>OX458991.1:5109166-7662500 GCA_949774945.1 Hoplodrina ambigua
CCGGCGGCGTACGTGCCGCCCTCGTCGCGTCAGCGGCCAGTCGAGAACGTGCGCAGGAGTACGGTAAGTGTGCTTCTTTTTTGTTTGTTTGTGGAGCTCTTTAGGAAAAGGAAAATAATCATTACAGTTGGACTTTTAAACCATTTTTATCTTTATGCAAAAATTTTAACACCCCTACTTGTAGTGTAGTAAAAATATTTTTCTTTGTACTGTCAAGTTACTGTTTATATTCTTATGCGGACACATAAACAAAGGAGGATTTAAGGCTGCGGAATTTGTTCAAAAGACTCACCGCGGCTCTGGAACGCAAAGTGTATTAGGTGGAACACGGATGGGCTTTAGTCAGTAAAAGTCTGACACTCCCTTCCGCTCCGCCCAAAGTGGAAAGTCTTTTGATGATTTACCATCCTTAAAAAAATCTCTATCAGTCAACCAAAGGTGGTGAAATTATTGGTATTTTTGGCGCCAAGCAGGATTAGGGTGTACTTTGCAGGTATGAATGTCAGAGTAGTAATAAGCACGTGGGACAAACCAAAATTGAAAAGCTTTTGTCTGTCAAGGTGGCAATAATTTATCTGCTATGTCCATAGTGGTGACTTGCCATGAGTACTGACGGGCAGTTATGCTCATATACAAGGTATTAGGTAGAACGAGTGATGAACTTCAAGGCAGTAAGGTCGCAGTAAGGTCTTTCGACCCCACACACCCTATTGTCAGAGTTTCTTAACCGCCTCAAGGGCCTCTGACATGGTTTGAGTGGACTAGTAAGGCCAGGTTTCCTCACGATGTTTTCCTTCACCGATGCCAGTGATGTCCAAGATAAACTTTAGAAAGTACATATGAATTGAAAAAGTCACATTGGGACTTGCCCGGATTCGAACCTCATGCATGAGAGGCGGGTGCCTTAACCACTGGGCCATCACGGCACAATTAGTGACAAAGTCATTTTGATTCGACCCTTCTCTGTACTGTAGAAACACGCGCCCGACATCCACAACGACGACTACTTCCCGGTGCTGGGCGCCAGCGCCAAGCGCGGCGGCGGGGGCTGGAGCACCGCGGGCGCCGGCGCCGCGCGCGAGCCCTCCGCGCCGCGCCAGCCGCTCGCGCTCGGGAACCGCTTCACCTCGCTGCAGGACGACAGCTAGCCAGGTGCGTGCCGTGGGGGGGGGACTCATAAATGTCTCAGGTCGATAGAAATATGTTCTTTAGACCGAATTCCGGGTAATCTAATCTAATAGAGACTAGTCAAGTACCCAAGTGTTATACTAGTGCACAAATGCGTGCGCATATTATAGATGCACTTCTTTTCTTATTCTCATAGTCCCAATGGGCCAGCTATCCGACATGCCTGAGGAGAGATCAGGCGCAAGACCAACTGTGACGCGTGCGCACCGATATACGGAAATGTCAGACAACCAACTTCCAAATTCAGTGTTTTTTCTGAATAAATCCTAATAGAAATACCGTAGTTTTCAGTTGGTAACTGATAGTGAACTAAAACGCAACAGTAATAGAGTTCAGAGTCAAAAATTGCATAATTACGTGCGAGATAATAAGTGCCTCTCGAAATTACATCTAGCAAACAATTTTCATCTCTATTTCTGAATAATTTTCAATTAATAAACAAAAATTTGTACTATGCTGTCCCTTCTCAAAAAAACAATCTGATTATTACTACTACGACAATCACATTATGATTTGAAAACAACACAACTTAACAACATTAATTTTGTCCACAGGTAACACAAACCCACAACGTGATACGCTGCAGTAAAGTGAAGTGTCAATATGGACTTGTAAGCGAAGCCTGGCGCATAGCATATACAATATATTACCTATACAACACACTCATACAGAAAGAACAACATGCATTTCATATGTATAGCCCCATACAGGACCCACAATATGGCGGCCAGACAGTTGCTAAACACTAACTGTTCCAAGTTTGAATTTTCTTTTTTTTTCTTCAGTGCTGTTATTAGTTAAGCCAGTAATATCTAATCGATTTGCTCGTAATCGATTGTTTTCGACGGCGTCCGTTTCGTATGAATTGTAGACAATAAATTAATGCCTAAAGTGCTTTTGAAACACTTTGTTATTATAAGAAACACTCATTTTAGGAATACTTTTACAAACACATCATGGCAACTGTCTTAAAAAAAGTGTAAAAGCAAGAAATGAATGTGCGATTTGTTATTTTTTATGTTTATATTGATAAATAAATAATAAAAAAAAAAATGTGTCTCGTATGCGTGGAAATGGACATTTAGGGAAAAATAATTGGTGGAATTATTTATATACCGAACCGATGATTTAAAAGTGTTAATAATCAATAAACCAAGCGTGGAGTATAGATTTTTATATTTAAACGAAATTGTTATAAAAATTGAGAAACATTTGGAAATAAAGCAAAGCGCTCCAGTTAACAACATTGTACATTTTGTTTTGATATTGCAATTATAAATTCTGTAACGGCAAATCATTGGAAATATCTTGTACCATAGAAATAAATTATGTATTTAAAACTAATGTTTATTTTATTTATGTATCATAAGAATATTTATGACGGTCAACACAGATCAGCAGTATGTGCGAGTAATTTTCGTTGATCAATTGATAATAAACTGAAATGTAACAAAAATACAGTTGAAAATTGCATACAAAGGGCCTCCGCTCACGTCCGGTAATCGGTGACCGATTTTTTGTCGGAAATAGAACATATTTATTCCAACATGCCAACGCACATATCCCACAAAAAGCTGGTCACCACGATACTATGATACTATGAAGTAATCGTGCGATCAAACTAACACTAGGTTGTATGGGGTCGTAAGACCTTACAGCCCGCACTATAGAGAGAGATCGTGCAATCAGATAATCAGTCTTAGGGTCAATTTATACTAGCGCAGAGTCGAAGCGCATCGAAGCGTCTTTCCAAAACTGAACATAATAAATTCAACCTTAACTCCACAGCGTAACGCACACACTAATGCGCGCGCACTAATCAGCGTTGTTCTCACGCAGACGCGCGATTTCCGAAGAATGCGCGCGACTTTTTAAAATCTCACAAGTAATGTGTGCGTTACGCTGTGGAGTTAAGGTTGAATTTATTATGTTCAGTTTTGGAAAAACCCTTCGATGCGCTTCGACTCTGCGCTAGTATAAATTGACCCTTACAAAAAGTCTGACGTGGTTGGACGTGCTATGACACCAATCAATTGATATACTTTTTATGACCTGTCAAAACGCGATTCTCCCATAGATTATGTATGTCAAAAGATTAACTAAGTTATTTATTGATTTCAAGGCAACTAAAGTCTAATTTTACTGTTAATTGAAAATTAATCCTGTTTTCCGAGCTGAAATTAAGTCATTTTTTAATTAAATTGTCTTGGAATTATTGATTATGTACCTAATTACATCTTGCACATAATTTTCAATTGTATTTTTGTCTATATGTTATAGTGTATAGTTATTGTGTATTTGTCTTGTAATTCATTGTTGTGTATAATTTAGTTGGTTATCATTATTTATAAATGAAAATACTCAAGCGTATTGCTGTTTTAAAGGTGCTCCCTCACCTGGAGCGCTGGCCTGTAAAGTTACATTTAAGATTCGATTTTGATATTACATTACAATACTTCAATACGCGCCACGAAAGATGAGATTTTACAAGCGTCAGTAAGGCGCTTTGCACACGGAGCAACTTTTGCAGCAACTGGCAACTGGCAACTTACTGGCAACTCGCTGTTTACATGTAATTCAATTGGACTGCGCACACAGAGCAACTCAAGTTGCGAGTTGCGGCAATCGTCAACAGTTTTCAGTTGCAGCAACTAGCAACTTTTTTAGTTGCTAGTTGCCGCAACTAGCAACTGTCAAATATTCGATTTCACACCCTCCCTCCCTCGCCCTGTGCCCGGCATAGTGTTGCCATTAACTTAGTGGTTTTTCCCACTAAGTAAACACTTCCTTTTGGGGTAATGTGTAAAATTCTAAAATAAAATACCTCTTGATATTCTCCAACTAAATGAGAGAAAATTTAAACCATGCATAAAACGCACACTATGTAGTCAAGCATTATTATAAGTTAGATGATTATATCAAGGACAAAAATGCTTGGCTTAATGCTAGTCCTGCTCCACAGCCACTCGAGCTCACTAAATAGGATTGTTTTTTAAGAGAATCATGTTTCTTACCCTCTTTTTTATCGACCTGAATAACTTGTACAGTTATCAGTACGATTATTTTTTCTTTTTTTACATACCACAGTCATCTAACGGATAAGTACACTGCAAGTGTTAGTATTGTAAAATTATTTCAATTTTGTTTTTGAAAACCATCAACCTAAAACTTGCCCACTAAAAAATCCACAAGCCACCAGATACAAATTCTGACCACCAGAAGGTGGTCCCAATCCACCAGATCTAGTGGTAATACCGCTAAGTTTGCAACACTGTGACTCGGCTAAAAAAGTTGCTTACAAATTGCCAAAAAGTTGCGGCAACCGGCAACTTTTATAGGAAACTTTTAAAAAGTTGCCAGTTGCTTCAACTTAAGTTGCTCCGTGTGCAAAGCGCCTAATGACTTGACGAGCTTGCGGAGGTATGGATGAACGAAATAGCTTTCCATAATTTGTGTATCTATTTAGGTATATTTCGAAGACATTCAGATTAATTATCAATAAATAACATTTCTTATCAATATTGTGATATTTATTACGAAATAACATTTTATATTTTAATAGGATTTTCAGCATTTAGTTGATTCCACAACGCCAGACGTAGCGGTCGTTGCGCTGTATTTATGAAAAAAATCCCAATTTAATCAGTAAATCTGTAGCTGTATAGTTATTTGATTGTAAAAAACAAAAAAAAAACGTACCTAAATACATAAACTTGAAAACTTAATTTTAGATATCGTAGATACTTACTTTACAGTGTATCTATTGCTACCAAACCATAATTATAAAGTCAAAAAGTGGATTTCTAATCACACCGACGTGTTGCGACATCTATCGAGCAGCATGTGAACTACAACTGACAATTTCTACATCACGCAATCAACATTTGGCGTAGGTAATATATACAAATATACAAAGTCCCGACAACAACTGTCGGGCAGCTGTAGCCCACCAGACACCACACCCGTCTGGTCAAAGGATCCCTTTTCAACGGAGGATGAGAAACTTTACACCCTGTTTCTCTTTCTTCTAAAGATGTAAACTTGTGATACGTCCTATCGAACGAAATAGCGCTGTGGAACAGCCCTAACTAAAGGCTTTTTGTGTAGGAAAAAAGTAGATCTAAAATAATATCTCTCGCTCCGCTCATCTTGAACTGAGTGAAGGTGAGAAACAGTGACATCTATTGTTGAGAGATGGAACCACTATATCAATCAGCGCCATCTACAGTGACTTGATGTGTTGTTTAGTTCCCGGTTAATACATAGATGGCGCTGAGGTAGATAACTTGATTAAAATAATGAAATTGTGTTAAAACAATAATATGGCGTTGATTATTTTAATTTATTTTTAATGACGATTTTAGTTTATAGACTACTTTAGTACAAAAAGTAAGTCTTGCTCAAATATTGCAAATGTAGTAGAAGATTTATCTAAAAGTTCTAGATCGCGCTATCAAAGTTTTCTGTCACCGGATGCATATATACAAGATTTCGTGCGCTACAAGTGTACTTGCTTCGGCAGTACATATACTAAAATTGGAACGATACAGAGAAGATTAGCATGGCCCCTGCGCAAGGATGACACGCAAAATCGTGAAGCGTTCCACATTTTTTGAAGAGTTTGGGTTTCAAAGGATAAGTATAGTGAATATCAATACAATATTTTTTCCATGATAATAGTACGATTGTTTGTCTTTATTTTTTTCTAAATCAATTTGAAGAATTGTGACCAGTGCAAGCCAGAGTTAATTACAGTATCAAGCGAAACCCAAAATCCAAAGATAAAGCTAGAGTGGTTTTGTTTGTTTGTTTTTGCTAATCTCTGGCACTACCAGTTGGATTGGAAAAAATGATTTTTGGATATGATAGCCAGATTAATGAGGAAATTGAGGAATAGCATAGGCTATATTACGCTATGACTCCCAGTAGCAGTACGGTAACCAAAGACCTAAATTAACGCGGTTAAAAATAATAACACAGACGAAGTCGCGGGAAGAAGTTAGTGATTGAATAAGTTATGACAGGATGTTTTCTCGCTACTGCTTTTGCTTGCTGTTTACACTACTGTCGGTAGTCGATGGATGTAATTTTTAGCCTAATCACTTAAGAAAAAAATGGAATATAATATGTTTGCTTTTTTCCAACGAAAGATGGTCTAAACTGTAACAAATAATACAAACTAATTCATGACCAAAACTTTATTTACAATTTACTATAAACCTACTGACAAAAATTAAATACGAAGTCCTATTTCTAAATACTGAAATTCTCTTCCAATCTTCTCAAATGGTCGACATTAGACTCTTGCGGTGGGCTACTGTGGCTTAAAATATTATTTTTATACACATCCATACTTCGTTGCGCCATATTGTTATAAACTTCTCTTGGCAAAATGCGATTTTGGGCGGGAATTTTGACATTGACATTTCCCGCCATATTTAAACCGCGGTCCATGAAAACTCTTTCGTTCGGATACACAGTAGGGTTTAAAAAAGGAACGTCAGGTTTAGGTAGGTTTCGAAACATGTTTGTTCTATCGATTATTTGGTTTTGCGTGTTCATTGTATTTAAGGATTTCATCCATTGCTGTTGCTGTGTCGGTGGTACTCTGTTGGGGTAATTGAAGATCCAGAGGCGGTCCCCAACGAACATCGGCCGAGGGCTGACGATGCCAAGGCTGCTGTAATACTGTTGTGCCAGAAGTTCGATGTCGTTTGTGTATTTTCGTTTCCATTTCGTTCGACGGTTTTGGAACCATATCTTAATCTGGAATAAGAAATAATATAATTTAGGAACCAAACTATTTTTTCTTTGCTCTTATATTTTCTAAGGTTAGAGCTCGCATAATATGAGCTCACTCAGCAGGTTGATGTGGTAGAATCCGTCGGACGCACTCTCAGTACTACTGTGTAGGCGTTGGCACCGTTAAAAACTTGTAGAGATGCTTTTTAATGCAATCATTGCACCCTTAATTAAGTTTACTTCTATCAAAACCATCCTACCCACAACTCTTCATGATTGCATAAATTACGTCAAAGTTATTCAATATGCCAAATGTTACTTTACTGTCCAGTAATAACAGTTCAATGTACGTTCTAAACTTATGCTCAGAATAGACTTCAAGTTAATCAGCGTTATTTTACTTAAAAAATGGGACCTAAACATAACTGGCGAAACGAACAATATGGTTACAAAACCTCTGCCTAACGCTCCGAGGATTACAGGCGTGATTTCATGTTACGTTACTTAAAAAAATAGGAGAAACTTTGACTTGAGTCTGTTCGCTTAGGCAGAAATACCTAATCCCAATAAAAACAAATGAATATTTTTTATTCAGAAACTCACATCAAATACAATTGAGTCTAACTAATGAAATGTTCCGTAAAACTCAGTTCATCATCAGCTCACCTGTGTCTCAGTAAGTCTGAGCTGCCTGGCTAGCCTGCCTCGTGCCGCCACGGACAAGTAGCGGTTCTTCTCAAACTCAGCTTCCAAACTCTTGATCTGTTGCGCGCTGAACGCGGTGCGAGCGCGCTTGCCTCGGGATGAGCATGATCCTGAGATAAAAAATAAGGCTTTATTAATTAAAAAATTTGGGGTCTTTTGAGCCTTTTCAAGATATCACAGTTATAAAAAAGGGACTGATATACAAACATCACGCCTGTAATCCCCGAAGCGTTAGGCAGAGGTATACCCATTAGTACACCCACATTTCGCCAGTTATGTTTAAGTCCCATGTATTAGAGGGCGAGCCTATTGCCATCAACCGGGCACAAATCCAGACTCCGAGGCTGCTACTGAGAAATTACTGATGGAAAAACGCAACAACACTTTCCTAGAACCCAAGATCTGATGATCAGCAGTCGCGCTTTGCTACCACTAGACCAACAAGGCAGCGAATTTGATGAAGTGAGCCTAATCTTCTCTGGCATCGGTAGGGTGATGCCACAGCGCAAAGTCACTGTTCACTTCAAAGCGCGGAGAAAGATTTTTACAGAATTCCTATATTTTTAGGCCCATTCAAAAGTATTCGTACTAGACTAATTGTATCAGATAAAACTGAAACTTCCTGACGCGACGGAGGAAACACGAATCACCTATAAATTAGGGTTACTGCCGACCAACAGGAAAAAACACTACAGACACGGAGTTGCCAAGCTAAAATATCTCAAAAGAAATCAACAGTTTTGCAGCTTTTCAATGAACTAGCTGTCTCGTGAATGACTTGTCAAGTTGTCACTCGTCACACTAAAAACGATCTAAATGTGTATGTGGGGGGAAGGGGGGGGGGGTACTGAGTCGTAACGAAAGATGACTTGACACCAGCGAATTGTTATCGTTGATCGATTATAATAGTTGTTACAAGCCAAATAGGTACACGATCTTTTGGCAAGACTTCTGTTAGGGATCCTCTATTAATCATGTGAATAGGGGCGTAGCGACTGCCACATCAGCCGTATCAAACATACGCTCTCTCACAGCTACAAAAATTATATCTCACTTAAACTCATAAGCCATACGCTGAACTTCCCGTGAAAAAGACACATATTGTTTCTAAATAAATTTTTAGACTCCATTTGAGCTTCTCCAAAGTTAGGTAGAAAGGCCTCAAATATTTTCCTGGCGAGCCCGTATAAGGTAAGCTACGCCACTGTACTTACGTGAAGATAGAAAGAGTCGGGGGTTTAAAAAAAATCACGAATATGACAATTTGTAGAGAAAAATCAATAGTATTATTACTGTTGTTGAACAGAGCTTAATTTAAAAAAAAAGGTCTGTGTTTAAATATAATATTCTAATTTTATTTATGATTGTTCGTATATAAAAATATACATATGGTTTTGGGTAGGGTAGGGTAAAACCTTACCACGTATATCTAGGAGTCATTGCGGTTGAAAAATGCTAAATATCATCAAGTGATTAATGTATGACCCCTTAGTTATTTCGCTATTTAAAAACCAGCATCCATCGTCAATAAAGACGACCATTATCCGTCTACTTCATTAATTTTATAATTACTTTTGTAAACTAACGACGGTACACTTAATTTATTACGGAAGTCATTTTGAACGGACACAGAAATTGTAGCAGACACGGCTCGTCGTCACCTCGCAGCTATTTTCAATAAACACCTCCCCGCTTTGAGTAATTAGTGGTAATATATCAACATGTCAAGCGTCTTGCCGCCATCTTGGAACTCGAACTGACTCCGAGCGCCACACTGACTATCCGAACGTGCTAATTAGCGCGCCAAAATAAATGTCATTTTATTCATTTTTTTTTTTCAAGATTTGTGACGTTTTATACTGCGCTGCCAAATAAGTGGTAATATAATTAATGCGATTGATCTGAAAATCCTTGTTGTGTTTCTTAAAATTATGTACATTTATTCATTTTAAATACTAGGTACTTGCAGTCGTCAGGGATCCGCAAAAAGATATGTCCTAATCTTCAAAAATCATTACTAGCATTGGCCCACGACTTCATCCACGTAAATGTCGGTTATCACGGATACAGACGAAGTCGCGAAATAAAATTAGCCATAGCCAATGTCGTTTCTTAAGGTTAAAACTTACCCCATCAAAATCGGTTCAGTGGTTTAGTGGACAAAGCGCAACAGACAGACAAACAGAGTTGCTTTCGCATTTATATTATTATCATGTATTAATTTATCGTTAAATACCTACGTATAGCGGAATACCTAGGTATCTGTGCAATCTATCCCAGATCCGCGAATTTCATAGAATCAAATAAATTCGTTACTATCACATCATCAACCAATTTAGAAAAAGAAATATAATTTAAATTCATCGTAGAAATAACGAGTCGGATATGATCAGTGATGATAAAATAAATCTCTGGAACGATTTGATAAGTGTCATCATGTTTCAAATGTTTATCATGTTTAAAAACGTTTTTCCTGGAAATACTTGGAAAATTTCAATTTAATCATAGTCTATGCTTGATCTAGTTTTACGTTCATTTTATAGCATCTGTTTGTCTGTACTAATCTGAACAAAAGCGCATCGGTCATGGGCTTATATTGTGATCAAGAATCTGAAACGGAGCCTGTCCTGACTATTCTTAGGTTATAATGACCCCCTGACTCCTGATTTCAATGCTGGATCCAAAGCATGAAGAAAGAGTAGGTATTAATAGAAATTAAAATATTGATTGAAATAGAATTAGTGGATTTATTCAGGTTTCGACGTGCAGAAATGATCGGTCAAGCAAGTTACGCGGGTGGACTAAAGATTTTGGTTGCTTTGCATTTGGCTACGTTTGGTTTTGCTCTAGGGGGAAGGGAGGCAGTACTCCTTTCTACCATCACTTGTCTGTGGATAAGTCTGAAAATTATGTAAGTTAAGTTAATATAAAGAAATTTTGGCAACAGCCGAAGACTCAACTAGTGATGCATTCGAGCACTCTAAGTCACTTAAGTGTCGTAGTAAACGCTAATTTTAAACAAGGAATTAAAAGTATTTAAGCTGGATTAAAATAAATCCTTTGTTTACTAAATAAATGTATCCGAACGCATCTAAACGTCTAACATCAAACATTCCTAACACCAAACAGGCTCTCAGACGTAATACATCAAATCGCTCGCAATAATGTAGAAAGTAAATTAATTAGCGTCTAAAATAATCCTATTGCCTTCAAAAACGACAGACGTAACACGCTTGCAAACCACTCCGACAGTAGTAAGGCAATTAATGTCAATTTATCCTCGCTTGTCAACGCTTCACGTCTTTGTTTCCCGCCATTGTAAACCCCACACTATTTTACTTACCGAAACAATAATGAAAAAATACTTAATTGACACTCCTAAATCGTTGAAATAAAGACTCTTTTCAAGTAACATTCAGCTGTCAAATGATGAAAATAAAGTTGTTGGTTCTGTATGACATTTGGCTCGTTCGGATACACACCCATCCGTTGTCTGGTAATAGAATTTTACAGCTTTTTAATGAGCTCAGGCCACTTACTAAATTTCAGTTGTGAGACGTTTCTTTTCATGTTTATTTCCTTTTTTTTCTAACGGGTGAATAATTACGAGGGAGAAAGATTTAGCTAACGAGAGTCGGGACGCGTGGAGATTTATCTTTTCGTAACAAATTTAGAAAATGAGACATCACTGCGCGGTTAACGGGTGTATAAGTGTAGGGCTGTCAGTTTACAGAAAATATTTGACATTTTATGAACGCCATGATAAAGTGCTGGCTTAAAGTTAATTTGTTTTGTAATAATTTATTCAAAAACTCTTCACCTATCTGTGGTTAAAAGAATGTTACAAATTGGGACTACTTACTTAAAGTAAATAGTATGAAAACATTTCAATAAAAAGCATTAATCGGAGGCCTTTGCCTAACAATAGGGCAGTATAGCTAGAGAATTGGGAAGTTGACATCATTAACTAATAATTTCAAGACATAATAACTAACGATACACTTTATTATAGCTCTCAAAACATTATTAATTTTCAATTGAAATGAAATGAAATGAAATGATGTAATGAAATGAAATGATGTTATGAAATGATGTTTATTCAGTAAATTGGTTATAAATAACACTTTTACACGTCACATTTTAAATTAACTGTAAAATTTGATTCTTAATTGTTTCTAAGTTAATAAATAGTTGTTCAGTTGAGTCGGCACAAAAGTGACGTCACAGTTGTCTTTTGCCATACAAAATCGCGTTTTGACAGGTCATAAAAAGTAGGTACGTCAATTGATTGGTGGTGTCATTTTTTTATAAAGCCATTATTGCAAAGACAATGATCTTGTCATCAATTTCCGAAAAGTAAAAAGCTCAACATATTACCTATATGAACTAGGTTTTAAATCTGACATTTATTCATACGGAGAAGTCGTCCCTATCTTCACATGTGTGAGTAAATTTAAATCGTTCCATTTGCTTGTGTGCGTGGAACGCGGGAAACCAATTTAAACGGCTAATTCGAGCGGCAATTGCTTGAACAAAAATGTCCGGAGGCGCTTTATAGTTGGCAGATCGTAAATAAATTAGCGTTTTATGATATTTTTTTCGACTGAAACTCGTTACAACGAGTTATTGGCAATTGTCACTGAAAAAACCCTGTGATATTTTTTTTTAATTATGTTTTTACTATAAAATACAATTTATGGTTTTGTATTTTATTGCTCGATATAACGTGTGATCGGATATTTTTATATTCACACGAAATTCAAATTGTACGCAAAACGCCATGTTTTTATGAAAAAGTCAGGTTTAGGAATTAATTCTTGTTGATGATGATAATATTTTAATAATGTAAATACCATATTTAAATTATAAATAATCCGTCAAATGAAATGCATTGTATGCCAAGTCATTAAGTCCGTCTTTTTAATTTTTTTTTTACATGTGATATTTTTTTGAAACTCATGAAGTTTCAATAAATAAATAAATAATAAAATCAAATGATTAATTAATTTAATTTTTCTTTTTATACTTGTTAGTTCCGCCTCATTTATTCATTACAGTACAACCTGATACAGGGAAAAATGTCAACAAAACGAATGATTTATTATTTCATTGACTACTCCGCCGGCGCTTTAGCTCCAAGGATCTGTCGCGAAATTTAAAATTCTATACGTTGCAAATTGCAGAGTTATTTTTCTTGTGTATTAAATTCAAACCAATACCTACTATGGAGAAATTTTTGATGATATCTATATCTATACTATAATATTATAAAGGGAAAAGATTTCATTCTTTGTTTGTTTGCATTGAATAGGTCCCAAAAAAACTGGACCGATTTAAAAAATCATTTCACTGTTGGGAAGCTACACTATCCCCGGGTGACATAGGCTATATTATATTACCAAAAAATTAGAGATCCGTAAGAAAAATCACGCGTACCAAGACGCGGGGATAGTGCTAGCATTTTTTAAAATTGTCACGACAATCATTGCATTGCTTGCTCGTTTTATAGTTTCTCCTGTTTTGGTAACTCTTTCTGTGCACTTTTTATCCGATTTCAAAAAAGGAGGAGATTAACAATATGGTTGCATTTTTTTTATTTTTGTTGTCTCTTATCTCCGTCATTTATCAACCAATGTTTAAAATTCTATTTTAATCTAAAAAGATAATAATTTCAGATTGGGCCCACAGTAATTTCATGAAAACCAGTTTAGTAGTAAGCTTTTTAAATCATAATAACTGAAAATAAATATCATCTAAGTAAACATGTTTTTTCTTTTCAGTTTTTTTACAGCAATCTTCTCTGGAATCGATTTTTTTATAAATATACTTCGACATAATTATAGCTTGCTCTGTAGCAATTATTTCAAGAATTAGCTGACCACAGACCGCACAGGAAGAAAGTATTAACAAATATTTTTTGTAAACAAGAAAATCATTAATCAAAATATTCTGCTAGTGTGTTCAGAATTGATGAAAAACAGGCGGTGTCAGCTGTCTTCCCTCGTTTGTAACAGTTCGGTAAAAGAAACAACACGTTCTACTGTAAAATATTGACTCTAATCCTGTAAAATACTGGTTTTGTCATTTTTTTGATGTGCTAACAATAATTTTTCCGTCTTTTTTTAGGTAATTGACATACCTATCTCTCAAAATTACGAAACTTAAGTGGCAATAAAAGGGCAGGGCACATATCTAGCGAGTGGCGACCACGTAGGAAACTGCAGGTCATTGTGATTATCTTTAGGGAATATATCTTTGGGAGCCTATGTTCAACAGTAGACGTCGTTCGGCTGATAAGATAATGATGATCATAATGATAGCTTATTCAACATAACGCTTATTTAACCTACATCCAACAGATTTGCCACTTTCCGTACTCCCGAAGTCACACTACATGTACAGTCAAGCTATTTGATTTGAGACAGCTAACTAAAAAGTACAAACACTGAATAAAAGTAGTTACACTTTTAATTTTAAACAATGTTTCAAGTGTGTTATTTCTTTGAAATCACTCTAAATAAGTTAAAAAATTATTAGACACCACAAGCTTGAAAATGAACATTTATAAAATAATAAATGAATGTCTAGATAATTATTGTTGTCTGTAAACCAAATAACTTGTTCCACTATACACTCACATACATACACTCACGCCTTTTTCCCATGGAGGTAGGGAGAACTCCACTTGCTACGATCCTAACATACTCCTTCCGCCTCATCCGCGTTCATACATCTCGTCATACAAGCACGCCTTTCTGAAGAACCTCACCAATAAGTGTGTAGGTCTTCCTAGGGCGACCCCTCTCTGCGATGCCACAACTACAAGTACACCATTCATTATTTTAATGATTTATTCCACGTCCTCTCAATTTCAGTGGTGTCATTAAAAAAGTGAAGATATCCGAACGCACCAACAGATTAATTGGCGCCAAAAATACACGAAGCGCGGGAGCGTGGCGTGAAGTCAAATGGCGCGGGAAGGCGTCAATTGCTTTACTTTTTATCTTTTTTCATTAATTATGTTGTTTCAAATTACAAGCTCGCGTTTCTGTGATTTATTTGTTTGTTTCAAATGGGTATTCATTTTGAAATTGTATATTTTTATTTATTTTGTCGCCGGAAGAAGTGATTTCTTTGTGTCAGCCATTTTTTTGTAAGCAAGTCGCTTTTTTAAACGGCTTAATAATTTGACCCGATTTTTTTAGCTTAGCTGTTGATTAGAAAACAAAATAGTAAGAATCGGGCGATATTTACATAACGGAGCATTAAAAATACAAACTCAACTATTCTAAATATTTGTTTACAGATTGTAAAGAATTTAATCTATTATATTATAGAAAGACCACCTTAAAAACGTAGGTCCGTAGGTAAGTAGGTAGCTGTTCCCGGTTTTCTTAGACAAACATACCGTCATAATATTATTATGAAACAAAAAAAAGTCTGCTCAATCCAGGTTTAAACCGTTTTGAACGTTAAACGTTTTTGAATTTCGATCTTTATTTCGATAAAGTTTGTAATACAAAAATTGGCTCAATAGTTTAAGACTTTGTTTCCTAAGAAGGCCTATTTAGATCTTTAATTAACATTCAGCACCATTTTAGACGAAGTATCCTCTTATCTAAAAGCTCTGGTTTTCAGCGGTTCCTATACTTTTCAATCTTCCTTGTCCATAGAGGCCTGCCTCCGTTTTGGAACGAGCAACTAGCTTTTTCAACTTTCTGACTAACTGATAGACATAATATATGATAGACATAAACCTACTTACGTGATATGTGATAGACATAATATTAATACCAGGAATAAAAATAAAATAGCTTAACCATATTTTAGATTGTCTAAAGTAAATACATCTTTTATGGGGTACTGTGTTAAATGTTAGAACAAAATACGTTCTGATATTTTAAAATTAAATGAAAGAAAATTTAAGACACATTAAAGTACACTTTGCAAGCAATCTCATTATAAATTGGAGGATTTTATTCAAGATAAGATTGCTTCGAAACATGCTGGTCCTGCTCCATAGGACAATTACTATTCATTCTAGACAAAATCAAGCTGGTTAATATTAATTTCAATATACATATATATATATATATGTCACCGGAAAATAACAAGATCCGTAAGTTTATCAATTTACTAGGAAGTTTATAAACTTTCGTAAGATTCTAAACGGGAGATAAATTGTAATATTTTACGTCCACATTTTCGTAAATTTATCAATTTCCGACGTGATACGGTAAATTTATAAACTAACGAATATCTATTCGTAAGATTTTATATGGTTCGACCAATCACAGAAACTCTTTTAAATATACGATCTTTGAAATACGTAAAATAACACACTGCTCTCTGATTGGTCAATGTTCATAGTGGCAATGCTTGTGTCCATAGACTTTAGAATAATCCGACTTGACAAACTATAAATTGGAAGCAACAATGCCTGGTTCCTCTCTGGCACGGATGTAGTGAGTTGAGTTTTATATTATCAGTTTCAATAAGCTATTTAACAGTTACTTGCTAAAATACAGGAATACTCTTATAAAACACACTAATGAACACTACTTTGCTCTATTTAAATAAAACGACAGAAATTGTGTAATACGAAAGGCATTTATTATCAAAAAAATATAAAACATACCAGTTTTTGCAAAAAAACTAAAAGAATTATGGCTTTTTCGTCCGTGTCATACATACCTACTCAGTCGTAGTTAAATAATTCAATAATTAGTAACTCGTTCGTAATTATTCAATTCAGTCTTAACATGACTTAAAAAACATATAGTAAAAATAAGTAAAAATTATATAAGTTTATTTTCCGTGGCCAGCAATGGCGGCCGCGAGGAAGGAGAAGTGACACGTGACAGCCAACCAATCAGATCGCGCGTAGCGTTTGGTTACTGCTTACTTATTATTTTACGAGTGAGTTCAGTAAGTTTATCAATTTACGAAAATGTGGACGTAAAATATTACAATTTATCTCCCGTTTAGAATCTTACGAAAGTTTATAAACTTCCTAGTAAATTGATAAACTTACGGATCTTGTTATTTTCCGGTGACATATATATATATATTTATTTATTTTTTCTTTTGACACTTTTATTATATTTTTATTTTCTATTTGTTTTTTTTATTTTTTTTTTTGGATTGCGCAGGCTCATACACTGTTTCATTGTTGGTTGAGATGTTGAGTGGTCCTGGTTGTCTACAGTTCCAATATTAACATGTGAACATGATGTAACTTTAAATATATTTTTACTATGAATTCTTAATTTGTAATATAAATTATTTTTGTGTGTTATTATACAGTAGTTTTTATATAAGGTACTTACATTGCGTTCTCATGTAATTACGTATGATTCTGTATACAATGTTGATTTTAAAAGAATACGTATGGAGTTTCTTGCCCATTCTTCTCCATACAATACTACCTTTTGGAAGAGGCAACTAGATTCAATTCTATTTCTTTTTTCATGTAATGACGTTTGAAAGTGCCTTATAGTGGCCTAATTGAAATAAATGATTTGACTTTGACTTTGAATTGACCGACTCCTTGGCAATTCAAAGTGCAGTGCTTGTAAATGGTCTGATTAAAATAAATGTTTTGACTTTGACTTTAAATTGATTTTACGCCCTCCCCATTAAAATAACATAAAATAAATGAAGGTTTTTTTCACTTTTTATTCATTTCAATTATTAACCCCGCAGAAAAACTATTTTACCCTCACCGGTTCAGAACCAGTCAACTACAAGAGTCGTCGTTCATAACGAGGCGCCCGCGCTGCCCGCCGCGCCAAACTATTCACTAATCTGTGGCCGCGCGCCGTCGTCGCGTCGGTCGATATAAACCTTACTGACTAATGTGTTGGACTAAACTTGCATCTGTATGGAGTCGGCTTGTCGTTAGAAATAATGAGAACAATTAATGATATACTGTAAAGAAGCACGTTAAGCTGTTGGTCCCGGCTGTCATACGTGGATCTTCGACAGTCGTTACGGGTCGTCAGAAGCTTGAAAGTCCGACAACCAGTATTACCTAGGCGTATTAACCAGTTACTGGGTTGTGGAGGTCAGATAGGCAGTCGCTCCATGTAAAATACTGGTATTCAGCTGCATCCGTTTAGACTGGAAGCCGACCCCAGCATAGTTGGGAAAAGTCTAGGCAGATGATGATGATAGATAGGTAGTTAAGTATGACAGGATTTTAGACTTCCTGCCGATGTCGTTGAAATTTTTTCCCGGCTTTTTTCCCTACTCTTCTCCTTTTCTTAGCGTGTCGATGACAGTTTAGTCAGCCCAAAATTTAGCAACAATCATACAGGCTAACTTTTAATACTCTGCGCATCATTTAGGGGATGATCGTGAGGGCCCATGTGGTTAAGGCGCCCGCCTCTCATGCATGAAGTTGTGGGTTCAAATCGGGGCAAGTACCAATGCGACATTTTCAATTTAAATGTACTTTTTAAAGTTTATCTTGGACATCAACGGCATCGGTGAAGGAAAACATCGTGAGGAAACCTGGACTTACTGTTCCACTCAAACCATGTCCGAGGCCCTTATGGCTGTTTAGAACTCTGACACTAGGGTGTGTGGGTCCGTATGACCTTACTGCCTACACGATAAAGAAGAAAAAGAAAGAACGGGATGAAAGTACGCATAAATATGAATAACTTTTATTGATGATCAACTCTGAAATCAATCTGCCTAGCCTTTTCCCAACTTTGTTGGGGTCGGCTTCCAGTCTAACCGCATGCAGCTGAATACCAGTATTTTACATGAAGCGACTGCTTATCTGACCTCAACAACCCAGTAACTGGGTAATACGCTACCCCTTTTTAAGACTGCTTGTCAGACTTTCAGGCTTCTGACAACCCGTAACGACTGCCGAAGACACGTATGCCATATGATTAGAGTATAGAGGTCAGTAAGTATAGTAGAGAGGCCGTGTTATGAGAAGAACAACTCTGAAATATGAAAGATCAGTTTCCTACAAAATGCACTACAATACAATAAAATAAACAGCTGATTTCTTTTTTTCTAATTTCAGTGTTGATCCCATATTAAACTGTCCTACATATTGCACATTGTCAGAGCTCCTGCAGCCTGTGATACAGGATTATCCTAACTTCGTACAGGCTTCGCACATTATTATTTTAACCGACTTCTAAAAAAGGGGTTCTCAATTCGGATGTTTGTATTTTTTTTTTCAGGTTTGTTTTTGTTGGAAAGGTTAATACTTGCCAAATGGTCCCATGAAAATTTTATCGATATGGAACAAGCGGTTATTGAAAAATCAACAAAAAGTTATCTACATTGATGATCTTTTCATTTCTACGCATTGTTTGTTTGCGCATAACTCCGTTATTTACGAACCGATTTGGAATATTCTTTTTTATGCCAAAGCCTATCCTTTCCAATTGCTCCCATAGTCACAAGTCGGGATCTGATGATGGAATCTTGGCGAAATCGAGGGAAGTTTTTTTAGGTTCTCAATTCGAATGTTTGTACCTTTTTTTTGTGAAATAACTTTTTTTTAGATTCATGATGTATTTTATCTTTTAAGTTTCTGAATAAAGATTTATTATTACTTAGTTTAGTTTTATTTAACCTCTGAAATAGGCATGTAATGGAGGTAGGTTAATCGGAATAGGATTTTTTAAATTTAACTTATTAGAATCGGAAGTTTCATTTCAATAGGAGGTTCCGACTTATAGGAATCCGAATCGAATCTAAAGTAACTTCTTACTTTGAAAGATATTTTTTTTTTTCGGTATGTTATCTCGCAGGTCAACCTATGAGGTTGTCGGCTACTTAACCGGGCTTTCCTGTGGAGCCTTAAATGAATTTAAGGCCTCCAGCCAGGGCTTAATACAAACTTACAAACTAAGCGACTACACGCTAAGGGCACCCTCTGTGGGGTACGGGCCTCGGCTTAGGGCGTCGCTGGGGGAGGGCAGCAAAGGGACAGGCTGGATCTGGTCAGTATTATTTAGGGACGAATTTAAAGCTACAGGCTCAGCGGCGCGGGCTGGCACGAGCAAGGGACGGGGCGGAGATGAACAAGGACGTCGCGACGGACCTCGGCGGCGAGGGCGGAATGACGGCGGTCTGTGTCTGTACTTGCGTAGAATACTAGTTTCTTTATTACTCTCCTAGAGGAGGGTAATGGCATCGTCGGGGATGGCTACTTTGAAAGATGCGCAGTGATCTTATATAAAGTGCGATGAAGGAAAACACCGTACACAAACCTAGAATTGTAATTAACTAAGTCTGCAATCGCCAATCCGCCTTGAGCAAGCGTGGTGATTAATGCTTGTGCCTTCTCTGTATGAGAAGAGACCTTTGCCCTGCAGTGAATCTGCTCGATTTGCAACATCATCTTCACTTCAAATGTTATATTATTATTTCATTACTTATCTTAATATCTATCTATCTATTTTTTTATAAATGAATAAATAGAAATTAATCCCTAAATGTGTTGCTAAGCGCAAAACTCAAGAACAGCTGGACCAATTTGGTTGATTCTTTTTTTGTTGTAGGTATTAGTAATTTCCCGGACTAGAAATTTCTTAAAAAATCCATCGGAATGTCGGAAAAACGCACCCGTGCGAGGCCGGGGCGGGTCGTTAGTAAAATATAAAATTAAGTACCTGATTGTCCATAATCAGTAGATTTTAAATCAAGGAACTCTTGCGCATCGCCGACGGTCGAACTCTCGACGTCGACGTTTTCCGAACTGTTACTACTTGCATCGTCCGAATCAATATTATCAGTCACATCACTAACGAAATTACTTTTCAAAACACAATTCACACCACTAGTAGAAGCGTTCGCGTCATTACAATTCTGTTTTTGAAATTTATCAGCCAATAAATTCTCTATGGAAAACGGTAATTTTGTTTCATTTTTTTCAGTTTTTATTTCTTCAACGTCCATTGTAGATTCTTCTGAGGCATCCATTTTGAATTTTTCTTAATTTATTTGATTTTTATTCAACGTGCACGCTGTAGAAAATTGAGGGACATTTTGAATCACAATTTGAACACTGAATGAACTATTCAAAGTGTTGCGTCTCACACAGGGCCATAATTTAAACTAATAAGAAAGTTTCACGATGCGTTTTTGTCAATTCGTCCGCTGAAGCGTCTGCGCACGGAATGTTAACTACCTCTTTTGAAAAACATAATCGTATCTCAACATATTTTGGCTTCGACCTCCCTTATTTTAACAGGCATAAGGTTGAAAATTGTCTAATTATCAAATTAGTTATATCTGGCAGTGGTGCGACTGATTCGAATGAAGATTGAGAGTCTTTACTAATGGGCGTCTTTCTGGATGACAGTATTTCAGTACAAAACACATTCAAATCTCAACCTTATCTGTGCCAATCAGAGTGTATAATTAGTTGTAGACACTTAAACGATGCAAATAGCTCATGAAGATCCACAAAGTTATAATTAGAGTTGGACCAATCATCGTGAAGGGGCGTGGCGTGCGTCTGAAACGTGCGTTTGCGCACTCCTTGTACATCAAACGGGAGATTTATTTAAGGAGTCTGCTGATAAATGTGTGGAGTCATTAATTCTGATAATTATTTAGTTAGTTCGTTTAATTGGAGTAGTCAGATGGTCGCTTATAGAACGGAGATGTGACTCCATTGATTTATTGTCCGTGCCTCCGTAATGGCTGTCGCCTCGGTTTTGATTATAACTGCTTAATTTTCTAGTTAATTGTTTTTGAGTTTTGAAATTGGTTATAAATTAGTGTTTTATTTAAATTATTTTACCTTTTTTTTTTAGGTGGTAAAAATCATCAAATGACTCCTTTCCGCCCTGGGTGGGGCGGAAGGGACTGTCAGAGAAACCACCCTGTTCCTTCTGTTGCCCTTTACGTTCCGGGGCCACGGTATCCTGTTAAGACGTCGCGCAACCCCGGCATTAAGACGTCCCGCAACCCCGGCAGGGTCGAAATTATTTTACCTGTGTTTAAGTTACGTCTTTGATTACTGCTGCCCTCTTGTGGGTCGGAGCGTGATGTTATAAAGCCTTTCACAATAAACGATAAGGATAACATAAATGGGATTTTTTCAAATCTGACAAGTACTTAGTTCCTAAGATTAGCGCGTTCAAACAAACAAACAAACTTCAGCTTCTAATATTAACTAGTGGCCCGCTCCGGCTTCGCACGGGTGTAATGTAGATACCTACTATTAACTATACGTATAAACCTTCTCTATCTAAAACCGCATTAAAATCTGTTGCGTAGTTTAGGTAAGCACTTAGGTAAGTTATACGGTAATTTATAACTTGACGAAATTACATAACATAACATCACGCCTGTAATCCCTAAAGGGTTAGGCATTACAGGCGTGAACATAACTGGCGAAATGTGGGTGTACGTCAGTACACCCACATTTCGCCAGTTATGTTTTTAGTCCCATGTAATAGGGGGCGAGCCTATTGCCATCAACCGGGCACAAATCCAGACTCCGAGGCTGCTACTGAGAAATTCCTGATGGAAAAACCCAATAACACTTTGCCCGACCTGGGAATTGAACCCAAGACCTCATGCACAGCAGTCGCGACAATGCGCGGTATTTGACGAAATTGCATAAATAGGAAAATGCAAATTCAAAATCTCGTACAGAGAAAACTAAAAAATAATGATTTTAAATTAAATTTTTTGACTGAAAACTATTTAACCATAAACTTAAATATTATTTTTTCTCATTTTGCAGTAGCCTTTAGTCACTCCTGAGCAAAGGGTTCCCTCTATTCCTTCCCTTTGTGAAGTCCTGCCTCCTTTCTCTCTCCTTATTAATATAATCGAGCATAATTCCGTATTTACCAAAATATGACTAAGTTCTTTGACAAAGTTTTGTGTGGATTGCTCAGTAGTCCTACCACGAGCTCCTAATGCGATCCAATTTAGGACCGAACTGTTTTTCAAATTCGTACCATGACGTCCTTATAACGATTCAATTTAGGCCCTGCCGTCTGACAGCGATTTACCCAAATTGAGTCATTAGTTTATTGTTGGTAACTTTAGTTTTTATTCATAAAAACTTTGTTAAGATTCGTTTTAAAGTTTGAAAACACAAGCTAAAATAATTAAAAAAAAAAACACGACTGCAAAAATTGCACATAATTGTACTTTGTTTACTCGTCATATTTTTTTTACGACGTTTTTTGTTTACAGTGTTAGGTATATATTTTTTAAATCTACTTGTCAAATTCTAGACGATAAACATAGACACGAACAGATTCATTAAGAAAAAAATTGAAGCTGGTATTAATTTACGTTTTTAACTAGCCATGTTACTCGGAACGATGCAAGGATTGTAACGATACACCATACCTACATCTAAATCGGTTCAGGCGTTTAAAAGCTATGGTGGAATAAAGAATCTCACATACATACATACATACATTAACCCTAAACACATAACACTCCTTTTTTTTGGGCAGTCGTGTTAAAAACAGTACTTACCTACCTAATTCTCGAAAAAAATAAACAAATGCGGAATAGCAAACCATAACAAAAGCCATAAATAAATTAAGAAAAAAATCGTTCGTGTCGCCTTTTCAAACCTCCGACGTATATTGTCATAATTAGAAAGATTAGGTTGAAGGGAGCTCGGTGGCGCTTAGCGTTATTTTTTCTTAATTTTTTCTACCATGATAAATGTGATGGTGTTCCCGTTTAAAATGGTAGTTTGTCTTCGATGGTTCCGCAGGAAAAAAAACTTTATTATATTATTTATTTTTGTATAGTCATCTCATAACCTCTTCGTATTGATTAGGAGGTACTTACCTATTTTTGATTATCAATTAGGTATCTGGTTATATTTTATCATGTACCTATATTAAACCTTTCAGTCTTTATTTTGCTTTTTCTACCCTAAATAATGCATCTTCACTAAAACAAAGTCGCTTACTGCCGTCTGTACGCTTAGATTTTTAAAACTACGCAACCGATTTATATGCGGTTTTTATTATTAATAAAGTGATTCAAGAGGAAGGTTCATACCGTACGTATATTCCTACATTTGTACATATGCAGAGCTGGAGCGGGTTGCTAGTTAATCATTATTGATTCGATTAGCTATCAGCACAGAACAAGACGCCTCGGGCGTCGGAAGTCGCTGGGTGATTTCCGGTCACCCCGTAGGCGCGGGCCTGTGTCGGCAGCGCGTTGTGTTCCACTCGCACCTCAAAGAGATGTCGGCCCGCTAGGGCTAGTGCCTGGCAGGAGTGCCAGGATTGCGGATTTTGTTCGAAAAAGTTACCGCGGCCCTGACACATGGATGGGTTTTGGTCAGTAAGAGTCTGCAGTTCCTTCCGCTCCGCCCAGGATGGAGGACGTCATTTAATGATTTCCCATCCTATACAAAAAAAAAGTATCTAGATACTGCTTGGCTGAAAAGTTCGAATGACAAAGGTTTGTGCTTATGAATACCTACTCAAGCAACGCAAAAATGGCTTTTCAATTCCCTGCAGTATCCTAAACTGTGAATTAATTTTCGACAAGTCCACACTGTTACGTTTCCGCATATTTGGCTGTGGTATGCGATCCCTACATCTAAATGATCTAAATTGCTACAGTATGCGCTCGCGCAACATAGCTGGTGCCCACACAAGAATATGTGGCAGAAGTTTCATTTTACTTTAAAATGTGTCTAAATGGGATTTTGATCTAGCTGAGATCTTATTTATACTAATAAAATAAAGCTGAAGAGCTTTTATGCTTCTTATTGTTTTAAACGCACTAGTCTCCGGAACTACCAGTCGGATTGGATTTTTTTATGGTATATTATATCCAGATTCATGAAGAGTAGTATGCTGTCATATGTATGGCTGTCATATGTGGATCTTTGACAACTAGTCTCACCAAGGGGTGTCTTATTACCCAGTTACTGGGTTGTGGAGGTCAGATAGGCAGTCGCTCCATGTAAAATACTGTATTCAGCTGCATCCGGTTAGACTAGAAGCCGACCCCAACATAGTTGGGAAAAAGGCTAGGCAGATGATGATGAAGAGTAGTATAGACTATAAGAACATTAGGCTACGACCCATAAGAATGAGGCAGTAACCAAACACGTAATTTACTAGCTCGTTTTTTTTTATTGCGTATTTCGGGAAATTTGACATTTTTATTTTATTTAAAAACTACTTAAATCGTTTTTAGAATTTTAATTGGTACTAACGACACGCCCCGGCTTCGCACGGGTGCAATGTGGATACATAAACTTCTCTTCTCTTAGAAAACCGCATTCAAATCCGTTGTGTACCTAGTTTGGCTAGTTTAATAGATCTAAGCGTACAGACGGCAGGAAGCGACGTTTTATAATAAGTAGAGATATAATGGATGCTCTTTATTATAGCGCGTAAAACGAAGTGAGACTTCTGAAACCTTTCTTGCTTACGATGCGCGGGAGTCGACGTCGTTCATCAATAAACACGTGTACGGATGAGCGTGGTACTACTTACCGCTTAATTAGTTTATTTATAAAATGTTTAGAGAAATTGGTGAAGGCATTGTTTTTAATTGATGTAGATTTGGTTACGGTTTAATGGTGTTTAGAAGAAGTTTATATGGCTTCCTTTGTGGCAGATTAGATTTCAATATTTTCATGTCTCCTAAATTTTCCCTATTAAAATAAAAAAAATACGTAATAAGTTCTCGTTGGTGTAGTGACCGCAAAGCGCGACCGTTGACCATAAGGTCTTAGGTTCTTCCATCAGAAATTTCTCAGTAGCAGCCTCGAAGTCTGGATTTGTGCCCGGTTGATGACTAGATCGGGCGGGTCGCTACCTAACATTGCAATTCCGAACTATCGATACTCGCTCCTTTAATTATTTAGTTTTAGTTAATTTTTAGGCACTGTAATTTTATGGAAAATCTTTTTATCTGTTTGGTTTTTTGTACACTTTTTGTAAACATTTTTATTTGAATAAAATTATTATTATTATTATTAATAGGCTCGCCCCCAATTACATGGGACTTAACTGGCAAAATGTGTGTGTAATTATGGGTAGGTACACCTCAGCCTAACCCTTCCTTTGGGATTACGTGATGTTATGTTATTGTTAAAAACAAGCAAAATGATAAATACAAACATTGCTTTAGCTTATTGAATCGAAACCTCGCATTCTCAAGTCTCCAATTTGAACTGTACATCCTGTGTCATAAAAAAAGTGTAGCATACTTCTACTAAAATTATTTGAATTTTTGTTTATGGCAACAGCAATTAACGGTCTACAAAAACTACTAACTGTCAAATATTTATGACGCGGAACTGTGCGGAACGTATGAAGGCTGTTTTTGCGTAAAACAAAGTATTTATGGAATCTTAACGGCACACAAAATATTTGACACAAAAAATCATAATATCGACTTGACACTATAGAATGTATGGTTTTGTAAAATACCTGTTGTGGCTAGAAATAGCATTTAGATTTAGACTTTACCGTTGTAAGTTTGATTTCAAAAAGAATTTAAGCATTCTTAAATCTTAAGACCTGATTTTTTATCATGTAGCCATTTAAAATTTTTTTTAAAGACACTAACAGTTAATCAATTCATTGACTCATTTTGAATTTGGAACGTTACATACAGAAAGTTTAACGAGATGGTTGTTAATTTTGAATTTGCGACGTTAAAATACAGATTAATTAGCGGTTTTATTTATGGGCTTTTTTATTGCAACGTTTTTTTTTTTTACGTGCCTTTTTTATCTAATAGGTAATCCGCTCAGGCTGAAATAAAAATCTAACTGTATCTTATTATACTACCGATGATGTAGGTACTTATTTTTTGTTTCAAGCTGTTGTTTTTAAAACTGCCACGCTTTCATGTGGTCACTTTTCGTTGGCCAGACATCCAGACTAGCTGTGTTTTGTCGTCCCATCGCACTATGGGAATGAGGGAAGAGGGAGTGCGCAAACACAGCTTTGCGCACACACTTGTGCACTGTAATATTTCCTGCGTACTTGGCTAGTCACCAACATGTCAACAATTCTGAGGAAGAATCCTTTTCAATCAAGTTTATACAACTTCTTGGTTTCATTGTTCTTGTTGCTATATGCGATAACAGTGTAGGTTAAGAGATATACAGGGTGTCCGGTTTTCAATGGATTATCTTGAAATAGGTCATGGTAGAACTAATGACTAATCTGGAAAAAAATACAAATAAAAAAAAAACAAGTAGTACCAAAGATATGATTCATTTAATAAAATTCGTTGTTTTTTGTGACCTTTTTTTACATTCTTGTACACCACGACCACGAATTAATGAATTCTGTCGGTTTTTTATTGTTAACGTAATTTACGTTAACTAAGCTGATAGATAAGTAGTCAAAAATAGGACTGCTATTAAACGGTTTTGAAAAAAAACAACTTGAACTATGTTCTTTTGAAAAAAATCGTGATCAATTTTCTTTTTGAGCAAGTTTAAACGTCCGTAGCTTAAAAAAGATGTATCGAAACACAAGTGGCCAATAATTTTATAAGATTATGTGTTTATAGCCGATTTCAAAATGGTATGATTCAGTTTTGTACCTAATATAAATAGTGAATTATTGCTATTCGTTTTCAAAAGGAGCGAAATTTGGGTAAACAACAAAGTTTGAGATATTAGAATATTTATTTACATTAAATATATCTGGTCATTAGGGTTTAATAAAAAACAGCATTTGATATTAATGACACTGTTTTTGACTGCTAAGCATGAGGTTTTGGGTTCGATTTCCAGGTCGAGCAGTGTTATTGGGTAAAGTGTTATAACTGGTGAAATGTGGCTACACCTCTGCCCTTAGGGGATTACAGGCATGATGTTAAGACTGTATCTGTTGTAAATTACATTCGTTGTAAATTGTCTGCCACCCACTTTGATTCAGACCCAACATTTTAGAATAAATGCTCTCCTAAGTAGTCGTATATCACGTCGATCGCTTATTTTTGATGTGGTTGACCGGACACGGCTACCTAAGTCTTTCAAGGATCGACTTCGCGTAATAATTTTCCTTAAGACAGCCCAAATAAAAAAAAACACGGTCACACCACATTTTCATCATATCACATCCCACAAGTCGCATAACAGGTTAACCAAGCTTTCCTATTCATTACCAAATCATTTTATTTAAACCCAGATGGTCAGGTTCATCTAATGTTCAAATTTGTTACAATATTGCAAACTTTGTTGTTTAACCAAATTCCGCTCCTTTTGAAAACGAATAGCAATAATTCACTACTTACATTAGGTACAAAACTGAATCATACCATTTTGAAATCGGCTATAAACACATATTTTTTAAAAATTATTGGCCACTTGTGTTTCGATACATTTTTTTTAAACTACGGACGCTTAAACTTTTTCATAAAGAATTTTTTCCACAATTTTTTCCAATAGAACATAGTTTAAGTTGTTTTTTTTCAAAACCGTGTACCTATTAGCAGTCCTACTTTTGATTACTTATCTATTAGCTTAGTCAACGTAAATTACGTTAACAATAAAAAACCGACGGAATTCATTAATTCGTGGTCGTGGTGTACAAGAATGTAAAATAAGGTAACAAAAAACAATGAATATTATTAAATTAATCATATCTTTGGTACTACTTGTTTTTATTTTTTAATGTATTTTTTTTCTGAATCGCCATTAGTTCTACTATCACCCATTTCAAGATAATCCATTCTTTACCGGACACCCGATATAAATAACTAGCTTTTGCCCACGACTTTGTCCGCGTAAATGTCGGAGTCGGACCCTCGTTTTATTCGCTTAGTCGGTGAATTTTGAAAAAACCTTTTTTACCGCATGCCTAGGTCACAATGACTATCTGCCTACCAAACAGCGCAATCCGTTCAGTGGTTTGAGCTGTGTGTAGATCAGTCAGTCAGTAGCGGTTGCCTTTTATGTAGATAATAATACCAGCCTATTATTATATTATCCAACTGGAGGGCAAAGGGCTCTTAACATATGTATGGAGAAGGTACGAGCATTGGTCACCAAGTCACCACGCTTGCTCAAGGCGATTTCAGACTTATCATTTTTCTGGTTTTTTTTACGATGTTTTCCTAAACCGATGTCTGTGGTGTCTAAAATCAACTTAAAAAGTATTTATGTGAAATACAAAATCCTTTTTATGTACAAAAAAGGCCAACCTAGGCTTTGGTTTTGTTTGTTGTTATGTACTGCCACCGACTTCCAAAACTAAAGTTAATTTTGACTTTGTAGTGTTTGAAGGCAGTTGGTTTTTTTATGTAATAATTTTATTTTTCACTTTTTAGTACAATATTACTATGTCGTTAATATTTAAAATCGTTTCGAATCTTATACGAGAGGCGGGCCATATACCTATTACAGTCACAACATCTCGAAATATTTAATTTAATTAAGTAGGTACTTGCATAAATCTGTCAGTGATCTGTTAACGAGCGTGTTTTGTTAACACGCGGTCTCATGACAATCGGATTGGCACGCGTAATCGATCTTCATTGATCAATAAACATTTGGCAACAAACCGTGGCAACAAATATTCAGCTCAGTTATTTTAATTTAGTATTATTCTGCCTGCTATTTTGTTTTAACGACTAGTTTATGCTCGCGACTCCGATTGCGTGAACGTCTGATCTCTAATTATTTTTAATAAAAGTAGACTAAATTATTCCTTAAAATATCAGCTATCTGCCAGTGAAAGTCCCGTCAACTCGGTCGAGCCGTTTTAGAGGTTTGCCGGAAGCAACAAACACTCTGGCCCTGGCATACTGTTTATGACAGAATTTGTTGATTTCAATATCCAAATTATTTAATTTTATTGTGTTTCTTGTTTATAAGATTTTCTAGATATTTTTGTTTTTTCGTTGTCAGTACCCACTGTGCCCACTGTTGGGTGAAGGCCTCCTTTTATGTCCCTTGATATTATAAACAAGTTAATAGAAAAGCAGGTGCATTTTGTTTTTATTTGAATGCCACCAATCATAGAGCAACACAGCCACCAATACACGACATTTATTTTATTTCTAGGGTGTGTTAATTTTGGTTTTATGCGTAAATCGGTACGAAAATGTTTTAGAAACTGGCCACACAACGTCGAGCAGTCAGTTATAGACCTTTTAACGAGCAGGACAGCAGATTGTGTTTAGAATTGTAAAAAGAACTCAACTTTATTTTGTTCGAGTTAAAGTTTCTTTTACATTACCAATTAATGGGCTACCACAACAGTCTTGAAAGAGACATCCATTTTAGGAATCGTGTCCCTCTCGCACAAAGAGCCACCATCATCAGCACTAATCAGCAGCCACTGTTCTATTGCACAAAACAGATGAATGATGAATGATGACGCAATGCAATTAAGTAAATTACGTTATGATTTTTATAAGCCGAAGAGTTTATTGGGCTTTTAAAAAAAACAATCGCATCGCTATCAAAAAGGCCAAAAGGGTAGCAGAAGAAACAGAAGTTTATTTTTTAAGTTTCTTGGCATTGTTGTTTCTTAGAGCTCTCCAAGCCTTTGAAACGGGCATACCTACACTAATGAAAAACTATGAAATCGAGTAACAAACATAATTATGAATAATCTGTAAGCTGTAATTCTGTAATAATCTGTAATTGCTCTAGAATCGACCCATGTATTTTTTGTAAATAAATGATTCCTGATTCACAACCAGGCTAATTTGTGTGAAAATTAGATCAACCAACCGCACGGCGATGTCCTAAAAACTATGCGAGAGAGAGATTTATCTTTCTTAGAAATAAATTCATTATATAAATAAAAACAACCAAATTTCATTTAAATTAAAGCGCGTACCTATATTTATTGATTGGATAACTTAACATTGATCAATAAATTAAATTATAAATGATTTTCTGAGGCGGTAGATTGACGATATTGAATTGTTAGCAAATAGCTGTGATAAGCAGTTTTGTAGTACAAAATATATAATAGCTCCATGGTGTAATGTCAGCCGTCTGAACCGTCTAGTTTTTGACAGTTTTGACGTGTTGTGTTTTGTTCATGGTTCACCTACACGTACTTTTTGTTGGAGCTGTGTTTGTTGTGATTTCTAAAAGGAAAATATTGTAATTTTTCACTTATCAAATTGCAAACAGAACACCTCAATCACAGTAGAAGTATTAAAAAACCATTAATGAAGATTTGAAGTTGATTCTTTACGTTATAAAATATTAACAATGTTTGAGACGTGATTGGCTGTCTAAATGTAGTGCAACAATTTCGAACGCGAATATTTCTGATCATTGTGATGTTTCTTGTTTACCTTTACGTCCACCGGATAGCGGGAACATACCGTATGGGACTATGGACGCGATGCGATAAATGGTTCATAACAATCTAATCTCTTAATTACGTTACTAAAATAATTGTGATCGAATTTATTTTTCAATAACCAAAATGCGTTTTAATATTAAAAAAGTAACTATAGTGCTCGGTGTCGGGCTGTTTTTATGGCTTATGTTGACGTACGGGTCTGTAATCGAAGTACCAAGGTCTTGGGGTAATAGAAACACAGCCCTATATGCTGATATGGAAGATGGCCTGAAGAGGCTTGAAAAACAGTTGAATGTACAAATGGCTGATAGTAACAGTCTTCTAGAGAAAGTGATGGAGTTAAAGAAGTCGGAGAATGTAAAGTATAATAAAAATGAAGAAGAGGAAAGTGCTAAAGATTTGGAAGTCTTGCAGAGTAAGTTCTTTTTATTTTTATTGTAATCATAGCAAGTTTTTAGGAACAATCACAAGTCTCAATCTCCTAAATATTCCTTGAATCAACCATAAATTCTTATACCTATTGATTGTCACTGGGATGAGATTGTGACTTTTAAATAGTTTTTAATTAATTAATTTATTTAATAATAGAATTGGCCTTCATGTTTGAATGTTAAATGCATATTTCAATTATCTATCATATCTATAATCTAGAAAATACCTGAATACATTTCTCAGAAGCAGCCTCAACATCTAATTTGTACCTGGTTGATGGCAATAGGCTCGCTCCCATTACATAGGACTTAACTGGCAAAATGTGGGTGTAATGGATACACCTCTGCCTAACTCTTCCGGGATATTATGTATGTGTCAATTAAATTAAAACACAGAGGTATAAAAAAATCCTCCACTTTGTCTACTGCTAATGGACTCCACCTCCAAAGGCTAGTGGAATTGCCAAGTTGGATGGCAATACGCAGTCTCTAGCCACATTAGAAGCCAGCTCTTGGGCCACTGGATGTGGCAACTAACAGTTAATTAGAAATATAAAACAAAAACAACTTTATCAAACAACTAATGCTTATTTTGATATCTTTTTGAGACCTTCACCTTTAAGAACTTGCTTTTAACAGTTTATCACCATATTAATAACTTATTTGTATTTAAAATTAATAAAAATGATATGTTTAATTTAAATTCAGCAGTTTTTAAATATTTATTATAGTAATTAAATTAAATCTAGACATTGATTAAAATACTTCCTGATACTAATCTAATAAATAAAATTCTCATGTCGCAATGGTTGTTACCAAACTCCTCCGAAACGGCTGGACCGATTTCTATGAAATTTTGTATGCATATTGGGTAGGTCTGAGAACCAGCCAACATCTATTTTTCATACCAAAAAAAACATAGTGCTACGAAGATCGCTGGGTCAGCTAGTAAGAATATAAAGTTAATGTGAATTGGTTTGGAATTTTAAAACCAATCTTTTAGGCAGACAAAGTTGCGGGCTGAAGCTAGTGTTATTTATTTTAATCATATTTGTTCATTCGTTTTTTAGATTAAATACCAACTTGTTTTGTTTCTGGCTGTTGGAAAAATTATTTTGAATTGTGCGTCACTTTCACATGAATAAAAAGTTTTTCTTTCTTTCTTTCTTTATTCGGCTGAAAAAACAACAATAAAATAAAAAAAAAGGTTATAATATTTCTTTTATAAATCAAAACGTTATCTCTGTAATATTCAATCGGAGACGGAAACAAAATTGAACTCTGAAACTCACACAATGCATGTTAAATGGATAGCAAACATGATGTCAATGCACCTACGTTGTTGAATCAGGTGTCACTAACATATTGTAGGTATTATACTATTATTGTAACTAAGCGTGAAATTATAGACAAATTAACTATTGTCTCACAATAACAGGATATTTTACTATAAGAAAAAATCTAAAAATATACAGTTAAGATAGATAAGACATAACATAACATCACATCTGTAATTCCCGAAGGGTTAGGCAGTGGTGTATCCGTTAGTACACCCACATTTTGCCAGTTATGTTTAAGTCCCATGTAATAGGGGGCGAGCCTATTGCCGTCAAACGGGCACAAATCCAGACTCTGTGGCAGCTACTGAGAAATTCCTGATGGAAAAACTCAATAACACTGCCCCACCTGTTAATCGAACCCAAGACTTCATTCTCAGCAGTCTCGCCTTGCGACCGCTAGACTAACGTGGCAAATAAACTGCATCAGAACTAAAGGTGTATGCAAAATTTCAGCTCAATCGGATACAAAAAAAATTTCGAAAAATGATTTGCGAATTTTTATAGAACAACTTACATACATACATACGAACAGTGCAAGCTAAATAAAAGCTTGTTAGAAAAAGTATAAACACCAGTTCACATTGTTATCTCCCCACATGCCTACCAGATGTGTACAGATGAAGTTTTTATCTCAATATCGCGTTTTTATCATTATTGTGTGACCTGTGTTTTACTGGCCTACAGTGTTACTACACTGTAGGCCACATAAGGTTCAAATTCCTCTACCCACCTACTGGTGGGTAGAGGAATTTGAACCTTATGTTGATGTGTTAGAGTTTATTTTTGTTGGAGAGAGTTTAATCATGACAATTAGGTGCATGGGTCTTGTAATTTATGTAGATGTCATGTTTTGTTGGTAAGTTAGGTATTGTGGTCAGTTTATTCGAATATTCTGTGGTTTACTAGGGAACCTAGGTACTAAATCAAGCTAACGAAGTAGCGGGGAGAGGACTAGTTTATAATAAACCAGCTTCTGTCTGCGACTTCGTCCGCGTAAATGTCGTTTTGGGCGATCTAACCTTGTTTCTCCTTTTATATAGGTTTGACAGTTACGAAACTCATGAACATTTGTATGGGAAAATCAAGGGGAAAATGTTTTTTCTTTTATTCTATTTGTTCGTCTTTTTTATAAAGTTTTTAATATAATATTTAATCTCTTATGCTATTTGGGACCCCCGTCCCAAAACCTGGACCTGGCGATCGTGAGGAAACCTAGGACTTACTGTTCCACTCAAACCATGTCAGAGGTCTTTGAGGCGGTTTAGAAACTCTGACACTAGGGTGTGTGGGGTCGTTAGACCTTACTGCTCACACGATAAAGAAGAAAAATGACAAATACAGCAAATAAAAAACCATGAAAATCGATCCAGCCGTTCTAGAGTTATAAGTGTTTGAACAATCTTTACTTTCTTTTATATATTCTCTTTTTGTTTTTGCAGATGCCGCTCAAACAGTCCTGCCTGTGTTAGTTATAGCCTGTGACAGGGTCACAGTAAAGAGATGCCTAGACAGCCTAGTCAAGTTTAGACCTAGCAAGGAGATCTTCCCTATTATAGTTAGTCAGGTGAGTTATGAATTGTTTTATTTAAAGTCCCCGCCACGAGAAGCTATAAATTATGTAAATAAAGAACTGCTACTAAGTTACGTAGCAACAATTTATTCGATAACTTTATGCGGACGAAGTCGCAGGCAAAAGCGAGTTAACAATAATTAATACTTGTTAGTACAATCTTATTAGTAAGGATTTTCTCTGCTTTCATAGGTCTTCTCTATGTATAGCAAATAATAATAATTACGAGGTAAGGTACGAGCATTGATCACCACGCTTGCTTAAGGCAGATTGGCGATTTCCGACTTACCTATCTTCTATCTATACATATAAAATGCTTTGTCCTGAATGACTGACTAACTGATCAACGCACAGCCTAAACCGCTGAACGTAGAGACCTGAAACTTAAAGGGTGTGTTCTTTGTATGACGTAGGCATCCGATAAGAAAGGATTTTCCAAAACTCACCCCTAGGGGGATGGAACAGGGGTTCAAAGATTGTATACAGAACTTTGGCGTGAACAAAGTTGCGGGCTGAAGCTAGTTTAAATTCGTAATCAGACGAAATTATGCACAGTTTACTGCGCTTGTTCGTGGTATTGATAAGGAGTGGTGCAGTTTTTACGATACTATTTCAATGCTTATCTACAACACGGATTAACGGCCAGTCGAGTAGAAATAATCGATCTATTCTTTGTATTTTCAAGGCAATCGTAGGTAAACGACAAAACCTATATCCAGAGGCGTATCAAGGGTGCGACAGGTAGGGCCCTGGGCGCCTATCGAAGCGGGGCACAAAAATAGCCAATTATTAAAATTAAAAATCAAATAAGCTGTTAAAATTACCTCGTGGGTAACCCATACCCAGAGCCGTATCTAGGGCGGGGCAGGGCGCAAAAATAGCCAATTATTAAAATTAAAAATAAAATAAGCTTTTATATTAACTTCGTAATAGCATACTCTATGAGTTTTTATGTGACATGGGTTTTCAATGTTGAAAAATGGGCCCAGGGTTCTTACAAAAATGCCCATGGTTGTTTGACTCTTTCCAGCTTAGCTTTAGATTATCAATGTTTTATACGAGTATTAAGTATGATAATTTACGAAGCAGCGTAATAGGCGCCATTTTATGTTGGTACCCCCCAGCCCATACCAGATCATTTTGAAAACAAAAGCCGATGCACATGATGATCACAGCTGCGTCCGCCATTTTTAGGTCGACCAATAGTAATAGAACCAAAAAAGACCAAGAAAGAGAAAGTTTTCAATCCCTTTTTTTTTTGTTCCCGCCTTGGAAGTTCCTTATGGATGTCCACCGACCTGTGGAGGGCAAAGGGGTCTATCAGACTCTTACTGTCTTACTGACTAAAGCCCATAAGCGTTCCTCCTAATGCTCTTTGCGTTCCAGGGCTGCGGTAAGTCTTTTAAACTAATTCCGCAACCCTGGAAGGACCTAGGTACCTTGGTGTTCTTCAGTAGAAAGACATAGTCAACCGATGCTGCGTTGTTGTACCGATGCCACGCGCCACGAAAGATGAGACTTGACCAGCGTCAGTAATGGGGAGTTTGCGCAGGTGTGGATGTACGAAATAGTTATCCTTAATTTGTGTATCTATTCTGGGATATTTTGATGTCATTTAGATCAAAATTATTCCGAAATAAAAAAGTCTGTGTGGTGTGTCAAGTCTCATCTTTTATGTCGCGTATAACACCGCCTAGAGCGGAAGGAATCATTAGATGATTTCCAATCCTTAAAAAAACAAAGGTACCTGCCTAGGTGTGCTTTATTTCAACGAATTGTTCATGGTCAACCTTAATACTCAATAATTACACAAGTGCTTTCATTATTGATGTCATTGATACGGATTGCGTGATACTGCTAACAGTTGTGTTGGATTATATCAATCTAAATTAGTTTAGTACTCATGAAATACATAGGTAAGGTACCAACAGGTCTTTATTGTAATACAAACAGGTTGATTTTTAATATATTTCATGGGGTAAAAATACTCGTGAATATTCTTCATGAATATGGCTAATTAAAAAGATTATATTTGATTTTATTTTTACATACATAACATAACATCACGCCTGTAATCCCCGAAGGGTTAGGCAGAGGCGTAGCCATTAGTACACCCACATTTCGCCAGTTATGTTTAAGTCCCATGTAATAGGGGGCGAGCCTATTGCCATCAACCGGGCATAAATCCAGACTCCAAGGCAGCTACTGAGAAATTCCAGATGAAAAAACCCAATAACACTTTGCCTGACCTGGGAATCGAACCCAAGACCTCGTGCTCAGCAGTCGCGCTTTGCGACCACTAGACCAACGAGGCAGTCATAGATATATTTGATTTTTTAAACCAACATACAAATATACTTTTCAGTTTTAATGTGTATGATACTAATCTTGTTCACTCTATATTAGCGAGAATTTGTGCCTATTAGATCTTGTTACATAATTTTCCTTCTCAGTAAAGGTCATCGCTTACTATAACAGCCCCGCTCCGACACAGCAACGGTCCGGCCAGGTTTTTTAGTTTGTTATTATAAAATTTACTTTAATACACACTATTTAAAGTCTTTAATTGAAATTCTAACTCTGTGTTATGTTATGGCAACGGCCTGGCTGGAACTGCCACGAAAACTCCTACCATTAGCTAGCACCATGCTAGCACGCCGCCCGCGAGCCTTCAACTTTTTATCATGTTATAAAATTTACTTTAATACACACGATTTAAAGCCTTATCTTGAATGGCAAATTATTTGTTTTGTCAAATCGGTGAGCGAAGACCGTAAGACATTAGTATACATGCAAGGTTAGTTTTGAAACCGAGTCATAATTGGCTCTTAGACTCAATACATAGTTACTTAAAATGGCTAAACAAATAATAAATAAATAAAATCATTTAATTTCAGGCATAGCACGTTTTTACAATCATTTCAAAATAATAAATAAGTTTTACAATATATTATTTTTATTTTTAAATTAAGTTTTAAAGTTAAATTACATTTGTTATTTGATTAAATAATACATTTTAACATATATACAATAAATAAATATAACAATAAGAAAACAAAAAAAAAACAATAAATTATGCATACACATAATCTTTCAAAATAATTAATTTAAGTAGCTAAGACATTATAATCCGTTGGAAGAGAATTGACAATATAAGCTTAAAGAAGATGCTCAGCAAAAGAATTCTAAATCATGAATCAAAAATATTAGCCTATTCTTGTCCCACTGCAGTGCTTAGGCCTCTTCTTATACAGAGAAGGCATGAACAACGATCTCTACGCTTTACTAGATTTCTCGGAGTCTGGATTTGGGCCGGGTTGATGGCAATAGGCTCGCTATTACATAATGTAGTAGCGTATTAGTAATAGGTACACCTCTGCCTAACCCTTTGGGGATTACAGGCGTGATGTTATGTTATCTAAATAATTCTAACTATATTCTTCTTTGCCACCAGGATTGCGGCCATAACGCAACTTATGAAGTCATCAAATCGTACACGATTTCGGACCCCACGATATCCGTGGTCCGACAGCCAGACCTGACAGGAATAGTGCTGCCCAGGGTCAAAGCCAAATTCAGAGGGTACTACAAGATTGCCAGACATTACAAGTTTGCCCTCAACCATGTGTTCGAGACGCTGGGTCACGAAGCTGTCATTATTGTTGAAGGTCAGTAGAAATTTTAGTCAAGGTCAAGGTCATTATAATAATTTGTCTAGTTCACTACGAGTAAGCCCTCAGTCATGTGTTTGATGTGTTAGGACATGAAGTCGTCATTATAGTTGTAGGTCAGTAGAAATTATAGTCAAGGTCATTATAATAATTTGTCAAGATCAATACGAATGAGCGCTTAATCATGTGTTTTATATGCTGGACATTGCTGGGACATGAAGCGGTCATTATTGTTAAATGTCAGTAAAAATTATAGTCAAGGTCAAGGTCATGGAATTGTGTCAAGTTCAGGAGGCACTACAAATTCATGCTTAACCATGGTAAAAAAAGTATTGAAATAAAAAAGTAAGATGTAAGTTCATTAAGCTGTCACAATTGTTGAAGGTCAAAAATAATAATATCAAGGTCAAGATCATTATAATAATGTGTCAAGTTATAAAGGTTCAAGCTGGATTCTTTTTTTAAATTAATTTATACTTATCTACTATCGACCTTTTTGGTTTTTGATTCTTACCAAGGGGTATCGTATTACCCAGTTACTGGGTTGTGGAGGTCAAATAGGCAGTCGCTTCATAAACAATTTTGGTATTCAGCTGCATACGGTTAGACTAGAAGCCGACCCCAACATAGTTGGGAAAAGGGTAGGCAGATAATTATAAGTTTAGTATTTATCGGCGAACACTTGTAAAATATCTATTTAATATTTTCCACGCGATCTGTAATCTTCATGCATAAAATATTACAACTCTACCTAACTCTATTGGGTGTATTACGATAAGGAGGTGAGTTTGGCAACATGTTGCCGTTAATCGACGTCGCACAGGTAACAGTAATATTGTTATGTAAATAATGTTCGACACGACATTCGTTACCGTCTTGTTTACGTGTGACTGTCTCGGTGGTCTCGTGCTGCGTGGGATTTTGAGCTCGATTCCCAACTCTGGCAAAGTGTTATTGAGTTGTTTCCCGTTACGTGTCGTGACGGCCCAGTGGTTAAGGCGCCCGCCTGTCATGGTTGTGGATCCAAATCCGGGCAAGTACCAATGTGAATTTATCAATTTATATGTACTTCTAAAGTTTATCTTGGATATCACTGGCATCGGTGAAGAAAAACATCGTGAGGAAACCTGGACTTACTGTTCCACTCAAACCATGTCAGAGGCCCTTGAGGTGGTTAAGAAACTCTGACACTAGGGTGTGTGGGGTCGTAAGACCTTACTGCCCACACGATAAAGAAAGAAGAAGAAAGACGAGTTTTCTAAGTTTAAGTGGCGGATCTCAAAGAGCTGTCAGCACAGAAGACGGGGCCCGCTAGGACCAGTGCCTGCCAGGGTTGCAGAATTTGATCGAAAGAGTTACCGCGGCCCTGGAACGCAAAGGGCACTAGAAGGAACACGGATGGGTTTTGGTCAGAAAGTGGCGGATCTAGGATTGTCGTTTTGGAGGGGGGGGGGGCTTGATCGTGCTGGGGGTAGGTTTTTAAAGTAAGCATTAAAGTACACAACATTTTATTTGAAAACTTAATATCTACGCAAATTATCGACTTAGCTCAAAAAATGGGACTGGGCAGGCCATGTCGGATGCCGTCGGCTGCTTAGCGATGGGCATATCACAGGAGTGGAGCCCTGACATAGTAAGATGAGAGAGGCACGACACAGAGGGAAGTAGAAATAATGGGGGGAGGCCATTGCCCACGAGTAGGACAGCCACCGGCTAGCAAAAAAAGTTTGAAGGATTTGTCACAGAAGAGCTCAGATGCTTTTGGGAGGGGCACGAGCCCCATAATCCGTCTTGAACAAGCATGGTGCTCGTGCCTTCTCTGTATAAGAAAAGGCATTTGTCGTGCAGTGAGACATTAATAGGCTGATATTGTTGCGCAGTACTATATTATTATTACTACTATAGTATGGTATTGCCTCGGAACGCACGTTAAAGCTGTTGGTCCCGGCTGTCATACGTGGATCTTTGACAGTCGTTACGAGTCGTCAGAAGCTTGAAAGTCTGACAACTAGTCTCACCTAGGGGTATCGTATTACCCAGTTACTGAGTTGTGGAGGTCAGATAGGCAGTCGCTCCATGTAATATACTGATATTCAGCTGCATCCGGTTAGACTGGAAGCCGACCCCAACATAGTTGGGAAAAGGCTAGACAGATGATGATGATGATTGTTGAGCAGTACACTAATACTACTGTAATACGATGACTATTACTAAAATTACACTGTGTAGGATAATGTACGGAACAGAATTCAGTACAGTTCATTTTAATGGTTTCGTTTGAATGTGGACGTACAATGGTTTGTAACGACTCGTCTGTTTAGTTCAGGGGTGGTCAACCTGTCGATCGCGGCTATAAGTCGAGTCGATCCCAAATGCAAAACACGTACACACATAATAAGTAGTTACTAAGAATAATCTACAATTTTCTTGTATTAACCTTTGGTTTTAAACCCCAGACGCAAAAACGACGCGGTGTTTTAAGTTTGACATGTCTGTCTGTGGCATCGTAGCTCCCGAACGGATAAACGTTTTTGATTTTTTTTTTTGTTTGAAAGTTTTTTTAGTCTGGAGTATTCTTAGCTATGTTTGATGAAAATCGGTCAAAGATGGCCGCCGCGCCGTCAGGGGTTTTTTTTTTTGATTTTGTTTATTGTTTTGTACTGCCACCGACTTACAAAACTACATGTATAGTTTTTTTTATTTATTTTTTTATTTTTCAGTGCCTACCTACTTACCTCGTCTTTGCTTATTATATGATTGGTAGATCGCTCAGAGACTACTCAGTATAGAGCAGATCTTGGGTCTCACCAAGTTGGCAACCCCTGGCGTAGTTTGTAACGGCCTTGTTGACCAATCGTGAATAAGTAATGTAGGTACCTACCTATTGATAGCACACACAATGGAATAGACAGATGTGGTCAGTTTAAATCGTTTTTTGAAATTGCAACTGAATACCAGTATTTTACATGGAGCGACACTTAACTGGCTTTTTAAAAGCTTTTATTTAGCTTGCTCTGTTCGTATGTACGTATGTAAGTAAGTTGTCCGTTCAAAATTTGCAAACCATTTTTCGACCATTTGTTGGTATCCGATTGAGCTGAAATATTGCACACACCTTTAGTTCTGATGACAATACAATGTCCGATAGTCAATATTGTAATAACATAACATCACGCCTGTAATCCCCGAAGGGTTAGGCAGAAGTGTACGCATTAGTACACCCACATTTCGCCAGTCATGTTTTTAGTCTCATGAAATAGGGGGCGAGCCTATTGCCAACAACCGGGCACAAATACGGACTCCGAGGCTGCTACTGAGAAACTCCTGATGGAAAAACCCAATAACACTTTGCCCGACCTGGGAATCGGACCCAGACCTCATGCTCAGCAGTCGCGCTTACGCCCACTAGACCAACGAGGCAGTCAATAAAGTCAGTATATTGTAATAATTTTACATAAATTACAGCTTGTTTTTAGAAATATTTTTAAATTGATTTTTATTTAGTTGTAATACTAATAATAAATGGAGCCAGTATTAAGTGGTAGGTACCCACTTAATATAATAATGTTATCAGTAAAGGTTTCAAAGCGGTAACATTTAATAAAAGAACAAAAGGTTGTTTACTTCGACTACCTATTATTCGATGACCTAGATAGTCGCTTGTTTTATCTTCACTAAATATTATTAGCGCGAAAATAGCTCTGTCTGTCTGTTTCCTACTTCAAAACTATTGAACCGAAAGTGACGAAATTTTACAAAGAGGTAGCTTAGGATCTGGCCAAGGATATAGGTTAGTTTTTAATTCGCGACTTCATCTGCGTCCGTGATAATAACAGATATTATTAGTAGATAAAATCGCAAGCAAGTGCTTGTTTATACAAGTAGATGTGCTAATCCACTTTCTGGGTCAAAAACTATATCTATGTAAAAATAAAAAAATATACATCGATATGTTGCGGCGTTAAAAGACAAACGAACAAACATACTTTTAATGAAAATAAACAAATGGAATAATAATAATAAATATTTTTTTAATATTTTTAATTATTTTTATTTTGTTTATATAATATTATATATGTATATTAAATAAATAAATGGAATAATAGTAATTAACCTTTATTTCTGGCAACTAAGGCCCATAAAACACAAATACATAAATAAGTACAATAACTATAAACTAATACAAACTGCCTCGTTGGTCTAGTGGTCGCAAGCGCGACTGCTGTGCATTAGGTCTTGGGTTCGATTCCCAGGTCGGGCAAAGTGTTATTCCATCAGGAATTTCTCAGTAGCGGCCTCGGAGTCTGGATTTGTGCCCAATTGATGGCAATAGGCTCGCCCCCTATTACATGGGACTAAAAACATGACTGGCGAAATGTGGGTGTACTAATGAGTACACCTCTGCCTAACCCTTCAGGGATTACAGGCGTGATGTTATGTTATGTAATACAAACACCGCAAACACAGGTGAGGAGGTGCACTCTCTTACCCTTAATCCGAACTGCAATCCGTCACGACTGGGAAGAGAAAGCGCAGGACCAAGAACTGTCTTGCTTTCGAAGGCACAGAGGTGTCGCACCACCAACAAACTACGTGCTGCTACTGAGAAATTCCTAATGAAAAACTCGATCAGACTCAACCCCGGAATTTCTCAGTAGCTGCCTCGGAGTTCTGATTTGTGCCCGGTTAATGGCAATAGGCTCGCCCCCTCTTACTTGGGACTTAAAACATAACTGGCGAAATGTGGGCGTAGGTACTGTGAAGGTTGCTTTATATTCTTACCTCTTTGAAAAACCATTATTCGTATTTGGAATTAAAATAAAATAAACGAATATTTTTTTATACGAAGACAATAGGCTAGTTGACACCACCATCAATTGACGTACTTTTTATGACCTGTCAAAACGCGATTCTTCCATAGATTTTGTATGGCAATACTGGCTTGTGACGTCACTTATTTGACAACTAAATTGTCTAACTATTTATTGATTACAAAGCCACAAAAAAACTAATTTTATAGTAAATTTAAAATTAATCTGGTTTTCAGGGCTAAAATAAAGCGTTTCTTTATAGAAGTTATGTCTTGGAATTATTGGTTAACGGTTTCAACCACCCAATTGTCTCGATACTCTCGATAGTCGCTCAGCTGGTAACAGTAGTCACAAGCTATTTCAATATAAGCATAAATCCGATCGTTCGTTTCACTGAGTATTTTATTTGTGCCCTGCTGTGTGAGTGCCGTGGAGTTTCTTGCTCGTTCTTCTCCATAGAGGCAAACCTCCGTTTTGGAACGAGCAACTAGCTTCAACTTTCGGACTAACTGTCGACTGTTCGGACTCCTTGACAAATCAAAAGTGCCTGTAAATGGTCTAATTGAAATAAATGTTTTGACTTTGACTTTGACCTGCAAGTAACCCCAGTAGACAGTACTACTAATGGATACACTGCCTAATCCTTCGGAGATTACAGGCGCGATGTTATGTGTGTTAAATTAATGTTAAAATGTAACTGTTTGTACTTTCAGATGACTTAGACATATCCCCGGATTTCTTCGAGTACTTCCTTGGCACATATCCGTTGCTACTCAAGGATAATACTCTATGGTAAGTACAAATCTTGTTACCTAGACTTGTAAAATACAAGTTGCACTATTGTATATCATCAATTTCAGGGGTTGTCATGAAAGAAATCCAACATCATCATCTTTCTAGCCTTTTACCAATTAATCAATGTGTGCGTTCAGGTTCATCGCCCCGCCTGCCTAAACCAATCTGCAAGATTGCTAGTTCGAAAATTAACAGCGAAAAATACTTTTTGTTATTTTTTTTCCAATAATACAATTTTAATTATAAGTCGTGATGGCCCATTGGTTAAGGCGCCTCTCATGCATGACGTTGTGGGTTCAAATCTGGGCAAGTACTAATGTGACTTATTCAATTCATATGTACTTTCTAAAGTTTATCTTGGACATCATTGACATCGGTGAAGGAAAACATCGTGAGGAAACCTGGATTTACTGTACACTCAAACCATGTCAGAGGCCTTTGAGGTGATTTAGAAACTCTGACACTAGTGTGCGGGGTCGTGAAACCTTACTACCCACACGATAAAGAAAGAATTTTAATTCCCGAATTCTTGCAAGCATTCAATAACTTTTATTCAATTAATTTTATTTTCAAAACATTGCACTGCGATAAGGAAATGTAGTGCAAGTCTGTAATCGATGTAAAACAAGCTCCAGTTCACTGAAATATTAATGCCCTTGTTTGTGTTCATTTTGTTGACGTGTAATTAAATATGAATAATACATATTACCAGCCTATAATAGGCTAGTTTTCACCACCATCAATTGATGTACTTTTTATGACCTGTCAAAATGCGATTCTCCCATAGATTCTGTATTTCAATACTGGCCTGTGACGTCACTTATTTGGCAACTCAATTGTCTAACTATTATTGATTTGAATATCTTATTTTTACAGTAGTTGAAAATTTATCGGGTTGCCAGGGCTAAAATAAAGCGTTTTTTTAAAGAATTTATGTCTTGGAATTATTGTTTAATGTGACTTTTTCAATTTATATGTTCTTTCTAAAGTTTATCTTAGACATTACTGACATCATTCCGTGCCTCGGAAAGCTCGTTAAGCTGTTGGTCCTGGCTGTCATACGTGGATCTTTGACAGTCGTTACGAGTCGTCAGAAGCTTAAAAGTCTGACAACCAGTCTTACCTAGGGGTATCGTGTTACCCAGTTACTGGGTTGTGGAGGTCAGATAGGCGGTCGCTCCATGTAAAATTGGTATTCAGCTGCATTCGGTTAGACTGGAAGCCGATCCCAACATAGTTTGGAAAAGGCTAAGCAGAATTGAATTGTCCCACTGCAGGGCAAAGGCCTCTTCTCATACATAGAAGGCACGAGCATTGATCACCACGCTTGGTCAAAGCGGATTCGCGATCACAGACAGAAGAAAAAAAAAATGAGATAGTATTTTTAAAGTATATATTAGGCTATTATTTTGGATTCTTTGATGTTAGAAAGAGGGGTCTCTTGCCCAAAATAGTTTGGGAATCCTCAATCCCAAATTTATTAAATTTATGAATTTACTGAAATAAATGCTTTTTGACTTTGAACCAAACCTCTTCAGGTGCATATCAGCATGGAATGACAACGGCAAGATTGGTGTCATAGACACGTCAAGACCAGAGTTGCTGCATCGTACGGACTTCTTCCCGGGGCTCGGCTGGGTGCTCAGAAGGGAGACCTGGACGAAGCTGGCGCCCAAGTGGCCAGTCGCGTGAGTACCCACACCATCTGTTTGTATTTGCGTTGTTTCTGCCATACTTGCTTTTTTGGGGTGGTAAAAATCATCAAATAAGTATTTCCGCCCTGGGGGAGGCGGAAGGGACTGTCAGACTTTTACTGACTAAAAAACCACCCTGTTCCATCTGTTGCCTCGTCCCAGCTCTTTGAGGCGCGCGTGGAACAAAACGCTCCGTCAGCTACCCATCACTCGCCGTCCGCAAGCCCGCGCCTACTGTGGCCGGATGAGCCATGCTTGCTTCCCAATTGTTTTGTTCCGGGATAGAAATTCTGAAAATCAATTGACAAATTCGTTTCGTACATAATATTTATTTAGTTGTTAATGGGTTATAATAATCAAATCAAATCAAATCAAATCGTTTATTGCAATCCATGATGTACACTTATAGGTGGTAAAATAAAAATAGAAACAATCATGGACACTTTTTTTTTTTTTTTTTTTTACCGATGGGAAATCATCAAATGACTTCCCCCGCCCTGGGCGGGGCGGGAGGGAGTGTCAGACTTTTACTGACTAAAACCCATCCATGTTCCTTCTTGTGCCCTTTGCGTTCCGGGGGCGCGGTATCTCTTTCGAACAACCCGCAGCCCCGGCAGGCATCGGCCCTTAGTGGCCCCTTCAATTGTTTGCTGACATCTCTTTGAGGCGCGCGTGGAACACGAACGCGCCGTCGACACGGTAATCATGGACCCTGTCGGGCACAGCAAATTTTTAAATAAGTAAGAGAGAGGAAGAGCGCTTTATGAAATTGTCTTATGCTTGAGATATATTATATTGTATTTTATATTCCTATTCATTTACTTATTATATTAAAATGCTATTTATTCATTTACACTTTGTTTAATTATTTTATATTTAATATCGCTTATTTGTTTACTTAGATTATTATTTTATTACAATGCTATTTATTTATTTAAAATTTATTTGTGCTTGTCGTATAAAATTACAGTTTCTTCGACGATTGGCTCCGTAATCCAGTTAACATCGATGGCAAGGCGTGCATACGACCTGAAATATCTCGTACATACTCGTTTGGGAAGGTAATTTGAACATTATTTTTATTTATATTTTAATTTTTAAATTACATCCTCAAAAAGTAACACATTACATTTTATAAAGTACTAGCACTCTTTTTTTCATACGGATCCCTAATTTTTTTGGTAATAAAATATAGCCTATTAGCACTCAGCGATAACATAACTACAATTGGCGTAAAAAAATATCGGTTTTGTAGACCCAAATATTACCCTCTACGACCTCACAAATTTTACCTGTTTATAATATTAGTATAGACTAGTTTTGCCCGTGACTTCGTCTGCGTGATAATCTGACAAATTGGAATGGAATAAGTAGGTATTAATTTTTTTTTTTGATATCTTTGATATTGTATTTTTTATATACAATTTGTTTACTGAAAACTATATAATAAGTTACCAGAACAAGTTATCTCAAGTACTAACATTAACGAATTTAAAAGAAATCTGTTTAAATTGTTAAATAACAAAGTGTATTATTCTGTTGACGAATATTTAAATGATAAATTTTAATTTTCCTTTTAAATAAATCCAATTTGTTTTTATGAGTGACTATGATTGTTGTAATATTTTAATTTTGATTATTGTTGTACCTATTAATATATTAATGAATTAGTGACATTATTTTTTATTTTGTACTTTATTTAATTGACATTTCAACAATAATTTTATTTAAATTGCTTGGACATGATTTATAATAATTGTATAATTTAAATACTTTGATATTTTGTATGCCTTTTGGCGGGGCGCAGCTCGGATTCTATTGTATTTATTATAACACCTTTTGTATGTACTCTGTGTTCACGAAATAAATAAATTTGAATTTGAATTTGTTTTCCTCAACAGATAGGCGTAAGCAAAGGCCTGTTCTTCGACCTGCATCTGCGCAAGATTCAACTCAACATGGATTATGTGGAGTTTACAAAGTTGAATCTCACGTATTTATTGAAGGTGAGGGCTCTATGGCATTATTATTATTTATTACTAAATCCTGTCGTGTGATCATACAGTTTTTGCGCATTGGAATATAAGGTCTTGCGTTCGATTCCTAGGTCGGGCAAAGTGTTCATGGATTTTTCAAACAGGAATTTCTCAGTAGCAGCCTCTGAGTCTGAATTTGTGCCCGGTTTATGGCAATAGGCTCGCCCCCTATTACATGGGACTAAAACATGTGGGTGTACTAATGGGTATACCTCTGCCTAACCCTTCGTGGATTACAGGTGTGATGTTATGTAATGTATATTTTTAATATTCCAGGAGTATTACGACGACAATCTCATGCGCACGGTGTATGGGCTGCCGGAGATGTCGGCGGAGCAGGTGGTGGGCGGCATGGAGAGCTCGGAGCCTGTCCGCGTCATGTACAGCAACGCCAAGACCTACCAGCGAGCCGCCAAGAAGTTGGGGCTCATGGATGACTTTAGAGTAAGTAGTTTTTAAAATGGGTTTGCTCTTGACTCTAGTCTAGGTCAGAGGTGACAGAGACAAAGTCTCCATATTACTATTTCAATGTGTGTAGTCATATCCGTATGAAAGAGTTTCCATGTAGTTAGTCGTCTTCAGTAGCAGGCCGGCAGGTTTGTTGTTCAACAAATTATAACTAGCGAGACCGCGCAATACAACGCGAGGACGAGTTTAAATCAGTAAAAATCTGACACTGACTGACGGAAGAAGTCATTTGATGATTTCCCATCCAAAATAAAAAGGGTTAGTTAGAGGGTCAGACTCTCTCAGAATCCACTATCTGTCGAACTACGACTTCTTTGCTTCTTTTTCTTTTATTAAACCTACATTTCTTGTTGGATATGTTTAATTTGATTTTTTTTTATTCTGTGTGATTTGATATACTTAGAGTAATAAATAAATAATGTCTGTTCTCCCGCAGAGCGGCGTGCCCCGCACGGCGTACCGCGGCGTGGTGACGTGCTACGTGCGCGGGCGCCGCGTGTACCTCGCGCCCGACTTCGAGTGGACCAAGTACTACCCCACGTGGGGCTAGCGAAGCACTCGCCTTTTGTATGCCCATCCCTATATGTAGCTAACATTGTGAACGGGGTGTAAGGAGACACATGACATAGCCGTTAAAGCCCAACACAGACAGCGGGAGCGGAATGTCAGCGTGGCGTGAGCGTGACGTCAGCGTGACGTGAGCGGGACGTGAGCGTTCAGTGGGTGGACATCCATATAAATACAAGCAACGTCACGCTTATGTCCCGCTCCCGCTCTGTGTGTGTGGCTCAACTAAGCATACTGCCCATCAAACGAAGTAACATTTAGCAATAATAATTACTGGGAAACAACTTTGTTTTGCATCATAGCATCACGCCTGTAATCCACGAAGGGTTAGGCAGAGGTGTACCCATTAGTACACCCATATTTCGCCAATTATATTTAAGTCCCATGTAATAGGGGGCGAGCCTCCGAGGTTGCTACTGAGAAATTCCTAATAGAGGTGTGGTCCAGAAAAAGAAAAAAATATCGTAATGATAGGAAATATATGTAATTTTCGGCTATATTAAGCATCTTTTTACACCCCTAATACTTATATTAAGCCCTTATACTTATACGTAAGCTACATATTCGGATAAATGTACAGTGATAAGGACACACCCCCGTGGGGTACTAAAGCACCCCACACAGGGGTCTTGGGGGTAATGTCCTATAAGACAATTATTGAATTCTAAAGTCCAAAAAACCCTGACCTACGCGAATTGCTGTAGTGACTCGTGTTCACAGCACTTGGGGTACTGTTCAACCCCACAGCGGGATGAAAAGCACCCTAAAATCTAGCATTTTATATGAAAGTCCAGATATTTAGCCAACAGATAACTATAGTGACTCGATTAACTACTTGGGGTACTTTAGGAGTCCAATAACCTAAAGGGGGGAATCAGAAAATATGGTCAAAATAGTATAGTTATTCAATGTATAGCAATAATGATTCCATATGGGTGGTGTAGTACCCCACAGTAAAAGTATTAGCGTTTTATATTCAAATTAAAAAAATCAGTCAAAATTTAACCGCATTTATCAAATCTATGTCACACGAGTTATGGGGTCTGAAGTATACCAAAAATTACAACACGTGCGGTCTTTCAGACCCCCTTGAAAATTCAGGAATATAGAGTGACACATGGTAACAAATAACTTTCACAAAGAGAGTTTTTTTTTATTTGGAAAGCGTTTGGCTCCGATCACCTCAAAACCAATCTTTTTTTTGTTTGTAAATATGAATAAGAAACAAATTGTGTGTTTTTTTTTTTTTAGATAAACTACTATAGCATGGCGCGCCCTTCCATATTACTATTACAATGTGGTTAGTCATATCCATATGAAAGAGTTTGTATGTAGTTGTAAGTATTCATTTTCAGTAGCAGGTCGGTAGATTTGTTGGGCAACTAATCATAACTAGCAACACCGCGGAAGGGAACGCACGTGTCATTTTCATAGAGTATGTCAGTGCAGCGCCATATTAATAATAATGAGTAATTAATGACGCTGCTAATCGAGCTGTCAAATCGCTGATTTGTTTTTGTTTCGAGAGCCGTCTCAGTTCGCATACATGCGTATTGAGTCTTGTAAATACTTTCACGAATACTTTCAAACGTTTTGAATTTGTGAAGGGGCGCGCCATGCTATTGTAGTTTATCTATATTTAATATTTTATTTGAGAGATGGGTCATGCGTTTTGCAAATTTCAAAAAAAATCTTCATGTGTAAAGTGTCGGTCACTAATTACCTTATATATTCATATAATTATGAAATAGCATCAAAAATACATTCATTTAACCGACTTCAAAAGTCAGTACAAATTCTAACTGAAAAAAAAAATCTCGTTAACGAATTAATGACATTATGTATTGTAACCCTTGGTTTCCGAAAGCCTGGTCCAATCATTACTATGATATCAAATCTCTCAACATAACATCACGCCTGTTACCTCCGAAGGGTTAGGCAGAGTTGTACCCATTAGTACACTCACATTTCGCGAGAACTCTTAAACGTTTTAGCTTTTTTATTATATTATTATATACATAAACTCACGCCTTTTTCCCATGGGGTAGGCAGAAACTACAGAACGCCACCTGCTACGATCCTTACATACTCCTTTCGCCTCATCTACATGCATCTCGTAATACAAGCACGCCGGTTACGAGTACTCCGCACCTGACCTTTCTGAAGGACCTATTTTTTATTATTAATTGAGATTGGTAGATTGAAACTAGAACAACCAATCAGAGGCACAGGTACAAGTCAGCAACAAAAGTCTGATTTGAGATTTTTTAATTCTGACTAAGCATAATATCAAAGCAAATACTTAATGCATCTCTACACCTCTGCCTAACCCTTCGGAGATTATAGGCGTGATGTTATATTTAGTATTTACATTCTACATTGCATACGTGCAAAGCCGGGGTGAGTCGCTAGTAAAAAAATAAAAAAGCCAGATAGGTTAGGCTTTCAAAAACTGGATCGAAATTAAAAAAAAAAACACGGTTGATTGGCTGTCTTGTCACTATAGTACTAGATAGGATAATTATTGTAAATAAAATCGAGTTTATTCTCGAGACTTTTCGAATATTTACACTACACTAGTTGTAATTTGACGAAAGGAACTTTACTACCAAAGTTAGTTCAAGTTCCAAAAAACTTAGTTTCGTTGTACGAGCGTGGTTTGAAAATGGAGCTGTAAAAGCCGAAGTTAGCGTGTGATTTTAAAAATCTGACTCGTAACGCGAAATTAGGCTCACTGCTCATGCTAGATAGCGCTGCGTTGAAGCCACATTTATTTTTTAAATAGCTATAGTCTTGTGGTGCCGATTCTCTTGGTCACAAACTAAACTAAAATTAGACTATTTCCATCTTTTTCTGTCCAATAAAACAAGAAATAGACTAATGTAAATAAGAGCTGTCAAATTTAGTCAATCTGACATATCCATACAATTATAGTTGATATCTTAAAACGTATGCATTAAAAATACGGAAAAGTTCAAGGCAAAACTAATTTGACATCGCTAGCTTAGTTCTTTGATGTCACCGTCCTTTCCTTTCGCTGTATGTTAGTAAGAGATGTCAATTCTCTAAATTTAGTCTAGTTTGTGAACAAGGGAATCGGCACCAATAGTAAGGGAGCGTTCATTAATCACGTAAGAGGCTCAAAAAGGGGGGAGTTAGAAATTACGTGCAATTGTTTTTTCGTTGAACGCGCGATTTTTTTAAACAGACAGACACAGATTACAGATTATAATCTAATTAAAAATTATTTCCAGAATTAAATTAGATTATAATCTGTGAAATTATTAAAATACTTTGTATCTATCAAAAAATACACGTAAAGCAATTTCAAATTATCTTCCATGTTTATTTTTCTCTTTTACATATAACTTTTTTAACGCATAATGCAATTTCTAACTTTGCTGAAACTTAATCGCCACGCCGCCTAGAGCAAGCATGGCCTTCTCTGTATGAGAAGAGGTTTTTGCTTAGTGGGCCAATAGGCTGGTGTATTTTTCTTTAAATGTTTAAATATTCTACCAGTGTCGGCTTCAGGCAGTGCTATATTATATTAAAAAAAAAACATGATAATGCCAACGTTAATGTAAGTCGAGTCGTATAAACTAAGTTATTTATTAAGTTATGTTAGTAACTAAACTATAAAAGTTACTAAAAGAAGTGATTCTAGATAATTTTGTAAATATTATCTAAATTAGTTTTAAGAGTCTTTGGTAATGCACTATATTTAATGTATACTAGCTTGTTTGTTGCTCGCGGCTTCTCTCGCGTTAAATTGTCCCATAGATTTTTCATACAAACTTAGGACCCCGATTTCGCCCTCTTAGGGGGTGAATTTTGGAACTTACTCGCCGATAATGCAGCTTTCTATAGGTGAAAGAATTCTTATAACCGATTGAGTAGTTTTTGAGTTTATTACAAACTAAAATACAAAATTTTTCTTCTTAAAATATAAGTCTTATAAAAATATAGTGCATGACCAAAGAATAATATATTTAATGACTTATGACGTCACAAACGTAGGATAAGTTCCTTTTCAATTGAACGAAAGATCTTCCATTAATTTAAATATTATTTATGTTTTTATGTTGTAGTGTTAGAGGAATGTGATCATTGGTTCATTTTTGTTCATGTCAATTTCGTCTGTAAACTAGCGGACCCGACAGCCGTTGCCCTGTCTGAATGTTGGCTTGCAGCGCCACCTACTGGATTCAATTGTAAATCTAAACTACCAAAGACCCACTCAAACACACACTAAATTAAATTAAAATTGGTCCAGGCGTTTTGGAGAATTATAGTGACATACACGTACAGAATAAAGATAGCATGCAACGATAAGAAGAGAAAATCTTTAACTCTAAAATAGTATTTATAACATGGAATGAAAGCACAGCTCTAATGTAATTTTTAGTGTAAAAAATAATGCAAAATGAATAACAACTAGCGCTTTCCCCGCGATTTCGGTCGCGTGTTTTTTTCCTACGCATCCCGATTTCTTTTTGGTAATAAAATATAGCTATAACTTACAAATAACATAGTTTCTAATTTGCGAAAGAATTTTCTATAATCGGTTCAGTAGATCCAGAGATTACTCCCTACAAACTCACAAACTTTAATATAATTATAGCACATGATATTATGGCGTCTGATCACATTCCTTTAACGTATAATTTAGCTTATTTCTGCCAAAACGAACCAACCCACAAACTCAATAAATACTTTTAACTAATTCGATATGCTATCCAGCAGTAACAGTTCAATTTACGTCCAAAATTTATTCTTAGAATAAATTTAAAATTAAATAACTTTAAATATCCAAAACTAAAAACGATAAATAGTTTTATTTTTCTGTGGCTTGGTTCGTTTTGACAGAACTAAAGCCAATTGAGTATTTGACATCAATCAATTGACATACTTTTTATGAGCTGTCAAAACACGATTCTCCCATAGATTTTGTATGGCAATAGTAAATACTCATGGCATCAGTTCACAACTATATTCCTCACGCTCTAGGATGGTGCGGGTGACATTTGTCAAACTTGCTTTTAACTCTTGAACGTTACGGCGATTTACAATCATGATTGAATATTTTAACTGCACACTAATATTATGGTCGTAAAATACGGAATCAGTAATAAGTAAGTAAATAACTAATCAGTTAAATAATTTCACTGACTTAGTTAAGCGATTCTGACATCCATAGATAAATTGCTGGCATGTGTCACCCGCACCATCATAGAACATATGGAATCTAGTTGGGTTATTTAACAACTCAATTAATTAACTATTTATTGATTTCAAAGCAAATTAAAATCGAATTTTACTGTTAATTGAAAATGAATCGTGTTTTCAAGGCTTTAAGTGATGTTTTAAGAAGTTGTGTTTGGAATTATTGCTTGATTGTGTCAAGTACCCAATTATTGTATTTGAGGACTCAATATTGTTTTATCTGATTTATAATTTTTAGTACGTAAGAGGTTTTCGCTCATCTTTTATTTTTTGACTCAGAATTGTGCAATATACGTGTTTTATTTAAATTATTACTCATTTTACAGTAGTCACAATCTTCAATGATGTTATTTTTTAATCTTTTCTAGGCCTGAGTTTACCAATATTTAAATTAATCTATTACATAATAATAAACTGTTTCTTAATTATGCAAAGCCTTAAACAACTTTTTAAAAGCCTACAAGTATCACTTTATGGTGTCATTGCTTTTATCTATGGATTGTAGGAGGTAATTTTTATTTTTGAAATTTATGTTTTATGATATAATTTAATATACGCACGTTTGACATTGTCTTGGAGTAGTTTGTAAGATGATGTATTTACGAAAAAAATGACTTAGATCCATATTCCAAAATAATTAAATTATAGTTGATTATGCCTAAGAAAGCGCTCACTGCAGTAGCCCAAGCAAACAACTGCTCCAATAAAAAAAAAACAACCTTCTCTTATTTGAAATTTGAATTCCTTTCTGGAATACACTTGATTTTTGAATAAACTTTCCGGCCAGTTTGCTTTGGTATACAACCTTCACAGAAGAGAAACAGTTTATTATTATGTAATGGCATAATTCATTTAAATGTTGGGCCTTAAAAAGATTATGAGTACTGAAATAATTTTATAAAGACCATTGACGAGGAATAAAATGCAATTTAGTTTCATTGAAAAAAAAAAAACGACTATCTTCATTTAATATTTCCATTCCATTTAATATAATAATTGATTTTATGTTAATCCTTAATTTCATAATATATTTCATTATCAGACATGTAAACATACTGAATACCATATAAGACTGTGATCTGCATTGTATTATATTATTGTGCATGTATATAGCCCAAGTTATGTATTTATAACTTAATATATTAAATGGTTTTGTTTATTTTGTGTTCCTATTTTTATTTACACTTACCCTAAGACTTAAAATATGTATTTAAGTAATGCCTTTGAGGAGCTCGTGGCTAAGTAATAACAGCCGCACGAGTCGATGGATCAGGTTATGCTACGCTTGCCGCTGTTGAGCCGTGGTTTTACCATCTTTACACACCGAGAAAGCACGTTGAGCCGTTGGGTCGTCAGAAGCCCGAAAGTCTGACAACCAGTCTTACCTAGGGGGATCCGTATTACCCGTTATCCGTATTCCGTTACTGGTTTGTGGGGATACTGTTACTCATAATTGGCATCTGGCTTTCATTTATACAAATAGTAATTTTTCCAATCCGAAAGATTAGCACGTTATAATATAAGAAAATCTTGAGCTTTAGTATATGAAGTACCTATTTCGAGATTAGGTAATTAGCTATCGAGATATTTCTATGTGTGCATGTTTATTTCTAACTCTGTACATGTTAAAAAATTAACATGTTCCGCTACGCCCATTCAATGCTTCTAAAGATACAATCGAAAATAAAATCATTAATTTCAAAAGTCCACATCATAGACAATATAATAAATACTCTTCCGTGAAATGGAACGTAAAACACGTTCTTTTATTTATAAAATTCCTGATCGATTTCAATTAATTTCGTCATTTGTTTTTTCGCCAAATGTCTATAAATTTTATACAAACAGTCTATCTCTTTTTTTATATTTAAATAGGACCGAGGCAGAAAGAGATAGCGAATCATTTTGATACAGTTTAATATTCTATAGTTTTATCATTATCGACACATACCTGCGGCAAACAAGAAGTACTTAGCAGATAGCTATTGATATAAACGGTTGTAAAAGATAATTTATTATTAATTTTGTTTATTAATTATTACACTAAAATGGGGTCAGTGATGCCGGGACAAAAAAGATTGAGTTTTGCAGAATTTAACGGTGGAAAAGAACCGAAATCGTTTATATTCGAAGATGAGCAGGTATTTATTAAAAAATAATAATTATTTTTATTGATAATAGCAACACAATTTAATATTTTCTTATAAGCTTGTATTAATCATGATTCATTAAAAGTCTATACTTAATCTTACAAAGCTAAATAGAATTGTTTTGTTTGTTTGTTTGTTCACGCTAATCTCTGTAACTACCAGTCAGATTGGAAAAAGTGTTTTTCTATATAATAGATTCATAGAGAATAGTAGGTATTACCCATGTAACATCACGCTACGGCACACTGGAGCGGAGCATTAACCAAAGACGTAACTAAACGAAAGTTATAAAAAATGCGCGAACGAAGTCGCGGTTCGGAGCTAGTTAACATAAATTGACATGGTTCTATTTTTGCAACGACAATTTGACTGTTTTCCAAAACTGTTTTTCCAATAAGCGTTGTCTATTGTTCAACTACAAATAGTACCTAAATAAAATGCTTTAATTTTGTGTTTCTACTTTCCGTCAGCGCGATTGCTGAGCGAGGGAAGATTCCCAGATTGGGCAAAAAGTGTTATTGGGTTTTTCTATTAGGGATGTCTCAGTAGCAGCCCGGAGTTTGGAATTGAGTGGTGTGACTTCCCCGTGGCTTGAGACGGGTGTGACGCCGTTGCTCCGGGGCCTGATTTCTCCCCGGTTGTGTCGGATTGCCGTCCCATCGGCATATAAGAGCAAGGGAAAAGGGATTTTACCTGTATTTACACACACACTTGAGCACTATTATATCTCTAGCGTGCTTCGCTAATCTCTAGATTACCTGCCGCCTCCATGACCGATTTTCGGTCGGCAAAATATTATTAATGCTTCATTTCGTAGATAAGCGTACGGTAATGCCCCCACAGATGAATACAAGAAATTGATTGTGCCCATGGGCGTAGCCACGATGGGGCAGGGGGGCGCTTGCCCCACGAAACCGATGTGTCTCTAACTCTGAAGTTAAAGACAATTTTTGAATGGAAGATTTCGTGGTGTAGGTAGATGTACAATAAGAAAGTGTTTTAGATGTGTAATTCGAATTATACACATACAGATACAGCTATAGGTACCTTTTTGTATGAAAAAAATTAACGAAGGTAAGACCGCGGGTATAGTTTGCTAGTTACATATTATTTTAGACTGCTGCCCCACCCTCAACCCTGAGTCCACGGCTGGCTACGCCCATGATTGCGCCCTTAGACAGTGAGACAGTGTCGCGGCACGAAGCCACGAAGGTCTAGAAGACGGCGGAACGAAACTGGACGAATGAAGCACGGAATGGTGAATAGATACATAATTAAATACATTGCTTTGTTCCAGTGCGTTGTATTCGACGAATCAAGAAACAAACAGGCGCCCGTACATTTCCTGGTGGTACCCAAAAAAACTATACCTTCTTTAATAGAAGCTTCGGAGGATGAGGAATTGCGATTAGGTCAGTAATATGCAGGGGCGGATCTAGGATTGTCGTTTGGGCCCCCCAACATGACTCCGTTTTTTCGCGTATAACATTTTAATTGGCGATGTCGTACTCTAGGTGATGTAATGTTTGCAAAATAGTATAATTAGCAATTGCACTTTAAAATTTGCCACTTATGAACTCTGATGATGATGCTTTTATGGAAAATCTCGTTTTGACAGGTCATAAAAAGTACGTCAATTGATTTGTAGTGTCATCTACCCTATTATTAATTAAATGGTGTCAAATACCCAATACTCGAGACACCAATGTTGCGCCCACATGACATAAAACGCGCCTTTCGTGACTCAGTCGCCACACGACAGGGATGACGTAAGAGTATTTTTTCGAGTTAATTTTCAAATTAAAAATTAACATGACTATCCTGCATAAGTCTGAAATCGCCAAACCGCCTTGCCTTGAGTAAGTATGGTGGTCAATGCTAGTGCGTTCTCTGTATGAAAGGAGGCCTTTGCCTTTACAGTATTTTGGTTTAATTCTTTTCTATAAACTCATCACTAATAAGAAAAAATCTTGAAGATAATTCCATCTTTGACGGACTGTAAATTCAAGTAAATAGGTAATCAAATCAAAGCCAGCCTGTCTTTCGGCCATTCTGCCCATTCCATAAAAAAAAATAACTTTTTTTTAATCCGTGGCTATGATTTTTTCTAACGATACTAATCCCTATACTATAACTATTGAGTGGTCGGAACATTGCGCAAAGACCTCTACGTTAGACCAACAGTGCTAAATATTATCTAATCTTATCTCCCTCGTTGCATTGTGGTGAAATACTGCAATAAAATGCAAATGCTATCAACACCGAGTAATGATTTTTACAAAACTGTAAACCAGCTGATGATGTGTCATACATAATTCAGGTGCGTATCTTAAACGAAAAGATAAGCCCAATGAAATCATAATAAACATCAAAACTAATAGAAATAACTTATTCACAATGACTTTTATTTTGTTTGAAAGATAAATATAAAAATTAATATTATATCCGTTACTAAAGGACGCGCCAATTTGCAAGGTAACGCAAATGGCCTCCAGCGAGTACAAAGTCGAGGTGAATCATTTTGTACTCGTACAAGGTCGAGGTCGTCTTCATGGCTCCGACCCTGGCCTTGTCCGAGGTCTAGCACACGGTCATAGCCTTGTGTGTCAATGTTGCTACATAATCTGTTTCAGACTGATTCTGTCAATGTGACGTTTCAGTTGACGTCATGTTAAATACCGGAATTTGTTTTTTTTTTATTTATAAATATTTACTCACGGAAACTTATTCAAAATCTTAATTAATTATTTGTTAAAATATTATCTCACATAATTTTGTTTAAATATTTTATATTAGCAAAGCAATGCCCTTGTTAACTTGGCTTGGACGATTATTAGTTAGTATTTTAAAGAATTTATTGCAATCGCTTGATCTTGTGAATGACTGGTAATTTTTCAGTCACATCATCATGATCAGCCTATTGCCCTTAGGTACCTACCTGTTACTTTATACGAGTCTTAGGTATAAGACGCGGTTTCCACCAAAGCGGAAAAGAATACATTTTCCTCGTAAAGCAACAATACGATGCTGTATTGAGTTAGAACTAAGCGGTGAGATGTGAGATTTATCTCCTATTCATTTTGATGAAAATCGGGTCTTATATATTTATCGGCCTACGGTTAATGCTAATAATTATAACAAGACTAATGTTAGATTTGAAGTAGGAAGGTATTTATTGTTTCCTCCATTTTCTCAATAATCTGATTAAGCTAGTAGTACCTATTACATTTTCTGTGACCACGTGGTCATGTACCTTGCAAGATTAATAATAAAAAATTAAAACGCAGGTCATCTACTGATCATCGCGCGCCGCATCGCCAAAAAGAAAGGCATAGACAAAACAGGATTTAGAGTTGTGATGAACGAAGGACCCCATTCTTGTCAAGATGTAAACCAATTTTATGTCCAAGTTCTCGGTGGCAGACAAATGTGGTGGCCATTTTCTTAGAAAATAAAGATTCATTTATCATTTTGTGTTTCATTTTTGCATGCTTACGGGCGGATGGACTACGGTTAGTTTTATTCTAAAAGCGACTAGAAGTAGGCTTTGGCTCACACCCGACGCCAATTTTTTTTAGGGGAAACCGTCAAGGCTCGTCTGATAAAACCCATCTATTTGTTAAACGATAGCTAAGAAATCTCAAAGATTTAGAGGATGTCTCATAGAGGATGTAAGAGATAAAATTGTCATGCATTTATTTTGTTTTGTTCCAGGCCATATGCTGCTAGTTGCAAAACAGATTGCCATCGAAAGAGGTCTGGACAGAACTGGTTATCATGTTATGGTTGATGAAGAGCTTAAAAGTAAAAGTCTAAAGTCTTTCCATGTTTTCGGAAGGGCGCTGCATCATATGTTGTGGCCCGTTGGGCCAGGATGTAGACTGTAGACAGAACTTATTATTTATAACTTAAGGAAGCTTGGACACAGGGCAATAGAAATGGTGCTATAATGCCAGAATTTAGCTGAAATGATGTCAATGTGTAGTTTAATGTTAAAATAAGGACTTTAAATAATAAACTAGGAAAAGGAACGAACTTATATATTTGTCCTATGTAATTTTATGAACTTATCGTTACTTTCCCGCCAAAGAATAATTTAATTATAGAAAGAATAATTTAAATAAATGATATTATTTTCATTAATTAATTTGTTTGATGTAATTATGTTGTCTTGGAGAGCTGCTAAAGTCTTTGTACATGACTTTGCTTTTCTAACCTTCTTATAAAGAGCTGGTTATAATATTTTACTATTGATAAAAATAATTAAAAAGAAAATTGATTTTATTTTGTTTTATTACTATTTATTATTGCTGCGTAAATCATAGAGGCGTAAAAAGAAAAGACTTTTAAATGTCATACAAGAATGACGTTGACGTTTGCTGTGAAAATTTTATCAATTTGCTCAGCCTCTGTGGTTTTATTAACGAAAATGGCTGGCGGTGAGGTAGAATTAGCGCAATCGGCCGCTCCGGCCTCGGATACGATATTTGGAAAGATACTGAGAAAAGAAATACCTGCCAAGTTCGTTTACGAAGACGATCAGGTAAATTTTTCATAATATTTTCTAGAAACAATAATTATATTTTATCAAACCGGCCTGCTGCATGCCAGCTGCATGCATTTATTGTCGCTTTTTTCGTCTAAAAATCCAACAATAATTTAAAATTATACACCCTGCACCCATGTCTTGTCATAGTGAAGACTGGTAACTAAAAATTAATGATGTGGTTTTCTCTAGTGTGTGGCGTTTCACGACGTGAACCCTCAAGCCCCTACTCATATCTTGGTGATCCCGAGGAAACCCATCACCCAGCTGTCGAAGGCTGAAGATACAGATGAAAAACTCCTTGGTATAAAAATTATCTACTGCACCTTTTTAAATACTCATAGGTTCTTTTTTTAAATAAGCTTGCTACGAAATATTATATCATAATTTCCAGAACTAGGCAGTATTGTTAAAAATTCATAAATTAAATTAATTAATGACTTTTGTAGATGTTTGCTTGTACTGGTGCCAGTGGGGGCAAGCCCAACAGATTTCATTTAATTAAATATAAAACAGAAAATTCAGCCACAGCTGCTGCTGCTGTTTAAAAAAAAAATTTTTAGAAGTGAATTTTTGGAGTTTTTTTTTCTAATAATATCTTTTGGGCTTGCTTCTAAGCATGCCACTGGCAGGTATGTAGTGAATGAATAGAAAGTAAAGAAGTTAGACAGTCCACTGAAGCTTAATTATAATGTTCTCTTTCATAAACAAACAAAAAAAGAATTATTAAATTTATACTGTGGCATAGCTAGAAATCATATTTTTAAACAGTTTCTTGTTTATTTTGGATGTGTTTCCATTTACTGTTTCTTGATACAAAATGGATCATTTGAGACTGTTCCTTTATTAGACTGCCCCCTAGTTAGGCCCCATTTACATGTTGTTGATCAGTATATTTTACTGTCACATTTTAGGGTGGCATGAGGCAGATTCATACAGCCTTTTTTTTTACCTCCTACACAAATATTATACAGAACAGTAGGTAGGTACATTGTGAATCGTCAAATCTTTGCCTTTATTTTATATATTTATAGTTCAATGCAATACCATAAACATTAGGGAGACAGGCATTTTGTTTTGTCATATTTCATTTTTTTTTTTTGTGTTCTAGGCCATCTGATGATTGCTGCCCGCAAAGTTGCCATCTCGCAGGGTCTGGACAAGAGTGGCTTCCGTCTGGTTATCAATGATGGCAAGAATGGAGCACAGAGTGTCTACCATCTCCACATTCATATTCTAGGAGGCCGCCAAATGCAATGGCCTCCTGGCTAAGTGTTAATCATTCATAATTATTGTCTATGAATAAATTTGTTTTATTTTCATGAGTTTGTTTTTCTTTTCGTTTGCATTTAATTCGTTTGATACTTTGCTATGTTCGTGCCTTGTAATAATAAAAGGAATTTAGTAAGTAAATGATTATAGTATTTCAAGAAGTTATTTGTTGTATTTTATTTTGCTGCAAGCTTGTAAAATAAAAATTGCGACTCTTCAAGAGTAATAAATGTCTATAAAATAATTTCTTTGAAAGACCAAGTAGTTTGACGACAGCGATAATAAAAGCCAGAGTAATATCTACCTATTCACAACCAATCTACAAACTTCCGTGCCAAAGGTTAATTTTATTGAAATCTCATTCTTTATGCAAGTAGTGCAACATGCAAAAAATGAGAGCGCCACTTTGATCAAAACGTTTTATTTGCTTAACTATTTTTCTGCGGACGATGGCATGAAATCCATCATATGAATTGAAGATTACAGAACATTTCCGAAGCTCTATAAAAAAAGGCAGTCTCTTAGTATCTTAAACTTTGCGAACGCGAATGAAATAAACACCTTTGCCATGTGGCAAAAATACACTGGCTTAAAAGACTAGGGTCCTAGATTTAAATTACTTTGAAAGACAAAATTATTTTATTGATTTCTTTCTGTCAATTAAATTGTTTTTACCGCTGTTTTTTTCCTACAAGTACTACTAATAAATAAGTAAAAATGTGTGAAAATCACCTAATAAACACTATATTCACGGACTTTCAACGAAACATGGATATGGACCAAGAAATACGAGAGGTGTGCTGCAATTTCTCATATCCGAACTGTTGTACATTGAACTTTTATTTTTTATGTTTTCTGTCGTTTTGTTGTGAAACTCATCAAAATACAGCAACAACTTTGAATAAGATAATGCTCCCGGGGTATATCAAGTGTTTTAATGGCTTTTGCAACCAAAAAAAATGGCAAATTAACAATTAAATTTTAACACCCTTTATGATGTAGGTTATTCGGAACATCTGCAAAGATGTTGGTCAAATTTCGCGCGAAGCGACTACTGTACTACAAGTAATTCACCACAATGAAGCTGCCAGTAAGCATTGACGATACCTAATAATATAAGCAACGATCTAAGTTCCATTTATTTATCTTTTTCATAATATCTCAATTTTTTTTACAGTCGGTCCCGCCTGCCTCAAAGCTAGAGATTTGTTTGATAAGGCGCGGGAGGGATACATAAAACTGCAGGAGGCTCTACCCCCCAATGATTACTACAAGTAAGATTATTGTATTATTTACAATTTTTATTGTTTTTTTCTGAAACAAGCCAACTAGCCAAATGTGTTAGCAATATATAACAACGTCCAGCATTTTTTTCAAATGTTCTCGACTAACTTCTTAGAACTATGTATCCTGATGTGCAGGAAGTTTCATTCATTTTTAAAAATAATGACTCAAATGTTTGTATAACATGCTGTACGGCGTAAGCACTCTTAATGTATTTTTAATCGGGCTAGTGTCTACAATTCCAACTCGATTTTTCGTGAAGAGAACATTTGATTCACCTAAACTCCTCAGGAAGCCCAGTAATGCCCTGATGTTACTATCTCTTGATCTCTTTTGGAGTTATTATAGTAGTTTGCCTTTATATGGTGACATCAGGGCTGTTAACAAACACCATAAGCTGTCTACTAATATTCATTTACTCCTTAGATACCTGGAGCATTGGCGTACCATGACCCAGCGGTACTGTTTCCTGATCTCACTCACCATTTGGTTGGAGGCTGGCATCCTCGCTACTCATGAGACTGTCGCCCAGGTGTTAGGCAGTAAGTTTTGTCCTTTCTTAGCTCATTACCATCATATTAACTATCTGTGTGCCAAATTTCAGTTAATAGATCAGTCAGTAACGGTTTCCTTTTATATACATATATAGATACCTAGTAGTTGACTACCTCATGATGCTATTAGTGGGAAAGAGAGGCTGCTGAGCATCAGATCTTGGGTTTGATTCCTAGGTCGGGCAGTGTTATTAGGATTTTCCATCAGGAATTTCTCAGTAGCAGCCTCGGAGTCCAGATTTGTGCCAGGTTGATACCAATAGGCTTGCCCCCTATGACATGGGACTTAACTCATTGACTGCGGGAAAACACACACGTTGTGTTGTCGACTAAAAAACGCGAGTGCGGCGCACACACACCGTATGTGTTTTTCTATGGCGAACACACGAACATTGGTAGCTAGCCGCACTGGCGTTTGGCGTAGCGAATGTTCGCCCGCAGTCATTGGGGTAAACATAACTGGCAAAATGTGGATGTGCTAATGGGTACATCTCTGCCTGCCCTTTGATGATTGCAGGTGTAATGTTTATATTCCTAGTGCGGAGCAATGTTCTCAAAAGAAAAAAAAAAACTATTGTGAGTGGGTTTCCTCTAATAGTAACTCTTTTTATTTTATAACATTTTCAGTAAGCTCCATTGAAAAAAAGACTGGTTTTCATCTGGATATAGAGGACTACCTCAATGGACTGCTGCAGCTGTGCTCAGAGCTGGTAAGATATTTTACAATGATAATTTATTTGTTAAAAAAAAAAAAAAACATTTTATTTCAGCAGAAACCCAATAAATATTCAATTTACTGTAAAAATAGATTTTTGTGTCTTTGAAATCAATAAATAGTTAGTCAATTGAGTTGCCAAATATGTGATGTCACAGTTCGATATTATCATACAAAATCTATGAAAGAATCATGTTTTCACAATCCATAAAAAGTGTGTCAATTGATTGGTATCTACTACATCCCAATTTAAAACTGAAATCTTATATTTTACACAGAAAATATGCTATTTTTCTTTGAAATATTCTTTTTTTTTTGTTTTTAGGCCCGTCTTGCGGTCAACTCAGTGACTCGTGGTGATTATGAGAAACCCCTGCAGATATCTCAGTTCGTCATGGAGTTAAATGCAGGCTTCAGGTAAATATACAAGCTATTATAATTAAACAAATTAAAAAACACGACTGCAAAAATTGCACATTTGTACTTTGTTTACTCTTCAGTTTTTTTTATGACGTTTTTTATTTACAGTGTTATATATTTTTTAAATCTACTTGTCAAATTCTAGACGATAAACATAGACACGACGAGATTAATTTAAAAAATAATTGAGGCTGGTATTAATTTACGTTTTAAAGTGACCACACAGGATTCTTTTTATTTTTAACTAGCCTATGTTACTCGGAACGATGCAAGGATTGTAACGATACCCCATACATCTAAATCGGTTCAGGCGTTTAAAAGTTATGGTGGAAAAAAGAATCTCACATACATACATTAACCCTGAACACATAACACTCCTTTTTTTGGGGCAGTCGTGTAAAAATGACTGGTTCTGATTGTTTGAGGGTGTCAGTTTAGGGTACATGGGTTTTCAACAAAGTTATCGAGACCGCACGGCACGTGTATTTCGAGCTGGCGCGCACCAGAAGCTATATTTTGTCAGTTTTTGCTTTTCTAAAAATATTCGAACTATTTACAATACGTGCCACGAAAGATGTGACTTGACACACCACACAAACTCTACATACAAACATCACGCCTGTAATCCCCGAAGGGTTGGGCAGAGGTGTACCCATTAGTACACCCACATTTCGCCAGTTATGTTTTTAGTCCCATGTAATAAGTGGCGAGCCTATTGCCATCAACCGGGCACAAATCCAGACTTCGAGGCTGCTACTGAGAAATTCCTGATGGAAAAACTCAGTAACACTTTGCCCGACCTGGGAATCGAACCCAAGACCTCATGCCCAGCAGTCGCGTTTGCGATCACTAGACCAACGAGGCAGTCAGTTAGTACACAAACTCTATTTTTTCGTAATAAATATTATAATATTGTTAAAAAATTAAATCTAAATGTCTTCGAAATATCCCTGAATAGATACACAAATTATGGATAACTATTTGGTACATCCATACCTGCTCAAGCTTCCCATTACTGTCGCGTGTCAAGTCTCAACTTTCGTGGCGCGTATTATACAGGCACTTTTGAATTGTCTGAGAGTCGGAAAGTTGCAGGTTAGTTGCTTGTTCCAAACAGTAAGTTCTTATGACAAAGAAAACAACTAAATATTGACAACTATATTTCTTCTTTCTTTGTATTTGTGACTAGCAGCGAATACAAAAAAAAATCCTCTTGCTTTCAGGTTACTGAATCTAAAGAACGATCACCTGCGCAAGCGCTTCGACGTTCTCAAATACGACGTGAAGAAGATTGAAGAGGTGGTGTATGATCTCAGTATTAGGGGGCTGCGACCAAAACCGGAAGCCGCTGCCTAGCCTGTACTCATAAATAGTGCTGATTTTAAATGTATTCCACATTACTATAACTTTACTAAATAAATGATTGTTATACTGATTTTTGTATTTTATTTGAAAAAAAAAAAACAATAACTTATACAACAAATGGTAAAAACCCAGCAAATAAAGGTGGAATGATTTAGACTAGATCAGAAGGTCGACATTCAAATAAACGTTCGTCTACGTCAAACTTCATAGCAATGTTGTAATTAAATATAATAAATACCATTATAATCTACGTTGATATAATAGAATTATAGCTAAACAGTCTTCGCCTGCGGAGTACAGGGACGATACGTTCGACGTATCTTCTGTCAGATGTGAACCAACTGATAAACCAAATCTATGTAAGATCCGCGTTTTGACAGTTCATAAAAAGTAATTGGTTGTGTCATCTATATCTATAAAATAAAACGCACAATCTGAGATTGAAAAAAACATTTATTCACTCCCAAATAGGACTGAATTCAATTTTGTCGATACCCACAAACAATGCGAGGCCCGACGCTTGTATAAAGTCTATAGAAAAGGTATCCATTCTAATAATAAACACGACATGATCATCATTGACCTCTTTCTTCTCAACCACCCAATCTTTAGTTGACAAATTTCGATTATACAACTCAATCATTTGAAACAAATATTTACTATCAAAATTCATAAAACAGTAAAATGTTAACGCCATTTTCGTTATTGTTGAGTCTAAAAATTTTATTTTTTTAATCGTACTCATTATGCTTTTGAGCCAATCATAACTTTTTCTGCTATAACAAGTGTATGTTAATCTTCCATTTTGGGTGCCATGACACATGAGGTAAGGTAACTCTTTGTTCTGAATAAGCTGGATATTCTTAGAGATTTTTTTTTGTATTTCTTTCAATTTAGTTGTAGTTAAATACCTCGCTGGGTGATTCACATGTGTTATGCTAACACATTTTATTTCTGGACCAATATTTTTAACTGTACTGTGTACAATTGCTGTACCTTCTGATTGAGTATCACATATGTCTTGACTTACATCTAATTGTCTTTTTGACACAATATCACAATCAGTCTTAACTTCTAAATTGTCTTGTTTCGTTTGGTTATCACTTGGGTTAATACTGTTTTCTTCTTCCATTTGTGCAATAATTACATCTTTTGAAGATGGACCTTTGTTTTTTACTTCCATCGACTCACTTATGTTGGTTACTTCCATTGATTCACTTTTGTTAGTTACTTCCATTGATTCACCTCTGTTAGTTACTTCCATTGATTCACTTTTGTTAGTTACTTCCATTGATTCACCTTTGTTAGTTACTTCCATCGACTCACTTATGTTGGTAACTTCCATTGATTCATCTTTGTTGGTTGCTTCCGTTAAGTCACCTCTGTTGCTTACTTCCATTGATTCACCTTTGGCATTATTACCTTTTGCTTGAATCACTGACTCAACATGATCATTTTGAACGACTATGCCTGTATTTTTTACATTTAGATCATTATTTTCCTTATCTTTTACATGTAATTCATTTTCAATAACTTCTTCTGCGTAATCAACACACGTGATATATTCTACCGTTTCTGTATGACCTATTTTTTCTATTCCAGGCATTTTTACTTCCGTATCCTTAGTGTTACTTTCTTTTTTTATATCAATCATTTGATTGTCATTGTCATCAAAAAGTATGTTATCATTACCAATGTCATTCTTATTATTTTTATTGTCAGTCGTGTGTAAATCATTTTTAGAGACAGAATCCATATTCTGAGTATTTGTGATATCAGCTGTGTGTTTCGTTTCATATAAACATAGTAGGTGGGACAGATTCACGCCTTCTTCGCCTGGTGGTAGTTTAGGAAGGTAATGTTCTTCACTGCCACCAATTGATTCGTCGTCTGTCTCAACGCTTTCGTCAGAGTCACTTTCTGACTCGGTCAGATCAGTCATGACGTCTGTGTCGTCGATCAAATGAGTCTCGCTGCTGTAATTTTCGATATTAATTGAAGTTTGCCACTTCCGTTTGGTGCTATCTGATTTTTTGAAGTCATAAAATTTGTTCAGTGTCACTGCTCTGAAAGTTGGAAGAAAAGACTCAATTTTATAAAGTTGAAGAGTGTGTATTTTTTTGTCAAAGTCAGTTAGACAGGCACTTTTGAATTGTCAGGAGTCGGTCAGTTAGTCCGAAAGCTGAAGCTAATTGCTCGTTTTAAAAGGGAGGTAGGGCTCTATGGAGAAGAACGAGCAAGAAACTCCACGGCACTCTTTTCAGTTAGGTTTTTACAAAAAAACTGGCTACATTGTTGTTAATTGAACGCGCTTATCTCAGGAATTACTGGTCCGATTCTGATAATTATTTTGTTAGTGGGAAGCTACGTTATTCTTGAGTACTTATAGGGTACATTTTATTACAAAAAAAATCGAACCCAAGGTTCCACAAACCAACGGGATAGTGACAAAAAAAATGAAACGAGGTTAGATAATAAAAAATTATAATATTCGTAAGAGTCTAATTTCTCAAAATACTATTGCATATCAGAGCTGGGCAGACTGTAAAAACAAAAAAAAATAATTTTAATTAATCAGAACTTAATTTATGCAATAAATATAACTTTACCTTGGGATACACCAGCCTTTCCCAAAGTGAGCAATAACGCCCCCTTATAGGCGCTGCAGGCCTAAAGGGGGGCGGTAAGAGACTCAGAAAAAAAAATCGTGGCGATTTGTAATTTAATCTACTAGGTGGTTTTTAAGTAAGTGAAAAAGTGGGGGCGCTAGAAAATAATTTATTCTCAAAGTGGGCAGTGGACAAAACTTTGAGAATCTCTGGGGTCCCTAAAAAAAGATTACAGAATAAAACTTACGTGTACTGATGATTGAACATGACACCCAAGAACGCGCTTTTCATATGAATGTTGATTTTATAAGTCAATTCATGTTCAACAGGGCTCGCTCCAGATTTTATTCTCATGTTGATTTCCTCAGCTGCTTTCTCAATGAACAACCTTTGTCTCTGCGACAAACACTTATTGAAGCTCATGTCAATTTCTTCATCAGAAGATTTGGCAAAACTTAGCAGGTTTAGAAGGAATAGGATTCTAAATTTTATAAGTATAAACGCTCTTACTGACACATAAGAAGCGCCAAAGGAGGCTATATATGCGTCTAAGTTCCGAGCTGTTATTACTTTCCTTTTAGGCGAAAGTTTTGTTATTACCATAGACACTTTTTGCCTCACTGGAGCTGTGAGCGTTTCCTTTTTTAAATCTAATTGTCTGAAATTGTAATTTGGTATATTAATTTGTACACAAGATCAATTACGCGACTACTGAGTCTGGTCTTGGGTTCGACTTGGGTCGGGCAAAGTGTTACAGAATTTTTTCCATCAGGAATTTCTTATTAACAGCCTCGGAGTCTGGATTTGTGCCCGGTTGATGGCAATAGGCTCGCCCCCCTATTACATGGGACTTAAACATAACTGGTGAAATGTAGGTATACTAATGAGTAAAAAACCCAATAACACTTTTCCCGACCTGGAAGTCGAATCCAAGACCTCACAGGCCGTCAACATAATATTAAATCCTCAAATAAAAACTGACATTAGAAAAATCTTTATAAAACAACAAACTTACTTGCTATAATCAACAAAGAAAGCTCTGACAATGATATGAGGATCCTTCTTATATATCTCATAGATTTGGTTACACACGTCCAGTTCCTCAGGCAGAAATATACCACGGTTATTAAATTTACCCCTTAACGCAATCATAGCATATGTCACAAACATTTTTTCCCTTTTACGAATTGAGTTGTCATAGAACAATGTCTTGCTTGTTTCTTTACTATTTAGCAATTCTAACACGCTCTTCAATATTTTTAGGCGAAAAGGCTGAACTGCGGCGTAAGTCAAAAATCTAGATAATTTTTGGAGTTTTTGTATGGCACGCTGTGGTAGATCATCATATGTTGGGGGCTTAAAATTTGATAATGGGCGCTCAGTGTTTGATGTTGTTGGTTCTGGGTGTTCAGTGTTTGATGTTGTTGGTTCTGGGCGCTCAGTGTTTGATGTTGTTGGTTCTGGGTGTTCAGTGTTTGATGTTGTTGGTTCTGGGCGCTCAGTGTTTGATGTTGTTAGTTCTGGGCGCTCAGTGTTTAATGTTGTTTGTTCTGGGCGCTCAACATTAGATGTTGATTTTGAGAGCTCAATATTCGATGTTGCTGATTTTGGGAGCTCAGTATTTAACGTTGTTGGTTCTGGGCGCTCAACAATTGATGTTGTTGAATTTGGAAGTTCATAATTTGACGTTGTTGGTTCTTGGCGCTCAACATTTGATGTTGATGTTGGGACCTCAGCATCCGATGTTGTTAATTTTGGATGTTCATAATTTGACGTTGATGGTTCTTGGCACTCAACATTTGATGTTGATTTTGGGACCTCAATATTTGATGTTGCTAATTTTAGCTCAGCATTCGATGTTGTTAATTTTGGATGTTCATAATTTGATGTTGTTGACTTTGGAAGCTCAACATTATTTGATATTGTTGATTCTGGGCGCTCAACATTTGATATTGTTGTTTCTGGGCGCTCAACGTTTGACAATGTTGTTTCTGGGCGCTCAACATTTGATGTCGTTGATTTTGGGAGCTCAACGTTAGATGTTATTGATTTTGGAAACTTAATGTCAGAATTCGATGATTCTGTAAGCTCAATCATTTTCATTAGAGAGTCAAATGTTGGGTTATTTAGTAATAATTGATTCGTTTTCTGAACTATGACATCGCTTTCCGACACCGATGGTGTTACTGATTTTTCAGCAATAAAGGACGGTCCCTTATTAGGCCTTCTTAATTTCTTTGGCAAAGTATTCGATTTTCTAATTTTGTAAAGTAAATTACTAATATGGCCTAAGCCGGCTCCTCTGGGCTGAAAAAAAAAAGGTATATATTAAAAATCGTTGGCCAACGCTCAGAGTAATAACCAACATAGAGGGAGTGATAAAAAATGAGCACGTGACTGCTGAGCAGGAGGTCTTGGGTTCGATTATCAGGTCGGGCAAAGTCTTATTGGGTGTTCTCATAAGATTTTTTTCAGAGTCTGGATTTGTGTCCGGTTGTTGGCAATAGGCTCGCCTCCTATTACATGGGGCTTAAACATAACTGGCGAAATGTGGGTGTACTTAATGGGCACACCCACACTTGTAATTTTCAATTTACATGTAGTTTCTAAAGTTTATCTTGGACATCACTGGCATCGGTGAAGGAAAACATCATAAGGAAACCTGGACTTACTGTTCCACTCAAACCATGTCAGAGGCCACTAAGGCACACTAAGATGGGAGTCGTAAGACCTTACTGCCCACACGATAAACAAAGAAGAATGTGTACACCTCTGCCTAACCATTCGGGGATTACAGGTGTCATGTTATGTTAAATTACAATCTATATGTCAGTTATTACTCTGAGTTAAAACAATTGCTTCTTAGATGTAATACTTACTTCTGAATGGACTGGTAATACAGTTGTATGGATGAAGATCCTATACAGCGTTGAGCCCATGTAAATTGATATAATGACAGGATGGTGTTGAATACTTACAACGTCAAGCGCGGGCATTAAAGGTTCAGTTATTCCATTCCCCCGCGCCCCGAGCGCCCCGCCGCTCCACCCCATACCGCGCATCATTCTGAAATAACATTTTCATATTCATTAGGGTCCCGTACGTCAAAAGGCCGGCCAAGCGAAGGATTTCATACAATAAGGATGATGACTAAAAAATAATAATTAGTCCATCTTTTAGAACGCCAGAAAATAGTAGATACGTATTTTTTCTTTTGCTTCTAAAACTTAAAATAACAAAGTTACAGAGCGGCGAAAGTTCGCGCTACGTCATTATTTCGTAAAAATTTTACGAAAGAGTGACGTCACGAGCCCCTACTCCTGAATTTGAATGTGCTGTATCTTTGTCAATATTATTCGTATGGACAAATAAAAAAATACGTATCGAGTATTTTTCTATAATCTAACTGACGGACTAATTAGAATCTTGTTGTTTTAACCCAGGAGACATCCCTATTGGCAATATGTATAACAATTTATTATTCCAATACACGAAATTGTAATTGAAAATTAAACAAAGTTCGTTTGTGAATTTTATAGGTAGAGATAAACAACTTTAACATGGCGCACCCCTCCATATTACTATTTCAATGTGTGTAGTCACATCCGTATGAAAGAGTTTGTATGTAGTTGTAAGTAATGGTCTTCAGTAGCAGACCGGTAGATTCGTTTAACAATTTATCATAAATAGCCGACCGCGCAAGACAACGCACCTGTCATTTTCATAGATATGTATGTTTGTCTGTCAGTGCAGCGCCATACTAGTAATTAATGACGTCGTTATTCGAGCAAAAAATCGCTGATTTTGTTTTTGTTTCGGGAGCCTTCTCAGTAAGCACTTACGCACAAATTCTTTCTTTACTTTTAAACGTTTTGAATTGTTGAGGGGCGCGCCATGTTATTGTCGTTTATCTCTAATATAATTTTATAATTTAATGATAAAAAATAATTGGCGTTAGGACGCGAGCTGCGGCGCGGTATTTAAGCTTTGACACTAGGCTCGCCCCCTATTACATGGGACTTAGAACATAACTAGCAAAAGGTACATGTTACCTCTGCCTAACCCTTCGGGGCTAACACCCGCGATGTTATGTTTATTATTCAATTAATATTGACTGGACAGACCGACTCAAATTTGTGTGCCTCTCTCCTCAAGAGACCACCTCGGACATTAACCTACTTGGTTCGCATATGATTTGACCATTACAAGTAATTGTATCGACTTTAAAAGAGACTTCGACCTCTGAGTTTGTTTCGGTGTTTCTTCTCAGAGCAGTCGGCTAAGAAACACTGGACTCATCTAGTTTAAAATGTGACGTGTAAAAGTGTTCTTTATAACCAATTTACTGAATAAATATCATTTCATTTCATATCATTTCATTTCATATCATTTCATTTCATATCATTTCATTTCATATCATTTCATTTCATATCATTTCATTTCATATCATTTCATTTCTTATCATTTCATTCAATTGAATTCAAAACATTTCAGATTTTTCAGGTCCATAGAGAGTTAGTATTACATCAAGATGACTTAAAGCTATGTTAGTAATCCACAATACAAGAGAAAAGACGCCAGTCCGCCTACAGTACGTGCAGCCCAATCCAATGCCTCCAAATAGGACTATGGATATAGTCTGCAATTACCCTCAGGTAACTGTTGAGACTGCCTCTCACCCTTCGCATCAGCGATGCTGCTCTCTAACGTATAGTGGCGTGAAAGCCGTCCACTTGAGCTTCAGCTGTGGAAATGCGTTCCTTGCGGAGTATGTGTGGTGTAACTTTGAACGATAGAGTGAGGAATGAGGTTATACGGGACCGTTGCGGATTAAAAGAGGATGTTGTGACAAAGATAGAAAAGGGTATGCTTAGATGGTTCGGTCATGTTGAGAGGATGACTGAAAGACGATTGACAAAAGGTATTTATATGGCAGAGGTGAGTGGCAAAGCCGGGAAGGGTCGCCCTAGGAAGACCTACACTGACCTTATTGGTGAGGTCCTTCAGAAAGGTCAGGTGCGCAGTACTCGTAACCGGCGTGCTTGTATGACGAGATGTATGAACGTAGATGAGTCGAAAGGAGTATGTAAGGATCGTAGCAGGTGGCGTTCTATAGTTTCTGCCTACCCCCATGGGAAAAAGGCGTGAGTTTATGTATGTATGTATGTTGAGCTTCAGCAAGCATCGCCGACGCACTGCGGTAGCGAGGCAATCCCATCAATAAGTATTATGCAGTCGTGCTTTTTTTCTTTGCATCAGCTCTTACCTCATTGCCTTATCGCTCTGTACAGGGATCGACAAACCCTCCCGCAGTATCTCCTTTACGCTGATGTGTCGTGGCTGCCACCTGTCCGCCTCGGCAATCTCTCTAGTGGGTAGATCGACTACTATATCTTCCGTAAATTTCCTGAAAGATTCGCACAAGTTTTAGTAGATGAAGAAGAATGAATTTATTTGTCACTAGCACTCTCCCCCGACTTCGTTCGCCTGATGTCTGTTATGTGATCCCTAATTGTTTTCATAATAAAATATAGCCTATAATATGTCACCCGGCGCTAGTATACCTTCTAAACAGTGAAAGATATTTTTAAATTGGTTCAGTAGTTTCGGAGCCTATTCAATGCAAACAAACAAACAATCAAATTTTTCCTCTTTTTAATACTATCATAAATATCTAATCTATCTATACAGATACACATAAAATGCTTTGTCCTCAATGACTGACTGACTGACTAACGGATCAACGCATAGCCAGAAATTTGGCAGGGAGGTAGTTAATAGTTAGTAGACGTCTGCTAAGAAAGGATTTTCCAAAATTCACCCTCCAAGGCGATGAAACGGGGGCCTAAGTTTATATGGAGGAACCAACTTGGACTCGCGGACAAAATCACGGGGAGAAGCTAGTTTGATATATATAGTAAGATTAACCACTCAAGGCCCGGCGGCCCGGCGATAATCAATTATGTCTCATTTCGTGAGACTTGATGTCATGGTCATGCTCGTGAACGAGCACTGTCAGTTGGGATTGGCCATCTCTTAACTGCCATGACTTACATCTTGATTCTTATTATACAGGGTAATTGAAAATATACCCGAAACCTTAAAAGGGGTCATTGTACTCATCATTATGAACCACTTTTACTATGGGATCAAACCTCATGGAAAAAAAAAACAGCTGTTCCCTACAAAAATGCTACATAACAAGATCGTAATGTATGGATCAGCTGTTTTTTTTTTTTAATATTAATTCCGGGTTGGTCCTATAGCAAAAGTTGTTCATAATGATGAGTACAATGACCCCTTTAAGGTTTTGGGTATATTTTCAATTACCCTGTATTAGTATTATTATATTTTATTTCTGTTTTACTAATCTTCATTTTCTTCACATGTACAAGCAACAAGAATAATGTAACAAGTATTTTGTAAAAACCTAATTGAAAAGTGCAGTGGAGTTTCTTGCTCGTTCTTCTCCGTAGAGGCCTACCTTCGTTTTGGAACGAGCAACTAGCTTCAGCTTTCTGACAAACTGACCGACTCCTTGACAATTCAAAAGTGCCTGTAAATGGTCTTATGGAAATAAATGTTTTGACTGACTTTGGGTACATATTAATTTGAGAAATTCTCACTTTGTCAGTTGTTCAGGCCTGGCGAGCGCTTTCGACCTATCCCAGCTAGAGCCGCGCTCACTAGAAGTCTCACTGCTAGAATCATCAGCCCAAGACTTGATTTGCCAGGCAGATATTCCGGTACTGAAACAGGAAAAAAATATATTTATCGAATGGATGAATTTCTAGCCTTTAGGAAACTCGGACAAGCAAAAAGATAGTGTTGGTTGACATAACATCACGCCTGTAATCCCCGAAGGGTTAGGCAGAGATGTACCCATTAGTATACCCACATTTTATTTAGTGTAAAAAAATGTAATTTTATTAAAAAAAATAGATGATAAACAGTTCATTAATTAAGTTAAGCTTCAATCGAAGACATCCATCGGTTTCTTAGAAAACCCCAACTATATCTGACGACCCTGCATACGTATTTACTTTGCTGACTGTACATGTCTCTTGTAATGAACAATCAATGAAATAACCTGTGTAAGTGTGTAGGCCTTTTTATAAAACAAAGTCTTTACTTTAAAAAACAGGTTTGAACCATTGAGCCAATTATTGAATAACAAACTTTATTTTTATCGAAATAAAGTTCGAAATTATAAAACTGGCCCGAAGGTTCTAGAAAAGACCTTTTTTATATATAAACATAACATCACGCCTGTCATTCCCGAACGGTTAGGCAGAGGTGGACCCATTAGTAGGTACACCCACATTTCGCCAATTATGTTTTAGTCCCATGTAATAGGCGAGCCTATTGCCATCAACCGGGCACAAATCCAGACTCCGAGGCTGCTACTGAGAAATTCCTGATGGAAAAACCCAATAACACTTTGCCCGACCTGGGAATCAAACCCAAGACCTCATGCACAGCAGTCGCGCTTGCGACCACTAGACCAATGAGGCAGTCGATGCGACGAGGCGACGTTTTTTATAATAAGGTGGTTAGTGTCTGGTTTGTATGAAAGCTGATTTGGATGAGACGCGATGTCTAGTGAGAATATTATGGCTGATTGAAAGCGACGTACCTTGCTTTTGAACTACGTAGATTATATTTTATTTTGAGATTTTTCGGTCTTTTATTTTTCTTCTTATGTCTTAAGCTAAATAAAGAAAAAAAAAACAAATAAAAAATAAATAAAATAAAATAAAGTAAAAAAAAAACTTAGTAAAAAATCTTAAAGTACGTTATAGTAATTTTAAGCATATTATGTTAAAAATCTAAACATAGATAAGTATGTTTTTGAGTAAGAAATAACATAACGTCACGCCTGTTATCCCCGAAGCGTTAGGCAGAGGTGTACCCATTACTACACCCACATTTCGCCAGTTATGTTTAAGTCTCATGAAATAGGGTGCGAGCATATTGCCATCAACCAGGCACAAATCCAGACATTGAGGCTGCTATTGAGAAATTCTTGATGGAAAAACCCAATAACACTTTGCCCGACCTGGGAATCAAACCCAAGACCTCATGCTCAGCAGTCGCGCTTTGCGACCACTGGACCAACGAGGCAGTCGGCAGTTTAACGATAATTATACGAGATTCGGTTTAATTATATTAGAAAGAGTTAGTTAATTATATGAAGGCAATATTCAAATACCTTTGGTTCAAGTTAACGACTGATGACAACTTAATATTATCTGTGGTCGCCGCCATTTTTAAAACATTTTGCAAATTAACTTTCTTCTTTTTGGCCGTGCTTAATAAAGAAAAAAAAAAACAAAACATAAATAAAAAATATATACAGAAATGTTAAAAATACATACATAAACTCACGCCTTTTTCCAAATGGGGGTAGGTAGGCAAATACATAATAATATATATCTTAGAAACGACACGACTAAACCACTGAACCGATTACGATGAAATTTGGTAAGGGGTAAGTTTGAACCCCAAGAAGGAGGAAAAAACCGCGAGGAATATTTAGAATGACTAGTTCGGGTTTCCTCACGATATTTTTTTGTTATGTTGATTGTTTGTTGCGATAATATTCGTAATTTTAATAAGTACATTGGAATCTTACCTTCCTGCATTATTAGGAACATGGGGAGGGCAATGTACTCGGCTCGGCTTAACGTAGGTAACTTCCCTTTAACAATAAAAAAATTGGTTAAACATAACATCATCACATCAAGCCTGTAATCCCGGAAGGGTTGGGCACTGGTGTACCCATTAGTACACCCACATTTCGCCTAATAAAGAAATATAAAACCAAATAAGTAAATAAAAAATTGGAAGAGTGGTAAGAGTCTGACAAGCACTTGAAGGGTTCTGTACCATTGTTAAAAAAATTGCATAAAACATTGTATATAGGGTGTTACATGAATTAGAGATCGTATATGTTTTGCTTAAGGTGGAAGCGCCGCGGTAGCCCGCGAAATTTTAATTCTCTTATGTTTTTTGCAATTTGCAAGTCAGTATTAGGTTTAATGTTGATTAAAGTATGATTCGCGGGCGTAAAAAGTACGCTTTTTCATAATTATAACCATATAAGCCAGCAATAAAACTCCATATGGCCAGGTAACCCGATAGAATGATTATTTCATGAAATCTTGACATTTTAGGATTATACCGACTTATGGAGTTATTATACTGATTTAAATGGTTATAATTCTGAAAATTTCTGACTGCCTCGTTGGTCTAGTGGTCGCAAGCGCGACTGCAGTGCATGAGGTCTTGGGTTCGATTCCCAGGTCGGGCAAAGTGTTATTGAGATTTTCCATCAGGAATTTCTCAGTAGCAGCCTCGGAGTCTGGATTTGTGCCCGGTTGATAGCAATAGGCTCGCCCCCTATTACATGGGACTATAAACATAACTGGCGAAATGTGGGTGTACTAATGGGTACACCTCTGCCTAACCCTTCGGGGATTACAGGCGTGATGTTATGTATGTATGTATGTAATTCTGAAAATACATACTTCTTACGCCCGCGAATTATACTTTAATCAACATTAAGCCTAATACTGACTTGCAAATTGCAAAAAACGTAAGAAAATTTGAATTTCGCGGGCTGCCGCGGCGGCGTTCCGCCTTAACTGTTTTGCTTAGCTTTACTGATTTGTTTCACATCAATAATAGTTTATTTAACCAATGAATTTTTCCTGTACCCATAGTTGTTCCGGGTCTAGTCGGTAAATGCTGGGTGCGTTTACCCACAACTATCTATATGCCATAGATTTGTTCCGAGCGGGAATCGAACCCGCCACACGCAACAGCAACCAATCGCTCAGCCAACAATGTCACAATAACGATAATATGAATGTTAGTTCGCATGTGAAAAATTACACAATTACAGTCAACACGATATACTTTTTGACAATTCACATTATAGAGCATTTAGCTAATTCTTATCAAAATTAATGCGTTTGTAGCTTCAAGTATTGAATGTAGAGCCTTATTAGATTGAAACGGGACGAAATTCGGAAGATCATAGGCATCATAACCGGCCACTGTCCCTTAAACAAACACCTATTCACCATAGGTGTGACAGACAGCCCTCTGTGCAGAGGATGCATGGAGGCAGAAGAAACATCACAGCACGTGCTCTTGGAGTGCAGAAGCGTGGCAGATCAACGGGCACGGACTCTCCAATCGCCGGTATCGCTCCCCAAGGCTTGCAACAGTCTGAAAAGACTGCTGGCATTCTGGGAGGATCTGGGATGGTTGGAGTAACTCCTCAAGGGTATTCTTTTCATACGTACAATGGCCCAGTCAAGAGGCTAAGTGCGGAAACAGCCCAGCTAACCTAACCTAACCTGTAGATCAAATATTGTCTTTTACACTGAGTAATTTGGACGAATAGCTTAAAAAATACTGCCTCGTTGGTCTAGAGGTCGCAAAGCGTGACTGCTGAGCATGAGGTCTTGGGGTTTTTCTATCAGGAATTTCTCAGTAGCAGCCTCGGAGTCTGGATTTGAGCACGGTTGAAGGCAATAGGTTTGCTCTGTATTACATGGGAATTCAATATAACTGGCGAAATGTTGGTACACTTCTGCCTAACCCTTCGGGGATTACAGGCGTGTTATGTTATGTAGTTAAAAAAAATATCATGTTAAGATTGACTTGATTGGAGTGCCTACTATGTGGTGGCGGCGCGCATAGCTGGAGGGGGGTGGGTGGGGGTTTTAGGCAATTACAACGTTGAAATAAAGATAGCCTGAAACCTGGGGAAGAACAAAGGCTACTTTTTCATCAACAAACAACGCGGGCGAAGCCACAGGTAAAAGCTAGTACAAAAAAAAATGTTCACTTACTTTATTCCAGTATTTTCATTAACATTGCAATGTTTAGACTTCGCTATTTTAAATTTTGTATGTTCCAATAGTGATAAAATCTGTAGCTGCAGTCCTTTAAATTCGGCGCCATGTTTATTCACTTCATAGCATCGGCACCAATCGATACATCTTCTATAAAAATCTTGTTCACGCTGAGTTTTTGGCACAAACACCAAATTGGTACTTAAAGGATCAGATAGAAAGGCGATTATTGAGTGCAGTGTGTCAGAGATTAATTGAGACGGCATATGTTTGATAAAAAACAGCTCGTTGTTCAATTTTTTTAGCTTTTTTCGTACATTCTTAGGCATTTGGTTTACTTGTTTCGGTATCTCTGGTTTAAGGAATACTGGCTCTGTGGTTTTAGGTTTTGAGATCTGTGGTGTAGAGAGCAATGCCTTTTGTGGTTCTGGCTTTGAAGCCTCTGGTTTTGGAGCCTCTGGTTTTGAAGCCTCTGGTTTTGGAGCCTCTGGCTTTGTGGCCTCCGGCTTTCGAGCCCCTGCATTTGAGTCCCTGTTGACAAAACAGCAAGTTAGTTTAAATCGATTTATTTTGTTATAAACTAGCAATACCCTACAGTTTTACTCGAATAACCTTCCTCTATAAACAGGCCCTGAAGTGAAATCATTTAAGACTAAATTAACTCCTTAAGATATTATTATATTTGACTTAAAGGAATAAAAAAAAAGGCCTCGTCTCATACAGAGAAGGCACGAGCATTGATCACCATGCTTGCTCAAGGCGGATTGGCAATTAGAATTGCCAATCCGCCTTGAGCGGACCTGTAACCTGGACTTGTAATTAATATAAGTCTAGAGACTTATATTAATTACAAGTCCAGGTTTCCTCACGATGTTTTTCTTCACCAATGTCCGTGATGTCCAAAATAAACTTTAGAAGCTAAGGAAACATTCTTATTTTAAAAAGAAACAAAACTGATTTCACCTATTACTCAACAAGCTTACCTAAACCGGGTATCGAAACCGCTCAAATGTGCATAAGCCACAATGACTCATGCAGAAACGACATAAAAACATAATATTAACCATATTTTTTAAAAGATGTAGCAAAGCAATAATACTTACATTATCTGTTCTGAATTGAGAACAGGTTGATCTAAATTGATAGCCATTTCAACGGGCTTCGTTTTAGGTATTTTTTCAAACACCAAATTTCTGTAACATTACAAATACCATAACTAAATATTATATTTTTTAATTGACTAATTAAAGATTAATTTAATTCCATAGCTATGAAAAAATGAGCTAAGCCACAATATCTTAATAATCTATTAAATTACGCTTAACTAAAATAAAGTATCAAATGCACAATAATTTTTTTTTAATGGGCGTTATTCAGTTTTTGCAGAAATGAAATTAGAAAAAACAAACAAAATTTTTGTTCCCATTCCAAATCATATTTTATTTACTACGACTTACTTTTTGTCACCAAACGTATCAACACACTTAACTCTAAACTCATATTTTAAGCTGTGAATTCTAACCGCTTCCCACAACGCTGTAAACAGCTCTTTGGTCTCCAAACTACTACCAAGATCAGCAAATGCTACAACGCTATCAAGTAATAACTGCATGAAGTGCGCTTGTTCCGTACTCAATTCGGGAAACTCCTTTGTTTTTGTGACTTCATTTTTTACGAATGCCAGGGCTGTTCGGAGGCAATGAATTTTGAAACCGCTAGATATAGTGCCAGGAGACGGAGACCTGCTCATTGTATTGTTTGTATCCATGTCACTTGATGTTTGAGAAGACGGCATTACAGTTAAGGAACTGAAAAAAAATGTTATTTAACCAAATGGCCTTGAAATAATTATTACGGTTAAATGTTTTGTATATATTTTGATAGAATTTTACATATTATGTTTTACATAAAGTTACGAAACTCCTTCATTGAGGCCAATCAAGATATTCGAAATAATCAATAAAAAACACAAATATTTTAAAACTTACAAATTACTTTGTTTAAAAAACTAATTCAATTTTTTAAGTTTGACGACGTCTATTGCACACCACATGGGAACTACAATTTTATTATACATAAATCCTAACAAAAACCGTTGGGTAGTAGTCTACCACACACGACACCCGTCTGGTCTGAGGATCCTTCCTTTTGAATAGAGTTGAAAGAACTTTATACCCAGTACCTCTTAAGAAGAATAACAAATCCTTATGCAATGTGGAGGCAAGTGGTCACTGAACATCCTATGAACATCTTTACCACCAGACGTGATGTACATTGTCTAAGCTGATAGGTCTCACGAGCCTGCCAGATAATTAGTAATGAGACTCACCTAGATGATGATGATTCTTCCTCAGATTTTTGCGTCACATAAACTTTTTTAATCACCAGGACTATACTGTAAATAATAGAGACAATTATAAATAATGTTACCAATTTTTGAATCTTTGAAAACTACTTTAAAATTGTTCAGATTTATAATATTGAATTATTACTATAGAATTTTGTAAAATATTATGTTTGAATATTAATTAATAATTATTCATTTGGTTCTATTAACCAAGTGAATACTAATTAATTAATATTGATTAGTAGATAAAAAGTAATTCATATTTCAGAAAATAAAATAATATTTAATCTGAAACTTACTTTTGATAGCCCTGCCTACATTCATAGATGTAAGTCAACAAGAACCCTGTCTTTTTAAAGTTTGCAGCTTCTGCTATTTTATCACAGATATCTCTGTAATGAGCATCCAAACTTTTTGATTTCAGAAGGCTAATGTTACGCAATAACATTTTAAAAAAATCTTCGTATTCTTGCAATGTAAAAGGAAAACACATGTCTATGCTGTTGCTTTCCAGAAATTGCAATAATTTTGTAAAATTGAAGTACAATATGTTGTAATCTAAACTTTCAAGTAATTCATCGAAACTTGGAAGCTTTCTTTTTTTACATTTCGGCGATTCTGAAGTTTGAATTTCGGAACATGGTTTGCTATTTTTTGGCGGCTTTTTTTTAGTTGGCGGTATCGGTGGAAATTCAGGGGTAAAAGCCGGTCTTTGCTCATCTGTGCTCATATTAAAATGGTCATATCCATAATCAATCCAGTCCTCATCATTATAGATTATTGTATCATCGAATACCTCCAAATTCTTTTTGTTATTGAGCGAAATTTCGGTAGTCGAATTGCTACCTTCAGTACTTTTTGTGTAGCCAGCGGCTATATCTAACTTAAAATCGGACTTATCCATGGCACGTACGATTATAAATAAAAAATCTTAAAAATCAAGTTATTAAATAAATCTTCAGACATCCAACTTTATTTTAGAAAAAGTACCTATTCTGAAAGATTTTTAACAAATAATATACATTAAACCACACGTAATAAGTATGTTTTTATATTTATTATAAATAAAAGAATTTGTTTAACTTACCTACCCGTTTTCAACGGACAGTCAAAAGAAATTCAAGATTTATTACATTTCTGCAACCGGCCATCGTAAACCCTCTTTTGCAATCGTAAATTCAAAATCAATGATCATTGATAACTAAATTGCTCTCATTCATTTTATTGCATTTACAAAGAGGGAAACGACTACGTAAATTTTCCGTAGTAAGAAAGAGACAAAACTTTGATATGCAGGAGATAGCAGTTTTTATGAAAATGTTAAACCTGAAAATTGTTATCAGACTTGACATGACATGATGATATAAATTTATTGCCAGATAAAGCTAATTTCAAATTAGTAGGTAAAATTATTTTTCATATTGAAATTGTACTTTAATTTAAACAAGAATTAAAATTACTAATCTTATCTTAATCTTAATAATATATATAAATCTCGTGTCACAATGTTTGTCCTCAATGGACTCCTAAACCACTTAACCGAATATAATAAAATTTGCACACCATGTGCAGTTCGATCCAACTTGAGAGATAGGATAGTTTTTATCTCGATTATTGACCTCAATATCTTTACTTACTTCAAGCCACAGCAACGCGTGGTCGAGTCAGCTAGTAACGCTATAAATTACACGGCCCTCTTATTTATTCGGTTATGAAGCGAGTAATTTATACTATTGCAAACATTTACTAATTGGTTTTCGTAGTTGTCTAGTTAACACTGACTGATATGATTATGTTTTTTTGATTTGGATCTTGTATATCAATGGGTCAATGTGGGTTAATCTAATTTCATATTCACTAAAGGGGCGTTTTATAATAATTTTAATTTCCAGATTGATAGGCAGTACTGTGATACAGAAGTAGAAATTTCAAAGTTCATGTTTGCAACACTATTCAATATTTTGAGTGAATATTTCTGTAAAATGTCGAACAATAACAAAACAGAACAAAATTTCGCCACAAATAATACAAATGCGGCCTTCGACGTCAACTGGGATGTCGAAAAATACAGAGATGAACACGAATGCGAGGAACATTGGCTGCTACGCAAAGCTTTCTTGGAAAAATGGAAGAGTAATTTCCCCGAAGAAAGATTAATTTGTTTGGCTCGAGTTTATACGAATATCGAGTTTATGGGCTGTAGATATCCTCCTCAAGTTATGCAACAGATGGCTCAACTATCTTTTGAAGTAAACATAACCTTATTATACTATAAACAATAACTTATTTTGATGAATATGAAATCTAACCTAAAAATATTGTTTACCTTGTATGCAATAATGTTTTGCGTGCGTTTCCGCAGCTCTTGATGTATTTACTTGTAGGCGTCCTGCTGTTCATCCCATAAGCATTACCCAGCTTTTATATTCTTTAATTTAACATTTCAGTGTTTTACAAAATTGTTTGGTCAATATTATTTTGATTCTTAAATCGTTTGCAAACTTTCAAATCATACTATGATTACTACTATTATTAACTATCTTTTATTATGTTTAAGACTAGGTACTCGCAATAAGCAGAAACTTATACAACATGTTCTAAAACTGTAACAAAATCAATTGTGTTGTTGTTGCTGGTTTTGTTAGTTGTTGTATTGTATTACTAACACTAGTAACAAGGTACAACTAAATGTGTATATTTTATTAACAAGATAGAAAGTATTGTTATCTGAAATTAACATAAATGAAACTTTTACAACACAATTTTCCAGGGTGGTCAAAAGTATAAAGATAAAAAGAAAACGAAACTGCAAAGAACATTTGTCTCCGCATCAACAGCCGCAGAGGACAGAGCGCGAGGAATCAAACGAGTTGGAGGAGAAATTGTTCACGACCAACCAAAGTCTTCAAGAATTGCATTCATACCGCAAGGTCAAACGCCTGATGATCAGCAAACAGATGAAAAGAATGCATCTGATGAAGAAGGTCACAAAAATGGGGCATCAGATGAAGATATTAAAATGGAGAGTACCTCAAAAACAGTTAATGAAGATACATCAACTAGCGAAAAGAAGAACACGGATCAGATTAGTGCGGATGATTACATAAAAGAAATGTCAAGTATAAAATGTTTGGATGTCAGATTGTTTACAGAAAAGATGTTTGCGTCTTCGTTTGGCCCTTTGGTGCTGTTGATACGACCGTGGGCGAGGAAGTTGTGGAATATACAAAGTGAGATACAGTCAGACTACCTACTATTTTAATTGTTAACAAATGAGAATGTCAAATAATTTCTTTTTTACAGTTAAACTTTATGCAATACTTGCCATAAAGACTTGACACACCACACATACTTTATTTATTTGTACTTTGATAGAGCAAAGAATATATTTAACAGTCAAAAAGAAAAGCATTGACATTCCCAAGACATGATATTATGTTGTCAGACAGACAAACTTTTAAAACTTATGAAGCTGTGGATTATTCAGTCAAAATCCTTTAGAATCAAATTGGTAGTGAGTTATGCACTTACCACACCTGTTGAGCTCTAAGCGTATATTTATCTTTATGGTTACGTACCTATACAGTGTGATGCGAAACTCTAACACACCTCATAAGTATATAAATTATTCTATCCACAAAAAAAAATATTAATTTGAAATAAATGTTTGTGAAATGCCCAAATATGCTACAATATTATGAACAAGTGTCAAAAAAAAATACAAGGTCATAACTATTGAGATGACCTTTATCGAAGGTCATTTTTAGATGACCTTGGATAAACGTCATATCATAATGACCTTGGATAAAAAAACACCTCAACTAGCAAGATAACCCAACTCCGCATTTTCCAGCTAGTTGTCAAGTCTGTGGATTAAGTTTAACAAATGGATATGAGAACAGAGTTTACTCTCTGTGCATCAACCAGCAGTTGCTGGCGCAAGCTACTGGAGATAGCAAGCTGGAGGCTAGGAATGCAGCTGAGATTATAGCATGGGAGGTATGTTACCTATATTAATTATGTTACCTTTATATTACCAATGTTGTTATTGTCAAAAATGTATAGTAGTTTCCACGAGTCGTGAGCACAAACGTCAAGTTATTTTTTGGGTTTTTGGATTCCTTTCTGGGTTTTTTGGGTCGCTGATGCTGCATGCGATTGGTCCGGCACTCGGACCGACCGCGTGAAGCGTCGGTGCTCCAAAAAACCCAGAAAGGCACCCAAAAACTTTAAATTTAACTTGACGTTTGTGCTCACGACTTATGGAAACGACTATATTCAATTTTATTTTTTACCAATATTACTATTTTTCGGATTTTTACTATTTCAATTTTTTATTTAATTCAATGTAATATTGGCGATTATTTTTCTTATCTATTGTTTTGTGCATGTGGTGTTTACCTAAGTAATTGTAGTGCTCGAGTTTAATTTTAAGAATGTACATAATATATAAATAACCATGTTTAGTGTTAACAATTGTTGGTAAACTTTATAAAATAAATAAATACTTCTTTCTTACTTACGTAAATTATATTCTACTAAACATACTTATTTACTAGTCGTAATTAAGTAAAATATTATCATTGTCTTCAGAGATTACGCCAAGAAGTTGTGAGCGTGGTAATAAAAGAGCAGTTCATAGCTCAAGGAGACGCCAGGATCAGCGTCAGCGATGTATCGGGGAAGAAGAAGAATGACCTGTTCGGTACGCCAGTGGAGAATACTGTGGCCATGAAGTTAGTATGACGTAATACGAGTCTGTTGCGTTCTTGGTTGCTCAATGTGGGGTCCTGGGTTCGATTCCCAAGTCGGGCAGTGTTATATTACTAGCTTATTACTGTACCACTGGCCAGTTGGTCTCGTAGTCACAAGCGCGACTTGCTGAACGATCTTGGTTTGATTCTAAGGCCGGGCAAATTGTTATTGTGTTTTTCCATGGCGAATTTCTCAGTAGCAGCCTCGGAGTCTGGATTTGTGCCCGGTTGATGGCAATATGCTCGCCCCTATTACATGGGACTTAAACATAACTGGCGAAATGTGGGTGTAATAACAAGTATACATTTATCAACATTGAAAAGCTGTTTTCTTCGGATATATTGATTGAAATGTCTTGTTTTAAGCAATATAGTATTTTGAATTCAATACTACTATGAACTAGGTCTTATATCAAGGTTACAACCATTATTTCACAAGAAAACCGCTTTTAATTTTTTTCTAAGTGTATACTTGCTTTTGCTCGTGACTGTACGAGCCATTTCTAAGCTAAAAGCATCTGATATAAAATAAATAGGCTTGCTTTGAAAATCATGCATTGAATTTTTTTTTTTTAAATTCCAGAATGATGAAGATGATGGGCTGGCAAGGCGGCGGTCTGGGCGTGGATGCGCAAGGCATATCGGAACCCATTAAACCTAACTTACAAATGGTAATACACAAATATTTTTATCATTTAGAAGTGAAGAGTGAATGGAGCAGTATTTTTAGGGTTCCGAGGGCCAAGGGTTCAAACGGAGCTCTACTGCTCTCGTCCATCCGTCTGCCCCTTTTTTTAGGGCAGTTTCTATTGCACCACTATAGGTAGACACTTGACATTTCGACAGAGTGTATTATTATGGCTGTTGTAACAACAAATAATAAAAATCCCACATCAAAATTTATCCATTCGTTTAGGAGCTATGATGCCACTGATAGACACACAAATAAACAGAAGACAATTTTTGTTTGTATCTGAAAACACCGTATTTTTGCTGTTAGTCCCGGCTGTCATATGTGGATCCTTGAGTCGTTACAGGTCGTCAGAAGCTCAAAAGTCTGACAACCAGTCTTACCAAGATAGGTCAGATAGGCAGTCGCTCTATGTAGAATACTGGTATTGGTATAACATAGTTGGAAAAAGGCTAGGCAGATTTATTGATTGACGTGTTTTTATCTAAACTTGGACGGTGGTAAGGAATCAAATTGTTCATGATTTTTATCTTGTCAACTGTACAAATTAATGACTACCGGAGCGTATAAATTTGTTTGTTGTTACTTGGTTAGCTAGTTTTTAACTTCTAAACTTTATTGTGTATGCTGTGGTCTCCTATAATCGCAATCGTTGTCGACCATTATTTATATATAAATATCTATAATTATCTTGGGACAACTCACACACGGCTATCTGATCCCAAGCTAAACAGAGCTTGTGTTATGGTAACCAGACAACTGATATACATACTTATATAATTTATAAATACATACATATTATAGATAAATCACACCCAGACACAGAACTAACAATCATGCTCATCACACAAAGTTTGTCCTGGGTGGGAATCGAACCCACGACCTCCGGCTTAGCAGTCAGGGTTGCTAACCACTAGACCAACAGGCCCGTCAATATATAATATGTCATGTTTGTGTATATCTTTTGTTGGAGATCCTAATTCAATAAATAAAAAATCCTTTATCGCGAGTCCGATATAAACTAGGCCGGTTTTTTTATAGGTGAATCGAGCCGGTCTAGGCAGCAGCCAAGGTCGCATGTTACGTCGCGCGGCCCACAATCTGATGCAGCGCTACATCGCGTCCGACACCTTTGACCTTGACCTTGTGTTCACAAATGACTTCACTAAAGAAGAACGAGCGATACTCCATCAGGTTGCACAGAAAACTGGACTGGCGTCGAGGAGTTATGGTGAAGGGGATGAGAGGTTGGTTGATGAAGATATTTTTTGTTGTTGAATTTTATTGACTCGTTCGCCCTAGGCATAGTCTAGAATAGCACATCAGTGGCGTAGCTAAGGGAGAAGCGTAGGGGGCGGTGCACCCCGGGTGCCACCAGGGGGGGGGAGGTGACACCCGACTGAAAAAAGGTTTGGATAGAAGCAAGGCCCAAGAGAGGCTTCTAAAATTTTGAACTCGTGACCGTGGCGTGCTGAGCACGTTTCGGTTTGTCATCTATACATGACCATAGCGGTAAAAAGGTTTAAGGGAAAATAATTAATAAAATGCTACTATAAATTGCAACTGTTTTTTTTTTCTTTTATTTCAGATTCCTGGTCGTCAAGAAGAAGTTGGACCCGTTCTCCTTGGTCCGCGCCATCATAGCAAATGGTGGTACCACGCCGAAGTACCAAGTGTTTATACCAGCGACTCTTGCGCAGAATAATTTCAAATAAAGATTTATAATAAAAAACAATTGGCTTCTTTTATTTATTCCTATGTTATCAAATGTAGATTTTATTTCGACTGGAACTGCCAGTCGGATTGGAACAAATTTTTATGTTTATGATAGCCAGATTCATGAGGAATAGTATAGGCTGTATAACATCACGCTACGACCCATTCACCCATGGGAGCGGAGCAGTAACCAAAGACAACACTCCACAAACAAAACAACAACAAAAGCCACGTGGACAAAGTCGCGGGCATTAGCTAGTATTATTTATCGCCTTGAGTGTCGTGCCTTCTCTTTATGAGAAGAAGCCTTTGCCCTGCATTTGAATTTCTCAGTAGCCGCCTTGGAGTCTGGATTTGTGCTCGGTTGATGGCAAGCTCGCCCCTTTATTATATGGGACTTAAATATAACTGGCGTAATGTAGGTTTACTAATGGGTACGACTCTGCCTAATCCTTCGGGGATTACAGGCTTGATGTTACGTTAGGCGCTCATCTCTTTCTGTGAACATAAAATGTTTTGTTCAAAATTCGTCCTCAATTTTTTTTGAGCTGAAGAAGAATAGGAAATATACAGATGACATTCGTTGGAGTCTTGGTCAAACATGGGCCATTGTTTAATAGGAACGTCGGTGTTGCTACCTACCAGAGATTACAATCGTTTTTTCTACCTGCATGATGGTACGTAGATAAAATCTAGCACCTTTTTAAAATTCTATTTGCGTACCTGACTGAGTTCTGATCAGATCTTCGCAAAATACGGGAGTAATCGAAATCTTTTAGTATAAAATGGCAAGGAAAATACAATTCCACATCACTCAGTTTACAATTCTCCACCAAACTCCCGCCATTTTGTAAACTTTTAAAATGAATTCTAAATTGGCAACGGTATTGATGGTATACTGCCTTATCCACTTTTTTAGTGGGGCTGAAGGTTCTTTTATAAAGCCTAATAACGTACCAAGGGTTGGAAGAAGTAACGAAGAAAATCCATTCGACCAAGGAAGTATGGGCTATGTTATTAAAACGAATAAAAATATACCGCGCATGGGCAGAAGGAACTACGATTCGGTAAGTCAACTTTATATAATTTTTCTATTCTTATTTTTGTTGACTGTTCTATTGAGTAGCTTATAAGGCTATAAGAAGGGCCCTTGATTTAGATCCCGGGTTGGGCCATAAAGAAAAAGTGTTTATAAAGATGCGGATTGCGGATGCGAGTTTCTCGTACCCCGGAGAACACGTAAAGCGTTCAACGCCTCAAGTGGCTGACTCTTCTCCGATCGAGTTGAATAGCCATTTATGCCATATAAATAAATAAATATACTGCGTGGGCTAGTTTCCGTTAAAATGTTACTTCGTGATTGAGGGCCAGTAAAGGAAGTATCTTGTGTTTAAGTTTGTAGCCAGGTGGTTTAATTTAATTTCAAAAGGGCACTAGAAAGTTTTGTTTTTACTTTTAATTATTTTACAGGAAAACCGCTACGACATCCCCAAATTTTACCAGCTGCCTTCAGACAATTATGACGTATACGAAGGTAAATATTAATTTATTGTGATCCTTATCTCTTATTTGTTAATTAATTAACGTGTCATGACTGCAATTATTTTATATGTATGCAGGTGAACAACTCGAGTATAATGCTATGCCAGTTGAAGCCTTCTACCAACATGAAAATATGAAACGATAAACTGGAAGCTAAGACACTTTGTGATCCTATAAATGTACGATTTTTGTTGTTTCTAGTCTTAATTAAGTTAAATAAATGATTATTATAAGCATGCATGCAAACTCTTTGTTTTATTGATTTTTAAACCTTTACTAAGTTTTAGCTTTGTAATTCAACGTAGACTGGAACGTGATTTTTAATTAAACTGTCAATGTCAGAAGATGTTACCCGACGAAATAGAAAAAACTTATCTATTTTTGCTATCTCTTTCGCGCGTGTGTAAAATGCTATCGTTTGTCTCATTTTACTACAAACATATGTTTCAACTGTAATTATTCTGATTATCATCGAATTTCTTCCACGAATTTTGTGGAAGAAAATTCACTATTTATTTTGGAAAATAACATCTAAATCTCTCGCGTGTACCTATTTAAAAAAGATAAAATGGTGGTGACCACGGACGTTCATCTGCCGGAAGAGTCTGAATTGACGGTGGATGAGCTGAATTTATCGACAGCAACTTTGTACGCTGGTTCTTTTCATTTAGGAAAATATTGTGAACAGGCGAATAATGTGAGTAAAACTATTACTTTATTTATTTAACATTAATTAATATGACGTTTATATTTTAGATCTGCATTTGTTGTGTTAGAGCGAAATTGATTGCATAATCAAAGATTTATTGAGGTTATGTTATTATAGATTTTGAGGTGATAACTTCGTTTTCGTGACTGTATTTTATTATTAAATAACTTAGACTCCCTTTAAACGTCCAAGTTCGATTCATCTGTCCATGTTACTCGTACTCGTACTCTATAATAATGTTATTTTACAAATTTAGATTGCTTGTTTTACCTATAATAATATCTCTTTACAAATTTAGCCAGGGGCTTAATAAAACTATGCCAACTAGCCATACGTGTCACGATATAACCAATATTTTACCTATTGTCCTGCCATTATTAGAAATTAAATAAACTATGACATACATAATCTTTAGTAGAATTTTGCTTTTAGTTCATTTTTAAGAGCTTTTATTTAATTATTACGCTTAACTGCACTGTATTTCGACCCAGTTCTTATTTGTATTTTTGTTCATAATACATGAACTCAGAAACTGCTGAATTGATTTTGAGAAATGAAAAACCAATGGGGAGCTGTATTACCAGTTGGGATTTTTATAGAAAATATAATTAAAATTCCAAATATCCCAAAAGGTTAATAAGTTTTATGTTATTATATTGATTTCCATCCATCATTTCCTCAGGAGTTCATGCTCTGTCGTCTGGAAGAGAATGACCCCCGCAAATGTCTCAACGAAGGTAAAGCGGTCACCGCATGCACCATAGATTTCTTCCGTAAAGTGAAGAGGTCTTGCTTGAAGGAATTCAACCAGTACAGCAACTGCATTGACAAGAGCTCTGGGGATTATAGCCTCAGCAAGTAAGTTTTCAATGAAAATTATTTTAAACCAAAGGGTGTACTAACACCAGGGGGTATACCCTGGGGAGGGGGGGGGGGGGTGTAGGGGTACACCTCTGCCTGACCCTTAGGGGATGACTTGTGTGATGTTATTACGTGTTTGTTAATTGAGTGTGTAAATAAATGAGGGTACTATTGCCATACAAGGTCTATGTGTGAGTTATTATTGGTAGTGTCAAGTACGTTGTTTTGTTTTTTGCCAAGAAACCATTACTGTATAATAACATAACATACATAACATCACGCCTGTAATCCCCGAAGGGTTAGGCAGAGGTGTACCCATTGGTACACCCACATTTCGCCAGTTATGTTTTAGTCCCATGTAATAGGGGGCGAGCCTATTGCCATCAACCGGGCACAAATCAAGACTCCGAGGCTGCTACTGAGAAATTCCTGATGGAAAAACCCAATATCACTTTGCCCGACCTGGGAATCGAACCCAAGACCTCGTGCTCAGCAGTCGCGCTTTGCGACCACTAGACCAACGAGGCAGTACTGTATAATAATATGGAAGTTTGGGTTCCGGTTTCAGCCTATACTGAAGCCGAAGCCGAGATATGGTTTCGGTTTCGGCTTTAAAAACTAGTAATATGGTCACACACTACAATTACTCAAATCTACCTTTATTATGGTTTTCATTTAAAATTTACGGTTTCTTATAATGATTTCAGATGCCGCACCACTCAAGGTGTATTCGATAAGTGTGTGCTTCAGAACCTAAACATCGAGCGTCCAGGGTTCGGCTACTTCTGTGAGGCTCGTGTGCATGATTCTAAGAGGTATGTTTTATTTAAGACTAGCTTTTGTTGCGACTTCGTCCGCGTAAACGTCGGTTAAAACGGACGCAGGCAATGTCATAAAATGAAAATTAACTTGTCACCCTTGTTGGGGTACAAACTTACCCTGTACCAAATTTCATCCAAATCGGTTCAGTGGTTTTAGTCCTTAAAAAGCGTGCTGTCAAACAGTCACTAATAACAGGCTTACCAGTATGTCTAATAGATAACACATAAAAAATATCACGGAACTTGACTATCGAAAACAAAAATTAAATGATTTTCATTTTAAAAATAAGCTATTTGAGGGCAAATTAACTAACCACAAGCCCAGATAATTTATTTCTCGTGGTCTCTGGCGCTTTCTCTTATATTAATTTATATTTCTTTTTGCAGGCCAAAGCCGTTGGAAGAACCAAAGGCGGTCTACCCAGATGCTACTCCAGCTTTACCGGAGGGTACCGACAAGAAACCAGCAAGATTCGGCTCTCGTTTCTACTGGATGACCGAGTAAACGGCAACGGCCGCGCGAGCGAGACGCATAGACAGTGGTTATGTGTGTGGGAAAGAGAAGGAATAACTTCTGTGTAATAATTTGGCGGGAAATGTTTTGCTGTATTTTATGTTCTGCGTTTGATTTTGTGTACATATGAAATGTAAACATTATGCTGGGGTTTAAAAGAACATTTTATTGCGTAAAAGAAAAAAAGCAGTTTATATTCATAAAAAACTACGTAAAATGCTATGGGTCTGTTTTACGTTCCATTCCGCATCTTTTTCACACATTACTGCAGTCTCCAGAAGTAGGACATTGGACAAGTTTTTTATCAGCTTTTAACAATTTTAAGTGTACCTAATTATTTTATTTATAAGCAATCAGTGTTAAAGTTCAACAAAATCATGATGTACTTGGATAAACAGTAACTTATCTAATGTTTTACTTTGTTAATCAAATAGTTATATATTGCCGATTTGTAGAGTAATAAATGTTGAAATTTACTATTTGTTTCTTTGTGTCTTGCTTGACCTTGTACAATATAATATTATGTATATTAAGACTACGCTAATATGTACAAAAGCCTATAAATTAATGACAGCACGTGACTCCTCTTGTGTACGTTTGTATACTCGTAAGTGAATAACTAAACATTATGAATGATATTCGATCATGAAATATTGAAATACTGTCTGTATAATATTCGTCTCTTCAACCCATTTATAATAAACCTAAGGTCAATGAAAAACTCATTGAACACGTTGCGTACATAGGAACGTTATTACAAGATGTCAAAATTGACACACTTGACATTTACGTAGGGCAGGTACAGCGTTTCAGGTTCATCTAATTGAATGTTTTAAGTTTATTATTTGTGTTCGTATCTTTTCTTACATAATGTAAAATTATATAGCTGTCTCAGTCTAGCATTTGATTTTCTAGTGTGTTTGTTGATTTCGAATCGGAATGAATGAACTTTTTACAAACCTTGAAATCTTGAAACGCATGAGTGTCATTGAATGTACAAGATCGATTGAATCAATAAATACTATTCTAAATAAATCGTAAAAACAACTAATTACGTAAAAAACATTACATCCGTTGGCTTCAACAGCATTCCTTAACATAATATTTGAGTAAACAGTGAAAACTAACTTGAAATAATGTGAAAACACGCGTTTCGTGTTCTCTTACAAAGTATAAACAAATGTTATGATATTGTGTTTTTCTTAGTAAATAATGAGTGATTTGTGCGATGAGCAGGTTATTCACGATAATATTTACGCGAATACGTATAGTTTGTGGGGGAATTCGAAGTATTATGATATAAAGAATCTGTCTCCGCAAAATTTTGCGAATCGCAATGGGACGATTGGCAGTGAGATTAGCCAGGAGTTTAAAGGTTCCCGGTGGTCATCGAGCCCAGTGGCGACGTTTAGTGAGGTGCCGCAGGCTCCGGAGCCTCCCGACAGGCTCAACCGGAGGACCATAGACCGTGATTCCTTGTATACACACCCTGATTCGTACAACAAGGAGCCCCCGTGAGTTTGTTATTGTTTTTGTTTGTATTTGTGTCGTTTGACGAGTTAATATGATGACTGGTACATGACTGGTGGTAAGAAATCTATAATTTTATTGATTTTTTTATTTAATGTGAGGGGTATAATATTTTGTTGTTATATAGCTATACAAGCATAAATATTTTTTTCTTGTCCTTCTTATGATTCATGGATTGGTAAACTTTCTGTTACATGGGTGGGCTATTGCAATGTTGTAATTTTTTATAAAAAAATAATTAAAGAAAACTAAACCCAGGTTTTTGAGATGTGATTTCATAGTACTCATTTGTGATAGACATTTATTCTATGTATGTACAGCTTTTTAATTAAAAAATCATTTTTTTTTCAACATATTTTTCTATTGAGGTCATGACTATTAGCAATCTTCTGTAGACAACCTTTGGATGAAAATAAAATAGAAAAAGAAGTCTCAAATCTAAATAAGCATCCCCTAAAGATAGCCATAGTGAACAGTCCTCCGCTGTTAATTTGTAAAATATTAAAAATATTTAATCTGTGCAATCATTTTACAGTTTGGTTTTGGCCATGAAAAAAAAATCCTCTCAGGGTTTTTTTTTGTCTTTGACACATAAAAAACTTACAGCTTATTATAATAAAAAAAAAAAACATTTCTCTTTTTTCTTTCTGATTTTTAATCTTTAACTTTTATCTTTTCTTCAGACCCACTGACAATGCTCAAGATGCAAATCAACAGCCCACATCCCTCCTCAGCGAGGAGAGTCCTCCCACTAAGGAGCCAACCATCGACTGGACCCAGTCCTACTGGCACAAGGCTTCAGGAGTATGCCCCGATGTGGGTCAGGGCCCAAGCAGGGGACGGAAGAGGCTGGTGCTGGGGTCCAACCATATCCAGAAGAAGCTTGATAAGATGCTTGCTAAACCAGTGAAGATGACCAAAGCTGAAAGGTAAAACAAATACATAACATAACATCACGCCTGTTATCCCCGAAGGGTTAGGCAGAGGTGTACCCATTAGTACACCCACATTTCGCCAGTTATGTTTAAGTCCCATGTAATAGGGGGCGAGCCTATTGCCATCAACCGGGCACAAATCCAGACTCCGAGGCTGCTACTGAGAAATTCCTGATGGAAAAACCCAATAACACTTTGCCTGACCTGGGAATCGAACCCAAGACCTTGTGCTCAGCAGTCGCGCTTAGCGACCACTAGACCAACGAGACAGTCACAGTAAAACAAATAATATTTCTTATTTTATTTCATTTATTATTTACCAATCTGTTGTCTGTGCATTCATCTGCATCAAAGTTCATCATCATTCATCATCAGGAATTTCTTGCTTGAAGGCAATCCCTTGCCCCGTATTACATGGGACTTTAAAACATAACTGGCGAGATGTGAATGTACTATTATTGGGTACACATCTGCCTAACCCTTCGAAGATTATAGGCGTGATGTTGTATGTATGTTTTACATACAACATCACACTAATAAGTGGTTTTGTTGTTAATATAAGCGCGTTCAAACTAACGTTTCAGTTTTATAGTATTACTAATATAGGTATAATATTTTGAATAATTTGCAGCATGATGCAGAAGATGGGATGGCAGGGGGGAGCGCTCGGCAGGAGTGGGGATGGCATCGTGGAACCAATCGCGCCCAACGCTGTCTATGTGGGCAACAATGTAAGTTAACATCATCATGAATAATTTTATTTTTATTGGTACAGCTTGTAAATAGGCTTTCAAAACTAGGAAAGAAAAAATGGGCTTTTATTTTATTTGTTGTTATGATACTGACTTCTGAAACTAAATTTATTTTTTATTTTGTCACTTCAAAAATCATACTATCACATACAGTTGAATTGAGAACCTCCTCTTTTTTTAAGTCGGTTAAAAAGACGCATCATATACCAACGGGTATGTGATGTACCTTTTTAATATATCTACTTAATGTAAAATGTTAACTAGCTTTAGCCCGCGGCTTCGCTCGTAAACTAAGTTTAAAGTACGACCATGATTAGAAACACATGTGGCGCCATCTAACATCATAACAACGATATTGTAATTTATCTCGGAAACCGTACTTTTCTTGGGTTAATAGGTATCCTATGTCCATTTCTGTACACCTGAAAACGTATATGCAAAATTTCAGGATGATCGGTTCAGTGGTTTAGGCAAGGAGAGGTAAAAAACAAACAAACAAGCTTACTTTCGCATTTATAATATTAGTTAGGATAATGAACCCAAAAAATCCATCTCCATTAAGAGCAGTGTTCTTTTTAGGCTTCTATTTTTAATTTTTGAAATTTCCAATTTCAGGCCAAAAACAAAATAGGCTTCGGCCAGAACCACGTCCAGCACCCGCCACGAGGACACGAACCAAAGGACACCAAAAAGGCTGAATTCAAACAATTTTACGAGACCAATGTCCTCATGAACATTTATGAATTCGTCAAAAACAATTCCGAGATCGAATTACTCTTTGACAAGAACTTGAAGAAGGATGAAAGGAAGAAGATTCATAACTTGGTGCAATTCAAGCTGAGTGCTGAAGACTTTGCGGCGGTCGATTTTGACAATCCAGCTCAAATGGAGTTGGTTCTGCAGATCAGTGATAAGAACTGTTATATTTTACATACGCAGAGCTTTGGTACCTATCCTATACGGTAAGTTTTTAAAGTTTCGTACTGTTGAGATTTCTTTTTATGAACTTCCTGGTCGAACAGAGGCAGGCTCGAGAGTAAGGCGCGATTTTATAGAATAGCACTGTTGGTTTCAGGGCTGGTTTATGCCGGTTATGTATATTTTTATTTGATTACGTACAAATCATTTTCATTTTTCACTTTCACACAAACATTTTTTTTTTCTCGTCTTCGGGGCCACTCCTCGACACGGGGCTACTAGACATAAAAAAGAGGTCCAGTAATTCTTCTTTCTTCTTTTACTTCCAGCCAACTGAGCCTCTTCAAGGTGGCCCCACCCCACGTTTACCTCATCGTACCAGACAAACTCAAAAACCATAAAGAAGGACTCTTCTCCGACGAATTTAAACAACGATATTTATCAGAAATGAATGGAGAGGAAATTCTAGAAGTAGAAGTAATAAAAGAAGAGCCTTTAAAAGAAGAATTAGAACCAGAAGAAGAAACCAACCCATTCTTGATAAGCATAACAAGGAATCTGAAGAAGAAGTCTGACTCCGAATGCCAAGAAGAGGAAGGAGTTCAGGAAGCGCCAGAAGAGCCAGAAATACTTCCGGATATGTCGGAAATAATGGCGAAAATTGTAAAATACTTTATAGAATTTTGTAAAGAAAAAAAGTATTCCCAGTTTAAATTCTTGGGTCCATTCTCTGAGGAGGAGGTTATTGTAATCAATGAGTTCTTAGAGCAAGCGATCCTATATGTGAGTCAGGAGGAATGTGCGCTTGCGTGCATTTTCAAGAAGGTCGATTTCGAAATCAATGAGGACTGTACAGGGAATACAGTGTAAGTATATTTTTATTTGGTCTAGTGCAGGGTATAATTTCTCAGTAGCAGCCTCGGAGTCTGGATTTGTGCCCGGTTGATGGCAGGCTCGCCCCCTATTACATGGGACTAAAAACATAACTGGCGAAATGTGGGTGTACTAATGGGTACACCTCTACCTAACCCTTCGGGGATTACAGGCGTGATGTTATGTTATGTGCAGGGTGTCCTAAACTTATTTTGTCTACTACCCACTTTGAGAATAAATTATTTTCTAGCGCCCCCATTCTTTTACCTGCTTAAAAACCACCTAGTAGATGAAATTACAAATCGCTCCCCAAGCCTCTACACAATGCCCCGATTTTTTTTCTGGGTCTCTTACCACCACCCTTTAGGCCTGCAGCGCCTACAAGGGGGCGTTATTGCCCACTTTGCGATAGGCTGGTCTTGGGTTCGATTCCCAGGTCGGGCAAAGTGTTATTGGGCTTTTCTATCAGGAATTTCTCATTAACAGCCTCGGAGTCTGGATTTGTGCCCGGTTGATGGCAATAGGCTCGCCCCCTATTACATGGGACTTAAACATAACTGGCGAAATGTCAGAGCTACATACCTAAGATTTCTTTTTAAATCTTTTTCTTTTTTCTTTACAGAATATACAAACGACCGGTGCAAAGGATGAATCGTAAGAATAAATAGTTATAACTATATTTTATATTTAAGTTATTTTTGTTTATGTCGGAAAGTTTAAACTAGTGTAGACCCGCGTCGTCTGTTGGCAAAAGTGAATGAAATATGAACAAAAATTATTTATTTTATGTGACCGTTAGCTATATCCCGCGGTTACGCCTTTGGTTACTGCTCTACTCCAGTGTGTCGTAGCGTGATGTTATGTAGCCTATACTATTCCTAATGAATCTGGCTATCTTAAACAAAAAGATTTTTCCTAAGCCGACTGATAGTTCCAGAGATTAGCGCGTTTAAACAAACAAACAAGTTAACAACAAATTAAGAATTCGGGGATTAGTTAGTTGTTCATGACACAAACAAATTGTTAAAAATTAATAATAATAATGTATAACTTATTTAAACTTATTATAAAACAAAGTCTGCTTCAACCAGATTTAACCCATTGAGTCAATTTTTGTATTACAATCTTTATTTTTATCGAAATAAAGTTCGAAATACAAAAACTGGCTCAAAGGTTTATAGCCATTAGGCTTAAATTGGTTCTGGCTTTTGCCCGCTGCTGCGAAGTTTGCCTTTGGCGTTTTTAAAAGCGAGATGACCCCTGCCCGGGCACGTCATGCTTATTTTACACTTTGCCTAACGTCGGCGCGAGTCTGAGTCTAAAATAAATAAATGTTACTTAGCCATTTTAATTTAGACTGTCTATATGTATAATCGAAATACCAAAATCCTAGATGCATACTTCTTTGATGAATATCACAAACAAAAAGTGTTATGGATGGATAATGTAAAGTAATCTAAAACAATTTCGACCTTATGTGGTCTTAATTAAGGCATTTTTTTAAACGCTTCAAGATTAGCGCACATTCTAAATTGTGCGCTCATTTTTGGGACGCCTAGCTTCTTTTTTTGTGTGTTTTGTGTATACGTATAGATATTCTATGTTAAAATTCCGCTCCCCTCCACAAAATTTCTATACAACCTAGTTGTGGAGGGCGCGCAATTTTCAATCTAACTATCGATAGTTAACTTAGCTATATTCCCATCTCTATCTTACAATTATAATTTGACAGTTGTGCGACAGAGACAGGTATATTGCTTCGTCAAAGCACAGCTAAGTAATGTTTATTAATTTTAGCCTAAAAGAGTAAGTTTTGATTTGTAAATGTACACCCACCTTTTGGACTACCCTACAGTTATAATTAGAGTATGAATTTATCGATAAATTTCGGTTTTTACAAACCGGTCGAGCTAAGTTTGCACCTCAAGGGAATGAGGTGAGTTAGATAAACATAACATAACATCACGCCTGAAATCCCTGAAGGGTTATCAAGAGGAGTACCCATATACATAACATATTAATAGGGGGACTGCCTCGTTGGTCCAGTGGTCGTAAGCGCGACTGCTGTGCATGAGGTCTTGGGTTCGATTCCCAGGTCGGGCAAAGTGTTATTGGGCTTTTCCATCAGGAATTTCTCAGTAGCAGCCTCGGAGTCTGGATTTGTGCCCGGTTGTTGGCAATAGGCTCGCCCCCTATTACATGGGACTAAAAACATAACTGGCGAAATGTGGGTGTACTAGGTACACCTCTGCCTAACCCTTCGGGGATTACAGGCGTGATGTTATGTTATGTTATTAATAGGGGGCGAGGTACAATAACTATATTATTTATTCAAATTGTTAATACTATTAGACTTCGACTTCGGCTGCGTCCGCGATAACCAACATTTGCGCTGACGAAGTCGCGGGCAAAAGCTAGTTTGTTATATAGTGATCTATTTATTGCATACTTGAGTTGCAAACTTAATTACGACCGGTTTGCGAAGTAAAAAAAAAAAAAACTTATCGATATTTTCACCCCTCTAATTCTGGCAGTAAGGTGGTGGGTTTACGGGTAACCCTCTCATTGCCCTACTAAGGGTCATAGTAATAAGAGCACGAGTGAAAAGCTTGTGCAGTAACCTTTATACAGCCACGCACGTCTGCACACGTCAGGAATCGAATGTCGTATGCGAAAAATGTTCTTATCTATTTGTCCGTCGTTTCTTAACTCAGGAATGAAAGAGATAGTAATAGAAAGTTAGTTCTGAATGGAATGGAATGGATGAGACATTTTGCAACGAAATTGTGCATAGCATAATGAACTTTAAGTCAATTGAGTAAAATACAAGCTAAATACGAGCCAAAAAAACGTCACGCGTCTTCCAGGGAAGCCTCGCGCATTCTCGAGAGTTCGAATAGTCGCTTCCTTTCCATTCCGCGGTGGGGAAATTGAGCCTTGGACACGTCATGCAAACGTGTGTATGATGTTGTGATTGGTTGACAGATTAACAACCAGTCATCAGATAACACGTGCGGCGTGCTTAAGAGTTCCTTTCATACTAGCGTTTGTACAGCGTAGGCGTTTGATGAACGCGTACGCAGCGTAGACGCCGCGAAAACTCGACGCACGCAACGTCAGTGCATAGCGACCGTGCCGTGAGCATGTGTAAAGGATTAAGTTTGTATGTATTGTCGTAGGTACTGCGTAAACGCTGGTAATCTGTAAATAAGATCCTGAACTAAACTGGTTTACGCCCCCCTTTAATGGTCTCTGCGCCCCCCACTTTAATAACCCCTAAGGGCGTATTCAGATGACACGTGCCGATCACGCACAGCACCCGTGCACGCGTTGTGCCCGCCTTAAACCCGCACACGCGCTGCATCCGCCTCGCACACGCCTCGCGCCCACTTAAACTACTAGTGACTGGACTACTTCGTTCACTAGGCATAGTGGCTTCCAGGAGGGTGCAGAGCGCGGGCAGGGCGAGTGCAGGGTTGGCGCGGGGCGTGCGCATGGCGTGCGCGTGTAGACCTCGTTAAATGCAATTTGAGATCTATTGATGCATTATAAGGCTCAAATTCTCATTTAACAAATTTCAATGCGAGTTGGACGCGGGTGGCGTGCGCTGAGCTTGCGCGTGTCGTGTGAACGCGCCCTAAGAGATATAGGTGATTAATTCAACACCCTGACAAGTCATATTTTAAAATTGACAATAACGTGAAACGGAATGTTTTTTGTATTTTTATATTTTTTTTAAACGCTGGTGTCTGGCGTTTTGACGTTGCGTGGCGGTAAAAAGTTTTAATAACATTTTAAAATAACTAAGTAAAATAAATGAATAATGTACCGACTCTAGTACACAAAAGCAATGATTGTTATATTTTGTTTGAATGCTATGTTTGTATACAGGGCAGAGGCGGATTAAACATCGAGAGCGCCATAGGCAAGTTTCTGATCGGCGCCCCTAATTTGATAATAACTCGCGCCCCTGTATTGAAAATAACTAACTTACTGGCGCAATTAATTTTATGCTATATTATATAATAGCTGACCCATGCCCACTTCGTTGGGTGGTAACCATGTGATGAAATTATGAGTGTGGTTCGGTTAGTACTGATTGAAAATAACTAACTTACTGACGCAATTAATTTTATGCTATATTATTCTTTTTCTTTTGCAATTCCGCCCGCGCGCCCCTTTGTACCCTCGCGCCCCTAGGCACATGCCTAGTTTGCCTTAAGGGTAATCCGCCACTGATACAGGGTCATTGAAAATTTACCATAAATCTGAAAAGTCATTGTACTCGTCGTTATGAACAACTTTTGCATAAAACTTTTAAACAAAAAGTCGTGTTTTATAGCATTTTTGTAGGGAACACCAGATTTTTTTTTTCATGATTTCATGGTTGGTCAGGCAAATGCCTATGTAATAGGGTTATGCACTATTTACCAGGGTGTCTGGTAATTAATGATCGATACCTAAACATATGTTTGTATTAATGATAACAAACAAGTTTCCCGAAGAAACTATTTGACCATGAAAGACGTGACGTCTGTCTTGCCCTTGCACCGCTCTCAACTCCCTTGTGTATGTGCGCGCGCATACTATACACTCCGTTGCTTCTCTGTATCGGAAGTTTATTTTTTTTAACGCAAAGCCAAAGTCAAAAGTCAAAGTCAAAGTCAAAAGTTTATTTGTGAAACAGGTAGAAATTTTAATACTGAGATATTTCACATTTGCCGGGCGTCCCTTAACGGTTAATCTTTTTTTATATTACACAAGCAAAGCAACGAACTTCGAAATATTAACAATCATCAGTAATTGTGTACTAGACTCAATCGCGCGTGCGTAGCCAACACGGGGTGTTTTTTATTTGTATAGACAAAGAAGGAATATACAGGGCGTATCTTCCTCAAATATCGTGTTTACTCTTTCCTTACGGCGTATTAGGTTAAGGCGAGAACAGACTTGTAACAGCCGACGCGATATGGAAAGTAAAACGCGTGATTTTAGACAATATGGCTAGTTTTCTTAAGCTCAACCTAATTCAAATGCTCCGTATATGTCTGTTGCTGTGCTGCATAGCTTCATGAAAAAATTTTGCTTCGCATTTTTGAATATCCATAGAATCGCGACTTTATTACGTTGCAATAAGGGCGATTATTGTAGTTCAAATATCACATTTGACGTACGGTTGAATGTACGTATCAAGGACACGCTTTACCATAAAATCGCGTCAAGTGTTACAAGTCTGATTTCGGAGAAAGTTTTATAAAATATTTGTGAGAATTAGCAGAAATAATGATTTGATATTTGCTTCACATAATTGTTTCAAATTGAATCTTTGAAAGAAAGAAACAATTATGATGAATAATATCAAGTAGATTATTGAGATATTATTTATTTTGTAAAGTGTGGATGTATTAGAGGGGCAATTTCAGTAATTTTGACACAGACAAGTATCAAGAATGTTCGCATTTTAATTTCAGTATCAACGTGTCGTTATCTAAACTTTAACCTAAGTTTTTCACATTAATTCAGTGGTGTGGCTAGCCCAATACGAGCCCTGTATTAAAATTTGTTGGGGGGGCCGTCTACCCTAACTGGTTACGGCGGGCCCCTGTAGCCTGGGGGCCCAGTCCATCTTTGATACGGCGGTAGCTACGCCCCTGCATTGATTACTGAAATTGCGAATAGATTTTGAACGTTTTGAATTAAGTATGGAAATTGTCCTTCTGAGTTATCCTTCGTTTCAGAAAACCTAATAAAACTATTTAAGCGATATTTAACAGCTTTACTGCTGTCAAATAGAATTGTATCTTTAATGATGAAATGAACATTATTCTGAGCACAATAAGGTTCAAATTTCTATGTAACGCTTGTTCACATTCGCGTATACTAATTTGTACCGTATTTGTATTGGAATAAAAGTTCATTTGTGATTTTACTTAAAGTAAAGTGCGGTAAGAATCTCACACGTAGATACCAGAATTTAAACTAAGATTCTTGTCTTGTTTTAAAACTTAATTAGTAATTAGATTTAAAATAAAATTGGTTTCCAATCTTTTATTATTTAGAATTTGTGATTCCGTATCGCAAATTTCGTAGAGATGCTTTTAATTTTTTTTGTCAAATTAAAAATATGATTTATGGAAAATCTGAAAATAAAATGATAAAACTAAAACGATGACACTAAAACTATAGCATTATGAACGGAGCTCAAAGTAAATTAACAGAGGAGATTCACTGAACAACTGTGCACCGTAACACAAATTGCGCACTGACTCGATGACGTCATCAAAGAGGACGTCACTTAATTCATTGATCCACTGGCCTTGCGTACTTGAAGTTGACGTTTAGCTTTTGCTATTCATCGCAAAGGGAAATGGGCGGTAAAATAAACCTGGAGAATGTCACGTATTGCAAGTACAAGACTTTTGATTTAATACCAATCTTTTAGGGGTGGAAGTGCTTATCAACATGAACAAATATTACAAAAAATTGTGAAGACGGTAGATCAGGCATGAAATTCTTTGACAACGGTGTATAATAGAAAGAGACAGATATAAGGAAAGAGAGGGAAGGTCCCCTGCAGGGGGCTTTTCCTTACGTGACGATTTCTGCCAGAACTTCGTTACGAAAAAGAATATGCTCATACAATTGCACTACTATAACACAATCAAAATGTATACAATAGTTGATTTTTCAACCGACTTCAAAAAGGAGGAGGTTCTCAATACAGCGGTATGTTTTTTTTTTATGTATGTTACGCGATTACTCTGCCAATTATGAATTGATTTGGATGATTCTTTTTTTGTTTGAAAGAGTATACTTCCGAATTGGTCCCATAGAAATATTGTCATGATCTGATGATGAACTTCGGAGATATGGAACTCCTTATTTTTGTTATATTTCACTTCGTCCCTTAATAACAGTAGTTCCTATTCATAAGTAGTTTCATCCCTTGAAAGATTGGTATATATAAAAACATCTCTGTTCAAACTGGGAATCAAAAGTGAGACTTTCTGACTGCCCTTACTCCGTCATTCATGTTATAAAAGTCATTATTTAAATGCAAAATTATTTCTAACCATCCCACCTACTAAATGGGATAAAAATTATCTTGAATGTAAGTTTTGTAAGCCAAAAAACAGACGTCAATGTTTTTTAAAATAAGAATAATATCAGGCTTTGAACACTTGGATTTTGAGCCCTTGTATTTTTTCTTATAATAAACGTTTTTATGCGCGGTAACTAAAAAAATAATTACAAAACTTACAATTCAAGGTACAAATTAATTATGCAGTCATAATTAATGCGTTTTAGACACAATTTGCTGATGGCAATATTAGGGGGAAGTCTTACTTGTATGCATAGGACAGCATTTTTCTGTATATCTTTTTTTTTTCTGTCATTTATAGTTGTCGGCGCATAACTTGGCAAGTAGGGGTAAGTTTATGCATGTATGTTTATTTACTAAACATACTCCCATTAAGTCAAAACCTTGACAAGTAACATGCATGCATGCAAGTAACTGCATCCCCTGTTTTTGGAACGAAAATCAATGCAAAATTAAATAGATAAAAAAATATTAAATAAATTGTCATACGATTTCTTTTTTGTGGGGTAATCCTTATGCGCGGTCTCTGCTTCGGTAAGGCGGAGGGTGTGGTGGGTCCGCGGACCACTGGTTAAAAACCACTGCGCGAGAGCGAGAAGTTCGTTTGTAAAAGGTATCGAAAGCACTTTTACTTCGACTTCTCGCTCTCACATTTAAATTGCAGTTCCAAATGACAGAAAGAGATAGATACCTTAAATGCGGGTTACTTTAACCCTGTAGGGATACCTAGGCTTGAAATGGAAAAATGTTTGGACTTGTCATCTTTTGAAATATAGAAAAAGTAATACAGTGCAACCTCGATATGATAAAGCTGAAATGGATTAGAAAATATTTGTTATAGTTGGCCAAAATATCGGCGCTATCTATCGGCCGCTCCGTTTCATCAGTTTGCCGTTTACGCTGAACTGATGCTCTTTTTTCTTCGGCCGTGGGGGCCAAGGCACTTTCCTAAGGCGCGGTACAGCGGTTTCGGTCAAATTATAAAAAAAGAGATTTGTTTGATACGAAAGAATGGTCTTAGGGTATTTCTTAGGATTTGTTAAATCAAGGAAATGGTTAATTGAGGTTCGATATATTACGATTGTACTGTATAATTTGGAACTCGAAAAAAATGTTTCGAACTAGATTTATTGTCATTCAAGACTTGTCAAACGTGTTTTTCAGTTTAGAGCTAAGGTTAACCTTGCAGGGATACAGGGTTAAATTAACCCACATTTACCCGGTATACAGAAAAATGCTAATATGTGCATAATAATTTGATTTTAGCCTAAAACTCCGTGCTAGGAGTATGCCATGAGGCAACAACGTCTTTAAATTAATTATTATAATTAAGATGTAAATATATTTGAAGATAATACACAAAAGTGTTAGCGATCCGTTATAATGGGATATTTACATGTAAAGAGTTACTCGTCAAGCGATTATGGCTCTTATTTGTTTAGGTTTAAGGCTCATCAACACGGAGTGTCGCTTTAGACAAGTATCTTTGAGGCGAGTAATGATCTCTGTGTAAATGATTCTTAGTCGAAATAATAAATATTGAAAGGTTAAAATGACCCAAAACAGAATTATTATATTGACCCATTATAACTGAACAAGTCATTCATGACATGGAAAAATAAACTTTATTATCAGTGTTTTAAAGTACAAAAGATATCTGCGATAATTTAAGCAATTTTGCACTTTATCTCCCTGAAAATAAAGTTTAATAACCAATGTACTTTGCCCACTGTGTGTATTATCTCTATAAAATAATATTGAACAGTCGTAAGGAAAGGGTCTTTTCTATTTATTTATTAATTAATAACTATATTTAAATTAAATTAATTAAACATTTATGGGTGTAGCCGGGATAAAAATGTACCTATAGATTATATTGTGGATGATTAGAATATGGATTTTGATCCATTTTATTTATATTTAATAATAATTATTATAAGGCTAAATTAAATAAACTAAATTGATGTGGGCTATAGCTGGTGCCAATAAAAGATGGCCATAACGGTCATTGACCTATTAATTTTATTCCCGTGTCTCGAAAAGTACGTAAAGGAGTACTACTAAGGGAGTAGCCTGATCTCTCCTCAGTCGGTACAGTTTGCCGTCCCATCGGACTATGAGAGTGAGGGAAGAGGGAGTGCACCTGTGTTAGCACACACTTGTGCACTATTATATCTCCTGTGTAATTGGCTAGTCTCCTTTGATATTAGCCACCGTGGCTGAAGGTCTGGAGAATATTACATTTTAAAAAATTATATATTTTTCTTCTTTATTAAATTATTTTGCCAAAACAAACCAAAATCCTCGTGTTATCTTCTAAGTTTTTGAAACAAGTTTAATGTTTTTATATTTAACACTGATTAATTTTAAATGCATTGTAAATCAGTGAGGAATTACAATTGAAGACAAAGGCAGTTGATCACCTTTCGTCCTTGTTATTACGGACGTAAGGGTGAAAATTGGTTGACCGCAATTTATCCGGGATTGTACATTTAACTGTTATTGTTAGACAGTAATGTCATAATATTATACATATGTCATATTCAATTAGATTGACGTTATTAATTGAATTTTTGAGAGATTGTGGGTTGTCTCCGTTTTCGCTCAATTATTTAAAGTTCAAAAGTACAAACATCTTTTCACTTACCTATGTAAAAACATTTAAAAATGGGCTGTCTATATTTCTAAGCCATGTTTTATAGTACTTGTGGATTGGTTCGTTTCGGCAGCATTTATTCAAAATTAAGTTCGTTTTCAACAATATTAGGAAGAGGGTAATGACCGCTATGACTGTCTTTTTCTGGCCATTTTTTTGTGTGAGATTTACGTGTAACGTTTAATTGGACAAGGAGTAAATAACAAATGAAGAGCTGAGATGAACTTCTTAAATAAGTAAATTAGATTGATGTGTTCGGCAGGATTTTTGTTGTAAGATAACTAAGACGGACTAAACTTTTTCGGACAAGACGATATTCGCTTAGTATGTTATTGGTGCAGATTCCCTTGTTCACAAACTAAACTAAAATAAAACTATTTCTATCCTTTTCTGTCCAATAAAACAAGAAAGGGGTGGAAATAAATAAGACCTGTTAATTTTAGTTAATCTGAAACTTCCATGCAATTTTACTGGACTTGTCAGAACGCATTGATTAAGAACACGGGAAAGTTCAAGGCAAAACTAATAAGACATCTCTTAATTCTAAAATGTCACCGTCCTTTTCTTTCGCTGAATGTAAGTAAGAGATGCCAATTCTCTAATATTAGTGTAATTTGTGGACAAGGGAATCGACACCTTTGTCTTATAAAGATTGCCAGCTGGTTGAGATATGTACTTTAGATTGACATCTCCGTTTTTGACGAACACATCAAATGTTCATATTTGTTCAATGATTAGCACTTCATTTAGTATCTTCTCTGTAACGACTTAGCTACAATTCAAGGCTATGTAACACAGCCATTGGTGCCGATTCTCTTGGTCACAAACTAAACTAAAATTAGACTATTTCCATCTTTTTCTGACCAATAAAACAAGAAAGAGACTAATGTAAATAAGAGCTGTCAATTTGAAACATCTATACAATTATAGTTGACATCTTAAAACGTATGGATTAAAAATACGGAGAAGTTCAAGCCAAAACTAATTTGACATCGCTAACTTAGTTCTTTAATGTCACCGTCCTTTCCGTTCGCTGTATGTTAGTAAGAGATGTCAATTCTCTAAATTTAGTTTAGTTTGTGAACAAGAGAATCGGCACCATTGTAATGTCTAGATGTCACGTAATAAATCAATCATTTACTTTAATTATTTATATTGACAGCATATTAATGACATGTCTACAAAAGTTGAAATGTTATATTTGATCGTAGTTTTGACTAACAATGTTTCAATATAATATGCTGATCAATTAAATTAATGAAAGAATAAGTATTAAGGCCTGTATTCACCAACAGTTAATCACACCATTAATATTTAAACAGTTCTATAATTTGAAATTCCTTAGGAATATTGACATTTAGAAATAGCTGTATTAAAATGTGACCAGTTGATTAAATGACGGTGTAACCGGGCTTAGTGACATTTTGGAGAGCGACAGATTAGTTGTTTGTCTCTTTTATCGTTTAAATCTCATGTCCTGTTAGATATTTTCACTTAAGTGACTGATTACATTTTTCTGTTGTGACATAAAAACATACATAGAAATTGAAAATCAATGTACTTAAAAATTAGGAAGAAATTTAACTAACCGGTAATTTAACGAAGCAATAAAAAATAACAATATTCAATCTTATTAGGTCAAAATTATGATTGTTTTTAGCTTACGCAAATAACTGATAAGATCTACTAAGCCTTCCAAAAAGTAGGTTGGTTGTATGTCAATGAATATTTGTAATTTATAATATAATTAATGTGGAAATCTTTTTTTAACATGAGCTAATTGTAACGATTATAGAGGCGTAATGTACGCCGCCTAAAGTGAGTCGCCGAAATTATGTTTCATTGGTTTTAGTGCAATATTGCGGTTAACGCCATATTTGACTGTGTGGAAATGTGTAGTTTCTGGACTCATTTTGCGCTTGCTACTCAGATTACGCTGTGTGAGTTTTTGGTTAATAAATTTTATATGAACGTCGATTTCATGTATCAGTCAAGTTCCTTCAGAGTTAATGGCTCTAAAGTCTTTTCTACACGATGCGAGAAATATCGTGCGATTTGTCGTACATTGTGGGACCGCGCGGCTGTCGTGTCAAAAGTGACCGATCATCGACGGCAATGTACCACAACTTGCACGATATTCCTCGCACCGTCTAAATCAGATTAAGTGTGTAAATGCCGTACTAACAGACGTCATTTAAAATTATCAATCATTCACTTTTCAATATACACAATAATGTTTTTAATGTCTCAATATTTTTGATTGACAACGTCCCAATATACATTTGTCAATTCAAGTTAAAGATTGATTAATTTTTATTTACGTCTGCTTAGTACACAAAAAAAAAGCAAATTTTAAAAAATCCTTTGTTTTTTGAATATAAAATGTATGCCTCCATTCGGCCGTAATCTATAGCGCGTGAAGTAATAGAAATGGAGTGCTTGTTTACCTTAAAATGTTGCTAAAATACTTGGCAACATTTTCAGTGTTTCAACTTCGGCAACTATTGTTGCCAACATTTTTATATGATCACTCCACGCGCATATTATTCTGTGTTTCTACACGGGTCATATTTTTCCGGAAATGTGTGGCTGCAATTGCTTGAAATGTTTTAAGTATTTTTGTCTCTGTCACCTCTGACCTAGACTAGAGAAGAGCAAACAAATCTCAAATTAAAAATAAATAAAGTGTTGCTTGGCTCTACTCGAAAAAGTTGCAGCTCCAGCTACATATTGCAGAAAAAGAATTGCCCGTTTAGTAGTACAGTCTGTTGTAAACATTATTTGACCCACTTTGATCTTTAACACTTAACGTTAAGGGTCAGCTAATGTTGACAACAGATTGTACTATTACGCAATTAATATTTTAAAATTGGGTAGTCGATACCATTAACCAATAATTCTAAGACATAACTACTTAAAAATTTATCACTTTATTTAAGCTCTCAAAACTCGACTAATTTCCAATTAACAGTAAAACTATATTAATTTATAGTAGTTTTGTAATTAAATAGCTAATCAATTGAGTTGGCAAAAATGTGAAGTCATAGTTTGCTATTGCCATACAAAATCTATGAGACAATCGAGTTTTGACAGGTCATAAAAAGTATGTCAATTGATTGATGGTGTCAATACCCAATTGACAAAATCTTGTGATAAGTAATTACGCCTGCAGTTGTCTTTCATTATAAGATTTCCTTCGCATCTGGCGTTGTCAAGTGTTCTTTCTCTGTCATTCGTTCTGTGAAAAAACGAGATAGTGAATAGTGTTAGTTATAAAGTTTGGGATGTAATTCGGAATGTTAAAACGTGTAAGGATCGATTGATTAGCTATACGTAGATGATAATAAATAAATGATAAACAAATCGGTCGCCTTTGGCACTAATTATAAAGGCACAGAGTGGTATTCTGTTAAAACCTCTCCATCGGCGTATCTAGGGTTATTTTTAAGGGGAAGGGGGGGGGGTCTGGCCCCTGAGATGCAATGGCCGTGTGATAAAGCAGGTGGTTTTCTTAGGTGTCCATCCTAGAATTTTACATAGATAATCCAACGTACTGGGGCTGGCACGTCCCACCATCCCCCTATATACGCCCATGGACTTTTTCGTGAATTTAGGCGATCGGCACACTGTACCCCATCACGCAGTGAAGCGCGGGAGTGTGTGTTTTTACGTTGTTTGCAAGTATCTGTGTTTGTATAGAAATTACGCGTAGTCTAACACAGAACGCGCAGATCGCACTCCGGAGTGTGGCATGAGGCAGTGTGCGAATCGCCTTAGTTGACGTGTGCTGTCAATCTCTAGCTTTATTTATGTGAGATGACGACTCACCTCGAACTCACTTAACCTTAATTAAGAGGATTTACAGAATAACACCGCAGAAAATAGAACTCATATAATGAGTGAAAATGCACGCTTTCGTACGTACAGCGAGATCTGCACTTGCAATTGGCTTGTTGTCTCCGTACGTACGCTATGTGCGCGTGCGCATGTTTTCGCTCACTGTACGGAGGTAATCTTCTGTAATTAATTTTCGTGTCTATGGCTTAAGGATCACAGAACATAGCATTGTCTGATGTCATTGAATATTATATCTCTATAATTTAATGTCTTGAAAGTGCAATTTTTGTGTGTTTTGACATTTGTGTAAGTTTGAACTTTATGTCGCTTGAAATAGAGTGTATTATGCAATGTCGTAACGTAATGCTCTGTGGTCTTTACTAGCAGTACTAAGGTGGATAGAATATTTGCAGCCCGGCTACGCCTGTTTTATAAGTCAAGGTCAGTTCACAGATAATCGACGATCTTACTAAGATTTAATAACTAATTTGTGCCATTGATGCGAGTATTGTCGGTTTGAGTAAATCAAGTAAATTCAAATTGAAAGACAGCTTATTAGATGTAGATAAAGTTTAATTTTGATGAACTCACAATTTAAATACGTAATTCATATTGCCGCTGGCGGTAAGCGCTTGTTTCTAACCAGCGATTTAACAGAGCGGAGAGGATCGCATCAAAAATTCAATGTTCGGTAAAAAAAATTGGAGGCAAGAAATTCAGCGCTTAAAACGTCTTAGGTACAATACGCGCCACAAAAGATGAGACTATTATATTGTAATATTTATTATAAATACATATAATACATACATAACAGGCCATCGTAACAGGTGGCGTTCTGTAGTTTCTGCCTACCCCCATGGGAAGAAGGCGTGAATTTATGTATGTGTAATATTTATTATATAATAAAATATTACAATATTTTAAATTTCACGTTATCAATATTATAATATTTTTAAGAATTTTATTATTAGTACATAATCAATTCATAAAAGAAAATTATTTAAAATATTGCTGCTGTTAGCAATGACTCTAATAAACATAATGCTTTAGGGCCAGATTTGCAGACCGTGCTGACTTTTCTTTTCATTCATAAAATATGAACCTTACTGAAATACAAATAAGGCTCATATTAGCATGAAACTTTAACTTACCAAATTGTGGTCTGCATTCTTAGCCTACTACTCAACCAGACGGTCTCTGCTATTCAAAAAGGTACAAATTGGTCCACGTCAATGTTACTGCGCACTGGCCTTGTATGTAAATAATTGTAATTAATTTATTAATTAAGAAATATACACTATATTGTCAATATAGTTTGTGTTTTATTTGGTTTTTTTATTTTTCCTGTTTCCTCTAAAAGGCAATTTAAATTCTCCGCCCATCTTACAGGATCGATTCTTAAGGCGTCTTGTCCACATACGTTTTTCGGCGTAAAAATCCACGGTGAATTCGCCGTGTGTAGGCACGGCGTGCCGTGACGTGGTGCCACCGGTAGAGTCGGATAGTCTCCATTATGATTAGCCACCCCGTGACCAAATCCTATCTGGAGAAGAACGATGAAGTAAAAATAAAACGAGTAATCGTAAATATGAACATATTTGATCTTTATTTACACACATCAGATGACAAATACAATTTTCAGTCTATATCGTCTACTAGCCACACGTAACATAAAGATGAAATTACACAATGGACCATGTTGGCCACGCACAATGGACCATGTTGGCAAGTACAATGGACCATGTTGGTCAAGCACAGTGGACAAAATGCTCTGTACGGTTGGCATCAACCTCAGAGAGCCAGTCAGCCAAACAACTTTCGACCGTAATGCCATGATTATAAGTTTTAATTGAAAAGGAACCAATAAAGACCATTGTGTAAAGACACCGTAACAATACTTGCCGAACATCGCCGCCAGATGGCGGTATTATCAATAAACCTAACTAAGATATGCAAGAATGCAAGATTGAGTATAAATGTGATTTTGTTGACATACAGTCAAACGCTATATATTTTCTTGCATTGCCTCGCAAACGATTAGCCTCGGTATGGCGCAACGTATTGTTATAAATTACTTTGAAACGAAATAAATGATGATATTTTGAGTTTAACAAGACTTTACATCTGCTGACGTACCCCCACGCGAATAGAAATAAATAATTGCAGAATAAAGAATATATTAAAATTATAATAAACTGATAATAATCACCATTTCCAATTAACGAGTCAAAACATTTGATTACTAATCAATAAATGCAAGAAATCATAATACAATGCAAGGACCCATAACAATATGCAAGTGCCTATAATGATATGCAAGACGAACAGAAAAACTCAAATTATCACTATTTAAATCGCATCAAACCAATTACAACACAAAATATATTCTACCTAACAATAAATTTAAACTAAAGTCGTTCATTGCGAACTAAATATTGCATGTTTACAATTAATTATAATTAAAATTATTACAAACTTGACATGTGTGTGTATATAAAAATATAATTGGGTATGTGTATATAGGTATATATTTTTGTAGCTCTAGTTCTCTCTCTACGCCGGCTTATTGAAGAAAAGAGACAGAAATATTAAGAATGTTGTCTCGCTCACACATTTTAACTGCGAGCGGGAGGCATACACCTGAATATTTCCTATTTCTTTCTTACAATAAATCGTTTACATTTTATACAAGCTACGTTTTGACGAAATCCAACAACGCTTTCACTTGGCGTGTAATATTCGTGATTTTGCTGTCACAAAGTTAACTCTATTGTAAGAGAAATAGGGTATACTTTTACTGCCCAACGAATATTTGGTCTATTGTGCCAAGTACCAGCAGGATGGAGTCAGTAATAAGATGTTATTATTGTTCAGTACTAGAGCAAAAGCAGTGATTTGAATGCGGTTGCCTAAGAAGCGATTAGCTTAAAAAAGAAATTAATTATTTCTGAGTTGTATGTAACGTTATGTACAGTCAGCGGATTAAATATGTCAACACTATGTAAAGTATAGTAAATTAGTTATAATTTGTCTTTTGTAGACTAGTCATATGATGCAAGATTGTATAGTCGGAAGAATAACTATCATTGTGGTAATTTTTTTTTCTGGACCATACCTGGGAACGTTTAATGTTATAACCAATCTTTAAATCCCGTTAAAACCACTATACTGTTGTATGTATATGAACAGTGATAAACAGTGATTTTTCGCATCAAAAATAAAAACCGTTTCAGAGCAATAATATCTGCTCAATGTTAACTTAGTTTTATGGGCAGTAAGCGCAATTAAACAGCTGTGTGATATGTCTTTTTGCTGGTAATTCCACATACATAAACTCACGCCTTTTCTGCACGGGGATAGGCAGAAACAACGCCACGTAATACGATCCTTACATACTCGATCTACCTACTTTAATTTTACACGAAAAGTGTTTACATATTTTCGACGCCAACTGTACATAGAACAAAAAAATAATTTTCATTACAAAAAAAAATTACTAGGGATAAAACAAAGTCGCTTCCCGCCGTCTGTGCGCTTAGATCTTCTAAACTACGCAACGGTTTTTAATGCGGTTCTCATCTATAGATAGACTGATTCAAAAAGGTCTATGTATGTATAGTCAACAAAAGAGATCGGTATGCAGGGTTGTCAGATATAATTTAAGTTTTCTTAAAACCGATGGATGTTTTCAAATGTAATTTAATTTAAACAGTTGATAATAAACAGTTCATTAATTAAGTTTCAATCGAAGACATCCATCGTTTTCTAAGAAAACTTCAACTATATCTGACGACTTTGGATACCTATTTCTTTTGTTGACTGTACATTGGACCCATGCGAAGCCGGGGCGGGTCGCTAGTGCTGTATTAATGTGAAACAAATAGTGATTACTAAAAACATACTGTCGCTTCTATAAGCAGTTTTGGGCAAGTGTCTTTTAAAACGAAATTTTTTATTTTTACTGAAGTAAATATTTACAGTCATATTTGAACTTCGAAGCACCAGTAGCCAAGCTGAGAATAGTGAGAGATCGTGAGTTCGATCCCCGTTTAATGAAAAAATATGTTTGTGACAGGTATTGTGGTGAAACCAAGAATAGCCGAACGGCTATAGGCTATGGTTTTGTTTAAGAGCCTGACTTCTGATGCTTTTCAGTTATAAATTATGAATAACGTTAAATTATACAATTCCAGTTAAATATTTTGCTGGTTTAAGCAAGTTTATATTGCTTATAAAATTAAATCATTTATTTTTTATACATTTTCAAGAAAAAATCATTATCAAAAAACGGTTTTCAAACTGTTCTTATAGTAATTTTTTTAATAATAAATTTCACAACATACAATTCAATTCATAAATCTACCGAACGACGATTAGAATTCTCCCAAAACACATTTACTATTGCCAATGTACATATTTAAAATTCTACCAATATGTCAAAAAAAAAATATTACATTGTATTACAGAAAATTAAATTCAGTCACTCATTAAAGCAATTATGATCGATATTAAATTACTTAATTAAAGAACTAATTCATGTGGGTATATGAAAAAAATAATGTCTTTTTATAAATTTTATCTAGGAAATAAGCAGTCTATGATAATATCACTTAAATCAAGATATGGCAACACTAATTTTATATTAATGGCAAGGTGATAGTATAGTCGCTCTTAGAATAACTCAGTTATTTTAAAAAGTTAATTAATTTACTATGTAATCTATAGCAAATCTCTATATAGTATAAAACAAAGTCGCTTCCCGCCGTATGTACGCTTAGATCTTTTAAACTACGCAACGGATTTTAATGCAGTTTTCATCAATGGACAGAGTGATTCAAGGGGAAGGTTTATATATCTACATTAAACCCGTGCGAAGCGGGGGCGGGTCGCCAGTGGTACTATAAATCTATACAAGATTTAATTAACAAAAACCCAAAAAGGAGTCATTGTACTTTTCGTTATGAACAACTTTTAATAACAATAAAAAACAATTGCTAAGCCATACATTTATGTTCACATTAACTTGACAATTTGCATGAATCAGCAGATTTTTTTATTCGCGATTTCAGGGTTGGTCCCATAAAATGTTGTACATAATGACGAGATCAATGACTGTTTTTCAGGTTTTTTTTGGCCATTTCATTATACTTTGTAGAACTAGGTTTGGTACGCGGTTTTGTTCACCTACAAACACAACACACAGAATAATTGAATGATCTTCATTGGACATAAAAATAGTTTCGCATGATGTACTAAATAAAAATACAAATTTTCTTTCATTCTTTTTAAAATAACTGAGTTTCGTGGCACGTCATGATATTGTGCTGATATTATTAATAAATCAAAGCATTATAATAACTCGCGTCATTAAATAAACAAATTAAAAATGGCGGCCTAGGAATTTATCATGCCCTCTCACTCGCACAGCAAGAGAGCGAGTGAGACGGCATGATAATCACCGCTATTGTTTAATTTGTTTTTTTAGTGGCACGGGTATAAGCCACCAATTCTTAGTGAGAATGGCGCAAAACTAGTTTATTTCACTTGGTACGTGAATATGAAACATTGAACTTCAGAGACTGTCAAAGGTATGAAAGACAGAGACAACGTCCTTTAAAGTCGAGCTCTTTCTTAATGAGGTAGTTGACACCACTAACCAATAATTCCAAGACATAACTATTCTTAAGAAATACTTTATTTTAGCTTTGAAAACCCGATTAATTTTCAAATATCAGGATGCCTCCATCTCTTAAAACAATGTTATTTTAAAATATTACTTTGTAATTTCTGTTGTTGAATTTTGGCCTTTCTGCGCTGAGCCGAACGTTGAAAATCCAAAAACAGTACGGAAGGCAAAGTAATATTATAATAATATTGTTTTAAGAGGGTAGGCTCCCTTTAGGTTTTTAACTGTTTTCAAACGTATAAATAGTTAGTCAATTGAGTCGGCACCAAATTAACATCACAGCTGTCATCTGCCATACAAAATCTATGAAAGAATCGCGTTTTGACAGGTCGCAATAAGTACGCCAATTGATTGGAGGTGTCATCTAGCGTATTTCAATGTACCATATAAACGACCAAGTAGGTACAAAACAAAACAATTTGTAGAGGATACATATTACAATTTGTCAACCATTCTGTCATCTCTATTACAGTAAACAATTGATATTGAATAGAATAAAATCCTCTAGTTTGGGTTGCTACACAAAAAAATGGTGTCAGGTTAGAGCTGCCTTTTTGATAATGAAATTTATAGATGTACAAGCAAGTAATAATTTACAAACATACTGAAAAAGAGTCATTGTATTTATTTCATGTTACTATGGGACTAACCCTGAAATCATGAAAAATTAACAGCTATTCCATACATTATGATCATACTGCAAAGGATCCTTGTAGGGAATAGCTGATTTTTTTTTTCATGGCTTCAGTGTTGATCCCATAGTAAAAGTTGTTCATAATGATGAGTACAATGACTTTTCAGGTTTCTGGTAAATAAAAAATCATCCTGCATCATTAATACACGGTTTCATAACCTTTGGTCCATGGAACCCTAAGGAGACCCTGTAATGATCGTCAGGGACCCATGACTATCTACCTAGAAGTAAAAGATGTCATCATGCGCATGAATTTTTGAGTCGAGTTCATTACTTGAAAAAGGTTAAGAACCCCTGTATTAAAGGCTGATTTTTAAATAGTCAGATAACTATAATGACGGTTTGATACATTTTTTCTCATCAACAGTTGTCAAACCGCCATTTTTATCCCGGCGTTAAAAGTTATCTAACTACTAAAAATCGACCTCAAATTAACTTTATTTTTGCAGAAGTATTGCCGATCATCATGAAAGTACCTTTTTTTGTGTAGCCACCCTATTGGTTCCTTTTAGTGTTAATAAAAAGAAATATACAACCTTTTTCTATCGTCTTCATTGATATGTTCAGCCTTGTATGTACACTACATACGTTTTATATTTATAACAATAATAATTGAAAAGTACTAAATTTAAAGCTACCAATAATTTTATATTAGGGGGAAATTTTCTACCATTTCGTTTTTCAATACTTTTTATATGGCAACACTTGTCGTATAGCCATTAGATCTTGTTATTAAAAAAAAAACAATATAATCAAATTAAATTTCGAATTCAAATGCAATGGATTACTTAAATATAAGAAAATGCTTCATTTCAAAGATTTTTAATGACTATACGCACAAGTTTACTGCACATGCGACTTCCAATATCACGACTTTCTATTATTTTCTATAAAATAAACAAAAAGCCTTACCGTAGAAGAAAATGTAAAAGTTCAGTATAAACACAAATCAGGAGCTATATTATAAAATATTAAATTTGCCATCCCACGTCGAATATTCTGCCATTTTTCCATTCTGCCTATATTTAACGCTGATTAATTTATAGTTTATCTTAAGCATAACTATGAGACGTACCTTGAACTGTTATTGCTGGATAGATATGTAACACGTTTGGCATCCCTTGTGGGTTAGCTTGTTTTAACAGAATAAAGGTCATGTCAGAGCAATACTTTATAGATATGTAAAATCGGTATCCTATATTACCTGACCCATCTTTCTCTCTACTTATTTCTAAAAAGGGTCAGATAATGCAGAGCACTTAAAGTCAAAGTCAAAACATTTATTTCAATTTTACCATTTACAGATACTTTTGGATTGTCAAGCAGTCGGTCAGTTAGAAAGTTGAAGCTAGTTGCTTGTTGCAAAACGTAGGTAGGCCTCTATGGAGAAGAACGAACAGGAAACTCCACGGACACTCTTTTCAATTAAATAAGATTTTTTAAAATCCGGGTTCTAATTTTCTTGTTGCTTTTATGAAGATGAATATTAAAAAAATATGTAAGCCATGGCAGTTATAAGTAATTGATTCACACACAGAAATCACAGTTCCGGCACAGTTCCGTCACCGTCAATTATTCTTTCATACATTCTATGAACGCGCCGGAACTGACACTGACAGCACTGTGTCATCACTGACACTGACAGGTGAGAACGCGTTCATAGAGAATCGCGTTCATCTTCATTGTTTTCACATATAAAAGCAACAAGAATAATGTAACCAGTATTTTGTAAAAACCTAATTGAAAATAGTGTCTGTAGAGTTTCTTGCTCGTTCTTCGTTTGTATCAACTGTAAGGGTTTGAACATAAAAAAAACCTGCGAGCTCGCTCATCTATTCAACTTCAATTTCAACAAACAGTTCAATTTCAATTCATCATCTTTTTGCGCTGCAAATTCGCATCTCGTCGCATCGCAGTTTTATGTACAAGCCCTTTGAGATGACCGATTCCAACTGACGGTGTTCGTTCACGAAAATGACGCATGACTTAACGTACTAGTCGCATGCGCAGCAGCACAACTATGGCATGACAGTGACGCGGATGTCGAATCGTATGACACTTGTTAGAAGTCCAGGACTTTGGCAGAACGTCTTTAAAGGAAGAAACTTAACCCCGGTTGGTCGCAAAATATCTACTCAAAATTGACAATAAATTAATATTTTTAATATCATAAAAAAGGAAATATATAATTTCTCTAAAGGCTTACATTGAACGCCAGACGTCTTTTGCTATTAAATCTGCGACGACCAAGATATGCGCGTTTATCACTACGTGTGTCACGACAGACTTCGAAACTTAGTTTTTTTATGATAAAAACAAGTAATAAATGAGAAAATAACAACAAAACAATAAAATTTAAAAACCCCTGACGGCGGCCATCTTGGATCGATTTTCATCAAACATAGCTAAGAACTCTCCCGACTAATTGAACTTTCAAACAAAAAAAAAAGCAAAATCAGAATCAGTTCATCCGTTCAGGAGCTACGACGCCACAAACAGTCACACACACAGACACGTCAAACTTAAAACTCCCCGTCGTTGTTGCGTCGGGAGTTAAAAGAGAGATTTCACAGACTACAAGCGTCGCAGACTAGGTCGTAACAAAAAGTCTGGTCGTTGACATAAGCCCTTAGATTCCACAAGTCCTGGACTACCATCGACCACTACTGAAACAATCGATTCAATACATTGAAATACAAAAAACCAAGATACTCACAAAAGCGATTCAAAAACGTTCTCAAAAATTGCTCATTTGTTGAAGGCGTTTGAAAAATGACTATAGGAGTCGGTTTACATCTGACAGAAGATACGCCGCGTATAGTCAGTCGCGTAACGCAGAAACAGTCAAATAAATAATAAAACATCTAACCACACACATAACCGATGATGCGTTAGTGCGTCGACTTTACTAAAGACGATACGTTCGACGTATCTACGGGCCTGTTGGTCTAGTGGTTAGCGGCCCTGACTGCTAAGCCGGAGGTCGTGGGTTCGTTTCCCACCCAGGACAAACTTGTGATGAGCATGATTGTTGGTTCTGTGTCTGGGTGTGATTTATCTATAATATGTATGTATTTATAAATTATATAAGTATGTATATCAGTTGTCTGGTTACCATAACACAAGCTCTGCTTAGCTTGGGATCAGATAGCCGTGAGTGAGCTGTTCCAAGATATTTATTTTATTCAAGATATCTTCCGTCAGATGTGAACCGACCCTTATTCAGGGAGCAAATGGTCGAAATTGTTTTAAATAGCTTTCGGCCGCGACATCGTTCACATTAATGTCGGTTATCGCTAAGGCGCGGTATAAAAATTAGCCTGTCTATTCTTGGAGTTCAAACTTACTCCGTACATTTCATCAAAATCGGTTTAGTGGTTTAGGACAGCTTAACAGACAGACAGGAGTTACTTTCGCATTTTATAATATTAACACACATAACACCACGCCTGTAATCCCCGAAGGGTGAGGCAGAGGTGTACACCCACATTTCGCCAGTTATGTTTTTAGTCCCATGTAATAGGGGGCGAGCCTATTGCCTATTTATAATATTAGTTTGGATAAGTTATGATTTAGTTTGATTGCCTCGTTGGTCTACTTGTCGCAAACCGCGACTACTGAGCATGAGGTCTTGGATTCGATTTCCAAGTCGGGTAGTGTTATTTAGTTTTTCCATCAGGAATTTCTTAGTAGCAGCCTCGGAGTTCGCCCGGTTAATGGCAATAGGCTCGACCCCTATTACATGGGTCTTAAATAGAACTGGCGAAATGTGGATGTACTTATGGGTACACCTATGCCTAACCCTTCAGGTATTACAGAACTGTTTTTATCTAGGTTTTTTGTATTTCAAAGATTTAATAGCTGATTCTCAATCCGCGCACTAAGCATATTTACACTAATTTACACAAAACTCACAAGCGAGTTTAAATTTTAATCACATATAAACTAAATTGTCTTTTCATTGCTATCATTTTGTTATTGCTGATATTAATATGTCATTCGTCAATACTTTGGTATGTTTCCAAGATGAAAGTCTTAATTTTCGCTTTTAAAAGTTGGGTTTTTAAATTTTTAGTCTTCAAAGTTCAATTTAAAAGAAAAAGGGCTGATTTTTCAATCGTTAAGTATAGATAAACTACTATAACATGACGCACCCCTCCATATTACTATTTCAATGTGTGTAGTCACATCCGCATGAAAGGGTTTGTATGTAGTTGTGAGTAATCGTCTTCAGTAGCAGGCCGGCAGATTTTTTTGGCAACTAATCATATATAGCCGACCGCGGAAGACAACGCACCTGTCATTTTCATAGAGTATGTCAGTGTAGCGCCATACTAGTAATAATGAGTGATCAATGACGCCACTAGTCTTGCAACGAATCGCTGATTGGTTTTTGTTCCGAGTGCCGTCTCAGTACGCACACATGCGTTGTGAGTTTGTTTAATACTTTCACAAACATTTTCAAACGTTTTGAATTGTGGAGGGGCGCGCCATGTTATTCTAGTTTATCTCTAACTCATCTGAGAAATAAATGACGTCACCACGTAGGGCCGCGTTCCGATTATGACGTGACAGTAAATTTATCATTAGATGACTGTCGTCTCTAGATATTCCCATACTTGACAATCTGTCGTCACTGCAAAAACAAGTCATGGACGACAGATAATCGTGTCGTCTTATACACAAGCCACAACACGATATTCTGAACACTGAATTCTCGTCCGACTCAATACGAAGAATTTATTTAACTATTGAAAAATCAACCCTAAGTAAATGATTTTAAGATACAAAATAAAGCAGTGCTAGGTCGATGACATGTCAAGCTATACATTTCCAGTACAAGCTGACGTAAGTACAGTCAACAAAAGTAATAAATAACCAGGGTCGTTAGACTTAGCAGGTTTTTTTTTAAAACCTATGTCTGCTTTTGATTGTCAATTTTCATTAATAAAAAAAAATTGTTCAATTTTCTGAAGACATCTATGACGATAGTTAGGATCGCTATAGACATAGTCGGCTCGAAATTTGAATTACAAAAAACGATTGGCAATGCCGAACCGATTGTGCCGAACCGAATAAGCCGAATAATTTTTGTTGACCGTACACAGCCTTGTTTAAATAAATTAAAAATAAAAACCCAACTTTAGTCACATTTGTAAAATATTCGCATAACATGTACAACCATTGGTTGCAATCAAAAACTAAGTGTCGTCTTCTTCATTGAGAAATTCGCGATTCCTCGTAATATTCATTTTTAAAGTCCACAGGACTCGTAATACCTGAAAATATACAAATATATTTTTACAGTGTAAGGTTAAGTAACACTTAACAAAGACAAGATAAAAAGCTGACGGGTCGCGGGCGGCGCGCTTGAAGCTAACGGTTGAATTAATCGAGGCGATTACGGCCGGGCTGTTGTCGTGCTATTATAGTGATCGATGACCACAGGAATCACACTATTGTTTTGACGCTGTATTTAAAAGTAAACAAACAATCTACGACCTTTCGTTTTCACTTCGTATCTTATTGCTGCACCTACATTGAGAGTAAAAGGTACACTAAAGCAGGTCGGCCAATTCGGTTCGGCTATCTCAAAAAATGCCGAACCGAATTAGCCGAACCGCTTGAATAGCTACCCTAAGTCCTAAGTACACTACGTACCTTGTATCTAATGTATGTTAGCAGCGAAGGCGGTGGCGGTGGCGGCGGCCCCCAACAGCGCGCACAGGATCGCACTCACGATGGGCCCGCCGTCCCCCGCGCCGCGGACTATCGCACCGCCCATGTACGTGACGGACAGGATGAGGCCGTGTGCTGTGCATCTGTGGAAAAAGAAATGTTTATGAATTGAAATAGGCGCAGCACCGGTCATAGCGGCTATCTTTAGGGGAGGTCTATGTCCAGAAGTGGACGTCGTTCAACTGATGTATTACTTAAAATAACCCAAGGATGAAAAAAAAAGTAGCAGATTTTTTTAAGACACTGAATCGTTTATTGCCGTTTACCTAAATGTAATGAGTCAGAAAATTATGTATTTTTTTTTTACCTTTATTAAGTTCAACTGAGTTTTATGTAAGAAAATGCAGTTGTTTCAAAATCAAAATCAAAAAATCAAAATCTATTTATTTGCCAGAATGTAGGTTTACAAAGTATGATCTTAACTATAATGGGCCCTTTACATTCTACCATTACATATGGTGTGCAAATATTTAATTTTCGTCAGAGATAAAGTTTAATAAAATGTCAGATTAATAATTTAAGTATAAAAAATAGCTAAATTGTAATTGATAATGTCATAAAAATTAATTCGAACATCCATAAATTATTATAAGGTATATACCAATATTATTAATTCCTATTTCCCTCATCTGACATGTATTCCTTAAGATTATAAAAGCATTTGTCTTTTAACCATTGCGTTACTTTCTTTTTAAACATGGGCAAAGGTAGGTCTTTAAAAACGTCCGGTAATTTGTTATATACCTTTACAGCATTTATGTACGAGTTCCTTTTATACAATTCGAGCCTACATTGCGGTATACAGAGCTCATGTTTAAATTTATTTTTATTTCTAGGAACTACATTTCGTTTGGTTACATCTTTGTGTTTAATAAAATATTCCGGATGTTGTTTTACAAATAGGCATAATTCTCTAATGTACATACACGGCAATGGCAGAATATTGCACTTTTTAAACAAGGGCTTACAACTATCCGTATACCAGGCCCCACAGATTGCACGTATACATTTTTTTTGTACTCTGAACGCTTTTGTAATTTCCACCGAATTACCCCACAACAAGAGACCATAAGCGAGTACGGACGAAACGTATCCGTGATAAGCACAAAGAGCAGCTTCTGTTGATACCGTGACTCTTAATCTTTTTATTGCGTAGACAAATCTGTCGAGTTTATCACAGACGTAATCGACGTGTGTTTTCCAGTCGCAATTCTGATCCAACATTATCCCTAGAAATTTAGTACTTGCCACTTGTTCAATCATAGTGTCATTATATTTAACCTTTAACGTGAATGGCTTTCTTTTATGGGTTTGGAATTGGATCATTTTAGTTTTTTCCATATTAATTTGTAAGTTGTTAGAATGTAACCAGTGTATTATTTTGTCTATTGCTTTGTTTATGTCTTGCTCATACGTGTCTGCATTTTCACATTTCACAATGAGAGTTGTATCATCGGCAAACAAGATTGTATTATGGCAAATCGTATTTGGGAGATCGTTAATATATAAGAGGAATAAAAAAGGTCCCAATACACTACCCTGTGGCACTCCAAAATTATTTAATCGATATTCACTTCTATGTAAGATCTTCTTAGTATTATGTATTTTAGAAATTTCCACACATTGTTTTCTGTCAATTAGGTAATCTCTCAACCAGTCGTTTGCTTTGCCTCGTATTCCGTATTTTTCTAGCTTATGTAAGAGCAAGTCGTGGTCTACAAAATCGAACGCCTTACTCATGTCCAAGAAAATCGCCACGATTGGTAAACCATCATTTATAGCCTGGGTGACAATTTTGATCAAATTGAAACATGCCAATGAAGTGGTACTATTCCGTCTAAACCCAAATTGCTCATCTTTAAGTATCCGAAAACTTGATGTAAAGTCTTGAAGCCTTTTGAGCATAATTTTTTCAAAGATTTTTGACATGATTGGTATAAGCGTCACTGGCCTATAATTATTCATGTCCGTTCTTTCTCCTTTTTTGAAAAGCGGCTTAATAACTGAATTTTTCAATATGTGAGGAAATGCACCTTCCTCAAATGATAAATTTATTAGATAACACAGTGGTTGACATATGTATGGTGCGCATAATTTAATAACTTTGGTTGTTATGTCATCCACTCCTGCTGCATTTGTGTTATTAAGACTTTTAATTGTTTGAACTATTTCCATTGCATCAGTTGGTTTTAGAAATATTGTATGTTCGCTATTAGTCTGGATAGTTTTGTTTATCTCGTCTTTATTATATTTAAAATTCTTGCTATTTGTCAATTGTATATAAAACTGATTAAATTTGTCACTTATCTCCTTAGGGTCATCATATGTCCGATTATTGTTGATTATTTTGTCAATTTGTGTTAATTTACTAACGTCACCAATGTTTTCATTAATCACTGTCCATGTGGCTTTACATCTATTTTTATTAGTGTCAAGATATTTCTTATTCTGTAGTTGTCTAGATTTATAAATGCACTTTTTGAGTATGTAACTGTATGATTTATTTTCTTTATCTTTATCTTCTTTATCTTCTTTATCTTCTTTTTTATTTTCTTTATCTATGATGTCAATCCTAATGCCTACCATTTGCCTTTTTCCTGGGCATCACTTGACCAAAGTTTCCATAACGAATAGGCGTTTCCCTTTGTTCATAACGATGTTCGTGATTAGTTCATAATAACAAGTTCAATGACCCCTTAACGGGTTGGAGTTTTTTAAAAAACACATGTTTTTGTATATATTTACCTCAAATTATGTGGATAAGTGTTAACAACATTCAATCCCACAGAGAAGAACACCAGCGTGATGAAGACACGGTACACCGCTTCCACCACGTATAGCGCTGTCTCGCTCTGCGCTATGTAGACTAAGGGAGACAGCAACACGCAGGCGCCGCACACTGCCACTGTAAAGCGAGAAAAAAAATCAATTTAACCAGGATTGCAAAAAATCTATTTGAAAAGTGTCTGTGGAGTTTCTTGCTCTTTCTTCTCCATAGAGACCTAAGTTTTAAGGATGGGCAATCACCTCACTATCTTATTTTTGTCAAAACCTGGTAACCCTTTATGTCAAGTTACTGAATATAATTAAAAGTCTAAATATACCAACTCCTTGATAGTTCAAAAGTGCCTCTAAATGATTCAATGGAAATAAATGCTTTGACTTTGATCACAACATCTCAATATTTATATTAATTTAATATACCAAATATGTTACACTGTCAAACTCTTTTGCGATCCCCGACTGTTGCAGAGTGTGGGAGGTGAGGCGTTTAAATCCTACGCGATGTCAAAGAAGGGCGCGCGAAGAACACTAAGAGCTGACAACTCGGTTCCAGTTGGCAGGGGTGGACGAAGGACAGATATCTGACTCACTCACCGGTGGGCCTCATGGAGGCAGGCATCAACGCCAAGAAGGTGACGAGGAACATGGCGTGCGCCACGTAGCTCTGCTCGCTCGTCATGCCGCCCAGCTTGGACGTGAGGTCGGCGTGCCTCGCACAGCCGCCGCGCATGCCCCTGATGATCGTGCTGTTGAATATACACCACTCGTCCAGTTCTCTGCCTACTTCCATGTCTGTGTCTATTATTCTGTGGACAAATAGATTGAAATGTTGAAGCAAAAGCAAAACAACGAAAGTTACAACTTGTAAGTTGTAACTTTCGTTGTTTTGCCGGTTATATAAATAACTAGCTTCTGCCCGCGACTTCGTCCGCGTCAAAGTTAATATATTATGCCACGGTAACCGTATTTTTCCGGGATAAAAAGTAGCCTATGTGATATTCCAGACTATAATCTATATGTGTGCCAAATTTCATCCAGATCCGTCCAGTAATTTTTGTATGAAAGAGTAACAAACATCCATACATCCTTACAAACTTTCACATTTATAATATTAGTAGGATTTCTCGCAGGACTCAATTAAGCGGTGTAGGTATAAACCCTAACTAAGCTCTGAGTCATCACGACAACAAGTTCAAACATGTTACCTATATAATAAAAATAAGTCGCTAAATGTGTTCCTAAGCTCAAAACTCGAGAACGGCTGGATTGTCTCGATTCATTTTTTGTTGTATTCATATTTTCTGGACAAAGTTTTTAAGCAAGTTTTTTTTAGAAAATTCACCGGGTATGTCGAAAATTTGTACCCGTGTGAAGCCGGGGCGGTTCGCTAGTATTTAATAAAAATATGACTTACGTGCTATTAACAAACAGGCACCCCTCAAACGTAGTGAACGACGTCTTAATATTGGACAGCGCCACGTTATTGAACGAGCAGTTCTTGAACGCGACGTGCGACATCAACATGTCGCGAATGGTGCACTTATTGAACGTCACGTTGTAGTACTCGACATTTTCAAGCGTCGTGTTGTAGTGCACGTCTGTGAACGTCTCGTTACCGATGCTGCGTTTAGACGCCTCGTAGAGATCACTCTCCATTTTCACGACAGTCGCTGGTATGTACGACGCTAAGTAGTACTGTGGAGAAATGCAAGGTTATTTTTAATTCAATGACTTTTTGTCAGGGGGTTGTTTGATATGGGATCAACTTTGAATTAAAAAAAAAGTAGGACTAGTCTGTTAAAGTCACTATACATTTAAGCGAATTGGCCTATTCGGTTTGGCATTCACATTAACGTTGTGTTAGAAATGCCGAACCGAATGTGCCGAACCGCTTACGTGTATCACGAGTAACAAAGATGCACTATGAAATGTATGAAATTGTTTGTTTTTCATGTTATGGTTGCTCCTATAGTAAAAGTTGTTCATTATGATGACCTCTTAAGTTTAAAAAGCCAAGTAGAAAGCCATAGAAATGTCAAAATGACTTATGAATTACAGATTCAAGCGTTACCTGTATCGCCATTGTGAAGAGCAGCGTCCCGCCAAGCGAGAGCGTAGTACTCCTGTACGTGTTCGAGAACAGCTGGAAGAACGACTGCCAGAACTGAGGACAAGTACAGAATAGCGTTAAAACCGAAACTAAAAAAAAAATTTTTTTTTGCTCAAAGTTTCTAAATTTGTTGTTTAGTTTTTGTAAGGAGTATGTAAGGATCGTAGCAGGTGGCGTTCTGTAGTTTCTGCCTACCTCCATGGGAAAAAGCCTCCGTGAGTTTATGTATGTATGTTACTTAGAAGACTTTGATTATTTAAAAATAAATTATATTATATGATTGGCTGTCCACTAATAGTTTTTATAATCTTAAAGAGTTTTTTGACAATAAACATTGACGAATTATATTATGCACAAAATTTGCACGCTTATAATGTTAAGCAAAAACATGTATGCTCTGTTTTTAATCTTTGTACCATCTTACATCTTACTTATTTTGTACCGTATTTTTATGCAAATAAATATTATTAGTTTCATGGGCAGACGCGTAAATAACGATTATATTAACAAAGTGTCCATTTACACCCTGTATATGCTGATTGCTAACGTCGCGGTAGGAATTAGGATATGTCAGTTGTAGGTCGTTATGCGATAGATGTCGCTACAAGATAATTAATGTCGTACACAATTTTCAATTCTATTTGCGCTATATTTTAGTTCATTATATCTGCAGCAATCTGTCTAGCCTTTTCCCAACTACGTTGGCGTCAGCTTTCAGTCTAGAGCGGCTGCCTATCTGACTACTACAACCCAGTAACTGGGTAATACAATACCCCTTGGCAAAACTAGTTTCGGGCTACTGATGACCCGTAACGAGTGTCAAAAATGCACGTTATCACAGGCACAGAGGAGTCTTGTTGTCTTGTCTTGTTGTGTAAAGATGGTCACCCATCCACGGACCAACCCCGGCAAGCGTAGCTTAACCTAATGGATCGACCTGTGTAATTACTTAGCCACGAGTTCTTTGGTATATTCTAGCTCATTATAAATGAATAAATGAAGGCAGCAGCCCCTCACCATCTTGACGCTGTGCCGCACGTGGTGCAGGGCGGGCGGGCGGCGCTTGCCGGGCAGCGCCAGCTCGCCCAGGCGGTACTCCGCGCTGGCCGCGCTCACGTGCGAGCTGCCGCACACGCGGAACTTGTTGCTGCTGTGGATGTTCTGCGGGAGAACAAAATATTACTATTTATACTATTACTACTTTGGTATTTGTTTTCAATGATTTTTAAAACTCTTTTTTGTCATTTTTTCCATGTATTTTTTTTTTGCAGCTGCCCTGTTATCTCTTCACCACCTTTGGTTGACTGGTAGAGAATACCTAAGGCATTAAGTCGCCTTTGTACTTTTTGTTGCATAAAGTTTAAGTAAATAGAATTAAAGTCGTGTAAAAATAAACACGTTTCTTAAATGTCCGTATTTGTTCCAGCTAATCTCTGAAACAGCTGGATTAATTTTGACGGAACATTCATTCGAAGAAGATGTGATAAGACTACTTATATTATAGAAAGGTTTCGCGAAAAAAAACCCGCTGATAATCAACATTCATGGGGACGAAGTCGCAGGCATATAAGCTATTCGAAGTAATAAAAACAAAAAATATTATTTTACAGAGTATGTAATTACTACGTTATTATGTAGTTGTTTATGTAATCCTACCTGGTACACCACCATAGCATCAACTTCCCTGCCGACATCCAGCAGGTACCTCGGCGACTCCTGCGTCCAGATAAGACTCACCAGCGACGCCAGGATCGGTATGGTGCAGATGAGGAGATATCTGAAAATAAAATGATTCAATCAACATAGAGATAAACGGGTGAAAAATCACAGTTTATTATCATAAACTGTGATTTTTGCGCGCAATGTAACGCGCTTGAAATATTGTGGTTATGAGTCATGTAACAGAACTGCGGGGTCGCGGGGGTTTTCAAAGTTTAGTTAGAATATTTAGAAATTTCTTTTAATATCTCCATAAACAGGAGGTTGAATGTCAAAAAATTTTTTCAATGATGTTTATTCCAGTGTAAATTTCGACTCCATTAGTGTCTCTTTACACCCGACTAAACATGGAAGGTAGGTAAAGTAGCTGCAAGTTATTTTTCAAAAGAAATAGGGTGCTGATGTTGAAAGTTGGAAATATATATATTTTTTAAAGTCTATGAAGCATATCGTTTCGAAGTGAGGATATGACCATAATTCAAGATGGCGGCTATGATTTTTTATTGTTTTAAGGGCCGAGTGATATTAAAAATGTGATTAAAACAGAATGTAAGATATGGGTTGTGCAGTGACCTGTGCCAGGCGCTGAAGTGCTCCTTGTTCTCGATGAGCGTGGTGGCGCCGGTCTGCGGCAGCACGGCGGCGGACAGGCCGGCGGCCAGCAGGGCCCCCAGGGCCGCCGCGGCCGCCAGCGGGGCCAGCCCCGCCGCGCGACGCGCGCGCCACCACATCTCGCCCAAGTACGTGTACGACGTGGGGATGATGCCGCCCGACCCGATTGACGAGCAGAACCTATGAGAAAAGTGAATTTTAAATTGATACACATTTAAAGTCAAACCTCTTTCCAAGTCTCCGTGGAATTTGGCGCAGACCTTCGATATGTTTGTCTTCGAAGTAAGCACGCCGTTTTGTGGAAATAAACTATTATAAACCCTTCCTAAAGATATATTTATATGGAAATGAATGGAAAAGAATCACCATACTAACTCTGACACTAGAGTGAGTAGGGTCGTAAGGCCTTACTACCCACACGATAAGAAGAAGACCATACTAACTCAATAAAATCTAAATTTTACTAACGTTTGTATCTTTTATTTAATTTTATTGTATCATTTTACAGCAAGAAAAGCACAAGGATTTGCCTGAACGATACCAGGCAAAACCAATGTGATTTTTTAAGTCGAAAATTGACAGTCTACTTTAAGCAAGCGCGGTGATTAATGCTCGTACTTTCTCTGTATGAGAAGAAGCCTAGCAGTAGGACAGTAATAGGCTGGTATTATATTCACATTTTAAAAACAAATAACTCTATAGACTACCCTTATATTCGACTTCCTTACCTGGCCATCATAAAAGTCCCATAGGTAGGCATGAAAGCGGCGATGGCCGCAAACACAGCGTTCACAGCTAGACACGACACGAGACATCGTCTCCGCCCGAGGCGCTCCGACAGGGCACCCCAGCCTACCGCGCCTAGGGACCCGCCTACCAGGCTAATCATTACTGAAACAAAAAAAAGACAAAATTTTCAAGGCCCACGATATGGCGAATTTTTAGGTTGTTAAAATTATACAATAATTATTTTATTAGATGGTGTATTTAAAATTCCTGGATTGTGACGCTATTATTTAACAATAATTACAGTATACAGGGGTGGACTGTGAATTTAATGGGCCCTGGGGTCCTTTGCTAACACTACTTGGGGCCTACCTACTTAACCAAACCTTTTGCCTTTATGACAAAAACCTGTATGCTATAATGACGAGTACCTATAGAAAACAAATTAGAACAATAATAGTCCATTATCATACAAGTGAGCTAAATTCTAGTTGAGTTCTAGTCTAAGAGTAGAGGTTGAATTGCAGCTCGTGCTGAGGGCGACGGTATAAAAGAGGACTGGGGCCCTTTATACTCATGGGGCCCTGGGCTGCAGCCCAAAAAGTCTATACCAAATCCGCCCCTGACAGAATACATAAAAGACAGTGCTACGGTAACATAGCTATTGTTCCGAAATTCCGAAGAGTAGCCGGTTCTATGTGGTCTTCATCACTAGTCTGTACAGTACTTACCTAGCCAATTCTTCTCATGTGGCAGTATGCACAGCTCAATCTCAGCAGAAGGCAATATGAACGGTATCGCAGACAGCTCCAGGGAAGCGCCGGAGATAGCCAGGAACACAGCCAGCGTCACCCGCGCTTGGGACAGGCCGCAGCCAGCCTGCGAGAGAATTGTGTAAATAGAGGACAAACATACAAAGATTTTTATTTATTTATTTAAACTTTATGCAACAAAAGTACAAAGGCGGACTTAATGCCCTAGGCATTCTCTAACAGTCAACCAGAGGTGGTGAAGAGATAACAAAGCAGGTGCAAAAAAAAATTATATAAGGAAACTAGCTGACCCGGCGAACTTCGTATCGCCTAACAGTTCAAATTGACTTTTAAGTATTATCACAAATATTTTGTATGGGAGTATAGAAAATTGTTGTTTTTAGACTTTTTCAGGAATTTTTTTTTCTTTTTATTTTTAGAATTTTTATCTCCGTAAGAACCATCCTCGTACTTCAAGGAATATTTTAAAAAAAGAATTAGGGAAATCGGTCCAACCGTTCTCGAGTTTTGCGATAATCAAAAGGAAGGAATAAGGGATTATTTTGTACTTGTGAACACTATTTTATTATGTAAAATATTTTAGTACTTTTTTTTTAATTTCTAATTTTGTTGTTTTACTCTCGTACATATAGCTTGCACCTACCATGTTATCTCTTCACCACCTCTGGTTGACTGTTAGAATGCCTAAGGCATTAAGTCCGCCTTTGTACATTTGTTGCATAAAGTTTAAATAAATAAATCAAATATGAAATTTTCCCTTCATATTTATATTCCCTTCCCTTTATATTATTCCCTTTTTATAACATCACGCTTATAATTCCCAGAGAGTTAGGTACCTATTAGTACACCCACATTTCGCCAGTTAATTTTAAGTACCATGTAATCGGGGGCAAGCCTATTGCCATCAAGCGGTCACAAATCCAGACTCCGAGGCTGAAAAATTCTCAATGGAAAAACTCAATAACAATTTGCCCGACCTGGGAGCCGAACCCTAGACCTCATGCTCAGCAGTCGGGCTTTGCGACCACTAGACCAACGAGGCAGCTTCTATTTTATTTTTATTTTTTACTAGCTTTTGCCCGCGACTTCGTCCGCGCAAAAATAAAATAAACTATAGCCTATGTTTCTCGCAGATAATGTAGCTTTCAAATGGTGAAAGAATTTTTAAAATCGGTCCAGTAGTTTTGAGTTTATCCATGACAAACAAACAAACAAAAATACAAATTTTTCCTCTTTATAATATTAGTGTAGTAAAACTAGGCAATAATGTATCAGTATATACGTTATTTAGTTTCTTTTGGTCGTGTCGGCTTCTGTAGTGTGTATTGAAAAAAATAGTATTGTTCTGTATTTTATAAGAGAAGGCCTGTAATTGGCTGTTAGTCTAATTTACTGTCACTTGTATGTTTTTTTTAGCTATAGGTCTTCTATATTACTTAAATGAGAAAATAACCACCGGAGTCCACCTCGGAGTCTGGATTTGTGCCCGGTTGATGGCAATAGGCTCGCCCCTATTACACAGGACTTAAACATAACTGGCGAAATGTGGGTGTACTAATGGGTACACCTCTGCCTAACCCGCGATGCGGCGAATATGGCGGTGTGGTGTGATGTTACGTAATGTTATGAGAAAATAATCAAAAAGCAAACAAAAAAATAAGGCTGTTTATAAAAAAAGGATTTTAGTCTAAGAGCCTACCTGTCGCAGCGCATCCTCGTGGAACTGCTCCAGTACACTCGAGTCGTTATAGTCCAGGAGCTCGCCGCTCTCGTTCGCGTCGGCGGTGTGGTCTGGCGGGCTGGTGGCCATGTGGCTTGTGTTGCCCGGCTCTCCACCGCCGCTCTCCGTGCCTAACAACATACAATAACAAAATTGTAAGGTCGGGGGATCTCCGACAGGCTGCTGCAAACACACCCCCACTTTCACGACTAAACTACTGAACCGATTTTGATGAAATTTGAAAGAACATAGGCTACTTTTTATTCCGCGACTTTGTCTGCGTCCGTGATAAGAGACATTTACGCGGACGAAGTCGCGGGCAAAAACTAGTTTGTAATAAAAAAGAGAGAGGGAAGGTCATCTGGAGGGGGCAAAGTCAAAAAGTCAGTCATATTATTTATTTCAAAAAAATTACAGACAATCTCACCGCTAAGCCTATCTTCAGTGTACGTCATCGTGCCAAAGCTATGTTTGGAGGATCCCTCAGAATCGGAGCGCGCGCGCACCAGGCACGCATGCTCCTCCGCCATTGTGCGCGAGGCGCGTCAGAAGTCCGCTAGAGCAGGCGAGAGGCATCTGCAAGATTGCATGTGTTAGAGAGAGAGACAGAGTATTGCACGCTTCTTTTGGAATTACATTACAAGTCCGATTAAGCTTGAGACCCTAACCCCCCCCCCCCGTCCGGCATCCGCAACTGCAAAGAAGCAAGAGATAGCTGTACTAGTAACGTGTTAGAAAGAGACAAAGTATTGCACACATGCTTATCCAGTCTCGGAAAATACGTAAAGTCATTGGACTTGTGCCTGGTCTCTCCCCAGCCATCTTGGATTACTATCAGACTATGAGAGTGAGGAAAGAGCGAGTGCACCTGTGTTTGCGCACTACCATATCTCCTTCAAGGTGTACTTGGTTAGCCTCCATTGAGAATGGCTGCCATGAATGAAATTTGGTCAGGGGAATTTTATTGTAAAGGTGAAAAATAAATTATATATTGCTATTTAAAATCGTATTCATTGTACCCAGTAACTAGGTTATACAATATCCCTAGGTAAGACTGATTGTCAGACTTTCGGGCTTCTGACGACCCGTAATGACTGTCAGCAGTGTCATTATATGAAGATAAAATAACAATTAAAAGGCAATTAAAATGAGTGGAAAACCTTAAAAAAAACTCACCATAATTTTATTGTAATAAAATGTCTTTATGCAAAGCAAAGTATCAAAAGCATTAGAAATATGTTTAAAGTGCTGGAAAATCAATTTTCCTATTGGTTTTTTTTACACTTACATACTCATATATGTAGTGTATTATATGTACAGTTTATCAGTGCATGTGTGAAATATTTGTGATTATCAGAAAGGTGCTAGCTTGTTATCTGTATATTGCTATATTATTGCTAAATATAGCCTATTTGAAATACATTTCATTGCCTATTACATTGTGATTACAAATAATGATCATTTTCATTTTTTATCAGTCAGTATTTTTTCTACTATACGGTTGAATGCACTCTTAAGCACAATGGTTTGTGTGTGTTTACGTTGCAGGCTATCGTAAATATAAACTTTTTACACCCAAAATAATTAGTTGTTTTTGCATAGTATTATTTAGTATGATGACCAGTATGCGGTTGTTCAACAGTTCGTTTAATGGAGAACTAAAGGTACCATATAATTAAGATGGAGAAGAACCTTACTTAACCCTGCACTCAAAGTCGTTTGGCTGATATAATGATGATGATGAATTAATGAGAAACATATTTATATCAAAACACATTCAAATACATTTTTATTCAAATCATTAACTTCCAGGATCTAAAACCATGTCAGAGACCCTTGAGGCAGTTTAGAAACTCTGATACAAGGGTGTGTGGGGTCATAAGAGCTTACTGACCACACAATAAAGAAAGAAGGGTGTAATTTAACTAGAATGTAAATATGTCAAAACATAACTGGTGAAATGTGGGTGTACTAATGGATGTACCTCTGCCTAACCCTTCGGGAATTATAGGCGTGATGTTATGTGTGTAAAAATGTGACAAGAGATGAATTTAAAAGATGATAAACTTTATAAAGAGAAGAGTTTTAAGGCTGACAAATTTTATGAAGATGGATCTCTACTTTTGATCTTGGGCAGTCCTTATAAAACAGTCAAAACATTAGTTTATCATAGAGTTTAAGATACATTAAAGAATAGATTTGAAGAACTTTTAGAATTGTTAATTTACAGAAAATAACTGCATAATTTATCTAACAAAATTGCAATAGTGCGTGAGGCATATACACTAAGCATTGTCCACAAATCACGATACTCATTATTTAACAAAAGAAAATGAAACACCTACTTATAATACAGAGTGCATTATTTACATTTAAATTACAGTATCATATAGCTCACGGTATTGACTTTTATATAGCCCTATTTTACGACATAACAGTAAAAAGGCATGGTTAAGTGATCAATCAATTCTCCTGCAGAATATTACAGAAACTTGCCAAGACAAAGATCACACTCGCGATAGAGTTAATCTATTACTTACAGGAAGATCAAATTAACACAAATTATTACAACCAACGCTTAAGTTATGAACAATAAACGCTCTCGATAACTTCTAGATAAAATAAACTTTATTATTACAAACGCTCTATTTATAAAACGCCGATAACAAATAAATATAACACATCGAAAAATATTGTTAGTGCGCTATTGATAATTTTCTAATCTAAACAAATAATAAACAGTGAAAACTTACGTTTTAAAAGCTTCCAATAACAAAAATATATTCTAATTAATCTATTCAGGAAATAAACATTTCAATTCACGAGTTATAAATATTAAAAATCCAAAATAAAACATCTAAACACCCACGGCGAGGGACAATACAATTTTATTTTATTTGCAATACGATTAAATTGAATCCCCGTTAGTAATTTGAAGTCAAGATTTTTCTGTCCTTGTCTTGTTGCCAAAACACGTCTTTGAGATTAAAGAGACAGACAAAATCTGTTCAAGCATTTTTCTGTCAATGTAATTTTGTAGGCTTATCATGAGGAATGAATGATTTGAATTGTCGAATGAACTGATTTTAATTGTTACTAGTGATGTGAATTTAGATGAATCAATTTAAACCACGGATTTTTAAAAAGCCGAAATAAATTAAAATAAATATGACTGACTGTTAAAGATTGAAGTAAGTAGATATAAAATAGTATGTATTAAAAAGTAGTTGAACATAATCTGAAATATCTGGAAAGACGAAACAATATCTGTAAAGAAGAAACTGATTACTTACTAATTAACAAATAACAATAATTTTGTAAACAAGCCAACCAATAAAAGAAAAGCCTTCAAAAAATTAATCGTAACAATTTTCACATAACAAAATGTCACTCAAGCTTTTATGTTTCACAAACATGCAAAGAACAGCGCAAAACGTATTTAATCGTTATATTAACCTTGACTTGGTAATTACTTTCATGTGAAATACACCAATCAAACAAATATTTATGGTGACTTTCGAGGTCAAAATTATGAAGCCTTCATTACGTGACATAAAAAATAATTAAGTCGTACATTTTCCGAATCTCTCAAATTAAGTAAAAGGTTGATAACAGTGGCTTTGGGTGATGGGATAGTTTTATTGTTTGGACCTTGAACTAGAAAATGCGCGAACCAGTCAAAGTATTGATTTGGCGGGACGGTCAAATTACCCCTTTTAACGGATTGATAAAAGAGTAGGTATAATAATAATATCAAAACCGTATGATATATATATTTATTATCAGACTGGAAATTATAAGATCGTTTATCATATTTCATGCATTTTGCAATGTTGTAAGAGTTTTAATACTAATTATATTTATTTTTTAACTAAAGCTACCTTTAAAATAAAATGCAAATCAATCGTAGAAACGCGATACTACTTACAATTTTGAAGCATTAAGCAATTTTGCGTCCTATTACTTTTCACTGTTAATAAACACTGAAAGCGGTGCCACACTGCTGTTCTCTAATTGTATATTTTACAAAATATATTATACAAATTACATTGTGATTATTATGGCTGGTGTCGTGTGCGAAATTTGCAATAAATAATTGAACTATTTCAAAACCTGATGCACTGTTTAGCACTCATTGTTATAGTTTTTGAACAATCACTAAAGTTTACCACTATAAATATGAATAAAAATACAATTTGTAGATCATGTTAAATATTTTCGCAATTTTTCAGCGACACTGAATTCTGTGGTGACATGAACTGTGTCACACGTTAAGAAAGAGGAAACACGAAATACAATTTATATAACAACACACATATTCACTTCGCGTCTACATTCAAAGAAGCCACCAAATTATTATTACTGTTAGTGCAAAATTATAGTTTATGAGTTTTTAAAATAATATATTCCGATCCACTCATAAAAGGTGTCTCATGTGGGACACAATGAAATCTGCAGGGTTTAAGGTCAGGAAAGGGATAGGAAACCTATTTTAGGAAATGATAGAAAGAGAGGTGTGACGAAGATCAAGGTAATATAAATGGGCTTGAAATCTTAGGATATATGTTTTGCAAAAATAGTCCTACCATTTAACATAAATTATGTAAAAATAATACTATTCGAAAACTGAAATTAATCTAATGTGCAAAGACACGTGACAAATTAACATATTAAAAGAAGTAAGTATACTGAAATATTTTGGAAAAACATCAAAATTTATATTATGATTGAGGTAGTACCAACAAAATTTTATGATTAACTAAAATTATTAATGATACAAATATTTTCAGTCTAATGGAAATATCTCTAGATGCAGATCTCTTGTATACATGCTACTTCGGGGTATCGATCGCTCGCCCGTGTTGCGCGGACAGAGATAATAGTGGCACATGCGCGGAACGTTGAAGCGTTGAAGGCCCGTGATATTTAACAAAATGTCATGTTTTACAAAACATAGACACTGACATAAAGCGGTTTTTTTATATTGTACCTGTTTTGAAATATGGGATTTGAATTTATTGATACAATTGTTGCGAACTAATTAAAAAAGGGTATTTCTTCGAGCTTATTCAGATTATAACATGTATATGTGTACACCTTCGCTTTTTTTTGTGCACAGCACTAAACGGGAGTGAATGATTAACTTATACATTCAATTTGTTGTCAGTGTCAACTATTCAGTATGTACGTTACTGTCATTTTGACAATTCGACACAGTGTTGCCAAATTACAGTAAATTCCTGTAAATTTGGAGGTTCTCTAAAATCATGGAGAACAATTGTTTTACGCCAAAATTCGTTTCTTTTGTTCTTTTTATACCTATCTATTTTCATGTTTAACTGTTTATTAAAAAGATGTAGTATTATTATAGACCTATTATCTAAATTAACATTCATGGAGGAATAAAGACTGAGCTAGTAATAATTTTATCTTAGCAGTCCATCTTGTTCTGAATATACTCAAATCTGTGAAATATATCAGTCAATTACGAGTGACCTGTCAACACTTCCTAAGTTCCTACCTACAGAAGGCTCATGTGATGATGTAGATCCAGTAATGAAAGTTATTCAATTTATTACTAATCAAAATATACTTTTCCTATATGTGAAGTTTTTATTTTCGTAAAACATTAAATTTTAAACACTTATTTATTTATTTATTTATTTAAAAAACTCTTCATCTACCATTACAGGTTTAGAAACCTAATGCGATACCTAAGACTACTTATGATAATTAACTATTTTAAAGAACATTATTACTAACAACTACACTATATTAAAACACAAAACTAACTTTAGTACGTAACATAAGAAAATTTAAAAATAAAACAACAAAATAAAAAACAAAACAAAACAAAATATACATTAAATAAACAGTGAACATAAATTTAAACTAATTGTTACTTTCGTAACATATTATATATAAAATTGCTTTTGCAAGTTCACTAAAGTAACACGAAAAAATGTCCAACCTATTCTGTATTCCGTTAACAGTACGAATTGCTCGCGTGAGAGGTGCTTTGGCCAGCAAGTTGGTTCTGGCAGTTGGCACAGCCAGCAGTGGCGGGCGCCGCCGCCTCCACACGTAGCGGTCTGGCACAGATAACCGCAAGCATTGAAGCACTCCCGGATTGTGCTCCTTGCCCCGGAGTTATTTAATTAAATAGATGACAAGATTAAACTGTCGTCGCACTCTCAATTCATTGTACCCGACCATACCCAGTACAAACAGGGTGGGGTACATCAAGGGGTACAAAGGATTAACCCCGTACAGTCTAAGGTACAAGTGACGCGTGAACTTGTTCTGTACTCGCTCCAGCATGACAGAGTACTTGGCTTCATGTGGAGCCCATATGACAGCACCATACTCCAAGTGACTCCTGACTAGAGCGTCGTATAATACCCTAATAGTCGTAATGTTAGTGAACCCCTGCGTCTGCCTAAGTACAAAGCCGAGGTTTCTGTACGCTTTCTTACATATCTTAGTGATATGCTCGCGAAACGTAAGATCTGGAGTGATATATACCCCTAGATCACGAACCTGCATTACTCGCTGCATGGGTACCGCCTCTGCTTTGTACTCATAGCGGACAGGGGTGCGCGCCCGACTATAGGATATTACCGAGCATTTGGACACGTTGAAGTACAGCTTATTGTCATGGCTCCACTTCACCACTCTATCAATGTCACTCTGGAGTCGCTCACAGTCTGACTCATCCCTTACCTCCAGCAGCTGTTTATCATTGTGATAAATTCAAGAGGCCCCAAATTGCTGCCCTGGCTTACTCCGGACCTGGTGAAGTACGGCTTCGACTCGTACCCATTATAGTCAACGTACTGTTGGCGGTCTCTCATATAGCTGACAAATAACTGCAGCAAGTGTGGCGTGCAGCCTACATCTGCCAGCTTTCTTAACAAGACATAATTGTCCACGGTGTCGAAGGCTTTTTAAAATCAAAGTACGCCGCGTCTACCTGCACTCCCGCGTCGACTGCCGGTATAACCTGTGCCATGAAGTTAAGCAAGTTGGTGGAAGTGCTGCGTCCGGGCCGAAAGCCATGCTGCGGGTCCGACAGCTGCGCTCGGACTTGCCCCTGTATGCAGCGTTGAATAGCGGCTTCAAAAACTTTTGCCGGCGTCGACAACACTGCAACTGGTCTATAACTGCTGTCATCTGAACTTGCCTTACCCTTGGGCACTGGAACGACACGCGTAGTTTTCCACTGATTCGGGAACGTCGATTGCTTTAAGCACGTGTTATGTACGTATTGCAGCGGGCTTGCTAAAACTCTAGCACAATCTCTAAAGAGAAACGGTGGTATACCATCAGGGCCAGATGATCGTTTTGGCTTGAGGTTCGTCAGCGCCTCCTGCACATCTTTCAGACTCAAGGTCTCTACATGTACCCGTGCACTGGTAGCACTGCTGACCTCCGCCATTGCCGCCTGAACGTCTAGTTGTGGTGGTTCCTGACTGTAAACCGACTCAAAAAATTCTGCAAATTCCCTAGCACACTGCTCATCAGTGAGATTTTTCCCATCCTTTATAATACTTTGCCTATTTACTCTACTTTTTTTTTGACCTAATATATTGCCAGAATGATTTTGGATCTTTAGCGAACTGATTTTGAATTATATTTTTATGGTTTCTGTGTGCAGTTTCTATAGACTTTTTTATCCGGGCCCTACATTTAGCGTATTCTTCGTAATCGCAATCACGTTTTGAGTTATAAACAGTTTATGAAGTTTTGCTTTAATTTTGATCTCTTTAATAATTTCTCCGGTGTACCATTCGGGATACACATAACGTGAGTTTTCCTGGGTAAACTTTTTCCTTGGTACACATTCGTCTAAAATACGGCTTAATTTCATATAATATAAATTTAAAATGTCTTCCAAGTCATGCATTTGATACATTATACTCCAGTCAGCAGAAGTTAACATTGAATACAATAATTGATAATCTGCTTTATAAAAATTCCACTGTGGTCTGTTATTGCACGTGCTGTTAAAGAGGGATTCGGCAGCGGGCGAAGGCGGTAAAGGGGCGCCGTCTAAAGACGCGGGGCGCACGCACACCGCTAGTGGCGGGTGGTACGGGTCGACAGGAACGAGCGCGTCGTCCGCCAACATCACTGACACTTCTCCGCTAAAACCCGTACTCAGAACCAAATCCAGGTGTCGGCCTAAGACATTGGGTACCATGTTACTTTGAGTGAACTCGCAATATGACATAAAACATTCATAATAATTGCTAATATTTACAGGACAAGAATGTAAATTATAATCTCCAATAACAATCACTTGTCTATATCTGTTACATATATTTTCTATTACCCTAAACAAAATCATATAATCATTCTCCGAGCTCCCAGGGGGAATATAAACAACGCAACAAAAAAAACAAAAATCTATTCCTTAAATGAACCGTTGCACAAACAATTTCAAATACGCAGGCGTCTATCGACGCGTCCGAGACAAGTACCTGTCGCAGCTCAAAGCGGTGTGTGGCCACGAGAAACGCTCCGCCTTGCTTACGCCCATCCACTCGATCGCAACGTATTATTTTATATCCTTGAGCATAAACATAAGCTACTTAAACATAAAAAAAACTTTAGGGGAAAATCGTTAAGTTTCTAGTTTGGTGGAAACACAAGACGCTCATCTGGTAACACTGCCAACGGTCTGGATTGACATTGAAATAAAAATGATTGAACTATGATGAATTAGGAACGACGTTATTGGTCGCCACTCGGTCGCCAGTTCGCCACTTTGCCGGCGTGTAGATGATAACCGAAGCGTCAAACGTGTCAATTATTCAATTAGACGAAACTTATTTTGTTTGTTTACACTTAATTTCCTGCAAAATGTGCGGGCTGCAAACGGAAAACCCACTTGCGGTGCAAATCAAACTAATAAGAAAGTATTTGAAGCTTAAAATAATGGCAGACAATGTGTCGTTTCGGGGCCACAGCCAGGAGAGGAATCATGTTTATGATTTATTTAAACGGACAGTTGCTCATGGAGAATCTCATTCTGCGCTGATGATAGGACCTCGAGGAAGCGGCAAGACCACTGTAAGGACACGATTTCATTTAATAAATAGACTTACAAAGTTATACAAAGTTACTTGTGCTACAAAGAGCAAGCACAAGAAATTGTGCTTTACAGTCAATCTAAACTAATTAAAAAGAGTAAAGATTTGTATTTTTGTTTGTAATGGATACACTCGAACACATCTAACCGAAAAATATTTTTTTTTCATTTATGTAAAGCTTTATTATCACTGAGTAACATAGGCTATGTTTTGTTTTCTAAAATTAAGGGATCCGTAAAAAAAATCTATGCGGGCGAAGTCGGGGGCAAAAATAGTAATTTACAAAGTGAAGAAAGTAGTAAGGAATACCAATTTTTGACACAATCATACCTGTGGAAAATGCTTCCATCCATTCATCAACTAGGCAAGCTGATAATATTCAAACAACTAAACTGATTATCTTGAATCATAGCTAAGAACACTACCAATCAAAACACCTTTTAAGGAAAAAAAATATAGATTCAAATCAGTTCAGCAGTTTAGGAGCTACAATGCCCCAGACAAATACACATGTTAAACTTACAAACCCCTCTGTTTTTTGTCTGGTGGTAAGAAAGAAATATCATCATAACAAAATCTTATTGTTGCAGCTCATAAACTCAGTGCTGCATCAGATCAGCAAGGAAGTGGATCTATCAAGTGATGCTATCATTGTACGACTCAACGGCCTCATCCATCATGATGATAAAATTGCTCTCAAGTCCATTACAGCACAGGTATGATAATTATACCAGAATTGTTTTGTAAATATAACTGTTGAAATGTGGGTGTACTAAAGTGTATACCTCCGCCTAACCTTTCGGGGATTACAGGTGTGATGTTATATTATATTTTGTAAATTGGGTTGGTGTCTGCAACTTGACGTCTTCCTAAGTATAATTATGAGTGGAAAGTGGAGGTCATTTTATCACCCATTGCCTAGGGCTAGGCCTAATAGATAACATCACACCTTTAATCCCTGAAGGGTAAGGCAGAGGTGTACCCATTATGACACCCACATTTTGCCAGTTATGTTTAAGTCCCATGTAATAGGGGGCGAGCCTATTGCCATCAACCGGACACAAATCCAAAAGCCGAGGCTGCTACTGAGGATTCTTGATGAAAAATCCCAATAACACTTTGCTTGTACTTGGGAATCGAAGCCAAGTCCCCTCTTAGCAGTAGCGCTATGCAACCACTAGACCAACGAGGCAATCAAAACGACAAAGTCAGAATATATATTATATACATACTATTATATAAATTCAAATTAACGTGATAAGTTAGTAACATAACATAACTGGTGAAATGTGGATGTACTAATGGATACACCTCTGCCTAACCCTTGGGGGATTACAGGCGTGATGTTATGTTATGTAAGTTAACAACATTGATCCGAATCATGCACCAATCAAAATATTACTATCATATTTCATATTCTCATTTCCAGATGCAACTAGAAAATGCAGTAGGTGACCGTGTCTTCGGTACTTTTGCTGAGAACCTCGCATTCTTACTGAGCTGCTTACAAAGCGGAGCAGACCGGCGCTGTAAGAGCATGCTGTTCATACTGGAAGAGTTTGACATGTTCTGTCACAGCGGACGTACACAGACGTTGCTGTACAATTTGTTTGATATTACGCATAGCGAGCAGGCTCCTATGTGTGTTCTGGGTATGTTATTTTCAGTATTACTTACAGTGTCTTGATGAGATGGGACTGTCCGCTCTTGATGTTCCAGGAAATAAAAGCATTTACTAATCATGGAAGATCATTCAATTTTATGTTCTTGCTTGGATATGGTCCTGTTTGATGCGATTTCACGCCTGCTGGCAATAAGTTCGCCCCCTATTACATGGGACTTAAACATAACTGGCGAAATGTGGGTGTACTAATGGGTCCACGTCTGCATAACCTAAAATTACAAAATTTGTCAACCCATTTAATATGACCAATAGGATAGGTACTATCCAGCAAAAACAAACCACTAAATATTAATCAGTACAATTATCCCAACCTTGAAAATTCGGAGAAGTTTTGATGTGGGGGTAGGAATAAACTATCTAAGCATAATTTAGAAGATACGATTGGTTCTATCATCATGATCATATCAGCCTAACGACATCCACTGCTGGACATAGGCCTCCCCTAAAGAAAGCCGCAATGACTGGTCCTACGCTGCCGGCGGCATCCAGCGGTTTAGCGCGACCTTTACCAGGTTGTCGGTAAACTAATTGATTCTACATCATAATATACATATATAAATTACGCGTCTAAACTACTCAACCATTTTTATGGAATATGGCTTATTGTGTGTAATTTGGTCAAACTTAAAAGATAGGATAGTTTTTATCTCGATTATTGACCTCAATATCTTCACTTACTTCAAGCCACAGCAACGCCTAGCCCTGTTATCTAGTATACTATGATAATATTTCCAGGCATAACAAACCGTATAGATGTCATGGAACTGTTAGAGAAACGTGTCAAATCCCGTTTCTCACACCGCCATCTTTTCATCTTTCCTAACGAGGATGACCCACAGAGGGCGCCGCACCACAAGTACAAAGATGTACTAGTACAGCTGTTGAGTATGCCTGTTAAAGAGAAGACAGTTCCTACACCTAAGAAGAAGGGCAGGAGCCGAAAGAATACAGGTACCTAATTGACAGAAATTGTCTGTTTGCTTGTCACAGGTGATTTTGTCTGGAACTGATATACTGATTGTTGTTGGTGGGATTTATAGGTCAGTAATGTAATTGTTACTGGATAAGTTTATTTGGAATTTCTCAGCAGTAGTAAGGTTCAAAAAACATCTATAAAAAGCCTAGAAGCCAGGTCTTCTAGGCTTTTTATAGATGTTTTTTTAACCTTTTTACATCTCTGCCTAACCCTTCGGGGATTTCACGCGTGAAGTTATGTTATGTTTTTTTAACCCCACTCCCCTCCCTCTACCCATTTGTCACTTAAATAAGACATGGTACCTGAATTATAACTGATATATTGTGGTATAATATAAGTTCTTCCCTCCACCTGTCTGGCTGCCTCGGCGATCTCGTGGTCGCAAATGCGAATACTGAGCTTGGGTGTCTTGGATTCGATTTCCAGGTTGGGCAAAGTTAAATTGGGTTTTTCATTAGGAATTTCTCAGTAGTAGCCTCATCATCATCTGCCTAGCCTTTTCCCAAGCATATTGGGGTCGGCTTCCAGTCTTACCGGATGCAGCTGAGTACCAGTATTTTACATGGAGCGACTGCCTATCTGACCTCCACAACCCAGTAACTGGGTAATACGATACCCCTAGGTAAGACTGGTTGTCAGACTCTCAAGCTTCTGACGATTCGACGTAACGACTGTCAAAGATCTACGAATGACAGCCGGGACCAACAGCTTAACGTGCTTTCCGAGGCACGGAGGAGTCTCGGTGTGTAAAGATGGTCACCCATCCACGGACTAACCCCGGCAAGCGTAGCTTAACCTGACGGATCGACCCGTGCGGCTGTTATTACTTAGCCACGAGCTCCTCCTCTCAGTAGTAGCCTGAAGTTTAGAATATTGAAACTTCCATGCCTCAGAAAGCACGCTGCTGGTTCTGTCTGATCTCTCCCCGGTCGTGTCGGATTGTCGATATCTGGTATGTATGTAAGGGAAGAGGGAGTGCACCTGTGTTTGTTCACATACTTGTGCAATATAATATCTCCTGCGTACTTGCCTAGTCTCTATTATTGCCACTGCGACCGAAATTCAGTCAGAAGTATACTATTTTTGTGCATCCCTCCCTCTTAAAATACAAATGTAACATCATATTCTGTGCTTATATCTTACCTTTACTGTTTCCAGTGACTACAGAAGACATGGAAACAGACCACACTGCCACCAACCACTCTTTGCCACCTGCCATACTATCCCGCATAGATCTACAAGCTTTAGACCAGGACTTCGTACTGGATTGGAACCAACACATTGCTAGCTTGGCACAAGATCAGAAAGTGACGGACTGTTTAGAGAAGTTCTGCTATTATACAGTCAATGAGCAGATATTTAGAAATGTTCTGGTGAGATTTAGAGTTTATGGATGAGTCTTGGGTACTTTGATAACACGCCTGATACTAAAGTATACATAACATCACGCCTGTAAACCCCGAAGGGTTAGGCAGAGGTGTACACATTAGTACACCCACATTGCGCCAGTTATATTTAAGTCCCATGTAATAGGGGCGAGCCTATTGCTATCAACCGGGCACAAATCCAGACTCCGAGACTTCTACTGAGAAATTCATGATGGAAAAACCCAATAACACTTTGCCCGACCTGGGAATCGAACCCTCATGCTTAGCAGTCGCGCTTTGCGACCACTAGACCTACGATGCTGAGCCCATTGGCCCCCTAACAAAAATGAAAAAATTAAAGAAAACCCTATTTCTTAGCCTCTGCTGTCCGCTATAACAACAGGAAATAACATCATTATTATCTGCTTAGCCTTTTTCCTAAGTAAAAATTTAAAGAGGCTACACATACAAGAAACTTTTTTTAAAATTAAGTGTTAAAACAGTGATACGGAACCCTTCGTATGCGAGTTCGACTCGCTCTTGGCCAGTTTCTTACGCTTACTCAGTATTTTTTTTATTTACAGTTCGAGCTGATCTCAAAATTATCCACCAACAATCCATACATAGATGTATCAGATCTATCAACAATCATAGACAAGACTGTCGCTCCAGAACATAGAGTGAAGTTGCTACAATCATTGTCTATACTCGAATTGTCTCTGGTCATCGCTATGAAACATGGCATGGAGATATTTGATGGACAACCCATGAATTTTGAAATGGTTTTACATAGGTAAGTGAAATTATGTTTTATTCTTGAATTTTTTAAATAAAAAATATGCCTAATCCCCGAAGGGTTTATGCAGAGGTGTACCTATTAGGACATCCACATTTCGCTAGTTATGTTGTAAGTCCCATGTAATAGGGGGCGAGCCTATTGCCATTAACCGGGCACACATCCAGACTCCGAGGCTGCTGCTGAGAAATTCTTGATGGAGAAAACAATAACACTTTGCCCGACCTGGAAATCGAACCCAAGACCTCATGCTTAGCAGTCGCGCTTTGCGACCACTAGACTAACGAGGCAGTAATAGGCTGGTATTAATATTAGTCATTACTTTTTTAGAACTATAGCATAAAAATTGTCCACAGATACACAAAATTTGCCAATTCAAACTCGTCAACGCAAACAGTACCTCGACCCGTCATCTTAAAAGCGTTTGAACATCTTCAAGAACTAGAAATAATAATGCCAGTGCGAACCACAGACTCCATTTACAATAACGCCGAGACCACAGCAAGTAGAGTACAAAAAGAATATAAATTATACACCTTAGCTGTACCAAATGAGGATATTAGTGATGCTGTGAAGAATTTCAAGGCGTTGCCAACAGAAATTAATCACTGGTTCAATAATTCTGTTGTTTGATTTTTTTTTGCTCGGCAATACTGTTGGTTTTTGTTGGTAACACTTGAAAGTTGTAGGCCAGATTATTTTTGGTGGCAACATTGTAAGTAGAATATTTTAAGCTACTAGAAGTGCCTTAATAAATAAATAAAATATTAGGAGTGTGCTTGTCACACTAAAGTCGATAAATGTTGATCACACTGAATAATCTGTTGTCTTAACAGTACAAATAATTAAGTTGTTAATGTTATTGCATAAGTAATTAAAGTCGTATTTTTTTACACAATGTTTATTTATTTTGAATAACTGTTTGAAAAATGTATTAACATTGCATATTTTTTAACAACAATTTCAATTTTGTGGCTGGCAACATTGTGTGTGAAATGTCAGGGAGAATTACGGTCTGATTGTTATAAGAAAATACTGTGATTAATAAAACTAATATCATATTATTTCGTACTTTTATTTTACTTGTAGTTCTCTAGTCTAACATTAGGGTCATACTTATGATACATTATTATCTACTATAACTAAGCTACAAGTGGTTAAACAATACTATTCTAAAGAAAGATTAACATAGCTCTAAATTAATTAGCAAAGCTAAATAAATCACTACTGGTGCCGATTCCCTTGGTCACAAACTAAACAAAAATTAGACTATTTACATCTTTTTCTGTCCAATAAAACAAGAAAGAGACTAATGTAAATAAGAGCTGTCAATTTAGTCAATCTGACACATCCATACAATTATTAGTTGACATCTTAAAACGTATGGATAAAAAAAATACGGAAAAGTTCAAGGCAAAACTAATTTGACATCGCTAACTTAGTTCTTTAATGTCACGGAATGTCACCGTCCTTTCCTTTCGCTGTATGTTAGTAAGAGATGTCAATTCTCTAAATTTAGTCTAGTTTGTGAACAAGGGAATCGGCACCATTGATACCTTTATGATCTTTAAAACTTAGTTTATATTATAATAAGAATATAGAATCACTAGCAAATAGACCTATCGATAAAATTACTTAGCACAACAAAAAGTCAGTCAAAAAATATAACATAACATAATATCACGCCTGTAATCCCCAAAGGGTTAGGCAGAGGTGTACCTATTAGTACACCCACAAAAAATATGTATATTATAAAATTAAGAAATATATTATATAATATATTATATGTATATTATAAAATTAAGAAATATATTATATCTAAGTAAAAATAAAAATATCTATTGGACTATTGAAAAGACACGCTATTCCAAAAATAAAGTAACATACACATCTTGTAGTTGCTAGCAACAGCATATATAGATACGTTAAGTGCTAGTCAAGGTAAAAAATGTAAAACTTGGAAAGCTTGCATATTACTCCATTAGTTTTATTTAAATGTCGTTTGTAATCCCTTATTTATGGTAGGTAGTCAAATACGAGCTTATTTCTGATTTCTGCTAGAATTTCCATTATTTACGTCTAAACTAATTTATTGATACATTAATTTTACGCAAAAACATGTCAACATTTTAATATTTCTACCATTTTTCGAAGTGCTATAAAAATGGTAGAAAATATGGCCGGCACGGGACGCCCGCTCGGCGGATGATCTATGTAAATATTAGAATTCATAATTAAAAAAAGGAGTAAAATGAAGAATAAACTAGTGACATAACGAAGCCAGGAAGGCATAATATATACCGTATTACTGACTGTATATAAGCGAATTTTAATTTTTTATCACTGCATGACAGTGCCATGCCATTTTCCGACACGGCATTCGAGTCAATTGATGTTTCATATCTCATTGACTGCGGGAAAACACACACGTTGTATTTCGACTAAAAAACGCGAGTGAGTGTTTTTCTATGGCGAACACACGAACAGTGGTAGCTAGTCGCACTTGCGTTTGGCATAGCGAATGTTCACCCGCAGTGTACAGGATATTAATCATGGGTTGTGTCATTGTGTCGTTTGGGCGCAAATGTAGTACTTTTAAATCGTCAAGTTTTTAATCTAGCCACCTAACATTAGAACTGGCACTCCTTTCGATATCATTAATATAATCGTCTTCATGAAATCGATACCTAAATCGTTCTTGACTCGCACTAATTCGTCCTAATTCCTCCAATTCTTTCGGACTTAAATCCTTATACCGTTTACCTTTAATTTCTTCCGGAATAACATGAACAACGTTACTTAATTCTTTATTTACTAGAGTAGAATCATTTATTTCGTGCACCATAGAGGCTAGAGTTTTGCGAGGATTATTCTCGGGGTTGCCAGGTCGTTTGTGCAAAATTCCCTGGTTTGTAAATGTTGATGCTGCCGGTTCGTGGTCGCTGACAAACGCTTTGTTGTGGAATACTTGGAAGATGCCTTTCTTTTTCTTTGCCTGTAAGAAATTTATATAATAGTAATATCATTCAAAAATCGTTAATTTTTGTCCTTGTGTCGTTGAAAAATCAACTGTCAAACAAATGGGAAAAGAACTCAAAATCAATTGCGATTTCTCGCTTGATTAAGACACATTCGAAACATTGTTTAAAAGTAGTTGCAAGTAAGCTGCCTGTAAACGAAATGGTTTGTTCGACTGTACCTAAGATATTTGACATAACATTTATTGACCAAATACTTGATCAGATTTTAAGTATGTAAATACATGATTCAAAGCTTTCAATAAATTATAAGGCCGTAACGTCTAACGTCAAAGACGATCTGTAGATCTCTAGTGTTCTTCTGTGAAGCTCACTTCTCAGAAGAACACTAGAGAAATCTCACTTAAGTGCGCTCATTGGGCCTGCCAGGGTCGCCGTTCGCCTTAACAGGATACCGTGGCCCCGGTTTTTTAGTCAGTAAAAGTCTGACAGTCTTGGGAACAACGTTCGTCACTAGTACCTACATCATAAATAAGTACTAGCCTCGTGCAGCTTGTCCACGATGTATCCATGGCCGGTGTTCATGCCGACTGTGGGCATCTGCTCCATGCTTGTGGAGCGGTGGTACGGACGAAGAGCGGAGACGGCGCGGGATATGCCAACCTGTGAAAAGTATCCTATGTCCATAAATTCGTCTATCTACGTGCATATTTTTATCCAAATCTGTACAACGGTTTACGCGTGATTGAGTAACAAACATCCAATCTAGTAGGATAATCATACCTGTCCATGTCTAATCCTATGTTCAGTAATGTCAGCGCCAAGCAGCTCTGTGTACGGGTCCATTCGTATCGGCATGATCTTGTCTATGATCCAGAGCAGCGAAACGGTCACTAGTATGCCCCATGTCATCAGACATACACCGGTCAGGGATTGCACACCGAGAAGGTACCAGCCGCCACCTGGGAATAGAAAACGTAGGTATGTTGAAAACAAAAAATCTAAATCTAAAATTTCTAGACCTAAGCACATATAAAAAAATATTCATCACGAAGAAGTATAACATAAACAGTTATACATAGGTACTTTTTCGTGATGAGTGGTTGAGGCGAGGCCATTCATGCTCATGCACTCTGAGGTTACCGAAAACATCGAGAGGAAACCTGGACTTATAATTAATATACGTCTATAATCGCCAAGCCGTCTTAAGTAGGCGTGGTGATCAAGGCTCGTGCCTTTTCTGTATGAGAAGAGGCCTTTGCCTTGCAGTGGGATAGTCTGGGTCATAGGCTGGTATAATTGTTAATTTGAAAATGGCAACAAAAAATAATCAATTGTGAAAATAGAACTATCCGTTATGAAATGATGTGTCTTTCAATCAAGCTTTGATTCATCAGTTTTTATCATGAGTTAAATGAAAACAATTACCTTTGAATAATCCAGATCTTCCATTAGTTGTTTCCATAGGTATCGGATTGTCAGCAAAGAGTCCCACGGCTATTACACCTGATAAAATAATAATCCTGATTAGAAGAGGGGAAGGACTGGGGCATATCTCTGTCTGGATCATATCTCTATTACCAAGGGACGAAATTATAGCTACAGGCGTAGCGACGCGGCCTGGCTCGGGCAAGGTTCGGGGTGGTCCGACTGAAGGTTGTTGTCAGGGTTTTGTATAATTACTACAGTCGCGGAGAAAATTTATATCGCGATATAGAAAACAGTGCGGTATATATGTATCGCCAAAATGTCTTACCCCAAAGCCCACAGGCTCCATGCACAGCGGACGCGCCCACAGGATCGTCGACGCCCATCATATCGAACAGTGGTGCGGTACCCGACGCTATGGCGGCGCCGATGAACCCGATCAGCAACGACTCCCAAGCGCGGTAGAGGAAGCATCCAGCTGGGAACAACGGAAATCTATACAAAGTGGAAAGAGAACTCTGTCCGACCCGAAAAGGTGTCATATAGATATTATTAAAATCATCATTGTGCAGCTTAAGACCATTACTGTTAGCATAACTTGCAAAATGAGGCTATTTACCATCATACAAAATTAAAGAAATTAAAAACATTTTGCCATATTTATGGGTAATTTTTGCTCTATGGTAACACTAACAAGAAAAATGCCCACTTTTAAAGTGTTGCCAAGCCAAGATTTTACATAACTAAAATAGTAGAAAATAATTAAAACTGAATACTTGTCGCTAAGAATGAGTGTGGAATAAATTAGCAACGAATGAACAGACATAATGCCTAATTAAAACATTCATTACCAGTAATTGACACGAGCGAACCAAGAACGCTGTTGATGAGCTCCATTACCTCTGCTTTACCTTTGTTCTTAACTAGCGTGAAGCTGCAAATAACAAGAAAATATTTTAATAAGACAATTATGAAGCAGTTTTGAATGGCATTTACAACAAGAAAAAAAAATGGAAAAAAAGAAAGAATGTTATGCCAAGTAAGTCGGTGTTTGATTACTTTAGGGCTCCATCAAATATTTCGGTTTCCAAAAGGGTTTTACCGCCAAAAAAGTTTGAGAACCGCTGCTTTACATAGTCGATCATTGTTACTACAATAAACTTACAGCAAACCAAAGCAGCCGCCCCCAAACGAGCCCATCATTGTCATGACGGCCGCGCGCGCTGCATACTGCCACTTTGCGCCGCTTACCTACAAATAAAAATAGTAATAAGTAGTTTAAATGGACTTCTGTCTTTTGCCCCACAATAAGAATTTCACTCAAAACTGAACACTGCCTCGTTGGTCTAGTGGTCGCAAAGCACGACTGCTGAGCATGAGGTCTTGGGTTCGATTCCCAGGTCGGGCAAAGTGTTATTGGGTTTCCACATCAGAAATTTAACAGTAGCAGCCTCGGAGTCTGGATTTGTGCCCGGTTGATGGCAATAGGGTTGCCCCTTATTACATGGCTTAAACATAACTGGCGAAATCTGGGTGTACATTGGTTACATCTCTGCCTAATCCTTCGGGGATTACAGGCGTGATATTATGTTATGTTTTAAAATTTATGCTAAGCATACATTTTCGATAGACCAATGTAATACATGCCGTAGTGAATTAGTTTACATATTTCATGATTAGAGAATTACTTACGTTAAATTATTTCGGTTGGCTTGTTTTGGTAAAAATAAAGCTAACTTGTCAGACTTTTAGGCTTCTGACAACCAGTACCGACAGTTAAAGATCTAAGAATGACAGCCGAGACCAACGGCTTTACGTGCTTTGGGAAACATTTTTTAATTTATCGTATCTTAGACGCCCTATTCGATAAATAAATAAAAAATATATTGCCTAGAGCAGGGGTTTTTAAAATGTGGGCCGCAGAGACCATATGCAGTGGAGTTATGGATCTTCTTTATAGATTACGAGAGTTTACGCCGTACCTATGCCACTCATAAAAACAACTTAAGTTTACAAGTTAAACATTTAAACATTTTCGCAATAAAAATCCTTATTAATGTATTTCTTCTCTATCTGATATTTGATAGTAAACTATTGCAGAATGCGGGCAGCGCAGGAGCGGTTATTGTGGTTATTTTTAGGGAAGGCCTATATCCAGAAAACGTTCTTTGGCTGATATGATGATGATACAACTAAAACTATACTATCTGGGCAGGGGGCGCGGATATTTTTTCTTTGTAGTTAGGTAGGGGTCGTGTCATGGCGAGGTAGAATGCGCGAACGAATCCCGTCCCCCCACCCAAAGGGCTGTCGAGGAACACCGTGATAGTTTTAGCCGGCAAGAGTTTGGCATACCCTCCCGTCTTCCCCTAGACAGGGGATAGTGATGACGATTTCCCCACGATAAAAAAAAGGGGGCGCGTCATAAATGTGCACCAATTATAAAGAGGAAAAAAAATTATTTCTGTTTGTTTGTTCGTAATGGCTAAACACAAAAATTACTGGAACGATTTTAAAAATTCTTTCACCATTAGGAAGCTACGTTATCTGCGAGTAACACGGGCTAGGTATATTTTATTTTATTTTTCGCGGACGAAGTCGCGGGCAAAAGCTATAGTACTGTATAAGTACGTGAACATAGTATGAGGACACTATGTTTTTTGAAAATTATTAACCGTTCATTTCTTGATTTGTAATACTTTTTAAGTGCTATGATTTAGTAGTTTTTAAATAAGGTACATTGCATTCACGTGCCACTCACTATGTATGCAAATATTGTAAACATTTAATTTAAAAGAGTACCTACGTGTCTTGCCCATTTGCTTACCTTTTGGAAGGGGTACCTAGATTCAATTAATTTTTCTTTTGTACCTATATAACGTTCAAAAGTGCCTTGTAATGGCCTAATTGCCTAATTGGCCTAGTGTATATATATATATTATATATGGTATATATGAGTTTATATACTTGTGTACGATTAAACTTGTTTAGATATTTGTTTTTAATGATTTTAAAATTGAATATTTGATGATTTCCTTATGTACAATTTTTTGCACCTGCTTTGTTATCTCTTCACCACCTTTTGTTGACTGGTAGAGAATGCCTAAGGCATTAAGTCCGCCTTTGTACTTTTTTGTTGCATAAAGTTTAAATAAATACATAAATGATTTGACTTTGACTTTGAAATAAGTTAGAAAACCCCTGGCTTATAGCTACATAGATTATTCTGTTACCATACAGTCTTATTTTAAACGGTTCTACGTACGCCACAGCATACATAATGAGGATAATAAGGTATTCAAAGTATTCAGCCGATCAATTAGGTGTAGACAAGTGGACATGCAACGAAAATGAGTGGTGATTTATCTAATTTGTTGAAATGCCCCGCGTTTACCGTCCATTTTGTTTCAATGTCGGGGAACGTGATTCGCATTAACAGATAATTGATTTAAATGTTGTGACTTGAAACCTAAAATATGTGTAGGTAATGTTTTGAAAAGTTAATTAGCTATTTGAGTTTTTTTACTAATCATCATTATCTGCCTAGCCTTTTCCCAACTATGTTGGGGTCGGCTTCCAGTCTCACCGGATGCAGTTGAATACCAGTATTTTACATGAAGCGACTGCCTTCTGACCTCTACATCCCAGAAACTTAACTACTTTTACTAATCATGCATTTATTATGCCACACTAGCTTTTCACGATGTTTGGACAAAGTCGCGGCATAAAAAGTAGCCCTTGGGTAAAGCTTACCTCGTGCCAAATTTTATAAATACGCGTACCAAAAATAATGGCGCCTAATACTCGTATCATACAGCGATTCCTAGATAAGGACGTCCAAACGAAAATTATGGACTCCATTCTTCTTGGGCTATCGAAACCGAGGCTATCGATTTTTTGCAATTTAGGAGCTAGACGGCGTTTTAATAGTTTTTTGGGACATTCTTTTTTACATCAGATTTTGTTGAATTTATCTTTTTGTGTCGCATTTTCTGGAAATATTTTGATTTGTAATTGCTCCTGAAAGTATGGTCTTCGTTCTATAAAAACAACTGTCTGTCTTATTGTCACCCGAAATTACTTAAACTTAGTTCAAAAGCAAAAATGTTGTTTTGCAAATTTCGTTGCAGGTTTGGACAGATTTGGACGTCCTTATCTTAGGACTCTAGTCCCCTTGCTTGCTTGGTAATCGAGATATCAAACTACTTACCCCGTAGGTACTGCCAGAGTTGAAAGCCAGCCAGCCCCACCACAAGACGAAGGTTCCCATCACCGCGTTTACGGGGTTCCCCATGGGTAGGGGAGCTATGCCGTGGGCGTAGCGGCCGAGCCGGGGGCCCAGCATTAGAGCTGACGCGAATGCTGATGCTCCACCTGGTCGAAAGGGGGTTTTGAGATGCTGGCGTCTTGTGATGGCGTACAATAGTGTAGCAGCTAAGTCTCAAACTCAAATCTTTTATCTTAAAAAAAATCAACCCCACTTTATGTAGGGGAGGTACCAAAGAAAATATTATTTCCATATTTTCTTTGACTACTTTGTCGGCATGAATAATCATGACAAATTACAACTTTCTAGTGTATTTAAGCTGAACCGCAGACGGTTAAACAAACAGAGGGACGTAAAAAAATAATCAAATCATTATTGTGTGTCTCACAGCTGCGCCAAACATGGCCAGTTTAGCAAAAGTGCCAGACATTGGTTTTCAACTGGACCTTAGTTTAGAATTTGCTCAGCTCAACTATACAATGCTGAGATACGTTGCCTTATTGGCCTCGTAGATATATTATGGTGTCTTTGGGCGCATTATGTCCAATTCGCAAAATGCCACTCTTCACTCACCTAACAACCTGGAACACGACCTGCACTGCGTCGCCTCGTGCGGTTGAATTGTCGAATGTTCTTATTAAGTATACTAACTTATTAACTGCCTTATACTTTGGCTGTAGGTTGTTGGTTTCCTTACCAATAAGATGCACCGGCCCAGAGCCTGCAATGTCGACAGCCCCCAGTTTGTTGAGGAACCCGTGGGAGCCCCACACCCAGCCAGCAGGCACGCAGTACACGATTGTGTTGAGGAGAGAGAACAGACAGTATGCCTTGAAGTTACACCTGAGGAGAGAGTAGAAGGAGGTCTAATAAGGCAGCAATGTATGCAAGCATGTAAAATACTACATTTTTACATGACTGATTTTTTGGACTGCCTCGTTGGTCTAGTGGTCGCCAAGCGCGACTGCTGAGCGCGCGCTTTGCGACCTGGCATGGCAGACATTGTCGGACCTGGGAATCGTAACCAGTACCTAGTCCACATCAATAAACCACAAAAAGCGAGACATTGCTTATCGTGCGCGGGAGATTCAGCTTCAAATTAAAAAATCGGGTCGTCTGGGGAACATTCCGAAAGGTTTCAAGAATAGGCTAGTTGACACCAACATCAATTGATGTACTTTTTATGACCTGTCAAAACGCGATTCTTCCATAGATTTTGTATGGCAATATTAAACTGTAGTGTCACTTATTTGGCAACTCAATTATCTAACTATTTATTGATTTCAAGGCCACAAAAAATCTAATTTTACAGTAAACTGATAATAAATTGGGTTTTCAGGGCTAAAATGAAGTGTTTCTATAAGGATGAGGATATCTTGGATTTCTTGGTTAGGTAATGGTGTCAATTACAATTGCCTCCCAGGTTCGCTTGGAATACTCACCTCTCAGCCATAGCACCGCTGACGATGGTCGTGGCGGTTGTAGCGAAGGACAATTGAAACAGAAACGAAGCGAACACTGGTCCCATCAGAGCGTCTCCTACGGGAGGGTCTGGCAGAAAGTTTCCCACCCCAATGAACGGGTTGGAATATGCCCCCTCGCCAAACGACATGCCGTAGCCAAAGATCCAGTACGTCAGACCTGGTAAGGAAATATGAGGTAAATAAATGAAAAAAAAAAAAACGTAACTGGCGAAATGTGGGTGTACTAATGGGTACACCTCTGCCTAACCCTTCGGAGATTACAGGCGTGATGTTAACTTTTTTCAAATAAGACATTTCGATAATTCGCGTAATAAAAATACAAAAAGAAAGAAAACAAACATACTCAAATTGAAAACCTCCTTTTTTTTAATTCAGTAAAAAAACTTACCTCCCAAAGAAATATCGGCCAAATTCTTCATCATGATGTTTGCTTCATTCTTTATCGAGACGCATCCTGACTCCAGCATGCCAAAACCTGCCGATATTAAAAACTGTTAGTGGCAACGAAGTAGGTCATCATCATCATCATATCAGCCTATGGCCGGCCACTGCTGAACATGGGCCTCTCCCAAAGAGCGCCAACCAACCACGAAGTAGGTGTTTGCTCTTAAATGGTTGGCAGAGGGATATTTAAACAATATAGGTAGTTGGTTGACACATAATATAATATCACGCCTGTAATCCCCGAAGGGTTAGGCAGAGGTGTATTAGTACACCCACATTTCGCCAGTTAGGTATGTTTTTAGTCCCATGTAATAGGGGGCGAGCCTATTGCCATTAACCGGGCACAAATCCAGACTCCGAGGGCTGCTACTGAGAAAGTCCCGATGGAGTCCATTTATAGCAACTAGCTTCAACTTTCGGACTAACTGACCGACTCCTTGACAATTTAAAAGTGCCTGTAAATGGTCTAATTGAAATAAATGTTTTGACCTCGACTTTGAAATAAGTTTTAAGTCCTGGCTGGAGGCTTTTATTTTTAAGGCATCACAGAAAACTCCGTATAAGCAGTTGACGACCTTCTAGGTTGACCTACAATACGACAATTCTAAAAAAAAACATAGTCTTCATTGGGATTGGTCGCCGTGACCAAATTTCGGCCAGGAGTATATTATTTATTAAGAGCGAGGTGCTAATCGATAGTAGAAAGAAAATCCATGCAGTTTAATATGTCAATCACCTTGATTTTAAAGTTATGTGGATTACGAATTATCATACAATAAATTACAAACGGACGCTTTAACCGCTCAAGGCCCGGCCGTCGTACCTGTATGACAGAACAATAGAAAATCAATTGTGTCTCATTACGTGATCATAATTCGAAAGATATGTGGCGCCATCTATCATCATAAGAACGTTATTGTGATTTCTCTCGGGAACAGTACTTTTTTTCGGGATGAAAGGTACCCTATGTTCGTTCCTGTACACCTGGCAATGTATAATATGCAAAATTGCAAGATGATCGGTTCAGTGGCTTAGGCGTAAAATGGTAACAAACAAACTTACTTTCGCATTTATAATATTAGGAAAGTTAGGATTATAACTAGCCTGTACTGTCCCAATGTTGGGCAAAGGCCTCCCTCAATTTCTTCCATCTATCGCGACTTTGCGCTAGGTAAGTACGTCTTGCTAATAACTACTTACTTATAACTTGAGTAATCAATTGTATTTATTTGTATAAATAGATTCTCCTTCAAGACTAGGTACTAGGTACGTAATTATTTTAGATATTAGAAGGAAAATTGTAATAAATGTAGTCTTTCCTTTATAAGACGGTCCTTGGCCTCGCTTTGGTCGTTAGTTTGACAGTTGAATAAAAAGGTTAAATAAATAGAGATTACAATAATAAATAAATAAAACAAGTGTCTTTGGGTAACTTCCTACTTAGTTCTTTTTTTAATTTATTGACTTCAAGAAGGACAGGTTTAGCCATAGCTTAGGTTTATCAAGATGCCTAGTCTTTTTCCAACTATGTGGGGGTTGCTTTCCAGTTTAACTGGATGCAGCTGAATACCAGTTTTATATCAAGCGACTGTCTATCTGACCTCCACAACCTAGTTACTGGGTAGCACGATACCCCTTGGTAAGACTGGTTGTCAGACTTTCGGGCTTCTGATGACCTGTAACTACTGTCAAAGATGTACTAATGACAGTCGGGACCAACGGATTTCCGTGCTTTATGAGGCACTAATTAGGGCACCTGCCCTCATCAAAGTTCCCGACACCGGACAAAACCTTTTTATTACAATTACAAACCATTTTTATCCCGGACATCCTTGCATAAAATATTTTTAAATTTGAGATAGCTTTGCCTGCGACTTCGTCGGCGCAAAAAAGTAATAAAATATAGCCTATGTTACTCGCAGATAATGTAGCTTTCTAATGGTGAAAGAATTTTTTAAATCGGTCCAGTAGTTTTTGGGTTTATCCGGTACAAACAAACAAACAAAAATACATTTTTTTTTGCTCTTTATCCTAATCCTAACTAATATTATAAATGCGAAAGTAAGTTTGTTTGTTTGTTTGTTACCATTTCACGCCTAAGCCACTGAACCGATTATCCTGAAATTTTGCATATACAATGCCAGGTGTACAGGATCAAACATAGGGTACCTTTCATCCCGAAAAAAAGTACTGTTCCCGAGGGAAATCACAATAACCTACTTTTGGTGATAGATGGCGCCACATGTCTTTCGAAATCATGTTCGAATTTTAAATTTAAGTACCTAAAACATTTTGTGAGTTTTGAGTGTCGATGGACTAGCTTTAACTAGGGTGTCATAAAATCGATTATTGATAATTCGGGGTTACTTCAACCAATTTACGATTACCTAAGAAAAAAGTACTAGGGTGTTATAAAAAGGTATATATATCTCTATGGCAGTAGAAATAAGAAGTTTTAGTCAGAGCGAGGTCAACATTCTGGGTTTATCAAAAAAAGTACTAGGGTGTCAGAAAATTAAGGGTTCACTCAAGCAGAGTACAACCCGAATTGATTAACAAATCCTAAAATAACGTGAGCGAAGCCGCGGGCGAAAGCTAGGAATATTATATATTAGTGTAGATAGTGTACATATAGGGTTTAATCTTGCCTTTAGTTTAGGTCAGAAGTGACAGAGACAAATAGTCAAAGATTTACAATAAAAACAAATATATTCATAAGATTTTAAATTAAAATGGCTTATCTTATTTAATCGGGATAAGCTGATACAAAAACTGACCGGGTTTTACTACCGGACGCCTTCTAAACTAGAAAATATCCCTGATTTACCTATGCATGCGTTCAATGAACACAAAGCATATTAATACCTCTCGTTGGCAAACGAAGCCTATTAGGAAAGTAATGTTACAATAATTATTCGATTAAAATTCAGAATTGCTTCTGCCATAAATATTGTAAAACGGCAGGGTTGGTTCTATCTGGCAGAGAGCCAGGTTGCCAAGTCATGTCATAAGGCTAAGAGTAAAGTGCCAACCTACTTGGCAGAGACGATAAAGCAAAAATCTTTTGGCTGAATTTTGGTCAAAACGGCCGTCCGTATGCGCGCAGGTGCGGTAGCAGCCCGAATTTTGGAAGTTAGTATGACACCCGTACCTTGGAAAATGTCTCGCTGATGGTGGCGCGTGTGTTCGATCATTTGGTTCCCTTCAAGATGGTTGAGTGTGCTGATAAGCGTCATGTTTGTGAATAAACGCTGTCAGTTGGGATTAGTCGTTTTTGCCATGGCAACATTAATAAGAATAAAGATGTAATTTTTGCGGATCTCTGCGATGTCGCTATCTTTAGGGGAGGCCTAATGTCCATCAGTGGACATTAATCGGCTGATATAATGATGATTAACAGGCATTGTAGTTTCGGATTGCTGTAACGTTGGACTATGAGAGTGAAGGAAGAGGAAGATGACCCGTGTTTGCGCACACATTTGTCTGTACATTTTTTTTTGAGGTGGTAAAAATCATCAATTGAGTCCTTCCGCCCTGGGTGGGGCGGAAGGGACTGTCAGACTTTTACTGACTAAAAACCACCCTGTTCCTTCTGTTGCCCTTTATGTTCCGGGGCCACTGTATCCTGTTAAGACATCCCGCAACCCCGAATTGTCTGTACATAATAAAAAACAAAGTCGCTTCCCGCCGTCTGTACGCTTAGATCTTTTAAACTGCGCAACGGATTTGAATGCGGTTTTCATCAATAGATAGAGTGATTCTAGACGAAGGTATACGTATCGTTAGTATAAATTGTATATACATTGCACCCGTGTGAAAGCGGGACGGGTCGCTAGTACACTACAATATGTCCTGCTGACTTGGGTAGTCTCCATTGACGAAATTCGGTTAGAAGAGTATAATCAGGGGCGTTTCATTAGATACAAAACGGCTCCTAGTTGCGCCATTTCGTAAATTATCTTATTATACGCGTCACGTTGTTTGTCCGGGATGGACTCCTAAACTACTTAGTCGATTTTAACCAAATTTGCAGTTTGATCCAACTTGAAAGATATGATACTTAGCTTTTATCTCGATTATTGACCTCAATATTTTTACAACTGTGAGCCACTGCAACGTCTGGCTAGGTCAGCTACTTAGTTTTAATATACTAATATACACTAAATTAAATAATCATATTTTGCGTTTTTATTTTATTGTATTATGATTTTAATAATTGGCGATTTTTGCGCCCCCTTTCAATAAGCGCCTGGGGCTTGTGGGCCCCACCCCCTTGATACGCTTTTGAGTAAAATTGTTCCACATAAAAAAACCTGCATATCTTACGCATTGTCAAAAGATCCGGTTGTTTTTATATAAGAATTAACCAATTATAATTAATTTAGTGGTTAGCGATTGCCTTGTCATTATGACCTCAGATTTTATTCAAAAAACCCAGTACTCATAGTTTTTACAGTTTTTTTGATTATGTTGGTAAAATGTTGCAGTTTTTATGTAATCTTGGGGGAAAAAACTCAAAAGTATAATTTGATTACCTAATAAGTAATTAGTAATCACTTTGAATGCCTTGTTGGTCTAGTATTCGCAATGCAACAGCTGAGCTTTAGATCCTGGGGTCGATTCCCAGGTCGGGCAAAGTGATGTTGGGGTCTTCTATTAAGATTTCTTTTTGACGAAAGGATTATGTAAGGATCGTAGCAGGTGGCGTTCTGTAGTTTCTGCCTACCCCCATGGGAAAAAGGCGTGAGTTTATGTATGTATGAATATTTTTTAATATTTTTTTTTACGTGTGTTTGGTCTTGCCGAATAACATACGCTATCTTTGGTCGTACCGAATAACATAGACTAGTAATCGCATTCAGGGGACTATTCCACAGAGCAGAAGTCTCCCACTGCGATGACAGTTTGATAGATCAAGTAGTTTTCGAGAAGTCAGGTTTTTTTTTATCATTAAATGAGTCCTCCCGCCCCGTGGGTGGGGCGGAAGGGACTGTCATACTTTTACTGAATAAGAAACCATCCTGTTCCTTCTGTTGCCCTTTACGTTTCGGGGCCACGGGGCCACGTTAGTATCCTCTTAAGACGTCCCGCAACTTCAGGTTTGGTCGGAGTGAAATTGTTCTCCTTTTTAGTTAGTTAACTTTTTGGAATGGCAGTCGTGTTTCTTAATCTTTTTATATATCTTTTTATTTAGTCTAATTATTAAAAAAAATAAAATTGAAAAATTTAAGTTGAAGTCTGGGCGTATTGTTAGACGTAACGTAACAATTCACATAAAAATAAATACACAGACATCACAAGCATTTAACGGAGATACTATTTGTCCTTTAGAGCATTCAATTTGGTCTTACAGTTTAGGAGATAATGTAAATAATGTAAACTAAGGAAATACACAACATGAATTCAATATTTCAGGGCCAACCGGTGCGCTGAGATGCGGGCACATTTCAAGATAGCTGTGTTGTGGTAATGACACCGTTTTTAGGGTTCCGTACGAGTGCCAACTAGACCCTATTAGTAAGCCTCCGTTATCCGTCTGTCAGGCAGCGGCCATCAGCGTAGCCAAGTTTTGATTTTGGGAGGGGTGATACTGACAAATATAAAATCCTACCTTTATTGTATTCAAATGTACAAAACAGAATAATATAATTTCTGGATTGTAAAACATTTTCTTTTTAAGTGTATTTTTTTTTGTATAGAATATTAGTTTTGATAGATGGTTTAAATATCAAATAAATCACCCATGAGCCAGTCAGGGTGGGGCAAGCGCCCCACTCTGCCTCACCGTGGCTACGCCCATGGGCAGCGGACTGTATCTCGAGAACCGTAATAGGTAGAGAGTTTTTTTTTACAGATTGTGTAATTCTATAGCTGCTATTACAATAGGTAACTTCATAATAAAAATAAAAGAAAGTAAAAAAAATAAATTAGTTTCCATACAAGAAACGTGTTTTTCTTTACGGTACGAAACCCTTCGTTTTCGACGCCGACACTACGGAAAAACAGTACGTGAATTTTATTTTTTTTGGGCGGGTGAAATCGCGAGCAAAGGCTAGTCAATATTGGGCTGGTCAGACTGGTAGACAATGCCTAAGGCATTAAGTCCGCCTTTGTACTTTTTTGTTGCATAAAGTTCAAATAAATAAATGAATAAATAAATAAACCATAGTAAAAGTTAGATAACTTTGTATATGTTAAAGCATCACGCAAATATTACCATAGATCGATTATGTTCAAACTTTGCGGTCAGTCTAATAAAGGCTAAACAATATCACGCTATGTCCTACGGGGGATGAGCAATGTTATATTATTCCCTTCTGTATTGAAAAGGCCTCATAGACTCTCTTTTTTATAAAAATATTTTTTAACAAAATACCTTAACAATTATCAAAAATATTTTTTTTTCAATTCATAATTTGCAAGATGTAGGTGTAAATAAATAGAAACAATTATAGACCTTGTCGGGCATAGTAACATTTTAGGAGAAAGGAAGAGTGCTTTAATAATTTTCCTTATTCGTTAATATTAAACTTTTTCCTTCTATATGTAGCTAGCATGGGTGACACCTGGGACGGAAAACTGTGGTATCACCCCAAGAATAAAAACTTAAAATTAATAAACATCCGATAAACGTAAAGTACGAATTTAACGTAATTTACTAAATACACGGTGGCTATCCAAACCGCCCCCGTGTTTGTTCTAATTTTTTTTCACTGTCGGGTGTCACTCCCATGCTGGTGGCACCCGAGGCGGACCCCCCTTAGCTATGCCACTGTTATAAATAATAAAAATAGTTTTACCTGTCTGCATGGTGAAAATGATGAAAGATGACGTCAAAATCCAGTTGGTATCTTCCAGATCAATCTCGAAGCTCTCTTGAAGGTTCACAGTGGTATTCGTCAGGTTTGGGGATCGCAGCCCCATGCGAGGATACAAGGTCCAATTGGAATCCATTCTTTTTACGGTCGCCTACTTGCACGGGATTTTACGATATTTATTATCTGTAGGTATCTGTATTTTTTTTAGCGGGAAAATTGACAGGTGACAACAAAATTGTATTTTTGAGTCCTCTACATTATTCGTTTAATTTTTTATTCTTTGATGTGCTAGAAATTCTATGGCTAAGAGACAGATTATAAGAGAAATCAAGTAAATATATAAATTCATTACGTCCCAAACAAATCCATTTTAATTTCTTTCTTTTTCTATGATTATTTTTATTATTTTCACTAACTGACAAAATTTGACACTTATTTTTTTTTTACCGATATTAAATTCGCACAGGCACACGTCAAAAAGGCTGTCATGCCAAATGAAATGTGTGTCTTCAGTCAGTGCAACCTCTTTTATAGGAAGCTACTGAATCGCGTGTTGGCTGTCAGTAAACAAGTTAAGAATTGATGCGGTCATGTTAAATGCAGATTAGTTTGTCATTGAGCTTAGGTAATTTGCTACTATTTTCAGGTTCAAGAGCGTAGATATTTAAGCCGACTGGTTTAAACCAGGAGTATGAGTACCTACCTATGGCTGAAATATTGAGGATAGATCTATTTATTTATTAATTTTAAGCGTCGGGAGGTAAAGCACCGTTCGACATTTTAAAAAAATTGAACATTCATGGGGGTGGTTTGGATAGCCACCCTGAATTTAGTAATTTGCGTTATCACAATATTATATTTTAAATAAGAAAGACACAATTTGCAATAATTAAATAAATTCGTACTTTACGTATATCGGATGTTCATGAACTTTAAGTTTTTATTCTTGGGGTGACACCAAAGTTATGCGACGCGGGTGCCACCCATGCTAGCTACGCCACTGAGGCAAATTACGACGTTCTAAGTTTATCTTGAACATTACTGACATCAGTGAAGGAAAACATCGTGAGGAGAACTTTGACTTTGATCAAAAAATAAAATTAATGTTAAAAATAAATTTAAAATGGGTACTTAGATGGAAGCTATGGACACGGAAAACTCATAAGTTTTAATTATTGTAAAACAATTAGTGTTTGTAGCGTAATTACCTAGAAGTAATTAGTGCAACACAACTGTGTTAAGCCTCGTAATATATCAATGTATTTAAGTGTTCAATAGAAACGATGATGAGCAACAGTTGCGCATAGCGAGTACGGAATATTGTAAGTGTGTACTGCCATCACCACAATAACATTCCATGTTGCTAGCAACATATAAACATGTTGCTGTTTTTAAACGCTCCCTCGTTGGTATAGTGGTCGCAAAGCGCATTGCGACTACTAGAAGACTAGAATAATGACTATGCATCTAATTAATATCATTCAGTGTAAAATCGACACCTGCTATAAATTAAACCTATGTCAGCTTTCAAGATTTAAAAGTTTCATTAAAATCGGTTCAGTAGTTTAGAGCCTAATTGCGATAAAGTAACACGTGTGCACTTGGCCGATTTCAGAGTGTGAAACGTTTCGCCAACAGTCGGTTGTCACAAGTGACCGCGATCATATCCTTTTTTGAGGACTGGATCTGCGCCTGACATTAGGTAGGCCGTCGGCTTGTTTGCCATGCATTGACATACAACAAGAACCTTAGATTTTATTGTTAACGTTTAGATTATTTAGTAGTTAAGTGTGAATGACAGACTGTGTGACAAGGTTGGTATAAGCGGCTACAGTGCCGCGTGTGTTTGTTTTCTATTTAGATATTATTAGATTACATAATATTATATTTTATTGAGGAGCTCGTGGCCAAGTAATAATAGGCGCACGGGTCGATCCGTCAGGTTAAGCTACGCTTGCCGGGGTTGGTCCGTGGATGGGTGACCATCTTTGCACACCGAGACTCCTCCGTGCCTCGGAAAGCACGTTATGCCGTTGGTCCCGGCTGTCATATGTGGATCTTTGACAGTCGTTACGAGTCGTCAGAAGCCCGAAAGTCTGACAATCAGTCTTACCTAGGGGTATCATATTACCCAGTTACTGGATTGTGGAGGTCAGATAGGCAGTCGCTCCATGTAAAATACTGATATACACCCCATGGACCACTGTTTTATTCCATTATAGGTAATTTTTTCTAAACTTTCATATCAGATGCTTGTGTCATACAAAGAACACACCCTCCAAGTTTCAGGTCTCTACGATCAGCGGTTTAGGCTGTGCGTTGATCCGTCAGTCATTCAGGACAAAACATTTTATAAGTATGTATAGATAGAAGCTATATAGACAGATAGATTTACTTTTGCCCGTTGCTTCGTTGAGTTGTTTTTCCATACCAAAATTATATCTAGTGCTTTTTTTTCTGGTTAAAAAATACCCAACCTTTATCCTTTTCTGTACCTACCTACCCCTAACAGCGGGACTTTTTCAATTTCTAGGTAGGTAGGTACCTATTTTCTTAGTTTATCTTGGACATCACTGATATCCATGAAAGAAAACATATATACATATGTCGCAACTGAAAATTGACGTTGACGTTTATGACATTTACAACAAAACAAAGCACGCCACCTGGCGGCAACTAAGAGAACTAGAGTTGGCGCGCTTTGACAGAGTCGGTGCGTTTTCCCGCTCGTTTTTGACAAGGAAGAAAAAATGTCAAGTTGGGATTGATATCCTGGTGGATCGAGCAGTGAAGACGCTTCGGAACTGTCCTACGTTTTGTTGAATCGTTATCATCATCACCAGCCTATTATTGCAAAGTTTTTAATAGTTAATGATTGTAACAAGTTATTAAACTGTAAAGTGACTATCTTTCTAAGTAATTGTTGTTTATTTGCACGATACCCATATAAGCCCGCCTGATGGCTGATCGTAGCTCGAACCATCCTACTGATCCGTCATCAGAAGTGGGATTCAGTCGTGCAAATGAATCGACAAACGGAAGCGGTGTGAGCAACAGTGATACACAATGGCGATTACTTTTCGAATTACAAAACCAGCAAATGCAAGCGCTGATAAACGCTTTGAAGAGCCCAAGTGTGAACAACAACGTCGGCGTCGTTTTACCCGAGTTCAATCCTGAAACAAAAGAATCTGACGCGGCATCATGGTGTTCAACTGCAGACTTGTGCTTTGGAGAGTGTGCGATGGAAGGGAGTCAGCTTATTATGACTATTAGTAAAGCGTTAAAAGGTTCCGCATCTACATGGCTTTCGCAAGTAAGTTATTCAGGCATAACGTGGCCACAATTTAAGGAGTTGTTTAAAGCAAGATTTGTGTGCGTCGTGACATCTGCTGCTACCCTCATTAAAATTAATAATGAAAAACCTAAAGATGAAGAAACTTACGCTGCTTATTCGAGTCGCATAATTACGTCTCTGTTAAATCAGTGGAAGGATTTAAGCATTGAACAAATAGCAGTGTCAACAGTTATCGCTCATTTGGCACAAATAGACACGCGCTTGCAACGGCTTGCATTCACTACGGAAATCAAGACGCGTCATCAATTGCAGCAGGAACTGCAGGCATTCTCCTACCTAAAGCGCAAAAACCCCTTAGAAGGACGAACGACGGCGGATGCAGGAAATGAAAAACGGTCAAGATTCTCGTCACCGCTTCCAATAAAATGCCACGCATGTGGGAAGTTGGGACACAAGCAAGCAGAATGCCGTACGAGGAAGATCAACGTGAACAAACCACCTGCAGCACCCGTGGCCACCTCGAGCTTTGGACAACGGCAGCAGACCGGCTCGCTCACGTGCTACAAGTGTGGCACGCCGGGCCACATCGCGAGCCGCTGCACAGCCCCCGCGTCTGGAGCCGCAGCCCCCGCGGAGAAGCGAGTCGACCTATGCGTAGTCGAGCCCCCGTCGGGTACTTTGGAACATTTTGGTGAGCATTTTAAATTTGATTACGATTCGGGTGCAGAGTGTTCTTTAGTAAAAGAAAGTATTGTTAGTAAATTTAAAGGAAAGCGATATGATAATGTAATTTCTCTAATTGGTATCGGTAATGACAAAGTCAAAAGCACCCTACAATTGTTGTCTCGAGTTCAAATTAATGATTTCACGATGGAGATTTTATTTCACGTTTTGCCTGATGTGTACCTACGCAGTGATATTTTATTAGGTCGAGAGATATTATGTAACGGTTTTCGAGTAAGTATGACCGCGACTGAGTTTACTTTGTCAAAGGACAAGATAGTAAATGTTTGCAATTCGAGTAATAGTTACCTCCTAAAACATAGAAATGATTTTAATTGCATTGACTCTGACATTTCTTTAGACAGAAAACCCGACCTTATTACAATTTTACAGCAATATTCGGACTTTTTTATAACTGGTTTTCCTACTAGTCGCGTGACTACAGGCGAGTTAGAAATAAGGCTTATTGATCAGAATCTTACAGTTCAGAGGCGACCATATAGGTGTTCTCCGACGGAACGACAAATAATGCGCGATAGGGTTGACGAATTAATACAAGCGAATATCATACGACCTAGCTGTTCTCCTTTTGCTAGTCCCGCGCTTTTAGTAAATAAACAAGACGGGTCACATCGTATGTGCATAGACTATAGAGAGTTGAACACTAATACAGTTCCGGATCGTTTTCCATTGCCGTTAATTTCTGATCAAATTTCGCGACTTCATGGTGCTAACTATTTTACTAAATTAGACTGCGCGAGCGGATTTCATTTAATACCAGTTCAAGACAAATCGATTGAGCGAACGGCCTTCATAACACCCGACGGACAGTATGAATTTTTAGCTATGCCGTTCGGTCTTCGAAATGCTATTTCGGTTTTTCAACGAGCTATTGTCAATGCCTTAGGTGAACTAGCGCATGAATATGTGATCGTATACGTTGACGATATTTTAATTATTTCTGGCTCTATAGATCAGGGTTTAGACAGGTTGCAAATAGTTTTGGAGGTTTTAACAAAAGCAGGGTTCTCAATGAACTTGAAAAAATGCTCATTCTTAAAGTCACGTGTCGAGTTCTTAGGATTCGAGGTAGAGGCGGGTGAGATCAAACCCAACAAGCGTAAGATAGAGGCTCTATCAGCTCTGCCTTCGCCTAAGTCGATAACGCAGGTGAGACAATTTGTAGGCTTGGCGTCATACTTCCGCCAGTTTGTGCAAGGCTTTTCCCGTCTCATGGCACCAATATACAAACTGACTTCAGGTAAATGTCCATTCCAATGGAATTCTACTTGTGAAGAGTCACGACAAAAGGTAGTACATATTTTAACTAGTGAACCAGTGCTCATGATATTTAACCCGAAGTATCATGTTGAGCTTCACACCGATGCTAGTGCAGACGGTTATGGTGCAATTCTACTGCAAATCGTAGATGGTAAGAAACGACCTATCGCTTATTATAGCAGGCGCACGACATCAGCTGAGTCACGATATCACTCCTACGAATTGGAGACGCTAGCTGTCGTCAACGCGGTAAGACATTTTAGGCAGTATCTTCATGGACGAAAATTTACAATCGTGACCGATTGTAACTCGTTGAAGTCATCGCTCAATAAAAAAGACTTAACGCCGAGGGTACATAGGTGGTGGATGTTCTTGCAGCTATTCGAATTCGACGTTAAATATAATGTTGGTAAGCAAATGGCACATGCTGATTTCTTTTCTCGCAACATGGTACCTGACATACCTAAACGGCATCCACATTGTAGAGTCGAGCAAAAGCGGATAAATATAACCGAACTAGGAGACAACTGGCTTCTTGCAGAGCAGCTGCGAGATGAGGAGATCAAGAAGATAATAGAAGACCTTAACCAAGGTCAACTTAATGAAGATGTTGCCAAAACATACGAGGTAAGGTCAGGGGTACTACATCGCAAGGTGCAACGGCACGGCAGGACGAGATGTTTACCAATTGTTCCTCGTGCTATGCGGTGGTCGGTTACTAATAACGTCCACGAGTCACTCATACATCTTGGATGGGAGAAAACTTTGGAAAAGTTGTACAACTACTATTGGTTTGAATGTATGAGTCGATACGTTAGAAAGTTTGTAGATAGCTGTGTGGTGTGTAAGGTGGCAAAGTCTCATTCAGGTAAGGTGCAGGCTCAGTTACACCCTATTCCAAAGGTGGCGATACCTTGGCACACCGTGCATATAGACGCTACTGGTAAGCTTAGCGGGAAGAGTGACCGGAAGGAGGATGTGTTTGTGATGATCGATGCATTTACCAAGTATGTTTTGCTTTTCCATACTAAGCACATTGACACCAAGAGCAGCATCAAGGCAGTGATGGACAGTGTGGCGCTCTTTGGTGCTCCTGTTCGTATAATCGCGGACCAGGGTCGATGCTTCGCAAGTAAGGAGTTTCGGGACTTCTGTGAGATTAAGAACGTTAATCTCCACCTGATTGCTACCGGATCTAGTAGGGCTAACGGTCAAGTAGAACGTATAATGAGCACCTTAAAATCAATGCTGACTGCCGTAGAGTCTGACAAAGATAGGTCATGGCAAGATTCACTGGGTGAAGTACAGTTAGCTTTGAATTGTACAGTAAGTCGAGTAACAAAAGCTAGTCCGTTAGAGCTGCTTATAGGCAAAGTTGCGCGTCCCCTTGATTTAATGGCTAATGACTTAGACGACACCATAAATCTCGACGAACTTAGGCAATTAGCATCGGAAAACATTGAAAAATCTTCGCGTTATGACAAAGAACGTTTTGATCGTAATAAGGCTAACGTTTGTAAATTCTCCATCGGTGAGTTCGTTTTAATAGAAAATGAGGAACGTAATCAAACAAAGTTAGATGCAAAGTATAGAGGACCATTTGAAATTGTAGAGATCTTAGACGGAGATCGTTACCTTTTAAAGTCTTTGGTCAATAAGCGTACCTATAAGTATGCGCACGATCGCGTTAGAAAAATGCCTGAGGGCCAAATACCTATTGAGGTTGTTGAGGAAGGCGAGATAATGGAGGAAGAGTCAAATTGAATGGTTTATGTAAGATGAACAGGTTCTCGATTCGTTAGGTCGGAGACCGTACCAGAGTATCGTAGCCATAGCCCGTTAGAAATCGGAATCTACTTGCTAGACCGTGGGTACGTGGTACGCGGTAGCTCTGGGTAGTATGGTCGGGTCTAGCCTCGAAGCAAAGACCGTAGAGTCAAGGACGACTCGGCATTCCTCCGGGAAGTGCGTATGTTACAAATGTGTGAGAGCTATGTTATAGCTGTGATTGTTGACCACGAATGAGATACCTGGGGTTTTGTGAATTAGTTAATAATCGATGGACGATTGTTAAATTATCATTGTACATAATCCTCAATACTGCCTGGACTCTGATTGATTGTCATGTTGTTGATTTCATTGTTATCTCTGTCTACATTTGACTTGTACCTAATTGTTTAGCATTCTTTAAAATTGATTTTGCTATTTTGGTTTATAGAAGAATTTATGTTAGAAATGTGATGTTATTGTTAGTTAAATAAACAAACTTCACAGGCCAAATTTCTTTCATTAAAAGCAATCAGATAACAACATGCACTTTGAACCGATGTCAGGCATAGCCGAACGTATACTGTGTTGTTGTAATATTGTTTCAGAATAACACACGAGGACGTGTGTCCTTGCAGGATGGCCGTGTCGCAACTGAAAATTGACGTTGACGTTTATGACATTTACAACAAAACAAAGCACGCCACCTGGCGGCAACTAAGAGAACTAGAGTTGGCGCGCTTTGACAGAGTCGGTGCGTTTTCCCGCTCGTTTTTGACAAGGAAGAAAAAATGTCAAGTTGGGATTGATATCCTGGTGGATCGAGCAGTGAAGACGCTTCGGAACTGTCCTACGTTTTGTTGAATCGTTATCATCATCACCAGCCTATTATTGCAAAGTTTTTAATAGTTAATGATTGTAACAAGTTATTAAACTGTAAAGTGACTATCTTTCTAAGTAATTGTTGTTTATTTGCACGATACCCATATAAGCCCGCCTGATGGCTGATCGTAGCTCGAACCATCCTACTGATCCGTCACATACATAAACTCACGCCTTTTTCCCATGGGGGTAGGCAGAAACTACAGAACGCCACCTGCTACGATCATTACATACTCCTTTCGCCTCGTCTACGTTCATACATCTCATACAAGCACGTCGGTTACGAGTAGGTACTCCGCACCTGACCTTTCTGAAGGACCTCACCAATAAGGTCAGTGTAGGTTTTCCTAGGGCGACCCCTCCCGGCGTTGCCACACACTCGTTGAAAGAAAACATGTTTAGGTAACCTCGACTTTTAATAATTAATATATATCTGAAATCACCAATCCACCTTGAGCAAGCGTCTGTATGCCTTAGTTAGTTCTACAGACTCAAAAGTACAGTGGAATAGTAATAGGCTGATAATAGAATTTTATAATACGGGTCTAAGTATCATGGCACCCATTTAGGTAAGAGCTACTCATATTCTTGAAGAATGTCCGTATAGTTTTCGTTATTACATTTTATTATTATTCATGATGCAAGTAGTGACATCTTGTATTACTTCTTAACACTATAAAGCAATTATGAGTTGTAACACATTTTGCCATTCATCAACAGATGGCGTGATGAAATAGTTATTACTACTCAATACTAGATGGCAGCACAAGTATCAACATTGTGGAAAAAACTTTCATGGCATTTAAGAAAATATAAGAAAGAGGTTTTTTTTTTTGTGTAATTATAACTGAAAACTCCTGGTGATAATCCGCTGCGCATGACTTCTCATTAGGAAATTATTCTATAAGAAAATGAAAAAAGGAAAATAAACAGCTCAGTTAGTATCTAGGTCGAAGTGATAAATATATTGTACTAGGTGGTGTAGTTCTTCATTCTGACAAATAATATAGCTAACCGGTAAGTTAAAAAAAAAATTGTTAGTCCGTTGAGTGTCGTCTCGCCTTCTTTGCAGTGACCTTTTCAACCGGAAGAAGTCTCGACGAAATTCGATGTTTTTGTACCCTTAAGAATCCTGGGTTCCTATAAGTTACCACTAGTTAATGATATGTGCACTGAACTCTTGTTAAGATCAATCATTTATTTCAATTAGGCCAGTATGGAAATTCAAAAGTCCTTTACTTTTGAATTTCCATACCTACTTCCATTTTTTTTTATTAAAAACTTGAATCCATAGAAAACGTTGTTATTAATCATTGTGTACTTTTATATCATGAGAGGTGCGCTATGAATTTCAAAAAAAGTCAGCCTTTAATCCATTCTAATATTATAATTATAAAAGAAAAAGTAACTTCGCCTTCACGACTGAACAGATTTTCATCAAATTTGGTACGTAGGAAGTAAAGTTAAACCCCAAGAAAGGACAAAGGCTACTACTATATAATTATTTCCCCGGACGAAGTCGCGGTCAAAACCTAGTTATAAAAGAATTATTTTTATAGTCCTGGACTCAGTCTGCCCACAACCTTAAAAAAAGCGCTATTTCAAAGCAAATGATCGAATAAAACTCTCTTTGTTAACATAAAATGAAACACCATATTATTTTGAAACCATATATTTGCTGAAACAAATAAACTTTTATAACAGTAGTTAACGCGGCGCATCATCGAGCGCTTATTTATTTAAATTATTTATTGGTCGCCATTTTTTGTCGCATTATAACAGATTATAATACGTATTTAGTTAGCTTTATTTAATCTAAAACATACCTTATTAACTTCACTTAAAGACTACATTTGCTTAACTGAACTTGGCTATTGAAGTATCTGGGATTTCAGTTAAAAGAAATGGAGCTCTAAATTGATAGCGGTAAGGTCGAAATTCGATTGAATCTAAAGGATAATGAAACAACCTCCCCTCACCAAGAGGCGTGGTCCTCAACAGCGGACTGACACCGCACTGACATCAGTACACAACCAACATTCGGACGTTCCAAATACAAAAATTCGAAAATCGCGCAGTGGCCAGTGTTAGTGTAGTGATGGAATCGGAAATAAACAAAATGCAGACGAAACTGCCGTCGAAGAATTTCTCAATCGAATCGATTGTTGGTATCAACGATCGTCGATCACCCGAAATCGATATCGAGAACAGCATTTCCCAAGACTATTCTGGTACTAACGAGCATTCAGAAGACGAGGAATTGAAAGTTAGGGATGGGAAAATGAGTTACTATTTCCAACAGAATCGAGTACCGAATTTCCCGTTTTTCATGAGTTATGATAAGAGGATGGGAGGGTTTCAGAGTGAACAGGGAGGGCAACAGGAGGAACTGAAGAGGGCGAGTCCTGGGAGTGTGAGGAGCGAGGTGGATAGCGACGGCGTAGATGACAGACCTCACGGTAAGATTTATTTCAAATTTTTCTTTAATATTTTGGTACTTTGATAAATTTGGGTCTTGGTAGTCCAAAATTGAGGGGTTATGCAATAATACCAAGACCTACCTACATAACTTCTTTCAAAATACCTTAATAATTTTCAATTACCAGTAAAATTCGATTTTTAGCTGCTTTGAAATCAATAAATAGTTAATCAATTGAGTTGACAAACAAGTGACGTAACATTTTACTATTGCCATAAAAAATCTATCGGGGACTCGTGGTTTGACAGTTTAAAGAAGTACTTATGTCAAATTGATTGGTGGTTTCAAGTATCTACTCAATTATAGAACTGTAGTCTTTGATGTAGAACGGATTTCCGACGGATGATGTTATTTTATACCTCCCCATCTAAACATATCCAAAAAATAAAAAACCAAAAGCTCACTCACTCATTCACTTAACACGAAATATCAAAAACTGCTTCACGTCTAAAGATGAAATTTGGCAACGAGGTATTTCATAGTTAGTAGACGCTTAGAAAGGATTTTACAAATTTCGCCCTATAAGGGGATGAAAGGTCCAAAGTTTGTACGGAGAAATAAGATTAGATTGCCAATAACCAGCATTTACGCGGACGAAGTCGCGGACAGAAGCTAGTCTATCTATAAATCTTAAAGTCCATTCAAGATAGTATTTGAAAAATAACGTTATTTCGAAATAAGCATGTATTAATCTGGGTTAATACTACGTTAAATCATCATCTGCCTAGCCTTTTCCCAACTATGTTGGGGTCGGCTTCCAGTCTAACCGGATGCAGCTGAATACCAGTATTGTACATGGCGCGACTGCCTATCTGACTTCCACAACCCAGTAACTGGGTATTAAACTGGTTCTGGTGTATTAAATCGGAGTATTCTACGTTAAATACAAAAGTAATATTATTGAATAGTATTCCTAGTTGTCTTATTTGAATAAAAATCGAATTAAATATGTTTACATTACTACGTCAGAATTTAATTTAAATAATTTTGACGAATTAACGTCAAGATTGTATTGATTAAGTTAGGTATGGAATAAACAAAACATATCAAATTGTTTGATGATTTACTGTTTTTGTAATAGGTACCTTTGATTTTTCTTTTATTAGGTACTGTCAATCTAGGTACTCCTACTTAAATCGTTAAGTATTAACAATTAAATATTATAAATTCGAAAGTGTGTTTGTCCTTTTTTCATGTGCAAAAGATCGACTTATTTTTTACAAAGGAACAGATGAAGGGCTAGACCATTTTCTACTTTTTATTCTTCGATGTCGTCTACGATCGCATCTTGCGGACGATTTTGTAAGAAAAAGTTAGAAATCAATGAAAAAAATGCATTTGGCTTAGTGTTAAGTACGACGGATAAGTAAAGGCATAGAGAAAAAACTAATTTAATAAAGATTTATGAGTAAATAAAAAAAACAATATTTGAATTTGGAATAAAATCAATAAACGTCATAAAGTTTGCGATACATCAAGTTCTTATTATTTAAACTAAATATTGTAAATCTTATAATAACTGGCTCAAATATCGAATATTTTTATAAAAAAAGCAATACATAAATTTATTGGTTTAAAGTTATGTAATCATGAGGTATGTTAAACCGAAAAAATGTTACGTAAAAATCAATAAAATGTGACTTATTTAAACGATTTTATATTTTTTCCATTTATTAAGGTTTTCTGCTTCCTTCGTCTAAAATAAAAAGAGATAATTGAGGCTCTCTTATATTTTATTTATAATAATTATCATTACAGTTCCTAATATAACCACAAAAACTGTACATATTTTGAAATAACCCAAAAGAGAACGTCCCAAAATTACTTTTACAGCTTTTTTTTTTCATTTACGTAGGTACCTAACCTTTAAAAGATAATAAAATCATAATTTTGTGTAGCGGTAAATTGTTAACGACGGTAATTCGGTAATTATGTGACACAAAGTGACCGACAAGTTTGCCGCCCGACGCCGTTCGCTCTGTCCTTTGATGTTTTACAATGCAACTGTAAAAACTGTTTTTTTTGATAACGTGGTATTTTGTTTGGTTAGTAAAAGGTATATTAGCGTAGTTTTGTTTTGAGGTTAAAATAAAAAAAAAATAAGTTAACGGTACATTTAACACGTCAAAATTATCCATCTATTATTATTACTATCCATCTGTTGTGTACTACAGAGTCCACAATGATCTCAAATAGGTATAATAATTATCACCAAAATTATCTATTACTATTTTTATCCAATTACTGTGCTCCAAAGGATCCATAATGATATCAATTATAAAGTTACCACCAAAAATACATATAGAAAAGCAATAAAGATATTTTTGAGTAATTTTGAAGACGGCAATCTTCAAATAATCCTGCCGACGCACATTTCTCCGTCGCGTCCCGGGAAAAGCTTTTTTCATAAACACATAAGTAAGAAAATGATTATCCCTGTAGTAACATAGTTCATTCGCACTTATAATTAGGTTTTCAAGATAATTTAGGTACTATCGAGCTAACGAGCAAATGTTATTCGATCTTACGTCATTCGATTTCTCGTAAAAAATGAAAAACACGAGAAAATAGAGATTTTTACTTTCTTCTTCGATCTGATTGACCTTCTTTGATAAGAAGTAGCCTAGTGCTGTTCCAAACTCTATCTCTGTGCTAGATTTTATCCAGATCCGATCAGCCGTTCTGGCGTGATTAAGTAACAAACATTTACCTATCCAAACTATCGCATTTATAATAACTATTAATATTACTATTTTACAAAAAAACAAGTGCATCAATAAGTGTTACTCATCCCTTCTAATAATGATCCGTCTTATCCGAGATAATCCGCAAATGATGCTTAAATCCCAACAATTTTTCTGTCCCTCTCAAAATATCTGAATTGTCAACTATTATTTACATAATAAAAACTCAATTGGGCATCAGATTGTTTACAAAATAAAGCTATTAGAGAAAAGGGGAGAAAAAAGGTCCCATTTGTGCGTTGCCGACAGTATAATGTATACACCCGGGTTTTTTTTTGTGAGGGGTGATTTGGGGTGAATGAGATAGTGTTTTGTTTTGATACGATATTTTAGTTATGGATATTTTGATAATGTTTAATTTGATTTTTATTGAGTTACTTTTTTTATTTTTAATGCGTAAATTTGTGAGGATGAATGTATGTTTTTTTTATACGCTTAAAAGCATGAATTGAATTGGCTGAAAGGCAGGCATATAAATATTGATCTAGCTTAACACACAGGGTAATTTCTGTTTAATTTACATATAAAGGGAATAGAAATTACCCAATAACTAATGGAATATTTAGGATTTTGGCTTACTTAATTCTGAAATCTAAGCAGACAATTAATACAAAGGCAGAAGCTACTAAAAAAATATGGGGAAATTGTTTCTTTTTAGTATACGATTACGTTTCTTACATATTTGGGTTCCGCTTAAAAAACGATACAGCATTACTTAGATAATAGTCACGAAAAAATTAAATAGGTTTTCCTTTTTTCGTTTAAAGCTATCTCGCATTTTACTGTCTGGTTTCCAGCATATTATGGATATCATTGCCAGCAATTTTCTTCTTAGACGTTTATGTCTTGGCTAGGAAGACGAGATTGTGGTCCAATTTAAAGATGTCCTGTATACAAAGTCGTTAGGCGGATTTTTCATAAAATTCATTTCACCCCTTTTAACCCCGTTCCAAGAATGAATTTCCAAGAATACTTTCTTAGTGTTAGGTTACATTATAAAAGGAATTCGTGTGCAAAATTTCACGTTTCTAGTTACAGTGGTTTTGGCTGTGCACTTATCGTCAGTCAGGTTCTCCTTTTATATGGTCATAGATCATGCATATATCAAAGTCTCTTTAAAATACGCAAAGGATTTTAATGCAGTTTTCATCAATAGATAGTGTTTCAAGAGTATCACTCTGTCTATTGTTTATGTATCTACATTGCAAACGTGCGAAGCTGGGGCTGGTCACTAGTTTTCTATTTAAAATAATATTTTTTATGTATATTTGTTAAGCTAGCTGTATGATATTTTTTTTTATAATACGCAGACAACGAAAATCAAAATCTAGAACTGAATAAAAAAAAAAAAATTAATAATATCGTGCAATGTGGCAGAGTTGCCGTTCAAAAAATCAATGTTATAGTCCAATTTTTCATAAAAAAACGCTGAACTCAGATGACAGAATTATTTATCTAGGTTTTCATCACCTTTGATGGAACGTAAATTGGTTACTCAGGAATAATTAGCAATGGCTTGTCATTGACATATTATAGGTCGTTATTTTACGATTTACAATATCTTTACCGAGAAAACAATGAAACCTTCTAGCTACAGAACTTCATGCTTTAATTTTGTCAAAATCGGTAAACCAGTAGCAATAAAGACAAAACAGCTACTGTTTAAGAAACTAAGCCTTTGTCATGACACTGTCACAACATGACGTCTGTCAAATTTGCCGCCAAAACGCAGTCAGACATTTGTAAAGAGTTCGTTTTCTTTTGTGCATGTTGGCACAATAATGCATTGTCTTTGCCCAATTATGGAGTGGTGTATTGTAACCGCACTGAAAGTCGAAAATTTCTCTTTTATTGCTGTCGCTAAAGCCTTGTCATCGCTATTAAATTTTGGTTTTACTGCTTCCACATTTTTGGTGAATACGTAATGTTTCTAAGAATTGTTGGTTGTCTATGGTGTGTCGAATTGGTGTATACAGCGTATCTTTCTTTTTGTTTTTGTGGCGACACTTTATTATATCTATAGAATCGCCAATCGGCACTGAAGGTTACCCTTTAGGATTTAATTGTATAGGATTCTAGAAGTCCTAAACTCACAATTTCAGAAATCAATAGTGTACCTTAAATCATATCCTATGACCTAGCTTTCTATCAATGAAAAATTTTTTGTAATCGAGCCAGTACTTTTTGGAGACTCTTATGAAAAACATACACAATTATTTTACGTCACTATAATATTACTTTTTATAGTTTAGACAACGATTCTTTAGACAAAGAAGCTGGCTCAAAAAAAAAAAGCTAATAAAGGTTTTTAATTTTGATTATGCCGTCTATAACATTAATTTGTTCATATTCTTTTTCACAAATTAACGTATATCTTTCAGTAGCTTTTTGCTGCAAAAAACCAGAGCGCATCAAAAAAATACTTATGTAGGTAGGTAAACGTTTCAGTCAAGTTTTAAGTGGTCTATAGTTTACAGTATCATTATCGAACCAAAACTTACTTCTTCGTACAATAATTTATACGCTACTATTTGGCACACATATAAGTATTAAATTAATCTAACTTAACATATAGGACAATAAAAATGTTCTCTCGTTTTTGTGTGCCTACCCGTGGCCTAATTTAGGACTTAAGATTAACTCTGAAGTCTACGCAGACGAAATCACGGACAGAAGCTAGTCCTTAATTAATATCGTAAACGTTAGCCATTTTCCTTAGCTTCAAACTCAAACATATCTTCGTAGTAATCTATAAAGCAAACTCCATTCAACTTGACTAGCGCTGATGCAGTGCTCGCTCCAACTCATACATCACAAAACTAGCTGGTTCGTGTATTAATAACCTGGTTCGCAGTAATAAGGGTCCATGATGTTCAGTGCTCGATGTTATGGAAGATGAGAGCGCATGATTAAAAGTTTAGGGTGGAGGTACAGCGGGAGCGGTGTGGGACTGACTTTTGTTAGGTAGGATTTGGTTAGAGAAAATGTAAATGTGAAAGGTATGGTATTTATTTATTAACTAATATAAGGAGAAAAGATTTGTATTTTTGTTTGTAATCGAGAAACTTAAAAATTACTTAACCTATTTAAAAAATTATTTCGCCTATGGAGAGCAGCGATTAACATAATAATAGGTATTTTTAGGATCTGTGTATGATACAGCTGCAATTAAAGTATTTATTATATATTAGGGTTTACCTATAGCTTGTGTTTACATTATGTCCTTATTATAACAAATTATCAGCCACGGTCTATAAAGTCGTTAATGATTCATATTCATATGGAGTTTCCTTAACAAAATAATTTTAAAATACAGATCTACTTGTAACACAAAAATTAAGGCAAATTACCACTTCACACCAATTAGTGAGAATTACATCAACATAAAACACTAAAAGGTATGACAAAAAAGTTAAACAATGTCAAATCAATTCTAATCCGCCAACGCTTACTTTAACAAGGAAAATGTATTGCGACAAATGTATCTAGAACAAGGTCCCATTGTGCTACCGACCTAACGCTCCCGACGCGAGCTTCAACAAAGCTCATGAGCGAAAGAGACGGCAAACGATTATGAAGCCCCGCCCTGATTGGTGGGGATAAAAACGAGCCACGTTATTGGTCAACGCATTATAGATTTTTAGTGAGGCGGGGTGCGCTGTGCAACGAAAACAAACTGACAGTTGACAGTTCACTTTTTCGATCGAAGGCAAAGGCAACAAGCGAGGCTGTTTATTTTTTTTTAAGATGGAGGCTTTTAGGAATTATTCGTTTGACCATAAATCGATTCAAGAGCCGTTAACTGTAGATTTAATGGCTAAAAGTCATGTGTTTAGTGATTTGGGCGTTCAGAATATTACCCCGCCATCGTCCCCTAAGAGTAAAGGTATGTGTTTAATTAATAAATTAACCTAATTATAATTTTCAAGCATGTTGTTATGACCTTATAATTATTACATTCGACTGTTTATTTTTCGTGTCCTTGTCAGATTTGATTCTCTTTATTATTATTTCTTACTTATATGTTTGTATAATAGTTGTTGTGATGATGACTGTGTTATTGTTTTTTGTTGTTGGTTGTTTGAGGGTTGTTGTGTTTCTTTGAGATCAAATTGTGTTAAGTTTTGATAGGGATTTAAGGAGCAACGAGATTCCATTGTTTTTTTTCCCTGTAAATAACTTTAGAAGCGTCTTGGTCTAATTAAAATCAACGATTTGATTTTGACTTTGATCATGGACAGTTCTTTTAGCATGTAGGCTTTTAGATTGGGATTGTCTTAACATAGTATTAGCTTATTATGAAATAACGTCATAGTTACTATTTGTACAAAGTAGCTTCCCGTCGTCTGTACCCTTAGATCTTAAAAACCACGTAACGGATTTTAATGCGGTTTTCATCGATAGATAAAGTGATTCAAGAGGAAGGTTTATAGGTATAGGTACTTATATCAACATTGCACCCGCATGCAAAGCCAGAGCGGGTCGCTAGTGCTAAATACAAAAACAAAATATTTTATTTTCGTATTTAGCACAAATTTTTAGATCCTCCTTGTCGGCAAAGCGGCAAAATAAGTCCTCAAATAATAAGTTGTTAAATTAATAATTATTATAACAGTAATAAACGTTGTAGCCTTCGTAATAATCCACAAAGCACCGGCTAACGGACAAGACATTTTTATAAACACACAAATTTTGGCAGGTAACACTTAAACCATCATAATTTTACGACCAACGAGCGTCTTTGCTACACGAACATAAGCCTTATTGGTACACAATACAGTTTTTTTTTAAGTTTTTCGAACGGTACTTATAAGTTTGCCAAATTGTATGGCAATTATTACCTTTTTACAACTGTCTTTGAGTCTCGCCGACTCTTTGTTGGTGTTAATAAAATTATAAAAATATTTTTTGAGTTCTGTTCGGTTTGGGTTAAATATTTTTATTAGTCTATAATGTTATCTGGTTGTACCGTTAGGTAAGACTTTTTTTTTTAAGTCTAGCAAGAAGTTACGTTTCTATCTCTCGGTGTGCTAATTGCCTTATTAATTGCTGTTTGCAAATTTTTATTTAATGACTTTAGGAAACATTTGAATTAAGAAATAACTGTTTTGTGATTTTACTAGCTTTTTCCCGTGATTCGTCCACGTATGTCGCTTAAAAGTATCTTTTTTTTTTAGTTTAAACTTACCTCGAAGCTTTTATCAAAATCGGTTCAGTAGTTTAGTCTTGAAAGCTTAACAGATAGAGTTAAATATGTGGATAGTTTGGATAAAACTTTGTTGGTAATTTGGTATTTAACTTAATATTTTATTCAAAGTAACTTACACAAACGTTAAAACTAATAATCAAAACGCTAAACCAACTAAACCCTGTTACATTCAACAATTAAACTAAACAGTCTCCATAACAATTAACACACACCATCTACAATAAATTAGTCAAATAAAGCCAATACAACTTACCACAGCTGCTACCACAAAGGTTAAATAGCTTGTCTATGAAAAGAAAGTGTGGGTGGATTCCCGCCATTATTTGACAGATGACAGTTAGCCGCCATTTTAATTGGTGTCAATAAATTCAGGAACATGTTAAGCGAACGTGGAGCGAAATAATGCCCGATTTAGTTTAATTAATTATGTGGTAATTTTGCTGACATGGTGCTGTTAATTAGGCGTTAGGATTTGCAATGTGCTGGGATTGTAATTAGCTTGTGTTTAGTAAGGAATAAGGTGTAAATTCCATTGTTATTATTCGAAAATGACAACTTCGTATATACTCCTTAATTAAGCAATTATTTCTCTTTTCTTTTTTATTGTAAAAATAAAGTGAAATTTAGTAAGTTATTTTTTAGCATTTCTTTATGAAAAGACAATTATAAAAAAAACACTTAAAAAAAAAAACACGTAGATTCAATATTTTTTTTCTTGTTTATGACGTTCAAAAGGGCCCTTCAATGGCCTTATTGAAATAAATGATTTGACTGTGTCATTAGAAAACTGACATTTGCCTAAAACCAAAAAATATGACTACGTCATTCCCAATTTTACAATAGGTAATTCACAGTAACATTATAAATGCGAAAGTAGCTGTCTATCTGTCTGTTACACCTTCACGACTAAACCATTGAACCGATTTTGATGAAATTTGCTACCGAATAAGTTTAAACGCCAAAAATGACATAAACTACTTTTTATTCTGCGATAACCGTCATTAACACAGACGAAGCCTCGAGCAAAAGCCAGTATTAACTAAACGACAACCAATCAACATCTACAAAGGGTCAACCTTGTAATATTTCATGCCAATTGGGCTTAAACTGATTTCGTTTTTACTGGTTCCCTATAGCAACATTAATCTTCATTACTTCGACTAGTAGATACGAATTTTATCGTGTAAATTGTGTTCGGGACTTAGGGGAGTTTGAAAAGGGGGGATGACACCATGTAATTGGCTTTATTTGCAGTAATTGTCTTATGCCACTGTATTGTTGTTGTAAATTGTTTTTAATTCCTATGGGACTAAGTTTTGATTATGTTTGGAGAGAATTTATGCGAGAAGTTTTGAAGAGATTTTTGCTTATATCTTACCATCCATACTTAATATTATAAATGCGAAAGTAAATCTGTCTGTTTGTCTGTTACGCTTTGAAGACTAAACCACTGAACCGATTTTAATGAAATTTGGTACGGGGTAAGTTTGAACCCCGAGGCCTCTTTTTATTTGACTTCGACTTTGACTGCATGCGTGATAGACGACGTTTACGCGGACGAAGTCGCAGGCAATAGCTAGTATTATTATAAATACGAAAGGTTGAATGGATGGATGTTTGTTTCTGAATCACGCCAGAAATGCTCAACGGATCTGGATAAAATTTGGCACAGATAAAGATTATATTCTCGTACAGCATATAGGCTACTTTTTATTCCTGTAAAAAGTACGGCTCCCGTGGTGTAATTCTGAAATTTACACAGACATAGTCGTAGACAGAAGCTAGTATTTTATAACTTAGAGATTCACTTGAAGTTAGCAAAGTTTTTAGACCATGGTAAACAACAATTTTATCCTTATTAGCTTAAGCCCAATTCAAGCTTTTAATATTTCAACTTTGACAAAAATAATAGAGAATGTTGTAGCTAAGTAACAACAGCCGCACAGGTCATCAGGTTCATCAGGTTAAGCTACGCTTGCCGGGGTTGGACCATGGATGGGTGACCATCTTTACACACCGAGACTCCTCCGTGCCTCGGAAAGCACGTTATACCGTTGGTCCTGGCTATCATTCGTGAATCTTTGACAGCCGCCCGAAAGTCTGACAACCAGTCATACCAAGCGGTATCGTATTACCCAGTTACTGGGTTGTGGAAGTCGCTCCATGTAAAATACTGGTATTTAGCTGCATCCAGTTAGACTGGAAACCGACTCCAACATAGTTGGGAAAAGGCTAGGCGGAATGATTGAGGAACAAAAATAATACTTAGTAATTTCACTATTGTTACGAATATCATAGATAAAATCACAAATATCTAATAAAACGTTAATATCGTTTTAATTTCAAAATCAGCAGAACGATCAAACCAGCCAGTGTTCATAGACAATAAACGTATTAAGGGGAGCCATTCACGGCAATACAATTACCGAAGCGTGCCACGCACGGGGCGGCGGCAGTTCTCGATAATCCAATTGTTAATGTATAGGCTATCGGTTTCCGCCTATTACTGTGGCAATTTGGTTCGCAAATTGAGCGGTGTCGCGATTAATTAGCCGTTTAGTGTCGGTCTGTGAATGGGAAGTTTTATTGAATTATTCTTTTGTTGTGTCATGGGTTAATTTTGTTGTTAATTGTATTTGGGATAACAAATAATAGTAGTTTGTTTTATTGTGCGGTTACAGTTAGATGGTTTTAGAATTACAGTTCTTTTTTACAATATCAACATTAATATAATGAAAGCTGAAGAGTTTTTTTTTGTAGCTTTGTTTAAACGCGCTAATCTCTTTAACTACCAGTCGTATTGGATAAAATCTTTTTGTATATGATTGCCAGATTCATAGTGAATAAAATAGGCTATAGAACATCACGCTACGACCCACATGAGCCGAGCAGTGACCAAAAACGTAACTTAACACGAGTGAAAAAAACCACCCGAACTTGAAATAATAAAAGTCATAGACAAAAGTCAAAACAGACTTTAAACATTTATGGCACAATCCAAACACTTTTGATACCACAAATTGGCTATGATCAGATCGCATCCAGCCAATTACAGTGTTGCCAACGCTAATTATACCAAAAAGTCTGGTGCCGTATTAGGTATCATTTATTAGGTAAATGATTTCAGTACTGGTTTTGGTGTGTATGTTAATAGGTAGACCACGACATGTTTCATAACGTTTCAATAATGTTCTCGACTGTTGTTGATATATTGTTTTATCGGAACACCAAGGTTACTTGTATAGAGTTGTAACGACACCACCGGATGTAAGAATGAACGGTCGTTTTCAAAATTAGAATTGGAATATTCGAAATTTTTTGAGTGGTTAGATTTTTGGAACGAAAATCGATGACGTGTGTAAGTTTGAATCTGATTGGTTATTAATAATTCTCCGTGTTTTAGAATTTGTTAGCAGATTTTTTTAGTCGTCGGGTGCATTATCTTTCTTTTTGTATATAATTATATTTTAATTACTTAATATTCAATACATTATCTTTCTTGCCCATTTCTCAAGAAATAAGTCGATTATCTTTTATTTATATAAGCGTCTGAAAACCATTATAAAGCTTTCATTACACGAAAGAAAAGTCTCTCACGACAATTATCCCTGCACAGTGTAACACAGCCTTAAAACGTTATGACTGTACCAAGTATTGTGTGTTCTACCCATTAGCGGACATTTTGAAACAAAGATGCGGTTTCGAAATAAATTGACGAAGCGACACCATTGGCTGATGTCATGTTGCATGAGTCTGTAATGAACACTAATGTGTGTGGCTTAAAAATTCTCAATTTTAAAAATATTACACATAAAATAAAAACCCATTTAATTTATTTCGTGTTACACTAGTTTACGATTATTATCATTAATAAACAGGAACAAAATAAAGCGTTATTAATAGGCACCGGTCATATAAATTGATGTAAAAAAAAAACAAACTTAAAATACTTTCCGTGTCGCCATATTAAAGTATGATTCCTTCCTAAATATAGAACGGAAGCTTTTAAACGGAAACTTTTTTAAATCTCAATCGTTTCCTCGTTCTTTTTTCGAAAAGACACACGCCAATAGCGCAGCTGGGGACCATAGACATCTCACTAAAGAGGTTGTAACGTAAAAAGTTTGTACAACAACAATTTGTTGAGAGGAAGCCACCGGCTAGACTATTGCAAATTGGTTTTTGAGTGTTCTGTCGCCACCCAGCATGGGAACGACTCAAGTGGCTCAGACGCCACGAATGACGATTAAAAAAAATCATGAATCGTTTAGTCCGACGCACTTATGAAAGCAATAAATTTTCACTGATGCGAAATTATTACAGCTAAAGTTTTCGTCATATTTTTTATTTTATTTAACGAACATCTTTATTGGGATATGCATGTGAATTGGCTGCTAACCCAAAAAAGGTTTTTAGCATCTCAATTTACGTTGAATATAAGCGACAAAACGCTAATGTAATTCCAAAACGGAAATAGGAATGAACGTCTTAATCACGCCGCCATTAAAACAATACGTGACTTTTAAAAGCGTACGATGTTCTTTTTTCAAAACGGGCATGTCAAATAGTGCTCCCGTTTGCCGCGCCCTTTTAAATTTAGAACCACTTCAGCGACTAATCAGATTTGTAAAGTCGGCTTTTTGGTTGGTGGAGTTATTTTTTTAAATTGAGCGGCGATTGACTGAGACTTTCGGCCTCTTTGTGTTGTGTTTATATGAAATAGACAAACTGTGCATGGGAAAATATTTAATTAGACAATAGCTTATTTGTGTTTGTTCTGTTAATGTTACTCTTGAAAGTCTGGGTGCGCGCAATTAGCACCTACGGGCTACTGGTTCCCGACCGGAGCGTTCGGTTATATCTTTTTTACTGTTTTACGACAAGTCAATTTCGAATTCAGGGAATAATTAGTTTTTAAGAACCATTGAAGATTGATGGCTTTCTTTTTGAAAAAGGTTTTACACCTGTGGTTGAATTTACTTTGGAATCAGTTTTAGTCCAAGAAGTTTTTATCGCGTCTTAGAAATTACTAGTTATATTCATTTATTTTACTTTTTTATATTGTTAACAGACTTAATAAATAATAATATTATTGAAAAAAATAAAACAATAGAACCTAAAACTACATTGCGTAAAAAAATCCTTCGCGTCGCTGTCAACTGGAAATGTGCCCAAAAGATTAGCGGCATTGCTTAGCCTCTGGCCAAGGTATCAGCCAACCCTTGAAATAAAGAAAACCTGTCTAAGACAGAAATATACATCACCACGCGCGAAACGGTTAATGCTTAGCATAATGCCGTGGCCCGTGCACGACGGCACGGCACCGGTTTTCAGCCGGCTTCTTCCGATATCTCTAGCAGCAATTACAAAACAGAAGTAGCAAATGTCCTACCGCCTGATCAAGTAGTTAATGTCTAAACGTCTAGACGTAATTAAGATAATTATAAAGCCAACCGCACTCGAGTGGTACTCACAACCCTTTAGAGCATGTTAAGATAACTCGTAATCGGTCCTCAGGATCTTTTGAGAGATTTTTAACTGGTGCGGGTGTTTTTAATGTGATGCGGTTCATTTATTACTAGATTTCGTCCGCGAGTTTGTCCGAGTAAATGTCGGTTACCGCGGACGCAGGCGAAGTCGCGGAATACATAGGATGGGGGCTCACGACTTCGTCCGGGTAAATTTCAGTTACCGCGGAATACATAGTTGCTTATGTCCTTTCTTGGGTATCAAATACATCCTAATTGGGTCAGTGCTTTAGTTGTGAAAACGCAACAGACAAACGGACAGAATTACTTTCATCATACATTCATCTACTTAAAAAATACTCTTTTAAGACATTGTAGTCGGCCCTCTGACTCACAGGGAAACATAGACTTTTTATGTGTATCCAAAAACAAAGGTACCTATAACTCTACATAATGATGAGGTAAAAATGACCGCGTGGGTTAAAGAGACTAACTATATCAAGCCAATGATGGTTTGTCGGTCATTACATTAAGGAGCAATCGAATTACAAAAAAGATATACTTAAATGGCTGAAAGAGTTTTTTATAACATTTTTCTTTCTTTGTTCACAGAATCTCTAAGTCCACAGTCGGAACAGATGACAAACTCCAACCAAACGGCACCAGACCCCAATATCAGGTTTGTTGAAATAACATGATTTCTATTTTTTTAATGATTAACTTACATCTACTTCAAAGTCAGTATTATGTCTTATAGTGACGACGTAACTATAGAGGTCGTCGGAATTTTTACTTCATGATCATCTTCAGCAACTAGAGGCCCACTGCTGAATATTTCTCCAATTCTTCTCAAATCACACGTCATTTAATTAAATAAATAAATAAAATAAATAAATAAATATGAATTTGATCCCCGGCTTCTATCGGAAGCATTCTTTGTTTCCATATGCTGCATTACTCTTGCGCCAGCCGGAGATTACTATATAATAATTGATAATTGTCGGTTGCTGTCTAATTTCATCTTAAAATCGCCTCAGAGGCCTGTGAGATCTCAGATCAAGTTAATTTGTGAATAAATAACAAAATTATCTTCTTTTCTCCCCTAGGAGATACCGTACAGCATTCACACGTGAACAACTAGCAAGATTAGAAAAGGAATTCATGAAAGAGAACTACGTTTCAAGACCTCGACGATGCGAGTTGGCGGCGCAGTTGCAACTACCGGAATCAACTATCAAGGTAAGGACACTGATTTGAATTTTGAATGGTGGCCATTTTGATTCAGCCATGACAGTTGATTTTGTTCGTTAAGCCGTTGGTCTCGGCTGTCATAAGTGGATCTTTGACAGTCGTTACGGGTCGTCAGAAGCCCGAAAGTCTGACAACCAGTCTTACCTAGGGGTATCATATTACCCAGTTACTGGGTTGTGGAGGTCAGATAGGCAGTCGCTCCATGTAAAATACTGGTATTCAGCTGCATCCGGTTAGACTGGAAGCCGACCCCAACATAGTTGGGAAAAGGCTAGGCAGATGATGAGTTGATTTTGTTCTTAATTTAAACTGACGATCCGAAATTGTTTGCATTTTTTTAGAAAATAAAATAAAATATAATATAAAATACATCATAAGTACAAGCTTTTGCCTTTTGCATAAATGTCGGTTATCGCGGACGCAGACAAAGTTGCGGAATGAAAAGTAGCCTATGTCCTTTCTTGGAGCTCAATCTTACCACGTACCAAATATTATCAAAATCGATTCAGTGGTTTAGTCGTGAAATCGTAACAGACATATAGACAGAGTTACTTCCGCATTTATTATATAAGTATGGATAAACGTCAAATTTACTGTTTTTTTTTCTTTTTGCGAAATTAACGTTGTCTTCTCAAAACTTAATCATTCTTTTCAAATAAACTTGCAGTTTTGATCTAACAAAACAAAACAATGACACACTTTTTACACAGACAGTGACTCAACCAATTATACCCTTACAAATTTCTCTTGAAACATTTACGAAACAAAACTAGGTACCTAATTAAATTAAGCTCTCAGTCCGCCCCCTCAATGTGACACATACAAAACGGGATATTATTTCAGAATCACATTCGTACCACCCACGAGTTGTCCCGAATAATACCGACCTCTGTTTAATAATGAAGTGGCAACTGTTTTCGTAATGTCACTATCAATTGACAAGTGAACGCTACTAAGTGACGAGTAACAGATCGCTTGACAGTTGTGACATTTTATTTTTGCGTTAGGATTTATGATTTGTTTCCTTTGCGTGCAAAAAGCAATGTGTCATAGTAAACGATTCAGGCAAAGTCGAAGTTAAAGCATTTAGACTATTTACAGGCACTTTTGAATTGTCAGGGAGTTGGTCAGTTAGTCAGAAAGTTGAAGCTAGTTGCTCGTTCCAAACGTAGATAGGCTTTTACGGAGAAGAATGAGCAAGAAACCCCACGGATACGAAATAGTAAAATACAAATCAATAGGTAGCTAACAATAGTCGAAACAATTGCCAACTGATTCGTTAACAAGAACTCATGACTACGATGTATGATGCCTCAATAAACTTCAATTAGATCCTCTATGATTTCCATAGACGAACGCTCTATTAAGCGCGCTAATTCGCGAGAATTTGTTTACTTAATGTGCGAAGAATGAGACGGTTCTTTTGTGAATTTTAAAACATGATTTTATGTAATGAAAAGTAATTAGTGTTTTTTATTTTATTGAATGATCATACGAATATTATACTAAGAGTACTTTTTCGAAGATCAATGCTAAAGTATATTTAAAACTATCTCTCTGTCAAAATTCATCCAGATCCGTTCAGCCGTTCTGGTATGATTGGGCAACAAACATCCGTTCATCCAAACTTTCGTATTTAAAATTTAATTCAGCAAAGTTTAAATTAACTACAAATTATTTTCAGTGTTTGACAGATGGAAGCTTTAAATTACGTTTTTAATGCTAGCAGATAAACGAGACAACAACACTTATTTTTCAACGCCATCTTGCCTGCCAAATGTCATTAACAAACCTATATAATTTAACAAAAAAAAGTAGGTAAATAGTTACAAAGATCTTCATTAGCAACAAAATGTTTCAATTATAAAAATTCCACATTAAAAACTACACGCCAATTTAAATTTAAATTCTTCAGTTTGGTCATAATGTCAATTATCACTTCCAATAAAAAAAAAGAAAACCGTAAACAAAAAAAAAAAACATATGTTTTTTATTACTTCATTCGAGTTTTACATTCATGCTAATTTGTCGATAGGCATTAAAAGAAGCCGACCGAGTTATTCGGTAGCTGTGTGATGCTAATGAACATTAATGCGGGGAACGGAACGTAGGGATTATAAAATGACCATATTAGTACAGGGTCCCGTGGTAGAGAAATTTTAGGCGAAGGTGTGATAAAATTCGAAATATTTCAGTGTAATTTAGGTTTGTGACACCTGTCTTTCATTGCTTGTGTATCACTGACATTTCATTAGAATTCTTTTTATAAATATTGGAATAATATTTTGTTTTAAATGGTCAGGGTTTTATTTTTGTCTTTGGTAAAATAATAATTGAACAAGAATAGAAATAAATACTACATACTCTATGCTATGAAATCTAAATTAAATACAAAAGCAGTTTATAAAACACAGCGATTATAAAAGCCCGCTCGCCGCTGTCAACAAAGCCTCGACTCCGCCATCATTAGTGAGTGAGTGAATGAAAACACTTCATCGGTTGTCTACGGGCATCTGTTTTATGGCGCGATAATACCAATTAAAAACTATTAAATTATACCTTTCGGCTACCATTTGATGAGTTATAAAGAACTGGATTTTTATTCGTATGTTTGTTTATTGTGATTAATTTTTATGACAGTCGTAAATGCTGTGTAACGTGTCAATAAATGAATAGAGGTTTTGAATTTCCAGATTAGTTTGCGCAATGAACGGTTTAGATTGTCGCTGGCGGCTTTGATTGATGTAGTTTGAAATAATTATCTAAGAAGTTCGACTTTGAACTGTACAAATTGCGTATCATTGCTCATTAAAAAAAAAAACATCCGTCAAACTTTATCAGTCAACGTCACAATTTTTTCGTCTCTGTTTTGTAACGTAGACGTTTTATATTTACATTTAAAGTTTGTTCTTCGCCTTTATATTTGAGCATTGACTTTTAGCCAAGCCGTTAAGCCCCTTGTTTTATTATTTCTGCACAATAAAATGCAATAATCTTCTTGGAAGCGCTAAAGGAAAGTCGTTTTGTGCGAGCGTTCGCGCGGTTCCCGCCAATTAACACTTTGCGAACAAAGATGGCCGCCTTTTGGAGGGAAAGTCTTTGTGTACATACATTGTAAGGGCGGCTATTATGCTGTGTTTAATGATTTTAAAAGGATCAGGCTGGGACGTAATGTAAGAAGGATTTGTTGACTGCTTGATGGAGAAGATTTATTCAAAAATGGAACATAAATTCAGACCGTCTTTCCATGCACGATACTTTTCTTCTTATTCCAAAATCAAATTGTATTCTTTTTTCAAAATGGTCTTATACTTTTTTACGAATAAAACGTCAAAAATTTTAATGTCGAATTTATTTTGAACTATTTACGACTACTCAGCCAATGAAAACATGCAATTAATTAGAGATATAGTGCTAAAAACCTACCGTTCTAATAGATATTTTTTATGCATCTATGCCCTAGAGTTATTGAGCAAACTCAGTCGGCAAGATTGCACGTCAAAACACTGAAATATTATTGATATCATTGTGGAAAAAGAATGTCAAATTGCACCAACATTTGAGTAGATGCTACGATCGATAACCTACTGTCTTATATAATTCAATTACAGTTGAAATCTATTAGTTCTGTGGTTTCCGACATGGGCTAAGAAAACTTTACCTTTAATAATATTTTAAATCTGTAGAGTTATTTTTGTTTGAGTGCGCGTAACTCCGGAACGAATGGTCGGATTCTGAAAAAATATCGCTTATGGGAAGCTACATCAACCCTGATTGAAACTATACGCTATATTTTACTGACATATCAAATGAAGGTATATATTAGAAAATCTAGCAAATCATTCATTCATTCGTTCTCCTCTATACATAGGTTGTTTATTTTTGTATAGACAGTTGTATTTTTTTTTAATATCAGGTACATAGTTGGTCCCATGCCTGTTGGACTGCCTCGTTTATTATAAAAATGCAACTGTTACTGTCTGACTGATCTATCAACACATAGTTCAAACCCTTATTGTGACGTAGGAATGCGCTAATAAAGCATTTTCCAATATTCACCCCCTAAGGGGATGAAACGGAGATACAAAGTTTGTATGGAGAAACAAGATTAGATCTCCAATAACCGACATTTACGCGGACGAAGTCGCGGGCAGAACCTAGTAAGTCAAGTAATTCAGCATTCCACGCTTTCAAAACTCCATGTATTGCGATAATAGAGTTTTATTATGTCTATTAGCACTTTGTATAATGATGTTAGGTTGGCATTACTGATTTCTATTTTATTAGCCAATGACGTCCGTAGCAACATAATTTGTGAAGTAGGTTTTAAAAGTTCACACGGGTTTTTTATTTTTTAATAACTATGTGCATTTCTCGCCTGAGAATCGTAGACTTTTGACGTAGTTTAATTTATTTTCTGTGTGCTGTTTATCTAGTGAACATAAATGGTATTGGTGTCTCAACTGATATTAGTAACCTAATTGAAAAGGGTGTGCGTGGAGTCTTGCTCATTCTTCTCCATAGAGGCCTACCTACGTTTTGGAACGAGCAACTAGCTTCAACTTTCTGATTAACTGACAGAAACTTTGACAATTCAAAAATGATTGTAAATGATCTAATTAAAATAATTTTGATTCACTTTGATTTTGATTACATAACAGAAAAACTCATCAACCCCCAGATATAATGCCTACTTATTTCAACCCTCTATGCGCAATTTTATTTTAAATGAACATCCCATTAAACCCCACATCTTTTTGTCAACAGGTATGGTTCCAAAACCGAAGAATGAAAGACAAGAGACAACGCATAGCCGTCGCCTGGCCCTACGCAGCCGTTTACAGCGACCCGGCTTTCGCCGCATCTATCCTCCAAGCCGCTGCCTCATCCGTCGGCCTACCTTACGGATACCCCTCCCCAGCGCTAATTCCCCCCTTTCACAACCCCCAGCTTCTACCCGCTGGGTACCCCTACCCCTACCCTACGTACCCCCGCTACCCTTACATCCCCCCTACTCCCCCCTCGCCCGTAAACGCTGAAGCGACGTCACTAAGGCCCGCTTATTCGAATTTTAACTTAAATGTTGATAAATAATTTTGGGTTTTAATTTTCCCGTTGGGGTTTTGCGTTAAGGAAGTTTGCCAAATGGGTTGGTTGTCATACAATTATTGGTGATTTTGAGAAAAGGAAGGTATTGTGTAAAATTGGGGGTGAAAAAGTACATACAGTTGAGTTTGACCCCCAAAAATTACCAATATGTAACCCATTTGGACAAGAAAGAATGATTGTAAATATTTTTTATTAGTTAATTTATTGAATGCTGGTCATACCTGTAAGTGAACGACTTCGAATGAATGAAATGAATGATTTTGTAATTTTCATTTAGAATAGACGTGAAAAATGTATTGTACAGTAATTTATAAGTTTTGGTGATTATTCATTCCATGTAATGCTCCAAATTAGTAGTTTTGTCTATGGTAAGATTTAATTTTAGAATTTTGACATTGTTTTATTAGACAATTTTCCAAATACTTTTCATCCATTTTAAAAATATGAAACACTTTTGAGAAGCAGTACCTACTTAATTTCTTTAGTTTGACATGATTTTTAATTACTTATTATTTTGTATTCTTTTTTAATAAATTGTATAAAGCCAAAGTAATTTAAATTGTAGTAAAAATTAGTGCAATACAGATCTATAATGTCAATGTCATCTATTGACATCATGTCATTATTGAGTGACAGCGCAAATAGGGTCGAACATTATGCTGAAGCAGTTTTCATTGATTAATTGATAATGAACTTAGATGTAATAGAAATAGAGGTCAAGATTGCTTAATTGCGTACAAAACAAAAATTCCACGAGGAAATTTTAGCACACAATATTTAAGTTTGTCTTATAATTCATTAAATTACAGGCAAAGGCCTCTTTTCATACAGAGAAATCACGGCCATTGATCACCACTCTTGCTCAAGGCGGATTGGCGATTACAGGCTTACATTAATTGTAAGTCCAGATTTCCTCTCGATAATTATACATTAATTAATTAATGAGAACTGCTCGAATATATTGTTTTTATATTTGCGCTGACTTGTCATAAGCAACAATGGCTCTACTTCCAGCGACAGGTTTCGTCCAGACTTGCGACTAATCGTCTACGTAAAAACTAAAAAATAATTATTTATTTAATTTGTCAGACAAAGTCCTTTTATTGTTAGTAATTGTTATATTTCTATGTAAAAATAAAAACATTTTTTTTTATCACATTGTATTGATGCTTTAGTTAGGCAGATCATTCTAGAACTGTTTGACCAAAACCCGAAGAAAAGCCTTCATTTGCCGAATTCTGTCTCCTGTTTTTTTAACGTTGGTGGCCCCGATAATTGTTTTTATTTATTAACACCTGTACGTACGTTTCGCATTATGGATTGCAATAAATGATAGACATTTAAAGCAAATTATTTTTAGAACAGCGCAAATCGTTTGCGATTTTTAGTCGCAAGTCTGTACGAAACCTTTTATTGTAAATGTTGTGTAAAATATTAATGTTTAATTAGTTAAGTGTTAGTGTTCATAGTAAAATAGATAATTGTTTAATTAATTCATTTACTTATAATTAAAAATCTTAGTTTGTAAGAGACATTGTAAAAATTACATTTTAAAATATAAAAGAAAAGAATAAATAAGAAAGTTATTATATACATTTATTTTGTTGTTTTATTTTAGTAAAAGAATCCGAATATCCTTACAAGTTGGGCCATATTTACGTCAATAAGTAATTTCAAAATAAAAATATTTTTTACTAAATCTCGTATAATATCAGAATTGCGTATCAAAACATTGACAAGTTCTTAAGGTTACTTGCTATATAACCACTGGATAAGTACTGGTAACTCACATAATCTGGCAGATAATTTCATCATAACAATGTGTTCAATTTTTTTATAAATCTATCCTTTTACAAATCTATGAGAAGTTCGTTGACGCGCGTAGTTCGATGTGCTACGCGTCGTGCTACGGCGTAGCTGTGCTCTACGAGGTTACGATCGCGTAGTACATTATAATAATTTTCTAATAACTGAAGGTGAATAATATAATTCTACTAACAATCTCATCTCAGCGATAATCAGTGTCAAAAACTGTAGGTATATTTGGGGGTTTGACAGATTGAGGTTAGAGATTAAATAGTGATCGTTCCTAAAAGTAAATAGAATTACAATCATCATTTTTTTTTTATGTAGTCTGGTAGAAACTTTATAACCCGAAAATAGTATGCTGTGGTCTTAGGTTCGATACCCAGGTCTGTTATTGGGTTTTTCTTTCATTTATCTATTCAGTAGCAGCCTTGCTCGGAGTCTGGATTTGTGTCCGATTGACGGCAATAGGCGAGCCAATTGCATGGGAGCTAAACATAACTGGTGAAATGTGTATGCACTAATAGGTACACCTCTGCCTAACCTTTCGAGGATTATAGGCGTGATGTTATGTTTTAATTTAGAATAAGCTCAGCAGCCGCATATGTGACCAACGAGGCTGTCATAAGGCTCCTATACACAGCGCCGTCGACAGGGCCGCCGGCTATTGTCGGGCGCTTGTGCCGCTGAGCATCATTTCAGTTATTTTGTCCATAGCGAATTGACCTTGCAACCCATGTGGCCATGCCGTCGGCTCCTTTGTGCGGCAAAGCATACGGCTTTTTATGCCGTCGGCCGCACCGCGGCTTTCCCGGCGGCCTTACTGTATGTAGGGGCCTTTATACTATCCTCATCATCATCTGCCTAGCCTTTTCCCAACTATGTTGGGGTCGGCTTACAGTCTAACCGGATGCAGCTGAATTTTACATGGAGCGACTGCCTATCTGACCTCCACAACCCAGTAACTGGGTAATATGATACCCCTAGGTAAGACTGGTTGTCAGACTTTCGGGCTTCTGACGACCCGTAACGACTGTCAAAGATCCACGTATGACAGCCGGGACCAACAGCTTAACGTGCTTTCCGAGGCACGAAGGAGTCTTGGTGTGTAAAGATGGTCACCCATCCACGGACCAACCCCGGCAAGCGTAGCTTAACCTGACGGATCGACCCGTGCGGCTGTTATTACTTAGCCACGAGCTCCTCGCGGCCTTTATACTATCCTATAACTGTCTATATACATTCCCATAAGGTTATAGGTAAACTTTACCTCCACCGAGCCAGCTAACCTTTATATACCGTTCAATAACGAGCCACCCATCAGCTCGGGCGCACTACGTTACTTAATAAGACACCCGTTACCGACGACAGAGGGACGACCGCGGCACGGGGGCACAGGGACGGACTGGGACGCGGACACCGCCACCCTAGCTGCTAGATTTTCTTTCGGAGGAATCGTAATTCGTGATTCTTTTTTTGACAGCGAGAACTAAAAAACTATACTATGAAGTTTATTATTTATTTGTATTCTTGTACATTCGCTAGCAGATCAGACCTTTTCGTTGTAAAATTGCTCTTATTACAACCGCATAAGATATGCCACAAAGTTTACTAAGTTTAAAGCGTTTTGTACATTTAACTGATCTTGAAGATTTTTTCGTATTTTTTATAAAGTCATAAAATTCATCCCACGAAAACTTTGAACTCTACCTATCCTACTAAGGTCTAGAATCATTTACTGAATCCATGGTAAATTTATTCGTTATGGCAATGATGGGTGTAAATAACGATGCTGAAAGTTACATGGTCTTTCCATGATTGGGTTAATTTTTTTTTTTCTCAATGTTACTTAGTTGAGTGATGTGTCTCTTTGCACTCCGTATTATTGCGACAGCCTCAATCCATCCCTGTATCACCAACGACACGAGTCACTGTGTCTGTGTGGGTGTTAATTAAACGGTCGCACGTATCGGAGCCTTTAATGGGGGTGATGTATGGGATGTATGGCTTACCTGTGATGTGTTGTAGGTGTGTAGTGTGTATTGATTGTGGGTGAAATGGGGAAAATATATTTCCGATCGTGTTTTTTTTTTCTGCCTTTTTGGTCTAGTGGTCGCAAAGCGCGACTGCTGAGCATGAGGTCTTGGGTTCGATTCCTAGCTCGGGCGAAGTGTTATTAGGTTTTTCGATCAGGAATTTCACAGTAGCAGCCTCGGTGTCTAGATTTGTCCCTGGCTGATGGCAATATGCTACACTGGAGAATAATATAAATTACACAACATCACGCTTGTTATCCCCGAAGGACAGAGGTTTATTAATTTTACCATCAAACAAATTAGGGATCCGTAAAAATATTCATTTGGGCGAAATCACAGTCAAAAGTTAGTTTAGAAAAAAAATATTTGTCGTTATTCCATCAACATAGAAAAATCAACATTATACCAAAAGAAAATGACACAAACATATAAAAATAACGTAATTGTGAGAAGAACTCGCGACAATAATAGTTCGATAACAAATATGGCGGACATACATCTACGCACTGATAACTGAGTAATAAATGATATACGAATTACTGACAAATAGGACTTGAGTGTAGGGTGACTATGATAAAGCTGGGAGTGGGATATTTGGTAGCTAAAAAAGAAAGAATATAAGTTACCATCATTAATATTTCATTTTTACTAAGCCCATTCTTTATTACTCTAATTTTAATTCTATTAAGAAAATTTATACACAGTTTCGTTATGTTTTTTTCTTTTTGAATGAAGCAACCTTGAATCGAAGAAGTACTCTGTATGAGTGATTTTAGCCTGCAGTAAAACAGTAATAGGCTGGTATTATTATTGTATGGCTGGTGCATACACCAACCAAAAGATTCAAGTCTCACGTGTTTTTTACGTGTAGTTAAAATAACTTACTTAACTGTAAAATTTCCAAGATCCATACAATTACTTCGACAAAATGGGAAAACTTTTGACATGTTTTGTTCGTTCACAGAACTAAACCCAAATGAGTCACAAGAATGTCTCACATTTTCTTCGAATCATACTTCCCCTACAAGCAAACGTTGCCTACGCACAGTTATCATTTCAATCTGACTGCTGCTATATTACTGATGCCTATCATTCGCGTATTATTACACAGAGTCAGTAATACGTCCCTATGTGTGCGCACTTACTATTCATTGCTATTTGGCTCATCTAGTTGATTATTTTTATTCTTTGCTTTCTTATTTATTGGAGTTCGGATGGAGAGATTGTTGAGTATATTTTTATAGGTATTTTTTATTTGTTATTTTTATGTTTTGTTGAATTGGAATGGAGTGGTTAAACTAAGAGTTATCTTAATTAAGTAGACTTTTTTCTGAGTTTAATAGTAGAATAAAAAACTGACCAAGTTCGAGTCGAGGAACCTTATATGTGCAAGAATCACTCGTACTTGGCCGATACCATCGTAGAATATTAAGATTAGGCAAAAATGGGGACTACGTTTAATTTTAACATAAACATAACATTACGCCTGTAATCCCCGAAGGGTTAGGCAGAGATGTACCCATTAGTACACCCACATTTCGCCAGTTATGTTTTTAGTCCCATGTAACAGGGGGCGAGCCTATTGCCATCAACCGGGCACAAATCCAGACTCCGAGGCTACTACTGAGAAATTCCTGATGGAAAAACCTAATAACAGTTTGCCCGACCTGGGAATCGAATCCAAGACCTCATGCACAGCAGTCGCGCTTGCGACTACTAGACCAACGAGGCAGTTTTTAATTTTTAAAATAATTTTATTTTTATTATTTATTGAGATGTACGAACGTAGACAAGGCGAAAGGCGTATGTAAGAATCGTAGCGGGTAGCGTTCTATGGATTCTGCCTACCCGCATGGGAAAAAGGCGTGGGTTTATGTATGTATGTATTATTTGTTCTAGCATGTCTGTATGAGAAGACTTTTTTGCCCTGCAGTGGGCCACTGCTGGACATAAACCTCCCCTAAAGATCGCCACAATGACTGGTCCTGCGCTGCCCGCATCCAGCGGTTTAGCGCGACCTTTACCAGTTCGTCGGTCCATCTCATGATGATGACAGAAGATGGACTGTGATGGACCTTGATGACAGCTCACCGGAAGCCGAATTCTCCGAGGGAGTTTTTAGCACAGATTGGCAGATACCTCGACTGACCGCCTCGTTAGTTTAATGGTCGCAAAAAGCGACTGCCAAGTATGAGGTGTTTGTTGGTTAGGTATAAGTTTGTACCTGGTCGATGGCAATAGGGTCGCCCCCTATGACATGGGACTTAAACATAACTGGCGAAATGTGGGTGTAGTACTAATGGGTACATACACCTCTGCCTAACCCTTCGGGGATTACAGGCGTGATGTTATGTTACGGCAGGTACCTGCCTAGAAATTTCTACTCTTATACTATCTACAATAGATCATTGAATTTAATTAATACTAACTGGCTTTGCTACTTTAGAATGGAGAGAAATGTCATTAAAAAAAAAAAATGGCCGGCAAGGGTGGCAAGATGTGAAACATCTGAGTGTATTTACATATTTAAATTCACATATGTAGTTATTTTATAACTGCGACTGCTAAGCGTGAGGCCTTGGGTTTGATTTCCAGGTCGGACAAAGTGTTAAGAGGATTTTCCATCAGGAATTTCTCGTTACATGGAATTTAAACATAACTGGCGAATTGTGGGTGTGCTCATTGGATACACCTCTGCCTAACCCTTCGGGGATTATAGGCATGGTGTTATGTTTTGTGTCATGCCATTTCCCGTCACGGATAACTAATCGATTTTATTGCCAAAGTGCACCAATATACCCATACAAATCTCATCATACATAATTGTCTATGGTTTCTTAGCCAACATGGCCCACTATATAAACGGCCAATAAAACTGTAAACTACGTTGGCCCGCAATAATGGCGTTTCAGCAGCAACTAATGAAATATAAACTTCATGGAGCCAGCTCTATTATTTAGCGCCTGATGGAGATACGACGTGAAAAATTGCCTCTGAACCGACTCGCGCCATTATGTACGGGCTGCAGTGTTAGGAATGTGTAGAGGTGGCAAATACGACGTTAAAAAAAATGTTTTTTTTTTAACATTTTTGTTTTATGTTCTATTTGCGGTAAATCTTACAAATTACGAGTTAATTTTATTATTACATAATATTGATTCAATTTACAGAAATCTAGATGAAGTAATTAAAGTATTCAGTAAATAAGTTTATTTTGTGCAATACGTACGTTTGTTTTGTTTACTTGCATTTCGTCAATAATAAATCAGTGTACCTATTTGTGCGCCCAACTGCAGGACAAAGGCCCTTCTCGTACAGAGAAGACACGAGATGTTATCAATTATCATGATAAACTTGGAAAGTTTATATGAATTGGAAAAATTACATTGGTACTTCCTGAGTTTCTAACCTTATGCACGAGAGGCAGTGACAGTTTATGTACTAGGAGGAGGTAACCTACCTAATGAATTAACAATCTGTAAATTACAAAATCCAATTATACTAATCATAAAAGAATTAAAATAACTATCTTAAAATTCGATACTGGTGCCGATTCTCTTGGTCACAAACTAAACTAAAATTAGACTATTTCCATCTTTTTCTGTCCAATAAAACGAGAAAGAGACTAATGTAAATAAGAGCTGTCAAATTTAGTCAATCTGACACATGCATACAATTATAGTTGACATCTTAAAACGTATGGATTAAAAATACGGAAAAGTTCAAGGCAAAATTAATTTGCCATCGCTAACTTAGTTCTTTAATGTCATCGTCCTTTCCGTTCGCTTTATGTTAGTAAGAGATATCAATTCTCTAAATTTAGTCTAGTTTGTGAACAAGGGAATCGGCACCATTATAAACGTTTATTTTGCAACATACCATAAAACATAAAACTCAATCTTTGTACCACAAAACAAAAACAAAAAAAAACACACAAAATAATAAAAAAAAATCTAAAATTAACTAAAGCACATTTAGTTACGCTTACAATAAACATGTACTTACAAATAGTGCGGAGCTATTATTAGACGTAAGTTTTGTCATCAGCGCTGCGGGGGATTGTCGCTCAGTGTTCCATCAGTGACCGGTAGCTAGGAATTAGTCTCGCTTCTGTATTGTGTGATAGATAATGGTATGTTAGTAGTAACAACGTAAGTACCAATGGAGTTACGTTTTTATTTTTATTTTTATCAAGATGGCGTTTATGAAGCAAGAAGCATTTTATTTTATTTTAAGGTATTTTTATATGTATAATTATCTCGACATTCCACGGTTACAAAACTTTGGGTTTATGTATGTATTTCATTCAAAAATTTCATCAAAACTGGCGATTTAAAAGGAATTTCCTGAAATAGTTCTTTCATACAAACACTGTCCTGACAAATAAAGTGATAAAGTTTCATACAGCCAACAACTGATGTTTATTTATAAATGAAGAAGAAGATTGTCTTTTATTTAATTTAAATAAAAAAAGTATATATCCTATTTTCCATAGATTTTTTTCTACTAGGAGTAAAGCACCTAACTTTTACAAAGCTGGGGATTAAACCCAGGCCCTCAGACTCGGCAGTCACACATGTGAGCACTAGATCAACGACATAGTTTAAATAAAAATACAATAATTATTATGAATGCCCCCTCTAATTATACAAAGTCTGTGCAAAAAAAAAACTCGTATAATTGTCCTAATATTGCAATTTCATTCCGCTTCTCAATTCAAATCCGTATGTCGTATCTCACTTCTGTACAAAAAGTCGTAAGTACCAACCATTAGTACTGGACTTACGACCATTCTATCATAAACTTGCTTGGCGCTTAAGACGTTTCGAATAACGAAGTAATAAAGAACGCGCCGCTAACAATTTGTTTTGGCCAATCACAGGCTGCGGACTTTTTTTGAAACAGCCAATGGCGGGACGTAGATAAAGGCCCGTTTCGCTCTAGCAATCCGTGCTGAAAGTCCCTGAGCATTTTCGCGTATAAGCTAGAGGAAAGTGTTCACGGGATTTCGGACCGTATTGCATTGTATAATCAGCCATCATGGAACCCGAAGCGATTCATGAATGTGTTTTGTAGTCGGAAAAGCTTAGCTCGCTTGCTTTTCCCCTGTAAGTGGGAAAGGGATGGAGATATAGGGAAAAGCGCGTGGGAGTGAGAGGAAAATAGGTGGTGGTTAGGATGTTTCATGTATGGGTGTTGGTGAAGTAATTTTCCCGCTTTTATTCGGTGTGCAGCAGCGGTAGAAGCGATACAATGTAAACGTTTGCGAATCGCGTTTTATAATTTTGAAAAAAGATGAAACTTAATTATTATAGAATGATGATTTATTTATTAATATTTACATTATTTACAAGCTTAATAAAAAAATCAATCAGATAAAAAGAGAAATTAAAACTAAATAGCATCAAAAAATTCAACCGCATCGCCGTCAACTGGAAATGTGCCCAAAAGATTGGCCGCATTGCCATGCTTAACGCATTGCAATCCAACTGGCCAAGAAATAATATAGAATAGAATTAATTTATCTGGGAGAGAGTAACCACGTAATGAATGCCTGAAAATGGACGTTGTCAACAACTGACAGCTCAGAAAGTGGCGGCGAGATGACCTCGACTCGTACCACGATATTCATTTCCCGAGATATTGACCAATTCTTAGCGTTATCAGGTTTAAAAAAACATTTAAATTTCAGCACACACATTTAATAGCAACTATAAAAATGTGCTTAATACCCAATATACATTTTTAAGTAGTTCTAATTAATAATATAAAAAAATACGACGCACTAAAAATTAAAGTTATGATAATAAAATAACAATTTATTCGCTGTAAAGCAAATAAAACTGTTAATTTATTATAATGATAAGGTTGGACTAGTGCCAAGTAATAAACTAAAACGTTTCTAATATTTAATAATGTGTAACATCGCGTTGCTTTGTAAAGATTCATTTAAATATTTACGAGCTCATATGACTGACCTTTCTTTGGGCCAAAGAATGAGCATTGCCATACAATATGGCAATGCTGCAACCAACGTTAACATTTTGACCAGGCAATTAGAATAACCCTGAAATCATGAAAAAAAAAGATCAGCTGTTCCCTACAAAAATGCTTTACAACAAGATAAATAAAATACAATTCATTTAATTCAGGCAAAACTCATAGAAAAATACAATAAACAAACTGAATACCTACACTGGAAATAAACAATGGAATGCAATAAAATTAAAAAATGTCAAGATTAAAAAAAATAAAATTTCAAAAAAAAATACGTTCAAAAGTGCCTTTTGATGGTCTAAAGTCTTGAAATTGAAATAAATGATTTGAATTTGACTTAGGAAGAGCTGATTTTTCCTGCTTAGTTCTATAGTATTATCAGTTCATAATGATGAGTACAATGACCCTTTTTTAGGTTTCTGGCAAAGTACATGCAGGATATTTTTCGCAATATCTCCATTCGCTACCCGAGTTACGTACCCAGTCTGTTTAGCCTTAACTGGTATACAATAAAACAGTCGCTTCCACCGCCAGTTCACCGACAATGATAACAGTTTATTCAGCGTCTGTATCCGAACGCTTTTGTGACGTACGTTTTGGCGCGAAATCGAGGCAAAATGGCCGACTTTGTTTGGCTAAATGACAGATTTGAAGGGAATTTTGAATGTGGAATTCGCCGACGGGCGAAATGTTTGGTGGGAATCAAAATATTTTGGGATTTCCTTGGGCCATAGAAAACATTTACATTGCACGGTTAGTTGTAAAGGATGGCTTGTAAATATACTAGCTTTTGCCCGCGACTTCGTCTGCGCAGATTTCAGAATTATCGTATGGGAACATAAAACAGGGGTCTTCGATTTGAGACAGTCGTTGTTTTTCTTAGTCCTTGAGCTCAGTAGACACTGGATAACCTGTGTTATTCTAGATCAATACAATTTGTGAGTCATTGAGCCTTTTAGGCATGTTAAAGAAACAAACAAACATCCATTTATATCCGCATAAACCGCGGTTATTATAATAATAGGATCGTTCAATGTATAAACCTTCAGACAAAAGGCACCTGTTTCCATTAAACAGTTTATGAATAAGTAAATATTTAAATTATTTTGACGTTTATAAGACATTTTTACACATCGGTGCCAGCTTTATTTTATAAAGACTTGTGTTGCCACAAGTAATAAAACAATAAGCCAAGATATACCTTTCAAATCACGAAAAAATGTCACACTAAACGCTTAATTACGAGTTCATAGAACCAACAACTTTTACGACGCATCGGAAAGAAATTGTAACAATTTCACCCGAAAACAATATTTCTTTCAACACTTTTACAGCCTCTGGCATAATAGAATATAAACAACGCGGCCTCCAAAAAAAAAAAGAAAACAAAAAACGCGGGAAACATTTTGACATTTCGTGAAGCAAAGTTTATGGTTGCGTTCACAATTAAGGTTTATAATTCTTGAAAGAAGGTTGGTGTACAATAATAGGCCGTTCCCCGCTGCGTAATGCTTGTTTATTTTGCTACCAGTAGCAAATGATTAGTTTCGGTCGCCATTTTAATGTGTAAATAATCTTGTCCGTTTTCTATTGAGACGTTTATTGCGCACAGCGGTGACGAATTTCGTTAGTTCCGCACGAAGAAAATGTAGAATGGAAAAGTTTTATACAAAATAAGGGTTGTTTTTACATAATTGTAGTACTTGGAGGTCGCAATGGTGTAACGTTTTTTATTTGACATGTTATTGCTACCATTTCTCTATTTTCATGAACAGAATTAGCATAAGATCATAAACTACTAATCTAACTATTGAGATTTTGTAGGTATAGTTTCTCTTTGTTTACGAATTATAAGTACATTTACCATCCCAGTTAGGGACACTCAAAAGTCCTCGACGAAGCCGTTTAATACAGATTAAAAATCAAGCTTCTGCAAGTTCCACAAACAGGTGCATTCCCTCTTCCCTCACTCTTATATTTCGATGGGACAGCATTCCGACACGACCGGGTAGAGATCAAACACAGGACCAATATCTTTACGCGCTTTTCGAAGCACGAGGGTTTCAAATCACAATCTCTCAATCTCCAGGCTGCAAAGTCAAAGTCAAAACATTTACTTCAATTAGACCATTTACAGGCACTTTTGAATTGACAAGGAGTCGGTCTGTTAGTCAGGAAGTTGAAGCTAGTTGCTGCCTAATGGAAAAACCCAACAACACTGCACAACATGAGGCATTAAGTCCGCCTTTGTGCTTTTTTGTTGCATAAATTTTAAATAAATAAATAGACATGGGAATCAAAACCGAGACCGAACGTACAACACTCGCGCTTTCAACCACGACACCAAAGAGCATTCCACACGTCATTACTCCACAAAACACACGCTAAACCCCCAAATCCATGTCACGTACACATATAAAAAAACGGCAAAGCAATAGTTTCCAAATAAAACATATATTAAGGGACATCTCCTGGGAGCAATGCTACATTTTCCCAGGAAAAAATAGTGTAGATAGCCGGATGATTGGCCCGGTATATCCGTGATACCCGGCCCGGGCTGTTTACGACCGTGCCGGATTAAAAAGTAAACGGGTAAAGGTGTTATGGCCCGGTCCGGATATTATTGTAGGTAAGGGGCGGGTCGGGTTATTTGCTCGCTTTTTTTTTCATTCTTTAATTTGTTGTGATAGGTGCGGAGTAGTGGAGTTTCGTTCTGAATTGTTTGATGGCGATGAGAGTGCGTTTTATGTTGTTTTAACTGTTTGTCTGTCATTTCGAAAAAATGGTACAGTCAACAAAAGAAAAAGGTATCCAGGGTCGACAGATATACTTGAAGATTTCTTAGAAACTAATGGATGTCTTTGGTTGAAACTTAAATTAATTAATAAACTGCTCATTATCTACTTTTTAAATTAAATTACATTTGGAAATATTAATCGGTTTCTAAGAAAACTTCAACTATATCTGATGACCCTGCATACCTATCTGTTTTGCTGTGTGTAGGTACATCTTTACAGAAAACAACACAGCAGTTGTGATAATCAAATATGATTATCACAACTTTACAATTTATCTTCGATTTATCGCAAATTCGTCCTCGTCACCCGCAGGAATGGTACGTTTTTCTGGGAGAAAAACTAGCCTATGTGCTAATCCAGACTTTAATCTATCTCTATGCTAAACATCCAGTTTTGTTCAGCCGTTCTGGCGTGATTGAGTAACAAACATCCATCCACCCAAACTTTCTCATTTATACCTAATAGTAATTTTCTCGAAAATTGAAGAATCAATCAATGCCGTGTAATTTTAGACTATTTTCTTTTTTCTCCGCCACACCACACTTTTTTAATACATCATCAATCAAAACCCAGACAAATTACATCAAAATATTTATCACTTTAATCCATAACAGAGGCGCCCCAAATCATAAATAAAAACAATAATCCCTCGCTGATATCAACTAATATAATAACAAGATTTTAATTCATTTATTATTAAAATTTTCGTTACACACTCGATCCTGTCCCGCGACGCTCATGAAAATAAAATCATGGAGCGCCACCCGCGCGAATTGAATTCAAAATTGGAATCAAAAGACAATCCTTTTTTTCGTTTCTTTTTTATTGCTGCGAATGGCTATCGTGGAGTGGGGTCGCCAGTGTTAAATTTTATATGGGTAGTGAGGAGTTTCGGAGATCGGTAACACAATGAGGTTGGTTTGTTTTTTTCTTGTCTTTGATTGGTTCTGAAGGTGTTAATATAATATTAAGTTATTAAGAAGGTGAGTTCATTTTGTTGCATAGTCTGACTCAATTGTGGCAGGCGTCTAGCATTTATTTCGGTTGTTATTAAGGTATACTGGAAAACATCGTGAGGAAACTTGGGACTTACTGTCCCACTCAAACCATGTCAGAGGCCCTTGAGACGGTTTACAAACTCTGACACTAGGGAATGTGGGGTCATAAGACCTTACTGCCCGCACGATAAAGAAGAAGAAGGTATACTGTTTATATAGTATAATTTTCTAAGACCAAGCAGAGAGGATGGTGCTTACATAGAAAATAGCGCTTAGGTTTTAGTCAGCTTGTAGCCATCGTTCTTATCAATATTACATGGCAAGGCTAAAAATAATATCGCACCAGCCTCCCATACATGAAGCTTTGTTGTTGAAGGTACAAATTTGGGCAGACAAGACATCTTTATCTTCACTTTGACGCGGACAAAGTCGCGGGCAGAAGTTAGTATTAGTACCTATTTATTTAAAATAAGCACACCAACAGCACTGTCACATACAATTCAATAAAATAACATCTAAAATTGGTATTTCAGTAACCATGCAAATAACAGGTGTGTCATGACATTTACATAATGTATATTAGAGACAAAAGACAAAAAAATAAAAAATAAAAGCGTATCCAGTAAACCAAAATTATTAGATGGGATACAGAAAACCAAGCTAGGATCGGTTTTAGTGAAAGTATTATTTTAACAAATTCAACAAAAAATCTACTTCTCCTTTTCAAATACTCATTTAAAATCTGTCTGTCAAGATAATTGGTTGGTTGATAGGCAACCAACCTGTCTACAATGTGGACCCTTCTTGTTTAACTTAAACTCGATATGCATGCGAGGGTGGCGCCCTCTGTAATAGACCGTTACACACTTAAATTAACTGCCAATGGTTTACATATTGATATGGTTTAGATGTGCTTACAGAAACTAAGATATAGTGTTAATGCTTGAAGTTTGTAAGAGAATAGTTAGAGGAATATATAGAAAGAAAGAAAGAAAATTGAGTTTATTGGAATTACATCAAAATTCATCAACTAGATGGTTTAGATGGTTTGCTGTTTTGGATGACTTGCTAGCTTTTATAGCTGTATATCCGAACACATTCGACCCTAAAGATACGCCGCGTATCGCCTTCGTCAGTCACTTAACGCAGAAACAGTCAAATAGATAATAAAACATCCAACCACACACATAACCGATGATGCGTTAGTGCGTCGACCATACGAGTACTAAAGAGGATACGTTCGACGTATCGAGCGTCAGATGTGAACCGACACTTCATCTCTTCAAAGATGGAGTGAACTGGCTTCTTCTGGGTAAGCTCACTCCATCGTAGACTTTGTCTATGTCACCTCTGACCTAGACTAGAGTCAAGAGCAAACCCAAGATGTGTAAATAAAGATATTGGGCCATTGTTCAGGTAACAAATAATATTAATAATAATATAATAATTAATAGTAATATATATAATAATTGTCGTCTTTACTACATATTTTTCTATTTATTCTCAAAAAATCATACAAAATTACCTTATAATGCATCTAATCACAAAATTTCTCAAAAATTGTTTTGGTTGTGGCTATTATTGTGTATGTGAAGTTATACCTATGTTTGTAAATGCACAGGCTATACGATAAATGAGAAATTCATTTACAGAGGCAAGGTCTAAAAAATGTTTTAAAGCTTGGCAACTAATATGAATATTCGGGAAATATTTTTTTGGAATACCTACCTACAATTAAGAGAATTGAGAATATCTCATATTTAGTACAGAGGCCAATAGAAATAGGAAACAGACGATATCAAAAGAAACTGATATTTAAAAAATATTAGTTGCATTTTAATTATTAACTGGAAAAAATCTCAAGAGACATAATGACGAGGTTAACCATTTTTTGATTCTACAAAAACGTTTTCAATGAGCGAACTTATTACAAGAGATACTAAGAGAACACAAAGCAAGATATAAAATATAATTTCCCTAATTATATTGTGGTAAAAAGACCAGAATATTATCACTTTGTCACAAAATATTACCATTCAATAATATTCACTAACACATTTTTACAATAACCAATAAACAAACTAAAAATAAATTATGGCGGGTAACCATCAAAGTTGCCGCCATTTTCTCGAAATGTCAAAAGAAAGATGTCTGCCCTTGCATTATTGCGGTAGTATACAGATTACTTACGGTCGCAATATAACAATTAAAAACTACCGTAAAGTGGTCGGAATGGAGCAATAAAGCTATTTTCCTTAGTTTATGGCGGTAACTTTGAGTTAAAATGACAAAACATTTATTCATTTATTATGAACGCGTCCTTGACGAAAGGCGGGAAGGAAAAGATTTTTTTTTAAATTTCTATACCGACTTCTTTGGTCAGACTGCTTGAAAGAAAGTTGTAAGTTATTTTTTTTCGTTTGTGGTCAGGTATTGGGGAATAAACTATGCAATATTTTTTTATTATGGTAATACCTATATTCACTAAGTAAAACACTAATGAATGCAATATTCTTTGCATTTTTTTGTGGTTTGACTATTTGGAAAGGAATGGCTTTGCCTGCATTCAATTACTACTAGGTACCCAAACTCTGAGATGGCACGAATCCTTTGCGACTTACCTACATAATATCTTGGCCAAATTATTCAATAGCTTTTTAAATTGAAGGCCAATATTTTACTACTTAATTAAAAACGTTCAAGATCGAATCGCGATCTTATCTCAGCGTCTAAAAGAATTTAAGAAAATTCAAGCATTTTGACAGCAAGCAATCTGTCATTCATTCTGACTGAGATTAGAATATAAACGTTTTTAAAAGTCACTGGAAGTGCTCCTTGCTGTATTACTGTTAAGTTTAATCAAAATTAGTCCAGTGTTTTTTCGTGATATAGTAACAATCATCCATCAATTCTCATACACTTTTACTTTTAAGTAGGATAACTTTGTCCTTTTACGTTGTAAGTAGGTTAGGATTACTAAATATTCATATCACCAAATTCAGTAACTGTTCAGTTCACGAGAAAAACAAACACAAACGAACTAAAAGTAACAGTGATCTACTTAAAACAAAGACCAATCACAACCACAAATCAATTCAACAAAAACACACACAGCCTAAACCACTTTGAACGAGATAAACCCGCCCTAATCCGCTTAAAACCGGCTAAATCCGGATTAATAGTCTGTCAAATTGCCGGTAGGGGGCGCTAAATGCCACCTGAGCCTGCCTGCCGGCATTTTTTTTGCTATATCAACGCCTGTCTGCGTTATAAATGGTTGTTAGTTTATTATTTTGATTCGCGAATTATGTGAGGGGCTGTGAGGGTAGTTTAATTTGTTTATTACACATGTGGCCGAGGGAGCTGATGGTTTAAGTATCCTTGGTAGGGTTGATTACCTAGTTGAAAGTTTGGAGTGGACCAACAAGGCAGTCCAAAATAAATAAATAAATAAATAAATATCTTGGGACAACTCGCACACGGCTATCTGATCCCAAGCTAAGCAGAGCTTGTGTTATGGTAACCAGACAACTGATATACATACTTAAATAACTTATAAATACATACATATTATAGATAAATCACACCCAGACACAGAACTAACAATCATGCTCATCACATAAAGTTTGTCCTGGGTGGGAATCGAACCCACGACCTCCGGCTTAGCAGTTAGTGCCGCTAACCACTAGACCAACTGGCCCGTCAATCAAAATGTAAAAATATGTTTGGGTGTTAGGTTATTCTTGTCTTGGTGCTACTTCTTTTCAATAAAACACGTCTTGTTAACTCAAAGATGTATGGGACACTGACGTATATGAAATAAATACCTACAGATAGTAGAAACTACGTACTCAAAATAGTTTTTAACCAAACATAACTTTACCTATTTATTTATTTTGGCCTGCCTCGTTAATCTAGTGGTCGCAAAGCGCGAATGCTGATCTTGGATTCGATACTTAGGTCGGGCAAAGTGTTATTAGGAATTTCTCAATAGCAGCCTCGGAGTCTGGATTAATGACATACGCTCGCTACTACTTTATGGGACTTTAATATAACTGGCGAAATGGTGTGTACTAATGAGTACACCTCTGCCTAAACCTTCGAGGATTACAGGCGTGATGTTATGTTTATTTTTGTTTGAACAAAAGAAAAAAAAACTACCATTCTAAAAAAAAGACCCAACTCTTGTCACACAGTTATTTGGTCGCGTTCAAAATGAACGCGTCTTGTTCCCCCTCCCCTATTCTATTTACGTTTTAAAAAACTTCGGCTAATTGCTTCTTTATTGGTCGCTACTTTATATGTCACATATTAGGAGCTCTTTACAAGCAGTTTTTAAGTGGGTTTAAATAGGGATGCGAGAATATCCGAGGGTTTTTAGTGATGTATCCGAATTTTGTCCAAGTATCTGTCATTTTTAAATGACGAACCTTTAACATAATTATGTTGGCTGAAAAATCTATTATGCAAAAGGGAATGTGTATCATTGCTCGAAAACTACGGCTCGGCGGTTTGTCAGTTTTTATTTTTTATGTTTTTATTATTATTTTGTCAAACTGTATATATTCGCTTACATAAAGAATATAAGGAATAAGGCAGAAATTAGTTAGACAGTAGAAAAGATTAAACCTTAGTAAGATTAACCAATACTTATCAGATAATATATAAACCGACGGGGTAAATAATATTTATCAGTAGGATCTAAGTATAATGCATCTTATAATCTAAATTATTTTGTGAGGAATTATTCTCACTAAGCCAGTTGTAGAAGTATAATTGTTTATTGTTTTAATTATTTAAATTTAATTACATCGGCAAATGTGTAATGAATAACTATAACAGAAGATGTAATTTTATAATATTCTGATCATCATAAATAAAGATAAAATAACAGATAACCGAACTTGTTTAAGCACATTTTTTTTTTCGGATATTTTATCCGTCGGCGGGCGCTTCCCATCACTATTCTGAAACTTTCAGAAGCGACGTTATTAATCCTGCTGGCATTAATGTGTTGTCGCTGAGTGCTTTTTTATAATTAGCCTTTTAGCCTTTAATTAAATGTTTTAAGTGAACGCTATCGATATCAATAAGTCTGTTTGTCCCTGACTTTCTTCGAAACATCGTAAATCTAATTAAAAAGGTTGATTTTTGTTATTGTTGAACATTATTATACGTCGTTATGGCCCAGTGGTTAAGGCGTTCTCGTGTCATGCATGAGGTTGTGAGTTCTATACCGCGGAAGTTTGTACTAATGATTTTTTCAATTTAGGAGGTCAGATAGGCAGTCATTTCAAGTAAAAACATTGGTATTTAGATGAATCCGGTTGTGGTAAAAGTTGACCCCAGTTGCATCCGGTTAGGCTGGAAGCCGACCCCAATGTAGTTGGGAAAAGGCTAGGCAGATGATGTATAGTTAATAAATATATGTCATTACTAGCTTTTGCCCGCGACTTCGTCCGCGTAAATTTCTGTTATCGCGGACATAGACGAAGTCGCGGAAAAATTACCCATTTCAATTATTTAGTTTAAATCATGACTCGAAACGACACGTGGCGCCATCTATGATCATAAGAACGTTATTGTGATTTCCCTCGGAAACAGTACTTTTTTTCGGGATTAAAGGTACCCTATGTTCGTTTCTGTATACCTGGCAACGTATATGCAAAATTTCAGGATGATCGGTTTAGTGGCTTAGGCGTAAAATGGTAACAAACAAACAAACAAACTTACTTTCGCATTTATAATATTAGTTAGGATTAGGATTAGCCCAATACACCGCAGTTTCACCCGTGTTTACCTAGTCACGTCTTTGAGCCGTAGCGTGATGTTATATAGCTTATAACCTACCTCAATAAACGGGCTACATAATGCAAAAAGATTTTTCGAAATCGCACCAGTACTTTCTGAGATAAGAGCGTTCAAACCAACTGTATATCTTTAAAAAAATAGTACCTACAGATAATTATTGTGTGAATTTGGATCAACAGATAAACAAAAACAACGATACATTAAAAAAAAAATCCGCAGTATTTTTTTAAATTTCGAACATAAAAACACGCTGCTTTAAAAAAATATCTATTTTTTTTTTCCTAAGTTAACTTTTATTCCTAAGTCAAGCGACCACTCTGCCAGTCCTGCAACTGTAGCTAAGGAGCGTGAATATATTAGGTACCTTATTACAGCCCCCACCCGTCCCCCATTGGGGGTAAGCTGAGCGCAGATTATATTTTAACGCAATAATTCTACGTGATCATGCCGCGTTTACGAGAGCACGGTATGCACGAGGTTAAGGATTGCGGGATGAGTCTGAAGATAAGATATCTTACACATATATTACATTCTGAAATAAACATACCATCACGCCTGTAATCCCCGAAGTTTTAAGCAAAGCACCCACATTTCGCCTGTTATGTTTAAGTCCCATGTTACAGGAGGCGAGCCTGTTGCTATCAATCGGGCACAAACACAAGGCTCTAAGGCTGCTACTGAGAAATTGCTGATGGAAAAACCTAATAACACTTTGACAGACCCTCATACTCAGCAGTCGCGCTTTGCGACTACTACACCAACGTGGCAGTAATATTTGTTTAAAAATATAAAAAAAACAGATGCAGCAGTTAAACACAATAGTAGTAGTTAAACATTGTAGAAGTCCATGTGAATTTCCAACGCGCACAGTCGACCAGTCATCCAAAGGTAATGAAGAGATAAAATTGCATGTAGTTTTTCATTATATTTTTTACTATTTATATCTCACTCATATCCTTGCGATTAAGCAATTTTTATTTTTAAGTTATCTCACGACTTATCCCAGGATCTTCGCACCCCTTCAACTCCGGGTCGTCGCCGCCGCTGCTAAGATTAAATTTGGCCAAATCTGAGCGAAGTTTATATCTGAGTACAGTTCAGAAAATAGATTGTGTCTACGTTGTAGGTATATAATCATTGTATGATGGGTTTTTTTTAAAACTTAAAAAAAAGTCTCCTCTTTTTGTAATAGAGCATATACACATATTTTTTTTTTAAATAAATCGCAGATAATATAATTAAAAAAAAAAAATGTATAAAAATAGTGCTCCACTTGCAACGAGGTGTTAAAACCCAAGTCACCGGCGTTAACTTTAAACTTTTAAGTTATTATTATGATGTGTGAATTGTGGATTTATTTAAAAACTAGCCCACCGGCATCGCACAGGTGCAATGTAGATACATAAACTTTCCTTTTGAATTACTCTATCTAAGTATTGATGTAAAAACAGTAAGCATTTAAAATCAGGTGCATGGTTTAAAAAGTCTAAGCGCTAAGAAGGCGGGATGTGACTCTTTTAAACTATGTAGAGATAAATTGATTATGTTCATACTAGTATTCCTCTATTATTTATTGTTTAGTTTCTTTCAGTTCTATACAACCTTATCAATATTGCGTTTGCGTTTAAAAATGTCGTGATGGCCCAGTTAAGGCGCCCGCCTCTCATGCATGAGGTTGTTGTTTCTAATCCGGGCAAGTACCAATGTGATTTTTTCCATTCATATGTACTTCCTAAAGTCTATCTTGGACATCACTCGTGAAGGAAAGCATTGTGAGGAAACCTGGACTTAGTGTTCCACTCAAACCATGTCAGAGGCCCTTGAGGCGGTTTAGAAACTCTGACACTAGGGTATGTAGGTCTTAAGACCTTGCTGCCCACACGATAAAGAAGAATATTGCGTTACTCCACCTCATTATAAAGAGGATTCATAATTTATTTCATTACATTAAGAAAAAACTATGATTGTTGAATTGTCAAATAGACTTAGGGTGATGATGTGTTATATAGTGTAATTAAGTACTGTAAAATAATGAAAATAAGACTTCAATTTTTTGAAAAGTTAAAGAACAATGGCAGAATTTGGTCTGGACTTTTTTTGGCGTCCATAGATTTGATAAATATGAATCAAATTTAATCAATTTTCTACGATTTTTGAATTATTCACTCCTTCTCGTAAAAGCCGGACTTATTTTTATGTTTTTAAAAGCTTATCAAATGATTTTCGAATTAGGTACATTTGAAATGTTACCATTAAAATAGTGGTGTGAGTCTGTATCAATAATAAAACGAATGATCGATATAATCGAGCGATCGATCGACCCATGTAAATAAAAAGTTGGTTTTATATATTGAAATTCTCTATTCTTTCGTCATTAATCAACTGATATCTTTGAAAAAATGCTTCTACTTTTAAATCCATTTAATAATGGATCAAAATATCACAGAATCGTTTCAGTCTTGCATTGATTCTTAAGAAAATCGAGTCGAAACGTGCAGCACTACTTTTGTCTTTGACAGTGACATGTTGTCTGTGGTTGCCTGTCAAGACATTACAGAATCCTTCCGCGTTTTTCATCTCGGTTGTGTTTTGTGTTTATAATTGGCTTTCTATTTATTTTACCCGACCTGGACTGTTTATGGACTGATTGATACTGCCTTGTGTGACTAGTGCGTGCCCTTAAGACTCCGATATTGCTTTTACGTGACCACAAGCTAATCTTACTGTACTCCGATTGGGTCCAGTGAATTGGATTTTTGTTTAGTTGTATACCTAGTTGGCCGGCGCACTGTAGGCTGCTGCGCACACACTATGTCTTTAGTGTGGTATCTAGGATGGGCCAGACATCAAGAACATATCTCAGCACCAGCAGGTTTTCTTAATGAGATAATAATACGAGATGAGGATGAGGAATAAAATAAATAATTATGTTTAACAAAATGTGTTTTTATTTACCCTAACATTAGATATTATAACCCTCAGTTTTATTGTTCACGGGGCAAGTGCATTTTTTTAAATACGCGCCCAGCTTTCACATTGAGTACTTAATAATCTACACCGAGTGTTAGAATTCATATACACTTATTCTCACTTAGACCGCACCACATTATCCATCTTTTTATAATTTAATTTCAATATGCGATGTTATAAAGATAAATTGTTGTTTGACATTAACTCATAACCTAAACATTCAAACACCGAAATCTTTTTTTTCCGGCTTTCCCAAATGAAAATAGTCTCATGTAAAGATTCTGGAGCTAACGCCAAATCTTTTAACATATTTTTCATTACGGGACGCTTCAATTTGATCCCAGACAATTCTTAGTATGGAGACCTGCCATTGTTCTTTAAGTTGTACCTCCAACAATTTTACATTCTCCAAAATATTCTCCGTTCATTTCAAACTTGTGTTACCGGTTGTATCGCTACCATAGTATAATATTCAATTATTAAAACAATAATCCGCCCTCACGGGTCCCGGGAGGGAGCAGCGCCATCTAGCGTCGCTTTAACACGTTAACCTTTTTGGTTATATCGCAAATTGTTTTTTCACAACAGATTAAGTATTTTACCCCTTTTTCGGATTAAAAAATTGAGATGAATTGTTTTACTATCATTAATACTGGATTACAGACATGGTGGTCTAAGATTTCAAAGTTGTTAGATCTACAAAGAATCTATAAGTACCTATTGTAATATTATGAATGCAATAGGCTCACCCCCTACTGGCGCAATGTGGGAGTACTAATGGGTACACCTCTGCCTTACCCTTCGGGGATTACAGGCGTGATGTTATGTGTGAATTATGAATGCGAAAGTAATTCTGCCTGTCTGTCTGTGACTCGTTCACGACTAAACTACTGAACCGATTTTGATGAAAAGTACGGGGTAAGTTTGAACCCGAAGGGAGCTCGTGGCTAAGTAATAACAGCCGCACGGGTCGATCCGTCAGGTTATGCCGGGGTTGGTCCGTGGATGGGTGACCATCTTTACTTACCGAGACTCCTCCGTGCCTCGGAAAGCACGTTAAGCCGTTGGTCCCGGCTGTCATACGTGGATCTTTGACAGTCGTTACGGGTCGTCAGAAGCCCGAAAGTCTGACAACCAGTCTTACCTAGGGGTATCATATTACCCAGTTACTGGGTTGTGGAGGTCAGATAGGCAGTCGCTCCATGTAAAATACTGGTATTCAGCTGCATCCGGTTAGACTGGAAGCCGACCCCAACATAGTTGGGAAAAGGCTAGGCAGATGATGATGATGATGAAGTTTGAACCCGAAGAAAGGATAAGCTTCTATGTTTTCCGGGACTAGATAGTAATAAATTTTATGTAAGTAAAGACAACAAAAGAGTCGTCGTATCTAGGGTTGTCAGCAGATATAGTTGAAGTTTATTTAAATTCCGATGGAAATCTTATTGAAACTTAACTAACTTAATTAATAATAAACTGTTTAAGATCTACTTTTTAAATTAAAATCTGTTCGGTAGTTTAGAGTCTAGATGCATAAAAATCTAGATCTAAAATCTGCTTGCAATATTAATTATTTAATTTTATTTTATTGTAGTTCCGATTATTTTATTAACTAAACTGCGCCATCTTTTAATAAGTAGCAATGATTAAAATTTTGTGAAACTAATTCTGCCATTTGGTACTAGATGGCGATGACGTTCTTCTTAACTCATTATTAATCCACAAGATGTCGCAGTAATAAAGAAAATAATTTGGTAGTCAATTAACTATTTATATTTACTTTAGTTACTTTTTTAACGTATAGAAAATTAAATTATTCTGCGTTAGAGCATTTTCCAAAATAAGAAAGGGTTTTCGTTTTTTCCAGTGAATGTTTCATTACATTACGAACGTTTGAGTTTGACATTATTTTGACTTTGACATTCGTGTAGCTATCAAAATATTCAAAATTGACTGTGATATTTGTTTTGGTGAAAATCGTAATAATTAAATACAAAAAAAAATTGCTCCAATTATATAATATAACAATGTGTCAATAAAACCTTAGTTTAAATATTGTAGTACGATGGAGCAGATTTACGCTTTTGGTATAACCTGCATAGAATTCGTACAGTACTGGTAATGTATTCAAAAATATCGATTATCTCATGTTGCACTCTACAAATTTCACACTTAATTGGTATGAAGATAAGGTGTACTTTTGATTAAACTTGTGTTAAATTAAGAGCAAGAATTTAATTAAATTATAAAAAAATAACATTCATACTTTTGGCTTGTTCTACTTTAAAAATTGGTTTTATGTTATACTAGCTTTTGCCCGCGACTTGATCCGCGTTAAAGTTGATATACATATTATCCCACGGGAACTGTAAATTTTTCCCGGGATTAACATTTCAGACTATGATCTATTACTATTGTGTCATGTTTCATTCAGATTTATTAAGCTGTCCTGGTGTCATTGAGTAATTAAAAGCACTTCATTTAAATTAGGTACCTCTAACACTTTACATTTCAAGTGCGATCTTTGTAGAATCGTCAGATAACTGTTATCTGCAGTATATAAATTAAAAAAATGCTAATAAAATATTTTAATTTTAAATTCAAATTCAAACCAACAATATTATAATTCTTAAAAGGTAATAGTTTGAACATGCTAATCTCCTGAACTACTGGTCCAATTCTGAAAATTCTTCCATTTATAGGAAGCTATGTTATAAGGCTATCATCATCTGCCTAGCCTTTTCCCAACTATGTTGGGGTCAGCTTCCAGTCTAACCGGATGCAGCTGAATACCAGTATTTTACATGGAGCGACCAGTATTTCCGTTTATGTTATAAGGCTATATTCTTCATAAAAAAAATTACGGATAAGATAAAAAGTCAAAGCATTTATTTAATTTAAACCATTTATAAGCACTTTTGAATTGTCAAGGAGACGGTCTGTTAGTCAGAAAATGGTCGCAAAATGTTTAATCTAATTGCTTTATTTTCAGGTTTGAAGACAATGCCAACTTCTTTGAGATGGTGAACCACTTGTCCAATCCTCATAATATGATAGAGTACCTGTTTCCTCTGATGTCCATCATCGACTCGGTGTTCGCTGGACAGCTGCTACTCTGCTTGGCGTTCGGAGGCTGGTTGAATGCTGTTATGAAATGGTATGTTTTCTTTATTCATTTATATTTAACTGACTCCTAAGCATGAGGTCTTGGGTTCGATTCCCAGATTGGGCTAAGTGTTATTTGGTTTTTTCATCAGGAATTTCTCAATAGCAGCTTTGGAGTCTAGATTTGTGCCCGCCTGCTCGGTTGATGGCAATAGGCTCGCTCTATTACCTCAGCCTTCAATATAACTGGCGAAATGTGGGTATTCTAATGGGTGCACCTCTGCCTAACCATTCTGGGATTAAAGGCATGATGTTATTATTAAGGTAGGTACAATTGCCTCGTTGGTCTCATGGTCAAAAGCTCGACTGCTGAGAATGGGGTCCTGAGTTCGATTCCCAGGTCTGGAAAAAATGTGTTATTGGGTTTTTTCATTAGGTATTTCTCAGTAAAAGCTCCCTCGTGCTTCGAAAAGCAAGTACAGCCGTTGGTCCAGCGCCTGATCTCTCCCTGGTTGTGTCAGATTGCCATCCCATCGGACTATGAGAGTGAGGGAAGAGGTGGAAGTGAGGTGGAAGGAACACCTGTGTTTGCGCACACTTTTGCACTATAAAATCTCCTGCGTACTTGGCTAGGCTCTAATAAGATTGACGACTGTGACAGAAATTGGTCTGGAAAATATTATTATTATTATAGTTTATATAGGCGCCGTGTGAGTGTATGTTTAGAAACGATGCTTTATGCTGAGCGTCAGCCGTTTCGCGCGGTAGTGGAGTATATTTCCGTATCTGTATGTACAGTCAGCAACAAAAGTCGATATACACTGTTCTTAGAGACCAGAGGTGGAATTTATTAAAAAAAAACTAACTACAAACAACGACACTTTTATTTTAACAGAAAACAAAAATCAATTACAAATATCAAAATAATTCTACTCCGTAACAATAATAATCTAAAAGAATTTACAGAATTACAAAAATAGGCAGGTTGACTATACGATCGGGCAGAGGTTCCTCTTACGTATGTTGACGGCACGTAAAAGTTGCCTGGAATGAGGCGCGCACGCGCTTATATAACCTTGCCGCCACCGCTTGTGCTATCCCTTCCATGATGACGCTGTCTCACTATTCCTCCAACACTGTTTATTTTACATATCTTTTATTCAAAATAACACAATGCACTTCTCCTCAGCATTTCAGTTAATAAATAAGAGTTTATTGTACCTTTATTTTACATTTATTTAGTATTTCTTTTGATATTGTGCTCAATAATTATGATTTGAAAATCTAAAATGTTAATCGACTTTTGTTGCTGACTGTATGTATACATACATATAATAACTATAATAGCTGACTCGGCCACGCGTTGCGGTGACTCGAGGTAAGTAAAGATATTGAGGTCAATAATCGAGATAAAAACTATCCTATCTTTTAAGTTTGACCAAATTACACACAGTTTATATTTCAGAAAAAATGGTTGAGTAGTTTAGGAGTCCATCCCGGACAAACAACGTGACGCGTTATTTAAATATTTGTTAAGATAAGGAATTGAAATGAATGAATTGTCATTTTCTAGATTTAATGATTGTTTTTTGACTTAAGCTTTTATAAACAAAACATTTTTATGTTATGTGAGTCATTTTCGCGGGAACAAATGAGTTTTTCTATTTTTCTAAAAACAAATATCCCCCCTGTAATCCCCGAATGGTTAGGCAGAAGTGTACCCATAAGCAGACCCACATTTTGCCAGTTATGTTTAAGTCCCATGTAATAGGGGGCGAGCCCATTTCCAGCAACCGGGCACAAATCCAGACTCCGAGGCTGCTACTGAGAAATTCCTGATGGAAAAACCCAATAACACTTAGCCCAACCAGGGAATCGAGCGCAAGACCTCATGCTTAGCAGTCGCGCTATGCGACCACTAGACCAACGAGGTAGGAAAATAGTATATTAATCAAAAAATCCATAATTATACCTACAAACCAACTTTTTTATATCAAGGTGGCTACTTGAAGATCGTCCGTACTGGTGGATACGTGAAACAACGTTCTACACGGAGCGCAACAGACCTGTACTGGAGCAGACCCTGCAGACGTGTGAGACGGGCCCCGGCAGCCCCTCCGGCCACTCCATGACAGCCTCCATGATGCTGATGCTGTCCCTCATGTGGATATCACATGTGATGCATGACAAGTTAGTTTATTTATTTAAACTTTAAGCAATATAAAGTTCAAAGGCGAACGACACTATCCGCTTTATGTGACGATAATGGAAAGTCTTGTTACACGACTGCCCCAAAAAAGGAGTGTTGTGTGTTCAGGGTTAATGTATGTATGTGAGTTTCTTTATTCCAGCGTAACTTTTAAACGCCTGAACCGATTTAGATGTATGGGGTATCGTTACAATTCTTGCAAGGTTTCGAGTAACTTAGGATTAGTATCGTTAATCCTTGCATCGTTCCGAGTAACTTAGGCTTACTAAAAAATAAAAAGAAATCGGTGTGGTCACTTTAAAACGTAAATTAATACCAGCCTCAATTTATTTATTTTATGAATCTGGTCGTGTCTATGTTTATCGTCTAGAATTTGACAAGTAGCTTTAAAAAATATATAAAATTGTAAATAAAAAACGTCGTAAAAAAAAACGACAAGTAAATAAAGTACAAACAAAAATGTGCAATATTTGCAGTCGTGTTTTCTAATTATAGTAGCTTTCATATAGACGTAATATGAAAACACATCCGTTTATTACGTCTCCGGTTTAAGCGACCAATTGTTTATAGCGACCAATTTTTGCAAGAAATCGTCCGTTTAGAACGACGCTCAGTGTTTAACGCATTAACAAAACCCCACCGCCCCGTGTCCCGGCTTTCTCCCCTCTCCCTCTATTCCATTCAAAATTATTATTTCTGAATTTGTTTTATTTAAATAAAAATATAAATAGATCTAAATACTTACATATATTATTATTTCAAACTAGCTTTTGCCTGCGACTTCGTCCGCGCAAAAATAAAATAAAATATAGCCTATGTTATTCGCAGATAACGTAGCTTTCTTTAAGAGAGAGAATTTTTAAAATCGGTCCTGTAGTTTTTGAGTTAATCCATTACAAACAAACACACAAACACATAACATCACGCCTGTAATCAACGAAGGGTTATGCAGAGGTGTACCCATTAGTACACCCACATTTCGCCAGTTTAGTTTAAATGTTGTTTTACAAACAAACAAAAATACAATTTTTTCCCTCTTTATAATATTAGTGTAGATTTACAGTCATTTAATAAAAAATATAAACACAAGCTTAAATTCATTCATTGGTGGGCGTTCGTTTTGTTTGTCGTCTGGTTAGTATGGCTTACTATCAGTGGCCCCTTGAGGGTCATCGTATGTGCATTTTACGGTAGATAAAAAATCTTGCTTCTCTGTCACAGAAAATGCTACGTTTGGTGGTGGAAGTACCTGATGTATCCGCTGTTGGGGGGGGCGCTCGGCTCGGTGGTGCTCGCGCGCTTGTTCGTCGCCGCACACTTCCCACATCAATGTTTGATGGGCGCGCTTATTGGTAAGTAATAATTGTCCGACCGTCTGTCAGTGGGCCTTATCTCATGAACCGTAATAGCTAGGGAGTTGAATTTTTTACAGAATGTGTATTTCTCAGTGTTGCCAACTGCTAGCTTTACCCAGTAGAGTACATTTTCAAAATGTTGCTAGATTTCCACCTAGGTTTTTTTACCCTAAAAAGTTGCTATGCCACTAAGTGTACCTTCTGTATAAAATTGGGCAGATACTGTTGATCTCCTTTAAGGGGGTCCCTATGCAAAAGTTTTGTTTTATATATTATTATAGTTAATAATAATTTATAGTGTTATATGTTCTACGATGGTACGGAACCCTTTGCGTCCGAGTCCGACTCGTACTTGACAGCTTTTTAATCTTGTAGCGCTGTCTATCGCACATAATGTGAACTACAACTGACAATTCCTACATCGCGCAATCAAAGTTTGCAGCGACATAAGCATATATACAAAATCTCGACAACAACCGTCGGGCAGTAGCCCACCAGACACAACACCCGTCTGGTCGCGGGATCCTGTCTTTACATAACCTTGTTTCTCATACCTCTAAAATCTAATATATAATGTAATAATTATATAATTTAATATCATTTATTTCAATTTTGTAAATGTGAGTACCATGGAGCGTTTTATTTATATACTTAGTTACTATGTGTTTTGACTTAATGAGCATGGCAGTTGAGAGCTTGTCATGCTCACTCAAATGTCTCGCTGATGGCGCGTTCATTGTTTTCACATGTAGAATCAACAAGAATATTGTAACCAGCATTTTGTAAAAACCTAATTTAAAAGAGTGCCTTGGAGTTTCTTGCTCGTTCTTCTCCATAGAGGCCTACCTCCGTTTTGGAACGAGCAACTAGCTTCATCTTTCGGACTAACTGACTGACTCCTTGACAGTTCAAAAGTGTCTAATAGAAATAAATGTTTTGTCTTTGACTTTGAATCTAAAGCGTATCTTTTTTTAACAATTCCAGGTGCATTCCTAGCGCCAGCCCTCTGCATCTACGTGTCAGATCCATTTATATGGAAGTACGGTGTGTACGCCACACTGGACACAGGCAGAGGCGTGGCGCGACACGTGCTCGGTACTATGGCCACCGTGGTGATAGCGGGGTCAACGTACTTGAGCCTCAAGTGGTGTGGTTTCGACCCCCACTATACAGTTCAATTGGTCAGTGCATTCTGTTTTTTTTTTTAATACATACATAAACTCACGCCTTTTTCCCATGGGGGTAGGCAGAAACTGCAGAACACCACCTGCTGCGATTCTTACATACTTCTTTCGCTTCATCTACGTTCATACATTTCGTCATACAAGCACGCTGTTTACGAGTACTCCGCACCTGACCTTTCCGAAGGACCTCACCAATAAGGTCAGTGTAGGTCTTCCTAGGGCGACACCTCCCTGCGTTGCGACTCACTTCTGCCATATAAATACCTTTTGTCAATCGTCTCACACTCATCCTCTCAATATGACCGAACCATCTAAGCATAGCCTTTTCTATCTTTGTCACTATATCCTCTTTTAATTTATCATTACAAATTTTCTTTTTATTATTATTCTGGTTTTATTTTATGCCTTCTGTGTCATTTCCAGGCATTCCGCTGGTGTGAGAACCCCGAGTCTATTCGCGTATCCACTACGCCAATGTACGCGCTAGTCGTGTCTACAGGCAGCCTGCTCGGCTGGGCACTTTCTGTCACACCGGCCCTTGCTCAGTGAGTCGATTTTATTTTCTTCATTTAGTACCTAGTGGTCTACCAACAGAAAATGGCGCCTAGGGCACGCATCGAAGAGGCGCCTCTTCGTAAATAAATATTAAAAAAAACTTGTCACTAAATAAAATTGTCCTAAAATTTGTCCTTTTTTCATAAAATTACTAAAAAAAATACAATATTGGAATGGTTTATGTAGTAAATTTTGATTTTTTATCATATCATAACAACACGCCTGTAATCCCCGAAGGGTGAGGCAGAGATTTACCCATTAGTCACCCACATTTCGCCAATTATGTTTTTAGTCGACGTACGACAGGTACGTGTGGCGACGACGACAGCCACAACTGCTAGTGGAACCGCGTGCTCGGACCAACCTTTTAAAGAAAGCGCCGCTGACGCGTGCACTTCGCACGCTCAACCTCATAGCGAGTGACACGGACTTATTCTGTTGTTCTCTGAGTGAATTCACAAGGAATGCTTTATTTGTTATTAGTTATAAGTTACAATTAAGTTAGGATAAATTAAGGCGCATTTACCGCATTGAGATATCCTGTAATGGTAGATGTAATAAGATAAATAAATAAATAAAATAAAATAAAATAAATAGTCCCATGTAATAGGGGGCGGGGGGCTCCGAGGCTGCTACTGAGAAATTCCTGATGGAAAAACCCAATAACACTTTGCACGACCTGGGAATCGAACCCAAGACCTCATGCACAGCGTCGCGCTTGTGACCACTAGACCAACGAGTCGGTCCATTTTTTTTTAATTTTAATAATTGTCGATTTTTGCGCCCCCCTTCGGATAAGCGCCCGATACTCCTGCCATACATGCCTCATCCTAGATACGACGATGTTAGCAGCTGACCCAAGGTGAACTGACGACGCGGGCAAAGGGTAGTCCATTATAAATTTAGTTTGGTTTTGTTTGTAAAAAGAATAAGTCACTAAATTAATTAACAGCTGATTCTGTTTATTCTAATTGTGAACTTATTACCCCGTAGTAGAGATTAACTACAATAACATGGCGACATGGAAGGCAACAAGAAGTGCCTAGCTGAAGTGTTAGTAATAGTATTTAAAAGACTCACAACGCATGTGTGCGTACTGAGAATGCTCTCGAAACAAAAACAAATCAGCTATTTGTTGCTCGACTAGCGGCGTCATCAATTACTCATAATTACTAGTACGGTGCTGCACTGACATACTCTATGAAAATGACAGGTACGTTGTCCTACGCGATCGGTTAATTATGATTAGTTGAAAAATAGAGAATATTTACAACTACATACAAACCCTTTCATACGGATGTGACTACACACATTGAAATAATAATACGGAGGGGCGCGCCATGTAATAGTAGTTTATCTCTAAAAGTTATTTCAATTTTTTTTAGTAATTAATGAATAATTAATGTTTCTTTTTCCACAGATACCGCCATTACACGAAGAACAGATCTCTTTTGATATCAATATTTTTTACTGTGATCATTCTTATGGGATATCAACACATACAAGACAACATGTGTAAGACCGATGTCGTTAAATACTACGTCATGCAATTCGTGATGGCAGCAGCTAAACCTATGTTGTTGCTGAGAGTTGCGCCTGCGCTGGCCATGTGGCCTTTTAGTGGCGCTAAACCTAAGGCTCACTAAATTGGACTTGGTTTGAATTCGTTTTTTGAATGTAAAAAGCATTGGATCGTAAGCTTTTCCACTGTAATATGTGTTATCAACGTTTTGTACCTTATAGCCTTTTGTACCTTAATTGGCTATAAGGTACAGAATGTATTAAGGTACAAAACGTACCTTATAGTCAATTATATTAGGGTTGTTACATTTTAAATTCGCTCTAAGGTACAAAATGTACTTTATTACCGATTGAGGTAATTATTTTTTTAATTCGCTAAACTACAAGATGTATGAAGTTAAAAAGCGTTTCGTATAGCCAACAAAATAGGTATTTTTTTTAAAATTCGCTGTAACTACAAAATGCATCTTATTACCGATTAAGGTAATGATTTTTTTAATTCGTTATTTCACTACAATACGTATCAAGGTACATAACGTACTTAATAGCCAATTTATGTAATTAATTTTTAAATTCACAGTGAGTTACATAAGGTACCAAGTTATCAAACGTGCCTCATAGTAAGGGTACAAAACGTACTTTACACAAAAGGTACATAACGTACCTTATAGCCAATTAAAATAATTCTTTTTTTTATTCACCGCAAGGTACAAAAAGTACCAAGTTACTAAACGCACCTCTTACATAAGGTACAAAACGTACTTTACACAAAAGGTACAAAGAGTACCTTATAGTTAATTAGCGTAATTCATTTTTAAATTCACTGTAAGGTACCAAGTTGCAAAACGCACCTTATTCGAAAGGCACAAAACGTACTTTACACATAAGGTACAAAATGTACCTTATAGCCAATTAAGGTACGTTTCATTCTATGTAACAATAATAAAAAGAGTAATGCCTGTAAATGCTATGAGGCCTTTTTAGAAGAAATATCTTAGATGAAATTAGATTAATTTAATGATTTATGCTTAAGGGTCAGCGCAAACAGTGATACGCACGAGCAGTTAATTAGCGAGCAATTAATTAACGAAAACTGCTCGAAATATTGCTGTTCTGTTTTTAACCCTTAGCCCTTAGCACCATTAACAATTAAAAAAAAATAGGAAAAATTAATAATGTCAAAAAAAAAGCAACTAAAATATTTACCGCGCACTGAAACAAAAAGACGCGGTCGGGAACGAAGTTCTTGATATCCGTATATAATAGGAAGAGACAGAGAAAGAGAGGGAAGGTCGCTTGGAGGGGGCATAACCCTTTTTCTTTTTCTTTTTTTACATGACGATTCCTTCAGTTAACTCCTACCGCAAGCCGCGTTAAGGAACTTTGATCCAATAACGCTTTTTTGTTACGTGACGATTTCTGTCAGTTAACTCTTACCGAAAGCCGCCTTAAAGAACTTCGTTCCAAAAACCTTTCACGCAAAGAATTAATGCTTTCAAATCATTTAGATCTTCCATTAGCACAATAAGAATGTCCAAATATTTTATAATAAGTTTTGCTTGTATTGTATAATGCAGTGTCGCCGTCACCGGACCAGAAATATTTTCTGCACTATAAAAGTGCTGCTCCACTGCGGCGCACGTGCACGCTGCACACGCAGTGTATGAAATTGTATGTAATAACATTCACTGCGGCCCATGGATACGGTATGTGGTTGATGACGTCTGGTCGGCTTATTCGGATATGTCTCACGCTATACACGCGGCTCACAGTTGCTGGGAACAATGTGCACGCTGCAGTTACACATGTTAGCAGCGTGCTTCCTGTTATTGTTCTCCATCATAGCAGGCCACACGTGTGTCGGTAACGTCATCAAACCACGCATCCGTACGCAGCGTGTCCGTGTGTCGTTGTACTAGACAGCCGTGGGTGACCTCAAATATTCGTGCATTATTAGCTCAGTGGATACGTAGACACACGTGATCTAAATAAATCACGGACCTATGCAGCTAGCGTGGGCGTGCACATCGTGGACAGCGTGCACTGCAGTAAAACAGCGCCTTAAGAGCGAGCGTGCACTATTATTTTACTTCGAACGTTAATTTAATCGCAAAAATCACATCGTGATGCACGCTCACCCCAAATAGTTTTAACGTGTTTGTGATTTTTATGGTACAAATTACGGGTTTGTTTTATTTTTATTTTGATATTTAACGTTCCCTGTGATATACTACAGAGTATTTATTTTATTTTACATGACAAAGGACATAGTCCTTAATTGAAATAGTATATAATTATGTTGTAATCAAGTATGGGATATTTGGATGTCTGAACCTCAGGGGAGCGATAGGCTAGTTGACATCACCACTCAATTGAAGTGCTTTTTATGACCTGACAAAACGAAATTCTCCCATAGATTTTGTATGGCAAAATACAACTGTGACGTCACTTTTGTCTTGACTCAATTGATTTACTATTTATTAAATTAAAAGCAATTAAAAATATATAGTTAAAGTTTACAGGTAATTGAGAATTAATCATTTATTTATTTATTAAGGTTAGTTAACAATTGTTTACACAATTCATTAAAAATAATTTCTTAATAGTACATTTATAAGTGCAACAAATACTTACAGGCTAACACACCATACGCCATTTATGGTTTTACATAGTATCGCAATTGTATTATAATAATTTATCATGTTGTTGGGGCTTAAATAAAGTGTTTCTTTTTAGAAGTTACGTCTTGGAATTATTGTTTAATGGTGTCAACTAACCAATTCTATAAACTTGTAGACCCTACACTGTCAGTGTGTCCCTTCCAATTAAATCTTGTATAATCTTTATTTATTATAAATACAGTAATTATGGGACAGTGCAAATATTTATTAATGCTTTCTTTTCGCCACTTGTAACAATTATAATTGTTTATTTTTTTACATACGTGTTGCGTAATGACATGTGTCATAATAGCCATTAATTACGTATTCTGGCCATCAAACTAAGTAATATTGAGCAAAAATGTTTGCTGGGAAACGATATTTTTTTCTGTGTGAAAAAACACTGTTTTTAGCCCGCAATGTAATGCATGCAACAGTATAGGAGTAGCGTGGGTATATTCCTCACGCTCTAGGTTGGTACCGGTGACACATGTCAGCAATTCATCTATGGATGTCAGAATAGCTTAACTAAGTCAGTGATATTATTTAATTAACTAGTTATTTACTTACTTAATACTGATTCCGTATTTTACGACTAAGATATTAGTGTGCAGTTAAAATATTAAATCGCCGTAACGTTCAAGAGTGAAAAGCAACAGTTTGACTAATGTCACCGGCACCATCCTAGAGCGGGAGGAATATAGTTGGAACTTAGACCTTCGATATCTTCGTAAGCAGAAGGTTCCCAGCTATGGTCCAGAAGAAGAAAATAATCGCAATTATGAGAAGAATTTTCGTAGTTAAGTGTCTTTCTACATCTGTTTTTAAATCTCCAAAACCAAAAGCTTTACGTAATAATTGCACTTTGTAAAATATTTATGTAATACATAATAAAATTGTAATTTATATATCAAAGATTTTGGTGCAAATAATTTAGTTTCTATCTTGCCAAATGCACATAAAATCTTTTTTAATTTTGGGTAAATTGGTAAATAAAAATGGTTTTCATTATTTTGTTGTTTTATTGTAAGAGTTTTGTGAAGAAAAGAATTAGGTATGCAAATCGGCCTAGTCGAGAAAATATAACTTATATTTGCCATCGATTCAAAAAGAAGAAATGTTTGTCCATGGCCTTTACAGTTGACGCTTCCCGTGACCCAAAAGCTGGCTATTACCTTATTCAGAGGCTTAGCATTGCCATTCAGCGTGGCAACACGGCCAGTCTTTTTTTGGGCACATTAATTACAGTTGACGACGATGCGGATATTTGATGCCATTTAGTTTTGTTTTAATTTTTTTATTCTGTTCGTTTATTTTTTATAATAAACGAACGATGTGTGTATAAGTATTGCACATATTACCTAAACCAAAATAAATAAAATCTGCATATTGTATAAATGATGCAAATATACTTGCTAGAGCAAAAAAATACTGTTTCAGAAAATTTTATTTGTAGACCAGGAATACAAGTGAATACTTTTACAAAATAACAGCCGTAGCAGGATTCAGATCTGCTGCAATTTGACCTTTTTCTCAATATCCTTTTTAATTAATTCTATAAAAGTATCACTCAAGTTCCATCTTAGAGGTATTTTTTTAATATTACATGATATCTTTGACGTCACTACAGCGTCTCCAGCAGACACTTCATTGTCTATGTCCGAATTATTTAAACTTTCCCGCCGTTTTTTCTTGATCCATTTCATTGTAGTAGGTTTTGATATTCTCATTATTTTCTTCCATCGATTTTCGCTATTCAAGTCGCGTTTGTTCTTGTTGTTATTCTTCTTACGTTTGACTCTGAAAACTTTGCTTTTGCTTTTAGCGAATTCATTTTCCAAAGAGATTTCGCAGTTGACAATTTTTTCGAAGGAAACTTTGCTTTTGTCTCTATTTGAGGTGGACAAATCGCTTTGTACTCGATTTTCGGAGCGGCTTTTTACTTTAGCTGTGTCGTTTGTGGAAACTTTAGATTTTGGTGGGATATAACTGTTTACAGGCACATCTTTTATTACTTTGTCTGATGTTTGAGCCAGTTTAGGCTTGAGGGATATGCTCAAACCGATGTTAACTTTCCTCGGGGTTAAAGGCACTATTTGGTCAAGTGGGAAGCAGCAAAAAGATCTATAACAAATAATAAGTCTTCTTAGTGTATTTTTGAGAGTTTGGGTGAATAATTTGCATTCATCGTGAAATATTCCGCTGCTTGAACAGGCGCTTGATTTTCTACTAAAATTTGGCATTGTTATAATTTATTGTGTTTGTTTTGTTGTCGTAATTGCCTTATTTAAGCTCCATCTTGCGTTTGAATGTGTATTTATTCTTGTTTTGAGGCTTCCCAGCACTATTTAGCCGGTATCAATATCACACCGATATTTCGTATTGACGTTTTGTTGTGGTTTCGTGATTTTTGACAGTTGTTTGAAGTTTGTGGTTATGGTTTACGAGTATTTTTTTTTAATCACAGCTTTATTGTGTGATGCTTCGAGGTTTCTACAAAGTTGTAGATACAAGTTGTTCGCTGCGAGGCCTTATCTAATTATCTTGTGAATAAAACGAAATGTAAGTACTACGAGCTCTGTCGCGGCGTTTGCCCTACAATTAATTAAACGCTGCGCTAGCGCGGCGCAGACGTCATACAACAATAAAACTGTGTGACGTCTGCGCAGTGTCGTCGGCGTCTGCGCTGCGTATACGATCATCGAACGCCTACGCCTGTCAAAAGCTAGTCTGAAGGGATTCTTAGTAATATAATATCAGCATATTTGATAAGTACCTAGGTATAAATAATTAATTAAAGTTTATTATCTCTGATAAGCTTGCCACGTGAGCCATAACAATATAATATCAAGTGAAGTGATAATAATCATTTGCACGTTTTATGAGCTTCTTCTTTTTAATTAAGTTTCCAATTATTTTATCAGGAACCAGCTTTTCCCCGCGACTTTGCCCGCCAATTTATTTACAAATCCCTATTTTTTAAAATAAAATGTAGGCTATAGAAGTCAGGGATAACGTAGCTTTCTGTTAGCATAAGAGTTTTCAGAATCGGGCCAGTAGTTCCGGAGATTAGTGATGAAATAAAATCAGTCTTTGATTGTCCTACTACAGTACAAAGGCATCTAGTACAGAGAAGGTACAAGCGTTAACCATCACGCTTGCTTAAAGTGGTTGGTGATTTGAGACTTATGCTTATACTTTATGTCCTGCCGTTGGTTTTGGCAGTCATATGTAGATCCTTGACAGTCGTTACGGTTCGTCAGAAGCCCGAAAGTCTGACAACCAATCTTACTAAGGGGTATCGTATTACCCAGTTACTGGGTTGTGGCCGTCAGGTAGGCAGCCGCTCCATGTAAAATACTGGTATTCAGCTGCATAGTTGGTAAAAGGCTAGTCAGATGATGATTAGCTTTATGTCCAGTAGGCTTACTCTTGAACAAAATCGAGAATGAGATTGGAATCGACTGCATGTTTGACTACAGCGATTGACATGAGGTTGCCATACAAATGAAAACGTAAATTACCAAATTTTAAAATATTAAATAACTCGTTAATTTTATAAATAAATGTCTTCTTATATTTATTGGAATTGAAACTGGATCGGATGTTACATGTAATGTCGATTCCAATCTCATTCTCGATTTTGTTCAAGAGTAAGCCTACTGGTTTCTTCACGTTGTTGTCCTACACTGATGTCAGTAATGTCTAAGAAAAACATATAAAGTAGGTACATATGAATTGAAAAGTCACATTGGTACTTGCCCGAGAAATTTCCACTTACAATCAAACAAACGGTACCTCTTTATTATAATATTCGTATAGACAGATTTTGATTGATAAAATGTAACATAATCGAAGGTATCTATTGCAAAAGCATAATTATTAAAGTATAGAATGCTCAATGTCATTGGTCGAAACCTTATTAAAGAGGTAGGTAGCACATTTAGTGCTACCATTTTGTGTCCATCTTACCTTATTTGTTTTACTTAACAAATAAAATGGTTAACGCCGAAAATAGTTTTTCGCCGACAGATTTGTTTCAATATGTAAGTATTTATTTATTTTCTTTTCATTTTTTTAAATTATATGTCTTTCTACCAAAACGAAATTACCATTTTTTTGAAAACATTGTAGATAATAACTTTAAATATTTAACGCTAATTGAAATCCCAGGTAAATATGGGTTATTCTTATCGCTGTAGGGAAAACATTAACTCAAAACAAAAAAAAAATTAACTTTCTTAAAAGCTAAAAGCAATCAAATCTGTGTGTCTAAATTTTTTTCGTTTTGAACCAGTTTCACTACACTAAAGTGTGGGATATAGGAGTTCATTGAACTGATTTCGGTGGATAGTATGTTTTGATATTTGTTTTATTGATTGTAAATAATTTAATAATATTAATATTACACTATATAAAAGTAATCAAAAGTATAAAGTATAAAGTAAAAGTATAAAGTAGTAGTAGGAATCAAAAGTAACAGCTCACATTAGGACCCATTAATTTTGTAATAATTGCAATCCGTGGTGCTTGGCAATCTGGGCTTTTCCCAGTTGCAAACGTCCCTTTGTGCCTATTGGCCTAGTTCTGTTCTGTCTCCTGCTTGTATGGAGGGAAGTGGAAACTATTTTTTTCTTACTCCTCCGCTATTATTTTCTGATTAATTTCGTTGCGGGACCCAAGACAGTTATACGTTTCTCTGGGACTCGTCGAGCTTCATTGCCTCGACGCTTTTCTGGTGGCCTCCACTGTTGATTCTGGCTTTCAGGAGTTGCAGTGGGTGGGAAAAGTGTGGCGGGCTTATATAAAAGTAAGTTTATTAATTAAAACTTTATGCAAAAAAAAAGTACAGAGGCGGACTTACCTAATGCCTTAGGCCCCTAGGCATACTCGTTTAGAGCCCCCACACATTCGAGATGACAGGTACCTTATAAGATTCATAGGATGGTATTAGGTACTCTATGGCGGCCATTTTTTTTTTTAGCTCGTAAAAATCATCAAATTACTCCTTCCGCCCTGGGTGGGGCGGAAGGGACTGTCAGACTTTTACTGACTGAAAAACCACCCTGTTCCTTCTGTTGCCCTTTACGTTCCGGGGCCACGGTATCCTGTTGAGACGTCCCGCAACTTTACGACAACATTGGCCTCTATACTTGACAATATTTCAGGCTGAAATGCTGCTGAAAGAATCGAAGCTTCGTGAAGCAAGCGTTCAGCACAGCGCCAATAACTACGGCTGGCTCTCATCAAGACCAATTCAAAATGAAGTCGTTAAGACCAATAAAGACTTGGAAAGACTTCGACCGATGATCCAAAAGGTATATCTTTAACTTACTTTTGCCCGCGACACTGACTGCCTCGTTGGTCTAGTGGTCGCAAGCGCGACTGCTGTGCATGAGGTCTTGGGTTCGATTCCCAGGTCGGTCAAAGTGTTATTGGGTTTTTCCATCAGGAATTTCTCAGTAGCAGCCTCGGAGTCTGGATTTGTGCCCGGTTGATGGCAATAGGCTCGCCCCCTATTACATGGGACTAAAAACATAACCGGCGAAACGTGGGTGTACTAATGGGTACACCTCTGCCTAACCCTTCGGGGATTACAGGCGTGATGTTATGATGTCTTTTGCCCGCGACTGGACCATTTTCTTGTGGATGCCTAATTTTTATAAGTTTTTATCTAGCTTGCACTGTTCGTATGTATAAATGTAGGTCTGAGGCGGGGAAATAATAGCAGATTCACTGTTTTAGACTTTTATTAATTTAAAATTACACAGAGTACTCGTTATCGGTTCTACGGTTATCGCCATAGTCTGAACTTTCCCCTTCCATCCTTCCTCTCTCTCACACACATATGTCGTCTCGCTTACACTCACTCATGCTTATAATTCTAACTACTAAGTACACATTTTAAAATCCCACATACATATGCGTATGTAAGTAAATTGTCCTTTCAAAATTTGCAAACCATTTTTCAACCATTTGTTGGCATCCGATTGAGCTGAAATTTTGCATACACCTTTAGTTCTGATGACAATACAATGTCCAGTACTCAATATTATAATTTAAATTAAAGCTTGTTTTCAATTTTTTTTTGTGATATTTCTATATTTTTATTTTGATAATAAAATTTGTTACTTGCTTATAATGTAGCTTTCCATAAGTGAAAGAATTTTTTAATTCGGTTTAGTAGTTTTGAGTGTATCCATTACAAATAAATATACAAAACACTTTTCTATGGAACAGCTGATTTTTTAATAAGCGTAAAAGTTCTCTTCTTCTGCAGTGTACGGCAACATAAATAGTTTTCTTAAAAAAAAAAAATGTTTTTAACCCGTCTCCTTTTTAATTCGATGTGCCATAATAATAATATGTAATCTCAGTTACTGTAGTTTGCTTGCTATTTTCCTACTTACTCCATAATCAGGTATTTTAAAATCAAATTAAAAAAAATTGATTGACAGATGTCATCAGAAAATTGCGCCAAAATCGCTGTCAAACTCGACGCCATGACAGATGACGAAGAATCATCTACAACGATTTTGAACATATTTAAGAAACTTCTAGAAGAGCAACACAGCATACAGCTGATGGAGAAGAATGTGGTGAAAGCAAAGGAAAGAAGTTTGAAGAAGAATAGGATGACTAAGGTGCACCCTGTATTGATGCCTGACGGAAGACAGCCTACAGTGTCTTTTATACTGTATTTTTAAAAGACCAACTAAGAATTTTAGCAAAATGATTTTTGTCACGCAAATTTCTTGATATGAAGAAATAAAGTACCTATTTGTGAATGAGCAGGTTTATGTTCTAACCAAAAAACACTGGCGAATGAGGAACCCCTTTAATTTTACTGTAACAACTTGCTGCCCCTGACTTCGTTCGCAAATTACAACCGACAAATTAACTCGTATGTTACAAGATGGATGTCATACGCTGACTTTTCCCGCCTTTGTTATTCAGATTTAATATCTACTGTTTAGGGGTAAAGTTTGTTTTTTTTTATTCGTAAGTGCTATCCTGTTATAGAAATCTTGGTCAGATTCCAAAAATATGTTACTGATAGACTATAATTTCATTGCCGAGTGTCATAAGATATGTTTTATATTATACTTGACTACCACGCGGACGAAGTCACGGGCAGAAGATAGTGACTTATACTCAAGTCTATAAAAATAATTTCAACAAAAATATGATGTAAAAATCGCGCGGAAATATTTCCCGCGATTATTGCTCAACTGTCAACTAGACAGCGCGGGAACGCACATTACACATTTAGATTCACGCCCTTGCAATACCAAATGCGTTTGGATATTGCAAAATAATACGGTACATAAATAAATAATCAATTAGCTGCATCGATTTGAAACTGATTATTTACTAAAACAAATCCTTTTGTTGATTGAGCGTGATATGAATTGAGTCTTTGATTTATGTGTCAGGAATTGATTAGAAAGTGTATTTTATCTGTGGTTTAAATATTGCCGCCCTTTTTATTTCTTTTTACGTTTTGGTTTTCATTTTATGCTCCATGCTTTTTTTTATTTTATGATGTTGGTATAACTGTTAAACTATTTTCAAAGAGACCTAGATGGTTTCATCTTTTCTAAGGGTACCCGTAATGTTAAATATCGGAAACACAAAACAAATGACTAGGTAGCGGTAGTGAAAATTGAATATACTGTTTTGTGTGTTATTGATAGCGAAGTGTAGTGACTTACTAATATTTAGTATTAAGTGTCAACAGTAAGAAGTTAATTGTGTTTGTGAAAATTTGATAACAAAGGTAAGTCATGCATGGCATCTTTGATCATTATCTTAAGTAATCTTAAATATATATTACTAGCCTACATATACTATAATACACGACACGATATACTACACGGTATACGTGTAAACCTTCTTCTTGAATCACTATCTGTTTATGAAAATCGCATTATAATCCGAAAAACATAAATTGACGAGATGTATCAAAGTGGATGAGGCGAAAGAAGTATGTAAGGATCGTAGCAGGAGGCGTTCTGTGGTTTCTGCTAACCTCCATGGGAAAAAGGCTTGAGTTTATATATGTATATAAAACCGTAAAACAAAAAATATAAAAAATATATTTATTTACAATTTTTTACACGTTTTTACAAAAAAAATATAATTACAAATGCAGACAAGCATTTTCTTACGAAGACGGAAGATGGAATGCGTCGAATTTACAATTTTTTAACAATATGGCAGTGCTTCCATTATAAATGACGAAAATATTGCAGACACCCAATTATTACTTTAAAAAGATTATTGTAGACAAAAATATTCACCAAAATATCTGATACTAATTATTATTCATATTTATTCTTTGTAGAATCAATACTAACAAGTTTTTTAAATATCATTTATAATTATTCAAAATATTTTTATTTGCAATCAAATATTTTTCTTAGGGTTTGCACGAAGACGCTTTTAAATTATTTGTAAGAGAGCCATCCTTATCACTTTTTAAACACACAGATTTACAAAAATGCGTGACAGGTGATTGTGTCAGATTTTGACATAAGCACAGATAAAAATGCGTTCGGATACTCTCAAAAAGAAGATGGCGTCTTCATATTATCAATTGGTATAGCTGTCTTATTGTAGTGCCGGAAAAGAGTTGTGGTCTTATTAGGTAATCACCAACAATAGGGATAGTTGGGGCAGAGTGCGGGGGGGAAGTCAGCGGGGTACCTCGGGGCTGCGGGGACGGGCCTGTCAAGAAATAAACATTTTAGTAAATTTTTTTTTTAGATTGTCAGTCAGCAACATGGTGTGTTTAAATCATGTTGCTAACTGGACAGTTATAATGAAACACAGATAAGTGGTATATTGTTCAATCAAGTACATTATTATCAATAGATAGCACGGTTGGCGCAGTGGCTGAGCGATTAGCTGCTGGGCTCCGTGTAGCAGGTTCAATTCCCGCACGAAACAAATGTTTGTTTGACCTACAGACAGTTACTTCAGGTATGACTGTTTACGTATGTGAGTTTATAATAATATGTTTGTAAACGCACCCACGAGAAGCAAAGCCTAGTGCGGGACAACGGTAAAAAAAAAATACCATCCTTAAACTTACCCAGGGTGAGCAGGGGCCACAGCAGGGTTGTATCCCCACTGGGGGATGGGCATGCCGTCAGGGGTGTGGCGGGCAAGCGCGTCAGCGTCGCAGTAGGGGTAGTTTGGGCACACTGCGGGGTGGACGCCGGCGGGGTACTCCCGGGCAATGGCTACCGCCACCAGCGCGAAGATCATCAACTCAGGAGAAAGAAAGATAGACGTTAAATACACCAAAGGCAAAGTCAAAGTCAGATAATTTATTTCAATTAGGCCACTATAAGGCACTATTGAACGTCATTACATGAAAAAAAAAAGAATTCAATTTAGTTGCCCCTTGCAAAAGGTAGTTTTGTATGGAGAAGAATGAGCAAGGAACTCCATACGTACTCTTTTAAAATTATTCACAATAACATAACATCACGCCTGTAATCCCCGAAGGGTTAGGCAGAGGTGTACCCGTTAGTACACCCACATTTCGCCAGTTATGTTTTTAGTCCCATGTAATAGGGGGCGAGCCTATTGCCACCAACCGGGCATAAATCCAGACTCCGAGGCTGCCACTGAGAAATTCCGGATGGAAAATCCCAATAACTCTTTGCCCAACCTGGGAATCGAACCCAAGACCACATGCGCAGCAGTCGCGCTTGCGACCACTAGACCAACAAGGCAGTCATAATCTTTATTGTACATTATACCCAATTATATGAATCGAACATCAAACCCAAAGCCCCGTACTTAACAGTTACCCTTGCGTCTACTAGACCAACAAGACAGTCGATTTATTAATTACACAAACCCTTATTATAAGTATTGCCGATTAGTACAGTGTGTGCCAGAATAAGCAGGCCGTAACGCGCTATGTAGGTAACATTGCAATGCAGTGTAATTTAGGCAATGCATTTGTAGCGCAACTGTTATAAACTAATCAATTTTTGGTATAATTTGCGCTTGACACGATATGGCGAATGGTTTTATAGCTGTTTTAATTAAATTTATTTCTAGTATAAATTGTATCTGAATGCAACTTTCTGGAATTAGAACTGTTTTACAAAAGGGAAAGCATATTTCTAGGTTAAATTCCAACTATCTAGTGCTTATTATTATACGTGAAAAACAAACAACATTTTAAAAATACTAAATTCCAAATTTGAATCTTATAATTGAAGGTACAGTTGACATCAAAAAGAAGTGACGTTTAAATTTGAAAAAAATCTTAAATAGATTTGAATACGTATTATTTTTATTTATTTTTCTGATTGGTACGTATTTTATTTTAATGTTACAACTACATAATTCTTATAATCGCGAATATTTATAAAGATGAATCAATATTGATATTAATTATTTTGTTTTTAATATTCGACGCATAAACGGCCAAACGAGATTAAACGACAATGAAATTATTGTTTTTTTTTTCTATTTATTTTATTTGGCAATATGCTCGCTCCCTATTACATGGGACTTAAACATAACTGGCGAAATTTTTGTGTACTGGGTACACCTCTGCCTAACCCTTCGGGGATTACAGGCATGATGTTATCGTAGTACACATAAAGGTAGATATTTATCTAGCATAAAACATAGGCTAACTCTTATCCCGTTTTAGTATTCCCATGAGATCATTTAAAACTTGGGAGCAAAAGCTAGTTATGCATAATTTAATCCTGAAATTATAAAGCTCAATTACCATTTATCAAGAATGTAAGACGCCGTCCATTCCACCAATAACTTGACACTAATCGTGGGCGTTATCACAACGATTAGTCAGTATAATACAATATAATTATGCATGAATGCAGAGAACATTCAAATTGTATGACATTGTTGTGCAGATTACATAGTTTCAGGCGATCTAACCATTGTTTATTTGTTCAATAAATTCACTTCAAAATTTAAAGCAATTTTGATTTGGGAGTGGCTTAGTTTGGCATTCGGATCGGCCATTTTGAATTTTGATTTTTAAAACTACTTACTTGTTGCATTGTTCTTATTTTGTTTACAGTTTTTTCTTAATTGTTCGCGTATTTTTTTTACGTCAGTAACTATTAAAAGCTGAAGAACATTGCTAAAAGAAATAGTTTGAAAAAGAAAACTGGACATGTTTTTGTTGTAACGAACTATTTGGGACTTTTATCCTTTCATGGCATGTTACAATAGTAATCTAGGTTTCTTCTTTATATTTTTACATATTTTCGACACTGTAAAACATTTACTTATTTGCTATCTCTTGCTTGCTTTGCTTTGCTTTCATATGAAACAAAGCCGCTTCCCGCTGTCTGTAGGCTTAGATTTTTAAACAACGCAACGGATATAGTCCGTACTTTGTAACTAAATACAAACTATGCAAACTTTGTGAACGTTCAAAAATGCATTTAAATGGTTAAATATGTTTTGACTTTGACTTTGAACTCCCTCCGAGAGCAACAGAATAGTTTCCTACTAACATTATTAAAAAAATCTTTATTGTCCTCTGTATTCATAGACAACCAGAGCGGTGCATACTTTAAAATGAATACTAAGCAGGTGAAAGACAAGTCGACAGCAATAATTACAATAATTGACAGATATACATGTATAACACCATAGCAACCTCTAATTATTGCCACCCGACAAATTACTAGTTAAATTATGATTGATAATGATCACATACATAATTAATAAATACTGAATTAATGAATCAATGCGTGTTACACTTGTTATTAAAATGTTACCTTGCACCCACTGTGGTGCCTACTATAGTTTTTTAATGATACCATAATGAATAATGATAGCACTTCTAAGCTTGTTTTGACAATAACGTCTTTTTTTGAAGTCGGTTAGGAATTAACGGACTGTTACGCTGTTTTTGTATTTTTATGTTTTATAAATTGTCATTCCTTTACTTAATAGAAATGAATGATAAGTAGATGGAACTGAGGGAGGCTTTTGCCCAGCAGTGGGACAGTATAGGCTAATTATAAAAATAATATTAATACATAATAAAAGGTAATACATTTATAATATTTTTCAAATAAAATATTACCGACTTTTATTGCTGACAGTACCGCTCGGCCAAAAACATAAAAAGAAAATGAATATTTTTATAGGAATCCACGCAGATTTCAAACTATAATTTCTTGTCTGTTTTGTCTGTTATAGTCTGTCTGTTACGCTAAACCACTAAACCGATTTTGAACCCCAAGAAAAGGCGCAGGCTACTTTAAAATCCGCGATAAATCTGCGTCCGGAATAATCGACATTCACACGTATTTTATAACATAACATCACGCCTGTAATCCCCGAAGGGTTAGGCAGAGGTGTACCCATTAGTTCACCCACATTTCGCCAGTTATGTTTTTAGTCCCATGTAATAGGGGGCGAGCCTATTGCCATCAACCGGGCACAAATCCAGACTCCGAGGCTGCCACTGAGAAATTTCTGATGGAAAAACCCAATAACACTTTGCCCGACCTGGGAATCGAACCCAAGACCTCACGCACAGCAGCCGCGCTTGCGACCACTAGACCAACGAGGCAGTATTTTATTTTTAGTGAATTTTAATTTTGCATGCTGTAAGGTAAAATGTATTGGGGCTCTCCAAAAGCAAACCATTATGTGTATACCTACATTAATGGCAAATAAATGTTTTTTTGAATGTGGGCAAAAGTACTTAAAAAAAGTAGTATTTTCTCAAAGTCATTGCCATTATTCTGGCATTCTACAGTGATTGATAGGTAAGTTGTCCAAGTACACATAACGGCTGTCAGGAATTTTAGTAGCTAATTGCTTATGCATGAAGTTATTCACAAATCAATCACAATTTAGTCGATAGTTTGTCGTTATAAAGACCCACACTGACAGCCGATGTACAGGCAACAAAAGAAGTCTCCAGATTGAAACTTAACAAAATTAATGAACTGTTTATTATCTACTTTTTTTTGTAAATCAAATTACATTTAAAAACGTCCATCCGTTTCTAAGAAAACTTCAACTATATCTGACGACCCTGCATACCTGTTTTGTTGTCTGTACCTAGGTAGTTATCGTTAGAACTTACATAATTAAGGTGCGGTTCCACTTGAGCTAAGTTAAGCTACGTTTGGATGTGTCTGGTTTACACGAGTAGATTCGCTTAATTATTTTTAGCTTTAAAAACAAAAAGCAATCCTATTTGTGTCACATTTTTATGAATGTAATTTAGCTTAGCTCAAGTAGAGCCGCACCTTTAGGTTATTTATTTATTTATTAAAACTTTATGCACATGTAAAAAATACACTGTACAAAGGCGGACTTAATGCCTTAGGCATTTTCTACCAGTCTACCTTAGGGTGATGCAGAGACAAAAACAAAGTAGGTGCACAGATACAGAAAATACATACATATATACATACATACAAAAAATAAAAAATAAAATATATATATATATATAAAGTGGGGAGAGAGATTAAATACATAGATGTAGAAGTACAACAAATTAATTGTGGGACGAGTCTGCCAACTTCTTTATGTGTGTATAGTGAATGCTATAATGAGCAATGGTTTTTTATTTTATATAAAATACCGAACTTGTCTTTCTCACAAACAAACAAACATAACTGGCGAAATGTGGGTGTACTAATACGTATACCTCTGCCTAACCCTTCGGGGATTACAGGCGTGATGTTATGTTATGTGTAGTTTTTCTCCCAGTTACTCGTACCCTAAGTTCATACTAAGTGCCTAATAGCTTTTGTTCGTTTGTTTTCGACTATCTCTGAGAACTACCATATTGGAAAAAATTTAAGAATAACGCAAGCGCAAATGCTGAGCTAGATCTTAGGTGTCATCTTGAACACCAAATTATATTTTTTCTTGAAATGAGGGTATTTTTATTTGGGTCGGTGTCGAAATAAATTTAATGTCGTCTTGACACCATAAATTACATTTGTCTCAGAATCTTTCAGCGCAATTATGTAGTTTTTGCCCACGACTTCGTACTTATAATTGTTTCTTATTGCGGACGTAGATAAAGTCACGAAATAAAACCTAGCCTTTCTTGGGGTTCAAACTTACCCCTTACCAAATTTCATCATTATCGGTTCAGTGGTTGAGTCGTGAATGCGCAATAGACAGACAGAATTACTCTCGTATTTATAATATTAAGTATCGATTATTATTTAATTTAATAAATATTTCACTCACCATTTTTCCGAACATTTTGATATGTGTTTGTATGTATGTGTATCCTCTCGACAACACTGTGAGACTGATGCCTTATGGTTGCAGCGCAGCCGCTTTTATACTTGCGCAGGAGTTGATTTTGCGTTGTATACAGTATTGTAATGTTTCTCGAAGCTATTCGGGGTTTCTAGATAGATCGGCACTCCCTATATATATAGAATAGAGAACTCATAATTTATGTGGCTATTGTGAACCGTCACTTTTTGACCTCTCAGGGTTACTTTGTGACCTGCACGAGGGCAAAGGTCATGCTTCGTCAGGTGGCAGGTGGCTGAAAAAAACAATTCACGTATTCTATACAAATTATCTGATTATACAAAAGTGCAACACTCATACTGTTAAAATAGCAGATTATTTTAATTACTGGCGAAATATATTAACGCTTTGGTCTACAATCATGTACCTACTACAACAGCGTACGATAATTGAATCCGCGATCCGCCGCGATGCAGCCAATCACTTAGCCACTGCGCCAACTGTGTCAAACTGTAGGAACGAGTACCTTGTCTTGTTAGACAAGCGCGACTGCCAAGCGTGGAAACCTGGGTTTGATTCTCATATCATACAAAAAGTGCATTCGACTAATGACAAAAAAAATACATTTGTTTTATTTTTTTAAGAGCTGATTTTTCAGTAGTTTGTTAACTTTTATCCAAAGAGCAAATATGACAGTTTGTCATATTTTCTATACGAAAGCTCTCAGAGCGCCATATGTATCTCTCCGTTAAGAGTTATCCTAACTAATATTATAAATGCGAGAGTAAGTTTGTTTGTTTGTTTGTTACCATTTTACTCCTAAGCCACTGAACCGATCATCCTGAAATTTTGCATATACGTTGCCAGGTGTACAGGAACGAACATAGGGTACCTTTAATCCTGAAAAAAGTACTGTTTCTGAGAGAAATCACAATAACGTTCTTATGGTCATAGATGGCGCCACGTGTCGTTTCGAATCGGGTAATTTTTCCGCGACTTCGTCTGTGTCCGCGATAACAGAAATTTACGCGGACGAAGTCGCTGGCAAAAGCTAGTCTGACTATAAAAAATAGCCCATTATAAAAAAATAAATAAAAAATAGGTATTTTGTTACTTGTATAAAAAATGTGTTCCGCTTTCAAGAAGGTGGCTAAGGATCCAGAGAGAGGGACCTCCTCACGTGCGTTTCCAAGACGACCGCCTTCTGCATCTGACTCTCGACCCAGCTGTTGAGTGATAGTTTCTCTAGGTGTTGGTCGAAACTATTCGCTATCAATAATTATTGACTTCATATTTCAAGAGCGACGTCCAGAAATATCCTTAAATTACTGCAAATTAATATAATTTTTAGTGGATACAGGCTTAGCCATTGGCAACTGAATTACTTACCCTGCACGGAATAAATATATATATGATAACAAATGACATTGACTGCCTCGTTGGTCTAGTGGTCACAAAGTGCGACTGCTGAGCATGAAGTCTTGGGTTTGATTCCCAGATCGGGCAAAGTTTTATTGGGTTTTTCCATCAGGAATTTCTTAGTAGCAGCCTCGGAGTCTGGATTTATGCCCGGTTGATGGCAATAGGCTCGCTCCCTATTACATGGGACTTATAAATAATAATAAATATCTTGGGACAACTCACACACGGCTATCTGATCCCAAGCTAAGCAGAGCTTGTGTTATGATCCCCTATGATGAACATAACTAGCGAAATGTGGGTGTACTAATGGGTACACCTCTGCCTAACCCTTTAGATCTTTCGGGCTTTGTCCTGAATGACTGACTGACGGATCAACGCATAGCCTAAACTGCTGATCGTAGAGACCTGAAACTTGGAGGGTGTGTTCTTCGTATGACGTGGCGTCCGGTAAGAAAAGGATTTCCCGAAATTCTACCACCTAGGGTATGAAAAAAAGGGGCAAAGTTTGCATGGAGAAACAAGATTAGATCGCCAATAACCGTCATTTACGCGGCAAAGTCGAGGGGAGACGCTAATACGAACATAAAATACTTAACCGCTTATGTAGTAGATTTTATTTATGCATATAAGTGTCTTGTGTATCAAAAGTTATTTACTAGTTCTAATATTGATCGATCCATCGATCTAGCAAGTTTTGACGTTCATTTGTTTAGTATTTCACGCATACTTTGATCGCTGCGCTGGCGCAATCTGTCGGACCTTATTTCATGCAATAACGCGCGTTTATTACTTGTAATTGTAATACGCGTCCAAATTACATCAGCTGAGGGTGTGAGCAGGACTGTAGGCGCTGTACACGATAAAGGCACATTTCTCTCTGAAAAAAGTGCCTTTATCGAAAGAAAGAAAAGAAAGAAAAGAAAGAAAAGAAAGAAAAGAAAGAAAAGAAAGAAAAGAAAGAAAAGAAAGAAAAGAAAGAAAAGAAAGAAAAGAAAGAAAAGAAAGAAAAGAAAGAAAAGAAAGAAAAGAAAGAAAAGAAAGAAAAGAAAGAAAAGAAAGAAAAGAAAGAAAAGAAAGAAAAGAAAGAAAAGAAAGAAAAGAAAGAAAAGAAAGAAAAGAAAGAAAAGAAAGAAAAGAAAGAAAAGAAAGAAAAGAAAGAAAAGAAAGAAAAGAAAGAAAAGAAAGAAAAGAAAGAAAAGAAAGAAAAGAAAGAAAAGAAAGAAAAGAAAGAAAAGAAAGAAAAGAAAGAAAAGAAAGAAAAGAAAGACAAGAAAGAAAAGAAAGAAAAGAAAGAAAAGAAAGAAAAGAAAGAAAAGAAAGAAAAGAAAGAAAAGAAAGAAAAGAAAGAAAAGAAAAAATATAAGAATAAGAAAGTTTTTTTTTTCTCAATTTTAGAACCCATTATTGGATCATAGAATCTTCGACTGATTTGTCAATACCACTACATAGTTGGTTCTCAAACATACAATATGATTATAATACATAACTGTTTATATCTTGTTACACTTAATATTATGTAAGTCATACTAACTGCGTCCCTCACGCAACGAGCAAGGTCGGCTCTGCTTATTAAATAGAACTTAACGAACTTTGGTGTGTGTTACAACTGTATCAGATAGCCTAGATCACTCATCTAGCCTAGATAAAAGGAGACAATACACTTCTTATCAATTGACATACTTTTTATAAGCTATCAAAACGCAATTCCCCCATAATTTTTGTATGGCGAGCACGTAACTGTTGAAAGCACGTAAGCACGACTGCTGAGCGTGGGGTCCTAGGTTCGATTATCAGGTCGGGCAAGAGAATAAGACAGGGCTTTTTAGTCAGTGAAAAGAGTGGACAATTTTGATGAGTACCTCTCCACGACAGTTGCAGTGTTTTGTTTTATGACGTAAAACTGCAGGATTAAGGTGTTCGACTGCCTCTATGGTCTCGTGTTTGCAAAGCGCAACTGCTGAGAATGGGGTCTTGGGTTCTATTCGCAAGTCGGGCAGTGTTATCACTTATCAGGTCGGGCAAGAATGTTATTGGGTTTTTCCATTAGGGATTTCTCAATAGCAGCCCGGAGTTTGAAAGTTGGTTGGGCGTCGTAAAGCTGTTGGGAACTGCGCCCGATCTCTCTCCGGTCGTGTCGGATTGCCGTCCCATCGCACTATGAGAGTGAGGGAAGAGGGAGTGCACCTGTGTTTGCGCACACACTTGTGCACTATAATATCTCCTGCATACTTGGCAAGTGTTCAATGAGATTGGCCGCCGTGACCTAAATCGAATGAGAGAATATTATTTTTTATTAGTATGGCAATAGTAAACTGACGTACATTTTCGACAATTAAATTGAGTAAATATTTATTGATTTCTAAGAGACATAAAAAAATATTTTTACTGTTAATTGAAAATTAATCGGGTTATCATAAAAAAATCACTTTGCTTTTTAAGAGAAATTACATACACCTAATGGGTACACCTGTGCCTAACCCTTCGGGGATTACAGGCGTGATGTTATGTGTGATATGTATGTAATATTTTAGAAGAAAACAAAAATAAAAAAAATGTTTCATAAAAAATACGGTGAAAAACAATTACTTATTAAGAAAACATCACGTCTGTAATCGCCAAAGGGTTAAGTAGAGGTATACTCATTAGTACACTCTCATTTCGCCAGTAATGTTTAAGTCCCATGTTATATGGGAGCCTATTTACATCAATCGGACACATATTCCTACTGCTGGGGCTGCTACTCAGAAATTCCTGATGGAAAAACCCAATAACACTGCCCGACTTGCAAACGGAATCCAAGACCTCATGCTCAGCAGTTGCGCTTTGCAAACACGAGACCATAGAGGCAGTCTAACACCTGAATCCTGCAGTTTTTACGTCATAAAACAAAACACTGCAACTGTCGTGGAGAGGTACTCATCAAAATTCTCCACTCTTTTCACTGATTACAAAGCCCTGTCTTATACATGATTAATTCCGTCACTTGGCAGACATAAAGAATATATAAAGGCATATAATTTTCGCATCAGTGCATCGTTGTAGTTATTTTATTGTCACAATAAGAGTGCCCTTTACAGGCCGCCATATTTGGTACCGACCGTAATAACTGAGCGAATTCGACTACCAATTAATGTGACTGTTTTGCCGTAGGATTTTTAACTTTGTAGTGTTTAGTTAAGGTTGAATTTGCGACTGTTTGTTTTTGGTAGGAAATGGTAGTTTTTTTTCTTCCTTTTTCGTTAAAAAGATAGATGAGCCAGATAGTTGATATCGATGTTCATTTAAATGCAGGATATTTATTATTTGTTTATGGATCTGGTTTGAATATGTTCTTGGATTATTTTTCTGCATTGATTTTGTACTTTATGTACTTCGCAAAACAACAGAAATTCGCCTGTAATCCTCGAAGCGTTTAGGCAGTACCTATTAGTGCATCCACATTTCGCCAGTTATGTTTAAGTCCCATGTAATACGGGGCGAGCCTATTGCCATCGACCGGTTATCACAAATCCGGACTCCAAGGCTGCTACTGAGAAATTCTTGATGAAAAAACCCAATAACACTTTGCCCGACCTGGGAATCGAACCTGAGACCTCATGTTCAGCTGTCGCCCTTGCGATTATCAGACCAACGACGCAGCATAAAAGTCATAGTTAATATTATAAATGCGAAAGTAACCTTGTCTGTATATCTGTTATGCTTAAACGACTTAACCACTGAACCGAATTTGACGTAATTTGGTACGGAGTAAGTTTGAACCTTAAGAATGGATATAGACTGCTTTTTATTCCCCGATATTTACGCAGATGAAGTCGTGTGCAAAAACCAAAAATGATGCAAATTATTTTAATTATTAAAACATTGTGGGTAGACCCATTTTTAAATTAATTTTACGTCATAATCAATTAATGTCACACATACAGTCTAGGTCGTAAAAAACAGAACAGAACTACAAATAAATCAATTAAATTACAAATAAAAGCTTATTCAAGGTGATTTAGATACATATTTTAATGTGTGATCAAAGTTTTTTGTCGCCTGTACTTGCTATATGTGATCTTATATGTGCATCACAAAAAGTACTCTTTATAATGACAGTGATGTTCGAGTCAAGTGAGCACATTTGGATGCGGTAGTTTTGATTGGCCTCGTTTATGGACAGGGGCGGACTCTGAATTGGTGGGGGTAACACTGCTTAGGGGCCTACCTTTATCGAACGAATTGCTATTTTACAAAAAGAACTTGGTTGATATAATGATGTGTAAGATATCTATAGGAAATTATGTAAAAAATAATATTACTTTCCGGTTCCGTTTGTTTGAGTGCGTCATTTTCGTGAACGGGATTCTGTCAGTTGGGAATTGATCATCTCTTAACAGCCATCCTTGACATATCTTTACTTTTTGTTTTTGTTTCTGATGGATTCCTAATTTATTTGTAGTAAAATATAGCCTATAATATAGCCTTTGTCACCCGGGGATAGTGTAGCTTCCCAACAGTGAAAGAATTTTTTAAATCGGTTCAGTAGTTAGTTTCGGAGCCTTTTCAATGCAAACAAACAAACAATCAAATCTTTCCTCTTTATAATATTATTATTAGTATAAGACACCTATTCACATTCATTAATTTCACATTTTGAGATACTTAATTGAAAAGATTGCCAATGATGCCTTTAGTTTGGAAGTCAGCGGCTTTGGTTTTTGTTATGTAGGTATTGCCGACTTTCAAACTAACTGATCTGTAATTTTCGTACAAATAATTAGCATTGTAATTGGCTCAGTAATTTTTTTCGCCGCCTCCATTTCTTAGCACCTCCCATCATTTTGACATTACCATAAGCAATCCTCCATTACCAGGTGTATCCGCATGCCGGCGCCAGGCGTGGTCGTTTTACATTATAATTGAGAACTTCGCATGTACGTACGTAATTATGTAGATATGTATGTATGTAGGCTGGGATTATCTGGTGACGTCGGAAGGTCGTGAGGTGGTTATTGTTAATTTGTATTGTTAATTGCTTGACGATAGGTCTTTTTTTTTTTTTAGGTGGTAAAAATCATCAAATGACTCCTTCCGCCCTGGATGGGGCGGAAGGGACTGTCAGACTTTTACTGACTAAAAAACCACCCTGTTCCTTCTGTTGCCTTTACGTTCCGGGGCCACGGTATCCTGTTAAGACGTTCCGCAACCCCGGTCGTCCCGCAACCACGGTGACGATAGGTCTGTGTTTGTAATGAGACAAAGTTGATGGGTATTGTGATAATAGTCAAAAACATTTATTTCAATTAGACCATTTACAGGCACTTTTGAATAGTCAAGGAGTCAGTCAGTTAGTCCGAAAGATGAAGCTAGTTGCTCGTTCCAAAACGGAGGTAGGCCTCTATCGAGAAGAACGAGCAAGAAACTCCACGGCACTCTTTTAAATTATTCCATGCGCTGTTTTTTTTTTTCTATAGGTACGAGTTTTCTCCTACATAGATAGGTGAAAACCCGAGTCGAAATGGGTGGTACCTGGGTTCTTGCCCGGGTGGTTACCCATCTCTAACTGTGTTATCCTACAGCTGTTATAAATGTGGCTGGCCTGTTGGTCTAGTAGTTAGTGACCCTGACTGCTAGGACGGAGGTCGTGGGTTCGATTCCCACCCAGGACCAATCTTTGTGTGTTGAGCACGATGATTAGTTCTGTGTCTGGGTGTAATTTATCTTTGATATGTATGTATTTAGAAATATATAAGTATATTTATCAGTTGTCTGGTTACCATAGTACAGGCTCTGCCTAGTTTGGGATCAGATGGCGATGTGTTGGTTGTCCTAAGATATTATTATTCCATTTATTTATTTAGTGTACATATATATTATTATATATTATTATTATTATTATAATGTGAAATTATTCTTTCACGTTTAAACAGCTGAACGGAATTAGATGAAATTTGGCACGCATATTGATTGTGATCTGAGACAGTTGAAATGATTCAACTGTCTTGGATCCCGCTATGAAATTAATCCTAAATAAAAAGCTGTCAAATAATATAATATTTAATATCTTAGGACAACCAACACATCGCCATCTGATCCCAAACTAGGCAGAGCCTGTACTATGGTAACCAGACAACTGATAAACATACTTATATATTTCTAAATGCATACATATTATAGATAAATTACATCCAGACACAGAACAAATCGTCGTGCTAATCACACAAAGATTTGTCCTGGGTGGGAATCGAATCCACGACCTCCGTCCTAGCAGTCAGGGTCACTAACTAAATATGAGTCGGCCTCACACATGAAGGGTACCACCATATTTTATCTACATTGTTTTTAAGTATAGAAACAACAAGAATAATATAACCACTTCAACTGCTAGCAACTAGCTTCAACTTTCTAACTGACCGACTTCTTGACAATTGACAAAAATGCCTGTAAATGGTCTGATTGAAATGAATGCTTAGACTTTGACCCAATTACCATGTACAACGGATTAAAATTAAGCTAGGCCAATAGGTACAAAGGGACACAAGTACATGTAGGTATGTACATCAGAATGCAACTGTGTAAGGCTAGCATGATAATAACAGTGATCGTTTAGACAACTCGACACCCAGCAGCACCCACGGTTATTGGGACATTCAAATTTAATTTATCGGTCCGCATTCTAGCCTGCCCTCCATAGGCAGCGACGCGATAGCGAGAATCAAGCTATCAAATATGTGGAAAAAGAAAGGTATTTTATTATTATTCTCTTCTCTATGTTCTCACTTTTCTTCCTTTTCTCGTCTGACGATTGACGACTTTTTGGGACTATGTCTGAACATACAATTTCAGTCGCAAAAGCTTTTCATTTTGCCATTACAACAGTAATTCATTGCGTTATTTCGGTTTTTGAGCTGACAATATTTTCAAATATATTACTAGGAATTCCTTTTACAGTCCTTGTGATTCAACCGACGTTCAACCGACCTATGCTGTAAAAAAACCTACCTATAATAAATAAAACTGCAGGTAAAGATTGCGCCAAGTGGCACCCTAATCATATTCATATCATATTACAATCATGATTACATCTTCATCCATCTTCGATGAAATGCTGTAATTGCTATAATTCAACATAGCTTGTGATCTAAAACATATCATCGCTGTCACTGTGCTAGTCTCCTAACACACTTGCGATAAACTCATACACAACAAAGTCTCAGCTTCCTGCAAGCTAGTGTCACAAGTAATGTTCCCTTTTTAATAACAATTGAATTTATTGTTATATGAAGGTTACCTACACCATATCCTTTTAATATACACAAATAATAATATTAAATATTGTAATTTTTCCAGATTTAATACTTGTTTTTTGGCTTCAGCTTTTGTAAACGAATTTTTTTTTGTTATGTGGGTCACTTTCGCGTATATATATAAAAATATCGTTGGCAAGCACTTTCGTAAAATATTGTAATGTTTTATAGTTTATATTTGTTGTATTTCCTTAGTGTTGTGATGGCACAGAGGTTGAGGCGACCACCTCTAATGCATAAGGTTGTGGGTTCGAATCCAAGCAAGTTTCAATTCATATGTACGTTTCAAAGTTTAATTTAGACATCACTGACATCGTCAGAAGCCCGAAAGTCTGATAACCAGTCTTATCAAGGGGTATCGTTTATCCAGTTACTAGGTTGTGGAGGTCAAAATAAAATACTGATATACAGCTGCATCCGTTTAGACTGAAAGCCGACTCCAACATAGTTGGGAAAAGGCTAGGCAGATTGAATTGGCGATATCTATGCGAACGTAGTCGCGGGTTTAAGCTAGTCATATAGTACTTAGTCGTTATTTTGTCGCTCACCCTGTAAATTCTAAAAAGATAACACATTTTGACAGTAACTGTCTATAATTAAGTCTTAACACACGATGTCTATAAACGCCTATAAATTATTCAATTATTTAAATGTAATTACGATGTCATTATCTCAGTACTTCATGTAACGAAGGTCGCTGAGTAAATTTTTATCATCTCTTGATACTTGTTATGTTTTGTGGCGTCGCTTGGATTGTTTTTACGCTGTAATCTCCGAAGGGTTAGGCAGAGGTGTACCCATCACATTTCGTTAGTTATATTTCAGTCCCATGTAATAGAGGGCGAGCCTATCGCCATCAACCGGGCACACGAATCTACACTTCGAGGCTGCTACAGAGAAATTCCTGATGGAGAAACCCAATGGCACTGCCCGATTACGATCAGGGAATCAAACCCAAAACCTCATCGTCAGCACTCGCGCTTTGCGACCACTAGACCAACAAAGCAGTCAGATTTTAGTAATTTTATTTGATTATTAATGTATTTTTAGACCAAATAACTTGACTGCCTCGTTGGTCTAGTGGTCGCAAGCGCGACTGCTGTGCATGAGGTCTTGGGTTCGATTCCCACGTCGGGCAAAGTGTTATTGGGTTTTTCCATCAGGAATTTCTCAGTAGCAGCCTTGGAGTCTGGATTTGTGCCCGGTTGATGGCAATAGGCTCGCCCCCTATTACATGGGACTTAAACATAACTGGCGAAATGCGGGTGTACTAATGGGTACACCTCTGCCTAACCCTTCGGGGATTACAGGCGTGATGTTATGTATAACCTCGCCTCCTATTATATGGGACTAAAACATAACTGCCGAAATGTGGGTGTACTAAATTAGCACACCTCTGCCTAACCCTTCGATGATTACAGGCGTGATTTTATATGGTTCGTGTACTCCACCTTGTAGATTATTATAATATCATGGCACTATATATCTTCACTGTGACACTTTCCTTATTTATGACCTCAAAATGAGAATTTAATGACAAAATAAAGTACGTGATAAATAAAAGCAATGTTTTAATAATTCATTCTTGTTGAGTGCTTCATGTTTTTTGATAAGGTTGGAAGGCTGTTTGGTACCTGTGGCTCGAATGTTAGTAGTCGAGAATGTTAAGTGAGTTCGATTCCCAGGTCGGGCAAATTGTAATTGGGTTTTTCCATCAGCAGTCTCTTGCAGTCGCGCTTTGTGACTACTAGCCCAACGAGGCAGGTTTAAGGTACATGTTTTATATAAAAAACATAACATAACATCACGCCTGTAATCCCCGAAGGGTTAGGCAGAGATGTACCACATTTCGCCAGTTATGTATAAAAAATATTTGTAAGTAATTGCTTTTTAAAATGTATCTTAAAAAAATGTTAAATTAAAATATCCGGTAAAAAACAATTAATTACATTATTCCTTGAAGCCTATAAATATTTGTGATTGCATTTGACGCCATCTAATTGGTCGACTTCATGTAATATGAAGCAATTTCGTTAAAAAAACGTAATTATAGCTAACTTAAGCGCAGCGATTGTTAATTAATTCTTGTTGTTTGAGTGATTTATTACACTTGTTAGGACTTAATTGTCTTATTTTTTAATTAGCCCGTTGATTTCGTAGTCGAAAGCGACACTACTGAACGTGTTGGCTTGGGTTTGATTCCGATCGAATAAAGTGTTAAGTACTGAGTTTTTACAAGCCTTTACTTAGATTGCACTGTTCGTAAGATGTAAGTAAGAACCTAAGTTGTTCTTTCAAAATTTGCAAACCATTTTTCGACCATTTGTTGGTATCCGATTGAGCTGAAATTTTGCATACACCTTTAGTTCTGATGGCAATACAATATCCAATACTCAATATTGTAATAATTATAAATTAAAGCTGTTTTTTTGTATAATGACTGCCTCGTTGGTCTAGTGGTCGCAAGCGCGACTGGTGTGCATGAGGTCTTGGGTTAGATTCCCAGGTCGGGCAAAGTGTTATTAAGGTTTTTCCATCAGGAATTTCTCAGTAGCAGCCTCGGAGTCTGGATTTGAGCCCAGTTGATGGCAATAGGCTCGCCCCCTATTACATGGGACTAAAAACATAACTGGCGAAATGTGGGTGTACTAATGGGTACACCTCTGCCTAACCCTTCGGGGATTACAGGCGTGATGTTATGTATGTATGTATGTTTTTATATAATTTATTGAATTAGGATTTGTCACTAGCACCCCGGTATTTAGACACTATAGTTGGTAATGTGACACCCCCGTGGTTTGGAAAGTAAGTAAAGCAGTTTCCTACACCTGGGGGTCAACCACAAGCTCTTAAAACAATATTATTATAATATTACTTTGCCTTCCACACTGTTGGATTTTCAACGCTCTGATCAGCGCCGAGAGTTGAAAATGCAACAATAGAAATTACAAATTAATATTAAAATACCATTGTTATAAGAGATGGTGGTAGGCGCCCTGATCTCTCCCCAGTAGTTTCGGATTGCCGTCCCATTGGCCTAGGAGTGCGCGGGCTTGCGGACGGCGAGTAATGGGTAGCTCGCCGTCCGATCAAGGACCAAGCCCGGGTCGACGGCGCGTTCTGTTCGCGCGCGCCTCAAAGAGCTGTCAGCACAGGGACGGGGCCCCCAACGGGGCCAACGCCTGCCGGGGTTGCGGGACGTCTTAACAGGATACCGTTGCCCCGGAACGTAAAGGGCAACAGAAGGAACAGGGTGGTTTAATAGTCAGTATAAGTCTGACAGTCCCTTCCGCCCCACACAGGGTGGAAGGAGTCATGGAAACAAAACAATTGGCCTAGGAGTGAAGGAAGAGGCAGTGCACCTGTGTTTTAGCACACACGTGCACTAAAATATTTTCTCCATTGGCAAAGATTGTGGTGAGGAGGATATTATTATTACTCTATTACCATTTTATTTTATTTTGTATATATTTTTTTGTAGAAAGCGGTTTATGTATTTTTATGGTAGTCAGCATTTTTGTTTAACCTTTTTTTCACGTTTAGTTGGTAGCAAACCAAATCAATGCAACAATGAATGCATTTTTTTTATAACACTAGTAATATTGTAGTCTGAGAACCCGAAGTCGCTAAACTTACGTCAATTTAGCATTGATGAAATAAAAATAGGTATCTACATAGGAATATGTAGTTAAGAAGGTATGTAGCTCGCTTCTGGGACATTTTGCAGATATTAGATATAAAATTTAATGGCTCAAAAAAAAGCGAGTGGAAATAATGAATAATGGTTTTAAACATATACCACATTGTATTATATAGAAACCAGGTCAAATGCGAATTGGGCCCGCACATGAAGGGTTTCGTACAATCGTAGAAAATATAACATTATAGTATCGAGCCAATGGCTGGGGACCCCGTTCTTATTTTAACTTTATTCTTAAATCTTTCAGCCATGTTCAAATGACGTAGTTCTAGCGACTCCGGGCTCTTGGACTATAACACTAATTTACACACTCGCTCATCCAATTTAAACCGGTAAAATAACATGCATACTTCCACATACACATTACCATACATTATACATTATCATGTACGCCTTGTCAGTTAGTGCTGAATGTCAGGGACATTTGTTACAAGTTCGATTTTTAAAAATCGATTAAGTGCAGCTGCACACTGAGCGACTATCGGAAGCAACATGGCGGTTGCTTGTGGCTGTTGCAAGCAACATTTTGAATGAGGTGTTTCGCTGTTGATATTTATGTAAAACTAACTTTTGCCCCCGGCGATGAGTGAATATGCAGCAAGATGTAGTTTTGTATCCTCTCTGAATTCTGAATCCTCGTAAAATTATATTACGACAACATAATGAATGAATACTTGTGTTTTTACTTGTCTATGTTTGACAGCTTTTCAGAATACACCTTTTCCAAAGAACAGTGTCGTGCGACTATACAATTCTGAGCGTGCGGTTTCATCGCCCTGTCTGCCTAAATCCAGCGGCAAGATGGCTAGTTCGAATTAAAAAATTACACAAAAAATAGGTCATTTATTTTATTATTGACTAGCTTTTGCCCGCGACTACGTCCGCGTGGAACTTGTTTATATCGTGCTTGCATACAAACTTCCACCCCCCTTTTCACCGCCTTAGGGGGTGATTTCAGGAACAAAAACTATTTTATGTCCTTCTTTCTTCCTTTGTTCTTCCTTGTCCTTTTTTGTATCTTAAACTATCTCCATGCCAAATTTCGTCTTAATCGTTTCAGCGGTTTAAGCGTGAAGAGGTAACATACAGACAGACACACTTTCGCATTTATAATATTAGTAATGAATTCGGGTTGAGAATCATTAGCATAGTAACCTATTTGAATTTGGCGAGAATTTAAAATCGAATCTTGTTTATGGAAGTTAATATAAAGAAATGTCAACCATACGAGGTGAGGCAGTGTCGGGTTGATAAGTGGACGTTTTTTAGTTGCCTGAATAGTGGCTCAGTGTGCGCCGGCCGTGCAGTAAGAAATCATCATACAAAGTAAGAGCAATCGTATAGTATTTCTTATCTCAATAAAAGTTTATGAAGATATCTTGAGACTCAATTCAAGTGTTGGCGAGTTCGGAGTAGCATTACCATTAATAAGATATTTAATGTAAAAGGTTATATTGTTTTCTGTCCATAATGCTATATGCACAATACCTCCATTAAAAGCGTCAATAGTATTGTATTCGGACTGCCTCGTTGGTTTATTATAGTAACGTGGTCGCTAAGCGCGACTGGTGAGCATGGGGTCTTGGGTTCGATTCCCAGGTTGGGCAGTGTTATAACAAAAAAAAAGGCTGCTACTGCCTTTTTTTAATTTGTTAAAAATCATCAAATGAGTCTGGAGTGGTGAAGCGAAAGAGACTGTCAGACTTTTACTGGCTAAAAAACCACCCTGTTCCTTCTGTTGCCCTTTACGTTCCGAGGCCACGGTATCCTGTTAAGACGTCCCGCCTCAGTCTCGTCCCGGTTCAGTAGCAGCCTCGGAGTCTGGATTTGTGCCCGGTTGATGACAATAAGCTCACCCCCTATGGGTGTACTGATACACCTCTGCCTAACCCTTCAGGGATTACAGGCGTGATGTTCAGTTATTTAGAAATAATTGTAATATTAAATAAAACACTGAAAAATAAATTTTCATATGCACATATATTCGTTACAATAATAATAATATTTTAATAATGTAATATAATATAATTATAATAATTATCTCTTACAACACTATTAAAGCTGGCACATATTCTTTTGTATTTACCGCAACGCTAATTTCATGATTAAATAATAAAAAAATAAAAACATTTCAATAATTCCTAATAACGTTATGTACTTTGAAGTTTAAATTAAGAATATAGTCTTAAGGCCTTTTCACACGGCCATTATAAGTGTTTAAATAAATTATAGAAATTTTATTTATAATACTGCTCTAATAAAAATATATTGACTTGTTCCTATAGGTACCTAAGGTATCCGGGGTGGTGCATTTTTTTTGTAATCTCTTTTGGAAATAAAATCTTACAGCAATACTGCTTTACTGAGTCTTCGTCTGCGGGAAATAAATAAAATATTCCACTGTGACATTCACATGTTTTAAGAACTGTCCAGCGCATATTTCGCCTCTTGTGTATCACGCTACGAGAGCCCGCCGCCCGCACCTCTCTCTGTCCCCGTTTTCGTCATACCCCCGCGCCCCTGTACCCCGCAGGCAATGACTCAATATAACAAGAGATAGTTAGTGTTTTATATGTTCTCTTCAATGAGTTACAAAAGAGTATTTTTATGTGTTAAATTGAGTGGTCAAATTGTCACAATTTATCTGAGCATTTAAATATAAAATTGTGTTGAAAACAAAAAAAAAAAACAATAAAATTAATAAAAAAAAAAAAAAAATGACAACAGACCACTCAGATCTTAGTTATTTTTTAAACACTTAAGATTTTATTTTTCAAATAATATCATTTATAGCACGTCAAATAAAATAATTAAATATGTTTTAATATTTAAAAACATTGCATTCATTATTTTTTATTTTACAGATTTATGATATAAAAAATGTTATTTACGGCAGGTAATGTTCAATTCCAATATAATAGGTCTAGAAAATAATAACAATAATAATAATATCTAAATTATAACAATAATAAGAAACTATCTATGTTGTATATTTGAACTATGCATTAAGCTTCTTATTTTATCCGATATCATAATTCGATAATTTCGTATATCTATCTATATTTATTAATACTGATGTTTTATAATTATTTTACTTATAACGAGGCATGCCTTGAGTTAAGCAAAAAAAGGCATGTTATTGGTGTACTCTGCTTAGCTATACACTCTGAATTTATTTATTTTTTCATGTTAAGAGGAATTGTGCTTTACTAAATTCCAGAAAAAAGGCAATGTCTAAACTGCCTCGTCAAAAGCAATTATAAAAAATCAGTACTATTTAATAATATAATAATAATACAGCAATAACGTATAAGATACATATTTAAAACAGGGCTATTTAAGAACTTAGGCCTTAATAAAGGTTTTTATATACGGTTTTAAACACTCGCCTTGCTTTTAATTTAATTTAAACAACACACAAAATATAGTCCTTAAACAGCCCTATTTTGTTATATATCTCCCTTTTCAAAACAATGCGATTATATATGTTTAAAGTAATAATTTTACTTTGTATATTTATAATAATTTAATAAGTATCAAACATTATGATTCTTGTTTATTTCGCATGGTTTTGCAAAGCGAGATGATTTTTTTACAGAGCGTAGATTCATATGGATATATGAAACATAGAGCCAGTTTGAAACAATTGTCACTTTCGAAAGTACTTGGTACAGTATTAATTTGTATTTCTGCTTTTTTTTTAAATGAAATTTTCAAAATATTCCCATCATTTTGTTTAAGCAATAAAATTCTTAAATAGAATTATATGCGTGAAAAAACATTATTACTAGCTAGGTTACTGTTCCACTCCCTGGGTCGTAGCGTGATGTTATATACTGTATAACCTTGCTCATTATTTTTTCAAATCGTTCTAATATTTCTTGAGATTAGCGCGTTCAAATGAACAAACATTACAGCTTTAAAATATGAAAGCTTAGATTTAAATTATATCCTTACTTAAAAAAACAATGGTTTATGCTACAATTGTTTCAAACTCTGTTTCGATAATTTAACAATAGCTAAAAACAGTACAACAAATATATTTAATAGAAAGTATTATAGTGATGTGCTTTATTATTACTAGGAATAAGTGCAAAGTATTAAAACGCTGCAGTTCACACCATCGATAAAAATACTATACAATCTGTGCTTGTCCTCAATTTGTGCAAAGTCTAATAATTTAATATCATTTGTGCTGATAATAGACGGTTGAGCGATATTATCAAGCTTTAATTATGCCAAGACAAACCAATCTATGTCACAATTTCAAAGTGTAATTTGTATTATTTTGTAAGTATAAGATTTGAATGCAAATTGACCTTTTTTTGCTGGATAATTTGGCATATTGAATAAGTTGCCCCTGAGAGATTGTGGGTTGGCTTGTTTTGACAAACTAAGCTTAACTATAACAGTGCCAAAGCTTAAAAACTGTGAATAAAAAATTGCTCTCAGCGAGGCACCCAACGCACATCACTATAATCGTTCCAAACTAAACTCGTGAAATTCACAACTTTATACATATACATAGAGGTGTACAGAAAGGATATGCTACACATTAATACTAGAAGCACCAACACAGACACAGACAAACAGTGTTACAGTTATCAAATTATACATAATTATACTCGCGATCAACATGGGAGGAAAAATAGGCTTTTAAGTAGGCCATAAATTTTGAAAAAAATAGTGATGAATTATATTTTGTTACTTGTAGGCCTTGAGTTAAGACGCCAGCTGAGATATGGAAAGCCTTGTACGTTTGTTGTTGTATATAAAATACTAAATGAGTACAATTTAAATCAATGCAATCAATAAAACCAGTATTTAAAAAGATTTTGATTTATAACTTAATTCTATCCCGAACATAAATATTTTCGTACCGTCAATTTTGTTAATTGCTCACATCGAGGCAAACTCGACTTTTTGTGAGGCATAGATTTTACTAATTTCGAGGCATGCTGATCGCGATTCAAAATTAAAATCCTGCTTTGCGATGGCGCTATACAAGGTGAAAAAGACATCGTTACGAAACTTTTTACCATGGATTTAATACATGAGTCTAGGTAGATCTCCAGCATAATAACATACACACATTATCCATACATTTTGACCGTTTAAATGTCGTACTTTTGTATGGATCATCTGTTAGAATTTTTTTATCAATTTCTGAATCCATGGTAATAGATTTCGTTAAGATGTGTCTTCCATCCATTTTTTATACTAAATAGAACTATCTCTTTCCTATAAATGGATAAAATCTCCTATAGAAAAATATTTACAAAAATGCTGGCGTAGGAATTGAGGACGTATCCATTACTTCTTGGCACAACATTGATATAATTTATTTTTATAATAGTTTTTTAGTTAATTTAAATTTCTCCTATTTTGAATTCTCTAAAAAAATTTACTTTGGTGAAATAAATGTGACTAAACTAATATTATGCCAAAATGTATGCCGACGTGAAAAAACTCAACATAAACATTTTTTTAATGAAGTTTTTACAAATAAATTAATGACTTAAAACTAAATCTTTGAATGCCATATTTACGACAAAGCTTTAACATTTTCACGACACAAAACTTACATTTAACCGACAACATTTTTCATTTAAAATGAATAAATTGTTATGCCAGTACAATTTTCACATTTAAAAGCCTTAAAATATCATATCTTAAACTAAAACAACACATTGATAATGTCTTAAATATTTTTAAATATTTTATAACAGTAAGTTTAACATTTCATAAATAAACACAATCATTTGCTTATTTTACAATTACATTTAATTTTACATTTAATACGGAAAATTATCGTTATTGTAAATAAATGGGACGTTTAATAAAATGCACAAATTTCGATAATTTAATAAATAATTATAATTATTTTCTTTAATACCTAAGATTACAAAAAGTAACAGTCACTTTACGACTTTTAAACTAAGATTACTTAAATTATAAAATCATAATTTAAAATATATTTTAAAATCCTCTTTGGAAATACATTATACACATTCTCCGCGCTAATATCTATAATAATTTCACACATTTATTAGATTACTTATATTTCTGTGATATTCTTACTTCTTTCATTTAACTCCAAAAACAGTTTCATTTAATTTGAATAAAGATGACACTGTGATGTTGTTTTTGTGTGTTAGTCTTAGGTCTCGTCTCTTTGGCATATGTTCACCTAGTATTGCCGATATTTTTTGGCTTTATTACACAGTAATATTATTTTGTTATGTTTCTTACAATTAAACTTGTAAAAGTCTTACTCTTGATGCAAGATTGACTTTAAATGAAGCGAGATTCAAAAGTAGTTCAATGTTTGAAACAAAATAGCTGTGTAAAATACCTACAAAATAAAAAATAAAATATTTCATTGAATACACGACACGTCATTTTCATTTAATTTCAATAATTTATTGGACTTTAAATGTAGATAATATAATATGTTTTACATATAGGTAAATATATTTATAAATGTATAATATTTATGCCTAATATAGCAAAAATGGACGTTAGGGTTTCTGCTAGAGCATTCCTTACTTACAAGATGCTGAGTACAAGAGATCAGATGTCGTATTTAGGAATTTAGGATTTTCAATTTTAAGTACTTTACAGACACTAGGTTTTGCAATAAGCTAAGGATGCGTAGGCTTTTAAATGAAAGCAAAGTGAGTGAAAATAAGCAAGTTCATTTAACTGTTCATTCACCTCGGTTCACTTTCATCTTTCAATTTGGATGAATCAACCAAATTGATTGTTGAAAACAGAAAAAGTATTCAATCAATAACGACTACATTTTTAATTTCTGCGCCTTGCATTTTAAAGTGAATCAATTTGGTTGAACTGTGTTATATTGCTATACCAAAATCGTTGATCAATTTTGAACCTTTTGTTTGTCGTATTAAAATCGTTCCTTGTAAGTTTAACTATCTTTATTATTTGTGTATTACATAGTTTTTGGTGTTGTCATTACATCGTGCAGCGTTTAGCGCAGACAGCTCAGCAATAAATCGAGTAGTTTTCATTGATTCTTTGATAATGAACCAAAGCTGTATAGAAATAGTGTTGAAAATATGCCTAGAATTTGAAATTGTGTGCAAACTAATTATGCGTTAATGTTATGAACTGTAACGTTTATTTGGAATTATTATTTGAAAACATTTTTTTTATAAACCGACTGTACCATCAAGAATGTTGTAAGATATTAAAGAGAATCTTGATATATACATATAGGCTACCACATTGAACACATGGCAAGTCTCTTCATTGTTATAGATATTCTTGATCGACGAGTATTGGTCGATTATAAGATCGAAGAACGATCATAAGACCGAATGGAATAGTATAAACTATTCCGACAAAATCGAGACGTCTCTTTCTACGTGTCATTTTTGAATTTTGTATGTAGGTTGAGTTTAAGCTTGTAGAAACTATTTAAGCATTAAATCTGTCTAGTTCCCGACGTCCAAAAGAATCTTGGATGGTATTTTTGTACGAAAATACATCTGTGCTAGCTGGGGCGTGTCGTTAGGTAATAATATGATATTTATTGTGTTGTATTATTTTTAAAATGTAATCAATTTCAATTGTGAAAAAAAATGAAAAGTTTTTATTTTTAACCTTTTTATTTTCAATTCTTGTATCAAATTTATGTCAGAAAATACGTGACTTTATTTGTATTTTAATAGATCAGTATTTAAAAACCAATAAATTGGTTGAATCAACCATTTGATTGATCAATCATCCGATTATTCAACGATGACGTACAAACGGGAAGGTGTGTTTTACGATTGATGAATTTAAAAGGTCGAACATTAAAAGTTTTAAAACTATCAATCCGATTTAATTTTGTATACTTTATTTGAAATACGCTGTACAGTAATAATAATAATATTTTCGTATTCCGACAAAATTTTCGGTCAAGGCGACTAATCTCAAAGGAGACTAACCAAGTACGTAAAATGTAGTTCCTCAAACGCAGGTACACTCCCTCTTCCCTCACTCTTATAGTCCTTTAAAACGAAAATTCTTCACGACTCGAGATCAGGCGCAGGACTAACGGTTTAACGTGCTTCCCGAAATACGAGGTTGTCACACAATCAACTTTCACACTCCGGACTGAGAAATTTCTAATTGAAAAACCCAATAACACTGCTCGACTTGGGTATCAAACCCAGGACCGCATAACAATGTACAGTATAAACAATATGCTTAAAATAAGTAAAGATTAAAAGAGTCCAACCTTTTATATAAAGAACTTGTTTAAAAATGATTGATAAATCATTCAATTAAAATAAACAACGGTGATATTGTATAAAAGTCTCCGTCAGTGATATAAGTAAAGTGAGCTTGAGATCAGCTTTCAATTCCTATCAATATGTGAGATAATAGTCCATCTTAGACTTACTTTACCCACCACTGCTGAGCAAGTTGTAAATAGACGAAACCTGGTTGAAAACCATACGATTGATAAATCGAATGGTTGAAGGTAAAGACGAAGGTAAAAGGTCGAAGGTGAAAATGTAAGTTAGCAATGTGTAAAGAGTTTGAAGAATCCCCTCCCTTTTTCTGGCGCTGGTCCCATCAGCATAGGTACTTGGTTCTTATGGGTTACTGTTATCTGGAACAAGGATTGAAATATGATTATTTTAAAACACATGATTGAACCACATAACATGACATCACGCCTGTAATCCCTGAAGGGTTAGGCAGAGGTGTACCCATTAGTACACCCACATTTCGCCGTAAATGTTTTTTTAGTCCCATGTAATAGGGGGCGAGCTTATTGCCATCAACCGGGCACAAATCCAGACTTCGAGGCTGCTACTGAGAAATTCCTGATGGAAAAACCCAATAACACTTTGCCCGACCCGGGAATCGAACCCAAGAACGCACAGCAGTTGCGCTTGCGACCACTAGACCAACGAGGCAGTCCGAACCATCTTATGTATTTTATTATTGTAGTTATTTACCTTGCAAGGCGGCTGCATCCATGGCTCCCCGTCTATCTGCATGGGGAATGTCTTCTTAGTGGTCAAAGTGATGGAACTGCACTGCGCTAGCCGCCTGCCTGACGCACGGAGACCTGGATATTGAATAAAACATTGTGAGAATATAGGAAGTAAGAACGTACATAACATTACGCCTGTAATCCCCGAAGGGTTAGAGAGGGGTATACCCTCATAACATTTTTAATTTAAAAAAAGAAATATAAGAGGTTTTCTTCTTTATCGTGTGGGCAGTAAGGTCTTACGACCCCACACACACAGTAAGTCAGTAAGTCCAGGTTTCCTCACGATGTTTTTCTTCACCGATGCCAGTGAGGTCCGAAATAAACTTTAGAGATGAAAAGGGGGAAAAGAAAGAATGAAACACACCACTCACGGTGTAGCATGACATCGTAACGAAAACTTTAACTATTGATTCAGTCCGAGTTCAACCTAGCGTTATTATTTTTCGACATTTTCAGTCGATTATCTAAAAATCTTCAGGGCATTTGTGTATACAAATACCCTGAAGTCTGGGTCAGCTGGTCGCAGACCCACTTGTAGGTCGCGAGCGAATTTAAAGTTTCGAGCGAAAAAGTTTTAGTTAGTTATAGCCAAGTTTATACAATATATTTACCCGTCCTGACTTGTCCCATGTGCAGACAATTCTCCAAGCCTATTACTTCGATTAGTTTGTCACCAATATCTGAAAATAAAACATGACTTATTTCAGAACCTTACATCGCCGCATCATATTTTATTATCACACAACGTAATAACTAAGAAATTTGGAATTTCAAAAGCATTTTCTTAAGGGGGATGCACCTCTAAGGAGTCTTCTTGTTTATCGTGTGGGCAGTAAGGTCTTACGACCCCACACACCCTAGTGTCAGAGTTTCTAAACCGCCTCAAGGGTCTCTGACATGGTTTGAGTGGGACAGTAATAAGCTGGTATAAGTCCAGGTTTCCTCACGATGTTTTCCTTCACCGATGACAGTGATGACCAAGATAACATTTCGAAAGTAAATATAAATTGAAAAAGTAATACTATACCAAGTAATAAGTTCTCTTACCTTGTTGCGCGTTTGGGAACCTGCCCCTCCGATGGGCCCCGCTGGAGCCCCACAGGTTGGACCCGCCGTGCGCGTAGGGGATGTTCAGTAACGCCACGCCCTGCAGCGCGGGACCCTTGTTCAGTTCTAGTGATGCACCATCACACTGGAATATTAACAAAATTCTATGCTTAACTCGAGAGCGTAAATGTAAAATTCCTTGATTGGAACCAATTTTGGAACTGAAAATAAGAGTATCCTATTAGATAATCACAGGAACCCATTGGTAATTAATAAGGGCTCCTCTTTAGCCTTCTTTACCATGCGCATTTAGGCCCTCTTGTACAGGGCCTCTGTATTATCCTCAATCGACCAAATCTTTCCCACACAAAACTTTAAACTTGCTAATTTGAATCTCGGCTTGGCTGTAGCCCTCTAGACATGATATCTGGCTCGAGGGTCGAGGCTCGAGGTTTTCACCCTTGAAATCGCGTTTTCATTGAAATTTTCCCTATTTTCGCTGGAACATCTGCTCTTTTTACTAGATAATTCTCCCAGACTTGCTCCCTTTTCATTGAAGGTTCTCATCATTCCTAAACTTTTTCATTATTATTCTCATTTATTTATTTTACGATATTTGTAAATTGCATTTTTAAATATTTATATAAAAGTATAAACATTTAAAAAGTAGTAAGTCCACCGGTGACGGAAACTGGGTCCAAGCCACCGGCGGTCAGGGCTCCAAAGAGAGAAACCTCCTCACTATGAGGGCCGTGTCCAGTAGTACTGCTTTCTGGACCAAGCCCTTTATTATTATATTATTACACTTCTAAAACAATTAACCAAACAAACCATCATACCACGATATCTATATGCTCATGTAGATTCTTGCAGCTGGCAGCAAACTGCTCAGAGGTGGCGAACTCAAAGTACCAGAGCTTGTTCTTCATGCGAGAACTGAACTTGTCCGGGTTCCGTTCCCGCTCCGTGTGGAACTTCACGCAGATTGCTGCATCCTGGTGGAGAAGTAAACGTTTAGGAAATTTGTATGACTTTTTGAGGTGCGAGGACTTTATTTGAGGACCAAGGACTCTACTTGAGGACCGAGAACTTCATTTGAGGATCGAAAACTTCATTTGAGAACCAAGGACTCTATTTTAAACACAAAGGACTTCATTTAAGGATCAAGAACTATGTTTTAGGAACAAAAACTTCATTCGAGAAGTGAGGAATACGTTTGAGGGTCGAGGACTTCATTTGAGAACCGAGGATTTCATCTGAGGACGTAGGACTACATTTAAGGACATAAGACTATATTTGGGGACTAAGGACTTCATTTTGGGACCGAGGGGTCTATTTGAGGAACGAATAGTTCATTTGAGAACTGAAGACTTTGTTTAAGGACCGAGGACTTCATTTGAGGATCAAAGGGTCTATTTGAGGAACGAGGGCTTCATTTAAGGAACGAGGACTATATTTGAGGACCAAGGATTTCATTTATGGATCGAACACCTAAATTGAGAACCGAAGACTTCATTTGAGGACGTAGGACTACATTTGAGGATCGAGGATTTCATTTGAGGATCAAACACTTCATTTGGGCACCAAGGTTTTTATTTAAAGAAACGAGGACTTCGTTAGAGGCCTGAAGACTTCATTTGAGGCCTGAAGACTTCGTTTAAATACTGAGGTCTTCATTTCAGAGCGTAGGACTACATTTGAGGACTAAGGACTTTATTTGAGAACCGAGGACTTCATTTGACGACCTTGGACTTCATTTGAGGACCGAGGACTTCATTTGAGGACCGAGGTCTTCATTTGAGGATCGAGAACTTCATTTAAGGATCGAAAACTTCATTTGAAATCCGAGGTCTTCATTTGAGAACCAAGGATTTCAATTGAGGCCCGAAGTCTTCATTTGAGGACCGAGGACTTCATTTGAGGACGTAGGACTACATTTGAGAACTAAGGACTTTATTTGATTACCGAGGACTACAACTAAAAATCTAATTTTACTGTTAATGGAAAATCAATGGGGTTTTCAGAGCAAAAACAAAGTTTTTCTTTAAAGTTGTGTCCTAAATTACTGTGTACCTAATGGTGTCAAGTAAGCTGTTAGATACTCACAACGCCGACGGAAAAATAGTTGTTGATGATGTTGTAAGGGACCACGGTGGGATGCGGCGCTGAGTCGGGCATCTGGGGCTGTTCACACTGGAAACGATAAAGTTATTTTACAAAAAAGAACGTGAATGTGAGAACTAAGATAACCGACATTGGTGCCTCTTGGTCACAAACTAAACTAACTAAATGGGCAGGGCACATAGCTCGTAGAGCAGACGGTCGGTGTGGTCGAAAGGCTCTTGAGTAGCGACCATGTACCGAAAGGCGCAGTGTGGGAAGATTCAAAATGTGGAAAGTGGAACCGCTGGATGCGGGCATCTTTAGACTCCCCAGTCCAGCAGTAAACGTTGTTCGGCTGATACTATAATGATGATGACGCCGTGACGGCAAAACATACTCATTCGTATTTATAACACTTTCTACAGTATACCTCGACTGCCTCGTTAGTCTAGTGGTCGCAATGCGCGACTGCTGAGCGTGAGATCTTGGGTTCGATTCCTGGGTCGGACAAAGTGTTATTGGGTTTTTCCTTCAGGCATTTCTCAGTAGCAGCCTCGGAGTTCGAACTTGTGCCCGGTTGATGGCAATAGGCTCGCCCCCTATTACATGGGACTTAAACATAACTGGCGAAATGTTGGTGTACTAATGGGTACACCTCTGCCTAACCCTTCAGGGATTACAGGCGTGATGTTATGCGTGTTCTACAGTATAATTATTGTACTTTTGTTTTACAGAAAAACTTTTAGCTTTGTTACTCACATCCGTGGAAGTATTCTCAACAGTTATGTGCCAACGGTCCATCAATACGGTGCTTGCGCGCGCAATCTTATCCAGAATCTTGTGGATAGATTCACCTTCGTATCTGTGAGAAAAAAATACTGTCTAGAAAGTAGGTAATGTATCATTTAGTGTCTCGATGTTCAACAAATATAGCAGACACTAAAAGTCAAACTTGGGTTCGAATTCTAGGTCGGGCAAAATGTTATTAGGTTTTTCCATCAGGAATTTCTCAGTAGCAGCCTCGGAGTCTGTATTTGTTGCCCGGTTGATAGATAACAACAGGCTCGCCCCCTATTACATGGGACTTAACATAACTGGCGTGATGTGGGTGTACTAATGGGTATACCTCTGCCTAACCCTTTGGGGAATACAGGCGTGACGGTATGTGATCTTAATGTTTTGTTCAGGATTATACCTATTATTTTTTAAATAAGCAATATTTTTTGCTCAATGTTGCTTAGTTTATTGGGTAGTCTGCGTAGTTAACGGTATACAGGCTTTATATAGCCTATGAGGCTATATATAGCGTATGTGAGCTCAAAAGAGAAGAAAATCAGCATTTAGACGGTGTGAGAAACATCGTGCAAGTTGTGATATATTTCCGTCGATGATCGTCGATGCATTGTACGGCAAATGGCACAATATTTCTCGCATCGTCTAAATCAGGCTTTATCGTCTTGTTTGCAGTTCAGAGTATATGCCGTTCTGTTGCAGCTGCATGCTTACCCGCCACCCCATCGCAGACACCTGGCTAAGTCGTTGCCAGTTCCCAGAGGTATCACCCCAACAGCTGGCTGTGTGTCCATTTGGACCTTGTCTGAAACAAAAACACGTAAAGTAATTAGTCATCATCTGCCTAGCCTTTTCCTTACTATGCTGGGGTCGGCTCTCAGTCTAACCGGATGGAGCTAATGTAATTAGTATTTTATAGAATACTATGTGACCCGTGCCCACTTCGTTGAGCGGTAAACATTTTAATTTGTGATGAAATTATGAGTGTGGTTCGGTTAGTACTGAGTGCTATGATTTATTTCCTGACTGCCAAAAGATGGGTTTTGTTTTTATTGAGGTTATTAATCGCGATAAAAACTATACTTTAATATTTTAAATTTGACGAAATTGCACACAGTATGCCAAATAACATAAAAAATAGTTAAGTAGTTCCGGATTTTATCTCGAACATACATCATGACGCGACATTTTTAAATGGAACATACAGACAACGTTTGAATATTATTGATAGATCTTCTAGTGCAACTCACCCATAGTCTCGAGCACCCATCCGACAGTACCGTCTCCACCGCAGCATATCACCCGGTAGTTCTTCACGTCTTTGAACATCTGCAGCCCTGGAGAGTTAAAAACATTGTGAAATAATTGATAGAAATATGTTTGTACCGACATTACAAACGAACTGACGTTTCGTGCATCGCGCAATCACAGTTCGGCGCATATAATATACAAAATCCTGACTACAACTGTCGGTCCCCCCAAGATATAACAACCGTCTGGGCAGAGGATCCTTCATTTTAATAAAGTTTGAGAAACCACCCAGTTTCTCATACCTCTAAATCGCTAAAGCGCTACGCAAATGTCACATGACACGAGACACATGGCTAATTATGTTCATCGGATAAAGTTGCTACTACTTAACACATTCAGTGCTTGTATTCTGAAGATTCCGACAGTATCCTATGAGCGGCACATAGTCCATTCACCTCAAAATGAAACTGAATAAGCTAAATATTTATATAAGCGTTTATTTTGGAATTCTAATGACTCTAAAGTATCATAAGGTCACATTTGAGCGTCCTTAGGTATTTAAGATCCAGGCTAACTCCACCAGGCGAACTTCTCTCTCTTTCTCTTGCTTTCTGTCTCTTTCTACTTTCTACAGCTGTCAGGAACAAAGACTATTTGGGCTTCCGACCGAATATTTTTCTTTTTTAATACTCACCATGCGTAGGACCTCCATCTTTAGCAATATCATGCACCTGACGAGGATTCAGAATATACTGCAACTTCCTCAGCACCCTGGATCCCTGTCTGCCACCAGATTTCGGGTTGATAAACACAAGTAGGGGGCAGGAGCCGTCGGGGGGCGTGATCTGGAAGGAAATGGGGGGTGCTCGGGTCTCGCGTTTGTCTTTCTCTTCTTTCTTCTCTTCTGAGGTTGCTGCTATTGAAATTGGGAGGGATATCGAGGTGGGGAGGGTTTGCTGGAACAGAAAGTGAGAATTGTCAGAGTCTGAAATATTTGGTAGTTTCATTATAATCACACATTTAAAACACATAATTTTAAAATAAAGATTATCTTCAATAATAATTTTATACAATGGTAAAGTTTGTTTGTTTTTGTATGTAAGAGGTAGTCTAGAAATTCTGATCCGATTATAAAAAAATATGTCACTGATATACCACCGTATTTAAGTCGAGTGTCGTAGGATATGCTTCAAATAAATCAATGTAAAGTTCCCGAAATTATTGCATTTGCTTCGAAAACAAAACGAGTTTCCACATGTATAAGTTCTTATGCCAGAAATTATTAAATTATTCAGTAGCATAAATATTACAAAGACGTAGCCCATAGAAATCGAGTTGCCTGTTACCTGATCATGTTGCGGTCGGTGCGGTAGCGACCGCTGCCTGTCGAGCACGAGCGGGCGGATGGCGGTGGGCGGCAGGATGTGGCGCGCGTGGCGCCCCAGCGAGCACGCGCCGCCCGCGCTGCCCACGCAGCGGTTGTGCAGCTGTTGAGATTGTTGACAGGTTAATGTCATCGGAATTAGGAACACCGCCTGTGATTGAACATTAGCAGTAATAATCGCTAAATTGGTGGATAAAGTCAGTCTAAAAATCTTTCGACATAATCTCCCTTGTACCATAGTCTCTTTATGGTGGATTTGTCAGAATCCACTACGGTTCCTGATCGTAAAAAAATTAAAGGAGTTTTAAGTTGAAAGCCGAAATTCACTATATACGCAAGACACAAAAATGATTTTTCATGTTCTTCAAAACCCATTTTTTTATCGCTGTAGTTCTTAAACGGCCAAATTTCCTCTGTAATATTTGGCAGCAATGTTGTTAAATATTGCCGAGTCATTCTCCAAAAAGTAACAAAAATATTATTGTAGTTTGCTACAGTATGAGCACATTTAGATATCGGCACATTTATCATGTCTGTGAATTATCACCAACCAAATTAATGTGATCCTATACAAACTCTTTCTACTCACAGTGATATGGCACCATCGACAGTGCAGTCCAGTGATTCCGTTGTAGCCCTTGATCTTTTTCCGACACCTCGCACACTTGCCATGGCAGTTGCCTGAAAAGTAACAAGATATATTTTGGTTAAAACATACGGAGTGTCATCATCATCTGCCTAGCCTTTTCCCAACTATGTTGCGGTCGGCTTCCAGTCTAACCGGATGCAGCTGAATACCAGTATTTTACATGGAGCGACTGCCTATCTGACCTCCACAACCCAGTAACTGGGTAATATGATACCCCTAAGTAAGACTGGTTGTCAGACTTTTGGGCTTCTGACGACCTGTAACGACTGTCAAAGATCCACGTATGACAGCTGGGACCAACGGCTTAACGTGCTTTCCGAGGCACGGAGGAATCTCGGTGTGTAAAGATGGTCACCCATCCACGGACCAACCCCGGCAAGCGTAGCTTAACCTGACGGATCGACCCGTGCGGCTGTTATTACTTAGCCACGAGCTCCTACGGACCTACGACAAACGGAGTGTAAAAAAGACAAATTACATAACTACACACAGACACTGCTTATCAAACTAAGTAACATTGGGGCAAAAATTGTTACTGGAAACTTATTTCTGTTGTGTGAAAAATAGAAAAGGCTTGAAACGTCAGTTATTTGAAGAGTACTAACCTTCTACCCAGTGGTGAGCGAGAGTGGCCGGCGCACGCTTGGACTTCGAGTAAGTCGCGATACACGACGCAGGCGCACGCTGCACGCAGCGCTCGTGCACTGTGAACTTGCAGACTGGAAGTGAAATATTTTTAACGTTAGAAGAGATACGAAAGTTTTTGGAAATTATCAGGTCACTTTGCAGATGAAGTAATAAGTCGTTTCATAGGTAGTAAATGAAAATTATTGGCGTTACTTACTAAGTATTAGAAACCTAAAGTCAAAGTCAGAAGTCAAACTTTTTGACTTGACTTGAGAAACCTAAATCTTTGTGTATCAATTAGTATCTATTATGTATCAATGTTGCAATCACTATTATTGTTGGTAAACTAATAAAAATAACACACATAACATCACGCCTGTAATCCCCGTAAGGTTAGGCAGAGTACCCATTAGTACACAAACATTTCGCCAGTTATCTTTAAGTCCCATGTAATAGGGGGCGAGCCTATTGCCATCAACCAACATAAATTCAGACTCCAAGGCTGCTATTGAGTAATTCCTGATGGGAAAACCCGAAAACATTTTGCCCGACCTGGGAATCGAACCCAAAAACTGATACTCAGTAGTCGCGCAAAAAAAAACTTACTCTTATTTAGAAGTACTCAGGCCTTGAAATATCGCTTTGTTTAATCTGAGAGTTGATTCCTAGAGGTTAACTAATTTTTCGAAGAAAGAAAGAAAGAAAGAAAATATGTTTATTGACACAGACTATGTGCACACAAAAATAATAATAAAAAGGCAATACAAAGAATAGAAAGTAAGAAATTGTGTGCTCCACAGCTGCGCCAAACAGACCGAACTTTTCGCTAGTCTGAACACAACATTGACTGTCTTTAAACAACACACTCCGAAAATGCTAACTCAAAAAATATTCAGTACTACTTACATATACAACACAGTCCTTTCTTCCCCAAGCCGACGAGCATGTTCAAACACAGATTGCAGTAGGCTGGTCTACTGAAGTGTTTGAGTCTCCACGCGTGTTCTCCATCTTCTTTGACATTCGTATCCAGACCTAGCAGGACTAGGAGTGGAATGGTGGTCATGCTGTGAAGAAAAAAAAAACAATAGTCTCCTCCCATGATTCCGAAAGCACGTGAAGCCGTTGGCTCTGGTTGTCATTCCTAGATCTTTGACTGTCTAAGTCAAAGTCAAGGTCAAAGTCATAGTCAAGGTCAAAGTCAAATCATTTATTTCAATTAGGCACTTTTGAACGTCATATACAAGAAAAATAAATAGAATTGAATCTAGTTGCCCCTTCCAACAGATAATTTTGTGTGGAGAAGAATGGACAAGAATACGTACTCTTTTAAAAGTCGTTACGGTTAGTCAGAAGTCCGAAAGTCAGACAGCCAGTTTTAAGGGGTAGTAGTTACACCTGTATAGAATAATATTATATTTATAATACTCATGAAATTAATTAAAAACAAGCTTTATTAGATACTGACCCTCCTCGCTTCCATTCGTCGAGCGACACGGTACCGTCAGCATCATAGTCTATCTCCACCATCATGTCTTGTAGGATCTGCAAAAAAGTTAGTGGTAAATTTGAGACCCCATATTATTATTTCCTCATCTTTTCTCAGCAGTCGGCCGATTTTCTTTTTTAATAATTATAGGAAAATAAAGGATGGTCATTCCACAACTATAAAGGTAGCATACCGATGACGGCAACGTAAGCGACCGCGTCGCGCGACCTGTGGTCGTTTGCGTTGTTAAGGGTTCCATAATAAAGGGTCGCGCGATCTGGTCCCCTGTCGTGTTCGCCAACATCGGAATGCTACCTTAATGTTCTCGGGAGGTTGTTCCTTCTTGGACCGCACTGTGGTTTGTGCGTGACCATTTCCGGAGGTTCCACGGAGCAAGAATGAACATACAATTTCTTCGATTTTGAATTTGAACTTTACGAGCTAAAACTTAGCGTTTATACTCACTGGTCTAAGTTCTGATGTCTCCCAGCCTAGGTACTCCGCGACTGTCATCATCTGGTTGACGATACAGTCCATCTCGTTCGTGTCCAGTACTCCGTTCCCGTCAGTGTCGTAGAGACGGAACATGACTGGAATGAAAAGACCAGGTGTTATGTTTACGACAAAATTGGGGTTTAGCGAAGTTTTAGCTGTTTAGGTAACCGATATAGCTCTCAAAATTGCATAAATCAAGTGGTTAAGGGTAGAGCCCATAGCCCCTAAAGCAGATGGCTGTTGGAGTCGGGAAGGCCCCCCGCGAGGTGGACCGACAACCTGGTAAAGGTCGAAAAAACGGCTGGATGCAGGCAGTGCAGGACCGGTCATTGTGACTATCTTTAAGGGAGGCCTATGTCCGCAGTAGTTGCTGTTTGTCTGATAAGATGATGAAGACGCGTCAAGTATACAGGGTAATTGAAAAAATACCCGAAACCCGAAAAAGGGATCATTGTACTCATCATTATGAACAACTTTTACTATGGGACCAACCCTGAATTCATGAAAAAATAATCTGCTGTTCCGTACATTACGATCGTGTTATGTAGCATTTTTGTAGGGAACAGCTGTTTTTTTTTTCATGATTTCAAGGTTGGTCCCATAGTAAAATTTGTTAATAATGATGAGTATGTGGCGTTCGTGTCGCATCACTAAAAAGTGGCAACACTGTGGGACGCGAGAAAGGACGCCATCCGCCATTACAGATCTATAGATATTGATTATGAGTGTAGATCACTCGCATTGTTTTTATCATAGATTATTTCTATTGTGTGACTCTCCTTTAATTATTCAAATGTGTAACATCACGATTATGGTCGGGTAATTATAAGAATATCCAGCAACCTCTTGACGATTTTATTTCAACGGACTCCTGTTTCGGTTACCCCACAAGTACAATGATCCCTTTTTTCGGGTATCGGGTATTTTTTCAATTACCCTGTATCCCGGGATCCCAGCTTATGGTATCAGGAAGAACCGAGGGGTTTTAGTCGGTAAGAGTCCGATATAACCCTCCGCTCTCCCTCGGTATACTTACATTCCAGTTTATCTTCAGGTCTTCCAGCTTCCAACAGGGATAAGTAGCACACAATGTCTTTGAGTGACACCCGCGCCGTATGAACTTCTAGAGTTGACGACCGCCTCATTAGATGTCTGAAATCTTTAAACAAAAACAGATTTTAAGAAACTGATGACAGGACTGCTTTTCAGAATACTACTTCCAATAATTTAAATCGTCTAATATCTAGTCGCAGTTAAGTTGACAATAAATATCAAATAATCTAGGCAAATTAGTGGCATTTTTTTGACAAATTGATACAGAGATTCATTATGATAATTCCTAAAAATAGGATTTCTAGATTAATAATATATACATTATTTACAAGCTTAATAATAAAAATAAAATAAAAAACAACCAGAATAAAAAAAAAATATAAACTAAAAGCTTGTAAAATTGCCCGCCTGACCAAGGTTTGAGTCTATTTTAAAGTTGATTTTATTAAAATCGTGTTAATTATTGTTGAGTGCTTTGCAGCTCCGGAAAGTACAAGGAATCGATCCTGTACTGTTTCATTTACGCGTACGCTTACATTGTGCTCTACTATAGACACTGATTCACAAAGAATTAGTTCGTTGGGACACAAGACATAGCCGTTAAGAATGCACGATGCTGAGTATAATAATAATACCAGTAGTCCCAGTGCAGGGCAAAAGCCTCTTTTCATACAGAGAAGACATGAGCATTGATCACCTAGCTTGTTCAAGGCGGGTTGGCGATTCCGTACTTATATTAATTACAAGTCCAGGTTCACGATATTTTCCTTCACCGATGCCAGTGATGTCCAAGATAAACTTTAGAAAGTAGGTACATTGTAGTAGAAAGTAAATTGAAAAATCACATTGGTTCTTGCTGAGGATACTTTACGTATTTTACATCCCGTATACATGACACAGAAGAAATTCCTATTCGCTATGGTCGTTTAAGTTTTTACGTTTAGATTATTTTAATACCTTCTATCTTAGTAGACTGGTTAACTCTCAAGGAGTTGCTGCTCTTCCGACTGGAGTTCCGTGACATCTGGCTGTGACTCGGACTGGTCTCGTTGCGCCTGTCCAGGCAGAGCTCATGTGAAGAGTACGACGGGTGCGTGGTGACTGTGAACATTGGGTGGACGCTCCCTGGAACGAAGAAAACGAAGATGAGGGTCTGGTGTTGAAGCACAGGTTTGGTTAAAAATATTTTTGTGTGTTTTTATTACGACTTATAAGATAAGCGCGACTGCTGAGCATGAGGTCGTGGGTTCCCAGGTCGGGCAATGTGTTATTAGGTTTTTCCGTCAGGAATTTCTCAGTAGCGGCCTCGGTGTCTGGATTTGTGCTCGGTTGATGGCAATAGGCTCGCCCCCTATTACATGGGACTTAAACTTAACTGGCGAGATGTGGGTGTACTAAAGGGGACATTTCTGCCTAACCCTTCGGGGATTACAGGCACGATGTTATGTAAATAACTCCTTATGAGACAACGTTACGACTTATGAGATAACGTTAAATTCTATCTCACCCGTCCGACTTCTAGATCCCTTATCGCTGCCATCAACGGAGTCTCCTGAACTCTTGCCGAGCTGCTGCAGTCGCTCTGCCAAGCCATGGATCTTCGACGCCAAGCTCAACTTGCCCTGCAAGACGATTTAAAAAAAATTACTTACCAGCAAAAAAATAGCGATTTATTCCAAAAATCATGCTTCAAAAATTTGGAAGCGGTAAGCCAAGATTATAAAATTGTACCTTTGATATATCCATGATGGTATTTTAAAAATGAATATCAAAATGTGCCAAACCTCTTAGTAATTAAAATTATTTACAATAAACTTATTACGTAAAATAATTCAACATGCCAAAAATGAGTTACAATATTTTTCAGGCAAAACAGTTCAATATCCATCGAAAACGTATAACGCAAACCGCAAACACAAACCTGTTACGTAATTGCTTTGAAAATAGGAAAATGTTTTGACGTGGGTGGGTTCGTTTTGATACTACAGCACCCAATTCATATATTTAAAAGAAAGAGTTTTGCATGACCCTTTATAAGAATGAAAAAAAAAACAAGCCTGTTTACTGCAGAGTATGTGCCTCTTCTTGTACAGAGAAGAAGCGAGAATAAAGCGTTTCCCAATGCGTTTATTGATTTTAGTTTAATTCTGCCCAAACATCCAACTCACGGTTTTTCAATAATTTAATTAATTACTGCCTTGCTGGTCTAGTGGTCACAAGCGCGACTGCTGTGCATGAGGTCTTGGGTTCGATTCCCAGGTCGGGCAAAGTTTTATTGGTTTTTCCATCAGGAATTTCTCAGTAGCAGCCTCGGAGTCTGGATTTGTGTTCGGTTGATGGCAATAGGCTCGCCCCCTATTACAGGGGACTAAAAACATAACTGGCGAAATGTGGGTGTACTAATGGGTACACCTCAGCCTAACCCTTCGGGGATTAAAGGCATGATGTTATGTTAATTAATTAAGCTAAATCTGTTACATTAAAATCCGGAAAAAACATCTTAAAGTTATACGAATAGATTTAAAATGATTCAATGTTAAATATTACGAAATTATAACAACTATATTCCTCACGCTCTAAGATGGTGCGGGTGACATTTATCAAACTGTTGCTTTTCACTCTTGAACGTTACGGTGATTTACAATCATGGTTGAATATTTTAACTGCACACTTTTATCATAATCTCAAAACACGAAATCAGTAATAAGTAAGTAAATAACTAGTAAATTAAAAACTATCACTGACCTAGTCATGAGATTTTTACATCCATAGATGAATTGCTGACATGTGTCACCCGCACCATCATAGAACGTATGGAATATAATACAAAAAAAATGAGTTTTAATGTGGATTGATTTATTTTGGCAGAACTTAACCTAAGTATTCCATACCGTAAAATTCAGTATTTCATTTGACGTTTTCTTTTTTAATATTTTAGCGACCCACCCCTGCTTCGCGTGAATGAAATTGAGTACATAGTCTTATATAGTAAGTATTATTTTCTTGAAATTTTCATGCAATCTAGAATACCTACCATAAATAAAATCCAAGATTTCCGCTGGGTTTTCTAAATATTTTATTTCATACAAACCTTGTCCTGATAATAATATACAAAATAGAAAAAAAAACCGCCAAAACGGCGGAGCCGTTGCCGATATTTCATGCATGCAGATTTTTTTTTATATAACATCAAAAAGTACCTGATAGTCTACTCTAGTTGCCTGACAATCGTTAAGGCTCTGGCAAGACCCAAATACTCCAAAAAAGCTAATTTTTATAAGTAAACCTAGTGTTTTCGAGGCGAAAAAAAAATTTACTTTATTTTAGAGACCTTTGATGTTTTCAAAACACTTTACTTTGTATTTCCTGAATACAAATGATGAGAAACCCAACTATATTTAACGAAATAATGATTATTTGATTGATCCCCATGCCATTGCTAAAAAAGAAGAAAAGTAATTAGAGTCGATACTGTTTCATATACCTGCCGTACCTGATGGTCTGCGTGCGCGGTGACAGCTGCGCAGGCGGCGGTGGAACTCGCTGCTGCCATCTCGCGGAGGGCGGGGCGACGGTCACGACGGACGAACGAGAGGAATAGATGTCTGAAATGAGGAGATGAATTAGTTCTATTTTTCTGTCATTTGTTTTTTTTTCTTACACATTAGCACGAGATTATGAAGTATTCAGTGAGTCAAAAAATGTTTTCTATTAAGAGCCGTCTCAGTACGCACACATGCGTTGTAAGTCTTGTAAATACTTTCACAAATACTTTCACATACATAAAAACATAACATCACGCCGTCATCAGGTGTGCCCATAAGTACACCCACATTTCGCCAGTTATGTTTTTAGTCCCATGTAATAGGGGGCGAGCCTATTGCCATCAACCGGGCACAAATCCAGACTCCGAGGCTACTACTGAGAAATTCTTAATGGAAAAACCCAATAACACTTTGCCCGACCTGGGAATCGAACCCAAGACCTCATGCACAGCAGTCGCGCTTGCGACCACTAGACCAACGAGGCAGTCAAACAAAAAAACACAAATACAAACACTTTCAAACGTTTTGAATTGTGGAGGGGCGCGCCTTGTTATTGTAGTTTATCTTCTACAAGTTGCTCAATACTGTTGGTACAAAATTTGAGGCAATCGACACGGAATGAAGAAGAAGGAATACAGTTTACATTTAGGACAAGGAGGTTTTTGTACCTGCAGAGTTCATCAGGAGCGGACACCTCGAGGAAGGTGTCCAAGAACCATCGGAAGCCTTCATAATCGATATCCTGAAACAATACACAAACACGTCATTAAAAAAAATATGATATAAAAAAATCTTGGCAAGTGCGAGTCGGACCGCACTCGAAGGGTTCCGTAAAATCGTAGAATATTATAATGAAATGAAATGAAATGAAATGATGTTTATTCAGTAAATTGGTTATAAATAACACTTTTACACGTCACATTTTAAACTAGATGAGTCCAGTGTTTCCTAGCCGACTGCTCTGAGAATCTCTATAACATTATAGTATCGAGCTAAAAACACAAAAAAGAACAAGTTAAACAAACAAAATAATTATTAGATAGATAGATAGATAGATGGATTAAAAATACGGAGAAGTTCAAGGCAAAACTAATTTGACATCGCTAACTTAGTTCTTTAATGTCACGGAATGTCACCGTCCTTTCCTTTCGCTGTATGTTAGTAAGAGATGTCAATTCTCTAAATTTAGTCTAGTTTGTGAACAAGGGAATCGGCACCATTGAAGAACTAAGTTAGCGATGTCAAATTAGTTTTGCCTTGAACTTCTCCGTATTTTTAATCCATACGTTTTAAGATGTCAACTATAAATGTATGGATGTGTCAGATTGACTAAATTTGACAGCTCTTATTTACATTAGTCTCTTTCTTATTTTATTGGACAGAAAAATATGGAAATAGTCTAATTTTAGTTTAGTTTGTGACCAAGGCAATCGGCACCATTATGATTTTTATACAAATTTCGAGTTGCAAACAAAGAATTTATAGCTACTATTTTTATTTTTCTCCATTATGTCAAAGTTCTTAGTCACATTATTATCTAAACTAATATTATAAAGGGGATTTTTTTTTATTTTTGTTTGTTTGTAATGGATAAACTCAAAAACTACTCGATCGATTTTAAAAATTCTTTCACCATTAGAAAGCTACATTATCTGCGGGTAACTTAAGCTATATTTTATTTTATTTTTGCGCGGACGAAGTCGCTGGCAAAAGCTAGTGTTTGGATAAAAAACGACACATAAACATAACATCACGCCTGTAATCCCCGAAGGGTTAGGCAGAGGTGTACTCATTAGTATACCAACATTTCGCCAGTTATGTTTAAGTCCCATGTAATAGGGGTTATATATTATTATTATTTTATTATATAAAAAATGACACGTCCACCAATAAAGGTTCGCTATCTTTGGTATAGATTTATCTTAAGCTCCGAAACCAAAAACCCTCATTGTGGAATTTGTAAATTAGCCACACACAACCCAAATTCGGATTGTGGCTTTTATGGTTATTCGACCGAATCGCGGAGTGAGCTTGAGGTTAGCATCAGTAGGATGTCAGCTCACCTCACTTCAATTCATTGTGTGTGATTTTTATAGAATAAAATAAGAAAAAAAAAAAAAAAATATTAAAAATCCTGTTTTTTTATTTTAAATTTACCATTTTTCTTTTCTTTATTTTCTGCCTTTTCTTTCTTTCAAAGTCAAAGTCAAAGTCAAATCATTTATTTCAATTAGGTCAATATAAGGCACTTTTGAACGTCATATTCTCATTCTTTTCTTTCTTTTTTTCTTTTCTTTCTTATCTTTCTTTACTTTTCTTTCTTTTCACCTGCCTACCTACTTTTTGCCTACTTTCAGTTCAGAAATGTTTACAACCTCAAACATTTAATTTTGTATCAAATCAATACATTTTGTGTTAGAATTGTGTTGCGTGGTACACGAATTGTAAAACGTATAATATAAAGGAAAATGGAGATTTAATATGTCGTACTCTTCACCTTTTTATCTTTAATTACAAAAGTTACTTTAACACATACGACTTAAAGCCCTAATTTGAATGGCGCATTATTTGGTGCGTCGGAGGCGTCCCATTATAAGCCATTCGTACCGTGTCTTAATACCCTGTGGTAAGACTTGTTGTCAAACTTTCGAGGTCTAACTACCCGTAACGACTTTCAAAGATCTACGAATGACAGCCGGGACCAATAGCTAAACATACTTTCCGTGACACGATGGGTTTTCAATACTCAATATCTTTATTGTTAACATAACATCACGCCTGTAATCCCCGAAGGGTTAACACACAACTGGCGAAATGTGGGTGTACTGATGGGTACACCTCTGCCTAACCCTATAATGTATGTATGTATGTATGTATAATGTATGTTATATAATTGAGATCATAATGGACCCTGTAGGGCTTAGCAAAAGGGTAGGAGAAAGTCCCGTTTAAAGAGATGATTAATAGAAAATTAAATAACAATTCAATTAAAATTAAGTTTTTGGTATGTACGGCTATCATCATCATCATATCAGCCGAACGACGTCCACTGCTGGACATAAGCCTCCCCTAAAGATAGCTACAATGACCGGTCCTGAGCTGCGACCTTCACCAGGGCGTTGGTCCACGCTGTCACTACACGTGGTCGCCACTCGAGAGAATATATTTGACGTTCACCCATGCATAAACCAACCTTAATTTTCGGTCGTCTATTGTGGCTATTATTACTTCACTTAGCCACGAGCCCCTCCTATCATACAAAATAAAATACAAATACGTTTTCCTCTCAGTGTCCCCGACGATTGTGCCGATAATACCCAGGTGGGTCGTTGCCTAGCAACGCTCATTGCGTCTTTAATGTCAGCCATCTTTGAATCCGACAACAACAAATAAAACGTCTGTAACATACTTATGTTACGTTATGTTGGGGTATTATGATGTACTAGTTATGCCCCGCAGATATGTTTGAGTAATTATTTATTTTTCTTATCTTTATGGAATAAAAATTACAAGTATGTTTTTTTCAGTCGCCATGGTTTTTGGACAGAAATCTCACATGCTCGTCGGAGTGCAACTATAGGCGTTAAAATATTTTGTTTGCCCCACATCTGATCAGTGCTCAGCTACTCTGCCGTTTGTTCAACCTTTTTGGTACTTACTTGTATTGACATTAAAGTCATTTTCATTCTTGATATTTTCACAACAATAAACATATCGACTTTAATAGGTTTAATTCTTTTTACTGAGCACATTACATTTAAGGTTCACAGTAAAATTATGAATTTGAAATAGACTATTAGAAGGCACATTATGATCACCCAAATTTAGTTACATACTAATATTCTAAAGAAGTTAAGTTTCTTTGTTTTCAAGATGTTATCTCTGGAACTACTGGTCCGTTTACAAACAAAACTTCACCAATAAAAAGCTACACTATTGGCGAGTACCATAGGCTATGTTTAATTCTACACTAGACTTGCACGCGGACGAAGTAGCGGGCAGAAGTTAGTTAGTAAAAAAATAAACTTACATGTGAAGACGATTTTTTTTTTTTTTATGTGGTGAAAATCATCAAATGACTCCTTCCGCCCTGGGTGGGGTGGAAGGGACTGTCAGACTTTTACTGACTAAAAAACCACCCTGTTCCTTCTGTTGCCCTTTACGTTCCGGGGCCACGGTATCCTGTTAAGACGTCCCGCAACCCCGGCAGGAATGTGAAGACGATGTATTAAGAACAAAATCACTTCTTCTATAAATATTACATATATGTATGTTTCCACAATATTTTTACACTCTAATGCCCATCTCAAAATACATGTTTCTACAACACTACAAGTACAAAACACATGTCTGCTTACCTCTTAAGACCAACCTAATCCCTTTGTACAGCTGCGAGAATACACCGGCTAATCCCCCACACTCCATTCAACTATCCTCCTTTCAAGCAACGTAAGCTCAGTATGTTTTCACTTAGATAATATTGTTCTCTATCACAAACTCCACACAATGGGTTATCAGATTAAATATGAAAACTCTTAACTCGAGCTATTGTGGAGAATATCGGGCTATTGTCGATGATACGGTGAGAATATTGGAGAATATCGAGTTTCTCTTCCGAGAAACTCCCTTTGTGTAGATTTAAGTTTTAACACGAAGTAGTATAGGTAGTTTGTTATTGAGGTTCGGAGTTTATGGACCGAGAATTCAGAGTCGTCAGAACTTTTGAAGATTGATAGGGAAATACGCTTTTAAGAAGGTAGATACTTATTGGTGTCAATAATGGAATCTTTTTCAAGTATTTCTGCGCTTAAATCTTTTAAACTACGCAACGGATTTTCATGCGGTTTTCATCAATAGATAAATGAAATGAAATGAAATGATGTTTATTCAGTAAATAGGTTATAAATAACACTTTTACACGTCACATTTTAAACTAGATGAGTCCAGTGTTTCTTAGCCGACTGCTCAAGCCGACAAGAGTGATTGAAGAGGAAGGTTTATGCGTATAGTTAGTATCTACTTTGCACCAGTGCGAAACCGGGGCGTGTTGCTAAAGTCTATCAATATATTTATACTAGCTTTTGCCCGCGACTTCGTCCGCGCAAAAATAAAGTAAAATATAGCCTAGATGTTACTCGCAGATAATACAGATTTCTAATGGTGAAAGAATTTTTAAAATCGGTTCAGTAGTTTTTGATTTTATCCATTACAAACAAACAAACAAAAATACAACTATAATATAACTAACTAACTGATCTATCAACACACAGCTTAAATCACTAAACGGGGCACGCTGATAGTTATTATGACGTATGCATACACTAAGTAAAGGTTTTCCAAAAATCACCTCATAAAGAGATCTTCTTCTTCTTTATGTGGGTATTAAGGTCTTACGATCCCACACACCCTAGTGTCAGAGTTTCTTAACCGCCTCAAGGGCCTCTGACGTGGTTTGAGTGGAACAGTAAGTCCAGGTTTCTTCACGATGTTTTCCTTCACCGATTCCACAGATGTCCAAGATAAACTTTAGAAAGTACATATGAATTGAAAAAGTCACATTGGTACTTGCTCGGGTATAAGTACAGTTAGTATTTACATTGCACCCATGCGAAACTAGGGCGGGTAGCTAGTCTATCTATAAATATAAAAAAGGCTATCCCACTTACCGCTTACTTAGGCTTACTACTTGAAAAATGTTAATATTATACTATTGATGAATTATTGAATGACAAATCAATGTGACTATTTATATACATTAATTTTATTTTCCTTGCGATTTTACTTTTCAAATTTTGGACAAATTATTAACTTATTATTGACATTGTATTATTGACTAATTATTAACTTATTATTGACATAGTTTACCACTGAATGAACTTACAAATTGAATGATTCATATTTTTATTGATTAACTATTTAAGATTATTTCATAATTATTACTACTATAAAAAATATTTGCATGCCTCACGATAGAATGTACTGGATCCTTCTCTTACTTATCAGCATATTTTGTACATTCATAGCAAATAAATTATTTCATTTCATTTAATTTACCAACTGTCTGACTGATCTATCAAAACACAGCTCATTTCACTACACGGATTGCGTTGAAATGTAGCACATAGATTTATGACGTAGGAATGCGCTAACAAAGGGTTTTTCAAAAATTCACCCTCTTAAGGAATGAAACGGGTTTCCAAAATTTGTATGGAGAATTATTAGTTCGCTAATAACCGACAGTTACGCGGACGAAGTCGCAGGTAGAGGCTAGTGTTATTGAAAACTAAACAAAACCGAAAGTAAAGGTGCTCCCTCACCGGGAGCATTCGCGTGTAATGTAACGTTACAGATTTGAGCATTACATCAGTGAAGGAGGAGAACCGAGCATTACAATGCGCACCTTGTAATGATACAATGTGTAATATCTTGATACAACTTGTAACATCAATGCGCTCCACTTCCAAGGTAATGCTCAAAGTCGAATCTATATATTACATTACACGCAAATGCTCGTTAGTCAGGGAGGTATTATTGTAATGTAATGCTCAAAGTTGAATCTATAATGTTACAATACACGTGAATGCTCCCGGTGAGGGAGCACCTTTATGTTCCCTCTCCTGTATATTATTTCTCTGTTCATTTTAAGATCAAAAGGAACAAATCTATGAATAAAACATAAGAACACAAATATTTTCAATCGTTATACTGAGAAAATATTTGTTTCAAATAGAGGGTGGTAGATTGTTTATAAACAATTTAAATAAAGATGAGAGAGATATTTAAATGTAAAAATACGTTACCAGCAACCATTTTTACCAAGGGGTATCGTATTACCCAATTACTGGGTTGCGGAGGTCAGATAGGCAGTCGCTCCATGTTAAATACTGGTATTCAGCTGCATCTGGTTAGACTGGAAGCCGACCCCAACATATTTGGGAAAAGGCTAGGACGTTTACTAACTATAATGTACATCTTTATATGTCAAGCGGTTTTCGATATTTCGTGATAAGTGAGTGAGTGAGTAGCCTTCCAGCTTTTTAGGGATGATTCTCATTAGAACGTGCCGTGCCCGGGACGGGGCCCAGACGGGGCACGGACGGGGCACGGTTTTAAATCTGTTACATATATTTTGTATGAATCAATTTATATTACACAGTGCACTATCCGTGTCCCGTCCGGGCCCTCTCGACGCACTTCAATACCACGTCGGCTCGTCCACGCCCCGGCCCGTGCACGGCACGTTCTAATGAGAATCATCCCTTAGATTTCAACAAGTTTAAATACTTATTAACCAAAATACTAAATACTGCCTCGTTGGTCTAGTGGTCGGAAGCGCGACTGCTGTGCATGAGGTCTTGGGTTCGATTCCCAGGTCGGGCAAAGTGTTATTGGGTTTTTCCATCAGGAATTTCTCAGTAACAGCCTCGGAGTCTGGATTTGTGGCCGTTTGATGGCAATAGCTCGCCCCCTATTACACTAAAAACATAACTGGCGAAATGTGTGTGTACTAATGGGTACGCCTCTGCCTAACCCTTCGGAGATTACAGGCGTGATGTTATGTATCCAAAATATAAACTAGATTACCGAACTAGCGAAAAGTTTTATTTGAATTTTACAACTAGTAGATATGTAAAGGTCATATAATAGTTTTGTAGTAGTGTTCAATTCAAGTGTACTTTTGCAGGAACGAACTGTCTTAAAATCCCCATAAAAGCAAACAGACAAACAAAATAAACGTCTGATGCACTTGAATATTCTAAGAATAATGACATTGGGCACAGCTGGCGTAGCCAATCTGCTACGAAAGCGTAGCTACGTAACCGTGACGTCACGTCGTGTGCTACGTCGTAGCACATTTAGTGCAATCAAATTGTTCTCCCGCTGTCTTTCGAAGGTTTTTGCTGTGAATTTATTTCAGTTGAATAGCATTCAATAGTGTTTTGATTGGCATTATTATCTAAGACCTACCTAATTGCTAAATATACATACATATATACATCTACTCACGCCCTTTACCATGGGGATAGGCAGAAACCACAGAACGCCTCCTGCTACGATGCTTACATACTCTTTTCGCCTCATCCACGTTCATACATCTCGTCATACAAGCAGCTGACCTTTCTGAAGGACCAATAAGGTCAGTGTAGGTCTTCCTAGGGCGTCGTTAGTTCGATATGCCATTTAAATTATGTTTGTTAATCGCCTTTCAATCTCTTAATCAAATGTATTATTCATCATCATCTGCCTAGCCTTTTCCCAATTATGTTGGGGTCGGCTTCCAGTCTAAACGGATGCAGCTGAATACCAGAATTTTACATGGAGTTATAGCTTCATGACTTTTCTTATCATCGATACGAAAAGAAAAAAAAAAGTTTAGCATCTTATAATTCCATCTCAAATTAGCAATTAACCTAAGGTATTTTATTTTTACCGCAAGTAGGCTTTAGTAGAACAGAAGCCAGGAGCAAAAAAGCCAGAAAAAAAAATGCTAATAATTCAATTTTTAATAGAACTTAATTCCCAAAGCACCTGCACTTTAGATAATTACTAGGTACAATATTTTGTTCATATTATGAAAGTGGAAAATTCAAAGAAAAACAAAAGAAAGCCTCACATGTAAGAGGTCCCCAGATGGGTCCAGAGGGCATACTATTAACCCTTCTCAGTAGGGATGTGCGTAAAGTTATGTCCGAAAATCCGAGGTTGGTTTTGTTTAATTTTTTGGACGGAACATATATTGTTGGTATACGAAAATTGTTTCAAATTTACTATTGCCAAAAGTAGCGTAAGATATGGCAGGGTAGGGCTGTTAGGCGTCCGGATAAAGCTGGGTATAGTCAGGCTTTTTGAATGTGACGGCTTGCTCGACATTGAATTTGGAATTAGAATTGATTTTGTGATAACAGATTAAAAATTAAATAATTTTATCCAGCGTTAAGCCCGCCCTCTATAACATGGGACTTAAACATACCTGGCGTAATGTGGATACACCTCTGCCTAACCCTTCGAGGAAAACAGGCGCGATATTATGTATATAAAATCCGGCTTTTTTTGCCAATTGGTTAGGCTTTTCCGATTGAGGATCTGGCTGTCTTTTTATTACACTCGTTATATTCACTTTAGACTTAAATCATAATCTCATTATTTTTATTAGAAATATATACATGGTATATCTGAAAAAAAAAGAAAGAAGAGAAAACGGTATCTTAAAAGATATCCGCAAAACACGCGGACACACAAAACTATCCGCGACAAACGTCCATCACTAGTCATAAAACGGGATTAACCATGGTTTACGATGGCGTGGAGTTGGGATTGCTTTGCACTCCCACGGGGTTGCCACATAGTGGGTAGACAGACATAGCGTCACTTTCCTGAGGGTAATAGCTTCACGCATGCTGTCCTAAGAGAGACGGGCAGGAATGGAGTAAGTGAATTTTAATATGAATACTGAAAAGGGTTTTTTTGTTATTGTTTTTTGTAGTAGCAGCGGTTGGGTTCGATGGAAGCAAGGATGGATGACTTGTGCTATTCGTAGCGATAAGGTTGAAATTTGCTTGGTAGAATTACTGTGTTAAAACTACGTGTGGACAATTTGATGGTTTATTTTTAACTAACAAAATTAAAGTAATGTGGACTGTATATACATGCATAGGTAATATAAATAGCTATGTATACATAACTAAACATTGTATGTTGTGCACTTGGGCACGTGTTATAGATTATATCTATACAGGTTAATTAAAAATATACCCGAAACCTTAAAAGGGGGGAGAGAGAGTTCGGAGATTAGCCGGAATAATCAGACAGATAGACAAACAAACATTTGAAAAATTGAGTTTTTTCGTGTAAGTAACCTGTAAACATAAATATTTATTTTTGTAAAAGCGTTATTTTATCTTTACAAACAGATTCTTCAATTTTATATAATTATTTGAATATATAAGTACAGGTTTCCTCACGATGTTTTGCTTCACCGGTTAGTGATATTTAAGATAAACTTGATAAATAGAAAAAGTCACATTGGTACTTGTAGATACAGACCCGGTTCCCTAATCACTGGACAATTACAACTCCGAAACAATACGAGACAAATATTTGTATTACAACCAGGTAATTCTCAAAAGAAAAAAAAAAATCCTTTAAGGCGCTTTGCACAAAGAGTTATTGCAGCAACAGGCAACTAGCTGTTTACATATACTTCTATTGGACTGCGCACACACAGCAACTCGAGTTTCGAGTTCCGGTGATCGTCAACAGTTTTCAGTTGCAGCAACTAGCAACTGTTAATTATTATACCGGTTTTTAAGTTACCGGTTCCCTCAACCGTCAATCGCAACGCGTCCGGCGATTTCACACCCTCCCTCTCTCTCCCTGTGCCCGGTAATACCAGTGTCGCTCAATACGTAATGAAAGTTGCTCACAGATTGCCATAAAGTTGCGACAACCGTAAACGTTATAGCAACTATCAACTTTTACAGGAAACTTTTAAAGTGTTGATATTTGCCTCAATTTAAGTTGCCCCATGTGCAAAGCGCCAACTAGTACCTACATGTCAATATCACCTACTTTATACCCTATAATTCCAATAAACACGCCCATACCATAGACTCAAATAACTCAAATAAACAAACGAAATAAGACCACGAAGGTTCGAGAAAAGCTTTTTTAGATGTTTACTCCGAAATCCAATATCTATTACATTTTTAGAATAAGTGAGTGGGGATAAACGCCCACAGGCTATTCGACGAAGTTGGAACGAAAATAAATGTTAGAGAACGCAGTGTACCGTTGAAAGTTTAGCGAGAATTGAAAGTTATTGAAATAGTTTTTGAAAGAGTATTTTGCTTTGTTAGTTTCAAGTTTTAGTTGGAACCTGAAGGCCAAAGATAGGTAAGGCAGGTCTCGCAATTAAAACTGTCAAAACTTAAATTGTATCTAAATATATACAAATTTGATACGACAGATGGGCTTTCCTTTAAACTGCCTATACTAGGTACCATTTTCAAGCTCTGTACCAAAAATCAATCAAATAGGAGCAGTAGTTTAGTCGCAAATGATTTTAAGTTTTTGCCCCGTTTGAATACGATGTATCTTTCCTAACAGCTGATTATGTCTATACGCATAGGTCATGCACCTACGTTGCCGCTTTAATATCCAGGTATCTAAGGTCAGTTAAATTTATTTACAAAGGCTGTTTGCGTTTTACTCTGATTTGTAAGCTATTTAGTATGTTTGAAAAAAAAAACTCATTTTTATTTATATTTTATTTTATATTATATTTTATTTTTTACCGGGCACAAATCCAGACTCCGAGGCTGCTACTGAGAAATTACTGATGGAAAAACTCAATAACACTTTACCCGACCTGGGAATCGAACTCAAGACCTCATGCACAGCAGTAGCGCTTGCGATCACTAGACCAACGAGGCAGTCACAAAGTCTCAAGTTTTTCCTTATCCTTCACCAAGTAACATAACATCACGCCGGTAATCCCCGAAGGGTTAGTCAGAGCACCCATTAGTACACCCACATCTCGCCAGTTATGTTTAAGTCCCATGTAAAAGGGGGCGAGCCAAACCAAGTATTTTCTTTAAATATAGGAACCGCAATATAGTGAACACGTTGAGAAAAAAAAAGGAAGAGCAGTGTTTAAAAACTAATAGAAACAAATGACGTCGGATCCTTGGCTCGAACGAACACCGATCTTCATTACGGAACGGGGCGTCACTCACACCGAAGTGTAACAAAAGACAAAGTAGATAAAATACTTTAGTTCGTTGCCTTAATTCTAACTTTGATTCTTAATGGTTAGTGGCAGAGTTGAATATTGTGTGCAAGATTGATATTTTCAACTACTCGTCAGTTTTTTATTTACAGTGTTATATATTTTTTAGATCTACTTGTCAAATTCTAGACGATAAGCATAGACACGACCAGATACATTAAAAAAAATAATTGAGGCTGGTTTTAATTTACGTTTTAAAGTGACCACACAGGATTCTTTTTCTTTTTAACTAGCCTATGTTACTCCGAACGATGCAAGGATTGTAACGATACTCCATACATCTAAATCGGTCCAAGCGTTTAAAAGTTATGGTGGAATAAAGAATCGCACATACATACATTAACCCTGAACACATAACACTAACGCTTTTTTTGGGGCAGTCGTGTTGTCGTAATTCTAACTTTGATTGTTAAAGGTTAGAAGCAGAGTTGAATATTGTGTGTAAGATTGATAATGTCAATTATTTTTGTTGCTTTTGTTTATTATCGTACTAATTAACGTAAATTTGTGAGTAAAATATATGAATGTACGTTTGTTATTCTTTCACACTTAGAGGCTGTATGGAATTTCTTTGGCTTATTGATCTATCTTAATAACTAGGTACACAGTCAGCAAAACAGATAGGTATGCAGGGTCGTTAGATATAGTTGAAGTTTTCATAGGAACTTCATAGGAAAATGTAATTTAATTTAAAACTTAGATAATGAACAGTTAATTAATTAAGTTTCAGTCAAAGACATCCATCAGTTTCTAAAAAAAACTTCAACTATATCTGACGAGCCTGGATACCTATCTGTTTTGCTGTGTGTACATAAAATAATTTATGTCTCGTTTATGCGTTTCTGTGAAAAGAGAGAGGTGTACCCATTAGTACACTCACGTTTCGCCAGTTATGTTGAAGTCCCATGTAATAGGGGGCAAGCCTATTGCCATCATTCGGGCTAAAATCCAGACTTCGAGGCTGCTACTGAAAAATTCCTGATGGAAAAACCCACATAATGCCTCGTTTGTCTGGTGGTCGTAAACGTGAGGTCTTGGGTTCGGTTCCCAGGTTGGGCAAATTGTAATATGGTACGTATATACTCTAAATATAACGCGTTAGTACGTTACAGTTATCCGTGATATCGTTTTAAAGGGTACGGCGATTAAACATTTCATTTCTACGTGAAGGTCTAATGGATACTTACTTTGGCCGAGTTTTGGCGATAATTTTGCCACCATAACGACTATCCGATACTATAAAATATTATGTGGCATTTAACAGCACACCTGGCTAAGTTAGTGTGCCGTAAAAATGACTATCTCTCATAATTATGTCAGACTAGCTTTTGCCAGCGACTTCGTCCGCATCATAGTTGGTTTCTCCATACAAACTTTGGAACCCCGTTTCATCCTCTTAGGGGGTAAATTTTTAAAAATCCTTTTTTATTGGATGCCTACGTCATACAAAATATACACCTTCCAAGTTTCAGGTCTCTACGATCAGCGGTTTAGACTGTGCGTTCATCCGTCAGTCAGTCAGTTAACTGTCAACTGTCAACAACTGTTGGTTGTCATTTTTGTTAGAGCTTATTCAGATAATTACGACACTGACAAGACTTGAATACTTCAAATTAGTGTATTTAAAATATTTTTTTCTATTTTTGAATATCTATTGAATTTTTGTCTACGAACAATATTATTATGTTAATCTATAAAACATTGCTAAGATTTTTTTTAAATTCATTTTTTTATACTACTCAGTACATCAACTTAATAAAATAACCTCTTAAAATGACTTTTTAGCAAAAATGTTTAGGTATATTACTGATCAACTCTATAATACCATACTTAAACAAATCTGGCGAAATTTTGTTGTACACCTCTGCCTAACCCTTCAGGGATTACAGGCGTGATGTTATGTTACTGATCAACATGCGTTATCAAAATTAATAACCATAACATAACATCACGCCTGTAATCCCCGAAGGGTTAGGCAGAGGTGTACCCATTAGTAAACCCACATTCCGCCAGTTATGTTTTTAGTCCCATGTAATAGGAGGCGAGCCTATTGCCATTAACCGGGCACAAATCCAGACTCGGAGGCTGCCACTGAGAAATTCCTGATGGAAAGTCAAAGTCAAAACATTTATTTCAATTAGACCATTTACAGGCACTTTTGAATTGTCAAGGAGTCGGTCAGTTAGTCCGAAAGTTGAAGCTAGTTGCTCGTTCCAAAACGGAGGTAGGCCTCTATGGAGAAGAACGAGCAAGAAACTCCACGGCACTCTTTTAAATTAGGTTTTTATAAAATCCTGGTTACATAATTCTTGTTGATTATACATGTGATCCAATAACACTTTAAAATTAATATCCATACAGGATTAAACGTATACTCAGTGCCTTAAATTCGTTTCGGTGTAACAGTCATCCAGGAGCAGTACCTACTAGGTACCCACTCCTACCCAGCCCTCAACATTTTACGACCTCGATAGAAATTTATTACTGCGATAATAGTACTTTTGCTCTTAAAATAAGGTCTTATTTTTGTCCCAAACAACTTTTGTAATACAAAATTATGAGTCTTAGTGTTTTATTCTGAAGAGTGGAGACATTAATAGCCATCGCGTAGGTGGTAGGCTGTGATAACGTATTAATAAACATTTATTTACTACTAGGCTACGTCCGCGGCTTCGCTCGCAAATTAAATTTCAGATTCGATCATGATTCGAAAGACATGTGGCGCCATCTATCATCATAATGATCATGATAATGATTTTTCTCGGGATGAAAGGTACCCTATATCCGTTTCTGTACACCTGACAACGTATATGCATAAGTTTAGGATAATCGGTTCTGTGATTTAGGCGTGGAAAAGTAACAAACAAACTTACTTTCGCATTTATAATATTAGTTATGTTTATTAACGATCAGCACCGGCTTCGCACGGTTGCAATGTATATACATAAACCTTGCTCTTGAATAACTCTATCTATTAAAAAAACCGCATCAAAATCCGTTGCATTGTTTTAAAGATACCTATTTAGGGTCAGACAGACGGGAAGCGACTTTATAGTATGTAGGGTCTAACTTAAATCCAGCCCACGAGGAAGAGCTCGTGGCCAATTAATTTCAGCCGCACAGGTCGGTCCATCAGGTTAAGCTACGCTTGCCGAGTTTAGTCCTTAAATGAGTGACCATCTTTAGGAACCGATACTTTTCCGTGCAATAAAAGCACGTTAAGCCGTAGGTCCCGGCTGTCATATGTGGATCTTTGACAGTCGTTACGGGTCGTCAGAAGCCCGAAAGTCTGACAACCAGTCTTACTTAGAGATATCGTATTATCCGGTTATGGTGGTCAGATAGGCAGTCGCTCCATGTAAAGTACTGGTATTCAGCTGCATCCGGCTAGACTGTAAGCCAACCCCAACGTAGTTGGGAAAAGGCTAGGCAGATGATGAATCCTTCTTTTTTATATTATATATGCGAAAGTTTGTGTTGATGTATGGATGATTGTTACTGTTTCACGCAAAAACTACGCAACAGATTTGGATGAAATTTGGCACACGTATAGATACTAGCTGACCGGCCCACGCGTAGCTGTGGCTCTAGTTTACAACTTAAAAAAATTCAGTTAAAAACTATCCTAACTTTCAAGTTGGATCCAACTGCACACGGTGTGCAAATTTGATTAAAATTGGTTAAGTAGTTTAGTAACTAAGAGTTCATCCCAGACAAACAACGTGACGCGTAATTTATATATATTAAGATAGTCTGGAATAGCACATAGGCTACTTTTTATCCTGGAACAATGTACAGTTCCCGTGGGATAATTGTCAACTTTGACGCGGACGATGGCGCGGGCAGAACCTTGTAAATCATAAATTAATATTTTTCCTCTTTCACTCCCGCCTCTACCTCCGTTAACATCCGCAAGCCTTCACCTCCGCATCTAAACTCCGCCTCTACTAAGAACACTTCCGTTACATAACATCACGCTTGCAATCCCCGAGGACTTTTGTATTCCTGACTCGTATTAAATTATTCTTATCGTATAATACTGACCATGAAATTGACACATTTATAATCCCATTTTATTAAACTTGACATTATGTTGTTGTATTATTGCCTACTTCAAATTATTAACTAGATAATTTGACATTGATTTGATTGAATGTGTTATGGTATATGTAAATGAGTCTGTATTATTAATTTATTTTAGCTTAACTGTTTGCATGCTTTAATTAAGGTAGTTAGTATAAGTATCATCTTTTAAACTAAACATCTGTAACTTGTACCTACTTTCTGTGCAAATAAAGAACTATTCTTCTATTCTAAGAGTTAGGCAGAACTGTACCCATTAATTAATACACCCACATTTCGCCAGTTATGTTTAAGTCCCATGTAATAGGGGGCGAGCCTATTGCCTCCGTATCAACCCTATTTACATATCTACACACATACGCACCAACCAATCAATATAGATTGATTTATGTAAATATACAAAGAATTGTGAACTTTCCGCTGGATGGGAGTAATTGGGAACGCGTGTCAGACGCGTTTCCTGTAAATGGGAAAAGTTTTCGACGATCATGGATGGGGATAATATTGTATAATTTATTAAATGTTGTTTTTCATTATTGTTGACGATATATTTTTGAGGTTGCTAGTAACGTTGTTTGGTCTGAAGATCTTTAACAGTATAATAAAATATCTATTATATTATACTAGGTATCGCCAGCGGCTTCCTTCGCAAATTAAATTTAAAATTCGATCAAGATAGGGAAGACACGTGGCGCCATCCATCATCATAAGAACGTTATTGTTATTTCTCTCGGGAACAGTACTTTTTTTCGGGATGAAAGGTACCGGGATGTCCGTTTCTGTACACCTGACTTGGTTAAGTGGTTTAGGCGTGAAAAAATAACAAACAAACAAAACAAACTTACTTTCGCATTTATAATATTAGTTAGGATTCTTAAGAAATTGGTATTTTTATAAAATTATAAAACAAGAAACAATAAGCTCGCCTCTTATTACATGGGACTTAAACATAACTGGCGAAATTTGGGTGTAGTAATAAAAGGTGTGATATTATACATATATGTTATCTCGAAAATATAAAAATTGGATATATTGCCCCGTTAGTGTAGTCGTCATAAAGCGTGACTGTTAAGCACTGAGTTCTTGGGTTCAATTCCAAGTAGGGCAGAGTCATTATGGATTTTTCTATCAGAAATTTCTTAGTAGCCTGAAAAATACATAAATACCAGTGTTTTACATGGAGCTACTGCCTATCTGACTTCCACAACCCAGTAACTGGGAAATACGATACCCCCGAAATGTGTTACATTTGTAACCAGGAACAACAGTTTAATGTACAGTCAACAAAATAAAAAGGTATACAGTGTCATCAGATATAGTTGAAGTTTTCTTAGAAACCGATGGATGTTTTCAAATGTAATTTAATTTAAAAAGTAGATAATAAACAGTTCATTCATTAAGTTAAGTTTCAATCGAAGACATCCATCGGTTTCTCAGAAAACTTCAACTATATCTGACGACTCTGCATACCTATCTCTTTGGTTGACTGTACATGCAAAACTTATGCTTAGAATAACATAACATCACGCCTGTAATCCCCGAAGGGTTAGGCACAGGTGTACCCATTAGTACACCCACATTTCGCCAGTTATGTTTTTTTTTTTTTAGTCCCATGTAATAGGGGGCGAGCCTATTGCCATCAACCGGGCACAAATCCAGACTCCGAGGCTGCTACTGAGAAATTCCTGATAGAAAAACCCAATAACACTTTGCCCGACCTGGGAATCGAACCCAAGACCTCATGCACAGCAGTCGCGCTTGCAACCACTAGACCAACGAGGCAGTCAACAATAGTCGAGAATAGATTTAAATATTGAACATTAAAAATAAAAAAAATAAAAACATTACAATTACTTCGAAAAAGGGGAAAAACGTTGGCGTGTGGGTTGGTTCATTTTAACAGAACTATACCAGAATAAGCTCTTCATTACATACATAAACTCACACCTTTTTCCTATTATATTCACGCCCTAGGAAGACCTTCTTCGGAAAGGTCAGGTGCGCAGTACTCGTAACCGGCGTGCTTGTATGATGAGATGTATGAACGTAGATGAGGCGAAAGGAGTATGTAAGGATCGTAGCAAGTGACGTTCTGTAGTTTCTGCCTACCCCCGTGGGAAAAAGGCGTGAGTAAGCGTACTATGAGATTTTTACGTATTTCTAAGATTTTAGATTTCAACTTTGATCACTGCTTATCCCCTAACCCATCAAAGTCCTCAGATCCCATACAGCGATCTAAATGATAATAGTCCTTATATAGGTCGAATAAATATCACTAGGTCGATCACTTCCTGGCAAAATTTGATCAAAATTCAACCTTATTCCTATGACACACAAGGTCTATAATACTACGCAGATGTTTGCAAAAAATGCTGAAGTAAATTACGACTTTATGTGTTGGTTTTAAGGTTTAAATTTGAATGTGTTTATTTTGTAATATTCAGATGGGTTGATAACGATATTTGCTGTATTGCTATTCATTTTTTTCTGTTGAAAAGAATTTGTATTTTGTTTTTTAGGTAAAGAAATATTCTATTTTGAGCCTAAAATATTGGGTAAAAAGGAATATTTTCTGGAATTTTGGGATTTATTGCCAATCGAGATATTGTAACCTTGGCACATATGGGCAGGCGTAAAGGCTCGTAGCAAAAGCCTACGCCGTAGCGGCCATTCTACGACTTCAGGCTACGGTCAAAATTGAGCTTCGTTCTATACACGTTGTATACGAATACAGTAAAAGTTAGCCATCTTTATAATACCTAATAAGTCAACATGTAATCTTCTATTAAATAAAAATAAATCGCTAAATGTGTTGTTAAGCGCAAAACTCGAGAACAGATGGACCGATTTTGCTGATTCTTTTTTGTTGTATTCGTAATTTCCCGAACAAGGTTCTAATTAAAGATTCGCAAATTGGCATTCGAGCGAAGCCAGAGTAGATCGCTAGTCTTTTAATAATTCAATAAATAACGTTAAATAAATTTAATGAGCACAATGAGTTATTTTTATTATTATTTTAGTTTTGACTGCCTCGTTGGTCTACCGGTCGCAAAGCGCGACTACTGAGCACGAGATCTTGGGTTCGATTCCTAGGTCGGGCTATGTGTTATTCGGATTTTTCCATCAGGCATCCAATTTCTCAGTAGTTGCTTCGGAGACTGGATTTGAGCCCGGTTGATGGCAATAAGCTCGCCCCCTGTTACACGGCACTAAACTAAACATAACTGGCGAAACGTAGGTGTACTAATGGGTACACCTTTGCCTAACCCTTCGGGGATTACAGGCGTTTGTGTCGAACCCGGCCGGGCCGCTGCTGTGCATAATAAGCGATGACCAATAGGCAAAACTCTGAACAAGACCACCCAGATAGACCACAATAACTATTATATAGCATTTCATTTTGTTTTGCTACGCTATGAATGTTAAAAGGGACCACACACATAGTTGCTAGCTTGACAAACAACCGTGAATATTGTACTACAAAGCTTCACTTGCATAGCAGGAATAATCGTTATTAGTATGACAAATTCTTTGTCATGTGTTGGTCTTTAAATGTGGTCAACTGAGACTCAATTCTACTAAACTTTTTGGAACGATCGCAAAATAATCTAAAGGGGCCAACCACAATCTCTTAAAACAGTATTGGATTTTTAACTGTCGGTTAAGCGCCGAGAGTAGAAAATCCAACAACAGAAATTGCAAAGTTATACTAAAATTCTTTGTTGTAATTTACTTACATTTTTTGACATTGATTTTCGCTGAGATGAGATTGCGACTAGATTTTGAAGGTTTTTAATTAGTAGGCCTTTTCATGGATAGAACCACAAATAAAATGAAACACTAAACATTTAAATAAATAATACTGTAAAGAGTTCTTAGTTATAGGAAGACAATTCCCTTTAAAAAAAGCAAAGAAACTCACAAAAAAGCTTGTTTTACAACTAAACAAGTCCCGGTAGTGCAAGTAGTGGATGGTGTACAAAACACAATTCACGTACGACGACTGTGACGTTTGTCAGTCTCTGGAGAAACACACATAATGTCACGAATGGAGTTTAAACTTGCAACGATGCCTCTTGTGGGTTAGTAATTGAACGGGTTAGGGATTAGGGACTTAGTAATTAGATAGTTGCTGTAAGGATGGATGGAGAGGGAGAGGAAGGCCACAGAAAAAGTGGATGGATTGTGTAAAGAATGATATGAAAGAAAAGAATATGATAGCATGGCGTTTGGCAGGACGGAATGGAAAAAGAAAACGTGTTACGTCGACCCCAAGTCACATGGGACAAAGGCAGGTAGAAGAAGAGTTACTCTGAGAAGTCTTTAGTAGATGACCCAGGGTGATCATTTCATTTCATTTTTTCAGAGTTTTGAAAGCCCTGGGTTTAAAGGGCCTATCTATAACGTAATACGTCATAACACTAACAATTTATGTACCATTTTTTGTTTAGTTTATTTATTTGCTATTTTCTGCCTGCGACTTCGTCCGCATGTTTTATTATCAGCCGCGATAAGTTACTTAAGCCTTAGGTTATTGCTCTGCTTTCGTAATTATAGGGTATAGGGTAGGATACCAATTTAACCACGACTGCTGCGACTGAATGTATTTATGAGTATGTATATATGATATATGGTATATATGAGTTTATGTACTTGTGTACGTTTAAAATTATTTATATATTGTTACTAATGATTTTTAAATCCCATATTTGATTATTTTCTCATGTACAATTTTCTGCACTTGCTTTGTTATCTCTTCACCACCTTTGGTTGACTGGTAGAGAATGCCAAGGCATTAAGTCCGCCTTTGTATTTCTTTGTTGCATCATCATCTGCCTAGCCTTTTCCCAACTATGTTGGCGTCGGCTTCCAGTCTAACCGGTTGCAGGTGAGTACCAGTATTTTACATGGAGCGACTGCCTATCTGACCTTCACAACCCAGTAACTGGGTATTACAATACCCCTAGCTAAGACTGGTTGTCAGACTCTCAAGCTTCTGACGACTCGTAACGACAGACAAATCCACCTGTATGACAGCCGAACCAGCCTTTGTTGCATACGGTTTAAATAAATAAATAGACTGTCTATATTGTTCTGGTTCTTTCCAACACGTTATGCTCCTAACGTCACATCTGCAAACGATGTGCGTCATTATCATGATGACGTAACATCCGTGATGTATTGCCCTCGATTTGGCAGTGACGTATATCCGGGTATTAGCGATGTAATTACGTTGGCGATATGGTGTTAGAAGTTTGTTTCTCTAATAATCTGTCGACAATCTTCAAGCACATCACCGTTGGTCCCGGCTGTCATACATGGATCTTTGACAGTCGTTACGGGTCGTCGGAGGCCGGTGATTCTGAAGACCAGTCGTACCAAGGTGTATCGTTTTATCCAGTTACTGGGTTGTGGAGGTTAGATAGGCAGTCGCTCCATGTAAAATTGCACTCGTTGAAAGCCGAGGCGAGTCGCTAGTCTATACTTCTATACAAATATTACCTATATAAAGAGGAAAGATTTTATGGTTTGTTTGCATTGAATAGACACCGAAACTACAGAACCGATTTGAAAAATTCTTTCACTGTTGGAAAGCTACGTTATCCCCGTATGACATAGGCTATATTACATTATATTTTCAAAAAAGTTAGGGATCGGTAAGGAAAATCACGCAAACGAAATCGCGGAGAGAGTGCTAGTTATTTATATAAAACTACTAAGGTTTTCAGTGTACCTATTCGACAGTCGCGTTACATGGGACTTAAGGCAGAAGTGTGTACTAATACACACTTCTGCCTAACCCTTCGGGGATTACATGCGTATTGTTATGTTATTCGACAGTAGCGGTGAGAAGCGATGTTGACGCTGGTTTGTATGTTTTGGTAGATCTACATATATAAAGCCGAATACAAACATCATAATATCAGGCTTCCGCGATTCACAGTTAATCGCACAACTAAGATAACATAAAACATATAACTAAGTGCTTACATGACGGTGGCTGTATCAACAATAAACAATCTTTTAACATACAAATAGAACAGAAGTTCTATTCTGTTAAAATCAGTCACGCAGTTCATTTTGTTGAACCTCTAAATTGTCGTACCGGTATTTAAAATCTCTCACAGTGACTTAAGACCAGGGGTTTTCTCACACATCCGTCGCCCCCCATTTAACCGGACCCGAGGTGGCGGTAGTTGTCCACGCTCTTTGACGTCGTGGGGGGAGTTAAACATGTCACTCACCCCCTGACCTGAGGTGGTCCACGGTGGCGAGCCAGCACCAGTTCTCGCCAGATCGCGGTAGGCGCGCGTGATCCTCGGTGTAAGTGTGAGAAGGGAACACAGGGGTGTTTTTTAGTCAGTAAGAGTCTGACAGACCCCTCCTTTGGTCCCATGGTTAGGTTAGGTTAGCTGGGCTGTTTCCGTACTTAGCCTCTTTATTGGGCCATTGTGCGTATAAAAAATATCCTTGAGGAGTTACTCCAACCATCCCAGGTCCTCCCAGAATGCCAGCAGTCTTTTAAGACTGTTGCAGGCTTCGGAGAGCGACACCGGCGATTGGAGAGTCCGTACCCGTTGATCTGCCACGCTTCTGCACTCCAAGAGCACGTGCTGTGGTGTTTCTTCTGCCTCCATGCATCCTCTGCACAGAGGGCTGTCTGTCACACCTATGGTGAATAGGTGTTTGTTTAGGGGACGATGGCCGGTTATGATGCCTATGATCTTCCGAATTTCGTCCCATAGTAAAAGTTGTTCATAATGATGAGTACAATGACCCCTTTTCAGGTTTCTGGTAAATTTTCAATGACCCTGTATAGTTAAAAGTCTGAAATCACCAATCCGCCTTAATTAACTATGGTAATCAATGCTCGTGCCTTCTCTGTGTGAAAAGAGGCCTTTGTCCTCCAGTAGGACACAAATAGCAGGTATTATTTTTATGATAATTTAAAGTCTTGACAAAATGAACTGTGTGGTACGCTTTGAAAACCTTTTGTGTTATTCTGTGACAACGTCATGGCTGTATCAGAACGAACAATCTTTCAGGGCTGTTTAGGCTAAATTTAGCTTAACCAAGATAACCGCTGTGTTATATTTCCTGAAGGAATAATATGTACGCGTCGGTGGTTCTATATTTGGGAAGAAGCTGATATTTTTCTTGAGGTAAGAATTATGTGGGTAGCATAGGTGACTGGAGTAGTACTGTGGTTTCTTGCTCGTCTTGCTTTCGTTCCGTTTCTTTTTACACGACTGCCCCAAAAAAAGGAGTGTAATGTGTTCAGGGTTTATGTATGTATGTATGTGAGATTCTTTATTCTATCATAACTTTTAAACCCCTGAACCGATTTAGATGTATGGGGTATCGTTACAATCCTTGCATCGTTCCGAGTAACATAGGCTTAAAAATAAAGAATCCCGTGTGGTCACTTTAAAACGTAAATTAATACCAGCCACAATTTTTTTTAATGAATCTGTTCGTGTCTCTTTTTATCGTCTAGTATTTGACACGTAGATAAAAAATATATAACACTGCAATAAAAAACGTCGTAAAAAAAAACTGACGAGTAATCAAAGTACAAAAATGTGCAATTTTTGCAGTCGCCTTTTTTAATTATAGTACCTTGTTAATTAGTTTTTTTCCTTTATTTTTGTTTATCATCATTAATTTTAGTTTATTTTAGTTTTGTTAACTTTCGTTTATTCTCGTTATTTTTCCTTCTTTTCTTTCTTTTCTGTCTATTCTTACTTTCCCAACAAATTCCTAAATAATATTTCAATAGCACCTAAAACTTATAAATAATTTAAACATGACTAATATTTAAGCTATTGGTGCCGTTATGACATATCAACTATAATTGTATGGAAGTTTCAGATCAACTATTAATTTATTTATTTATTTAAACTTTATGCAACAAAAGTACAAAGGCGGGCTTAATGCCTTAGGCATTCTCTAACAGTCAACCAAAGGCGGTGAAGAGATAACATGGTAGGTGCAAATTAAAGTACGAGCGCTAAACAGCAGAATTACTTTGATAAAAAAATTAAACACAAAGTATTATTTACATCCCTTTCTTTCTTTATTGGAGAGAAAAAGATAGAAATAATCTAAATTAAATTTAACTAATACTTATAAGAATCGACACCATTTTCACTAATATAATTAAAGTCCTAAGCCACACTAGCACATGTTGGCATTGTGACATTACAACCACTCCGCTCTCTGAATGTCATCTTAAGCCGATGTTAGAAGGAAATGTCCCGAAATAAGTGCTAAAGTGACGACGCAGGCCTTTGTAGTCGGGTTTTTGTAGGGTGACCATGGTTTTGTTTATTAATGGACAGACTTAGTTCTTTTTTTTTGAGAAATTAATCGTCGAGTTTTTTTTTATTAGAGCGTTGTAGTAATTGTACGCCTGTTAATCGTAAAGTAGTTGGTACAACTATACCTATGTATAGTAGACAGACCCAATTTTATAAAAAAGGTCACCCCCATTAGGAACGAAGTCTCGTATTAATTACAAGAATGAAACAAAAACTAAGTAAAAAATAAATCAAACGTGTTTATAATTGTGGTTTTACAGCTGGCAACGTACAATACTTGCTATATATACCTATAGGGGGGCGTAAAGAGATCGCAATAGGGGGATGCGTTTGCATTTTCGAAAGAAAAATCAATTTAACAATTTAATCTATTTTATTTTTGTGTATGAACAATTATACAGCCCTTTCTTAACATATACATTCATACATACATAAACTCACGCCTTTTTCCCATGGGGATAGGCAGAAACTACAGAACGCCACCTGCTACGATCCTTACATACTCCTTTTGCTTCTTCTACGTTCGTACATCTCATACTCTTTCTTAAATACATACATATTATGTTATTTGCAATCTAGGGAGGCTCAACACATAAAAGGTTGATAAACCCTGCACTAGACTTATGTCAACAACACACCTTTATATCATAAAAACTTCTAAAAGCTTCCACGAAATCTATTTTCTATGATTATACGTGTAGCAACAGTGCCATAAAAATATTCCTAAGAAAAACTTGTCGCTTCGAATAAATTAATCTTTAAAATATATCAAGTAATCTTTCCAAGAATTGATCCTGATGTCAACATCAAATAAGATAGATTCAGATTACAGACTAAATAACGAGATTACGTTGTGAAAAAGAAAAAAAATATTGGGGGAATTTCCACGTATCTACGGGAATTTGTTCTACATTTAGGGTCGTACGAAAATATTTATTTTACCAATTTAATTGAGGAAAATCTGGTACCGAATACCAGACAGTCTCGAGTAATGGTTTTTTGAAGTTAAATTGTGTTTATCAGCCAAGACGAGCAAGTTTTACGTCAAAACATATCCATCTATAAACATAACATAACATAACATCACGCCTGTAATCCCCGAAGAGTTAGGCAGAGGTATACCTATTAGTACACCCACATTTGGCCAGTTATGTTTTTAGTCCCATGTAATAGGGGGCGAGCCTATTGCCATCAACCGGGCACAAATCCAAACTCCGAGGCTGCTACTGAGAAATTCCTGATGGAAAAACCCAATAACACTTTGCCCGACCTGGGAATCGAACCCAAGCCCTCATGCACAGCAGTCGCGCTTGCGACCACTAGACCAACGAGGCAGCCTATACTATGACTGAATAACTAATTTTCTAGGCGGGCTTCATATTTTGAGCTCTGGCTGCTTCTGGTCCCCTTATTGATATCTGATATTTTAATTTATAAAACATTAAACATTCAATGGCCTCGGCGGGCCATTTTGTGGCCCGCGGGCCTGGGGTTGACAAGCCCTGATTTATCAAATAATCAATATAATTATCAATCAAATGAAAATCAATCAATCAATTTATTTTTTATTATTCTATTTCCATTTATGGAGTACAAAGGAGTATGTAAGAATCGTAGCAGGTGGAGTTCTGTATTTTCTGCCTACCCCCATGGGAAAAAGGCATGAGTTTATGTATGTATGTATCTACACCAATCCATACTTATATTATAAATGCGAAAGTAACTCTGTATTCCTGTAACACTTTCACGCCTAAACCACCGAACCGATTTTGATGAAATTTGGTACGGAGTAGGTTTGAACTGCGAGAAAAGACATTTTTACTTTTTATTTCCTCGACTTTGCCTGCGCTCGTGATAATCGAGGAACCAATTTACGCGGACGGAGTAGCGGGAACACACTAGTTTATATATATTTCAACAAAACCTGTTGCCTTATTGGTCACACAAATTATTGGAAACATGTTGCCTTCAGAAAGGTCAGGTGCGCAGTACTCGTAACCGGCGTGCTTGTATGACGAGATGTATGAACGTAGATGAGGCGAAAGGAGTATGTAAGGATCGTAGCAGGTGGCGTTCTGTAGTTTCTGCCTTCCCCCATGGGAAAAAGGCGTGAGTTTATGTATGTATGTACGTTGCCTTATACCAGGATTTCTCCTCATACTAGTATTTTTTTCTAGATAAGTAGAATATTAAATTAATGGAATTTTATTGGGATTCTTAAATTTAATATTTCCACGGCAACGTTATTAAATTGGAAATTTATTTAATTGGCAACGTTAGAATATGTTATTAATTTGTTAATTTCAAGACTTTTATGTACCATATTATTATATTCAGAAATTTCTTTTATATTATATTTTATTCTGCCTCGCTGGTGTAGTCGTCGCGAAGCGCGACTGCTGAGCTGGGTTCGATTTCCAGATAGGGCAAAGTATTATTGGGGTTTTTCATCAGGAATTTCACAGTAGCAGCCTCGGAGTCTGGATTTGTGCCCGGTTGTTGGCAAACGGCTCGCTCCTTATTAAATGGGACTAAAAAAAAAACATAACTGGCGAAATGTGTGTGTACTAATGGGTACACCTCTGCCTAACCCCTCGGGGATTACAGGCGTGATGTTATGTTATTATATTTTATTCTGCCTCGCTGATGTAGTCGTCGCAAAGCGCGACTGCTGAGCATGAGGTTTTGGGTTCGATTTCCAGATAGGGCAAAGTATTATTGGGGTTTTCCATCGGAAATTTCTCAAGAGCACCCTCGGAGTTTGGATTTCTGCCTAGTTGATGGTAATAGGCTGCCCCCCTATTATATGGGACTAAAAAAAAACATAACTGACGAAATGTGCCATGTACTAATGGATACACCTCTGCTATACCCTTCGGGGATTACAGGCGTGGTATTATGATGTGTTCTATTATATTCAACATATACAAAAATATTAATTAAAGAAAATATTTTTTTTTATCCCGAGTTCTTAACAGTTTTTGTGGTAACCCTGTAGCCGTCGTGTCGGCGCCTCGTAATCAAAGCACACTCATCCCCTACTCGAGTAGGCGCACCACATTTCTGATATTAAACCGCGGACCGTTCCGGAATTTACAAGTTAAGTTATGTTAACGGCCCACAATATCCGGGGATTATGATGAAATGAGGTTGTAATTTCAAAATGTGTTGACAGCTGTTTATTGTTATTTTAAGTGTTACAAGCTAAAACAGTATTTTATATCGGTTTTTATAGGTTTTTTTCTGCGCGGAATCCTAATTCTTTAACTAAAATAAAAGAAGTCTATATTACTCCTTATAACATCAGCCATCTGCCAGTGATTGTTGCGTCAAAATCGGTCCAGGCGTTTCGGAGATATGCAAGACAGATAGAAATACAGAGAGATACTTAGACACAAATAGTTATCAGTAAAAGTACTGTGTAAATATTCACTGCAGGGCAAACGTCTCTTCTCATACAGAGAAGGCACGACCATTGATCACCACACTTGCTCAAGGCGGATTGGCGATTTCAGACTTATATTATTTGTAAATGTACGTTTCTTACGACATTTTTCCTTCACCGATGTCAGTAATGTGCAAGATAAACTTAGAAAGTGCATTATTAAATTGAAAATGCCACTTGCCCGGCTGCAAAAGTGCATAATATTTTTTTTTTTTGAGACCGTCCGTTAAATTCTAAACTCATGGTGACCCAGCGCCCTTTAGCTCTTGAACCGCAAATCCCTCTTCGAGACTCAATCGTCTGAAGTTCTGCTATTTAGATCAGTAAATGTGGACAATGCAGGCGTTTTGCTTGTTACGCTATCGATGAAGACATTGAGAGGATATTTATACGATTTTTTACGGTTCTTCCTATTGTCGAAGATCCCAGAGTTGGTAGACCTTCGTTATGGCTGAAACGTTGATGATAGGTAGTAAAGACATACGGGACTACGGCGGGGGGGTATGGGACTTAAACATAACTGGCGGAATGTAGGCGTACTAATCCTCTGCTTAAGCCTTCGTGGATTTCAGGCGTGATGTTATGTAAAGTGGTTAATAATAATTATATAGTTAAGGTAATTCAAGTTCATTCGTTTCGAAACTGAGGACTTCAAAGTGTGTATAAACTGCATTAACCATGTAATCTATATCTAAATACATATATAAAAGAATGTCGTGTTAGTTACACTATTTATAACTCAAGAACCGATTTGGCTGAAAATTGGTGGGGAGGTAGCTTAAAACCAGGAGACGGACATAGGTTTTTTTTTGTTTTCATGCCGTTTCCGTAGTACCTATGATAGTAGAAATAAGCAATTTTTCTCAGACTGCAAAGGTCAACATACTGGGTTTATAAAAAAAAGTACTAGGGTGTCAGAAAATCAAGGGTACCTATTCAAACAAAAATCACTTCACTCATTATTATCTACAAGCAGAGTACAACCTTAATTGATTAGTAAATTCGTTAGTACTAGTAGTATAGTACTAGTAAGATTATAAGGTTTGATTAAGAACGTTTCACCCACATTTCGCCATGGCGAAAGGGTTAGACAGAGGAGTACCTATTAGTACACCCACTAATAGGTACTCCTCTGTCTAACCCTTTCAGGAGTATAGGCGTGATGTTATGTTATTGCGGAAGAAGAAGTGACGCGACCAGCCTCGCGTCGCCGCTGGCAGCCACGGGCTGAAACACCGACAAGACGCGTGTGGCGCGCGAAGGCTCGCGTCCCCGCGGTCTGCCTTGCGACCTTTTCAAGCGACACCGGTTTTTAAGTATGTAGATAAAGTTTAAATTTATTTCACACTGAAAGTGCTCGCCGCGTCTCGCCCGGCCGCTGCCATTCCGGTTCGATTCGGCCCTTATTTAACAAAGGCTACTAAGAACATCCTTTTTGGGTTGTTTTTTGCTTTCTTCCTGTCATATTAGATATGGGTACAAACAAGGGAGTTAAGGGATTTGGAGACGTAGATACGCTGTGGGTTCGAAATAGGGAAAGGATTGGGAGACAAAATAAATTTCACAGAAATACGTGCATATATAAAGATAACTTAGGAATTCACCAAAGAACCTTTATAACATAACATCACGCCTGTAATCCCCGAAGGGCTAGGCAGAGGTGTTCCAATTAGTACACACCCACATTTCGCCAGTTATGTTTAAGTCTCATGTAAGAGGGGGGAGCCTATTGCCATCAACCGGGCACAAATCCGAACTCCGAGGCTGCTACTGAGAAATTCCTGATGGAAAGACTCAATTTGCCCGACCTGGGAATGCTCAAGGCCTCATGGTCAGCAGTTGCGCTTGGCGACCACTAGACCTAGTATATAGGGTAAAACAAAATCCGCTGCTCCCTACAAAAATGCTTCACATCATTATTGTAACATCAGATGTTTTTTCCATAATTTCAAGGTTTGTCTCATAGTAAAAGTTGTTCGTAATGATGAGTACAGACTTGAGGCGGTTGTCTTGGACACGGCACGCATAGTGAGGAGGTTCCTCTCTCTGGATCCCTAACCGCCGGTAGCTTGGGTTTTACCACCTCGTTGCGGGCGGAGCACTTATTTTTATACATAATATTTTTTTAAACTATATTATTTGTAATCTTTTTAAAGAAAATATGTGTAAAAATACAGAATGTGGACTAAAATTAGTACAATGACCTGTTTTCAGGTTTCGGGTAAATTTTTAATGACCTTGTATGTAGATTTAAATTAATTAACAGCCGCACGGGTCGATCCGTCAGGTTAAGTTACGCTTGCCGGGGTTGGTCCGTGGATGGGTGACCATTTTTACACACCGAGACTCTTCCGTGCCTCGGAAAGCACGTTAAGCCGTTGGTCCCGGCTGTCTTACGTGGATCTTTGACAGTCGTTACGGGTCGTCAGAAGCCCGAAAGTCTGACAACCAGTTTTACCTAGGGGTATCATAATTATTATCCAGTTACTGGGATGTGGAGGTCAGATAGGCAGTCGCTCCATGTAAAATACTGGTATTCAGCTGCATCCGGTTAGACTGGAAGCCGACCCCAACATAGTTGGGAAAAGGCTAGGCAGATGATGATGATGTAGATTTAAATTAATTAATTAATATTCATTTAATTTTAGTTTCTTTTTTTTTATTCTGGTTGTTTTTTATTATATTTTTATTATTAAGCTTGTAAATAATGTATATATAAATGAAATCATTTAGGGATATTCCTTATTTGTTTCTTGGCACAAGCCATCAGCAAATGCTGTACACCCTCAGTCATTTTTGAGGGATGTTCAGAATAACATCGTAAAAGGCAGGAAAGAGGTGATGTGACAAGAACAGTCATTGAGGCAGGGATTACATGCAATCACTCGTAATTTATTGCTTTATTTATTTTGTTTGGATATTTTTGTTACTTTCTTCCTTATGACGTTAGCAAAAACATTGCTGATTAGAGCCTGTTTTGTAACCATCATCATATCAGCCGATAAAAAAATAACCAGTAGGCGATATAAATGCCCCAGTGCCAATAGAGCTGGCGTTTATATTTTTGTTTTTTTTTTTCTTTATTGCCGTTTTGTTTTTATTATTTTTGTGTGCACGTGGCCTGTATCAAATAAACTTTTTTCTTTCTTTCTTTGTAATTTCCCAAATAAATAGGGTCATGGGATGGTCGGGATATTTTTTTGTTTTGGTTGCGAAAATATTAAAGGTCTAATTTTTTTTTTTTGTAATTTGTACTACGAAGACATATTTTAACTTAAATTAAGTAATATGTACAATGGTGCCGATTCTCTTGGTCACAAACTAAACTACAAAACTAAATTAGAAGAGACGAATGTAAACAAGAGCTGTCAAATTTAGTCAATCTGACACATCCATACAATTATAGTTGACATCTTAAAACGTATAGATTAAAAACACGGAAAAGTTCAAGGCAAAACTAATTTGACATCGCTAACTTAGTTCTTTAATGTCACCGTCCTTTGGTTTCGCTGTATGTTAGTAAGAGATGTCAATTCACTAAATTTAGTTTAGTTTGTGAACAAGGGAATCGGCACCAATATTTACAAGCAGTCATCAAGCATTTTCTTCGCTCAATTAAAAAAAAAGGCATACCTTCAGCAGTGGACGGCCATAGGCTGAAATGATAACATAACATCACGCTTGTAATCCCCGAAGGGTTAGACAGAGGTGTACCCATTAGTACACCCACATTTTGCCAGTTATGTTTTTAGTCCCATGTAATAGTGGGCGAGCCTATTGCCATCAACCGGGCACAAATCCAGACACCGAGGCTGCTACTGAGAAATTCCTGATGGAAAATCCCAATAACACTTTGCCCGACCTGGGAATCGAACCCAAGACCTCATGCACAGCAGTCGCGCTTGCGACCACTAGACCAACGAGGCAGTCCAATGATGAGTTTAATTATGAAGTTTACTGTTTTCTAAAGATGTTATTCGTCGGCGGTCCGCCATTTGGTGACCCCTGTCCTAAAGAATTAATTTGGCTTTCAAAGTTGTTCCAAACAATAAAACTTGATGTAAAGAATCTATCTAATGTCTCTTTAACATCACAAAGTCTCAACGACCTTTACTAACCCCGGAAGATACAAAACACCCCCACTTTCACCCCCCCCTCTTGATCCCCACGTAGGTTTTTACAAGGGAAAACACTTAAAGCCAAGCAAATAGGCCTGAGTTTTCTTGCCGAAATTTAGTAGGACATCAAAATTTATTTATAGACCACAAACGAAATCGAACCTTATCACAAAAGTAACAAAGTCCACATTGTTAACGGTAATAAATATTTATTTTTCTTATTTACACCCCTTTTCCGTGACGTCACGGTTCCTTTTTCGAATACTAACGTTCGATTTTGAATTTTATTCCCATGTGGCAAACAGTCGGTGATTCTTTGCACGTGTAAAAGGTTATCATCGATTGTCAAGCAGCATGTGACGTCATAAAGAGAGAGAGACGGGGGGTATGACGTCATATTCGCTGTCTCGCTCACACAGATTAGGAGTACGTAAATAGATGAAAGTACATAAAAAGTTTTTTGTGTTTTCATAATAATGACTATTTTGATGGGTATGGGGGAATAAAATGGCGGGCGTTCCCTTATCTACCGTCCTTAGTCGTAAAACAGGTAGTATTATAAGTACTTGTGTGCTTTTTGTGTATGACGAGGTAAAACTTACCTAAATTAACCAACGAGAAGAGTCGAGATGGCCCAGTGGTTAAGACGCCTGCCTCTGTGCCCAGTGGTTAAGAAACCAGCGGGCAAGTACCAGTAGGTACCTGCCTTTTTTAATTCACGTGTGCTTTCTAAGGTTTATCTTGGAAGAAATTGTCAATCCGCTTTGAGCGAGCGTGATCAATGCTCACGCCTTCTCTGTATGAGAAGAGGCCTTTGCCCTGTAGTGGTACAGTCATCATCATCTGCCTAGCCTTTTCCCAACTATGTTGGGGTCGGCTTCCAGTCTAACCAGATGCAGCTGAATACCAGTATTTTACATGGAGCGACTGCCTATCTGACCTCCACAACCCAGTAACTGGGTAATACGATACCCTAGGTAAGACTGGTTGTCAGACTTTCAAGCTTCTGACGACTCGTACCTACTGTCAAAGATCTACGTATGACAGCCGGGACGAACAGCTTAACGTGCTTATCGAGGCACTGAATGATGTCAGTAATGTCTAAAATAAACTAAAGAAAGTACATATGAATTGAAAAAGTCACGTTGGTGGCGCAGGGGCATAATAATAGGACGGTATTATTATTAAATTAGCCGTCAATCAGAATAATAATCAATCATCAATCAAATAATAATTAATAATCTCGTAAATGATATTCAAAACTGTCAAAAGTCTCATTGAAATAAATAATTTGACTTTGACTTTAAATCGGGCTGTAATTTTTTTTTTAGGTACCAATAAGGGTGAGCCAAAGGAGCGTAATTTTGTGAGTCGTGAGTAGCAGAATTTCGGTCGCAGATATTCTGCCTGGCAGAAATTCTGCTGGGATGCCAGACGAGCGCATTGTATTCAGTTACTATCCAACGCTTATCCAACGTGCGTCGGTCCCCTCGCCCCCCGCAAACTCAATTCGGTCCGCATAATGCATGAGAGTCGGCACACAACTCATTTTGCGACGCTGTGTGAATCAAATAGGGCTTTTGTATGAAATCGAATGCAGCAGAATTTCTGCGACCGAAATTCTGCGACTCACGACTCACAAAATTGCGCTCGTTTGGCCTCACCCTAAAACATCCTACTTTTTATAAATAACTAGTACTCTTTCCGCGGCTTTGTCCACGTGGTTTTTCTTACGGATCCCTAATTTTTCTTAATATAATATAGCCCATGTCACCCGGGGATAGTGTAGCTTCACAACAGTGAAAGAATTTTCAAATTGGTTCAGTAGTTTCGGAGCCTATTCAATGCAAACAAACAATCAAATCTTTTCTCTTTAATATCAGTTTAGTTAAGCACTGGTGCCAATTCCCTTGGTCACAAACTAAACTAAAATTAGACTATTTCCATCTTTTTCTGTCCAATAAAACCAGAAAGAGACTAATGTAAATAAGAGCTGTCAAATTTAGTCAATCTGACACATCCATACAATTATAGTTGACATCTTAAAACGTATGGATTAAAAATACGGAAAGGTTCAAGGCAAAACTAATTTGACATCGCTAACTTAGTTCTTTAATGGTGCCGATTCCCTTATCACAAACTAGACTAAATTTAGAGAATTGACATCTCTTACTAACATACAGCGAAAGGAAAAGACAGAGAGAAAACATTTTTGTTTCGCAAACGAATCCGGGGACACAGCTTGTATGTAATCAAATATTTTATCTCACCAAATGAGGTGCCAATATCAGCGCGATAAATAATGATATCCATTGTTACTGAGGATGCCACTTAATCAGATTTTATTAATATGACATTGTCGAGTTGATTTCGAAAACCGGCTTCGAAAATATTGCTTTTAATATATCATCATACCAGAGGTGCAGAGGTGTAGTACAGTCACGAGCAAAAAAAAGTATAAACTTAGCAAAATTACGAAGCTATTTTTTCCGAATATATTGATTGAAATGTTTTGTTTTTAGGAATATAGTATTTTGAATTCAATTCTACTATGAAATAGGTCTTATATTGAAGTTACAACCATTATGACTGGCCTGTTGGTCTAGTAGTTAGTGACCCTGACTGCTAGGATGGAGGTCGTGGGTTCGATTCCCACCCAGGACAAATCTTTGTGTGTTGAGCACGATGATTTGTTCTGTGTCTGGGTGTAATTTATCTATAATATGTACGTATTTAGAAATGTATAAGTATATTTATCAGTTGTCTGGTTACCATAGTACAGGCTCTGCCTAGTTTGGGGTCAGATGGCAATGTGTTGGTTGTCCTAAGATATTATTATTATTTCATAAGAAAATAGCTTTTTGCTAAGTGTATACCTGTTTTTGCTCGTGGCTGTACCTCCCACATATCATTTGTGTATGTTTCACGGTAGATACTTCTTACAAACTTTCCAGTCGGAATACTAGCTACTTTTCTTTCCATCAGGAATTTCTCAGTAGCAACCTCAGAGTCTAGATTTGTGCCCCGTTGATGGCTATAGGATCGCCCCGTATTACTTGGAACTTAAATATAACTGATGAAATGTGGGTGTGCTATGGGTACTTTGCCTAACCCTTCGGGTATTACAGGCGTGATGTTACGTTATATTTCTAGACGATGGACATTAGTATTTCGACTTTTATTAAACTTTATTTTAATTTAAAGAGTACAGTTATTTTTACAAAAGTTTTAAATTTAGAGATGCCACGATTATTCGGCTACTATTTAGTATTCGGCAACTTTATTGAATATTCGGAATTCGATCAATTGTTTCGCACTATTAGGGCGAATACCGAATACCATAATAATAAGAAGAAGAAAAACGAGTAGCTCGTCGCTAAGTAATAACAGCTGCACTGGTCGATCCATCAGATTAAGCGATGATTGCCGTGGATCTGTGACTTTTTTTACTCATCGAGACTCCGCCGTGCCTCGTAAAGCACGTTAAGCCATTGGTCCCGGCTGTCATAAGAGGATCTCTGACAGTCGTTACGGGTTATCAGAAGCGAGAAAGTCTGAAAACCAGTTTAACCAAGAGATATCGTGCTACCCAGTTACTGGGTTGTGGAGGTCAGGCAGGCAGTCGCTTAATGTAAAAAAAGAAATAAAAGTTTAAAAAACCCCCGACAACACATAACTAAAATCACTCCCGACTATAATTAACCTTTCAAACAAAAATATAAAATCAAAATCGGTTCATTCGTTAGAGAGCTACGATGCCACAGACAGACACACACACATGTCAAACTTATAACACGTCGTTTTTGCGTCGTAGCTTAAAAATACTGGTATTCAGCTATATCCGGCTAAACAGGAAGCCGACCCCAACATAGCTGGAAAAGGCTAGGCAGATTTTGTTTTTTTTACTTTTGCGAAAAAGGTACCCTAAAAACAATAACATAAAGATCCATTTGTCTTTTGATAAAACTATGTATGTCTATGTATATGTACACAGAGCAATCCACTTTAGATAATCATTGGAATTGAGTACTTAGTTCGCAACAACAATACGAGGTCAAACATAGTCAGAAACTAATATTAGTTCATAAACTTTAATGCCATGTAGTGGTGTCTATCTAAACTTTGTTGGATATTCGTCATTGTGCCCTATTTAGGATGTTTCATTGTTTCTATGATTTAACATTTTAACCGTCACGTCAAAAAAGTAGAAACGTGCTCTCGGCGCCAAGCTACGACACAAACATACATAAACTCACGCCTTTTTCCCATGGGGGTAGGCAGAAACTACAGAACGCCACCTGCTACGATCCTTACATACCCCTTTCGCCTCATCTACGTTCATACATCTCGTCATACAAGCACGCTGGTTACGAGTACTGCGCACCTGACCTTTCTGAAGGACCTCACCAATAAGGTCAGTGTAGGTTCTAATTGCATAAACTATTACATGGAACTTAAATATAACTAGCGAAATGTAGATGTATTAATAGGTACAACTCTACCTAACCCTTCGGGGATTACAGGCGTGATGTTACCTATGTAATGATTTGGAAATAAATGTGAGGTATAATACGCGCCACACAAGATCAGACTTGACACACCACACAAACTTTATTATTTCGTTATAAATATAATGGTGCCGATTCCCTTGTTCACAAACTAGACTAAATTTAGAGAACTGACATCTCTTACTAACATACAGTGAAAGGAAAGGACGGTGACATTCCGTGACATTAAAGAACTAAGTTAGCGATGTCAAATATAGAATATGAAATATAGAGTATGGATGTGTCAGATTGACTACATTTGACAGCTCTTATTTACATTAGTCTCTTTCTTATTTTATTGGATAGAAAAAGATGGAATAAATCTAATTTTAGTTTAGTTTGTGACCAAGGGAATCGGCACCAATGTTAAGAATTTTAAACTAAATGTCATCTAAAAATCCCTGAATGCATACACAAATTATGGATAACTATTTAGAGCATACCTGCGCAAACTCCCCATTAATGACATCAATTCTCATCTTTCGTGGCACGTATTATAATTCTCTGACGATAGAATACAATACAGTAGAAATTACTCAAACAGAGACATTGTATAAAGTTTTGCCCTCGTGAGGCGAACAATAACTTGTTGTGGATCGAGGTATATATCCATTGCATTGCAATATTAGTTTGTGACAGTACAAAGTTGTGGTACACTTTGTTAGAAATCAAAATCTATAGGAGACTTCCCGTATAACCTAAATCAAAGTCAAAGTAAAATCATTTATTTAAGTTCAATTCTCTATAAGGAACTTTTCAACGTCTTATACAAAAAGAAAAAAAAGTACTTACTCTTTTAAAATCAATGTTTACAATATTTGTATAGATACAGAATCATACACGACATGGCAAGTGAAAGCAATAATGTATGTACCCTATATAAAAACTACAAAATCATGATAATTAAAAGGTATTACAAAAATTAAGAATCATGAATCATAGGCAAGAAGCAAAATCCGTTGAAACATCATAGAATAATTACTATTCTATCTTTTCATACCTAATTTATAACTTATTGTTTTGTATGTTGCATTAAATATGCATTGTGAAATGGAGCCCTTCGTGTGCGATTCCTGATCGCGTTAACATTTAAATGAAATTAAAAAATAAAATAAACACCAATTAAACAATGAAAATTAATAATAAAATAAATACCTAATGAAATTTTTTTTTTTTAGGTGGTAAAAATCATCAAATGACTCCTTCCGCCCTGGGTTAATGAAATACCTTAAAGTAAATGTAAAATATGTAGCATTAAGCCACGTTGTATTGCAATGCTGATTCTTTGGCCTAAGAAAAGGCCAGCCCTCTGGTCTGTGTAGAGTCGACCAGTCGCTTAGCGATGTCCCGAAAGAAGTTTAAGTTATTTATTGTAGAATGTAAATGTTTTATGAAATACCTTTGTTTCTAGTAGTGTAATAATGACGTTATTTTGCTTTACGCCTGAAAATAAATAGGGGAATAGAGGAAGCCACTCACCCCGTCGGAACTCTGCTTTTTGACTTCGCAGAACTCTTTAAGAACATCTTGGAGCTTTTTGGTTGAATCTGTGAACAAAAAATAAGGTTACAATTTTGAAGATAAACAATAAAATGAATAAAACAATTTTTTTTTATTTATCAATTTGCCTAGACTTATCCCAACTATGCAAGGGTCGACTTTCAGTCTTAACAGATGCAGTTGAATACCAGTATTTTACATAGAGCAACTGCGTATCTGACCTCCACAACCCAGTAACTGGGTAACACGAAACCGCTTGGTAAGACTGGTTATCCGATTTTCTGGCTTCTGGCTGCCGATGATAGCCGGGACCAACAAGATTTTCAAGGCACGAGGGTGTGAAATCACCAACTTCCAAACTCCTGGGGGCCTACTCCCATCATGTTTTTACTTTGCCTTGCGCACTCTTGGAATTTCAAAGCTCGAATCAGCGCCGAGAGTTGAAAATCTAACAAAAGGAATTACTAAGTAATATTATGTATGTAATGGTATTGTATATATGTAATGTAATATTATGTATGTAATATTATTAAATGGTACTGTTTTAAGAGATGGTGATAGTCCCCCTGGTTACTTCTGGGAAGTTTCCATAAGAAAAACATGGCGGAGGGATCTGTCAGACTCTTACTAACTAAAAACCACCCCGATGTTCCCTTTCCATTTACTCCTGGGAACGTACGCAGCTTCCGCGATCCCAGATTGGTGCTGGCCCACCTCTGCGGGCCTCTTCAGGTCAGTGGAGTGAAGTTTGGGCTTATACCTAATGTAAAATGATAGCAAAGTGATTGGTCTCAAACATAAAATTGCTCATAGAAACGATTGAAGCCTTATTTGAATGAAAGCTTTTTAATACCAATTAGTCCAGGTTAGTCACACTGAGTCTAATATGCTAACAGTTTATTGGTTCTATACTCATATATGTATCACTGATATTAGTGTAACTATTTAATTAGGTTTTATTCCACTTAGGGCTGGCAGGATGAATGGATTGGGTGAAATAACGGAGATTTTGAAATGGATCATGACTGCCTCGGAGGTCTAGTAGTAGCAAAGCGTGACTGCTGAGCATGAGGTCTTGGATTCCCAAGTCGAGCAAAGTGTTATTTCCATTTTCCATCAGGAATTTTTACATAGCAGCCTCGGAGTCTGAATTTGTGCCCGGTTGAAGGTAATAGGCTCACCCTCTACTGGCTAAATGTGAGTCGTTGTACCCATTAGCATACCCACATTTCGCAAGTCGGTATTTCGCATTCCACATTTCAGCGTCGGTAGGTCGTGATTTTAACCAAAGTGTAAATCTATTGCTTTTTGAGATTGCTACTCCACTTTTGACCGCTACTGTACATTCCTTCCATATTGTTATCCTCACCTGGCATACTCCCACCCCTATCGAAATTCGCTAAGTGCAAAAGTTTAATTTGCTAAAACATGCTCCCGCGGGCTATACGTCTAATTGGATTGAACAGAGCCAGGCTATTACATTAGCGATAATAATATGATGTACTAATCGGGTAATACAGAGGTAAATTTTACCTCTGGGAAATTGGTATTTTTGGGTCGACGTTTTGCTTGAGTTTTTTTTTCCCAAAGGCGGGTTAAGTGGAATGAATTTATTTATTTAATAGTAACTTGTGCCCATGGTTTCGTTCGCGTAATTGTTGGTTATCACTCGGGTTTCAATTCGAGACGTTTATTTCATACAATGACAATCCTTATTTTGTTAGCAGTACAGTAAGTATTTTACACTATGTTAGCACACGTAACATATTATATCAAATTAAATCAAAATTAAATAATAACAAAAAATATATTATATTAAAATGTCAGAATCGTATTACAATTACAATTACAAAAACACTAATTATTTAACTTTATTTTTGGTTTCTTACTGTAAAGGCGTTATAATTGTGTGTGTAAATAAATAAATAAATAAATAATAAATAAAACTTAAATAAAATTAGCCTAAGTTACTCTTTACAGCATCAGCTATGTACCAGTGTAAGTCTCGTCAAAATTGGAGATTAGACGGTGTTCAGAACCATAAGGGATGATTCTCATTAGAACGTGCCGTGCCCGGGGCGGGGCCCGGACGGGGCACGGTTTTAAATCTGTTATATATATTTTGTATGAATCAATTTATATTACACAGTGCATAATCCGTGTCCCGTCCGGGCCCTCTCGACGCACTTCAATACCACGTCGGCTCGTCCACGCCCCGGCCCGGGCACGGCCCGCTCTAATGAGAATCATCCCTAATTGTGTCCAATGTAAATACTTTTTAGTAAATTACACAGAAAAGAAATATGTCAAAGTTTGATTAGTTATGTTGTAAAGAGAAAATTTTATAGATCAATTTTGTCGTTTTTTGTAATGAATAAAACAGTTTTAGTTCAAATTAATCATCTTATTTTAACACTCGCTCACATGAGAAATAGACGGAGAAACAGACAGTTTTTTTAAAATTGTTTTTTCGTGTTAGTTCCGTGTAAAATTTGTTCTGAAGAATACTTGGAAACCTTTTGGTTACGAAGATATTGATGGGCAAAGTTTTAACGTTAGACAGCCTTGTTGCTTTAGTGGTAGCAAGCTGCGACTGCTAAACATGAGATCTTGTGCGATTCCCAGGTCGGGCAAAGTGTTATTAGGTTTTTCTTTCAGGAATTTCTCAGTAGCAGCCTCGGAGTCTGGATTTGTGGGCGGTTGTTGGCAATAGGCTCGTCTTCTATTACGTGGGATTTAAACATAACTGGCGTAATGTAGGTGTACGTAATAGGTACACCTCTGACTTCCTCCGTGTTAAGTACCTGAATCTTTTCCTAACCCTTCATAGTAAAAAGACGCCATGTTATGGCAAGGAGGTAAAGACAAATATAATCGTATTATATCGAGCCCCACCAAAATTGGATAGATCGGTTACCGATGCTCAACATCCAGTGTTAAATCGGATCATGTAAGTAGGGGGTTAATAAAATTATCGGGCGGAACCGTAGGACGCCATCATTTCGTTACCGTAAAGGCCCGGCTACACGGAAACGGGCAACTAGCGGATACAGGTATAATTTAATCCTAACTAATATTCTAAATGCGAAAGTAAGTTTGTTTGTTGTTTGTTACCATTTTACGCCTAAGCCACTGAACCGATCGTCCTGACATTTTCCATAGAAATTGCTAGGTATACAGGAACGAACATAGGGTACCTTTAATCCCGAAAAAAAGTGTTTTTTCTAAGAGAAATCACAATAACGTTCTTATGATCATAGATGGCGCCACGTGTCGTTTCGAATTGAAATGACAGCAGATGGGTAATTTTTTCCGCGACTTCGTCTGAGTCAGCGATAACCGAAATTTACGCGGACGAAGTCGCGGGCATAAGCTAGTAATAGAAAAAATATAATATTATATCAGAGATCGGAATACCTAGTATGATCGATTTGACAGGACGATCCCAGTGTTTAAGAAATTGCAAATTATTTATTTAAACTTTATGCAACAAAAGTACAAAATTGGACTTAAGGCCTTAGGCATTCTCTAACAATCGACCGAAGGTGGTGAAGAGATAACATAAGTAGGTGCAAGTTTGTACGAGATTAAAGCAACAAAATTAGAGATTAACAACAAAATAAAAACCGTATTCAAAAATTGTACATAAATAAAATGAAGACTACACAAGTACAAAATGATTAAAACACATAACATCACATAAACATAACATCACGCCTGTAATCCCCGAAGGGTTAGGCAGAGGTGCACCCATTAGTACACCCACATTTCGCCAGTTATGTTTTTAGTCCCATGTAATAGGGGGCGAGCCTATTGCCATCAACCGGGCACAAATCCAGACTCCGAAGCTGCTACTGAGATATTCCTGATGGAAAAACCCAATAACACTTTGCCCGACCTGGGAATCGAACTCAAGACCTCATGCACAGCAGTCGCGCTTGCGACCACTAGACCAACGAGGCAGTCAAATAATAATTAAATACTACATACTTAAGTTTACTTAACTTACTTGGCTGGAAGCCTTAATTTTTAAGGTACCACAAACCTCATATGCGAGATGCCAATCCAGAAAAATAATAATTATAATCGCAACCCACAAATTGCCCGGTCCAGTGTCACCGGGCCTTAAGGAAAGGTTAGAGGATTTTCATGACATTGGCATAGGGTTTACGAGAATAGCTAGCTTTGGTATAAAGAATAAACAGTTTAGCGACGTAAGAAGGGTAACCGCTTGTGTTTTGATCATACAGGTTTATTTATTAAAAGGAGACTATGATTTCTGGGCCTGAGTTGTAATAAGTTTAGTTTGAAAAATGAGTTATATTTTTCTATTTCAATATTTTAAAAACACCACTGCCTCTGCCACTGCCTTGTTAGTCTAGTGGTCGCAAAGCGCGAATGCTAAGCATGAGATCGTGGGTTCGATTCCCAGGTAAGGCAAATGTTATTGGGTTTTTCAATCAGGAATTTCTCAGTAGAAGTGTGTCTGGTGATAAGACAGGCTTTAAAAGCTAACGTTTAGCAGTCAAGCTTTTATTGTCAACCATAATTATTAGTAACAGGTTCGTTTGAAACAGTACCTACAAGGATAAGGATAAGGATTATTATTGCTTGAACAAGCTGTACTCACACGAGGTCAACTCCTGCAACTGCTGGAACTCTGCGGGCGACAGCTTGTCCCATTGGAAGCTGCTGCCCGCGTGGACCATCTCCGTCTGTAAAAAACAGTAATACATACATTTAGAAACGGTACTCCTTTTCTTCTCCTAAAATTGTTTATCTGAAAATAACATAACATGACATCACGCCTGTAATCTCATTCATCAGTTTTTACCCCAGAAATCACCCCCCTTTTTTTTTAGGTGGTAAAAATCATCAAATGACTCCTTCCGCCCTGGGTGGGGCCGAAGGGACTATCAGACTTTTAATTACTAAAAAACCACCCTGTTCCTTCTGTTGCCCTTTACGTTCCGGGGCCACGGTATCCTGTTAAGACGTCCCGCAACCCCGGCAGGCGTTGGCCCCGTTGACCCCCGTTACCCCCCGTGACTGTACTGACAGTCTAACTCTTTGAGGCGCGCGCGAACAGAACGTCTCTGCTCTACTCGTCGTCTGCAAGCCCGCGCCTACTGTGGCCGGATGTCGCCTCGCGACGTCCGACGCAGAAATCACCCCCTAAGGCGGTAAAAAGGGGGAGTTTGTATGCAAGTACGATATAAACAAGTTATACGCGGACGTAGTCGCGGGCAAAAGCTAGTCTACAATAATTATAAATTGAATTCCTATCTAACTCTAGGGAATCTAAAATACTAACTGAATTCCTGCTAAAAGACTTCGTTACAGTCTCCTATCCACTCTGTAATACGTAACCACTAATGATACCAAAATCCACCCAAAAAAAGATCGCAAAAAAACTTGAGCAAAATAAGGAAAATGAAGCCGGGGCTAACTCGAAGTAAGTTTAATACCACGTAAGTGGTACATCTTGACCGGCGACCGCCATGATGGATGGACCGAATAGCTTTCACGATGTTATGTAAGCCGCAAATGTACCTACCGCCTTATATCATAAGTCGTGCCGGATTCCTATAACATACTGACGGTTGGGGAAAAATAATTTGAAAATAAATTTGGGTATTTTAGGGGTGTAAAAAATATATAGAACATAGCCGTTAATTTAGTGTTATGCCCATGAAACTTAATAATATTAATGAAAGTTTTTTGCTGGGAAACAATTATTTTTGGTGTGCTATATCAGTAAACGCCGACAGATTGAACACCGACAGGGCTCATAGCAGACGTGAATAAAGGATAATTATAAAAAAAACGTTTTGGTTAGGTCAGGTTTAAACTGTGACCCCCTTTTTTTTGTTTTTTTTTTTAGGTGGTACAAATCATCAAATGACTCCTACCACCCTGGGTGGGGCGAAAGGGACTGTGTCAGACTTTTACTGACTAAAAAACCACCCTGTTCCTTCTGTTGCCCTTTACGTTCCAGGGCCACGATACCCTGTTAAGACGTCCCGCAACCCCGGCAGGCGTTGGCCCCGTTGGGGGCCCCGTCCCTGTGCTGACAGCTCTTTGAGGCGCGCGCGAACAGAACGCGCCGTCGACCCGGGCTTGGTCCTTGATCGGACGGCAAGCTACGCATTACTCGTCGCGCCTACGGTGGCCAAACTGTGCCCCCCTGCGACAGAAACGACAAAATTATAAAGAAATAAGTAGGTATACACATTTGCTATGAGCCCTGCCGGTGAAACGTCCTGTCGGCGAAGTGTCCTATCGGCGAACAGTCCCGCCGAAGTAAAGTCTTGTCGGTGTTCAGTTGTACATTTTTTTTGTGTATTCTTAAAGGTAAGTAGCGCGCCATGAAACGCACACAAAATGCTGTGCTTACACTGCAATGCAAGAATATAACTTTAAAACTTTCAATACCACACATAGTCACAATATATTGTAACAATGCTGTCAGCACTGACTGCCTCGTTGGTCTAGTGGTCGCAAGCGTGACTGCTGTGCATGAGGTCTTGGGTTCGATTCCCAGGTCGGGCAAAGTGTTATTGGGTTTTTCCATCAGGAATTTCTTAGTAGCAGCCTCGGAGTCTGTATTTGTGCCCGGTTGATGGCAATAGGCTCGCCCCCTATTACATGGGACTTAAACATAACTGGCGAAATGTGGGTGTACTAAAGGGTAGACCTCTGCCTCACCCTTCGGGGATTACAGGCGTGATGTTATGTTATGTTATGTTATGTTATGCTGTCAGCCTTTTAGGCATTTGCCTCAGTGACAGCGCGCATTTTTTTTTAATGCCCTATAAATTTCCTCTGCGTTGGCGATATTCGATATTCACACGGCCAAAGTCGCTGGCGAAACCTGGTACAATTTGAAATGTTATGTTAATTTATTGTATTAGATTTTCTTAAGCCGCAGGGAAATCATCGCGTTAACTTGCTTCTACATTTTAATTAAGTAATAGATAAATTCATAACACAGGAAACATTTGTTTAAAATTTTTCCTTATTCTATATCCAGTAGCTTAATTAACTCTGGCCGCAAACGGGCCACACGCAACAGCCACAAACGCCTCCACTTGAAGCCAGAAATGGCGTTGTGGCGACTACCGACTTCAGCCGTGCGCGACTAGTCTATATTAAAGGTATGAAAACTAAGAAAGAATGAAAAACTTTTTATTCACGTGAAAGTGACGCACAATAAAAAATAATATTTTAGCAGCCCGAAACAAGACAAACAACAACAGCAAATACGAACAACAACACAACGCAAATTCGTCGCTGGCGTTTTGTAGTTAGTCCTTTCTTGAGGTTCAAACTAGCCCCGTACCTAATTTCATCAAAATCGGTCCTTTAGTTCTTGAGCTAATTCGTTGCAAACATACAAGAGTACAAATCTTTCCTCTTTATAGTTTCAAGTGTAAATTAATTGTTTTTGTTTTTACGTTTGTTGGATCCCTTTTGCGTAACTCCGGTCAATTGACATGACACGACTCCGGACTGATTTATTTTCTCTTCTTAAAAGCTATAAGAGTCACTGCCTTGAACGATTTAATGGGATCACCCCCCGATAAGTATGGGGAGCCCCTCCCCCTAACGCGGAAGAAGAAAGCCTATACATAAATATTAAAGCAAATCTTAACACCAAAGACTTTGCTTTAATACATTTGCTTTTAAAAGAAATCCGAGTGTCTTTTTTATTTAATGGTAGGTATCTTGAGTTGACAGCTTTCTCGTGTTTTTGATCGTATTTTGTTTGTTTGTACTTGAGTCTGTAATTGGTTATTTTATATTTGAAGGTATCTACTTACAAAGATGGCACGGTTGGCGCAGGGGCTAAGCGACTCTCATATTTAAGACACATTTATATTTAACCGATTTCAATAAAGATTTTTTTGTGTGTTTGTTAATCTATTAATAAATTTAGACAATTCTATAGGACGATACATTCTAATAAAAGCAAAGAAAGAAAGAAAAACTATTTATTCCCGCAAAAGCGACGCACATAACATACAAAAACATTGTTTACAAAAGTTTAAACCAAAAACAAGTGTTAAATCTAGGGGAAAATACCTAGGAATTTAGGCTGGAATAGTACATAAGCTACTTTTTATCCCGGAAAAATGAACGCTTCCCGTGGGAAAATAACATAACATAACATCACGCCTGAAATCCCCAAAGGGTTAGGCAGAGGTGTACCCATTAGTACACCCACATTTCGCCAGTTATGTTTTTAGTCCCATGTAATAGGGGGCGAGCCTATTGCCATCAACCGGGCACAAATCCAGACTCCGAGGCTGCTACTGAGAAATTCCTAATGGAAAAACCCAATAACACTTTGCCCGACCTAGGAATCGAACCCAAGACCTCATGCACAACAGTCGCGCTTGCGACCACTAGACCAACGAAGCAGTCGTGGGAAAATGTATTCTTAAAATCTAACTTTGACGCGGACAAAGTCATTGGCGGAAGCTAGTACAAATACTTAATAAACAAATAACACATCATGTTCGCAACAACACAAAACATGTTGTTAAACAATGTTGCAAAACAATAATTTGCCACAAAAACGTGGCTTAACGGCTTAAAATTGCTCTTTCAGTTCATTGGTGTGAAATGGGATTGCCTTTAACCCCAATAAAATTCCAATTATGCGCCATTCTAAATTTAACTGTCATTTATTTAAAAATAGAACTTAAGTTGCCTTTTAGCCCACACAAAGGTGGATACATTCAGCTGTTTCAACGCGCGTGGGATGAAACCACAGATTACTAAATACTTTAGAGATGGCCAGAAAAAGTTAGTCACTGTGAAAAATTACGTGTCTTTAAAAAATATTAAGTAGGTATGACTGCCTCGTTGGTCTAGTGGTCGCAACGCGCGACTGCTGTGCATGAGGTCTTGGGTTCGATTCACAGGTCGGGCAAAGTGTTATTGGGTTTTTCCATCAGGAATTTCTCAGTAGCAGCCTCGGAGTCTGGATTTGTGCCCGGTTGATGGCAATAGGCTCGCCCCCTATTACATGGGACTAGAAACATAACTGGCGAAATGTTGGTGTACTAATGGGTACACCTCTGCCTAACCCTTCAGGGATTACAGGCATGATGTTATGTTATGTAGTGACTTTCAACAACGCCCGTACGTTCCACGAAACACACTTTAGAAACCGCTTTAATAAACTGTTTCCATTTTATCTCTTGATAAAAGTTATTTTACATAGCGATCAAGGTTCCAGTCGCAAACACTTCGGGAACCTTCGGAAATCTTCGGAAGTACTCGTCGAAGGACATCAATTTTATCTAAAGGATGAGATAATAAACGATCTTTCGAAGCCGGGCTTCAGATAGGGCCAGTTTTATTGGCGTCTTAAAGTATAATAATTAAATAAAATTACACAATTGGGACTTTAGCCGTAGGAGGTTTAAGTGGTCGGTTTTATTTGAATCAGTGTTATTGGGTTTTTTCATTAGGATTTTCTTAGTAGCAGCCCGGAGTTTGGAAGTGAGTTGTGTGTAACTAGGCTTGCAAATCTGAATAGGTATAAGGTTTTTTGGTTTAGATTTTTTTGAGTATTGAGTTTAGGTTTTCTCTCGATGTTTTCCTACCTCAATGTGAGGACAGAGAGGCATTAAATTACACTATGTATACTATACGTGTTTGGTATTAATTCGATACGGTATAAAATTAAATATAAATAAAAATGAATTTCTTTTTTCTAACAAACTAAATAGCTTACAAATCAGAGTAAAACGCAAACACCCTTTGTTAATAAATTTAACTGACTTTAGATACCTGGGTATTAAAGCGGCAACGTAGGTGCATGACCTATGCGTATAGTCATAATCAGCTGTTAGGAAAGATACATCGTATTCAAACGGGGCAAAAACTTAAAATCATTTGCGACTAAACTATTGCTCCTATTTAATTGATTTTTGGTACAGAGCTTAAAAATGGTATCTAGTATAGGCAGTTCAAAGGAAAGTCCATCTGTCGTATCAACTTTGTATGATATTACCGGGACTTTGGCAATAAAAATGCCGGACGTGGCACAAAAAGGCAGGAGCCAGTTAGTGAAGTATAGAAAATACAATTAGAAATTATTTTTAATTAATATAACATCACGTTAGTACTAAGTACACACACATTTCGTCAGTTATGTGAGCATATTGCTATAAACCGGGCAGAAATCCAAACTCCACACAAATCATAAAAACCAGTTGAACGGAGACACGCGCCTAACTAGTATAAAATATCAGTAAAAATATATACCAACTCCCATTTATAAATACGGTGTCATCTTTTTGATATACCTCCCCCTCATTTGATGAAAGACTCTTTATTCGATTTCCCCGTAGGCACAAGTCGTGGGTACCAGGAAAATTGTCTATAAAATTTCAGTATGGCGTCAATTTAATAAATGTGTCGTATTACGGTTTTCATCGTATGTTTTGTATTTTATTTAATAAATATGTATAAGTTTATTTCCTAGTAAATACCTATATTTCTTGTGTTGTAAAAATTCCTTTTGGCCTAGTTCTGTTCTGTCTCCTGCTTGTTTGGAGGGAAGTGGAAATTTTGTTTTTTCTTACACCGAGACTCCTCCGTGCTTCAGAAAGCACGGTATGTTGAAATTTTTTGACAGGCCTGTTGGTCTAGTGGTTAGTGGCCCTGACTGTTAAGCCGGAGGTCGTGGGTTCGATTCCCACCCAGGACATACTTTGTGTGATGAGCATGATTGTTAGTTCTGTGTCTGGGTGTGATTTATCTATAATATGTATGTATTTATAAACTATATAAGTATGTATATCAGTTGTCTGGTTACCATAACACAAGCTCTGCTTAGCTTGGGATCAGATAGCCGTGTGTGAATTGTCCCAAGATATTTATTATTTATTATTTAATTACGGAAAGGTCAAAGATCCACGTATAACAGTCGTTACGGGTCATCGGGAGCCCGAAAGTCTGACAACCGATCTTATATTGTTACTGCATTGTTGAGATTAGATAAGCTATAAAATACTGGTATTCAGCTGCATCCGGTTAGACTGGAAGCTGACCCCAACATAGTTGGGAGAAGGCTTGGCAGATTGATTACCATTATAATTTAGTTAGATATTTAATTTACTGTTGAAATATGGGTTTTGAAACCTGAAGTAAATGTTTTTTTTTTTTAATGTCAAATTGTTACCATAGATGTGGTTGATGTTTTTTTTTTATTAAATGTCAAGTTGTTGCCATAGATGCAGCTGACAGTTTATTATGACGTCTATGACCATAGAAAGTAACATGAATAGATTAGGTACTTACTTTAGTTGCAGTCATCTTAGTGACCTCAGTGTCTCATGTTGATAACATTAGTTCCATCATCATCTGGAAACAATAGAAAAAAAGTTTAATAAAGCATCATCACAATTTTTATTTCAAACAAGCTTGTGTCCGCGACTTCGTCCGCGTGAATGTCGGTTTTCCGCGAGGTTTTATTTTATTGCGTGGAACCCTAATTCTTTTTCTAAAATAAAAGTAGGTTAAGTTACCCCTTATTACATCAGCTATCTACCACTGAAAGTCCCGTCAAAATCGGTCCAGCCGTTCCATTAGCCGGAACAAACAGACAGACCGACAATTTAAAAAATAAAACTGTATTTTGTTATATTATGTACGTATATTCATGTGTTACTGGGTTTTTCCATCAGGATTTTCTCAGTAGCAGCCTAGGAGTCTGGATTTGTGCCCGGTGATGGCAATGATGGTGATGGTGCCCTTGATGGCAATAGGCTCGCCCCCTATTACATGGGACTAAAAACATAACTGGCGAAATGTGGGTGTACTAATGGGTAAGTACAACTCTGCCTAACCCTTCGGGGATTACAGGCGTCATGTTATGTTATGTATGGATGTTCGTTACTCTTTGACGCTTGACTCCTTCCGCCCTGGATGGGGCGGAAGGGACTGTCAGACTTTTACTGACTAAAAAACCACCCTGTTCCTTCTGTTGCCCTTTACGTTCCGGGGCCACGGTATCCTGTTAAGACGTCCCGCAACCCCGGCAGGCGTTGGCCCCGTTGGGGCCCCGTCCCTGTGCTGACAGCTCTTTGAGGCGCGCGCGAACAGAACGCGCCGTCGACCCGGGCTTGGTCCTTGATCGGACGGCGAGCTACCCATTACTCGCCGTCCGCAAGCCCGCGCCTACGGTGGCCGGATGTCGCCTCGCGACGTCCGACGCCCTGGGCGTCTCCCGCGGCGGCTGGGGCGTGAGGTGGTTCTCTCCCTCACGCGGCCCGCCTCCTCCTTCGCTAGCATTACTGCTTCGCAGAAGGAGGTGACTGCATCCCATTCCCTCTCGCTCCGGAGCATGGCCTGAACCAGGTCCGGACGCGAGAGGTCGCCGCCGCCTATCGCCTCCGTGAGGACACGGCGGTGATCTGCCCAAGCGGGGCAGTCCTGCACTGTATGCTCCACCGTGTCCTCCGGGCGATCCACACAGTGGTGACACCCGGGCGTTTCCTCCCGCCCTATCCGACACAGGAACCTCCCGAAACTACCGTGTCCGGTGAGGACCTGCGTCAGGCGGTAGGTGAGGACGCCGTAGCGCCTCTCCAGCCACTCCTCAAAGAGGGGTCTTACCGCCGCGATTGCGGCGTGCCCGACTCTTTGACGCTTAAGAACGATTACGCCGTACGGCAATTCAAGTCCTTATTTTTCGAAATGAATCGATGAACCGAATTTTAATTAATTGATTTTTATAAACTCCCTGCACAGAAGCAGGATAAATAAGTCTAAAAAGTTATCACAGAAAAATTACGAAAAATCTCAGTAGCAGCCTCGAAGTCTGAATTTGTGCCTGGTTGATGGCAATAGGCTCGCCCCCTATTACATAAGGCTTAAAAATAAATGGCGAAATGTGGGTGTACTAACCGGGGTACACCTCTGCCTTACCTTTCGGGGAATACAGGCGTGATGTTATGTGTTTTACTCAATTCTTTAATTCTAAAGTGTAGACTTTAGAATTAAGTAAAACACACAGTCAAACCAAATCGCGGGCTTTTGTTAATAAGCACTCCGTTATACATTTATAAGTAGAGGTTAGTCATTATTTACCCATGAGTAATATAAATATATTCTGTAAGACAATACATAATCAAGCATATTCTTTCAACCACACAAATCTGTATAATTAATAATGACAATAACATGAAATGCAAATGTTGACTAGTTCTAAAGGTAAGCTTATGTTGATAGGTATTATTCGCCAAATTCTGTACTTGAATGTTCTTATTTCAGTATAACGGAGAAACAATTCTACGTCTTCTTTGACTACTGGGTCTGTAAAATAAACAATAAAGTAAAAAAAAAGATTAATATTTATAAACAATATGATGACTACTCGACCATACACAAAACAAGCAGATACTACTACCTCTCTAATCCGCTGAGCAGATGAAAATGTATCGAATCGAAAGCCTTCAAATAAACCTTGTTTACTACCAAATTGGTAAATATTTACCATATAATCTTGTAAACGGTGGATACTCTAGGGACGGCCCGAAGGTGAGAACTATTTTTTCAGGGCTGTCAAAGCGAAGTTTCGATAAAATATTTAAAATTTGCGTTTGCTCGCGATTATACGCAAAAATGTCGGTTATCGAGTAAATAATAAGTAGCTTATGTCCTTTCGTGGGGTTTAAGTGTGACAAATTTTATCAAAATCGGTTTAGTAATTGAAACTATAGACGACCACTTTTGGAGTAAAAACATTTCAGTCAGGTTGCCTTGACATGTACGTCCAACACATAGAGAGCGGCAGCGGGACGTGAGCGGGACGTGAGCGTGACGTGAGCGTGACGTGAGCGTGACGTGAGCGTGACGTGGGCGTGACGTAAGCGTGTCGTCGGGTTTTATAAGTTGTAATCAAATCAAATCATTTATTCCTTGTATTTATATGGACGTCCACACACTCAACGCTCTAGTCACGCTCACGTCCCGCTCACGTTACGCTCACGTCCCGCTCACGTCACGCTTACGTCGCGCTCACGTTCAACGTTCACGTTCAACTTTGTTGGGCTGCAACTTACACAATACGTCGCTCGGGGAGGTTCCTTTCATTCACCCAAACAGCTCATATGCATGTTCACCTCATGGAAAAGCTGATTTGTCTTTTAATAAGTAACGAAAATATTCATTGTGGTCATGGTACATGGTAAACGGTTTTGTAACGATGTCCCTTCATTCCCGTATTAAAGCTTTCATCAAAATATACTTGACACAAGGGAAATATGGCATTGTGATGTGTTTGCCTTTTATGCAGACTGACTTTTAATTGGTTGTACATTTTTCAGGTTGTCAGGCGATTGGCACACTGTCCCGTATCACGCAGCGTAGCGCGGGAGTCCGTGTGCTTACGTCGTATGCAAGTTTCTGTGTTTGTATAGAAAGCACGCTTAGTCCAATACACAGAAAACGGCTTCGCGCGCCTACATGCGGGAAACACGCACCTCCGCGCGTGGCCACCGCTTAAATATACTGCAGCCCTGCGCGTTTGTGCGGGAATTCTGCACGATGATGCAGATCGCACGCGTGGCTCCTTCACCACGCACCCCGCAGCGTGGCGCGGGGCCTTAATCGAATCGCCTAAAACTACTCATGTAATCAGTTTAGTTCTCAGTAGCGGCCTCGGAGTCTGGTTTTGTGCCAGGTTGATGCCAATAGGCTCGCCCCCTATTACATGGGACTTAAACATAACTAGCGAAATGTGGGTGTACTAATGGGTACACCTCTGCCTAACCCTTCGGGGAATACAGGCGTGATGTTATGTTATGTTATTCCATAAACAACACAAATCATTTTCGCAATTGACAGCCCTAACACTGACCCTTTTGTGCGCGGGTTCCGTGCGTACGTATATCCGTTTTGCTACCCTTGTCACGTGCCGTTTTATTTGATCTATGAATCGATTTATAGTGGTCCTGTGGGGTGTTGATGACGTCACACTGTTGGGGGTTGTATTCGGAATAACTGTGGTTGTTTTTACGTGATTTTAAAATCAAAATGTAATAATCAAAAAAATTTGAAAGTGGTTTCTGCACGCGATAAGTTACGTATTTGGTCCACTCTCATTAGTCGTGGCGTGATGTTATATGCCTATATTATTTCCTCATATATCTGGCTATAATATACATAAAAACTTTTTCCAATCCGACTAGCAGTTTCAGAGATTAGCGCGTCTCAAGTTTAACAAACAAAAAATCTGTTCGGCTTTATTATTATATTAGGTTCTATAACGGGGAATTGAAAATTTACCAGAAACCTGAAAAGAGGTCATTGTACTAATCATTATGAACAAATTTTACTATGGGGCCAACCCTGATATCATGAGAAAAAAATCAGCTATTTCCTACAAAAATGCTAAACAACACGATTGGAAAATGTATGCAACAGCTGATTTTTTTTAATCTTTGTAAATATATCAACCACTTACAAGTACTTTTGAATAGTCAAGGAGTCAGTCAATCTCTAAATTCCACAAATGTAAGAAAAGTGGAAACAAATAACTTTTCAAGGTAGTATTACAACAAAACACCATATTTTTTTTTAAATAAAACAAAATAAATACCCAGAACCTACTTAAATTAAAAACAAGAGCGAAACACACTAATAACTGGCCGCGCGTGCCATTCGGCCATATTTGATCACGTAATACGCGTCGTTGAACACGCATCGATAACCGCATCAAGTGTTACAATACTGTTTCCGCCTTTACGCGCACGTGGAAAATTATTTACAGTTAGTTTGTGGCCTCGACTTTATACATTTGAATTTTGGTCACTAGTTGAAAGTAGTGGTTTTTTTCCAAAACAAAAGTAGCGTAAGTTACTCCTTATAATATAAGAGACACGCCAGTGAAAGTCCCGTCAAAATCTGTCGAGCCGTTTCGGAGATTAGCCGAAATAAGCAGACAGATAGACAAACATTTTGAGAATTGTTTTTTTTTCGAGCATGTCCGGTACATCTAAAAAAAATACAATTAAATAAACATCCATAATTATTTTACGAAAAGTTATTTTTTAGGGCGCCATATTTAAAAATTATTAACAAGCTAATGTAATTAAAAAAATAGAAAACACGACTGCAAAAATTGCACATATTTGTTTACTCGTCAGTTTATTTACAGTGTTATATATTTTTAAATGTAGGTACTTGTTAAATTCTAGACGACAATCATAGACACGACCAGATTCATTAAAAAAAGTAAATTGAGGCTGGTATTAATTTACGTTTTACAGTGACCACACCGGTTTCTTTTTATTTTTAACTAGTTACTTGGAACGATGCAAGGATTGTAACGATAGCCCATACATCTAAATCGGTTCACGCGTTTAAAAGTTATGGTGGAATAATGAAACTCACATACATACATACATTAACCCTGAACACAAGCACTCCTTATTTTGGGGCAGTCTTATAAAAAATATACGTGCTTTTTCAACATTATAATTTAAGTAAGTAAGTACCCAAAATGGTAATCTAAGTAAAATAAATAAATACATTTTTAACCCGTTTGTTACCCAAAAGAGAAGAGTACAATTGAAAACAGCCCTTTGTCCGGGAGCATGACGGGTCATAATTTATAAACCCGGATAACACACTGTATACCTGGGTGTGACGTCACAATGCCCCAGTATTTTTGTTAAAAGTTGAAAAAATGGGCGCAAGGTTGTCCAACAAAATGTAACGTTATGGTATTTTTTGTACGTAAAAAAAATATTCTACGAAAATTCTGCTGGCGGAAAATTTTGGGTGAATTTTTGTGGTTGGACTTGTATGTGGTCTGAGAGCCTGGAGTCGTTTGAACTACATGATTTTATCATGGCTGACATTCTGAGAATGGAGAGAGGAATATGACTGCCTCGTTGGTAGTCTAGTGAGGTCTTGGGTTCGATTCCCAGGTCGGGCAAAGTGTTATTTGAGTTTTGCATCAAGAATTTCTCAGTAGCAGCCTCGGAGTCTGGATTTGTTTCCAGTTGATGGCAATAGGCTCGCCTCCTATTTCGACTTAAACATTACTGGCAAAATGTGGGTGTACTAATGCGTACACATCTGCTTTACCCTTCGGGGATTACAGTCGTAATGTTATATTATGTAGGTATTTTTATTCAAGTTTGTATGTAATCTTGTGTTATAAAAATAAAACGCGATAATTCACACTTTTTTAAACAAAATTACACTGTTCTCAAATAAAGTACAGCGAGTACAGCAAGTAATCCACTTCGTTCAGTAAATGTCTACACTTCTTGCGGTGGGAGACAATCCCTTATTCAGACATTCCCGATTTAAAATAGCAACTTTAATTAAAAAGGTTTAATTGTAACTTGTGAGGCGAGTTGTGCTGCGTTTAGACGTTATTATTTTAACACTTATTTTAGTAAAAAATAGTTTATTAGTGTATTTTAGCCCTAAAAACTCTCGTCTGTAACCCCCTAAGGGATAAGCAAAGGTGTACTCATTAGTACATGTTGCCAGTTATGTTTAGGTCTCATGTAATAGGGGGCGAGATTATTGCCATCAACCGAGCACAAATGTATACTCCGCCATTTGCAACATATAAAATTATCGTTGACAAGATTATTTTCCACTAGTTTCCGCCTGCAACTTCGTCCGCGTGAAAGTTAATATATTATCCCACGAGATTCGCACATTTTTTGTGGAATAAAAATAGCATACGTGCTATTGACTATAATCTTTATTATCTCTGTGATCGTCTTAGTCTGTAATTTCCAGCCTAGTCTGTGATCGCAAAATGTTTCCCCGGCTGTCAACCGTGCTCTCCCACTGTACCTACAAAACCACTATACTCTCCCACTCCACTCGCCCACTATCCTCACCTACTCTCCAGTATGCAATTTACCATATTCTAAGAATAAAAGCGAGTGCATCTCACATAACGCTGGTAACAAACACTAGCGATAAACGACGACAGGGATAAACCGACAAAAGTGAACGATAGCGCAGTAACCGGATATTACCGGTTATAACCCGCTTCGGGTAGTTGTGACGTCAGTATGGCGGGTGAGGTTTAAGTGCCAGCGTACACTGGGCAAAATTTTTTGAGTAGTTTTATTTATTCTAACATTCAGTTACGTCTTTGCTTACTGCTCAGCTCTCGTTGGTCGTAGCGTGATGTTGTATAGCCTATACTATTGCCCATGAATCTGACTATCATACACAAAAAGTTTTTTTCCAATCCGACTGGTAATTCCAGAGATAAAGCACGTTTAAACAAACAAACAAAAACTTTTTAGGTTTTTTTTTGCGTCATTTACGCGAGAATAAACAGTTTTGCTTTCTTTCTTTCTTGCATCTTTCCTTCTTTCTTCCTACCTTTGTTCCTTTCTTTCTTTCTTAACTAAACAGATTTTCCTACGTTTGACCGATTTGTGTCCAGAGTTTGTATTATCAGATGGATATTTTAAACCCTCGCTGCACTCAATGAAAAGTAAACACGCCACAGCTATTTGCATACAGTGATCAGTCTCAATTGAAAACAGCACACAATGTTGTCGCATGAAAATTACCAGCGAATTTCATTTCAATTTATCTTCCATTTAAACTGAGCTAGAATAACTGTCAATATTTGGATAACGTTTTCCCTATTGAGGGTAGGGCTAGGGTAAACCGTGAAATTCAAATTTTTTAACGGTTTTTTTTTAATTTGCAGCTGGGGATCAGATTTTATGGTATACGAAAAACCGACCAACATTAGCCGGACTAGCGAACTACGGGTTCCGTACTGTTATAACCCTTATTACAAGGCAATAGAGCCTAAGTCAGCTTTTACTTATTGTTAGTGTACTTTCTCATTACTAAAGTGCTATGTTGCATTTTTATTCAATGCACAGAAATAATATGGATAAATTAGTTAGTTAGATTCTGAACGCTGCCGCGTAACCTAGTTGCCCAAATTAAAGGAGCAATTGAGAGGGACATTGTCGAAATTATAAGTACCCAAGAATTTGTGTATTCATGATTTTGTGTTTGTGGTGAATTAAAGTGGTTCCAGTAGAAACATAGTTTTTTTTTAAAAACCAAACGGGGTCGGCTTAGTAACAGTACCATCGTACATTTTTTAGGAGCGTTTACGCCGTACAGCATTTTATATAAACTTTCAAGTCGTCATTTTTTTAATGAATGAACCGATTTTAAAGAAACTTCTTACGCATAAGCAAGATACATTAAATAGGTCCAAAGTCAGAGAACATTTTCGAAATGTGTTTACAAAGTACTTAGACCAGAAGTACTTTTTTTTTGTTTTGTCTGTCTGTTTGTTCTGGGTAATCTCCTAAACAGCTATTTGATGGAACTTTCACTGCCAGACAGCTGATGTTATAAGAGGTAACTTATTATTTTAGAATAACAATTAGAGTTCCGCATGAAAAAAAACGGATGTAGTCGCGCATTGAAGCTAGCTCGAGGCAGCCAACTTATGATTCCGAAATAACTGTATGTTTTCATTACCGTGTTAATTTTCCCGTTATTCTTAAGGCTCCTACACACAGTGCCGGCGGCCTTCGGCCAAGCCACGGTGCGCCCGGCGGCTTATAAAGCCGCACGCTTGGGCGCACAAAGGAGCCGCCGGCATGGCCGCGCGGGTTGCAAGGACAATTAAAAACGGAATGATACTCCGCGGCTTTGTGCAAGTTTTTGCGGCACAAGCCGGCGGCACAAACGCCCGGCAAATGCCAGCAGCCCTGCCGCCGGCACTGTGTGTAGCCTTTAAAGGTTCTCTGGACATCAATATTGAGTTATCCTCAATTAAAAATGCTGTTTATACGAGTTTCCTGTATTTACTTTAGAAACCCTTAGAGTCACCCGGGGGCGAATTTGGGTTGATTTTAAAAAAAATCTCTTAGTAAAATCCGAGCAAACGGATCCGACGAAAAAGAGACATTTGCAACCCTTGGCGGTTGAATTATCTCGCATTTGACCGTTTGGCCAAGAAACCGGGTTAATTACCCTAGGGTATTTCTCCCCCTCCCCCCTTTATCCCCGAAAGAAAATCAATGTAAAATTGCCATATTTGTTCGAAAATATAGCAATTTTTTTGCATATAGCAAAACATTTTTTCGTTACCAACATGGTAATGTCTCCCCATGCCTGCTTCTTTTTTTTGCTCGTTCTTCTCCATAGAGGCCTGCCTCCGTTTTGGAACGAGCAACTAGCTTCAACTTTCTAACTGACTGATGAGATCTGGGTTTAATTCCCAGGTCGGGCAAAGTGTTATTGGGTTTTTCCATCAGGAATTTTTCAGTAACAGCCTCAAAGTCTGGATTTGTGCCTGGTCAATGGCAATATGCACTATTTCATGGGACTTAAACATAACTAGCGAAATGTGGGTGTACTATTGGGTACACCTCTGCCTAACCCTTCGAGGATTACAGGCGTGATGTTATGTTTGACTACGTAAGTAGGTAGTAGAAAATCTGCAATCACAACATAAAGAACAACCCTATCGCGTTACAAAAAAAGACGTTAATACCAGTATCAACCGGCTTGATCCGGTAAATTAACAAGCGAAGCTCATCCAATAATGCAGGGACACGGATTAATGCATCCACTGGGAACGATAGCGACACGGAAACCGGATATTATCGGATATAACTAGTTACGACTGGATAGTGCCGCTCTGTTCGCGCCATTGTTGGTGCAAGTCTTATTTTGTTTGTGCAGTGAATTCTGTTTTAGTACAAATTTTTTGCGGGATGCAATATTTATAGCTCAGTCTATCTATGCAAGGTTCAATTTTGCATCCTCAAAAAATTGCCGCAAAAAGGAGCCGCCGGCATGGCCGCGCGGGTTGCAAGGACAGTTCGCTGTGGGCAAAACTACTGAAATGATGCTCCGCGGCTTTGTGCGGTACAAATGCCTAGCACAAACCAACGGCACATGCCGTTCGGCAAAACCCGGCGGCCCTGCCTCCGGCACTGTGTGTAGGAGCGTTTAAAAACATAAATAATCCGAAAAAATTACTTGAAACCAGTGTGAACCTGTAATTGGCGTTTTGTAACTTATAAAACTTTCATATTCACTATAAGTATGTATAGCTGTTGGTTTTCCATCTGTTAAATAAATAAAAGTATTTTAGAATTCACCTCTTTCAAAGTATAGAATCGCCCCGTTGCGTTTTCAGAAGGCAGTGTATAAATAATAATAACAATATTGCCGCTTTGAATCTATCTAAGATCTTGAATTTTTTTTTGTAACTTACATACATAAACTCACGCCTTTTTCCCATGGGGTAGGCAGAAACCACAGAACGTCACCTGCTACGATTACATACTCCTTTCGCCTCTTCTACGTTCATACATCTCGTCATGCAAGTACGCCGGTTATTTTTTTATTGCATTCTTAATTATCTGTACAAGGTATGTATAAAGGTTATTTTTTTGGAAAATCTATCTGAAAAATCGGAAATTTGGATCGTGTTTTTGTATAAAAATCTCAATAAAAAATTCTGTAGTAAATTGCATTCGATCGAAGCCGGAGCGGGTCGCTATTTTAGAAAAAAAAAGTAACAGAACCTATATAGGTATATGTATATACTACTACCCCCAGAGGACCTAAAGGGCATTTAATACAATCCTTCATCCCGCTACAAACTCTAACTTAGCCAGGACCACATTTACTGTACCTTAGGGACCAACCTGTGTAGTCCTCGAAATAGCCAGGACTTAATAATGTGTCCATTATGAGGCCTCGAGATAATGTGCCGTCATTTTATCTACACTGGTTGGCAAGCAGGTGCTTAGATTTAAGGACAGAGAGACGTATCAAATTATGTTAGAAAAGATGATAAAGAAATTCTGACCAAGCGCGAGACTATTAAGTTTATCTTGGACATCACTCACATTGGTGGTGTCGTGATGGCCCAGTGGGTTCAAATCCGGGCAACTGCCAATGTGACTTTTTCGATCCATACCTATGTACTTTCTAAGTTTATCTAAAGGTGCCCCCTCACCGGGAGCATTCACGTGTATTGTAACATTATAGATTCAACTTTGAGCATTACATTACAATAATACCTCCCTGACTAACGAGCATTTGCGTGTAATGTAACATATAGATTCGACTTTGAGCATTACATTGGAAGTGGAGCGCATTGATGTTACAAGTTGTATCAAGATATTACACATTGTATCATTACAAGGTGCGCATTGTAATGCTCGGTTCTCCTCCTTCACTGATGTAATGCTCAAATCTGTAACGTTACATTACACGCGAATGCTCCCGGTGAGGGAGCACCTTTAGATTTCGCTGACATCGTTCCGTCCCTCGGAATCACGCTAAGCTGTTGGTCCCGGCTGTTATACGCAGATCTTGACAGTCGTTACGGGTCGTCAGAAGCCCGAAAGTCTGACATACAGTCTTACCAAGGGATATCGTATTACCCAGTTACTGGGTTGTGGAGGTCAGATAGGCAGTCGCTCCATGTAAAATGCTGGTATTCAGCTGCATCCGGTGAGACTGGAAGCCGAACATGATTGGAATAAGGCTAGGCAAATGATGATGATCACTGACATGTGTGAAAGAAAACATCGTGAGGAAACCTGGACTTATCAATACTAATATTATAAATTCGAAAGTATCTGTTTGTCTATCTGATACGCTTTCACAACTAAACCACTGAACCGATTTTGATGAAATTTGTCACGGGGTTAATTTGAACCCTAAGGAAGGACATAGGCTACTTTTTATTATTGCGACTTTCGACATTTACACGGAAAAAGCCAGGGGCAAAAGCTAGTAATTAATTTAAGCCTGGAATCGCCAATCCGCCTTGAGCAAGCGTGTTGATCAATGATCGTGCCTTCTCTGTATGAGAAGAGGCCTTTGCCCTGCAGTGGGACAAAAATTGCGTCCCGTTGCCACCCTTCGTATACAGAACCCTAAACATGAAAGGAAAACATGAAAGCCTGAACAATATGAAACATTAGTACATCTTATAAACTGAGATCCTAGAATAACTAGACCATTGTTATTTTATCAAGGCTGAAATTTAATATACCTGTACATAAAACTAGCTTTTGCTCGCGGTTTCACTCGCGTTAAATTCGGGGTATTTACAGGAGTATTTCTGTGAAGTTTCGAAAGTGAATCTTTTTTAAAATCTTTAATTCTTTGTGTGATACAGTAAGAAAGAAAGAAAAACTGTTTATTTACGCGAAAATGATGCACATGACATAAACAGAAAAATTGTACACAAAAGCAAAATAAAAACAACACATACACATACATACATAAACTCACGCCTTTTTCCCATGGGGGTAGGCATGCTACGATCCTTACATACTCCTTTCGCCTCATCTACGTTCATACATCTCGTCATACAAGCACGCCGGTTACGAGTACTCCGCACCTGACATTTCTGAAGGACCTCACCAATAAGATCAGTGTAGGTCTTCCTAGGGCGACCCCTCCCGGCGTAAAAACAAGTTGGTATTAAATCTAAAAAATTAAATACAAATAAGAAATATGCACCATTACCGCGCGAAACGGCTGACGCTTAGCATAATACCGTGGTCTGTGCACGAAAGCGCGAAGGCACAATACCACTTTTGCTTGTCATTTAAAATTATACCAAAATGCTATAGGATAGTTTTCATTGTCCCTTGAACCCTTGACACATGACCTCGTAAATGATCGGTTATCAAAATATAATGGCCACAAACTCCAAACTGTAGAGGCCCCTCCACACTGGAGCAGACAACTTGTGGGCGCATGTAGAAACTGCAAAACGTGATTTTAAACCCTACGAAAAAAATCGGTAAGATTTTAAAATTTCTTTGGTCAATGATTAACTATATTATCAGTAAGTAACATAGGCTATATTAAAATAAAAATGGGATCTATAAGTACCTTAATTTTTGGCGGACGAAGGCCTATAGAATGATAAAAAGGGCTAATAAAATATAGGTAGGTAACTAATTTATTTCATAAGATTATGTATCATGTAATGTAAACATGCTTGACAAGTGAGCAACAAGCGATATTGACAACTATCTGTCAATTGGTGAAGGCGTATTGACGCGTGACGCGATCATGATGAAAGTATTATTGACTTATCAAGAAGTTGAGAGCAAAACCTAGTAAAAAAAATAAAATCAGACACAACGTACTCTAGCAATGCTGTTATATACGATATTGATGCCATTTAGTGATACGATAGTGTAGTGGCGCATATTTCCGTCTAAGACCATAATATAATATAAACAAGTTGTTATTAAATCTGAATTAAAAATTAAACTAACTAAAAATTAAAAACAAGTAAATGTACATAATTATTATGTATTTATTTGTTTATAATTATGTTATGTGCGTCATTTTCTCGTTAATAAACAGTTTTTCTTTCATTTTGTGCCTTATTATTGGGACTGCGACCGCGCCCACAAGTAGTCCGCTCCAGTGTAGCAGGGCCTTTAGTTTGGTATTAAGTATCATGATACATGACCCTCTTGGAAGAAGCTGTACGTGGGTAGTATGCGATGAATATTATACAGGATGGTGTAAAATCGAAGGTTAAATGGATCGAGATTGTATTTCAGATCAAGTACCTACTATCTTTAACCCGTGACTTCGTCTGCGTGAACGAAGATCATCGCTAACGTAGGAGATTCCTATTTTATTTCAAAATGATACACATACTTACATAATATCACGCCTGTAATCCCCGAATTGTTAGGCAGAGGTGTACCCAATAGTACACCCACATCTCGCCAGTTATGTTTGTGTACTTTCTATGTTTACTTGGACATCACTGATATTGGTGGTGTCGTGATGGCCCATGGGTTCAAATCCTGTCCAAGTGCCAATGTGACTTTTTAAATCCAAAATGTACTTTATAAGTTTATCTTAGACATAACTGACATCGTTCCGTGCCTCGGAAAGTGCAAACGCCCGGTTTCCGAATCAAATCAATTCCGAATCGAAGCCGTTGGTCCCGGCTGTCATACGTGGATCTTTGACAGTCATTACGGGTCGTCAAAAGCCCAAAAATCTGACAACTAGTCTTACCAAGGGGTATCGTATTATCCAGTTGCTGGGTTGTGGAGGTCAGATAGGCAGTCGCTCCATGTAAAATACTGGCTTTCAGTTGCTTGCGGTAAAACTGGAAACCGACCCCAAAATAGTTGGGAAAAGGCTAGGCAGATGATTTTGTTTAGATTATGATGACATGATTTATCCTTTTGGTGTACACAGTCATGGTCTCAGTCAATAAACAATTTCTTTTTCTTTCTTTGTTTCGGTAAACTACTTTTATATGAAGCGCGCTGTTAGTAAAGTTTTATTAAAAAGTATGGCGCGTCAGAAGGCACCCACTGCGTCGCTGCTACGTCATAGCTGACGTCATGCTACGCCGTAGCGCTCGTAGCAGGTTGTACGCCTACGACGGCTACGCGTGGATGTATTTTCCTTTGTCAAGATTATCATTTACATAAAAATATTGTTTAGAGTTATTTATTATCATAAATAATAATTGATATTTGAAACTAGGTTATTCCCGAGTTCGTTTTTTTTTTCATTATATTCATGGCAATTTATTTTAGAACTAGCTTTTGCCCGCGACTTCGTCCTCGCAAAAATAAAATAGAATATAGCCTATGTTACTTGCAGATAATGTAGCTTTATAATGGTGAAAGAATTTTTAAAATCGGTTCAGTAGTTTTTGAGTTAATCCATTACAAACAAAGAAACAAATAAAAATACATTTTTTTCCTCTTTATAATATTATATTTATATATAAAGTGTAGATTTACACCAAATACAATAGGTACTAGCTACCAGCTAGTATTAATAGCTTTGTTCAACTATTCTCGAATTAGACGAAATCAACAAATCATATATCATTAAAATCGGTCCAGCCGTTCTCGATTTTATTTTATTTATTTAGGTTACTGCCTCGTTAGTCTAGTGGTCGCAAGCGCGACTGCTGTGCATGAGGTCTTGGGTTCGATTCCCAGGTCGGGCAAAGTGTTATTGGGTTTTTCCATCAGGAATTTCTCAGTAGCAGCCTCGGAGTCTGGATTTGTGCCCGGTTGATGGCAATAGGCTCGCCCCCTATTACATGGGACTAAAAACATAACTGGCGAAATGTGGGTGTACTAATGGGTACACCTCTGCCTAACCCTTCGGGGATTACAGGCGTGATGTTATGTATGTTATGTATGTATGTTATTTAGGTTAAAGATTATTTTGTGCATTTATACAATATTAAAGTTAAATATTCCTATCGCCCCAATTCCTCCCTGGAATTCGTTATCAAGCTCAGAAGAGACACCTAATCGTTCTATAAATTAATCACCAATATTAGATTTCCTGTAGGCCACAGGATCGTTGCAGGTTTACTTGATTTAGTTGGTTATCTAACTTCTTCGTCATATTGGGTTCATTCAATTTATGCAAACAGTTTAGTTTAGTGTATTTTTTTCTTATCTGAAGTTCTCTACTAATAAGTGTCGTGATGGCCCAGTGGTTAAGGCGCCTCTCACGCATGAGGTTGCAGGTTCAAATCCGAGCGAGTACCAATGTGAATTTTTCAATTCATATGTTCTTTCTAAAGTTTATCTTGGACATCACTGGCATCGGTGAAGGAAAACATCGTGAGGAAACCTGGACTTACTGTTTCATTCAAAACCATGTCAGAGGCCCTTGAGGCGGTTTAGAAACCCTGACACTAGGTCAGTGGGGGGTCGTAAGACCTTACTGCCCACACGATAAGAAGAAGAAGATTCACTTTTGCTATAAGCCCTGTCGGCGACGAGTCCTGTCGGCGAACAGTCCCGTTGAGGTAGTCTTGTCGATGTTCAGTCTGTCGGCGTTTAGTCGTACACTCCGAGCCTAATTGTCATCAAACGGGCATAAATCTAGACTCCGAAGCTGCTGCTGAGAAATTCCTGATAGAAAAACCCAATAACACTTTGCACGACCTGGGAATCGAAGCCAAGACCTCATGATAATAATGATTTAATAATACATTATATATAATTTAAAGTGTCTACATATTACGGTACCCTTGAGGCGTTTTAGAAACTCTGTCACTAGGGTGTGTGGGGTCGTAAGACCTTACTGCCCACACGATAAAGAAAGAAGATGGAAAAGTCTTCGTTCCAACATCCCTTCTATCAGATATACAATCAACATAATCATTCGAATTCTTCCGCGCTACGGCGTTGTCTAAAGTTGAAGGAAATATTTAAATTGCTTAAGTATTTTCTTAATGAAAAGCAATTAACATGGTGAGGGAGTACTTACTTGTTGAGTTCTGGTATGTAATAACACCGCACTGTATTAGGTGAGGGTCTCAGAGTTGGAGGCTTTTTGGAAAGCCCTTACTAATGGGAAATAAAAATATATACAAATAAATAAAATTGAATTATCTGCTTGTTATGCCCAAATAATAGATTATGATTGAAATGCATGTGAATGTTTACAAGAAAACAATTTTTAAAATGTTTGTCTGTCTATCTGTGTGGTCTAGCTAATCTTCTATTCGGAAGGCCGATTATGATGGGAATTTAACTGGCAGATAGCTGATGATATTCATACTAATACTATAAATGCGAAAGTTTTTCTGTCTGTCTGTCTGTTACCTCTACACGCTTAAACCACTAAACCGATTTAGCTAAAATTTTGTATTAAGATAGTTTAAGACCCGGGGAAGGACATACATTAGTTTTTATTCCGGAAATCACCCCCTAAAGCGGCGAAAAGGGGGGTGGAAGTTTGTATGCAAGTACAATATAAACATGTTCCACGCGGACGTAGTCGCGGGCAAAAGCTAGTAAGAAATAACTTAGGCTACTTTTATTTTACAAAAAAAAATTGCGTTCCGAGAAACAAGATTAGTTCGCCAATAGCCGACCTTTACGCGGACGAAGTCGCGGTCAAAAGCTAGTTATAATATAAGGCTATTATTGGCCAACTGCACCTGCGCCAGACCCGAACATCGAAATTTGTATGACCTGTAAGCCATACAAATGTTTGTTTCATGCAGGCTTCGCTCGACCACTCCGCAAACCATGCCGTCATTACACTCGACAACAAATTAGATTGGATAGCCCTTCAAAATCTTCGAGTTACGGTGGCTCCCAACGAAAAGTTAGAAATAGCACTCAAGACGAAATGAAATGCAATTTTGGTCATAAAAAGGTACTTAAGCAAAATCGTTTTATTAAACTTGGAAGAAGTTTTGACTCAGAAGTAAAAACAAATCTTCAAAAAGGAAAAATAAAAAACAAAATAAGGAAACAATTGAATTTTCCTTTTTGTCATTTTCTTTAATAGATTGTGCTCTGGACTTTATCCGCTTGGAAACAGAGTGTAGGTACATAAAACATAGCCTTTGGCACTCAGCAAAAATGTAGGTTTCTACCACTGAAAAAATGTTTGCAACCAGACCAGTACTTCCGGATATTACCTCTTACAAACAAACAAATTCTAACCCTTCAGGGATTACAGGCGTGATGTTATGTGTGAAAAGAGTGTCCGTGGAGTTAGTTTCTCGTTCTTCTCCATAGAGGCCTACTTCCGTTTTGGAACGAGCAACTAGCTTCAACTTTCTGACTAACTGACTGACTCCTTGACAATTCAAAAGTGTCTGTGAATGGTCTAATTAAAATATTTTTTCTACTTTGACTTTGACTTTCAACTTCTTAAACGACCTTTGAATCGAAACCTCGAAACTTTCAGCAATCGCGCTACCAATGGATAGTTAACTACGGGTTAAATGCTCGCAGTGGCAGTGCCCCGGTCTTAATCCTAGACAAAGTTTGACCAAATTGTTGAGGTTTCTCACGAAGAGGGTTGCCAGGTCGTCAAACCTAATAGCCGGACAGACTAGTCAAATTGGCCGGACATTTGGGTAAAAAGGCCGGACACCCTACATTATTGAGGATTTTGTGTCTCAGTATTAATTCGTACGACAATTTTTTTATGTAAAATCAAGCTTTTTTATTTTTATTATTACGATTTGTAAAATTCAAATCTATTTTTAAAAAATCGAATGCAAAATCATTATAAGTACTTTATTATTAATGAGTCAAATAAAGTCATCAGCCAAAATTAAATTCTAGGCAAATATTTGTCAACCTTTTTAATTAAAAACCTAACAAAAGCCGGACAAGCCGACACCGTTTTTTTGGCCGGACATGCCATCAAAAAGCCTAACTATGTCCGGATTTATCCGGACGCCTGGCAACGCGTCTCACGAAAACCATTAGTAGTGGTAAACCACGAGTGAATTTAGACAATTTGAAGTGATACCGCTGGTATTAAGTCACTTTGAAACGTTTGGCTTCTTTTCAGAAGAAACTTTTATCATTAAGCTCATTAGTAACAGGCTGGGAGGTTTACGAATGTTTTTATTAGGGTTGGGTTCTGCCTCGTCGGTCTAGTGGTCGCAAAGCGCGACTGCTGAGCATAAGGTCTTGGGTTTGATAAACATTCAAGCCTGTTTCTCACATTTCTAAAAAATCAAACAATCATTAAAGATTGATACATTTATTTTAAGGCTCCTAATAAGACACATAATATAAAATCACGCCTGTAATCCCCGAAGGGTTATGCAGAGGTGTACCCATTAGTACACACACATTTCGCCAGTTATGTTTAAGTCCCATGTAATAGGGGGTGAGCCAACAACCGGGCACTAATCCAGACTCCGAAGCTGCTACTGAGAAATTCCTAATATAAAAACACTTTTGCTCGATCAGGGAATTAAACACCCCATGCTTAACAGTCGCGTTTACAAAGAGAGCAACGAGACAGTTTAATCACATGTACATTTATACCGAAACCCCCCCCCCCTCCTCCTAAAATACTTCCTAAAATGTGTAGCGTGAATGTAATGATCGAACATTAATGACGTCGCCAATCCTTTGTGACGTCATCACATAGGCAGCATAAAAACCATGGGCCTCCATAAAACACGGAGAGAGCCGAACTTAATGTCGTTTGGGTGTCTGTTTGGTACAAGGCAGAGGGGATGGGATGTTTATTTTTAAGTGGGAATTTTTATGACAAGAACTGAACTTACACTCAAATTCTTAAGTTCTCTAAGTATTAAGGGAACCTGCCGGGGTTGCGGGACGTCTTTACAGGATACCGTGGCCCCGGAACGTAAAGGGCAACAGAAGAAACAGGGTGGTTTTTTAGTCAGTAAAAGTCTGACAGTCTCTTCCGCCCCACCCAGGGAGGAAGGAGTCACTTGATGATTTTTACCACCTAAAAAAAAGTATTTACAAGACTCACAACGCATGTGTGCGTACTGAGACGGCTCTCGAAACAAAAACGAATCAGCGTTTCATTGTTGCTTGACAAGCGGCCTCATTAATTACTCATTATTATTGAAATAGTAAGTTGGAGGGGAACGCCGTTACTTACTTCAGAAACTAAATATTCGCATCACCTCCACGACGGTAGCGAAACGGCGAAACCATACATTTTGACTGATATATAGAATTTGGTTGATGGCAATAGGCTCGCCCCCTATTACATGGGACTAAAAACATAACTGGCGAAATGTGGGTGTACTAATGGGTACACCTCTGCCTAATCCTTCGGGGATTACAGGCGTGATGTTATGTTATGTTATATAGAATTTGTGAAGTTAGGGTCGGTAGAGTTAGGCCGTGTAGATTCAGAAGCTTATGGGGCAAACCTTATGTTGTCTTGGCAACATTTTACATGAAATGTTTTTGGTGGGATTTTCTATTGTTCTGTCATACTGGCAAGTCAGCCGAGGCTTGACCGGTTAAACATTTTCGCAATAAAAAACTTTAATGATTTTTTTTTCTATCTTCGATGGTAACCTAATATTTTATTAAAACACAATTTTATTTTTATTATATGTTAGCTGGAAAGGGGGCACATACTTCTACTAATAATAAGCATGGGAACCTCTGCTTTAGAAATTATTATTTTTTTAAACTAGGTACCTTCTCCACTCCCGCTCCGCCTATGACTCAAACCAAACCCCATGGAATTTCATATCCCTAGGGTTCGTATTAAGAGAGATTGCTCAGATAAGTCTCGGTTATATCCACAAGTGGTGAATGCCATACTGGGGGCATTATAATCTCTCTTCTGCCTTTCTTAAAACTAATTAAGTGGGGATAATAATAATAGCCTTGTATTGTCCCACTGCAGGACAAAGGCCTCTTGTTGTGCAGAGAAGGCATGAGTTATCACTACGCTTGCTGAAGGCGGATTGACGATTTTTGACTTATACACTTACTGCTATTATAAATACGAAAGTATAGATGGATGGATGTTTGTTGCTCAATCACGCCAAAAAGGTTGAACGGATCTGGATGTTTGGTAAAGTCGGTGCCAAGCAATATATGATACCTAAATGACTATATACCTACTAAATAATAACACAAAAGCTAAAAAAAAAATACTCTGGAATTACCAGTCGTTTCATTATTTAATAATCATAATTTAAAAAATTGTTAAATTTTAGTATATTATAGTTTAATCGTAGGTTAGAGGGTTTCTTGAAGTCGGTTTTTTTTTGCAAAAAAAAAATTATCCTGGAACAATGTATGTATGTATGGTTCCCGTGGAATATTATGTAAATTTTAACGCGGAATAAGTCGCGGGCAGAAGCTAATCTCTTCGAAAATCTAAAAGTTTCGCTTTTAGATATTAAATTAGATTAGCTTCACTCACTCACTCATAACGAAATACCGAAAACCGCTTGACGTAAAAAGATAGGTTTATAGTTAGTAGACGTCCGCTTAAAAAGAATATTTTGAAATTCCATCCCTTAGAGGATTAAACGGGCGTTCAAAGTATTTATAAAGTAATCAACTTTGACACGGACGAAGTCGCTGGCAGAAGCTATATACCTATAAATCCAGGTTTCCCAACGATATTTTCCTTGACACGGTAAGACGGGGTCGTGGCAGACCGAGGAGGAGATGGCGGGACGCCTTGGATGGCTTCCTCAGGAACTGGCGAGAAGAGGCACAACACAGAGGAAAGTGGAAGGAGTGGGGGGAGGCCTTTGCCCAGGAGAGGGATAGTAACGGCTAACAAAAAAAAAAAAAAAATTTTCCTTGACCGTTATCAGTGATTTCTAAGATAAACTTAGAAAATACATATGAAAATATATAAAAAATCACATTGGCATGTCAATGTGTTGCATGAGAGGCGTGTGTCTTAACAATCACGACATTTAGCTTTAGGGACTAGCTAAGTTCACAAGAGGTATTATAGTGTGTGTGCAAACACAGGTGCACTCCCTCTTCCCACACTCTCATAGTCCGATGGGACGACAATCCGACACGACCGGAGAGAGATTGGGTGCAGGACCAACGGTGACACGTGTGTTTTAAGGCCTTTGTGGAATTAAAACATAACTGGTGCAATTTTGGTGAGATCTCCTTTGTAGTCAGCTATGTAGGTACTCTAGAGATTTTGGTTGATTTAGCCATACAACCTTATCACACGAAGGAATGTTATTAGATTAATATTCTTATGAAATAAACTCTGTTTAAAATAAGAAATAAGGTGCCTCGTTGGTTTATTGGTTGCAAGCGCGACTGCTGAGCATGTGGTCTTGGGTTCGATTCCCAGGTCGGGCAAAATGTTATTGGATTTTTTCCATCAGGAATTTCTCAGTAGCATAAATGTGCGCAGGCTGAAGTTTGTAATGATATAAAATACGGCCAAGTGCGAGTCTGACAACACGAAGGGTTCCGTACCAACGTAAAATAGTTGGTACCTACAACAAAAAAAATAACGTTTCTTGTGTGGGAACCCTGGTTGATTTTTATACTTTAGTTTGTTCTTATCGAGGCAATAGATATATACACTCCGTGAAAATTTCAATCCTCCATCTGTCACAGTTTATGAGATACAGCTCGCTTACAAACAGACGGACAGCGAAGGCTATTAATAGGGACCCTTCAGGTAATGAAGCCTAAGAAGTGTTTCAATTACTTAGATTAATTACTCCGGTACAGTAACCCACGCCCAGAGGTCATCGTACCCAGGATGCCTAAACTAAAAGAGTGCCGTGGAGTTTCTTGCTCGTTCTTCTCCATAGAGGGCTACCTCCGTTTTGGAACGAGCAACTAGCTTCTTTTTTCGGACTAACTGACCGAATTCAAAAGTGCCTGTAAATGGTCTAATTGAAATAAATGTTTTGACTTGACTTTGACTTAGGATTAATTGAGAATTACGTTAGACTAAACTTATTAAAGTATTTTGGAACATTTCAAAGTTTGCCAACAATCGAGTTCATAAAAGTTCAAACCACAAGTCAGAGGGGTCTTTACTTGTTGAATAGGCTATGGGGAGATATTACAGCTTGCCAGGTTTTTTGTTTACAATAGGCTAATGCCCGTCACTGCGTCCTCGTGAATTTTTTTTTTGCGGGGTTTTATTTTGCGCGGATCCCTAATTTTTGTAATAAAATTATGATATTAATTATTGTCATGTTACTCCTTATAATATCAGCTATCTGCCAGCAACTGTCCCGTCAAACCCGGTTAAGCCGTTTCGGAGATTAGCCAGAACAAACGGACAGACAACAAATTTTAAAAGTACAAAACAAGAACATTATTCATTTAACCGATATCTTTTATTACATGGACACTTATAATAGGTATTATACTTTTTATATTATACTTTTCGTGTTACAGATTTTTTTAAGTAATAGCCGTGGTCGTATGCCACCTAGCCAATAAAGATTGTGTCAAACAACCGCAGGTGGCAGTTTTAGTCAGTAAAAGTCTACAGTCCCTTCGCCCAGAGCTGAAGGACTCATTTGATGATTTTTACCAACCCAAAAAAGATGCGAGATGTTCTATGTATTAGTTTATTCTACAAGAACCATTGGTCTGTGAATGCGACCCTCGTTTGACCGGTTTTCTCATACCAATCGGCACAAAGCATAACATATGACATAACATCACGCCTGAAATCCCCGAAGGGTTAGGCAGAGGTGTACCCATTAGTACACCCACATTTCGCAACTTATGTTTTTAGTCCCATGTAATAGGGGGCGAGCCTATTGTCATCAACCGGGCACAAATCCAGACTTCGAGGCTGCTACTGAGAAATTCCTGATGGAAAAACCCAATAACACTTTGCCCGACCTGGGAATCGAACCCAAGACTTCACGCACAGCAGTCGCGCTTGCGACCACTAGACCAACGAGGCAGTCAAAGAAAGTTCTACAGAACCATTGGTCTGCGACCCTCGTTTGACCGGTTTTCTACCGGCACAAACGTTCAGTCGTAAAACGTTTGAAGCCGTCCGAACCTTCGATCTCTATTGATTGTGCCTGTGACATTTACATCAGATGTAGGTAAGTGGGTCACTAGTGCAGTATTACCTGTCAACAGTTCACGAGAACTGACCTTTGCAACGTACTGTGGAGGTTGGTAAGCAAGCAGGCTGGAAGGCTATGTTCTAAACTCTCTGGCAAATCATTCGTATTTAGAATTAGAATAAAATATTTTCTATGATGACAATTGTTTGGTCATTCGCTCTGCAGGGAGCAGTGGAGTCAAAGTCTATCTTTAATACATAGTTTAACACTAATGATTCGTTTTAATTTATAATATTTATGCCCTGAAAAAGACCACACAGATCCAAGAGGCGATTTCGGTACCACGTCACGCCATAGTGACGACAGTACTGTGGAGGATCGGGGTGGTTTAGCCATTTTCAACCTTATTTTATTAGCCAGTCAGCTTCTTTCCGCGGCTTTGACCGCGTAACTGTCGGTTATTGGTGATCTAATCTTGTTTCTCCATACAAACTTTGTACCCATGTTTCATCCCCTTAAGGGGTGGATTTTGGGAAATCCTTTCATAGCGCATGCCTACGTCATAATAACAATCTGTGTGCCAAAATTCAGCGAAATCCGTTCAGTGGTTTGATCTGTATGTTGATGGATTCATCAGTAACGATTGCCTTTGTATATAGATATTCATAGAGATAAATTCCAAAACTTACAGTACTCTTATCAGTACCCTTACAGTACTCCTTAAAAGGCAATACTTTTACTGATATACCTGCAATATGTAACGACACAGATGGCGGAGTGGCTGAGTGATTAGTAGCTGCGCTACGTGTCGCGGCTACGGTTCTTGCACGGAACAAATATCTGTATAGCCTATAGACATGCAGCGAACGAACTTTAACTGACAAATTCCTACATCAAGCCATCAAAATTTGCCGCGACATCATCAAAAATCTCGACAACACCCGTCGGGCAGTAGCCCACCAGACACAACACCCGTCTGGTCGGAGGAATCCTCCCTCATCAATGGAGGATGAGACACTTTACACCCTGTTTCTCATCCCTCTAAAGGCAGTTGTTCCGGGTCTGGCTGTCTGTGTATGTGAGTTTGTATGTTTGTAAACTCACACACTATACAGGAGAAATTACTTTAATGGAGCACGGTTTCCTCAAAAAAAACTCTGTCTATTAAGGATATTTTTTGACATGATCAGGCCGCATCATATCTACGGGTGACAGGCTAAATGGATTAAGCGAAAATGTGGCCGTGTTTTATTTTCAACCTTATTAAGTGTTTGTATACACACTTAAATAAGGTTGAAAATAAAACACGACTAAATTGTCGCTTAATCTATTAGCCTTTCACCCGTTGATATGCCAAGTGCATACCAGGTCCCCGACTCATGGATATAGAAGGAATCTTGGAGAGTTTTAGTCGATAAGAGTATGACATAATTTTTCTTAGATGGATGATCATGAAAATGTAGGTATAATATCATTTGCAATACCTACTTGTAATTCGATCGACCTTGCTCAAGGCTGTCCTATAATTGCTACATCGATCGAATTACTATCGATTGCAATAAATATTTGATATCGATGTTTAGCTAATAAATTGTAACTAGATATTAAAAGGCTTGGTCTTGATTCATTTTCTAAAGTAGGATAGTCATATTTTGTTTTATTAGTAATTAAACTTTATATGATAAGAAGCGCGATTGCGTGTCTTGGGTTCGATTCCCAGGTTATGCTTTTCGATCAGGAATTTATTAGTAGCAGCTTCGGAGTTTGGATTTGTGCCCGGTTAATGGCAATAGGCTCGCCCCCTATTACAACTTAAACATAACTAACGAAATGTGGGGTTTACTATGTGTACACCTCTGCCTAACCCTTCGGAGATGGAATATACTAATAAATTATATTGAAGTGTCTGTTTGTCATGTCAAAATAGCAGCATTTTACAAAATAAAGCTAAATATTTACACGAATTTTTATTTGTTATTTATGTCTTTTTGTTCCGGGTTATCTCCGAAACGGATCGATCGATTTTAGAAGGACTTTCATTGGCAGATAGCCGTCATTATAAGGTGTAACTTTTATGAATATAATTATAGAAATTTAATAGAAAAATCCTGTGACAACCAATATTTATGAGAACATAGGCGCGGGCCAACGAACAAAATGATTACCTGAAATTACGTAACATCACGCCTGTAATCCCCGAAGGGTTAGGCAGAAGTGTATCCATCAGTACATCCACAATTCGCTAGTTATGTTTAAGTCCCATGTAATCCCATGTCCCAAGCCTATTGTCATCAACCGGGCACAGATCCAGACTCCGAGGCTGCTACTGAGAAATTCCTGGTGGAAAAACCCAATAACACTTTGCTCGACCTGGGACCACTAGACCAGCAAGCAGTCAATATTACCTGAAATGATAGACATTTAACGAGCCGGTGCCGCTGTTCTGTTGGTTTTACATGCAAATGAATAACAAACCACTATCGATCGCTTGCAAGCTTCGATGCAACATTAATGATGACCTCGATAGACAATCTAGGTACCTACTTGTTTGTTTAAAATGGCCGTCCATTTTTTGTTCATTTTCTAATGATGATATTTACGATCTATTGGTGCCGATTCCCTTGTTCACAAACTAGACTAAATTTAGAGAATTGACATCTCTTACTAACATACAGCGAAAGGAAAGGACGGTGACATTAAAGAACTAAGTTAGAGATGTCAAATTAGTTTTGTCTTGAACTTTTTTGTATTTTTAATCCACACGTTTTAAGATGTCAACTATAAATGTATGGATGTGTCAGATTGACTAAATTTGACAGCTCTTATTTACATTGGTCTCTTTCTTATTTTATTGGACAGAAAAAGATGGAAATAGTCAATTTTGGTTAAGTGTGTGACCAAGGGAATCGGCATTATTAAAGAACTAAGTTAGAGATGTCAAATTAGTTTTGCCTTGAACTTCTCCGTATTTTTAATCCATACGTTTTAAGATATCAACTATAGGTAACTGTATGGATGTGTCAGATTTACTAAATTTGACAGCTCTTATTTACATTAGTCTCTTACTTATTTTATTGGACAGAAAAAGATGGAAATAGTCTAATTTTAGTTTAGTTTGTGACCAAGGGAATCGGCACCATTATGATGTTTTTAGTTTGTTTGTTTAAACGCGCTCATCGCTGGAATTACGAGTCGGATTGGAAAAAATCGTTTTATAAATGATGGCCAGGTTTGTGAGGAATAGTACAGGCTAAATAACATCGTGCTACGACCCACGGGAGCAGAGCAGTAGCCCAAGACGTAACTTCATGGGTTGTGGTTTTATACACATCTAAATAATATATTAAATACAACACGTATTTAGAGTGTAGATTTTGATAATTGCCTCGTTGCTTTAGTGGTCGCAAACTGTTGAGCATGAGTTCTTGGGTTCGATTCCCAGGTCGGGCAGAGTGTTATTGGGTTTTTCCATCAGGAATTTCTCAGTAGCAGCCTCGGAGTCTGAATTTGTGCCAGGTTGATGGCAATAGACTCGCCCCCCATTAAATGAGACTTAAACATAACTAGCGAAATGTAGGTGTTCTAATGGTTACACCTCTGCCTAAACCTTCGGGGATTACAGGCATGAAATTGTGTGTTTATAAAATAGACCCGTGATATACTTAAATCGTGTTATTTTTCAGTTATACCTACGCAACAGACGCCATGACTGTTTAAAATGGTTGTCAGCATTTACTTAAAATAGCTACTTGGTTTTTCAAATTATGTTTCTTAAATAATGTCCCCAGGGAATTGGCTTACAAGGAAAATGAAAGGAAATTATCTTGATTTATATAAAATAAAACGACATCTTTTTTATTTTTCATCTTATTTCTTATAGTCCAAGAACCCAGAGTAGCTAGGCCTACGTCATCTCATATACGTCATAGTTGATCTTCTTACTCCGCCCGCATCAGAAGGGCAGCCTGTCAGGGTGTACCTAATAATCTCTACGTAGTATAAAACAAAGTCGCTTCCCGCCGTCTGTACGCTTAGATCTTTAACAAGGCAACCGATTATAATTTAGTTTTCGTCAATATATAGAGTGATTCAAGAGGAAAGTTTATACGTATTCTCGTATATATGAAGCCGGGGCGTGACGCTAGTGGATTATCCTACAAAACATTATATGAAATACGCCGTCACACTTGAATGTAAATGAGCATGTAACGTATTTTTTCAAAAAATACTTTAAAAAATACACCCCAAGTGCGAGTCAGACACGAGGGGTTCCGTACCATAATATTAATATGCAATTATAGTATCGAGTCGCAAAAACAGGACTTTTATATGGGAACCCCCTTTAAATTTTTAAGTTTTATTTATTTTTATTATTTGCGCTATAGCGGAAATACACATTCTTTGCAATTTCAATTCCTTAGCTATTGCGGTTCATGACAAACCTGCTGATAAACAGACGGATAACGAAGGCTTAGTAATAGGGTCTCGTTAGAACTCTTCTAAAAATGGTCCAGCATTGAAGCTAGCAAGTACCTACGCATGTCGTGTTACTTACATATTTCTTTCTCTATCTATATCTCTATCTATCTCTTTTTCAAACCTTCTATCTCTATCTATCTCTTTTTCAAACCTTCTATCTCTATCTATCTCTTTTTCAAACCTTCAACCACACTAAGATGACGTAGATCTGACGACTGTGGGCTCTCGGTCTATAACGACGCCACAAAAGTAGCAATTATCCTTACGAGTTTAATTTTCCTTTGGCGCCTTTTATGTCGAATTATATTAAATTCAGAATATTAAGATCTATTTTGGTTAGTGTCTTATTGGTTTAGTGGATGCGGTTTCCGTTTAGGCTTGGCTGAGGTACGGGGTACGGTGCTAAGCTGGTGTATTTTAGTTTTCAGTTTCGTATGGAAAGGAATGGGCAAGATGCTCTATATTCTTTACTTTTTTTTTCACACATAAAATATCGCATCTGCTATCCCCGAAGGGTTAAGCAGAGGTGTACACATTAGTACACCTACATTTCGCCAGTTTTTTTTAAGTCCCATGTAATAGAGGGCGAGCCTATTGCCATCAACTGTGAACAAATCCAGACTCCGAGGCTGCTACTAAGAAATTCCTGACGGGACAACCCAATAACACTTTGCCCGACCTGGGAATCGGGAGGGCATTAGGAGGGTCTCTGACGGGTTTTAGTCACTAAGAGTCTGACATTCCCTCCCGCTCCGCCCAGAGCGGAAGAAGTCATTTCACGAATTCCCATCTTTAAAAAAAGCTCTAACATTTTAAAAGACAATTAATCAGTGTGTTATTACCGACACAAAACTGGCACACAACATTTTCGTGTACCTTTTTTTTGACGGGCCTGTTGGTCTAGTGGTTAGCGGCCCTGACTGCTAAGCCGGAGGTCGTGGGTTCGATTCCCACCCAGGACAAACTTTGTGTGATGAGCATGATTGTTAGTTCTGTGTCTGGGTGTGATTTATCCATAATATGTATGTATTTATAAAATTATATAAGTATGTATATCAGTTGTCTGGTTACCATAACACAAGCTCTGCTTAGCTTGGGATCAGATAGCCGTGTGTGAGTTGTCCCAAGATATTTTTATTTATATTTATATATTTATATTTCTCTCTACCTACCCCGTTACAGAATGAAAAAAGCGTGAAGATACATATACCACTACCACTGTGACATCATTTACGATCTTTAGGTGCAGTCAACAGAAGAGATTTCCAGAGTTATCAGATATAGTTGAAGTTTTCTTAGAAACTGATGGATGTCTTAATAAATGAACTGTGTATGATCTAATTTTTAAATTAGGGTGAGTTAAAGACTTATTAACAAAAGGTATTTATATGGCAGAGGTGAGTGACAACGCAGGGAGGAGTCGCCCTAGGAAGACCTACACTGACCTTATTGGTTAGGTCCTTCAAAAAGGTCAGGTGCGCAGTACTCGTAACTGACGTGCTTGTATGACGAGATGTATGAACGTGTATGAGGCGAAAGGAGTATGTAAGGATCGTAGCAGGTGGCGTTCTGTAGTTTCTGCCTACCCCCGTGGGAAAAAGGCGTGAGTTTATGTATGTGTGTATTTAAATTAAAATGTATTTGAAAACATCCATCGGTTTCTAAAAAACTTCAACTATATCTATATATCCTATATCTTTTATTGGTTGTACATCTGCCATCTTTCCAGAGCTATCTGACGTATTACTGCTGACGTCAGTGATGACGTCACGGGCTATTTCTGATCCGTTGTTCGGCTACAAATAGACGCGTACTTTGTTATTATGTTATACTTCCTGAAGTTTTCTTTAGAGCTGGTAAAGAAAATCTTTGTGGAAACTTTCAGGTAATTTTGTGGTTGGATTGAAGTTAATGAGAATAACTTTTATTGTTGAACATAACATCACGCCTGAAATCCTCGAAGGGTAAGGCAGAGGTGTACCCATTAGTACAACCACATTCCGCCAGTTATGTTTAAATCTCATGTAGGGGGCGAGCCTATTGCCATCAATCGGACACAACTTCAGACTCCGAGATGGAAAAACCTTATAGCACTTTGCCCGACCTAAGAATCGAACTCAAGACCTCATGTTCAGCAGTCGCGCTCTGAGACCACTAGACTAACGAGGCAGTTTAATTAAATAATAATAAACTATTAAAAAGTTTAACCACTCTGCTCGACAAGATTTTGACATTTGACACATCCCTTGACTCGGCAGGGTGTTGTGGATCACGTCATAAAATTCTGGAATTTACATCAACTTTAAGGATTCAATTTTTATTTTTTAAAATAACGTTTGCAGCTGTTTTATAGAATAAGTGTGTGGCAAATATGTTTAATTATAACTTGAGGTCGGTAAAACCACTTCAGATCACTGCAAAATTGGTATAATATAAGTATTTCTACACCCTATCCAAAGGCAGACCACCCAGATTAGCTACAATTAAGTACATAAAGAACCTTCTTGCTTGCTGAAAAGATGCATTCAGACGAAATAAAGACATTATCATTCCATCTCCATTGTTATTATTGGCATTATCCATACATAAGTACTTTAAAAATACAATCAAATTTTGTCAAAATTTACACAAAATTGTGGCACTTCTTAGTGCTGACCGTTTACCCAAGTTTCATAATTCGATTCAAAAGTTACGTTCAGCCTAATCGATACTTGAAATAAAATCGAGGTTGGCCAAAGGAGACCGAATGAAAAAAAAAACCTTTTGATAATATTTCTCAGGATTTATATTTTATATTAAATGGATAAATAAATGCAAAGCTTAATCAGGAGCGTAACTTATTTTTAATAAGGTATAAGATTTACTTAAGTAGATATTTTAACCGACTTCAAAAAGGAAGATGTTTATAATTATTAAATACATAATTATGCATAATTAGCTAAAATATTAACTGAATTATTTTGTTTTGCGTAGACTTGAAATAATGAGGTCGCAGTGAAATTCCAAGATGGCGGTCGTGAAATTTTACAAAATATGCGTGTTGGTTCCTTGGTTTTGGGTTTATTTTGTGGTCACGAACCCATGACGCATATTCTGTAAAATTTCACGACCGCCATCTTGAATTTTCACTTCGACCTCATTTTCGGCATTAGCACCCCCAAAAATCATGGACATGACACCCATGACGCATATGTCATTAAATTTAGCGGCCGCCATCTTGGATTTTCACTTCGACCTCAATTTCGGCATCCCCACCCCCGAAAACCATGGATACGATACCCATAATGCATATGTTGTAAATTTTTGCGACCGCCATCTTGGATTTTGATTGTGACAAACGGACGGACAGACGAACACACATGATCCTATAAGGTTTCCGTTTTCATTTGGACGTACGCAACCATAATCCAATGTTACAGCCCCAGTCAAACTAATAAGATAAGTTAATTATCAATATTGCTGCAAATAATTAGACGTTCTATTAAATGTGTGAAAAAGGCGATATACACCAATCTGAGATAAATGAATACTGTGCACGTTGCATCAAATTTTAAAAAGTAGGTAATGTACCTACCAAAATTAAAATTCTTAATTAAATTTAATATAAAATTTCAAAAAAAAATATAGGTATCTATGATAGGTATAGTTCATTGGTCAGGACCAGTGAGCTATACCTATCGTAGATACATATTTTTTTCTGTTGAGTCTTGAACTAGAAAACTATAAATAATAATTAAAAATTGAGGTGGATAGCATAAATAGTTAATGTTTATTGTAATTTAAACTTAAATTCCATTTATATTAATTTTTCCGCGTCGATATCTGATATGAGTAATTTTAATTACTCGAATCGAGTGAAATAAAAAATAATCGATTGACATAATCACAATCGCACATCAATGCATTAAAAAAAAAAACTAGTCGACAATTTCTAAGATCACAAAATGAGTAGTGGTAATGAATATTCCGTGTTTTTAGACCCGTGTTTGTAATTTACACTAAGAATTGGGCATTTTCTTGTTGTTTATTATATTTTGAATGGCATTTGTGATGTTTTTAATAATATCTAAATGTGTTATAGTTATATTTGTGACAAACAAAAATGTAAACACGCACGGATTGGCGCGAAGTTTCGACTTTAGATATCAAATACTTTATTACCACTACTAATTTATGTTAAACTATGGATGAAATCGACAATTAAATCAATTATGAGTTATTTACTGCTCCTGTAGTGGAGCTGGGATGTCAAAAATCCACAATTTTTATGTTTTTTAGCCTCGACTACTATTGACTTCAAAATGGCGATGATTGCATTTTCACACTTGGATTTTAAAACGGTAATTTTATATACTCGCGTGCTAAATTCAAAAGAGTGGATGGCGCTAACATTTAAACATTTTATCAAACTCTTTTACTTCATGCTCACACATGAGATTAGATGGCTACTATAATCAGTATTTACATTTATTAGTCAGGATGACGCATGCGTGAACTCCGGGGTCCAATTGGACCCACTACCGAGCCGGCGGAGGTTTCTGTGTTCGGGTCCAATTGGGGGCGCTTCCGAACTATACGGTTAATGTTTGATGAAATTGGACCAAGATGGCCGCCGTCAGGGGATTTTCAATTATTACAATTTTCTTTTTGTTTTGTTTTAACTGGCGAAATGTGGGTGTACACCTCTGCCTAACCCTTCGGGAATTGCAGGCGTGATGTTATGTTATATTTTTGTTGTTTATTCGTCCGCGTAAATGTCGGTCATAGCGGAATCAGACGAAGTCGCGATTATTAAAAATTAAGTATTATAATTATTATCAAAATCGGTTAAAGGAAGTTTGTTCTAAGATAGATGTATAGTTAGTGCCTATATGCATTGCACCCGTGCGAAGCCAGGGCTAGTCGTTAGTATAAATAAATAACAAAAGTTAGCAAATGTTTTCGCCTAATAGTACCTACCTCATTATAGAGTACAAAGGGTTGATTCAAATGACTTGGAGCTCGTCTTCGGAAACTGTTGAATATTTATTGTCACAAGATTTCCGACGGGATGGAAGCTTACCTGTAAAAGAAAGATGTAAATGTTAGTCATTGTGAAAGTCTTCACTCATTAAGGTGGAAGCTCCACGGTAGCCCGCGATAATCAAATTTTCTCACGATTTTTGCAAATTGCAAGTCAATATTAGGTTTATTGTTGATTAAAGTATGATTCGCGGGCGTAAGAAGTATGTATTTTCATAAACATAACCATTAAAATCAGTATAATAATTCCATAAGTCGGTTTAATCCTAAAATGTCAAGATTTTATGAAATAGTCATTCTTTCGGGTTACCTCGCCCTATTGAGTTCCACCTTAATGTTGAGCTGTCTTTATTAAAATGCATTAACTTGGTTAAACCTGATTTCGAGAAAAACGCTTATAAAGATTTTATTTTGATTTTGTTTGTATCTCCATTACTATACATGGTATTGAGTTAAACCGACTTCGAAACGATACGTAAAAACTATTTAAAAAGAAAATATAGATCGCGTTCAAAAGCTAGAAATTGATAATTATGATAACATCTGTTGATCAGCGATAGGTTACTTTGAAAAGTTGCTGAAAGAACATTTTAAAAGGCTACTTTACCATCTATATCAAGATTTGGCTACTTTTTTACAAGGCCTATTATATTCCATATAGAGGAGCTCGTGGCTAAGTAATAACAGCCGCACGGGTCGATCCGTCAGGTTAAGCTACGCTTGCCGGGGTTGGTCCGTGGATGGGTGACCATCTTTACACAGTGAGACTCCTCCGTGCCTCGGAAAGCACGTTAAGCCGTTGGTCCCGGCTGTCATACGTGGATCTTTGACAGTCGTTACGGGTCGTCAGAAGCCCGAAATTCTGACAACCAGTCTTACCTAGGGGGGTATCATATTACCCAGTTACTGGGTTGTGGAGGTCAGATAGGCAGTCGCTCCATGTAAAATACTGGTATTCAGCTGCATCCGGTTAGACTGGAAGCTGACCCCAACATAGTTGGGAAAAGGCTAGGCAGATGATGATAGAGAAGCATCAGGCAGCATCAGGTTTTGTCAGCATCTTAATTCAAAGATAAAGTTAGAGATTTATTTATTTGCAGATAAATATGGTTACAAAAGATTTTACAACGGTACCTAGTTAACAGTAGCTTAATATATTCAACCATAATGACATGCATTACATACAATGAACTGAAGAAATTCTTGATGCAAAAAGAAACCTAAGAGGGAACCTTCCTTCTGAGCTTAAACTGTTTACGTTTAAAACGTATTTACAGTAACTTTTGACTTTAACAACCATATTAATCTGTCCTAAACATTACAATCGGCCGACCGACACACAAACGGTTAAACTCTAAATATAATCGGACTACATGCGATCGGTTGCAGTCGTAAAATGCGATTTCAAGCAACTGCAACTAGTAATTGTGTCAAATCAATTGAATTATCGACTAAATACACCAGTTACGTCATTGGTTATAGACTCCGGGGCCTACCCCCATCTTTTAAAACAATATTATTTTAATATTACATTATAAATTGTACACGAAGGGTTCCATACTAAAGTACTATGTACGTTAGTACATAATACACAGCACTAGTACGGAACCCTTCGCGTACAAGTCTGGCTCGGACTTGGCCAGTCCTTTCCCCTTCCCAGGGTTCTGTACCTCAGTTTACATCGTACTTGCATAAAAGCTTCCACCCTCCTTTTCACCGCCTTTAGGGAGTGATTTCCGGAATAAAAACTATCCTTGGTCCTTGCTCGGATCTTCAACTATCTCTATGCCAAATTTCATAAAAATCGATTCGGCGGTTCAAGCGTGAAGAGGTAACAGACAGACAGACATACAGACACACTTTTGCATTTATAATATTAGTATGGATTTTTTTTGTAAATGTTTTGTGTTAAATATTGTATGGTGCTACGGACCCCTTCGTGTGCGAGTCCGACTTGCACTTGGCCAGTTTTTTGTAAGGAGAACATCATTATTTTCGTATACGTCATAATTATGTGTGAATATGTCAGTAGAGATGACGTATTAGGATGCTACTCCATTATCTAAGATGAGAAGCAGATTATAATATTCTTGTATACACTTAAGAACACGTAAAAACGTAAATTTATACATATATAAAACAGTTCCAAGACTGACTGACAGACAACACACAGACTAAGCCATTGAAAAAGAAAAACGATCGGAAAAAATATGCAGAGTTATCGGGTTTTTCCATTAGGAAATTTTCAAGTGTGTTTTTACGATTAGCTTTTGCCCGCGGCGTCTTCCACGTGGACTTTCTCACGGATCTGTAACTGTTTTGAAAATGAAACATAGCTTAAGTTACTCGCTGATAAAGTAGCTTTCCATATGTGAAAGAATTTTTAAAATTGGTTCAGTAGTTTTTGAATTAATCTATTACAAACAAAAAAAAATATATTTTCTCTTTATAATATTAGTTTAAATATTTGATGTAAATACCCATATATAAATTTATATTTATAAGTGTCATTAAGGGTCAGCTCAGTAAAAGTCAAAGTCAAAGCATTTGTGTCAGGTAAACCATTCACAGGCACTTTTGAATTGTCAAGGAGTCGGTCAGTTACAAAGTTGCTCGTTCTAAAACGTAGGTAGGTCTCTTCTATTGAGAAGAACGAGCAAGAAACTCCACGGACACTCTTTTCAATTAAGTTTTAACAAAGTTCTGGTTACAATATTCTTGCTGCCTTGCCCATTTTCATCATAGCGGTTTTCGACATTTCGTGGTCGAGGTCTATGGAGAAGAACGAGCAAGAAACTCCACGGACACTCTTTACCAAATGTATCTAACGAAAATTAGGAATTGTTATGTAGGCAAAATAATTCTATCGATAAAAAACTTTACCTTTATATACTTTAAGTATAGATTGCTTCTTCTCGTGGTTTCGTCCACGTGGAACTTAAATGAACTTAACCTAAGTTGTGACACTCGACAATAATGTAGATTAATATTGTTTAAATATTTTTTGTAATCGGTCCAGTACTTCCAGAGATTACCTGTTACAAATAAGCAAACCATTTTACCTCTTATAAAGTATAGATTTTGACATAAAGGAGGTTCTATGCATATAAGTACCTTAAAAAAAAACATTTTTATAATTTTATTCACCTGATCAATTGACGCTGATCACATGATGAATAATTGAGAGCAATATATTCATAGCACGCGTTAAATATAGGCGATGCCACTGTACAAATAAATTCAGAAGATCAACTAATAAGATCAAGTTCAAGATACTAGATCTTAGATGTTTGAAAACGAAAAAAAGCTGGGCAAGTTCTTAAGTAACACTATTTTTGACATCACTAACATCGGTGACAGAAACCACCGCGAGGCAACTTAGTATTGTAATTTTTATAAGTCTGAAATCGCCCTTCCGACTATACTAACGTGGCAGTTAAGTCAGTATTCATAATAACGCGAGCAGAGACATTTTTAAAATTGCGTTTTGAAGAAACTGTCACTGGTGCCGATTCCCTTGTTCACAAACTAAACAAAATTTAGAGAATTGACATCTCTTACTAACATATAGCGAAAGGAAAGGACGGTGACATTAAAGAACTAAGTTAGTGATGTCAAATTAGTTTTGCCTTGAACTTTTCCGTATTTTTAATCCATAGGTACGTTTTAAGATGTCAACTATAATTGTATGGATGTGTCAGATTGAGTAAATTTGTCAGCTCTTATTTACATTAGTATCTTTTTTGTTTTATTAGACAGAAAAAGATGGAAATAGTCTAATTTAGTTTTGTAGTTTAGTTTGTGACCAAGAGAATCGGCACCACTGTCGTTCTGCAAGAGACGGCGTGCGAAAAGGACAACTGCAGATCCGATTGAATAGCCAGAGTGATGAGACATAATTCGGGGTATGGCTCTCGCCTTTCGTTCTCTAATATTGAACCAATTTACAAGATTCATAAACTGAATTAAAAGGATATTTGTGTATCTACAGTGTCCCTGTGTATTTTTTTTTCATTAATTGTTTTCAAATTTGTTCATAAGACCTCTGTTGATAGCTATATGAATAGGCGACTAGGCATTTTCTGTGGGTTCTAGTGCTTTTAAAAATTATGTATCATTAAAAACGAAAACAAAACGTATAGTAAAAAAACATAGTTGATATTTGCTTTACTGTAAAAAAAAAAAATATTGTATTAAAGTTATAAACCAGAAAGAAAATGGGCGAGAAAATATTTCTGTGGTAAACAGACCACTCTTATTTCCTTGGGACATTCTCAAGTATTGAATGAATTCAACCTTCTTACCAGATCTGTACAGTGACACACTTCTATTTCAGTCGGCCTGACCCGTGCGTTCAACCCGGACAAATAAATAGCAGATATATTATGATTTTATTACAGTCTCCTAGCTTTATGTCGTACGTAATCATAATATTGTGTGCAGGAAGTCTTGTAACACAATTTGTGGTATTTTAGACGCGGTTTAGGGGTTTGCGTAGGACGAATTATGTTGGAGCAGTCATTTTTCTGAAGAATATCGTGACGGCCCAGTGGTCCAGTTTTTAACTAAGTTTTAGTCATTTTTTGTAATGATAAGACAGACAGTTGTTTTTATCGATTGAAGACCATCATCTGCCTAGCCTTTTTCCCAACTATGCTGGGGTCGGCTTCCAGTCTAACCGGATGCAGCTGAGTACCAGTATTTTACATGGAGCGACTGCCTATCTGACCTCCACAACCCAGTAACTGGGTAATACGACCAAATCGGTAAATCTGGGTAAATCGATTGAAGACCATACTTTCAGAATTCATTATCAATCAAAATATTTCTAAAAATACGTTTATTTAAGAGAAAACCTAAATCTAATCTATTTTTTCATTTTATGGTATGTGCGTCAGCGACGGGGCCCCCGCAGGACGTCCTAACAGGATACCGTGGCCCCGGAACGTAAAGGGCAACAGAAGGAACAGGGTGGTTTTTTAGTCAGTAAAAGTCTGACAGTCCCTTCCGCCCCACCCAGGGCGAAAGGAGTCATTTGATGATTTTTACCAACTAAAAAAATATGGTATGTGCGTAATTTTCGCGTGACTTAACCGTTTTTCTTTATTTCTTTCTTTCTAATTCAAGGAGGACTATCCCAAGAAAAAAAAATTCAAAAGCGTCTAGCTCCTTAATTAAAATAATCGTAGAACATACATGGCGATGTTCTGGGAAGCGTAAGAGAAGAGAGGCTTCCAAAAATTATCTTGGATGTCTGAAACTGAGCCAACCGATATAATAAAGCTAAGGAGATTTTTGTGTTTGTTAAAATACGCCTATCTCTGGAACTACCTGTATATGAAAGCCAGATTTATGAGGAATAGTAAAGGCTATATAACATCACGCTATGATAGAGGTGGAGCGGTGGACGCAAAGCGCGACTGCAGAGCATGAGGTTTTGGGTTCGATTCATAGGTCGGGAAAAGTTTTTTTATCAGGAATTTCTCAGTATCAGCCTCGCCCTCTGGATTCGTGCCGGTTGATGGCAATACGCTCGCCTTCTATTACATGGGACTTAAACATAACTAGCGGAATCCCTTCTGCCTAACATTTGAAAGATTACAGGCGTGATGTTATATTAAAAATAAATAGAAGAATAATAATCTGCATCCTTGGTAACGTTTTTTTTTTAAATTTCACTTCTACCAAGTATATTCCTGTTGGCGGCGCCGTCAAGACTTTTGACGTAGAAGCTGACGTGATGCATGACGTCACAACGTTAGTAGCGTACAGCTCTGTGTAATTACATCATGACTCCGTTTTATAAATAAGATTGGACGAAAATCACTTTCCGGGCACTATAAAGACGGTTTTTAGGAACACTATGTATTTATTAACATTACTAGCTTTTGTCTACAGGTTTGTCCGCGTAAATGTCGGCTATCGCGGATGAAGACTAGGTAACATCACGCCTGTAATCCGTGAAGGGTTAGGCAGAGGTGTACCCATTAGTACATCCACTTTTTGCCAGTTATGTTTAAGTCCCATGTAACAGTAGGTGAGCTTATTGCCATCAACCGGGCACAAATCTAGATTCCGAGGCTGCTATTGAGAAATTCTTGATGGAAAACCTCAATAACACTTTGCTCTACCTGGATATCGGACCCAAGTTCTCATGCTGAGCAGACAAACAACAAATATTATTTAAATAAAAACTATAAAGAAAATTATTATTCAGTATTAAATTATTCATTAAAGTAACAATCGAATCCCCTAAAAAATCTAGATCGAATCAAAGCTTTCTAATAATAAGCCATCATAGCTCAAAAATAGGGTCCTATCTGAAAATTCCGATGACCTACACAAAGTTTGGGGCTCTTATCAATCTGTCTAGCCTTTTGCAACTATATTGGGATCGGCTTCTAGTCTAACCTTATGCTGCTGCCTGCCTATCTGACCTCCACAACCCAGTAACTGGGTAATACAATACTCCTTGGTAAGACTGGTTGTCCGACTATGAAACTTTTGACGACCAGTAACGACTGTCAAATATCCACATATACCTGCCGGGATCAACAGCTTAACATGCTTTCCGAAGCACGGAAGAGTCTCAGTGTGTAAGATGGTCACCATTCCACGGACTAACCCCGGCAAGCGTAGTTTAACCTTACCTTGCTTAGCCACGAGCTTCACTATTACTTTACTTTACGTGTGCGTTGAAAAAAATAAAATACAAGTTGTACCTAATAAACAATCACTCTTCCACCTTAAAGCTTACCCTCTCTGTTGATAATACTAAAAATAAGACACACATCTTCAAATCCTCTAAAACGTCAGCAGCTTTGAATGGCATCTATTGCCATCTTTCACCCATCCACGCATCAACCCCGACGAGCATAGCTTAACCTGATGAAACGACCCGTGCAGCTGGTATTACCCAGCCACGAGCTCCTCAGTTTGGGGCTCTTGGAATAAAAACAGCATCTCAAATAATAAATCTGGTTATGCGATAAAACCGGAACTCCGCCCACAGTAATTATTATTTATTTCCAACCATATTCTTCATTTCAGTCAGCCATTGCGTAGAAAATATCGCATAACTCATTATATTTATCAAAATAATCTCGGTTGTACGCGAAGAAACATAAAAAGCACATAAAACATGTGTCTTAATGTTTTCTTTGATCTTTGTAATATATTTGAGAATTAAGGCCGGGGTATGAGCGGTTAGCGGTTTTAGGTGATTCCTTTAACGGTCATAACATAACATAACATAACATCACGCCTGTAATCCCCGAAGGGTTAGGCAGAGGTGTACCCATTAGTACACCCACATTTCGCCAGTTATGTTTTTAGTCCCATGTAATAGGGGGCGAGCCTATTGCCATCAACCGGGCACAAATCCAGACTCCGAGGCTGCTACTGAGAAATTCCTGATGGAAAAACCCAATAACACTTTGCCCGACCTGGGAATCGAACCCAAGACCTCATGCACAGCAGTCGCGCTTGCGACCACTAGACCAATGAGGCAGTCCTTTAACGGTCATTACAACCAAGTTCATTTTTTTTCATGCCGGCGACTTTTATCGCTTCAAAGTTAATACCTATATACTGATATCACGGAAACCGTACATTTTTGTGGGTTAACAATTAGCCTTTGTGTTATTTCAGACTACAATCTATGTCTGCGCTAAATTTCAGCCAGATCTCTTCAGCCGTTCCGGCGTAAAAGAGTAACAAACATCCATTCATTCTCACAAACTTTTGCATTTAGTTTTGCTATGCAAAGAGCATATGCATTCAAAATTCAAGCTCAATCGAACACCGAGTCAGATTAAACAAGATTTGAATAAGTTCCCATAGCCACTTTCCGGCTCCATCATCAGACAAGCTCTGTGTCATCAATAAATTGCATTGTCATGCAAATTGCACATTTATGCAAAAATTAGAGCTCAATCGAACATCGGGAAGTAGCTCAAGTTTAACTTGTAAAATTGAGTGGCCACAGACACCGAAACATTCTTGTAATTAATTCGAAATTTTTGTAGCGTATTTCTTCTTCTATTTGTTGTGAATGTTTTGCACGTCAGTAATTGACGTAAGACACTAGCCCATGTCTCTGTTCACTGTTATTTGTAAATGATTGTGTTTATGTTGTTAATGTGCCTTATAATAAATAAATAAATAAACAGGTGAAAAAATATCCCCTCCCGTTCACTAATAAAATTCATCATTATTGTTATTATATTAACCAAACGACGTACACTGCTGGACGTTTCATATAGATAACTCAAAAAATACAATAATACTAAAAAAAAATCGCTGTAGTCTCCTCACTTGCGCCACAAAGATCTCAATAGTACTTCAGAGAGTTGGTTCGAATGCCGTTATATCGAAACAATTGCCGAGCGCCATTTATCGGAAACAATATCGTTTCGCTTTTTAACTGAATGAAAACATTTGTAAGTAATTTTCATAGATTTTCATCGATAATGGTTCCAAATTGGCGCAATAATTTATTCTTACATCTGTTTTGGTTTTCATTGAAAAGTACGCTTCTAAAATTTGGCCTTCCTAAGGGTGATTGCTAACAAAGTAGATATATGCTGATAATATTTGTGAATTGTTTTATGGACGGCATTATGCTGAGCGTAAGCCCTTTTGCGCGGTAGTGGCGGTTATTTATTTTTGCATTTATTTGATTTTAGATTTAAACAAACTAGTTTCTACTTTGCTTTTATGTACAATTTTCTTTTTTTTTATGTTATTTGCGTCATTTTCTCGTGAATAAACAGTTTTTCTTTCTTTTATATACTAGCCTATTATTGTCCTATTGCAGGGTAAAGTCTCCATCTTCCCATACAGAGAAGGCACGAGTATTGATCACCGCCTGCTCAAGGTGGATAGGAGATTTCAGACTTATATTAATTACTACTGATGCATGAGAAGCGAGAGCTACAAACACTGATCCATCAAGGCATTTTCTAAAGATGTTTGCCGAGTATATTTCATATTTATATTCATTTATTTGCTTACCATAATGTGTTTAAAGATAGCTAAAGTAGCAGCAATATTGTTGGTATTTAATTAAAATTAAAATCTAATTAATTTAAGAAAAACATTTCATAAAAATGTGAACTTCTAAATTACGTTAGTTATACTTATATTGGAATTATTTAAACTATATTTTAATTAATTAATATTTATATTTTAGAAATTATTTATAATTTTATTAAGATCATAAATCATAAAAATTATAAGTAAGTAATTTTCAAAGCTAATTTTATGTGTTACAGTTCCATTTCCAATCTCTCTCTGTGAGTTTTAATGAAGTACGCGTGAAATAACCTTTCCATTCTTAGAATTCTTAAATAACAGCTCATCTTGAGCTCACTTCACCCAAATTCATCGAGAGATTATACAGAATAGACCCGCTTAACACAGAAATAATACAATAAGCTTTTAACTTGAGCCTCGAATGAACTTAAGTGATTTGGGTCCAAGTATCTTCTCGAAGTGCTTTGAAAATCTAGAACAGCCAATCCAATAATCGTTCAATGAGGCTTGCCAAAGTATCTTCATGTTTTTAGATGTACCCGAAAATGAGCTGAGATTTTAGTGTCTATTTTTTTATTAAAAAACACTTTGTGGCGCTGTTTTTTATGGCGCTACATCTTTGTGGCGCCATTTTTTAAACGTCGCATTTTTTAAGGCATGAATATATATATCTGTAAGCGTTAAGAGGAAGATTTTTCCCATACCGAACCACTTTATCTGCAAAAGTCGTATTTATAAGTTGACTAGCTTTTGACAGCGATTTCATGACTTATAATGCTAGGAGGAGCTGTGGGGTTTTAGTCGGTAGGGGACCGACTATCCCTTCTTTTTTCCCCAAATGGGGTCTTTACGGTTCCATATAATGAGGGTTTTTCACGTAAAAAAAGTGGTAAATAAAGATTACCAGACCTCTGTCTTCAAGTTTTCAGTTCATTGTTTTATTATGATTTTAATGGTTTGCCATTTCTTTTTATTTATTTAGGTTATTAGTATGCAAGTTATTTTTTGTACTTGTATGGGTGCTAATGCATATAATAGACAATTATTATTATTGAACTCCCAACCTCATGCACGAGAGGCGATTGCCGTAACCACAGGGCCATAACGACTTTTCGTAAAGCGCACTAAATACATCATTATATTTTATTTTCTTACTCCATTGATGATGATACGGGACAGCGTCCCTCACAATTTATCAAAAAGACCAAACAAATTTTATTTATGACCAGCAATATTTTACAAAATATTTCAAAAGAAAAGAAAGACATACAACACATAAATCTTAGATTAAGTGGCAGCGAACTTTTTGTCATTTAAACAAATTGACTATTTTTTCAGATAAAAATGTCGGACAGTGTTGAGTTGGAAGTTTGAAATGGTTCTGTATAAACAATTTTTATTATACAAATAAATATAACATAAAATCACGGCTGTAATCCTCAAAGAGTTAGGCAGAGGTGTACCCATTAGTACACCCACATTTCGCAAATTATGTTTAAGTCCCATGTAATTGGGGGCGAGCCTATTGCCATCAAACGGGCACAAATCCAGGCTACTACTGAGAAATTCGTGAATGTGAGACCACCTGTGAATTGAACCCAAGACCTCATGCTCAGCAGTCGCGCTTTGCGACCACTAGCCTAACGAGGCAGTAAAATATTGTTACCCACAAAAAATACCCTTCCTACATGAGAGGACAAAATATTTGCTATCCATCAAAAGAGTAAACCATAAACTTGCCGAACCCGAAAAAAAATGTAAACAAAAATCAAATATTTCTCGTGAAAGTTTGACGTTTTTTTAAGACAGTGCGCAGACCGGAGACAATACTGTTTGATAAATTAATCTTGATTGCTGAATATGTATTATAAGGATGTAACTGTATAATTGAGATCGATCATTATAGACCTGTAGGGCACAGCAAAAAGGTCGGTAAGAGGAAGCCCCGTTTAAAGAGATCATTGTGTTTTTAATATAAATAAGTTCTAACTTAAGAATCATTAAGGAGATCGTTAATAACTTACTATTAGTTCGCATATGTCTATAATTTATGTATTATTTTATCATACATGAGTATTTTAAATTATTTTTTATATTTATATAAGTTTATTTTATTATTATTCCGTTTATTTATTTGTATCTACCATTATACAGACTGCCTCGTTGGTCTAGTGGTCGCAAACGCGACTGCTGTGCATGAGGTCTTGGGTTCGATTCCCAGGTCGGGCAAAGTATTATTGAGTTTTTCCATCAGGAATTTCTCAGTAGCAGCCTCGGAGCAGCCTCTGGATTTGTGCCCGGTTAATGACAATAGGCTCGCCCCCTATTACAAGGGACTAAAAACATAACTGGCGAAATGTGGGTGTACTAATGGGTACACCTCTGCCTAACCCTTTGGGGATTACAGGCGTGATGTTATGTTATGTTATCTATCATTATATTTTTTCTTATTAGTGTTTGTTTATTGTTAGTATTGTTATATTATTAAACTAAGAATATTTTTGTGTGTAACACTGTGTATATTGTAATAATACAATACCTATCAAATTAGAGGAGAGATCAAGACCAATGGGTTTACGTGCTTTTCAAAGCATGGGGCTGATGTATCCTGATGATAATCTACAAGTCTGCGCACCGCCTTAACTCGCCCTGACACGTGGCCATCTTTGTTGTGCGGCCATATAAACAGCGGGAATTTGAAGTCACAAATAATAATGTTCTTGATGACAATTTTTGCTTAGTTAGTGTGTTGTTCCCGTATTCGCTCGTGCATCAAGTTTGTCGAATTTGTTTTTTTGATTATATTATACTAGCTTTTGCCAGCGACTTCGTCCACGTCAAAGTTGATGATGTTGAAACCTTTATTATCCCAAGAGAACTGTACATTTTTCCGGGATAAAGTACACATAGACGATATGCTGATTTAAAAGTCTGTCAGCGGGCTGTATCTCATAAACCGTAAAAGCTAGAGTTTTTTTTTTAATAATAAAAATAAATACATATTAAAAATAGACTGCCTCTTTGGTCTAGTGGTCGCAAGCGCGACTGCTGTGCGTGAGGTCTTGGGTTCGATTCCCAGGTCGGGCAGTGTTATTGGGTTTTTCCATCAGGAATTTCTCAGTAGCAGCCTCGGAGTCTGGATTTGTGCCCGGTTGATGGCAATAGGCTCGCCCCCTATTACATGGGACTAAAAACATAACTGGCGAAATGTGGGTGTACTAATGGGTACTCCTCCGCCTAACCCTTCAGGGATTACAGGCGTGATGTTATGTTATGTAAACTTACATACACTAACAGCAAAACCCGGAACGAACTCTATAAGCCATACAAATATTTGTTCCGTACGGAAAACGAACCCCGCGACACGCGCTTCTCATTACCGCTGTATCGATCTATTAGCAATGAGGGGTTCGTTCAGCTCAAACATCGTTCCACAGCATCAATAAGTAAATCCCTTTCCTGGAACCCGGGATATGCAAATGCGTTGCTACGGAGTAGGTCTCATTTGACAAGACGAATGTCAAGGCTATCGCGATTAACATGCCATTTGCATCGCTAATCCCCTTTGTGATAGCGATGTACTATTGTATCTTTGATCTGTAAGAAATAGATATTTGCATAGGTACTGTGGAGACCCTGGCTGCTTGAGCCATATGTAGCCTATTTGCCATATAAGATAAATATTTGTTTTTATAACATAAAAACATAACATAACATCACGCAAAAAAAATATTTTTTATTTTTTTCTGTCTCTGATTATCCAGCTAATCTCCTACTCGGAAGGCCGATTATGACTTGACTTTCACTGGCAAATAGCTGATGTTATAAAGAGTAACTTAAGCTACTTTTATTTTAGAAGAGTCAGGGTTCCACGCTAAAATATCAAATCCCCGCCGCAGGCACAAGCTTGTAAGAGAATAATTACCGTAAAAGAGAAAAAAAGTTTCCATAAAAAAGTCTTTGAAAGAAAAGTTTACATGAAACCTTGCAGTCGCGGAGATTATTTATAACTTTCTTTTTCCTTTAAATGGATATTAAAAATATGAGATAAAGGCGCCAATTATAGCGGTGTTTTTATCGAAACTCGAATATGAAAGTTTTATTTTAACTTTTTGAATAAGTGGCTGTTTTGAATCAGAATTGTAATTTATTCTTAAAATAAACTAAAAGTTTGACGGTTAGAAAGAAAGAAGAAAAGAAAACATGTTTATTGATATTGGCTACGTGACACAAAAATAATAATAAAAACCAATCAAGTCTTCTTTTTACTTTATCGTGAGGGCAGTAAGGTCTTACGACCGCACACATCCTAGTGTCAGAGTTTCTGAAACGCCTCAAGGGCCTCTGATATGGTTTGAGTGGAACAGTAAGTCCAGGTTTCCTCACGATGTTTTCCTTGAAAGTACATATGAATTGAAAAAATCAAATTGGTACTTGCCCGGATTTGAACTGACGACCTTCATGCATGAGAAGCGGGCGCCTTAACCACTAGGCCATCACGACACACCAATCAAGAAGAAAGAAGAAAAAGACTCAAATGCGGCTTGGCTCCTATTGGCTAGCATAGCGGTTTGTAGGCACACCAACAGTCCTTTACCCTTATTACAGACTCGTTATCTTGCATTAAGGATTCTGTGCCAGAACCAAACGGCATTGCGTATCGTATTAGCATATTCACACTCAAAGGAGATACGGCGGTTAATCTACATATATGTATAAAAGACAAACCGTTTCTGTCTGACTGATCTATCAACACACAGCTCAAACCACTGAATGGATTGCGGTGAAATTTGGAAAATATTACTATTACTTATGCCATCAAGAAGAAATGCAATTTATCTGATATTACCGGTCTTCAAAATGCCCCAAACAGTCCGGTTATCAGGCACATTTATTATGTTGGAGCGGCGCCAAGGAATTAAATCTAAATCGTTACTATAAGTACGGCAGCACACAGCTGGGACCCAGCTGATGATCTGGTGTTTTTGTCAGTTATTTAGCGCATCTGTGTGTTTAATGGCGTGCAATTAATTAAAGATAATCATAAAGATTCAGGCCTGTAAGTTTTCTACAGTAAAAAAAGGAAGATAAGATATTATTAGGTACTAATTGAGGGTATTTCTACACGGGTCATATTGTCCGGGCCATGTCTGGCAGTTTTTTTTTTGTTATAGCTTACTAACCCTTGATCCAGCCGCCTAACGAGAGCCTCCTCAGATTATGGTCAAGAGAGTTATTAGCTTTTAAGCCAATGGTGCCGATTCCCTTGGTCACAAACTAAACTAAAATTAGACTATTTCCTTCTTTCTGTCCAATAAAATAAGAAAGAGACTAATTTAAATAAGATCTGTCAAATTTAGTCAATCTGACACATCCATACAGTTATATTTGACATCGATTAAAAATACGGAGAAGTTCAAGGCAAAACTAATTTGACATCGCTAACTTAGTTCTTTAATGTCACCGTCCTTTCCTTTCGCTGCATGTTAGTAAGAGATGTCAATTCTCTAAATTTAGTCTAGTTTGTGAACAAGGGAATCGGCACCTATGGCTGTAACGACTATGTCGATGATGGATGGATGTCGTGATGGCCTAGCGGTTAAGGCGCCCGCCTCTCATGCATAAGATTGTGGGTTCGAATCCGGACAAGTACCAATGTGGCTTTTTCAACTCATAGGTATCTTTCTAAGTTTATCTCAGACATCATTGACATCACTGACATCGTCCCGTACCTCAAAGAGCACGTTAAGCTATTGGTCCCGACTGTCATACACAGACAGTCGTTACGGTTCAGAAGCCCGAAAGTGTGCACTACCAGTCTTAGCAAGGGGTAAAGTAATATATTTGTCAGTTACTGGGCTGTAGAGGTGAGATAGGCAGTCGCTCCATGTAAAATACTGGTATTCACCTGCCTCCGGTCAGACTGGAAGCCGACCCCAACATAGTAGGGCTAGGCAGATGATGATGATGATTAATTAATTGAAACTGATTATTTTTATTATTGCAATCAAGTAGGTGCTTTGTTGATTTAGCAAGAACTTGTGGGTTGGCTCGTTTTATCAAAACTAAGCTCAATTATATCCCATCTGTCACTGTAAAATCTTAATAAACAGAATTCGCCGCCTAAAAATTACAAGAGACCAATTTAAAAGTTGAATGGTGGTATTAAGGAGGGCAATATCACTCCTTCTTTATATGCATGGCGACACTCACGGGAGGGCTCGGCTTGGCCTTATTTAGAGGCTCAATTTACCAGTTTTTTTCTTTGAAAAAGATTTTTTTTTGCCATTCTGTTGGTGGGTTTGCTCTCATTATGGAGAATTTGAGATTTTCTCTTTATTCATTTGGGTTTTAATTGTATAATATAAATGTTAAAGAAAAAATTAGAATGATATTAAAATAAATTAAATTAAAATGATAAAGAATTTAGAATATTTGTATGAAAGTACTCAAAAATCTTATAGATCTAGGATTTTTCATAATATATAAAGAAGATAAACTACAATGACATGGCGCGCCCCTCCATAATTCAAAACGTTTAAAAGTGTTTGTGATTATATTTTAAAGATTCATAACGCATGTGTGCAAACTGAGACGGCTCTCGAAACAAAAACAAATCACCGATTTGTTGATCGACTAGCGGCGTAATGAATCACTAATTATTACTAGTATGGCGCTGCACTGACATACTCTATGACAATGACAAGTGCGTTGTCTTGCGCAGTCGGCTATTTATGATTAGTAGAGAAACAAATCTACCGGCCTGCTACTGAAGACGATTACTTAACACATGCAAATTCTTTATAATATGACTATACACATAGAAATAGTAATATGGAGGGGTGCGCCATATTATAGTAGTTTATCTTATATTATGTTTTCTATCAGTCATTATTGTCGTTACGTAGGCAGGTTTAAACCCACAATTTCGTGTAAATTAAAATTAGCACATAATAGGTACAACAAAGGTTATACCAGGTCGTTACCCTTTCACCCTCCCAAAATCGTGCTTACGCATTGAAATAATAAAAATCTCGATGCAAACACAATGTTTGGAAAACAATAAACAATTTTTTATAGTCCTTTGTTTAAAAAATAAAACAAAATCGTAACGTTTTGAAGTTGAAACAATGGCGGTGTAATTTGAAATCTCTCACTGTTTTTTTTTGTGTTGTGGTTCGACTGCCTCGTTTGTCTAGTGGTCGCAAACCGCGACTGCTGAGCACCAGGTCTTGGGTTCGATTCCTTGGTCGGGCAAAGAATTATTGGGTTTTTTCAACAGGATTTTCTCAGGAGCAGCCTCGGAGTCTGGATTTCTGCCCGGTTGATGGCAATAGGCTCGCCCCCTATTACATGGGACTTAAACATAACATAAACCTAGTAATTTTTTTTTTGGGACTATCCCGCCGCACTTTCCCTCCCACTGCAACTCCTGAAAGCCAGAATCAACAGTGGAGGCCACCAGAAAAGCGTCGAGGCAATGAAGCTCGACGAGTCCCAGAGAAACGATTAACTGTCTTGGGTCCCGCAACGAAATTAATCAGAAAAAAATAGCGGAGGAGTAAGAAAAAATATAATTTCCACTTCCCTCCAAACAAGCAGGAGACAGAACAGAACGAGGCCAATAGGCACAAAGGGATGTTTGCAACTGGGAGAAGCCCAGATTGTCAAGCACCACGGATTGCAATTATTATTAAACTAGCTTTTGCCCGCGACTTCGTCCGCGTAAATTTCGGTTATCGTAGACACAGACGAAGTCGCGGAAAAAAATTCCCATGTCCTGTCATTTCAATTATTTAGTTAAAATCATGATTCGAATCAACACGTGGCGTCTCATCTATGATCATACGAACGTTATTGTGATTTCCCTCGGAAACAGTACTTTTTTTCGGGATTAAAGTTACCTTATGTACTTTCCTGTACACCTGGCAACGTATTTGCAAAATTTCAGGATGATCGGTTCAGTGGCTTAGGCGTAAAATGGTAACAAACAAACAAACAAACTTACTTTCGCATTTATAATATTAGTTAGGATTAATTAACCAGTATGTATAAGAAAAAAAAAACATCTTGTTTTCTTTTTCATTCAAAAAATTCGTAGTGAATTTCAAGTGGCTTATATTATCATAACCTATTTGCGAATCGCCTGCTTCTCATTGCTTCTCATTTGATGTTTAATTAAAATAAATGTATCTGCAATACGTCAGTTAGTGAAACAAAACACTCATGTGAGACAGATAGATTGACGTCAACATGTTAGAGGGAGATGGAAAAGGTTTTATAAAAGCAACAATAAATTATTGTAACCAGGATTTTGTGAAAACCTAATTGAAAAAAGTGTCCGTGGAGTTTCTTGCTCGTTCTTCTCCGTAGAGGTCTACCTCCGTTTTGGAACGAGCAACTAGCTTCAACTTTCTGACTAACTGACCGACTCCTTGACAATTCAAAAATGTCTGTAATTGGTCTAATTGAAATAAATGTTTTCACTTTAACTTTGTTTGTCTTTGAATGTATACCGCAATAACAAGGAAAGAAAGAAAAAGCCATGACATATTTTTTCTAAGTCAAAGTCTAAACATTTATTTCAAATAAATCATTTACCCATTGATGCACCCACATTTCGCAAGTTATGTTTAAGTCCCATGTAATAAGGGGCGAGCCTATTGCCATCAACCGGGCACAAATCCAGACTCCGAGGCTGCTACTGAGAAATTGCTGATGGAAAAACCCAATAACACTGTCCTACCTCAGAATCAAGCTCAAGACCTAAGTCGCGCTTCACGACCACTAAACCGACAACGCAGTAAAGAAACGTAACACAGTTACTGTCAAAGCAATCCATCAACGATAAAGAGTACCTCAGCCTAACTAAATAAACAAACCGTTTATAAAACGCGACGTTCCAACCGCCACATAAAAACACAATCAACAACATTGGCCTCTAAATGATAGACAAGAAACTATAAATAAAATACTACAAAGCAAACATTTTTAATAGCATTATAATCACAAAGGCAAAGACATCGATACGACTGAGCCTAATCCCAAACTAACAATAATAAAAAAGAATATGTCTGACTGTTTCAAAGAAAAACTAAAATAAAGATGTTTATGTTTTAGATAAATATACAGATGTGCTCTTTAATGGATGGGGTGCGTATTTTTGAATGCTAGTTTAAAATGTTGCTAGATTACGTTAGGTTTTGCTCATTGATTCAAGTCAATACATCCCTTTGCGTCTAGTACAATTACTCTTTCAGTATGGAGATAAGGCCGTTTTTTTAATTCGTTGCTTTAAAGTGTTGCCGTCTTTGAACTTGAAATACCTACCACCTACTAAGAGTAGGTAAGTTGGTTTGCTTTTTATTGGTGTCAACTTTAACTAGTCATGCTGATATCGTCTTAAAAAATATCGGCCTATCAACAAAGTGGTAGTAGAGTTGACTTCGCAGCTTTGAAAGCAATATTGAAACATGGGTTCAGGCTGGTGTGTGTTGCACCTCATTATAGAGACGTAGTATGATCAACGGGAGGGCGCAGTGCTCAAATCAGCGTACACAGCACATAATGTCATCGACTTCTTAACGTTTATGACGTAACGGTTTTCGAAAAAAGTTAGGGGAAGCGCGTATGGTTAAAAAAGCCCTTTTAAACAATACCTCACACGACATATTTAATTTTGGAAAGTGGTAGGAGGAGGGTTGACGTACCCCCTACCCTTTTCCTTCAGTCAGTCATCGACTACACATATAAACAAAGCAATTTTTCTTGTGACGATAGTTCTACTGTGATCCTATAAGGAGTTCTGTTCCATATCTCCTAAGATCATCATCAGATCATGACAATATTTATATGGGACCTATTAGGAACTATACACTTTCAAACAAAAAAATAATCATCCAAATCTATTCATAATTGGCGGATTACTTACAAAATATTGGTAACCCCTGCTCTAAAAAGTCAAACCTAGGTATCTAGTCCCTAAAACCTGTTGAAGCACTTTTGAATAAATTCTGGTATTCAAAATATTCTTCGTTTCAAGACATAATACCATTTCAATCGCGATCCGCATATAAATTGAAAACAAATCCAGTCTTCGAATCCGCGTAGTAGCATTTTAAAATACGCGCCTAATAGAAACGTACTCAAAATTATTAGCAAATGAAAGAGTTTTATGCTTTATGCTACACTGGTTTCTGCTTGCGACTTTGTCTGCATTCCAAGACTAAGTTTAAGCGCGATTTTGGATAACATACATACATACATACATAACATCACGCCTGTAATCCCCGAAGGGTTAGGCAGAGGTGTACCCATTAATACACCCACATTTCGCCAGTTATGTTTTTAGTCCCATGTAATAGGGGGCGAGCCTATTGCCATCAACCAGGCACAAATCCAGACTCCGAGGCTGCTACTAAGAAATTCCTGATGGAAAAACCCAATAACACTTTGCCCGACCTGGGAATCGAACCCAAGACCTCATGCACAGCAGTCGCGTTTGCGACAACTAGACCAACGAGGCAGTAACCTAACCTTGATTGAAAAGAGTGTCCGTGGAGTTTCTTGCTCGTTCTTCTTCATAGAGGCCTACCTATGTTTTGGAACGAGCAACTAGCTTCAAATTTTGACTAACTGACCGACTCCTTGATAATTTAAAAGTTCCTGTTTATTTGAAACTAGCTTTTGCCCGCGACTTCGTCCGCGCAAAAATAAAATAAAATATAGCCTATGTTACTCGCAGATAATGTAGCTTTCTAATGGTGAAAGAATTTTTAAAATCGGTCCAGTAGTTTTTGAGTTTTTTCATTACAAACAAACAAAAATACAAATTTTTCCTTTTTATAATATTAGTGTAGACAAACAAACAATTTTTTTTTTTTTTCCTCTTTATAATATTATTAGTGTAGATAAATGGTTTTGACTTTGACTATGATCTAATGTTCTCTTTGTTAAGATTTTTCAAGTCTTCCATATTAATTTATAAATAATCTTGCGCTCCGCCCCGGCTTTGCATGGGTGCAATATAGTTTCATAAACCTTCCTCTTGAATCACTCTATCTACTGATGAAAATCGCATTAAAATCCGTTGCGTAGTTTAAAAGATCTAAGCGTACAGACCGCGGGAAACGACTTGGTTTAATACTATGTAGAGATAAATATTTTTTTATTCAGACATAAGCCACAGTGCTACAAAATCTAATACATATAAACAGATGCTTATCAAAAATATTTCAGCCATCCCAAAAAACACGGGTGTTCACCTCTCACGATAAAAATAAACAAAACCGAAAGTATTTTAATCCGTTATGTTTATAAAATTGAAAATAAAATTATAATTCAGAGTAGGCGTTGTACTAATTTTATTATACACAAAGTAGATGGGACGCAGCGCTCGGAACGTGAGTCATGTAATAAATAATATTGTTTATATATTTAATAAGTGGGTATTTACATAGCTGCACTTCAGACGCGTAATTTTTACTGGGATGATGAGTTATTTGCTGTTATCAGCTTTTATGGGGCAGTTAATCACTCGACTTAAACATAACTGACGAAATGTGGGTGTGCTAATGGGTATACCTCTGCCTCACCCTTTGGGGATTTCAGGCGTGATGTTATTTTATGTTAATCACTCGACTACATAGCTGGCTGACTGCCTCGTTGGTCTAGTGGTCGCAAGCGCGACTGCTGTGCATGAGGTCTTGGGTTCGATTTCCAAGTCGGGCAAAGTGTTATTGGGTTTTTTCATCAGGTATTTCTCAGTAGCAGCCTCGGAGTCTGGATTTGTGCCCGGTTGATGGCAATAGGCTCGCCCCCTATTACATGGGACTAAAAATATAACTGGCGAAATGTGGGTGTGCTAATGGGAACACCTCTGCCTCACCCTTTGGCGATTACAGGCGTGATGTTATGTTATGTTAATCACTCGACTACATAGCTGGGGAAACTTTGAGTCCCCGTTTCATCCTCTTAGTTTTAAAATACATTTTCAATTTCTTAGCGGACGTCTACTAACTATAAACTATCCCCCTGTCAAATTTCATCTTTATACGTCAAGCGGTTTTCGATGTTTCGTGATGAGTAAGTAAGGAAATGAGTGACTTTTCGCTTTTATATATTTAGATATAGATACGTCTGAAATCGCCAACCCTCCTTGAACAAGCGTAGTAGCTCATGCCTTCTCTGTATGAGAAGAGGCCTTTGCCCTGCAGAAGGCCAGTTGATTTCTTCTCCTCACCACACAATAATCAATTTATTGTCTAATCTACAACAGCTAGTCTATGAATACCTCGCTATGTTTACGGGTTTACGATTTACGAGAGCGTGCGTGCAACAATGATTTAGGGTTACCATCCGTCCGGGATTGCCCGGATTTGTTCGAGTTTAGAAGGCGAAAGGGGTGTCCGGAAGGGGTTCCCAGAAAGTGTAAAATTTTTCGGTTATTACTTAGTTATTATTTTAATTTACTGCTAACCGGGATTCTTTAGACACAAAAATGAATCCCGGTTAGCAGTAAATTAAAATAATAACTAAGTAATAACCGAATATTATGCCACTGCAAGACAAAAGCTTTCTCTCATACAAATAGGGCACGAGCATTGATCACCACGCTTGCTCAAGGCGGATTGGCGATTACAGACTTTATTATTAAGTTCAGGTTTTCATACGATGTTTTCCTAGACCGATGTTCAAGATAAACTTAGAAAGTATAATTATTATGAATTGAAAAAGTCACATTGGTATTTGTCAGGTATCCAATTTGCAACTTCATGAGTTTGCGGTTAGCCTGATGGCTGTCATGCATGCATGGAAGCCTAAACAACAAGGCCATCATTTTTTTAATTAAAAAAAATATAAATTGAAAATGAAAATATAATTATAAAGACATTTTCTCAGTGGCATCAGGAAAAAAGAAAATAAATTTTTGTCCTGCGTTGAAATTTAATAGATAGCAACCCTACTACTACGTAATACGTAACATTGAGAAATAAACGTTCATCTGCGTAGAAAAATTGAATTATTTTGTTTGCTACATCTAGGTACGGTTTGAAGGAAAATATCCAATCCGCCCCTAAGACGACCCACTGTCCAAAAATCCATACTCCATACTAATATTCTCTATCATTCTTTCTTTATCGTGTGGGCAGTAAGGTCTTACGACACCACACACCCTAGTGTCAGAGTTTCTAAACCGCCTTATGGGCCTCTGACATGGTTTGAGTGGAACAGTAAGTCCAGGTTTCCTCACGATGTTTTCCTTCACCGATGCCAGTGATGTCCAAGATAAACTTTAGATAGTACATATGAGTTGAAAAATTCACATTGGTACTCGCCCGGATTTGAACCCACAACCTCATGCATGAGAGGCGGGCGCCTTAACCAATGGGCCATCACGACACTGACTAATATTATGAATGAGAAAGTAACTCTGTTTGTCTGTTTGCTACGCTTTCACGGCTAAACCACTGAACTGCTTTAACTAAATACGGGGTTAGTTCAAACCCGAAAGGATATAGGCTACTTTTTGTTCCGCCACTTCGTTATTTTATTCCACTTCTGCGCTCGCGATAACCGACATTAACGCGGACGAAATCGCGGGCAAAAGTTATATCAAGTAAATGTAAAACCAAACGCGTGTTATCCGCGTAAAATCATAATACCTTAGTATTTCAATGTAATTTTGTTTTGTTCGAAATTACATGCTCTCGAGTTTACATAATAAGGATGGCTGTAATTGTACCTTGACTGCCTCGTTGGTCTAGTGGTCGCAAGCTCGACTGCTGTGCATGAGGTCTTGGGTTCGATTCCCAGGTCGGGCAAAGTGTTATTGGGTTTTTCCATCAGGAATTCCTCAGTAGCAGCTTCGGAGTCTGGATTTGTGCCCGGTTGATGGCAATAGGCTCGCCCCCTATTACATGGGACTAAAAACATAACTGGCGAAATGTGGGTGTACTAATGGGTACACCTCTGCCTAACCCTTCGGGGATTACAGGCGTGATGTTATGTTATGTAATTGTACCTCTTTGGTAGGTATGCGGAGCTATTGAGAATATTATTTATCTCCGTAATTACAAAACTGTTAGTTTTAGTTGAAACTATTAATCTTCGTTAGGCGTTGAAATCGTCCATAGTGTAACACGAAATCGAGTTTATCTGTCTAAAGGTGGGTTTAGCTCGGCGAGGCGAGCCGAGGTTTAGTTAGGCGAGAATTTAAATGGAAAATACATAGTCTACGTTCCCACCAGAGAGATGAAGTCCCATGTCATAGGGGGCGAGCACAATTCCAGGCTCCAAGGCTGCTACTGAGAAATTCCTGATAGAAAATTCCAATAACACTTAGCCCGACCTGGACCAAGACCTCAAGCTCAGCTACCAGGCGTCCGGATAAAACCGGACATAGTTAGTCTTTTTAATTGCGTGTCCGACCAAAATAAACGGTGTCCGGCTTGTCCGGCTTTTGTTAGGTTTTCAATTAAAAATCTTTATAAATGTTTATCTAGAATTTAATTTTGGCTGATGACTTTATTTGACTGATTAATAATAAGCCAACTTAGACTGATTTTGCATTCGATTTTATTTATGTAAGATTAGAATTTAACAAGATTAATGGTGAAAATAAAAAAACTTCAATTTACATTTTAAAAAAAAATGTTGTACCTCCCTATTAACACTGAGACACAAAATCCTCAATAATGTTGAGTGTCCGGCCTTTTTACACGACTGCCTCAAAAAAAGGAGTGTGTTATGTGTTCAGGGTTAATGTATGTATGTATGTATAAATAAATATCTTGGGACAACTCACACACGGCTATCTGATCCCAAGCTAAGCAGAGCTTGTGTTATCGTAACCAGACAACTGATATACATACTTATATAATTTATAAATACATACATATTATAGATAAATCACACCCAGACACAGAACTAACAATCATGTCACACACAAAGTTTGTCCTGGGTGGGAATCGAACCCACGACCTCCGGCTTAGCAGTCAGGGCCACTAACCACTAGACCAACAGGCCCGTATGTATGTGAGATTCTTTTTTCCACCATAACTTTTAAACGCCTGAACCGATTTAGATGTATGGAGTATCGTTACAATCCTTGCATCGTTCCGAGTAACATAGGCTAGTCAAGAATAAAAAGAAACCGGTGTGGTCACTTTAAAACGTAAATTAATATCAGCGTCAATTTATTTTTTTATTGAATCTCGTCATGTTTATTTTTGTCGTCTAGAATTTGACAAGTAGATTTAAAATAAAAAATGTCTTAAAAAAAAACTGACGGGTAAACAAAGTACCTACAAATATGTGCAAATTTTGCAGTCGTGCTTTTTATTTTTTTTAATTATAGTAGCTTGTTACCTAAATGTCCCGCCAAACTGACGGGTCTGTCCGGCTATATGTTTGATGACCTGGTAACCCTAAGCTCAGCAGTCGCGCTTTGCGACTACACAAACGAATACTTGTACCTAATCAATAATTCTTCTACCTCAAGCTTACCCTTTGGGTAGATAATACTAATAATACGGAGATCTTCAAATCCTCTTAGACGTCTGCAGCTTCGAGTGGCATCTATTGGATATCATGTCGACGGTAATGCTCTACTAAAGCTTTACACACACTTGTAGACATAATCTCCTCTTCATATGCTCCAGGTAGCGGATAGACGGTTAGACGCCAGAATGTATACTTATAAAACTGAAGAGTTAGTTTGTTTGAACGCGTTTATCTTAGGAACTGCTGGTTCGATTTGAATAAATCGTTTTCCATTTTATAGCCTATTTATCGAGGGAGTTTTTTTTGTATATTACGCTTTCACGGCTAAACCACTGAACCGATTGTGATGAAATTTGGTACTGGGTAAGTATAAACCGCAAGGATATATGCTACTTTTTATTTCGCTATATCCTCTGCATCCGTGATAACCGACATTTATGCGGACGAAGTCACGGGGAAAAGCTAGTGCTTTAATAAATGGCGAATAGGTACTATTACATAATTCTGAACAAGCACTCAGTAAAACCATAGGTACTAATGGGTACCCCTCTGCCTAACCCTTCGGGGATTACAGGCGTGATGTTATGTAGTGTAAAAACAATCTAAAAACACTTCTTATTTATCGATTAAAAAAATATTACAAACCGTTCGCACCAATTCTAATACAAATACGGATCGTAATTCGTAACTGTTACAAACAGTAGTTAGTAAGAAAAATAGACGGTCGTACGCGCATTACTACGGAAATAGACAGATGGGGAAACTTTGACCGAGATTGCGCACGCGCAGGTAAACACAACAGTTGAATCATATTGCCGGTAACGTAAAGTTTGGTGAGGAATGTAATTGATACTGTAATATTGCGTGGGGTCGTCGGTTCGAGTTCCAGGTCGTTCATGTGGTTTAATTATATACTAAAACTCAATAGTATATCTACAAATATTAATAAAGCCTTCAAATTAAATAAATATTTTCCATTTATTTATTTACTGTACATATTATAATACATTTTTAAATAATAATATAAAGTACTAGCATTCTCCGAATTTATATTACAAATTGGGAATTGACGTTAAAAATATGTTTATTAATTATACTCTAGAGAGAAACATCAGTAAAAACTTCGTGAAATTCGGCGGAACTGACCAAAAGCTTGATTAAATTCTGTATTCAATTAAAGTTGGATAAACATACGAGTACATATACGAGGAGAGGAAAAGCGTCGGGCTTTTACTCGGTAAGTACTAGAGATGCCGCTAATATTCGGCCTAATCGGTAACTTTTATTATTATTCGGTATTAGGCCGAATAAAATATCGAAAAGTGTATTACTTAAAAATCTATTTATTTTAATCACAAAATGTTTATTTTAAATTTTAAAATATATCACTGGTAAGTCAAACGATTACGTTGTTCGTCACAAACTATACCCGTCTTCTGAAAATAGCCTTTCTAGTACTATATGTATGAATCTACATAAACTAGATAAATCTTAGCGAATTTTGTCAGGCTTGGCATTGCTACCGCGCACGTACCGTAACGATATAAGCCGTAACCTGTCACCTGTATAAATATCGTGTGTACTGTTCCGGCCAATTTCTGGTTTCTGGTTCTGGATATTCGGCGTTTCGGCCTAGAACGTGGCTGAATATTCGGTATTCGTGACATCTCTAGGAAGTGCCTACCTATATTTTCTCAAACAATTTTGTTCAACGGTTCAATTCAATTTGGGAGAAGCAACTGTTTTTTTGCAGCCTAAACAGACTAAACCGCTGACCGTAGAGATCTGAAACTTGGAGGATGTGTTCTTTGTATGACGTAGGCATCCGATAAGAAAGAATTTTTTGAAATTGACAATAACTAATACAACAAAAATAATAAAACTGCGAATTGATCCAGCTGTTCACGCGTGATGCCGTGACCAAGGGAAATAAGGATTAATTTTATTTATATAATATAAAGATTTTATTTAAAGCACTCTTTTTACAGAATATAATACAAACAGGCTTATAGACACATAAACCAAAAACACAAAACTTATCAGGATTAATAAAATTACAAGCTAAGTAGAATTTATAATATAAAATAGAAAGGCGGAAGCTCACAGGGCATTAAAAGGGGCAAGTGCCATTTGACCCTAATCTCTTCAAAGATAGAGTGACCAGGCTTCTTCTGGGTAAGCTCACTCCATCGTAGACTTTGTCTCTGTCACCTCTGACCTAGACCAGAGTCAAGTGCAACATAACATCACGCCTGTAATCCCCGAAGGGTTAGGCAGAGGTGTACCCATTAATACACCCACGTTTCGCCAGTTAGGTTTTTAGTCCCATAATGTAATAGGGGGCGAGGCTATTGCCATCAACCGGGCACAAATCCAGACTTCGAGGCTGCTACTGTGAAATTCCTGATGGAAAAACCCAATAACACTTTTTCCGACCTGGGAATCGAACCCAAGACCTCATGCACAGCAATCGCGCTTGCGACCAACGAGACCAACGAGGCAGTCTCTAGTGCAAATAATCCAAATTATTTAAAAAAAGACTGGCAGCATTGCCACGTTGCATGGCAAAGCTGATTCTTAGGCCAAGAAAGGGCCAGCCTAGGCACAAACAAGTTGGTTACTGCCAAATAAACTCTGGAAAAACCCGAAAGACTACAAACCGGTGTAAAATGAGAACGTCAGGAACAACACGGACCAAAAAAAAACTTTTACAAATCCCTAAATCACCACAGCAACGAATCCCGAAAGCCTTATCCTATAACCTTTTAAACGAGACAAAAATAAATAATATTCAATTAGGGGCTAAAATTGCGTTCCGACGTAATTACTCTCATACGGGCATTGTGAGGACGATAAAGAAAGCTTTCAGAGAATTTTGATCTCTATTGTTAGTGCCACAAAGGAAATTATTGCGAAAACATGCCAAGGACAAAGGGAGCCCTTGTTAAAAAGGATGATGTCATATGACAATTATGTTGCAGAAGGTTTAAATTATGACTATAGTCCATAAAATCAAATTTTAAATATTTTTATAAACAAGCTTTAATTAAAAATTATTTCAATATTGAGTATTGGACATTGTATTGTCAATCGGATATGTATATTCAATCGGATACCAATAAATTGTCCAAAAATGGTTTATTTAATTTTGAAAGGACAACTTATTTACTTACATACAAACGAACAGTGCAAGCTAAATAAAAGCTTGTAAAAAGTGTCTAAATATAGCACAGCCTATTCCTAGACTTAAAATAGTCTTGAAGAGGTGGAGGCTTGGAATATCATGCACCATTAATGAAACGAATAAAAAATTGCGTCCAAAAAAAGGAGCTTAACATGCCATTTCACTCACACAATATTGATCGCCGCCATTTTAAATTAATTAATTTAAATGCCAATGTTATAACGGCTAAAATGATTTTATGGTTACGGAAATCCAATTTTTGTACTTCATGATTTTTGGTCTCACTTCTGCACTAAGATCTGTCTTAGATTCGAATACCTTTAATATTCGTACTTAAGTCATGTATGAATGTTGATGGTCAGTCAAGAACATAAGTCCGATTGCCAATGCGCTACAGAGATTAGAGATAAACTACAATAACTTGGCGCGCGCCTCCACAATTCAAAACGTTTGAAAGTATTTACAAGACTCACAACGCATGTGTGCGTACTGAGACGGCTCTCGAAACAAATCAGCGTGTCATTGTTGCTTGACTAGCGGCGTCACGCGTCATTATAATATTGAAATAGTAACATGGAGGGGCGCGCCATCTTATAGTAATTTATCTCTACTTCATACAAACAAAATAACAAAAAAACTATTATGGAAGTATAGATTATGGTACTATTTAGAGTTTAGAACTGTTTTTTTACGGTTGAAACAAACACGTGAGCAATGTGAGTGTACTAACGGGTACACCTCTGCCTAACCGTTCGGGGATTACAGGCGTGATGTTATGTTATGAAACAAACATGAGATCTGAGACTGCTGTATATGAATAAAAGAAAATCTACCATTTTTTTTTCAAGTCTGTTTCCAAGTTAACCTTCTGATCGTTTTCTTCATCACGTTGTAATGGAAAGCCGTTTGAAAATATGTTGTGATAAGTAAAGAATGATGGCTCGTAGGTTAAGTCAATGAGGTGCTTTAATAAAGTGTTACGTCTTAATTGTATTGTATGTTTTATCAAAATAATGCTTTAAGTGATATTTAGCTGTTCATATAAACTTTAGGCAAAAAAAAAAAACATAACATAACATCACGCCTGTAATCCCTGAAGGGTTAGGCAGAGGTGTACCCATTAGTACACCCACATTTCGCCACATATTTTTTTAGTCCCATGTAATAGGGGGCGAGCCTATTGCCATCAACCGGGCACAAATCCAGACTCCGAGGCTGCTACTGAGAAATTCCTGATAGAAAAACCCAATAACACTTTGCCCGACCTGGGAATCGAACCCAAGACCTCATGCACAGCAGTCGCGCTTGCGACCACTAGACCAACGAGGCAGTTTAAAAAAAAATATACTAAGGCGGATTTAATGTCTTAGGCATTATTTAATGTATTTGAATGCCTCGTTAGTTTAAGCATGAGGTCTTGGGTTCGTATGAATGAATGGCTTTTGGCTTTTCTCCTGTAAACTAGGCTTAAGTTTGCATGCTCTAGTTTTAAGCAAAACATGTGTGATCTCATATTTTAAAATATCACCTTGTCTATCATGTTTTAAGCAAATAAATACGTCTTGGCGGGGGCACTACCGTGCGCCCTATATATTCTATTGTATTCGGTCAGGCAAAGTGTGAATTGGTTTTTCCAACAGGAATTTCTTAGTAGCAGCCTCGGAGTCTAAATTTGTGCCCGTTTGATGGCAATAGGCTCGCCCCCTATTACATGGGAATCAAACATAACTAGCGAAATGTGGATGTACTAACGCGTACACCTCTGCCTAACCCTTCGGGGATTACAGGCGTGATGTTATGTACTATTTATACATTATTTTCCAGTCAATGAATTGTGGTGAAGAGATAACACGGCAGGTGCAAATATTTTTGTTAACGTTCTTTGTAAAAGAATCAGAAGCTTATCGTCACTGACTGATATGTCAAACAACTGCAGTGCAGCAGAAATGCGCTTGAGCAGTTCTCATAACATACAAGACTAGATACAAGATTATAAGTAAATACAAGACCCAAAAATAATAACAGAAATATAGATAATTTATATAATATAATGTGTAACTTTTCTGAAATAAATAATTTAAATTGAATTGAATAAATAGAGATGAAAGTTGCGTGCAAGATTATTTCTTAAAATATTATGCTTGGAATTGAATTAAAAAGAAGAATAAGAAAGAAAAACTGTTTAAATAATTTATTATTTAAATTAATTATTTTTGAAAAATCAAAATTATTCACAAAAGCAAAGAAGAAACAAGATTGTTTAAATCTAAAAAAAGCAATATACATAAATGAATATGCGCCACTGCCGCGCTAAAGGGCTTACGCTTAGCATAACGCCGTGGCCAGTGCACGGAGGCACTAAAACCACGGCGCTTATTTTCAGCGCAAGCCGGCGGCGTGCCCCTGTTTCGGACTATAGATGAAATATTATTCACCCACAGTACCGAGGCACAGGACAATAACTCTCGCACGAGTTTTACGGCCGTTGTTTACACAAAAGACGCTGTTCGACACAGCGCTCTCTCAATGAAATTAAACATTTCCAAAAAAACAAAAAAGTAAAAACATAAAACGAGCTACTATAATTGAAAAATTAAAAAACACGACTGCAAAAATTGCACATATTTGTACTTTGTTTACTCGTCAGTTTTTTTACGACGTTTTTATTTACAATGTTAAATAATTTTTTAATCTACTTGTCAAATTCTAGACGATAAACATAAACACGAACAGATTCATTAAAAAAAAAAAATTGAGGCTGGTATGAATTTATTTTTACTACCCTATACCTAACTTCTATATCGGTTCAGGCGTTTAAAAGTTATGGTGGAATAAAGAAACTCACATACATACATACATTAACATATTTGCATCAAAAGCAAGTTAACACATTACACATAACAGCGCATCCAGCGCACGCTATACACGCGGCCCACAGTTGCCGCATAGATTGTGCACGCAGAGGCTACGCACGTTAGCAACGTGCAACCACTTACTTGTCAAGGTCATCTATTTGTACAACATGTTACCACTCTTAATCCCTTGGTTATTTCTCCAATATAAGAAGAGTCACCTGCGCCGAATGGGCCATCAAAACGCTCATATGTAATAATATAATAATAAATACATACTGTCCTGTAATAAAAATGTTATGTTATGGGTGGAAGCGTGGTTTTATATCGTAAGATATATCATACTTGTGACTTGTAATTTATTATGCATCTTTTAGGAGGTGAAAATACTCATAAATATATATAATTTTTACTATTGGACCAAGCGTGTGATATGAAAAAAAAAGAAGTAAATACCTACCTACTATTTTTTTGTGCTTTTGTGCACTTATTTAAAAGAAATAAAGGAAATTATTATTTTTAACATCACGCCTGTAATCTCCGAAGCCTTAGACAGAGGTGTACCCATTAGTACACCCACATTTCGCCAGTTATATTTAAGTCCCATGTAATAGGGGGCGAGCCTATTGCCATCAACCTAAATTCCTGATGGAAAAACCTAATAACACATTGCCCGACTTGGTAATCGAAGTCGAGCCCAAGACCTGATGCTCAGCAGTCGAGCTTTGCTACCACTAGACCAACAAAGCAAATTAATGACTTCCAATTTCAGAATCCAGACTCCGAGGCTGCTACTGAGAAATACCTAATGGAAGAATCCAATAACACTTAGCCCGACCTGGAATCGAACTCAAGACCTCATGCTTCGCAATCGCGCTTTGCGACCACTAGACCAACAAGTCAGTACCGACATAATAATTCTACATAAGTTGGTAGGTAGGTATATAGTCAGCTGACCTACTCAATATAAACATTCATATGTTGACCTATATACTTTGTTATCTTTATTCACGCCATCTTTGCAATAACAACAACAGATTATAAATATATTACATCAATCAATCTGCCTAGCCTTTTCCCAACTATGTTGGGGTCGGCTTCCATTCTAACCAGATGCAGCTGAATACCAGTATTTTACATGGAGCGACTGCCTATCTGACCTCCACAACCCAGTAACTGGATAATACGATACCCCTTGGTAAGACTGGTTGTCAGACTTTCAGGATTCTGACGACTCGTAACGACTGTCAAAGATCCACGTATGACAGCCGGGACCAACGGCTTAACGTGCTTTCCGTAGCACAGAGGAGTCTCGGTGTGTTAAGATGGTCACCCATCCACGGACCAATCCCGGCAAGTGTAGCTTAACCTGATGGATCTACCTGTGCGGCTGTTATTACTTAGCCAGGCGGTGTTCATAAATATAATAATGTACATAATAATATAATATTACGTTGGTACTGAATACATAATAATATTACCTCAAGGCGAGATATAGCGAACTTTGGACGTTATTTTAATCATGATTTTGAAGAGAAACTTAACGCAATATTACGCATTTATTTTCTAAACTAGCGACCCGCTCTGGCTTTGCTCGTGTGTACTGTTGATACTAATGTAGTTTCTGAGTGAAGTGATTAATGAAAGCTAGGTACTAATAACTTCTTAACATAGTATAAAACAAAGTTGCTAGGTTACTCAACTAAATTTTCTTCCGGGATGAGCCTATGTGCTATCGGGTACTAATGGGTACACCTCTGCCTAACCCTTCGGCGATTACAGGCGTGATGTTATGTATGTATGTATGCGTGTTAAATAGGGCACTGGTCTTCCTAAGACTGAAAGGTTTTTAGTGAAGTAAAGGTATTACTACGCAATGCAAACTACACCTGTCTTCAATTCTGCGAAAACAAATGAAGGTCCCCTTTAAATAAATAACATAACATCACGCCTGAAATCCCCCAAGGGTTAGGCAAAGGTGTATCCATAAATACACCCACATTTCGCCAGTTATGTTTTTAGTCCCATGTAATAGGGGACGAGCCTATTTGCCATCGGGCACAAATCCAGACTCCGAGGCCGCTACTGAGAAATTCCTGATTGAAAAACCCAATAACACTTTGCCCGACCTGGGAATCAAAGCCAAGACCTCATGCACAGCAGTCGCGCTTGTGACCACTAGACCAACAAGACAGTAATTGTAAAATACAATAACAATTTACAATTTGTAACGTTTGTTAAATAGGGCACTGGTCTTTCTAAGACTGAAAGGTTTTTAGTGAAGTAAAGCAAACTACACTGTCTTCAATTCTGCGGAAAATGTGAAAGTGTTGCCTTTAACAAATGACGGTGCCCTTTAAATAAATAAAGAAATACAAACATACGAGGGTCAACAAAAAGGTTTGTTTGGCACGTGAGACTTTCAAACTTTACCTCCCGAAGGTTGGTAATGCGTTAAAGAAACAAACTCCTTGATGTTACAAGCCACCAAGTGCTTCTATAAATCTTTACAAATCTTATTAGTTTTATTTTATACATACCATACATAGACTCACGCCTTTTTCAGGTTGGCAGAAACCACAGAACGCCACCTGCTACGATCCTTACATACTCCTTTCGCCTCATCTACGTTCATACATCTCGTCCTACAAGCACATATTTCAAACAGACACATTTTCAAAATTATTAGCGATCTGTTAAAAAATATACCCATTTTTTTTGTTGGTAAAAATTATCAAATGACTCCTTCCGCCCTGGGTGGGGTGGAAGGGACTATCAGACTTTTACTGACTAAAAACCACTCTGTTCCTTCTGTTGCCCTTTACGTTCCGGGGCCACGATATCCTGTTAAGATGTCCCGAAAAAAATACCCATGGGGATGAAGTCGCGAGCAAAAGTTAGTCTGTACACATAAATCTGCACTTAGGAGGCCGCACTTAACCACTAAAAAGCTATTAAAAAGAAACTAAAAACCGTTTCTTTAAAAGCTAATAACCAGAACATGATACCAACTTAACGGCAAGAACACAACCGTTCTTTAAAGTTGTAATATATTTTTCCATCACGAATTTCTTAGTAGCAGCCTCGGAGTCTGGATTTGTGCCCGGTTGATAGCAAAGTCAAAGTCAAATCATTTATTTCAATTACGCCATTATAAGGCACTTCTGAACGTCATACACAAAAAAAAAAGGATTGAATCTAGTTGCCCCTTCCAAAAGGTGGTTTTGTATGGAGAAGAATGGGCAAGAAACTCCATACGTACTCTTTTAAACTCAATATTTTACAAAATTTGTATACAGAATCATACATAAATGACACGTGAATTCAATGTAGCTCAGCAGTAGGCTCGCTCCCTATTACATGGGACTTTAATATAACTGGCGAAATCTTTTTAATCTTTCACTCTTTTGATAACCTATGGACGAATGAAACCTCCGAAAACATAAAAGATATTTACAGACTTCAGTTCACAGGCGAATAAAAGAAAAAGAACTTAAACAATACTCTGCAATAGGACTCAAAATTAACTCAGCAGTAACCACAAATTTTCAGCGTCAACGTTAAAGTTAGAAAGTGTTTTTATTCAAAATTAAGTCAAAGTTACCGACGTATTTTTTCTACAAATCAGCCCTAATTTATTCCTTTTCATTTATCCTTAACGCCGGAAAAAACCTCCAAAAAACCCGGATATTTGGGTTAAATTGAGTTTTTCCCGGACGCCGCTCAATGGCATTCGGCAATGGCATTACTTTCATTTAGAGTCCAACCAAACGTTCGGTTTCGGCCTAGTTTCGGCACTAAAACGGGTTTCGGCTTAGTTTTGATTACTCAGTCATGTGTCGTTTCATGACTCACTTGCATTTGAGACTAATTATGTTATGTAAAACCTGACGTCGTATGGAAGTTTAGGTTTCGGTTTCGGCCGAAACTGAACCCGAAGCCGAAATTCGATCTCGATTTCGGTTTCGACCGTAAAGTTTCGCTGGGCAACTACTTTCATCTTGAAAACATAAATCAATTCCCAATTCACTTTTGAAGTCAACAGTACTTCAAACTAGACAATGGTCTACTAACTACGGAACCCTTTAACGAGTTATTAACAAGAACCCCCAATTCATCTTTGTTGTAGCCCTAATAATTAATATGACAGCGGTCAGAAACAATTACAAGTCCTTCGTTTCATTAAAGACAAGTTTCGAGGGAGATGATTTATGATTGGCTGGTCAAATTTGACTTTGACAGTTGTGTTGGAATTATGGCTGTTGCTATGCAAGAATGGTGGGAAGAATTTTTGAGTGAAAGTCAAAGCATTTATGTATTAAAAAAAATGTTTAACGTCATACCTATACAAGACAAAAGAATTGGGTATTTGATGCTATTAACCAACAATTCTGAGACGCAAAGTTAAAAAAAAAATACTTTATTTTTGCCCCAAAGTTTTAAAGGTAAAATTAGATCTAAAATTGCTTTGAAATCAATAAATAGTTAATCAAAAATGTGACGTCACAATTTACTTTTGCCATAAGAAACCTATGGGGAATCGCTTTTTGATAGATCATAAAAAGTATATCAAATGATGGTGCCAAATGCCCAATTAAATCTGAAAGAAGAATGGGCAGGAAACTCCATACTTACTTGGTTGGTTGTCATGGAATAATATTTCAACATTGAGGTAGACGAAGTCGCGGGCAAAAGCTAGTATTACAATAGATTAATGAATCTCAAAAGCTATGGTAATGGATTTTATACGTGTCGTACGTGCCTGTTCTAAATCAGGTGCCAAAACTTTGTCATACACAAGAATAGTCACTAGTAGAGATGTTCCGACTAATCGGTAAAGCCGACTATCCGGCCACTTTTATAGTCGGCGAGTATTCGGCAAAGAGGTACTGATTATTCGGCTTCTTACTTTGTATTTATTTCCCAATGAAATATATTTGAGAGGAATTGCATTAAATAAATAAAAAATATGTTGTTTGCAAAATTCCATGATATACCTTATAATACTAAATGAAGTTTAATAAAAGCTTTTAATCAAGAAACAACGCGAAGTAAACAAAACACGAAGCGTCACGGAAATTGCCGAATATCCCCGAAAACGTGATTAGTTTTACCGAGTACTAGGCCGATTAGTCGGTGTCTTAACAACCCACAAATCGGCTAGTCGGCCAAAGTCATAGTCGGCGCATCTCTAGTCACTACCAGTCATGAACATAGCGTTATATATACCTAAGTACATAAATTAAGTACTAGAACAAATATATATTATTAATACAGGACACGTACACTTGAAATGAACCCGCTGTCTGATGCGGCCGTACTTGAAATTAATGTTTAGGTGCAAATCATGAGCGGGAGCAGGTTTCAGTAGAACGCGGTAAGTAGAAAAAAAAAAATACTGTTGAATTTCCTTAAAGTAAAACTGTTGCCGGGGTTGCGGGACGTCTTAACAGTATACCGTGAAGGGCAACAGAAGGAACAGGGTGTTTTTTAGTCAGTAAAAGTCTGACAGTCCCTTTCGCCCCACCCAGGGCGGAAGGACTCACTTGATGATTTTTACAACCCCAAAAAAATAAAAAAACTGTTGATGATAAATTAGACCATAACTGAAAACTCTTCAATGTTAATTGAGATGACGATGAGGGCGCGATTGGAAAGCCGGTAGTGGGTGCCCATAGAGTAGTCATCAGTCGTCAGTTGTTTTATTATTTGGCCATGAGAAGGGCCGATGGTCATGGCTCTGAAGAGAGCCGTTTGGATTTATCGGTAAATGATTGGTCAGCTAGACTCAATAGCTGTGCAGGGTGTGGCGGTCATTTGAAATCGCAGTGCCATTTAAAATTAAGGTTAATAGATAAGCCATTACAGCACAAATCCGGACATCATTCTTTTTTTTTGGGTAGAAATACGAAACAAAAATGTTTAGTATAGAAATGTGTTATTGACAATAGAACAGCGAGTTAATTTGATAAATATTTAATTGAGGATTGTAGATTTACCTTAAAACTACAGTAAAATAAAATCGCCTTTAAAATCTCTTGTCGCTCCGCTCATACTTTGGACCACAACAAAATATTTTCGATTATAAATATCATATTGATTACTCACGAGCGCTACCGACTGTAATGAATCAATTTTGCACTATTTATTTATGTTTATACAAACGGATTATATGTTTGATTATGTTAAACAAAATAACCTATATTTACGACTTAAAGATGAGCAAAAATGTTTAAAAATAAATCTTAATTCTATTTTTTTCTAAGTTTATCTTGGACATCACTAACATCAGTGAAACATCGTGAGAAAGCCTGGACTTATAAGTAACATAACATATAATAACATCACTGCTGTAAATCCCGAAGGGTTAGGCAGAGGTACATTAGTACGCCCACAATTCGCCAGTTAAGTTTAACATAACATAACATAACATCACGCCTGTAATCCCCGAAGGGTTAGGCAGAGGTGTACCCATTAGTACACCCACATTTCGCCAGTTATGTTTTTAGTCCCATGTAATAGGGGGCGAGCCTATTGCCATCAACCGGGCACAAATCCAGACTCCGAGGCTGCTACTGAGAAATTCCTGATGGAAAAACCCAATAACACTTTGCCCGACCTGGGAATCGAACCCAAGACCTCATGCTCAGCAGTCGCGCTTTGCGACCACCAACGAGGCAGTCAAATAATTAAATACATAATTCTGTAATCGCCAGCCTGCCTAGTGAAAAGTTCCTTCATCTTTGGTTACTGCGATGGTCCCGTGGACCACAGCGAGATGTTATATAGCCTATACTATTCCTCATGAAACTGGCTATCATATTACAAAGATTTTTCCCAATCTGACTAGCAGTTCTAGAGATAAGCGCGTTACAAACGAACAAAAAAACTCATCCGCTTTCTTTATTAGTATAGATCATAACATTAACATCACACCTGTAATCCCCGAAGAGATAAGCAGAGGTGTACCCATTAGTACACCCACATTTCGCCAGTTATGTTTTTAATCCCATGTAATACCTAGGGGGCGAGCCTATTGCCATCAACCGGGCTCCAGACTCCGAGACTACTACTGAGAAATTCCTGATAGAAAATTCCAATAACACTTTGCCCGACCTGGGAATCGAACCATAGACCTCATGTTTAGCAGTCGTGCTTGCGATCACTAGACCAACGAGGCAGTCAGTATGTAAGACATAAGTCAGACATAATGTAAGTATTTTTTTAATGTAAATGTAATGTAACGTTTTGTTAATGTACTTATATTGGGCTTCAAGGGTTAATATCAAAATGGCGGCCCGCCTTTATTTTATTTTGCCACTTTGTGGCCCTTGCCTGCTAAAAGGTTGCCAACCCCTGGTATAGATGAACACCAACGTTAGCTCATTACAATCGAGTTAGCAACAAGTTAGCTTCCAACACATATTTGAACTTCGGCTTTCCCGTAATATACGTTAACTTAGTACTACTTATCGTTATCATCAGCAATGCCGCGCATCTGTGCACGTCATTAGCTATCAACAAAGTTAAGTTTGCCGGCTAGCTAGCTGATAAGGTGGCCTTGTTTAATATTTAGTCAACAAAAGGGTTTTGTATGTACTCGTAAGATAGAAATAAACAGTCTGTATGGAGGTTATATTTAGTGTTACGAGAATAATACGCGGTATTCCTGGACACGGCGCGTATTGTTAGGAGATTCTTGTCTCAGGAGCCCTGATGACTACCGTTAGCTTGCACCCTGTTCCCGATGCCGGTGGGCAATTTCTTTTTTAATATTTTTTAATGTTTTTTATATTGATATTTAGAAATGTAAATAATATAAATAAATGGAACAATACCTAAAATGAAGCTCTCGTTAGGCGGCTGAATCATGGGCTTGATTCAGTAAGCAGTACACGGCCCGCTTAGTTAGGAGGTTTCTCTCTTTGGAGCCCTGACCGCCGCGCGCCGGTTGCTTGGACCCAGTTTCCGTCACCGATGGGATACTACGAGTATTTTTTCATATTTTTACATATTCTTTTTTATATGATTATTTATAAATTTAATTTATTTTAATAATATTAACACCAACCTAATATTGCCCCATAGCATGGCAAAAGCCTCTTCTCATACAGAGAAGGCACGAGAATTTATCACCACGCTTGCTCAAAGCTGATTGGCGATTTCAGACTAGAATAATTTTATTATAAGTCCAAGTTTCCTCACGATATTTTCCTTCACTGATATCAGTTATGTCTAAAATAAACTTAGAAAGTAAATAACTGACTAATTAGTTTTTTTTTTGTATATAATTAAGTCTGTAAATATTGTATACATGTATACTGCCTAAGTAAAACGCCTTGCCTTGTGTACGTCTAAATTTAATTAGAATGTTATTTGTTTTCAGTGATTTTTGAATCTCTTTTTTGTTTTGTTTTATCATGTATAATTTTTTTGCACCTGCCAAGTTATCTCTTCACTCCCTTTTGGTTGACTGGTAGAGAATGCCTAAGTTATTAAGTCCGCCTTTGTACCTTTTTGTTGCATAAAGTTTAAATAAATAAATTATTTAACACAAAAAGAGAGTAACTACAAAATTAAAAAACTCACATTCGTAGGTACTTGCCAGGTATCGAACACGTAACTTTACGCATACGAGGCAAGCACTACCGAGATCTATTCTTAAACTCATGTCGATAACAAAAGAGTTGCGTAACAGAATCAAACAATAACGACTTTAGGCTCGTCATAAACACTAAATAAAACAGTAAAAATTCCCACCGAATCGATGGTTCGACATAAAATTCGATAAAAAAAACAAACGTTCCTTTTTTAAATCGCTCTTTGTACTAGAACTGTGATTCTCAAAGTTGTTCAGGTTGTACCCCCAGGGGTTCACGGGAGACACGACGGAGACTATGTGGCGTGAAAAAAACACTGAGGGTTCACAAGTTGTAGTGACTTTTGGTTAACTCTTAGAGAATTTCTAAGTCATTAAGTCCGCCATTATACTTTCTGTTGCATAACGTAAATAAATATGCAGAGGGGTACGTAAATCCCCGGGTTTGCGGAATTTAACTGGTTTCGATTGTAAAGAACAATAATGTTGGCTTGACTTGGCCTATCAATGTAGGCAGATAACTGACTACTCAAAAAGACTACTACTACTACGACTGCTATTTACAAGTCGAGTCCAGTCCACCGAAATCAGGAAAATTTTGTAGGTGGTAACATCATGCTTATTATCCCCGAAGACATAGGCAGAGGTGTACCTACCCATTAGTACACCCACATTTCGCCAAATATGTTTAAGTCCCATGTAATAGGGGCAAGCCTATCGCCATCAACCGAGCACAAATCCAGGCACCGAGGCTGCTACTGAGAAATTCCTAATGGAAAAATCCAATAACACTTCGCTATATCTGGGAACTGAACCCAAGACGCTCAACAGTCGCGCTTGCTGCTACTGAGAAATTCCTGATAAAAAACCCAAAACACTTTGCTATACCTGGAAATGGATCACTAGACCAACGAGGCAGTCAATTTTGAAAGTGGTCTACAAGAAAAAGAAGTTTGAGAGTCTCTGTACTAGAAGAAGACATTAAAATGTACAAACGTTGATTTTATTCCGTTGTATACGTTAGCTTTTAACTATTAACTGCAAAACACTTATTTTTATTAGTCAAGGAAATGAGGAGCCGTAAAACTTCCGCTTGAAGTCGACATCATACATAATAAAAGATGTAAAACTTTAAACTGAAAGTAAAATCACTTTGCCTTGACCTGGTAAAATGTAAAATTGTAAAATAAGATTTAAAAGGAAACTACGTTTATAATGTTACAGGTATTTCAAGTTCAAGCAATTTCTAGATAAAATTTACCTTAGCGTTTCGAGGACAGATGAAATGACGGAATCTTTCAAGGAAATTTTATTTTTTTATTTATTAAACATATTGTAAACTGTAACAAACAAGTCACATTTAAAATATATACGCGTACAGTTATTTGTTGTTCACATAGGGAATATTATTAGACTGCCTCGTTGGTCTAGTGGTCGCAAGTACGACCGCTGAGCAATGAGGTCTTGGTTTCGATTCCCAGGTCGGGCAAAGTGTTATTGAGTTTTTTAAACAGGAATTTCTCAGTAGCAGCCTCGGAGTCTGGATTTGTGCCCGGTTGATGGCAATAGGCTCGCCCCCTATTACATGGGACTAAAAACATAACTGGCGAAATGTGGGTGTACTAATGGGTACACCTCTGCCTAACCCTTTGGGGATTAGAGGCGTGATGTTATGTGGAATATTATTATGAATTACTAATGCTTGACTACTAATCGTGAATACAGCTTAGGCTAGTTACGTAAAGTTCAGTTTAAAAATCCTTAAAAGTCTGAGATCGTCACCTCAATTTGTACTAGTGTGACAATGTGTGAGGTGGATATTTGCCGCGAATAATTATTTTTTCAACTTCTCAGTGAACAGTAGGCTTACTCTTGAACAAAATCGAGAATGAGATTGGAATCGACATTACATGAACATCCGATCCAGTTTCAATTCCAATAAATATAAGAAGAAATTTATTTATAGAATTAACGAGTTATTTTTTTTTTAAATTTGGTAATTTACGTTTTCATTTGTATGGCAACCTCATGTCAATGGCTGTAGTCAAACATGCAGTCGATTCCAATCTCATTCTCGATTTTGTTCAAGAGTAAGCCTACAGGTCCACATCTTGAGTTAATAAGATCGAGTTGAGTAGCGCAAGAGTGCGTCGCGTGGTTGCATTTCTTGTTGCGCGGGAAATAATAATAAATAATAATAAATTAATAAAAATTTATTTGGAACAATAACATAAGGCTAAGTATAGTAAGTAAACGATGATAGCTGCAAAGGTATAAACTGTAGCGCAGCTAGCAACGCTCATCTTCAGTTACAGAATCGAATGATGTTACTTGTGAAAAGTGCTCATTAGGTAAGTAATTATTTAAGTTAAAATAAGGTACTTGGCAGCTTTAAACAGTAATTTCAAGAGGCAACTTAAAAAAAAAAACAGTTTATTTTAGCCCTGACAACTCGATTAAGTCAGTGAAATTACAATATTAAAAATAAATTTTAAAATTAGCTCACGCTGTTTTTCGGGACATTGCGGCTTCTACATGGCCAGAGAGCTGGCCTTTTCTTAGGCATTGCCATACATCGTGGCAATGATGTCAGCCTTTTGGGCACTTGCCCCATTGACAGCGATTGCGGACGAGTTTTTTTGATGCCCTATAAGCTTCCACCTTTCTATTTAATAAATTGTATATACTTTGTAATTTTATTTTTAATCATAAATGAATAGTCATACCTATAGTAAAATTAGATTTTTAGTTGATTTTTAATCAATTAATAATTAAGTAATCAATTGATTTGTCAAATACGTGACATTTTGGTATTGCCATACAAAATCTATACGCGTTTTGAAGCTCATATACAGTATGTCAATTGTTTAACGGTGTCTTCTATCCGATTCAAAAATACCTGTAAATGGTTTAAGATAAACAAATGCTTTGACTTTGACTTTGAATACACTCAACACAAACGTGATCGTGATGTATTCGTGTCGCAGCAATTTTACGGTTTACGCCACACGATAAGCAAACCGCATTAGTCTTTATTTTCATTTTCTAAGATTAGCAACGTAATGCGGTGACTGACTTTTGTTACACTAGGTAAGTCGATTTAACTGCCCTAGTTTCAATACCCAGGTTGGGTAAAGTGTTTATTTATTTACCTCTACAAAGTATAAAACAAAGTCGCTTCCCGCCGTCTGTACGCTTAGATCTTTTAAACTACGCAACAGATTTTAATGTTACATTAATAGATAGAGTGATTTCCATCAGGAATTTCTCAGTAGCAGCCTCGGAGCCTGGATTTGTGCTCGGTTGATGGCAATAGGCTCTTCCCCTATTACATGGGACTAAAAACATGACTGGCAAAACATATTATAGGTGTATTAAAATGTACACTTCTGCCTAATCCTTCGGGGATTACAGGCGTGAAGTTATGAAGTTATGTGATTCAACATGAAGGTTTATGTACTCAATGTGCCGGGATCTCCGGACAAGACTCTCACTCGCCTTGGTCTACATTCAATCATTCTCTAATCTAAATAGACTCTAAGAGCCCCAGACTGCAGACTTCCAAACGGCCGATAGTTTGGTCGGCTTTGTCTGCTAGTGCGCACACGAGTCGACTAACATTTTGTTTGGTGAAGAGTGCGCAGACTCGCCAATACTGATTAAAGTCGGCCGATGGATGGCTAACTTCGTCGCGAAACGACATTCCGCCACACCCAGGGCGGAAGGACTAATTTGATGATTTTTGCCACCCCGAAAAAAAACAAGTTGATTAACTTTTTTATCAACCGCTACTGAATCCATCATACCTCTTCATACTGACAAGCCGACCCAACTATCAACCGATCTTCTTCTTTATCGTGTGGGCAGTAAGGTCTTACGACTCCACACACCATAGTGTCAGAGTATCTAAACCGCCTCAAGGGTCTCTGACATGGGTTGATTGGAACAGTAAGTCCAGGTTTCCTCACGATGTTTTCCTTCACCAATGCCAGTGATGTCCAAGATAAACTTTAGAAAGTACATATGAATTGAAAACATCACATTGGTACTTGCCCGGATTTGAACCCAGTACCTCATGCATGAGAGGCGGGCGCCTTAACCACTGGGCCATCACGACTTTAATTTATACTTTCTGATTTGTTTAGCTCATGTAATAATCGACCTCGTCAGTGTTTACCACATAACATAACATCACGCCTGTTATCCCTGAAGGGAAATGTGTACCTACCCATTAATGCACCTACACTTCACCATTGCGTGCCTATTACCTCATGCATGAGAGGCGGGCCTTAACCACTGGGCCATCTCTCGACATTTAAACAGATCAGACCATAATATATCAACCGATAGAAAGTCTGTAGTCTGCGGGGGCTGTAATCCTTCCGCAATCTTCAAATACAAAACACGTGATTATACCCATGTAATCATACGTTATAACAGCTCAACTGACTGTGTTCCAACATTATGTAAATAACATTATTTCAACCTCAAACTGTATGTTTACTGATAACAAGCCGGAGTGCTTCCAACGGTTTGTTTATTTTTTGTTATTTCGCAAGTGTTTTAACATCTCATTCTGTTGCTAAGAAATATTCATTTAGAGGGAACGCGGGCGGAGAGATTTCCAAAAAGGTGTTTGAAGAGGTCTGAAAATCGTTAGTAGAGGAGCTCGTGGCTAAATAATAATAGCCTACAAAGTGAACACAAAATAATGAATGGCAGTGTAGCAAAAAGATAAGTATTGTTGCCTGTCAAATCAAATAGTTTTGTTTGACCGAATAATGTATTTTTTTACATTATGTGCATACACATAACATAACAGCACGCCTGTAATCCCTGAAGTGTTAGGCAAAAATGCATGCTATTCCTTTGCCCAGGAGTGGGACAGAGTAGGCTAAAAAAAAATTAAAAAAAATACACCAACATGTCGCCAGTTATGTGTAATAGGGGGCGAGCCTATTGCCATCAACCGGGCACAAAACGAGACTGAAATTCCTGATGGAAAAACTTAATAACAGTTTGCCTGTCCTAGGGATCAAACCCTCGTTGTCCCAGTCGCGCTTTGCGACCACTAGACCAGCGAGGCAGTCATTTTTGCATAAAGTTTAAATACAATAAAAAAAAACAGGCGACAGCATTTGTATAGAGAAAAGTCCATTCAAAAGTGCCTTATAATGGCATAATTGAAATGAATGATTTGACTTTTGACTTTGACTTGACCACCCGCGTTTCCTCCTAAAGAGAATCGGTGTTCGGTTTTGCGTTAGTGTCAGATTTTGTGGAGACTTTGCACTTTTGCTGTCTAGTGACGTAGACTTGAGTCGATAAAAAAGCAACACAGAAGACCGTTGCTTAGTCTCAGAGTAAGCAATTTATTCAATTGAAATTGGTATCAATTGTATAGTAAATTGATTACCTTGAAATGAAATATCATTTAATATTAGAAACAATAATGTTCTCTCGTTAAAAAAACGTTGCTTACATTTTTGTTATTTTTAAATTATTATACGAGTATAGAGTTTGATTATTTTTAAATCGCTTGGGATTTCTCTGGCCTATTTTTTTTAGGGTACCTGTGAAGTGAGGTTGAATATTTTTTTCATCGTCTACCCCATCGTGAGGGGTATCTTTGAATAGGTCTTCTAAAATGACTGCAAAAAAAAATGGTTGCAAAAAAATCTAGAAAAATTCACAGTGATAGTGCATTTTATGAACTTTAAAGAAAAATTATAATGGATAAGATAACTTTATTAGTTTAGCAGTAATAGTCGTAAAACTCCTTATCCTTAGCATTAACCTTTTAAAGTGACTAAGATGAAGAAGAAGTAGGGTTCCGTATAACAAGCAACTATGCTTGTTATACGGAATTTTTTTGTTTTTATTAGTTAATTTAGTTGTTTTTTCATTATTAGTTTATTAGGCCTTAATTGCCTGAAAATAGGTGAGAAAATAGTGCACCACGCATGCACATCTTGTAGACTATAGTATTATGCCCTACGTACTTGCTTGTCTCCATTAAGATTGACCATCGTGTCCGAATTTCGGTCAAGATACTAATTATTATTTTACAATAGTCTTACAAACAATGCTAAATAACTTTAGTATTATGGGCTTCCTTTACGGTACTGCGCGGTGGGTGTCCAGGTACATACAAATTAGATTTATATTACTATATCAGAAGGCGCAGCACGATGGCAATACCTACTTATCAAGAAACAAAACCAAAGCCGCCGACTTCCAAGCTAAAGATATTTTTTATTTTGTAGTTTTTGAAGGCGGTCATCTTTTTTTGTAAAAATGCTTTTTTATTAAATGCTAGACATTCAGAATTAAACCGCGATAGACGTTAAGACGCGTTGAATCCGCGCGCTTGTGCTAGGCCCTGTGTACTGCAGATCTTTGGACCGTACAATCGGTGATCATGTCTTTATTCTGTCATAAATTCATAGTGGAACAGCAGGTCCTTGTTTGGAGTGCGTTTATCGTAATGAGGATGATGTCATCTGTATCTTTGAAAGTGATTGTAAAATTAACTAGCTAGCCTTTTAAGCAGGGTTCGGAATAATCAGATGCATTTTTATTTCACCAAAATTTTAGGGAGGTAATTTTACTCACATTTGTTTATAATAAAAACTAGACTAACTTTTGAAAAATTTAAATATAAAAATAATAAAATAAAATACCTAATTTGATGCCTTATGAGGTTCGTCCTTTCTGCTCTTTTTTTTTTATAAATTGTACATATTTTACATTTACTTTAGGGTTTTATTTAAGTTAAGGTTAATTGTTTAGGTTAATTATTGTATATTGTTTTGAAATGATTAAAAAATTATTTATTGACAAACAAATAGACACCTAACAATATAAATTATAAAAATAATAATAAATAGTTAGGATAAAAGCTGGATAGTTGCCCTACTATTCAATAAAGCTCTATTATAAGTATATATAATATTATGCACTTATTAAGAAAAAAGCAACATGTGTACTTTTGTGAACATAATTATTAATGGTGTTGAGTAAAACCAGTTTTATTTGACCTCTTTAAAAAAGGGATACTTGCCTACTCTAGCGGATAGTTGAGTGACGTTAAAATTGCTTCGGAGGATACTTGCCTCGCGCAGAGATAGTCGCCTCAAAATAATTTTAATTTAAATAAAAACTAATTTTATAACAATGAAGGTAATCAATCTTTATTATTTACTCATCATCTGCCTAGCCTTTTCCCAACTATGTTGGGGTGGGCTTCCAGTCTAACCGGATGCAGCTGAATACCAGTATTTTACATGGAGCGACTGCCTATCTGACCTCCACAACCCAGCAACTGGGTAATATGATACCCCTAGGTAAGACTGGTTGTCAGACTTTCGGGCTTCTGACGACCCGTAACGACTGTCAAAGATCCACGTATGACAGCCGAGACCAACGGCTTAAAGTGCTTTCCGAGGCACGGAGGAGTCTCGGTATGTAAAGATGGTCACCCATCCACGGACCAACCCCGGCAAGCGTAGCTTAACCTAACGGATCGACTCGTGCGGCTGTTATTACTTAGCCACGAGCTCCTCTTTATTATTTACTGCAATCTTTTATTCAATTACACCTAGTATACTGCGCTCCATTGCACGTCGGCAAACCTGATCAATGACATAAAAAATATTGTTTTAAGGCTAAATACTACATGTATATCGCCCCGTAGATAATATCGCTCGTGTAGCCTTTGGGGTAATGTACCGGAAGCTCAAACTATCGGAAATGACGTCAGCAGTTCGCAGCCCTTTTTATTATCCTTATCTTTTGTTTTCAAACCAATGTGCATGTGACGTAAGCAGAAATAGCTGATAAAAAATATTATCACGATGTTTTTCGATCCCTGAGAATCGTTTTGGGCGCGTTTTTTGAAATTGGAAGTCATTAATTTGCTTTGTTGGTCTAGTGGTCGCAAAGCGCAACTGCTATGCGTGAAGTCTTGGGTTCGATTCCTAGGTCGGGCAAAGTGTTATTGGGTTTTTCCATCAGGAATTTCTCAGTAGCAGCCTCGGAGTCTGGATTTGTGCCCGGTCGATGGCAGTAGGCTCGCCCCCTATTACATGGAACTTAAACATAACTGGCGAAATGTGGGTGTACTAATGAGTACACCTCTGCCTAACCCTTCGGGGATTACAGGCGTGATGTTAAGTCATTCTTAATACGAAGTTCATGATTCTTACTCCCAAAGTTTATTGTGTTACGCCTGTCGTTAAAAACCGTTTTGATTACATTGCGTTGTTAGTACTGCGTCATCGGCGAGTGTTTTTCAAACCATCGGTGATTAAACGCAATGGTATTCTCGTCAAATGGGAAACTTCATTCGGCCGCGTCAATGTTATCATAATATGTTTTGTTTAGTGCTTTTAATTTCGGTCTTGGCACTTATTTTTTCATTTAAAAAGTGATTGAAATTTCTTAAGGAACACATACAGGACGGGCCTGTTGGTCTAGTAGTTAGCGGCCCTGACTGCTAAGCCGGAGGTCGTGGGTTCGATTCCCACCCAGGACAAACTTTGTGTGATGAGCATGATTGTTAGTTCTGTGTCTGGGTGTGATATATCTATAATATGTATGTATTTATAAATTATATAAGTATGTATATCAGTTGTCTGGTTACCATAACACAAGCTCTGCTTAGCTTGGGGTCAGATAGCCGTGTGTGAGTTGTCCCAAGATATTTATTTATTTACATCGTGAGGAAACCTAGACTCTCCTTCTTCATCGTGTAAGGCCTTACGACCCTACACACCCTAGTGTCAGAGTTAATTTGATAGTGTCAATTTTATCGGCAACGGCCATGAGTAATGACACAGAAGGGCATGTCACCAATTATAATTTAATTGGCCCATAATTTATCTTTCCAATTTCATCATAAAAATCTCCATTTTTCATTTTTGTCGTCCACGTTATTTTAGGGTTCAGTACCGTAGTAAGTAGACACTTTAAATTATATATAATGTATTATTAAATCATCAATATCATGAGGTCTTGGGTTCGATTCTAAGGTCGTGCAAAGTGTTATTGGGTTTTTCTATCAGGAATTTCTCAATAGCAGCTTCAGAGTCTGGAGTTGTGCCCGGTTGATGACCATTAGTCTCGGAGTGTACGACTAAACGCCGACAGACTGAACATCGACAAGACTACTTCAACGGGACTGTTCGCCGACAGAACTCGTTGCCGACAGGATTCTTCGCGCACAGGACTCGTCGCCGACAGGGCTCATAGCAGAAGTGAATCTTCTTCTTCTTATCGTGTGGGCAGTAAGGTCTTACGACCCCACACACCCTAGTGTCAGAGTTTCTAAACCGCCTCAGGGGCCTCTGACATGGTTTGAATGGAACAGTAAGTCCAGGTTTCCTCACGATGTTTTCCTTCACCGATGCCAGTGATGTCCAAGATAAACTTTAGAAAGAACATATGAATTGAAAAATTCACATTGGTACTTGCCCGGATTTAAACCTAAAACCTCATGCACAAGAGGCACTGGGCCATCACGACACAAATGAAGCAGAAGTGAATAAAGGTTACGTAGTAAAATGTAATTTAATTTAAAAGTATAAAAAGAATACAGGAAAAGAATGAAAGAAAGAAAGAAATAATGTTTATTGACACAGACTATGTGCACACAAAAATAATAATAAAAAGGCAATAAAAAGAATAGAAAGTAAGAAATTGTGTGCCCCACAGCTGCGCCAAACAGACCCAGTTCAGCATAAAATGCCAGACCACTTGTGCCTGATGCTGGTTTTCAACTGAGCCTTTGTGTGTGACGTAATTACGGATGTAAACCAGTTTTAATTATAAAATATAGATAGATAGATACATAAATAGATAAACAATATAAATAAAAATGCAATTAAAAGATGACACACAATTACATAAATAATAAACAACAGGAAATATACGAAAGTGTGTATAAACAGTTCAGTTCATCCGCCGGTTTCTAAGAAAACTTCAACTAGATATAAATAAATAATAAATAAATATCATGGGACAACTCACACACAGCTATCTGATCCCAAGCTAAGCAGAGCTTGTGTTATGGTAACCAGACAACTGATAAACATACTTATGTAATTTATAAATACATACATATTATAGATAAATCACACCCAGACACAGAACTAACAATCATGCTCATCACACAAAGTTTGTCCTGGGTGGGAATCGAACCCACGACCTCCGGCTTAGCAGTCAGGGCCGCTAACCACTAGACCAACAGGCCCGTCGAATCGTCGAATATATCTGACTACCCTGCATAACTATCTCTTTTGTTGACTAAGCATAGGTTTCTACTGAATTTAATTCGCTGATAAGGGAACCCTTTGCCCACGTGTGGTGATAAGATTATCTTTTTATCGGCCCTACAATAAAAGGGAGTCCCCCAAGTCTAGAATTACATAACATAACATCACGCCTGTAATCCCCGAAGGGTTAGGCAGAGGTGTACTTATTAGTACACCCACATTTTGCCAGTTACGTTTTTAGTTCCATTTAATAGGGGGCGAGCCTATTGCCAACAACCGGGCACAAATCCAGACTCCGAGGCTGCTACTGAGAAATTCCTGATGGAAAAACCCAATAACACATTGCCCGACCTGGGAATCGAACCCAAGACCTCATGCACAGCAGTCGCGCTTGCGACAACTAGACCAACGAGGCAGTCTAGGGAGTCCAGGGAGTCCAGAATTACGATACCTGATAATATTGCTATAATTCTTTCTACTAACGCAGCGGTCGGCAACACGCGGCACGCAGGTGGGTACGAATTAAATCCGTACGTTTAAAACTAACTATAGATAATTAGATAAGTACTATTATACAATAATATAAATAACTAGGCCTCTTCCTCTCTCCTAAATTCTTGCTGTGCCCGATAGGGTCCATATTGATCTTTTACTTTATTATAAATGTATGTAATAGGTTTATATGGAATGCAATAAAAAATTGAGTACTTATTGAGTATGGAGTTTAAAAAAATAACATTTTTTTTTTTTTTTGATTGGATATGACCAATTTAAATTAACGGACCGAGTTCGAAACACTATACTGCGCTCCAAAACAGGGATAGCTGACGTGGCTCAAAAGGTTGCTCAACTTAAATGGGACTGGGCAGGACATGTCTGCCGCATGTCGGACAAACGGTGGGCCCAAATAGCGCAAAACTGGTGCCCTGAAACAGGGAGTCGGGGCCGCGGCAGGCCACGAAGGAGATGACGGGACGAACTGGATGGATTTCTCCAAAACTGGAGGGATGAGGCGCTGAATAGGGAAAGATGGAAGGAGTGGAGGAAGGCTTTTGCCCAGGAGTGGGACAGAACAGGCTAACAAAAAAAAAAAGACCAATTATAAGTAGGTATAAAGGGCTTTTAGGTTACTAATTTTCACAATCGCGGCCCCCCTTCAGTTTATTTTGCCAAGTTGTGGCCCTTGTCTGCCAAAAGGTTGCCGACCCCTGGTCTAACGCAACTGAAAAAAAACAGGCATCTTGTATTACAAATTTCAGTTGTTTTTTTTTTTGTTTATTCCGTTGCTAGGTGTTGTTCTTGAGGCCTCGTGAATGCGTTTACAAACAAATTCAGTCCTCCCTATGACTGTACGCGTGGGTTCTTTGGTTACTGCTCCGTCCCTCGTAGGTAGTAGCGTGATGCTATATAGACTATAACATTCCTCGATAATCAGGCTACATAACACAAAAAGATTTTTTCAAATCGAACAAGCAGTTCCTGAGATAAGCACATTCAAACAAACAAACTCTTCTCTTTTATTTTTACCCGTTTTAAGTTAAGTCTTTGATTACTGTTCCACTCCCGTAAATCGTAGCGTGATGTTACGTACATAACAGGCTACATAACACAAAAACACTTTTTCAAATCGAACCTGTAGTTTCTGAGATAAGCGCATTTAAACAAACACACTCTTCAGCTTGATAATAATTGTATAGTTATACATTATTTTCTATGATCAGAGAATAACGTTCAAAGGTAGATAAATTTAATCTAACTCAGATTAAATTCATGAGTAAGTTTTCAAACTATTATGAAATCAATAACTTTAGCTTATGAGAACGTTTCTGAATAACAATTTTATGTTAATTTAGGTAATACGGGGTTTTGTAATCAAGATTTACAGAAATATGGCTTCTGTATATTACTTATAACATTGTATACATAATAAGTAAAGAAATTATACGTTTACAGATAACATATTGACAATATAAAAAGAACACTGACAATATATTTTTTTTTTTAATGTAGGTACTTAAAAAAAACTTACCAGTATTTAAAATTCCAATTTAAATTCTTTCAAACAACACATCACATTGCACTTTGTTTTCTTTTTTCTTTATAACGTTTCACTCAAGCAAAGACATCAATTAAACGTGACTCAAATATTTACAATATAAATAATACGTACGCACAAAATTCCAACAAATCAAATGTTCCGACTTTGTTTTGATATCTGAACTTGATTTTTTTAACACATTTAACCATTATAACGAGACCGGACCCTCATTAGGTTCGTATCTGTCCTAAAATCACCCTCCGGGGACATGACTAGTTTTTTTTTCAACAAATCACATGTAGTAAATTGCGAAATTTCCGCACGAACACAAACGCGACAACGTCTCTCGCGAAACGATCTCGGAAAACTGAACGTACGTCCCTATCGCAGCTTTCAACAAATCTATATAAGAAAGTACATAATATCGCCGTCTTCCTCTAACCGCAAAGGTATCGTATCACCTGTCCCACTCACTTATTATCCTGGCCACTGAAACCGAAAAACGTCGGACAAAAATATCGAATTATGCTCTCATTATTTGAAAATTGGAACGCGCTTAATATCTTTTTTATTCTGTTTTTGTTTTTAATTTGACAGTACGCGGCAAATGTGACGTTTGTTTTGGCGCGAAAGGTTATCAATCGTAATGATTTGACAGATAATAAAGATATTTGGGCACAGGAAAATTATTTTCAATTCCTTTTTAATGATCGTGGTTTTATAGTGATTATTTTAGTATTATTAGTCGTTATTAATTATTTACGATTTCAACACGTTTGCCTAACGGATGTAACTGTCTAATATACTGAGGTGTTTACATTTAAACATTGGCAGACCGAAAATGAATTCAATATCTATTTAAATGAAAATTTTATTAAAGTTTGCTTGCGCGTCTGAGAGAACTTAATCTTTTATGATGAATAGCTGCATTGAGATATTAATTTACATTTTTTTCTTTCACTAGTTGTCTGTTTTATGTACTTTTTATTACATAGTTAGATGAGCTATGTGTTATTTATGACAGTTAATAAAAGTAGTGAATAGAGCTTTTAAACATGTTTATAAAACGTCTTTCCAAATATTATTGCGCTTCTTACAGAAAGTAGACCGACACACATCGTTCTGTGCTTCGGAAAGCACCTTAAGCCGTTGGTCCCCGCTGTCATACGTGGATCTGTGACAGTCGTCACGGGTCGTCAGAAGCTTGAAAGTCTGACAACCAGTCATACCAAGAAGTACCGTATTACCCAGTTACTGGGTTGTGGAGGTCAAATAGGCAGTCGCTCCATGTAAATTACTGGTATTCAGCTGCATTCGGTTAGACTGGAAGCTGACCCTAACATATTTGGCTAGGCAGATGATGATGATGACAAAAAGTAGATCAGGGAAGATCAGGCGCAGGACCATCATGTCTTCCGAGGCACTTGAGTGTCACACCACGAACTTCCAAACTCCTGGCTGCTACTGAGAAAGTTGGGCTGGAAAAACCCTAAAACACTTTTTTCCAGACCTAGGAATCGAATCCAGGACCCTACGCGCAGTCGCGCTACCGACCATGACAGCAACGGGGCAGATTATAATTCTATAAGAAATGGAGTACAAATATATTATAGCCAGCAGTCTCCCCGCGATCGCGTGATTTTTCTTACTGATCCTTAATATTTTATAATAAAATATAGCCTTAGCACTCAGTGATAACGTAGCTTCCAATTTGTGAAAACGTTTTCAAATTCGGTTCAGCAGATCTAGAGATTACTCCCTACAAACTCACAAACTTTATCACTTCATAATATTACTATCTATATATAAGTATAAATTAAGTAATTTAGTACAGCGATATTTTCGCGCGACATTAGCGCCGATTTCCTTGTTCACAAACTAAACTAAAATTAGACTATTTCTATCTTTTTCTGTCCAATACAATTAGAAAGGGGCGGAAGTAGTCAATTTTATTTAATCTAAAACTTCCATGCTATTTCAGTTGACATGTCAGAACGCATTGATTAAAAACACGGAAAAGTTCAAGGCAAAACTATTTTAACATCTCTAACTTAGTTCTAAAATATTACCGTCCTTTTCTTTCGCTGTATGTTAGTAAGAGATGAAAAATCGCGTCGGAGTCTGGATTTGTGCTCGGTTGTTGGCAATAGGCTCGCCCTCTATTACATGGGACTTAAACATAACTGGCGAAATGTGTGTGTACAAATGGGTACATCTCTGCTTAACCCTTCAGGGATTACAGGCGTGACGTATTTTATGACCTTTTGAAATTTGACCAGGTTGCAAAATTTCATCTTATATTGTTATTACATGTGACCAGGAGAGTTATAATAAATATGGATGGATGGAGAGTAAGAAAGTCAAAGGAAAGATGGATGGATTGTGTGAAGAATGATATGAAAGAAAAGGGAGTCAGTGATAGCAGGACGGCTGACAGGACAAAGTGGAAGAAGTCAAAGTCAAAACATTTATTTCTATTACACCAATTACAGGCACTTTTGAATAGTCAAGGAGTCTGTCCGTTAGTCAGAAAGTTGAAGCTAGTTGCTCGTTCCAAAACGGAGGTAGGCCTCTATGGAGAAGTACGAGCAAGAAACTCCACGGCACTCTTTTAAAGTAGGTTTTTACTAAATCCTGGTTACATTATTCTTGTTGATTCTACATCATGTGATCACAATGAAGAAGAAATCGTGTTGCGCCAACCCCAAGCAACATGGGACAAGTGCAGGAAGATGATGACTGTTATTATAAAACTATTTTTAAGTCATTGTTTATGTCATTTACCTAAACATTATTATTTTCCCTATTAAAGCAATAAATAGATATAAAATTGTATGTTTTCCTTAATGCACTGAGCACCTAAGTTCCATTTTAGTTAATATATTGAATTATGACCCTTCAAACCATGATTTGACTGTCTGTCAATTTTTCTTACCGATCTCTAATTTTTGTAAGTGTAGCTTCCCAACAGTGGAAGAATTTTTCAAATCGGTGCAGTAAACAAACAAACTTAACTTACTTATTTTGTAATAAATATTACAATACTGTTATGAATTTTGATCTAAATGTCATCGAAATATGCTTGAATAGATACACAAATTATAAACTATTTCGTACATCGATACCTGCGCAAGCTCCCCATTACTGACGCTTGTCAAGGCTCATCTTACGTGGCGCGTATTATACTGTACTTTATACGTCAATGCCCTGTAACCCGGCTTGTATTAATGTGCTAAGTACTTTAGCTTTAAGCATTATGTAACATCTTTTTATACGCATTATAATATAAATATGAATATGACTATGAATATGACTATGAATATGACTATGACTATGAATATGAATATGAATATGAATATGAATATAAGTATGAATATGAATATGAACATGAATATGAACATGAATATCAATAGATATCAATATGAACATGAAGTACTCATTTTGCACTGCGATGCATCCCGCCCGCGCCCTAACCCGCTACGAAAAGACACAGTATGCACAAACCTTTAAATAAAAATCACATCATCAAGCAATCAATAACAATAGACACCCACTAACATGTTAGTAGTTAACTACTCTATACACGTAGGAAATAAACCCTTTTCTCTGTCCGACGTTTACGATTCTCACAAGATAATAAACAGCTGATACAATTTATTTTTACATCCAATATGGAGGAACTCAAATAAAACATGAGGTAAGTACAGCATGTGGCTTGTAAACGAGCAGAAAGAATTATATTATTTTGATTTAAAACGCGGAGGGACTGGAAAGCAGGGAAAATAAAAAAATATTGGTCGAAGTCCAAGTCGAAACATTTATTTCAATCAGACCATTTACAGGCACTTTTAAATTGTCAAGGAGTCGGTCAGTTAGTCCGAAAGTTGAGGCTAGATGCTCATTCCAAAACGTAGGCAGGCCTCTATAGAGAAGAACGAGCAAGAAACTCCACGGCACTCTTTTAAATTAGGTTTTTACAAAATCCTGGTTGCATTATTCTTCTGGTCAAGTGTGAGTCGGACTCGTGCGGAGAGGGTTCTGTACGAACGCACCGTAGGTACTTATATTATGAGCGTTTACGCCGCCATTTTATATACAAACTTTCAAGTCCTTGTTTTTCAAAATAAATGAACGGATTTTAATGGAACTACCTACATATAAGCGGGATACATAGGTCTCAAATGTTATCGATCACATTTTCGAATAGTCTCATTTAAAAAAGATAATTTGAAATTACTAAAAGTAATTAGTAAAGTTTGTATAATCAATATACAAATTACTTTAATTAGTGGTCGCAAGCGCGACTGCTGTGCATGAGGTCTTGGGTTCGATTCCCAGGTCGGGCAGTGTTATTGGGTTTTTCTATCAGGAATTTCTCAGTAGGAGCCTCGGAGTCTGGATTTGTGCCCGGTTGATGGCAATAGGCTCGCCCCCTATTACATGGGACTAAAAACATAACTGGCGAAATGTGGGTGTACTAATGGGTACACCTCTGCCTAAGGCTTCGGGGATTACAGGCGTGATGTTATGTTATGTTATGTTATACAAATTACTTGTATAATTGAAATACAAATAAAACACAAAAAATGTTACTAATAATAATTTATTTTAAATGTCAGATGACATGATTCATAATGGTTAGTAACAGGAGCTTATAAACTATGTTAGTAGGTACAGAGTTACACACACAGGTACAAAAACATAAATAACAAATTAAAACATTACATTTGACCTTCCAAACCAAAATATTAAATATTTACCCATTACTGTGAAACATTACTGTGAAACATTACTGTGAAACATTACTGTGAAACATTACTGTGAAACTATTTTTATTTTAGCAAACTTGGCGCGTGTTATTGGTTTTTAGCAGGGTTAATTTTGATTTTTTACTAATTTTATTTTATTAACATGTAATTAGTTTAGCTAGCTACTTTATAGCATGAGTTACTCCTTATAAAATGATCTATCTGCCGGTGAATGTCCCATTAAAATCGGTTCAGTCGTTACGAAGATTAGCCGAAGATACAGACATACAAAATTCTTAAAAAATGTTTTTTTTTTAATAAACATTCGCATTTAGAAAAAGCATTTATTTTAACATTACAAACTGACACTTCAATCTTTTTTATTTGTAGGTATGTGAAAATGAACTGTTTCTGGTAGCATGCTTACACGCAAAATATTGTGGTTTCAGGTGCATGCAACAGTGCAAGGATCGTGGAAGTATTTATCTTGTTTCCAATTAATTACTCGATTTCCAACTCTATAACCGTACCTAATAGTACTCTTCCCGCGTTCGCGTGACTTTTCTTACGGATCCCTAATTTTTTGTTAATGAATACAGTTTATGTCAACCGGGGCTAGTGTAGCTTCTAAGCTTCCCAATACTGAAAGAATTTTTCAAATCGGTTCAGTAGATTCGGAGCCTATTCAATGCGAAAAAACAATCAATCTTTTCTCTTTATATTATAATATTATACAATATTATTACTATTACTATAGATAGTATAGACTGCTTGTAGAAGTTTTAGTTCAAAGTAAAAATATTAGGTACTCTGTCTAGCCTTTGGGCCAATTTAATATTTGATCAAATTAGTTTCGTCTTTCAAGAGCTGTCGGAAGCCGTATTCGTATAAAATGAATTGGTTGAAGCCTGCCAAGTAGGTGTAGGTGACGTAGTGTATGATTTTGATGGTACATAGTCTTTGAACCAATCAGAAAGTGCGGTTTTTGGAAGTTTTTTTATGATGATGAAAGTGTCCGCCATTTTATATTATTCTAAAGAGGTTTACTAATGCGTTGCTTTTTAAATATTTTGAAATTCAAACTCCATGTTCGTTTTATTACCTAAGTATAATTTTAAATTTAAAAAAAGGTAGTAAAAATGGCGAATTTAACTAAATCAGTAAAGACGAAATTCACCTTTAGCCCTTATTAGGTATAATTATTTCTAAAAAGAATTACTCATATACTGACATTTCAATAATTACCAATCCCTCATGAAATACTTAAATAGGTAGGTACGTATCTTTATTTTCCAAGAAGTTTGTTTTAACCATTTTTCTAAGAAAACGGTTACCGGTACCTAATTTTTTAATCAAATGCTTCAAATGTTACTATTTATTTATTTGGGTTTGGCGCTGGAACGCACTTCTACCTACAAAACTTACAAACTCTTTGGAAAAACCTCATTTTTTTTCTATTTTCTCATAATAAAGTAGAGGTGACATGCAAATAGTATGTAGGTACGTGTGTCTTTGGTTGAATACTACTAAACTGAAATGTACAATACTATGACTCCTTGACCTACCAAATCTTGATGTTAGTGCTATAAACCTATTTCACCCGGTGGCTAGTTCATCGTAAATGTCTTGAGTGATGTTTGTATCGGCCGTGTATTCTTTTTACGACCTTTCTCAGCTATCTTTACGGAGTCATTGTGAATTTTATTTGTCCCTATGACCTCTTTGAGGTCAATGAGGTCTATGCATTAACATTCTCCCACGATGAATTTAGGAGAAGTGTTAGCTTGTGGTGAGCTGTCATCCAACGTAATGCTTAATGATTAACGACTCAAACTCACTTCACCTAAACTTAGCTATGGAGATTTTTACAGAATAGCACTGTAGGTTGCATCTATGCCTTAGTGCGTGTTTGTTGGATTCGTAGCGTCTAAAACCGGTTTAACAGAACAATAGAAAATCAATTGTCTCATTACGTGGGAATTGAGAAATTAATACCCTGTAAGAATTCATAACCGCTTAGTAAAATAAAAAACTTTTATTTTTACAATACAAACAGACACCTAAATTTTAGTTATTTGTATGTATAAGAAAAATCACGTTTCAGCATATTTTGGCGCTTAGTAATAAAATAGTTAAAAATTGACCAGATATTTGACTACAATCAAATTGGCTAGTCCTGAAAACTCTTGATAACGATGTTGACCTTTGCTTCAGCACCTAATTAAAATGGCAATTCGCCACCCTGCCACAGCAAGTGACACGTTAAAATGTAGTTACAGATCCTAACTGGCCCTAACTCTGTTTATAGAGCAACGGATAGCGTAATAAAATCTTTGTTTAGGTATTTTCGTTACAGATAAGCGGTGATAAAAGGGACTTTCCTTTTATAACATGTTTTGCTAAGATTTTTCTTTTTTTGTGATCTGTAGTTCTCAGGACATCAATACTTCCATACTAATTTTATAAATGCGAAAGTATCTTGGTCTGTCAGTCTTACGGTTTCAAGACCGAACCAATACCTTGAGGTAAGTTTGTACTCCAAGAAAGGACTTGCAAAGGGTATTTTTTATTTCACGACTGCATCTGCGTCCGCAATATCCAACAATACGGACGAAGTTAAGAACAAGAGCTAGTTTCATAAAAGGATAGAAGTCGTAGGTTTTTAAAACTAAATGCTGATAAATACTTCATTTCAGAAAAGGTCTTATAATATGTTGATGATGGCCTCTTGCTGATGGAATCTTCGAAATCTAATAATCGCCATGCTTGGCCCAAGGAAAAAGTGGCTGTCTGAGACGGTTGCAATATTACTACCAATTTCAATGATATTGATTGAGTTTTCATAAAAATAGGTAGGAAACTAAGCACATTAAACATTTAGCATTTTAGGAAATCTTTAAAATGGTAAAAGTTTACTGTGTCACCTATTTTCATGTGTGTGATAACAAAATAGTTACCTACCTATTAATAAAAATACAAAATGAGGTAAACGAATTTTGTTTGTCTGTTAAAGCTTATTTGCTTTGCGTGCAAACAGACAGATTGTAATTAGCTCCATCTATGTTTAGCTCAATGTCGATTATTCCGTTCCATTGCCATACTACAAAAATTGTCATATATGTTGAGCGGCATTTTATGTGTGTCTCTTTTGCTCATAAGAAACTAAAATAGCTCTATCCTTTTCTGCTGTCACTATTCAAGATTTGACAACTTTGACAATTCAAATTTAAAGCGCGGTAATAATTTATGCGTGTTTGATTTTCAAACTATTAAAATAATGCAGAAATAATCGTTAAGTTAAAATTAACGTGAAAAATAACCCAATACGGTGACGTTTACTTATCGATTATATATTTATCTGATATCAGTTATACTGAAATTGCGTTTTTTCTTAGAATAGTTAGCAAAACACACTATGCCGAAAGTAAAATTACATTTAATTGCTGCTGCTTGTGAGAATATGGGCATTGGAGTAAATGGAGCGCTACCATGGCGTTTGAAGTAAGTCCATTTAGTTAAAAAGCCTAAAAACAATAATATCTTAATTTATTAAGATTACCACATTCTTCTAGTTAAGTTAGGTTAACTTAGCTATTTCAGAGGCTTAACCCCGAGTAGAAATTAATGTCTATTAACTGTCATTAAAAGTCCATAATGGCCTACCTATAGTTCTAAAGAATTTTTATTTCAGACCTTTTAATGTACCATATTTTTATGAATAATAAAAATGTTATTTTCTAATAAGTTCTCTTTCTTTAAAATGTTACAGCACAGCTGTATTTTGTTTAGAGCTATATTTTGCGCGTTACTTTTGAAGCCTATAGAGAGAAAGCCTATTGGAACCAGAAGGTTCCCTTTGCTAGGGAGAAATTCAACACTATCTGTGATGGAGTCCAAAAATATGCCTGTTTAGATATGCTTCATTTATATCAGCCGAAAGACGGCCTCTGCTGGATATAGGCCTCCCCTAAAGATAACCACAATGACTGGTCCTGCTCTGCCCAAATCCACCAGTTTTCTGTGACCTTTATCAAATTATCAGTCTACCTCGAGAACTGCTCCTGTAGGTATATCAATATTAAATTAATTAAATAATAAATAATTCCAGCTCATTAATATTCTATAGAAGGTACACACCTTAGAAGGTGATCACCTTACTTTTATAAATCCTATCTTCTTTCTTTCATTCCTATTGGCAATTTCAAACTGATATTAATTACTATTTCTGCTCACGACTTCGTCCGCCTCAAAGTTGATTTCTTCATACAAACTTTGGACCCCGTTTTATCCCCTAAAAGGATGAATTTTGGAAAATCCTTTCTTAGTGGATGTCTACTAATTATAATCTTCCTCCATGGTATATGCCTGGTGAATGAATGAGTGACCTTTCTCTTTTATATTATATTTAGATTAATATTACTAGCTGCTTCGGTGTATGCATGGTTTTTTCCATCCATGTTAACTTATGTCTTTAGTTATTGCTCCACTCCTGTTTGTTATAGCGTGATGTCAGCTTGTGTATACATACAAAAATATAAAGATTATAATTCAATGTTTCAGGAAAGAAATGGCTTATTTCCAAACAATGACAACGAAGGTGTCAGATCCATCCAAAATAAATGCGGTCATCATGGGCCGTAGGACATGGGACTGCATTCCTGATAAGTACAGGCCGCTGAGCAACAGAGTCAATATTGTGCTGACACATCACGTTGATAGCTTGCAGGAGAAGGTAATTTATATGGGTTTTAACAAGATAACATAAAATCACTGCTGTAATCCTGAAGGGTTAGGCAGAGGTGTACCCTACACCCACCATTTGCCAGTTATCTATAAGTCCTATGCAATAGGGGGCAAGCCTATTGGCATCAACTGGGCACAAATCCAAACTCCAGGGCTGCTACTAAGAATATCCTAATGGGAAAAAAAAACCAATAACACTTTGCCTGACCTGGGAATCGCACCCAAGACTTCATGCTTAGCAGTCACGCTTTGCGACTAGACCACCGAGATATGGGACTTAAAAACGTTACTGGCGAAATGTGGGTGTACTAATGGGGGATGTATCTACTAATGGGTACACCTCTGCCTAACCCTTCGGGGATTACAGGCATGATGTTATGTTATGTTAAAGATGGTCCATAGTATTTCTTGCTCATTCTTTGCCATAAGAACCTACTGGTTAGAATAAGCAGCATGTAATAGTGTAATAGTAACAGAAATCGCCATATTTTGCATTTGAAGCAACAAATCAGCGCTTATTGATCTTATCAACATGTCTTAACCACTGAAGGCTGACTGCCATACCAGTAAACCAGAAAAATAGAAAATCAATTGTGTCTCATTACGTGGGACACGAAGTATTGAGTGCTCTATGACCTTACCAACATCTACAAAAGTAGATAAGTTTTTATTTTGTCACCAGCAGACACAAATGTAGATAACATTATAAAGAATGATATAATATCTGTTTGTCTTACTAATTAATGTTACAAATATTTGGAGATGATGTCACATCTGACGGTTATGTAATTCTGTTTTTATTATTTAATTTACTAGCTTCTGTCCGCGATTTCGTCCGCGTGATATTTTTCACGCGAGTTAAGTTATGTCTTTGCTTACTGTTCCGCTGTCACAGGTCTTAGCGTGATGTTATATAGCCTATATTATTCCTCATGAATCTAGCTATCACAAACTAAAAGATTTATTCCAATCTGGCTGGTGGTTTCAGAGATAAGCGCGTTTAAACAAACAAAAAACTCTTAATATTTATTTTTAGTATAATTTTTTTATATAAAGTTTGTCCCTTTCTCCATCTTTCTAGGTCCCCAAAGGAGTGGTGGTGGTTCCAGGTCTTGATGAAGCAGTCAAATACATCGAGGGTCGAGAGGATATTGAATCAACCTGGGTAATTGGGGGATCTTCTGTATATGAAGTGAGTATGGTAGAGATAAACTACAATAAAATGGCGCGCCCCTCCACTATTCAAAACGTTTGAAAATATTTACAAAACTCACAACGCATGTGTGCGTACTGAGACGGCTCTCGAAACAAAAACAAATCAGCGATTTGTTGCTCGACTAGCGGCGTCATTAATTACTCATTATTGTTAGCATGGTGCTCCACTGACAAACTCTATGAAAATGACACGTGCGTTGTCTTGCGCGGTCGGCTAGTTATGATTAGTTGACCAACGAATATATATTTTTTTCTCATTCCAGGCAGCTATGAGCCACCCTAACTGTGGCAAGATCTACCTCACAGAGATACAGAAATCTTTTGACTGCGACACCTTTTTCCCGAACATTGATAGGCAGCAGTTCCACCTGGTCGATGAGGAGGAGATCCCCGGGGAGAGGCAGCTAGAAGGTGACATCAGCTACTATTTTAGAGTTTACAAGAAATTGTAAAAATAAACTATTAATACTGCTTGACCTGGGAACCTAACCCTATCTCTTAAAACAGTACCTTTTTAATATTACTTTATAATGTCTTTTGTTGGATTTTCAACTCTCGGCGCTGAGCCTAGCGTTGAAAATCGATCAGTGAAGTAATTTTTAAAATAATACTGTTTTAAGAGATGGAGGACAGGGGGCCTGCCCTGTGAATCGAAGTTGGGACGACGCGCTGAGTCGTCCTACTTGTACAGTCAGCAACAAAAGTCGATTAACATTGTTACTTTATTATATCATTTAAACAGACGCTAAACACATAATGTACTGACTTTCAGAATTTCAGGCAATAGCTAAGGGTTTATTTCATCTTAATTTTATATTCATTGCGTTTTACTTTTAATATTGCATTTCATAATTAGCATTTAAAAATCATAAATGTTAATCGACGTTTGTTGCTGACTGTACTTTAAATTTTACCAATATTGCAGAAAAAAACTACCAAAATTGGTTCAGCCGTTTTGAAGCTACGATGCCACAGACAGATACACACGTTAAACTTATAACACTTCTTCAGTGGTTAATAAATATAGGTTTAATGAATTTGACGACACGATTGGCACAGTGTGTCGTATCGCGGGTTCGATTTTCACACGGAGCAAATTTTTAATGGCATATAGATAGTTCCTCTGGGTCTGGCTGTTTGTGTGTGTGAGTTTATATGCCTGTAAACATACTCACGATATAAGAGAAATTCCTAGTGCCGGGTCAACCACCATCTCTTAAAACAGTACCATTTTAATATTATTTTGTCATTTTTGTTGTTGGATTTTCAACTTTCGGTGCTGAGCCGAGAGTTGAAAATCAATTACATTCCATTAGCAAAGTAATACAAAATTAATATTGTTTTAAGAGATGGGGGGGAGAGGGGGGTAGAACTCCTGAGCAAAGTTTTGATAAAAGAAAAGAAAAAAAAAGATTTTGAAAATTCTAAAAGTTCTGAGATAAAATCTTTCTATCCTTAAGCTTAGGCTGCTGTTTATAAACAAGACTATATTTATTTCAAGCTTATTGTATTTTGAACTTTATTCGGACTTGAAAGAACTTTACGTTCTTCATTATGAAATTGATAACTCAGACTGAAAATGATAATTATTAATGTTGCTTAGAGCTTTCTTCAGCAATAATATTTTATTTATTTAGTTTAGTAAGTAAATGTCTTTGTTATCTATGTGCACCTAGCATTAATATAATTGGGTATAGATAATCTACTATAACATAGGCGCGCCCCTCCATATTACTATTTCAATGTGTGTAGTCACATCCGTATGAAAGAGTTTGTATGTAGTTGGTAAATAAGTAATTGTCTTCAGTAGCGGGCCGGCAGATTAAAATTTGTTTGTCAACTAATCATAAATAGCCGAACGCGCAAGACAACGCACCTGTCATTTTCATAGAGGATGCCAGTTTTAAATACTATCACAAACACTTTCAAACATTTTGAATTATGGAGGGGCGCGCCATTTTATTGTAGTTTATGTCTAGTTGACACCATTAGTTTCAAGAAGCAACTTCTACAAAAAAAAATACACTTTTTTCAGCAGAATCCAGATTAATTTTTAATTACTGTAAAATTTGATTTATTGTGTCTTTGAAATAAATAAATAGTAAGTCAATTAAGTTGGCAAATAAGTGACGTCACAATTCGATATTGCCATACAAAATGAATAGGGGAATTGCGTTTTATAGTATGTAACTGATTGCCGGTGTCAACTAATTATTTTTATTTGATAAGAATGCAAATCACAACAAACCACTAAACCGATTATTACAAAATAGACTGGTCATAATCTTACTGACTAGCCTTTTCCCGACTGTGTTGGGGTCGGCTTCCAGTCTAACCAGATGCAGCTGAATACCAGTATTTTACATGGAGCGACTGCCTATCTGACCTCCACAACCCATGAGTAATATTATAGCTTGTTTTTAAAATCTAGTTGTTGTATCATGTGCCTTCGGCTTTAGCCTTTGTCGTTGTGCTCATTGTCTATTTCCATTTTCTTATCACAGATTAAGTATTTCAATACATATTTTATTGTGTGTTGTGATTTAAAACCTCGGATGGTAATCTCAAACAATATTTAACTACCTCCTATTATATGTAAATGCAAGGGCCGATCCTGTCAGAGGAGGGTGGGAGGGAGCGTTCCCCCTACTAAAAAATGGTCTCGAAAAATGGAAGTAATTTTGTCATGTTAATATAAGCCTAAACAAAAAATGGCGACGCTAATCATTCCCTCTCACTCGCACACTATAATGTGCGAGTAAAAAGGCACGATAACATTTTGGCTACCTGTCATGTATTGATGACGACCCAAAAAGCACCACGGTCACGACTACATGACAGTGACACAGTGACATGACAGCCAGAATGACGAGCTGCTTTGTTTGGCTGCCACCGAATATATTTATAACACTGGAATCGATATTATTAAATATACAATTTATGCCGCTTTAGATGTTTGTAAAAAAACTTCGACGAAATTTTAAAATGTTGTAAAATTGATATAAATATAATAATTGTAAGCTTGTAATTTTTGTAATTGTTATTTTACAAATACATGGCGTTGTTGTAACTGTTTGTTTTTCATTTAAATCATAATAATCTGTCTAGCCTTTTCCCAACTATGTCGGGGTCAGCTTCCAGTCTAAGCGGATGTAGCTGAATACCAGTAATTTACATGGAGCGACTGCCTATCTGACCTCCACAACCCAGTCACTGGGTAATACGATACCACCCCTAGGTAAGACTGGTTGTCAGACTTTCGGCCTGTAACGACTGTCAAAGATCTATATATTATTATGACAGCCGAGACCAACGGCTTAACGTGCTTTCCGAGGCACGGAGGAGTCTTGGTGTGTAGAGATAATCACCCAACCAAATCAAATAAAACATCAAAATTGATTATTATTAACTTTTAATTGTTTATCAATTAATACAAGACTTATAATTAAATCTACGTACAACGCGTCCCTGAAAAAAAACCTTACGTGGGTAGTGAAGTGAAAATACTGAAAATTTTGGGACTTGTCGTTGTTAAAGTAGGTTAGGTTGAAATAAAGTTGAAATTATTCTCTTTTTTTCTATCGATTTTGCCTTTTTTAAGGATTTCATACCCAAAGGATGCCAAACGGAACAGTTTTACAAAGATTCCGTTGTCCGTCCGCTTGTCACAGGACAGTAACATTAAACCATAATTAGATACTTGAAATTTTCAGTGTGTGCTATGCCTTTACAAATAAATCGAAAAATTTTAATGCCAGTCGACTATCAAAATGGATGGTTAAACATGATAGTTTTTTTAATATTTTTCAAAATTTTTGTCTCTGATGTTTATCATTATAGTCATTAACTTGTCACCGTACCATTTTTTGGGATCGTCCTACAGATTTGATGGTCACTAGTATTTTTTAGTTGTTTTGTTTTTTATTTTAGTCATGTTTAATAAATTCCTTTGTCGTTATTTTTCAATTGAGGCGATGTTAGATAATTTCACAGTTTTTAAAGAGAATAATTTCTACATTACATTAGATTTTTTTTTTCAGAATAATTTTGTCAAATATTAATACTTACTAAAATTTAAACATAAAACCACTTATCAACTATAGCTATACTTAACACTAAGATACAACGCGCGCCCACGATTTTCACCTCTCACGCGAAAAACGTAAGCTTGCATACTATTTATTGAAAGAAAAAAATATTTCGAATATGAAACATTGCCAGAGACAACTAAAAAACAAACGTTCAAGTCTTACTGTGAAAGGTGTCAAAATAAAAAAAAAGTGTTACAAAGACTTGTGAAATAAAGGTGTAAAAATCCGAAATATTTTTAAAAATCTTTTTTTTTTTATTACTATAATTATATTTTTTTGTATTTTATATTTTTTAAGTTTTTTTTTTTTTTGCTCTACCCCGGAGCGGGTGAATATGATTAAACACGACGACGATACATATTAAGTTTTACAATAATAATAATAATATATAGGTAATAATAACATTGTTAAAGAAATTACTTAATTAATAATAAAGAAAATATATTTCTACAATAGTCAGTTTTGTATGGAAACGTAAAACACATAAAATTTGCGTTATTTTCAAAGCTGAAACCGTAGAAATAAAAGAAATAATTTTAATTCGAATTTCTTTTTTTAATATCCACTAATATTGTTTAAGCAAGATCTCAATTTACGCAAAATAAAATCGTAAAGCAGAATAAAATCCTACTTTTCCGAGTTAGCTACATTCAATTTTCATACTCGAAAATCCGAGTTACAACTCGGTTTTTTTTTACATTGAATAAAAAGAAATTCGTATTAATAGTCATACAATAATACGCTAAATATCTAATACTACAGACTTGTCGATGCCTTACTATAAGCAAGCCCTGGTGATAATATTCATTAATATGAGAAAACGTGCAACTTTCAAAATACTGTTTCTAGATTAAACGAAGCTACATGGTGACGTCCAACTCGAAATTTTCGAGTTTTCGCAAGAATCGGAAATTCTGAAAACGAGACGCCGAGATTCGGACAAGCCAAACTATATCAACGTCTTCAGATATTAAATAGACTTTTTCAAATAACTCGAATATTCGAGTTCCAACTCGAAATTTTCAAGTTCGATGGTACTAAGATTACAAGTTTTACTCTAACGTTTATAGTTTTAAATTTCCGACTTTACGAAACTCGAAATTTCCGAGTGTTACTGCATATTGTAGTGCAGGAATATGTACTCGGGGTTGTTGATTTCCTGTGGCATTTGGGGGGAGGTCGGGGCCAGCAGCTGGAAGCCCATGAACATGAAGGTGCGGAGGATAGTCGCGCGGTCCGGACGGCTCTTAAGCACACAGATGATGCAACTGGAAAAACCATAATGGCGGTTATTATTTCTAGTCATAACATCCTGTAATTTCCGAAGGGTTTGGCAGAGGTGTACCCATAAGTACACTCACATTTCGCCAGTTATGTTTAAGTCCCATGTAATAGGGGTGAGCCTATCGCCATCAAACGGGCACAAATCCAGACTCCGAGGCAGTTACCGTATCCTTGGATGCACTTCCATAGTGCATATAGAGATAATTATAGTTGGTGATGTTTTATTTCATCTTAAAGCTGTCTATGGGGCCTCTGCGAGTTGGCTTTGGCTCTTTGAACTGCTTTAAAGGCCCGAGACCCGAGTTACATAAAAGAAAAGGCTAGACAGGTGAAGATATACTAACTTGTTACAACCGAGCCTCTCTTCAGCGAAGTCAAGCAGGAGCATGAAGCTCTCCTTGCTGCCTGACTGCAGTACACCCGGCATGCGCAGGTAGATAGTGCCTCCTTGCACCACCTGCAAACCAAGGAATAAAACATAAAGCCAATGATTTATTTGACACCACTACAGGATTATTTTTAAAACACCAGCAACCTGAAAAAAGGTCATTATGCAACAGCTGATTTTTTTTCATGATTTCATGATTGGTCCCATTGTAAAAGTTGTTCATAATGATGAGTGCAATGACCCCTTTTCAGGTTGCTGGTATTTTAAAAATAACCCTATATATTCCTCATGCTCTAGGATGGTGCCAGTGACATTTGTAAAACTGTTGCTTTTGACTCTTGGAGGTTACGGGGATTTATAATCATTATTGTATATTTTAACTGCACACTAATATCATAGTCGTAAAATACGGAATCAGTAAGAAGTAAATAACTAGTAAATTAAATAATGTCACTGACATAATTATGCGATTCTGAGATCCATAGATGAATTGCTGACATGTGTCACACGCACCATCATAAAACGTATGTAATATAAACAATAACGTCGTGATTCCTCTCATGCTTGAGTTTGTGGGTTCAAATTCCGGCAAGTACCAATGAGACTTATTCAATTCATATGTACTTTCTAAAGTTTATCTTGGACGTCACTGACATTGGTGAAGGAAAACACCATGAGGAAACCTGGACCTATACCAGCCTATTACCGTCTCACTCAAACTATTTTAGAGGCTCTTGAGGCGGTTTAGAAACTCTAACACTAGGGTGTGTAGTCGTAAGACCTTACTGCCCATGATAAAGAAGAAGATCAATAATTTGATTTTAGCCTAGAAATAAAGATTAATTTTTTGGTAACTATACAATAAAATTGTAAGGTTTTAGTTTTTGAATAGAATAGTGAGTCAAAAGAATAAGTGGCTTCAAAATTTGCTATTGCCACACAAAATCTGTATGTATATATGTATGTATTTTCTGTATCTGTGCACCTACTTTGTTTTTGTCTCTGCATCACCCTAAGGTAGACTGGTAGAAAATGCCTAAGGCATTAAGTCCGCCTTTGTACAGTGTATTTTTTACATGTGCATAAAGTTTTAATAAATAAATAAATAAAATCTAAGTAAGATTTTCAATACCATCAGATTGCTTGAAAAGTGATTTTATTTAAAACTTTTACTATTTAACTTTTATTACTTCAGACTATATAATTTAACTTTCACTTTTATTATAAATAATTACCATTTAATTATATAATAATTAATAATGTAAAGGTGACGTAGGCACCTCTATCTAGAGGTTATCTATAGTGTCAATGCACTTTGATATCTAACTACCCAGTTACAGATAATTTTGTAAAATATATATTTACTAAGTTTTACATATCGTAAGGAAGCCTGAACTTACTGTTCCACTCAAACCATGTCAGAGGCCCTTGAGGCGGTTTAGAAACTCTGACACTGGGGTGTGTGGGGTCGTAAGACCTTACTGCCCACACGATAAAGATGAAGACTAGGTTTTACTTGGAATTTTGTCCACGAGAATTTACTTCTGAATCCAATTTTTTTTTAATCTTTATTATTATTGTTTATTGAACTAAAGGCCAATACAGACCAATTATTAAAATAAACTGTCGGTTTTCAGACGCAGACGAAGTCGTGGAACAAAAAGTAGTCTCCAATACAGACCAATTATTAAAAAAACTGTCGGTTTTCAGACGCAGACGAAGTCGTAGAATAAAAAGTAGTCTATGTCTTTTCTTGGGGTATGTATTTATTTAAACTTTATGCAAAAAAAAGGTACAAAGGCGGACTCAATGCCTTAGGCATTCTCTACCAGTCAACCAAAGGTGGCGAAGAGATGTTATCTCTTCGCCACCTTTCATGTCATGGTACGTGCGAAAACTTGCACATACATACAAAAACTCACGCCTTTTTCCCATGGGGATAGGCAGAAACTACAGAACGCGACCTGCTACGATCCTTACATACTCCTTTCGCCTCATCTACGTTCATACATCTCGTCAATGTATGAACGAGATGTACAAAAAATTGTACATGAGAGAATCATTGAAATAAGAGATTTAAAAATCATTGAAAACAAATAATTTTCTAAATAAATTTAAACGTACACAAGTATGTATCCTTTTTCCGAACTGCTACGAAAAGGAACTTATGCCATACCAAATTTTATCAAAATCGGTAAATTCGGTCGGGAAAAATCTTATTGTAATACTCACAGCTTCCCAGCGGTTAACAGTGTTCTCAGTGAGGAATATCTTGAAATCCACCTTCACAGGCTGCCTGTCCTTGCGTTCGAGGATCTTGCTGATGACCTGGAGTTTGATAAAATGCTTTATTAGTCGTTGATAAGGTCCAAAATTCCTGAGTCGCCAATTTTGGAAATAAATAGAATATGTAATTGTTTTAATATTAATACCGAATGTCACCTATACTATGTCAAAGAACTCATAAACGGCTGGGCTGAATTTAATGAATGTTTTTGGGTGTGTGTTCCTGGTTGGTCCAGATTTATACGTAACATCACGCCTGTAATCCCCGGGTTAGGCGGAGGTGTAACCATAAGTACACCCACATTTCGAAAGTTATGTTTAAGTTCCATATAATAGGGTGCGAGCCTTTTACCATCATCCGGACACAAATCCAGACTCTGAGGTTGCTACTGAGAAATTCCTGATGGAAAAACCCAATGACACTGCCTGACCTGGGAATTTAACCCAAGACCTCATGCTCAGCAGCTGATTGACGTTGTATATCTAGTGGTTGTGACTGACCTGCTCCCTGCGCTGCTGGTGGATGGCTGGGTGTCCATGGGGCGGTGACTGGGACTCGGTGATGAGGCTCTCTGCGCTGCTCGCGAGTGAACTCGCGCTGGCCCATAGTAGGGCACTCAACAAGTCACCTGTGGAACACAGACCATCAGTCACTGTAAGCAATTATGAATAATATAAGATAAAGTTAAATATTTTTATTTAAATTTATTATTGATCACAATCATGCAGATAATCCCATTAAAATTGTATTATTGAATTAAATAAATGCCAAAATAATAATAAAAAAATGGTATTTGTATCCTTATACCTGATACCTATAGGCATAAGCTGTTATAGCTGGATAGTAATTCTAACACATTTGGCATATTATTTTAGTTTGACGTAATTTTATTAATGAAAAACTAGCTATTGTATGCGACCTTGTCCGTATCAAAGTTGATATAATTATTATCCCAAAGTAAACGTGCGTTTTTTCCAGGATAAAAAGTACCCTACCCTAGGTAAAATTACAGTTAGTTTAAGCAGAACTAAAGCTCAGTTGTTGGTATACTCACGGTTGTTGTCGTCGTGGGTGGGTGTTGATGGGGTAGCGGGGCTCGCGGCCCCGCCACTCACCCCTCCGGGCGGTGCCGAGCCGTGAGCCGGAACATCAGGACCACCTGTGAACACTCCTCGTTAGAGCCACACATTTTTCACAGCACGATTTTGAAATCGCATTTTTGGTGCCATTTTTAAGGCGTCAGAAGCTGTGCTTCTTGAATGTAGCCAAATTATTATTGTTCAAAAAGAGTAGTTATGCCAATGGAATTAGGACAATTATTCTGACGTAGATCAATGTACGCATTAGAAGAATAATCGCTTAAGGCGCTGACAACAACTGAAGTGCGGTCTCTGTCAGACTGCATATAAAAGAAAGGGAAGCGCGATATCACAACGCTTCTAATTTAAAATATAATATGAAATTGTGTTCTTCTTTTCGTGTCGCTTGACTCGAATTAAATTTTGTCCGTCTTTTCTCTATAATTAGATTCATTTAGATCTTGGATAGTGCAGGTAGTTGGTTCTAAAACGTTAATCATTTAGCATTGAATGCCAAAGTAAGTCTAGTTAATATTTTTACTCGAAAACGCGTTTCGAAATCATACACCGACTCAAAAATATATTCAAGATCAACATGATATTTTTTCTTCCACTCTTCAGATCTGGCTATGTTTGATATAATTTTATTCGAAGTGTTCGGGTCATGTCAGCGTCTTAATGAACAATTTTATCTCAGCACAACGTATCAACTACGTCACAATACATGCACTATATGATATCATGAAGCATGTAACTGTTCTGATAACTAGTTTGATCAACAGGTCAAATAGTTGTGGAACTTATCTGCTCACACGTTGGGTCTAAAGTTCTGTAAGTTACGTCTAAGTAGACTTAGTGACGTCTATGAGAAGATAATACGACGTAATCTAATACGGTTTTCTCTAAAACTATCTCATAAATTCTTAAAATATTAATCCGTTGAGGACTTAGAACTTTTTACAGTTTCCGGCGGAGTTTTTTACGGTTTTGGCGTAGTGTGGGAAGTTTGCGCATGAACTAAACATGATTTTAAAAAATACGGAAAATTCAAGGCAAAACTAATTTGACATCTCCAACTTAGTTCTTTAATATCACCGTCCTTTCCTTCGCTGTATGTTAGTAAGAGATATAAATTCTCTAAAAGGGGAATGGGCACCAATGACATATCAAATGATGGGTATTAGTATTAAAATTGTCCACTTACCACAGAGGCCCGGCACCCAGGCACAGCGAGAAACACTCGGCGTCCGAAGCCGACAAAGCTGAGCGCTTGCTCCCGGCAGCGCTCAGCGACGCGCTGTCGCCGCTGTAACAAAAGACAGTCGTTATAAGCACTGTCAACATAAATACAGCTGTCAGAGACGCTCGTGTTGTTACAAAAGACAGTCACTATAGGCGCTGACAACTTAACAAGGCTATAAAAAAAAAATGAGAACCTACTCTATTTTGAAAGCGTTATTATTACACGACTGCCCCAAAAAAAGGAGTGTTATGTGTTCAGGGTTAATGTATGTATGTATGTATGTATGTGAGATTCTTTATTCCACCATAACTTTTGAACGGCTGAACCGATTTAGATGTATGGGGTATCGTTACAATCCTTGCATCGTTCCGAGTAACATAGGCTAGTTAAAAATAAAAGGAATCCTGTGTGGTCACTTTAAAAAGTAAATTAATACCAGCCTCAATTTTTTTTTTTAATGAATCTGGTCGTGTGTATGTTTATCGTCTAGAATTTGATAAGTAGATTAAAAAAATATATAACACTGTAAATAAAAAACGTCACAAAAAAATCTGACGAGTAAACAAAGTACTATTTGTACTTTGTACAATTTTGGCAGTCGTGTTTTTTTAATTTTTTAAATTATATTAGCTTGTTTGAAAGCGTTATTAGCACTGTGAACATAATAATTAATAAAACGTTCAGAGTCGCTTGTTCTTTTTAACCGACTTCTAAAAAAGGAGGAGGTTCTCAATTCGGATGTTTGTATTTTTATTAAGACAGCCATTATAAACGCTGTCAACATAAGGATGCAGCGTTCAGTTGTTACATAAGACAGCCATCATAATGGCTGACAAAGTAACTTGACATAAGATAAATTAATTAAAATAAATAATGAAAAATATTTTATAAACAAAAGTGAGTATCTCTATTTTTGAAGTTAAAGTTAAAAACTACTGAATGTCGACACAAAATATTTTTAAAGGATGTTATTATATTTGATGCGTGTGTCTGTGTGTGGCATCGTAGCTTCTGAACAGATGAACCGATTTTGATTTTGTTTGAAAGGTAAAAAAGTTGGGAAATGTTCTTAGCTATGTTTGATGAAAATCGATCCAAGATATCCGCCCTTGAGGGTATTTTAAATTTTTTATACTTACTTTTTTTTTTAGAAAGCAACTTTGAAAAATAGAAAAAAAAATCATAAGTATTCGTACCCTCCAATATTCTTGCTTAAACATATGACATCACTTTCCAAATATTCACTCAACAAACTTAAATCACCAGCTTTCTTCTCAAAGTACACGTAATACGGCATTTTATATGAAACTTGACTACTAGCTTCAGAAGATGGAAAACTATTGTCTATTTTCCTCAAGACTTGAATAGTCTTGATAAATATTTGTCAGTATTATGACGAAGATTATTACAATTATGTTTTAGTATCTTACAAATATAATTAATGAGATTATAGTGTGCTTTATCTTTGTTTAAATAAGGTGTAAAATTCAAGAGGAAAGTGCACGAGAATCGTGAGGGTATATAAAATAGAAGAATAACAAGATGTACTAGAAAGTCAAAGTCAAAACATTTATTTCAATTAGACCATTTACATGACTTTTGTATTGTCAAGGAGTCGGTCAGTTAGTCCGAAAGTTGAAGCTAGTTGCTCGTTCCAAAACGGAGGCCTCTATGGAGAAGAACAAGCAAGAAACTCCACGGCACTCTTTTAAATTAGGTTTTTACAAAATCCAGTTACATTATTCTTGTTGATTCTACATGTGAAGCCATGGCAGTTAAGAGATGACCATCCAAACTGACAGCACTCGTTCACGAGCGTGACGCATGGATCAGCACCACTTAACCATCTTGATGGGAGCCAAATGATCCAACACACGCGCCACCATTAGCTAGACATTTAATGGCAATAGGCTCGCCTCCTATTACATGGGACTTAAACATAACTGGCGAAATGTGGGTGTACTAATGCGTACACCTCTGCCAAACCCCTCGGGAATTACAGTCGTGATGTTATGTTATATCAGCACAGTGAAAGTCAGTGAGTTAGGTCCCTAAAAAGAGATGTTAGTCGATCTGTCTAAAAAATAAGCGTTCAGAGAGATAGGCTATCTGTCTTATCAAATAGAGAGAACAGGTGATAACGTTGATAGCGTACGGTTATTGTTACTGATAACAGTGGTATTGTAACACGTTTTAATCTAAACTGCAATGCCAAAGAGATGTATTTCAGATTTTTGGTACAAGTGTACTTAAAATGTCGATTACATACAAAATTTGTGAAGCACCATTTATTATCGAAATAAACATAACATCACGCCTGTAGTCCCCGAAGTGTTGGGCAGGGGTGTACCCACTAGTGCACCCACATTTCGCCAGTATATTTAGAGTGCCATGTAATATGGGGCGAGCGAGGCTGCTACTAGGAAATACCTGATAGAAAAAGCTAATAACACTTTGCCCGACCTGGAAATCGAAGCTAAAGGGAGATAGGGGGAGAGAGAGACCGACTGAGGAGAGAGATAAGGAGGCAGATTTAATAATCCTGTTGTAGTTGGCATCTTTTGAGTACAGACTACAGAACCCTAAAAAAAGGTGACCTATCTTTAGACAATCAATCAATTTTAAAAATAAACTGTGAAAGCATAACTGCCAAAAGGCACTGAATATTTTTGTTATTATGTTGTTGAGTGGACATTTAATTAAGTACATAATATGTTCTAGCTGGCATGTCGCCTGAAATGATAATGGACGTACGATAATAATTTGTTTAAAAACAGCTCTTGTTTTGTTTACATTAAATACAGATTAATTACATAAAATCACGCCTTTTTCCCATGGGGGTAGCCAAAAATTACAGAACGCCACCTGCTACGATCCCTACATACTCCTTTCGCCTCATTTACGTTCATAATCTCGTCATACAAACACGCCGGTTACGAGTACTCCGCACCTGACCTTTCTGAAGGACCTCACCAATAAGGTCAGTGTAGGTTTTCCTAGGGCGACCCGTCCCTGCGTTGCCACTCACCTCTGCCATATAAATACCTTTTGTCAATCGTCTTTCATTCATCCTCTCAATAAGACCGAACCATCTAAGCATACCCTTTTCTATCTTTGTCACCACATCGTCTTTTAATCCGCAACAGTCCCGTATAACCTCATTCCTCACTCTATCGTTCAAAGTTACACCACACATACTCCGCGAGAGTTTATGCATGTATGTATTAATTATTGAGAGCCATAGTATTGAGAATTTAACACGCCATAAAGTTTAATTAAGTTCCTAAATTTTGCGAGGTTATTACTGAGAAAATTCCTGATGGAAAACCCAATATCACTTTACCTGACCTGGGAATCTGACTCTTATGATCAGTAGTCGCGCTTTGCATGGTAGATTAACGATTAGGTAATCCATATTAGGGCTGTCAACATCTAAATTGACGACGCCGAACAAAAAAAAACTTCAAAAACCCCAAACATTTGGGTGAAATAGTTTTTAACCGGACAATCCAAAAAAAAAATAGCCTTTTATTTGGACTTTGATTTAGTACGGCTTGATATACGTTTTATCTCAACTTTTTACATTGTAATAGAACATAATTAATTATTTGTTTACTTAGTCGCTGTATCTGGTCAACGTAAAAAACTTAACTAAGCATGTGGAAGCTTGTAATTAGCAAATGTCCCTACCCATGTATGATATTTATGTTTGCTATTACTTACAGACTACTAGCAAATATAAATATTATACATAGCTTTCTTTAACGTATATAAATAAATAAAAAAAATACAATAAAAAATCTCGTTGACCGCGGGAAAACACACACGTTGTGTTTCGACTAAAAACGCAAGTGCGGCGCGCACACACCGTATGTGTTTTTCTATGGCGAACACGCGAACAGTGGTAGCTAGCCGCACTTGCGTTTGGCGCAGCGAATGTTTGTCCGCAGTCAAAGGGTTAATTAATAGTCTTTTTGACAACCCCTTCCGGACGTCCGGACGCCCTCTAAACTAGGACAAATCCGGGGAAACTCGGACGGATGGCAGCCCTAATACATATAGGAATCCAACACACCTAGCTTCACAGTAAAAGTCAAATAGCAGGTATACTTCGCGTGTTCGTGTTGTAACAATCTCAAGGCTTACCGCCACAGCGACAGTTGCATGTTTATTTTATCGAAGCTAGCTCGAAAACCGCTAAACTATTTCTGATGGGAATTTCTTTTGATTACAATCTGGGTCACCTTGACATAAATGCGGTGTTTTCACGACATCTTGAAGTAATTGGTTGAGGAAATTTAGTGGCATACTTCAAAGGATTAATACGAGTTTTAATTAATGTCAACAAATATGGCGTCGATTATTTACTGACTTAATTAATTTCGGTCCTGTACTTTTAAATACAAGATAATTTTGCTCACAACTTCCACCGCGCGTTAGTCAAATCTATTAACATAACATCACGCCTGTAATCCCCGAAGGGTTAGGCAGAGGTGTACCCATTACCATCAGTACATCCACATTTAATCCCATGTAATAGAGAGCGAGCCTATTGCCATCAACCGGGCACAAATACAGACTCTAAGGCAGCTACTGAGAAATTCCTAATGGAAAAACCCAGTAACACTGCCGGACCTGGGAATCAAACCCAAGACCTCATGCTCAGCAGTCGGGTTTTGCGACCACTAGACCAACGAGGCAGTCAAATCAAATCTATTCTAATATAATAAAGTTGAAGAGATTTTTTGCTTGTTTGTATACAAGCGTTTTACCTCTGGAACTGCCAGTCGGATTGGAAAAAATATTTTTGTATACCTACGATTGCCAGATTCATGAGGAATATTATTACATTAAGGAATATTATTCCACGAGAACCGTAAATTTTTCCGGCCTATAAGCTATTTCAGACTTTTATCTATATCTGTGCTAAATTTCATCTAGATCCGTTCAGCCGTTCTGGCGTAATTTAGTAACAAACATATATCTATCTAAACTTTCGTATTTATAATAGTACTAGCTTCTGCCCGCGACTTCCTCCGCGTCAAAGTTGGTTTCTCCAAAAAAACTTGGGACCCCTGTTTCATCCCCTCAGGGGACGAATTTTGGAAAATCCTTTCTTATTGGATGCCTACGTCATACAAAGAACACACCGTCCAAATTTCAAGTCTACATACATACATACATAAACTCACGCCTTTTTCCCATGGGGGTAGGCAGAAACTACAGAACGCCACCTGCTACGATAAGAACACTTCCATACATAAGCGTAGGCACCAGCACGCCGTTGTGAACAGCCTGTCGAGCCTTTTTTGACATGGACTGGTTGATCACAACCGCATGTAAAGCACCATTCACTTTATTTCCCGCAGTTACTCTCCTTTCCACATCAGCATCAATGTTTCCATCTCTAGTAAACATCAGCGGTTTGAGCTGTGCGTTGATACGTCAGTCAGCCAATCATTCAGGGCAAAGCATTTTATATGTATAGAGATAGAAGATATACATATAGTAGTAAGATATACGGTGAAAGGAATATCATGACGCAAACTTTTACCATCGATTTAGCTAATGGTTCTAGTTCTAGACCCCAGAAGTGATTTTTTTCTTCAGTCATTAAAAAAAAAAACATACAAAAGTGCAATTACACCATTAAAATGTATGGAACAGCAGATTTTTTCATTTTGTTTATTTTTATTGAAAGCTTTTGTGCGTGTGCACATTGTGTGTGTCAATAAAAAAAAATTTCTTTCATTCTTTGTACTGAATCTATGGTAAATTTTTGTCATGATATCCCTTCCATGTACGGACTGCATGCTATAAATTACAAAATAGGCTACAAATAATAGACTTACCGATACAACTTGACCATTTTTCAAAAATAAATATATCTTCTATGTACAACAACGAAATAAACCTCGTATGAAATTATAAACAACAAGTATATCACAAAAATAGGAATGTTTCAGTAAATAAATAGTTAAAAAAAAATAACAACAAAAAAAATTAAGGTATTGTAAGGCGATTTTTTTCAGGCACTTTTCTGAAAAATATCTGTATGCTGTAAACCGTATACAGCATATTATGTTCGTTTACGAATAAAGAATCTATTTTTATGCTTGTTGAGACGTGTGTTCGATACGAGATTCAAGTAGCGACTGATCGAAAACAGTAAACAGTCGGCGGCCAAAAGAGGAGCCTTGCCAATATTCAAAAATAGAATGTAGTGTTGTGAGTCTAAAAACAGATCAATAATAAAATGAGTCTTCCTTACTGACGCGATCACTTTCACGTTTGTAAAACACGCGGTTTTTAAATATAAATATGTAGTACAGAAATAGATGGATGCCTAGATACTGTTTAGGAAAACTTTAACAAGGCTGAAAACTCTAGTGTGCGTCATTAGCAGAAGGAGAAAGCCCCCCACCCCCTCCCGCTTTGTTTGTCTCCAGGTGGCTTGTGGCTGTAGCGAGTGGCCTGCCTATTTCAAAGTCAAAGCATTTGTTTTATCTATAATATGTATGTATTTATAAATTATATAAGTATGTATATCAGTTGTCTGGTTACCATGACACAAGCTCTGCTTAGCTTGGGATCAGATAGCCATGTGTGAGTTGTCCCAAAATATTTATTTATTTATTTATGTAATCATACCAATAAAATTCACGTTTAAACGTCTTTCACAAGACCAAAATATAATTAATAATTTAAAATTAAGGCAGATACAAAAAAATATATATAATCTAGTTGCCCAATGGGAGTCCTTCCTTCCTTTGAGTACACCTTCTGCTGTTCTAAGTTCTAACTTGACTTCGTCTGCGTGTATATTGTATTTAATCATAAGTATGTAAATAGCCTGTCCTTCTTGTGGAACACTTAAAACTCTCCATAATGGTGCCGATTCCCTTGTTCACAAACTAGACTAAATTTAACGAATTGACATCTCTTACTAACATGTAGCGTAGGGAAAGGACGGTGACATTAAAGAACTAAGTTAGCGATGTCAAATTAGTTTTGCCTTGAACTTCTCCGTATTTTTAATCCACACGTTTTAAGATGTCAACTATAACTGTATGGATGTGTCAGATGGACTAAATTTGACAGCTCTTATTTACATTAGTCTCTTTCTTGTTTTATTGGACAGAAAAAGATGGAAATAGTCTAATTTTAGTTTAGTTTGTGAACAAGGGAATCGGCACCAACTAATTTGAAAAATCTCACGTGAGATTAGAGGAGTGAGAGGGTCGAAAGTTTGGCAAAATTGCCTCACATAATTAATGTTTGCCCCCCTACCAACCAAAAAACCATTATCATTCTAGTACAAACATACAAATTAGAAATAGTGGGTCACCAAAACAACACTTAAATAATTGTCTAGATTCTAATAGTCCAATAAAATCATTGCAATGGGGACAAAATATTATATTTTTAGCCAGTCTAGCATTCACAAGAGAAAATTTAAAAGAGGGCGTTTGCCAAAGTCTTCTTTTGAAAATTTATTATATCTATAAGGAATAATCTTGGCTTCGTTCCACAGAGTTTGCTAAAGGAAGAATAAAATTTGGAACTAGACTTTTCCCGCGACAAAGTTGATATAATATCCTATGGGAACCGTAAACTTTTCCGGGATAAAAAGTACCCTATGTGCTATTCCAGACTATAATGTATCTCTGTGCAAAATTTTATTCATATCCGTTCAGCCGTTTTGGCGTCATTGAGAGACAAACATCTATCCAAACTCTCGCATTTATAATAGTAGTAGGATAAAGTAAGACTGCAAGGTTTCAAAAAATTCTAGATCATCGTAGAAGCAACAAGAATAATGTACCTAACCAAGATTTTGTAAAAACTTAATTGAAAAGAGTGTTTTCTTGAGGAGTTTCTTCTCCATAGAGACCTACCTACGTTTTGGAACGAGCAACTAGCTTCAACTTTCTGACTAACCGACTCCTTGACAATGCAAAAGTGCCTGTTAATCTGTGAATTTTGCAAAATCCTTTCTTATCGGATGCTTAATCATACAAAAAACACACCCTCCAAGTTTCAGGTTTCTACGATCAGCGGTTTAGGCTGTGCGTTAATCTGTTAGTCAGTCAGTCATTGAGGACAAAGACATTTTATATAATATATAGAAGATAAATGCTTTGACTTTGCCATCCTCATAGAAAACTTGTTTTATGGGTTTCCTAGGAATGTGGAGGTTAAACAACAAAATATTTGGCATTCCTCCATGTTGAAGGAAGTATGATTCATCCTGACTTCTTGGTCGATAAGAGCTGGCACCTCGGAGAGGAAACGGAAGGATAGAGAGGTGACAAAAGTCGTTGACATATCAGCGCGTGCGCACCAAGGGGCTCTTTAAAGGCCGCTTGTTAAACGGGCAAAGTGAATCAATTACTATCATCTATCAACCTACCTACTGATGACGATACGAGGCTGCTACTGAGAAATTTCTAATAGAAAACCCCAATAACACTTAGTCCGACCAGGGAATGGCACCCAAGACCTCATGCTCAGCAGTCGCACTTTGGGACCACTAGGGTTAAAACAGATCCAGTCGAGGCAATTATGCGAAACCCAGAAAGCGAAAGAATACCTCTGCTCTCACACCATAGGTTACAAAAAGGTAACTCTAAAACCATCGCGAAAAGTTTTACTCTCATCAGTAATTACTCTATAATATTTGTTTTCAACTTATTTACTTTTCGTATTTACCCAGTTACTGGGTTGTGGAGGTCAGATAGGCAGTCGCTCCATGTAAAATACTGGTATTCAGCTGCATCCGGTTAGACTGGAAGCCGACCCCAACATAGTTGGGAAAAGGCTAGGCAGATGATGATGAATATTTGTTTTCAACTTTTGAAATACAATAGGTAGTCAAGTAGGTACACTTTCTCTCCCCAACCAGATTACATTCTTATTATAGAACTACCGTCAAAACACTGCGTCACAAGCTTTGAAACGCTGCCATAATATTCTCTAATGGAATTTTATGTTATTATGGCGATTGGCAACAGATACGTAAGAATATTTTTACTTTTTCCTGTTACTGTTATACTGATAACAGTTGCAGCTTAGCTGTGTGTTTTAAAATACATTCTGGACAGCCATACAGACGTTCTGCCATACGAGTGTTGTGCCTCCTATCACCAGTTCCTGAGGAAGTTCATCTGAGGCATTCTGCCATCTTCTCTCGGTCTACCGCGACCCCGTGTAACTGTCTTGTGATGCTAAACTATAAGCCCGCATGGCTTATAGTTTGGTATCACACACTGAGGAAGCCATCTAAGGCATCCTGCCATCTTGTCCTCGGTCTACCGCGACTCCGTGTAACTGTGTCTTGTGATGCTAAACTATGTATAAGCCCGCAAGGCTTATGGTTTAGCATCACACAAACGGAAACTAGTCATATTTTGTCTTGTGGTTAAAGCCTCTCATGCATGTGTTCCGTGCGCGCCTCTCTAGTGGAATGTGCGGTCGCAGAACGGGCCGCACATGGAAAAGGGGCTCGCCAATGGCGTTCCAATATCAGTCGGGGGCGCGGATCATGCGCAATGCAAGTACTGGGTTCCCGACTTATGGTAGCAGGAGAAATCTTGGGGTTTTAGTCGGTAAGAATCCGATGTACCCCTCCGTTGTTCCCAAACTGTGGACATCCGTGAGGACTTCCCCAGGGAAAAAAGGCCTGGAACTTCGGTCGAACGAACTACTTACTTATTAAAAAAATATACTAAGGTAGGTACTAGTTTTTCTTTTCAAAGAATTATCTCCATGTTATTTTTCATTAACGATAGCGAAAAATCACGAAAACAAACATGGCTGACACGTGAACATATTGGCGCGTAAATTGTTTACATTTATTTTTAAAAGCCCGGCCGGGCGTGGTTGTCTCGTCATTCTGCCTTCTGGGTACGGTCCAGCTAAATAAAGATTGTTTTTTTTTTATAAGTGTGGTTTTTTTTGTATTGACATTGATGATGATGAGTAATTATGTTTTGTTTACATTCCAAGTTTTAGTGAATTTGTTGAAAGGTACATTTTGCACGGGTTGTCGCTTCTGATGGTTTAATCTGTGGCACGCGGGGTTTAACTTATTTGCGCGGTACCCTAATTCCTTCCCTATCTGTCAGTATAAGTGCCGTTCCAGTCCAGCTGTTATGAAGATGACCCGACAAATTCAGAACACGGTTTTCCACACACACAAGACCACAGCTAGATAGAAGTAATCCTTTACATATTAGTCAAAAACATGGGTACTGAGGATGTTACATCAATAGTTAATTTTACTATCAAACGAAAAAAAAAACATAGGTCTGTATTAGTTTTTTCAGAAACAATCCTACAAGCCTTGACTATGTACCACTTGGCATACACCGGAAATAAAACCCAAAGATAATTTTTATCACCAAAAAGTTTTATCGTGTTTTCTGTAGCGCTAAACTCTTCAAATTCAACTCGCCTTGACATTAAAAAAGCAACGTCATACAAAATTTTCCATAGACAACGGCTGATACCTAGATATTTATTACCTGTGGGCAATTTTTTTGTTACGTCATCGTTCTCGCTGATAAGGGGAAAGTTCAGGGACTTTGAATGGCATTGGTGATTTATTGATTGAATACTCTGGTTTGATGAAAGTGTATTTCAGTTAGTTAATGAAAACAACCTGACTGCCTCGTTGGTCTAGTGGTCGCAAAGCGCGACTGCTGGGCATGAGGTCTTGGGTATGATTACCAGGTCTGGCAAAGTGTTCATGGGCTTTTCCATCAAGAATTTCTCAGTAGCAGCCTCGGAGTCTGAATTTGTGCCCGGTTGATGGTAATAGGCTCGCCCCCTATTACATAACTGGCGAATTGTGGGTGAACTAATTTGTACACTTCTGCCTAACCCTTCGAGGATATCAGGCGTGATGTTATGTTATATGTATTAAAACAAAACAAAAATAAGCTCCAACGAAACAAAACCTCTTTTATATTCTTTCAACGTTTTTATCTAGAAACACTAACAAAATAAATCCGTTTTAGATCTATAAATATCCAGGACAATACAACCTCACTGAAAAGGCTGAATGGGACGTTACCTGCGTCTGTTATGACATTTACATAAAATACCAACGCTATCGGACTCCCGGGAAAATTTTGACAGCTGTCATTTCAGTTAGCGGGAACGATATAATCTGTGCGCGAATTATTTTATGGTCGCGTAATTTCCTTTTAGGTCACAGAATTATGACAAAAAAAATACGACAATAGCTTGGTTTTAATGAAAAGAAAAAGATTTTTGTTTGTGAAGGATTTACAGAGAAGGCTTATCTAATTCATCTAAAAGGTTCTTCAGAAGATTATCAACGTAACCTAACCGGTTCATCTTTAGTTTTTATTCTCATTCCAGTTTCTAAATAGAATATTCCAGTATAATCGGCCTATGTTTTGGACAGCATCAAGAATAAACTGTTTCTCTAAATAATTATAAAAACAAAATATAAGCCTATTATTATCCCACTGCATAGCAAAGGCCTCTTCGCATATCGAGACCTAAGTATTGATCAATACGCTTGTTTGTTCAAGGCTGTTTTCTGAGTTATGTGAATTACAAGTCCAGATTTCCTTACGCTATTTTCCTTTGCCGTTGTCAGTGATGTTTATTATATACTTGGAAGGTCATTCATAGTTCCCAAGGTTAAAAGAATATGAACTACTGGGCTATCACCATTCACATTTTGCCACACATGTATGTACTTGTACTGCCTCGTTGGTCTAGTGGTCGCAAGCGCGACTGCTGTGCATGAGGTCTTGGGTTCAATTCCCAGGTCGGGCAAAGTGTTCTTGGGTTTTTCCATCAGGAATTTCTCAGTAGCAGCCTCGGAGTCTGGATTTGTGCCCGGTTGATGGCAGTAGGCTCGCCCCCTATTACATGGGACTAAAAACATAACTGGCGAAATGTGGGTGTACTAATGTGTACACCTCTGCCTAACCCTTCGGGTATTACAGGCGTGATGTTATGTTATGTATGTACTTGTATATTTAGTTGATGTGTTTTTTGTGTAGTGGTAGTGATTTTATTAAACATGGAGTTCACCCTTTTTAAATTGTACCTATCTAGAAAATTTTGAATAATTCTACATTAGATAGACTACATATTTTTATTGGAAATCTCTACCCATTCCTAAGACCTATGTATCTTGTATATTACGTATCAAGTATAATTGAATTAATTCTCTATAAAAACAAAAAAATCGGACTTAATGTCTGTAGAATACCGTGCGCCGTGAACGCACCTAAAATTCAAAATGGCCGCCCCACGCCATTTTATTTTCGCGCCACAATAACAAAGATAAATCCCTTAACACAACGTACGACCCATTTTATCTGTTATCTAAGCTGGAATTACAGTTAAACTAAACAGAGACGAGTAAAAGTACATAATCTATAAATAAACAGACAATGCACAACTTACAAAAAAGACGCATTGTAAAATGATACCTATTGTTGAAGAAATACAGAGAATTTTTACATAACTACACATGCGATACCTACGTACCGAAATTAAATTATAGGTACCTACTGTACAGTAATGTACCAACCAACGTCAATGATAAGAAATATGTAAGTAGATACTTAGGTACTTCATTGTTTACTAGAATATATGCAGGTACGGTCGGATAAGCTATTTGTTTTACAGACAATAGGTAATAATTTATTTTAGCTACATATTTTTCCATTCATTGTTATTTCGTGTTCACTTTTTAAGCTTGTGGTGTCTAATAACTTTTATTTTTGTTATTTTTTTATTTATTTTTTCATTTAGATTTAGATTTTTGGTTTGTTTTTTTTAGAGTGATTTAAAAGAATCGACACACTCGAAACATTTTTTTAAAGTAGTTGCAAGTTAGCTGTCTGTATACCAAATAGCTTGTCCGACGGTACATTTAACAAAAGAGATAAGTAGCCGGGTAGGTTATTAAAATAATTATGACTTTCCGATTCCCTTCAAGATGGTTGTGCGCAAATTCACGCGTCATGTTCGAGAACGGGCGCTGTCACTTGGGATTTGGTGATGTAACTGCCATGGTAATATTACATCTTTATTAGGTAGGTACTTTTTTAAATTGTCACACGAACGAAAAATGACCTAATGCTTGGAAGTTTTACTAAGATACTAGGCTTTTGCTAGTTTTTTTAAATTGGAAATGAAAATGTCTATATTTACCTATACATTCTTGAATGTCATTTCAAAATCAATGTCATTATTTGAATGGTTTGAAATTTTGACAAAAATATAATAATAAAACAACCAAGTACAATATTTTACACTAAGTATATAAAAAAAAAAAATATGTTTCTTGTATAGGAACCCCATTTAATATTTAACTTAAATATTTTTTTATTATTTGTTGTCCTAATGGGCATAGTAATATACAATTTGTGAAAATTTCAACTCTCTAGCTAGGTACAACGGTTCTTGAGATACAACCTACTGACAGATGGACAGATAGCGGAGACCGAAGACCTAGTAATAGGGTCGCGTTAGAACCTTCGAGTAAGGAATCCAAAAAACGAACAAAAAAAAATACAACAAAGGCAACAATTTTATTGACAGTCAATAGATTTTCATATTATTGAAATAGCCATTATACCGTTAGTTTAACAGCTCAATCTATTCGATTCAAACAATCGTTATTGATTGATACATTAGTTGCTGGCGCATGGCCTTGGAGGGTAATGTTCTACGTCATGGCATGATTTAAATTAGTAATTACTTGTCGTGGCATTCCTTCTTCATAACTAGGTACCTATACACCATATCTACATAGTACAAAAGCTGATTTAGACGGTGCGGTGCGAGAAATATCGTGCCAAAGTCGCTTCCCGCTATGTGTAGGCTTAGATTTAATGCAGTTTTCATCAATTTCAATAAGTCAAAGTCTAAGTCAAAACATTTATTATAATAATTAGACCTTTTGAATTTTGAATTTGAATTTTGAATTTTGACCTTTTGACAGGCACTTTTGAATTGTCAAGGAGTCAGTCAGTTAGTCCGAATGTCAGCTAGTTGCTCGTTCCAAAACGAAGGTAGGCCTCTATGTAGAAGAACGAGCAAGAAACTCCACGGCACTCTTTTAAATTAGGTTTTTTAGTAGATAGATTGATTCAAGAGAAAGGTTCAGTGGTTCAGGCGTGGAAACGTAACAAACAGACAGTTACTTTCGCATTTACAATATTAGTATGGATAGTGTCAAATACTCAATTGTCCGCGATGGTACATAAAACGATGATTGTACCAGTTGTCAAAATAAATATGCAATCTTGATTGACATAATATTTTGCGCCGGCAACAATAGGATCGCGTGTCAAAATATAATAAAGTCGTCGCGGCATTTGAAGTCGCACGAAACGAAAATTTAAAGTAAAAATTCTACATGTTTTGGGGAATTTGAAAACTTATACCCAAACGACATGCCAACCATGCTAGTCAAATTGCGAAAGTAACTGTCTGTCTGTATGTTTGTTACCTTGATACAGCTAAACCGCTGAACCGATAATAATGGAATTTCGTAAAAAGATCGAATTATGTAATCATATTTTGAAACAAAGTACCATAACGCGGCTTGCGGTAGAAGTTAACAACTAACAGAAATCGTCACGTAAGTAAAAGGTGTTATGCCCCCTTCAGGAGACATCCCCCTCTCTTTACTTCTTTCCGAAAGCCTCCGACCTCACAATTATTAAAAAATAATCTTTTTACTTCACTAGAACTTTTTTTTGAATAGGAAATAATCCTAACCTATTAATCCGCGACTTCGTCTCCGTCTGCGAAAGCCGACATTTACTCGGACAGTGTCGCGGGCAATACATAGCTTCTCCATAACACCTATTTTTCCAGTGTGTATTATGCTTAACAACTAATTAAGGTACAATGACCTCTTATTATGGAGAGTAAACTGACACAGATTAATGATTGATTTGTTTACTTTCATTAGCTGCCTTTTGTTTTTTTTTTGTATGTTATGAGGCTAAGCTGTCAGCGCGGACGTGCGCAAGCGCGTAATCTGTGCCTAATATTATAAAAGCGAAAGTGAGTTGGCTCATTTGTTACGTTTTCGCAGCTAAACTACTGAACTGATTTTGATGAATTTGGTACAGATTATGCTTTGGACCTCAAGAAAGGACATAGTAACTTAACGCGTATGAAACCGCGGGGTATTGCTAGTCCTATTATAAAATAGCGGCTTAATGTTGTTGCAGACTATACAATTGATAATGAACCAAAAGTTAACAGAAATAGAGTCCAAAATTGAGTAAATGCGTGCGAGATAATTATAGCACGCACAATTTTTATTCTATTTGTGATCTATTCTATTTTAATAGCAATTAATCATGGAAATCTGCTCTGTCTGTGCTGACCTTTAGCTGCCATTTGTTTTATAAGCCTTTTATCCTGTTCCGGTTAGTGGATAACATCCATTTGTATGTGTGCAGCTGTGCATACAAGTGATGGCAGATTATTATTAATTACCATAATGTCAAAAAGGTCAATTGAATTATTTACATATAAGTAGGATGGTGAATATATTACCAACGCTTTGAAAATATGAATATTTTTGATAATTTTTTGTTGTTTGGAAATATTATAATGCTCTAGCTTTGCTCGTTTTTCTAGTTTGAAAGCGCTATTCTCTGGAATTACTGGTCTAGATTCTGATTTTTGTTTTCACTAATAGGAAGTTACATTATTTTTGAGGCCATTATTTACCAGCTGTAGGCTATACAAATATTTGCTATGTACACGTAGCAGAGAAACCAATCACTGAGCAAGTCAATCATCATCAGATCAAGAACATTATTGGAATGATCATTGTCTATTGAAACTAAATTGTGTCAATATCAAACTGATATTGAAACGTTGATAACGAATGGAAATTCCTAATTGAACAATCATAATGTGCTACGCTCTACGGTAGATGTTCACAAGTCTTATTAAATGACAACACGGTGATGGAATTTTTAAATTCAATTATTTTGAAAGTTTTAGGTAATTCCCTGTCTCTATAAAACTATAACAAACGCTGGATGCGGGCAGCGTAGGACCGGTCATTGTGGCTATCTTTAGGGGCAGGGGTAGCCTATGTCCAGCCAGTGGACGTCGTTCAGCTGATATGATGATAAATACAAAGAGAGAAGAGGTTATTTGACCATTTCACAGGCCAACAATTTAGAAAGTGTGGTAGTAGTGGTACAGGAAAAGTCGAAGCCAAAAAAGATGCAAAGGGCAAAGCACGAAGATTTAGTCCGACCAGATCTCCAAACAGCTGAAGCTGCCTCTCACCACATTCTCCACCAAACGACAGCCCATATTAGATGAATGCAGACCATTGATTGCCTAAGAAGGAGTCATCAGTCAGCAAAAAGAGAATGATTACAAAGAGAAGAGAAGAAAAACAACTATTTACTCTAATTGCCTTCTATCTACAAAAACTGAGATTGTTTATGAAGTTTAAAGATTTTTTCTTTCTTATTTATTTGCATTCGGTTGTCAAGCCAAAAGCTACTTCGTTTACTGATTAAATTTAATCACACAACTTGATTATAACAAGTGTATGACATGGCTGTGTGATTGCTCATTAAAAACACAACAAATTCTTTTTTTTTTGTTTGTGTGGGTATACCGCATTGGGATTGGTTATCTGCCAGACTAGTGCAGATAATGATGACTCCATGATAATTCTTGATTTTTATTTTAGGCTTTTGTTGGTATGTTCTAAATGATGCCTTATTTATTATTATTCTTACTAGATTACTGCCGCTTTTCATGCATGAGCAGGCGCATCACATACGGGATAAATAACATAACATCACGCCTGTAATCCCCGAAGGATTAGGCAGAGGTGCACCCATTAGTACACCCACATTTCGCCAGTTATGTTTAAGTCCCATGTAATAGGAGGCAAGCCTATTGCCATCAACCGGGCACAAATCCGAGGCTACTATTAAGAAATTCCTGATGGAAAAACCCAATAACACTTTGCCTGACCTGGGAATTGAACCCAAGACCTCATGCTCAGCAGTCGCGCTTTGCAACCACTAGACCAACGAGGCAGTCAAGCAATAATAAGATAAGTACCAATGTAATTTCCTTTTCTCATGTACCTACTTTGAAAATATTGTAATGAAACCTGGATTAACAATTATTAAGTCTGAAATTGCCAATCCACCATGAACAAGCATGGTGATCAATGAGCTTTCTCTATATGAGAAGAGGCCTTTTCCCTGCAGTGGGACTTTAGGTACTAGGCTTGTAATAGTATATCCTTGAGCAATCATTGAATGGCCGCAAAAAAGTAGGTACAAATAACTAACAATTATTAATATTACCCATCATTTATAATAGTTCCTGACTTCCTGTTCAGTTATAAATGGTCGCACCGAAGCAACATCCGAATGCCCAACGAACATTTATACAAACGTTCCATTAATATCATTAATCAGACAATCAAAATTTTAACATTCACAAATTCCATCTCTAGACGTAATAAAACCTCGAAGGAGATAACCTCCACGTGAAAAAAAAGGTTAGACAAAAATATAAAAAAGATTGCGACATGAAGGTAATCAGCCAATTACATTGATGACGTATCGAAACAGAAGGACAATGTAAATGCAATACGTAATAAGTGTCGTTCCAAAATTGAATAATCTGCACTTTCAATTAGTTGATAACGTGGCCTAATTACGTATTGGTAAACATGAAATAGCAAATTAAAGATATTGAAATGACTTACTAGTAATTCTTCTCCTCAACAGCAGGGGGCTCCAGACCAACGACATCGTAGTAATTATTGTAATTACTACTAATACTACTACTAAAATTTAATTGTTGTATTAACTTCGTCATCTTGGCGAGTCGTAATTAAGCCTTGAAATAACTTGAGAAGAAAAACACGGTCAGACCGTAAAGAACACACAAATTGCGTAGTACACACGAACACGAACCAAAGAAGTGTAAATTGGTTTGATTTGATGAATAATCAACTTGAAGTGCGGGCGAAAGGTGTTAAGATACTATTTAGGAAGTTCACTATTTACATTTAAAATACACGTGTTTGGAAGCATCTGAATTTGGTCGCATAACATAATTTTTCCATAATGGCTACCGGATGCGTGACGTTTCTATTCTAGATAATCACGTTCCGTTATACGTGCAGAGTAACTCCTATATGTACTTAAAAAAATTGATGACATAATCGTTCCTTTTATTCAAAAGAATACAGGTAAAGTTCAATTGATAAAATAAAAGGAGCCTTATTAAGCATTATTCTATTATATTTTAATACTTTTAGAACGATTATGCGTCAAAACAACAAAAATCAATACTTTCTTTGACAACCATGAGTTGCTATGGAAAACGTTCCGTTCCTTCAAAACAAAATGTCAACAGGGAACGAAGTGAAGTTAGCCGCAGTACTATCGATTGGGCTGAGCCGTAATGCGTACATAACAACAGAGAATCGATTAAAAACTTACCGATTACGAAAAAGTAACGATGGCATACTACTCGTTGGGGATTCAATATTGGTTAATTTTTTTTTTATCATGTAACTGGATGCCGGCAAGGCATATAACGTCATAACTTCACTTTAATTTACACTGCACCGAAATAAGATATTCCAATTAAGGAATGATTAGTCTTTTTACTGTGTAGCACATTAAAATCGATTACACTTTTATAGCTTTTTCTAGTCTTCAGTAGGATCCTGGGTAACGACATTCAGGCTCTGCGGCGTGTTCACGACTAGTGCTGAGTTAGTCGCCGCAGCGACGGTATAATACTATTTATGTAGGCAACCTCCACCCTCTATTTTTAAGGAGTATGGGGTGAAACACAGGGGTGGATTTTTTAATAGGTTTTACCCTGTTTAATATCGAAATTCTGTACATTCAACAATAAAGTAGATTGGTTTTAACTTGCTACAAAGAATATAAAAATAGGAAAGGAAAGATCGAACCTAAATTACACTTTTTGCAAGATTAAGTATGTCCTCTATGAGCATGAGCCATAGAGGATCTTAAGTATCTTATTAGACGGTATGGGAAAGCCCTAAATCTTGCATTTTGCTTTATTGGGGGTTCGTGATGTCGAATTCAGTCCTATCTTCACTAGATAAGTAAAATGAATATTCTAAGCACATTTTAGCAGTTACAGTGTATTAGCATGTTTTAGCTCATGATTCACTATCATGAGCTAAAACATGCTAAACCAACTATACTTCCCCTAAAACTGCAAGGGTTTATTTTTTCCAGATTTTCTGAATAATCTATTTTTAGACTCTATTCTGGATTTGCAATTCTCACGTAGTGTGGATAGATTGAAAATTCCTGCACAAGCGCAATGCCTTCCTGTGACGTCATAGTGTTTATACCCCCGCTCTCGCACATTCGATTGTTTTGTTTGAGGAGCGATTTTAGTCCTTATGGCAAAAATAGGAAAAAAAATAAAAGTACGTCTATTTATATTCTTTGAAAGGTTTATTAAATACAAAGCTTTATAAAAAGAAACATTTTATACCTGATTGATTTTTATTGAACTTTGCCAAGAACGAAAACCGCATGGCGACAAGGCGTTTCTCCGACCTTGCCTAACTCAATACTTATTTTACATAACATAGGTATTTATAGCAAAGTACTATTAAGTATTAATGTAAGTAATAATAAAACCAAAATCCTGGACAAAAAAATCCGAAACCATACCAAACGTACTAAAATAAAATTTACAAAATCTATTTTAAGATTTTTTTATTACGTTCATTTATTTATTGATAAATGTTTATTTATAGTCAAATCAGTATTGAAAAATCAATTGAAAAGAGAAAAAGCTTGATCATTGTTTTAACAAATTAAACGTCTATATGCCGATAGTACCGACCTACGTCCAATGCGCAACTTTTTTATTCGATTTGGCGTACGTGACGCATTCATTTACTTGCCCTCTGACTCGCCCTTCGTGCCCTTTGTTACATCTCTACTAGACTTACGCGATAATCGATTTATGTAAATCGTAATTGCGCAGTGCTGTCAATTTTTTTTTATTGACAATATTAATAGTTTCAAATTAGTTTATGAAAAATTGCATCCGAAACAATTTTTTTTTGTTTTTTTGTTTTTGTTATTACGATTAAGTTGTCTTTTCTCTTGAATTAATTTGACAGAAGCCAGGGATAGCGAAGTAAAGAAACGCGTGCCACGCGACAAAAGAATTCGCGCATGTCAATAATTGAGAAATCGATGTATGATTGAATTTAATTTGCAACAGCAGAAATCACTGCAGCGTTTTCTTTTGTTTTATTTACGATTGTTCCAGAATCAAATTGTAAAATCAAGAGTTTAGAAAAAGTTGTGTTAAAGTCTTATTTTTCTCTAATATAACATTTAAGTTAAGATTCTTTGATGGCACGTCATAGTCACATTTATTTTTTATCCAACATAATTATTAAGTATAGCTGAAGAGTTTTTTGTGTGTTTGTTCAAACGCTGGACCTATCAATCAAATAGGATTTTTTAATCATGGTCAGATTTATGACAAGTATTATAATATCACGCTTCAACCCATGGGAGCGAAACAGTAACCAGACTAAACTCAACGCGTGCAAAAAAAAAACCAGACGAAGTCACGGGAAGAAGCTAGTTTTTTTCAAGGTAAAAAAACACCAAGAATTATTTTACCCCACAAAATATTTCTGGGCGTGAGTTATCTAAGCGGTTGACGATTGTAGTAGTACCCTGTAGAAGTACCCTTGCCTAAATCTACAGCTATCTCTCTGATATGTTTTCTTTTTTAATTAGCAACCAGTTTTTTTTCTATCAAGTTAAACTATACGAATACTGTTCCTAGCATTTATTGGCAGGAAAATTCTTTGCAGGAAAATTCTTTACATGAAAAACCGGCCAAGTGCGAGTCGGACTCGCACATAAAGGGTTATTTACCACCGCCGTTTCTTAAATAGGGACCTTCATCTTATAGCGGCCATTCAGAAAATTTTCCTCTCTACGTAAAACGATTCATGAGATACAGCCCGCTGACAGATAGATCGACAGCGGAGGCTTAGGATACCGTTGGTACACTCGAGTACGAATCCATAAAAAAGTAAGAATAAAGGATAGGTGACAAAAATTTTTGAAAAAATAATGTAAATTATTGCTTTTCAAATAAGGTTGAATATTGCTTAAAACCTATCTTGAAGGCATTAGGGAAACACTTGGAAATCTCCTTAGATACCTATTATGATAGTTTACTGAATGAAATACCGTACGTGGTTTTCCTGGAAATGATTTAGGTCATTGTACTGTGCTTGGCCATAGCTGGCTATAGGAAGTAGGTTACGACGCGCCACCGTGGCGCATAGTAGCTATACGTACTTGCAAATAATTTTGTATGCAGACATGACAGTAGTAAATAATGCTTAATTCCGCAAACTAGTTATGTAAAGTGTGGAATAATGTATTACATGCATTATAATAGGTTATCCTTTGACGGAAAGTGGGAAAAGTAATCTGTGATTTCGTCCATAACTATTAGAATACCTTACCATTTATTTTTTCCTTTTGAAAAAGAACAATTAGTTTTTTTAATAAATTTTAATTTAAGTTTTGTATTAGTAAATTTCTTAACAAAAAAAAAATAGAACAGAAGGGAAAACACATCATGAAAATCTATTATTACCTTTAATCTATACCTGCACGGCAAGATATAGTCGTAGGTAAATAAAACACAAAAAAAATTATACTTAACTACATTATTTCACAGATTTAATGAACTGCAATGGGAGAACTTTTACATTTTGTAGACCTACCTTTGTCCCATTTAGATTCAACTTTAAATTATTACTAAGTCAGTCATTGTATTAGTCACACCACAAATTAATGAACACTGATAACATTTATAATGAAATGCACAAGTATTTCAAGTCAGCAGAAACAAGCTTTATCGCACGCGCGTCGGGTTACTAAATAATTTCAACAGCGTTGTTTCAAATGTATTTCTTAGTTACCTTACCTAAAATGTAGTTACCAAACTACATTTTTGAACAGTTTGGAGTGGAATCCCTCGGATCATGGGATCAGTGTGTCTTTTTAAGGAATTGTCCAAACTGTTGGCTGTCAATGCCACCAGTCTTTTGGGGCACATTTCCAGTTAACGGCGATGCTGAGGAATTTTTTGATGCCATTTAGTTTTAGTTTCTTTCTTATTATATGTGTTTTTTATGGGTTATCTTAGTTACCTTATTAGTGCTTAGCTTTTCAACTTTATAGGACCAAAAAACTTTAGCAAAATTTAAAATCTTCTTGATTTGTGGTAGTCTATTGAAGCGGGCCAAAACTTACTGACAATGGTTCATCTTACTTAATAAATAATGGCTGCGGAAGTTTGAATGTTTGTTTGTTACTCAATCACGATAGAACGGGTAAACGGATCTGGCAATTGGGCACAATTAGATAGGTGAACGACTTTTTATCCCGTAAAGATTTAATACATATATCAATTTTGACGCGCACGAAGTCGCGGGCAGAAGCTAGTAGTAATTAGATTTTAAATCGTCCAATTTTAATTAGATAATCTTCGAAATGGTAGCTCAAACTACTCCCAAAATGTAAGTCTCTTGAGGTTAAGCTTAACTCTCAAAGTGTAAGTTACCTCTGAAAACTTGCGGACTTAGCTTGATCAGCTGCACTTAGCAGTTTAATTGAAGCCGGAGAGAAGTTTCGAATACAAACTTCAGAGTCTGTTTACTGAGCAAAGAACGAGTCTCTTGATTAGGTATGTACAAGGGCGTGGCCGGATTTGGACATGTTCCAAAATTTTTGGACTGCAGAAGGGTGGCTGTTGGGAAGGGGTTTGCGATTTCGACAATTTTAGCTCGGGAATAACGCTTTGTCTGTTCTAAAACTGATCAAATTCCATGTTAGTTTGTCTGTAAATGAAATTTTAGTCAGACTATAAGTCTTTAAAACATAAAATGTTAAAAGTTTTGTAGGTACTAATAGTAACATGATGAGTTAGCGCAAATACCCCTAATTACATCGGTCTCAGAATGCTTTTATTATCAGACTTGTGTATACATGCAGTTATTAGTATTTGTAAGTAGGGATGTGTCTGAGAAAACCGTATCTCTATAACCGTACTGAATACGTATGTGGTTGTAAACAAGCTGATTTAGATATGTTATGGAGAAATGTGGGATGCTCTAATGTTGTGTATGAAAGAACGAGGATGTATGTTACTGTAAATATTAAGTAAAAATAAAAAGTGAGAGAAAATTACAGGATTTTTATTTAAATTAATTTACAATAAAATAAATACTTAACAGTGATTACTAAAAAAAATCTTCAAAGTATTCTAAAAGCCTAATTTAGTAACATAGTAAGGAACTAAAACAGTGATAGTAATCTTCTTCAACAAATTCCCATATACTTGCATCAGTGATATTGTTTTTGGCTTAAAAAGTATAGCAATTGAGTCATCAGAATCTACACAAGTAATGGAATTTGGCACAACATTGTTGAAAGGCAAGTTTTCTAAATTCAACTTTGTGTTCTTAGCCAAAGAGTTCAAATTCACAGCTGGGTTATCACAGAACATATCTCTTGGCAGTGGAAAATTTGCAGTTTCTTCTAAAATGTCTGACGCTCGCTGACAAGGGATATTGAACATTGACAAGCTTGATTTAGGATTCATTCCAGTTTGCCCAGAAATGGAGTTTCCTAATTGTTTTGGATTTTCGTACAATGTTGGATTATAGTCTTTCTTGCAGCCATTTTTTGGTCCAAATATAGTCATTAGATTTGGAGTCTGTGTTTCTGAGGATTGATTTTGATCTTTTAATTTGGCTAATGCTGCAGCTATTTTGGATAAAACTTTGCTAAAGTCAGCAGTTTTGTTTTTGGGCGCAGGTGTATCTTTGATTGTTTCTGTTTTATTATTTTCTTTTGGCTCATCCATCATGTAGGATCTGTCATCAATAATTTCTTTAATACTCTTCAATCTTTCTTCTATAATACTGTCAAAATCTGGCATTGTTGGATTTGGAAACATATCATCTTCAGGATCTTTGATACATTCTTTAATTTCTTCCTTTACTTTTGACTTCTCACACTTTTTGTTTCCCATTTCATCGGAAAGCAGGAATTTTATTATCTTGACAACGTTGCAAAGTCGTTCTTTTTTCATTTTGGAATTGCTTTTCAGAGATTGTAATGCTGGCATAAGCTCCTCCCATTTTGAATCGGTAGAGCATGGCTTGGGGTTCTGAATGACCACTGGATTTGGTGACGATGTTATGTCATCGAGTGTTTGATTAGCAACTTCCTGAAAGAGATTATTTAGATTTTTAAGCTTTATATCATAATTTTTTTAACATAATTCTACACACATCTCACGGTAATATTAAATATAAGTAATTATTCAAACAAAATAGTGTTCGCAAGCCCACAAAACTAGTGAAATCTATAATTAAAAAAAAAGGACTTGCACTCACACTTAAGAGAACACCAAAAATAAATATTAAAACTCTATGAATCATTTTCTTCAATAAATTAACTTAATACACAACAAACTTCAGTTACTATGAACTTATCAATAAATTAATCGATTATAATCGCAAGGTTTTGTATACTTCATTTATCGATTGCGAAATCGCAATAACAATAATCGGTTTCAATATGACATAACATAATCAGTTGTTTCACATCACTATCAGATAACCATTCAAAATGTCACCGGAATTTAATTAAAAAATAGTCAATTGAGTTTATTTTTAATCAGATTATTGGAACGTCTTATCATTTTCTTAGTAAAATAGACAAAATATTATTATTTAATGTAAACTATGCTTTGTTAACTATAATTATGTAACTGCACGGTTTTTAACAAATAATAATTGAGGAATGCAATAAATCTACAATTCAAATCCTAAAATAAATGATTAATAAAAAAAAACATGCTTTTCTAATCTTTTAGAAATGACAATTATTTTTTCATAAAGTGTCAGACGTCATAGATAACGTTATTTATTAATTTTTGGATTCGAAATAGCTTTGAAAGTATGGAAATAGCTTGTACTATACTTCGAAAGACAATAAAACACGATCAAAATGCATGTAAACAGCCGTGGGAACAATATTTTTGTTTTATTTTTAAATACCTACCCATCTATAATAATATAATAATAATAATATCTTAGGACAACCAACACATCGCCATCTGATCCCAAACTAGGCAGAGCCTGTACTATGGTAACCAGATAACTGATAAATATACTTATATATTTCTAAATACACCCAGACAAAAAAGAAAAAAAAATAGATAAATAGATAAATTACACCCAGACACAGAACAAATCATCGTGCTCATCACACAAAGATTTGTCCTTGGTGGGAATCGAACCCACGACCTCCGTCCAAGCAGTCAGGGTCACTAACTACTAGACCAACAGGCCAGTCTATCTATAATTATCTATGCCACATTTTTTGAGGAATGTCTGTCTAAAAGACTGAATAGGTACAAACGTATTTTTTTTTTTTTATTTATTTATCTAAAAGTACATGGGTCATCATAAATTAAAAATTGAGTTAGAACATTTCAATGTTGTTTTTGTATAAAAAAATTCAATAAAACAAGTATTTTAATTTGTTCCTTAATTTTTGATGTTTCTTAGCATAACATAACATCACGCCTGTAATCCCCGAAGGGTTAGGCAGAGGTGTACCCATTAGTACACCCACATTTCGCCAGTTATGTTTTTAGTCCCATGTAATAGGGGGCGAGCTTATTGCCATCAACCGGGCACAATCCAGACTCCGAGACTCCTGAGAAATTTTTGATGGAAAAACCCAGTAACACTGCCTGACCTGGGAATCGAACCCAAGACCCCATGCCTACTAGACCAACGAGGCAGTCTCGTGAAAATGGAGAGGAGGGAATAAAGAATTTTGAATCAAGACGAAATGATTATATTTTCCATTGAAATTTAGCAATATACGGTATAATCGGTATAATAGCAAACATTTTTTATCAGTCTATAGTTACTCCATATAGGTATCACAATATTAGTAGGTACGTACAAACTAATTAGGAAATTAGTTACATTACCTAGTTGATAAAAAAATAATTTGTCAATTTATTGTGAAATTTTTTAGTATAAATAGTCAGTGAAATGTAGGGAAAGTACATTCAAAGTTTTATTTGAAGAAAAAAAAAAAACGAAAAAAAAAAATGAAATCCTTCGCTTTTGTTCTAGTGGTGGTGCAGGCTGTTCTGATCCAGGTAAATATATTTTTGCTCTCTTTTTAAATTTCAATCTTATGTTTTTCTGCTGAAGTTCTATTTTTGTATAAATGGTTTAAAGAAAACCTAACCTATTCGAGAGGTTCTTAAAAAATCAACGAGCAAAAATTTTGAATAACATTATTTACATTCTATTTTCAAAAAGTGTTCTTTTTTTAACCTACATCATAGCAATCTGCAATTCGATAGTTGACGGCACCTATCAATTGACGTACTTTTTATGACCTGTCAAAATGCGATTCTCCCATAGATTTTGTATAGCAATATCGAACTGTGACGTCACTTAATTTAATTTGCCAACTCGATTGACTAATTATTTATTGATTTCAAAAATCTAAAATAATAAAAAACAACGAACTAATCCATATTGACTTCTTTTTCATTCCTTTGCCTTATGCAAAATATTTAACATCCTATTCTAATTTTTCACAGAACGCCTACAGCCAAATCATCAGAACTGCTGGACCATGCGGCTGCTCTTCCCCCCTGATCTCCAGCCCTGTGGTGACCTCTCCAGTCTACACCACCGTAGCCCAGCCCAGCGTGGCCGCCAGCTTGGCTGATACCCTCTCCCTCCTGACCGTCAGCAGCCTGTTGGCTGAGAGCCTGCCGCTGAACCCTAATGTGATAGCTGCTGTGCCTGTCCCAGTGTCAGTAGGACCAGCTTATGCCCCCTCTGTGGCTTATGGAGGTTGTGGTTGCGGATGCGGGTATAATGGTCTTGGGTACAGCTACATCCTCTAAGAAGTAGTTCGAGGTAGGTTGCCAGATGCAAACCACCAGCCTGTTTAGTCGGACTTTACGCAGGTAATCTTCGAAGAGTAAGGTAGAGGTGTACTCAATAGTACACCCACACTTCGCCAGATAAGTGCTGTCATTGTGGTATGGTTTTGGGATTTTATGCTCGAATTTTAAATGATAACATTATTGTTCTTATATTTTTCGTTGCTTTGACATAAAAACAATTCAACTTCGAATAAATTAAATGTAAAAAGCCTAACAAAAATAATTTGGCTGGAGGGCCTACTCCAAAAGTTGACAATGGTGCCGATTCTGTTGGTCCCAAACTAAACTAAAATTAGACTATTTCCATCTTTTTCTGTCCAATAACACAAGAAAGAGACTAATGTAAAATTAATAAGAGCTTTCAAATTTAGTCAATCTGACACATCCATACAGTTATAGTTGACATCTTAAAACGTATGGATTAAAAATAGGGAAAAGTTCAAGGCAAAACTAATTTGACATCGCTAACTTAGTTCTTTAATGTCACCGTCCTTCCCTTTCGCTGTATGTTAGTAAGAGATGTCAATTCTCTAAATTTAGTCTAGTTTGCGAACAAGGGAATCGGCAGCAATGACCTGCTTTATCCGGTCGCCTGGCAACCTTAGGTGTGTGTGTAGCAGTCTGTATGTATAGAGTGTATGTGAAGGCCAGACAGGCTGACTTTCGACTGCAACTCTGATAAAGTCATTCAGGTAAAATTGTTTTTTCAATACATAGACTTGATTTTCAGATATTTTTGCGAATTACATCTAAGGCCTAGCATCTTTAGAAAATCTGTCTTACTGTCAAATTATACCTCGGTTAAAAGTTAACTGTTAATAATTTTTAACTGTCAAAACATTTTAACGCTATTTTTCATCCTTGCTTGAATCTACTGAGTTGCCAGTTACAAGATTGCAATAATTTTGTGAAATATTAATTGATTAATATTGTGTAAATGACAAATGTAATTTTATATATTGTTGTGTTATAAATGTGAAATATATTTCTTTTATAAAATTACGTTATTGTTTTCTTATTACGTTGATAAGCCACGTATGGTACCTACCTATTATATTGTGTTATACAAATTAATGCCTCCACTGCCTCGTTGGTGTAGAAGTCGCAAAGCGCGACTGCTGAACATGAGGTCTTGGGTTCGATTCCCAGGTCGGGCTAAGTGTTATTGGAATTTTCCATCAGGAACTTCTTAGCAGTAGCCTTGGAGTCTGGATTTGTGCCCGGTTAATGGCAATAGACTCGCCCCCTATTACATGGGCCTTAAATATAACTACAAATTAATAAGTAAATAAATAAATATAGTTTCACAAATTAATGTTGTGATGCGAAATACCTACTTACCCTGTTTGGGCGTGGCCCCTGAGCGTGAGGTATTGGGTTCGATTACCAGGTTGGGCAAAGTGTAAGTGTATTAAGTTTTATTAGAGTAGCCCGTAGTTTAAAAGTTTGTGGTTTGACATCCCTGTGTCTCGGAAAGCATGTCAAGCTGGTAGTCCTGCGCCTGATCTCTCTCGTGACGGATTACCGTCCCATAGGACAAAGAGAGTGAGGGAAGAGGGAGTGCATCTGTGTTTGAGCACACACTTGTGCACTAACAGCTCATGCGTACTTGGTCAGCCCCCATTTAAATAATACTGAATGTGATTATCATTATCAAAGTACTGATTTGAAATGCACTAATAATACGACACACAGCTGTCGAATTGTGTGTGTAGTAGTACTAATGGCGCCATGGCGCCGGGTACACCTCTGCCTAACCCTTTGGGGAATACAGGCGTGATGTTATGTATGTAACGTAATAATACGGTGTATTATCCTGTATATAGGAAGAAAAACAAAACATCTGATCATCTGGAACATTTTGGTCAGCTAAGTGAAAAATTATTATGATCAGCTGATTTTTTCCATGATTTCAAGGGTGGTCTCATAGTAACAGTAGTTCATAATAATGAGTATAATGATGATGGTTTCGTATTTTCAGTTAATGAAAATACACCTTGTATATTTGTCAGCAAGGTATAATTTAGCTTGCACCCAATGACACGTTCATAGTGGTGGTGTATATAATTATCTAGAGGGAATTGTACGCACTTAGCTACGGCGTAGCTTGAGCTTGCTGTCTACGGCGTAGCCAATGCTACGATCGAGAAAGAGCGCCGTGGTTTGTTATGTTTTAGCTTTGGTTTTCAGTAAATTAATTATATTCTTGATACATAGAAAGAAAGAAAAAATGTGTACATAAAAGCAAAAAATCAAAATAAGTTTGTATGAAATCTAAAAAAATACACAACACGCCATTACATGTCCTTATTTTTTGAAATTAATGAACCGATTTCAATGAAACTTTTTATACATAAGTAGGATAGTAGTAAGTAGTAGGTTTCGTAATAAAAAAAACAGTGTGACAAAGAATGAGATATTAGGCGTAAAGAGATAACAAATGACCAAATCCTATGGGCCAATTCGATTTGAAAAACAATTCACAAAACATCCTGTATAATCGTGTATCGAATATTATCACAAATTACGTATTAGTATGAAAGTATAAAAAGCAAGATCCAATCATACACCATAATTACGCTTTTAACCTTCGTTGCCACAAGGACAGTGTCGTAATCAGGGTTTCCCTTTCCCCAACCCCAGGGGCTCCCACTTAATCTACTCATTTCAGGACTCGAATTTGTGTTATATTGAATCGACAAAGAGGATAATGAGATTATACAGACCAATTTTATTTATCATACTTGTTGGTCTAGTGATCACAAAGCGCGACTGCTCAGCATGATGTTTGGGTTTTATTTCCCAGGTCGGTCAAAGTGTTATTGGGTTTTTCCATCAGTTTCTCAGTAGCAGCCTCGGAGTCTGGATTTGTGCCCGGTTGATGGCAATAGGCTCCCTTGGCCCCTTTTACATGGGACTTAAACATAACTGACGAAATTTGGGTGTACTAATAGGTACACGTCTGCCCAACCCTTCGGGGATTACAGGCGTGATGTTATGTTAAGTTATTCGCGTTGTCAGAGAAACATTGAATACAAATACGTAAACTGTAGAATAATAATGTTCTCTTTTAAAATATTTTAAATGCAATATGTATAATTATTGTACTCGTAACCGGCGTGCTTGTGTGACGAGATGTATGAACGTAGATGAGGCGAAAGGAGTATGTAAGGATCGTAGCAGGTGGCGTTCTGTAGTTTCTGCCTACCCACATGGTAAAAAGGGGTGAGTTTATGTATGTATGTAAAATTATGGCAGGTGATGAAAAAAGGACATAAAAATAACATAAAAAACACAAATTATAACAACAAAAAATAATTTATTTAACAAACTCAAATAACCTGCGCTACCACCCCACTGCCAGTGTTGACCACAGCCGTCCCACAAGATGGCACACCGCCATCTAAGGCCACTGTACCATATACAGGGAATACCCCCTTTACCTTGATACTACCACCGACCGGCAGATCACCGGTCACGGAAATATCACCAAATTGAAGAGAAGGCACAATTTCGGTGATGACTGGTGATCCTGGCATGGTTTCTGGGATGAGTTGCTGGTTGCACCCATTTGGAGCGTTCAAGGGCCCTTGGAAGCCTATGGGCAGGGAAGATGCATTCTGAAAAAAGAAAAAAAAACATTAGACTAAAGATTTTTTTTTCTATTCGGACCAGTTGTGCCCAAGATTACTGCGTTCAGTCCTAATAATGTTTATAACTTTCCAAAATTAAATATATCCTGAAGACTTATTTGCTTTTTGTTAGGACTTTAAATATTAAATACAAGTTAATCCAATATTAAATATATCGTGTGAAGTATTATTTGAAAGGCTTTTGTAAGGATTTCAAATATTTAAACAAAAAAGTAATAACTAAGTAAGTACTTAATATTGCAATAAAAAAGTGAAAAAAAAACTTTTTCACAAAAAAGACAACCGCCTTCAAAAACTAAGTGGGTGACAGTACATATAACAAGAAACAAAACCAAAGCCGCCGACTTTCCAAAACTATATGTATTATTTTTTATTTTGTAGTTTATGAAGGCCGTTTTTATTTTTGTAAATAAGAATTTTTCGAATCAGTTCAATAGTTTTGGAGTCTATTTAATGCAAACAAACAAACAATCAAATCTTTCCTCTTTATAATATTTGTACAGAAGTATACAGATAAAGCACTACAGGCACTTTTGGATAGGGTTTTTAATTATTTTTTTGTGCTATACGGAAAGATCATAAATACCTACTATAAGTTTTATAACAAATCATCAATAATTTAAAAGTCGATACATTTGTTTTTATAAAATCCCAATTGTCAAAAAAACAAAAACAAAACTTACTTGTAAAATAACTGCGAGAAGGCAGAACGTTAAAATTTCTTTGCAGTACATTATGTGAGCTATGTAAAGTAACTGATAACTTCAAACGATTGTCTTCTAATTTTTATATCGATTACTTACACAATCGACTATCGAGTCACACATGATTTTAATCGATAAACAATTGGTTGCATTATTTTATTACTTTTGTTATCTATTGTATAGAGATTTTAGATAATCATTGATGATTAATTTCATGTCGGTGTAATATTTTATATTATGTCGTGATGGCCCTGTGGTTAAGGCGCTCGTCTCTCATGCACGAGGGTGCAGGTTTGGTTACCTGGGGGCGTACCACCATCTCTTAAAATAATATTATTTTAATATTACTTTGCCTTGCATACTGTTGGATTTTCAACGCTTGGCTCGGCGCCGACAGTTGAAAATCCAACAGCAAATACAAAGCAATATTGAAATAATATTGTTTTAAAAAGCGATGGCGGTAGGCCCCCAGATCTTTCTGAAGCACCTCACCGATAGGGTCAGTGTAGGTCTTCCTAGGGCAGCTTTTCACAAAGTGGGCGATAACGCCCCCTTGTGGGCGCTCCAGGCTTGAATGGGGGCCGGTAAGAGACCCAAAAAACGGGGCGCTGTGTAGAGGCTTGGGGAGCGATTTGTAATTTCATCTACTAGGTGGTTTTTGAGTAGGTAAAAAAATGGAGGTGCTAGAATATAATTTATTCTCAAAGTGGGCAGTAGAAAACATAAGTTTGGGAATCCCTGTCCTAGAGCGACCCCTCCCTGCGTTGCCACTCACCTCTGCCATATAAATACCTTTTGTTAATCGCCTCTCACTCATCCTCTCGATATGACCGAACCATCTAAGCATACCCTTTCCTATCTTTGTCACTACATCCTCTCGGTATATATACCACTTAAAATAATCAAGTGGAAAGCATTTTTATTGAAATACTTTTTTACTAAATCAAAGTTCTGGGCCGCAATTACTTTAGGTATTGGGGTCAATATTTATATCGACCTGAATTTAGGTTGGGCCTTGAGGATATCATGTAACTACCTATTTACTCAGATTAAAATGCGTTCTCAGGTAAGTGACATGTATTTTTTTATGAGTAGGTATAAGGTTTTAACCTTATGTTACCATCTGTCGCGGATCCAGCCCTCAAAAAACAAAACCAGACCCGGGTCGAAGACGCGTTGTATTCCTCGCGCGCTTCAGAGATATCAGCATAGTAGATGGGGCCCACTAGGGCTCGATCTACTGCCTACTTGCCTGCCAGGGTTGCGGATTTTGGCTGAAAGAGTCACCGTGGTCCTGGAACGCAAAGGGCGTTAGAAGGAACACGGATGGGTTTTAGTCAGTAAGAGTCTGACACTCCCTTCCGCTCCGCCCGGAGAGGAAGAAGTCATCTGATGATTTTCCATCCTTAAAAAAAGCCCTCATAAAAAGATGTGGTCATTAGAAATCGCCAAGTGCGTGCATGACTGAATCATCTAGTTTCAAAACTACTGAACCGATATTAATGAAACTTTTACAGCTTGAATACATATCAGATTTAATTAAGATTTGGTATTCATGTTACACTTCTTCCTCTTCTTCTCGTGTCGATTGGCTCAAATTTTGTCCGACCAATATTGAGCAACCTGTACAGCTCTGTCATTGGCCTTATTGAGGTCTTGGATGGTGCAGGTGGTCAACATTGAATACTTACTTTTACTAAAATAATAAATTCAAATAGTTTTTTTTTGCGGGTTGTTCCGCAAAAAAAACACAACGGTGGATCCGCGCTTTGTTTATGATACCGCATCTATTCATCCTTAAGGACCTTATCACATTAGCGCAGCCTTTCCCAAAGTGGGCAATAAACGCCCCCTTGTGGGCGCTACAGGCCTAAAAATATGGGGGCACTATAAAATAATTTATTTTCAAAGTCAAAATTCAAAGTCAAATCATTTATTTCAATTAGGCCAATATAAGGCACTTTAGAACGTCATACACAAAAATTGAACGTCATTCACAAAAAAAGGATTGAATCTAGTTGCCCCTTCCAAAAGGTAGTTTTGTATGGAGAAAAATGTACAAGAAACTCCATACGTACTCTTTTAAAATTAATGTTTACAACATTTGTACACAAATTCATGCAAGACATGGCACGTGAAAGTGTACCCTATATAAAACTACAAAATATTCAGGTATTCCCTATTTCAAAGTAGACAGTAGTCAAAATAATTTTAGAAACCCCTGCACTAGCGGTTTGTGAGCGGTTGCGGGGAGAGGCGGGTGCGCAGCTAATCTGTCGCGAAGTCGCGGACACGTGGCAAATTCGCAACGTTTTCGTCACGTGATTGTAGGTGGGGCGGACGGGCTGGCGTTTGTACGAGACAGTACAAAATGGCGTCCACGCTAATACTTGCGGCGATCTCGCTCCACTTTGAGGACAGCTCGCAATCTGCTAGTATTATATGATGTGGCCCTAAAGAACTTTTTCTATTCCTCAAGCATTACAGCGACATCTATTAGCAACACTCCAAACTGACACGGGTTTATAAACTGTAGACAAGTGGAGGCATTCATTACTAATTTTGACTCTTTTGTGATGCCAACATTTAAATGTAGATGGCGCTTCTAAACTAAAATAAGTACCTTCTGATTTTTTTTAGTGACGTTAAAGTTAAGCGTCTTATTTTTTTTCAATTTCTGACCTATTCTGAACCCTATGTAATATAAATATTGAACTTTTTTTTAAAACACAATAATTTTCTAATGTTATAACAAAACTTTGACTGCCTAGTTGGTCCAGTAGTCGCAAAGCGCGACTGCTCAGCGTAAGGTCCTGGGTTTGATTCCCAGATCGGGCAAAGTGTTATTGGGTTTTTTCATCAGAAATTTCTCAATAGCAGCCGTGGAGTCTTGATTTGTGCCCGGTTGATAGGCTTGCCCTCTATAACTTGGGACTTTAATATAATGCGTGTGTACTAAATGCGTACACCTCTGCCTAACCCTTCAGGCATTACAGGCGTCATGTTTTTACTTACATACTTACGAATTATTATCAATATTCACAGAACAAATCAAACAACATCATTATACAACTAAATAACAGTCTTTATTTAAAACAAAACTTAATAAACGCCTCCACAGCCACAGCCTCCGAGGCCAAAGCCAAGACCACCGTACCCTCGTCCGGCCAGGCCAGCTCCGTACCCAAACCCTCCAGCTAATCCTGGACCGTACCCTGGGTAAGCAGCTGGACCTGCAGCAGGACCAATACCTGAGAATAGAACGGAATTTTATTATTATTGGATGTTGCAAAATCGTACACTTTTTCATTGTTGCTAGATGTTAAAAGTGGTTGTCTACAGTTCCAATATTTGTTAACATGTGAACACTATGAGTCCTTGAACATAAGTTTACCGTCAATTCCTAATTTGTACTATCTTTGGCGTGTTATGATATAATTATGGTACCTACATTGCATTCACGTGTACACATATATATATAAATTCACGCCTTTTTCCCGTGGGGGTAGGCAGAAACTACAGAACGCCACCTGCTACGATCCTTACATACCTTTCGCCTCATGTACGTTCATACATCTCGTCATACAAGCACGCCGGTTACCAGTACTCCGCACCTGACCTTTTTGAAGAACCTCACCAATAAGCCACCATGCACGTGTAATTATGTATTATTATGCAAATATTGTAAAACATTGATTTTAAAAGAGTACGTATGGAGTTTCTTTCCCATTCTAATCCATACGAAACTACCTTTTGTTAGGGGCAACTAGATTCAATTCTACTATCTTGTCTTGTCTTGTTGACTGCCTCGTTGGTCTAGTGGTCGCAAGCGCGACTGATGTGCATGAGGTCTTGGGTTCGATTCCCAGGTCGGGCAAAGTGTTATTGAGTTTTTCCATCAGGAATTTCTCAGTAGCAGCCTCGGAGTCTGGATGTGTGCCCGGTTGATGGCAATAGGCTCGCCCCCTGTTACATGGGACTAAAAACATAACTGGCGAAATGTGGGTGTACTAATGGGTACAGCTCTGCCTAACCCTTCCGGGATAACAGGCGTGATGTTATGTTATGTTATGTCTACTATCTTGTACATGAAGTTCAAAAGCACCTTTTAATTAATTCGTCATTTGTCATTCACTCACCTTCGCTCACGATACCAACAGCGCCATTCCCGCAGCCGTAGTTGATACCACCAGCGCCAGCAGTAGGCAGAGCTCCCTCCACAGCCACAGCGCTCAAGAACGGCAGCTCTCCGTTGACAGCGAGAGCACCTTCGATAGCGTTCTCAGAGAACACGGTGATGCCGGTGGGGGCGATGGGGGAGACGCTGGTGACTGCGAAGCCGCCGCCGCTGGTGGGCACGAAGGAGTTGGCAGCCAGGCCGTAGTTGTTGCAGCTTCCTGGGTAGCCGAGGGGTCCTGCCAAGCCGCGGCCTGCTAGGTTGGGGCCGTAAGCTAGAGCATTGCCAGCTAAAGCGTATTCTTCAGCTGCTTTCACGGCACCAATGGTGCCAGCACATGGAACTGCTTGACAGTAGATGCTCTGTACAAAATAATGATATTGTTAGCATTATAATTCAGTTTATCTGTTCAGTAAATATCCATAAAAATAAATTTAAAAAATTTTGGTCAGTCAGTGTTTATCCTGGCTTATCTCCGAAATGGCTGAATCGATTTTGACGGGATGTTCACTGGAATATAGCTGATGTTTAAAGAAGTAAATTAGGCTTTAGAGAAATGTCATGCACGTGGACGAAAACAGAAACACAATCGTACAGTTCTTTGCCAAAGAAAATTACCTATTTATTAGAACTAAAGTGAATTCATAAGTACTGCAAAAAGCGATGATATCAAAGTAAATATAAAGTTCAAATTACCTGAATCATTAGCGCTTGAGCGCAAACGACAAGGATAGACTTGGCTGCCATTTTATTTTAATGTTTTATTAAGTTTAGCTTCAAGTTGGTAATGATTTGAAAATACTACAGCCATTATTTATATTAAAGCCTTTTGTAAATATTAATCAATAAAGTAATAAGTTAAGTAAAGTTTGTTAGATAAGGCATTTCATGGCGCCATAACATTATGTTACTGTTTACTATAACTTCCTTATGTACACGTATTAAGTATACTTATCATTGCTAAAATTCCTTATCACTGCAGCCCTTTTCAAAACAATTTAAGCTCGAAATATAGCTATTAAGCATACTTTTCCTGTGACCAAAGGGCTGGATATTATATTGGCCAGAGGCTAAGCATTGCCATTAAACGTGGCAATGCCACCAGTCTTTCTGACACATTTCCAGTTGAAGGCGTTAAAGAGTATATTTTTGATGCCATAATATAGCTTAGTTACTTTTTTATTATTATTGTTTTTTCTCAGGTTTGTAAGAGGGTTAAGTTTGGCACTCTTTGTGTATGGAACTTCACCTTCAGTGCATTTAGGTGAGCCAGTCATTGGGACTGCCGACAGAAGTGGAAACTTAACGTCACATTAGCATGTTGATAAAAAAAAAAAATCTTGGGCCAACTCACACCGGCTATCTGATCCCAAGCTAAGCAGAGCTTGTGTTATGGTAACCAGACAACTGATATACATACTTATATAATTTATAAATACATACATATTATAATTAAATCACACCCAGACACAGAACTAACAATCATGCTCATCACACAAAGTTTGTCCTGGGTGGGAATCGAACCCACGACCTCCGGCTTAGCAGTCAGGGCCACTAACCACTAGACCAACAGGCCCGTCAAAGCCCGTCCGTTGATGACGCGGACCCATATGTTTTGCCCCTACCAAAAACCACTTAAGGCAGCTAAGAAACGTTTTACTTCAAATTAAAGAAAACAATCCCAATAATAATAAACAAAAGCTTAAGATAACAAATGAATACGCAGATAAAACAGAAAATGTCACAAGAATAAAATAATCACACAACTCATCAATATATTGCATCAATACTTATTACAATAAGACTTTAATCATGGACACGTATTCTTACCTCACACAAAGTAATATAACGTAACTTTATCTATATAAAATGTAGCTACAAGTTATCCAAATCACTTACATTCGTATCAATCAATAATCAAACATGTCTTCCTTCACTGTTCTGTTGCTCTGCATCCAAGCTTGCTTAATCCAGGTGAGGAGAAGTTTATTTGCTATCTTCTTAATAGCTGCTTCGTTGGCAGTAGCGGATCCTGGGTGGGAGGGCTTAAGAGGCTCAAGCCCCCTCGAAAGCTTCTAAGTTCTTCCATGACAAATCTTAAAGTTAATTCGATATTCTGCTTAAACTGCTCGTTGATCTATTGGTTGTACGCGAAACTGCTCAACTTGGTCTTGGTTTTTTGATTACTAGGACGGGCAGTGTTAATGGGTTTATCCACTAGGACTTTTCGGTACTAGAAATTTTGTAGGTGGTGGTGTGAAACTCTCGAATCCGATCTCTTCCGGGTCGTGTCTTTTTACCACCTAATTGGGCTTTGAGAGTGAGGGAAGAAGGGAGTACATCTGTGTTTGCGGATACACTCGTCTACTAAAATATCTCATGCGTACTTGGAGTCTCCATTGAGGTTCCGGGATCGAAATTCAGTCAGGAGTACTCAACTGTTCATTTTTATCCAAAAGCAACTCGATAACCATTCACTTGTTTTATTTCAGAATGCATTCAGCAATTGCATTGGAAACTATGGCGCCGATTTCACCGGTCTTGGCCAAGGATTTGGAATCGCAAACCCTGCTGCCTACAACTATGGACCACTTGCAGCTTCTGCTCCCTGCGGTTATGGCGCTGGATTGGCCGGACCTGCAGCTATTGCCTCCAATACCTACAACTATGGCGCCGGTTACGCAAGCCCCGCTTACGGCTACCAAGCAGGACTTAGCTCCTACGGTGGTGCTGGTGAAGGCAATGTAGGTGTAGCTGGAGAACTTCCCGTTGCTGGTAACACCGCTGTTGCTGGTCAGGTCCCCATAATGGGCGCTGTCGGATTCAATGGCGCCATTCCGGCCGGTGGTGCCGTGTCCATTGCTGGTAACTGCGCTTGTGGATGCAATGGTCCGTACCAGTACCAGTATTGAGTTGTTTAAGTGTTTAATAAATCACAATTTTAGTAATTAATCTTATTGTTTTTATTTTGTTTATCTAAACCCCTATTTTTTAGTGTAAAGGCAACTTTTTGTAAAATAAGAAAGTCAATGGCTGCGTATCTTGGATTTAATACCCGCACGAAGCATATATTTTTATGGCTGAAAGTAGCTTTAGTTGTTGGTAGGTATGTTTATAGGTTTGTAACCGCCCTTATGATACAGAAGAAATTCCCAGTAGGGTAAGGTTTTTTTAAAATATTTAAAAAGTAATAAGTACATACATACATAACATGACGCCTGTAATCCCCGGAGGGTAAGGCAGAGGTATACCAATTAGTACACCCAAACGCCATGTGTGTTTAAGTCCCATGTAATAGAAAAAACAGACAACACACAAATCTAGACTCCGAGGCTGCTACTGACAAATTTCTGGTGGAAAAACCCGATAACACTTTGCTTTGCTTTGCTTAGGCAGTCAAGAAAACAAAGAAAAATTAACAAAATTAAACCACGGGTTCACAATCATGCTGAGTGCTGTGCGCGGGAGTGGCTGTGAGTGGCACTGATGATTTCATGTAAACGGGCAGTTGTCATCGTTTTAGCATTTTTTAAAGCTTTAATGGTGCTATTTAGAAATAAGTCCAGGTTTTCTCAAGTCAGATAAATAAAGATATACTTACTTAGAAATAGTATGAAATGGAATGAGTCACACTGCCCGTACTCGGATGCGAACTTCTGAACTCATAACCACATGAATGAGAGGCGGGGGCCTTGGGCCATCACGATTTTTTAATGATAAAATGTTTTATACAAACTTTTAAGTCCAAATTTTTGGAAATCAATGAACCAATTTTTATGAAGCTCATAAGCAGAATAGGTCTAAAAATGTATCAGAAAACATTTTCGAAATGTGTTATTAAAAAAAAAGATAGTTAATTGGAAATCTTTGTTTCTCTGAAAAACTTAAAAGCAGTCAAATGCAGCCGTAACACAATTTTTCAAAAATGTTCTCTGATAACTTCTTTTTATATCTTTTTTTTTGTATACATTATCCTGCTTATGCGTATTGGTCTTGCACATGATTTCCCCCCGGTTGTAATTAGAATGCACTTGTATTTGTGCACACATTTGTGCACTTTAACAACTTCTGCTTCAACTTGACTTGTCTCCATTGAGATTGATAATTTGGTCGGGAGAATATTAAGTAGGTAATAAATAAAGGAAATTAAAACATAAAATATTTGGTTTAAATGACATTTTATTGTATCATAATATTATTATTGTTATGATTCTCTCACTGAATCATAGCAGTTCACCAGAAAATTGTGATAACATAAAGAATTAATATCCACAACCGCAAGCACATGTTCCAGTTATAGACACGGCACCAGCAGCCGGCACAGCACCTCCGAAGTTCACAACTCCAGTAACGGGGACCTGACCAGCAACAGCGGTAGTACCGGCGACTGGCAGCTCACCAGCGACCGCCACGTTGCCTTCACCAGCGCCGCCGTACGCTGCTCCACCGTTCACAAGACCAGCAGAAGAGACAGCAGCAGCAGGAGACAGAAGGCCGTAGTTACCAGAAAGGGCACCAGCACAGGGGGCAGGAGTGATGGTAGTAGAGGCAAGGCCAAGTCCAAAGCCGGTACCCAGTCCAAGGTTGGAGCCAAGTCCACTACCGTAGCCGATGCACGAGCTGAATACATTCTGTAAAAGATAATTTATTAAAATAGTAGGATTCATTTGTTTGCTTAGATAGTAGGTTTATAATTAAGGTAAATCTTCGGTACAATATGGACGGTAGTGTATTTCAAAGCTCACATTATTGTAATATTACGGATACTTCCGGCAAGAGAGAGAGAGAGAGATCGCCTTTATGCTATTGACACCTCACTTTACTAAAGTCATCGATGTAGATTTTTACAGAATAGAACTATCTGTTATTTATTTTCGGAGATCTATCAGAATTAAAGCCTTTAAGATTACTCCTATAAGACATAGAAAGAAAATATTAATTCCCTCACCTGGACCAAGCAAGCTTGGATGCAGAGGAACACAACAGCGAAGGGAGACATGTTTGAAGTTCGTTTGTGTTTAACGAGAAGTTGAAGACTGAATGATTTTCCTACTTCTAGACCAGGTTTATATAGTGCAAAAGTTTTATCGCTATGTAAAATATAGTGCTATTATCAAAATAGAAAATTGTCCTATCAATATTTTTAAGCAAGACATTCGCAAGCTCTTGTTTTGTAAGCAAATAGATAATTCAATAAACGTTGTTACAAAATTCATTACTATGATTTCTTCAATATTGCTAATTATGAGAATCGCACGTACAGTTACTGCGAATTTTGTATAAAAATATATGGGTTTTTGATGAAATTTCAGTCAGGAATTTGCATTCGTTGAACTAACCATGTCTGCCAAGGTCATCCTCGTCTTCTGTGCTCAGGTGCTCTTCATCCAGGTAAGATATAATTCCCAACCAGTTGTTCCATCAGGAATTTCTTAGTAGCAGCTTCGGAGTCTAGATTTGTGCCCGGTTAATGGCAATAGACTCGCCCCCTATTCATGAGACTTAAACGTAACTGGCGAAATGTGGGTGTACTAATGATCAGTACACCTCTGCCTAACCCTTCGGGGATTACAGGCGTGATGTTATGTTTTGTAATTCTCGACCGAATTTCGTTCACTGCTGCCAGTCTCAAGGACTAGCCGAGTACGCAGCAGAACTTATAGTGCACAAGTGTGTGCGCAAACACAGGTGCACTCCCTCTTCGCTCACTCTCATAGTCCGATGAGAAGGTCATTCTAATTCGACACCATCGAGGAGAGATCAGGCATTGATCGCGGCTGATTAATAGATAATGACCTAAAACAAAACTAAATAAAATAGAGTTGAAAATTGCATAATTGCGTGCAAGCTAATAACGATAACGACACATGGAATTATATATCTTGCACAGGATTTTCAACTCTAACAGCGGTGTATTTTAGTTTATTATCAATTGATACAAACTGATCAAGTATGTAGCTGCTTTGTACGCAATTCTAAACCTTAAATTAAACATGCATTGATCTTTATTTTTAGCAAGCACTCAGCCTATGCGTCGGCCGTCCTAACCTGGGAGCTGGACTGGGTTCATACGGCTTGTCTACTCCTATCGCTTCTGGATTTGGTTCTTCTGGTTGTGCTGGTCCTGTAAGACCAGCTCCAGTCTTACCTACTCCGAGCTGCTCCGGTTTAGGCTACAACGGTGGAAATGGATTGATTCCTAACGGCTGTGCTGGTAACTGGGCTAACAATGGCGTGATTGGTGATGGTATCATAGGTAACGGTTTGATTGGCAATGGATGGGCTGGTCTGGAAATCATCCCCACAAGCGGCGGTTCCCTCCCAGTCTCCAGTTCGTCTTCTATGTCTCCAACTGGTCTATCCGTAGTCTCCGAGAATGTACTCGAAGGTACCTTGTATGTCGTTGGTGAGCTGCCGTTCCTGAGTACTGTGGCTTTGGAGGGTGCGGTGCCCAGTGGTGGTGCTGGCGCCGTCAGCCACAGCTGCGGTAACGGTGTTACTGCTATTGAGAGCATCTCTCCTGCTGCTGCTGCTTCCGCTGGGGCTTATGGTGCAGGTTTAGGAGCTTATGGTACTGCTGCAGGTATCGCACCTTTGTCCCTTCTGCCTGGAGCTGGTTGCAATGCTCCTGTTGCAGAGATTGTCGCTCCCAACGATGGCTGCTATCCACCTGGAATCTTTTACTGAAAATATTGGATATTTACTGTCTTAATAAATGTAACTCATGTGATTTTGTTGTATTATTTCTTTTGTTTATTTTAATGAAGTTTGTGACTTGCGCCTCATCTCTGAATTGCCAATATCTACACTGTATTATATAGTATAGATTTGTTTACACATCTTTATTCATTCAGTGAGCTGCTATTTAGTTAGTTAGTTCGATAACTGAATACCAACTTTAATATCTAATTAGAAACGTTTAAATCATGTCAAAAATGTGAAATACTTGTCGAAAATGTAGGTAAAAAAAACGTATTATTGACAACAGATTAGTACTGAGATAAATGTGAACATCCTTAAAAATACTTTCTGAGGATACTGCACGTGGTTTAAACGTAACTTAAATTCGATCGTTTTTTTTATCCATATATGTGAAAGTAACTCTGTCTGTTAAGCTGTCACGACTAAACTACAGAACCAATTTTGTACTAATTTGGTACGGGATAACTTTGATCCCCGTATTTATTATTCCATGACTTCGTCAGCGTCCACGATAACCGAGATTTACGCCGACGAAGTCACAGGTAAAAGCTAGTTTAAAATAAAAAATGAACAAACTGTACTTCTTTATAATTTTAGTATAGATAAATCTAATTATAGCTCGTTATTACATGAATATTAAATAAAACGTTATCGTTTCATTGCGTTCTAGAATTCTTTGAAAAAGGTTGCCTTACTGACATTATTTCACTGTAATTAAGAAATAAACGCATAATATTCTATGCGTTCCTAGGCGTATATTTAGTAATTTGGTAGATAAAGTATTTTTAATAATTATATTTCGAAAATAATTATGTCAATAGTTATAGTATAAAAACCTCGACTGTTTTTGTAAAAGTCAGTTCAAGTTTGTTCTTAAAAGACCAAACAAGCAGTATACAAAAAATAACAAAATGTTTGCCAAAGCCGCCATTTTTGTCCTTTGTGCTCAAGCGCTTTTAATCCAGGTATGTGTTTTTTAATTACTTACAATATAAGATAGAACAGTTATTTCCATTATTATAATTTATTTTACTTTAAATCCTCATTTATAACTTTTTCATAAATGTGAATAAATCACAGGCGCTATCGTTGCCTTTTTTTCCCGCTCGATTTATCCATCTGACAGCTGTCACTGTCAAATTGACAACGTCCAAACATTTTCATTACTGTTCCAAAAAGTATTTAATAAATCAATCTGATAAACCTCTAAAGTAGGCAAAAAGAATACAATAAAACGAATTGTTACGATTTTCAAGCCAAACATTCAATTTTGCTTACCGATCATGTTTGTAGAACTCTAGCTAAATGTTAATTTCGCTTACTCACGCAGATATTCTAAAAAGTAAGCATTGTTTATTGTTTGCTCAGAAAGGTTTCGTTCCCTATCCTCGACAAAATTTTCTGTGTCAGATTTTCCATAAATCGTATTTTAAATTTCTTTTTTTTTATTTCCAGTCAGCGCTCAGCCAAGTCTGTGGTCGTACAGCATTTGCTACTGCCCCCGGACTCGGCTCTCCTTTCGGCTTGGCCCCTGGTTTGTTGGGTAACGGCTTAGCAGGCAACAACTTGGCTTTTAATGGACTTTCTGGTAGCTTGGTAGCAAACAACCTCGTATCCGACAACCTGTGCGCTCCTGCTATTGAAATCACTCCCACTTCTGGAGGTGCCCTACCCGTTGCCAGCGTCTCTGCTATCGCCCCAAACAGTCTTCAAGTAGCTTCTGAGAATGTGTATGAGGGTGCTCTGTCCGTGGCTGGTGAGCTGCCGTTCGTGGGTACTGTAGGCGTGAAAGGTGAGCTGCCCACAGCTGGTACTGGGGCCGTCAACCACGCCTGCGGCAATGGAGCTACAAGGATGGTGAGCCAAGATGGCGCTGGTGTCGCATCTGGTTTTGGCGCTGGCTTTACTCCCGCTGCGGCTTTGGCTCCTGGGAATATGTATGGCGGTATTGGAGCATTCGGTAATGCTGCTGCTCCATTCGGGTGCGGCGCTGGACTTGCTGGACTCGCTTACCCTGCTGCTGGCTTAGCTGGTGCTTACCCCGCCTCCGGTTTTGCTGGCGCATACCCCAACGCTGGTTTCGCTGGCGCATACCCCGGAGCCGGTTACGCTGGCGCCTACCCCGCTGCCGGTTGTGGTGCTGGACTTGCCCCGTACGGCGGCGCCGGTGAAGGCAACGTGGCGGTCGCTGGTGAGCTGCCAGTCGCCGGTACTACCGCCGTCGCCGGTCAGGTCCCCATCATGGGCGCTGTGGGCTTCAGTGGTCCTGTGGCTGCTGCTGGTGCCGTGTCCATGAATGGACAATGTGCGTGCGGTTGTGGCAATCCTTACGTGTATTAATTTGAATTATTGTTAAAAATATAATATAAAAGTTTTTGAGAACATTGTTTTTCTTTTTCTCCCTGTTATACATAAACAAAAAAAGTTTAAATTCACGAGGCTTTCTGCTGTGCCTAAAGAAAAATAATTTAAAACGCAAGCGCCTACTTGATTACTAGCATGTTTATAATGGTAGTAGAAACATTACACAGCATAATTTTAAAGGCGCTTAGCAACAATCTTTGTTACTTTACTTTTACGATTCTATGCCGAATTTTGAATAAAACGTATTAACGTTGCTAACTGGTGAAATGTGGGTGTTATAATGGGTACACCTCTGCCTAACCCTTCGGGGATTACAGGCGTGATGTTGTGATGTTACATATTGATACATTGATGAGTCTTTAAACCCCCTGTATATCCTCGGTTTAAAAGTAGTGTCGGTGTGCAGTAGCCAGTGTTTATGGGCCTCAGTCTCCTAAATTAAAGGAATTATTATTATTATTATTTGTTACAACATACCTGGCTTGATATCAGTCAACAAACATAACAGATTTTGTCACTTTTGATAGACATTTTTTTAGCTAAAAAGCCAAAATCAAAACATTTATTTCAATTACCCTTTTGATTGGTCAAGGAGTTGGTCAGTTAGTCAGAAAGTTGAAGCTTGTTTAATGTATTTATGTAGGTCTCTATGGAGAAGAACGAGCAAGAAACTCCACGGAAACTTTTTTCATACAAGTTTTTAAGAATCAGAAAATTCTAGTTGCATTATTTTTCTTGCATCATATGTAATAACAATATGGGTAAAGATCCGAGCAATGAAGCCTGTCCTCGCACAGCCGTAACTTCAGGTTTCATTATTGCACTTCCTTGAATCAAATTTTCCACCGAAAAGCGCGGGTGTAGAAAGAGGTTTCAAAATTTGGCAGAGATTTTTAGGGAAGGCTGAAGAAGCTTGTGTCACATCTCACCATATGCACTAAACGGGATGGTGATTATGTGGTAAAAAGTCAACAGGTGTGTGAACAATATCCTGTTCAAATAAAAATCATCTTAAAGAAAAATCTAGTGCACTCATTTTCTGAATTTGGAAGACTGACGATTTCATGAATATTTATAGGGTTGTTTGTTGTAAACAACTGCTTATAATATAAAATACCTATCAATATGGCTTATTCTCAAAACAGACACACTCAGCATTTGAGGAGTTTCTACGATAGGCACTTAGGTTAATACACTAGGTTGATTTCAAAATAAAACATGTAATGCCTTGCAGAAAAAAATTTTTTTATTGATTTGTTTTGTTGTTTCTATGATATCTGTGTCTTCACTACTCAAGCTTTTCGCCTTAGTAGTAAATAGGAGAGCCACATCCGCAAGCGCATTGTCCAGTGATAGACACGGCACCAGCAGCAGGCAGAGCGCCGCAGAAGGTCACAGCACCCGAGATGGGGACTGCACCGGCAACAGCGGTGTTACCAGCGACTGGCAGCTCACCAATGACCGCCACGTTGCCTTCACCGGCGCCGCCGTAAGCAGCTCCAGGAGCGATAGCACCTCCGTATGCAGCACCAGGAGCAAGGATGCCATCATAAGCAGATCCAAAAGCGCCACCGTAAGCAGATCCGAAAGCGCCACCATAAGCAGATCCAAAGGCGCCACGGTAACCACCAAGACCGAGGGCACCACCACATGCAGAGCCGATGCCGGCAGCAGGAGCTACACCTAGAGCTGATCCTCCACACCCACATCCACGACCGCCGAGGTATTGACCGAAAACATTCTGTTGACAAGTAATGAAAAAATGGGGTTTAGTTCAATCAAAATATCTTCCATTTTTTAAACAATTTTCATATTTAACCTTGATTTAAAAAAAATCTAATATACAATTATTTATTTAAACTACATGCACAAAGGTACAAATGTGAATTCAATACCACAGGCACTCTCAAGTTAAGTTTATTAAGCATTGAATTGCTGATGTGAGAGTCACAGGAACGGTTGACATGACAACGTTTGGGGGAGGCTTATGACCAGAAGTAGACATCTTTGTGCTGAGGAGATGGTGATGTCAGCTGATGCTAACATCACCATCTGTCTGAACTAGAGTTAGAAGGCATAATAGAAACCATTCAGCAAGGACGTGAAGCTGACATTTTCAGAGCGTGGAAGACTAAACTAATGATTGGTCTTCTAACAAGAACATTAGACTTTTCTTAAAGAAGGAAAGATGCCAAGAAAAAATAGCATTATGGAAGAAAATCTTGAGACTGAAGATGTTGTTATAATCTTACCTGGACCAAGCAAGCTTGGATGCAGAGCAGCAGAACAGCGAAGATAGACATGTTTGATGTATTCGTAAGGTCAACGAGAAGCTGAAGACTGAATGCTTTTCGAAAGTCCAACACGAAGTTTATATAGTGCAGAAGTTCTTATCAATACCACGTACTTTTTCACCATTTTCTATTCAAACAAAGTATTTGATTATATATTTAAAGTAAAAAAATGCACGCATTTTCTATTTCTTTGTTTCGCAACCACTGCCATTGATAATAACATTGAAAAATACTTTATGTCAAAATCCACAAACTGCTGCAACACAACTAGATAAGGACTACGCTTCAGTATAAATAGTCGATCGATTCTTGGAAAACTCATTCTCAAGTTCACTTCAACACAAACTACAATGTCAGCCAAGGTGATCCTCGTCCTCTGCGCTCAGGCGCTCTTCGTCCAGGTGAGAAATTGTTATTGTTATATTTATTTTGTTCTCATTGATGTTAGCTCATTGTATTTAAATGGTTGCTTAGGTCAAACATTAATGCAGGGAAACAACTTTTTTGATTGACAAAAATAACTGTTTGCGGTTTCATGCAATGTGGCACTCAAATTTTGGTGCTGATGGGCGCATACAATGAAGTAATGTATTTTCTGATAAATAAATATTTATAATTACAATAATTTCTTGTTCACAGATTGCATTCAGTTCATGTCTTGGTCGTGGAGCCATCGCCGCTCCTGGTCTTATTGCCCCAGGATGTGCTGGTAACGGCTGGGCTGGCAATGGTTTGATCGGAAATGGATTGATTGGTAACGGCTGTGCTGGTAACTGGGCTAACAATGGCGTGATTGGTGATGGTATCATTGGTAACGGTTTGATTGGCAATGGATGGGCTGGTCTGGAAATCATCCCCACCAGTGGCGGTGGACTGCCTGTCTCCAGCGTCTCTGCTATCGCTCCCACTGGCCTTTCCGTAGAGTCTGAGAACGTGTATGAGGGTGCTCTGTCCGTGGCTGGTGAGCTGCCGTTCCTGAGTACTGTGGCTTTGGAGGGTGTGTTGCCCAGTGCTGGTGCTGGCGCCGTCAGCTACAGCTGCGGTAACGGTATTACTGCTATGGAAAGCCTCGCTCCTGGTGCTGCCTATGGCGCTGCTGGTGCCTATGGGCTCGGCGCTGGTTATGGAATTGGCGCTGGTTATGGTCTTGGCGCCGGCTACGGAACTGGTGCTGCCGCTCTCGCTCCTGCCGCTCTCGGGCTCGGCTATGGAGGCCGTGGCTGTGGATGCGGACGTTACTGAGAACTAGGAAATAATGACTCAACTGTTTGCCTGAAAATGATTCAATAAACTGATTTGCAATTTATTATTTTGTATTAATCAACAAATATTACTCACAGTTTGTGTACCCTATGTTTTTTCACCCGAAAATCTTTTTGCAATGCCTAAGCACAGTAACAGCTACAAAAATCCAAAAAAATTAAACAAAAATTACATTTTATCTTTTCAAAATCAATTTCCGACTTGACTTTGTTTCATTGGTAAGCTTTATAGACGAGAGCTTACCCTCAGAACAAGAATTTGCTTCTGGTAAAAATGTTATGACACACTTTTTTTTACGAATACTTTATTACCTCACAATAGGAAATTCTTCCTGTATTGTGGGTGCGTTAACAAACATTGTAACCCACATAAAAAGCAGCTTAATTGATGATTCTCATTAGAGCGGGCCGTGACCGGGCCGGGGCGTGGACGAGCCGACGTGGTATTGAAGTGCGTCAAGAGGGCCCGGACGGGACACGGATAATGCACTGTGTAATATAAATTGATTCATACAAAATATATGTAACAGATTTAAAACCGTGCCGCGTCCGTGCCCCGTCCGTGCCCCGTCCGAGCCCCGCCCCGGGCACGGCACGCTCTAATGAGAATCATCCCTAACCCGGAATAATTCTCTGTAGGCCATACAAATATTTGTTTCTCATTGATCTACTGTGACAACTTCAACTTGTATAAACTTGTTTAATTCAGAAACCTGTTACGCTTATGTGCGCTGCATATCAGATGAGATGTGGGCTCACTGAACGTCTAATGTTCATTGGGCGTCATTGTGGCAGACCAATGAAGATCGCCTCGTCGTTATTGCATTGACTTTAGTTGATAAGAAAGCACCTGTAAATGCACGTTTAAACAGATACGAATAGCAGATTTATTTTAACCCGTACCAAAAATGTCGCCTCTTTCGAGTCCAGAATTATTTACCAATTTAGTTCGAAATTTAGTAACGGTCTCCGTCCACCTTAAGTTTATTATGTACAACATAACATCACGCCTGTAATCCCCGAAGGGTTAGGCAGAGGTTTAACCCATTAGTACACCCACATTTCGCCAGTTATGTTTTTAGTCCCATGTAATAGGGGGCGAGCCTATTGCCATCAACCGGGCACAAATCCAGATTCCGAGGCTGCTACTGAGAAATTCCTGATGGAAAAACACAATAACACTTTGCCCGACCTGGGAATCGAACCCAAGACCTCATGCACAGCAGTCGCGCTTGCGACCACTAGACCAACGAGGCAGTTATTATTTACAAGTCCTATCTATAAGCTTTCATTCGAAATTCTAGCCCAATGTAACACCTTCCGGGGTTCGATTAAGCTGGAATGGACTTGGTCAAAAATATGTAAGATTGGAGTAAGTTCCTATGGCCACATTCCGGCTACATCATCAGACCAACAATGTGACATCGTAAAATTTCAACTAAAAACACCGCAGCTTAGTTAGTTTTCTTTCTGGCCAGTCTAGAACAGTCTCGCAGTTATAAAAGCTAGCTATTAAGTCTAAAAAACCTGACCAAGTACGAATTGGACTCATCATCATCTGCCTAGCCTTTTCCCAACTATGTTGGGGTCGGCTTCCAGTCTAACCGGATGCAGCTGAATACCAGTATTTTATATGGAGCAACTGCCTATCTGACCTCCACAGCCCAGTAACCGGGTAATACAATACCCCTAGGTAAGACTGGTTGTCAGCCATTCAAGCTTCTGATGACTCAAAAACGAAACAAGTACGAATTGGACTAACACATGAAAATTTCGTACTACACCGTACAATATTTTAATTACGTGAAATAAGAAGTTTCTTGTATGAGGAGTCGCTTAAATTTGTAAGATTATTTTATTTAGATAATATATTTTTCATGAGATACAGCCTGCTGACAGACAGGAGGATAAACAGCGGAGACTTAATAATAGGCTGCTATTATTATTACATATTTTGGTTTATATAAGAAAACCAGAAGTGTGTATGTTTGTTCTGACATTCGAACAACATACTCGAAAAATAACTCATGCTGTGATAAAAATATAATCTGTGTGGTACTGGGATTCAGTGCTCCTCAGAACTTTGACATCATGTAGTATTGTCACTCGAAGAGTATATTATTTTGTAGTTATGTAAAAGTCCTATAGTACCAAAAGTGGTTACTACTTTCATAAATTAAATAAAAATTGATTAATTGCTATTCATGGTCGTTTATTTCAATACTTTCGTGACGAAAACATTTCAATAGTAAATAGGAGAGCCACAGCCGCACGCGCATTTCCCACAGATGGACACGGAACCAGCAGCAGGCACAGCGCCACCGAAGTTCACAACTCCGGCGATAGGGACTGTACCAGCAACAGCGGTGTTACCGGCGACTGGCAGCTCACCAATGACCGCCACGTTGCCTTCACCGGCGCCGCCGTAAGCAGCTCCAGGAGCGATAGCGCCTCCGTATGCAGCGCCAGGAGCAAGGATGCCATCATAAGCAGATCCGAAAGCGCCACCATAAGCTGATCCGAAAGCGCCACCGTAAGCACCGAGACCGAGACCGTAAGCGCCACCACATCCAGCAGCAGGAGAGAGACCAGCGCCGAGACCCAGAGCAGGAGCTATGGCTGCCACTTGACCTCCGCAACCACACCCAAACACATTCTGTGGGAACAAAACCGCTTATCTATTTAAAGTATAGCTATATTAATAGTCCAAGTTTAGTTTCAGCGATGGGGAATACAAGTTAATATACTTTCTATATATTTAAAACGATTGAAATAAATATGCGACAAAAATACAAAGAAAAGAAGGAGCGAATTTACTCACCTGGACCAAGCAAGCTTGGATGCAGAGCAACAGAACAGCGAAGGTAGACATGTTTGATGTTTGTTTATGTTCAACGAGAAGCTGAAGACTGAATGATGTTCCTACTTCTGGACCACGTTTATATACTTAGTGCAAGAGCTTCTTATCATGACAACGTGATTTTTCTATGTTCTATTGAAACAAACCTTCATACTGAAGATTTCAAGGTCACCTATATGTTTTACGAAATATCTACTTGCATTTTTATATTACTCCATATTGCAACTAGTGATAAGCGTATTAAAAGTTCATTTCAAAATCCACAAACTGCTGCAACACAACTAGATAAGGACTACGTTTCAGTATAAATAGTCGATCGATTCTTGGAAAACTCATTCTCAAGTTCACTTCAACACAAACTACAATGTCAGCCAAGGTGGTCCTCGTCCTCTGCGCTCAGGCGCTCTTCGTCCAGGTGAGAACTATTTATAATTATGATTTCTATAGCTCTTTATGATCAAAGCCTTGTTTTATCTTTCAATGGTAACTAGGGAAAATCTTTATTTTTGATATATTAGAAGATGAATAATATCTGCTGGTACTGAATTTGAACTCCAGATTAATTTTTATAACTCGCAAAGTGTAGTTTCATTCGAAAGGGTATTTTTGAAAAGTGAGATTTGAGAAGATTCGCGGCTAGCAATAATGATCGCTAAGTTTTTCACAATAATGTTCAGAATTGCATTATAACACGTCTGACACACATTACATACGTTACGTGATTGATTGAATAATAATAATATGTCATCGTCTTTGACGTCGTCTGCTGATAAAGAGATATTATCATTAACACAATACTTTATGTCTTGTTTACAGACTGCATTCAGTTCATGTCTTGGTCGTGGAGCCATCGCCGCTCCTGGTCTTATTGCCCCAGGATGTGCTGGTAACGGCTGGGCTGGCAATGGTTTGATCGGAAATGGATTGATTGGTACCGGCTGTGCTGGTAACTGGGCTAACAATGGCGTGATTGGTGATGGTATCATTGGTAACGGTTTGATTGGCAATGGATGGGCTGGTCTGGAAATCATCCCCACCAGTGGCGGTGGACTGCCTGTCTCCAGCGTCTCTGCTATCGCTCCCAGTGGCCTTTCCGTAGAGTCTGAGAACGTGTATGAGGGTGCTCTGTCCGTGGCTGGTGAGCTGCCGTTCCTGAGTGCTGTGGCTTTGGAGGGAGTCTTGCCTAGTGCTGGTGCCGGCGCCATCAGCTACAGCTGCGGTAACGGTATTACTGCTATTGAGAGCCTCGCTCCCGGTGCTGCCTATGGCTCTGCTGGTGTCTATGAGCTCGGCGCTGGCTATGGACTCGGCGCTGGCTATGGACTTGGCGCCAGCTATGGAACTGGTGCTGCTGCTCTCGCTCCTGCCGCTCTCGGACTCGGCTATGGCGGCCGTGGCTGTGGATGCGGACGTTACTGAGAACTAGAAAACAATGACTCAACTGCTTGCTGGAAAATTATTTAATAAACTGATATGCAAATTATTTTGTTGTATTTATGTGAATATTCTAAATCAGAGAGTTTGAAATCTTCATTTTCTAGAGTGAAGAATTTTATTCATCAAAATAACCTGTTTTGTTGGAGATTATAGATGGAACACAAACACCTATCAACACCTTCTCACTAAGACCGAGCTAGGAATCACGTTTCTTTACTACTTACCAAAGCGCAAAACAACTGTAAATTACGCTGTTTTTAACCGACTTTAATAACGAGAAGGCTAAATTCATCGGAAACTTTTTAATTTTTATTTATGTTCCCCGATTACTTAAAGACACTTAAACTGATTTGGTATTAATTTGAAACGTGGTAACGTAAAACTTCTTAGGTGGTCCTATAGAAATATTGTCATGATCTGATAATAAACTTCGGAGATATCAGGATCAGACAAGATATCAGGATAATCCTATCCTGATATCTTGTCTGATCCTGATATCTCCGAAGTTTAAGCAGAACTGTCGTTACAAGTAAAATTGCTTTGTTTATACGTGTAGTCGATGACTGACCGAGGGAAGAGGTGCAAGAGGTGGGATTATGTTGACCCCCTACTCTACCACTGTTCTACTATTTTCCAAAATTAAATATAATTCGTGTAAATAAATATATTGTTTTAAAAAAGATTGCGGCGAATTCAGAATCTCATCCTTTTTTGAAGTTGATTAAAAAGGGCTTTTGTTAAGGATTTCAAAATATTAACGACAAGTAATGTTGCACTAAAAAGTTAAATATTTTTATTCTCCACTGCTCTTTTCTGATTAATTTCGTTGCGGGATCCGGAACAGTATTTTTTTTTAAATTTATTTGTTCAGTAAAACACAAAAGTAATACATATTTGAGATGACGCAAACATAAACTCATTTCATAGAGTTGAATTGTTTCTTCGGAACTCGTCGAGTTTCATCTGTTCGGGGGATTTGTGATGATCGCTACTGTTGATACTGGAATTCAGAATTTGCAGTGGTTGCGAACAGAGTGGCGTATATCATAACATAACATAACATAACATCACGCCTGTAATCCCCGAAGGGTTAGGCAGAGGTGTACCCATTAGTACACCCACATTTCGCCAGTTATGTTTTTAGTCCCATGTAATAGGGGGCGAGCCTATTGCCATCAACCAACAACAAATCCAGACTCCGAGGCTTAGGCGGCGGCGACCTCTCGCGTCCGGACCTGGTTCAGGCCATGCTCCGGGGCGACAGGGAATGGGATGCAGTCACCTCCTTCTGCGAAGCAGTAATGCTAGCGATGGAGGAGGCGGGCCGCGTGAGGGAGAGAACCACCTCACGCCCCAGCCGCCGCGGGAGACGCCCAGGGCGTCGGACGTCGCGAGGCGACATCCGGCCACCGTAGGCGCGGGCTTGCGGACGGCGAGTAATGGGTAGCTCGCCGTCCGATCAAGGACCAAGCCCGGGTCGACGGCGCGTTCTGTTCGCGCGCGCCTCAAAGAGCTGTCAGCACAGGGACGGGGCCCCCAACGGGGCCAACGCCTGCCGGGGTTGCGGGACGTCTTAACAGGATACCGTGGCCCCGGAACGTAAAGGGCAACAGAAGGAACAGGGTGGTTTTTTAGTCAGTAAAAGTCTGACAGTCCCTTCCGCCCCACCCAGGGCGGAAGGAGTCATTTGATGATTTTTACCACCTCTAAAAAAAAAAAAGACTCCGAGGCTGCTACTGAGAAATTCCTGATGGAAAAACCCAAAAACACTTTGCCCGGCCTGGGAATCGAACCCAAGACCTCATGCACAGCAGTCGCGCTTGCTACCACTAGGCCAACGAGGCATATATCATTGTACTGTCTATACTAATACAATTAAGATCTTTAAAGAGTTTTTCGTTTGTTAATTTCTGTAAGTACCAGTCATATCGCAAATATTTTTTTGTACGAGTATAATTATAATAGTAAGATTTATAAGGAGTAGTATAGGCTATATATCATTACGCGGCAGAAGTTTACCCTCTAGCACACCCATTTTTCGCCAGTGATGTTTAAGTCCCATGTAATAAGGCTCTCTATTACATGGGACTTGACATGGATTTAAATATCAGTTTTTAAATGTATCAACGATATTTCAAAAGAATTGCAAACTTAATCATAATAATTTGGGTAAATATTATTTGTAGCGCTAATACTTATAGGATTGAATCAAAGATTAAATTGTTTGCTAAATTCATGATCGTTTATTTTCGTAATGACGTCGGAAATTAGTAGTACAGAGAAGAACCACAGCCGCACGCGCATTTTCCGCAGATAGACACTGCACCAGCAGCAGGCACAGCGCCTCCAAAGTTCACAATTCCGGAGATGGGGACTGTACCAGCAACAGCGGTGTTACCGGCGACTGGCAGCTCACCAATGACCGCCACGTTGCCTTCACCGGCGCCGCCGTAAGCAGCGCCAGGAGCGATAGCACCTCCGTATGCAGCACCAGGAGCAAGTACGCCATCATAAGCAGATCCGAAAGCGCCACCGTAAGCAGATCCGAAGGCGCCACCGTATGCACCGAGACCGAGACCGTAAGCGCCACCACATCCAGCAGCAGGAGAGAGACCAGCGCCGAGACCCAGAGCAGGAGCTATGGCTGCCACTTGACCTCCACAACCGCAACCAAACACATTCTGTGGGAACAGAACAATTTATTAATTTACAAATACAAATATAAATGGGAATACAAATTAATATACTTTCTATATATTTAAAACGATTGAAATAAATAGGCGACAAAAATACAAAGAAAAGAAGGTGCAAAGTTCACTCACCTGGACCAAGCAAGCTTGGACGCAGAGCAACAGAACAGCGAAGGTAGACATGTTAGATGTTTGTTTATGTTCAACGAGAAGCTGAAGACTGAATGATGTTCCTACTTCTGGACCACGTTTATATACTTAGTGCAAGAGCTTCTTATCATGTCAACGTGATTTTTCTATGTTCTATTGAAACAAAGCCCTTCATACCGAATTCAAGGTCACCTACATGTTTTACGAAATATCTACTTGCATTTTTATATTACTCCATATTGCAACTAATGATAAGCGTATTAAAAGTTAATTTCAAAATCCACAAACTGCTGCAACACAACTAGATAAGGACTACGTTTCAGTATAAATAGTCGATCGATTCTTGGAAAACTCATTCTCAAGTTCACTTCAACACAAACTACAATGTCAGCCAAGGTGATCCTCGTCCTCTGCGCTCAGGCGCTCTTCGTTCAGGTGAGAACCATTTATAATTATGATTGCTATAGCTCTTTATAAGTTTTTTTTTATTTTTAAAGCCTTGTTTTATCTTTCAATGGTAACTAGGGAAAATCTTTATTTTTGATATATTAGAAGATGAATAATATCTGCTGGTACTGAATTTGAACTCCAGATTAATTTTTATAACTCGCAAAGTGTACTTTCATTCGAAAGGGTATTTTTGAAAAGTGAGATTTGAGAAGATTCGCGGCTAGCAATAATGATCGCTAAGTTTTTCACAATAATGTTCAGAATTGCATTATAACACGTCTGACACACATTACATACGTTACGTGATTGATTGAACAATAATAATATGTCATCGACTTCGACGTCGTCTGCTGATAAAGAGATATTATCACTAACACAATACTTTCTTGTTTACAGACTGCATTCAGTTCATGTCTTGGTCGTGGAGCCATCGCCGCTCCTGGTCTTATTGCCCCAGCATGTGCTGGTAACGGCTGGGCTGGCAATGGTTTGATCGGAAATGGATTGATTGGTAACGGTTGTGCTGGTAACTGGGCTAACAATGGCGTGATTGGTGATGGTATCATTGGTAACGGTTTGATTGGCAATGGATGGGCTGGTCTGGAAATCATCCCCACCAGTGGCGGTGGACTGCCTGTCTCCAGCGTCTCTGCTATCGCTCCCAGTGGCCTTTCCGTAGAGTCTGAGAACGTGTATGAGGGTGCTCTGTCCGTGGCTGGTGAGCTGCCGTTCCTGAGTGCTGTGGCTTTGGAGGGAGTCTTGCCTAGTGCTGGTGCTGGCGCCGTCAGCTACAGCTGCGGTAACGGTATTACTGCTATTGAGAGCCTCGCTCCTGGTGCTGCCTATGGCGCTGCTGGTGCCTATGGGCTCGGCGCTGGCTATGGGCTCGGCGCTGGCTACGGACTTGGCGCCGGCTATGGAACTGGTGCTGCTGCTCTCGCTCCTGCCGCTCTCGGACTCGGCTATGGCGGCCGTGGCTGTGGATGCGGACGTTACTGAGAACTAGAAAACAATGACTCAACTGCTTGCTGTAAAATTATTTAATAAACTGATATGCAAATTATTTTGTTGTATTTTTGTAAATATTCTAAATCAGAATTCATCAAAATAACCTCGTTGGTTTGTTGGAGATTATAGATGGAACACAAACACCTATCAACACCTTCTCACAAAGACCTAGCTAGGAATCGTGTTTCTTTACTACTTCCCTAGGCGCCTCTTTGACTGCCTCGTTGGTCTAGTGGTCGCAAGCGCGACTGCTGTGCATGAGGTCTTGGGTTCAATTCCCAAGTCGGGCAAAGTGTTATTGGGTTTTTCCATCAGGAATTTCTTAGTAGCAGCCTCGGAGTCTAGATTTGTGCCCGGTTGATGGCAATAGGCTCGCCCCCTATTACATTGGACTAAAAACATAACTGGCGAAATGTGGGTGTACTAATGGGTACACCTCTGCCTAACCCGTCGGGGATTATAGGCTTTATGTTATGTTATGTTACCTAAGCGCAAAACAACTGTAAATTACGCTGTTGTTAACCGAGTTCAAAACGAGAAGGCTGAGTTCATCGGAAACTTTTTAATTTTTATTTATGTTCCCCGATTACTCGAAGACGCTTGAACTGATTTGGTATTAATTCGAAACGTGGTAACGTGAAACTTCTTAGGTGGTCCCATAGAAATATTGTCATGATCTGATAATGAACTTCGGAGATATCTGGATCAGACAAGATATCAGATAAGGATCATAGCAGAACTGTCGTTACAAGTAAAATTGCTTTGTTAATACGTGTAGTCGATGACTGACCGAAGGAGGAGGGGTGGGACTATGTCGACCTCCTACTCTAGCACTGTCCTACTTTTTTCGAAAATTAAATATAATTCGTGTGATTAAATACATTATTTAAAAAAAGATTCCGACCAATTCAGAATCTCATCCTGTTTTTGAAGTCGGTTAAAAAGGGTTTTTCTTAAGGATTTTAAATTTTACCGACAAGTAATGTTGCACTAAAAAGTTAAATATTTTTATTCTCCACTGCTCTTTTCTAATTAATTTCGTTGCGGGATCCGAAAAGTTTTTTTTTAATTGTTTGTTCGATAAAAACACTAAAGTAATACATATTTGAGATGACGCAAACATAAACTCATTTCATAGAGTTGAATTGTTTCATCTGTTCGGGGGATATGTGATGATCGCTACTGCTGATACTGGAATTCAGAATTGGCACTGGTTGCGAACAGAGTGGCGTATATCATTGTACTGTCTATACTAATACAATTAAGATAAAGAGTTTTTCGTATGGAGTTTCTTGCCCATTCTTCTCCATACAAAACTACCTTTTGGAAGGGGCAACTAGATTTAATTCTTTTTTTTTCCATGTAATGACGTTTAAAAGTGGCTTATAGTGGCCTAATTAAAATATATGATTTGACTTTGACTTTCGTTTGTTAATTTCTGTAACTACCAGTCAGACTGCAAATAATTTTTGTACGAGTATAATTATAATAGTAAGATTCATGAGGTATTATAGGCTATTTTCGCCAATGTTGTTAAGACATGGATCTAAAATAATGTAAGTTTTTAAATGTATCGAAAATCATTCAATTTTTCAAATTCAATCAAATCATTTGTGTAAATATTATTTGTAGCGGTAATACTTATGGGATTGAATTAAAGATTAAATTGTTTGCTAAATTCATGATCGTTTATTTTCGTAATGACGTCGGAAATTAGTAGTACAGAGGAGAACCACAGCCGCACGCGCATTTTCCGCAGATAGACACTGCACCAGCAGCAGGCACAGCGCCTCCAAAGTTCACAATTCCGGAGATGGGGACAGTACCAGCAACAGCGGTGTTACCGGCGACTGGCAGCTCACCAATGACCGCCACGTTGCCTTCACCGGCGCCGCCGTAAGCAGCGCCAGGAGCGATAGCACCTCCATATGCAGCACCAGGAGCAAGGACGCCATCATAAGCAGATCCGAAAGCGCCACCGTAAGCAGATCCGAAGGCGCCACCGTAAGCACCAAGACCGAGACCGTAAGCACCACCACATCCAGCAGCAGGAGAGAGACCAGCGCCGAGACCCAGAGCAGGAGCTATGGCTGCCACTTGACCTCCGCAACCGCAACCAAACACATTCTGTGGGAACAGAACCATTTATTAATTTACAAATACAAATATAAATGGGAATACAAATTATCATACTTTCTATATATTTAAAACGATTTAAATAAATAGGCGACAAAAATACAAAGAAAAGAAGGTGCGAAGTTCACTCACCTGGACCAAGCAAGCTTGGACGCAGAGCAACAGAACAGCGAAGGTAGACATGTTAGATGTTTGTTTATGTTCAACGAGAAGCTGAAGACTGAATGATGTTTCTACTTCTGGACCACGTTTATATACTTAGTGCAAGAGCTTCTTATCATGACAACGTGATTTTTCTATGTTCTATTGAAACAAAGCCCTTCATACCGAATTCAAGGTCACCTACATGTTTTTCGAAATATCTACTTGCATTTTTATATTACTCCATATTGCAACTAGTGATAAGCGAATTAAAAGTTCATTTCAAAATCCACAAACTGCTGCAACACAACTAGATAAGGACTACGTTTCAGTATAAATAGTCGATCGATTCTTGGAAAACTCATTCTCAAGTTCACTTCAACACAAACTACAATGTCAGCCAAGGTGGTCCTCGTCCTCTGCGCTCAGGCGCTCTTCGTTCAGGTGAGAACCATTTATAATTATGATTTCTATAGCTCTTTATGATCAAAGCCTTGTTTTATCTTTCAATGGTAACTAGGGAAAATCTTTATTTTTGATATATTAGAAGATGAATAATATCTGCTGGTACTGAATTTGAACTCCAGATTAATTTTTATAACTCGCAAAGTGTAGTTTCATTCGAAAGGGCATTTTTGAAAAGTGAGCTTTGAGAAGATTCGCGGCTAGCAATAATGATCTCTAAGTTTTTCACAATAATGTTCAGAATTGCATTATAACACGTCTGACACACATTACATACGTTACGTGATTGATTGAATAATAATATGTCATCGACTTCGACGTCGTCTGCTGATAAAAAGAAATCACTAACGCAATGATTTGTTGTTTACAGACTGCACTCAGTTCATGTCTTGGTCGTGGAGCCATCGCCGCTCCTGGTCTTATTGCCCCAGGATGTGCTGGTAACGGCTGGGCTGGCAATGGTTTGATCGGAAATGGATTGATTGGTAACGGCTGTGCTGGTAACTGGGCTAACAATGGCAACATTGGTGATGGTATCATTGGTAACGGTTTGATTGGCAATGGATGGGCTGGTCTGGAAATCATCCCCACCAGTGGCGGTGGACTGCCTGTCTCCAGCGTCTCTGCTATCGCTCCCAGTGGCCTTTCCGTAGAGTCTGAGAACGTGTATGAGGGTGCTCTGTCCGTGGCTGGTGAGCTGCCGTTCCTGAGTGCTGTGGCTTTGGAGGGAGTCTTGCCTAGTGCTGGTGCTGGCGCCGTCAGCTACAGCTGCGGTAACGGTATTACTGCTATTGAGAGCCTCGCTCCTGGTGCTGCCTATGGCGCTGCTGGTGCCGCCTATGGCGCTGCTGGTGCCTATGGGCTCGGCACTGGCTATGGACTCGGTGCCGGCTATGGAACTGGTGCTGCTGCTCTCGCTCCTGCCGCTCTCGGAATCGGCTATGGCGGCCGTGGCTGTGGATGCGGACGTTACTGAAAACTAAGAAAATAATGACTCAACTGTTTGCCCCAAAATAATTCAATAAACTTATTTGCAATTTATTTTGTTGTATGCATTTTAAAAATATCCATAATCTTCGTTTTAAAACATAACATAATATACCGTCTGTAATCCCGGAAGGGTTAATCAGAGGTGTAGAGATAAACTACTATAACTTGACACTCCCCTCCATATTACCATTCAAATGCGTGTAGTCGACATTCGTATGAGAGAGTTTGTATGTAGTTGTAAGTAATCGTCTTCAGTAGCAGGCCAGCATATTTGTTTGTCAACTAATCATAAATAGCCGACCGCGCAAGACAACGCACTTGTCATTTTCACAGAGAATGTCAGTGCAGCGCCATACTTATAACAATGAGTAATTTTTGACGCCGCTAGTCGAGCAACAAATCGCTGATTTGTTTTTGTTTCGAGAGCCGTCTCAAAACGCACACATGCGTTGTGAGTCTTTTAAATACTATTACAAACACTTAAAAACGTTTTGAATTGTGGAAGGGCGCGTCAAGTTACTGTAGTTTATGTCTAACCACATTTCGCTAGTTATTTTTAATTGCCATGTATGAAATTAATATTAAATACTCAGTTCTGTTAAACATTGGAGCAGTGAAAAAATCCAACTTCTAAGTCAACGCAATCTAAAGTTAAGGTCGTTTAAGGCGAATATTTAGACGCTCGCTAGGAAATCAAAACTTATATGGGACTTCCCGTTGACCTAGATTCATAAAATTTGGCAAGAGCCGATTCTATGTCACACAAATCAAGGAATAAATCCGCAAACTGTTTTGTAGTTGCATCACAAAATAGTTACTTTTTTACGAGTTAATCTTAATTTTTACACGACTGCCCCAAAAAAAGGAGTGTTATGTGTTCAGGGTTAATGTATGTATGTATGTATGCATGTGATGTTTTTTATTCCACCATAACTTTTGAACGCCTGAACCGATTTAGATGTATGGGGTATCGTTACAATCCTTGCATCGTTCCGAGTAACATAGGCTAGTTAAAAATAAAAAGAATCCTGTGTGGTCAGGGTCACTTTAAAACGTAAATTAATACCAGCCTCAATTATTTTTTTAATGAATCTTGCCGTGTCTATGTTTATCGTCTAGAATTTGACAAGTAGATTTAAAAAATATATAACACTGTAAATAAAAAACGTCGTAAAAAAAACTACCGAGTAAACAAAGTACACATACTTATGTGCAATTTTGGCAGTCGTGTTTTTTAATTTTTTAATTATAGTTGCTTGTATAGTTTGTAGTTGTTGTACACATTCATTATTGCGGCACGTGCTTTATAAGAAGCGAACACAGCGGTCACTTTTCATAACAATAAGTTGTCGAGAACTTGTAGTTCAGGGATGGAATTTACTGTGAAAACGCACGTACTATGGAAAGCAGCGTTTGTACCTAAGTGAAAGCCATGATTTAAAATTACAAAAATCACGCCTGTAATCCCCAAAGGGTTAAGCAGAGGTTTACCCATTAGAAGGTACACTCACATTTCACCAGTAATGTTTAAGTCCGCAATAAGTTCCGTGCTATCAACCGGGCGAAAATCCAGACTGGCTCCAACTTAGGAGTTCCTGATGGAAAAACCCAATGACACTTTGCCCGACCTGGAAATTGAACCCAAGGACTCATGCTCAGCAGTCGCGCTTTGCGACCATTAGACCGGAGTCCAGAAAAAAACCACCGTGAGAATTTGGACTGATATTAAAAATAAGTGTAATATCGCCAATTCACTTTGAGGAAGCGTGATTATCAATGATGGTGCATTCTTTGTATGAGAAGAGGCCTTTGCTCTGCAGTGTGACGAAAACAGGCTGGTATCATTTTTTCTTATTTATCTTAGAAGGACTTTGACTGCCTCGTTGGTCTAGTGGTCGCAAGCGCGACTGCTATGCCAGAGGTCTTGGGTTCGATTCCCAGGTCGGGCAAAGTGATATTGGGTTTTTCCATCAGGAATTTCTCAGTAGCAGCCTCGGAGTCTGGATTTGTGCCCGGTTGATGGCAATAGGCTCGCCCCCTATTACATGGGAATAAAAAACATAACTGGCGAAATGTGGGTGTACTAATGAGTACACCTCTGCCTAACCCTTCGGGGATTACAGGCGTGATGTTATGTTATGTTATGTTCTTAGAAGGAATTCAACGAAATTCATTGCAATCCTACTCAAAATCATTTGTGTGAATATTTGTATGATATCATAGATTACAATAAGCCATTACAGGATGGAATCAAAGATTAAACTATTTGCTAAATTCATGATCGTTTATTTTCATTATAACGAGAGAAATAGACGCATTAGTAGTACAGAGGAGAACCGCAGCCGCACGCGCATTGTCCGGTGATAGACACGGCACCAGCAGCAGGCACAGCACCGCAGAAGGTCACAGCACCCGAGATGGGAACTGCACCAGCGACAGCGGTGTTACCGGCGACTGGCAGCTCACCAATGACCGCCACGTTGCCTTCACCGGCGCCGCCGTAAGCAGCTCCAGGAGCGATAGCACCTCCGTATGCAGCACTAGGAGCAAGAATGCCATCATAAGCTGATCCGAAGGCACCACCGTAAGCACCAAGACCGAGACCGTAAGCGCCACCACATCCAGCAGCAGGAGAGAGACCAGCGCCGAGACCCAGAGCAGGAGCTATGGCTGCCACTTGACCTCCGCAACCGCACCCGTAGCCGAAAACATTCTGCGGGAACAAAATATATTGACCGAACAAGAATAAAGCAAATCATAAACCAAAACAAGAATAGTACTTGTACTATTCTTGTTTTGGTTTATGATTTGCTTGAAAAACAAATCATATTGAATGATAACTCACCTGCACCAAGCAAGCTTGGATGCAGAGCAACAGAACAGCGAAGGTAGACATGTTTGATGTTCAGGAAGTAAAGACTGAATGATGTTCCTACCTTTAGACCACGTTTTTATAGTGCGAAAGCTTCTTATCATAACAACGTGATATTTTTCTATGTTCTATTGAAACAAAGCCCTTCATATTTCAAGGTAACGAAATAAATGCATTTTTCTATTTCCTCATATTGCAACTACTGATAAAGGTACGAAAAGTTTCAAAATCCACAAACTGCTGCAACACAACTAGATAAGGACTACGTTTAAGTATAAATAGTGAATCGATTCTTGGAAAACTCATTCTCAAGTTCACTTCAACACCAACTACAATGTCAGCCAAGGTGGTCCTCGTCCTCTGCGCTCAGGCGCTCTTCGTCCAGGTGAGATATAGTTTATTTGCATAGTTGATATTTTTTCGCAGTTTGCATGCTATATACGTTACATTTTCTGATAGATATTTAGTAACACAACAATTTGTTGTTTACAGACTGCATTCAGTTCATGTCTTGGTCGTGGAGCCATCGCCGCTCCTGGTCTTATTGCCCCAGGATGTGCTGGTAACGGCTGGGCAGGCAATGGTTTGATCGGAAATGGATTGATTGGTACCGGCTGTTCTGGTAACTGGGCTAACAATGGCTATATTGGAGATGGTATCATTGGTAACGGTTTGATTGGCAATGGATGGGCTGGTCTGGAAATCATCCCCACCAGTGGCGGTGGACTGCCTGTCTCCAGCGTCTCTGCTATCGCTCCCACTGGCCTCTCCGTATCGTCTGAGAACGCATATGAGGGAGCTCTCTCCGTAGCTGGTGAGCTGCCGTTCCTGAGTGCTGTGGCTTTGGAGGGTGTGTTGCCCAGTGCTGGTGCTGGCGCCGTCAGCTACAGCTGCGGTAACGGTATTACCGCTATTGAGAGCATCGCTCCTGGTGCTGCCTATGGCGCTGCCGGTGCGTATGAGCTCGGCGCTGGCTACGGTCTTGGCGCTGGCTATGGACTTGGCGCCGGCTATGGACTTGGCGCTGGCGCCATCGCTCCTGCCGCTCTCGGACTCGGCTATGGCGGCCGTGGCTGTGGATGTTACTAAGAACTCATAAATCAAATGTTAATTACATATCGGTAGATGACGATTCAATAAACTGTAATGCAAATTAGTTTTTGTTGTATGAATTTTAAAAACCTATAACCCCTTTTTTTATCGAGTTACTTACTTGACACCATAAATAAATTATCATACTTTTTATGAGCTGTCAAACCGTTATTCTTTTATAGATTTTGTATGACAAAAGCAAAATGTGAAGTCACTTATTAGCTAACTCAAGTAACTATGTATGAACTAGTAAAAAACTTATAATAAAATTTAAGAGTTTATCGAAAATCTAGCATGTTTTCAAGGCAAAAAAATATTTTTTTTTTATTTCCACAATGATTAAAAATAATATTTAAATGAATATCGGAAGAACAGTAATTCATTCGCCTATGACCTTCAAAGGGTTAGGCAGAGGTTTACCTACATTTTTTCAGTTATGTGTAAGTCACACATGTAATAGGGGCGAGCCTCAACCATAACCTCCATTCAAAACTGTAATTCATCGGAAATAAAATCACGATTAGTCATTGCTAACGCTGATATAAAAGCAATAACAATGTGGGTATAATTACATATTAATAATATAAATTAACACGAGAGGCATTATTTATTATCTGTGACAGCACGCGCCTGCTCAGAATCGTGCGCAGCGATAAAGTTACATAACAATTAATAATCGGAGACCTCTTGTGGTAGGTCAGGGAAGCAAAGTGAAAAATGCACGCGTTAGTTTTTATTCCCAAGAAATTACAAACGTAATCGTATAATTATAACATAACATAATATAACATCACGCCTGTAATCTCGAAGGGTTAGGCAGAGGTGTACCCATTAGTACACTCACATTTCGCCAGTTATGTTTTCAGTCCCATGTAATAGGGAGCGAGCCTATTGCCATCAACCGGGCACAAATCCAGACTCCGAGGCTGCTACTGAGAAATTCCTCGTGGAAAACCCAATAACACTTTGCCCGACCTGTGAATCGAACCCAAGACCTCATGCACAGGAGTCGCGCTTGCGACCACTAGACCAACGGGGCAGTCAAAATAATAATAATAGTCGTATCATACCTCGTCCGCGTATTTTTTCACTAGTGTATTTATTTACTGTTCTTCTCCTATGGGCCGTAGCGTGATGATATCTGTACTATTTCTTATGAATGTAGGTATGTTATACAATACCTTTATTTTCCAATGCTACCTTCACGATATTTGCGCGTTTAAACAAACAATCAAAAACACTGTTCAGCTTTTATTATATTAGTATAGATATTCCAAGCTACTGCTAAATAAAGTCTTCGATCAGGGGTAAGTCAAGTTTATCATTTAAAAATATTATCCTAAGGTACTCGGCAACTGTGTGGCTCAGTGATTCTTTGTATCACTGAGCTACGCAATGATCAGTATTTTTTTTTACGGAGATAATAAAGTTCAAACTTAAACGTTGTATTTTTTTAGTTTACTCAAGTTGAGAGGTTCTGAATCACAATCACTGTACATGCCATCAAAAATAAAATTTGTTTCCTCGCAAACATTTTTGTTTAATGATGCTTAGTTTAAAAGATAGTGTGCGTAGCTAGGTGCTTAGATAGGCTATTGTGATGTGTCTTTTTACACTATCTTGCTCATAGAAAACATGCATTCAGGACATTCTGGGGTATTCTTTGTCGTGTCGCGTAGTTGCATTAAAAGCTGTTGTAAAAGATTGGAAGAATAAATAAAATATTGAATGATTTGCTCAATTATTTTATTTCTAATCTTTCATTTTTACTTTGACGTCAGCGAAGAAGCCTCAATAGTAAAGAGGAGAGCCGCAGCCGCACGCGCATCGTCCAGTGATAGACACGGCACCAGCAGCAGGCACAGCACCGCAGAAGGTCACAGCACCCGAGATGGGAACTGCACCAGCGACAGCGGTGTTACCGGCGACTGGCAGCTCACCAATGACCGCCACGTTGCCTTCACCGGCGCCGCCGTAAGCAGCGCCAGGAGCGATAGCACCTCCGTATGCAGCACCAGGAGCAAGGATGCCATCATAAGCAGATCCAAAGGCGCCACCATAAGCAGATCCGAAAGCGCCACCGTAAGCACCGAGACCGTAAGCGCCACCACATCCAGCAGCAGGAGAGAGACCAGCGCCGAGACCCAGAGCAGGAGCTATGGCTGCCACTTGACCTCCGCAACCGCACCCGTAGCCGAAAACATTCTGCGGGAACAAAACATATTGAAAATTATCACATCAGACCCACTGAACAAGAATAAAGCAAATCTTAAACAAAAACAAGAATAGTACGAGAAAACCAAATCATTTTTAATAATAACTCACCTGGACCAAGCAAGCTTGGATGCAGAGCAACAGAACAGCGAAGGTAGACATGTTTGATGTTCAGGAAGTGAAGACTGAATGATGTTCCTACTTCTAGACCACGTTTATATAGTGCGAAAGCTTGTTATCTTAACAACGTGATGTTTTTCTATGTTCTAATGAAACAAAGCCCTTCATAATAAATATTTCAAGGTAACGAAATAAATGCATTTTTCTATTTCCTCATATTGCAACTAATGATAAGCGAATTAAAAGTTCATTTCAAAATCCACAAACTGCTGCAACACAACTAGATAAGGACTACGTTTCAGTATAAATAGTCGATCGATTCTTGAAAAACTCATTCTCAAGTTCACTTCAACACCAACTACAATGTCAGCCAAGGTGGTCCTCGTCCTCTGCGCTCAGGCGCTCTTCATCCAGGTGAGATACCGCTTAATATAGTTTTTTTGCGTATAAACTAGACCAAAGTTACACATTTTCTGAAAGATATTTAGTAACGCAATAATTTGTTGTTCACAGACTGCATTCAGTTCATGTCTTGGTCGTGGAGCCATCGCCGCTCCTGGTCTTATTGCCCCAGGATGTGCTGGTAACGGCTGGGCTGGCAATGGTTTGATCGGAAATGGATTGATTGGTAACGGCTGTGCTGGTAACTGGGCTAACAATGGCGTGATTGGTGATGGTATCATTGGTAACGGTTTGATTGGCAATGGATGGGCAGGTCTGGAAATCATCCCCACCAGTGGCGGTGGACTGCCTGTCTCCAGCGTCTCTGCTATCGCTCCCACTGGCCTCTCCGTATCGTCTGAGAACGTGTATGAGGGTGCTCTGTCCGTGGCTGGTGAGCTGCCTTTCTTGAGTGCTGTGGCTTTGGAGGGCGTGTTGCCCAGTGGTGGTGCTGGCGCCGTCAGCTACAGCTGCGGTAACGGTATTACTGCTATTGAGAGCATCGCTCCTGGTGCTGCCTATGGCGTTGCCGGTGCCTATGAGCTCGGCGCTGGCTATGGTCTTGGCGCTGGCTATGGACTTGGCGCCGGCTATGGACTTGGCGCTAGCGCCATCGCCCCTGCCGCTCTCGGACTCGGCTATGGCGGCCGCGGCTGTGGATGTTACTAAGAACTCATAAATCAAATAATAATTATTACATGTCGGTAGATAACGATTCAATAAACTGTAATGCAAATTAGTTTTTGTTGTATAAATTTATAAAAACCCATAACCCCTATTTTATCGAGTTACTTACTTGACACCATAAATAAATTCTTATCATACTTTTTATGAGCTGTCAAACCGTAATTTTTTTATAGATTTTGTATGATAAAAGCGAAATGTGACGTCACTTTTTTGCTAACTCAAGTAACTATGTATCAACTAGTAGACGACTAAAAATAAAATTTTTGAGTTTATCGAAAATCTACCATGTTTTTAAGGCTAAAATATAGTTTTTTTTTTAGTTCCAGAATGATTAAAAATAACATTTAAATGAATATCGGAAGAACAGTAATTCATTCGTGCCATGACATCACGCCTATGACCTTCAAAGGGTTAGGCAGAGGTTTACCTACATTTTTTCAGTTATGTGTAAGTCACACATGTAATAGGGGCGAGCCTCAACCAAAACCTCCATTCAAAACTGTAATTCATCGGAAATAAAATCACGATTAGTCATTACTAACGCTGATATAAAAGCAATAACAATGTGGGTATAATTACATATTAATAATATAAATTAACACGAGAGGCATTATTTATTATCTGTGACAGCACGCGCCTGCTCAGAATCGTGCGCAGCGATAAAGTTACATAACAATTAATAATTGGAGATCTCTTGTGGTAGGTCAGGGAAGCAAAGTGAAAAATGCACGCGTCAGTTTTTATTCCAAAGAAATAACAAACGTAATCGTATAATTATAACATAACATAACATCACGCCTGTAATCTCGAAGGGTTAGGCAGAGGTGTACCCATTAGTACACTCACATTTCGCCAGTAATGTTTTCAGTCCCATGTAATAGGGGGCGAGCCTATTGCCATCAACCGAGCACAAATCCAGACTCCGAGGCTGCTACTGAGAAAGTCCTGATGGAAAACCCAATGACACTTCACCCGACCTGGGAATCGAACCCAAGACCTCATGCACAGGAGTCGCGCTTGCGACCACTAGACCAACGAGGCAGTCAAAATAATAATAATAGTCGTAAAATTATGTACTAGCTTTTTCGCGACCTCGTCCGCGTATTTTTTCACCTGTGTATATATTTACTGTTCTTCTCCTATGGGCCGTAGCGTGATGATATCTGTACTATTTCTCATGAATCTGTATATGTTATACAATACCTTTATTTTCCAATGCTACCTTCACGATATTTGCGCGTTTAAACAAACAATCAGAAACACTGTTCAGCTTTTATATATTGGTATAGATATTCCAAGCTACTGTTAAATAAAGTCTTCGACCAGGGGTAAGTCAAGTTTATCATTTAAAAATATTATCCTAAGGTACTCGGCGACTGTGTAGCTCAGTGATTCTTTGTATCACTGAGCTACACAATGATCAGTATTTTTTTTTTACGGAGATAATAAAGTTCAAACTTACACGTTGTATTTTTTAGCTTACTCAAGTTGAGAGGTTATGAATCACAATCACTGTACATGCCACCAAAAGTAAAACTTGTTTCCTCGCAAACATTTTTGTTTAATGATGCTTAGTTTAAAAGACAGTGTGCGTAGCTAGGTGCTTAGATAGGCTATTGTGATGTGTCTTTTTACACTATCTTGCTCATAGAAAGCATGCATTCAGGACATTCTGGGGTATTCTTTGTCGTGTCGCGTAGTTGCATTAAAAGCTGTTGTAAAAGATTGGAAGAATAAATAAAAAATTGAATGATTTGCTCAATTATTTTATTTCTGATCTTTCATTTTTACTTTGACGTCAGCGAAGAAGCCTCAATAGTAAAGAGGAGAGCCACAGCCGTACGCGCATCGTCCGGTGATAGACACGGCACCAGCAGCAGGCACAGCACCGCAGAAGTTGACAGCACCTGAGATGGGGACTGCACCAGCAACAGCGGTGTTACCGGCGACTGGCAGCTCACCAATGACCGCCACGTTGCCTTCACCGGCGCCGCCGTAAGCAGCGCCAGGAGCGATAGCACCTCCATATGCAGCACCAGGAGCAAGGATGCCATCATAAGCCGATCCGAAGGCGCCACCGTAAGCACCGAGACCGAGACCGTAAGCACCACCACATCCAGCAGCAGGAGAGAGACCAGCGCCGAGACCCAGAGCAGGAGCTATGGCTGCCACTTGACCTCCGCAACCGCACCCGTAGCCGAACACATTCTGCGGGAACGAAACATATTAAAAATCAGACCCACAGAACAAGAATGAAGCAAATCATAAACCAAAACAAGAACAGTACAAGAAAACCAAATCATTTTAAATAATGACTCACCTGGACCAAGCAAGCTTGGATGCAGAGCAACAGAACAGCGAAGGTAGACATGTTTGATGTTCAGGAAGTGAAGACTGAATGATGTTCCTACTTCTAGACCACGTTTATATAGTGCGAAAGCTTGTTATCATAACAACGTGATATTTTTCTATGTTCTATTGAAACCAAGCCCTTATATTTCAAGGTAACGAAATAAATGCATTTTTCTATTTCCTCATATTGCAACTACTGATAAAGGTACGAAAAGTTTCAAAATCCACAAACTGCTGCAACACAACTAGATAAGGATTGCGTTTCAGTATAAATAGTCGATCGATTCTTGGAAAACTCATTCTCAAGTTCACTTCAACACCAACTACAATGTCAGCCAAGGTGATCCTCGTCCTCTGCGCTCAGGCGCTCTTCGTCCAGGTGAGATACCGCTTAATATAGTTTTTTTGCGTATAAACTAGATCAAAGTTACACATTTTCTGATAGATATTTAGTAACGCAATAATTTGTTGTTTACAGACTGCATTCAGTTCATGTCTTGGTCGTGGAGCCATCGCCGCTCCTGGTCTTATTGCCCCAGGATGTGCTGGTAACGGCTGGGCTGGCAATGGTTTGATCGGAAATGGATTGATTGGTACCGGCTGCGCTGGTAACTGGGCTAACAATGGCGTGATTGGTGATGGTATCATTGGTAACGGTTTGATTGGCAATGGATGGGCTGGTCTGGAGATCATCCCCACCAGTGGCGGTGGACTGCCTGTCTCCAGCGTCTCTGCTATTGCTCCCACTGGCCTTTCCGTATCGTCTGAGAACGCGTATGAGGGAGCTCTCTCCGTGGCTGGTGAGCTGCCGTTCCTGAGTGCTGTGGCTTTGGAGGGCGTATTGCCCAGTGGTGGTGCTGGCGCCGTCAGCTACAGCTGCGGTAACGGACTTACCGCTATTGAAAGCATCGCTCCTGGTGCTGCCTATGGCGCTGCTGGTGCCTATGAGCTCGGGGCTGGCTATGGACTTGGCGCTGGCTATGGGCTCGGTGCCGGCTATGGACTTGGCGTAGGTGCCATCGCTCCTGCTGCTCTCGGACTCAGCTATGGAAGCCGTGGCTGTGGATGTGGAAATGGACTCTACTGAGAAACTCATTCATCAACTAATTTCTACGAACAATGAAACAATAAACTGAAGTGCAAAATATTTCGTTGTATGAATATGAATAACCTATATTTACCTACTTACATTAAAGTGTATTACCCCATATATGTTGTGATGACATAAGCTATACTTGTTATCATAACCTGTTTAGACTTATTCAAATTGTTTTGGGTTCGGCGTCCAGTCCAACTGAATGCAATTGAATAATAATTCACTATGTTCAGGGTGGCCCAAACGAAAATTTTTGAAGTCTCTCTCTTCTTGACCTATCCAAACCAGTATGTTCTACGATTTTTGAGGTTTAGGAGCTAGACGATTTTTTAAAAATACATTTTTGTGCTATTCTTTTTGCATCAGATTTTGTTAATTTTCTCTTTTTGTGTCGCATTTTTTGGATATATTATTCTTGATAATTAAACCTGGGGGCCAACCGCCACCTCTTAAAACAATATTATTTTAATATTACTTTGTCTTCAGCACTGTTGGATTTTCAACGCTCGGATCAGCGCTGAGAGTTGAAAATGCAACAACAGAAAATACAAAGTAATATTAAAATAATATTGTTATAAGAGATGGCGGTAGGCCCCCTGTAAGTAGCCCCCTGTATGGTTTTTGATCAATAAAAACAACTGTCTATCTTAACGTCACCCAAAATTACCAAAACTTACTTCAAAGGGGAAAAACTTCCGCGGACTCTCAGCTCAGTAAAACGATACAAATAAACTAGTATTTTACAGGACAATAATTCGGTGCAAATAAAACATGGGAAGGCGGAAAAAAAAACGTGATGGGTGATGAAAAATGTTTTTTGTTATGCAGGTATTACCACCGACTTCCAAACTACAGTTATTTTTTATTTTGTAGTTTTTTAAGGCGGTTGTCTTTTTTTTGTAAAAGCTTTTTATTTTTAACTTTTTAGTGCTTGTGTGTGTGCTTTGAAATCCTTAATAAAAGTCCATTCAAACAATTCCTCACACGATTTATTTAATTTAATTTAGGAAAGTGGTAGGTTGACGTACCCCCCCCCCCCCCCTCTTTCTTCAGTCAATAATCAACTACACTTATAAACATCTAATTAAGTTTATTTTAATTTAAGTATTGCGTTTTCTGTAAAACGTTCTACGTGCTTTTAAACATTTTTTTTTTCGAAAAGTTTTTATAATCTTTGTAGTGAGTACTGGCGTGATATTATATTGTGTGATGGCGTAAACAATGCTAAGATATGCTATTGCAACAATCGCTGTTAATCTGCTGTGATTAATTGAAGAGTTCCCACGATTTCTACGAGATCCCATCATAAGATAATGAAATAGTGACAATGGGACCACACGGAAAGCACCAGCTTTAAAATCAAAAAATAATCATGAAAATCGGTTCACCCAGTCCCCAAGTTTCAGGTAACAAACATAAAAGAAATACAGTCGTATTGGAAGAACCCTCCTCCTCCTATTTTTGAAGTCGGTTAAAAAAAAGCAAGTTTTCGTTTTCAAGGGAAAGCTGATGAAAATGAATTAAAAGATCTTTTCAAGTTTTCAATGCGGTATTCTATCATACTACATCATAAATGGTCTAATAAATGATTTGACTTTGTCATCGTAGAACAACAATGTTTACAGAAATCAGAAATATTTTATTTGTGATACATAGGTAGGTACATTCTTTGGACATGTTTTAGGTTAATGTGCGCTATGATCAGCCTATTGTAGGCATACAAAAATAATTAATTACAATTTTTACATACAAATATAGAAAATAAAGCTTACTTGTGCTAAACAACAAATGAACCACATAAATAATTGTATATTTAGTTACTATATGACCAAAAGTCAAAATAATTTGTTAGGTAGATTAGTTAAGATTTGCGATTACAATACAGTCAAAGAAGCAAATTATATCATGTTACAAGAATTACAATAATGTCAAATTCAAGAATGCATGCATGTCAATGTAAGAATTACAATGTGCGGCATACTTGTTTTGTTGTTCTACTTTCATAATTATTGCGTTTTGTGTTTATTTATGCTAAACCGTAGCCGTAATCGTTCATTTTTTTTTTTAAACCCAGCATCTGGTAACTCCTTAAAAAAAAAAGCGACACTAACATATTGTTATAGGTATGTATATTATTTACACAATCATTATGATTCAATTATCAACATAACTCTCCAAGTAAGGATTGTAAAAATGTTCCCATTTAATGAAAATATGACGTGTACGTAGGTACACGTACTGCCTATTATTGGTCGTATTTTTATTCTTCAATGTAAATAATTGAGACAATTAGGCTATAAGAGGGCAAATACAGATTGGCTAACTCCAAGACGTAATTCTATGTATATGAATTGAAAAATTTATTGATATTCTAATAAAAAATGGGTTTAATGAAAAGGTATTTGTAAAAATACAACAAAAATTAATTGCAAATGAGTTTATTGAATCGTCATCGAGCGACAAGTAATTATTATTTCATGATTGAATTCTTAGTGACATCCACAGCCGCGGCTTCCATAGCCGAGTCCAAGAGCGGCAGGGGCGATGGCGCCAGCGCCAAGTCCATAACCAGCGCCGAGCCCATAGCCAGCGCCGAGCCCATAGCCAGCGCCGAGCTCATATGCACCGCCAGCACCAGGAGCGATGCTCTCAATAGCAGTAAGTCCGTTACCGCAGCTGTAGCTGACGGCGCCAGCACCAGCACTGGGCAATACACCCTCCAAAGTCACAGCACTCAGGAACGGCAACTCACCAGCCACGGACAGAACACCCTCATACACGTTCTCAGACGATACGGAGAGGCCACTGGGAGCGATAGCAGAGACGCTGGAGACAGGCAGTCCACCGCCACTGGTGGGGATGATTTCCAGACCAGCCCATCCATTGCCAATCAAACCGTTACCAATGATACCATCACCAATCACGCCATTGTTAGCCCAGTTACCAGCGCAGCCGTTACCAATCAATCCATTTCCGATCAAACCATTGCCAGCCCAGCCGTTACCAGCACATCCTGGGGCAATAAGACCAGGAGCGGCGATGGCTCCACGACCAAGACATGAACTGAATGCAGTCTGTGAACAAGAAATTGTTGTGTTCTAAATATCTATCAAAAAATGTATGACATAATATTATTTTATAGTAAGTAGTATGCAAACTGTGAGAAAATGTCAACTGTTCAAGAAACTGTATCATTATAAAATATGAGCTGTATCTCACCTGGACGAAGAGCGCCTGAGCGCAGAGGACGAGGACCACCTTGGCTGACATTGTAGTTTGTGTTGAAGTGAACTTGAGAATGAGTTTTCCAAGAATCGATCCACTATTTATACTGAAACGTAGTCCTTATCTAGTTGTGTTGCAGCAGTTTGTGGATTTTGAAACTTTTCGTACCTTTATCAGTAGTTGCAATATGAGGAAATAGAAAAATGCATTTATTTCGTTACCTTGAAATATGAAGGGCTTTGTTTCAATAGAACATAGAATAATATCACGTTGTTATGATAAGAAGCTTTTGCACTATATAAACGTGGTCTAGAAGTAGGAACATCATTCAGTCTTCACTTCCTGAACATCAAACATGTCTACCTTCGCTGTTCTGTTGCTCTGCATCCAAGCTTGCTTGGTCCAGGTGAGTCATCATACAATATTTTTCTTATCGTGTGGGCAGTAAGGTCTTACGATCCTACACACCCTAGTGTCAGAGTTTCTAAACCACCTCAAGGGCCTCTGACATGGTTTGAATGGGACAGTAAGTCCAGGTTTCCTCACGATGTTATCCTTCACCGATGCCAGTGATGTCGAAGATAAACTTTAGAAAGTACATATGAATTGAAAAATTCACATTGGTACTTGTCCAGATTTGATCCCACAACCTCATGCACAGGAGGCAGGCGCCTTAACCACTGGGCCATCACGACACATACAATATGATTTGGTTTACTCTTGCATTTTGCATTATTGTTTGTTCATGTTTTTCTTCATTCTTGTTCTGTGGGTCTGTCATAATAACTTTCAATATGTTTTGTTCCCGCAGAATGTTTTCGGCTACGGGTGCTGTTGCGGAGGTCAAGTGGCAGCCATAGCTCCTGCTCTGGGTCTCGGCGCTGGTCTCTCTCCTGCTGCTGGATGTGGTGGTGCTTACGGTCTCGGTCTTGGTGCTTACGGTGGCGCCTTTGGATCTGCTTATGGTGGCGCCTTCGGATCTGCTTATGATGGCATTCTTGCTCCTGGTGCTGCATACGGAGGTGCTATCGCTCCTGGCGCTGCTTACGGCGGCGCCGGTGAAGGCAACGTGGCGGTCATTGGTGAGCTGCCAGTCGCCGGTAACACCGCTGTTGCTGGTGCAGTCCCCATCTCGGGTGCTGTCAACTTCTGCGGTGCTGTGCCTGCTGCTGGTGCCGTGTCTATCACCGGACAATGCGCGTGCGGCTGCGGCTCTCCTCTTTACTATTGATGCATCTTCGCTGACGTCAAAGTGAAAATAAATGATCATAAATAGCTAATAATTTAATATTTTATTTATTTTTCCAATCTTTTACCGCAATTATGCATTATGGTATATAAGACAACTATTTTGTCCTGAATGCATCCTTTGTATGAGCAAGATAGTATCATCTCCTTCTACTTCTTCTTCTTCTTATCGTGTGGAAAGTAAGGCCTTACGACCCTACACACCCTAGTGTCAGAGTTTCTAAACCGCCTCAAGGGCCTCTGACATGGTTTGAGTGAAACAGTAAGTCCAGGTTTCCTCACGATGTTTTCCTTCACCGATGCCAGTGATGTCCAAGATAAACTTTAGAAAGTACATAAATATGAATTGAAAAATTCACATTGGTACTTGCCCGGATTTGAACCCACAACCTCACGACACTAAAAACTAGCAAGATAGTATAAAAAGACGCATCACATATCCGTTAGCAACGCATACTGCCTATGAAAGTAAGAAACATTGAGCAAAAATCATTGCTGAGAAGCAACTTTTATTTTTGTTGTGGCATGCAGTATAAAGGGTCGCGGCAATATTTAACGTTGAATTAAAACATTTAAGAAATATTTTTGTAACAAAATAACTTTTAAAAGTGTTTTAACTATGATCTTCAATAATGTTCGTGAAACACTGATAGATAGCTACATATTATTGCCGAGTGCCTTTAGATAATTATCTATGGTAAACTTGAGTTACACGTAGTCGAAGTCGCTAGCAGAAGCTAGGAATATCTATACCAATGTGTTAAAGCTAAACAGTATTTTTGTTTGTTCAATTATGGGCAAATCTCGTGAAAATATTTTTGTATTTATGATAGCCAGATTTATGACAAATAGGCTATACAGAGTGTTAGTGTAAACACCGTTATCCTTGAAACCAGTGGTTTGGTTTCACTAATAGAACGTAAATTCTATGAAAAAAAAATCTTTTTTTTTTAGAGTAATATCTCCATTTTTCCTCAAAATTATGTCACCATCAATTATGTCACTATATTACAATGATGTAATTAGTTAAAACTTATGTAGGTAGTTATAACGGACGGCCAGTGCAGCAGGTCAACGCCCTTTGCGGTGATTACGTAACTCGGGCGCATAGTATCCATGAATATAAGGACGGTGTCGGACAGATTTTTTTTTTAATTTTTGATAGTAATCTTTGTTTATTTATTTTTAAATTCAGATATTTTTTTTTTATAATAAATCAAGTACCTAAGGTTTTAGTGACAACGGTGTTTACACTAAGGGCGTATTCAGATGACACGCGCCGATCACGCACAGCACCCGCACACGCGCTGCATCCGCCTCGCACACGCCTCGCGCCCACTTAAACTACTAGTGACTGGACTACTTCGTTCACTAGGCATAGTGGCTTCCAGGAGGGTGCAGAGCGCGGGCAGGGCGAGTGCAGGGTTGGCGCGGGGCGTGCGCATGGCGTGCGCGTGTAGACCTCGTTAAATGCAATTTGAGATCTATTGATGCATTATAAGGCTCAAATTCTTATTTAACAAATTTCAATGCGAGTTGGACGCGGGTGATCAGTAAAAAATACGTGAACGAAGTCATGAGCAAAATCTAGTAATTATACGCTTCTGTGTGTTAAAATTTCTTGGAAATAAAAACTGTCGCGTGCATTTTTCACTTTGCTTCCCTGACCTACTACAAGAGTTCTCCGATTATTAATTGTTATGTAACTTTATCGCTGCGCATGATAATGAGTAAGCACGTGCCACCACAGATAAATAATGCCTCTCGTATTAATTAATATGTTCATATACGTACATTGTTAATGTTCTTACATCAGCGTTAGTAATGACTAATCGTGATTTCCGATGAATTACAATTTTGAATGGATGGCAATAGGCTCGCCCCCTAATAGGTACATGGGGCCTAAATAATTGTTATTGTTAATGTAACACATTATTTCTTTCACTAAATTCCTATATATTGTAATTTCGGACGAACGGATGGCTCCTATAATACAGGATTTTCCTAGTATAGGGGACATTATTCATAAAATTAATGTTATAAACTCCTACATTTTAAATTATGTAACATGTCGTGTATTTTAACTTTGTTTTGTGCAATAAATAATTTATTATTATAAAAAATATATATATTTATATATATATAACTGGCGAAATGTAGGTGTATTAATGAGTACACCTGTGCCTAACCCTTCGGGGATTACTGTTTTCTCCATTTATTCAATTAAATTTTTTATTTTTTATTTTTCTGGGACAATAAAAGGTGTTTAATATTCTCCTTTACCTTCTCTAAAAAAATACGAAATTTTTGCTTTGAAAACATAAAAGATTTCGATAATTTCTAGATTTTTATTTACTTGATATTTGATACATAGCTACTTCAGTTGGCAAACATGTGACGTCACGTTTCGCTTCTGTCATACATCTATGAAGGAATAACGGTTTGACATCTCATAAAATGTATGTTAATTGATTGGTAGTGACTATTACTCTAAAGATTTATTGTATTTTCACTCGAATATACTATTTTTGTTTTAAGTTTATTAATCACAACAAAAACAGTGTACAATATTTTTTAAATCATAACATACCACACAAACCATCGCGGGTTTAACATCGGTATGGGCAGACACAGCAACTCGGTGCCATTACATGTTAGAATTAGATTACATAGTTAATTAACATTATTAATTGGTAGGTAAAATAAAAATAAAATAAATAAATATCTTAGGACAACTCCCACACGGCTATCTGATCCCAAGCTAAGCAGAACTTGTGTTATGGTAACCAGACAACTGATATACATACTTATATAATTTATAAAAACATAAATATTATAGATAAATCACACCCAGACACAGAACTAACAATCATGCTCATCACACAAAGTTTGTCCTGTGTGGGAATCGAACCCACGACCTCCGGCTTCTGAGCAGTCAGGGCCGCTAACCACTAGACCAACAGGCCCGTCAAACCAAGGTGGGTAACATTTTTTTTTACAATTTACAATTTAAGAGACTCTTTCTAGATTGCAGTGCGATCTAGAAAGTGTCTCTTTAATACCTTCGAACAGTTCTTTGCATTTATTATATTGCAGATTTCCATAGATACATTTTTCATATACGACGGTAGTATGCCTTCCCACGTCCGCGCTCCATAAATATTATTAGATTTAGGTACTATAAATGTGGGTAAGTAAGTGAACAACGCTAAGTCTTTCATATTTGCGCATATTACTTAAATTATGGCAATTCTCACTTATACAGAATATTAACAGGGGTTTTGTGTTTTTTATAAATTCATACAACAAAAAGTAATTTGCATTTCAGTTTATTGAATCTTCATCGAGCAACATGTAATAATTATTTGGTTGATGACTTCTTAGTAACATCCACAGCCACGGCCTCCATAGCCGAGTCCGAGAGCGGCAGGAGCAATGGCGCCAGCGCCAAGTCCATAGCCAGCTCCGAGCCCATAGCCAGCTCCGAGTCCATAGGCACCGGCAGCGCCATAGGCCGCACCAGGAGCGAGGCTCTCAATAGTAGTAACACCGTTACCGCAGCTGTAGCTGACAGCGCCAGCACCACCACTGGGCAACACGCCCTCCAAAGCCACAGTACTCAGGAATGGCAGCTCACCAGCCGCGGACAGAACACCCTCATACGCATTCTCAGACGCTACGGAGAGGCCCAGGGGAGCAATAGCAGAGATGCTGGAGACAGGCAGTCCACCGCCACTGGTGGGGATGATCTCCAGACCAGCCCATCCATTGCCAATCAGACCGTTACCAATGATACCATCACTAATCACGCCATTGTTAGCCCAGTTACCAGCGCAGCCGTTACCAATCAATCCATTTCCGATCAAACCATTGCCAGCCCAGCCGTTACCAGCACATCCTGGGGCAATAAGACCAGGAGCGGCGATGGCTCCACGACCAAGACATGAACTGAATGCAGTCTGTGAACAACAAATTATTGTGTTCTAAATATCTATCAAAAAATGTATGACATAATATTATATTATAGTACGTAGTATGCAAAATGTGAGAAAATGTCAACTGTTCAAGAAACTGTATCATTATAAAATATGAGCTGTATCTCACCTGGACGAAGAGCGCCTGAGCGCAGAGGACGAGGATCATCTTGGCTGACATTGTAGTTTGTGTTGAAGTGAACTTGAGAATGAGTTTTCCAAGAATCGATCGACTATTTATACTGAAACGTAGTCCTTATCTAGATGTGTTGCAGCAGTTTGTGGATTTTGAAACTTTTCGTACCTTTATCAGTAGTTGCAATATGAGGAAATAGAAAAATGCATTTATTTCGTTACCTTGAAATATGAAGGGCTTTGTTTCAATAGAACATAGAAAAATATCACGTTGTTATGATAAGAAGCTTTCGCACTATATAAACGTGGTCTAGAAGTAGGAACATCATTCAGTCTTCACTTTCTGAACATCAAACATGTCTACCTTCGCTGTTCTGTTGCTCTGCATCCAAGCTTGCTTGGTCCAGGTGAGTCATCTGTCGATATGATTTTGTTTCATTTGCATTTTACTATCATTATTATTGTTTATGCTTTGCTTCATTCTTGTTCAGTGGGTCTGATGTGATAACTTTCAATATGTTTTGTTCCCGCAGAATGTTTTCGGCTACGGGTGCGGTTGCGGAGGTCAAGTGGCAGCCATAGCTCCTGCTCTGGGTCTCGGCGCTGGTCTCTCTCCTGCTGCTGGATGTGGTGGTGCTTACGGTCTCGGTCTCGGTGCTTACGGTGGCGCTTTCGGATCTGCTTATGGTGGCGCCTTCGGATCTGCTTATGATGGCGTCCTTGCTCCTGGTGCTGCATACGGAGGTGCTATCGCTCCTGGAGCTGCTTACGGCGGCGCCGGTGAAGGCAACGTGGCGGTCATTGGTGAGCTGCCAGTCGCCGGTAACACCGCTGTTGCTGGTGCAGTCCCCATCTCGGGTGCTGTGACCTTCTGCGGTGCTCTGCCTGCTGCTGGTGCCGTGTCTATCATTGGACAATGCGCGTGCGGCTGCGGCTCTCCTCTTTACTATTGATGCATCTTCCCTGACATCAAAGTAAAAATGAAAGATCAGAAATAAACTAATTGAGCAAACAATTTAATATTTTTTTAAATCTTCCAATCTTTTGCAACAGCTACTGTTATCTAAACTATGCGACACGACATACACTACGCCTAAATGTCCTGACAAACAGAATTACATAACGTCACGCCTGTAATCCTTGAAAGGTGAGGCAGAGGTGTACCAATTAGAACCCCTACAATTTGCAAGTTATGTTTAAGTCCCATGTAGTAGTGGCGAGTCTATTGCAAAAAATATAATTAAAATAATGACACAATATAAATCTCGTATAATAAACCAAAAAAGAAACGTGTTTAGAATTTTATTGAGTTTATATAGCTAGCTTGCACAATACTTGCTGCTCGAATATTGATCATCACTCCCCAGCACCCGCATTTAATAGAAAGAGACATAGAGAAAGACAAAGAGGGAGTGGGTCGCCTGAAGCTGACACAACACGCTTTTTCGTAACGTGACGATTTCTGCCAGTTAACAGTGCCAGTAACTCTTACCGGATCTGCGATAAGGAACTTTGTTCAAAAAAATCACTTTGCTTCGCTGACCTACTACAAGTGGTCTCGGATTGATTGTTATGAAACTTTATCGCTGCGCAGAATTCTGAGTAAGCACGTGCCACCACAGATAATAAATAAAGACTCTCGTATTAATTAATGTCATTAATATACCTATATGTTCTTATTTCATCGTATGTTATGATTAATCGTGTTTTTATTTGAGACTAGCTTCACCCGCGACTACGTCCGCGTCAAAGTTGGTTTCTTCATAAAAACTTTAGACCCAGGGGTCTAAAGACCCCTAAAGTCCTTAAAGTTTTCATCCTCTAAGGGAGTAAATTTTGGAAACTCCTTTTTTTTCGGATACCTACGTAATACAACGAACACACCCTCTAAATTTCAGGTCTCTACGATTAACGGTTTAGGCATTGTGGAAACACTTTACAGGACAAAGCATTTAATATATTTAGAAAACCATTTTCTAGTTTGTCTTTTAAATTTTAAAGTTTTCAAAAAGTTATTCTAGAATTATTAAAAGTATTGAAGTAATACCTACTACAAATGTTAGACCTGAAAACACGATAGATTTCGATGAATTCTAAAATTAGATTTTTAGTGGCTTAATAGTTGATACATAGTTACTTGAGTTGCCAAATAAGTGACGTCACAGTTTGCTTCTGTCATACAAAATATATGAAGGAATAACGGTTTGTCAGAACATAAAAATTATGTAAGTTGATTGTTATTAATATTGTATTTTCACACATACATACATAAACTCATGCTTTTTTCCCATGGGGGTAGGCAGAAACTACAGAACGCCACCTGCTACGATCCTTACATACTCCTTTCGCCTCATCTACGTTCATACATCTCGTCATACAAGCACGTCGGTTACGAGTATTCCGCACCTGACCTTTCTGAGGGACCTCACCAATAAGGTCAGTGTAGGTCTTCCTAGGGCGACCCCTCCCGGCGTTGCCACTCACATATCTCATATTGTATTTTCATTCGAAAAGTAACGGGTTATGGGTTTTCATAAATTCATACAACAAAACTAATTTGCATTTCAGTTTATTACTGAATCGTCATCGAGCGACCTGTAATTATTATATACATAGTAATATATATTAGTAACATCCACAGCCGCGGCCGCCATAGCCGAGTCCGAGAGCGGCAGGAGCGATGGCGCCAGCGCCAAGTCCATAGCCGGCGCCAAGTCCATAGCCGGCTCCGAGCCCATAGCCAGCCCCAAGTCCATAGCCAGCCCCGAGCTCATAGGCACCAGCAGCGCCATAGGCAGCGCCAGGAGCGATGCTCTCAATAGCGGTAAGTCCGTTACCGCAGCTGTAGCTGACGGCGCCAGCACCAGCACTGGGCAACACACCCTCCAAAGCCACAGCACTCAGGAACGGCAGCTCACCAGCTACGGACAGAGCACCCTCATACACGTTCTCAGACGATACGGAGAGGCCAGTGGGAGCAATAGCAGAGATGCTGGAGACAGGCAGTCCACCGCCACTGGTGGGGATGATTTCCAGACCAGCCCATCCATTGCCAATCAAACCGTTGCCAATGATACCATCACCAATCACGCCATTGTTAGCCCAGTTACCAGCGCAGCCGTTACCAATTAATCCATTTCCAATCAAACCATTGCCAGCCCAGCCGTTACCAGCACATCCTGGGGCAATAAGACCAGGAGCGGCGATGGCTCCACGACCAAGACATGAACTGAATGCAGTCTGTGAACAAGAAATGGTTGTGTTACTAAATATCTATCAGAAAATGTGTAACTTTGATCTAGTTTATACGCAAAAAAACTATATTAAGCTGTATCTCACCTGGACGAAGAGCGCCTGAGCGCAGAGGACGAGGACCACCTTGGCTGACATTGTAGTTTGTGTTGAAGTGAACTTGAGAATGAGTTTTCCAAGAATCGATCGACTATTTATACTGAAACGTAGTCCTTATCTAGGTGTGTTGCAGCAGTTTGTGGATTTTGAAATGAACTTTTAATTCGCTTATCATTAGTTGCAATATGAGGAAATAGTAAAATGCATTTATTTCGTTACCTTGAAATATGAAGGGCTTTGTTTCAATAGAACATAGAAAAATATCACGTTGCTATGATAAGAAGCTTTTGCACTATATAAACGTGGTCTAGAAGTAGGAACGTCATTCAGTCTTCACTTCCTGAACATCAAACATGTCTACCTTCGCTGTTCTGTTGCTCTGCATCCAAGCTTGCTTGGTCCAGGTGAGTCATCATTCAATATGATTTGATTTTCTTGTACTATTCTTGTTATTGTTAATAATTATCTTCATTCTTGTTCAGTGGGTCTGATATGATAACTTTCAATATGTTTTATTCCGCAGAATGTTTTCGGCTACGGGTGCGGTTGCGGAGGTCAAGTGGCAGCCATAGCTCCTGCTCTGGGTCTCGGCGCTGGTCTCTCTCCTGCTGCTGGATGTGGTGGTGCTTACGGTCTCGGTCTTGGTGCTTACGGTGGCGCCTTCGGATCTGCTTATGATGGCCTACTTGCTCCTGGTGCCGCATACGGAGGTGCTATTGCTCCTGGAGCTGCTTACGGCGGCGCCGGTGAAGGCAACGTGGCGGTCATTGGTGAGCTGCCAGTCGCCGGTAACACCGCTGTTGCTGGTGCAGTCCCCATCTCGGGTGCTGTGACCTTCTGCGGTGCTGTGCCTGCTACTGGTGCCGTGTCTATCACCGGACAATGCGCGTGCGGCTGCGGTTCTCCTCTGTACTACTGATGCATCCATTTTTCTCGTTTTAATTAAAATAAACGATCATGAATTTAGCAAATAATGTAATCTTTGATTCAATCCTTTAATGGCTTATCCTTTAATCTACACAAATGATTTTGAGTAAGTTTGAATTGTGTTGAATTCCTTCTAAGATAAGTAAGAAATAAATAATTCCAGCCTAGTTTCTTCACACTGCAGGGCAAAGGCCTGTTCTCATACAAAGAGGGCACGACCATTGATCACAAAACTTGCTCAAAGTATATTAGTAATGTCAGTGTTAGCGCTGTGTTATTTATTTACTTAGGTATTTTAAGTAACTGATGAAATATGGCTGATTGCTGGTCTGGTTCTGGTGAAGTCGCTGCTGGCGCGTGCGACGAGTGTGGTATCGCTTCGGCGATCAGGGCAACGACTGTTCGTGTGGTGGGGCGCTCTCGCAACGCGGCGCAGGAACTCCGGCTGGCATGACACCGTGAAGTTCCGCACGCTTGTAGCCCACGGACGTAGAAAGTTCCGTGGGCGCCCGGTGATAATGCCGGGGCCGTAACAGTCAGACTCATTTTTACTATAAGTCCAGGTTTCCTCACGATGTTTTTTCATGGACAATGATGTCCACGTTAAAGTTGGAAAGTACGTATAAATTAAATAGTGACATTATTTTTGCTCGGTGTAGAACACACCACCTCATGCATATACTCACAATGAGAGGTGGGCGCCTTAACCACAGAGCTATGAAGGTGCATTTATGATATTATCTCAGAGATATCTTCTTCTAAAAGTTAAGATGCAACTAACAAAAAATGTTGCATTAGTTTAGCTTACTTTCGGCGGGTACAGCCGATAGCAAGTTATTCTTCTTCTTTATCGTGTGTGCAGTAAGGTCTCACGACCGCACACACCCTAGTATCAGAGTTTCTAAACCGCCTCAAGGTGTAAGTACAGGTTTCTTCTCGATGTTTTCCTTCACCGAAGCTAGTATGTCCAAGATAAACTTTAGAAAGCACATATGAATTGAAAAAGTTACATTGGTACTTGCCCGGATTTAATGTAATGTGATTTATTGTTTTTGTGTGAAAATCTAAAAACATACTCTTAGAAGTACTGTGTAGGCTTTATGAATGCTAATATTAATATGTACACAAAATAAAAGCTATCACTTTGGTATTGCAGGAAATCGAACCCAACATGAGTTTCAAAGTTATTGATTAATCATGACTATAACTGCATCGTTGGTGTAGTGTTCATAAAGCGCGACTGCTGAGCATGAGATCTTGGGTTCGATTCCCTGATCGCGCAGTGTTATTGGGTTTTTCCATCAGGGATTTCTCAGTAGCAGCCTCAGAGTCTGGATTTGTGCCCGGTTGATTTTAATAGACTCGACCCCTATTACATGGGACTTAAATATAACTGGCGAAATGTGACTGTACTAATGGGTACACCTCTGCCTTACCCTTCGGGTATTACAGGCGTGATGTTATATATTAAAGAGCTCCTAGCGTAAAGCACAGATTGAACCTAGTTTAGATACATATTATGCAATTGTGTTCTGTATTATTGTTGATGTGACTTTTTACTGAATGAACGATTCATATATTATTATAATGTTTGTGGTTTTACACAGTCATCATTGTGAAATGTGCTTTATAAAACGCAAACAATGTTCATGTTCATTATATTTCATAACAATAAGTTATCGAAGAATTTGTAGGTCAGGGATAGACTTTACTGTGAAAACGCACGTTTCTTTGGAAATCAACATTTGTCGTTCGGCGAAAGTGGGTAAACCTCTGCCTAACTCTTCGCGGATTACATGCGTGATGTTATGTTATGTTTAAAAATGGAGATTACGGATATTTTAAAATGCATACAACAAAATAAATTGCAAATCAGTTTATTGAATCATTTACGGGCAAACAGTCGAGTCATTATTTTCTTAATTCTCAGTAACGTCCGCATCCACAGCCGCGGCTGCCATAGCCGAGTCCGAGACCGGAAGGAGCGAGAGCGGCAGCACTAGTTCCACAGCCAGCGCCGAGTCCATAGCCAGCGCCAAGTCCATAGCCAGCGCCAAGCCCATAACCAGCACCAAGCCCATAGGCACCAGCAGCGCCAAAGGCCGCACCAGGAGCGATGCTCTCAATAGCAGTAAGACCGTTACCGCAGCTATAGCTGACGGCGCCAGCACCACCACTGGGCAACACGCCCTCCAAAGCCACAGTACTCAGGAACGGCAGCTCACCAGCCACGGACAGAGCACCCTCATACACGTTCTCAGACTCTACGGAGAGGCCACTGGGAGCGATAGCAGAGACGCTGGAGACAGGCAGTCCACCGCCACTAGTGGGGATGATTTCCAGACCAGCCCATCCATTGCCAATCAAACCGTTACCAATGATACCATCACCAATCACGCCATTGTTAGCCCAGTTACCAGCGCAGCCGGTACCAATCAATCCATTTCCGATCAAACCATTGCTAGCCCAGCCGTTACCAGCACATCCTGGGGCAATAAGACCAGGAGCGGCGATGGCTCCACGACCAAGACATGAACTGAATGCAGTCTGTAAACAAGAAAGTATTGTGTTAGTGATAATATCTCTTTATCAGCTGACGACATCGAAGACGATGACATATTATTATTCAATCAATCACGTAACGTATGTAATGTGTGTCAGACGTGTTATAATGAAATTCTGAACATTATTGTGAAAAACTTAGCGATGATTATTGCTAGCCGCGTATCCTCTCAAAGCTTATTTTTCAAAAATGCACTTGTCGAATGAAACTACACTTTGCGAGTTATAAAAAGTAAGCTGGAGTTATGGCTAGTAAGTTATAATACCAAGATATTAAATTCAGCGCCTGCAGTTATTGATCTTATAAATACACAAATATACCGATTTTCACTAGTTACTATCGAAAGATAAAACAAGGCTTTCATAATAATAGAAGAGCTACAGAAATCATTATAAGAAATGGTTCTCACCTGGACGAAGAGCGCCTGAGCGCAGAGGACGAGGATCACCTTGGCTGACATTATAGTTCGTGTTGAAGTGAACTTGAGAATGAGTTTTCCAAGAATCGATCGACTATTTATACTGAAACGTAGTCCTTATCTAGTTGTGTTGCAGCAGTTTGTGGATTTTGAAATGATTTAATTCGCTTATCATTAGTTGCAATATGGAGTAATATAAAAAATGCAAGTAGATATTTCGTAAAACATGTAGGTGACCTTGAAATATTCAGTTTGAAGGGCTTTGTTTCAATAGAACATAGAAAAATCACGTTGTCATGATAAGAAGCTCTTGCACTAAGTATATAAACGTGGTCCAGAAGTAGGAACATCATTCAGTCTTCAGCTTCTCGTTGAACATAAACAAACATCAAACATGTCTACCTTGGCTGTTCTGTTGCTCTGCATCCAAGCTTGCTTAGTCCAGGTGAGTGACCGTCGCAACTCGTTTCTTTTTATTTGTTATTAATTATTTTATTTTTTGTCTTCTTCTTTATAATTATTTCGATAAACACTCGCCCTTTTCGCAAATTCAGGCTCATTTTATTACTATTGTAAATATATTCTATGTTTTGCCTAATTATTTTCATCAATTTAAATATACAGATAGTATCATTTACGTTCCCCATCCCTGATACTGTTATGTAGGCCTACAATTCAATTTTAAATTTCCTATAATATTTCAATATTACTTTGTAATTTCTATTGTTGGATTTTCAACTCTCGGCGCTGAGCCAAGCGTTGCAACAGTGTAAAATAATATTGTTTTAAGAGATGGGGGCCTCCTGGACATTGGCAAATTGTTTTTGTAGGTATTAATTTGGTTTTGTTCTAACAGAATGTTTTCGGCTACGGGTGCGGTTGCGGAGGTCAAGTGGCAGCCATAGCTCCTGCTCTGGGTCTCGGCGCTGGTCTCTCTCCTGCTGCTGGATGTGGTGGTGCTTACGGTCTTGGTGCTTACAGTGGCGCTTTCGGATCTGCTTACGATGGCGCCTTCGGATCTGCTTATGATGGCATTCTTGCTCCTGGTGCCGCATACGGAGGTGCTATCGCTCCTGGAGCTGCTTACGGCGGCGCCGGTGAAGGCAACGTGGCAGTCATTGGTGAGCTGCCAGTCGCCGGTAACACCGCTGTCGCTGGTGCAGTCCCCATCTCGGGTGCTGTGACCTTCTGCGGCGCTCTGCCTGCTGCTGGTGCCGTGTCTATCACTGGACAATGCGCTTGCGGATGTGGCTCTCCTATTTACTACTGAAGCTTGTTTTTGCATAAGAATTTAAATAAAAGATCATGAATAGCAAAGCATAAGGTGTTATTATTCTTCAAAACAAATAAATCCTTAATTACAATCTGTAATATTGATAATAACTGCGGGAGAGTTGAGGAGAGTAACTGCGGGAAATAAAGTGAATGGTGCTATGAGGTTGTGAACTTATGACCAACCTGTCCATGTCCAAAAAGGCTCGACTGGCGGTTCACAACGGCGTGCTGGTGCCTACGCTTATGTATGGAAGTGAATGTTGGGTTTGGCTAACGAGGCATGAGAGTAGGATTAATGCTGTGGAAATGCGTTCCTTGCGGGGTATGTGTGGTGTAACTTTGAACGATAGAGTGAGGAATGAGGTTATACGGGACCGTTGCGGATTAAAAGAAGATTTAGTGAAAAAGATAGAAAAGGGTATGCTTAGATGGTTCGGTCATTTTGAGAGGATGAGTGAAAGACGATTGACATAAGATATTTATATGGCAGAGGTAAGTGGTAACGCCGGGAGGGGTCGCCCTAGGAAGACCTACACTGACCTTATTGGTGAGGTCTTTCAGAAAGGTCAGGTGCGGACTACTCGTAACCGGCGTACCTGTATGACGAGATGTATGAACGTAGATGAGGCGAAAGGAGTATGTAAGGATCATAGCAGGTGGCGTTCTGTAGTTTCTGCCTACCCCCTTGGGCAAAAGGCGTGAGTTTATGTATATGTATATTCATTTTAATGATAAGCTGTAAAGGGTAATTTTGATCTACATTTCATGCGCAAAGTATCTAAATAGATATGGATGGTATGGTAAGTATTTAATTCCTTCTTCTTTTTCTTTATTGTGTGGGCAGTAAGGTCTTACGAAGTAACGACCCCAATACCCTAATGTCAGAGTTTCTAAACCGCCTCAAGGGCTGACATGGTTTGAGTGGAACAGTAATAGGCTAGTAATAATTTGATTAGATATGGTTTTGTATAAAATAGCTTCGTAAATAACCCAATAATTTTTAGTAAAACATAATAAAATGCCTCGACTCCCACGCCTCGTTGCCTGACTGCCTCGTTGGTCTAGTGGTCGCAAGCGCGACTGCTGTGCATGAGGTCTTGGGTTCGATTCCCAGGTTGGGCAAAGTGTTATTGGGTTTTTCCATCAGGAATTTCTCAGTAGCAGACTCGGAGTCTGGATTTGTGCTCAGTTGATGGCAATAGGCTCGCCCCCTATTACATGGGACTAAAAACATAACTGGCGAAATGTGGGTGTGCTAATGGGTACACCTCTGCCTAACCCTTCGGGGATTACAGGCGTGTTGTTATTTTATAAAAAAATGCATGGTTACTGTTGGTCATGGATATATACACTTGCGGATTTTCCTATTTAAGATTAGACAGTTCCTAGTACTTACATTATTTTGGTCTAAATCGTTAGGATTAGTCAGCGTAAGCTAATTACTTTTCGACGACTGCACAAAAGTATAGTATGATAATTAATATCTCTTATACAATGTCTATCTCGAACTCACAGACTGATGTATGGAATAGTCTTGTTCGCATCACAAAATGACCTTGAACCCCTTTCCTTTCTCCTTTTCCTTTTTTAGTTTGTTTGGTGCATCACTTTCACGTGCATAAAAAGCTTATCTTTCTTCTTCTTTTTTTTTCTTTCTAAAAATATTAAATAGGCTCGCCTCCTATTACATGGGACCAAAAACATAACTGGCGAAATGTGGATGTACTAATGGGTACACCTCTGTCTAGCACTTCGGGGATTACAGACGTGATGTTATGTTATGTTATTATAAAAATACTAAAGAATGTCTTTTTCCTTTATTAATTCATTACATAAGCGTAAAGACTGAAATCTGTTGCAAGATGTAAGCCACGGCTTAGCGCGTTGGATGCTACGCCGTAGCACGGAGGAGCTACGACGTAGCAAGATGGAAGTTACGCCGTAGCTATCAAAGCGAGAATGGCTCAGTGGCACCCTACTTCGCATTCTTATTGGATTTGTTTTACTCAAAAGCGGAATTATCTGTCAAAGTCAATAAATAAATAGGTGTGCAGTAGCGTAGTAAAAAAAAAATAGTTTTTTTCATATTATTTTATTAAGTAAGCACTCATTCTACTTATTAGTACACGTAAGGAGAACCGCAACCGCAAGCGCAGTTGCCGCTGATGGACACGCCACCAGCAGCAGCCACAGGACCACTGAAGCCCACAGCGCCCATGATGGGGACCTGACCAGCAACAGCGGTGTTACCACCGACGGGCAGCTCACCAGCAACCGCTACGTTGCCTTCACCGGCACCGCCATACTGGGCAACGCCAGCAGCAGGGTAAGCTCCAGCAAAACCGGCACCAGGGTAAGCTCCAGCAAAACCGGCACCAGGGTAAGCTCCAGCAAAACCGGCACCAGGGTAAGCAAACTCAGTTAAACCAGCGCCGTAACCGCACGGTGCGGTGGTGGGGAGCACAGCAGGTCCATATGCGCCGACGCATTGACTGAAGACATTCTGTGGAAGACAACACTATATTTTAGCAAATATTATCTCTACATACTGTAGAACAAAGTCGACATCACTGACATCATTCCGTGCCTCGACCGCGGTAAGCCGTTGGTCCCGGCTGTCAGACGTGGATCTTTGACAGTCGTTATGGGTCGTCAGAAGCCTGAGAGTCTATGGCGGGACGAGTTAGATGTGACATGAGGGGAGGTTCTTGCCCAGCTGTGGGATTGGTCATCTACTTATGGATAGCACAGTTTTTATTGAAGTAATATTTCGCCTCTTCCATGTCCGTATCAGTCGTGGAGGTGGTAAACTCTGAAGGTAGACCTCTTTTTTTGGAAGGGAGGAAGGGAGTGTCAGACTCTTACAGACTAAAACTCATCCGTGTTCTTCCTAATTCCCTATGTGTTCTAAAACCTCACCGCGGTTCCTTTGAACAAAATTCGGAACCCTGACAAGAGGTAACGAAATTTTGATACGCAAAAAAAATGTTTTGATTTCCATACAAAAGTGTAATACTTTATATGGTCACTTTGTGTTTATGATGTCTTCAATCCATGGTCAAATACGTATTGATGTCTTTTCCGCCATACACAGCCAAGAGGTAGCACTTCTAGAAGACCTAAACTGATACAAAAAGTCCTAAAAATATTGGACTCACCTGGACCAAGCAAGCTTGGATGCAGAGCAGCAGAACAGTGAAGGAAGTCATATTTGGTTGCTTGTGTTCAACGAGAAGCTGAAGACTGAATGATGAACTGGAAATCTTTCAACCATTTTATACTAACTACATAGGTGTCATTACAAAATATGTGAAATAATAAAATTATTATCAAATACCTAAGTGACATCATAGTGTACGTGATTTTTTTATATTGCGTTATTATAAATTATACAACGTACTATTATTACCTATATTTTACAAATAATAATGTAATTTTATGTAATAATTTTGATAAGAAGTTTAATATAAACGCTTGGAAGTTGAATTGAATATCATTCTAGTGTCAGTACTTGAATAAGGAACTAATATATCGAAACAAAATGGCCGCTAAGCTTATCCTTGTCTTCTGCGCTCAGGCGTTGCTCATCCAGGTAAATTATATATCTTTGTTTATCTTTTTTACGAACAAAATTCTGATTATTTCCATCTCCTTCTTTTTAATAAATCAAGAAAGGGATAGACATAAATAAGAGCTGACAATTTTAGTAGATTTCAAATAGAATATATTAATTAGCAGTCTATAACTTATTTCGTATCTGTTGTCGTCCTTTTCTTTAGCTGTCTGTTAGAAAGAGATGTCAAATGAGTAGTAGATGCCATCGATCAATTGAAAAATCAAAACAGAGCTGTCATATGGATACCCCTATAGATTTTATATGGCGATAGCAAACTTTGACGTCACATATTTGACATCTCTTATTGTTTCCATAGCAACAGAAATTCTTGTTTTTTTTAATAGTTTATCTGGTTTTCAAGGATACCATAAAATGTCTTAGAATTAGTGGTAAATATAGGGTCCCAATTCTCTAAATATATCATCCATAATCATTACTTTATTCCCACTTTCAGACTGCCTTCACCCAGACATGTACCAGCCGTGCAGCTGTCGACGCTTCTGGACTCGGCGTGGGCACTCCCTACGGCTTAGGCCTTGGCCTCTCCCCTTTATCCGGGCCTGGTTTACTTAACAACGGACTGGCAGCTCCAGGATTAGCAGGCAGAGGCCTGGCTTGCGACGGCCACTATTCCCCTGCTATGGAGTACACTGCCACCAGCGGTGGAGGCTTGGCTGTGACCAGTACCTCTGCCATCGCTCCCACTGGCCTCACAATAGTTTCTGAGAACGTTTTCGAAGGTCCTCTATCGATGACTGGTGAACTGCCGTTTGTGGGAACAACTGGTATGGAAGGAGCCATGCCTTCCGCTGGTGCTGGTGCTATTAACCATGCTTGTGGGAATGGCGTCACTGCTATGGTCAGTGATGCTGCTGTCACTTATGGACCTGGAACTGCCATTCCTCCGATAGCTGCAACCTTCCCAGCTGCTGGAATTAACCCTGCTGCGTCCTTCGGAGCTGGTCCTCTGGCAGGAAGATTTGGTCTTGGAGGATGTGGCGGTAACATTATTTATTGAATATTTCAGTGATTTTTAGAATTATTGTTGTTGATTTTGATGAAATAAAAAAATGTTTAGAAAAATTTGATGTCTTTTGTCTGTGTTTTCTAAATTAATTCGTAAGGACATAGTTTACTATTTCAAATACTGGAAGACGTGTCTGAAGATAGCCTCCTATAGGTTCTTCCTCCTCCTTATCTTTGTACTAATTATATACATGTATAGCTTTTTCCCGCCCCAGATCGTTCATGTTACCCTTACCTTTTCCGACTTACAACAATTATTATTATATTTCAACCAATTTACACAAAACCTTGATAAATAACATACGTACCTAAACCTTTCTCATGAATTACTCTATCTATGTATTAGTGAAAACCGCATGAAATCCATTCAGAAGTTTTTGAATTTATTTCTAACAGACAGACAGACGTGACGGAGGACAATGTTTTATAAATGTAGTAATTAGTACCTATCGGTTTATCTCAATATTGGTATTAAATTGTGCAAGCCTGATTATGATGTGTTTGGCTTTCTATGCTAGATATTTGTGCAAACCATAGCACAGCTAAAACCACCACCACCACGCTCTAGCAACGCAGTTTCAAAATAAAATATTTGATTTATTAGTAAGTTTTATTTCAATCAAAACTGTACCTACATTACATTAAATAATTAATAACAAAACAAAGTTGAATTGTAAAAAAAATTGGAACTTAAGTTTAGGCCTTTCCTATTCTTATAAAGCCCAACCTAAAATTTCGTTATAAATTGCGACCCTATATCCTAGAAAACGGCAAGCAAAGGCAAGTGTCTTCGGCCCAAAACATTCGATTTTGTAAAAAAGTGTTTAAACAGTATGGCAAAATTTTGATTTGATAATTTTAATTGGGTTTTTGGTATACCTACCTACCTATTTTTGAGTATTTTTTATACCTAATACTTTATTCCTTCTAGAAAAAACAATATGTAAATCATTTTTCCTGTTTTTGGGTAGCCTTGCAAAAAAAAAGGTTTAATGTAATAATGATTTTAAAAACTATCTTGGGGTAGAGTAACCAGATTTTTGGTGTCCTTATTTAAGGCAATTAGGCCTAGGATTTTTTAGGTGGTAAAAATCATCAAATGACTCAGACTTTTACTGACTAAAAACCACCCTGTTCCTTCTGTTGCCCTTTACGTTCCGGGGCCACGGTATCCTGTTAAGACGTCCCGCAACCCCGGCAGGCGTTGGCCCCGTCCCTGTGCTGACAGCTCTTTGAGGCGCGCGCGAACAGAACGCGCCGTCGACCCGGGAGGCAGTTAGGCCTTACGTGGATATCTCCGTGTCCAGGTATGGTCCAAAACAAAACAAATGATCGCAATGATGTGAAGAACATGTAAGTTTTGATTTCGCTTTAACACCCTTTTTAATAAAGTCGTGGTCGGTTACACACTAATATGCTGGGCCGACAAACAAACGGCATCTAATCTTCACATAACATCACGCCTGTATTCCCCGAAGGGTTAGGCAGAGGTGTACCCATTAGTACACCCACATTTCGCCAGTTATGTTTTACTCCCATGTAATAGGGGGCGAGCCTATTGCCATCAACCGGGCACAAATCCAGACTCCGAGGAAATCTTGCCCGACCTGGGAATCGAACCCAAGTCATGCACAGCAGTCGCGCTTTCGACCAGTAGACCAATCAATCATCTAATCAAAAAGCAAAGCATCTAATCAAAAGCATCTAATCTTATAAAATACTTATTTGTATAAAAATAAAAACCGCTTGACGCGTAGATGAAAGGCAGGGAGTTAGATTATTGTTAGTAGACGTCCGCTAAGAAATGATTTTCCAATATTCATCTTTTAAGGGAATGAAAATGGGGGTCCAAAGTTCGTATAGAGAAATCAACTTTGACACAGACGAAGTCGCAGGCGGGAGCTAGTACTCTTATATTAAAATGGTGTTATATTAAAACATGTTTTAAAACAGTAAAAGAAAGGAAGATTTCTATGAAAATATATATTTATTTATTTTCTATGTAAATACTTAATAGTAGTACGGGGAACCACAGCCGCACGCACATTGTCCATTCATGGACACGGCACCAGCAGCAGCCACAGGACCACTGAAGCCCACAGCGCCCATGATGGGGACCTGACCGGCGACGGCGGTAGTACCGGCGACTGGCAGCTCACCAGCGACCGCCACGTTGCCTTCACCGGCGCCGCCGTACGGGGCAAGTCCAGCACCACAGCCGGCAGCGGGGTAGGCGCCAGCGTAACCGGCTCCGGGGTATGCGCCAGCGAAGCCAGCGGCCGGGTAAGCAGAGGCCCAATTAGCAGCAGGGTAGGCGAGCTCAGCATATCCAGTGCCATAACCAATGGGAGCGGTGGTAGGAGCGAAAGCAGTAGGACCGTAAGTACCGAAGCATTGCTGGCTGAATACGTTCTGTGAAAAAAATACATGGTTTTATTTAAGGAGTTTCTTACCCATATGAAGCTCCCTTTTGGAACAAGCAACTAGATTAAATATATGTTTTTCTTTTAAATGGCATTGTTTGTCGTTTTTGAAATTGTAATAAAATATGTTTTTTATTCATTCTATAATATTTTGAATTTAAAGTCCCTTCTTTAGAACGAGCAACTAGCTTGACAGACCGTCTCAGTTTAAAAGTGCCTATAAATACTTACATAGAAAGAAAGAAAGATCACTTATGGAGCGGCTCAACCAATTTGGCTGTTGTTGTTGTGGTTGTGCTTTTTATTGCATTCGTAATTATAAGGACATCTTAAGGTTATTAATGTTATGACCTATAAAATATATTTTTTTGGAAAATGACGCTGGGGTTGGTCGCTAGTTTAAAATAAATTAATTGTTTTTAAGTTTAAATAAAATATTTATATGTCAAGTGTTAGACATGATTTCAAAAGAATAACAGCTAAAAATAATACTAGAAACTCACCTGGACCAAGCAAGCTTGGATGCAGAGGAAGACAAAAGCGAAGGTAGACATGTTTAATATTTGTTTGTGTCTAACAAAAAGCTGAAGACTGAATGATGATTTACAAGCGGAAAAATCCCTTTTATACTATCACAAACAACTTATTATTTGTTCACAAACCACTATTTGAAATACCAAGTATATTTTGAAAAGACAAAACCGCATAATTTATTGATAAACTATGTCTTTATATATTAAGCAGAAAAAGTCATTACGCGATTGAAAATCATGAAAGTCTTGATTATAAATTTTATCAATAAATTGTGTGTAAGCTTGGGTAATATTGCTGATAATTTAAATTGATATAAAATGGACGGAAAGGTCTATACAAATCATTCTTTTATCAGCACTTGTTGTGTTAAGTACTAAATAAAACAAAATGTCAGCCAAAACCGTGCTCTTTTTCTGCGCTCAAGCTTTCTTAATTCAGGTAAATGATGAAATATCCCAACATTTTTTTGAAGTAATTTTCGCAGACATTGAATAATTAGGTTTAGTTCTGTCAAAACAAAGCAATCCACATCAAATAACTGAATTTCTCCCATGTTGTGGATTTATTGGATATTAGTGTAATACGCTAACGTCAATAATATGCTAACCCACAACCTTTTTCATCAATTAAATTGCATTTACTTCGATATAATTAATTAAATTTTGAGAGACTGTTGGCTGATTTTGGCAGGACTACGCTCAATTACGCTTTAATATTTCCTAAAATATATACAAAACTATCATAAATTTTCAAAACTGCATATTTTTCAACACACTATATATTCTTAAACCTGCGTGAAATGATAAACCTCTTTAGCCGAAAATTTCTTATATTTCAGACTGTATTCAGCCAGCAATGCACCAGCCGAGCAGCCATCGATGCTTCAGGATTCCCCACTCCTTATAATAGGGCTGGATATTCACCAGCTTCCCCAGCATACGACAGACTATCCGCCCCTGGCTTAGCATATAACGGATGGGCTGGAAGAAGACCTTGTGACGGATACCCTGCCATGGAGTTCACGCCTACCAACGGTGGAGGCCTTCCAGTAACCAGTATATCTTCGATATCACCCACAGGAATCACTGTGAAATCCGATAACGCTTACGAGGGTGCATTAACCGTGACCGGTGAGCTGCCATTCATCAGTGCTGTTGGCATGCAAGGCAATTTAGCCTCTAATGGCGCTGGTGGTATTCAGTATGGCTGCGGGAATGGCGTGGTTGCTATGCTGAGTGAAGGACCAGCTCCTACTTTTGGTCCTTCGGGACCTGGTCCTTATGCTCCCGGTCCTAATGTGGCATTCGGTGTTGGTGGCGGTTTCGGTCCTGGTTCTAGTCTGGGTCTGGGTAGTGGTTTTAATCCTGCTGCCAGTTTTGGTCCTTCAGCTGGTTTTCCGGCTGCCAGCAGATTAGGGTATGGTGGATGTGGTCGTGGAATGTTGTACTGAATTTGTTGTTAATTTATAACTGTTTTAAATTATAACTGTTATTTAGTTCAAAATAATAATTATTGTAATATTTAATTTAATAAATACCTGATGCTTATAAAAAATTATATTATTTTTATTATACCTCTCCTTTCTACAAATAATTGTACTAAAAGTAAGTTAAGTACTCTAACGAAAGTTAAGTAACAAAACGTACGAACATAAGCCAAAATTTTGGATATTTGACTCTGATTAATATTAAATCTAATTGTTATGTAGCAACGCGATACATTTTTCATTGAATTATGACGTAATTAAATTAATTACTGAGAGATTTTGTGTTGGCTCATTTTGGCAGAACGAATCTCAATTGTTAATAACAGCAATCGATGACTTTCTTTAAGTACCTGTTCCGGTAGAGTTAAGACTCACTGTGCTATGAGAGGATCATACACTTCTTTAGTATGAGACACCAGTCTAATACCGGGATTTGTTAGGTGTCCGGATGTTGAATCAAATAAAACCCAAGAATGTCACTCGACACTCAATGGAATGGCACTCAATGTTGACTGCCTCGTTGGTCTAGTGGTCGCAAGCGCGACTGCTGTGCATGAGGTCTTGGGTTCGATTCCCAGGTCGGGCAAAGTGTTATTGGGTTTTTCCATCAGGAATTTCTCAGTAGCAGCCTCGGAGTCTGAATTTGTGCCCGTTTGATGGCAATAGGCTCGCCCCCTATTACATGGGACTAAAAACATAACTGGCGAAATGTGGGTGTCCTAATGGGTACACCTCTGCCTAACCCTTCGGGGATTACAGGCGTGATGTTATGTATGTATGTAATGTCACTCGGTTAATGTTTTATACTACTTTAGGTTTGCGCCATAACTCCTATGTACTATCTAAGTGTATTTTAGACATCACTGACATCGTTCCGTGCCTCGGAAAGCACGGTAAGCTGTTGGTCCCGGCTATCTTACGTGAATCTTTGACAGTCGTTACGGGTCGTCAGAAGCCCGAAAATCGGACAACCAGTCTTACCAGTATTACCCAGTTGCTGGGTTGTGGAGGTCAGATAGGCAGTCGCTACATGTAAAAATACTGGAATTCAGCTGCATCCGATTAGACTGGAAGCCGACACCGACATAGTGAGAAAAGGCTAGGCAGATGATGATGAAGGATTGGGCCATAAATAATGGGAAATGGAAAATAAACTGCAACATACTATAAAACTTCATGAACTAGTGTTTGCATACTATTATATAATTCAAATCTTAATAAATAGAACTGCATCAACACGTTCAGTTACCGTTGATAGACACGACACCAGCAGTCGGCACAGCTCCGCGGAAGTCCACAACACCAGAAATGAGCGGACAACCTGACCGGTGAGGGCGGTCTCACCAGCGACTAAAGACCTAAACACCACCGCACCTAGCCAATAAAGATTGTGTGAAACAACCGAAGGTGGCACACGACCACGGCTATTACTTAAAAATTTCTGTCAAATGAATATTGTTCTTGTTTTATAGTTTTTAGTGCGCGATTTTGTCGTAGTCGGGTTTTAGTTATTTCTAACTTATTTTATTTTTTTGTGCTTTTAAGAAATAAATTGTTGAGGTATCTTCCAGAGCAAAACAAGGGCTGAATCCTATCGATTAAAAAGTTTAAGAAAACACCAAAAAAATTTTTATCTGTAAGAAAATGTTTATTCATTCATTTTCCCGATTACTAATGACATACTTCTAGTAGTAATAGTTGTTGGGGGCACCGCAGCCGCAAGCGCACTGGCCGGCGATAGACACGGTACCAGCAGCAGCCACAGGACCACTGAAGCCCACAGCGCCCATGATGGGGACCTGACCGGCGACGGCGGTAGTACCGGCGACTGGCAGCTCACCAGCGACCGCCACGTTGCCTTCACCGGCGCCGCCGTACGGGGCAAGTCCAGCACCACAACCAGCTCCGGGGTATGCGCCAGCGAAGCCAGCGCCGGGGTACGCGAGTCCATCATAAGCCCAGGCGGGAGCACCCAGCATGGGAGACGCTAAAGCTGGAGCAATCGCCGGTCCGTAAGCGCCGAGGCAGGTCTGGCTGAGTACATTCTGTAAAAGTAATAACCATGATTGACGTTTCACAAACATTTCAGGGCATAAAATAAGTAGAACTATAAATATTATAAATTAAACATTGAAATATTGAAAGTCGCTCACCTGGACCAAGCAAGCTTGGATGCAGAGCAACAGAACAGTGAAGGAAGACATGTTTCAAGTTTATTCAACGAGAGCTGAAGACTGAATGATGAACTGGATCTGGTGTCACATTTTATACTCAGCTCCTTGTTGATATGAAACATGTTTTAGAAATATTGGAAAACGTGACAGCAATATTATTAGTAAAAAGCGTTTATTTGTTGGTAAATAGTAGCTTATCATGCTTGCACAAGCTATTAATTAATTACACTCACCTACATACTAATATTCTCGGAACTTGATAACATAATGGAGTATAAAACCACCAACAGCAGCACTGAACATCATTCTTGTGTCAGCACTCGAAACAAAATATCATGTCTGTCAAAGCTATCCTCGTCCTCTGCGCCCAGGCGCTCCTGGTCAAGGTAAGATAAAATATTTATTACATTCTTTTTTTTTAAATTGTAAACCATGAACGATATATTCTAATTTGAACTTTATTTGTTTGCAGTCTGCACTCGGACAGACATGCACCAGCCGCGCTGCGGTAGCTGACATCTCTGGACTTGCCGCCCCCTGCGGCTTGGGTGCTCCTGCTTGGGCATATGATGGAATCGGCTACCCTGGTGCTGGCTACGCAGGCCTGGCTTATGATGGACTGGGCGCTGGCTTCGCAGGCAGAGGTCTGGCTTACGATGGGCTAGCCGCTGGCTACGCAGGCAGAAGCCTGGCTTACGATGGACTCTACGCCCCCGCCATGGAGTTCAGCCCCACCAGTGGCGGCGCTCTGCCTGTCTCCAGCGCCTCCGCCATCGCTCCCGTCGGTCTCTCCGTGGCGTCAGACAACGTTTACGAGGGAGCTCTTGCCGTAATCGGTGAGCTGCCGTTCGTGGGTACTGCTGCTGTGGAAGGTGTGGTGCCTTCTGCTGGTGCTGGTTACGTCAACCATGCCTGCGGTAATGGCAGGAACGCCATGATCAGTGAGACTGCTGCCTTTGCCCCGGCTGCCTCCATGGCTCCTCTTGGTGCTTACGGTCCTGGTGCCGCCTTCGCTCCCGCTGCTCTTGGTGCTGCTGGTCTCGGTCTTAGTGGTGGTTGGGCCGGCAGAGGTTGTGGCTGCGCTTACTAAAAGGTTACTGTAGAACAGTAATTGATTTCTCATTGCTGAAAACTTGACCTTAATAAATCAATGATCATTTATATTTTTTGTTTTTATTTGTTAACAACATCTTGGTGAATAGACTGCCTCGTTGATCTGAGCATGAGGTCTTGGGTATGATTCCAAGGTCGGGCAAAGTGGATTTGGGTATTTCCATCAGGAATTTCTCAGAAGCAGCCTCAGAGTCTGAATTTGTAAACGGTTGATGGCAATAGGCTTGCCTTCTATTACATGGGACTTAAACATAAGTAGCGAAATGTTTGTGTAAACTTCTGCCTTACCCTTCGGGGATTACAGGCGTAATAATTTAATATAACACTAAGCCACGTCCCACGGGAGCGGAGCAGTAACTAAAGACGTAACTTAAAACGGGTGATAAAATTGCTCTACGAAACATTTTTGTTATTCAAATAAGGAGATTTGAATCTCTATTTGCTTAAGTATTTGCAAGGCCTTAAACGGACTGAAATAATAGGTCCACCGTCGCTCGATAGATGGCACTGTGAGACAACATCGCGATTTTTGTCTTTTAGTTGTAGTTATTGAAATTGTATATACAATAGTTGTACATAAGTAGAGTAAATTCCATTGAGCATTTTCACAATATTTAAATTAGTATCTAGTGAGAGTTTTAATACCTATACTTTAAACCTAAACTTAATTGTTTACTGAAACCGGCTATAGCGCCGTCTGGTGGTAATAATGTGAAACACATTTAAGTATTTACATACAGACTGCCCCAAAAAAAGGAGTGTTATGTGTTCAGGGTTAATATATGTATGTATGTCAGATTCTTTTTTCCACCATAACTTTTAAACGCCTGAACCGATTTAGATGTATGGGGTATCGTTACAATCCTTGCATCGTTCCGAGTAACATATATATAGGCTAGTTAAAAATAAAAAAGAATCCTGTGTGGTCACTTTAAAACATAAATTAATACTAGCCTTAATTATTTTTTTTAATGAATCTGGTCGTGTCTATGTTTATTGTCTAGAATTGGACAAGTAGATTTAAAAAAATATATAACACTTGTAAATAAAAAACGTCGTAAAAGACTATTACTATACTGGGTTTATAAAAAAAAAGTACTAGGGTGTCAGAAAATCAAGGGTACGTATTCAAACAAAAATCACTTCGCTCATTATTATCTACAAGCAGAGTACAACCTGAATTGATTACTACACTAATATTATAAAAAGGAAAAATTTGTATTTTTGTTTGTTTGTAATGGATAAACTCAAAAAGTACTGGACCGAGTTAAAAAATTCTTTCACCATTAGAAAGCTACTTTATCTGCGAGTAACATAAGCTATATTTTGTGTGGACGAAGTCGTGTTTAAAAGCTAGTATATTATAAAATTAAGCTACCGCATTAACTGATTATTAACCGATACCGAATTCAATTTTTACTGTTATTATAAAGAGGTAAATGTTTTTGGGAGTAATCTCTGAATCTACTAAACCGATTTTGAAAATTCTTTCGCAAATTAGAAGCTATCGTCATCGTTATTATAAAAAAATAGGGATACGTAAGAAGAATCACGCGAACGAAATCGCAAAGAGAGTGCTAGTACATTCATAACATAACATCACGCCTGTATTCCCCGAAGGGTTAGGCAGTGGTGTACCCATTAGTACACCCACATTTCGCCAGTTATATTTTTAACCCCATGTAATAGTGGGCGAGCCTATTGCCATCAACCGGACACAAATCCAGACTCCGAGGCTGATACTGAGAAATTCCTGATGGAAAAACTCAATAACACTTTGCCCGACCTGGGAATCGAACCCAAGACGTGATGCACAGCACGCTAGACCAAGGAGGCAGTGCTAGTAAAATATTAAAAAGAACAGAAAAAAAATAGTTTTAAATAACAAAAGAGGGTCATTGCTTCTGCCGCAGTGAGGTTGAGGTGCATGACACACCTCGGTCGATTCTCTTGACGGTTTACGACCTCCCTATCGTCGTAGGGGCGCATCAGGGCGGACCCCACTACGCCTCTTCTCGGCATCTATCACGAAAGTGGACACCCGTCACCACAGACGTGCAGCATCTTCTGGGCCGATATGTACAACGTAAGATAAGTTTAATGCAGCCTTATCCCGAATACTGCTTTACTGAGCAGAAACGGACCCTCCGAGAGTATGAAACGGGATTTTGTATATATGCAAGTTGTCAGGAAAACTTTGATAGCGCGATGCAGGATTGCTGTTAATTGAAATGCAATTTTGTGTCTTAATTCTTGCGTGGTACAGTCGACTGGTTCGAGCAGCATTTCAAGCAGGAGGGTCCAGATTGTGCGCATGCGTAGAGGGGCTGTTGAGGTGAGTTCTATCCTCGGTCTAGACAGTTATTTTTGTGATTTGCTGCTATTTTGGGTAGGGTTTTTTGTGTCATAGATATGTATGGTAGTACCGTATATTACATAGAAAATAAATAGAAATGGCGAAAAGTTTATGTACTTACTTTTTGCATTTACTTTCTGAAAATACAGACGTAATACTGTTATGTATTAAAGTATCAATATTTCTATGAAAAGATTATATTTTTGTAAATAAACTGCATTAAATTTATATTAAGTATTTTCGACTTAAAGTTGTTTTTTATTGTGTTTTACATTAAAGCTTACTAAAGTATAATTTGGGATACTAACCAAAATAAACTAAACCACGTCATAATTACTGCCTCGTTGGTCTAGTGGTCGCAAGCGCGACTGCTGTGCATGAGGTCTTGGGTTCGATTCCCAGGTCGGGCAAAGTGTTATTGGGTGTTTCCATCAGGAATTTCTCAGTAGCAGCCTCGGAGTCTGGATTTGTGCCCGGTTGATGGCAATAGGCTCGCCCCCTATTACATGGGACTAAAAACATAACTGGCGAAATGTGGGTGTACTAATGGGTTACACCTCTGCCTAACCCTTCGGGGATTACAGGCGTGATGTTATGTATGTATGTACGTCATAATTTCTACTATTTTAACACGCTTATTTCGTTGTATTTAACGATGATTTATTCATTTTATAAGTTCTTCAATTATCATTTACCTAAACACAAAACTTTTAAATAATATTCAAATTGCAAAATATGTGCAATTAATAAAAAAGAAAGGAGAAAGCTTATAGGCCATCAAAACACTCGTCCGCATCGCTGTCAATGGGGCAAGTGTCCAAAAGGCTGACAGCATTGCCACGCAGTATGATAATTCTTGAAAAGGGCAGCCCTCTCGTCATGTAAAGAGTCGACTAATCGCTTGGCAATGTCCTAAAAAACAAGATAACCGCTCGGACCCCATGGCCCTAATTTTTCAACCCCAAAGAGCTCAAATATAAATTTAGTTAGCTTAGGGCAAATTTTTCAATCAGATAACCCTAAACGGAGGGATATTTATGGCGGTTTAACAGCTTTTGTATAGAAAATATGTCAAACTGTCATATTTATTCTTTGGATGAAAGGTGCATTAACCTAAACTACGACTAACTAAGACTATTGAAAACTCAGCCCTTAAATATTTATTCTAAGCATGACTTTGAGACGTACATTATACTGTCATTGCTAGATACCTAGTAAAGTAACTCGATTCGCATATCTATACTAATATTATATAGAGGTAAATATTGTTTGTTTCTTTGTTTGTAAGAGGTAATCTCTGGAAGAAAGTTACACTATTGTCTTAAGATATGTTTTATGGTATACTAGACTTCAATGTGGACAAAGTCGAGTGCAGAAACTAGTTATCGAGTAAGTTTGAGTGTTGGAAATAGGCTTAATGATAAACCCAATAACATTTTGAACGACCTGGGAATCGAACACAGACAGTAGCTTCGTTTATGTCTGGTGTAAAAGTATCTCGTGGACTAGCAAGATTTAATTCATTATTAGGGAAAGTTGTTTCTTTTGTATTTATTATATACCGACACTGATTTTTTTAACGTGAAGTTGAAATCAAAATCATAAAAAAATGTTGCTGGATATTCGTCATTTATTATAGAGATTTTGCGAAGTTACAAGCTGCATCGTCTAGTAGTAGTAGTTGTTGGGGGCACCGCAGCCGCAAGCGCACTGGCCGGCGATGGACACTGTACCAGCAGCAGCCACAGGACCGCTGAAGCCCACGGCGCCCATGATGGGGACACAACCAGCGACGGCAGTAGTACCGGCGACTGGCAGCTCACCAGCGACCGCCACGTTGCCTTCACCGGCGCCGCCGTACGGGGCAAGTCCGGTACCGTAACCGGCAGCACCAGGGTAGAGTCCGTCATAAGCCAAACCAGAAGCCAATCCGTAGGGGCCAGCCAGACCAGTACCAGCCAAACCGAAAGGAGCGGCCAAACCAGGAGCCGCCAGTCCACAGGGAGCAGCTAAACCAGGTGCGGCCAAGCCATAAGGACCCGCCAAGTCATAGGGACCGGCCAAGCCATAGGGACCAGCTGCGCGGTTGGGGCACGAGAAGACAGACTGAAATGATGAAAATTTTATTATATTTGTTTTCTTTCCGCGACTTCGTCTGTGTAGGCTTTTACATACATCCAATGTCAATTACAGTGCAATAATACTAGAAAAAAATATTGATATAATATAATATACATGAAATTCATGAAACGGTAACAGTATTATAAATATTTCTTACCTGGACCAAGCAAGCTTGGATGCAGAGGAACACAACAGCGAAGGGAGACATGTTTGATGTTCGTTTGTGTTCAACGAGACGCTGAAGACTGGATGATGAGCTGCATCAGTGACCGTGCTTTTATACTTGACATATTGTTGTTATCACACACGAAGTTTTGATTTCGTAAAGTTTGTAAAATCGTTTAATTAACACAAGTATTGTGCATTTCTTTGTTGTTCAATTGTAGGCTTATCAGGTTTCACAAGTTTACCAACTAATTACACTCACCTATTAATTCATTTATATTCTTTGAAATTGATAACACAATTTAGTATAAAACGACTTGCACTCACTGTGAACATCATTCTTGTGTCAGTACTCGAAACAAACTATCATGTCTGTCAAAGCTATCCTCGTCCTCTGCGCCCAGGCGCTCCTGGTCAAGGTGAGAAAACATATAATATTTATTACATTCTTTTTTTAAAATTGTGAACCATGAAAGATATATTCAACTTGTTATATTTAGATGCTAATTTGAACTTTATTTGTTTGCAGTCTGCACTCGGACAGACATGCACCAGCCGTGCTGCGGTAGCTGATATCTCTCCCTATGGCTTGGGCGCCCCCTGCGGCTTGGGTGCTCCTGCTTGGGCGTATGATGGAATCGGCTATTCTGGTGCTGGCTACGCAGGCCTGGCTTATGATGGACTGGGCGCTGGCTTCGCAGGCAGAGGTCTGGCTTACGATGGACTGGCCGCTGGTTACACAGGCAGAAGCCTGGCTTACGATGGACTCTACGCCCCCGCCATGGAGTTCAGCCCCACCAGTGGCGGCGCTCTGCCTGTCTCCAGCGCCTCCGCCATCGCTCCCGTCGGTCTCTCCGTGGCGTCAGACAACGTTTACGAGGGAGCTCTTGCCGTAATCGGTGAGCTGCCGTTCGTGGGTACTGCTGCTGTGGAAGGTGTGGTGCCTTCTGCTGGTGCTGGTTACGTCAACCATGCCTGCGGTAATGGCAGGAACGCCATGATCAGTGAGACTGCTGCCTTTGCCCCGGCTGCCTCCATGGCTCCTCTTGGTGCTTACGGTCCTGGTGCCGCCTTCGCTCCCGCTGGCTTCGGTGCTGCTGGTCTCGGTCTTCGTGGTGGTTTGGCCGGCAGAGGATGTGGCTGCGCATACTGAGCAGTTATGTACTTAAATGCAAATGTTTTAAATGACCAAATAAATCAGTATACATCAAATGTTTCGTACTTTTATTAGTCACATTACCTTTAACTGTGATTGTAAACACATGAATTCCAAGTAATAAATATTCTCATAAAACTTCAGTGAAATAATACTGAAATTTTAGGCGCGTAGGTAGCTACGCGCAAACGTACGTAACGTATTCCTATAATATAACGGACGAAAAAAATTTAACGGAACTAGAAGCTACATATAACTATTTTCGTTTTTTAGTTCCTAATTGCCTCTTGTAGTTCGTTATAGTTACAAAAGGAAATGGAATTGCAACTATTTTTAATGTTAATTATTGCCTGAAACGTCGCTGCAATAAGTACTATAATAACACGACATGACATAACGCCTGTAATCCCCGAAGGGTTAGGCGGAGGTGAACCACAAAGGTCACACACATTTCGCCAGTTATGTTTAAGGCCCATGTAATAGGGGGGGGGGGGGGGCGAGCCTAATAATACTATCATCATCATATCAGCCGTAGGAAATAAATCATTTTTATTTAAAACTTATTTATATTTTGTTTTCCTTAGTAGTCCGGTCCATTTAGACATCCAAGGTTACAATAATTCACACCCAGCTGTAAATTGGTAGGATTGTTCAGAACACCATCATAAACGAAATTCAATAAGTCCTCATCGATCCGACACCTGGATTTTTTTGTATTAAGGGTCAAAACTCACAAAAATGGTTTTTACGCGATTTTTAGCTAAACGGTAATTTTTATCATAAAATTACTTCAGACAAAAATTGTAGTTCAGATATAAATAAATACCTATCTATAAAAATGTGTAAAACTTTTTTCCTAAGAGCCACCGTTTCCGAGATATAAAGATTCCAATAGTTGCAAAAGTTGTAATCGTCATAATATGTACTATAGTGTACTTAGCGCTTTTTTTTAACGTGGTTGCCCCGGTAGGCCTATTCCACGGATATAGGCAAGGGTTGAAAATTATATACACCTCTTATATCCGGCGTGCTTTTATGACGAGATCTGTAATGATAGATGAGGCGAAAGGAGTATGTAAGGATCGTAGCAGGTGGCGTTCTGTGGTTTCCACCTACCCCTATGGGAAAAAGACGTGAGTTTAAAAATGTATAAAATGAAATTATATTACTGTCTCGTTGGTCTAGTGTTCGCAAAGCGCGATTGCTAAGCATGAGGTGTTCGATTTCCAGGTCAGGCTAAGCGTCATTGGGGTTTTCTATCAGAAATTTCTCAGTAGCAGCCTCGGAGTCTGGATTTGTGCCCGGTTGATGGCAATAGGCTCGACCGCTATTACATGGGACTTAAACATAACTGGCGAAATATGTGTGAACCAATGGGCACACCTCTGCCTAACACTTCGGTGATTACAGGCGTGATGTTATGTTATCTATTGCAACTTTCGATCCAGCTGTCCCGCAGACAGCTTCTGTATAAATACCTACAGTCACTGTTCAGCTCAATCATAATTCAAAAGAGCTCATCGTCCTAACACATGACGTCACCAGATCTGCAGGACATTTGTGTGGCGTTTCGTTGATCCCTATTTTAAAAGGCGTGATAATTAAAAAAAGGACATAGTTATGTACACTTCATTTATTGTTCGATGTTACAGTCAACATGTCTTCACTATTCATGATGTTTTTCAGTACACAGATGACATAAATGCAACAATGTGAAGTGCTGTCTAGTAGTAGTAGTTGTTGGGGGCACCGCAGCCGCAAGCGCACTGGCCGGCGATAGATACGGTACCAGCAGCAGCCACAGGACCACTGAAGCCCACGGCGCCCATGATGGGGACACAACCGGCAACGGCGGTAGTACCAGCGACTGGCAGCTCACCAGCGACCGCCACGTTGCCTTCACCGGCGCCGCCGTACGGGGCAAGTCCGGTACCGTAACCGGCAGCACCAGGGTAGAGTCCGTCATAAGCCAAACCAGAAGCCAGTCCGTAGGGGCCAGCCAGACCAGGACCAGCCAAACCGAAAGGAGTGGCCAAACCAGGAGCAGCCAGTCCACAAGGAGCAGCTATACCAGGTGCGGCCAAGCCATAAGGACCCGCCAAGTCATAGGGACCGGCCAAGCCATAGGGACCAGCTGCGCGGTTGGGGCACGAGAAGACAGACTGAAATGATGAAAATTTTACTATATTTGTTTTCTTTCCGCGACTTCATCTGTGTAGGCTTTTACATACATCCAATGTCAATTACAGTGCAACAATACTAGATCATAAATATTTTAGAAATTCATGAAACGTAAAACAGTATTATAAATAATTGTTACCTGGACCAAGCAAGCTTGGATGCAGAGGAACACAACAGCGAAGGGAGACATGTTTGATGTTCGTTTGTGTTCAACGAGAAGCTGAAGACTGGATGATGAGCTGCATCAGTGACCGTGCTTTTATACTTGACATATTGTTGTTATCACACACGAAGTTTTGATTTCGTAAAGTTTGAAAAATCATTTAATTAACACAAGTATTGTGCATTTCTTTGTTGTTCAATTATTGTAGGGTTATCAGGTTTCACAAGTTTACCAACTAATAACATTCACCTATTAATTCATTTAAATTCTTGGGAATTGATAACACAATTTAGTATAAAACGACCTGCGGGCACTTTGAACATCATTCTTGTGTCAGCACTCGAAACAAACTATCATGTCTGTCAAAGCTATCCTCGTCCTCTGCGCCCAGGCGCTCCTGGTCAAGGTAAGATAACATATTTATTACATTCTTTTTTTTAAATTGTAAACCATGATCGATATATTCTAATTTGAACTTTATTTGTTTGCAGTCTGCACTCGGACAGACATGCACCAGCCGCGCTGCGGTAGCTGAAATCTCTCCCTATGGCTTGGGTGCTCCTGCTTGGGCATATGATGGAATCGGCTACCCTGGTGCTGGCTACGCAGGCCTGGCTTATGATGGACTGGGCGCTGGCTTCGCAGGCAGAGGCCTGGCTTACGATGGACTCGCCGCTGGCTACGCAGGCAGAAGCCTGGCTTACGATGGACTCTACGCCCCCGCCATGGAGTTCAGCCCCACCAGTGGCGGCGCTCTGCCTGTCTCCAGCGCCTCCGCCATCGCTCCCGTCGGTCTCTCCGTGGTGTCAGACAACGTTTACGAGGGAGCTCTTGCCGTAATCGGTGAGCTGCCGTTCGTGGGTACTGCTGCTGTGGAAGGTGTGGTGCCTTCTGCTGGTGCTGGTTACGTCAACCATGCCTGCGGTAATGGCAGGAACGCCATGATCAGTGAGACTGCTGCCTTTGCCCCGGCTGCCTCCATGGCTCCTCTTGGTGCTTACGGTCCTGGAGCCGCCTTCGCTCCCGCTGGCTTCGGTGCTGCTGGTCTCGGTCTTCGTGGTGGTTTGGCCGGCAGAGGATGTGGCTGCGCATACTAAGCAGTTATGTACTTAAATGAAAATGTTTTTATTGACCAAATAAATCAGTATACATCAAATGTTTCGTACTTTTATTAGTCAAATTACCTTTAACTGTGATTGTAAACACATAAATTCCAAGTAATAAATATTCTCATAAAACTTCAGTGAAATAATACTGAGATTTTAGGCGCGTAGGTAGCTACGCGCAAACGTACGTAACGTATTCCTATAATATAACGGACGAAAATAATTTAACGGAACTAGAAGCTACATGTAACTATTTTCGTTTTTTAGTTCCTAATTTCCTCTTGTAGTTGTATTTACAAAAGTAAATGGAATTGCAACTATTTTTAATGTCAATTATTGCCTGAAACGTCGCTGCAATAAATACTATAATAACACAACGTAACATCACGCCTGTAATCTCCGAAGGGTTAGGCGAAGGTGTACCTACCCCATGGATCACACGAATTTCGCCAGTTTATGTTTAAGGCCCATGTAATAGGGGGCGAGCCTAATAATACTATCATCATCATCATATCAGCCGTAGGACATAAATCATTTTTATTTAAAACTTATTTATATTTTGTTTTCCTTAGTAGTCCGGTCCATTTAGACACTCAAGGTTACAATTATTCACACCCAGCTGAAAATTGGTAGGATTATTCAGAACACCATCATAAACGAAATTCAATAAGTCCTCATCGATCCGACCCCTGGATTTTTTTGTAGATATTAGGGGTCAAAAGTCACAAAAATGGTTTTTACGCGATTTTTAGCTAAACGGTAATTTTTATCATAAAATTACTTCAGACAAAAATTGAAATTCAGATAATTATCTCTAAAAACTATTTTCCTAAGAGACACCGTTTCCGAGATATAAAGATTCAAAAAGTTGCAAGAGTTGTAATCGTCATAACATGTACTATAGTGATATAGTGTACTTAGCGCTTTTTTTTAACGTGGTTGCCCCGGTATGCCTATTCCACGGATATAGGCAAGGGTTGAAAATTATATACACCTCTTATACCCGGCGTGCATGTATGACGAGATGTATAAACGTAGATGAGGCGAAAGGAGTATGTAAGGATCGTAGCAGGTGGCGTTCTGTGGTTTCTACCTACCCCCATGGGAAAAAGACGTGAGTTTATGTATGTACCTATGAAATGTAATTATATTACTGTCTCGTTGGTCTAATGGTCGCAAAGCGCGACTGCTAAGTATGAGGTGTTCGATTTCCAGGCCAAGCTAAGCGTCATTGGGGTTTTCTATCAGAAATTTCTCAGTAGCAACCTCGGAGTCAAGATTTGTGCCCGGTTGATGGCAATAGGCTCGACCTCTATTACATGGGACTTAAACTTAACTGGCGAAATATGTGTGAACCAATGGGCACACCTCTGCCTAACACTTCGGGGATTACAGGCGTGATGTTATGTTATCTGCTGCAACTTTCAGTCCAGCTGTCCCGCAGACAGCTTCTGTATTAATACCTACAGTCACCGTTCAGCTCAATAATAATTCAAAAGAGCTCATCGTCCTAACACATGACGTCACCAGATCTGCAGGACATTTGTGTGGCGTTTCGTTGATCCCTATTTAAAAAGGCGTGATAATTAAAAAAAGGACATAGTCATGTACACTTCATTTATTATTCGATGTTACAGTCAACATGTCTTCACTATTCATGATGTTTTTCAGTACACAGATGACATAAATGCAACAATGTGAAGTGCTGTCTAGTAGTAGTAGTTGTTGGGGGCACCGCAGCCGCAAGCGCACTGGCCGGCGATAGATATGGTACCAGCAGCAGCCACAGGACCACTGAAGCCCACGGCGCCCATAATGGGGACACAACCGGCAACGGCGGTAGTACCAGCGACTGGCAGCTCACCAGCGACCGCCACGTTGCCTTCACCGGCGCCGCCGTACGGGGCAAGTCCGGTACCGTAACCGGCAGCACCAGGGTAGAGTCCGTCGTAAGCCAAACCGGAAGCCAGTCCGTAGGGGCCAGCCAGACCAGGACCAGCCAAACCGAAAGGAGCGGCCAAACCAGGAGCCGCCAGTCCACAAGGAGCAGCTAAACCAGGTGCGGCCAAGCCATAAGGACCCGCCAAGTCATAGGGACCGGCCAAGCCATAGGGACCAGCTGCGCGGTTTGGGCACGAGAAGACAGTCTGAAATGATGAAAATTTTATTATATTTGTTTTCTTTCCGCGACTTCGTCTGTGTAGGCTTTTACATACATCCAATGTCAATTACAGTGCTACAAATAGTTTTGTATTACATGTATAAGGGAACAGTTGCTGCGTACTAGATCAAAAATATTTTAGAAATTCATGAAACGTAATACAGTATTATAAATATTTGTTACCTGGACCAAGCAAGCTTGGATGCAGAGGAACACAACAGCGAAGGGAGACATGTTTGATGTTCGTTTGTGTTCAACGAGAAGCTGAAGACTGGATGATGAGCTGCATCAATGACCGTGCTTTTATACTTGACAAGTTGTTGTTATCACACACGAAGTTTTGATTTCGTAAAGTTTGAAAAATCGTTTAATTAACACAAGTATTGTGCATTTCTTTATTGTTCAATTGTAGGCTTATCAGGTTTCACAAGTTTACAAACTAATTACACTCACCTAATAATTCATTTAAATTCTTGGAAATTGATAACACAATTCAGTATAAAACGACCTGCGGGCCCTTTGGACATCATTCTTGTGTCAGCACTCGAAAGAAACTATCATGTCTGTCAAAGCTATCCTCGTCCTCTGCGCCCAGGCGCTCCTGGTCAAGGTAAGAAAATGATTTATTTCTAGTAAATACTATTAACTTCTAACGCGTTATAACTTCAAAATATGGTTATACCTAATTAGATCTTTACTTTATTTCAGTCTGCACTCGGACAGACATGCACCAGCCGCGCTGCGGTAGCTGATATCTCTCCCTACGGCTTGGGCGCTCCCTGCGGCTTGGGTGCTCCTGCTTGGGCATATGACGGAATAGGCTACCCTGGTGCGGGCTACGCAGGCCTGGCTTATGATGGACTGGGCGCTGGCTACGCAGGCAGAGGTCTGGCTTACGATGGACTGGCCGCTGGCTACGCAGGCAGAAGCCTGGCTTACGATGGACTCTACGCCCCCGCCATGGAGTTCAGCCCCACCAGTGGCGGCGCTCTGCCTGTCTCCAGCGCCTCCGCCATCGCTCCCGTCGGTCTCTCCGTGGCGTCAGACAACGTTTATGAGGGAACTCTATTCGTAATCGGTGAGCTGCCGTTCGTGGGTACCACCGCCGTAGAAGGTGTGGTGGCTTCTGCTGGTGCTGGTTCCATCAACCATGCCTGCGGTAATGGCAGGAACGCCATGATCAGTGAGACTGCTGCCTTTGCCCCGGCTGCCTCCATGGCTCCTCTTGGTGCTTACGGTCCTGGTGCCGCCTTCGCTCCCGCAGCTCTTGGTGCTGCTGGTCTCGGTCTTCGTGGTGGTTTGGCCGGCAGAGGTTGTGGCTGCGCTTACTAAGCAGTTTTTTGCTAAAATGCAAAAGTTTTCAATTGCCAAATAAATCAGGATACATCAAACGTTTTGTACTTTTATTTGTTGAGTTTCCTTAAAGTTATGAAACTATTAATTCCAATACACATAGGTACCTATATAAATATGCTCATAATGATAAACAAATCGATGTCCCAGTAGATTTCTTTAGTGAAATAATGCTCAGATATAAATGAGCGCGCAGGTAAACTAGAATATTATGACGAAACCTAAAAGTCAAAAAGGCTCAGAATGAAACCTTGGGGCAGTTCATAAATAAGAAAATAAAATATACTGTTTAATTAAGTTTTAAACATTCTTGTTAATTTACAATCCCGTTACAATGAATATTTTTTAAAAAAGCTAAGGCGATTAAGGGCGTAACTCCACCAAAGCGGAGAGAGACGACAAGAGATGTGTCTCACAACCAATCAGGTTGCGTCATTTTGACAGCTCATCGCTTAGCTTCAGCACGATACAATATGCTATTGGTTAATTACGAGACATCTCCTCTCGTCTCCGCTTTGGTGGAGTCTCGCCCTAACACACGGCACCGCGCACTGCCGCGGTAGGCGGTGAAGCGGCGCTTATCACAGAGTACACCGCCTGACTGCGCGGTTGGGCGACAGCCGGCGGGAGTCATTAATGTTTTCTTAGATATACAGCTTATTTGATTGAGTAATAAACCTAAGTTATTATAATATATAAAAAAAACAGGGTTTACGTAAAATCTTTATAAAACAAAACAGCCTACGTAGGTACGTTTGTTTCCGCAGAAGTCGGAAAGTAGTTGATGGATCGAGTCGAATTTCGATCGAACCGACAATCGTGACAGTCGTGTCAGAATCTGACAATCGGTCAGAGTCTGATCTGATCAGAAGATTATTTTATAGTTTCGTAGGACCGACTTTCTGTAGGACGTGTGTGTTGCACTATTGCCTTTAGACGTTCCATTTCTCTCCGACAAAAATCGGTTAGCGATTGTTTGACATGGGCGATGGCCCTGAAAAGTTTTTTTAATCAATCACTTTGCGGTAGATCTTTTATTACACTAAGAGTCAATACAACTCAGCACGGCATTTAGTAGCTCGCACGCAATTACTTCATTTTCAACTCTATACTTATTGAATTTTAGTTTATTATCAAATCATCAATGAAAACAAGAAAGGCATTAAGTCCGTCTTTGTACTTTTGTGGCATAAAGTTTAATAAAAAATTGGACGTGATAATTAAAAAAAGGACATAGTTATGTACACTTCATTTATTGTTCGATGTTACAGTCAACATGTCTCTATTCATCATAATGTTTTCAGTTTACGGATAACGATGTTTAGTACTGTCTAGTAGTAGTAGTTGTTGGGGGAACCGCAGCCGCAAGCGCACTGGCCGGCGATAGACACGGTACCAGCAGCAGCCACAGGACCACTGAAGCCCACGGCGCCCATGATGGGGACCTGACCGGCGACGGCGGTAGTACCGGCGACTGGCAGCTCACCAGCGACCGCCACGTTGCCTTCACCGGCGCCGCCGTACGGGGCAAGTCCAGCACCACAACCAGCTCCGGGGTATGCGCCAGCGAAGCCAGCGCCGGGGTACGCGAGTCCATCATAAGCACCCAGCATTGGAGACGCTAAACCTGGAGCGATCGCCGGCCCATAAGCACCGAGACAGGTCTGGCTGAATACATTCTGTAAGAGTAATCATTATTATTGATAAGTTTATATTATAAACGTTCTGTCTTTATCATGACACTATAAAGACGACTATGGACGAAGATTTTGTCGGTATGTCAGAAGTACTGTGAGGTGAATTTATGAAAGGGATGAAATTATTTTGTTCTGTTTTTAAATGTATATTCGTGTTTTCTTTTTTTATATTTTTACTTTTATGTCTTCTGTGTCTTTAATTATTTAAATTGGTTATTTAACCGTTTTAATTAAAGTAAAATAAATAAATAAATAAAACGATTTGCTGCAACTGACAAACTAGTAGTCAGCAGAAATAATAGGTACTACAACAGAAGTAACATAATCACAATTCTGAAGGGTCAGCAATAACCAGTTATGGCTCTTCATAATCCATTATTATTTTAGTGCTATTAAGTAATAGAATGCATACGCACATAATTGCTGTTCTGTTATTTACAATTTCTACTGTTTTCTTTCTCAATAATTTTGCCCTGACTATTGATTTTATTGATGATTTGGACTTTGACTTTTCTTTGTTAGTTATCTTTATTAATAACATAACAAAACATCACGCCTGTAATCCCCGAAGGGTTAGGCAGAGGTGTACCCATTAGTACACCCACATTTCGCCAGTTATGTTTTAGTCCCATGTAATAGGGGGCGATCCTATTGCCATGAATCGGGCACAAATCCAGACTCCGAGGCTGCTACTGAGAAATTCCTGATGGAAAACCCCAATAACAGTTTGCCCGACCTGGGAATCGAACCCAAGACCTCATGCACAGCAGTCGTGCTTGCGACCACTAGACCAACGAGGCAGTCACAAATAAATGTTGGTAATGTAAGATTTTATGAAGACTTCACTCACCTGGAGCAAGCAAGCTTGGATGCAGAGCAACAGAACAGTGAAGGAAGACATGTTTCGAGTTTATTCAACGAGAGCTGAAGACTGAATGATGAACTGGATCTGGTGTCACATTTTATACTCAGCTCCTTATTGATACCAACCACCGTTACGAAATATTGGAAAACGTGACAGCAATAATATTAGTAAAAAGCGTTTATTTGTTGGTAAATAGTAGCTTATCATGCTTGCACAAGCTATTAATTAATTACACTCACCTACATACCAATATTCTTGGAACTTGATAACTTAATATAATAGAGTAACTAAATAGTATAAAACCACCAACAGCAGCACTGAACATCATTCTTGTGTCAGCACTCGAAACAAACTGTCATGTCTGTCAAAGCTATCCTCGTCCTCTGCGCCCAGGCGCTCCTGGTCAAGGTAAGATAACATATTAATTACAAAATTATTTCATGAAATTGACAAGTAAATATGAAACTTATAAAATGTTATTACGATTATTCCAGTCTGCTCTCGGACAGACATGCACCAGCCGCGCTGCAGTAGCTGATATCTCTGGACTTGCCGCCCCCTGCGGCTTGGGTGCTCCTGCTTGGGCATATGACGGAATCGGCTACCCTGGTGCTGGCTACGCAGGCCTGGCTTATGATGGACTGGGCGCTGGCTTCGCAGGCAGAGGTCTGGCTTACGATGGACTGGCCGCTGGCTACGCAGGCAGAAGCCTGGCTTACGATGGACTCTACGCCCCCGCCATGGAGTTCAGCCCCACCAGTGGCGGCGCTCTGCCTGTCTCCAGCGCCTCCGCCATCGCTCCCGTCGGTCTCTCTGTGGCGTCAGACAACGTTTACGAGGGAGCTCTTGCCGTAATCGGTGAGCTGCCGTTCGTGGGTACTGCTGCTGTGGAAGGTGTGGTGTCTTCTGCTGGTGCTGGTTACGTCAACCATGCCTGCGGTAATGGCAGGAACGCCATGATCAGTGAGACTGCTGCCTTTGCCCCGGCTGCCTCCATGGCTCCTCTTGGTGCTTACGGTCCTGGTGCCGCCTTCGCTCCCGCTGCTCTTGGTGCTGCTGGTCTCGGTCTTCGTGGTGGTTGGGCCGGCAGAGGTTGTGGCTGCGGCATCTAAGACTTTATTAATGATACAACACGATAACTAGGTACTCCAACAAAATAAATGAAGATTCATACAACATAGTTTTTGTGCTTTCATTTTGTCTAACTTTTTAATGCTTATGTGAATGAAGCTGATTAGTTTGTTTGTTTGATCGCGTTAATCTTGGGAACCACTGATTCGAATTTAAGCAATTATTAAAGACAACTTGATGCAGGTAAAACTGGGGTGGTTATAGCTAGTGAGGAATTAAATCACAAACCAGACTCTCATTTATTATTCATATTGGTCAGTTGTTAGTTAGAGGGTAAAATATAAAGAATATGCAGAAAAAATTAAATTAAAGGGTTTCAGGTTGAGTACTACAAAGAGTGACTTTTTGCAAATGACACCTTCCGCCCTGGGCGGGGCGGAAGGGACTGTCAGACTTTTACTGACAAAGAAACCACCCTGTTTCTTCTGTTGCCCTTTACGTTCCGGGGCCACGGTATCCTATTAAGACGTCCCGCAACCCCGGCAGGCGTTTTTTTTTTGGTGGTAAAAATCATCGAACTAGTCCTTCCGCCCTGGGTGCGGCCTGTGCTGACAGCTCTTTGAGGCGCTCGTGAAACGTGCCGTCGACCCGAGCCTGGTCCTTGATCGGATGGCGAGCTACCCATCACTCGCCGCCCGCAAAAGAGAGCCACCCTGGAGCACGACACAATATCTTCAATCTAATATACCTAGACAATGACAAACGATAACGCAACCGAAAGTAAAGACAGAGACGGTGTCGGTAGTAATCTATTCAGTCAGTTTGTCAGTTTGTCATAATTGTACTGAAACTGATTTATTAAAAAACATATTCTCCCGACTGTTTTTTTTTGTCACGACAGTTAATTTTTATATACACTAGTACGCAAAATACTTAAATATGCATTAGCACAGGTGCACTCAATCTTTCCTTGATGTCATAGTCTAATGGAAAGTACTGGGTTTTTTTCCATTAGAAAATTCTCAGTTACTACTGAGAACTTTCTAATTTCAGGGCTACTGCCCTGCACCACGAAAGGCACGTAAAGCCATTGGTCCTGCGCCTGATCTTTCACCGGTCATTTTAAATGTCACATTGTAAAACTATGTAAAACTAATATGATAATATGATCGCTACAGTCACTGCTTCTGTTCTAACGGGGTTTATATTTGGATAAGGAAGGAACGATGAAGCTTCTGAAAAAATAACATATCATTCTATGTGCTTATTTTAAAATACATAGAGAATGTTTGTGCCACGTTTCTCAGTATTGGTTTACGGGGTAGAAAATTATACAAAATGGCTACAGAAAATTCGTCATATATTTTAATTTTGAAGGTCACAAGCATGAGCGTTTAGTAGTAGTAGTTGTTGGGGCTACCGCAGCCACAAGCGCATTTGCCAGCGATAGACACGGTACCAGCAGCAGCCACAGGACCACTGAAGCCAACAGCGCCCATGATGGGGACGTGACCCGCAACGGCAGTAGTACCAGCGACTGGCAGCTCACCAGCGACCGCCACGTTGCCTTCACCGGCGCCGCCGTACGGGGCAAGTCCAGCACCACAACCCGCAGCAGGGTAAGCACCAGCGAAGCCAGCTCCGGGGTAAGCACCAGCGAAGCCAGCTCCGGGGTAAGCACCCGCGAAGCCAGCGCCAAGGTAAGCGAGTCCATCATAAGCCCAAGCGGGAGCACCCAGCATGGGAGACGCTAAAGCTGGAGAGATCGCTGGGCCGTAAGCACCAAGGCAGGTCTGGCTGAATACATTCTGCAGAAAAAGGAAATCATGATTATAATTAAATAAAACCAACTTATTATTTTTCCACTGAAGGGGAAAGGTCTCTTCTTGATAAAGACTTAGAAAGTCCACTACGAATTGAGACAGTATCTGGCCGGTCTCGAATCACCTTAATTATTCGGCCATCACAAAATGAGTTTGCAAAACTAAATAGTTAGTTCAAATACGACAGTGAATCTGATGCATAGTTAGGCTAGTCTATTTTAAAATAATTTTCACTTACCTGGACCAAGCAAGCTTGGATGCAGAGCAACAGAACAGTGAAGGTAGACATGGTTGAGAACGGTAGGAAAGCTGTCGACTGAATGATGACCAAAGCATTGTGTCACATTTTATACGAAGCTCCATGATGTTATCAATAAGTTTTCGAAATTCTGGAACACGTGACAAAGTCTGCACGTTTTTGTTTCAGTTTTGATAAACTTAAACGTTTTTTTGTTTGTAAATAATGACTTATCATGCTTGCACAAGCTATTAATTAATTAAACTCACCTACATACCTACATATTCTTGGAAATTGATAACATACTGGAGTATAAAACCACCAACAGCAGCACTGAACATCATTCTTGTGTCAGCACTCGAAACAAACTATCATGTCTGTCAAAGCTATCCTCGTCCTCTGCGCCCAGGCGCTCCTGGTCAAGGTAAAATAACATATTTATTGTATTCTATTCATTTATGGTAAACCATGAAAAATGTATCAACTTGTTACATTTAGGTGCTAATTTGAACTTTATTTATTTGCAGTCTGCACTCGGACAGACATGCACCAGCCGCGCTGCGGTAGCTGATATCTCTCCCTACGGCTTGGGCGCTCCTTGCGGCTTGGGTGCTCCTGCTTGGGCATATGATGGAATCGGCTACCCTGGTGCTGGCTACGCAGGCCTGGCTTATGATGGACTGGGCGCTGGCTTGGCAGGCAGAGGTCTGGCTTACGATGGACTGGCCGCTGGCTACGCAGGAAGAAGCCTGGCTTACGATGGACTCTACGCCCCCGCCATGGAGTTCAGCCCCACCAGTGGCGGCGCTCTGCCTGTCTCCAGCGCCTCCGCCATCGCTCCCGTCGGTCTCTCCGTGGCATCAGACAACGTTTACGAGGGTATCCTGGCTGTGATTGGTGAGCTGCCGTTCGTGGGTACTGCTGCTGTGGAAGGTGTGGTGCCTTCTGCTGGTGCTGGTTACGTCAACCATGCCTGCGGTAATGGCAGAAACGCCATGATCAGTGAGACTGCTGCCTTTGCCCCGGCTGCCTCCATGGCTCCTCTTGGTGCTTACGGTCCTGGTGCCGCCTTCGCTCCCGCTGCTCTTGGTGCTGCTGGTCTCGGTCTTCGTGGTGGTTGGGCCGGCAGAGGTTGTGGATGCGGCATCTAAGAACTAATCAATAAAAAAATTGTGATGATAATAACTGAATAAATAAAAAATCATTCAGAATTAATGAGCTTTTATTTGTTTACTAGCTTTTGGCCTCGACTATATCCGCGTGGAACTTGTTTAGGTATATCGTACTTGCAAACAAACTTTCACCCCCCTTTTCACCGTCTTAGGAGGTGATTTTCGGGATAAAAAATATTCTATGTCCTTCCCCGGGTCTCAAACTATCTCCATGCCAAATTTTATCAAAATTGGTTCAGCGGTTTATGCGTGGATAGGTGGTATCAGACAGACAGACAGAATGATAGATAAACTTTCGCATTTATAATATTAGTATGGATTTTTTTTCTTTGGTTTTTCTTAACTCGGTCATGTCCTACTTGTTACTTAATGATTTTTATTACAATTACCAAACTAGAAACAAACTAGAAAGTATTAATCGCTGATATATTAAAAAGTCACCAAAATCACAGAAAACATTATCCACCACTTTCTTCTTGGGATCTTGAGAAACCCAATGATAGCTTTCTATTTTGACTCAAAGGCGGTTTCGTGTGTTAATCGCCTTAGCATCTAGTCTATATTATAAAAGGCAATTGTAACTGGTGCAGATTCCCTTGTTCTCAAACAAAACTCAAAAACTATTTCTGTCCTTTTCCGTCCAATAAAACAAGAAAGGGACGAAAATAAATTAGACCTGTCAATTTTATTTAATTTGAAATCTTCATGCAATTTTAGTTGGCATGTCAGAACGCGTTGATTCAAAACACGGACAAGTTCAAGGCAAACTAATTTGACATCTCTAACTTGGTTCTAAAATGTCACCGTCCTTTTCTTTCGCTGTATGTTAGTAAGAGATGCCAATTCTCTAATTTTAGTGTAGTTTGTGAACAAGGGAATCGGCACCACTGAATGACTAATCTATCGACACACAGCTCGAACCCTTGAACGGTTTGTACTGAATGCAGATAGTTATGATAACGTAAGCATGCGGTAAGAAAAAAATTTCCAACATTAACCCCTTCAGGAGACGTAAAGGACTCACCTCCTTCTGCGAAGCAGTAATGAAGCGAAGGAGGAGGCGGGCCGTCGCGAGGCGACATCCGGCTACCGTAGGCGCGGGCTTGCGGACGGCGAGTAATGGGTAGCTCGCCGTCCGATCAAAGACCAAGCCCGGGTCGACGGCGCGTTCTGTTCCCGCGCGCCTCAAACAGCTGTCAGCACAGGGACGGGGCCCCCGACGGGGCCAACGCCTGCCGGGGTTGCGGGACGTCTTAACAGGATACCGTGGCCCCGGAACGCAAAGGGCAACAGAAGGAACAGGGTGGTTTTTTAGTCAGTAAAAGTCTGACAGTCCCTTCCGCCCCACCCAGGGCGGAAGGAGTCATATGACGATTTTTACCACGTCAAAAAAAAAAAAAAAAAGGAGTCGTAAAGAAGGCTTGATATTAACGCGAACGAAGTCGCAGCCAAAAGCTAGTCGCTTTATAAGTTTAAAGCCCGGTTAAGCAACCGACAACCTCCTAATACAGTAAGTTGAACTGAGAGATGTCAAATCCTTAAAAATAAATAGGAAGGAATGCCAATTTTATATTCATTAAATAAAAAATCAATAGTCTATAGCATTTGGTAAAACTGAATGTTATAACCACACGACTGTTTCCTGAAAGTCAAGGTAGAGATGTAGGTAGCTAGTACCACACATTACGCCAATATCTATGTTCAATTCCCATTTAATAGGCAATCCTATTGCTGTGAACCGGGTGAAGATCCTAACTCTAGGCAACTACTTAGAAGTTTGTTATAGCAGAACCAATATATCCTACCAGAGAATTATTCATAGGACCTGACGCTTGATAGCACCAATTCAGTAAGATTTAGTATTCTTGATCATTTATGTGGATTTTTTTGCTACGCTTTAGCATTATATGAAACTTAAACTACGTTTGATCATATTGACATAAACATTGATATTTGGTTACCTCAAATAAATAGAAAAATATTTTATTTAAGAAGTTACTGCGAGATTCTTCGCCGATAATCATGAAAAGAAATCAAATATTTGTTTTAAGTACTCGACATTTATTTTTTATTTTTGAAAGTAACATGCGTCATTGTCTAGTAGTAGTAGTTGTTAGGGGCACCGCAGCCGCAAGCGCACTGGCCGGCGATAGACACGGTACCAGCAGCAGCCACAGGACCACTGAAGCCCACGGCGCCCATGATTGGGACCTGACCGGCGACGGCGGTAGTACCGGCGACTGGCAGCTCACCAGCGACCGCCACGTTGCCTTCACCGGCGCCGCCGTACGGGGCAAGTCCAGCACCACAGCCGGCAGCGGGGTATGCGCCAGCGTAACCAGCTCCGGGGTATGCGCCAGCGAAGCCAGCGCCGGGGTACGCGAGTCCATCATAAGCCCAAGCGGGAGCACCCAGCATGGGAGACGCTAAAGCTGGAGCGATCGCCGGCCCGTAAGCACCAAGGCACGTCTGGCTGAATACATTCTGTAAAAGTAATAACCATGGTTGACCACAAAATACAAACTATTCAAGGAATAAATAAAACTTGATGAGTCAAGAAACAAAAATAATCTTACTGGTCCTGAAACCTCACAATCCAAAGTCACTCACCTGGACCAAGCAAGCTTGGATGCAGAGCAACAGAACAGCGAAGGAAGACATGTTTCAAGTTTATTCAACGAGAGCTGAAGACTGAATGATGAACTGGATCTGGTGTCACATTTTATACTCAGCTCCTCGTTGATATCAAACATGTTTTAGAAATATTGGAAAACGTGACAGCAGTATTATTAGTAAAAAGCGTTTATTTATTGGTAAATAGTAGCTTATCATGCTTGCACAAGCTATTAATTAATTACACTCACCTACATACTAATATTCTTGGAACTTGATAACATAATGGAGTATAAAACCACCAACAGCAGCACTGAACATCATTCTTGTGTCAGCACTCGAAACAAACTATCATGTCTGTCAAAGCTATCCTCGTCCTCTGCGCCCAGGCGCTCCTGGTCAAGGTAAGAAATAGATTCCTCGCAAAATTATTTTTCATAAAATTGACAAGTAAAATGAAACTTATAAAATGTTAATATAATTATTCCAGTCTGCACTCGGACAGACATGCACCAGCCGCGCTGCAGTAGCTGATATCTCTGGACTTGCCGCCCCTTGCGGCTTGGGTGCTCCTGCTTGGGCATATGATGGAATCGGCTACCCTGGCGCTGGCTACGCAGGCCTGGCTTATGATGGACTGGGTGCTGGCTTCGCAGGCAGAGGTCTGGCTTACGATGGACTGGCCGCTGGCTACGCAGGCAGAAGCCTGGCTTACGATGGACTCTACACCCCCGCCATGGAGTTCAGTCCCACCAGTGGCGGCGCTCTGCCTGTCTCCAGCGCCTCCGCCATCGCTCCCGTCGGTCTCTCCGTAACGTCAGACAACGTTTACGAAGGTATCCTGGCTGTGGTTGGTGAGCTGCCGTTCGTGGGTACTGCTGCTGTGGAAGGTGTGGTGCCTTCTGCTGGTGCTGGTTACGTCAACCATGCCTGCGGTAATGGCAGGAACGCCATGATCAGTGAGACTGCTGCCTTTGCCCCGGCTGCCTCCATGGCTCCTCTTGGTGCTTACGGTCCTGGTGCCGCCTTCGCTCCCGCTGCTCTTGGTGCTGCTGGTCTCGGTCTTCGTGGTGGTTGGGCCGGCAGAGGTTGTGGCTGCGCCTACTAAGATTTTCAAAACCAAAAAAATGCAATTACTTGAACTTAATAAATGAAAATGCAAATTGTAATTTATGTACTTTTTTTTAAATTCTTTCTTTTTTGTGAACACGATGGCACCTGTAATGAAAAAACTTCTAACCAGCTCCTCGTAGATAGTTAGATAGATATACAGGGTCATTGAAAGGTTGACACTGAAATCAAGAAAAAAAAAACAGCTGATCCATACATTACGATCTTGTTATGTAGCATTTTTGTGGGGATGAACAGCTAATATTTTTTCATGATTTCAGGGTTGGTCCCATCGTAAAAGTTGTTCATAATGATGAGTACAATGACCCCTTTTCAGGTGTTGGGTAAATTTTCAATTACCCTGTTAATCTAAAAACAAATTGATAAAACAAGAATGTAGTGACTTTAATATACGTCTGAATTACAGAGGTCCGGGGGAAGTGGATATTATTATATATAGATAGTTAAGAATAACACGTGTCGAGTCGTACCAAATGAGGAAAAAAACAGCGCTAGAAATAGATTGATAAAATTTCTTATCACGACCAGCTGCTATAAATAGGTCGAACGACGGAACCTATCGAGTAGTCCATATAATAAACAAGCCAATTTCCTTAAGGCTCCATTTGGACACGAACAAACATACGAACATGAGAACGTTACTTATTTTGTTTTTATTGATTGTGTTTGCATCAGCGAGGCGTAGACTTGGGGGGATGAACCGAGGAGGTAAGGTTCTAAAAATATGTTTTACTTTCCACTCTAAGAGCGAGAGACTTAAAATCCTTATTATTTTTCAAGTCGCGGTGATTCACTCGATAAATTGTTCTGCGATTACACCGCGACCGCAATCACTGGCGAAGCAAGCGTACCGTGGCTACTCCGTGATTCGAGGCGTAGTTGATCAAGTACAACGTCATCCAACATATGATTACGCTGGATGGCACACACCTGATCCGACAGCCGTTGAGCCACTACGTTGACAGCTGGCTCAAGCATCTGAAATAGAAAGAGCCTCCGACCACGGTACGCAGTCAAGTTACGACGTTCAAATCATGACGTTTTCATTGACAGACTGTGTCCATTTCATGAACTGTACACTTCCACCGGGAGTGGGGACCCTATCAGAGGCCGGTGGGAGTCCCAAGCTTTCCGGCGGCCGGCGTCCTCCCCGTCGACGAACAGATGATGGCGTCAAAGGCGGAGAGAAAAACTCGTCGCTCGAGCTCAACGTAACTACCGAGGCCAATTTCACAGCATACATGTTGGGGTTAGCGGTTCCCGGCGGCGACAGCGACTGGGTCGCAATTGGTAAATCCTCATTATTATTATGTTTTATTACACAGGGCTGCAAAAAAGAAAATTTTTGTCACTTGCATGAGATATTTTTACTAAATTATTATATGTTTTAGAATGCGCTGATTTCAGAAGTGATGGCCATTTTTTTTCTATTTATTTATTTAAACTTTATGCAACAAAAAGGTACAAAGGCGGATTTAATGCCTTAGGCATTCTCTACCAGTCAATCAAAGGTGGTGAAGAGATAACAATTTCCTCTTAATATTAAGAGTCATTACGCACTATCGACTTGTCACCTTGGTAAACAGCGACTGTGACTTTCATTAGTTCAAATAGGTGTTTACGCACTTGGTCGCCAGTCGCTCGAGCGACTCGACGCCGCGCCGCGCAGTCGCGACGCACAAGCGACTGCAAGTCGCCGGCAACTAGTCGACAGTGCGTAATGGCTCTACGTTGACTTGTTTGCCATCCAATTACATAATAATTCAGCAGTTGCGCTTGCGACGACGGGATCAATTTTATAAATAATATTTTATCTTTTTTTTTACAGATTTGAGCATGACTGGTTCTCGAATCGGAAAATCTTGGGACTCATCTTCACCACTTAAATCAATAAATACTGGCAACAAACTACCATACAGACCATTCTGTCGGCGAACACGTCACCGTAGACCCGCATCCACCCGGCCATCACGGCGTCATCGCAGACCCGCATCTACCCAGCCACCATGGCGCTGCCGCAGACCCTCGGTACACAGTAAAAGACTAGGTGACCACCGTATTATATATAAAATAATGTATAACCATTTGTACTGTAAAATGAAAAATATAAGCTTAACTGAAAAATAACTATTTTGAGTGATAGATTTATGGTAAAATATTGGTCACATTACCGTACCTTATTTAGCCTGTATTTTGACATGAGTTTTAAGAATGAAATGATTATTTGTTGATGTCACTATTCCCCATGCCTCGTGAAAGCTGAAAAAGAAAAGGTCATAAAAAAATTATGTTCTACAATAAGTGGTACCTGCATTCCATATTATCATACGAATGTGAAGACGATGTAAGTACCTAAAATAAAAGTCATGTAAAGTAGAGATAAACTACAGTAACATGACGCGCTCTTCCACAATTCAAAACGTTTGAAAGTGTTTGTAATTGTATTAAAAAGACTTACAATGCATGTGTGCGTAATGAGACGGCTCTTGAAACAAAACCAAATCAGCGATTTGTTGCTCGACTAGCGGCGTCAAAAATTACACATTCTCTATGAAAATGACAGGTGCTTCGTCTTGCGCGGTCGGCTATTTATGATTAGTTGACAAGCAAATAAGCTGGCCTACTACTAAAGACGATTACTTACAACTACATACAAACTCTTTCATACGAATTTGACACACATTTAAATGGTAATATGGAGGGGAGCGTCAAGTTATAGTAGTTTATCTCCACAGACTGCAATTCGTACCAAGGGCTACAAAGATTAGAACTTTGCAACCAAAGCGGCAGTCAGCAACCTGTATTTTATTAATATCAAACCTATTTTATTAACAGACAAATGACAGGTCGATCAAACATTAAAATAAATTGTAGGAAATACCTCAATTTATTTACGCACTAGCTTTTGCCCGCGACTTCGTCCGCGTAAATTTCGGTTATCGCGCACACAGACGAAGTCGCGGAAAAAATTACCCATGTCCTGTCATTTCAATTCGAAACCACACGTAGCGCCATCTATGATCATAATAACGTTATTGTGATTTCTCTCGGGAACAGTACTTTTTTTTCAAGTTTAAAGGTACCCTATGTTCGTTCCTGTACACCTGGAAACGTATATGCAAAATTTCAGGATGATCGGTTCAGTGGCTTAGGCGTAAAATGGTAACAAACAAACTTATTCGCATTTATAATATTAGTTAGGATTACTGCCTCGTTGAAAACATATTTTCAGGGTTAAAATAATAACAACTATCAGAAAAGATGCGTCATGGACTTATTAATCAAGGGTGCCGATTACTCAATTATCCCACTGAAGAGCAAAGACCTATTTTCATACAAAGAAGACACGGGCGTTGACAAAACGGATTAGCAATAAGACCTAAATTATTTAAAAGTCCAGAGCGGTAATTCTACTAACATTTTTGACCGATCGCAAAATCAGAATGCAAAAAAGGACAACATTTTTAACGTAATATCTTCCCAAACTTACATCATATTATTAAATACGCCATATTTTTTTGAGAATTCAATCTTTTGTATTGACGACCTTTTTGAACCAAAAGAGTAACATAATACTTAATTATATTTCTGTATGACAAGAAAAAAAAATACGTTATGGATATTCATCATTTATTATTTTTTGAAAAGTTATATCCTTCTTCGTTTAGTAGTAGTAGTTGTTGGGGGCACCGCAGCCGCAAGCGCACTGGCCGGCGATAGACACGGCACCAGCAGCAGCCACAGGACCACTGAAGCCCACAGCGCCCATGATGGGGACCTGACCGGCGACGGCGGTAGTACCGGCGACTGGCAGCTCACCAGCGACCGCCACGTTGCCTTCACCGGCGCCGCCGTACGGGGCAAGTCCGGTACCGTAACCCGCAGCACCAGGGTAGAGTCCGTCATAAGCCAAACCGGAAGCCAGTCCGTAGGGGCCAGCCAGACCAGGACCAGCCAAACCGAAAGGAGCGGCCAAACCAGGAGCCGCCAGTCCACAAGGAGCAGCTAAACCAGGTGCGGCCAAGCCATAAGGACCAGCCAAGCCATAAGGACCAGCCAAGCCATAGGTACCAGCAAGTCCAGAGATATCAGCTACCGCAGCGCGGCTGGTGCATGACTGGCCGAATGCGGACTGCAAGTAAAGTTAGTATCAATTTAGCACTTTAGAAAAATTGTAGCGGAATGGAATAGTAAAACAATTATTCTGTAAAATGTTCTGTTCAAAATCGAATTTATAAGTTTTTACATGAAACATAAACAAGTAAATTTTTGTTACCTGGACCAAGCAAGCTTGGATGCAGAGGAACACAACAGCGAAGGGAGACATGTTTGATGTTCGTTTGTTTTCAACAAGAAGCTGAAGACTGAATGATGAGCTGCATCAGTGACCGTGCTTTTATACTTGACATATTGATGTTATCAAACACGAAGTTTTGATTACGTAAAGTTTAAAAATCGTTTAATTAACACAAGTATTGTGCATTTCTTTGTTGTTTAATTGTAGGCTTATCAGGTTTCACAAGTTTACAAACTAATTACACTCACCTATTTAATAAGTTATATTCTTGGAAATTGATAATACAATTTAGTATAAAACGACCTGCACTCACTGTGAACATCATTCTTGTGTCAGCACTCGAAACAAACTATCATGTCTGTCAAATCTATCCTCGTCCTCTGCGCCCAGGCGCTCCTGGTCAAGGTAAGAAAATGATTTATTATTTCTAGTATAGGTACGACTCGTATTAACTCCTAAAGTACCTATTAGTACTTCGAAACATTGGTAGTACTTTGATCCTTTCTTTGATTCCAGTCTGCACTCGGACAGACATGCACCAGCCGCGCTGCGGTAGCTGAAATCTCTCCCTACGGCTTGGGCGCCCCCTGCGGCTTGGGTGCTCCTGCTTGGGCATATGATGGAATCGGCTACCCTGGTGCTGGCTACGCAGGCCTGGCTTATGATGGACTGGGCGCTGGCTTCGCAGGCAGAGGTCTGGCTTACGATGGACTGGCCGCTGGCTACGCAGGCAGAAGCCTGGCTTACGATGGACTCTACGCCCCCGCCATGGAGTTCAGCCCCACCAGTGGCGGCGCTCTGCCTGTCTCCAGCGCCTCCGCCATCGCTCCCGTCGGTCTCTCCGTGGCGTCAGACAACGTTTACGAGGGAGCTCTTGCCGTAATCGGTGAGCTGCCGTTCGTGGGTACTGCTGCTGTGGAAGGTGTGGTGCCTTCTGCTGGTGCTGGTTACGTCAACCATGCCTGCGGTAATGGCAGGAACGCCATGATCAGTGAGACTGCTGCCTTTGCCCCGGCTGCCTCCATGGCTCCTCTTGGTGCTTACGGTCCTGGTGCCGCCTTCGCTGCTGCTGGTCTCGGTCTTCGTGGTGGTTGGGCCGGTAGAGGTTGTGGCTGCGCTTACTAAGAACTCTTTTAAGTAAAATGAGACTTTTGCTAGACTAAAATAAATGAATATGCACAGATATTTTTGTACTTTAATTTCTACTTAAATACCTATATTGCAAAGGAATTTCTGCCATCTAGTCACTTACAAAGAGATTGTTTTAATTTTAATTAAATACATTATTTTGGTATCAGGACATATGCGCGAAAGACATTTCCGCGCCAGACATTTGCGCGAGTCCCTTTGCGCGCCAAGACACATGCGCGAATGGACGTTTGCGCGCCTAGACCTTTCCGCGAACAGACACTTGCGCGAATGGACATTTCCGCGCCAAGACACTTCCGCGACTCCCTTTGCGCGCTGGCCACTTGCGCGAAAGACACTTCCGCGATAGACATATGCGCGCCTATACTTGCGCGATAGATACTTCCGCGAAATATGCGCGAAGTATATTTTTATAAAGGACAATGGGCAAAATTCTTGAATTAGGGTTCCGTTACTTTTTTTACAAAATATGCGTCATGGGTGTCGTGTCCATGGTTTTCGAGGGTGCTGATGACGAAAATGAAGTCTAAAAGAAAATCCAAGATGGCGGCCGGAAAATTTTCCAAGATATGCTTCATGGGTGTCGTGTCCATGGTTTTCGGGGGTGCTGATGACGAAAATGGTGTCAAAATGAAAATCCAAGATGGCGGCCGGAAAATTTTCCAAGATATGCTTCATGGGTGTCGTGTCCATGGTTTTCGAGGGTGCTGATGACGAAAATGAGGTCTAAAAGAAAATCCAAGATGGCGGCCGGAAAAATTTCCAAGATATGCTTCATGGGTGTCGTGTCCATGGTTTTCGGGGGTGCTGATGACGAAAATGAGGTCAAAATGAAAATCCAAGACGGCGGCCGGAAAATTTTCCAAGATATGCTTCATGGGTGTCGTGTCCATGGTTTTCGGGGTTGCTGATGACGAAAATGAGGTCAAAATGAAAATCCAAGATGGCGGCCGGAAAATTTTCCAAGATATGCTTCATGAGTGTCGTGTCCATGGTTTTCGGGGGTGCTGATGACGAAAATGAGGTATAAATATGACTCACAGAGATGTGTTCCGTCCGACGGCTCGTGCGCAACTGAGCCGCTCTGTGGCTGTCGCCTGTATTTATAGACACTAACCACGTGCTCGGCGCACGTGTTTGAGTTTTTAGGTTAGGATTCTAACTTTGTAAATAAATGATTATTTTTACAATCTTTTGGAGTAAATAAACTGATAATTAATTGAACCATACAATTATATAATTAATTAATCATCTTCAAAAAAAAAAGACCAAAAAAAAAAAAACAAAAAAAGTATAAATATGACTCACAGAGATGTGTTCCGTCCGACGGCTCGTGCGCAACTGATCCGCTCTGTGGCTGTCGCCTGTATTTATAGACACTAACCACGTGCTCGGCGCACGTGTTTGAGTTTTTAGGTTAGGATTCTAACTTTGTAAATAAATGATTATTTTTACAATCTTTTGGAGTAAATAAACTGATAATTAATTGAACCATACAATTATAATTAATTAATCATCAATAATAATTAATTAACCCTCAAAATAAATAACATTAATATAATTTGTTTTTTTAAACAATTAATTCGTGATCATAATTGTAATCAACTCTTAATCTAATTATTCGTTGATGTAGCTGCATCTTATATAGTTGACGAGGTTCTTTAAATAATGCACTTGCGCCGATACACATGATTACCATAATTTTGTTTTGAGCTCTATCTAGTAACGAAGATTTTGTATAAGTTGGTAATTACAATATTTGTTAGGTTACATGTTAAGACATTTTGTATATTGGTATTGTATTGACTGCCTCGTGGGTCTAGTGGTCGCAAGCGCGACTGCTGTGCATGAGGTCTTGGGTTCGATTCCCAGGTCGGGCAAAGTGTTATTGGGTTTTTCCATCACGAATTTCTCAGTAGCAGCCTCGGAGTCTGGATTTGTGCCCGGTTGATGGCAATAGGCTCGCCCCCTATTACATGGGACTAACAAAACATAACTGGCGAAATGTGGGTGTACTAATGGGAACACCTCTGCCTAACCCTTCGGGGATTACAGGTGTGATGTTATGTGTTATGTTATGTATATTGGTACTGATGGTTAGTAATTAATATGGCATATTTAATTACTTTTTTAAATATTGTGGGTTGACTTTGTTTGGCAAATCTAAGTTCCATTAAAAGGTTTTCGCCTTTATTTAATTAGGAACATAATAAACAGCTGTGTTTATATTAACAATAATAAATCTGGGATCTGGTACACTTGCGCGAAAGACATTTCCGCGCCAGACACTTGCGCGAGTCCCTTTGTGCGCCAAGACACATGCGCGAATGGACTTTTGCGCGCCTAGACCTTTCCGCGAACAGACACTTGCGCGAATGGACATTTCCGCGCCAAGACACTTCCGCGAGTCCCTTTGCGCGCTGGCCACTTGCGCGAAAGACACTTCCGCGATAGACATATGCGCGCCTATACTTGCGCGATAGATACTTCCGCGAAATATGCGCGAAGGATATTTTTATAAAGGACAATGGGCAAAATTCTTGAATTAGGGTTCCGTTACTTTTTTTACAAAATATGCGTCATGGGTGTCGTGTCCATGGTTTTCGAGGGTGCTGATGACGAAAATGAGGTCTAAAAGAAAATCCAAGATGGCGGCCGGAAAAATTTCCAAGATATGCTTCATGGGTGTCGTGTCCATGGTTTTCGGGGGCGCTGATGACGAAAATGAGGTCAAAATGAAAATCCAAGATGGCGGCCGGAAATTTTTCCAAGATATGCTTCATGGGTGTCGTGTCCATGGTTTTCGGGGGTGCTGATGACGAAAATGAGGTCAAAATGAAAATCCAAGATGGCGGCCGGAAAATTTTCCAAGATATGCTTCATGGGTGTCGTGTCCATGGTTTTCGGGGGTGCTGATGACGAAAATGAGGCAATTAATTATCAATTAATTATCAGTTTATTTACTCCAAAAGATTGTAAAAATAATCATTTATTTACAGTTAGAATCCTAACCTAAAAACTCAAACACGTGCGCCGAGCACGTGGTTAGTGTCTATAAATACAGGCGACAGCCACAGAGCGGCTCAGTTGCGCACGAGCCGTCGGACGGAACACATCTCTGTGAGTCATATTTATATTTTTTTTTTTTTTTTTGGGACAAGCCCGCCTCACTGTTCCCACCCACTGCAACTCCTGAAAGCCAGAATCAACAGTGGAGGCCACCAGAAAAGCGTCGAGGCAATGAAGCTCGACGAGTCCCAGAGAAACGATTTACTGTCTTGGGTCCCGCAACGAAATATTTATAGGAAAATAACCAAGAGTGTGATGTCAGCAATGCTTTTTTTTTTTTTTTTTTTTGAGGTGGTAAAAATCATCAAATGACTCCGACTGACGAAGGACTGTCAGACTTTTACTGACTAAAAAACCACCCTGTTCCTTCTGTTGCCCTGCAACCCCGGCAGGCGTTGGCTCCGTTGGGGGCCCCGTCCCTGTGCTGACAGCTCTTTGAGGCGCGCGCGAACAGAACGCGCCGTCGACCCGGGCTTGGCCCTTGATCGGACGGCGAGCTACCCATTACTCGCCGTCCGCAAGCCCGCGCCTACGGTGGCCGGATGTCGCCTCGCGACGTCCGACGCCCTGGGCGTCTCCCGCGGCGGCTGGGGCGTGAGGTGGTTCTCTCCGTCAAGCGGCCCGCCTCCTCCTTCGCTAGCATTACTGCTTCGCAGAAGGAGGTGACTGCATCCCATTCCCTCTCGCCCCGGAGCATGGCCTGAACCAGGTCCGGACGCGAGAGGTTGCCGCCGCCTATCACATCCGTGAGGGCACGGCGGTGCTCTGCCCAAGCGGAGCAGTCCTGCACCGTATGCTCCACCGTGTCCTCCGGGCGATCCACACAGTGGTGACACCCGGGCGTTTCCTCCCGCCCTATCCGACACAGGAACCTCCCGAAACAACCGTGTCCGGTGAGGACCTGCGTCAGGCGGTAGGTGAGGACGCCGTAGCGCCTCTCCAGCCACACCTCAAAGAGGGGTCTTATCGCCGCGATTGCGGCGTGCCCGAACTTGGGTTGCGACAGTCGCATCTCCCATCCCGCCATGAGATCGCACCGGAGCTCGCCCCGCAGTGCACGATTTGCCGCGGCAGCGGGGTTTCACCCCGGCGCTGCGCGTCCACACGCCACTCGTAGACGCGCTGGAGGACTGTTGCCTCCAGATCCCACGGCGGCAATCCGGCAAGGAGGCTTGCCACTTCGCCGGAGACCGTGCGATATCCCCGGATCATCCGGATGGCCATGACCCTCTGGCATGCCACCAACTTGGCTGGTGGCCGCCGCCTGATGGTAGGGGCCCCGTAGAGGGCCATGGACCGCACGACTCCGGCGTAAAGCCTCCGGTAGGAGGCGCCTGGTCCCCCGAGGTTGGGCAGGAGCCGCCAAAAAGCAGCCCCAGCCCTGTCCAATCGCGGAGCCAGACGTCGGAAGTGCTCCTTGAAGCTCCACCGGCTGTCGAGGACGAGACCCAGATACTTCATCGTCGCCTCGACGCCGATGTGAACCCCTCCCACCGTTATTTGGGAACCCGACGGTGGCGCGTTCCGAAGACCATGAAAGCACATGGCCTCGGATTTGTGCAATGCCACCTCGAGTCCCAATTGCCGGATTCTTTCGACGACTGTCGCAACCCCTCGCGTCGCTAGGTCGGCCGCCGCCTGGTGCGACTCTCCCTGTGCCAGGACGAGCATGTCGTCAGCGTAGCAGACTACGCTGACGCCGTCAGGGAGGTCAGCGCGCAGCACCCAGTCGTATCCAATGTCCCACAGAAGCGGTCCCAGGACCGATCCCTGTGGGACACCGCACGACATCTCTCGCCGGTTCCACTCTCCCCGTTGGCCGGGGTAGACGACGGCCCTATCCGTCAGATAGTCCTCGACAACACGACGAAGGTAGGTCGGCATCCGGTGATACCGGAGTGCCTCCCTGATGCAACTCCAGGCCAGGGTGTTGAAGGCATTGGAGATGTCGAGAGACACCGCCAAGACGACCCTGCCCCGGGATACTGCTTCCCCCTTCGTGAGGGCCCTCACGCGCATGATGGCGTCCACCGTGGAGCGCCCCCTGCAGAAGCTTAACTGGCTCTCCGCAAGGTCCGGCCCGGATCTCCCCAGGTGCCCGACGAGGCGGTTTGCAATTACTCTTTCAAAGAGCTTGCCCACCTCGTCGAGCAGCACGATGGGCCGGTATGCGGACGGTGAGTCCGCAGGGCGCCCCGGCTTCTTGATGAGGACCAGTTTCCCCGTCTTCCAACGAAGCGGGAACTGGCCCCTCTCTAAACATGCGCTTAAGAGCCTCCCTAGTCGAGGACCGAGAGCCCCCGAGGCCAGGACCCAGGCTTTCCCAGGTAAGCCGTCGGGTCCCGGGGCGGTATTCTTGGCCTTCAGCCGTTGTACCGCCACTCTCAGATCTACCTCGGCCACCTCCGGAGCATTGTAGTCGCCGCCGTCGCTGTGGTCCGCGTCTTCGTCTGACACCACCAGGGGCGGAGCCATGGGCGGGGGGGTATGTTCCCCCCGAGAAGGAAACAGGGCGCCGACGCCCTGTCGCCTGACGTCCCTGTCCAGAGCCTCCAGCATCTCCCTGCGGGATAGATTCCTAGCCCGCAGCATCCCATCTCGGAGGGCGGTCTTCGCCGCCCTGTACCCCTCGTACAGCTCCGCCTCAATGGCTGCCGCATTCGGTGGTCGGATGCGGCACCGCCTCGCCTCGCCTCGCCTCGTTATCTCGCGCGACCACCAGTACACCTGACGCCGGGCGCTTCCTGGCCGGGCCCGGGGCATTGCCATGTCGCAGATCACGGACATGGCCTCCTGGAACCACTCCGCCTCGTCGTTGACGTCAGCAGGCCTGTCTGGTGACGACACCCAGGCCTGCACGAACGAGGCTTCCAGGAAGAGCTCCCGGTCCGGCTGCTTCAGCGCCCATCGCGGACCACTCGGGGTCTGTCGGACCGGCGTATCTGGGATCTGGGCGGAGACGTCGAACCGGATGTATGTGATCTGGAGACATATTCCGACCACCGGGGTCGGAATATGTCTCCACCCCCTCCTCTACGCGCCAGTCAACGACACGTGGCAACAGAGCGAGGCTGGCGAACGAGATGTCCACCACCGACTCGCCCCGCATCCGTACACACGTGGGGACAGAACCCCGGTTCAGGATGACCAGGCCTGTCTCCAGAGCCCAGTCCTCCACCATCTTGCCCCGTGCATGGTCCGTGTACCGGGAACCCCAAGCCACGTTCTTGGCATTGAAGTCCCCGAGGACCAACACAGGGAGGGAACCGAACCCGGCGACGACGACTCCTAGCTCCCTAAGGGAGACGTGGAACTCGGCGAGAGTTCGGTTCGGGGAGAAGTAAACGCCTACCACGGCGATCTCCCCGAACCGTGCTGCCACACAGCCCCGTCCTCTCTTGACGCTCTCGAGAGACGGGGTACCGGCGGCAGCCGACGCGATTATGACCACCGAGCCGTCGAGGTCCGCCACCCAGTCATCCCTGGGTGGGACAAAGTACGGCTCGGCGACCACCGCGATGTTGATCAGCCACTGCGCCATGCTCTGGACCAAGAGATCCTGAGCGGCGGCGCAGTGGTTGATATTGGCCTGGAGGAGGCGCAATGGGGCCGTGACTAGCCCTCCATTACATCCCCCTCCAGGGCCCTCCTCGAGGGCGGAATCGCCCTAGCGGCGGCGACGGCGGCGACAGTGGCGGCGGCAGCGGAGGGCCTACCTCTACCGCTGGCCTTGGCGGGTGGGGCGCAGGCCTTGCCTCCTGCCCGGTGATCGGCCGGCTTGCCATCAGCAGGTCATCAGCACCCCCGAAAACCATGGACACGACACCCATGAAGCATATCTTGGAAAATTTTCCGGCCGCCATCTTGGATTTTCATTTTGACCTCATTTTCGTCATCAGCACCCCTGAAAACCATGGACACGACACCCATGAAGCATGTCTTGGAAAATTTTCCGGCCGCCATCTTGGATTTTCTTTTAGACCTTATTTTCGTCATCAGCACCCCCGAAAACCATGGACACGACACCCATGAAGCATATCTTGGAAAATTTTCTGGCCGCCATCTTGGATTTTCATTTTGACCTCATTTTCGTCATCAGCACCCCCGAAAACCATGGACACGACACCCATGAAGCATATACGACGAGCCATACAAAAGGAAGCCTAAGGTTGTTATTATAGGAGTGCCGACATCCATGCAAGAAAATGAGGTTTTTGCTTGTTTGTACAATCAAAATCTTGCCGAAAAACTTCAGGACTGCAGCCTTGAGACATTTTTGAGCTCAATTAGACTAAGTCATAAGTCAGGTAAGAAAGATTCTGGGACTTGTAATTTTATTGTCGAAGTATCTGCAGTCATACGCAAAGCCCTGGTATCACAAGAACGAGTTTTTGTAAATTGGTCGTCATGCCCTGTGAGGGATTTTACTTTGGTCACACGTTGTTATAAGTGTCAGCAGTATGGACACGCGGCCAAGTCATGTCGACAGACCACGTACACCTGCGGTCACTGTGGTGAACAAGGTCACTCGATTAAAGAATGTCCAAAGAATGCTGATGAACCAAAATGCGCTACTTGCCTGCATTTTAAAAAACCTGCCAAACATAACACAGGTGCTGCAGACTGCCCAGCAAAAATAATGGCTGAAAAATGGTACATCAATTCTGTAGATTATGGAGGCGCCTAAGAGCGCCGTTAATTAGTTATTTGTTTGACCTACCTTACCATTATGATAAATAATTTATTATATGATTTAGATAATTTCTCTGTATCCGAGTCCAATGTTTGTGACGCGGAAAACTGCAAACAGTATCTATCTGGCTTCCAATCTCCGCTAACCATACTAACACAAAATATTCGCAGTGTTTTTAAGAATTTTGATAGCTTTAGTACATTTCATCAACGACTAAACATAAATTGTGATGTTATTGTTTTAACTGAATGTTGGCTTGCTAAACAATATAACATACCATTAATCCCGGGTTATAATATGTATAAAAGTACTATCAATTACAATCAAAATGATGGGGTGATAGTTTATGCACGAAATCATTTGAATGTTTCTATAGAGGAACCTGAGATGCACGACTGTAACAGACTGTTAGTTAAAATCGGATCAGAATTTGCGATATTAGCATTATATCGACCTCCGTCTTTTAGAAACACTAGCGTTTTTATTGATTCCCTGAACGACACTTTACAAAACCTGTCATTCATTAAAAACTCGGTTGTAATCGGAGATATAAATATCAACATTCTTCCAGGAAGTGCTGATTCGTCAGCTCAGGACTACCTCAACCTATGCGCCTTTCATGGCCTGCTCCCAGCACACAGCTTTCCTACACATCACAGTGGCTCCTGTTTGGATCATATTATGCTAAAATCGAATTTCCCTTCACTTGCACTTGTTGTTAACTCAACAATAACAGATCACAATGCTGCCCTACTAACCCTAAATTGTAAATTACCTAAACAAGGCACTCGCAAAATGTCACAACTGAATATAAATAAACTTGAAGAAGATTTACGCGTCATCGATTTTGATCCAGTCTATAATTCCGCTGACCCGCAGTTTGGCATGTTGTATGTAATTGAAAACTTACGAAATGCAATTCAGAAAAACACAGTCCTATCCCACTTGAGTAACAAAAACTACAATATAAAACCATGGATCACACCTGGTCTTATTCGCTGTATGAAACATAGGGATAAACTGCATATGAAGGCTAAATCTTATCCAGATAATATAGTATTGCAACTTTCGTACAAAAGATATAGAAATTACTGTAACGACCTCCTTAAAAAAATTAAAAGCAACTACGACAAAGTGGCATTGGAAAAGGCTGGAACAAATAGCAAAAAGATCTGGAAATATATTAGAAACGTGACGTATACTACGAAACAGTATGAGTCATCTTCAGGTTTATTACAAGCACACTCGTCCCCGCTGGAATCCGCTAACATAGCAAATAATTTCTTTGTTAATATTGGAAAGAGTCTGGCAGAAAAAAATACGAATCAATCTCACAATATAACAAGTACACCATCAACATGTAACACTGCTTTAACATCCTTCGCACTGTTAGATACTGATGAGACTGAGGTAGAAAGTATAATCATGACCTTGAAAGAAGATTGCGCTGTTGGCTGGGATAACATCTCTAATAAAATTATTAAAAAATTCAAGGACATTTTGGTACCACCTCTAACTTATATTTTCCGCATTTGTTTGTCTTTGGGTCATTTTCCAGAGTGTCTCAAAAAAGCTGTAATTATACCTGTCTATAAATCGGGAAGCAAAGATCAAGTGACAAACTATAGGCCTATTTCTTTACTGCCTTCTATGTCAAAAATATTAGAGAAAATTATAAATAAAAGATTGTTAAAATATTTGGAAGATAAATCAATTCTGTCTAAACGGCAGTTTGGATTTAGGCCTAGAGTTTCAACTGCTGATGCGGTACATCATCTAACTGACTATCTTGCGCAAGAACTTGACAGGGGTAACCATACAGTAGGGATTTTCCTGGACCTAGCTAAAGCTTTTGACACAGTTTCCATTCCGATGCTGCTGCGCAAGCTTGAGATCATGGGTGTAAGAGGCACCCAGTTAAAAATTTTCCAAAGTTATTTGGAAAATCGATCCCAGTGCGTAAAGATTGGCAATGTTGTCAGCGCTTTTCAAAATAATACATTTTATGGTGTTCCCCAAGGAAGTATCTTGGGGCCCACTCTATTTTTGATCTATATAAATGACCTTTGCGATTTAAAACTAGAGCGCGGCACTATCATAACTTACGCTGATGACACTGCTTTGCTTTTTTCGGCTGACTCAGAAAACGAAGTCTACAATCTTGCGCAACACGGATTCAATATTGTAAATAAATGGCTTCTAAATAACTCGCTAACTCTAAATGCAGACAAGACAAACTTCATTAAGTTTTCGATGCGCAAACAAATACCCAATATCCCCTCAACATTGCATGCTCATTGTTGCCAAGTGCCTACAGAAAGTCAATGTAAGTGTCCCAATATTAAAAAGACTGACAAAATAAAATACCTAGGTATTATAATAGACGAAACCCTTTCCTTCAAATACCACATGGAAGCTTTAAATAATAGAATTCGTAAGTTGATATTCGTATTCAAAAAACTACGGATTATTGCAGATGCAAAAATAATTAAGCAAGTATATTTTGCTCTTTGTCAGTCAATTTTGACTTATTGTATTACTGCATGGGGTGGAGCGAGTAAAACATTGTTATTGCCCATTGAACGAGCTCAAAGAGCTATTCTCAAGGTGGCTACTTGTCGGCCTTTTCTGTTCCCTACTAACCTTCTGTATAAATCCTGTGAGGTACTAACAGTTCGGCAGTTATTTATAATCAGCACTGTACTAAAACAACACACAGCTCTTCCTTATAGCACTGAATTTACTAATAAGAGACGGAAAGATATAGTTTGTCCTCAAAAAAGTACAAAGCATGCTTTCACAGCCAAATTTTATATGTACCTTGGACCGCTACTTTATAATAGGTTAAATGAAAAAGGAAACATCTACTCCTTAAATTTCAGTAACTGCAAAAAAATCCTTAAGGAAGCTTTACAATCAATGTCCTATGAAGATACAGAGAAGTTACTACTTGTTCTTAAGTAACGATTGGTCAAATTATTGTAATTTTCTATTAATAATTAGTTAACTAAGTTAAACACCATAATTTTTAAACATCTTATATTGTATAGTCTATAGATTATTATGCTTATTATGTGATTATTTAATAAATTAATGTAACCTCCCTTCGCCTGAAACACAGGAATTCCTAGTTCAGGCATAGATTATTTCTGAACTTGACATAGATTTAAGAAAAATTGTATTTAACGTATACCTTATGTTTTTTGAATAAAATTTATTATTATTATTATTATTATTATATCTTGGAAAATTTTCCGGCCGCCATCTTGGATTTTCATTTTGACACCATTTTCGTCATTAGCACCCCCGAAAACCATGGACACGACACCCATGAAGCATATCTTTGAAAATTTTCCGGCCGCCATCTTGGATTTTCATTTTGACACCATTTTCGTCATTAGCACCCCCGAAAACCATGGACACGACACCCATGAAGCATATCTTGGAAATTTTTCCGGCCGCCATCTTGGATTTTCTTTTAGACCTCATTTTCGTCATCAGCACCCCCGAAAACCATGGACACGACACCCATGAAGCATATCTTGGAAAATTTTCCGGCCGCCATCTTGGATTTTCATTTTGACACCGTTTTCGTCATTAGCACCCCCGAAAACCATGGACACGACACCCATGAAAGATATCTTGGAAATTTTTCCGGCCGCCATCTTGGATTTTCTTTTAGACCTCATTTTCGTCATCAGCACCCTCGAAAACCATGGACACGACACCCATGACGCATATTTTGTAAAAAAAGTAACGGAACCCTAATTCAAGAATTTTGCCCATTGTCCTTTATAAAAATATACTTCGCGCATATTTCGCGGAAGTATCTATCGCGCAAGTATAGGCGCGCATATGTCTGTCGCGGAAGTGTCTTTCGCGCAAGTGGCCAGCGCGCAAAGGGACTCGCGGAAGTGTCTTGGCGCGGAAATGTCCATTCGCGCAAGTGTCTGTTCGCGGAAAGGTCTAGGCGCGCAAAAGTCCATTCGCGCATGTGTCTTGGCGCGCAAAGGGACTCGCGCAAGTGTCTGGCGCGGAAATGTCTTTCGCGCAAGTGTACCAGATCCCATTATTTTCACTAAACCTTCTTAACGGACAAAGTTATTAAATCATAATCCATTTCCTTATTTTCTAATGGTTGATAATTAAATAAAAAGTAACAGTAAAGCTTAATGAGCTCAACAAGTAGCCATGGAGATCCCAATTGTTTGAATTGGTTGAAATTTGAGTCATCATGAATTTTTCAACGATTTACAGATGTAAACGTCTTCATTAATAACACAAGAAATAACTGAAGTTTTATAAGCATTTTTTGAAGGATTACTTTGTCGATGGCTAATAAAAATATATCATGGTGAAAATCTAAAACAACACATAACGTCACGCCGGTAATCCCCGAAGGGTTAAGCAGAGGTATACCCCCTCCCACATTTCGCCAGTTATGTTTAAGTTCCATGTAATAGGGAGCGAACCTATTGCCATTAACCGGGCAATAATACAGACTCCTAAGCTGCCAAATTCCTGGTGGAACAACCTATTAACACTCTTAGTCCGACCTGGAAATCGAACCTATTATCTCATGCTCAGCAGTCGCGCTTTGCCTAGACTAGACCAACGAGGCAGTCGAAATCAATCTTTTGCTATTTTGTACATAATAAAACTGACATAAAATAGAATTTAAATTAAAATTTTCTTGAAATCTTGAAGCGTCAAGCGTCATAACACAAAAGTTAATAATTTTTTTTTATGATTATAATAATAATAATAAAATTGTTTATTGGTAAAGCAAGTTTCGATTATTTTATTATTTACTTTTTGGGTTACGATTTTATAAAATTTTCTTTCTAATATTCTTCACACGAAGGGCAAAAGTCAAGACGAGTCCATTGAACCCTGACAAAACAAGATTATGGCTATTGTAAAATTAAAAAGTTCCTGTAGCCACTTTGTGATTCAGATCATGCTGAAGATCATGATACGAAATCTTCTTTTCTATAATTTTAGATACAGTAGGTGACCACGTTTATTGCGGCATCAGTAGCGTTGTTAACGTCCTCTAAAGTGTTGGTGTTCTCCACTTTGGGCACAGTAGTAAGTGGGCTACCGTCTGATCAGGAGCATTGAACTCGCACTGGATATCGGTAAGATCTATAATCCACCATTTTGCTAGGTTATGTTTGCAGCGGCCTATTTGGGTTTGGAAATTAAACGTATCGTGTCCGTATTGTATAACTATACAGACTGTTAGTGTAAACACCGTTGTCACTAAAACCATAGGTACTTGATTTATTATAAAAAATGTTTATCTGAATTTCAAAACAAACAAAATAAACAAAGTTTTCTTTCAAAACTTAAAAAAATATCTGTCCGACACCGTACGTAAATTCTTGGATACTATGCGCCCGAGTTACGTAATCACCGCAAAGGGCGTTGACCTGCTGCACTGGCCGTCCGTTATAACTACCTACATAAGTTTTAACTAATTACCTCATTGTAATATAGGGTGAAATAATTATGAGGAAAAATGGAGATTTTACTTTAAAAAAAGAAAAATTTAAATCATGTTAAATTTCGGCTTATCAGGAAAAAAAATACATACATTTGATAGATGTGAGTTTTTTATTTTTAGTGAAAGTTACATGCGTCATTGTCTAGTAGTAGTAGTTGTTGGGGGCACCGCAGCCGCAAGCGCACTGGCCGGCGATAGACACGGCACCAGCAGCAGCCACAGGACCACTGAAGCCCACGGCGCCCATGATGGGGACCTGACCGGCGACGGCGGTAGTACCGGCGACTGGCAGCTCACCAGCGACCGCCACGTTGCCTTCACCGGCGCCGCCGTACGGGGCAAGTCCGGTACCGTAACCGGCAGCACCAGGGTAGAGTCCATCGTAAGCCAAACCAGAAGCGAATCCGTAGGGGCCAGCCAGGCCAGGACCAGCCAAACCGAAAGGAGCGGCCAAACCAGGAGCAGCCAGTCCACAAGGAGCAGCTAAACCAGGTGCGGCCAAGCCATAAGGACCAGCCAAGCCATAGGGACCAGCAAGTCCAGAGATATCAGCTACCGCAGCGCGGCTGGTGCATGTCTGGCCGAATGCGGACTGCAAAAAAGGGGCTATTCAGCACATACTCGTAAATGTGAAAAGTAGCAAACTGCAATTGTTAAATCAATAAACATATTACTCAAAACAAGCACAAATCATAGTTCAGCAATTATTTTGAAAGAAATCCTTGAGGCTAGGCTAAGAAAACTGATTAAAATAATCAACATTGTAAGTTGAAAACTTACAATGTTGATTATATAATAATATAATAAATAGGTAAATATTTGTTACCTGGACCAAGCAAGCTTGGATGCAGAGGAACACAACAGCGAAGGGAGACATGTTTGATGTTCGTTTGTGTTCAACGAGAAGCTGAAGACTGGATGATGAGCTGCATCGGTGACCGTGCTTTTATACTTGACAAGTTGGTGACATCAAACATGAGGAGTTTCCATTTTGTAATTTTATAGATATTATTATAAAGTGTCTTAACTAAAGTGCGTTTCTTTGTTGTTCAATTGTATAGGCTTATCGCGTTTCACAAGCTTTAGAAGTTAATTAAATTTACCTATTTAATAAGTTATATTCTTGGAAATTGATACCACAATTTAGTATAAAACGTCCTGCACTCACTGTGAACATCATTCTTGTGTCAGCACTCGAAACAAACTATCATGTCTGTCAAAGCTATCCTCGTCCTCTGCGCCCAGGCGCTCCTGGTCAAGGTAAGAAAACATATTTATTATATTCTATTCATTTATGGTAAACCATGAAAGATGTATCAACTTGTTACATTTAGGTGCTAATTAAAACTTTATTTATTTGCAGTCTGCACTCGGGCAGACATGCACCAGCCGCGCTGCGGTAGCTGACATGTCTCCCTACGGCTTGGGCGCTCCTTGCGGTTTGACTGGTTCTGCTTGGGCATATGATGGAATCGGCTACCCTGGCGCTGGCTACGCAGGCCTGGATTATGATGGACTGGGCGCTGGCTTCGCAGGCAGAGGTCTTGCTTACGATGGACTGGCCGCTGGCTACGCAGGCAGAAGCCTGGCGTACGATGGACTCTACGCCCCCGCCATGGAGTTCAGCCCCACCAGTGGCGGCGCTCTGCCTGTCTCCAGCGCCTCCGCCATCGCTCCCGTCGGTCTCTCCGTGGCGTCAGACAACGTTTACGAGGGAGCTCTTGCCGTAATCGGTGAGCTGCCGTTCGTGGGTACTGCTGCTGTGGAAGGTGTGGTGCCTTCTGCTGGTGCTGGTTACGTCAACCATGCCTGCGGTAATGGCAGGAACGCCATGATCAGTGAGACTGCTGCCTTTGCCCCGGCTGCCTCCATGGCTCCTCTTGGTGCTTACGGTCCTGGTGCCGCCTTCGCTCCCGCCGGCTTCGGTGCTGCTGGTCTCGGTCTTCGTGGTGGTTGGGCCGGCAGAGGTTGTGGCTGCGGCATCTAAGAACGCATTCCAACAATAAAGATATTTCTTCACGAAATAAATGAATAATAATGCATAAATATTTTTCGTACTTTCATTTCCACCTCAATATTTCAAATGGATTTCTGACGTCTTGTCACCGCTAATTGATTCTTTAAATTTTTCTATTATTATTTCTATAATGTCACCTACTTAACGGACACAATTTAAAAAATCGCGAAAAATTTACTTTAAACTACAACAATTTACTTTTACTGCCTCGTTGGTCTAGTGGTCGCAAGCGCGACTCCTGTGCATGAGGTCTTGGGTTCAATTACCAGGTCGGGCAAAGTGTTATTGGGTGTTTCCATCAGGAATTTCTCAGTAGCAGCCTCGGAGTTTTGATTTGTTGATGGCAATAGGCTCGCCCCCTATTACATGGGACTAAAAACATAACTGCCGAAATGTGGGTGTACTAATGGGTACACCTCTGCCTAACCCTTCGGGGATTACAGGCGTGATGTTATGTTGTCTGTATGTATGTCAATTTACTTTAAAATCTCTGATACTTAAATTAAAAGTAACCGTAAAATTGATTGGACTTGAGATATAATCTTGGGGAACCACGACTTAGATTCTAATTGAAAAATAGATGATTGTGTCATTCCAACGTTTTGAAAAAATAGCACACTTTTCATTATCAACTGCACAAAAAATAAATTGAAGTTTTATGAATGCATTATCTCTTAGAAACCAAAAAAAAAAATCTTTATTAAAACAAGCTTTCGCAAAAATTTACATATCAAAACTGATATAAAGTAGAATAATTTAAATTAATTCTTAAATACTTAAGGCTTTTTTGTGTTAGGACGAGAATAATAATAATAATAATGTATATATTTTTTTCATATCAGTTAAAATCGACTGCCTCGTTGGTCTAGTGGTCGCAAGCGCGACTGCTGTGCATGAGGTTTTGGGTTCAATTCCCAGGTCGGACAAGGTGTTATTGGGTTTTTCCATCAGGAATTTCTCAGTAGCAGCCTCGGAGTCTGGATTTGTGCCCGGTTATTGGCAATAGGCTCGCCCCCTATTACATGGAACTAAAAACATACCTGGCGAAACGTGGGTGTACTAATGGGTACACCTCTGCCTAACCCTTCGGGGATTACAGGCGTGATGTTATGTATCAGTTAAAATAAGTACTTTTTTGCTAAAGTTTGCTTGTGCTATATTGAATTGTTTTTTTTTATATTTTTTCGGAATACATATAAAAGATAAAACTAATCCAATGAATGATTCATTGGATTAGTCTGTCTGTCGATCTGTTTATTTGATTCATTTTCACGACTAAACCAGATTTTGATGAAATTTGGTACGGGGTAAGTTTGAAACCCTCGGAAGGACATGGCACTTTTATGCAGACGAAGTCGCGGGCTAAAGCTAGTAAGGAAATAGTTCTGGCTGTAGCAAGAGTTCACTGCCAAGATCATGTATGTATAACGATTAGAATTAAACGTATTATATGCGAAGTTTCCTTTCCGTGCTACGAACCGTTGTGCAGTGCCTTTTTATTTATTTTTTAGGCGGTAAAAATCATCAAATGAAGGAGTCATTTGATGATTTACTGGCTAAAAAACTGTCAAATGACTCCTTTTTTGACTGTTCCTTCTGTTGCCCTTTACGTTCCGGGGCCACGGTATCCTGGCAGGCGTTGGCCCCGTTGGGGGCCCCGTCCCTGTGCTGACAGCTCTTTGAGGCGCGCGCGGACAGAACGCGCCTTCGACCCGGGCTTGGTCCTTGATCGGACGGCGAGCTACCCATTACTCGCCGTCCGCAAGTCCATGCGCGGTGCCCTTGTGATCCAACAATCCTGGATGCAGCATCAGGTTGGGTATTTTAGTGTACTGTCATCCGAACTTTAGTTACTTTAGTAGACCAGTGCTTGAGATTATTGGATTACGTCGTTTTTGTTTTTAACTTTTTCAATTTGCTTATATTTATTTTAGACTTTACTAATATCGTTCCGTGCCTCAGAAATCTTTGGTCCCAGCTGTCATACATGGATCTTTGACATTCGTTACGGGTCATCAGAAGCGAGAAAATCAGACAACCAGTCATACCAAGCGGTAATGTATTATCCAGTTACTGTGTTGTGGAAGTCAGATAGGCAGTCGCTCCATCTAAAATATTAGTATTCAGCTGCATCCGGTTAGACTGACAGCCGATCCCAACATAACTGGGAAAAGGCTAGGCAGATAATGACATTACATCGATTAATTGTGTTTTAGCCTGACAAGGAAGAAATAAATCAAACATTTGATGGGTCTGAGTCATTTATTTTTAGTGAAAGTTACATGCGTTATTGTCTAGTAGTAGTAGTTGTTGGGGGCACCGCAGCCGCAAGCGCATTTGCCGGCGATAGACACGGTTCCAGCGGCAGCCACAGGACCACTGAAGCCCACAGCGCCCATGATGGGGACCTGACCGGCGACGGCGGTAGTACCGGCGACTGGCAGCTCACCAGCGACCGCCACGTTGCCTTCACCGGCGCCGCCGTACGGGGCAAGTCCGGTACCGTAACCAGCAGCACCAGGGTAGAGTCCATCGTAAGCCAAACCAGAAGCCAATCCGTAGGGGCCAGCCAGACCAGGACCAGCCAAACCGAAAGGAGCGGCCAAACCAGGAGCTGCCAGTCCACAAGGAGCAGCCAAACCAGGTGCGGCCAAGCCATAAGGACCAGCCATGCCATAGGGACCAGCAAATCCAGAGATATCAGCTACCGCAGCGCGGCTGGTGCATGTCTGGCCGAATGCGGACTGCAAGTAAAATAAGGATCGAAAAAGCACTTAAAAAAAAATGTAGCGGACTGCAATAGTAAAACAATTATTCTTTAAGATATTCGTAAAACCAGAAAACTGATGCTGTGCAAAATTGAATTTATAAGTTTTTGCATGAAACATGAACAAGTAAATTTTTGTTACCTGGACCAAGCAAGCTTGGATGCAGAGGAACACAACAGCGAAGGGAGACATGTTTGATGTTCGTTTGTGTTCAACGAGAAGCTGAAGACTGAATGATGAACTGGATCTGGTGTCACATTTTATACTCAGCTCCTTGTTGATATCAACAACCGTTACGAAATATTGGAAAACGTGACTGAAATATCTTATTAAAACATAAAACGTTGTTATTGTGTAGCTTATCATACTTGCACAAGCTATTAATTAATTACAGTCACCTACATACCAATATTCTTGGAACTTGATAACTTAATAGAGTATAAAACCACCAACAGCAGCACTGAACATCATTCTTGTGTCAGCACTCAAAACAAACTATCATGTCTGTCAAAGCTATCCTCGTCCTCTGCGCCCAGGCGCTCCTGGTCAAGGTGAGATAACATGCTATTTACATTAAATTGTAAATCTTTTCAAACATATTTAACTTCTAATATAATCATGTAGGTGCTTTGAAATATTGTAACCTATTTGAATCCTTACTTCACTTTCAGTCCGCACTCGGACAGACATGCACCAGCCGCGCTGCGGTAGCTGATATCTCTCCCTACGGCTTGGGCGCTCCTTGCGGCTTGGGCGCTCCTGCTTGGGCATATGATGGAATCGGCTACTCTGGCGCTGGCTTCGCAGGCAGAGGTCTGGCTTACGATGGACTGGCCGCTGGCTACGCAGGCAGAAGCCTGGCTTACGATGGACTCTACGCCCCCGCCATGGAGTTCAGCCCCACCAGTGGCGGCGCTCTGCCTGTCTCCAGCGCCTCCGCCATCGCTCCCGTCGGTCTCTCCGTGGCGTCAGACAACGTTTACGAGGGAGCTCTTGCCGTAATCGGTGAGCTGCCGTTCGTGGGTACTGCTGCTGTGGAAGGTGTGGTGCCTTCTGCTGGTGCTGGTTACGTCAACCATGCCTGCGGTAATGGCAGGAACGCCATGATCAGTGAGACTGCTGCCTTTGCCCCGGCTGCCTCCATGGCTCCTCTTGGTGCTTACGGTCCTGGTGCCGCCTTCGCCCCCGCAGCTCTTGGTGCTGCTGGTCTCGGTCTTCGTGGTGGTTGGGCCGGCAGAGGTTGTGGCTGCGCTTACTAAGAACTCATTCATTCAAACAATGAAATGACATTTCTTTCAATTTAATAAACAAATATGCAACCGCATTTTTTGTACTTTTATTTAATAACTAGCAAACCGCCCCGGCTTCGAACGTGCGAATAGCCGGTGGATTTTCTAAAAAAAAACTTGCTTAAAAACCTTTTCCGGAAATTAAGCATACAACAAAAAAGAATTAGACAAATCGGTCCATCTGTTCTCTAGTTTTACGCTCAGCAACACATTTAGCGACTTTATTATACCTATTTATATGTATAGATTTCTTATTTACAATTTTTCAACGGGGATGACTATTAACACATAACATCACGCCTGTAATCCCCGAAGGGTTAGGCAGAGGTGTACCCATTAGTACACCCACATTTCGCCAGTTATGTTTTTAGTCCCATGTAATAGGGGGCGAGCCTATTGCCATCAACCGGGCACAAATCCAGACTCCGAGGCTGCTACTGAGAAATTCCTGATGGAAAAACCCAATAACACTTTGCCCGACCTGGGAATCGAACCCAAGACCTCATGCACAGCAGTCGCGCTTGCGAACACTAGACCAACGAGGCAGTCACTGAGGGGGATGACTATTATATACTGTTTTTTTTTATCACAGTTAGTCTAGATCTAAATTACATAGGCACAATTATCAGGTATTTACATACAGGATGCCCCGGAAGTCAACGTCAAGACCAAATCAGGTGATCAAGTTTAAATCATAATAGCTAAAAGAAAAATATTAAAAAATAATAATTTTAGGGGTGCCTCAAAGAAAAAGTTTATTTAAAACCGATTGAAAATGTAGCTGAACAGGCAAAGACTAACTGAAACGACTAAATTTGTAAACAATAGTAGATTCCCTCGTCTGATAACCGCCTATCCTTTTTAAGATTGATTCACACATAAATGACGGTTGGTCTAGTGGTTAGCGGCCCTGACTGCTAAGCCGGAGGTCGTGGGTTCGATTCCCACCCAGGACAAACTTTGTGTGATGAGCATGATTGTTAGTTCTGTGTCTGGGTGTGATTTATCTATAATATGTATGTATTTATAAATTATATAAGTATGTTTATCAGTTGTCTGGTTACCATAACACAAGCTCTGCTTAGCTTGGGATCAGATAGCCGTGTGTGAGTTGTCCCAAGTTATTTATATTTATTTATAATTAATTATGACAACCAGTCATAACTTCTAATTTTTAGGTGATACCTTCATATTTTATTTCTTAGCCTTATTTGGCGGTGTGTATACTTTGTTCCACAGTACTTTATACTACATAAGCTCAAGACGTGACAACTTGTAATTGGCTGTCAGATAATCATGATGTTATTTATCACCATTGTATTTAGCTGTAAGTCTTCCAAAGTCCTTAAATAAATAAATAAATTATATCAGTGAAGCCGAGCTCCGACGCAGTTCCGGCATCGTCCCGTATTAGTGATAATTATAACGCGACGGAAATTATACTGAGAGCACTGTCGTCACTGAGACTGACACGCGCTGAACGCGTTCGTAGATAAAGTATGAAAGAATAATAACGTTACTGCGTAACATAACATAACATCACGCCTGTAATCCCCGAAGGGTTAGGCAGAGGTGTACCCATTAGTATACCCACATTTCGTCAGTTATGTTTTTAGTCCCATGTAATAGGGGGCGAGCCTATTGCCATCTACTGGGCACAAATCCAGACTCCGAGGCTGCTACTGATAAATTCCTGATAAAAATCCCAATAACATCTTTGCTCGACTTGGGAACCGAACCCAAGACCTAATGCTCAACAGTCGTGCTTTGCGACCACTAGGCCAACGAGTTAGTTAAACTCGGGGGCAAACTTTCCAAAACGCACCTCTCCTGGTTTATTTTTTACCAAAAACATTAGCGCCAACAAAACGTAAACAAATCCAAAAATTGAGATTTCCAAAACTAAAGTAATTTTCTTCTTTATAGTTTTTAAGGGCTGTTGTCGTTCTTGTAAAATTGTTTTTTGTTTAAACCATGTGATTCTAAAAAGTTATTTTTTAACTTTGTATTTTGCATTACACCCAAATAAAAGTACGATATATGTTTGCAGAATATGCATCATGCAGATTTATTACATCATTGTAAAAAAAATATTTCATTGACAAAATAACTTCTCAGTAAGCGCAGCCACAACCTCTGCCGGCCCAACCACCACGAAGACCGAGACCAGCAGCACCAAGAGCAGCGGGAGCGAAGGCGGCACCAGGACCGTAAGCACCAAGAGGAGCCATGGAGGCAGCCGGGGCAAAGGCAGCAGTCTCACTGATCATGGCGTTCCTGCCATTACCGCAGGCATGGTTGACGTAACCAGCACCAGCAGAAGGCACCACACCTTCCACAGCAGCAGTACCCACGAACGGCAGCTCACCGATTACGGCAAGAGCTCCCTCGTAAACGTTGTCTGACGCCACGGAGAGACCGACGGGAGCGATGGCGGAGGCGCTGGAGACAGGCAGGGCGCCGCCACTGGTGGGGCTGAACTCCATGGCGGGGGCGTAGAGTCCATCGTAAGCCAGGCTTCTGCCTGCGTAGCCAGCGGCCAGTCCATCGTAAGCCAGACCTCTGCCTGCGAAGCCAGCGCCCAGTCCATCATAAGCTAGGCCTGCGTAGCCAGCACCAGGGTAGCCGATTCCATCATATGCCCAAGCAGGAGCACCCAAGCCGCAGGGGGCGGCAAGTCCAGAGATATCAGCTACCGCAGCGCGGCTGGTGCATGTCTGTCCGAGTGCAGACTGAAATCAAAGTAAGGATCAAATTTTACCACTGTTTTGAAGTACTAATAATTTAGAAGCTTTTAGTGTTTCTAGAAATAAATCATTTTCTTACCTTGACGAAGAGCGCCTGGGCGCAGAGGACGAGGATAGCTTTCACAGACATGATAGTTTGTTTCGAGTGCTGACACAAGAATGATGTTCACAGTGAGTGCAAGTCGTTTTATACTAAATTGTGTTATCAATTTTCCAAGAATATAACTTATTAAATAGGTGAGTGTAATTAGTTGGTAAACTTGTAAAACCCGATAAGCCTACAATTGAACAACAAGAAAATTCACAATACTTGCGTTCATTATACGATTTAACAAACTTTATGAAATCAAAACTTCGTGTGTGATGATAACAACAACTTGTCAAGTATAAAAGCACGGTTACTGATTCAGCTCATCATCCAGTCTTCAGCTTCTCGTTGAACACAAACGAACATCAAACATGTCTCCCTTCGCTGTTGTGTTCCTCTGCATCCAAGCTTGCTTGGTCCAGGTAACAAATATTTACTTGTTTAAGTTTCATGTAAAAACTTATAAATTCGATTTTGAACAGCATTGGTTTTTTAGTTTTGAGAACATCGTAAAGAATAATAAAATTCTTTTACTATTGTAGTCCGCTACATTTTTTGAAGTGCTTAAGTGATCCTTACTTTACTTCCAGTCCGCATTCGGCCAAACATGCACCAGCCGCGCTGCGGTAGCTGATATCTCTGGACTTGCTGGCCCCTATGGCTTGGCTGGTCCTTATGGCTTGGCCGCACCAGGTTTAGCTGCTCCTTGTGGGCTGGCTGCTCCTAGTTTGGCCGCACCTTTCGGTTTGGCTGGTCCTGGTCTGGCTGGCCCCTACGGACTGGCTTCCGGTTTGGCTTACGACGGACTCTACCCTGGTGCTGCCGGTTACGGTACCGGACTTGCCCCGTACGGCGGCGCCGGTGAAGGCAACGTGGCGGTCGCTGGTGAGCTGCCAGTCGCCGGTACTACCGCCGTCGCCGGTCAGGTTCCCATCATGGGCGCTGTGGGCTTCAGTGGTCCTGTGGCTGCTGCTGGTACCGTGTCTATCACCGGCCAATGCGCTTGCGGCTGCGGTGCCCCCAACAACTACTACTACTAAACGAACAAGGATATTACTTTTCAAAATTTAAATAATAAATGACTAATATCCATAACGATTTTTTTTCCTGTCATACACAAATATATTTTTGTAACGCTTTTGGTTCAAAAAGCTCGACAACACAAAATATTGAATTCTCAAAAAAATACGGCGTATTTAATAATAAGATGTAAGTTTGGAAAGATATTACGTTTAAAATGTTTTCCTTTTTTGCATTCTGATTTTGCGATCGATCAAAAACGTTTGTAGAATTACCCATCTGGAATTTTAAATAATTTATGTATTATTGCCAATCCGTTTTGAGCAAGCGGAGTATCGTATCAACGCCCGTGTCTCGTCTGTATGTAACTAGGACTTTGCTCTTCAGTGGGATAATTGAGTAATCGACATCCTTAACCAATAAGTCTTTTTTTTTAAAGTTGGTAAAAGTCATCAAAGGACTCCTTCCGCCCTGGGTGGGGCAGAAGGGACTGCCAGACTTTTACTGACTAAAAAACCACCCTGTTTCTTCTGTAGCCCTTTGCGTTCCGGGGCTACGGTATCCTGTTAAGACCCCCGTTGGGGCCCCGTCTCTATGCTGACAGCTCTTTGAGACGCGCGCGAACAGAAAGCGCCGTCGACCCGGGCCTGGTCCTTGATCGGGTGGCGAGCTACCCATTACTCGCTGTCCGCAAGCCCGCGCCTACGGTGGCCGGATGTCGTCCCTCGACGTCCGACGCCTTGGGCGTCTGCCGCAGTGGCTGGGGCGTGAGGTAGAGGATGTTCTCTCCCTCACGCGACCCGCCAACCAATAAGTCTAGGACGCAACTTGACTTAAAGTTGTTATTATTTTAGCCTTGAAAATATGTTTCCAACGAGGCAGTAATGCGTAAATAAATTGAGGTATTTCCTACAATTTATTTTAGTGTTTGGTGGACCTGTTATTTGTCTGTTAATAACAGGTATCCTAACTAATATTATAAATGCGAAAGTAAGTTTGTTTGTTTGTTTGCTACCATTTTACGCCTAAACCACTGAACCGATCACCCTGAAATTTTGCATATACGTTGCCAGGTGTACAGGGACGAACATAGGGTACCTTTAATCCCGAAAAAAAGTACTGTTCCCGAGGGAAATCACAATAACGTCCTTATGACAGTAGATGGCGCCACGTGTCTATCGGATCATGATTAAATTTTAAGTTTAAGCATGTAATACATTATGAGTCTAGACTGTCGATAGACCAGTTTCAAGTAAACAACCTAGGAGTACGAAAGTTGTTTGCTTAATAAATTTTCATGCCCAAAACCGCTGAAGAGTATCCTGACATTTTGCATAAAGTGGCTTCCAGACGGACGGACTTGCGGTTACGGCAAACCGCAGGCCGCGGCTCCAAACGCTCCAAAAACACACCACCGCGGTCACAGTGGTGGCCTGAAGTGTCATTAGCGTGGTGATTGTGCTACAATCGGACAATCGGACGTCAGTCAATATGGCTAACCGTAACGTTGTCTTATTACTCTCATGACTCATTAGTCCTCTCAGAAGATAAGAAAAAAGGTTGGAAAACCGTTTATTTAAACACTTGAGATGTAAGGTAGAGATAAACTACAGTAATATGACGCGCCCTTCCACAATTCAAAACGTTTAAAAGTGTTTTTAATAGTATTAAAAATACTCACAACGCATGTGTGCGTATTGAGACGGCTCTCGAGACAAAAACAAATCAGCGATTTGTTGTCCGACTAGCTCCGTCAAAAATTACTCATTATTATTAGTATGGCGCTGCACTGAAATTCTCTATGAAAATGAGAGGTACGTCGTCTTGCGCGGTCGGCCTAGCCTGCTACTGAAGACGATTACTCACAAAGTCTTTCATACGAATGTGACTACACACATTGAAATGGTAATATGGAGGGAAGCGTCAAGGTATAGTAGTTTATCTCTACCTATATTATCATTAGCATCGCATATTACTCTTAGGAATAGAGAAGTGTGAGTTAAATTTAAATTATTATTTAAATTCAACTATTTCTATTACAATTTCCTTAATTGGCGTCATTTTACAAAGCAGTACACGCGGCCGGTTGTTAAAATTTGCAATTGACGCGGCCGCCACAACATTTCGCGTTTGTCTGTGACCCACTTTATATACGTTGTCAGGGATACAGAAAAACTGCGTAACTGACACTGTCATCACTGACACTGACAGGTGTAAACGCATTCATAGAGGATGCATGGAAGAATAAAGGTGAACTTATAACTACGCTCTGTCAATGAAGCATACTCTGCGATTACTCCGCTAATTGTAAATTGATTTGGATGATTCATTTTTTGTTTATTTTTTCGAATTGGTCCCAAATAAATACTGTCATGATCTGATGAAGAACTTCGGAGATATGGAAAGGAAACTCCTCATAAGATCACAGCGCAGAACTGTCTTACCAGTAAAATTGCTTTGTTTAATGCGTGTAGTCGATTATTGACTGAAGGAAAAGGTTAGTTGCTAAACTAACCGTGACCTATGTCGATGTATGTAGACAACAGTTTTTCAACGGCAAAGTTAAGTTTGTCCCTCAGTACTGTTTATTTTTTCGTTAGAGGTATTTCCGGTGTGTTTTAATGAGGGTAGGTAGGTTACGTTTTTCAATTTTAGAATATCTCGCAGGTCCAACTCACAACCAAAAGCTCATTGCGAGCCCGAGCAAAAATTACTGCTCAATCCTCGGAATCCTCCGTTCATGCCGCATTAAGAAGGCAAGCACAACCGGAGCGACAAGTAAATTTGAGAGCTGATGAGACATTTTCTTAAAGCCAGGAAAGACTAGAGAGCCAAGCTGGTCGCCCTCCAAGCTTCTCAGAGAGTGACTGAAACGCCCTTTTAAACGCAATTGCTTTTGGAGGAACAAGCCGAAAGCCAGAGAGCTGTAAGAGCAACTGAGACGCCTTTTCAATCAAACACAACTTCGTCTCAGAGAACAAGCTCAGCCATTACAGCGACAGAAACTCTAAAATAGTCGCAGGTGAGAAGGACCTCTCTTGCAGAAATGCAAACTGAACGCCGACGGACTTTTATGAGTCACAGTCTGTTGGTCTGTAGGTATTTAATAATTCTGGATCTGGCCGAACAACAAGCCGAGTACAGCCCGAATTGATTGTCAAATTCTAAACAAACGCGGGCGAAGCCGCGGGGAAAAGCTAGTGATATTAATAAAACACAGGTTACTGACTACCTCTTTGGTCGCAAAGTTCTAATCTTTATAGCCCTTGGTACGAATTGTAGTAACTGTTGTGAATTTTATTTTAGGTAGAGATAAACTGCAGTAACATGCCGCGCCCTTTCACAATTCAAAACGTTTGAAAGTGTTTGTAATAGTATTAAAAAGACTCACAACGCATGTGTGCGTATAGAGACGGCCCTCGAAACAAAACAAATCAGAGATTTGTTGCCCGACTAGCGGCGTCAAAAATTACTCATTATTATTAGTATGGCGCTGCACTGACATTCTCTATGAAAATGACAGGTGCGTCGTCTTGCGCGGTCGGCTATTTAGGATTAGTTGACCAACAAATATCCTAGCCTGCTACTGAAGACGATCACAACTACGTACAAACTCTTTCATACGAATGTGACTACACACACATTAAAATGGTAATTTGGAGGGGACTGAGGGGAGCGTCAAGTTCGGTTTAAAGAAATTTATTTCACAACAAGCTACTATAATTAAACGACGGTTTTTATTTACAGTGTTATATATTTTTTAAATCTATTTGTCAAATTCTAGACGATAAACATAGACAAGGCCAGATTCATTAAAAAAAATAATTGAGGCTGGTATTAATTTACGTTTTAAAGTGACCACACAGGATTCATTTTATTTTTAACTAGCCTATGTTACTCGGAACAATGCCAGGATTGTAACGATACCCCATACATCTAATTCGGTTCAGGCGTTCAAAAGTTATGGTGGAATAAAGAATCTCACATACATACATACATTAACTCTGAACACATAACACTCCTTTTTTTGGGGCAGTCGTGTAAAAAGAACATACATAGTTCACTTAAATATGAGAAACTTAACGAAACAAATATCATAAGTATTAAACATAATAAAATTGTCGTTCGATCCATCGTACATACACTGGGTAGTCCATTATTTGGTAGTTATAGTAGTTTATCTCTACATTGTCTTCACATTCGTATGATAATATGGAATGAAGGTACCTACCACTTATTGTAGAACATACTTTTTTTATGACCTTTTCTTTTTCAGCTTTCACGAGGTTCTCATCATGGGAAATAGTGACATCAACAAATAATCATTTTATTCTTAAAACTCATGTCAAAATACAGGCTAAATAAGGTACTTTAATGTGTCCGATATTTAACTGTATCTATCACTAATAATAGTTATTTTTAAGTTAAGCATGTATTTTTTCCTTTAGCAGTACAAATGGTTATACATTATTTTTATGATGCTTTCGAATATTTTCGTTAATACGGTGGTCACCTAGTCTTTTACTGTGTACCGAGGGTCTGCGGCAGCGCCATGGTGGCTGGGTAGATGCGGGTCTGCGATGACGCCGTGATGGCTGGGTAGATGCGGGTCTGCGATGACGCCGTGATAGCCGGTTGGATGCGGGTCTACGGTGACGTGTTCGCCGACAGAATGGCCTGTATGGTAGTTTGTTGCCAGTATTTATTGATTTAAGTGGTAAAGATGATTCCCAAGATTTTCCGATTCGAGAACCAGTCATGCTCAAATCTGTAAAAAAAATGATAAAATATTATTTATAAAATTGATCCCGTCGTCGCAAGCGCTACTGCTGAATTATTATGTAATTGGATGGCAAACAAGTCAACGTAGAGCCATTACGCACTGTCGACTAGTTGCCGGCGACTTGCAGTCGCTTGTGCGGCGCGGCGTCGAGTCGCTCGAGCGACTGGCGACCAAGTGCGGAAACACCTATTTGAACTAATGAAAGTCACAGTCGCTGTTTACCAAGGTGACAAGTCGACAGTGCGTAATGACTCTTAATATTAAGAGGAAACTGTTATCTCTTCACCACCTTTGGTTGACTGGTAGAGAATGCCTAATGCCTAATCCGCCTTTGTACCTTTATATTGCATAAAGTTTAAATAAATAAATAGAAAAAAAACCAGCGCATTCTAAAACATATAATAATTTAGTAAAAATATCTCATGCAGCTGGCAAAATTTTTATTTTTTGCTGACCTGTGTAATAAAACACGTCGCTGTCGCCGCCGGGAACCGCTAACCCCAACATGTATGCTGTGAAATTGGCCTCGGTAGTTACGTTGAGCTCGAGCGACGAGTTTTTCTCTCCGCCTTTGACGCCATCATCTGTTCGTCGACGGGGAGGAAGCCGGCCGCCGGAAAGTTTGGGACTCTCACTGGCCTCTGATAGGGTCCCCACTCCCGGTGGAAGTGTACAGTTCATGAAATGGACACAGTCTGTCAATGAAAACGTCATGATTTGAACGTCGTAACTTGACTGCGTACCGTGGTCGGAGGCTCTTTCTATTTCAGATGCTTGAGCCAGCTGTCAACGTATTGGCTCAACGGCTGTCGGATCAGGTGCGTGTCGCGATATGTTGGATGACGTTAAAACTTGATTGACTACGCCTCGAATTACAGAGTAGCCACGGTACGCTTGCTTCGCCAGTGGTTGCAGTCGCGGTGTAATCGCAGAACAATTTATCCAGTGATTCACCGCGACTCGAAAAATAATAAGGATTTTAAGTCTCTCGCTCTTAGAGTGGAAAGTAAAACACATTTTTAAAACCTTACCTCCTCGGTTCATCCCCCAAAGTCTACGCCTCGCTGACGCAAACACAATCATTAAAAACAACATTAGTAGCGTTCTCATGTTCGTATGTTTGTTCGTGTCCAAATGGAGCCTTAAGGAAATTGGCTTGTTTTTTATACGGACAACTCGATAGGTTCCGTCGTTCGACCTATTTATAGCAGCTGGTCGTGATAAGAAATTTTATCAATATTTTTCTAGCGCTGTTTTTTTCCTCATTTGGTACGACTCGACACGTGTTATTCTTAACGATCGTAGCAATATCCACTTCCCCCGGACCTCTGTAATTCAGACGTATACTAAAGTCACTACATTCTTGTTTTATCTATTTGTTTGAGCTAAACAGAGTAATTGAAAATTTACCCAACACCTGAAAAGGGGTCATTGTACTCATCATTATGAACAACTTTTTCGATGGGACCAACCCTGAAATCATGAAAAAATATCAGCTGTTCATCCCCACAAAAATGCTACATAACAAGATCGTAATGTATGGATCAGCTGTTTATTTTTCTTGATTTCAGTGTCAAACTTTCAATGACCCTGTATATCTATCTAATTGTCTACGAGGAGCTGGTTAGAAGTTTTTTCATTACAGGTGCCATCGTGTTCACAAAAAAGAAAGAATTCAAAAAGAAAGTACATAAATTACAATTTGCATTTTCATTTATTAAGTTCAAGTCATTGCAATTTTTTGGTTTTGAAAATCTTAGTAAGCGCAGCCACAACCTCTGCCGGCCCAACCACCACGAAGACCGAGACCAGCAGCACCAAGAGCAGCGGGAGCGAAGGCGGCACCAGGACCGTAAGCACCAAGAGGAGCCATGGAGGCAGCCGGGGCAAAGGCAGCAGTCTCACTGATCATGGCGTTCCTGCCATTACCGCAGGCATGGTTGACGTAACCAGCACCAGCAGAAGACACCACACCTTCCACAGCAGCAGTACCCACGAACGGCAGCTCACCGATTACGGCAAGAGCTCCCTCGTAAACGTTGTCTGACGCCACGGAGAGACCGACGGGAGCGATGGCGGAGGCGCTGGAGACAGGCAGAGCGCCGCCACTGGTGGGGCTGAACTCCATGGCGGGGGCGTAGAGTCCATCGTAAGCCAGGCTTCTGCCTGCGTAGCCAGCGGCCAGTCCGTCGTAAGCCAGACCTCTGCCTGCGAAGCCAGCGCCCAGTCCATCATAAGCCAGGCCTGCGTAGCCAGCACCAGGGTAGCCGATTCCATCATATGCCCAAGCAGGAGCACCCAAGCCGCAAGGGGCGCCAAGTCCAGAGATATCAGCTACTGCAGCGCGGCTGGTGCATGTCTGTCCGAGTGCAGACTGGAATAATTATAATAACAGTTAATAATAATTATAATAAGTTTCATTTTACTTGTCAATTTTATGAAAAATAATTTTGCGAGGAATGTATTTCTTACCTTGACCAGGAGCGCCTGGGCGCAGAGGACGAGGATAGCTTTGACAGACATGATAGTTTGTTTCGAGTGCTGACACAAGAATGATGTTCAGTGCTGCTGTTGGTGGTTTTATACTCTATTATGTTATCAAGTTCCAAGAATATTGGTATGTAGGTGAGTGTAATTAATTAATAGCTTGTGCAAGTATGATAAGCTACACAATAATAACACTTTATGTTTTAATAAGATATTTCAGTCACGTTTTCCAATATTTCGTAACGGTTGTTAATATCAACAAGGAGCTGAGTATAAAATGTGACACCAGATCCTGTTTATCATTCAGTCTTCAGCTTCTCGTTGAACACAAACGAACATCAAACATGTCTCCCTTCGCTGTTGTGTTCCTCTGCATCCAAGCTTGCTTGGTCCAGGCAAGACTTATTTACTTGTTTATGTTTCATGCAAAAACTTATAAATTAAATTTTGCACAGCATCAGTTTTCTGGTTTTACGAATATCTTAAACGAATGTCGAATGTCTTTACTATTGTAGTCCGCTACAATCTTTTTTAAGTGCTTAAATGATCCTTATTATAATAATTATATTAATATAACTGAAAATTTTACTTCCAGTCCGCATTCGGCCAGACATGCACCAGCCGCGCTGCGGTAGCTGATATCTCTGGACTTGCTGGTCCCTATGGCTTGGCTGGTCCTTATGGCTTGGCCGCACCTGGTTTAGCTGCTCCTTGTGGACTGGCGGCTCCTGGTTTGGCCGCTCCTTTCGGTTTGGCTGGTCCTGGTCTGGCTGGCCCCTACGGATTGGCTTATGACGGACTCTACCCTGGTGCTGCCGGTTACGGTACCGGACTTGCCCCGTACGGCGGCGCCGGTGAAGGCAACGTGGCGGTCGCTGGTGAGCTGCCAGTCGCCGGTACTACCGCCGTCGCCGGTCAGGTCCCCATCATGGGCGCTGTGGGCTTCAGTGGTCCTGTGGCTGCTGCTGGTACCGTATCTATCGCCGGCAAATGCGCTTGCGGCTGCGGTGCCCCCAACAACTACTACTACTAGACAATGATGCATGTAACTTTTACTAAAAATAAATGACTCAGACCCATCAAATATTTGATTTATTTCTTCCTTGTCAGGCTGAAACACAAAATTAAATGACGTTATATCTGCCTAGCCTTATCACAAGCTCGTCGGCTTCCAGTCTAACTGGATGCGGCTAAATACTAGCATTTTACATGGAGCGACTGCCTATCTGACCTCTTCTACCCATTAACTGGGTAATACGATAAGTACCCTTTGGTTGACGACTGGTTGAAGACTGGCTGTCTGATTTTCGGGCATCTGACGACTCGCAACGCTTGTGAAAGATTCGCGTATGACGGCCGGGACCAACAGCTTAACGTGCTTTTTGAGGCACGGAACAATTCAGTGAAGACTAAGATAAAATGAAATAGTAAGAAAAAAGACGAAAGTAATATAATTATCCTAAAAAATCTTAAGGCTAGGTTTGCAGAAAAACTCAAAGCACTGGTCGTTCCTTGTTTAGTTCGGATGACAATATACTAAAATAATATTAACCTGATGCTGCATCCAGGATTGTTTGATCACGAGGGCACAGCTCAACTGTTAGTAGCACGGACAGAAGACTTCGCTTAAGGGGCCGTGGCACGAACTTAATATCGCCGCGACAATCCTCTCGCTTGTGGAGAAGTATACGTTTAATTCTAATACAATAAACTCTTGCTACAGCCAGAATTAATTCCTTATTAGCTTTTGCACGCGACTTCGTCCGTATAAATATAGGTTTTCGCAGAAAAAAAGTAGCAATGTCCTTCCTAGGGGTTCAAACTTACCTTGTACCAAATTTCATCAAAATATGTTCAGTGCTTTTGTCCGTAAAAGTGTAACAGATAGACAGACCGACAGACATAACTTATCCAAGAATCCTTCGTTGGATTAGTTTTAAATTTTATATTTATGTAGACCAAAAAAAAATCAAAACATAACATAAACATAACATCACGCCTGTAATCCCCGAATGGCTAGGCAGAGGTGTACCCATTAGTACACCCACATTTCGCCAGTTATGTTTTTAGTCCCATGTAATAGGGGGCGAGCCTATTGCCATCAACCGGGCACAAATCCAGACTCCGAGGCTGCTACTGAGAAATTCCTGATGGAAAAACCCAATAACACTTTGCCCGACCTGGGAATCGAACCCAAGACCTCATGCATAGCAGTCGCGCTTGCGACCACTAGACCAACGAGGCAGAAAATCAAAACAATCACACAAAAAATTCAAAACGTTAGCTATAAAGTATTTATTATAATTATCTTAAATGAAATATTATTTAATTTTATAATTTCATAAAAGCTTGAAGCAGGAGATGAGTTGAGGAGAGGTTGTCATCCTAACGCAAAAAAGTCTTAAGTATTTTAGAAAATTTTAATTTAAATTGTTCTATTTTAAGTCAGTTTTATTAAGTACTTTTTAGCAAAAGCTTGTTAAAATAAGATATTTTTATAGTTAAATATACCTATATTATAAAACATAAAACTTGAATTATTCTTTGTGCAGTAGATAATGAAAAGTGTGCTATATTTTCAAAACGTTGGAATAACACCATCATCTATTTCTCAATTAGAATGTTAGAATGTAATAATATGGTTCCCCAAGGCTATAATTATCTTATATTCAATCAGTTTTAGTGTTACTTTTTATTTAAGTATCAGAGATTTTAAAGTAAATGGTTCGTGATTTGTTAAATTGGGTCCGTTAAGTAGGTAGTATTAAATAAAAATAATATATAAGAACATTTAAAGAATTACATAACAGTGACAAGACGTCAGAAATTCATTTGCAATATTTGAGGTAGAAATGAAAGTACGAAAAATATTTATGCATATTCATTTATTTGGTGAAGAAAATCTTTTTTGTTGGAATGCGTTCTTAGATGCCGCAACCGCAACCTCTGCCGGCCCAACCACCACGAAGACCGAGACCAGCAGCACCAAAGCCAGCGGGAGCGAAGGCGGCACCAGGACCGTAAGCACCAAGAGGAGCCATGGAGGCAGCCGGGGCAAAGGCAGCAGTCTCAATGATCATGGCGTTCCTGCCATTACCGCAGGCATGGTTGACGTAACCAGCACCAGCAGAAGGCACCACACCTTCCACAGCAGCAGTACCCACGAACGGCAGCTCACCAACCACAGCCAGGATACCCTCGTAAACGTTGTCTGATGCCACGGAGAGACCGACGGGAGCGATGGCGGAGGCGCTGGAGACAGGCAGAGCGCCGCCACTGGTGGGGCTGAACTCCATGGCGGGGGCGTAGAGTCCATCGTAAGCCAGGCTTCTGCCTGCGTATCCAGCAGCCAATCCATCGTAAGCCAGACCTCTGCCCGCGAAGCCAGCACCAGGGTAGCCGATTCCATCATATGCCCAAGCAGGAGCACCCAAGCCGCAGGGGGCGGCAAATCCAGAGATGTCAGCTACTGCAGCGCGGCTGGTGCATGTCTGTCCGAGTGCAGACTGCAAACAAATAAAGTTCAAATTAGCATCTCAATATAACAAGTTGAATATATCTTTCATGGTTTACAATAAAAAAAAAAGAATGTCATAAATATGTTTTCTTACCTTGACCAGGAGCGCCTGGGCGCAGAGGACGAGGATAGCTTTGACAGACATGATAGTTAGTTTCGAGTGCTGACACAAGAATGATGTTCAAATTGGCTGCAGGTCGTTTTATACTAAATTTTGTTATCAGTTTCTAAGAATATAAATGAATTAATAGGTGAGTGTAATTAGTTGGTAAACTTGTGAAACCTGATAAGCCTACAATAATTGAACAACAAAGAAATGCACAATACTTGTGTTCATTAAACGATTTTTCAAACTTTACGAAATCAAAACTTCGTGTTTGATAACAACAATATGTCAAGTATAAAAGCACGGTCACTGATGCAGCTCATCATCCAGTCTTCAGCTTCTCGTTGAACACAAACGAACATCAAACATGTCTCCCTTCGCTGTTGTGTTCCTCTGCATCCAAGCTTGCTTGGTCCAGGTAACAAATATTTAAGTACTGCTTTGTGTTTCTTGTAAAAACTACTGTATACTATAAAACTACTGTGTTCACTAGCCTTAACGATATCTTAAAGAATAATTACAGTCTGCTACTTTTATATTTAGGAGTATGTGCTGAACTAATCCTTACTTTACTTGCAGTCCGCATTCGGCCAGACATGCACCAGCCGCGCTGCGGTAGCTGATATCTCTGGACTTGCTGGTCCCTATGGCTTGGCTGGTCCTTATGGCTTGGCCGCACCTGGTTTAGCTGCTCCTTGTGGACTGGCGGCTCCTGGTTTGGCCGCTCCTTTCGGTTTGGCTGGTCCTGGTCTAGCTGGCCCCTACGGATTGGCTTCTGGTTTGGCTTACGATGGACTCTACCCTGGTGCTGCCGGTTACGGTACCGGACTTGCCCCGTACGGCGGCGCCGGTGAAGGCAACGTGGCGGTCGCTGGTGAGCTGCCAGTCGCCGGTACTACCGCCGTCGCCGGTCAGGTCCCCATCATGGGCGCCGTGGGCTTCAGTGGTCCTGTGGCTGCTGCTGGTGCCGTGTCTATCGCCGGCCAGTGCGCTTGCGGCTGCGGTGCCCCCAACAACTACTACTACTAGACAATGACGCATGTAACTTTCACTAAAATTAAATGATACATCTATCAAATATTTGATTTACTTTTTCCTCGTCAGGCCAAAACCATTATTTTTTTTTTTTATATTTTTATTTGATTATTTACATTACTAAGTATATGTATACTTATAAATGGTTGTAAATATTCAACACAAAAATAAGTAATAAAAATAAAATAAAAAACATCAAAAATATTTATAAAGACACAATAACAATTCTGAAACAACAGTTCTAAAAAAAAACGTTTAACTCTAATAAATTGAATCTGCATAAATTTCCTATTAACTACCAAAGGAGATTCTTATAGAATAGGTACTACAGAATATTCAAGAACTAACCAGAATATTTTTATTTAGCAGTACCAATGGTTATTCACCAACAATATAAAACTTTCGGATATTTCGGTTACCGCCGTGGCATCCTGGTCTTCTACTATAGGGTATGCGACAGTGCCGTGATGGCAGACCAGATACGGGTTTACGGTGACATGTCCGCCCATAGAATGACCTGTACGGTAGTGCTCTCTTGCTAGGAATTTTTGATTTAGGTGGTGATGTACGTGTCCATATCCCTTCGATTGCAGAAGCAGGCTTTTTGGCTTTTTTCACACACATAAAAAGATTATTCTTTTTCCGAACGATCGGTCGGAAATGGACAGACCTAAAATCTGAAAAAAAAAGGTGAAAATATTATTTTTGATACTGGTCTCGTCGTCGCATGCGCAACTGACGAGTGTGTGCTCCTGTGTTATCATGTTATTGGATAGTGAACAATTGAGCGGCTGTTGGGGAGATTAAAAAACATTGGTATTAGAAGAAACTATCGCTGTCGCTCTGCTAGCCTCGGCGTGCGAAAAAGACACGAGCAGTACCATAATCCTGCCGGGGTTGCGGGACGTCTTAACAGGATACCGTGGCCCCGGAACGTAAAGGGCAAGAGAAGGAACAGGGTGGTTTTTTAGTCAGTAAAAGTCTGACAGTCCCTTCCGCCCCGCCTAGGGCGGAAGGAGTCATTTGATGATTTTTACCACCTCAAAAAAAAAAAAAGCAGTACCACCACAAACTCTTATCGCGATCCAATTTAGGACCTAAACTGAACTATTCCTCAAATTCGTACCATGACGTCAATATAACAATTCAATAAAGGCCATTCCATCTGACAGCGATCTTCTTCTTTCGGTTTTTTATTGTATTTAGTACTATGACGTCCTTAGCAGCTCAACCCAAACGCTTTACTGTAAATTGATTTAATTTTACTTTTTCTCTATCCTAAACTGTTTCAACGATTCAAATGCCGCTGAGCGAATTGGACACGGTGATACGAATTTGAGCGATGCAGTTTAAAAACTTCAACTGAAATGAATTACATTTGAATCGTTTTTAATTAGATCATAGTACGCCTACTGTAGATCCGACTGAACTGAGGCCGCACAGAGTCAGGCACTTTTGAATTGTCAAGGAGTCGGTCAGTTAGTCAGAAAGTTGAAGCTAAAGTATAATAGAACATAATATAATAATAATGAGGAACAAATTATAATGATAAGGATTGTTAGTTTAAGGGCGCTCTTAGAGTCGAAAGTAAAACACATTTTGTAAACCTTACCTCCTCGATTCCTCCCCCCATGTCTACGCTTCGCTGATGCAAACACAATCAATAAAAACAATATAAATATCGTTCTCATGTTCGTATGTTTGTTCGTGTCCACTGCTTACAATGATTCGTAGATGTTTGATCCAAAAATAGCGCCTTAAGGAAATTGGCTTGTTTATTATATGGACAATTTGATAGGTTCGCGTGTTTCGATCTAAATACACTTCTCAACCAAATCTAGGGAACTAGCGTATTTAAGTATTTATTTCATCCGTAATATTTTTTTTAACAAAGATTGTCAGAAGACGCGTAATTTACTACTGATTTAATTTGTTTAGTTTATTAATAACCATGTCAAAGAAATATTCAATCTTAAATACATACATACATATCATAACGACTGTAATCCACGAAGGATTAGGCAGAGGTGTACCCATTAGTACACCCACATTTCGCCAGTTATGTTTTTAGTCCCATGTAATAGGGGGTGAGCCTATTGCCATCAACCGGGCACAAATACAGACTACGAGGCTAAATTCCTGATGAAAAAAACCGAATAACACTTTGCCCGACCTGGGAATCGAACCCAAGACCTCATGCACAGCAGTCGCGCTTGCGACCACTAGACCAACGAGGCAGTCAATCTAAAATATTGCCTAAAATTTTAGTGCTAAGTTTATCCCTTATTATTCCAAAATGCGCCAACATTTTGTTTAAGTTTTTTCATTTATTTAATACAGTTTTTAATCTACATTTACAATTATGAATGGCGTGTACTTATTCTAGAGAATTTTCTTAAATAAGTTGATGTAGTTGGCGTGTTCCCTAGACTCTGTTTAGAAGTGTACATTTAATATATTTAGCTATATCTTTATATTAGAGCTGTTTTTTTCCTCATTTGGTACGGCTCGACACATGTTGTTCTTTATGATCGTAGCGATATCCCCTTCCCCCGGACCTCAGCAGTTCAGATGTGTTTTAAATTCACCGCATTCTTGTATTACCAACTTGTTTTTTGAAAATTCTAGTAAAATAGAAGTGACACAACAAAATTGAAAAGCATATTATGTCAGATGTTTTCCTAACTATATACAAATAACTTTCAGAATTAATAAAAATAAAGTACATAAATTACAATTTGCATTTTCCTTTATTAAGTTCACCTAGTCATCACAATTCTTGTTTAAAAACTCTTAGTAAGCGCAGCCACAACCTCTGCCGGCCCAACCACCACGAAGACCGAGACCAGGAGCACCAAGAGCTGCGGGAGCGAAGGCGGCACCAGGACCGTACGCACCAAGAGGAGCCATGGAGGCAGCCGGGGCAAAGGCAGCAGTCTCACTGATCATGGCGTTCCTGCCATTACCGCAGGCATGGTTGACGTAACCAGCACCAGCAGAAGGCACCACACCTTCCACAGCAGCAGTACCCACGAACGGCAGCTCACCGATTACGGCAAGAGCTCCCTCGTAAACGTTGTCTGACGCCACGGAGAGACCGACGGGAGCGATGGCGGAGGCGCTGGAGACAGGCAGAGCGCCGCCACTGGTGGGGCTGAACTCCATGGCGGGGGCGTAGAGTCCATCGTAAGCCAGGCTTCTGCCTGCGTATCCAGCGGCAAATCCATCGTAAGCCAGACCTCTGCCCGCAAAGCCAGCACCAGGGTAGCCGATTCCATCATATGCCCAAGCAGGAGCACCCATGCCGCAGGGGGCGCCAAGTCCAGAGATGTCAACTACTGCAGCGCGGCTGGTGCATGTCTGTCCGAGTGCAGACTGCAAACAAATAAAGTTCAAATTAGCATCTCAATATAACAAGTTGAATATATCTTTCATGGTTTACAATAAAAAAAAAAAGAATGTCATAAATATGTTTTCTTACCTTGAGCAGGAGCGCCTGGGCGCAGAGGACGAGGATAGCTTTGACAGACATGATTGTTTGTTTCGAGTGCTGACACAAGAATGATGTTCAAATTGGCTGCAGGTCGTTTTATACTAAATTTTGTTATCAGTTTCTAAGAATATAAATGAATTAATAGGTGAGTGTAATTAGTTGGTAAACTTGTGAAACCTGATAAACCTACAATTGAACAACAAAGAAATGCACAATACTTGTGTTAATTAAACGATTTTTCAAACTTTACGAAATCAAAACTTCGTGTTTGATAACAACAACATGTCAAGTATAAAAGCACGGTCACCGATGCAGCTCATCATCCAGTCTTCAGCTTCTCGTTGAACACAAACGAACATCAAACATGTCTCCCTTCGCTGTTGTGTTCCTCTGCATCCAAGCTTGCTTGGTCCAGGTAACAAATATTTAAGTACTGGTTTGTGTTTCTTGTAAAAACTACTGTATACTATAAAACTACTGTGTTCACTAGCCTTAACGATATCTTAAAGAATAATTACAGTCTGCTACTTTTATATTTAGAAGTATGTGCTGAACTAATCCTTACTTTACTTGCAGTCCGCATTCGGCCAGACATGCACCAGCCGCGCTGCGGTAGCTGATATCTCTGGACTTGCTGGTCCCTATGGCTTGGCTGGTCCTTATGGCTTGGCCGCACCTGGTTTAGCTGCTCCTTGTGGAATGGCGGCTCCTGGTTTGGCCGCTCCTTTCGGTTTGGCTGGTCCTGGTCTGGCTGGCCCCTACGGATTGGCTTCTGGTTTGGCTTATGACGGACTCTACCCTGGTGCTGCCGGTTACGGTACCGGACTTGCCCCGTACGGCGGCGCCGGTGAAGGCAACGTGGCGGTCGCTGGTGAGCTGCCAGTCGCCGGTACTACCGCCGTCGCCGGTCAGGTCCCCATCATGGGCGCCGTGGGCTTCAGTGGTCCTGTGGCTGCTGCTGGTGCCGTGTCTATCGCTGGCCAGTGCGCTTGCGGCTGCGGTGCCCCCAACAACTACTACTACTAGACAATGACGCATGTAACTTTCACTATAATTAAATGATACATCTATCAAATATTTGATTTACTTTTTCCTCGTCAGGCCGAAACCAGGATTATTTTTTTTATATTTTTATTTGATTATTTACATTACTAAGTATATGTATACTTATAAATGGTTGTAAATATTCAACACAAAAATAAGTAATAAAAATAAAAACATCAAAAATATTTATAAAGACACAATAATAATTCTGAAACAACAGTTCTAAAAAAAAACGTTTAACTCAAATAAATTGAATCTACATAAATTTCCTATTAACTACCAAAGGAGATTCTTATAGAATAGGTACTACAGAATATTCAAGAACTAACCAGAATATTTTTATTTAGCAGTAGGCACAAATGGTTATTCACCAACAATATAAAACTTTCGGATATTTCAGTTACCGCCGTGGCAACCTGGTCTTCTTCTATAGGGTATGCGACAGTGCCGTGATGGCCCATAGAATGGCCTGTACGGTAGTGCTCTTTGCATTTTTGATTTAGGTGGTGATGAACGTCTCCATATCACTTCCATTACAGAAGCAGGCATTTTGGCTCTTTTCCAGAATATAGCAACATTTTTCTTTCTCCGAACGATCGGTCGGAAATGGACAGACCTAAAATCTGAAAAAAAAAAGGTTAAAATATTATTTTTGATACTGGTCTCGTCGTCGCATGCGCAACTGATGAGTGTGGGCTTCTGCGTTATCATGATATGGGATAGCGAACAATTGGGCGGCTGTTGGGGATATTAAAAAACATTGGTATTAGAAGAAACTATCGCTGTCGCTCTGCTAGCCTCGGCGTGCGAAAAAGACACCAGCAGTACCACCACAAATTCTTATCGCGATCCAATTTAGGACCTAAACTGAACTATTCCGCAAATTCGTACCATGACGTCAAAATAACAATTCAATAAAGGCCATTCCATCTTTCGATTTTTTTTAACTTAGTTCTATGACGTCCTTATACTATAGCAGTTCAACCCAAACGCTTTACTGTAAATTGATTTAATTTTACTTTTTCTCTATCCTAAACTGTTTCAGCGATTCAAATGCCGCTGAGCGAATTGGACGTAATGATACGATTTTGAGCGATGCAGTTTAAGAACTTCAGCTGAAATGTCTTACATTTGAATCGTTTTTAATTAGATCATGGTACGCACTGTAGATCCGACTGAACTGAGGCCGCACACAGTCATTAACAGGCACTTTTGAATTGTCAAGGAGTCGGTCAGTTAGTCAGAAAGTTGAAGCTAAAGTATAATAGAACATAATATAATAATAATGAGGAACAAATTATAATGATAACGATTGTTAGTTTAAGGGCGCTCTTAGAGTCGAAAGTAAAACACATTTTGTAAACCTTACCTCCTCGATTCCTCCCCCCATGTCTACGCTTAGCTGATGCAAACACAATCAATAAAAACAATATAAATATCGTTCTCATGTCCGTATGTTTGTTCGTGTCCACTGCTTGCAATGATTCGCAGATGTTTGAACCAAAAATGGAGCCTTAAGGAAATTGGCTTGTTTATTATATGGACAATTTGATAGGTTCGCGTGTTTCGATCTAAATACAGTTCTCAACCGAATATAGGGAAGAAGCGTATTTAAGTATTTATTTCATCCGTAATATTTTTTTTAACAAAGATTGTCAAAGGCGCTTAATTTACTACTGATTTAATTAGTTTAGTTTATTAATAACAATGTCAAAGAAATATTCAATCTTAAATACATACATACATATCATAACGACTGTAATCCACGAAGGATTAGGCAGAGGTGTACCCATTAGTGCACCCACATTTCGCCAGTTATGTTTTTAGTCCCATGTAATAGGGGGTGAGCCTATTGCCATCAACCGGGCACAAATACAGACTACGAGGCTACTACTGAGAAATTCCTGATGGAAAAAATGGAATAACACTTTGCCCGACTTGGGAGTCGAACCCAAGACCTCATGCACAGCAGTCGCGCTTGCGACCACTAGACCAACGAGGCAGTCAATCTAAAATATTGCCTAAAATTTAAGTGCCAACTTTATCCCTTATTATTCCAAAATGCGCCAACATTTTGTTTAAGTTTTTTCATTTATTTAATACAGTTTTTAATCTACATTTACAATTATGAATGGCGTCTACTTATTCTAGAGAATTTTCTTAAATAAGTTGATGTAGTTGGCGTGTTCCCTAGACTCTGTTGAGAAGTGTACGTTTAATATATTTAGCTATTTCTTTATATTAGCGCTGTTTTTTTCCTCATTTGGTACGGCTCGACACATGTTGTTCTTTATGATCGTAGCGATATCCCCTTCCCCCGGACCTCTGCAGTTCAGATGTGTTTTAAAGTCACCACATTCTTGTATTAACAACTTGTTTTTTGAAAATTCTAGTAAAAATAGGAGTGACACAACAAAATTGATAAGCATATTATGTCAGATGTCTTCCTAACTATATACGAATAACTTTCAGAATTTAAAAAAATAAAGTACATAAATTACAATTTGCATTTTCATTTATTAAGTTCACCTAGTCATCACAATTCTTGTTTAAAAAATCTTAGTAAGCGCAGCCACAACCTCTGCCGGCCCAACCACCACGAAGACCGAGACCAGCAGCACCAAGAGCAGCGGGAGCGAAGGCGGCACCAGGACCGTAAGCACCAAGAGGAGCCATGGAGGCAGCCGGGGCAAAGGCAGCAGTCTCACTGATCATGGCGTTCCTGCCATTACCGCAGGCATGGTTGACGTAACCAGCACCAGCAGAAGGCACCACACCTTCCACAGCAGCAGTACCCACGAACGGCAGCTCACCGATTACGGCAAGAGCTCCCTCGTAAACGTTGTCTGACGCCACGGAGAGACCGACGGGAGCGATGGCGGAGGCGCTGGAGACAGGCAGAGCGCCGCCACTGGTGGGGCTGAACTCCATGGCGGGTGCGTAGAGTCCATCGTAAGCCAGGCTTCTGCCTGCGTAGCCAGCGGCCAGTCCATCGTAAGCCAGACCTCTGCCTGCGAAGCCAGCGCCCAGTCCATCATAAGCCAGGCCTGCGTAGCCAGCACCAGGGTAGCCGATTCCATCATATGCCCAAGCAGAACCAGTCAAACCGCAAGGAGCGCCCAAGCCGTAGGGAGAGATGTCAGCTACCGCAGCGCGGCTGGTGCATGTCTGTCCGAGTGCAGACTGCAAACAAATAAAGTTCAAATTAGCATCTAAATGTAACAAGTTGAATATATCTTTCATGGTTTACAATTAAAAAAATAATGTAATAAATATGTTATCTTACCTTGACCAGGAGCGCCTGGGCGCAGAGGACGAGGATAGCTTTGACAGACATGATAGTTTGTTTCGAGTGCTGACACAAGAATGATGTTCTAAGTGGCTGCAGGTCGTTTTATACTAAATTGTGTTATCAATTTCCAAGAATATAAATGAATTAATAGGTGAGTGTAATTAGTTGGTAAACTTGTGAAACCTGATAAGCCTACAATTGAACAACAAAGAAATGCACAATACTTGTGTTCATTAAACGATTTTCAAACTTTACGAAATCAAAACTTCGTGTTTGATAACTACAACTTGTCAAGTATAAAAGCACGGTCACCGATGCAGCTCATCATCCAGTCTTCAGCTTCTCGTTGAACACAAACGAACATCAAACATGTCTCCCTTCGCTGTTGTGTTCCTCTGCATCCAAGCTTGCTTGGTCCAGGTAAGAAATCTTTTGCTTATTGATGTTTCATGTAAACACTTACAATTTTGGTTTTGCACTCCATCAGTTTTCTATTTTTAAGGACATCTTAAGGACTAGTTGTTTTACAATTGCAGTCTGCTACATTTAATGTGTATGTTCTAAATCGATCCTTACTTTACTTGCAGTCCGCATTCGGCCAGACATGCACCAGTCGTGCTGCGGTAGCTGATATCTCTGCACTTGCTGGTCCCTATGGCTTGGCTGGTCCTTATGGCTTGGCCGCACCTGGTTTAGCTGCTCCTTGTGGACTGGCGGCTCCTGGTTTGGCCGCTCCTTTCGGTTTGGCTGGTCCTGGTCTGGCTGGTCCCTACGGATTGGCTTCTGGTTTGGCTTACGACGGACTCTACCCTGGTGCTGCCGGTTACGGTACCGGACTTGCCCCGTACGGCGGCGCCGGTGAAGGCAACGTGGCGGTCGCTGGTGAGCTGCCAGTCGCCGGTACTACCGCCGTCGCCGGTCAGGTCCCCATCATGGGCGCCGTGGGCTTCAGTGGTCCTGTGGCTGCTGCTGGTGCCGTGTCTATAACTGGCAAATGCGCTTGCGGTTGTGGTGCCCCCTACGACTTATACTACTAGATACAAAACATCTTTTCTGAAAATAAACGAGATTATAAGATGTAAATGTTTGAAGTTTTTATGTTTATCTTCCCTCATTTATAACACAGATTTCTCTTAAGTAACTTGCTACTAAACCAACATTCAAGCGTAAATAATAAAAACCATTAAACATAAACAAAATCAAAGCGCAATTACCAAAGCTCTGTAATCAACAGAATCGCAAGTTTATCTAAACATAATACAACAACATCTTTAAAACTTTAAATGTATTATATTATGAGACCGTCCGCATGTTTTGAACCTTACCGCAATATACTCACTATTGTGTAAAATATTATATGTATCGCCGTTTCTTACCTAAATAAACTATTTACATGCCTCATATTCCATCTGATGCACGTGCATTTTCTATTTATTTCAGATTCAAATTCAAATTGTTTATTGTGGTACACAGGTAAAAATATGGTGTTACAGTTTATAAAGTGAAGTACATCTATGACCCGCCTTTAGGCATACAGTAATTTAAAGACTTATGTAACATTAGTCAATAATTTAATAGTAGTTAAGTTAGTCAATAATATCAATATTTTAAAAGAGTCAATAATTGAATAGTAAAGGATAAATAGTCAATAATTGGTTAATATTTAAAACAATAGGCAATAGTTTAATAATATAAAACTGAAACTAACGATTACGGAGTAAATTTAAAATCTGTCATTTAAGTACTCATTTACAGAGTAAACCTTCTCATATAAAAGTTTTGGTAAAGCTTTTTTGAATTCAAGTATTTCATTTTATTCTCTTATTTCAATAGGAAGCTTATTATAGATTTTAGGTGCCATTCCAAGAAGATTTTTTGAAAATAATGCAGTTTTGTGTGGAACGGTACATATCTCTTTGTTGCGATTATATTTTACTAGTATTTATTTTACTTTTATAACAACGTTTAACTGAGACTAATTTTATTACGATAATATAATTATACCATCTTTCTAGTCCATATTTCCACAAACGATACCATGTCTGAAAACCTTTTGGAAGGCTCAACTATGTAGGAAGATTGAATTCTTTTTTTGTCATTTCTTTTTTCGTCTTTTTTTTTACTTAAATCACATTCAAAAGTGCCTAGGTCTAATTGAACTTGAAATGAAAACATAAAGATTAACATTTTGCTACCATTTTTTTTCCCTTTAAACTAAGTTTTGGTAATTAAGCGATAAGACGGAAAGTTGTTTTTATCGATCGAAGACTCCTAACAGTATGCTGTTATCCTAACAGTATGCTGTTAGGATTGAAAAGTAATAAAAGTTTAAAAAATAACACAAAAAGAGAAAATCAACAAAATCTGATGCATTGAAGAATATTCTGAAAAAATATTAAAAATCTAGCTCCTAAACCACAACTAACGTAGATTATGGGGGTGATTTGGATAACCTAGGAGAGAGGCTTCCAAAATGTTCTGTTGGTCGTCCTTATCTGGGCCACTACATACACAATGAAATTGGTGCCGATTCCCTTGGTCATAAACTAAAATTAGACGATTTCCAACTTTTTCTGTCCAATAACACAAGAAAGAGACTAATGTAAAATTAATAAGAGCTTTCAAATTTAGTCAATCTGATACATCCATACAGTTATAGTTGACATCTTAAAACGTGTGGATTAAAAATACGGATAAGTTCAAGGCAAAACTAATTTGACATCGCTAACTTAGTTCTTTAATGTCACGGAATGTCACCGTCCTTTCCTTTCGCTGAATGTTTAGAGAATTGACATCTCTTACTAGAGATGTCAATTCAAATTTAGTCTAGTTTGTGAACAAGGGAATCGGCACCATTGACTAACTATATTTGTGCCTATCTACAAAATGTCATCGATTTACCAAAATATATTCAGGTATATCCTCTTAGTGGCTATTTAAATTTTGTAACTCCTGTGGTATTTTAACTGCTAATTTTTTTCTGGTTTTGTCATGTCATGTGTGATAACAAAATAAAGTACTAAAAGAGACACTTCCAAAAATATGGCTTACGTAGGAATTAAAGAAAAAAATAAATAAACAACTGCATTATTAAACTAAAAAGTTCTAAACTAAATTATTTTTGAAGCAGTTTGCTGGTGTAATCCGATCTGATGCTGTACTAAAGTAACAGCTGCCAACTGCAACAGTCATCTTGTTGTTTCGAACCTTTTAGGTATTTATTTACAGTTGCATTCAGCTTGAGACGATTTTTAAAACGTTGCTTATTGTAAAAGTGCTTCAAGCTATTCTATATTTGTTGCGGGAAGTCTTAACAGGATACCGTGGCCCCGGAACGTAAAGGGCAACAGAAGGAACAGGGTGGTTTTTTAGTCAGTAACAGCCTGACAGTCCCTTCCACCCCACCCAGGGCGGAAGGAGTCATTTGATGATTTTTACCACCTAAAAAAAAAGCCACTCTATATTTCCAATAAAAAGGATAGGGAATAAAATAATAAATTAATAAAAATGGGAATATAGTAATATAAAATTTCGTTTATTGAATACCAAACAAAAATATAAAACAGGTTTTAATTAAACTCTTAGTAAGCACAGCCGCATCCTCTGCCGGCGATACCACGGTAGCCGAGCGCTGAAGCACCAAATCCGGGTGCAAAGGCAGCAGGACCGAAGGAAGAAGCAGGGGTGTAGGCACCAATAGGGCCATACGCACCAGCCGGACCAAAGGCAGAAGTCTCACTGATCATGGCGTTCCTGCCATTACCACAGGCGTGGTTAACGGCACCAGCACCAGCAGAAGGCACCACACCATCGACAGCAACGGTACCCACGAAAGGCATCTCACCACCCACAGCCAGAGCACCCTCATAAGCGTTGTCAGACGCTACAGCAAGGCCAGTAGGGGCGACAGCCGAGGCACTGGAGACGGGGAGAGCACCGCCGCTTGTGGGGGTAATTTCAATGGTGTCGAAGGCAGAACCGTAACCCAGTCCGTCGCAGGCCAATCCTCTTCCTGTCCATGCAGCATCACCGTATGGCAGAGCATCGTATGCCATGACGGGAGCCGCGAAACCAGGAGCCATCAGTCTATCGTAAGCGAATGCGTTGGCACCGAAGGCTGAACCAGCCAAACCGGGGCCATAAAGTCCATCGTAAGCCAGACCAGGAGCTCCGTATGTTGCTACTGAAGCAGGGGTGGAAGTACCACTGAGAGCAGACTGTAAGTAAAAAAGTTAAGTAAGTAACTAATGAATTGAAAAAGTCACACTGGTGCTTGCTCGGAATCGAACAAACAACCCACCATGATACCTGCACTAAAAAAATTATATAGGTCTGAAAACACCAATCTGTATTGAGCAGGCGTGATGTTTAATGCTCGTGCCTTCTCTATATGGGAAAAGGCCTTTAGCTCTGCAGTGGGACAGTAATAGGCTGGTATTATAGAAATAACTAATGGCGGTTTAATTTTACCATTAATGAATAAAGTATCTAGTCTTTCACTGCAAAACAGTTTAAGTAATCCAATATTTAATCCATGCAATTAATATAAAACTTGAATGGAGAACAGCAAAAGGCATCACATGAGGTACAAAAGAAAATAATTCGTAGAAGAATCTATCTGAACTTACCATAGCATTTAAGCCATTTCCGCAACCATGGTTGATAGCACCAGATCCAGCAGTAGCCAACAAACCATCCAAACCAGTAGTACCCACGAACGGCAGCTCACCAGCCACACTCAAAGCACCCTCATACACATTCTCCGACACGATGGAAAGGCCAACTGGTGCAATAGCAGATGAGCTGGTAACAGGCAAAGCTCCACCACTGGTAGCAGTGAATTCCATAGCAGGAGAGTAGAATCCATCATAAGCTAATCCTCTGCCTGCACAGCCAGCACCAGGGTATGCTAGACCATCGAAAGCCCGAGCAGGAGAGCCAGCGAAACCAGGGTTAAAAGCGCCAGCATATCCGAATGGGGAGCCGATTCCTGATGCATCGATCGCGGCACGGCTGGTGCATGTCTGGCCGAATGCGGACTGAAATATAAAACAAGATTGTAAGTTTAGATGTTCTTGGGTATCGAATGAAATCAAAAGTATAAAAGAAAAATCAATTTTCTAAATTAAGGCTAAATTAGACAAGTCAGCAAAAATGCTAACAGTGTGTTTTGAGTAAAGTTACACAAGAGAAAATGCTACTTCGCAAAAAACTCTTTAACCTAAATAAACCTAGAACTTCATTTGACTAAAAATAAACATTTGACGAAGTGTCAAAAGGGATTAACAATACTAATAACAAATCGCACTCTGGTTATACTTTAGTGATCTTTTGAATTTTAATTCAACTAATGATCTGCTTGCTGATGAATGGACGAAGATTTTCTTTCGTGTAATTGTTGAAAGGGTTGTTTTTTTTGTTCTGTTGTTTTAAATGTGTAGGTACTCGTATTTTTTCTTTTTTATATAAGTATTTTCCTTTCTTCTGTTTTAAGTTTTATATCTTTACTAATTGTTATTGGATAGTAAAAAATATACATGTCTTACCTGGATGAGGAGCGCCTGAGCGCAGAGAACGAGGATAACCTTGGCTGCCATTTCAAGGAATGTAGTTGGTACTGCTGCAAACGCTGACAATTGAATACTTTCCGTCCCACCTCCCAAAGACTTTATACCAACCCACAAAGTAATTTTCCAGGAAACATTGGTATGTAGGTAATTAAAATTGTCGTAAGTGAACGATAAGCCTTATTTTGAAACTTAATAAGTAAGCATAAACTTATTAAGACATGGTTAATTGGTAACGACAAGATGACGAAACGAAATTTTTTAAAGTTGATAAGAAAATATGTTTAGTATAAAAGTGTAATGGATTAGAAGTGAATTATTCAGTGTTCAGCTTACGTTGAAAACATCAAACATGTCTTCCTTCACTGTTCTGTTGCTCTGCATCCAAGCTTGCTTGCTCCAGGTGAGGAATTACTGCCTAAGTCTTTCTTCTCGAATTAAACTTTTCTTGTATTTTTCTTTTCTTTCTATGAAAATAATTAATTTTGCCTTTAAACATTACGCCTGTAATCACCGAAGCGTTGGGCAGAGGTGTACCCATTAATTTCTTAATTTATAGCACTTTGTACCTCTAGATACATCTTCTTTTTATTTTTATATTTTAATGTATAAAAGTAAAGACCCATACAAATTATAGTGCAACAATTTTTAAAAGAATATTTACAAAGTCTCTTGCCTATTCCTTTCTTCATACGAAACTGCCTGGAAGTGGCAATAATTATAATACTAGCTTTCGCCCGCGGCTTCGCTCACGTAAAATTAGAATTTGCCAATCAATTCGGGTTGTACTCTGCTTGAGTGCATGAGTGAACCCTTCATTTTCTGACACCCTATTATTATATATATTTTTCTCTTGTGTCATGAAATTCAAAAGCTTCTTTTGATGGTTTAAGTAATTGAAATAAATGAATCGACTTTGACTTAATGTTTTTCGATTAAGGTTTCATTTTCTTTTTGCAGAATGTATTCAGCCAGACCTGCCTCGGCGCTTACGGGCCGGCGATCGCTCCAGCTTTAGCGTCTCCCGCTTGGGCTTATGATGGACTCGCGTACCCCGGCGCTGGCTTCGCTGGCGCATACCCCGGAGCTGGCTTCGCTGGCGCTTACCCCGCTGCCGGTTGTGGTGCTGGACTAGCCCCGTACGGCGGCGCCGGTGAAGGCAACGTGGCGGTCGCTGGTGAGCTGCCAGTCGCCGGTACTACCGCCGTCGCCGGTCAGGTCCCCATCATGGGCGCTGTGGGCTTCAGTGGTCCTGTGGCTGCTGCTGGTACCGTGTCTATCGCCGGCCAGTGCGCTTGCGGCTGCGGTGCCCCCAACAACTACTACTACTAGGGAGCATCTTTACATCGTTTTGGAGTAATTGATTCATAAATAAATAAATAGTTTCAGTAAATATATGTTATTTTTTACTTACCCTAAGGCGATACAAATCATAACAACATTTAATGTATAATTTTGACAGAACCATAAAAATTACATCAGCCTATTATTGTCCCACTACAGGGCACAGGCACAGATCACTACGCTTCCTCAAGGCGGATCTCAAGTTTCCTCACGATGTTTTCTTTCACCGATGTCAGTGATGTCTAAGATAAACTTAAAAGTAAACCCTATGCACCGCGTGCAGTGATCGTTCATAAAATTCACTTTTAATCTATTCTACTATTTATTTTGTCATTTGCGTGTTTATTTATAGTTTTCCTTATTTATGAGACTTGCAACGCCATCTAGTAGTGAAGTTCGATACGACAAACAATTTCAATGCGACTCACATGACACATCACTCAATACATTCGATTTTATGAAAAGGAGTTACGTTTCAAACATTTAAAAATGGAATACAATAACTATTTCAATTTGAGAAATATAGACAAATAAAAACAAAGTCGCAATCTGAATCTTAAATCATGAATATCAAAACCCAGTATGCTTAAAACAAGTTTATTTCAATAAGTCTTAGTAATCAATTTATTATTAATCAGTAATGACTGCAACCACATCCGTGACTAATAAGGCTACTATAACCATGGCTTGGTGCAAGACTAGCTGCAGGAGGAGTTAAAGATGTTAATCCAGAACCGTATCCTGCTACTCCAGGAGGTAACGCAGCAGTGGAAGGAGCAATACTCTCAATAGCAGTAAGTCCGTTACCGCAGCTGTAGCTGACGCCGCCAGCACCAGCACTGGGCAACACGCCTTCCAAAGCCACAGTACTCAGGAACGGCAGCTCACCAGCCACGGACAGAGCACCCTCATACACGTTCTCAGACGAAACGGAGAGGCCACTGGGAGCGATAGCAGAGACGCTGGAGACAGGCAGTCCACCGCCACTGGTAGGGATAACTTCAATGGCAAAACCATTGTAAGCTGGACCAGCGCCGTAGCCGAGGCCAGCGCCGTATCCAAGGCCAGATCCACAGGCCAGGCCACTGCCAGCTATAGCCGCGGCAGGAGCAGCCAACCTTGGAGCTCCCAAACCATAGCCTGCTAGTCCAGTGCCATAGTTGCCTCCGGAGACGCAGTAACTGAATGTGGACTAGAAGAAAAAAAAAATTGTACAATTTTATTATGTGTTTGGGATATATGTTTTGGTAAAACATGTCGTGATGGCCCAGTGGTTAAAGCCACATTTCATGTAAAAAGTTTTCAGGTTCGATTCGGGCATTTATTAATGTAACTATGCATTCTGAATAATTACCTATGTACTTTCTTAGTTTATGTATTTATCTTGAACATCACTGACATTAAGGCATTAAGTCCGCCTTTGTATTTATTGTTGCGTAAAGTTTAATTAGATAAATAAATACATCGGTGAAAAACATTGAAAGGAAGGACTTAAAATAGTCTAGTCTCAAATCATTAATCCGCCTTGAGCATGCGTGGTGATCAAGACTCGTGCCTTCTCCATATGAGAAGAGGACTTTTTTCAGTAAAAAAAGAATAGGCTATTCTTATTTTTTTATGTGGATGTTGTATCCAGTTCCATTACATTAAAAGTATGTTTGAATGTGAATTTTTCAATTCATATGTACTTTCTAAAGTTTATTTGGACATCACAGGCAACGGTGAAAAAAAACATCGTGAGGAAACCTGGACTTATTGTTCCACTCAAAACTATGTCAGAGGCCCTTGAGGCGGCTTAGAAACTCTGACACTAGGATGTGTAGGGTCGTAGGACCTTGCTACCCACACGATAAAGAAGAAGAAAGGTATGTTTTTTTACCTGGACGAAGAGTGCGTGAGCGCAGAGTACAAGAACAGCCTTGACAGACATTGTAGTTAGTGTATGAGCTACTGCTGCTAGAACTGACACGAGAATGATGTTCAGCTCCACAGCTGGTGACTTTATACTAAACCGAGTTATCAGAACTATTTCACTACCTCTGTCCTATGAAGTAAAGTTTAAGTAATTCGCGATAAATATTGCCATTTTTTTTTTGTAAAAACATTTATAGTCACGTTCGTAGATAATGCGAATCTAGGACTTGTACAGTGAGTTTTGTATAAAAGCTTGTGAAAAGTCATATTTTACTATTCAGTCTTCAGCTTCTCGTTGAACACAAACGAACATCAAACATGTCTCCCTTCGCTGTTGTGTTCCTCTGCATCCAAGCTTGCTTGGTCCAGGTAAGAGAATTTTGAATTGTCTCTAAAATAATTGAACCAAGACAATTTCCAGTCTGCTGTGCTGTTAACCCACATTATTTTAATTTATTTTTTAATAAGAAATAATAAACAACTTTAATCCTAATCCTAACTTCCTAATTAATATTAAAAATGCGTAAGTAAGTTTGTTTGTTACCATTTTACGCCTAAGCCACTGAACCGATCATCCTGAAATTATGCATGTAAGTTGCCAGGTATACAGGAACGAATATAGGGTACCTCTAATCCCGAAAAAAAGTACTATTTCCGAGGGAAATCACAATAACGTTCTTATGATCATAGATGGCGCCACGTGTCGTGTCGAATCACGATTTTAACTAAATAATTGAAATGACATAATAATAATTGAAATGACAGAACATTGGTATTTTTTTCCGCGACTTCGTTTGTGTCCGCGATAACCGTATTTACGCGGACGAAGTTGCGGGAAAAAGCTAGTAAATAATAATATAACACACCTAGAGCAATAAGAATAATTCAACCGGAATTTTGTAGAAACTTAATCTAATAGAGTGTCCGTACAGTTTCTTGTTCGTTCTTTTCTATTGAGACCTATCTATATTTTGTTATAAGCCTAGCTTTAACTTTCTGACTAACTGACCGACTCGAATTCTGAACTATACTGACTTTGTGAGTGTGATAAGGCGATTAACAAATGTTATTATTTCCACAGAACGTCTTCAGTTACTGTTCGTCTGGAGCTGGTCTCGTGTCCGCTCCTGTCGCAGCCCTCACCCCTACCGTTTGTGGTGCTGCCTTCGGTTCTGATGCAGCTTACGGCGGTCTGGGTGCTTACGGTGGCGCTTTCGGATCTGCTTATGATGGCATCCTGACTCCTGGTGCTGCATACGGAGGTGCTATCGCTCCTGGAGCTGCTTACGGCGGCGCCGGTGAAGGCAACGTGGCTGTTTTCGGTGAGCTGCCAGTCGCTGGTGAGACCGCCCTCGCCGGTCAGGTGCCGATCTCTGGTGTTGTCGGTTTCCGCGGCGCTGTGCCTGCTGCTGGTGCTGTGTCCATCAACGGTAACTGCGCGTGTGGATGCAGTTCCATCTACTGATTGATGTTCAATTGTTAAAATAAAATAAAAAGTATTGAATTCCACTTATTATTTTTTCAAAGTGAGAAGAATGTTTTGAAAACAGTTCTGAATAAAGAAAATAAATAAGAATAAAAACTGGCCAGAAATTCTGCTTTGTAGATATTGATAGACATGTGATGATAGCATAGATAGATGCCGGAAGTGATTTTTATTGTGAACAGAAAAATTAAATAGCTGGATAAATAATATAACATAACATCACGCCTATAATCCCCGAAGGGTTAGGCAAAAGTGCACCCACACCCACATTTCGTCAGTTATGTTTTTAGTCCCATATAATAGGGGGCGAGCCTATTGCCATCAACCGGACACAAATCCAGACTCCGAGGCTGCTACTAAGAAATTCCTGATGGAAAAAACCCAATAACACTTTGGCCGATCTGGGAATCGAACCCAATACCTCATGCACAGCAGATGCGCTTGCGACCACTACACCAACGAGGCAACGAGTCAGTCCCATATGTATAATATTCTATTAAACTGATCCTTATGGTATAGCTATGGATGTGACAAGGGTTATTAAAATTACTATGTTATGTGTCAGTCAACTCATCACCTCATGCTCACAAAAAATACATGAAAAAAATAACAAAATACTTTAAAATCAATTTATTCAAATAAAAACATACTTAACAATAACTTATCAATACAAAACTCCACGTCTGCAACCACCAAGACCTAGTCTGTTAGAACCAAAACCAGCTGGAGACAGACCAAGACCTAAGCCAGCTGATGGCCCAAATCCTGCACTAGGAAGAACTGCCGCTGGAGCTGCAGCGCCAGGAACAATGGTAGCTTCGCTCACCATCGCAGTAACACCATCACCACAGGCATGGTTAATAGCCCCAGCACCAGCAGACGGCATATCTCCTTCCACACCAGTTGTACCCACGAACGGCAGCTCACCAGCCACGGACAAAGGACCTTCAAACACATTCTCAGATACTACTGTAATTCCTGTGGGGGCGATTGCTGATGAGCTGGTGACTGGTAGACCACCACCGCTGGTCGTGGTGAACTCTACAGCAGGAGACAGGAGGCCATCGCAAGGTAATCCTCGGCCAGGCAAGCCAGCAAGGCCATTGTATGCCATACCAGGGCCCATGAGTCTATTATTCGCCAAAACAGAGCTAGTAAGGGTAGAACCGATTCCAGGGCCTGTCAAGCCGTAGGATCCAATTCCGGATGCGCGATTAGCACAAAAGCTGAGCACAGACTGAAAGAAAAAACATATAAAAATCACTTTCTATACTTAATATACCTAATTTAAACTAATATTATATAGAGAAAAGATTTCTAATTTTAAAAATTAGAATCTGTAAGAAAAAACTATAATATGGCAGATCTGAATAAAGGGTGGGTCTCTTTAGCAACTGGCTTCAACTTACTGACTAACAGACCGACTCCTCAACTATTTAAAAATGCCTGTTTATGGCTTAATTGAAATGCTTTGACATTGACTTTTGGCGAAGTCCGGGTAAAAACTAATAAAATAAAGTCAAATTAGGAAAAGGTTATTTAAGTATGTATTTAGAAATATGGATATATTTTAGTATTCAATTATAAAAATAGTAGGTACCTGTGCGAAAAGTGCGTGTGCGCAGAAAACGAGGACAGCCTTGACAGACATTGCAGTTAGTGTATTAGTTACTTGTGGAAGTAGTGACACGAGAATGCCGTTCAGCCCCACAGCTGGTGACTTTATAGTACGTTGTTATCAAAACCGCGTAGTCGATTTTAGTGAAATTATAAAATAACTAAAATGAAATAGTGTTTCGTGTTATTATTACACTAAATGTTACGATAAGCTTTCACAGCGTTTTCTAGAATGATAGTTATGTTATAATAAGTAATTTTAATTACGAATTATGTAATTTATTGGAATATTATTAATATTAAATGTTGCTTTATAAATGATACGGTGTTAAGTAAAAATATCGACTGCCTATGCGTAATTAAACATCATCATCTGTCTAGCCTTTTCCCAACTATGTTGGGGTCGGCTTCCAGTCTAACCGGATGCAGCTGAATACCAGTATTTTACATGGAGCGACTGCCTATCTGACCTCCACAACCCAGCAACTGGGTTATACGATACCCCTGGGCAAGACTGGTTGTCAGACTTTTAAGCTCCTGACGACTCGCAACGACTGGCAAAGATCCACGTATGGTACGACTGTCAAAGTCAACAGCTTAACGTGCTTTCCGAGGCACGGAATGATGTCAATAATGTCTAAGATAAACTTAAGAAAGTACATATGAATTGAAAAAGTCACATTGGTACTTGCCCGCTGTTTTGCCTATGCGTTATTAAACATCTTTGATAAATGTATAACATTATAAAATAAATAATAATCATTCCAGCTTAGCTTGAGAAGAGGCTTTACACAAGACAGCAACACAAACAAGAACAGACAAGACAGAAAAAATTGTGAGGACTACGCGGTAGCTCATGGGCTCAAATATAACGAGTAAAATATATATATAAAAGAGTAAAATAATGATATTCAGGCCGGACAAAGCGTTACACATTCGTTCCGAATTTTACTTTATGTGGTAATAGCTCTAAACAAAGTCGAGCAATTTGAGTATTTGAGCCCAGTGGCCCAAATACTTAATTTGCCCAAATACTTAATTGTGACCCAGTGGTCACAGAGGACCTTAAGGATAGTGTGGGAGTGCAGAGCACTGTCTGTCTAATGCTGAGGCATAGGCAGGCATATGCATAGGGGGGTGGGGGGGGGAGGGCCCATTCTTGCCTTCAATGCGTTTGATTTTCCATTAAGCTTCAGGTATCTTAAATATCTCCTTAATAACGCATAGGCAAAACCGCGGGCAAGTACCAATGTGACTTTTTCAATTCATATGTACTTTCTAAAGTTTATCTTGACATTACTGACATCATTCCGTGCCTCGGAAAGCATATTAAGCTGTTGACTTTGACATTCGTACCATACGTGGATCTTTGACAGCCGTTACGAGTCGTCAGGAGCTTAAAAGTAATCAGAAGCCCGAAAGTCTGTGGAGGTCTGATAGGCAGTCGCACCATGTGAAATACTGGTATTCAGCTGCATCAGGTCAGACTGGAAGCCGACCTCAACATAGTTAAGAAAGGCTAGGCAGATGATGATAGTTCAATATTGTTGGAACACATTTCTCACCTGGCACATCTACGTGCAATATAGACCTTTCATACCAAAGAATGAATAAAGTATTTCTTATTTATACAAATAATTGTCACCCATCTAATTCATTCCTCGAAAACGAAAATTCCAGAAACGAAAAATCGGGATTGACCAATAGCAGCCTCGGAATCTGGATTTGCAATAGGCTCACTCTCCAATACATGGGACTTAAACATAACTGGCGAAATGTGGGTGTGCTAATGTGTACACCTCTGTCTAACCCTGCGGGGATAACAGGCGTGATGTTATATTAGGTTTATTTTAAATATGAAAAACTATAATTCCTTTTTGCCAGACGCTTTCCATTCCACTTTAACTGTTATAGCTCCGATTTTTTAAGTATCTTGCTGAAGTTTTGGTATTAAGAAAGTGAATATTCTGTACTTAAAAATATAGTTTAAGCCGTCTCACTACAACGTAATTTTGTGAGGTACTTTTTAAACCTAATGCTCAATTTTGACGGGCCTGTTGGTCTAGTAGTTAGTGGCCCTGACTGCTAAGCCGGAGGTCGTGGGTTCGATTCCCACCCAGGACAACCTTTGTGTGATGAGCATGATTGTTGGTTCCGTGTCTGGGTGTGATTTATCTATAATATGTATGTATTTATAAATTATATAAGTATGTATATCAGTTGTCTGGTTACCATAACACAAGCTCTGCTTAGCTTGGGATCAGATAGCCGTGTGTGAGTTGTCCCAAGATATTTATTTATTTAATTAAAAACGTAAAAATCCCTTCAAAATCACACATAATCAGTGACAACCAATGTCAAAAAATTAAAGTAAATTAGAGGCCTTTTTTGACAGATTGAGACTAGAGATTAGATTGCCATCATTCCTGAAAGTAAGTAGAGTTGCCTGAAAAACGGCCCAGCATTGAAGCTTGCAAGTATGCATACCTTAAGGACCGATTACCGACCGAAAATTTGGTTTTGAGTGAGAATTGTTCTCAAATTCCGGACACTTGACTCCTCTACTTATTCTTAAAAGTTCAGCTTATGACGTAGATCAGGCGAGTGTAGAAAACTATAGTAAAGTGTAGGATCGCAGTCTACCACAATGGTTGTAGATAGGTACTACCGTCTAACAATAAAGTATAAATACACATATATATATATATATAAAAATATGATACCGGCTTTGGTTTTCACGAACAAGATTGTAAATGAGTTCATCACGTAAGGGCAAAATAAACACAGAAATTAAGAATTTTCATATATTAAAACACAAATGAAAAATCAACATTAACAATGTAAAAATAATTCATAACCTAGAAAATTCCTTTGCACCCACATCCGGGGCCAGCAAGACCATTGAAACCTAGACCAGGAGCGCCCAGACCCAAACCAGGGGCGCCCACTCCGAGGAAACCGGGACCAGCCAAACCAGGACCGTACCCAACTCTGCCAGCAGCAATACCAGCAGCAGGACCAACAGTACCATAAGGACCAACAGCAGGACCAACGCCTTCGCTCACGATACCAACAGCGCCATTCCCGCAGCCGTAGTTGATACCGCCAGCGCCAGCAGTAGGCAGAGCTCCCTCCACAGCCACAGCGCTCAAGAACGGCAGCTCTCCGTTGACAGCGAGAGCACCTTCGATAGCGTTCTCAGAGAACACGGTGATGCCGGTGGGGGCGATAGGGGAGACGCTGGTGACTGCGAAGCCGCCACCGCTGGTGGGCACGAAGGAGTTGGCAGCCAGGCCGTAGTTGTTGCAGCTTCCTGGGTAGCCGAGGGGTCCTGCCAAGCCGCGTCCTGCTAGGTTGGGGCCGTAAGCTAGAGCATTGCCGGCTAAAGCGAGTTCTTCAGCCGCTAAGGCAGCGCCGGCGATGCCGTTGCAAGCACCGATGGCTTGGCCTGAGATGGTCTGAAAAGGTAAAACTAGGAGTCAGTAACAAAATTTCTTGCTTTTCAATTTCATAAAATAGAAAGACTTTAAGCTTTGAATCTAAAGGTCAATGCTAGTAAATAAAAACGTTTTAATTCTATTTACAATCTATGTCGTAAAATTAAATGTGTAAATTCGAGGTATTTTTGTTTACTAGTCTCAAATAGTTTCCAGTCATATTTTCTTAAGTAGGATTTATTTGTAAAATTCTTTAGTCGGAGAGAATTTAAATGAAAGCAAGAAGAAAATATTCACCTGAATCAATAAAGCAGAAGCGCAGAAGACAAAGAAAGTTTTGGCGGCCATTTTGTTAATGATTGTATTGAAGACAAATAACTGAATGATTTTAAATCGCACTCACTAACATTTTATACTAAGATATTACAATATTTCTTCGCAATCGATGGCAAAGTAATACATAATATACGTGATGTTGATAACCATTTGTTAAATATGTAATAACCTGCTTTTGTTTGTAGATAGATAACACACTTGATTTTCGTATTGAACTGAATGGAAAATCACGTTTTTGAGTTATACGGTTATAGACTAATGTTATTCTGATTATGTCATACTGTTGACTGACCTGTCAGTCTCAAGGTTGGAAGCACGACTGTTGAGCGCGGGATCCTGAGTTCGATTTCCAGTTCAGGGGGCTTAGACAAAGTAACATCACTTCGTAGCGAAACGATATCTAAATTCGTCATCGTCTCTGAGATAACGACAAACATTTCATAGCCAATGTAACACTATGGTCGCGATCACGATCGAGGCGAAGGCGAACACTGAAAGCGCTGCTTGTCTACGCATTTGTATGGGATAAACACGATAACGATTCGTTACTTTATGGTTTCATTATGAATAACATTGTCTACCAAATTGCGATAACGATGTCGATTGACCACGTGACTTAACGCGGCTTATATCAATCCCATACATTTTAGTATTTTCTAACTTCGTTATCATTTTGAAATTGTTACTCTGTCTAAGCCCCCTGGTTAAATCAGCAGAGCGCCAAAGGGCGTTAATGATCTGGTCGCTCTACCACACAAAGGGCTGCAGTGGTTGCAATCACAGAACAGGCCTCTTATGGTGTGGGGCTCACCAACAGCGGTTCATATCCAGTCGCGGGAACATGCGTCAAGCGAATACTGGGCTCCCGACTTATGCTACTAAGGAGAACCGTAGGGCTATAATCCGTAAGAATCAGATATAACGATCTGTTCTCTCCAGAAGAAGGATATCCATGAGGAATCCCTACGATAACAAAAGAGGCAAAGTGTTATGGGGATTTTTCTTATACCTAAGAATTTTTAAGAAGCAACCTGGAATTTGGAAATTGATGGTGTATGTTATTGATACCGATTACCCTGTTCGCAAAATAAGATTAGTATATTTAAACATCTCGTACTGAATTCAGCAAAACAACTACCTAAGTCAAGACTTCTTTGTGTTTTTGTTTTTTAATTGGTTTACTGTTTAACGCTCGTACATTAATTTGCACCTGCCATGTTATCTCTTCACCACCTTTGGTTGACTGTTAGAGAATGCCTAAGGCATTAAGTCCGCCTTTGTACTTTTGTTGCATAAAGTAAAAATAAATAGATAAGAGTTAAAATTAGCTTAACCCCCAATTAGTTTTTTTAACCCCCATGGGAAAAAGGTGTGAGTTTATGTATGTGTAAAATTAGTTTTACCTTGAACTTCGTCATAATTAGTTTAGTTCAAGTTTTGTGTTTAGTACTTTGAAATACAGATTTTAAATAACCCAACACTCGCAGTCCGCAGGCCCGCGCTTGCGGTGACCCGGTATCGCACTGCTAGTTCCGACGCCCGGAGCGTCCTGTTCGCACCCCTACTTGTACCATTGTGTACAAAATAATTCTATATGTATAAAATACCTCGTTCTATATGTTGACTACCTCGTTGGTTTAGTGGTCGCAAGCACGACTACTGTGCTGGTCTTGGGTTCGATTCCCAGGTCGGGCAAAGTGTTATTGGGTTTTTCCGTCAGGAATTTCTCAGTAGCAGCCTCGGAGTCTGGATTTGTGCCCGGTTGACGGCAACAGGCTTGCCCCCAATTACATGGGACTAAAAACATAACTGGCGAAATGTGGGTGTACTAATGGGTACAATTCTGCCTAACCCTTCGGGGATTACAGGCGTGATGTTATGTATGTATGAAATAATTCTCGGTGACATCGACACTAGCCAAGTAGGTACGCAAGAGATATTATAGGAAACCAAATATGTGCGCAAACTCAGGTGCACTCTCGTCACGCTCATAGTCCGATATGATGACAATCCGACACAGCATAAAAGGCAATTTTACATACAAGCACCTCCTCTCCTTACTTAAACATACACACAAATCCTCATATAGACACCCCCACACACACCCTCCTTACATAATTCACATCCTTACGGACACCCCCACACACAACCTCCTTACGTAATTCATCTTCTTACACATCCCCTTACACACTCCCTCACACATGTGGGTACTCATACACCTCCACACACACCCTCCTTACATAATTCACATCCTTACACATCCCCTTACACACTCTCTCACACATGTAGGTACTCATACACCCCCACACACCCCTTGCACACCCCCATACACACAATAAGGTTGATTATGGTCTCTTTATCTTTTTTGTTTGCTTTTATAATTGTACCTACTGTTAATCTTAGTTAACAGAATGAAAGAGCTTAGATCACACGACACAGGGAATTATCCTTGTGTGTGATCTAGGGCTTAAACCCAAATATGTAACCTGTTGTGACAATACATTATTTTCTATATTTTTTCTTTGGGTTTGATTCCCAGGTCGGGCAAAGTGTTATTGGGTTTTTCCATCAGGAATTTCTCAGTAGCAGCCTCGGAGTCTGGATTTGTGCCCGGTTGATGGCAATAGGCTCGCCCCCTATTACATGGGACTTAAACATAACTGGCGAAATGTGGATGTACTAATGGGTACACCTCTGCCTAACCCTTCGGGGATAACAGGCGTGATGTTATGTTATGTTATGTCTATATTTTTTCTATACCTGTTCAAAACAAAATCATAATAAATATTATGCAATCGGCAACCTTGCTGACGCATTCGTTCGTAAAGGTCAGACACAAAAGTGCTGACGCAGAAATATGACGCTGACGCTGAATTGCATTCTTTGCATACTGCAGCGTCAGGTTGAGTGAATTGTGCTATGCTATGCATAATAATGTTCGGACATTGACCTGAAATTAAGTGATTTGACAGTGAATCAGAATTGTAGTATATCATGTTAAAAGTAAGGAAGACTTTTTCAAAATACTAAGTACTGTAGAATAATGCAGGTTGCTGTTGGATTCTGGAAAATTAAACCCGAAAGTCCCCTTCCAAGTGGTCATCTGATGCTATGGAATAACAGCTCACTTCATCGACAGAGGTATTTTACTTAATGTACTGGCTCAAGAGTGAATAGGCACGCTTTATTTTATTATAATTATTATTCCAACATCACGCCTGTAATCCCCGAAGTGTACCAGTGGCCAGAGGTGTACCGAATAGTACACCCACATTTCGGCAGTTATGTTTAAGTTCCATGTAATAGGGGGCGAACCTATCGCCATCAACCGGGCACAAATCCAGACTCGGAGCCTGCTACTGAGAAAGACCCAATGACACTTTGCCTGACCTGAGAATCGTACCCACGACCTCATGCCCAGTAGACTAAAGAAGCAGCCTATTCAGTCAGGCACTTTATTTGTATGTTTTGTAATAAAATAACTCATTATAACTGCCATGGCTTACATCTTTATTCTTATTTTTTTTTTTTTGTTTTATATTATTCTTCATTGTTTTCACATATAAAATCAACAAGAATATTGTACCTGAACCATTGTACCAGAACCTTATTTAAAAGAGTGCCGTGGAGTTTCTTGCTCGTTCTTCTCCATAGAGGCCTACCTCTGTTTTGGAACGAGCAACTAGCTTCAACTTTCTGACTAATTGACCGACTCCTTGACAATTCAAAAGTGCCTGTAAATGGTCTAAAAGAAATAATGTTTTTGACTAAAACTGGATTTCTTTGTTTTGTCGGGTTCAGTATAAATAGTCGTAGAGCGCAACCACTTAGGTTGCGCATTCTCAAATTCATCATAAGTTGCAAGTCAGACATAAGGGAAAAAACAAGTTCACAAATATTACTTCAAAATTAATTTATTAAAAAAACAAAAACATTTTTACAAACATTTAAATAATATAATTTAAAAAATAGTTTCTTAAATTAATAAATAGTTTCTTATCTTTAATACCCATAGGGCTTGTTGCCATACGCTGGCATTTGGTTTTGCGCATACGGAGCCTGCGCATTGAGGCCACAAGAAGTACAACTGCCAGTGATCGTGACAATACCGCCGCAAGGAACGTTGCCATTAAATGCCACTTTGCCAGTCAATGGCACATGGCCAGTTACAGCTGCCATGCCAGCAACTGGCAACTCGCCGTTAACTGCTACTTCACCGTTGCCAGCTCCGCCGTATGCTGCGTTAGGCATGCCATTAGTGCCATAAAACTGATTTGGCATGCCAGGTCCTCCATATCCTTTATTTGGCACGCCAGCACCAGCAAAAGCTTGATTTGGCATGCCAGCACCAGCAAAAGCTTGATTTGGCATGCCAGCACCGGCGAATGCTTGGCCATTTGGCATAATTTGGCCATATGGGTTCAAGGCTTGATTTTGTCCCATTGGACCTATTCCAGGTCCATTCATGACTCCGCCAAGTTCTGGTGATATCCTGCCAAGTGCTTGTCCCTGTAATGGGCCGCCAAGTCCAACGTTTGGTCCGTATTGGAGTCCATTGTTCACCATTGTAGGTCCGTTGACACGTTGACTGACGACATACTGAAATAAATTATAATTCATTAGTAATGGAAAACAAAGGGCGCTTTTCTCTATACAAATAGACGAAAGGTGGTTAATAACTAGTTTCTGCTGGCGACTTAGACTGCGTGGAATACAAATCACTACATAATAAAAAACAAAATCGCGGTTCGCCGTCTGTCCCTTAGTCTCTATGTACGCTTAGAACTTTTAAACTACTAATAGAGTGATTCAAAAGGAAGGTTTATGAATCATCTACATTCATTCATTCATCAATCTACATTGCACACGAGAAACGCGTGGGCGGGACGCTAGTACACCATAAAACATTATCCCATGACACTTGGCAATAGTGTCTAAAGAAATTTGGACGTAGGCTCGTTTATTTCGGCAAATAGAAACTCAAGTCAAGAAGAAAATTTCTAAGATAAAAATGAAAATTAAAAAACTTTTAATACTCTTCCCGAATAAGCAAAAGAAACCAACCTGAACGAAACAAATCTGAATACAGAAGATGACAAAAGAAGACATGACTTGATACTTAAACAGAATTATCTGTAATGACTATAGAACTGCTCTAAAATTCCTTTTATATTATAAATTTCAAAATACATTCTCAACAATATTTTGATTAAAATCATGTAATTGATCAATTATTTTCTCAGAATAATCGATATAGATCTTAGATAAAGATAAGATCATCGATAAGGGAACGACATCTGTTAAATGTTGAGAAAAATTACGCCATCTTAAGTAAATTTAGTTTTTATTGTTGATAATAGATGGCAGCACTTGACACGTTTCGAGGTTACTCAGTATTTTGGAAGCCTCTTTGCAAAATATGTAGGTATGTATGTATAATCTTTAAAGTAATATAATAAAACCGAAGAGTTTTATTGTTGGTTTGTTTACAACTGTTAATCTTAGGAACTAGCGGAATTGGAAAAAAATATTTTTGTACCTATGATAAATTATGATAGGCAGATTTATGAGGAATTTTTGCCCGCGACTTCGTCCGTGCAAATGTCGGTTATCACGGAGGCAGATGAAGTCGAAGTCTAATAAAAAGTAGCCTATGTCCTTCCCTTCTTAAACTATCTCCATGCCAAATTTCATCAAATCATAAGTGGTTGCCGAATTTGTGCTGTTAATTAGTGCAGCCAAGCATTATTCTTTAGTAGTATCCGTTTCAATTATTGTTTGGATATGTCTAACTCAACGAAGTGTGCGTTATAATTTTCTAGGAGGCGACGAAAAGGTGCTCACACGCCGGCGTTAGTTCTGCACTTCGCCATATGGAACAACCGGGGTACACCGTGTACCCCGAGAGATGCGTGTACCGTACACGCATCTCTCGCCGATGCATTGTTCTCAAATATAAAGTACATACAATGCATGTTGCGGCAAAAAAAAAGTCATCTAACCATGTGTAAGCCCTTATCGACAATGCAATAATTATAACATCTTACAAAATTACATTACTTAATACCAATGCAACTAATCACTATAAATAATTCGATATTAGACAAATAAACCATTCTCAAGTTTGTATCCCACAGACAAACATACAAATCCAAAATGGCCGCCAAGTCCATCCTTGTTCTTTGCGCTGCAGCGTGCTTTGCTAAGGTAAATTAAAATTGTACGATAAAATTGAAAATACTCATTACTTCTTCTACCACGGCTATCCTTTCGGCTAAACATTCTGTTTCGATTTCGGTTTCGGTTTCGTAATTCGGCTTAGTACCGGTTTCGGCTGCCATCCGGCCGAAACTACAGTCTGCAATTCGATATGTTCGGAGCTCTGAGCTGCGAGAGACGAAGTGTAATTTTGCCGTGCTTACAGTCTCTCACGACTTGTTTTGCTTCTTTTGTTTTCGTTAGTTTGAGACTGATAATTATACTAATATTTCGTTTATTTCCCCGCGACAACATGACCTTAAAAGGAAATTTCGGTTTCGGCCGTAAAATACTAGTTTCGGTCAAGGCAAGAGCATCAAATTAAAATTACCTTTTCCATCCACAGATTGTCACCGCCCAATGCATCGGTGCTGTCAACAACGTGGTTGGAACTGCCATCGCTGCTGAAGAGCTGGCCTTAGCTGGCAACGCACTAGCCTACGGACCTGGCGGCTTTGGCTATGGAGCTCCCTTCGCCGGCCCAGCACTGGGCTACGGTTGCAACTCTATTGCCCCAACCAGCGGTGGAGGTTTCGCTGTCCAGAGCATCTCTCCCATTGCCCCAACTGGCATCACCGTCATCTCAGAAAACGCTATCGAAGGAGCTTTAGCCGTCAATGGAAACTTGCCATTCTTAGGAGCTATTGCTCTGGAAGGTGCTTTACCTACTGCTGGAGCTGGTGGCATCAACTATGGCTGCGGAAATGGTGCTGTTGGTATTGTAAGCGAAGGTATCGCCCCAGCTCTGGCTCCTGCAGCCTACCCAGCAGGTCTTGGTTACGCTAATGGTCTGGCCGGTGGACTGGGATATGGAGCTGGTCTGGGTAATGGACTAGGCTTCAATGGACGTCCTGGACTCGGCCTGGGTGGTTGTGGAGCTGTTTATTAGATTATGTTGTTGTATAATTTGTAAATAAAAGTTATATTTTTTAGTGCATAGTTATTGGATTTTGATTTTTTACCCTTGTGTTGTAATGGCGACTAGGGGGTTTAAAAAGACACATCGCATAACCGGTTAATACGCATTCTGCGTATCAAACTAAGTAATATTAAGCAGAAATTATTACTGGAAAACTAGTTAGGTACTTTTATTTTATGGTAGCACGCAATGTAACGCTAGCAAAACATTGTGCTTAGGAGTGCAGGCCACAGCACAATAAGTAACTTTAGTTATAACCAAAAATTTGAACTTTAAACCTTCAATATCTCCGTGGATCTTTGACAGTCGTTACGGGTCGTCAGAAGCCCGAAAGTCTGACAACCAGTCTTACCTAGGGGTATCATATTACCCAGTTACTGGGTTGAGGAGGTCAGATAGGCAGTCGCTCCACGTAAAATACTGGTATTCAGCTGCATCCGGTAAGACTGGAGGCCGACCCCAACATAGTTGGGAAAAGGCTAGGCAGATGATGATCTCCGTAACCAAAAGGTTCCTAGGTATGGTCCAGAACAAAAAAGAAACACAATGTGAGAACATGTAAATATCGGCTTCGTTAAGTGTATTTTTATTTCCGTTACCTATGCATCTTAAGTGTTATTTTGTTAAAATCTCCCTCGTTGTTTAAAAGGAGAACGAAATGAGCTGTCAATCCCTACTTAGCAAGAAGTTAATCAAAAGTTTTCTGCAAAAAGTTTCAAATAAAATACGAAGAGGTTAAATTAGATATTTAACACGTAAGGACTGGTGATATTGGGTTGAAAAATAAATAAAAAGCCATTTGAATGTGAGAAAAAATAAAATTAAAATAAAACTTAATGGCATCAAGCAAATATTTTAACTGAAAATGGCCAGCAGTTTTGAACTTACATAATAAGGAAATTGGTCGTAGATACTTTAAAACGTAATTACTGGTGATATTGAGTTGAAAAATATATGAAAAGCCATTTGGTTGTGAGAAAAAATAAAATAAAATAAAAACTTAATGGCATCACACAAATATTTTAACTGAAAACGGCCAGCAGTTTTAAACTTATATACTATGGAGGTTGAATATAAAACTAAAATAATTAAATGTATGACTTTCATTGAATGCTTAACCGCATTATTTGCACTACGAAAACCGCCCTTACTACTAGGACATAAAGGCGATGTCAAATCGTTATAAATGAAAATCTGAATAATTTTTTCGTGAAACAGAGACAGTGATATTTTTAGAGATCCGCACTCAAAGTTTAAAAACAGAACCCTATGTGAAGTAGTAACTAATTATGGTCTCAAATATAATTATGGCAATTTGTAAAACAAAGAAAGCTACTCGTGTTTATTCTTTTCATTGATTTAATATAAAAATGAATCCCTATTTCCCTTGGTCTCGGCATCACGCGTGAACAGCTGGATCAATTTCAGCAATCCTTTTTATGTTGTGTTTGATTGTAAGGAGAAGAACTAATTAAAAAAAAATATGGCGGAGCTAGGTTTGCTGGGGTAAATTATAGTTTTTGTAAATTTAATTTATTTTACTAAATGTGGGAACGACGCCTCCCTCTTGAAGTTGGGCGCTAATTAATGGATGACCATAATTATATAGCACAGTTACAAAACGAATGCTAGATCGAGCAACAATGGACACAAAATAAACCTGTTCTTTTTTTCAATAAAATAATTAAATATTTAAATTAATTAAAATTTAAAATAATTAAAAAATTATTTTAAATTTTGATATCATTCGGAGCAATTGAAGTTCGAACATGGTAAGCGGTTCGAACTTCAATTGCTCCGAATAATATCCTGTAAAATACTAGTTATTTGTACTGTTTTAAAGAGCTGAGGGTCCGTGAAAGTTTTTGAAATTACTTTAAGGATGTTTTGGGTCCTTATTGTGTTTTTTCTTAAAGAGCCGAAAATCAACAACATAACATAACATCACGCCTGTAATCCCCGAAGGGTTAGGTTAGGTTAGCCAGTGTACCCATTAGTACACCCACATTTCGCCAGTTATGTTTTTAGTCCCATGTAATAGGGGGCGAGCCTATTGCCATCAACGAGGCTGCCACCGAGAAATTCCTGATGGAAAAACCCAATAACACTTTGCCCGACCTGGGAATCGAACCCAAGACCTCATGCACAGCAGTCGCGCTTGCGACCACTAGACCAACGAGGCAGTCAAAAATCAACAACGAAATCAACAAAACAAAATTTTTGCCTTTGAACTAAGTTTTTGTAATTTCGGGTAACAATAAGACAGACAGTTGTTTTTATCGATAGAAGACCATACTTTCAAGAATAATTATCAATATAAATATTTCCATAAAATGCGACACAAAAAGAGAAAATCTACAAAATCTGATGTAAAGAAGAATATCCCAAAAAAATATTAAAATGTCGTCTAGTTCCTAAACCGCAAAAAAACGTAGAACATACATAGGGGTGGTATGGATAGCCCAAGAAGAGAGGAGTCCAAAATTTTCGTTTAGACGTCCTTAGCTGGACCACCCTGTACATACCTACTAATAATGTAGCTGATGTTTTTTTTGTTTGTTTATTTGTTGAATTGCTGTTGGTCCCTGCTGTCATACGTGGATCTTTGACAGTCGTTACGAGTTGTCAAAAGCTTGAAAGTCTGTCAACCAGTCTTACCTAGGGGTATCGTATTACCCAGTTACTGGGTTGTGGAGGTCAGATAGGCAGTCGCTCTATGTAAAGTACTGGTATTCAGCTGCATCCGGTTAGACTGGAAGCCGACCCCAACATAGTTGGGAAAAGGCTAGGCAGATGATGATGAGATAATGATGTTTTGTTGAATTCGCTAATCTCTGGAACTGCCAGTCAGATTATAAAAAATCTTTTTGTGGATGATAGCTAGATTCAAGAGGAATAGTATAGGCTTTAAAACATCACGCTACGATCCACAGGAGCGGAGCAGTAACCTAAAACGTAACTTGACGCAGATGAAAAAAACACGCAGATAAAGTCGCGGGCAGAAGACTAGTAAAAATTTAATTGTTTTAATTTATTATCTAATCATAAATAACCGCAACATTTACAAAGTTCTTTGAATTATTTTATTTATTATGTAAAATGTCAATAATGAAATGTTATCATTACACATATTGACACATAGATTACAATTTAATGAAATAATTTAGTATAAAAAGTTCAGTTCTTTTTTCAAAAATATCATTCAACTATTGTTTGTCGGGACAACACTACAAAAAAACAAAATGGCCGCCAAAGTTGTTTTATTGTTCGCTTCAGCGCTTTTGATTGAGGTATGTGAAAGTATAAATATTTATATTTGTAAAATAGGATGAAATTGTTGTATTATTTTTTATCCTTATTAATGCGAAAGTGTTTCTGTCTGTCTGTCTGTTCACAATTAAACCACTGAACCGATTTTGATAAAATATGGTACAGAGCAAATTTAAACCCTAAGAAAGGATATAGGCCACTTTTTATTCCTTGACTTACTCTAAATCAGAAATAATATTACTTTGAATTTTTTTTTTTCATTTTGAACTGTCTAAAATTAACCCATATTGTTGGTCACAGCAAGCTTAAGCCTGTCTATACATTAAAATATTTATTTATCCCTTCATTTAATTTTCAGACCATCTCAGGTCAAGCCATCGGTGCTTGCAACGGCATCGCGGGCGCTGCCTTAGCTGCTGAAGAGCTCGCTTTAGCCGGCAACGCTCTAGCTTACGGCCCTAACCTAGCAGGACGCGGCTTGGCAGGACCCCTCGGCTACCCAGGCAGCTGCAACAACTACGGCCTGGCTGCCAACTCCTTCGTGCCCACCAGCGGCGGCGGCTTCGCAGTCACCAGCGTCTCCCCCATCGCCCCCACCGGCATCACCGTGTTCTCTGAGAACGCTATCGAAGGTGCTCTCGCTGTCAACGGAGAGCTGCCGTTCTTGAGCGCTGTGGCTGTGGAGGGAGCTCTGCCTACTGCTGGCGCTGGCGGTATCAACTACGGCTGCGGGAATGGCGCTGTTGGTATCGTGAGCGAAGGCGTTGGTCCTGCTGTTGGTCCTTATGGTGCTGTTGGTCCTGCTGCTGGTATTGCTGCTGGCAGAGTTGGGTACGGTCCTGGTTTGGCTGGTCCTGGTCTCCTCGGAGTGGGTGCTCCTGGTCTGGGTCTGGGTGCTCCAGGTCTGGGATATAATGGTCGTGTTGGCGCTGGATGTGGATTCAATGGAGTCTATTAAGTTTAAGAAATGTTATTGTAAATCTTGTTGAATTTATTAATATATAAAAATTAATTATTGAATGTAAATGTGTCTTATTACCCTATGCTTTTAAACATAACCAGCCTTCCTTCTCTAAGCGTATTTGAGTTGATTGTGGGGTACCAACTTTTTTCAAACATATAGAATACACGGTGATCCAATTCTGGTCGTCCAGAAGAAAATTTTGGAAGTCTCCTCTCTTAGGCTGCCGGGAACATTCCCCTGGCTACTTTTATAATCTAGAGGTTGCATTTACATTCGTTCAAGTGCTTTCACTATCGCTAAATTAATAATATGTACATTTCAAATTCCTTTGTGGTCTCCACTCAATATGGTGATCGGTTGTGGGACCACCATCTAGTTTGCCAGATCTTTTTATTCTGTGAACAGGAAGGGTGTCACGACTCTTTTCTTTTACCAAGAGTAAGTCATTCATAGCAGTTGTAAATATAACTAAGTTTTGAAACATGGATGCCTGACAGTGAAAGTCCACTTTTAACCGATTGTAACTTTTGAGTGGCTACAAATAAGAAGCTGAATTTACAATTGTTTGAGAACTTTTATTTATTTAAACTTTATGCACATGTAAAAATACACTGTACAAAGACGGTCTTAATGCCTTAGGTATTTTCTACCAGTCTACCTTAGTGTGATGCAGAGACAAAACATATTATGTACAGAACGTATTTTCAGGAACCAAATATAATAATAAATACACAAAAACATACATATAAACATAATTACAAAGTAGAGAGAGGAGAGAGATAAAAATACATAGATAGAGAAATTACTTTAACTTTTATTGGCTTTGAGGGATCCCTCAATGGGAACGCAAACGAAATACCGGCCTATTGTTGTCCCCTGCTGGACAAAGGCCTCTTCTCATACAGAGAAGGCAAGCATAGTGCACAAGCGTAGTAATCAATACTCATTAATCACCATGCTTGTTCAAGGTGAATTGACGATTTTAGACCTAAGTTAAGAGCGTTTAGGCCGTACGACATTTCATACAAACTGTCAAGTCCTTATCTTTCGAAATGAATGAAACGATTTTAATTAAACTTCCTACACATAAGCAGAACACATGGACGGCATGTCTCTGTTTCCGTGGAAGTTGGGTAGGCCTTTAGTGTGGGACGCTACATGTGTCGATACTCTTGCGCCATCCCATCTTCCTAGTTCGGCGTGCTGTGCTGGCGCTGCTGATGCGGCGGCAGAAAACCTCAAACGGCGTAAGTATAGCACCCTTTCAGGTAACTATATTTTCGAGCCGTTTGGGGTGGAAACTCTCGGGTCGTGGGGTCCGTGTGCCCATGGCCTTTTCAAGGAGTTGGCCAAACGATTGGTTGATTCTTCCCGTAACCCAAGGGCTGGTTTTTATCTTGGCCAGAGGTTGCATTGCCATCCAACGTGGCAATACGGCCAGTCTTTTGGGCACATTTCCAGTGGACAGCGATGCAGGTGAATTTTTTGATGCCATTTAGTTTTTTTTCTCTTTGTTAAGCTTGTAAATTATGTGTAAATTAATTAAGTTTTATTATGAAATAAACATTGTTTTAGCAGAATACATAGGTCTAAAACGTTAGTAGAGAACATAGTCCTGTGGGACGGCAATCCAACACATACGGGGAGAGATCAGGCGCAGGACAACGGCTTTACGTACTTTCCGAGGCAAGAGGGTGTCACATCACCAACTGACAAACTCCGGGCTGCTGCTGAAAATTACGTAATGGAAATCTCGATAACAGGACACACACAGCAGTTGAGCTTGCGACCAACGGGGCAGTCACTCTAATAATACCACTGTTGAACTAATTAGTTACATGAAAAATACGATCGGTTTGGGTACGGCCGACGGAATCCCTATTTTTGTATTTAGGTTTTAAAGGAACCTAGGTACAGTCAGCAAAACAGATAAGTATGCGGGTTCGTCTTAAATAGTTGAAGTATTCAAAGAAACCGATAGATTTTTTCGAATGTAATTTATTTTAAAACGTAGATAATGAACAGTTAAACAAGTTAAGTTTCAGTCAAAGACATCCATAAGTTTATTTGAAAACTTCAACTATATCTGACGACCCTGCTTAGCTATCTGTTTTGCTGTGTGTACATAACAAGCGTTATTAACTAAACGTAACGAAACTACTTCGTTGGTCTAATGGTCGCAAAGCGCGACTGCTGAGCATGAAATCTTGGGTTCGATTCCCAGGTCGAGCAAAGTGTTATTGGGTTTATCCATCAGGAATTTCTCAGTAGCAACCTCGGAGTCTGGATTTGTGCCTGGTTGCTGATAATAGGCTCGCCCCTTCTTACATACATGGGACGTAAACATAACTTGCGAAATGTGGGAACACCTCTGCCTAACCCTTCGGGGATTACAGGCGTGATATTATGTAATTATAAATAACTACATTGAAAAGAGTGTCCGTGATGTTTTTGTTGCTCGTTATTCTCCATAGAGACGTACCTACGTTTTGGAACGAGCAACTAATTTCAAATTTCTGACTAACTGACCGATTCCTTGACAAATCAAAAGTGCTTTTAAATTATTTATTTGAAACTAGTTAGCATCACCTAACCTAACCTAACCCTTCGGGGATTACGTGATAACTGCCTCGTTGGTCTAGTGGTCGCAAAACGCGACTGCTGAGCATGAGGTCTTGGATTGTCAAGCAGTGTTATTGGGTTTTTCCATAAGGAATTTGTCAGTAGCAGCCTCGGACTCTGAATTTGCCCGGTTGATGGCCATGGGCTTGCCCCGTATTACATGGGACTTAAACATAACTGGCGAAATGTGGGTGTACCAAGGAATACACCTATGCCTAACGCTTCGGGGATTACAGGCGTAATGTTTTGTTTTTTCTTAAACTTTGATTTCATAATTTATGCATGCACCTATTATTTTTGTTAAATACCTATTAAAAACACACACACATTTTCATTAAAACAAAGATGACACAATAACAAAAAAAAAAATGTCCTACAAATATTTTTTGACACGTGATAACTAAGCAAACGTGCGTTTAGCTTATTCTAATATCAATCAATCAATCGTACAATCTGTAACGTTATCTTTCGATCACGTTATAAGTTAAGAAATAACTAAGTATAAAACGTTATAGGCCGTGTCGTGAAATTCATTACAATTAATTAAGCTTTAACGTCATGTCATCATTAATCATTATTTTGTCAGTTTTCTGTTTAATTCAGGTATGTTAAATTATTGGTATTGTTAAATCTGTGTGTTAAATTAGATATTGTAAAAGCCTCTAATTTAATAAAATATTTTATCCCTTACGTTGTTAATTGGATGAGCGTAGGAGAAACCCCATTAGAGGCTATACTTTTAAAATCAGAGACTTTCTTGCACCTTATACTTTAAAATTCAGAGTTTTGACAATATTTTATTTGTAATATTCTTTTATTCAGCCTTTTTTTTCTTTTTTACAGAATGCGTTTGGTCAAGGCTTCGGTTTTGGCAATGGATTCGGACTAAACGGACTTCCGACAAACGGTCTTGGACTTGGCAATGGTTTGTGCCCTAATGGACTACTTGGAAACGGACTGGGGGTAAACGGGCTGGCACCTAATGGCCTAGCTCCGAATTTTGGTGCCAGCAACTTTGCAGCAAATAACTTTGCAGCAAACAACTTGGCTGCTAATAACTTGGCTGCAGGAAACCTTGCCGCAGGAAACCTTGCTGCAGGAAACCTTGCCGCAGGCAACTTGGCAGCTGGCAATTGCGCTGGTAAAAACTTGGCTAACGCAAACTTTGCCGCCAATAACTTGGCTGCAAACAACTTGGCTGCCGGAAATTTTGCTGGCGCTAACTTGGCAAACTATCCACTTAACAACAACTTGGCATTCAATAATCTAGCTGCCAACAATGCTCTGAACAATGGCTTGGCAGGTTTACCAAATGGCAATGTTGGTTACGGTGATGTGGCAGTAATTGGCGAACTGCCAGTGGGTGGCAACACTGCCATAACTGGCAATGTGCCAGTTATCGGCTATGTTACTTTCGAAGGCATAGTGCCAGCCGGTGGTTTAGTTAGTGTTGCCAATAACAATAATTGTGGTTGTAACCACTAAACGTTAGATTAAATGAAAAAATGTTGTTATTGTCAGTCATTATTTTAAATGTATTTTAATTCTTTTGATGTGCATTTATTTTGTTGTTTATTAAATGGTTTTAATTTATGAATTTAAACTTGATTATTTATTTTCCCTCATAATTACGTCACATATACAAAATTTATGAGAGAATCATTTGTAGTATGGGCATGTGTAGAGAAAAAAAAAAGTTATAAATAACTAGCTTCTGCCCGCGACTTCGTTCGCGTCAAAGTTGATAGAATATCCCACGGGAACCGTACACTTTCCCGGGATAATAAGTAACCTATGTGCTATTCTAGACTATAATCTATCTCTGTGCCCTTTTTCAACCAGATCCGTTCAGCAGTTCTGACGTTATAGATTAACAAACATTCTTCCATTCAAACTTTCGCATTAATAATAGTAATTAGATAATGTGATGGATGGATTTTTTAAAGAATAATACGAGCAGCAGCTGATTTGAAAAAACAAATACCCTGCTTTATTTTTTGTCAGAATAATAAATTACAAAATACCTTTTTCTAATAACTTTGTAAAAGAATATAATTTCAAAATATTTCAATAATGCACAAATCACTTATCGTTGACAACCTCATGTCAACTTACGTAAGACTGAGCATTTTGTAATAAAATTAAGAGCAATTCATTAGGAACCTATTGAAGTCAATTCTGAAAATCCGCATCTTATGTGCAAGAGGCTTCATGCTAGTATAGCACGCAGCTGCTACAAATGCTCCTGAAAAAATATTTATCTTCTAAACTATATAAAAACATCACTGATTGAAGGACGTGGAGTGATCATGGGGAGCCCATGGAATGCCACCTTGTATAGGTACCTATTCATAATAATTCTAAAGATTTAGTAATGCACAAACGTTGCCTAGATTCTGCGTTGTCTAGAAAAGTAGTGACGTCAGTTTTAAAATGTTAAACTTCATAGTCGTAGTCATACAACATATTTCAATTGAGTTTAGTTCTGACAAAATAAACTTATCCGCGTTGAAATTTCTTGTAAGCTTTTAAATCATTAATACAGCGTTATAAAACGTTTGTAATATTTTAACCGCCCCGTCAAAAAGCAGTTTATAATTGATATTTATTTTTGTCATCTTATGTTTATACCTATACCTATATGAAATATAAAGAAAGAAGTTCTACTAATATAAATCAGGATGAGTCAAGGAATATAATTAGCAAAAGAAATAAGAAGAACAATGTTGTTATAAAAGCTTTATGTACGTAAGAAATCATAATCGTACGTTATTAGTCTGTCGTATATATGCGACTGGAGTGGTTTATTTATTTATTTATTAAAAAAGGTACACCAACAGCTTCTGTATATAAATTAACAAACATAGTAGTATATGAGTAAAAGGCTTATACAGTTGCCAATAACAGGTGAATCAACATTCACGAACATAAGTGGTTAGACACAGTCTTAATTAAAAACGTGGTTAAAGGGTTAAAACTGTTTTAAGCGTATTTTGGAACGTATTATTGCTGTTATGTTGTGTTAGTGGTATTTGGAAATGTAGGATTTGATATTGGAATAAGAATTTTGAAACCTATTATGAGCCTATCTTGTCCTCAGGTTGGCAACAGTAATAATATATCGATAATTATAATAATTATCGACCCTCCATAAAGGACTCTACTAATTACTCTTGACATAAACTACATCATATTCAGAAAAAAACAACTTAATTTCTTTCAAACATGATGGTTTAGTAAATGATCAAGCAAATAAAATCAAGAAGAAGATAGGCATCACTCGAATTCAAAAGAAAATAACAAAATTAGAAAAATAAATAACTTTATTTCTAAAATAAATTAATAATTTAACAACCCTAAACTGCAGCCGGCGAACCACAGCTATAATTGACAGACGCCTTGCCATCAGATGGCACATTGCCATTCAAAGTCACTGCGCCAAATATTGGCATTCTGCCAACCACGGAAACCATGCCTTGTACTTCCAAGTTATCTGCCAGAATGTTTATGCCTACAGGTTGGTTGCCATATGATTTGCCAGTCACTGTAACAGGAATGGCGTTGTTGCCAAAGTTGTATGTTGCCCCTTTTGGCATGTTGGCTATGACTGTGCCAGCATTTGGCAAAACGTTGGCATTGGCAAAGTTTTCTAGTGCTGCTGTTGTAATATCGTTTGCCAAGGTTTGACTGGCATATGTTAGAGGATTTTCTAAGTTAGGATCAATAATATTGCCATTTGCCATATTTAAATTAGCGAATTTGCCATGAGAAAGGTTGTTCACTAATTTATTATTTGCGTAAGGATTTGCTAAATTCTGACGGTTGACATTATTTCCTCTTGCCATATTATTGGCAGCCATTGGAGTATTTCTTACAATTTGGTTGTTAGATAATGCCATTCCGTTTGGCAATCCCCTGCCCATTGCCATAGCGTTTGGCATTCCTCTGGCATTGATGGGCCTGTTTGGCATGCCATATGGTATTCCTTGGGCTGATGAGTACTGCAAAGAAAAAAATATGATTATGCTATTAAATTAGTATTATTCTTACTATCTTAGCTTTTTTGGATGAATATCGATTATTTCATAATTTAGTTAATTAAAATATTTTGCAAAATGATTAGTAAGTAATAAAATGATTTTATTTACCTGCACAACAACTGCAAAAACTAAATAGCACCAAGTAATCATTTCTACTAAAATCTAAAAGATACTTCTACAGATGTAAAAACAATTTACCAGAAAAAAGCGAGACGTATTTAAAATAAAATGAGAAAAAATAAACGAACTCATAAAGATTAGGACCTATGTCTTAGAGGTAGAAAATGATAATGAATAATTAGTTGAAAAAGAAACAATATAGGTAGCTAATTTGTTACTTAATAACAATTAAGAAATATCTGAATCGATAATTGATAATGATGGACTGATAAAACATGTACAAGAAACAATTGATTGATTAAAAAAAATATTGATAAAGATGTAGCAATTTAGAAGTTTAAGTTATCATCATAATAATAGCCATCTCTCATTGTAACATCACCGATATAGTAACGACTGAGTCGGAATTGCCTTAAAAACTTAACCGTTTGGCTGCCACCGCGATCTAAAAAACTGTTTCCCTGCAGTGGGACAATAATGGGATGGTTTTGTTAGGTAACAGATTTTCAAATAAAAATCAAAACAAATAAACATTATATTTATAGAGATCATTACAAAATTCATTGTACTTAATTGTTTAAATTATCTTCTTAGGCCTATAACTTCTTATGATTCGCAATACTCTTTACATTATCAACAAAAATGAGCAGAAATCTTAACACGACCAGATGCTGGCACAATTCCATTAAACTTAGCCGGGCTTACAACATTGCCATCTGGAACTGTTGTTGTGACCACTATAAATGGCATAGGTGTAGTTGGCACGGACACTGCAGCTGGCATGCCGTCTATAAACGGCTGATTGATTGTTGTTGATGGCAAGGTAACTGCTGGCAATGTTGTGATGGTTGGCAAAGTTGTAGATTTTGGCAAAGTTGTGGCTGTCTGCAAGGTTGAGGTAGTTGCCAATGCTAGGTTAGGTGTTACGACTAATGGTGTTAGAGGTGCCGAATATGATGTGAAAGCTGCAGAAAAAAAAAATTATAAATAGTTTAATACACACTGATATTATAAATACAGGAAGTAAATCTCTGTCTGTTTGTTACTTCATTACAGAAAACTGAACCGAAATTCGGTCGGGAAGATATTATTATAACTAGCTTTTGCACGCGACTTCTTCCGCGTAAATGTCGGACTCCCGTTTCATCATCTTAGAGGGTGAATTTTGGAAAATCCTTTCATAGCGAACGTCCACTATCTATAATCTACCTCCGTACCAAATTTCATATTTATACGTGATTTTGGATATTTCGTGATGAGTGAGTGACTTGTCACCTTTATAAGACGGGCCTGTTGGTGTAGTGGTTAGTGGCCCTGACTGCTAAGCCGCAGGTCGTGGGTTCGATTCCCACCCAGGACAAACTTTGTGTGATGAGCATGATTGTTAGTTCTGTGTCTGGGTGTGATCTATCTATAATAAGTATGAATTTATAAATTATATAAGTATGTATATCAGTTGTCTGGTTACCATAACACAAGCTCTGCTTAGCTTGGGATCAGATAGCCGTGTGTGAGTTGTCCCAAGATATTTATTAGACTCACTTCCACATCCATGGGTTCCAAATCCTCCAGTGATGCTGACAGCTCCTTTAGCTTTGACCTGACCTCCGAAGGTCACAGGCCCAGTGGTCTGCCGGTAAGGAAACCTGGCGTTATGCATCATCATGCTTTGAAAGCGCCAAGGGTCATAGAAGAGTGCATTACTGTAATATGGAACGGGTATTGCTTCAATATTCTGTAAAAAACCAAAGGATATTTTATAATTTTGCATTGCTCATTTTAGTGGTTTCGGAAACATTAAAATTGATATATTTATTTATTAAAATCTTGAGGAGCTCGTGGCTAAGTAATAACAGCCGCACGGGTCGATCCGTCAGGTTAAGCAACGCTTGCCGGGGTTGGTCCGTGGATGGGTGACCATCTTTACACACCGAGACTCCTCCGTGCCTCGGAAAGCACGTTAAGCCGTTGGTCCCGGCTGTCATACGTGGATCTTTGACAGTCGTTACGGGTCGTCAGAAGCCCGAAAGTCTGACGACCAGTCTTACCTAGGGGTATCATATTACCCAGTTACTGGGTTGTGGAGGTCAGATAGGCAGTCGCTCCATGTAAAATACTGGTATTCAGCTGCATCCGGTTAGACTGGAAGCCGACCCCAACGTAGTTGGGAAAAGGCTAGGCAGATGATGATTTATTAAAATCTTATTTTACAATTTCCATTGTTTTATCTATAGATATATTTATGTTTGTAGGATGATTTTTAGTCTAGGTGACATAGCAAAGTGTACGATGGAGTGAGCTTACCCAGAAGAAGCCTGTTCATACTAACTTGGAAAGAGATTAGGGTTGAATGCGTTCGAAAATAAAAAAGCAGGCTGTGCGCATTATAAAACAATAATAACTACAAGAAAACAGAAGGAACAGGGTGGATTTTTAGTCAGTAAAGACTGACAGGTTCTTCCCACCCAAGGCGGAAGACCTCATTTGATGATTTGTACCACCCCAAAAAAAAAGGCCTCTGCGAGTTGGTTTCGGCCCCTCATACGCCTTACCGAGATCTCAGGGTCCCGAGACACATAAAGTATATTGGTAACAATAACTTATTTACCTAAACAAACTTATGAATAATAATAATGAATAATTGGCTAGTCCACATTAAGATAAGCCACCGTGAGCGAGATTCGATCGGGAGGTTGAAGAATACTTGAATTTGTCTTACCTCTGATGTTAGGTAAGGTAATTCTTCAATCGGTATGTACGCCATTATGTACTCTTTGTATGGGTAAGATGTGACAAACTGGAACATGTATAAGTGTTTCAAAAATAAAATTTATTCTAAAAAAAACAGGTTTAGTCCCATCTCATCCCCTTCCCATCTCATCCCCCATGCTTGAATACCTAAAAAAAATTCACACCTCTCACTCTTGGCATAAATCTGTCAACGGTACAGTCATGAACAAAAAAGAACTCATGCAGTGAAATTGAGTAAAATATAATATATTAAAAATTAATAAATAAAAATATACAAAATTAACAATTAACCATTCTTTTACTTTTTAAGATAACCTATAAAAAAACCATGTAATAGGGGGCGAGCCTATTGCCATCAACCGGGCACAAATCCAGACTCCGAGGCTGCTACTGAGAAATTCCTGGTGGAAAAACCCAATAACACTTTGCTCGACCTGGGAATCGAACCCAAGACCTCATGCTCAGCAGTCGCGCTTTGCGACCACTAGACCAACGAGGCAGACACAATATCACTGAAAATATTTTTCTCGACGCCGTTAAATTACAGAGGCCGTTTTCTTAAACTCGTTAATCTATATCAATAAAAGATTTTAAAAATATATCATCATAGAAAAATTGTAAATCCAAAACCAAAAAATAAAATTAATGTTAAATATATTTGTTAAATATAATGTTGTATATTTGGTAGGTATGTGAAAAGGTCATAACTTATATTTCATACCGCTAGGTAATAGGGATTAATTGTGACGCAGACGAAGTCGCGGGAAGATGCTAGTATTTCACACAAATGTCGTTGAGACTGTACTTTAAACAATTGATTTATGCCAGGAGTGAGAGGTCTGAAATTTTTGTAGGTATAAAAGCATGGGGGATGAGTTGGGAAGGGGATGAGATGGGACTAAACCAAAAAACATGCATGTAAAAAATAATTAATAAAAAATATTATGAAGCTAAAGAGTTTGTTTGTTTATTTTAACGCAATAATCACTAAAACTACTAGTCCAATTCTTAAAATTCTTTCGCTAATAGGAAGCGTCGTTATGCCTGAATACTTTAAGCCATATTTTATTACCAAAAAAATAAAGGACCCATAAAAAAACGCGGACGAAATCGCAGCAAAAACTAGTATGAATAAAATAACTTGCCTCTAACATGATCACTTGCAAAACAATGAATTTAAATGGAAGACACATTTTATATGTATGGACACACAATTGCACAAAACAAGAGTCTTTTACGTGACCCACTTTTATATGGAACGTCCTTTGTTATCATTTTGTAATTAATATACAAAAAAAAATGTCTGTATGTTTAAAAAAACTAAATAAATATGAATTGTGAACTATCATCATCATATCAGCCGAATGACGTCCACTGCTGGACATAGGCCTCCCCTAAAGATAGCCACAATGACCAGTCCTGCACTGCCCGTATCTAGCGGTTTCCCGCAACCAAGTAAGTCGTCAGTTCACCTCGTGGGGGACCCTCTCACACTGCACCTCTGCTCGGCCTCCCCTGGACTCCAACGGTCATCTACTCTACGTGCCCTGCCCCCTGCCACTTGAGTTTTGCAATTTTGAGAGCCGTGTCAGTTACCTTAGTTCTTCTACTTCCTTATTACTATTATCATAATAATATGAGAAAACAATTCTGCCTGTGTAAGAAGCCATTAAGGCGCTGAAAATACCTAAATACTCAAAAAGGTCTAACTCACATTCCAAACCAGTTTTGAACAAAATATATTGAGTTTGTAGCAGTGGAAAAACTATAAATATCCATACCTTGATCATAATTTTCTGAGACCTTATTTCATCATAACATAACAAGGTAAAGTTACTCTTAAAATTACCTTCCAATAACGATATCTAGTTATATTACTGTTTAACAGTATGTAGTCAACATTAATAAATAATGTGTCATATTTAAATAAACTAATTTGATGAATCAACTTATTTTTGAGTAAATCGATAATTACTTCATATTTTGTAAGAAAATACTTGAAGCGTCATGTCATCATGCCTCTTTTGTTCTATGCAGTCTGACAGTAACCGCGCTTTAACTATAGTCTGCGTCTTAAATCCGAAATAAAAACAAGTAAAACCGCATGATTGACAGTAACTTGTACTATAGACAATACGTGACCAGGGACAATACATTTTCTTATATCAGTGCGTATGTCGAAATATTATATGCATTAATGTTATTCCCTTTATGTTATTTGTAGAGAAGAATGATTAGGAATATTTTGTTCATTCATTAGAATATTACACTATAGTCTAACCACTGAAGGTAGCCTATTAAAATCTCCAAAGTCAAAAGTCAAAGTCAAAACATTTATTTCAATTAATTCATTTACAAGCGCCTTTTTCTTGTCAAGGAGTCGGTCAGTTAGTCAGAAAGTTGAAGCTTGAAGCTCGTTCCAAAACGTAGGTAAACCTCTATGGAGAAGAATGAGCAAGAAACTCCATAGACACTCTATTCAATTTAGTTTTATTATAAGTGTCCCACTGCAGGGCAAAAGCCTCTTCTCATACAGAGACAGAAGGTACGAGCATTGATTACTACGCTTGCTCAAGTCGAATTAGTGATTTTAGACGTTTAGTAATTTTAGTCTAGAAGTCGTCACAATATATTTTCTTCATGGATGTATATGCTAGAAAGGTAAACATACACTTAGGTATAAATTATAGAACAACAAAATTATGTACACTTTTTTATTTTACATAACAAAAACAGATTTTGTAAAAATATAAAAAATAGCTCATCACATCATTTTATAAATAACGCACTTAACAACTAACAAAAATAAATTAATACTTAATTTTTACAAATAAATTATTATTTATTTAATCCATTTAAGAAGGTGACTGTTTCAGTGATGCCAGCAACTGGCAGGCCATTTAAAAATGGCATATTGCCTTCAATTTGTAAATTTTTAACCAACTCCTGCGCCAAATTAAAATTATTTGACGTCAAAGCGTAATCGTGTGGTCCGTTTGAAAATAATTGCACTCCCTCTGGTATATTCTGATTGCCTGGCATTGGCATATTAGCTCCTACAAAGTCATAATGCCAGTTGTTGACTGGCACTTGTATATTGCCAAATTGAAAATTGTTGCTTGGAAATTCATGCCCGTCATTAATTTGTAGGTATGTTTCTGGCATATTGACTGCCATGCCATTGTTAGCAAACGTTATGTCATTTAAATATCCACCATTAGGAAATGGCATGCCTATATTATTGGCATTTACTAGTCCGTTGTTTGTTGGCACAGCTGTATTGACTGGAAAATTGTTGGGAACTGCAAAATTGTCATATAGGGGAACATTGTTGATGAATCTTTGTTGATTAACTGGCATTATGTTGACGTTTTGAAAATTGCTGACGTCTTGCAAACCATTGCTTAATTGCATATTATTGATATTATTTACTTCACTAGCAATATTGGGCACGCCATTGTGATACTTAAAATGGTTGATGATTGAAAATCTGTCATGAACTGGCATATTATTTGGCAAAGCACTGGCAGGAGGTGAATTTGTAATGCCTGAAAATCCATTATTATTTATGTTTGCCAATCCCTCAGATATTTCTGCCAGTCCGATGCCATTTTGAAGATTATTTGCGTTAGCTATATTGCTATCTTGCAAATTATTACGAGGAAATCTGTTGATGTCTGCACCGCCATTTCCAATACCAATTTCGGTTATTCTAAAGTTATTAATACTTGGAAGTCGATTGTTGATCGGTGACAATATATTGCTACTTGGCAAATTGTTTGGTGGTAATCCATTAATTTGTGGTAAGGCGTTTCCACATTGTAAGTTATTAAAATTTGGTAAACCATTCATACTTGGCAACAAGTTTGCATTTGGCAAATTATTTAAATTCAGAATATTATTTGCAACAGGCATATTGTTAAAATTGGGGAACTTATTGGCGACTGGCAGATTATTAATGTTTGGCAATCCATTTGGAACATTATTTAAAGGTAATCCGTTAATATTCATGCCATTTATGCTTGGCAGCAGTCTGTTTTGTGGCACATTGTTAATATTTGAAAATGGCACATTCAATGGTAAATTATTTGGCAATGCCATCCCGTTGTTTAATGCAAAGTTATTTGCCAATCCATTGTTAAAAGCCAAGTTATGTGGCAATCCATTTCCACGAGGAAAATTACCGAATGATATCCCATTGCCAAATGGTAAGCTATTGGCAAAGTTGTTTACTGGCAAATTTCCATTACTTGGCAAACTGACCGGCGGGTTATTGACCTGCCTTCTAGATCTGCCATACCCTGCCAGTGGCAAGTTAGCCAAGTTATTCAGCACATTCTGACTTGACAGATCTCGTAGAGAGAGCTGAGAAGAAATGACCTGCGGACAAGGAATTTAGAGTGGTGAAAATCTAGACAAATATGTAGTTTACGATATACAAGGTGACTTTAATGACTGTGCATCTTTTAGGGGGTGAAAGTAATCAAAAATACGAATAATTATTCATCTCATTGTATTAAGAAGCTTACCTATTCTAAGCTATCATTCTGTTTTATAAACAAAAATGGCTACATCCGCCAGAGAGACCACGTTTAAAAAAAATACTGATTACTGATTATTATTCATACATTTTGATCACGTTGTAAATCTGATTATTTTTTAGTGTTCACACATAATAAAAGGATTTCATATGATCATGAGTACCTACTCTAACACCCTAAAAGATTAATTAATTAATTGTTAATTTACAACGGTTAAACCAATTAACAAGATGCGCAGTGAATTTAAATCTGAAAAGTTTTTTGAAGGCTAAACGGAATAAAATTGTAGGTAACAATTTTCTGTATACAATTAAATACTAAGAAGAAAAAAAAAGCAATTTTACCTGAATCAAAAAAACTTGAAGAACACAATAAACTTTTAAAATCATTTTGAGATTTTATGTCTCATTACTGTCTAGATATTATTACAAAACTAACATCTATGAAGATAATTATCTAGTTTTATAGATGTGCTTATCAATAACTTTATTTTATTTTATAAAAACGCGTTTAATCTAGATTTTGTATCTTATCGTAACGTGTATTTCATCTTGTTATCGCTGAACGTGATTTTTATAGTATCTCGTTTTTGAATTGAGATCGGATAACTTACACTGAGATTCAGAGACCAGGCTTAGTGTCGGACTGTCAAAATTTGACGTATCTGTCAAATCAAATCGAACCTCAGAACTTTAGTGCAATCCATAATGTGAAATATTGGTAGGTACTCTATCGGGCACAGCAACAGCCCTACTAATATAATAAATGCAAAAGTAATTCTGTCTGTCTGTATGTGTCTTTTATGTCTAAACCACTGAACCGATTTTGATGAGGTGAAGTTAGTTTTAGGTTGCCAATAAGGAACATTAAAATGACAGATTAGCGTTAACTAAGTTACGTTATTACAACTTAAGCTTACGAAAGGAGCCGGGTTGCGGGACGTCTTAAAACAGGATACCGTGGCCCCGGAACGTAAAGGGCAACAGAAGGAACAGGGTGGTTTTTTAGTCAGTAAAAGTCTGACAGTCCCTTCCGCCCCACCCAGGGCGGAAGAAGTCATTTGATGGTTCTTAACACTTTAAAAAAAAAGCTTACGAATGGAAGAATAAATAATTACATATTCCTTATTTGTACAATAATTATTTAAACGAATATAATAAATCTGAAGTGTTTCTTTTTGTTTGTTTGTTTAAACGTACTAGTCTCTGAAACCACCAGTCGGATTGAAAAAAATCTTTTTGCACTTACGTGACAGTCCGATTTATGAGCAGTAGGAGCAGTATCCAAAGATGTAACGCGTTTGAGAAATACCACGCGAACGAAGTCGCGAGCAGAGCCTAGTATACGTAAAAGATTTAAAGAAATTATACTCTCCAACGTATATAACGAACGTACCTATATTCCATTGTATTACATCAAGGCTAAACTGTCTATCCAATGAGTAATATTAAGGTCGGAGCGTCCTCGTCAAGGTCACCTGAAAACCTTTCCTTGACTCGAGGTCACATTCAGGGTGATCGAATGACCTTAGCCTTCCCAGCAAGGTTAGACCTTGAGGGAACAACGAAGCTCTGGAAAGCTTTAAATTGTGTGGGTATCGTGGAGACATTTTTAGGGTTGCGTATGGTCAAAGAAACTGAACTTTTATGAGATTTGTTTTTATATGTCTGTGTTTTTAACGGTTTTTGTATAGTGTATGTACTTATTTACTACTAGTGAACGGTTTTTTTAAAGTTTTGATTATCGGCAAATTAATTCAATACTGCCGTCATAACTAAGAATGCAGTAATCGCAAAATGGCGGTTACGAGATAAACGCAAAAAACATATTTCATATCATCTGAGCAAGATGTTCGTATTTATTTGGTCATAATATATATCTAAAAATTCGGAAAAAAATCATGCTTTTACAAGATAATTTTTCTTTATTTAATTTACTAATAAATGCAATTATAATACGTATTACTGCGTTTCGGTTTAGTATCAAGTCGTTTCCGAGTCAACGGATACTAAAACTAAATGCAGCACTTGCGCGTATTACTGCATTATGTCTTAGCACAAGTCGATTACTGCATTATTTTTTAGTAATTATTGCCATTATTATACGCTCGGAACTAAGTTAAAGTGTACTTAAGTATGTTCTCAAGGACTTATATAGGTAAATGCACCTATATAAGTCCTTGAGAGGTTCAGGTTAAGGTTTCTTTAGTCTCTTAGCTACGACCTAAGTTTTTACATCGTGGATTGCAAATAAAGTATTGAGTAAACTCCTCCAATTGAGTACTCCACCGAATGACGTCGCCGAACTGATTTGCTAAGACAAAACGCGGCAATGGATCGCACTGCTACGACTTCGCAAGCCTTTACTACATTTAAATGCAGTAATGTGGAGTACTGCGTTTTAATTTAGCAATTTCTGTACTGAATTTAAAACAAAATAATACAGTAGTGGATATTACTGCAAGGGTATTCTTGCAAGTACTGCATTCTTTCTTAGGTCATGTTTAATACTGCGTTTTTTCTTATCATTGAAGCAGTTTTTATGCAAGTACGGCGAAAATCATTACATAAAAAACTTACTTCGAGTGAATTTTTTTATGAAAACATATTTTTTTCATGTACATGAACCTCTTGGGATGCCATTTCTAGAAAAAAGTGAATATCTCAAAAATGACGATTACTGCATTCTTTGTTATCAGGGCAGAATACTAGCTTTTGCTCGTGACTTCGTCCGCGTGCACGTAGAGAAAGCCGCGAATTAAAAAATGACCTGTGTCTTTCCTTGAGGTTTATGTATACACCATGCCGAATTTAATCAAAATGGTTAAGTCTTAAAAGCGTTACAGATAGAGTTAATTTCTTAATTAGAATATTAAGTATGGACTAATTAAACCTGTCCGGGTTCAGCTGTGGCTTAGTCTGATAAAAAGAAGAAAGAAAAGGGTGTGAAACTCTTTCCTCTACATTCGTCGCTTCCCGTCGTCTGTACGCTTACATCTTATAAACTACGCAACGGATTTTAATGCGGTTTTCATCAATAGATAGAGGGTTTTTTGGGGAAGGTCGGGACGGGTCTATTAAAATGCAATATTGTGTAAAAATTTCAAGTCAATCCGTCAGCTACTTACCGAATATTGTAGACACAAATACAAACAAATTTATGTTAAATTAATAATCCATCTCATTAAATATGAAGTCTTGAAGACAGTTTATATTAACATTAATTTTCTTATACTTAAAAGAGCAGCAAGTCTGTGCCTAAATAAAACAAGAAATTAGTAAAATAATTTAATAGGTATTAATAATAAATAATTTACAATAAATCTTAAACCTTAACCAACCATCAAAATAAGAACATTCTCTTCTAAATTCAAATATATCTGACGTTGAACGGCCTATTGCCCAAAACGTCATTTCCAACTGACATTTGAGGTTTAGGCAAAGGAATTCTGCCAGGTTCAGCCTTCTGCGAACACTTGCATGAATTGGCGGCAAACATTAAACTCTCCAAAGCAGTCTTCTTCAATGCCTCTGCCATGTAGATCCTTTTATGAGTGACTCCAGGATTTTTTGGCGGCAATTTTTGAATGACAGCAGCAATGGTGTTCAATTTGTCTGCAATTGGCATGTTTGATGAGTAGGTTGACAGCAAGGAGTTTATTAATGGCGGCGCCTGTTGGTTGTAGGGGGCATTTAGAATCTGTGGTGCGCATGGCATGTTCTGGACTCGGTACTGGGCGAGGACGGTCTGGAAAAAAACATATTATTTTCATTTTAAATATACACACACACTGTTTTTTAAATATTTGTATATTTTTTTTTTAATATATTTATGAGTAGATATTTTGCGTTATATTGCTAATGTATTGAGGAAGGTTATCGGCTATATAACAGCAAGCTACATCATGAGAGGGGGGCAGTGACCACAGATATAAATAGCTAGTATTTTATAAAAACCACTTTGAGCGTAAGTGAGTAAATTACCTTTTGTACCTGATACCTAAAAATGGCCGATTATTAAAGCTTGCAAGTACCTACGCATACCTTCATAACTAGGTAGTTATTCCTCTATCTATTCATAAAATTTCGGCCATATTAAAATGGAGTAGGTAAGGATTATTATTACTTTGTTTAATAATAAAAAATACTTACATTTAACAGTAAAGTTTGCACCAACAACACACCAAACGTTTTCATCAAAGTGGCCATTTTCTTTTTAAGTTAGAAAACCGTTAGATTTAAAGTTTTAAAAACACCAATAAGCGTATCTGTTGCAACTTTACACTATTTTCTTTTCGATTTTGTTCGATTTTTAACTTTTGAATGCGTCTTTGAAGATCTTTTATAAATTTAAATCTGTATATTTTTAATTAAATTTGGAAGTTGAGTACCTTTCCAGCCAATTACTATTTGTTTGAATAACTTGGGTTTACTTTATAGCCGCTTTTGTATGAATATTTTATCTGTGAACGCTATCTTTACCATCGAATATTATGTAAAGAATATTATTGCATTGATTAATAATTTGATAAGATTCAACTTACTGTTACAAAATCGAAGTTACCTCATATAAGATTGTTTTGTTCAGTCCCATAGCCCCGTTCCGTAGTATAGGGGCCCGATGATCAACTCTCAGGAGTGGGATTCTGTAAAACAGCAGTGCTATTCTTTAAAAAAATCCTTATTTGAGTTTAGGTGAAGACTAAGTGAGCTTGAGGTGAGCTCTCATCCCAACCGTCACTAGAAATTGATAGCTCACCTCAAGCTTTACACGGTAGATGATGGTCAATGGCCAAAATTATAACATAACATCATCACGCCTGTAATCCTCGAAGAGTTAGGCAGAGGTGTACACCCACATTTCGCCAGTTATGTTTTTAGTCCCATGTAATAGGGGGCGAGCCTATTGCCATCAACCGGGCACAAATCCAGACTCCGAGGCTGCTACTGAGAAATTCCTGATGGAAAAACCCAATAACACTTTGCCCGACCTGGAAATCGAACCCAAGACCTCATGCACAGCAGTCGCGCTTGCGAACACTAGACCAACGAGGCAGTCCAAAATTATCTACTAAATAAAACCAATATCATAGTCAAGTCAAATCAAATCAATACATTTATTTCAATGCGTGACTGCATGAGGTCTTGGGTTCGATTCCCAGGGGGGATTCGGGTAAAGTGTTACTGGGTTTCTTTCATTAAGAATTTCTCAGTAGCAGCCTCGGAGTCTGGATTTGTGCCCGGTTGTTGGCAATAGGCTCGCCCCCTATTACATGGGACTTGAACATAACTGGCGAAATGTGGGTGTACTAATGGGTACACCTCTGCCTAACCCTTGGGGATTACAGGCGTGATGTTATGTTATGTCATTTATTTCAATTAGACTTTTAGGTACAGGCACTTTTGAATTATCAAGGAGTCGGTCATCGACGATCCTAAAAATTAACATTATTTTAGTCAGTTTTATTTCATTTTGAATGTGTTGGTAGGGCAGCTCGAAAATAAAACACTCTTTACATATGAATTGAAAAACTCACATTGGAATCGAACCCGCAAACTCATGTATTAGAGCCGGGCGCCTTAACCACTGGGCCATCACGACATTTGTTTTCTACAAATTAATATTGTAAAGTTCTTTTACATAAATAAATTCTTAAAACTTTTTCTGTTTTGGTCGATAAGCGGCAAAGCCCTTTAGATAAATATATAAAAAATATAAATAGGTTTTTATTCTTATCACTTCTTTTAAATCAAAAGTTATATAATAATATTATAAATAACGTAATAGATATTTGTAATAGAAACATTATCACGATCAAAATGATGAAAATATCGATAGATTCATTGAATTGCAAAAGTTTTGATTATAATTTAGTATTTAAACCATGAGTTTTCTTAGTTCTTACACAGTGTAATTTGTACAGTAATACAAAATGAATTCTATAATTTTTGTGGTATTCTCTATTTTCGTTAGTGTAAGTAGCTATTTTGTTTGTTTGTCAAGCCATTTTCGACTTTTCAGTCCCGTTCAATAATTCCTATAAAATTAAATACTGTTATTGTCATTTCCGTATAACTTTTTTTGGATATTTCATATAATTAAAAAAAATTGTTTTTATTATTAATGGCATAACTAACAAGTAACCATTATATTTCATGACTGGAGACTTCCTAAAAATGACTCCGGGGTAATGAAAAATAATTACTAAGTAATAGAATAAGCCTAAATATTTCACCCGACCTGGGAATCAAACATAAGAACTCTCAGCAGTGTCACTTGCCCCCACGAGACAAAGGGACACTCAAACTACCTACCTACATTCACAATGACAATAACAGATATACAATAAACGAATTCTTTTTTTAAAACACAGGTACAATCCCAAATTTTCGCGCCATACCAGAGAACAGTCCCAGCAATGATGCCAGCTTGCTCATGTGGCAACCCCGCACCATTGCCAGTTATGAAGATACCCTACGAAATACCGCTGCCAGCCCCCGTCGCTGTGCCACGACCTGTGGCACAAGCGCCATGCGGTTGCCTAGAAACTGCTCCAGCGTTGCCAGTTGGCTTGCCATTGGCTAATCCGTTCTTGCCAGCCGCGTCGCCTGTCTCTGCGATGGCGCCATTCTCTCCATTGTTGCCACCTGCAAATACTTGTAGTAGGTGCCAGTATTTGAAGAAGATTCCTATTCCTCCTCCTTGCATATAGTTTATTTTTACGTTTTCTAATAAATTATTTTGTTAATTGAATTGTATTTTTTTAATTTTATGTTCTTCTATTTTCAAATTGGCAGGTTAATTTAATAATACCCACATTTAAACTTGACTGCTTCGTTCGTCTAGTGGTCGCAACGTGCGACTGCTGAGCATGAGGTCTTGGGTTCGATTCTTAAGTCGAGCAATGTGTTATTGGGATTTTCCATCAGGAATTTCTCAGTTGCAGCTTCGGAGTCCGGATTTGTGGCCGGTTGATGGGATTAAGCCCCCTATTACATGGGACTTAAAACATAACTGGCGAAATGTGGGTGTACTAAGAGGCACATCTCTGCCTAACCCTTCGGGAATTACAGGCGTGATGTTATGTGGTAAATTAAAGTCATACGGTGGAAGTTAATGACAATAGTAGGTAATACTAACCTATTATTATTCTACCTACAGGGCTAAGATCTCTTCTCATAAAGTACATAGATACCACGCTTGCTCAAGGCAGATTGGCGGCTACAGAATTATATTTACTAAAGTCCAGGTTTCCTAACGTTGTTTTCCTTTTCCGATGTCAGTAAAGTCCAAGATAAACTTGAATGATAATTACCTACATGTAAATTGAAAATATCACGTTAGTACGTACAATCACGAGCAAAGACAAGTATACACTTAGCAAAATTGAAAAACTATTTCCGTGTGAAGTAATGGTTGTAACTTTGAAATAAGTCCTATTTCATAGTAGTATTAGATTCAAAATACTATATACCTACCTAAAAACAAGACATTTAAATTAATACATTTGAAGAAAATAGCTTCGTAATGTCGCTAAGAGTATATTTGTTTTTGCTTGTGACTGTACTCGGCATCGAACCCACAATCTTAGGTATAAAAGGCAGGCGCCTTAACCACTAGACCATCACGACATCACGATTAGAGTTAATCCTTTTTTGTTAGTTGCCCAGGTGACCACGTTTAACACGTCAGCAATGGCGTATTGTCCTCTTACACACTATGGAGCCACTGCCTATCTGAGCTCCACAAGCCAGTACATAACTGGGTAATACGATACCCCTCGGTAAGACTGGTTGTCAGACTTTCGGGCTACTGACGACCCGTAATAGCCGAAACGAACAGCTTAACGTACTTTTCGAGGCATGGAAGGACGTCAGTAATGTCTTAGATAAACTTAGAAAGTACATATGCATTAAAAAGGATTCGAACCCACAAAAGTCAAAGTCAAAACATTTATTTCAATTAGACCATTCAAGCACTTTTGAATAGTCAAGGAGTCGGTCAGTTAGTCCGAAAGTTGAAGCTAGTTGCTCGTTCCAAAACGGAGGTAGGCCTCTATGGAGAAGAAAGAGCAAGAAACTCCACGGACACTCTTTTTAATTAGATTTTTACAAAATACTGGTTACATTATTATTGTTGCTTCTACATGTGAAAACAATGAAGATGAATATAAAACAGTAGGTTCACACAACACACATAACGGATTCTAGACTTTCCTTGAAACTTTGAGTACTTGAAAGTTTGTTTAGTAATTCTTCTTTAGAGCTCAGTACTCCAGACTTCAGTCTCCAAAAGACCAAGCGAATGAAAAAATAGTAATTTGCTATTTATGCTTTTATATTTTTAAAATAAGTTATTTCAACTTCATCTTGATTTTTTAAATATTTATCCTCCTTAGGCTGTAAATTATGTTAGTACTGGCAATTTTCCGTCAAAATATTTGTTAGATGCCATAAAGATTTTTCTTTTACTGTTTTTTTTTCTCATGGCAAATGGTGATCGATTAGTTTTGTAAGCGAAAATCACCAGTATTTTTTGCACTTAAACTTATTAGAACCTCCTTGAACCACGTCTTCATATTCAAATTGAAACTCTTTAAAACAGGTGGAACAAACGCGGGGGAACAAACAAGCAAAACCAACCATCACAGCACAATCAATTTATTTAATAAGACATAAATATAAATAAATTATCTTAAAACTAAAATTAATGATTACCAACACAAATCATTCTTTGCAAAATAAGAATTCAGATTAAAAAGGGATTTTCCAATTGTCAGATGACACTTAACGGGAAAATAAAGATGGCGGTTTGACAGCTTTTGTAGGTATTGAAAATAAGTCATAACTGAACTGTCATAATAGGTATGTCGTCATACGGAAAAAAGACGTACCTATCTATAATTTTTTTCCAAATAGAGTTATATACATATTCGGAATCAGCAAAATTAAAAGCTTAGCTACCAATATTTACATTATAAGTAAGTCAGACGACTATTGAAAAACCAGTCCTAAATAATCTTATCCGATTAAAATAATCACTTCCAAACTAGACACACCATTTCAAATCACAAAGTTGGTGGAGGAATCGGAATTTTCCTCAAAAACTGTCCCCTTGATTTCGGCATCGCTTGCGGTAAAGCGCTTGAAGCTGTTAGAGCTGAAATTGGGGAAGCAGCTGGCAGGAAAGAGTTCTCATTACGAACCAAAACTTTTTGCTGAGGCACTGTCATATATTCTGTCACTTTAGGTTGACTTATCAATACTTTTTGCTGCATCTCTGGTCTGATTTGTCGTCCTGAAACAAAATCGTTATTCTGCACCAACATTTGCGGTATTTCGTTCCTTACAATGACATTTCTTGACACTACAGCTTCTCCGCCATTTTGTATCATCACATTCTTTGGTAAAACCATTTCAGTTCTCTGTTGAACGACCACATTTTTTGGTAAAACCTTTTCAGCTCTTTGTTGAACTACCAAACTCTTTGGTATAACCATTTGATTACCTCTTTGCACTACATTGTTCGAATTTTGAATAACCACATTCTTTTTCGTGCATATTTCTTTGGGGTTCTGCACAAGATATGTGATTTTATTGGGGTCTTCAATTCTTGCAGTCCTTGGTATATTGTCAGCGATGACATATCTTCTGGTGGCTGTCCCTGGCGTGTTTAGCAGTTCCCTCTTCTTGTTGGCTGCTGAGGAGAGCATTTGGATTGCTTGTTCTGTATTTTTCGATGATAAAATGCCTTGAAGAAGCGATGCTACGGCATTTGGTGTTAGCTTTTGAGCTGACGATAGCGCTAAGGTCATTGATAGAAGTATTGTTAGGTGTGTTAACTGCATTTTTGACTGAAACAAAGTATGAAATGACGTAAAAGTAGTGGTTTTATGAGATGATGAATGATTAACACTTTTAACACTGCCGACACGCCAGGCGTGTTCTTGAAAATTATCCACAGGTAACAAGAACACGCCTGGCGCGTCCATAATAGCTTGGGAAAGTATTAAAAATTAAGCTAAAATCACAAAAAAATACACTATTAGCAATACACTAATGTACAATACCAGTGAACACGCCCGGCGTGACCAGTTATTTTAATTTAGAATACAATATATAAAATACAAATATTTTATGATCTTACCTTTCCTAAACAATACAACTGATTATACTCGCGTTCACAAATATAAACGTTTATATAAAAATGTTAAACACTCGAATCTGTAGTTACAGCAATCGATTGACTGATAATGTAAGGTTTCAGTATCGATTAGAATATCGATATAAATCGTGTTCTATCTTCACATTTTATGGTGTTGTAACTTTTTGGTGTATTCGTCTCTATGTCATCATGTATATGGCCACAGTGGCGGCGTAAGACCTAAATTTTATGTGGGCAATAGGTATGCATTTTGCAAGGCCTTGTGGCAATGCAAAAATATGTATTAGAAAACTTGAAAGCGATTTTTTCGGCGTTTTAAACGCGACCGAAAATTTTACTCATCCTTCCTTCGGAGTGCGAAGCCGTTTAGACTGCGACGCCGTGGGCGATGGCCCATGTCGCCCACGCCTTACGCCTTCTTGATATGGCCATTTTGAAAACAGAGTAATTTTAGGGTTTTTTTTTTTGCTTTAGTGTTAGGCCAGAATCTTTTGCCAATGTTTAGGGTGCTGTATCACCCCATAGGGGCCAAACGAGACCTTGCAACTAAAACTACGCTATCTGTTCATCCGTCTGTCTGTCCGTACGTCGGCAGACTTACTACCTACTGCTTGCGCTATGTAATTGATGACAATTTAAGGGTATAAAAAAAGAACAAAATATAATAATATCACATCATTTATTATTTACATAAACCTAAATACTATCCAATCACAAGAAAGGTGGTTGCAGAGTAACTTGACGTAAATATTTAGGGTTGCATCCACATCCAGGCAGTCCACATCCACAGCCGCAAGATGGCACCTCTATCGTGGGTAACTGACATCCGTACGTCGGCATCTGAATGCCGAGACATCCACAAGGCCCTGAACATCCACAGGTTTGAATTGGTAGACCTGTACAGCCGCAGGAAGAAGAACAGCCACAGGTTGGTACCGCTATCCCTGAACATCCACATGGACCAGAGCAACCGCATGATGACATTGGCAACAGAGAACACCCACAGGGACTGGAACATCCACAGGATGAAACTGGTACTCCAGCGCAGCCACAGGGACCGTTACAGCCGCAGGAGCCTACAGCAATCCCTGCACAGCCACACGGACCATTGCAACCGCATGTAGAAATAGGCATTGCAGCGCATGTACAGGGCCCGATACATTCACAGACAGATATAGGCATACCAGCACAGCCACAAGGGCTGGAACATCCACATGACGATAACTGGATACCGGAGCAGCCGCATGGACCTACACATTCACAAGACGAGATCGGTAGACCTGCGCAGCTACAGGGTCCCTGACATCCACAACCAGACACTGGTCCATATGAAGGCAGTTCAATGACAGAACTAATGCCATAAGAGTAAGTGGGAAGCTGCAGACTTTGACATCCACATTTCGGGACATCAATAGCCGCTAGAGAGCCGAAAGGGCACGTAGGGAGTTTGACAGCAGGTGCTCTGTTACATCCACATTTAGGACCAGGACATCCACAGGGGCTTGAACATCCACAGGGGCCGGAACATCCACAGAGGCCTGAACATCCACAGGGAACATCCAAAACAGGTGCAACAATCTCAATAGTGGGTACCGACATAGGTGACGCTAGAACTCCAAAACTAGGGATTTCAATGGTCGGGAACAGGCATCCAAGAGGATTCAATTCCATAGGATCTGCATAGCGATAATTCGGTACATCTATCACGGGTCCAGGGTTAGGTAGGGCCACAGGGGCGTACACAGGGTCAACAACAGGTCCTCGACATCCACAGTTGATGATGTCAATAAGGGCAGTCTGACATCCACATCCAGATAATCCGAGGTTCTGAAGACTGGGTTTTTTGATTTTCGATTTGGATTTCGACAATTTTCTTTTCATTGACCTTTGGGCGTCGATCTGAAAAAAAAAAATACTTTATTATAAAAGCGACAGGTCATTCCCTCACTCACAGACTAAACTAATATATATTTTAACCGACTTCAAAAAGGAGGAGGTTCTCAATTCGGCAGTATGTTTTTTTTTGTATGTTAGTACGCGATTACCTAGTCCGTCAATTATAAATTGATTTGGATGAATCTTTTTTGTTTGAAAGACTATTTTTAGATAATTTTAGGTCCCTTGTTCGTATTCTGTAATTTCACGCTCTAAAAGTCAGCCATTCAAAAGTCAACCTGTATTGCCTCAACTTCAGTTGAGGCAACTAACAGTCCCGGAACGTAAAGGGCAACAGAAGGAACAGGGTGGTTTTTTGGTCAGTAAAAGTCTGACAGTCCCTTCCGCCCCACACAAGGCGGAAGGAGTCATTTGATGACTTTTAACAAATTAAAAAAAAAAAAAACAAAAGGCAACTAACTGTCAACACCTTCAAAGTTTCCTGTAAAAGTTTATGGTTTCTTTAACGTTTATGGTTGCCGCAACTTTATGGCAATCTGTGAGCAACTTTCATAGCCGAGTTGCTGTATGCAGTTGCCGTAGCGACACTGGGATTGCCGGGCACAGGGAGCGGGAGGTAGGGTGTTGCGATTGACGGTTAAGGAAACCGGCAACTTTCTAAACCGGTATAATATTTAACAGTTGCTAGTTGCGGTAACTAGGAACTAACTTAGTCATCGATTACAGCAACTGAAAACTGTTGACGATCGCCGCAATTCGAAACTCGAGTTGCTATGTGTGCCCAGTCCAATTGAAATATGTACACAGCAGCTAGTTACCAGTTCCTGCAATAGTTGCTCTATGTGCAAAGCGCCTAAGAATGTTTATTAAATCCCCAAGTAGGTGGGTACTTACCATAACGCACGCAGCAACCAACAGAATAATCGATAACTTTCCAAAATACATTTTTAATTAGGTATTTTAATAATTTAATTAACTGCTATTAACAATAAATACGGAGGAATACTATAGAAAAACAACTAAAAGTTCTCTTTTAAATAGTTCATTGTTTGTTAATGTTTTGATAAGTCGAAAAATTGCGTTTAAAAGTTATCGATTTACGTAATATTCGGTAATCGATATCGAGTATGATTATATAGTAATTAAATCAAGTATTAAAAAATAAATAGTAGCTAACTTACATAATTGTGTTATTTCAATCTATTATGATAAGGGTAACCCCAAACAATTTAGCAATACCTATCCTCGGTATTTTTTAAATTCATTGAATAATTGTTCTTTTTTTATACAGGGTAATTGAAAATATAGGTACCCGAAACCTTAAAAGGGGTCATTGTACTCATCATTATGAACTACTTTTACTATGAGACCAACACTGAAATTATGAAAAAAAAAACAGCTGATCCATATATTACGATCTTGTTAAGTAGTATTTTCGTAGGGAACAGCTGACTTTTTTTTTCATGATTTCTGGGTTGGTCCCATACTAAAAGTTGTTCATAATGATGAGTTCAATGACCCCTTTTAAGGTTTCGGGTATATTCAAATTCAAAAATTCAAATTCATTTATTTTTAATTACCCTGTATATATTTACTTATAACATCCTACCGTAACTGTAATTTTCCAGGATATAAAGCTTAGCTCTCCTCCCTATATGATTCTGTTTGTTTGTCTGTCTGTTACGCTTTCATAACTAAACCACTGAACCGATGTTGATGAAATCGGTACGGGGTATGTTTGAACCCCAACAAAGGACATAGGCTACTTAATATTCCGCGACTTCGTCTGCGGCTGCGATAACCGAAATTAACGCAGACGAAACCGCGGAGAAAAGCTAGTTACTAATAAGAATTAAAACAAAAGAGATAATGATTCAACATTTATTATTTACTAACCTGTACTTACATAATTTTAATCCTACTAAATATTTTTATACAATGGCAACATTTTGTTACAAAATTGTTTGTTTACGTAGTTTGAGCACAAGTGCACACTTGTAAGTAGGCATGTTCTCAATGTACCTGTGAGTAAGTAAGGAAGTACCTATGCAGTTAATTATAAATATAATAATTACATAAAGTATATTTTTTTTAAAAGGCTCCTTTTTATTGTTTTTAAAGTTAATTAAGTTAAATGTAATAAAACAAAAAAAATACAAATATAAAAGAAACCATCAACATTTAAAATGCATTTAAAGGTCCATTTGTCTCTATGGTTCTTGCAGAAACCATAAACAATGTAAACAATATAACAAAAACAAAATATAATAACAATAATAATGGATCGTCGCCATTTTGTATTTTACCACGGACATTATACATATTGGTGCCGATTCCCTTGTTCACAAACTAAACAAAAATTAGACTATTTCTATCTTTTTCTGTCCAATAAAACAAGAACGAGACGAATGCATATAAGAGCTGTCAAATTTAGTCAATCTGACACATCCATACAAATTATAGTTGACATTATTAAAACGTATAGATTAAAAATACAGAAAACTTGCAAGGCAAAAGTAATTTGACATCTCTAAATTAGTTCATAAATGTCACCGTCCTTTTCTATCGCTGTATAGAGATGTCAATTCTCTAATTAGTCTAGTTTGTGAAAGAGGGAATCGGCACTAATTTCTACATACAGTAAATATTAATTTGTGATACTAAAAATATAGTCTATCCCGTTTCTAAAAGCTTGATCAAGTCTCTGATTACTTAGGTTTAATTCGGCCAAAACGAAATAATAAAATATACGTCAAAATATCTCTCATATTACAATCTTTTAATTGGCTCAAATCTCTCAAGTTTTTGAGCCTGGTTCGTTTTGACAGAATTAAGCTAAGTTAATCAGAAGTTAGCAAGAATATAGCTACCTACTAAAACGAGGTGTGAAAGCAATTATAGCTTGACATCTTGTAAATGGATTAATATTTAAGAGAACTGTTTCAACAACACATTCCATACAAAAGTAATTTAGTCATAATTTTGGTTAATAAATAAAAATCTTGATGAAATTTTGTAGATAGGATAAGGGTACTAAACTATACTTTTTTTTTTTAAATTAAAAACCTTATGGGTTTGTTTGTTTTTTGTTCGAAAACTCATATCTCCGGAACTCCTAGTCCGATTTTGAAAATTATTTCGCTAATATGAAGCTACGATATCCCTGAGCGCCACAGGCTATATATTATTATTTTAAGTAAATTACGTAGACAAAATCGTTTCTATCAAATAACTTAATTTCAAAATACACTCAGCGGCACGGAATGTGGCCCAAACATAAACAAACCGATAACAGGCGATTTTGATATCACGTATGAAAATTTCGTGTGGCAGTTTGTCAGGATATTGTTTTTTGTTAATTTAAAAGAGTAAGCACAGAAAAAACTTAATTTGTTTAATTTTTGTGACACTTAACGTTAGTTCGTTACCGGAACGCACAAAACACGGGTGAGTTAAACCTCCATATTCAAATGGTCGTGCATTTAGTCTTTACTGTTTTACTTTGTGATGAATCTGTACACATTTATGCTTCCAGGATTGGAAAATAATGCCTCTTACTTCAGCTCAAGTTGCTCAAACTGTGTTGCTTAGGAATCAGGGGCGAAAGCAGCGAGAGATTGCTGTAACTTTAAATGTGTCGCATACAACTCTCAGGTACGCCTTAACATGGTACGACCAGACCGGCCTATACACAAGGAGACCAGAAAATGGCGTTATTAGGTGTACATCAGCAGAGATGACCGATCTATCGCTCTCGCAATTTTGAGAAATCGGTTCCTTACTGCGGTTGAAATACGGCAGCGGCTAAAAACGGCCAAAAGGGGTCAACGAAAGTGAGCGGACAATAAGAAGGAGCATTAAGGAACGAGATCTGTGCATTCAAAGGCCAGTTCGAGGTCCAGAACTGCTCCGGCACCATCGCGTAGCTCGACTTTGGTTCGCTCGCGAACACGCAAATTGGACTCACGAGTAACGAAGTAAAGTTCTGTGGACTGACGAATGCAGAGTGGCCATAAGAGCTGCAGATGGCCACGAACGTGTGAAAAAGACATGGATAGAGGTTTCTGCCAATCACTACCAGGCAAACCGTCAGTATCCATAGTGGATCAGTTTTATTTTGGGAAGAGATTTGTTCAGAGGCATGTACAGAGGTGGTTGTAGCTGCTGGTTGTCTAACGGCAGTGCGATACATTGAAGAGGTCCTCCAGGAACATGTTTAACCATTCGTGGGATGCATCGGTAGCGAAGATTTCATCTTAATGCAAGATAATGCCCGACCTCACACAGAATTTTGCGTGGATGATTACCTTTCGGAAGTGAAAATCACAAAATTGGAGTGGCTGGCACAAAACCTAGACATGGATCCCATATAACATGTCTGGGATATGCTTAAAATACGCATCCGATCCAGTCCCAACCCTCCAGAGACCATCAGTCAATTAAAAATTGCTCTGGGAAGAAATACCCCAGATGGACATTAAAAACATAATCCATGGCATGTCTGATCACATGCAGGTGGTCATCAGGGTCATAGGTGGAAATACCCGCTATTAATTATAAGTGCAATAGCTTAATTCTGTAAATTTCATTCAAAAACATTTCTTAAAATTTTGAGCTTAATGTCTTTTTTATAATTTTGTAGGATTTTAATAAAGTTTACTCAATTTTTTGTTAATTAATTATTCGCATTTAAGATTTGAATAAACATTTAAGTTTTACAACGAAGAAAACTCTCAGTTTCATGTTTAATTTTGATAATAAACCACATAACGCGCTTGGGCCACATTCTGTGCCGCTGAGTGTAGTATTACGTTACTCAAACAAGTTAAATAAAAAATGCGATTTTTAGTTGCGTATAATTAGCGCTGAAGATAATATTCTCTTGAATACAGGAATTACAGAGACAATAAATTTATCATGGTGTCTTATGCATATCTGGGTTAATAAATAAGAGCTAATGGAAATAAATGCTTTCAATTTGTTTAGTATATTATGCATACACACAAACAGATTTGCAAACATAACTATTATTATACTCCATTTATTATAACATTAGACAAATAATGTTATAACGATATCGTTATAATAACGTTATAACATTATCGTTATTTTAATGTTAGCATGTATTTAGCGATAAATACAAAGCAATTTAAGCGTTTTGCCATTTAGGTACTTTAAAAAAGTAATACCTACTGGAAATCTGGAATGCTTTGTAGGATTCTGTTATACGGACAGATACCCTAGGGTGCCTATGGGGCCCTAGTACCTCCACTGTCGGTCCGTCTATCAGCGGGCTGTATCTCATGAAACATGATAGGTAAAGAGTTGAAATTTTCACAGAATGTGTATTCCTACTGCATGCTGAAAATGCTGAGAATCACAGGGGATTTTCATACAAGAAACGTGATTTTTTTATATTTTAAATATTGTACAGAACCCTTCTATGCGAGTCCGGCTCGCACTTGGCCAGTATTTACCTAATGCTATAACAACGGAGTATAATTACATTAGAAATTCCATTCTACACTCCGGACAGCTATCGGGAAAAACCTCAAAAACACTGTCCAAGGGGATTTACCAAAGATAATTTTTTGACCATAGATTTTAGTCTAATAAAAAAAATACCAGGAGCCAGCATTATAACCTCACACCGTAAACAATAATGTCTCAATTCCTTCAATGCACAAGTCTCATTCAATCCTCGCTGGAGGAGGTTTCCCGCTCGCGAGAACAGACTTCATGGTCTTCAACATGGTAGGAATAATGCCAATGTGTTTGTCTACACATTTCACTGCACACTGCTCGAATTCAATCGTGGCTTTGTCTATCTGTGGGACAAGAAAAAACAAAACATGTTAATAGGAAAATGTGCTAAGATAAAGTGGGTTTAGTGAACTGGAGTTGGATTCTCACTGACTCAAATTGGATTCTCAAAAACTCGAGTTGGATTCTCACAAACTTAAGTTGGGTTCTCACTGACTTAATTTGGATTCTCACTGACTTAATTTGGATCCTCACTTGTAACTCACTAGTAAGTCTAGTTACCCCCTACAATTATTAATGTTACATTTGGCATATTGAATTAGTTTCATGAATTAATTTAAATATTGAGATATTGTTGGCTTGTTTAGCTTGAAATAATGACAAATAAATCTGTTAAGAGATCTAAGATTATAAACCAAAGTTTGGCCATTGTCGAAGGCATTAACATTTAATTTTTATTACTCTGTGTATAGATAAGTAAAGTGTGAATACAAACCTTGTCCTGTGTAGGATCAGAGCCGAGTCTGTCTCTGGCATTATCATTACAGTCCATCACACATCTCTGTAATCTGTTCTGCAAGTGGTTGATTTCACTCTGAAATATTATTATAACTTTAGAATGACAAAAGTCTCATTTTTTTAGAGATTCGCCTGATTAACAAGTATTATTTTATAGTATTAGGATAAAAACTGTAAAAAAAAAACACAATTGTAACAAGTTAACAGGCCTATGTTCAGCAGTGGATGTCCTACGGCTGATATGATGATGATGATTGAACAACACCTAGCGAGTTCATCCCATAAAACATATCTAGGAACCATTGTAGATGCCAAATCATAACATAACATCACGCCTGTAATCCCCGAAGGGTTAGGCAGTGTACCCATTAGTAAGTACACCCACATTCGCCAGTAATGTTTTTAGTCCCATGTAATAGGGGGCGAGCCTATTGCCATCAACCGGGCACAAATCCAGACTCCGAGGCTGCTACTGAGAAATTCCTGATGGAAAAACCCAATAACACTTTGCCCGACCTGGGAATCGAACCCAAGACATCATGCACTCAGTCGCGCTTGCGACCACTAGACCAACGAGGCAGTACAAATCAAGTACAAGTAGATGCCAAATCCTCTACAGAAAATTGTTTCTAAATTGGTCAAACTGTTTTGAAGGTCAATCGTAATGCACACACAAACAACACTCCTTTCACCCAAGCATACACCTCCCTTCTGCAGTAGGTAAACAGCATTCAGAATTTTTAAATCCTATGGTGATTTCAGCTACTGTGTCAATTTTTGTTCTAAAGATTACAAGTGTGTACTTTAATGCGGCTTATCTAATCTTATGTTATATCACACAGGTAATGGTATTGTTGATAAGAGGCTCCGTTAATCTTTATAAAGTATGAGGTTCAGAGAATCAGCTGAACTCTTAAACCACCTAGGCTATTCCTGTAACTTTAAGAAGACATACTAATTTTTTTTTTGTTCCACTCAAACCATGTCAGAGGTCCTTGAGGCGGTTTAGAAACTCTGACACTAGGGTGTGTGGGGTCGTAAGACCTTACTGCCCATACGATAAAGAAAGAAGAACATTTGCATTTTAATTTCATTCTCAAACTGTGAAAAGCACTTGTAGTTTACCTACAATTTTACCAAGTTTTTCAGATTGTTTATTAATGAGATGATATTGCCACTAGGTAGGTTAAATTTTTTTTGAACATTAAATTATGCAAATTTGCGTTCAGACATTTTGACACTATGCCATAACATCTACCTGAAACTGGTTATTACCGAGTTGAGTAAACAGTTGTTATTTGCGTCCTTTTTATATTTAAAAAGCTTCTGCATGTGACTTTGTCCATATGGAAGTCAAATTATGTATTTAAGGCACTCGGCAATGAAGCTCTCTCGGTGAAGGAAAACATTGTGAGAAAACGTGTACTACTTACACTGTCCCACTCAAACCATGTCAGAGCCCCGCAGTTAAGGCGGTTTAGAAACTCTGACACTAGGATGTGTGGGGTTGTAAGACCTTACTGCCCACACAATAAAGACAGAAGATCTATAATTTTTTTTGTCCTAGTCTCTCTATCTATAGGTTTACCTGAACATAGTCGTTGGCTTGATTAAGAGGTCCCGTACAGTTGTCTATGCAGCCATGCACTCTTTCCAATGAGGTTTGAGGGTCATCACAGCACTGGGCGGCACATCTGTGCATATCACCCTGAAAGTATCATTGTCATCTTAAAATGCATAAAAATATCAGGTACCTAATATTATTATTATTCATTAATTTAATATTATTAGCGTAATTACATTTTTAATTAATGTGTACTAAAAAAATATCCTTGACTTTTCATTGTTTTCTGTTAACGATTTTCAGTACTAAACAATTTAACATCTTATTGTCACTTTACAGGAGTCATAGTTTTGGCTTTTATAAAATGTAATTAAATTATTCTCTCACTTAAAATTATTGCATAAGTCTTGCATGGTACCTATGTACGAACATAACCTAACTTACTTGCATTTTTCGTAAATAACTTTTGTCTAGCTCATTGACGAGGTTCGTCATCTCCTGCTCGATCCTAAACTTCTGTGCCTCAACCATTTTGATGACTTTGATTCAGAAATTATGGATAATTTAGAATATACTTCTGGATTTTTATTTTCCGGTTGGAATGACAACTTTCCAGACTGAAATTGAGTCTGACAATCAAGTGTCAAAGTCAACTAACAACTGTCAAAATATTATTGACAGCGGTTTTAGTTTTTATTTTAAAAGTATTGGTATCTTGGTGTTTTGCTATCTTACTATTTTATAATACATTATATAAGAAAAAAAGACAAGTAAAAATTAAAATACATTTTATTGTTTATTTACAAAGCCATATAAGGCTGAATCCATACAATCTATAATCCTATACCAGCTAAAAATCCATGTAACAGTTCTTGATCAAAATTGAAAATCGGTGATTTCAATAAAGCTGCACAGGATTCGCATACCGGAGCCTTTTCTTCCCTTTGTGCGAATCGACTGATTCTTTCCTGTACTTTGAAAGGAATTTCATCTAATAAGTCTGGCAACCCAGTCAAACATGGCGGCGGTGGCGGCAAAGTTACACGGCTTGACATTTCGTTTTGTGGCGGGACAGGCAAACTTGCTGGCAATTCCTTGAAAAGATTTAAAGGCTTTTCTCGCACATTTTGGTTTAAAGTAGGAGGAACATCTTTCAAATTTGGATTTAAGACAGTTATTTTGGGTGATGACGATGGAGCTGGTAGGAAATAAGCAGTTGCAGTTTCAGGGTAGCATTTTGGCGTTAATCGGTCAAATGTTGGTACATTGGTTGGCCCTTGTGTTGAAGCAACTGGCATTGGTGTTGGTGCAGTAGGTGCTGGCGAAGTGCTGAGCCGATTATTCAATTGGGCATGGCTTATCTGTAGAGAGAAAAAAAAATTGAAAACCATAGTAATCTGTTGATAAGAATCAGTAGGTACAAAATTGAAAATATTTATTTAGCACATTATTGCACATCAATAATTGATTTGCTTCTCTCTGTGTCAGCCAAGCTGTTATAAAACTTCCTAGCCAATATTATTTTATTAGGTACCCACCTTAAAAATGAAAAAGTAATTGATAAAAAATAATAATAGCAAATTCTTCATAATTTATCGACTAGTTCCATTGAGTTCTTCAAACAAAAAACTAAGTTTAAAATTTTCAGGTTAATTTATTCGAGAAAGTATAAAATTATTGCATTTTGTTTTGAAAATGATCTTTATCTTTATAAAAACATAGTGTAATTGAATAATGGAAGTTTTATTCTTTGTAAGATTATCAAGTATGCTGTCTTATCTTTGACAATTCTTGCGTAAAGTGTCTTGTGTTCGGAAAGCACCAATGTGCTTTCCGTGCGTTGATTTTTAAAATTAAAGAACCTTTAAGTTAATAATTAAAAAAATAAATTAAAATTATGACTTTTTTCAAAATAAATAGGTAATTATGTACCTAGTTGCATAGTATGATATGATAGTATTATACTCTATGATGTTTTAGCTGCCAAGCTTCTTATAGTTGTATTTATGAAAATACTGACAATTACAAGAAACCTAGTTCTAAACATACGTAATTATTTCCACCTTAGTCCGTAAACTTAACACGTCAGCTGCGATACTTCTGACTTCCACTAGACACTTACGCAGTACTACTTATAATTATTTTTTCCTCAACGTCCGTTATTAATTCATTGGAATAGCACGGGGTAGAAAAATAATAGAAAATATATAAAACACATAGATCGGTAGGTATATTTCACATCTGCACATAAAAATGAAATGGTTAGCCATATAGAAACAAAGTCACATAAAACGACTTCACCAACCGCGATCGTTTGTTTTCCAAAGAAAATACATACCAGGGTTGTGTAGAAATGGCTTACTAAACTAAAATATGACAAAATCTTTTGATAGCTAGCGCTTATTAGGACATTCTTGATATTTAACAAGAATATAAACAACTTGCCATCGTTATTTCTTGTTTTTACAAGTAGTCTACTCATTATGGAGGTCAAACCCCTGTTATTTTTACTATTTGTATTTGGCATAAGTGTAAGTATTTTTCCAAGTTTTTTTTTTTGATTCATTATGCAATTGTGAAAGAATAATTAAACATTTCCACTTAAAACTATTTTTTCCAGATATCTGCAGCCCGCCCGCGTTGTTCTTCCCGCCGTGACCCATGTCAGTGTAAAGAAAAGTCTGTATACTTTTCTAATCTGGCAACACCTTTTCCCGCCTTTATCGAATCCATAGATTATATTCCTAACTGTCAGAAACCTTGTTGCGGCTGTGGTTGCAATGACCAACTCATTCTGCCTCCTTTGTCAGTTGAATTGCCGTGTGGTCTAGGATATTTTCCATCAGCTTTGCCATTGGTGACCAAGTATTTTGCTCCAGCTTTAGATTACTTGACAACTGGAGCTTACATACCTATTGCGTCACCTTGTGATTCCTTGATTTTGGCGGCTCCTGTCAACCCTGAGTATGCCCCTTTAGTCAAGCCAATTGTTTTATAAAATAATAATAAAAATAATGAAATTTTATTTTTGTTGTTTTATTTTTAACTGTCAAAACATTTTTATGTATATAAACCAAGTATTCTGGCGCTGAAGATGCTCTCGACAGTCCCGCTCTGACCGTCGCTCGAGCCAGCTCGCGTTTCTGAGCCTTTAGCTTCAAATGCGTCCCTAATTAGTCTTAAACTAGTCCACCCTGTCCCTTTGCTATCTCCCCACAGCGACGCCCTAAGCCGAGGTCCGTACCCACAGGGGAGTTAGCGTGCAGTCGCTTAGTTTATAAGTTTTTAAGCCCTGACTCGAGGCCTTAATTTTTAAAGCACTTCAGGAAAAGAAAAAAATAGTGCTTACGACAGTTCTGTAGGAAAAGCACAATTGCAGCAAAAATAATTAATGTATTTCTTCAAAACTTAAGGAATTTTATGCAAACCTATAAGTTTTGTGAAAATATCTAACGCAATCTATTTCAAAATGTTGTAGCTAATCAAAATTCTTAAAATTTAATTTCTTGTAATTCTTCCTAAAGTTATATTGCTCACACAATCATTATTACCAATGTATATAAATTACAGATAAGACACGATCCTAAGATAACCAATGAATAAATAATGGAGTAATATTTTTAAATATTTATTTCAATAAGAGCACTCAAGTTTAAACTTTTTTTATTTGTTTTTTAAAATGAAGTTTTTATTTGGCGCTGTGCTGGTGATTTTACATAATCAGGTAGCTATTAATCTTACAAATTACACTCATACTTCGCTTAAACAATACATTCTTTTTTTAACTTTTTTTTATTTTTCTTTTTATTTCAAGACAAGAGCATCCGTAAGTTACTTGCTCGTTCTTCTCCATAGAGACCTATCTCCATTTTGAATCGAGCAACTAGGTTCAGCATTCTGACTAACTGACCGACTCCTTGACAATTCAAAAGTGCCTACAAATGGTTCAATTGAAATAAAGGCTTTGATAAGACAGTACAATTTAAATTTTATAATATTTGATCTGCAGCATTTGTGACTGGCATTCGAATGTCAAGGTCAAGGTCAAGGTCTTGTCAGTAAAAGTGAAATGAATTTATCTTTAAGTGACGTCTTCGAATGCGGCAGTTAGCAACTTATTGTGTTAACACTAAAACAATATACACATTTAAATATATTATTATATACAATTTATCGGTTTATAAATAATATGATGTAAAGTATTAACTTTACATCGTATTATTAAAAATTGTTTTATGCGGACAAATCGAAATCATGTTAGAGAAATAGTAAAACCTCTTTGAAGATTACAATAAACCGTTCGTTTTTTGATTACTTTAAAAACAAAAGAACGACAACTGCTGGATTCTGAAAACCTATTAAAAAACTTCATAGACGCGTCATGGAATGTTATTGTTTTCTATAAAAATCTTATCGGTATTAAATCTAAGCTAATAATGCTACTTGCTTATTAGACACTTGATTTTCTCCACCCGCGTTGAGATACGTCTTTAGTTACTGTTCCGCTCCCGTGGGTCGTAGCGTGATTTCAAATAGCCTATATTATTCCTCATAAGTCTGACTGCCTCGTTGGTCGACTGCTGTGCATGAGGTCTTGGGTTCGATTCCCAGGTCGGGCAAAGTGTTATTGGGTTTTTCCATCAGGAATTTCTCAGTAGCAGCCTTGGAGTCTGGATTTGTGCCCGGTTGATGGCAATAGGCTCGCCCCCTATTACATGGGACTAAAAACATAACTGGCGAAATGTGGGTGTACCACTTAATAGGCACACCTCTGCCTAACCCTTCGGGGATTACAGGCGTGATGTTATACATAATATTTTTTCAATCTGACTGGTAGTTCTAGAGATAAGTGCGTTCAAACAAACAAACAAAAAACTGTTCAACTTTATAATATTAAAGGATAAAACTCAGTAACCAGTAACAAACATTTCAAATCCACAGAACTCCCATCTAATTACCATTACTTTTTTCAGCTGGCCACCTCGCAAGTACTCCGCCAACCATTCAACCTCAGACCAGGAGAAAAAATGATTGAAACTGGCAACTTTATCAATAAGCCTTCGCCTACAGTGATCAGTGAACCTCCCTGCAATAGCATCGTGCCTATTCCTAGCGTCGCAGCGCCGCCTAGCACTACAATCATCACTGACTGCTCGCCTACGATCTGTCAAAACCTAGCAAACACTATTCAATTAATGATAGTCTGTAATTTACTGCAGAATAGTCAAAGTTCTGATGTAGCAAGACAACTGGCAACACCGATTTTGAATGAAATTATGTCATCGCCGGTTCTGTCTTGTGGGTGTAATAATCCACTGTCTCCTAACATCATTTCTCCTAACTTCATTGCTCCTAACATTGCAGCTCCTAATTTTTCTCCTAACGTTTTAACTAACTACTTTCCACCTAATATAGTTGGTCCTAATATTTATTCTCCTAATTTTGTAAATCCTAATTTTGTTGCTTCTTCGCCTAACGTAATTTCTCCTAACATGTTGCCGTTACCTCCTAGAGTTATTGCTCCTACAAACCCTTGTCCTAATTTACCACAAGCAGGACCTGATGTAAATGGATTGCTGAACACTTTAATGAGTATGTTAGGTAATATTCAAGGGTAATTTTAGAAGAAATACTTGTTTTAATTACTTAATTTATGTTAAACAAATAAATTATTTTTGAATATAACATGCCATTTTTTTTTACCCGTTGAGACTTAAATGATTAATTTCGTTACGGGATCAAAGACAGTTGATTTGTTTCTACGGGACTCTTCGAACTTCATATATTGCCTGGTGGTTCTCGCCACTGTTGATTTAGGAGGTGGGGTTGGGTTTTTTGTCGAGCCAACGGAAAGATTTCCACCTGGGCACGCGTTGCCGTGGCCCACTTGGAAAACTTCAAGCAGGCTCCGCTCTCAAGTCAAGAGTTAAAAAGATTTATTAAGGGTAGAAATGATCCTCCTTTTAATTTAATACATAAGCATTAGGTATTTTGTTTGCTGAGTTTTGTATAAGACGCAGTGGGGTTGGCGTATGCATATGGAAAAACCAACGAATTAAATAAAGATGATAAAAAATAAAAAAACACTAATATTAAATGAAATGACTTTCTTTATTTGTTAAATTACAAAACTTAGGTTCCTACTTAATAATAGACCCCACATTTGTTGGGGCAACCGCAAGAATCAAGGAAGCCTAAGGATTCCACATTGAATCCAACAGGCAGATTTGGGAAGCCACAGTTACAATTTTGAGGAGCAAAAATGGGTATATCACACCCACATCGAGACCCCAAAGCGTTGGCCAAAAGTTCGTAACCAATATTCTGTAATCCAAACTTTGGACCACAAGAATCGCATCCACAGCCAATGTTTGGCAAACCAAAGTTTTGGCTAGTATACGTATCACAGCTGCATCCATTCGGAAGACCATATTTAGGACCACAGTTGTCACAACCACAGCCAATGTTTGGCAAACCAAAGTTTTGGATTGTATACGTATCACAGCCGCATCCATTCGGAAGACCATACTTAGGACCACAGTTGTCACAACCACAGCCGCAACCGATGTTAGGTACACCATATCTTGGGCCGTCACATCCACATCCAATGTTGGCTCCAAAGTTGGGTCCAAAGCCATCACAGCCACACCCGTAATTCGGCAGAACAGTGGCTAAACCATAATTTGGTCCGTCACAACCACAACCAATATTGGGTATTGGCAGCACATCTGGGTAGCAAACATTTGGTATAATTTCGATGGGGTCGCATGGGCATGGAGTTATAATGTCACAAGGGGTAATTATAGGATCATAAGGGTTGTAAGGATTGATGTAGTCTATTTTAGGAGTTAGGCAGTCAATTATGGGGGGATAGACTGTCTGGATAGGATCACAACCACATTGTGACTTCATGGTATTCTCAATGAGGTTGCTGACAATGAGCAGTTGGATGGCGTTCGCCAGAGAATTTGAAACTGAGTTGTCTACAATTGTGGTGACGACTTGTGGTGACGTGGTGCACGGCTGTGGTGGTGTGTTACAGATCACTGGTGGAGGGTTACAAATTTGGGGTGGAGGGTTACAAATTTGGGGTGGAGGGTTACAAATTTGGGGTGGAGGGTTGCAAATTTGGGGTGGAGGGTTACATATTTGGGGTGGAGGGTTACATATTTGGGGTGGAGGGTTGCAGATTTGTGGTGGAGGGTTACAAAGTTGAGGTTGTGGTAGGCGTGGCAGAAACTGGGCTTGCGTCTGAAAAAAACAGTAATCAATTTACGATTGGTATAAAAATAATTCAATTAAATCTACTAATACAAGGCATTAAATCCAACAAAATTTCTTAATTATAAGCTTACCTTACAAGCCAAAATAGCGCAAACAAATATTAATAAAGCGGCCATCTTGAAAATTTTAATAATGACAGATTGTAACCTCTTTTTATACCACATTTACAATGATTTCAAAAAAATATTAACACAATGACATCAATATAATTTCATAAATGATAACATAATTGCGTTCTACGAATGTACTGGTAATTGGAGGTACATAAAAGTTATTAAGTAAGTAAATAATGTGAGTAGCTTATCACATAGTTTGTAACATAGATATTCTACCCGAATGCGTCATGATTTTGTCACTTGCCCGAATTAACGTTTGCTCGACTATCAAAACAGTTTAAATTCAAACCCTGTTATAAAATTATGGTCAACGTCATTTTAAAATAGCTAAAATGTTTAACAATAGCAAAGGTATTTCGTGTGTGTAAACTTATTTTATTTTAGTTCATTATTTCATTCATTTTGGCCTGTAAAATATAAGTAATTTGTCTAAACTAGTACACCTTTGAATGTAAGTTATTAAAAGCAAGTAGGTACGCATTTAGGTACATATTATTCTACTACCTGTCCTCAAAACATACTTGACTTAAACGCGGACAAACTCGAGAGCAGAAGCAAGTATAATAATTCTTTTTTAAATGTTTTTGTTCAATTATAAATTGCAATCGGCTTGTCAGCTAATCATCACAAAACATGACAATCAAAAGGAAAATTCCAATTTCATTTTCAAGGAAATAAGACCATAATTTGATGCTGATAAACCACATATTACCTTATCAGCATTAGAGATTGCAGGTATATCATATCGTTAAGATGAAAGATAACAGACTCTATATCAATGAGATGCATTATTAATTTATTAGTATTTTACTATTGTAATTATCTGTAGGAACATGGCGCGGACGATCATTTGTTTTTTATTGATGCAAAGTTCTATTTGTAAGGTATGTATTGTATTGTTGTGTCGTGATGGCCTAGTGGTTAAGGCGCCCGCCTCTCATACATGAGGTTGTGGGTTCAAAGCCGGGCAAGTACCAATGTGACTTTTTTAATTCTTATGTAGGTACTTTCTACAGTTAATCTTGCGAAGAAGTAGCCAAAGACGCAACTAACGCAGGTGAACCGCGGGGTATAGCTATATGCAATTCTTCTTTATCGTGTGGGTAGTAAGGTCTTACGACCCCACACACCCTGGTGTCAGAATTTCTAAAACGGCTCAAGGGCCTCTGACTGGTTTGAGTGGAACAGTAAGTCCAGGTTTCCTCACAATTTTTTCCTTCACCGATATCAGTGATGTCCAAGATAAACTTTAGAAAGTAAATATTAATTGAAAAAGTCACATTAGTACTTCCCCGGATTTGAACCCACAAGCTCAAGCATGAGTTGCGGGCTCCTTAACTAATGGGCCATCACGACTTATAGAATCAAAGTGAGATCATTTCAATGAGAGCATTTTAACATCCCTCACACTTCTATTATTTCAGGTATTATCAATATATGCACAGCCGACAATCCAGCAATATCTCCACCTGACTGGGACACCACATCAAGCCCAAACAATCACAATACCAGCTCAGCACCCGGCTCCACCACCCACCGTGGCACCAACCAACCACCCTAGACCTGGAGTACCATCATTCTCAACTTTAGCCCTTCCTGAATTGATCTCAAGAATACAACAGTTACAAGCCATTGAGCAGGCAGCGACTCCTACTCAGGTCGCCAATCCACCAAGACCGGCAGCTGGACTACCTTCATTCTCAGCCTTAGGTCTACCTAATCTGGTTACCAGCTTACAACAGCTGCCTAATCAGAAGCCTTCTGAATTAAAACCAGCAACTTCTTCAAGCATAGATTCTAATGTGTTAAATAATTTAGCTATAGCGTTACAATTATTGATAGTTAGTAATATTTTAAATGCACCGCCTTCGGATAAGCCGGTCGCAAAGGCTGTGAAAGAAATTCCAGTTTGTTCTGAATCCATTTCAAATCCTTTTTCTCAAATTATGCCAAATTCTAACTTCGTAGGCTCTTCAGGTTTTAGTGAGGCAAATTTGGGCCAAGCTTATAGGCCTACAAGGAATAGTATGTCACTATTGTCGCCATATGAAGCGTTAGGATCTGTATCAGCTTATTCGGATTTGTCTCAGTATGCGTCTACGAATCCGAGGCAAGATTTTCAGTCTCCATACTCGATGTTGACTGACAAGGATGTGTTTTCTATGAATGATCTGTTCTGATTTCAAATAACAGTGCTTGGTTTTTGAAAGTCCTTTTTCTTGAATACAGCGGGTTGTTTTAAAGGGCAAAAAAGTAGGAATTTTCGTAGGTATTTTTTACCTGTGTGATTATTTTGTAACCATGTTTAATTTAACACTTAATATTAAGGCTATTTATTGTAAAATAAGGGTTGAATTAAAAATTATTAATGGTTATTAAAATAGTTCTTTTTCATTCGATGTCTTGTTAACTTTTTAGTAATCGCGATAAAATTCGGTCACGATGTAACGGACATTTTTATATTTTCTGTACTGTCAGCCATTGCGGTACCATCATTATACTATTATTTATACAGTCCACTAGTTTTATTCAAGACCATCTCCAACATTGCTAATCTCAATAGAGACTAGTCAGGAGGTAGAAATAAAAGTCTGGACCGAATTTTATTGCGCAATGTACCCTTTGGACCAAAGTATAGTCACATGCATACATAACATCACGCCTGTAATCCCTGAAGGGTTAGGCAGAGGTGTACCCATTAGTACACCCACATTTCGCCAGTTATGTTTTTAGTCCCATGTAATAGGGTTCGAGTGGTAATTAATCAGGCGGTTTTTATCTATTGCGGCACATACTTTCAGGATCAAGGTAAGGTTAGGTAAGGCCAGGTAAGTACGCAGGAGATATACACAAGAGTGAGCGCGAACATAGGTGGACTCCCTCTTCCCTCACTCTCTTATTCCGATGGGTCGGCAAACCAACACAACCGGAGAGATACTTATCAGGGGCAGGACCATCGGATCGATGTCAGTAATTTATCGTCGCTAATGTCTGATCATCATCATCATCTGCCTAGCCTTTTCCCAACTATGTTGATGTCGGCTTCCAGTCTAACTGGATGCAGCTAGATACCTGAATTTCACATGATGCCTGATATAGGATTTTAGAGAAAAAATCACACAGATCATGTTAGACCTGTCCCGTCTGGCTTACCAACCAAAATCATCTACGTAAACCAATTACCTACGCCAAGACCTACCTCCCAATATCTTCTAATCGAAAATTACTGTAAATATTACCGTTAAGAAGTTTGTATTGTTTGTAGCTATACCAACCGTGTTATTGCAGCCGTGTTTCACTAAAATTAACTACAATATAAGGATTAGGAGTCGCGTTTGGTATAAATCTGCAATTACCACGCGCAGTCTTGAAGTTTTTGTTTTGGATTGAGGGAGTATTTTTATTTAAAATGGGCTCTACGACTCGGTTTTTAGTTTTCTTTGTAGCTGTTCTTGTTTGTGTGCAGGTGGGTTCATGTTTTGTTTGTTTAATCAGCTCGTAAAGCTTAACGGGAGCGAGTGGAGTGAATGTAGCCAGGGCCGAATTAGGCAGTGTGGCCGGCCCCCCGCATTGGGTAGGCTTTAAATCCCGAGAAAAAAATTGAATATTTAATTTAAAGATTTGTGCACGTATGTAACAAAAACGATTACATTGTTAAACGTCTCGTGCTAACAAGCGCGACTTTTAATCGGTTCTGGGTTTGATTCCCAGGTAAGGCAAAAAGTGTGATTTAAATTAAACCTAAACCCGTTGGTTCTGCGCTTGTCAATCTTTTTCGGGTTGTGAAGGACCAACGGCTTTAGATACTTGCTTTAAGAGGCACAAGGGTGTCACACCACCAACTTACAAACTTCGAAATTCTTCGATATGGGACTTGAATCCACGATCCCAGGCAGTCACGCCAGCCACCATGAGATAAAAAGGGCAGTTAAGAACATTCATCATCATCATATCAGCCGTAGGACGTTCACTTCTAAACATAGGCCTCCCCAACAGAACAGAACAATATAAATGTATAACCTATTTATTTATATTTTATTTTCAGAATTGTGAAGCCTGGTTCCCCGGATTCCCGGGCTTTAACTCCGGCTTTATGGGTGGATATAACCCCTTCATACCCGGAGTACCCGAAGTACCCGGAGTACCATTCGTACCAGGAGTTCCACCTTACTACGGTTAAATAAAGGCAATATAATAATATAACACATAAAATCATCTTCTTTTTTAAAATTAAAAGCACTGTTTCTTGATTCTTCTTTTTCTTTCACGCACTTTTTTAACACATTACGCTTTATTTTTTTGTAGAGTAGTTAAGTATTGCTTTTTTTATTCGTCTTTGCCGCTAGGTGGTACTTGTCACCGCCATTTTGATTGGGTAGTTGACACTTAACACAAAATAATTCCAAGATTTAAAATAAACGCTAATTTATATTTTAACTTTGAAATCCCGTCAAATTTTCAATAAAACGTAAAATTGGATTTATAGTTGTTTTGAAGTCAATAAATCACCGTTTATCTTTGTCACACAAAATGTATGAAGGAATCGCGTTTTGACAGCTCATAAAAATAGGTCAATTGTTTGTTAATGTCAAGTACCCAATTCAAAATGGAATCTTATTTTCAAAATGGCGGCCGTATGACATTTTGACAGGTCTTTTTTATATACTAATTTATCTCTCGTCTCCTTCTGTATATCTTTATGCGTGATACTCTAGCCATAGTTACGTATATCGGTCTCGCTTGCTTTGTGTACTAATAAGATGAAATGAATGAAGATAGATTGACTCAAAGTCCCTGAGATGTCAAGACAAAACTAATTGTTATTTTTCCGAAGGGTGACAGTCAATGCGACTTAGGACTTGTCTATTAAGCAACAATAAAGTAAAAAGTCGGACTTATTGCCTTAGACCTACATTCTCTATCAGTTAACCCAAAGTTGTGCAGGCAGGTGCAAAATATTGCTTTTGTGCTTTTCAAATAGGGAAATATGGATAGATAAATAAGGGCTTTCTGAGATCCGCCACTCAAATAAACACAATACTTACGGGTATACGCCATCAACAAATAATTCCAACACACAACTGTACTTCTCGAAAAACGACGTTTCTTTTAGTCATTAAAAATTTATCGGGTTTTATTTCATACAAACTTTCGAAACACAGGTTTCCAATTACATTTTTATAAATAGGACATTTCGAAAATGTTCTCAACAAACTTTTTAGACATATATGTATCCTGCGTATACGAGTATGTAGGAATTTTCATTAAAATCGGTTCATTTGTTTTGAAAAAGGAAGGACTTGAAAGTTTAAAAGCGGTACGGCGGGAACGGTCTTAAAACCTGATAAAATTTCAATGAACTCTAATATCATCATTTCAGTTCCAACGTCATCATGTCATTTTTTTTACTTATCATTCGGTCGTTACCAAAAGTTCATAACAAAAACATTTCCATAATTATTACAGATGATGCTCATCATGATGTAATGGACCATTCACCACCAGTTTCACCAACATGCAGACTGCAACACCACCACGACCGGTCAAGTCATTGTTCTGATCCATCATCATCATCCTCAACACGTAAATGTTCGATGCTGACCATGAACCTTTAAACCCATTCCCATTTGTTGAGAGTCGGATCCGGACTTGAATATCGGATCCGGATTTTCGGATTCGGATCCGGATCCGTTTCTATCGGAACATGCCTTTATATACACATCCTTTTAATAATCATTGTATTAAATCGCTTTCGCTTGACAGACGATTATATTCTAAAGAGTATCTTCTTAAATTGTACAGTACTAACAATTTTTTTCTTCCTTTTATCCTTATAATGACGTCACCAGTAATCCATGACGTCACTTGTTTTTTTTCTATATTAACTAACCAGGCCTTCCCATACTGTGCCTTTCGTTACGTGATCGCCGACATGATCCCCATCGGCCGTTGCCACGGGAAACCGGATTACCATCTATGATTCTACATCACCAGACCATGAGTTTTAAACGATGGTTTCTTCTCTAATGTACAATTTTTTGCACCTGCCATTTTATCTCTTCACCACCTTTGGTAGAGAACGCCTAAGGTATTAACTCCGCCTTTGTATTCTTTTTTTGATGCATGACCAGCCCAAGAAGTATTATCGACGCTGGAGCGTTATGGTAACGCTATATTTTCTTTTTCAGCGTTTTTTGGATCACCATTTGCGTCACACTTGGCTTCACCCTTTAATTGGCTGTTCCGTAAATGGCCTTCAAAGTGGAAAATACCATCAGTGACCCCACACGACTATCAATCGGAACATGGAAATGGTTGGTCGAAAATCTTTTAAGCTTTTTCTAACTCCTCCGCTATTATTTTCTGATTAATTTCGTTGCGGGGCCCAAGACAATTAATCGTTTCTCTGGGACTCGTCGAGCTTCATTGCCTCGGCGCTTTTCTAGTGGCCTCCACTGTTGATTCTGGCTTTCAGGAGTTGCAGTGGATGGGAACAGTGTGGCGGGCTTGTCCCAAAGCTTGTTAAATTGTAGATTAAGGATTTACTGCCTCATTGGTCTAGTAGTAGCAAAGTGCGACTGCTGAGCATAAGGCCTGGATTCCATTACTAAGTCGAGAAAATTGTTATTGGGTTTTTTCATCGGGAATTTCGCAGTAGCAGCCTCGGAGTCTGGATTTGTGCCCGGTTGATGGCAATAGACTCTCCTTCTATTACATAGGACTTTACTGGCGAAATTTGGCTGTACTTCTGCCTAACCCTTCGAAGATTACCTGCGTGTTGTGATGTAGATTACGAATTTAATTGATTATTCATTTTTATTTACCATTTGTCTAGTTCTATGTTTAAATTTAGGAGGTTAAGCCAATTAATTTTTCTATTTCAGCATTTTCCGAACCACGGTCTTCGCCAGTTCTGGATGCAATTCATAGTCCCATTAATTGGTTGTTCCGCAAATGGCCCACGAAGTGGAACCTACCAGCAGTGACCACACACGTCTATAACTCGGAACACGAAAACGGTTGGGCACATTTCTAGTAGACTGCGATGCGGACGAATTTTTTGATGCCATTTAGTTTTGATTCCCTTTTTTATTCTGATTGTTATTTTTTGTCTGATTGTTTTTTTATGCCTGTAATCCCCAAAGAGTTAGCCAGAGGTGTACCCATTAGTATACCCACATTTCGCCAGTTATGTTTAAGTCCCATGTAATAGAGGCGAGCCTATAGCTATTAACCGGGCACAAATCCATACTCTAAGGCTAGTACTAGTACCGACGGAAAAACTCAACAACACTATGTCCGATCTGGAAATCGAACCCAAGGCCTCATGCCGTAAGTCAGCAGTCGCGCTTTGTGATGTTTTTAGAGATGGGGGTAAGCTCCTTGCGCCGGATTACCATCTATGAAGAACTTCTAATCATCACCAGTCCAAAAAATATGAACGACGACGAAGCCTACATTATGTTAACTCAATATTTCCTTTTCAGCATTTTCCGAAACACCGTCTACATCCCCATTGGGAGTAATTCGAGGACCCATTAATTGGTTGTTCCGCAAATGGCCGTTGAAGTGGAACCTGCCACCAGTGATCACACACGACTATAACACGGAAAATGAGAACGGCTGGTCGAAAATAAAAACGTGGTCATGGAGCTTTTAAGTTGTAATAAATATTGTTGAATTATATATTAAGAATTTTATTGATTATTCATTTTTATTTATCCTTTGTCTTACGTCACTCGTTCACGAGCATTACGCATGGATCAGCACCACCTAGCTCAACCATCATGAAGGGAGCCAAATGATCCAACACACCCGCCACCATCAGCGAGACATTTGAGTGAGCATGACAAGCTCTCAACTGCCATGCTCATTAAGTCAAAACACATAGTAACTCAATAAATAAAAATCTCCATGGTACATGATCATGCAGTGTTATTAGGATTTTCCATTTAGAATTAGTCAGTATCAGCCTCGAGTGTGGAAGTAGGTTGTGTGACACCTGCCTTGTGTAGCACATCACATCACTAGCCCCTATAAACCACTAAAATCGTAGAACATAACAGGAAATAGCATAGCAAATATGTGTTTCATCTTCGTGACGATGCTCTTCTCATGGGGGTGATTTGGATAGCCCAAGAAACGAGGCTTCTAAGACTTTCTTTTGGACTTCCTCATCTGGGCCGTTTATATGTGAAAACAATGAGGAATGAGGTTATTTAAAGAGGATAATATGAAAAAGATTGAAAAGAATATGCTTAGACGGTTCGGTCATGTTGAGAAGATTAACAAAAATAATTTATATGGCAGATGTGAGCGGCAGCGCTGGGACGCCTCCCTATAAATACCTACACTGCGATCAAAATACATACGTGAAACAGCTGACATAATTCCTTTTTTTAATTTTTCAGAGTCGGTCCCCTAAAAAAATTCGTCAATGAATTCAAACAACTGAACTTACACAAAAACTTTACTAGTATTCTCCATGAATTGACGTACTTAAGTCATTAATTACTCAATAGATGGCGTTGTTTATAAGTTTGATACAAACTTCTTTGAAGGTACCGCTTATTTGTAATATGTTTTCGTGCAACTGACGATAGATGTCGCTAGTTACATCAAAGTAGACTTTTGAGCAGTATTCATGAAATTGTCTTTATAGTGCGTGAAGATCGTACCTACATATTTTAATATAGTAGTTTTTATACAAGATACGTATACATCACATTCACGTGTAATCAACGTATCATGTATGGAAATAAGAATTATTCCCTATGTCTTTTGGTGTCTAATTCTTCTTTTGTTGTGTTTTTTATTGTAAGGAGAAATTTCTTATTAAAGAAAATTTAAAAAAAGGATTTATGGCGGCATGAAGGTCGCTGGGTCAGCTAGTCCTGTATAATTCTATATACTTACAAAATAATATTGTAAAACATTGATTTTAAAAGAGTAGGTATGTATTTAGTTTTTTACGCATTCTTCACTATACAAAACAACTTTTTGGAGGGGGCGTGCTTGTTTGACGAGACGTATGAACGTGGATGCTATGAAAGGAGTATTTTTGGGACAAGCCCGCCACACTGTTCCCACCCACTGCAACTCCTGAGAGCCAGAATCAACAGTGGAGGCCACCAGAAAAGCGTCGAGGCAATGAAGCTCGACGAGTCCCAGAGAAACGATTAACTGTCTTGGGTCCCGCAACGAGACAAATCAGAAAAGAATAGCGAAGGAGTAAGAAAAAAATAAAAAGGAGTAAAGAAAGGAAAGGAGTATGTAAGGATCGTAGCAGGTGGCGTTCTGTGGTTTTTGCCTTTGGGTGCGGCCAGAAGGACCCGCTGAGGAACGAGGTCGAGGCCTGCCGGGGGAGCGGTGAATGCTTATGGGAATCCCGCACACACGACCATGGGCGGAGGTGGACAATGCGGTGTTTTTAGCCGGTAAGAGACCGGCAGGCCTCTCCTTCACCTCCACGATGGAGGAAGGCCATGAGGATTTTTACCGCAAAAAAGAAACTTTTTCTATTTCATATGTATACCTAGGTACTTATACTTCATAAGTTTATATTAGACATCACTGACAGCGGTGAAGGAGAACATCAACAAAATATCTGAACTGTTGAGCGGATGAGTGAAAGACGATTGACAAAAGGTATTTATATGGCAGAGGTGAGTGGTAACGCCGGGAGGGGTCGCCCTAGGAAGACCTACACTGACCTTATTGGAGAGGTCCTTCAGAAAGGTCAGGTGCGCAGTACTCGTAACCGGCGTGCTTGTATGACGGGATGTATGAACGTAGATGAGGCGAAAGGAGTATGTAATGATCGTAGAAGGTGGCGTTCTGTAGTTTCTGCCTACCCCCATGGGAAAAAGGCGTGAGTTTATGTATGTATGTATGTGTATATCTGGACTTACTATAGAATAAGTCTGTGAATCGCCAATCCGCCTTGAGCAAGCGTGGTGATCAATGCTCGTGCCATCTCTGTATGAGAAGAGGCCTTTGCCGTGCAGAAGGACAATAATAGGCCGATATTTGTAATAATTGTACTATATCAAAATATCAAAGTACTTAGTTTCGTTGAAACTAGCAAAAGTATGCTCGGTTCAGCTCGAGACAAATTGTAATTATGTTACTAATTGAAATGATTATGTTAACATTATTCAGGTTTTATTTAAACCATGATATTACTTCGTTTGTTATGTTAATTCTTTCTATTATGTAGAACAAATCAAAAACAAGGAATTAATAACATTCTGAACGGTATATAAGCACGTTTTGAATTTGTTTTTAATTTTTTCGATAAAGATTCCATTGGAAAATGAAATCTTTAGTTTTGTTATTTTTATTTTTGTTTTTATTGGAGTCTGTTTTATGTTTAGTTCAGGTATGAGAAATTTGTTTTGAGAAAAAATAGTCTCATCATCATCTGCCTAGCCTTTTCCCGACTATGTTGGGGTCGGCTTCCAGTCTAACCGGATGCAGCTGAATACCAATATTTTACATGGAGTGACTGCCTATCTGACCTCCACAACCCAGTAACTGGGTATACGATACCCCTTGGTAAGACTGGTTGTCAGACTTTCAAGCTTCTGACGACTCGTAACGACTGTCAAAGATCCACGTATGACAGCCGGGACCAATAGCAAAAAATAATCTATTAGGTATTAATATCAAATTAAGATGGCTCATATGCTAGAACATAATAATTGCTAAACGTACTAGGCACTCCTTACCCGAACAATCCGTGTGGTGAACGAAGTCCATTGCAGTGAATTAGCAAAAGTTCTGTTATATGTAGTTGGTAGATAATTAGAGAAAATTGTATATTTGTTGTTAGGTATTTAACAAAACATCACGCCTGTAGTCCCCGAAAGGTTAGGCAGAGGTGTACCCATTAGTACACTCACATTTCGCCAGTTATGTTTAAGTCCCATGTAACAGGGGGCGAGCCTATTGCCATCCACCGGGCACAAATCCAGACTCCGAGGCTGCTACTGAGAAATTCCTGATGGAAAAACCCAATAACACTTTGCCCGACCTGGGAATCGAACCAAAGACCTCGTGCTCAGCAGTCGCGCTTTGCGTAGTAGTACCTTATAATGGCCTAATTGAAATAAATGATTTGACTTTGACTTTGAATTAAAATGCGAAATGTGGATGTACTAATGGGTACACCTCTGCCTAACCTATCGGGTATTAACAGGCGTGATGTTATGTTATGTTACCTTTTTTAATGGTTTATTCTTCCATGTTACAGCTTGGTAAGCACGAAAATGGAAATGGATGGGTGCCCTGGTTACCACCTCCCCATCACAACTTCCAAGTCTGCCCCAGTAGGGGATTTGTACCGAATATATGGCCTAAATTTGGAGCACCCCATCATATTCCTCTGATGGTACCCCCGGCCCCTCCAGGCAATGTTGGATGGAAGCCTAATCAGGTACTTATTTAAAATGTATTGTTTATTCATGTAGTTAGGTTATGAGAGAGTGAGAGGGCTAGAGAAGACTGGCAGAGACGAAGTTGTTTATTCAGGTACTAGGTATCTACATATATACAAAGCATTTCAAGACGTGTATATTTTGCGTTTCATATCTCAGTCCGCAAAAACAGAACCCTAAAAGGATCACTTAGTTGTTCGTCTGTCAAGACCCGTTTTCTTAGAAACCCGTAGAGGTATCCAGCTGAAATTAACATCAAATAAATAAATAAATCTGCTAAACCTTGGAACAGTGAAAAAAATAAACTTTTAAGTCGACGCAATCTAAAGATAAAGTCGTTCATAGCGCATTTTTGACGCTCAAAAATCTATAGAGAACTTCCCGGTGAACTAAAATCATGAAATTTAGCAAGAAGCAATGCCATGCAAATAAAGAAATAAACCGAAAACCGTTTTCTAATTACATCACAAAATAATTACTTTTTCTGTGATTTCAAACTTATTTTTTGTATGTTGTATTAAATGTTGTAGGTATTGTGGTACAGAACCTTTTTTGTGCGAGTCCGACTCGCACTTGACTGTTTTTTTTTAACAAAATGCTACAAGCGTATTTTTTATAAATACTATTTTTTATTTTTCAGGGTTTTGACAACTGGGTGAACCCCTTCTTTTTGGGTTACCAGAACTTTTACCCACCCTGGGGTTACCAGCCGCCGTTCCACGGGAATATTCTATCTCGGTATGGTCGAATACCACCACCCATAGGTCTACCGCTACCGCTACCCATGCCCCCCCACATGGGCCCAATACATGGACAATGGCCCATCCCTCCACACATACCATCACATATCCAACCTCCATTTTTTATAAGTAGACATTATTTTTTTAAATAAAATAATTTATTTGAAGTTTAAATTTGGTTTTCTTTTTTTATCCTACTGCCCTTTAGTTATAATTATAAACAGCTTGGCATGGGACGATGGCAAGAGACAGGACGGCATGTCCCTCTTTCCTTGGAAGATGGGTAGGCTTTTAGCGTGGGACCCAAGGTTGTCGAGACTTTGACGCCATCCCATCTTCCTAGTTCGGCGTGCTGTGCTGGCGCTGCTGCTGCCGAAAAACTCAAACAGCAGAAGTATTACCCTTACTCGTAACTATATTATTGAGCCATTTGGGGTGGCGACCTTCGGGTCGTGAGGTCTGTATGCCCATGGCCTTTTTAATAACAATACCGCACCCTGTTTCCGCCACAGGTGGGCTACTATTTTTTATATTTTTTAAAAATGTTTCTATTTTTATATTAATATTTAAAAATGTAATTTATATGTTTATTAAGTTAATAAAGGAGAATAATAATAATAATTTATTTATTTCAGACTTAGTTCATACATTTTAGAAAAAATAAAATTAAAAATGTTATTTATAAACCCATGTAGGTACATTAAAATAATCCAAAAACACAAATTACGAAGAATTAATATTTAAGAAGTTGTCCAAACGGTTAGTTGACACTTCCTGTGACCCAAGGGCTGGCTATGATCTTGACCAGAGGCTAAGCATTACCATCTAAAGGGACGGCGGCGATGCAGATGATTTTTTTGATGCCATTTAGTTTTAGTATTTTAATAAAGGTTTATAGTCTGCGGGCGCTCTTAAAATAATTTGTAGAGATACTCAACTGTCATTGTAAGTATTACAATAGCATTCAGTATTTTATCAGACATTACAAAACTTACAACATAACATCAGATAGCATACAACCATTTCTTAGATAATATATTAGTATATAAAGCCGATTTAAAATCAAACTACACATAGTATTCAATTTGTAAACTAATTGGAGACACACAGATTCAAAATGGCGTCTAAAATCATTGCTTTGGTGTGCTTACAATTCGCTTTGTTCAATGTAAGTAGTTGGTTCCTTTAATTATAGATTAGCTTTTGCCGGCGATTTCGTCCGCGTATATGTTAGTTATCGCGGATGTAGATGAAGTCGGATAAGAAGTGGCCTATCAGCCTTCAGATGAGCTGATATCCCACCTAATAGTGTGTGATAACTCACCTCAAGATCACTTCACCCTAATTTACTTAGATTTTTTACGGAATAACGCTGCAGGCTTCATCAATGATGTAAACACACTAGCCACGGCATTTACAATTCACATAACTTCATACCTTCTTTTGTTCCTTGGTGGAAAATTTTCATGGATGTCCACCGCCCTGGCGAGGGCAGAGGGGTCTGTTAGAATCTTACTGACACAGAACCACTAGCGCGTTCCCTTCACACATTTACGCCGGGGACCACGGGAACGTATGCACCTCCCGCGATCCTCGACTTGTTATAATTTCATACCACGTTCTAACAGAAACACCTAATCACTTAACTATTCTTCTTTCAACAGACCATCAACGCCAACTGCATAAACCGCTTCCTACCTGGCTGCCAACAAAACCTCCTGCCAATGCCTCTTCCAGTAACCGAAACGATACTGCCAAACCAGATGATCATTGGTCCGAATTACGGCCCACCAATCGTGGAGATTCCTTACGGAGTCGACAGGATTGTGTCCAATCAGGTGCCCGCGACTACCATCATTCAAGATAGTACTGTGGCCAATAATCTGGCGAATGCGTTGCAACTGCTAGTGGTCAGTAACCTACTCAGTAACACTCTGCCGTTGTCGTCTCCTGACGTCATAGTTCCAGGTTACGGAGCACCCATGGACTATGGACTCTTGTCACCAGTAAGTCCAATCGTCTCGCCCATGAGTCCTGTCATCTCCCCCATCAATTCTTGCGGTTTTGGCCCTTATAATTACATTTATTGATTTTGTGTTACTTATTTATTTAATGATAAGTAATGTTAATAAATATATTTTTGTAAATTATTTTTGTGTTTTTATTTTTGGTTGTGTTTGTTTATTTATGTATTCTATGATGACCTATCTTTGTATGACCTGTTTCATCCTTTTGGGGGGTGAATTATCGAACATCCTTTCTTATCGCATGCCTACGTCATACAAAGAACACACCCTCCAAGTTTCAAGTCTCTACGATCAGCGGTTTAGGCTGTGCGTTGATCCGTCAGTCAGTCATTCCGGACAAAGCATTTTATATGTATAGAAATAAATGATAAGTTCAGTGCCCTATTTAACCAACGTTACAAATTATTAATTGTATTTGTATAAACTTGTAAGTTACAAATCTACAAGTTTCTGTTTAATAAAGAATACGACTTACAAATCAACAGTAGTCAAAAACTTACAAAATTGATAAAATATTGTACCTACAATTTTACATATTCCTGTTTAATATTTTTTTTCTCTTTACAGGTGACAATTTACATATTTGTAATTGTAATAATAATGTTTGTTAAACAGCACTTGTCATAAAACTTTAGAAATATGTTACTTATTTACAAAATTGACAAATTGTAATGTTGGTTAAATAGGGCCCAGTCAAAAATATCCTTCATTGATGTCAGTGATGTCCAAGATTAATTTAGAAAGTACCGAATGAATTAATAAAGTCCCATTGATACAAACAAGAACTTAATTATCATGATTATCTTTATATTACATTTTTTTACTGCTGTGCATGAGGTCTTGGGTTCGATTCCCTGGTCGGGCAAAGTGTTATTGGGTTTTTCCATCAGGAATTTCTCAGTAGCAGCCTCGGAGTCTGGATTTGTGCCCGGTTGATGGCAGGCTCGCCCCCAATTACATGGGACTAAAAACATAACTGGCGAATTGTGGGTGTACTAATGGGTACATCTCTGCCTAACCCTTCGGGGATTACAGGCGTGATGTTATGTGTACATTCTTTTTAGCACAGAAATATAGATATTTTATCCACATAAAGCCACATATTGCCTGTGCATAGCAGGGGCGCGTCGCTAGTTGATCAAATCAATAGAAGCGAAAAGAAAAAAGAATGGAGGCACAACAATATCGACAGTTCAGCTCATAGCTATGTGGGGCACGTGGGACTAGTATCGATATTATATATTATGGCCTCTTGTCGAGCGACATTCAATAAGGTGAAATATAGGGGAGAAAATCGTGTACAGAAACGCTGTGAATATTTTACAGTGTTAGTGTAAACACCGTTGTCACTATAACCATAGGTACTTGATTTATTATAAAAAATGTTTATCTGAATTTAAAATAAATAAACAAAGTTTTCTTTCAAAAAATAAAAATAATTCTGTCCGACACCGTCCGTAAATTCATGGATACTATGCGCCTGAGTTACATAATCACCGCAAAGGGCGTTGAACTGCTGTACTGGCCGTCCGTTATAACTACCTACATAAGTTTTAACTAATTACATCATTGTAATATAGGGTGAAATAATTTTGAGACTGAGACTGCCTTGTTGGTCTAGTGGTCGAAAGCGCGACTGCTGTGCATGAGGTCTTGGGTTCGATTCCCAGGTCGGGCAAAGTGTTATTGGGTTTTTCCATCAGGAATTTCTCAGTAGCAGCCTCGGAGTCTGGATTTGTGCCCGGTTGATGGCAATAGGCTCGTCCCCTATTACATGGGACTAAAAACATGACTGGCGAAATGTGGGTGTACTAATGGGTACATCTCTGCCTAACCCTTCGGGGATTACAGGCGTGATGTTATGTGTACATTCTTTTTAGCACAGAAATATAGATATTTTATCCACATATTGCCACATTTTGCCTGTGCATAGCAGGGGCGCGTCACTAGTTGATCAAATCAATAGAAGCGAAAAGAAAAAAGAATAGAGGCACAACAATATCGACAGTTCAGCTCATAGCTATGTGGGGCACGTGGGAGTAGTATCGATATTATATATTATGGCCTCTTGTCGAGCGACATTCAATAAGGTGAAATATAGGGGAGGTAATTGTGTACAGAAACGCTGTGAATATTTTACAGTGTTAGTGTAAACACCGTTGTCACTATAACCATAGGTACTTGATTTATTATAAAAAATGTTTATCTGAATTTAAAATAAATAAATTAAGTTTTCTTTCAAAAATTAAAATTAATTCTGTCCGACACCGTCCGTAAATTCATGGATACTATGCGCCCGAGTTACATAATCACCGCAAAGGGCGTTGACCTGCTGCACTGGCCGTCCGTTATAACTACCTACATAATTTTTAACTAATTACATCATTGTAATATAGGGTGAAATAATTTTGAAAAAAAAAATGGAGATTTTATCTAAAAAAAAAGATATATTTTTTTTTCATTGAATTTACGTTCTATTAGTGAAACCAAACCACTGGTTTCAAGGATAACGGTGTTTACACTAACACTCTGTATATTACGGTTACGCTTTAAGACATTTATTTCTCAAATGATTACATTAATCACTTACTGAGAAAATACAATTTTGTTAACAAATTAAACGATTATCGTTTTAGTAGGGTAGATGTTAAAATTTTTGCAGAGATTTGTGAGTGCGCGCGAACTGCGGCGCGAACATTGCCTATTTATAAAGGCTTATGGCATAGTGCATTGAGCGTAGGCGATAATTGAAGTTTTGTACATACATAGTTTTATATTCATATTTGTTTATTTGCATACCATAATGTGTTTATAGATATTATATAGGGCTTAAAACTGAACGTACAGTTATGGATCCTGTTAGGGCACAGCAACATTTCATAAAATTAACTAAAAAAAAACACAAATACATAACAAAAAAAAACTAAGAAATAAAATATATATTTATTATCCTTTACAAACATGGGTAAATAGTACAAGTATAGCCAACAAAAGAGATAGGCATCCAAAACCGTCAAATATAATTGAAGTTTTCTTAGAAACCAATGGGACATCCATTGGTTTCTAAGAAAACTTCGATTAAAACTTAATTTATGAACTGTTTATTGTCTACTTTATAAATTAAATTGCTTACAATAATTAATTAAAACTTCAACTGTACCTGTACTATTTACCCACGTTTACAATAGAAATAAAAAAGATTCGATTTGATATTAGTGTCCGATACTTGTACATATGATTTCACTCATGATAACAAACAACTTTCCCAATGAAACGCCACGCTTGGTTACATGATATACTTACTCTACTGCATTCTGTCAACGCGCTTAGTACATAATTTATAAGATGATAATGTTAAGGGGTGGGATCCTGGTGTCCTGAAATACAGGCCTCGAGCCTAGCTTAGGCACCAGTCTCCCACAATATATACTTGCCTAAATTATGTATCACTGTTGATCTGATCAATGTAAAATAATTTATGTATATTGTGGTGAGAAAATAAAGTTATTATTATTATATGAAAACCGCCTACAAAAAAAATGCACGGTAAAATTTTTGCCCCGTATATTTTTACCGTAGAAATGTAAGAAGAACTTATTCTAGTGATTGATTACGTGATACCCACCCTATAATGTTAGCCAAGATGGATAAGTATAATATTATTTCATTTATTAGTTGACCATCATCTGTTAAGCCTTTTCCCAACTATGTTGGAGTTGGCTTCCAGTCTAACCGGATGCAGCTGAAGAGGTGCCAGTGTTTTACATGGAGCGACCATCTTTACACAGCGAGACTCCTCCGTGCCTCGGAAAGCAGGTGATTCCGTTGGACCCGGCTGTGGATATGTAACAGTCGTTACGGGTCGTCAGAAGCCCGAACGTCTGACAACCAATCTTACCAAGGGGTATCGTATTACCCAGTTACTGGGTTGTGGAGGTCAGATAGGCAGTCTCTCCATGTACAATACTGGTATTCAGCTGCATACGGTTAGACTGGAAGCCGGCCCCAACATAGTTGGCAAAAATTTAGGCATATGATGTTGGAATATTAAGCCTGTCTGCCCGTAGGCGATTTCAGACCAATAATTCTAGATTTTCTCCCAATGTTGCCTAACAACATAATACTTATTATTTTCTTTCCTAACAATATGAAATAGTAGATAACACAATTCTTTCCTCTGATATCTCATTAAAGTTAGCAAAAGTCACGTACGCTTCAGGCGAATTGAATTTCCTATCTTTCTATTACTCAATATAATATGATATTATTGCGATGTTATATTACATTTTTATATTATGAAGTTGTCTATGTAACTTTGTTATCTATTTTCGATTTTATGTGTCTATATTTAAAAGAAATAATTAGTATCTATTACATAGATAAAAATCGAAAAGCAGGGAGTAGGTTTTATCATATTTTCATTTAGGTTTAGATTGTTAGTGGTATCGGCCGATGTTAATTCACATATTAGACATTAAAGTTTATCATGGATATCACTGGCATCGGTGAGGGAAAACATCGTGAGGAAACCTGAGACTTACTGTTCCACTCAAAAAACCATGTTAGACGCCCTTAAGGCGGTTTAGAAACTCTGACACTAGGGTGTGTGGGGTCGTAAGACCTTACTGCCCACACGATAAAGAAAAAAGATTATTACCCGATCGCGGCGGATGTAGGTAGGTAATCTAATTAGTGTAAAAAAAACACCATCACATAGCCGATTAACAATGCCTACTGCCCATCAAAACTAAGTAACATACATATATGCTCGGGCTACATCACGACATGATCGTAATGTATTATATGAAACAATAGATTTTTTTTTTCATGATTTCCGGGTTGGTCCCGTAGGGAAAGTTGTTCATAATGATGAGTACAATGACCCCTTTTCAGGTTTCGGGTAAATTTTCAATGACCCTATATTATATAGACTAAAATTTCATAGCGCATATTTCAGGACCAACTCTGAAATATAAAAAATTATATTCGTATTATAAAACTGTACTGCAACACAATAAAATTGCATATTATATATTTCAGGATTTGATCCCATAATAAAAGTTATTTTAATACTACTTACACCCTTTGTAATAAAGTCTACTTTAAATTACATCAGAAAACATTTAAAATTACCTTAACACAATGTCGTAAAATACGTACTTATATTTGAAATAATATAACACATTGACACACATAATTCTAAGAATAAGTTTTATAACTGTTGTTTGAAGGTTATAAATGGGTGTTTGTATGTTATGTATCATTTTCAAGTGGACAGTATGGAGGCGAGATTGTTCCTTCTTTATGTGATATGTCAGGTATGTAATATTAATAATAGAGACCCTAGAATTTAGATTCTTTATTAGTTAAGTACCTACTACGAAAGATGAGACTTGACTCAAAACACAAACTTAATTATTTCGTTATAAATATTATTATACTGCCGACTACCTCGTTGGTCTAGTGGTCGCAAGCGCGACTGCTGTGCATGAGGTCTTGGGTTCGATTTCCAGGTCGGGCAAAGTGTTATTGGGTTTTTCCATCAGGAATTTCTCAGTAGCAGCCTCGGAGTCTGGATTTGTGCCCGGTTGATGGCAATAGGCTCGCCCCCTATTACATGGGACTAAAAACATAACTGGCGAAATGTGGGTGTACTAATGGGTACACCTCTGCCTAACCCTCCGGGGATTACAGGCGTGATGTTATGTTATTGCATTCACATGTAAGAAGCAACAAGAATATTGTAACCAGTATTTTGTAAAAATCTAATTGAAAAGAGTATCCGCGGAGTTTCTGGCTCGTTCTTCTCCATAGAGGCCTACCTACGTTTTGGAACGAGTAACTAGCTTCAATTTTCTAACACTCCGACTCCTTGACAATTCAAAAATGTCTGTAATTCATCTAATTAAAATAAATGTTTTGACTTTGACTTAGTGAATGAATTATCAGTAGTATTAGTATGGAAATATTATATCTCAATATTCAGACAGTAATTTTCTAGCAACACTTTATCAAACTGAACTGTTCCAACGAGGGTCGTAAAAGGCGAAAAAGTGAGCACAATTTTTTGAATCTCCAATTGAATTTCCCTGTTACGTCCTGCCACATTCCTTAAATAAAATTCAATCCATTGTACCTACTCCTTACCTTTATTATTAATACTAGCTTTTGTCCACGACTTCGCCCGCGTTTTTTTTTGCACCCACGTTTTGTTTCGTCTTTAATGTTACTGTTACTGCTCCGCTCTTGTGGGACGTAGTTTGATGTTATACAGGGTAATTGAAAATATACCCGAAACCTTAAAAGCATTGTACTCATCATTACGAATGACTGAATCGTAATGTATGGATCAGCTGTTTTCTTTTTCATGATTTCAGTGTTGGTCCCATAGTAAAAGTTGTTCATAATGATGAGTACAATGACCCCTTTTAAGATTTCTGGTATATTTTCAATAAACCTGTATAGCTTGATACTATTCCTCATTTTGGCTATTACATATTTTGACTACTCTCAATTTTTTTAGATTTTTTCTAATCCGAATAGTAGTCTCAAAAATTAGAGCGTTTAAACGAATTAACCAAAAATCTTTTTAGTTTTATCATATTGATATAGATTTCGCTACATGATAAATCATAAAAAGTCTTCACATGTATTAACTGAACTGAGACTCCTGAGTGCTACTAATCAATACCTGGAGTCCATTTTCACCCCCAACACAATCTCGTTGACTTAAATAATCAAATTCAATTTGTACTTACCTTGCAGTTATTAGTTTCATTATTTATTTTTTTCGTAAAGGTGCTCCCTCACCGGGAGCATTCACGTGTATTGTAACATTATAGATTCAACTTTGAGCATTACATTACAATAATACCTCCCTGACTAACGAGTATTTGCGTGTAATGTAACATATAGATTCGACTTTGAGCATTACATTGGAAGTGGAGCGCATTGATGTTACAAGTTGTATCAAGATATTACACATTGTATCATTACAAGGTGCGCATTGTAATGCTCGGTTCTCCTCCTTCTCTGATGTAATGCTCAAATCTGTAACATTACATTACACGCGAATGCTCCCGGTGAGGGAGCATCTTAAAGTAATCCTCATAGACTGCCTCCACCTCGGGAAAGGCGGAGGGGTGTGTCGAACTCTTACCGAATAAAGCCCCACGGTGTTACTCCAGCTGAATTTTTAAACAAACAAAAGCACTTTTCTGCTTTTTAATATTAATAGTTGCTCTGTCGTTCTGCTCCGGTAATTTGGATTGTAGCGTGATGTTATATAGCCTATACTATTCCTCATGAATCTTGCTATCATATATCAATACATTTTTTCTTATTCGACTGATAGTTTATGAGATTAGTGTTTAAAGAAACAAACAAAAAAAATCTCTGCTTAAAAAAGAATTATGGAAGGGAGGTAAGGATAATATTACAAACATAAAACTCTTAAAGGTCATAGAATTTATTAAATCTACTTTTGTATTCTTTCAGGTAATCATCACAGAATCACTGGGCGGAGTCGCGTTACCATTTCCAGATTTGGTAGGCAAAGTGACACCAATTAAACCGACGCCCTTAGCACCTTCGACGCTTTCGTTTTCAGCCACACCATCAATATGCAGCACTAAAGATATAACGCCGAAATTACTGTCTTCAACTCCTGGAGGTACAGCATTTCGAGAATTTTCATCACCATTGACATTTACGTCATCATCCAGAGCATTACCTGTACCTAAGATTGATTCAGCGTCAATCGCAGATGTAAAATTGCCGGAAAAGTTAAGAGAAAAGATTTTATCACGAAAACTATCTGATGCTCCTTTTAGAAAGGCTAAACCAGATATTCGTTCGCCAGAAGTATCAGCACCTTCTTTATCATTCCCTTCAAAATTACCGAATGCTTTTCCCGATTATACTTCGCCAGGTACGAGTCCGGCCTCTTTTAATAAATTATCTTCGTTATCAAGTATGAAGTCTTTACCCATAGTTCCTGTAGATGCATTAAAACCAAGCAGTAAATCACCATTCACTGTTGAAGCTAGACAACCTTCATTGTCAGATCAGTTGCCTACAAATCTTTTATACCCGCCAAGTTCTTTGTGCTCATTGCCATATCCATTATACTATAAATCTATGTATTTACCTGGAGTAAGAACACCTTCTGATTTACCTTTAAATTATAAACCAATTTCAAGCACAGATAATAGAAATTTAAATTTTCCAAGTCTGTTTCATTCTCAGAATTCAGTCAACTTACTTTCTGAAAGAAATACCTTGTCAGCATTGCCGTATTTGAACCCTATTACCTCTCCAGAGATATTAAAATCACAAAACATGATACAAGTACCAAAAACGTCTCCAAATGTACCCTTTTCAATGAAGCCCGTATTTCCTACACAGAATGGAGCAGTAAAAAATCTTTTCCCCTTATTAGAATCTAATTCTGGTTGCACTTCAATTCCGTTTAAGAGCCGATTTGAACCACATGAGTCTGTGCTTTCATCATCTGATTTAAGAAATGATAAGAATCTCAAATCTTTACTAAGTTCTCTATCATGCACTCTTGTTGACAAAATATCTGATTTCACTAAAAAAACTTCAAATCCTCCAAAAATATCTTCAGCAATCGGAGTAGCGACGCCACTTAAAGACTATTCAAGAAAATTGAACACACCTAACATGTACCCTGAAAGAATCAATGATCCACGTATTGCATTTGACAGCATCCCTAATTTGAGAAAAGTAAATGCTCCTGAGATATTTACTAGCCCGTCTTTGCCTGTAACAACTCCTAATCAGTACACATTATTGCCTGACAAATGTATATCTAATGTACTCAAGTATTCACCACCTACAATACCCCGTGAACCAATACCCACTATTTCTTCTCGATCTTCTAACTGTTCACCTATAACTTACTGTCCTTCTAGAACAATACAAACTCCTGCTGCTTCTTCTATCTCTTACATAAATCCGTCTCCATCTACTTCAATTACTCAGTCTACTTCAAAAATTGTATCTTCTATTAACGACTTCGTGTCAAAAACAACTCAGAATATTTTATCTTCATACAAGTCTCACGTAAACTCTGCTCCTTTAATACCTAAATCAAATCCTTATGCTGAAGCTGTCCTAACACCTACACAATCATCACCAGTAGTTCTAACATTGCCACAAATTGACCTAGTGACCGCACAATTACCTATTATAAGTTCACCTATTGATAATTATCCTCCAGCAGTAGATACTACCTTTTTATCATTAGATACGCCATGTATATCATCGGCATACGAAATTTCTTCTAGTCAGCCATTAGCAGCAACTGTATTACCTGTCACATCATTGATAACCTTTTCTTCGCCTCAACTATGCCCATCATATTTGCCATCTCCAACTTTGCCTTCATACCCTTCTATAGCATCACCATTTTACATGGAAGCTCCTGTTTTCAAAGTAAGTTCATCGAAAAAGGATTCTGATGTTGAAAAATTAATTGAGTTGATGTTAATTGCTGAAATATTAAATAATGATGAGAGTTTTGATTGGGATGACCTGGATACGTTGCTGGCTTATTTATCTTTAAGTTAAAAATGATGACGATGATGATATTCGTTCGTGTGGTTAAGAAGCTTATGAAGCCAATATTTTTTGTGAGGACCCCCGCATATTGCGGGTACATGAGCACACTATCCATATAATTATACGTAATTGCCGCAAGTTGTCGGGCTTTTAAATTTTAATGTATAACAATGTTTAAAACAACAATACTTCCATAATGTGTCTATTGAGCCGAATGCATCAGATGAACGACCAATAATGTTATTAGATTTAAATGAAGTTAGTCATGATAGCCCAGCTAACTTAAGCCAGTTAGCCTTTCATGTATAAGGTTGCATTTTCGATACCGGGCAAGTACTGCTCGGACATGGTTGAAGGAAAACCCTGGACTAATTAGAGATAAACTTCTATAACATGGCGCGCTCCATATTACTATTTCAATAATAATGAGTAATTAATAACGCTGCTAGTCGAGCAACAATAACACGTTTATTTGTTTTTGTTTCGAGAGCCGTCTCAGTACGCACACATGCGTACACGCGCGTGCATGCGTGGTAGAGAATGCCTAAGGCATTAGGTCCGCCTTTGTACCTTTTTGTTGCATAAAGTTTAAATAAATAAATAGATAATGCGTTGTGAGTCTTGTAGAATACTTTTAAACGTTTTCAATTGTGGAAGGGTACGCCAAGTTATTGTAGTTTATCTCTAATATAAGTTTGAAATTGACAATCCGCCTTGAGCAAACGTGGGGATCAATGCTCGTGGCTTCTATGTACGAACAGAGGCCTTTGCCCAACATTGGGGCAGTAATAAGCTGATGTTATTAGATAAAGTTATTGAATAAATTTGTTTTGTTATTTAATATAATATTCTGTGGTTTTATTTGCGAATCCTAACCAGTATTTATTTAACTTAACAAGAGAATAAATTAATACCTAAATACGTCTTAGAACATTCCTAAATAAAGGCAAGCTTACAAATCCTGAACAAACAACAAATACAAAACTTTCAAGACTGCTAGGGCACCCTAACAAGCTAACTATTTAATTAGTATTGTTAGATCAGGCGACTTTGTAAAAATAATACTGAAAATAAGTTGCTTAGCTTGTAAGCTTTTGGTATTATAAATGAATCGAACAAAGTAACGCTGAGTAAAATTTATTCCTTTGATTAAAAATGTATCGAGTGATAAATTAAAATAAAGTATTTTTTTATGTGGTTTGTTTTGGAATTATTATTTCATGGCATGAAGCCACCTACTAGGTCCATTAAAACCGCATTAAAAACTGTTGCGTAGTTTAAAAGATGTAAGCGTACAGACGACGGGAAGCGACTTTGTTTTGAAACTATGTAGAGATGTATCATCGATACGAAAAAGAGATTGATTGCAAAAGTCAAATCTGTGGTCCGTGAGGGTAAGATTATTAGTACACTGAAGATTGTAGCAGAATTTAAGTTAAATAAAACATTGACGGTTACAAGAGAAAGTGAATAAATAATTTAATACTTACATTAAAGTTAATTGCAATAAATAACTTAGAAATTAAACCTTATAAACTTAGGTTGGTAATTGAACTTCGCGGCGCTCAGTCCAAGCTCGTTCAATTGATAATCATTTTCTTCTCAACTCGGCTTTAAATTCTGATAGATTCTTCTACCAAGAATGATCTGAGTAATCCAAAGGCGTTGCAAAAACATAAGTTGTGCCTCCATCTTTCAAATTGCTGCTATGATCTGCCGAATCTTGATCACTAGTTCCAACAGAAGTAGACTCTTCTTCAGGATTGTAAACTGGACCGTAATTTGCAACTTTGGATCTTGCGAATACTGTTTCTACATCTTTTTGTTTGTCTTTTAAAGCTTTTTTACTATTCTCTTTAGTTCCTGTGTAGTATGGGATTTTTGCTTCGGAATAGATAGATGCTTTATCTTCTGGTAGTCTTGGATCGAAATCGTCATTATCTTCAAAATGTGAGTAAGTTTCTGGATTAATTTTACTCCATTCGACTTGCCTAGTTTGGAAGTCAGGTAGTTCTAAATGAGGTGGACTACGAAATACTACTTCTTCTTTTTTATCTTTGTCATTAGTATCTAAATCATTCTTTGCACCTTCTTTTTCTACATCATCATATTTTTTATTAACCTCATATTCTTTTACAATGCCTTTAGGGAGTCCAAAACCTTCAAATCGCATTCTGTTTATGAAATCTGGGTTTCCTTTATCTACAGCGTAATAGTATTTAGTATCGCCTAAATTTTTAACGTACACCTCTCTGTTATTTGCAGTATAAGCTGCACTGTCTGCAAACTGCGGATAATAGTCATCTATGTATCCATCGCTATAGTTATCATTCATATTAGGTTCTATATCTTTGATATCCTCATTTTCTACCCCAAATTCTTCTTTCTCAAATTCGTGTATAGTAGTTTCTTTCACATCAGATGGCTTATCAGTGGATTTTAAACTTTCTTCTGTTGGAACTGGGTTGATGTTTGTACGCGTTTTCTCTTTAATGTATATAGTTTTTTCTGTAGTTACCACGTTAATTTTTGGAGTAACTGGTGGTTTAGAAGTGGTTAAAACTGTAGCTTCAGTGGTAGTAGTAGAATTCTTGTTCTTTACATCAGTTTTTCTTTTATTGCTGTTTCTAGGTTTCTGTGGTCTTCTTCGTATAATTTCTCTCTGATTATTTGCTCCTTTATTATTAGACATCATAGATTGGAACAAATTTTCGTAGTTACCAAAGAAATTACTCATTGCAGGATTATTAAATTGTGGCAAACCTTTGAAGTTGAAACTGTTAGCGATATTTTCAGGGAGGTTAGGGATTGACTTGAACAAATTATTTTCTTCTGGTATAGGATTTCTTGGAACTCTATTCTCTTCAACGACTCCTTCGTTAAAATGAACCAAGTTTATACCTTCTTGTATTTGGTTTGGTCTTGGCGTTGTTTGCTGTTCTGTAACATCTTTCTCTGTATCGTCTGCATCTAGTTTCGGTTTTTTCTTGCGACGTCTTCGTGGTTTGGGATTTTCGGCTGCAATTTCTTCATTTGTAGGCGTTTTTGCTTCACTTTCCTTATTTTTTCGTTTCTTCTTTTTAGTTTTTTTATTGTTCTCATTTTCACTATTGTTTATTTGATTGTTGTGAGCAGAATCTTCTGTCTTCGGTTTGCGTGTACGTTTTTTTGTTTTTTTACTGATTTCTTTATCTCGCGTATCATTAACTTCATTTTTGTTAGAATTATTTTGATTCTTTTCTGACTCGCCATGTTTCCTTTTTGATTTTGAAGCTTTCCTTTTTTTATTTTTCTTTCGTTTCTCTTCTGTTTTAATATCAGCTGTTTTATCCTCTTTATTTGCACCAGATGATGGAATATTTACATAATTACTTACAGGATTTGCTGCTACCGGATTATTGGTATATTCCGCCAAACTTGATCCGAACCTTGAACCTATTGTGTTTTGGTCGAAAATCGTTTGTATAGGTTGATTCGATAATATTCTGTTCAATAAAATTTGCCTTATATTCGAAGGTGATAAGTTTAATGATGGCGATTGATTTTGAACCATCATACTCTGTAGATAAGGTGTAATGTCGTTTGGTTGGTTAGAAGAGGGATTTGTGTACCCATTTTGTTGGTAAATAGGATATGTTTGAGCAGGTATTACCGGATAACCGTTGTTGGACGATACCTGGAATGAAAGGATGATTGATTATCACAAGTCCTACTGTATTGTGGAAAAAATAACAAAGAGGGCGGTCCGGACAGTGCGCTTCATACACACGTAGTCCAGTCCATTTCTATCGGGACGCAGAAAATGTCAGGGGAGCGGTGAAAGCTTATTCAAATCCCACACTCTCGGCCTCATGCAGAGGTGGAACACTGCGGTGGTTTTAGCCGGTAGGAGTCTGGCATGCTCCTCCGTCACCCCAAGTCCCCGTCAAGTTGACGAGGATTTACAGCGCGCACAAAAAAAAAAGTCCATTTCTACTTTACCGTGCCGCCGGCTAACACAATATTCCGCGTGATAAGAACCCGGCGGGATGCCCTCCGGCTAATGTGTATAAGCCCTAAAATATGATATAGCCCTATTTGATAATATAAAGTATCAGGTTTTGAAAATACTATATTCGTAACATCATTTAATTCCTATCAAAATATGAAGAAAATAGATTTCGAATTTTGCGTACTCTTACTACATCTTACTGTCTTAAATACGAAAGATTAGATGGATGAATGTTTGTTGCTCAATAACATCAGATTGGCTGAACGGATTTGGATAAAATTTGGTACAGATATAGATTTTAGTCTGGCTCATAGAGGCTATTTTTAATCCCGGAAAAATTTACAGTTCTCGTGGAATAATATATCAAATTTGACGCGAACGAAGGCGCGGGCTAAAATTAGTCGTAACATAGTAAAAAAATACGTACCAACATTCCGCACGAGAGTAACAAAACAATTCTTAAAATCATCTTCTTCATTATTCATTATTCACAAAAAACTAAGAAAAAAACATTAAAACACTTTTTAAAAAACAAAAAAAATATTACTGTCCGCAACAAAAATTCATATTCAAATACGTGCGAGTTGTTTAATATTGTTTTTATATCGATTGACAATGATACTGATTACCGATGTTAAGATCGATAAGTTTTCTCGATTGGGCACGCAGTAGGCTTATCAGTTTCTCGCTATTCGATTTATTTCTAAATAATTTTGTAATAGTTTTACTAGCTTTATTGGTACTGTCGTCACTATGGCGTGACGTGGTACAAAAATCGCCTCTAGGATGTATGGGGTCTTTCTCAAGCCACAAATGTTATTAATTGAAAAGAAACATTACTCTTAAACTATGTATTGAATATAGACTTTAGATTCCACTGCTCCCTGCAGAGCGAATTGACCAAACAATTGTCATCATAAAATCACGCCTGTAATCCCCGAAGGGTTAAGCAGAGGTGTACCCAATAGTACACCCACATTTCGCCAGTTATGTTTTTAGTCCCATGTAATAGGGGGCGAGCCTATTGCCATCAACCGGGCACAAATCCAGACTCTGAGGCTGCTACTGAGACATTCCTGATGGAAAAACCCAATAACACTTTGCCCGACCTGGGAATCGAACCCAAGACCTCATGCACAGCAGTCGCGCTTGCGACCACTAGACCAACGAGGCAGTCAGATTCTCCCATAGACTTTTAGACAACAGACAGCTGTTGTGACGTCACTTCTGTGCCGACTCAATTAACTACCTATTTATTCATTTGAAAGCAAAAAAAAATAAAATTTTACAGTAAGTTTACAATCGGATTTTCAGTGCTAAAGCAAAGTGTGCGTTTAGAGAATAAAACAAAAATGCTTCTAGTTTTCCTTTATTTTTTGACATTATGTTTTATGATATATTTGACTTCTACGTGGACGAAGTCACGGTCAGAAGCTAGTACATACTATTTATTTTATTATTTATCGTGTGGGCAGTAAGGTCTTACGACCCCACACACCCTAGTGTCAGAGTTTCTAACAGGCCTCTGACATGGTTTGAGTGGAACGGTAAGTCCAGGTTTCCTCACGATGTTTTCCTTCACCGATGCCAGTGTCCAAGATAAACTTTGGAAAGTACATATGAATTGAAAAATTCACATTGGTACTTGCCCGGATTTGAACCCACTGGGCCATCACGACACTACACACTTAAAATATGATATAGAAGTAAAAGTATTTCTATGTAAGAACTAATCTTTGTCCAAAAAGGTTTCCGTTGATAGAAATCTACACCATCGCCAAGTGTCATTAGGTATGTTTTATGGTACCTATATTTGACTTAGACTCGGACGAAGTCGCGAGCAGAAGCTAGTACTCCATTAACATCTTCATGGATCATTACACGGTCTATTTATGGCTAGAAGCACTCTATCATGAGCTATGACGTCACATTGGTGCCCTGGGTATCGTAAAGCTAATGGCCATCTGTTAAGGCGCTGACAAGACAATACCTACTCCAAAAAGGGTTATCTTAAACATGTAGCTGCTTGTGGCAACGGAAAAAATGTTTATTAATCTTGAACTTCTTAGACTGCTGAGCATGAGATCTTGGGTTCGATTCCCAGGACAAAGTGTTATTATAGGCATTTCTCAGTAGCAGCCTCGGAGTCTGGATTTGTGCCCGGTTGATGGCAATAGACTCGCCCTCTATTACCTGGGACTTAATTAAACATAACTGGCGAAATGTGGTTGCACTAATTTGGGTACACCTCTGCCTAACCCTTCGGGGATAACAGGCGTGATGTTATGTGTAAAAACTAAATACACCAAAAATACTTATTTTATCTACTTATTATTTGTGAATATAGCAGCGGAGTTTCTTAAATCTTGAATATTATCAACGAAAGCTCTGTCGTTTTCAATACAATTTTTTTTTTTTCAATTTCTTATTACAAAACCAGAGATAAAGCGAACCTCTTCAAATCATCCTTTAACCAAAATATCTGCTTACTAATAACAATACTTAGGTTTCTTCTGATATTATAACGAGCAAATTGGTTGTTTATGTAAATTGATAATTTTTCATATTGTGTAATAAATTACAAGCGCTTTTTCATTGCTATTCTTTCTATGCAGTTTGATAGTGACCAAGATCCAGCTGTTGTCAGCGCCTTAATACCTACGTACAAGCGAGCCAACAAGGTATTAGGTTTACAGGCAGCTAACTTGCAATTACCTACTTTTAAGAGAGTAATGTTAAAGATTTGAGTACTCAGCACACTTACAATACTGTTCAAGGCCCGCATACACCTGCCAGGGTTTTATTATTATCTCCGGGTTATTTGCTAACACAAGCCTGTAATGTAATTATGACGTAGTAATTATAATGAAATGAAGCAAAAGTCAAATGTGGGCTTTGTGTGGTCCTGTTTTTTTTTGCTTGGTACTCTAATTGTTTCTTCTTTTTCTCTTATTTATAACATTTATAGCTATTTTTTAAAAGTAACGTCAAAATTGGCAGCCGGAACAATAAATAGTCAGACCAAAAAAATAAAAAAAAAATTTTTGAAATGTAAATACAGCCTAAAAATCATATAATTGTGCATTTAGTAAAAAGCTGTTATTTTGCCATTACAAATAGATAGATTTTTTTGTGTAGATTTTACTTAGTGTTACTAACTATGAGTTAAGTTTTTGGTGCAAATAGGCCTAAATACCTGTGGCATAAGCGTAAAAAAGTATTACTTAAATATTTTAAAAGATTTATTTTAAGAGTACAATGCAGGTTCTTACTAATTCATCTCCATACAAAACTATCTTTAAATGGAGAAAAACTAGATTACAATTCTTTTTCTTCTAAATTATTGTCAGAAGCACATAACTGGCGAAATGTGGGTGTACTATTGGGTACACCTCTGCCTAACCCTTCGGGGATTACAGGCGTGATGTTGTTATTGTCAGAAGCTCTTATTAATGATTTAATAGTAATTAAAAAAAAATCATTACACAAAATGTTTCTTCATAAAATGTTAACAAATATTTATTAAACTTACGTACCTATTTAGTGAGTCGAGTTCTCATACAAAATTCAACAGTTCTAAGTGCTGGCAGCGCTCAGCTGCTTAGCTCTCGCTCAGAACCTTAACGTTGCTGGGAACTAACAGCCTGCTCTGCTTATAATAGGATAGATTTATAGGTAAGTAAGATGGGAAGTAGCAGCTCTCGCCACTAACTACTCGCATTAAAGAAAAAGAGTTGTATTATAAATCTCCTTTCTATTCTTTATTATTTATGTATTTAATATGTATATAGGTATATATAAATATATATGTATGTATGTTTATTCTACGGTATTTTTATAGTAAGTATGTCGTATTTTATACTTATGTACACTTTATTTTATTTAGATATTATATACATTTTTTTTAAACTAATTTTGCTGTTTAGCGCTCGTACATTAATTTGCACCTGCCATGTTATCTCTTCACCACCTCTGGTTGACTGTTAGAGAATGCCTAAGGCATTAAGTCCGCCTTTGTACATTTGTTGCATAAAGTTTAAATAAATAAATATTACTAGCTTCTGTCCGCGATTTAATCAACGTGATTTTTTTTTAAATAAAATATAGCTTAAGTTACTCCGGGGTTGGTCCGTGGATGGGTGACCATTTTTACACACCGAGACTCTTCCGTGCCTCGGAAAGCACGTTAAGCCGTTGGTCCCGGCTGTCATACGTGGATCTTTGACAGTCGTTACGGGTCGTCAGAAGCCCGAAAGTCTGACAACCAGTCTTACCTAGGGGTATCATATTACCCAGTTACTGGGTTGTGGAGGTCAGATAGGCAGTCGCTCCATGTAAAATACTGGTATTCAGCTGCATCCGGTTAGACTGGAAGCCGACCCCAACATAGTTGGGAAAAGGCTAGGCAGATCATAGCTTAAGTTACTCCATAATTACGGGGCCTTCCATTGGTAACATAATTTTTGAATTAGTTAATTAGGTAATTACAGAGTATATCCATTACAAAGAAAAATACAAATCTTTTCATGAGCATTAGGTCTTGGGTTCGATAACGTAACTGGCGAAATGAGGGTGTATTAATAAGTACACCTGTGCTTAATCCTTTGGAGATTACAGGCGTGAAGTTATGTTTAAATGGAAACGAATTACTTACGTCTTTGATTACTGCGTGGCTATTGTTGGTCGTAGCGTGATGTTATATAGCTTAAAACCTTCCTTGATCAACAGGTTCTTTTTATCAGTCCAAGAGTTGCTAATTTTAGCGCGTTCAAACAAACAGACAAATAAACTAGTAATGTTAGGACAGATTTGTGGTAAAATACATAACTCAGGCGTTTTACAGACAGTTTAGTGGTCTGTACCTGACGAAAGTAGTCTTACTTATAGTCTTAGTATCTTCATGCTCTAAATTAGTATTCAACTGCATCCAGTTAGACTAGAAGTCAACAGCAACATAGTAGGAAAAGGGTAGGCAGATAATTAAAAAAAATAACAGAAATAATTTTCAAACAACATTTAATTCACTAAAAAACAACAACAAATCAACTAAACCAACAACTTCTCCAGCTCAACAACAATACTTGTGATCAACTTGATCAAACTGCTCAACAGACCAGTACCGTCTGTCAAACCGCTCAACAAATTGAGCACTAAATTGAGCACTTGAGCTACTAACCCTAACAGTAAGCCAGGAGCTGCTAAAACGTTGGATCTGAATAAAGATATGAGTACACTTATATATAGGAATAACACTGATGCTAGGTCTGTCAATGTAGCATACAGTAAGGGCAGTGTACATCCAAAATAAGGTAACAACGCCGGTGTTAAATTCTGAACAATATTGGATAAGTTGTTCAAATTGTTGATCAGGTTGATCAGGAATGGTAGTAGGAGAGAAGCTAGCTGGTTGGCTACGGGTAGGACTGTTGAGATTTCGTCAAAGGCAAGCCGGAGAGCGGAGACAGAGTATGCTGGAATCATTGCTTGGGTCTGGCCGATCTGTGAACAAAAAAAAAGGGTAAACAACTAAAGAGGTTTATAGAATATTGAGACCTTATTCGAATAGTGGAACATTTCAAAACGACACCTTTGAGTCTGTTATTGTCTTTTGAACTTTATTCTGACTTTTTTAAAGTTGTTAATACAAAATATACAACTTAGACTTTTAATGTCAGGTTTGGCAGTTTAGTTTTACCTTACAGCTATTAAAGTTATACAAATTTGAACATTATACTGACTGAAATAAAGTTCTTAATGCAAAATACACAAATGAGACTTTTTAAGTTCAGGTTTTCTAATAACAACTTTACAAGTGTTGTAATAAAGTTCAGAATATAATAACTTGATATGTAGTTAAGATGAAAGTAAAGTAAAAAGTTGTTTTATAGACAGGTTTGTTATAAAACTTTGTAGATACGATAAAGACACTAATGTTTAGGCTTACAGTTAGTCAGTTTTCCGTCAAATACATAACATAACATCATGCCTTAAACTCCCGAAGGGGTAAGCAGAGGCGTACATACCGTGCCATGAAAGATGAGACATGACACACCACACAAAATTTATTATTTCGTAATAAATATTACAATATTGTTAAGAATTTTAATCTAAATGTCATCAAAATATCCCTGAATAGATACACAAATTATGGATAACTATTTCGTACATCCATACCTGCGCAAGCTGCCTATTACTGACGCTTGTCATATCTCATCTTTCATGGCACGTACTATACTCATTAGTACACCCACATTTCGCCAGTTATGTTTAGATAAAAATCACACAAAACACAATTTAAAAATATATATATATATCTGATAACTTTTTAGACCTTTACATCCTACTTATGTGTAGGAAGTTTTATAAAAAGCGCGGTTCATTTATTTTTAAATTAAGGATTTGTAGAAATGCCGTACAACGGCGAAAACGCTCTTAAAAAAATTAAAAAGATAAAAATCTAAATATACTAACCAGCACAGCCACAGATAAACCAAAGACAACAAAAGCGGGACGCATGTTAAACGTCAGTTCTTATTCTAAATTTAAATTATATTTGTCTATTGTTTCCAAGTTAAAACCTTTTTAAACACATTTGTTATCTGTGAAAAAGTTTTGTGCAATTGTTTTACATGATTAGTTAGGTAATTAAATAGATGTTACTTTGATTACAAAGTATTGTAATCAAAGGAATGCCATTTTGGTATCTAAGGTTTGTACGTTGAAGGAAAACACCGTGAAGAAATCTGAACTCATTATTTAGCTGAGGCCCGCGACTACGTTGACGTAAATGTTGTTTATCACAAGCGCAAAATCAAAAAATTCTTATTTTCAATAAATATAGGTTTATATTTATTATTATTTATATTCCTTTATTTTTCTTGTTTCCATCAATTATTCTGTTATTATTTGTTTATTTTTATGTTATTATATTGTATTAATAAGTATTATATTATGTTATTTAACAAAAATCCACAATCCTACAATATCAATAAGGTCATAACATTATAAAAATAGCTTAGCAATCAAAACAATCATATTCCACAGCGCTAAGCAGTGTTTAATATTCTTTCTCAGCAAAATAACAAGAACAATTTTATACAGACTTAGCATTTTTGATCACGGATCAAGTTCAACATTGTCTGTATTTATTGTGAAGGTTATGGTCAGATTCATGAACCTCATTGAGCGTTAAAACCAATCAACTGAAAGGTTCCGTACAATATTTATAGCGCGACTGCTGAACATGAGGTCTTGGGTTCGATTCCCAGGTCGGGCAAAGTGTTATTGAGTTTTTCCATCAGGAATTTCTCAGGAGCAGCCTCGGTAATTCGGAATTGTGCCCGGTTGATGGCAATAGGCTCGCCCCCTAACACATGGGGTTCACCTCTGCCTAACTCTTCAGGGATTACAGGCGTGATGTTATGTTATGTACAAAGAATGTGAAGACGGACTATGGAGTCCACTTTTCCAGGAGTATAATAACTTTAGAACTAGTTTTCTACTAGCCACACCCTTGACAACTATCGGTCCCTTAATCGAGTTCAATCCAAGGCTACTCAACAAATTACCTGTCATCAAAAATACATTTGGCTACCTTAGTTGTTTTACTTTTTAACGTTATTCAACTTTTAAAGGTTATGTGTCATCATCGTCACGGTATTATTGGAATGTAGAAACACAAGGCAACGCTTTTATTCCGCGAAGGGGTAGGCAGAGAAGTAAAGTACCATAGAGGTATAAAATACTAGATGCAGTCTTGCATGCTTGTCAAATTCAAGGAGGCATATAAAACAAAGTCCTCCGCCGCATCTGTTTGTCTGTTCGCAAAAACTACTGAACGGATTTTCATGCGATTTACATCAATTTAAAGAATGATTCATGAGAAAGGTACTTATATAATTTATCAAGGTTTTGTGTAAACAGCTTGAAATATAACGACAATTGTTGAAAGTGTCGGAAATGGACAAGCTGGGCTTTCATCGACGATTGCACCCGTGCGAAACCGGGGCAGGTCGCTAGTCAATAATAATATAAATAGGTTTTTTTTGTAGGTTATTTTTAAAGTCAAACTATCCATCTTGCCGCTGAGTTTGGGCAGACGGGGCGATGAATCAGCACGCACACAGAAAAATAGTCGCGCGACACTGTCAACCGTACATACAACAGGGCGATGCTGTTCTTTAAAAGAGGTTTATTCTGAAATATTGTTAAACATGTATGAATGGTTTGGCTGTCCTTATTTTGTTGTGTCCATAGTTGTCAGGACAAGGTTAGCATCAAAGATTTTTTTTAATCTCCTTTAAGCTGAATTACTTCGAAAACTAGAAAGAAAAAAATGGACGTGTGTTCATTTAGTTTGACAGGACTAAACCGAATAGAAGTTGTTTACTCTTATAAAGGACTTTCACCCTTGGAAGTATGCCAATGGACCTCTCAATTTCTCACAGCGTAGGCGGACGGTCGCTGTTCACGAAATAGGCCGTTAGCCTCTGTGCCAGCAGGAAGTAAATAACATCCTCGTAACCAAATCTCGGTCATGGCTTCCAATCTCAATAGAGACTGGCCAAGTTAACTGAAAATATTTGAATAGTTTTATTTATTTATTCGGGAAAATAAACAGTTATACATTAAAATCTTATACACACTGCGCTCCAAAACGCAAATTATTGACGTAGCCCAAAAAGCTGCAAAACTTAAATGGGACTGGGCGGGCCATGTCTGTCGGATGCCGTCGGACGCTAAGCGATGGGCCCGCATATCACAAGAGTGGAGCCCTGACACGGTAAGACGGGTTCGTGGCAGACCGAGGAGGAGATGGCGGGACGCCTTGGATGGCTTTCTCAGGAACTGGCGAGAAGAGGCACAACACAGAGGAAGTAGAAGGAGTGGGGGGAGGCCTTTGCCCAGGAGAGGGACAGTAACGGCTAACAAAAAAAAAACTAAGTTACAAATACCGGGGTTTAATTGAAAAAGTCACAACATTGATACTAGCCCGGAATCAAACTCATGTATGAGAAGTGGGCACCTCAACCATATATTTCTGCATAGAATGAAAATCTCCACATATGATTCACTAGAAAATAAATTACGCAAATTTATAATTACGCGATTATATAATTAGGTAACTATTTTGTGAAATTATAATCGATAAAAGATTACCTACTACTATCATTTGTACATAAGAAATATGTGAAGTAACTTTCAAGTATATAAAACTGTTTTTTTACTAGAAAAAAACATTGTAAATATAATTTTAGGAAGGGTGAAACATTTCATTTTAAAAATGTCGAAGATTTGTCTTGTTATCCTGTGTGTTACAGCAGTTTTTGCTATGGTAAGACTAAACATACATACATAACATTATTTCTTCTTAACTGTGTTGTGATGGCCAATTGGTTAAGACGATTTTGAGTCGATACCGGTCAAGCCAATGTGACTTTTTCAATTCACATGTAATGTCTAAGTTTATCTTGGACATCACTGACATTGGTAAAAGAAAACATTGTTAGGAACCAAAACTTATAAATAATAATATAACATAACATCACGCCTGTAATCCCCGAAGGGTTAGGCAGAGGTGTGCCCATTAGTACACCCACATTTCGCCAGTTATGTTTTTAGTCCCATGTAATAGTTATAAATAATAATATGTCTGAAATCGCCAAATCGCCTTGAGCAAGCGTGGTGATCAATGCTCGTGCCTTCTCTGTATGAGAAGAGGCCTTACTGGATTATCGATACTGTGTCTTATTTTATTTGAAATACAATATTTAGGAAAAAAATACTGCGTCTGCGTCTGCAACTGTGTCTTTTTTGTGATAGGAAAGGGTATGCTTAGATGGTTCGGTCATGTTGAGAGGATGAGTGAAAGACGATTGACTAAAGGTATTTGTATGGCAGAGGTGAGTGGCAACGCCGGGAGGGGTCGCCCTAGAAAGACCTATTACACTGACCTTATAGGTGAGGTCCTTTAGAAAGGTCAGGTGCTGAGCACTCGTAACCGAAGTGCTTGTATGACGAGATGTATGAATGTAGATGAGGCGAAAGCAGTATGTAAGGATCGTAGCAGGTGACGTTCTGTAGTTTCTGCCTACCCCCATGGGAAAAAGGCTTGAGTTTATGTATATACAATATTTAATTTTATTTAACCTCTAAGGACGCGCTTGCTAATTTAATTGAATAAAATTTAAATAAACATACGCCACCCTTAGTGAATAGATATTATCTTAAAATTTCATCTCTATTAATAGCACGTACAGCTGATAAATCATGTTTAATAACAGGTGGTTTTTAATTTCAACGGAGAAACATAAGCGTTTATAAAAAGAATTAGGATTCTGCGCGGAAAATAACCATGTGATAACCGGTGTATCTACAAACAAAGTCGCAGGCGTGAGCTATCCTAACTATCCTAATCCTAACATCCTAACTAATATTATAAACGCAAAAGTAAGTTTGTTTGTTACCTTTCCACGCCTAAACCACTGAACCGATCATCCTGAAATTTTGCATAAACGTTGTCGGGTGTACAGAAACGGACATAGGGTACCTTTCATCCCGAAAAAAAGTACTGTTCCCTAGGAAAATCACAATAATGTTCTTATGATGATAGATGGCGCCACAGGTCTTTGGAATCATGATCTAATTTTAAAATAATTTACGAGCGAAGAAGAACGGCGCCGTCTCGTTAACTAATAAAACTCTCCTCATTGTTACAGCAACCCGTAGCAGCAACAAGCGTGCAACTACCAGCGGTCTACCCCCTAGTGAACATTCTCCTCCCACTCCTGAACAACGTGTACAATCTCCTTCTCTCCCTGCTTTCAATCTTCGACACCTTACCTTCGAACATCAGCTGCATGATACCGGTAGACCTGGGGGCTTTGGAGACCTCCTTACTGAAGCTGTACTCACAGGCTCTTGCTATAGTGAACTTCTTGAGGTCTTTGCCAGAATATGCTGTAGGAGCTAACCCTAATACGCCGCCAGCGAACGTGGTGAACCTACAAGGGTTATTAACGACCCTCATATCGTCTGTGACGGAGTTAACAGATGATGTGCTGTGCAGCATCGGTGGGGGGTTGCTGCCAGGGTTGCTGCAGCTGGTGGTGATGGTTGTTCAAGCGTTGTTGAGTCTGTTGTTGTAGTTTAGTTTGGTGTTTTTATTTAAATAAAATTTTTGTTGTTGTAAATGCTCTTTTTTTTTGTCTGTGCTTTATTTATGGCATCATAGCTCTCGTACGGATGAACCGATGAAATTAAAGATTGTTATAATTTACGATTTATACTTATACTAGCTTTTGCCCGCGACTTCGTACGCATAGAAGTCGACAATGGTTCTAATAGGATTTTTCATTGTTTTTTTTTTACGTTAATACTTTTTGTTCTATCATTCTATAAATTATTATGTTTAAGCAAAATTTTAAGTAGACCATGAAGAACCATTAGAAGGAACCATGTTATACCATACAAACTTTGCCCCCATTTTTCACCCCCTAAGGGATAGAATTTCAGAAAATCCTTTCTTATCATCCGATTAGAAAGGTGTGTCCTTTGTATGACGTAGGACACACCTTCCAAGTTTCAGGTCTCTACGATCAGCGGTTTAGGATGTGCGGTGATCCGACAGTCATTCAGGACAAAGCATTTTATAGATGAGTTATAATTTACGATTTTGTATTCTTATTGCCAACAAAAAAAAAATATTTTTTACCCTATAGATATCCAGTGGCAACACTGTACAAATAATATGACTCCCACGTCACAGCGCGTCACAAGCAGAAGCAACGTATAAATACCTACCTACATTATAGAAACGTTGCAAAACACTACCGCATGAAATATGTGACTTATCATCAACAGCATAAGGTTTAAATTACAATGACTGACGCGTACTGGTGAAATAAAATATCTATACTGAAATAGCTTTGACGTCATATGCATGAGAAACAAGAATAGGTTATTTTTATTAAATTGTGTGACGTTAAGTTATATAGCGTGATATTCGTTCGTGATTGCTTCGTTGGTCAAGTGGTCGCAAAGCGCGACTGCCGAGCATAAGGTCTTGGGTTCGATTCCCAGGTCGCGCAAAGTGTTATTGGGTTTTTCCATGAGGAATTTCTCAGTAACCTCTGAGTCTGGATTTATGCCCGGTTGATGGCAATAGGTTCACCCCCTATTACATGGGACTTATTATAACTGCGGGTACATTTCTGCCTAACCCTTCGGGGATTACAGGCGTGATGATATGTTATATTATAAACGCGAAAGTGTGTGAGGCTGGATGGATGTATGTTTGTCACTCTTTCACTCTTAAACGGCTGAACAGAATTAGTACAATGTTGGCACACATGTAGATATTCATGTAACTTAACACATAAAATATGTTTCTTATTTGTGTTCCCGTGGAATAATTAAGTATATTTGCGTAATGTTTATATTTATATAGACGAAGTCGAAGGCAGAAGCTACTATAAAGGCTAGTATTTAAGAGCGTTTACGCCGTACGGCAATTTATTCAAACTTTCAAGTTCTTATTTTTCGTAATGAATGAACCGATTTTAATGAAACTTAATACATATAAGCAGAATACATAGGGCAAAAAAGTTGGCCTTAAATCTTTTAAAAAATATCTGTTACTGCTAAATTCGAGCGAATTTAAGTTTCCCATACAAACAAAGATTTCCAATTGTCTTTCTTTTAATACATTTGAAAATGTTCTTAACTCAATCTTCACTCTCCATACTCATAACATCACGCCTGTAATCTCCGAAGGGTTAGGTAGAGGTGTACCCATTAGTACACCCACATTTCGCCAGTTATGTTTTTAGTCCCATGTAATAGGGGGCGAGCCTGTTGCCATCAACCGGGCACAAATCCAAACTCCGAGGCTACTACTGAGAAATTCCTGATGGAAAAACGACTCCGAGGCTACTACTGATGGAAAAACCCAATAACGCTTTGCCCGACCTGGGAATCGAACCCAAGACCTCATGCACAGCAGTCGCGCTTGCGACCACTAGACCAACGAGGCAGTCCATACTTACTGTTAAAAAATATATTTTTACAATAATTTGTGTAGGTATATTAATTTTATTTTATTATAAGAATAAGGAAGACGATGCACGTAAAACAAAAATCATTGCAAATATCTTATCATTATAATGTTCACAATGTTTGTCCTCAATGGACTCCTAAACCGATTATAATAAAATTTGCACACCATGTGCAGTTCGATCCAACTTGAGAGATAGGATAGTATTTTTTCGATTGATCTTAATATTTTTTGATTGCTAACCTGAGCCACAGCAACGTGTGGGCCGGTCAGCTAGTACTACAATAGGTACAAAGTAATTACAAATTAAACAAAGACAGCTAAATTAATTACATTGAAATTAAACTTCATAATGGAACTATGCAATCACAGTAACCGCGGCTGTCAGCCCCCGGGGACTGACTGTCAAACCCTAATTGTTCTATTTTCGAACGGCGTTTATCTTCTAAATAGATACAAGGTGTCTGTTAATTAATTGACTAAAAAGGTAGTAACGGTAAAATAAGTTTTTTTTTAAATATTAATATTTCAGATGACAATAGGCAGGAGATAGGAGGAGGCATAGGAGATGGCAATAGGCTCGCCCCCTATTACATGGGACTAAAAACATAACTGGCGAAATGTGGGTGTTCTAATGGGTACACCTCTGCCTAACCCATCGGGGAAAATAGGCGTGATGTTATGTTTATGTTATTAATATTTCAAAATGTATGTGTTGTTAAGAATGGAAATAAATAAAAAATATCTAAACTAAAATTATGAAAAGAAAAGTTATGTATTTTTAATTATAACGGATTAACTCAGAAATTTCTTAAAAAATTAAGTTTTGATCGTAAGAAAATTTACGATTACAACTAAAATAAAGCAGAACGAGGCTAAACCGGTCAGGATCTCTACCATACCTACGTATGAGCTATACCCCTGCCTACCCCGTTATATAAAGACTTGAACCATACGTTGTCGCTCATCCAACTGACGTCAGGTATATTTTCGTGCCTCCATTACTGATAAATAAGGATTTAGTCATACAGGAGATAGAAACTATGCGAATTTGCGACTAAAATGCTGCCAATACAATATTCAAAAAAGGAACAAAAAAGAAAAAGATTAAAAAATTAAACACCGTTTAAATTCATTCCTAATTCAAAAACTCAAAAAAAAACCGTTGCAACTTGATTTGCTACGCGGCGTGCTACGGCGTAGCCCACAGCAAGCTACGCCGTAGCATGATTGCGAATACCAAGACCCGATTATTTTTGTTTTCTAACAGCTGATTTTTTAACAGTCAGGTAACATTTGACCCAAATAATAAATATGACAGTTAGGCCTCTTCTTAGACAGAGATTGATCACCACGCTTGCTCAAGTCTTTGGCGGTTTCAGACATAGTATGCCTATTTATCCCGATGTTAAAATATTGTTGTCAGTGATATCCAAGATAAACTTACAAAGTACACACAACATCAAGCCTGAAAGGCAGGCGGCTTAACTGCTGAATCAAGTCAACAACTCACCATTAATTCATCATCACACCTCTGACCATTTACGTGATTACACAACTTCTCAAAAACAAAACAATTAACTAATTCATTTCAGCAGAAACCCGATAAATTTATAATATACTGCAAAATTAGATTTTTTTGGCTTCAAAATCAATAAATAGTATGTCAATTATTGAGGTGGCAATTATGTGACGTCACAATTCGATATTGTCATACAAAGTCTATGAGAGAATCACGTTTTGACAGTGCATAAAAAGTAGTTCAAAGTATTGAATGAATGAATGAATGATTTATTTGCTAGAATTTAAGTACATTAAGATGGTAAAATAATTATTAGAGAAATAATAATTATTATTGGTGGTGTCAACTACCCAACTACAAAAATATCAAAAGCATTACCATTCCAAAATCAAATCTACAATATCCCATTAATGCCTCGACAAAAAAATCGCACAGTTCTTGCGAACATCCTATAAATCGCACTGCCTTATCCGCCCACCTGGCCGCACCCTAAACCCACCCCATCATGCGCAGTGGGCAGCCCGGTATGGATCGCCAGTTCTGCACTGAACGCTGAAGAAAGCAGTCATGCATCGGTGAGTACCCCTCAGAATTCTGCTTCGATTTTTTAATACATTTTTTTGTAAAGATTAATGGAAAGTCGTGACGTGAATGGGTTTGTTTTATTGCATTATTTTGTTCTTTTTTGTGATTTTAAATTTCGAATCTCTGTTACAAAAGTTTGGTTTTATTTTTGGATTTCTTGTTGAGAGTGAAGTTTTGAATTTAGAATGTTTGGGTTATGGGTATGGAAAGTTTATTTACTCAGTTTTTGTGTTTTTATTTTTAGTTTGCTATTTTTCTTTTATTAGTATTAAGTTATACGGACGCGGGTTTTTTCGTTTCCTGATTACTATTTAAAAACTTAAATATTGTTTATACTGTGATAATTCATTTATTACTTTGTACAAACTTTTGTGACACGGTTGTGTGACGAAATCGTTTAAAAAAAAAAACATTTATAAATAATAGCGCGTCGCGTCGGTAAATCATAAAATATATATTTTTTTTTTAAAGACATACAATTTTTTTTGTTTTAATTATGCGTTAATTTTATACAACTTTACATGAGCCATTTTTGCGTCAATTTAAAAAACAGAACAATTATTTTCGCGCGTAAAACTCAACAAAACATTTTATTCTACTCATTACTTAAAATCTTTTTAAGCTGTTACTACTAAAGTCATAGTCGCAAGTCCAAATTAAAATGAATTACAATTTTATATACAGATGTCTATTTGTAGAACATCTCCCAACTAATCTACACCGCCATTAATAGATATGGCGCGTAAAATATTTATAGACCTTGTCCAAAATAACTTGAACTTTCGGGGTGGCGCCACTGTCAACAGCTTAAAGCAAACTCCGTACATTTTATTTAGTTTCTCGTCCTTCCGCGCGTCAACTGATCGTGGAGGGGCGCTGTTAACGCAAATGTAGATGCAGTTAGACTATAGATAGATACAACCGCGCTTTGTCTAAAAACGCCAAAATTTAAGTAGGTATGTGTAACTGCTATTAAAATACACATATTTCATAACTGTTTACTGCGCATTCTGTCCAGTAAAATAAGTAACATTGATTAAATATTAACATGTATGTAAATATTGTAATCATTGATTTTAAAAGAGTACGTATGGAGTTTCTTGTCCATTCTTCTCCATACAAAACTACCTTTTGGAAGGGGCAACTAGATTCAATTCTTTTTTTTTCTTTTTCGATTTTCAAAAGTGCCTTATAATGGCCTAATTGAATTTAATGATATCATAACACAACATCACGCCTGTTATCCCCGAAGGGTTAGGCAGAGCTGTACCCATTAGTACACCCACATTTCGCCAGTTATGTTTTTAGTCCCATGTAATAGGGGGCGAGCCTATTGCCATCAACCGAACACAAATCCAGACTCCGAGGCTGCTACTGAGAAATTCCTGATGGAAAAACCTAATAACACTTTGCCCTAACTGGGAATCGAACCCAAGACCTCATGCACAGCACTCGCGCTTTCGACCACTAGACCAACGAGGCAGTCAATAAATTAAATAAAAAAAAAAAAATAGATAAATCATTGATGATTTTAAAACAACGACTATTATTTTTGGTGTAAAAAATAACTGTTTATGGTAATAGACGTAAAATAATTTGTACTTTCTGGAATATTGCATAGTACAGGTTTCATGATATTTAAAGTTTAGATAGAACATTTTAAACGTAAAAAAATGTTGGAATTTTGACGGATATTTTTTCCGTGCTTTCAAATAACATTGAGCAAAAAAAATAGCTAAGAAAAAAAAATGGTGTGAAAAATCACTGTTGATTGCAATGTGCTTGCAACAGTACAGGGGTTGAGAGGGTAGTTAAACTACCCTTTGGAAGGGTCGTCTAGACATAACATAACATCACGCCTGTTATCCCCGAAGGTTTAGGCAGAGGTGTACCCATTAGTACACATCACACCACACATCCACATTTCGCCAGTTATGTTTTTAGTCCCATGTAACAGGGGGTGAGCCTATTGCCATCAACCGGACACAAATCCAGACTCCGAGGCTGCTACTAAGAAATTCCTGATGGAAAAACTCAATAACACTTTGCCCTAACTGGGAATCGAACCCAAGACCTCATGCACAGCAGTCGCGCTTTCGACCGCTAGACCAACGAGGCATATTATTATTATATTACTATAACTAGCCTGTACTGTCCCACTGCTGGGCAAAGGCCTCCCTCCATTCCTTCCATTTTTCGCGATTTTGCTCTACGTCTTGCCAATTATTATTAGTTTATTAAACTTCATTAGTTTAACGTTAAAATTCCTTTTAAAGTTCCGTCTTGATTCACCCCTGCCTCTCTATTCGCACCGTTTTATCCGATATATTTTCATTTCATTTCACATTGCCCTTTTCACACTGTACGTAGTTACTAATAGACGTAGCGATGGTATTTAAGGACGTTGCTTCCTTCCCGATGTCAGATCAATAGTGCAACCGGTGAATCCGAATATAGGAATGACCTCTCCCTCTCGCGGGCCGACAGAGTAACGTTTGGCATTATGCTACTGTATGTATTTTATGTCGTGATAGCCTGTGGTTATGACGACCGCCCCTCATGCATGAGATTCCGTTTTCGATACCGGGCTAGTACCTAATATCATAATAACATCACGCCTGTAATCCCGAAGGGTTAGGCAGAGGTGCACCCATGAGTATACTCACAATTCGCTAGTTTTGTTTAAGTCCCATGTAATAGGGGGAGAGCCTATTACCATGAACCGGGCACACATCCAGATTTCGAGGCTGCTACTGAAATACTGTAGATACTAAAAAAAAAAATTACGTGTAAATCTTCCTCTTGAATCAATCTATCTATTGATGGAAACCACATTAAATTCTGTTGCGTAGTTTAAAAGATTTAAGCGTACAGACTTCGGGAAGCGACTTTGTTTTATAATTAGAGATTGGAAAAGTAAAATTTAGTATTAGTCCGGTCTTTCTTCTTTATCGTGTGGGTAGTAAGGTCTTACGACCCCACACAACCTAGTGTCAGAGTTTCTAAACCGCCTCAAGGGCCTCTGACATGGTTTGAATGAAACAGTAAGTCCAGGTTTCCTCACGATGTTTTCCTTCACCGATGCCAGTGATGTCCAAGATAAATTTTAGAAAGTACATATGAATTGGAAAAGTCACATTCAACCCACAAGCTCATGCATGAGAGGCGGGCGCCTTAACCACTGGGCCATCACGATTAGTAATGAATCCGCACTTTCATATCGCCGGCGAGAGCTTAATGCTGAGTCTAAACAAACAAAATGGCGGCAGAAGCTATTACTTTATTAAATAATTCATAGTTAACAGCTCACTTAAGTAAATCTTGAGATTTATACGTGTAAGTCCCAAGATTAATTAGCCAACTCATTGATAATTAACATTCATTAAATAATAAAGTGCTGTGTTCAACACTGCTCTTAGCGCTAATTTAATGTAGTACTACATTAATTATTGTCATGATGGAACAGCGGTTAAGGCTATCATAAATGAGGTTGTGAGTTCAAATCTGGGCAAGTATCAATGTGATATTTTCAATTCATATGTTCTTTCTAAGTTTATCTTGGACATCACTGACATCGGTAAAGGAAAAAATTGTAAGTTAACTACATATAACTAACTAAGGTTATAGTTAACTAGCTAGGTTTTACCCTCGTTCAGTTACGTCTTTGATTTCTGCTCCACTCCACTCCACTCGGTCGAAGCGTGATATTATATAGCCTATACTATTCCTTATGAATCTGACTATCATAATACTAACAATATTTTTTCCTGGACTGCCTCGTTAGTCTAGTGGTCGCAAGCGCGACTGCTGTGGTGAGGTCTTGGGTTCGATTCCCAGGTCGGGCAAAGTGTTATTGGGTTTTTCCATCAGGAATTTCTCAGTAGCAGCCTCGGAGTCTGGATTTGTGCCCGGTTGATGGCAATAGGCTCGCCCCCTATTACATGGGACTAAAAACATAACTGGCGAAATGTGGGTGTACTAATAGGTACACCTCTGCCTAACCCTTCGGGGATTACAGGCGTGATGTTATGTTATGTTATTTTTTCCAATCCGACGAGCCAATAGTTTCAGAGATTAGCGTGTTTAAATAAACAAACGAAAAGACTCTTCAGGTTTATTAATAAATTTGTATAGACTAACTTTCGACCGCGTTCGCGTCTGCGACAAAGTTACCATAATTATTATAATATACAGGTTTTATGTTTAGATTAATTATTGTATATTGTTTTAAAAAAAAATAATCTACTATCTAATAAAAACACAAACACAATTTAAATCCCTAACCTGAAAACCAAATTATTTGCTGAATCAACGCCATGCTGTTTTAACGAGCTTAATAGTGCATCGACCTCTGCGTTTCAGTGCGCATGATTGTGTTCTATAGGTACCTTTATAGCGATCGTTATGGCTGGAGGAACGAGCCAGGTTAGGGCGTAGGCTGTCTCGCTGTCTAGGTCCCGGATATCCGATCAATATTGCAACGGGAGGGGTCCGGAACACGAATGATTCCCGAACGATGTTCGGAGTAGCCGGTGCTGTTACATCCTCAGGTGAATTTATGAGAAGTTAGCTTCTCTCTAGCCGGTAATTCTATAAAAATATTTATTTATTTATTTAAACTTTACTGCAACAAAAAAGTACAAAGGCGGACTTAATGCCTTAGGCATTCTCTACCAGTCAACCAAAGGTGGTGAAGAGATAACAACGCAGAAAAAAAAATTGTACATGAGGAAATAATCAAATATGACATTTTAAAATCATTAAAATAAATATCTAAACAAGTTTAATCGTACACAAGTACAAAAACTCATATATACCATATATAATATCTCTCGTGGAATTTCTATACAGGGTGTAAAAACAAAATGACATACCTGATCACTAGGCTTATTGCCCATAAAATTAAGCAATAATTATTGCTGGAAAACAATCGTTTTTTTTTTTAGTGAAAAATCACTGTTTAACCAAAAACACAAACGTAATGTAACACACGCAAATTAATGTGGTTTTGAGTTAGGACATTAAAAATTTGTTTCCGTAAAAAACATTAGATGGTATTTTTTTAAATATCTCCCTTAGTGAATTTAGGTGAGGTGAGCTCTAGATCTCATCTTCATTTCATCACATTTTTTTAATGTGTATTTATTTATTGATTTATTTAAACTTTATGCAACAAAAAAAAACAAAGGCGGACTTAATGCCTTAGGCATTCTCTACCAGTCAACCAAAGGCGGTGAAGAGATAACAAAGCAGGTACAAAAAATTGTATATAAGGAAATAATCAAATATGAAATATATGTAATAAATGTGTAGTTTCTGCGTAGGGTGAAACCACAATGAAAAAAGTCGTATTACTACTGACGTTAGGTATGGATAACTCATCTCAAACTCACTTTACTTATAGAAATTTTAGGATAATATAAAATACTTACATAAATAAAATATTTCAAGCTTAAGACTAATTTATCAAGCGCTCTTCCTCTTTGTACTTATTTAAAAATTTTGCTGTGCCCGACAGGGTGTATGAATGTTTCTGTTAAGTAATATTTCTAAGTTTTATTTTACCATCTGTAAGTGTACATCATGGATTGCAATAAATGATTTGATTCGATTTAATAATCCGACGAGAGAAAAGTTAAAAAGTTAGCTCACCTCAAGCTCACTAAACCTAAGGAGAGATTTACTAAATAACACTGCTGAAGCTTTCAATTAGCTTGCAAGTCTGATCGATACTGCACCGGGTGGGGCTCAGACGATTCAGTGCGCATGTATTGGACCCCCGGTTGTCTGTCCGTTAGTTACCTGTGAACCGTGGGCTGTGCAAGTGGTGCCGTAAGTCTAGTTTTTATTACCTACATCTTAGAGCATATTATACAAGGTGTAACAAAATAAAATCGCATAGCCATTAATTACGCATTCTGTCCATCGAGCTCCGTAATTTTGAGCAAAATTTATTGCTAAGAGTTGACTTTTCTTTTTTGGTCTGGAAATTGACGTGTTTTTAGAGTGCGCAATATAACGAATATAATGTAAAATAAGGGTTGTTTAAAGTTTAGTTAGAAAATTTAAAACTTGTTTTCGTAAAAAAATTATGATCTTTAACCTCGAATATCTTCGTAACTAAAAGGTTCCCATGTATGGTCCAGAAGAAAAAAGTGATCGCAGTGATGGGAATTACATGTTACTTTCGGCTTCGACAAGTGTATTTTTATACCCGGTATACGCCACGGATCCTGCGATCACGGGATTCAATGGAGTATAATCAATAAATTACTATACAACAAAAAAATTAAAAGCCAAACAATAAAATATTTAATTGGACGTAATTAACATAATAATACGAGTAAATAATAAAAAGGGTTTTTTTTCAGTCTATACATACTAATATTATAAAGAGGTAAAGTTTATGAGATTGTATGGGGTAATCTCTGATTTTTTCTCTCTGAAAAATTATTACGCAATTAGGAAGCTACGTTATCACTGTGTGGCTATATTATATTATCAAACAATTAAGAAACCGCAAGGAAAACCATGCGAACGAAGTCGCAGGGAGAGTGCTAGTAACTTCATACGTTTACTTGCTTCTTATTACCAAATAAATTAATGAACTGTTTATTTTTGCCGCCAGCGTTATACCTGTTGCTTCGCTTTTTAATGGAAAACCAACATTTTCGTTTTATTTTAATTCTGTAATTACACGCCTTTTTGAACAAACTCACAACATGTTTCGAGGAACGAAACGCTCTTTATTTCCTTACGTGAAGCGCGCTAATGAATTCAAAATGGTGGAAAGCGGAAAAAAATTTGTTTGCAGGAGAAATAGTAGCATTAAGTGCTTTTAAAATTATTATTGTATTAAAACTCGAATACGAAATAATTAGTAAAAGAAAAAATACTTAAAAGCTTTTTATAGACTATCAATTAATAAAAAAAAGATGAAGAGTTTTTATTTATCTAAACGCGCTAATCTCTCAAACTGTCAGTCGGATTGGGAAAATTCTAATGATAGCCAGATTCATGAAGAATAGTATAGGCTGTATAACATCACGCCACGACTCACGAAGGCGGAGCAGTAACCGAACATGTAAATTAACGCGGGTGAAGAAGACCACGCGGAACCAATGAACTACATAAGAATAAGCTGAACGGTTTTTTTGTTTGAACGCGATAACCTCCGAAAATACTTGTCCAATTTTAAAGACTCTTACGCAAATATGCAGTTACGTTATCCCTGAGTGCTATAGGCTATATTTTACTATCAAAAATTAAGAGACCCGTAAGAAAAATCACGAAAACTAAGTAGCGGGCAGAAGCTAGTCTATACTAATATTACAAAGAGGAAAGATTTAATTGCTTCTTTGCATTGAATAGGCTCCGAAACTACTGAACCGATTTGAAAAATTCTTTCACTGTCGGAAAGCAGCACTATCATCGGGTGACATAGGCTTATATTTTCAAAAAAAATAGGAATCCGTAAGAAAATACAAGAAAACGAACTCGCGGGCAGACGCTTGTGTATTATAAAATACCTACTATTTTATAATTCCCTTTTGTAACGTCTCCCGCGTCTTAAAGACCCCCTAGGGATGTATTGTAAGGGGCTTAAATACTTGATACACACACTAAAGTAAAATACCAGTGGTTACGTCTCGAGGGGGTGGAGATTAAATCTTAAGAGCTTTCGACAAAAGAAGATAAGTGTAGGGTTGTGAATAAGGGGTGAAATTCCTTTAATACCTGATTGGTTGTTTGAAGAGTTTAATTTGCTATCTGTACTTACATGATTAGTATTTTTTTAATGAACACAACATAATATCAAGCCTGTTACCCCCCAAGTGTTATGCCATTTGTACACCCACATTCACACCCTATTTCTCGAGAAAGGTATACAGGGTAATTTTTAAAACACCAGCAACCTGAACAGGGGTCATTGTACTCATCATTATGAACAACTTTTCCTATGGGACCAACCCTGAAATATGACAAAAAGGTCAGCTTTTTCAAACATTATGATTGTGATGTAAAGCATTTTTGTAGGGAACAGCAGATTTCTTTTTATGATTTTAGCGTTATTCCTATAGAAAAGTTGTTCATAATGATGAGTACAATGTCTTTTTCAGGTTGCTGGCGTTTTAAAAATAACCCTGTATACCTTTCTCGAGAAATAGGGTGTGAATGTGGGTGTACAAATGGCATAACACTTGGGGGATAACAGGCTTGATAATTTGTTGTGTTCATTAAAAAAATACTAATCATGTAAGTACAGATAGCAAATTAATTCAACCCCAAGGGATGAAATTAGCCGGGGTTGCGGGACGTGCCGGGGTTGCGGGACGTGCCGGGGTTGCGGGACGTCTTAACAGGATACCGTGGCCCCGGAACGTAAAGGGTAACAGTAGGAACAGGGTAGTTTTTTAGTCAGTAAAAGTCTGACAGTCCCTTCCGACCCACCCAGGGCGGAAGGAGTCATTTGATGATTTTTACCACCTAAAAAAAAAGGGATGAAATTAAGTAGCCTTAAAACTCTCAAACAAAAAATAGATACTGGTGCCGATTCCCTTTTTCACAAACTAGACTAAATTTAGAGAATTGACATCTCTTACTAACATACAGCGAAAGGAAAGGACGGTGACATTCCGTGACATTAAAGAAATAAGTTAGCGATGTCAAATTTGTTCCGTATTTTAAATCCATACGTTTTAAGATGGCAACTATAATTGTATGGATGTGTCAGATTGACTAAATTTGACAGCTTTTATTTACAGTACTCTCTTTCTTGTTTTATTGGAGAGAAAAAGATGGAGTCTAATTTTAGTTTGGTTTGTGACCACGAGAATCAGCACCACTGTGCTTTTATCAAAGTACTACAACCTTTCCAACAGATAATAATTTATGCCCGAGGCTAAATTTAGATACTTGTTAAGTAACTGTCTTCAAGATAATTTAATTATAAAAACCCCTAGGGGTTTTCCTAACAGGTCCCTAAGAAACAGTATTTAATTATTAAAATCTAGCTCGGAGGCATCCATCCGTTTTAAGGAAGTCGTGTTTGTTAAATAAAGGGATTAGTAATTGGTTGAGGGGGTGAAATAATTCGGTGCGGGTTGAAATTGAAGACAGCTGTTGATAATTATTTGCGAAATGGTAACAATTTTATTGTGAAGATAACTTAAGAAAAAAATCTGTCTATTTATTTCTTCACTAATCCAAATCAGGGCGAAGCTAGCTGTTGCACGTGACTTCGTCTGCGTGAAAGTCGGCTTTCTACTTCTTCGGGGCCAAACAAACACCGTATCAAATGTCATCAAAATCGGTTCAGTGGTTCAGGCGTAGAAACGTAACAAACAGACAGAGTAATTTTCTCATTTATAATCTAAACTAATATTATAAAGAGGAAAAATTTGTATTTTTGTTTGTTTGTAATGGATAAATTCAAAAACCCCTGGACTGATTTTAAAATTTTTTTCACCATTAGAAAGCTACATTATCTGCGAGTAACATAGGCTATATTTTATTTTATTTTTTCGCGGACGAAGTCGCGGGCAAAAGCTAGCATTTAATATAGATGGACAAGTTAAGTATTTACGTACCAATTACTCGAATCCAATTAAAATTTATTGGACTAATCATAATATCAATCAAATGAAATGGGTTTTTGAATTTGAACACAGTCATTTAATTGTTTTTGGTTGACTGGATTCAATTAGTTTATTGGGTCGAAATCTACAATAATGAACCTATGTTTACTGTTTATGTTTAACATAACATCACGCCTGTAATCCCTGAAGGGTTAGGCAGAGGTGTACTCATTATTACACCCACAATTCGTCACTTATGTTTAAGTCCCATGTAATCGAGGAGACTCTGAGGCTGCTACTGAAAAATCCTAAAGAAAAACCCAATAAAATTTTGCTCGACCTGGGAGTCTTTTTACACCCCATATACCTACATCCGGATATGGAATACCGGATACAAAACCCTTCATGTCTTTGTCTTTGTCTGATTTCTTTTCCTCTCTTTTCTTCTTATTTTTAATCTTCTCTTTTGTCCACAGCACGACGATGGCTGTTACCGCAGTGCTGGTGCTAAGCGTGGCCGGCGCTGCGCACGCGTGGGGGGGACTCTTTAACCGGTTCAGCTCCGACATGCTGGCTAACTTGGGGTACGGACGCTCGCCTTACCGACACTACCCCTATGGGCAGGTGAGTTGATCTATTTTACATAACATATCATCACGCCTGTAATCCCCGAAGGGTTAGGCAGAGGTGTACCCATTAGTACACCCACATTTCGCCAGTTATGTTTTTAGTCCCATGTAATAGGGGGCGAGGCTATTGCCATCAACTGGGCACAACTCCAGACTCCGAGGCTGCTACTGAGAAATTCTTGATGAAAAACCCAATAACACCTTGCCCCACCTGGGAGTCTTTTTACACCCCATATAATTATGTCCTCCTAAAAACACATAAATTAATTTTTACCTCCGTAATTACGCGCGTAATTCCAGGCTATTTGACGCGTAAATCCGTGGCTTTTAACAGGTCATCGCGCATTATTCTAAAGGTCCTGCCCTATAAACATAAGCCTGCTTAATTGGAATTTATGGGACAATGAATTCAGTAGGTAATACATTGTCATTTGTGTCTATAAATTCTCATGAAAGACTTTAATCAAAGTCGTGAAGTACGCAATTTCCTGCACGTGGTTATGAAGAAGTTTAATTTTTCAAGGAATCTCGTCGACCCATACAAAAATAGCCCCCATTTGTCACCTCCAAAGGGATAGAATTTGATAAAATCCTTTCTTATCGGATGCCTAAGTCATGTAAAGAACACACTCCCAAGTCTTGGGTCTCTACGATCAGCGGCTTAGGCTGTGCGTTGATCCGTCAGTCAGTCAGTCAGTCAGGACAAAGCATTTTATGTGTATAGAATAGATTATTAATGTCTTTATGACAACCTCCTGTCAGGGATGCAATACTGTACCTTATATAATACTAGTTAAGATCTCTTTTTAACTTTTGAATCGTCACCAGGAACCAGAAGAGGTCTACGCCGAGGCCTTGGAGGGTAACCGCATCGATGACGTCATAGACGAGCCGGGGCACTGTTACAGCGCCCCCTGTACCACCAACGGGGACTGTTGCCGCGGCCTACTGTGTCTGGATACTGGTAAGTACTTAGTATAACAACCTTTCCAAAAGTCAAAATCAAAAAAAATATTTCAATTAGACCATTTACAGGCACTTTTGAATTGTCAAGGAGACGGTCAGTTAGTCCGAAAGATGAAGCTAGTTGCTTGTTCCAAAACGTAGGTTAACTCCACGGCACTCTTTTAAATTAGGTTTTTACAAAGTCTACACTGACCTTATTGGTGAGGTCCTTCAGACAGGTCAGGTGCGGAGTACTCGTAACCGGCGTGCGTGTATGACGAGATGAATGAGCGTGGATGAGGCGAAAGGAGTATGTAAGGATCGTAGCAGGTGTGATCGTGATCGGTAACACTCCCGACTAATTCAACTTTCAAACAAAAAGAAATCAAAACCGGTTCATCCGTTCGGGAGATACGATGCCACAAACAGACACACACACACAGACACGTCAAACTTATAACCCCGTCGTTTTTGCGTCCAAGGTTAAAATACAAACAAACTTTACCTTTTTATAATATTATTACCTATTTTGTCAAGGTTTTTTTCTGCATGTTTTTTACACGTAGCGACATTTTAAGAAGATCAGAAGAAAAATAAGAGAAGAAAGAAGTACAATGGAGGCATCAGGTCAGGGTCGTAGACCCCAATAAAAGTCCATGTCCAAAAAATATGGAGTTTTATTGGCGTTTAAGGCTCTGCAGACTTCGGGCTTCGACGTCGAGGGAACCTGCAGACTTATTGAAGAAACTAACTTAGATGATAAGATTCTTACTATAGTTATTATGTTACACTGCTGTTATACTATTTATGTTTAACTATTACTCATTTATAAGTGTCCAAAAAGGCTCGACTGGCTGTTTACAACGGCGTGCTGGTGCCTACACTTATGTATGGAAGTGATTGTTAGTAACGGAGGATGAGAATCTTTACATCCTGTTTCTTATACCTCTAAAGTTTTTAAACAATTAACTGTTAAATTTTGATTTTTAATACCTTTCAAATTAATAAATAGTTAGTCAATTGACTCCACACAAAAGTGACGTCACCTTTCTTTTGCTATACAAAATCTATGGGAGAGTAGCGTTTTGACAGGTCATAAAAAGTACGTCAATTGATTGGTGTTGTCAACTATCCAATTCCTAGTGTGGGGCAATATTTGAAAATTATTTTTAAAATTGGGAAAATTACGTGTGTTCGTTATGGTAAAAATAATTCCACTTGTGTATAATATATTTTTACAGCTTAATTTCTACGATCCTGCAAAGCTAATGGCGCTTCTTCTTTTGCGATTTGCATGATTGGGCCAAAAGGATACTATGCACTATCGCAAAAAAAATAGTGCTGTTAGCTCAAATCATCGGACTGCGAAGACTTTATGAAGAAATTATCTCGGATATTTGAAATGCTGTACTTATTACAATGCAACTTCGGTATAACAAGTTTCAAGGGGCTAAGAAAATATTTATTATACTTAACAATTTTTTATCTGTAATTGTTACTTGCTATAGTAGTACTCATAAATTGTATTTTAATAATTTATTAAAATTATTATTCTTTCTTCATAAATTAAAATTACATATTTTAAAATTCGAACAGAATAAAATCATTATAAAATATAACTGGGAAGAAATTATTGTTATTAAAATTATTGTTATTAAAATGATTTTAATAAATTATATAACATTTTTATTATTAACATGATTTATATAAATTAGCCATTGGGCTAAGAGATTGATTGATCTTATAGTCCGATGGGACGGGAATCCGACACGACCGGTTAAAGGTCAGACGCAGGACCAACGCCTTTATGTACTTTCTGAGGTACAGAGGTGTCCATTAGGAATTTCTTAATGGAAAAACCCAATAACACTCTACCCGTTCTGGGAATCACAACACCCCTGGTAATATAATTTTGCCTTGCGCAATGGATTTTCAACACTAGACACAGCGCCGAGAGTTGAAAATCAACAACTTAAATGGTACTGTTTCAAAAGATGGTTAAAGCGGACTGAAAATATTGAATCAATCACGACGGTTTTCAAAATATACACGTAAAACATACTTAGAATGTATAGTCTTTAGTATGGTCGACACACTAACGCATCATCGGTTATGTGTGTACGGTTGGATATTTTATTATCTATTTGACTGTTTCTGCGTTTCGCGACTGACGATACGCGGCGTATCTTCCGTCAGATGTGAACCGACCCTAAATAAGCGAAACTCCGCAAAATTTTCACATAAACTTAACGAAGTGCTCTCGTATTTCATGTTGATATTTATGCAAAGTGTTTTTGTGCCTCGTGCTATACACAGATTTTGAAGGAACAGGATTTTTTTTTGCAAAATTATGCTAAAGGAATCGTGGACTTAATAATTACAGACTGTATTTTTTTTATAACGTTACACAAGTTAGTCATCAGCTGAAGCGCGGTCTCTTTCAGAATTTATGGAAAAGAAAGAGAAGCGCGATGGCATTACTTTTATTTTATACAATGCTTCTGCCCGTGCCTTCATTCCACGGGAACCGTACATTTTTCCGGGATAAAAAGTAACCTAGGTGCTTTTTCAGACTATAACCTATCTTTGTGCCAAATATCATCCAAATCCATTAAGCCATTCCGGCGTGATTGAGTAACAAACATCCATACATTCAAACTTTCACATTTATAAGTAGTGCGTACATAAATAATGCAAAAAAAAATTGGGACCATTACCTAACCAATAATCCCAAAACACATTTTTTAAATACACTTTAATAGCACTAAAAACTGATAAATTATCAATAAACTGTAAAACAAGACTTTTTGTTGCTTTGAAATCAATAAAAAACAAACCATCCATAAATTCGGACAAAGTTGCGAGCACACCTCAAGCGTACTCCATCTTTTATCGAGAAAGATTTTTACAGAAAACATCGACTAGCAAAACTTATTCAACATAAATAATACATTCTGTTTATTCTCAGAACATGTTTATTCAGTTTGAATAACACAGAGGTATAAATAAACATTTGCAAAAAGAGAGAAAAAAGCTCCATAAGCACATTCACAAAAAGACTTGTTTTATTTTTATACGAACTCGTTTATTCAATGAAAAAACATCACGCATTCCCGGAGCGTGACAGCAGAATGAACAAAAAACGGTTTTATACATTACTTTAACTCTTAATGGATATTTAATGGTATTTAACGCGAGTTACGTGTTTGCGAAAGTAGGTTTATTTACTGCAAAAAACGTCGATAATAGTCGTTCAGTAAAAGGGTCGTGAAGTAGGTTTCCGGGCTTTGTAATCCATTTGAAAAGAGGGTGTTAATGATGTAGAAGAAAGAAACACGTTATAAATGTATATGTTTTTTATCCGTGACTAGTTTAGTCACGGATAAAAAACATAGAATTCTATCATCATCTGCCTAGCCTTTTCCCAACCATGTTGAGGTCGACTTCCAGTCTAACCGGATACAGCTGAATACCAGTATTTTACATGAAGCGACTGCCTATCTGACCTCCACAACCCAGTAACTGGGTAACACGATACCCTTTGGTAAGCTAGTTGCCAGACTTTCGGGCTTTTGACAACCCGTAACGACTGTCACAGATTAACGTATGACAGGCCGGGACCAACAGCTTTAAGTGGTAAGAAAATAATATTATAATAATGTAATAATTATTTTTGTTTCTGTATGTGACTGTGTGTAATTATTTCTATTTACTAATTATACCTGCATTATTATAAGCTTTCTTAGTAGCGTGACATGCGCTTTAAAAAAAGAAAGATTATTTTCCATATAAAATGTTAAAGTTAGCACAATTTTTAGCATCTGATACTTTGTGCGAATCAGTGATTTTCACATTAAAAGCAAAAGTCATTCTTCACGCAATGGTCCTTAGTTAAATGGGCAGTATGCGTAGTTAATAGCTATATGACGGGTCTTTTTACACCCCGTAAACTACCCTTATAATGGATGACAAGAAAACGGAATTTTTTAAAACGGAGTTTACTTACTAGGTGCCTATCTCTGTGTAGATGTTAGAGATGTGCTTAAAAGTGCATATCCGCGGATACGGATAATTTGATAACGGATTATGATTTTTTCTTATTTTTTCTTCTTTTTAATTGCCGATCAATAAAGAGCTTTTCTTTCTTTTTTGCGGATACGAATACGAATCATTGATGTCTAGAATCCGCGAATACGGACACAGATGTCAACTTTCCTCCTCAGTCGGTGCGCGTGATCTTGAAACGACAATTGTCAATTTTCTTCGGTCGATCGTTTTAAATGTCATACATATTCCCGTTCTAGAGATATACGTTTTCACTCGGATATCCGCGGATACGGTTAACCGGCACATCACTAGTAGGTAGCAGTTTTCCTATCTAAAAATAAACTTGCCTTGAACTTTCCGTGCGACCTTTTTTTAGTAAACAACGTAGGTAGTTAATGTCGCAAATAAATTTAATAGCAAGCCACTTAGTGATGTTCTAGGAAAAGTGGAACGTTGGCGTGTTGGCAGAACTATTTACGGATTAGTTTGCAGACGGGAAAAATAATACCTGCGCTTTGTTGTTCTACTGTAGGACAAAAGCCTCTTCTTTTCCAGAGAAGACGAGAGCATTGATCACCACGCTTGCTCAAAGTGGATTAGCGATTTCAAAATTGTACTAATTATAACTCTATAATTGTACTTTTTAAACAGTTATCCAAACGGTTGGTTGACACTTCCCGGAACCGAAGGGCTGGCCAGAGGCTAAGCAGTGCCATCCAACGTGGCAATGCCGTCAATCTTTTAGGTTTTTTAATGCCATTTCGTTTTTGTTTCTTTTGTCTAAGATTTTTTTTTTTCTCTAGTTTCTCTCACGATATTTTTCTAATATCAATGAAATCTAAAATAAACCTACAAAATACATTAAATTGAAAAAGTCACATTGTTACTTGCCTAGTATCGAACCAGCAACCTAATGTAAGAGAAGTGAAAAAAAAAAATCTCTTCCGTGCTTTGTATGATCCAAAGTAGGCCGTCACGCACTTACTCAATTAAAGGGCATCTATTTGCATCCTTAATACAGAGCATTAATGATAATATTTCTACTAGTTTTATTAATAAAATACATATAGAATACGAAAAATATACTTCAATTAAAATTAAATACTTTTATACCGTCACAATCTCAATAAAAAAGTTATTTTTCCATTTTTTTTTCTAGAACGCATGTCACGCTACAAAAAATAAAAAATAATTACGTAACAATACAGTGTGTTGAATGACGTGTATTTTTATTTTTCATAATTTACAATGCACGGAAACCTACTTCACGACCCTTTTTCTGAACGACTATTATCGACGTTTTTTGCAGTCTATCAAACTACATTTGCAAACACGTAACACGCGTGAAAAACCTTTAAAAGTCCATTTAGAGTTAAGTAATGTATAAATCCGTTTTTTGTTCATTCTGCTGTCACGCTCCGGGAACGCGTGATGTTTTTTTCTTTGTATAAACGAGTTTGTATAAAAATAAAACAGCTTTTGTGAATGTGCTTACTGGCTGTTTTCATTGAAACCTTTTTTTTGCAAATATTCTTTTATATAACATTAAGTAACTTATTCAAACTGTTTTAACATTGTGTGTGAAGAAACAGAAATTTAAACTGAAAAAGTTTTTTGCGAATAAATAAATTGTGAACGTGAATTTGCGATGCTATATGTGGAGGTCTTAGTGCCAGGGTTGCGAATCTTGGAACACAAAGGGCATTAGGAGGACATGGATGGGTTTTAGTCAGTACGTCTGACACTCCCTTCCGCTCCGCCCAGAGCAGAAGAAATAATTTGATGATTTGCCATCCTAAAGAAAAAAAAGAAATGTAGGTATGTGGGTCTTGTATTTAAACCCAGGTCGGACAAAGTGTTATTAGGTTTTTCCTCCATAATTTTTTCTCTGTAGCAATATGTAGTACGCGTACTTTCCGAGGCACTGGAGTACCAGTGCCTCGGAAAGTACGCAAAGCCGTTGGTCCTGCACCTGATCTCTCCCCGGTCGTGTCGGATTGCCGTCCCATCGGACTATGAGAGTGAGGGAAGAGGGAGTGCAGCTGTGTTTGCGCACACACTTGTGCACTATAATATCTCCATTATATACTTGGCTAGACTGGATATTATTATTATTGTAATGTATATCTATACCAAATAAATAAAATTTAAGTGTCTGTTTGAAATGTCAAAATATTATAAAAAGGTAAAGCTTGTTTATTTTATTTTTTCGTTTTTAAGTGGCAATCTTTAAAAGTAATGGGGGGCCTACCCTATCGCATAAAACAGTATTATTTTATGTCTAAAATCTCACGTGTATCGCATACGTACCGACAGCAACAATAATCGATTAACAATGTTACTTTATTATATCTTTTAAATAACCACTTATAACACAATGTACTACTTCTCAGTATTTCAAGCAATAGCTAAGGGTTTGTTCTATCTTGATTATATAAGTATTTATTTCGTATTTCCTTTATTATTGTGCTCAATAATTAGAATTTAAAAATTTGAAATGTTAATCGACTTTTGTTGCTGACTGTACATAAGCTCATAGATAAGCGCTGGCGCACATATGTCGACTCCGTACGGGCAGCCATTTTAATATTAATGGGTTTGGAATTTCAACTCTCGGCAATGTGTCGAGCGTTGAAAATTCAACAGTGAACAAGGTAAAGTAGTATTAAAAAATTACGGTAGGCTCCTTAGTACGATTACAAACCTTATTTCACTGATAGGAAGCTACACTATCGCAAAATATCATAGCCTATATAATTATGTATTATATTCTCTATATTTTTATATTCTACTTGACTTCCACGCAAACGAATTCGCGCGGAGTAGCTCGTTACATACACAATTCACGTATAACTAAATACAATACCTATCTACATTTACAGACGGACGTAATCAGATTGTGACAGACATGTCTAGAATGTGCCTTCAATACTCAGCCAGCTTCTACAAATTTATATACAAGCTGACTATTAATACTTTGCGCATCTTTCAGAGACTGAAAGTTCTTATAAATATAAACAATTTATACTTTAACTCTGAAATATGTAAAAAAGACAGCTACGTTATCCTTTAAGCTTGATTCACACATTCAACACTAGAATGAACTTTGGTATGTTTTACTGGGTTTCTTCTTTATTTTTATTAACTACTTACTTCATTTAGAGAATGTTAATAATTATTTCTTAACTCCTGTTGTTGTGGGCTGGCTCAACGCAGTTTAAAATTAATTAATTCGTTTAAAGTTTATGAACAAAACCAGCATTTAGTTTAGTTTAGTTTAATTCGTTCCATAAATGTAAAAATTGTTTTTTAAGAAACTGTATTTCCCTAACTTTAATGCATGCCGTGGCTGCCTTTAATTAAGGCTACACTATATATTTTGTATTTGTGTTAGCGTTTTTAACATGTATATTGGTGTAGCTTTGTTGGTTGTCCTTAAATAAATAAATAAATTCATACATATCAGTAAAACCACAATTCAGGCACTGTCCCGTATCAGTGATAATTATTCTTTCAAACATTCTCTATAATATTACATACATACATACATAAACTCACGCCTTTTTCCCATGGGAGTAGGCAGAAATTACAGAACGCCACCTGCTACGATCCTTACATACTCCTTTCGCCTCATCTACGTTCATACATGTCATACAAGCACACCGGTTACGAGTACTCCGCACCATATAATATTGATGTGTGAATATTTCGATTATAAACATAAATTGATCACAGATTTTCCTAGAACATGTAATTTCAATAAATATTGGTAGGTAAGGGATGAAATAATAGGGAATACCTTTTTTGCTCGTTTTTGTGTTACCGTGGAATAATTAAGCACTTTGCTTCAATCCTGAACTCCATACAGACAAAATCGCGGGCAAAATCTTAATAAATAAAACCACAGTGCGCACGCGCAGTGATCAACGCTCTATTGTTCTGTGCAAAACATATTCCCTTTGCAGATTAACCATCATCAAAAGGCGAAGCCCAAGCTAGTCTCAGTTCTCATTATCCAACAAACAAGTCCCACTAGGTCGGTACTTAAAATTCTCGTTAAAACAACCACGCTCAAAGGGGTACAAAATTCAACCCGGGTAGACCCGCGAACTGAAAAATTCAAGAGGAAGCGTCTAACATAATAATTATTCATCTTACCTAATCCGCGTGAAACGGGTTCATCCCGCTCATCCCTTTTCATAAAGAATTTATCCCGCGGCGTCAGACTGTAAATTCTCAAATGTATGATTTTAAATTGGGCTTTTCGTGAAAATAAATTATTATATACTTACGGGGCGTTTAGAGTAAACCACGTTGATAATTAAAAATTCATTAGTGGCGTAGAGGGTTGAAATGTTTCATATTTAGGGGGCGAATTTGAAAAGGTTTTTAGTCGCGGGTTGAAATTGAAAGCTGTTGATTTGGGAACAGCATTCTCCTTAGATTTGAATCTTCTTGGGTGTTATAATATTCGGGGTTTATCACAACCCTCAAATACCGAGATTGTGTTGGATACATAATTTTGTTATCTATTCATTAATTAACTCAGTCGAGTGATCTTATTACCAATGGCATAAGATTTTAATTACACATAACATACATAACATCACGCCTGTAATCCCCGAAGGGTTAGGCAGAGGTATACCTATTAATACACCCGCATTTCGCCAGTTATGTTTTTAGTCCCATGTAATAGGGGGCGCGCCTATTGCCATCAACCGGGCACAAATCCAGACTCCGAGGCTGCTACTGAGAAATCCCTGATGGAAAAACCCAATAACACTTTGCCCGACCTGGGAATCGAACCCAAGACCTCATGCACAGCAGTCGCGCTTGCGACCACTAGACCAACGAGGCAGTCAAGATTTTAATTACTTTGAGATAATTATAATTATCTTGTAAAAATTTGGATGTTGATGTATGTCGTGATGGCTCAGTGGTTAAGACATCTATTTAGGATGGTTTTCACTCACTTTGAAATGTTACGTCTTAATTAATCTGCCCAGCTTTTTATTTATGTTTTATTTCGGGATAACAAATATCTAAAAGCGAAAGGTCACTCACTCATCACGAAATATCGGAAACCGCTTGACGTATAAAGATGAAATTTGGCAGAGAGGTAATTAATAGCAAGCAGACTTCTGCTAAGGAAAGAATTTCTAAAATTCACTTCCTAAGGGGATGACTTATGCTAGGAAAGGATTTTCCAAAATTCACCCCCCCCCCCCCCCCAAGGGGACGAAACGGGGTTCAAAGTTAGTAAGGAGAAAATTAAACTTTGACTCGTATAAAGTCGTGCGCAAAAGCTAGTAACATTATAACTTACAGACTATGATATATATTTATAAAAACCACAAAAATATTAAGAAAACTAGAGTGACGGTCGTCGTGTTGCGTTACGTGCATTTTGCGACTATGTTGGGGTCAGTTTCCAGTCTAACTGGATGCAGCTGAATACCAGTATTTTACATGGAGCGACTGTAATAAGTCGTCTATCAGTAACTGTCTGAAAAACATAATCATAAACTTGATTAGATTGACGAAATCCAATCAAACCTTCAATCCAATCCTGCCCACAATTTTTCACCCCTATTTGAACCCTCAGCATTATTTTTCTTAGCCATTCTACCCCATAAACGTCCACAAATGAAGAAAAAGCTTCGAATAACAATAATAATGAACGTTCAAATGGGAACAGCCATAACAGTCACCCTAGGCAAACTAATTGGGGACCGAAGTGTGCTTTATAAGAAGACTAAAGGGGATGAAGCAATTTTCTTTTGCTATATCCCCTTTACTTTTACGATCTTCACGGAAAATGGGTGCCTTTTTTTTGAGTTCCGGACTTGTAGGGTCCAAATGGAACCTCGCTGATCTCGTTTAACCGTCTGTCTTTTATCGGAAGATTAATAAAATGTGACTACTATAAATAAAATAAAGTCAAAGGGGATCTACTGAAACTTTATGAAGTATCTGAATGACTTTAATTAACCAGACTTAAAATATAAAATTTTATAATTAAATTAATTGTTATTTTCAATAGCGTAACTTTCTTTTAAATCTAAAAATCGTTTGTATATCATTGTTGACACAACATAGCGCTCTAATAAGTAATAAGAACTTTACAATGGTGCCGGTTCCCTAGTTCACAAACTAGACTAAATTTAGAGCATTGACATCTCTTACTAACATACAGCGAAAGAAAAGGACGGTGACATTTAAGAACTAAGTTAAAGATGTCAAAATAGTTTTGCCTTGAACTTTTTCGTATTTTTAATCTTCACGTTTTAAGATGTCAACTAAAATTGTAAGGATGTGTCAGATTGACTAAATTTGACAGCTCTTATTTACATTAGTCTCTTTCATGTTTTATTGGACAGAAAATCGAAAATCGGCACCAATGTAATCCACACAAATATTTTATATGCGAAAATAACTGTCTGTCTGTCTGCTATGCTATCATGACTCGAATCGATTTTGATGAATTTTGCCTAGGGGGTAAGATTGAACCCCAAGGATACATAGGCTACTTTTTATTCCGCGACTTTGTCTGCTTCCGCGATAACCGACATTTATGCGGACATAGTCGCAGGCAGAAGTTGAATGACTTTCTGATTTCCGACGATTTTTGCTCGCACTTAATATTTTACGGATGTACGGAGCCTTTCTTGTGCGAGTCAAACCCACATTTGGTAGGTTTTTTCCTGAAACCTTTACTGAACGGATATTTCTAATATAAATACGAAATCTTTTTTCCTCGCAGTGTTTTAGTAATTCAGCACGCATCGGCTTTTCATTAACGCTGAGGAAATAGCTTTTTTGTAACGGAAATCAGACGAAAAGAGGACTATGAGTGGGATTAAGTATTAATTGTAGACATCATTTGTGCTTATTTCTACCAAAACGAGCTAAGCCACAATACAGGCAGGGTTTCGTCTTTGGTTATTGCCTCGCTTCAGCAGGTCATAGCGTAAAGTTATATAGCCTCATAAAACTGAGTATCTTAAACAAAAAAAATACAATCCGACTGCTAATTCTAGAGATTAGAGCGTTTAAACAAACCTACGCAAAAACAAATGTATTCGTTATAAAATGACCGAAGTATATTATAGAAAAAAAATATCTATACAAATGATTTGTCCACAGAGGATGGTGGTCGCTGCCTGCCAGCCTTCGCAGGCAGAAAGCTGGGCGAGATCTGCAACCGAGAAAACCAATGCGATGCTGGACTGATCTGTGAGGAAGTAGTGCCTGGTAAGTTACGACAAATATTTATTTACTAGCTTTCGCACGCGGATTCGCTCGCAAGTTAAGTTTAAAATTCGATCATAATTCGAAAGACATGTGGCGCCATCTATGATCATAAGAACGTTATTGCGATTTCTCTCGGGAACAGTACTTTTTTTCGGGATGAAAGGTCTGTACACCTGGCAATGTATATGCAAAATTTCAGGATGATCGGTTCAGTGGCTTAGGCGTAAAACGGTAACAAACAAACAAACAAACTTACTTTCTCATTTATAATATTAGTTAGGATTTATTGGACTGCAGCTTTCTCATGACAAAATCGTGCACAATACTGTGCACAATAATGTTTAGAGTGTGAGCAATCTCATGTAACTTGACTTTACATCAGTGATCGCACAACCTCGTTTGAACTGAGCTGACCGACATATAGTTGTTTTCGACGGAGCAGATTCTTTCAAGCCATTTTTGAGATTGAACGGTATTTTTTCACATAAAAAAACAGTGTTTCACTACCACACGAAATTCGGATTGTTATATTTTTTTCAAAATGGCTTAAAAAACACAATAATTTAATGACAAAACGGGAAAGTTTTTTTGAAACTTTGACAGGTGTCAGTATTAACTATCAATAATATTTTTTTTTTACTAGCAGCGCCATTTTTTAGTCAATCCCGGCGCTTTTTGACCAAAGTGTTATGTGAACTTATAAATATCGTAAGGGCCGCTAGTTTTTGCCGTACGGCACGTGCCGCCGGCTTTTGCGGGGCGTTTGTGCCACCGGCATGTGACGCAGAACCTTGCACAAAGCCGCGGAGTATAATTCCAGTTGTTAGTTGTCCATAGCGAACTGTCCTTGCAACCCGTGCGGTACGCCGGAATACCCGGGTAGCCATGCCAACGGCTCCTTTGTGCGGCAAAGCGTGCGGATTTATAAGCCGACGGGCGCATCGTGGCTTAGCCAGCGGCCCTGCAGCCGTCACTGTGTGTAGGAGCCTTAAGAGAATCACTAGCGTACTTACCTCCTGGGACTTGACTAATACAGTATCATTGTCAAAAATCAATTTTCTCCTTGTCCAGGCGAGATGCACGTCTGCCGTCCACCAACTGCCGGCCGCAAGCAATACAACGAGGACTGCAACTCTTCAAGCGAGTGTGACGTCACCAGGGGCCTGTGCTGCATCATGCAGCGTCGACACCGGCAGAAGCCTAGGAAGGTAAGGAATCCTATTACAGGTTTTTTTTATGAATGGAAAATAATTGTTTAAACTTAATGCAACAAAAAAGTACAAACATAAACATAACATAACATCACGCCTGTAATCCCTGAAGGGTTAGGCAGAGGTGTACCCATTAGTACACCCACATTTCGCCAGTTATGTTTTTAGTCCCATGTAATAGGGGGCGAGCCTATTGCCATCAACCGGGCACAAATCCAGACTCCGAGACTGCTACTGAGAAATTCCTGATGGAAAACCTAATAACACTTTGCCCGACCTGGGAATCGAACCCAAGACCTCATGCAGAGCAGTCGCGCTTGCGAGCACTAGACCAACGAGGCAGTCAAAAAAGTACAAAGACGGAGTTAATCAAATCTAATCTTTATCTTAATTTTATTTTCTACCCATCAACATGGCAGGTGGCAACCGCAACAAAGTCCAGATAAGACAAAACAGAAACACAAAGAAAAGAAGAGTACAGAAGAGAATATTAAGAGAGAGAGTAAAGAGTATTTTAGTACTTTTTTATTTAATTTTTTTGAATCTCAAATTTTGTTGTTATACTCTCGTACAAATAGATTGCACCTGCCATGTTATCTCTTCACCAGCTTTGGTTGACTGTTAGAGAATGCCTAAGGCATTAAGTCCGCCTTTGTACTTTTGTTGCATAAAGATTAAATAAATAAAGAAACTAAACATATCTATACTTCTATACTAATATTATAAAGAGGTAAAATTTGTTTGTAAGTTTGTTTGTAGGGGGTAATCTCCGGAAGTCATGAACCGATTTTAAAAATTGTTTCACTGGTAGAAAGCTACTTTATTCCTGAGTGCTATAGGCTATAAATTATAAAGATGTTATGCATAATAACCAAACTATCTCAATTTTTGTCTAACCAGGTAAAAAAATAGCTCTTACAACAAAGTTTTTTGCATGCGCTGCCTTAACAGTTGTATATAATTGAAAACAATGTATCGCAACCTGGTCCGCCTTTAATAGTTCTACAACAAAGTCCACAACACCATATTTCTATCTTTTTTTTAATATTTTAGCAGATATAGTACCTTATATGTTTAAAAAAAAAGTATTTTTCGATTTACTTACCTTTGGACGATTTTTTAAACAACAAAATATTAAACCTTATCGAAAAAAATATTATTATCATCACAAGAACATCATAGAGATACGATTTGCCTTTTTGTTAGGAAATAAATCATAGCACTCAGTACTTACCGAACCACACTCATAATTTCTTCACAAGTTAAAATGGTTACCGCCCAACGAAGTAGGCACGGGTCAGCTAGTTATTTATATAAAGTTCTAGTTCTTTCTAAAGTTTATCTTGAACATGACGTGCATCAGTGAAGGAAAACATAAAGAGGAAGGAAACTTGGGACTTATTGTTTCACCCAAACCATGTCAGAGGCCCTTGAGGCTTAGAAACTCTGACACTAGGGTGTGTGGGGTTGTAAGACCTTACTGCCCACACGATAAAGAAAGAAGAAGAAGAAGAATAGAAAAACTATTTCATTTCATTTCCTTTCTAATATTATCTTTTCACGTTGCGTGCAACATTTTTTAGGTGTTTTTTTTATGACAACGAAGTTCATAATATATTACGTATTATAAAAAATAATTTATGAATAGACTGCCTCGTTGGTCTAGTGGTCGCAAAGCGCGACTGCTGAGCACGAAGTCTTGGGTTCAATTCCCAGGTCGGGCAAAGTGTTATTGAGTTTTTCCATCAGCAATTTCTCAGTAGAAGCCTCGGAGTCTGGATTTGTGCCCGGTTGATGGCAATAGGCTCGCCCCCTATTACATGGGACTTTAACATAACTGGCGAAATGTAGGTGTACTAATGGGTACACCTCTGCCTAACCCTTTGGGAATTACAGGCGTGATGTTATGTAATTTATGAATTTTTGCCAGTAATGGCAATTTTTTTTTGTTCCAAATTATTTTTAAACAAAATTTTTATAGAGGTGGCATTAGTTTTGCGTTTAACAAATATTGATAGATACGGTATACGGTATATGATATTTTTTCGACAACACACAATTTTCTGATCGATCCGACCCTATTCTGTCGCGGTACTTCTGTGGTGATACTCCAACTATACCCTTGTACAAAATGACGTACGTGGCTCGCGTACTACGCAACACGCGTAAATGCGTACTACGCAGTACGCGTTTAGCTAGGCTACGCAGAACGCCCAGCCAAGTTACTGTTGGGTCACTAAGACAGAGAATCCCTTACGGTACCCTAATCCGTCCCTTGTATACGAAATGGAAGGAACATCGTAATGAAAGCTTTTACCACGGATTATGTACACTTAACAAAGCAGGTATGCAGGATCGTCAGATATAGTTGAACATAAAATCACGCCTGTAATCCCCGAAGGGTAAGGCAGAAGTGTACCTATCAGTACACCTACATTTCGCCAGTTATGTTTTAGTCCCATGTAATGGAGGGCGAGCCAATTGCCATCACTTGGGCACAAATCCAGACTCCGAGGCTGCTACTGAGAAATTCCTGATAGAAAAACCCTATAACACTTTGCCCGACCTGGGAATCGACCCCAAGACATGCACAGCAGTCGCGCTTGCGACCACTAGACCAACGAGGCAGCCAGACAGTTGAAGTTTTCTTATAAACCGATGGATGTCTTCAAATGTAATATAAAAACTTCAACTATCTCTATCTCTTTTGTTGACTATGGATATATGGTCACAAGCGCGATTGCAGAGCGTGGGTTTCGTTTCCAAGGTCGGGCAAAAGAGTTATTGGGTTTTTCTACTACGGAATTCTCAGTAGCAGCCTCGGAGTTTAGATTTGTACAAGGTTGATGGCAATAGGCTCGCCCCCTATTACATGGGACTAAAAACATAACTGGCGAAATGTGGTTTTACTAATGGGTACACCTCTGCCTAACCCTTCAGGGGTTACATGCGTTATGTTATGTATGTGTATAACTAAAGTACTTTTAATCCATACTAATGTCTGTCTGTTACGCTTTCACAACGAAACCACTGAACCGATTTTGATAAAATTTGGTACAGGGTAAGTTAGAACCCTGACAAAAGACATAGGCTACTTTTTATTCCGCGACTTCGTCTGCGTCCGCGATAACCTATGAATATATTATATTTTGTAACAATGAACCAATAAATTATTCTTATGTACTGAAACCATAGTAAAAGTTCGCGTTACGAGGTCCTTTCCGCCCTCTATATCTATTGTAATCTCGGTTTTATGACCTAAAAGGTCGGCTGTTATACAATGACCCTCTCGGGACCAATTCAAGTGTACCTATATGTAGTACATATCAACTGTGATTCTAGTTTACATAAAGGATGGAACGGGTGTAAAATGACTTTTAAAAGCTTTCGCCGCACGGTACCTACATATTTGATACAAAATTTTAAGTCCTTATTTTTCGAAAGAAATGAATGGATTTTAATGTAAATTCCTACACATAAGCAAAATGCATAGGTGTAAATAGTTACATAACATAACATCACGCCTGTATTCCCCGAGGGGTTGGGCAGAGGTGTGCCCATTAATACACCCACATTCCGCCAGTTAAGTCCCATATAATAGGGAGCGAGCCTATTGCCATCAGCCGGACACAAATCCAAACTGCTACTAAGAAATTCCTGATGGAAATACCCAATAAAAAATTTTAATAACCCGACCTGGGTATCGAACCCAATATCTCATGCTCAGTAGTCGCGCTTTTCGATCACTAGACCAACGAGGTAGTCTAAAAAGTTAGTTGAGAAAAATTTCGAAACGTCATATTAATAAAACATAATTGGAAATATCTGTTTCTATGGAAACTATAACTTCGGTCGAATTTAGCTGTAACACATTTTTTTGAAGATGATCTCAACTGTCGTTTCAGACCTATGTATTCTGCTTATGTCTAGAAATTTTCATTAAAATCGGTTCATTCATTTCGAAAAATAAAGACTCTAAAGTTTCTATTCAATACCAAACGCTTAAATAAATTCACCGATAAAGATTTTTCCAGAATACAACCACAATACAACTGTTGAAATTCAAATCTGGAATTCATTTCTAATTCCCAAACAGTTTATGACGTCAAATCAAAATGAAATACTTACCAAGAAAAATAAAAAACTGGCCAAGTGCGTTTCGGACTCGCACATCTGGGTTCCGTACAAAAACAGACACCAAAAAACTACGTTTTCATGTATAGGCATCCATTTAAAACGATTTGAGAATGTCTACATTTTTCGCAGTAGCAGCCTCGGAGTCTGGATTTGTGCCTAGTTGATGGCAATAGGCTCGCCCCTATTACGTGGCACCTAAACACAACTGGCGAAATGTAGGTGTACTAATGGGTACACCTCTGCCTAACCCTTCGGGGATTACAGGCGTGCTGTTATGTTATGTAGATTTTATTAGATCCCGACAGTTATTTAACAGAATTCTAAACTACTGGAATTTCTTTTTTCTGTTCAATTTTTATTTAAAGTTCAAGGTTTACGTAGTCAAGTTTTTATTTCATTTTTAAATTGACTTTTTTGTTGAGAAAATTTCATCTCTCAACCTATTACACTTTAAAATATACAGCTCGCTAACTAACAGACAGACAGACTGATAGACAAACCGACGAACATCAACCTATTACACTTTAAAATATACAGCTCACTAACAGACAGACAGATTGATAAATAGACCGACGGTCAGCGAAACCTTTGCAACAGGGTCCCATTCCATTTGACACGGGACCCTAAAAGAACACTGTTTTTGTTAAAACCCTAAAAAAATACTACGTTTTCCTTAATAAAATCCAGTTACAATGGTAGGACAGTTCTTAATACATTTAGGGTCCGTCACCCGTCGGTCTCCGTAATAAAAACATTATCTCGAAAACCTCGGGACTTAAGTAAAAAGGACGAAAATAAGAAAGAAAATATTTCTTTTTTTTCTGGTGGCTTTGTCCAGACTTAATGTCTATTGTTATATTTCTGATTTGGGACAAAAAAAAAAATAAAGTGAGTTTATTGACACAGAAGACCTTTGTTATACATTACTTGCCTGCCTTGCCGGCCTGCCTGCCTTGCTTGCCTTTGACTGGCCTGTTCGTCTAGTAGTTAGTGACTGCTAGGACGGAGGTCGTGGGTTCGATTCCCACCCAGGACAAATCTTTGTGTGTTGAACACGATGATTTGTTCTGTGTCTGGGTGTAATTTATCTATAATACGTATGTGTTTAGAAATATATAAGTATATTTATCAGTCGTCTGGTTACCATAGTACAGGCTCTGCCTAGTTTGGGATCAGATGGCGATGTGTTGGTTGTCCTAAGATATTATTATTATTACTTATATATTTCTTATGGGTACATTGGATTTTAGGAAAAATGCTGTAAATATAGTGAAAAGCCCTTTTTCCTACACTAGATGTACACTGTGACTTAGGCGTCACAATCAAGCTATTATTGTTTTTTTTCTGGATTTACTGTCCCACTCAAACCATGTCAGAGGCCCTTGAGGCGGTTCAGAAACTCTGACACTAGGGTGTGTGGGGACGTAAGTCTATACTGCCCACACGATAAAGAAGAAGATTGTTTTTTTTTAAACTAAATGCTTTTAAACTAAAATTCTAGCCATCTGAACAAAAAAATTTATACAATTATTTTTTTTGTTCAGATGGCTAGAATTAATTGATCAAAGAGGGGTTTGATTAAAAAATGTTATGCCAGAGCTATATCTTTTTTCACTGGTTCTTTTTCAGGGAAAAAGCGCGTTTTAACAAACAAACAAAAGAACTCTTTAGATTTGTTATATTGATACAGAGATTTTTCTAGTTAAATGATTTTTAACAAGTAAAAACTGGATTTAACAAGATCAAACTAGTTTTTTTTTTAATTTACCTATCGCTTATTTTTCTTAAAAGTTTTTTCACGAAATCTATCACAAAATAAAGTTCAAGAGAATTTCTTCAAATTGAATTCATGAAAAGAAAATACCTTAAAACGTTCCTAATTTGTTTCAAAAGCCATTCAAATAGAAATCATTTTCCAATTATTATAAGACTCTTTTCACAAAAGTTTGCTAAATAACAAATTGGTTGGTAAAAATATCAGAGATTGGAATAATAAAAAAATGGGTAAGAGGGAAAAATATTATTACAGAAATCGGTTCGTTACGGAGAATATCTGCAAAGGCCACGTTTGAGGAAATATTATTACATTATTGGCAATAGGCTCGCCCCCTATTACATGGGACTAAAAACATAACTGGCGAAATGTGGGTGTACTAATGGATACACCTGTGCCTAACCCTACGGGGATTACAGGCGTGATGTTCTGTTACTGTGAGTTCGTGTTGAACTCAGATTTCGAATGTATTTTTTTTTTTACTTATTTTGTTATTTGCGTTAAAAGGATTCTGTAGTTTGGTATTTGCAGGTGTCATGACTATTATATTTTTGCCCACAGAGCTGCGGATATTTCAAGGAGCCCCTGGTGTGCATCGGCCCCGTCGCTACTGATCAGATCCGCGAGTTCGTCCAGCACACCGCCGGGGAGAAACGCATCGGCGTATACAGACTTCATTAATTTGTTTACGTTGTACATTGAGTAAAATGGTAAAATAATCTCATTTTATTTTAATTTAATAACTAATTGAGAGTGAAGGAGGGAAATAAGGAGCAGGATTTCATTTTTGAAAATAAATAATTTACCAAAGATACTTCGGTAAAAGATGATGTGGAAAATAAAATAAATTGTGTCTTTATTAAAAAAAAAAAAAAGGTTTTTATACCATTTTACGCAATGTCAGATAAAAACATCATTTTTACTAATAAAAATTAATAATACAGAACCAGTATGATTTGCGAAAACAAAGCTTACCCCAAATCTTTTTAGATTTTTATTAGTAAAAAAGATTAGAAATCTTTTACGAGTTTCTCCATTGCTACGAACTGTTACTCGTGAAGTTTTATGTCAAACTCATTAACGACAAAAAGTTTTGTGATTACGCCCATAAGTTCCATAAAAATAAATCAGATTTTTTATTACTTTTACTCTTTTTCTTTTAACCGTTTGCCCTAACTTTGAATCCAACTTTGATTCGGTAAATAAATTACCCATTTCTTTTTTTCTTTTAATTTTTTTTTGTGAGTGTAATTACAAAACGGAAAATGGAGAAAAAAATATGGAATTTCGCTTCGAAAAACGGTCAAACGATACGCTACATTTTATTTATATAAAAATAGGCTTTGAAAATAAAAAATACAAAAAAGAATGATAGACAAAGCGGAGACTTATAATTTTTAGTTTTTAATTTATTGTGTAGTAATTAGAAATATGGAGAAAAATTAATGTTTCAATATTAAATACTTATGAACGTTATTTAAAAATTAGCATTTACGGTGATAATCGTCACATCTTATTATTAAAACAATTTTAAAAATGTTTAATCTCTAATTATTATGAATAGATTTAAAAGTAAAATTAATTATTAAGTCTTCAATGAAACAAATACATATCTTGCTGGCTGAGGCATTTATATTAGTAAATATTGATGTTAAATTAATAAAAATCTATTACTAAACATATCATGTATGCTAGATTTAAGATAAGATTTATCGTAAGAAAAAATATTTTTTAATTTCTCGCTTAAACTTTAGTGAAACTCTCAAATTATGCTAGGTGCCTAGGAAATACATATCAAATGAAAAAAAAAGTTTTTTTTAAATAAAAAAATCTAATTGTTAACACATTTTTATCGTATATTCACTGTTTTCAAATCCGTTGATGTTTGTCAAAAATAAAATAAATAAATAAAATAAAAAATATAGCCTAATAACTGTGATGTGTACCTATTTTCAGAAACTATTTAAAGATGATGTCGAGATATTTTTTCGCCCAAAACATGTGTTAAAGATATAAGATATCTTCTCCATTTCTTTTGTGTTGATGGCCTAACATCTCTAAGTGTATGTTGTTATAGCTATCATAAGACTACATTATATGTACCTTGTGTAATGAATATGTGTTATATTATATAAATTATGTCAGCAATGCAGTTATTATTTTGCCCACTCTCCCCTATAACCTCTAAACTTGGACTGCGTCGTCGGTCGCTAAGCACGACTGCTGAGCATGTCGTCTTGGGTCCGATTCCCAGGTCGGGCAAAGTTTGATTGGGTTTTACCATCAGGGATTTCTCAGTAGCTGCCTCGAAGTCTGGATTTGTGCCCGGTTGATGGCAATAGGCTGGCCCCCTATTACATGGGACTTAAACATGTCTAGCGAAATGTGGGCGTACTAATGGGTACACCTCGATCTAACCCTTCGGGGATTACAGGCGTGATGTTAGGTACATAATATAAACTCTTTTGTTCCCGGATTTGAAAATCATCATGGATGTCCACTGCCCTGGGGAGGGCAGAGGAGTCTGTCAGACTGACAACCTCCCAGTTTTCCCTTCCTACAATTATACTGGGTATCACACGCCTTCCGCAAGACCCGACTGGTGCAGGCCTACTTCTGGGGACAAAGGAGATGGCTGATAGGGTCGTAAGGCTCTCGAGTGGCGACCACGTACCGGAATACGCAGTATGGAAAGGCCCCCTCCACGAGGTGACCGACGACATGGTAAAGGTCGGAGGAAACCGCTGTTGTGGCTATCTTTAGGGGACGCCTATGTCCAAAAGTAGATGTCACATAACAACATTCATAAACTCACGCCTTTTTCCCATGGGGGTAGGCAAAAACCACAGAACGCCACCTGCTACGATCCCTACATACTCCTTTCGCCTCGTCCACGCTCATACATTTCGTCAAACAAGCACGCCAGTTACGAGTACTGCGCACTAGACCTTTCTGAAGAACCTCACCAATAAGGGCCAATGTAGGTAATTCGGCTAATATGATGATGATGATGAACGAAAGCAGAAATAAATAACAGAAATATTTTTTAAATAATTTTATTAAAACACGTACTATTACAATCTATCCTCCGCGAGGCGATCTCCACCTCCCTGTAAAAGGTCTTTTCCTGTATGAGCGATTGACCACTGTCCGCGGAATGTTATGGTTCAAGAGTGATCTGTCTTCTACAAGATAGTTGGGACCGCTCCACTGGCTGTCAATGTACTGGAAATAGAAGAACATAAATAAGTAGTCTAGAATAAGCATGATGACAGTAACAAAGAATCATTAGAACAGGGAGCTTAGACAAAGTAACATCGTTTCGTAGCGAAACGATATCTAAATTCGTCATCGTCTCTGAGATAACGGCAAACATTTCATAGCCAATGTAACACTGTGGTCGCGATTACGATCGAGGCGAAGGCGAACACTGAAAGCGCTGCTTGTCTACGCATTTGTATGGGATAGACACGATAACGATCAGTTACTTTATGGTTTCGTCATGAATTATAACATTTTCTACCAAATTACGATAACGATGTCGATTGACCACGTGACTTAACGCGGCTTAAGTCAATCCCATACATTTTATCAACCGACTTCAAAAAGGAGGAGGTTCTCAATTCGACGCGTATGTTTTTTTTTTTTTAGTATTTATTAACAGTTAGATGTTCATGACTTTTTATTTAATAAATTATAAGGGATAAATTCCCTTATAATTTATTAAATATTGCGCCATTTTGCGTCAAACGCCACTCAGAGCGAATTACGCCATCTCGGTAGAAACACAGCTGTGACTTATCAACTGCATGTAGTTTTAACCACTCACCAAAGACTACGATAGTATACTGACCAATCACTGCACTGCATAATGACACTATGGTTTTGATTGCAAGTGTCAAAAAATATAGCTACTAAATGTTATTTTTTTACTGAAATATATTGGTAAAAAATTAAACCAGTTTTTCAAAATTAGTATTACATGCCTATTCTTACGGTGCTCTCTAGTTTAGAACCCGTGTTAACAAAAAATCATAACAGAACATCACGCCTGTAATCCCTGAAGGGTTAGGCAGAGGTGTAACCATTAGTACACCCACATTCCGCCAATTATGTTTAAGTCCCATGCAATAGAGGGCAAGCCTATGGCCATCATAGAGACACGACTTAATTTAACTAGTAAGATTTATTTTTATATTCATCTTCATTGTTTTCACATGTAGATGCAACAAGTATATTGTAACCAGGATTTTGTAAAAACCTAACTGAAAAGAGTGTCCGGAGCTCCCTGTTCGTTATTCTGTATAGAGGCCTAGCTCCGTTTTGGAACGAGCAACTAGCTTCAACTTTCTGACTAACTGACCGACTCCTTGACTATTTAAAAGTTCCTGTAATTGGTCTAATTGAAATTTGACTTTTACTAATTTAAAAGCTGGTTAAAATGATGTGAGTAGGTACAAACCTGAATCAAACTGAGTACACTAAATAACAATCCGAAAAACTTTATCACCGACGCCATCTTGCATAAGAAATGTTTTTAAAATGTCATGCAAAATAAACTCTATAACACATTTATACCGAAATTAAAATTATTTTGGGTCATGTAGCTTGCTCATGTTAGACTAATCGTTTAGTTGTAGAAATTTGATTTGACATGCGTATAACAATACATTAATATAATGAATTCAAAATGGCGGCGCATATAGTGTCGTCTTACTCTCTCACTGTATTGTGCGAGTGAGTTAGCATGATAAGCTCTTTGTTGAGTAGCCATTTTAAATTCACGTGTTATATATGCTTACTTCTATTGGTCTCGACTTTATCAGGGTGTGTGTGAACGTTGATTTTGCTACTAAATATGAGCAACTTTCTCTATCTACGTAAGGCCCAAACTAAATGCCAACCATTAAGCCTATAATCCCCGAAAGGTTGGGCAGAGGTGTGCCCATGAGTACACCCATATTTCGCCAGTTATGTTTAAGTCCCGTGTAATAGGGGGCGAGCCTATTGCTATTGCTAAAAATAGGTGTAAGTGGCTGTAACCAAGAACTTTGATTTTATAAAAAAGTGTTTAAATAGAATGAATATTTTCTTATAGGTACCTACCTAATATTATACCTTACTGCTGTATGCGAAAAAATATGAACATCATTTTTCCTTTTTTTGGGTCACCGGTCTAAAAAATAGTAATATGTCAAAATTTTAGGTCGCTTGGTCGTAATTTACTGATATAAAAACTATCTTGGGCCGGAATGACTAGTTTTTTGTTGTCTTTATATTCGGCCGTTGGGCCCTCGAGACTTTGTTAGCAACTCTTAAATCTACAATTATTATGTACTAGATTTCGCCTGCGGCTTTGCTCGCATATTAAAATTCGATCATGATCCAAAAGACATCTAGCGCGGTCTATCATCGTTTTCTCTCGGGAACTGTACTTTTTTTTCAGGATAAAAGGTACCCTATGTCCGTTTCTGTATACCTGACAACGTATATGCAAACAGGATGATCGGTTAAGTGATTTAGGCCTGGAAAAGTAACAAACAAACAAACATACTAATTTTCACATTTATAATTAGTTAAGAAGTTAGGATAATAAAGGTAAACAGTTTTACCCTACCGCGCCAGAAGGAGGGTTATGTTTTTCGAGTGTATGTATGTATGTTTATTTCTTTGGTACGCTCTGCCTAAACGGCTTGTAGATTTTAGCTTGAGAGGTGTTAGATTCGTCTTAATTGTGAGAGTGATATTGGGTATGTCAAAATTGTACAAATAAAAATAGCCGATATTTAGCGCCATAATTTATAAACCTCAAAAAAAAAACGGGTTTGCTATTGAAATATGTTTTAAACAATTTATTTATTTAAACTTTATGCAACAAAAAAGTACAAAGGCGGACTTAATGCCTTGGGCATTCTCTACCAGTCAACCAAAGGTGGTGAAGAGATAACAAAGCAAAAGCAAAATTGTTTTTAGGTTATCATTATCATTTTTATTTGACGATTGACGATTATAATGATAAAAAATCAAAAATCTCACTAAAAATATATATAAAATAAAAATCTAAAGAACAAATTGTTTAAAACATGAACTTTAAATAAAAACCAAAAAGAACAAAACAACTCTAGTAGTTCAATTAAAATTATTTTAATTAAATTGACTTTTTTTGTGTTTGTTTGGAAGTCGGATTGGCTACAAATGACTGGCTCGTTTCTATAAGTATATGATAGCCAAATTCATAAGGAATACTACAAGCTATATATTATCACGCTACGACCGATGGGAGCAAAGCAGTAACCAAAAACGTGACAAAACACGTGTGAAAAAAAACAGTATCGAAATAAATTAGCAAATTACACTTCACCACTGCATCACTCTAGATTTTCAACAGGTAGTCCATTCCTAAATGTACTGGGCATCGAACACATTTTAGAGACAGATATCTAAAAAAATAAAATCGATATAATCGACTCAACGGCTATGGCGGCGCGGCGCACGCGCCTCCCTAGTCGTGACGTTATGGCATTCATTCGTTTCTAGTGTTCGGGCATCGAAACGTCAAAATTCTATTTTAAAAAGAAACCAGTGTTAATTGTTAAGATTTTTTAGTGTTCAGTGTTAACATGGGCAAAAGAAAACATAGAACTACGGATCCTGATAAAATACGCAAAAAGATAAGACGATTAGAACGCCGTTTAAAGGAAAGCGATAGCAGTCATGCAGGTGAGTTTTAACTAGGTACCTACCGCGGTCTTTTCTTTGGTTTATGCATTATGCTCACGCTTAACTGCCTATTTTTGTTTCTAAGTACATTTAAAGGTGCGATTACAAATCTAGTAATAACTTGATCATAAAATAACCCGTTGTCAAACTAACGTTATTTTTTGAATTGTGCGTGTTAGAACCAATGACTTTTAATAACAAACCTACGACTGAGTAAACACCTACGTAACGTAAATACGTAGGGTAACTGCTTGTTTTATTTTTTCTCATGTTAAATAAGTGAATATAGGTATGATGGAAGTACCTACATCCCTTGATTAACAGTTGACGAACTAGGAAGGTACTTTTATTTATCTCGTTTGTTCGATACACTTACCTACCTACCTACTCAGAGTCGTGATGCGATTACGACCTTATAGGTAGAATAAGCAATAATGAACCACGATGCGATTGTGGTCCTTAGTATAACATACTAGAAATGTATTCACTGAGTCGTGATGTGATTACGACCGAATACTTAACAAGTTAATGTTCTTCCAGATTACGAATCTGACAACTCCTACGTTTCGGATCCCAGTATGCGTTCAATAGTTTCCGTTCCGGTATCTGAAGCTGCCAGTGCACCTGAACCGGTTGAGGTTGACACTACACCCCAAGATTTGCCAGCTGTACAGGTTCATGAATCCCAGGTCTCGCCTCCTGAGGTTCCAGCATTACCAATTGAAATATTGGAGGCACTTGGGGAGTCCAAGAATAAAGTTGAAGTTTATGCCCCTAAGATTAGGGAGGAGATATCTGAACGTTGGGGTAAGATAGTGGTCGAGGGGCTGAACAGGGATTTGGTGCAGAAACTGATGGAAGATATACACATTCCTGAGAATTTCAAATTGCTCAAGGCTCCTGAACTGAACCCTGAGATTGCCACAGTTCTGTCAGAGTCGACCAAAAACAGGGATAAACGCTTAGAAAGATCTCAGAACCACCTTGGAAAGGGCATTGCGGCTGTGACAAATCTGATGTCAAGCTTAATTGAACATGATGTTGATAAAACTAGTATTATAAGGAAACTTTCCGAAATTGGACAGTTGCTTTTGGATTTACATTGTCAAAATACATTCAGCAGAAGAAAATTGATTATGCACAGTTTGGATAAGAAGTTTTCAGATATGATACAAGGGGTTAAAAGGGATTCATCTCTGTTCGGCGAAAACCTTGGAGAGAAAATCAAGGCGAGAAAAATGGCAGAAAGGTCCGGTTTACAAGTCAAAAGGACGTTTGAACAACAACAACCAACAACGTCATTCCGGCCTAATCAAACAGCCTCACGCCAGGGAAACTCCAAGGCCCCTCCCAGGACTCGGGAGCAGAAAGGCAAATGGGCAGGGGCCAGGTATCAAGCTTCCTCTCGGACGTCCAGACAACCACCAGTGAAGAACGACCAACACAAGGCGAGCAACAGCAAGCCACATTTCAGGCGCTAAAGGTAACCGGACATGCTGGTAGATTGAAATATTATCTCGATGCATGGATGACTATTACTGATGATCCAATCATTCTCGAATATGTAACGGGATACAAAATCCCTTTTATTCAGCCTGTTTTCCAAAAATATGAACCGGTTCAGTCCTCGTTCTCCTCAGATGAAACCCAGTTTATAAAAAAAGAAATATCAAAACTATTACAATTGAGAGCAGTTATAAAATGTAAAGATGTTACAGGTCAATTTATTTCAAATATATTTCTTATCCCAAAGCGCGATGGTAGTTTCAGATTCATACTTAATCTGAAAAAATTAAATAAGTATGTTGAAACCCATCATTTTAAAATGGAGGATATTAGAACAGTTTCAAACCTTATACATAACCTAGATTACATGACCAACATTGACATAATGGATGCTTATTTTTTTGTTCCAATACACACCTCCTGCAGAAAGTACCTAAGATTTAAATTTCAAAATCAAACATATGAATTTCAATGCCTACCTTTTGGTTTGAGTTCCGCACCTTTTGTTTTTACTAAACTCATGAGACCTGTAACAACTTATTTAAGAAAACGAGGCCACTTGCTGGTTGCTTATTTAGATGATTTGCTTTGTATAGACAATTCTTTTGAAGGATGTTCACAAAAAGTTACAGAAGTGATTAATTTGTTGGAAAGCTTAGGTTTTATTATAAATTATAAGAAAAGTAATACCCATCCCAGTCAGGTAATGACTTTTTTAGGATTTCTAATTGATACTAAGGAGATGGCCCTTAAGCTTCCTTTAGATAAGTGCCGAAAAACTTTAAAGTTAGTCAATGATATTTCCAAAAAGCAATCTATAACTATAAGAAAATTCGCAAAATTTTTGGGAGTGTTAACATCTGTATGCCCAGCTGTAGATTATGGGTGGGTTTATACAAAACAATTCGAAAGGGAAAAGTACTTAGCTCTTCAGAACGCAAATGATGACTATGATGTAAAGATGGAATTAAGGTCTAACTTAAAACCTAGTTTTTCCTGGTGGCAGAGGAATATTATGAAATCCCTAAAGCCATTTCGCAATAACCACTATTCACTTGAGATCTTCTCAGACGCATCTCTTACCGGCTGGGGTATATTTTGTAATGGAGAAAATTCAAATGGTTTCTGGAGTTTTTTAGAATCTCAAGATCACATAAACTTATTAGAATTAAGAGCAGCTTTCATAGGACTTAAATGTTTCGCAAATAATTTAACTAACACCGAAATTCTTCTAAGAATAGATAATATGACTGCTATTTCATATATAAACAGAATGGGAGGTGTACAATATGAAAAGTTAAATGAAATCACGCGTGATATTTGGCAATGGTGCGAACAGCGTCGACTTTTTATTTTTGCATCATACATCAAGTCTAAAGAAAACGTTGATGCAGATCGAGAATCTCGATGTACTAATATTGATACTGAGTGGGAATTGTCTAGCTTAGCTTTCAAAAAAATTACAGACACCTATGGCTCTCCAGAAATAGATTTGTTTGCCTCTCGCCTAAATGCCAAGTGTTCCAAATATGTTTCGTGGAAAAGGGACCCGAATGCATTCAATATTGATGCATTCACCTTAAATTGGAATGATTATTTCTTCTACAGCTTTCCTCCATTTTCTTTAATATTAAAAAGCCTGCGTAAAATTATTAATGATCAAGCCACGGGAATTATCGTTGTCCCCTATTGGCCAAGCCAGGCTTGGTATCCCTTGTTTTTAGACCTTCAGTGTTCAGAACCTTTATTTTTTCCACCGGAGGAATATCTTTTGTATTCTCCTTGCAGGACCCATCATCCGCTTTGGCGAAGCCTTACCCTGGTGTCATGCTGCTTATCAGGGAAGCGTTCTCACGGCAGCAGTTAACACCCAACACAATTGAGGTCATGCTAGCATCCTTATCCCGTAGTACTCATAAACAGTATGATTCAGCTTATAAAAAGTTTTGGGAATATTGTAAATCAAATCAAATCGAAGATTGTTTTTCTATTTCAAATCCAATTGCTTTGGATTTTCTTACCTACCAATATCATAAAGGTGCTAGTTATTCTACCCTAAATACAATCCGATCAGCTCTTTCTCTGTTATTAGGAAAGCAATTCAGTTCAGATTCTAATGTCATTAGATTCCTTAGGGGGGTATTCAAAAATAGACCTTGTTTCCCCAAGTACCAAAACACTTGGGACACTAATATTGTATTGGATTATGTCAGTAAATGGTATCCAAATGAAAATCTGCCGTTGCCGTTATTAACGAAAAAATTGGTAACTCTGCTCGCATTGTCGACAGCACAACGAGTCCAGACGTTATCTTTGATTAGAGTATCTAATATTAAAATCCAACAATCTAGTATAGAAATAAATATAGATGAGTTAGTTAAGACTTCGGCACCTGGTCACCAACAACCACACCTAATAATTCCTTTTTACAATAGTAAAGTAGAGATATGTCCAGCAAAGTCTCTTATAGCTTACATAGATTCGACGAAATCTTTAAGGAATTCGCATGATACTGAAAGATTATTGTTAACGATTAAGAAACCGTTTCACAATGCAACCGCTTCCACGATCAGCCGCTGGATCAAAGACGTTTTACAGGAAAGCGGTATTGATACAACACTTTATACAGCGCACAGTGTTCGGCACGCAGCAACGTCAGCGGCGAATCGTGGGGGCGTTTCTATTGAGGTTATTCGGAAAGCTGCAGGCTGGACAGAAAATTCCCTCGTGTTTGGAAAATTTTATAACAGACCGATCAATACTAATAATAATAACGTTTTTGCAAATACCATTCTTGATGCTAGTAATAATGATTAATGAGAGATTGTCTACCATCATGGAAATAAACAAAGTTGATTGTTAAATATGTGATTTTTCTATTTCATTTTAAATTCTGATCTTTGTTGGCGATTTCACTAAAGCTCTAAACATCTACCTGTTGAAAATCTAGAGTGATGCAGTGGTGAAGTGTAATTGAAGGTTAAACAAACTTACCTGAAGTGAAGTTTGACCATAATTACACGAACCACTGCATCCGAAGAGATTTTCAGTCCCACCCACCCATGTTAAGTTTACTTATTGTCAACTAACCCTGAAACTTTAGTGAAATTGCTCTGAAACGAATGAATGCCATAACGTCACGACTAGGGAGGCGCGTGCGCCGCGCCGCCATAGCCGTTGAGTCGATTATATCGATTTTATTTTTTTAGATATCTGTCTCTAAAATGTGTTCGATGCCCAGTACATTTAGGAATGGACTACCTGTTGAAAATCTCTTCGGATGCAGTGGTTCGTGTAATTATGGTCAAACTTCACTTCAGGTAAGTTTGTTTAACCTTCAAATATCGGTGTACTTACTATTCTACCTACCTCTTCAGGGACACAAGCGTGAATAATATAGTACAATTCTTGTTCTGAAATTGTACTTATGTACAAAATGTAGCTAATATACATTATACACTGGTACGGTATATAATCTTACAACTTTAACAATAATTTGATTTCTGATAAATTGAAATTGAGTTGACTGCCTCGTTGGTCTAGTGGTCGCAAGCGCGACTGCTGTGCATGAGGTCTTGGGTTCGATTCCCAGGTCGGGCAAAGTGTTATTGGGTTTTTCCATCAGGAATTTCTCAGTAGCAGCTTCGGAGTCTGGATTTGTGCCCGGTTGATGGCAATAGGCTCGCCCCCTATTACATGGGATTATAAACATAACTGGCGAAATGTGGGTGTACTAATGGGTACACCTCTGCCTAACCCTTCAGGGATTACAGGCGTGATGTTATGTTATGATAAATTGAAACTTGAAACCATAGGGCTACTAACGTTCAATCATTCGAGTTAATTTTTAACCGACTTCAAAAAAGGATGAGGTTCTCAATTCGTCGAAATATTTTTCTTACTTATTACTACCTCTTTGGTCTAGTGGTTGCAAAGCAAGACTGCTGAGCATGAGATCTTGGATTCGATTACCAGGTCGTGCAAAAATATTATTGTGTTTTTCCATCAGAAATTTCTTAGTAGTAGCCTCGGAGTCTGGATTAGTGCTTGATGGTAATAGGCTCGCCCCCTATTACATGGATCTTAAACATAACTAGCGAAATGTGGGTGTACTGTTGGGTACACCTCTGTCTAAACCTTCGGGGATTACAGGCGTAATGTTATGCTATCCTTCTATACGTATGGCAGCCGGGACCAACGGCTTAACATGCTTCCCGAGGCACGGAGGAGTCTCAGTGTATAAAGATGGTCACCCATCCACGGATCAACGCCGTCAAGCGTAGCTTAACCTGATGGATCGACCTGTGCGGCTGTTATAACGTAGCCATGAACTCCTAAACCTCTTATTTAAAAATGCTACTATTTATTAAATAAGAAAAACCTCATCGCCCGCCATTTTAAAAACAGACCGACATTTTCTGTTCCTGAAATAAACTGTACTAGTTACAATAATTAAAACTAACGTTTGTTTTTCAGACCAACCACTGAATGCATAATATCCGCTACAGGAATATAAAACTTATTTATTACTCTGAAAGGTCTCATTTCCATTGAAAGTTATATCTGTAAATAAAATGTGTTAAGCGAAACTGAATTGTATACTCAAAGCATAAGGTGTGGTTTAGTTTAATAAGCGACTTGATTAGATTCACTGTTAGATGCCACGGGGTCAGGAAAAGCTACGACGCAATCAGGACGACTAGTGATGTTCTAGGAAAACTATCGATAAGTTCAAGAACGCGCGCGGTACCCTAACTCTTTTTCTAAAATAAAAGTAGACTAAGCTAACTTCTTATAACATCCGCTTTTTACCAGTGGAAGACCAGATCACGCGGAACAAACAGATAGACAAAAAATAAAAGGATTTTTGTATTTAGGTACCGCATAAGCATTTTTATTAAGTTTCTAAAAAGCTGTTATTTTGACATTACAACACGTACCTACTGTATTATGGAACCAACACTGAAGTCGAGTAAAGAAGATCAGCCGATTTGATAAACATTGGTGCCGATTCCCTTGGTCACAAACTAAACTAAAATTAGACTATTTCCATCTTTTTCTGTCCAATAAAACAAGAAAGAGACTAATGTAAATAAGATCTGTCAAATTTAGTCAATCTGACACATCCATACAATTATAGTTGACATCCTAAAACGTATGGATTAAAAATACGGAAAAGTTCAAGGCAAAACTAATTTGACATCGCTAACTTAGTTCTTTAATGTCACCGTCCTTTAAGAGATGTCAATTCTCAAAATTTAGTCTAGTTTGTGAACAAGAGAATCGGCACCAATGTCGAGTTATGCAAACATGGCTTAGTGGTTAAGGATCCCGCATCCCTTACACGAGGCTGTGGAGACACAACCGGGTAAGAGCAAGTAGGTAACTACATATTATATGATTTTTTTTTAGTTTCTAAGTACTAAGTGACTGCCTCGTTGGTCTAGTGGTCGCAAAGCGCGACTGCTGAGCATGAGGTCTTGGGTTCGATTCCCAGGTCGGGCAAAGTGTTATTGGGTTTTTCCATCAGGAATTTCTCAGTAGCAGCTTCGGAGTCTGGATTTGTGCCCGGTTGATGACATTAGGCTCGCCCCCTAATACATGGGACGTAAACATAACTGGCGAAATGGGTGTACTAATGGGTACACCTCTACCTAACCCTTCGGGGATTACAGGCGTGATGTTTAAGTACTACGTTTCGGCAGTAGCGCATATTTCTGAATTGTATTCACCTGTTTTTGTTTTTGTAGATACGTACCAGCTTTATGTATTTTGTTTTTGTGTTCAATTTTTATTTCATGTTGTGTGTATCATTTTCACGTGAATAAATATTTTTATTTCTTTCTGAGTTTGTTTTGAACAGCACTGATGTCGGTGAAGGAAAACATCGTAAGGAAACCCGGACTTATAAAAAACAAAACTCTATTTTATTTTTGAAGCCTTAGCCATTCTGAAATAATTCCGACAAACAAAGCACAAAAAAACATCGACAAAATTGTCGATATTTCTTGTTCGCAGCTATCGATAAAAACCCCGCCTAACGTGTCACATCACTACAACGCAACATTACATCTAGCGCATCTGCAATGCGCCAGTGCAATCAATGCAGCTATCCCGGGTCCCGGACACCGGGCTTACGTCAATAGGTGGGAGGGGGACGAGTAGGGGGGATAGGGAAGGGGGGTAGGATTTCAAATTAATTGCGTAGGATGAACGCCGAGACGGTATTTGTGATTAAATATATGAGAATAGATAAACTGAGTAATTTTAGTTTGTGCCTAGGCTAGTTTTAGTCTGTATTTTGCTGGCACAGGAGGAGCTCATGGCTAAGTAATAATAGCCGCACGGGTCGATCCATCAGGTAAAGCTACGCTTGCCGAGGTTAATCCGTGGATGGGTGATCATCTTTACAACCGAGATTCCTCCGTGCCTTGGAAAACACGTTGCGAACGATTTTTTCATCAGGAATTTCTCAGTAGCAGCCTTGGTGCCCGGATTTGTGCCCGATTGATGGCAATAGACTCGCGCCCTATTATATGGGACTTCAACATAACTGGCGAAATGTGGGTGTACTCATCGGTACACCTCTGCCTAACCCTTCGGGGATTACAGGCGTGATATTATGCTATCTACACTAATATTATAAAGAGGAAAAATTTGTATTTTTGTTTGTATGTAATGGATAAACTCAAAAACTACAACACCGATTTCAAAATTTCTTTCACCATTAGAAAGCTGCATTATCTGCGAGTAACATAGGCTATATTTTATTTTATATTTGCGCGGACGAAGTGGCGGGCAAAAGTTAGTGTTACATAAACTAAAATATAAAGATATAAGCATTAAAATAGTTCTTATAATAATATTATTATAACTTGTTTTTGTAAAATATTGTACTGTGTTACGAAACCCTTCGTGTGCAGATCCGACTCGCACATGGCCTTCTTTTTATTATATTATAAGATGTGGGCGCACGCGTGTCTATCTAACAGAATCTAGGTTAGTTTATTTCTCGCAATTCCCAGTTAAAACCGACAAAACATTTAAATAGACGATAACTTAATATTAACTTAACCGCCTACTCATTATACATGAGCAAGGAAAACTTAATTGTGTAGCGACAGATTTTTGCTATAACATTTACTGTAGGCGCTCCAAACATTATTGTGTTGGCTCAAACATAAGTGGCCTGTTTCCACGAATGATGCATAATTAAGTCGTCTGCGGCTGAAACAACCCCTTAAGGCCTGTTGTTGAAAATTAAATGGAAATCCGCCGCTGTTTTCTAGGAATCTTAAAGTTCAGGGTTCTGTTAACTTTCGTGTTTAAGTTAAAATTAGGATTTTCAGGAAAAAGATTTCCACATGTCCATTTTTAGTTTTTCCAATAAAATGTTTACTATTTTTCTTAGAAACTAATCGTAATTGCCTCGTGGTTAAAACGCCCGCTTCATATGCATGAGGTAATGGGTTTTTATACCAAGCAAGTACCAATGTGAGTTTTTCAATTCATATACTAGGTATACAAAGCTTATCTTGCATATCACTGACTTCAATGAAGGAAAACATCGTGAGGAAACCTGAACTTGTAATAAATATGAGTCTGGATGTGATGTGAGCTAGCGTGGTGATCAATGTTCGTGCCTTCTCTGTATGAGAAGAGGCCTTTGCCTGGCAGTGGGACAATACTAAGCTGGTATCTAGATATTGTCATACACTCACTCATCACGAAAACCACTTGATGATTAGGTGGGCAGGAAGGTAAATTAAAGTTAGTAAACGCTGCTAAGAACGGATTTTCCAAAATTCACCCCCTAAGGAGATGAAATGGGGGTCCAACATTTACGCAGACAAAGTCGTGGGCAAAAGCTAGTTATTAATATTTGTATACAGAATCTTAAAGAGACTAAGGCCGCTTGTACACGCTAAGAAAAGTCGCCGGGCCTATGCAGGAATTCGTGTCGTTTCTACACACGAACTGTGTACACTGCTTCGGCGCTGACCAAAAAAATAATCTTGTCTGCGCTAGACCCGACGCGCGAACATACAGCAGTAAATTTTAAATTTTCGTGCCTAGATCTGACAAAATTCTTGTCGTGTACATGATTAATTGGTCCTATCTGCAGCAGAGACGGCGAAATATCTTAGCGTGTACAAGCAGCCTTAGGATTCCATCGATCTGCGCTAATCATTTCATCAAGCAATTTTATTTCACAGACCACTGTGTTTAAAAATTCAGAGAATCAAAAAGAAATAACGCCATTACATATTAATACTAACCGGTATTGCAACTCATCTGTTATTGCAAAAATACAAGCTACATATAACACAACCAAAAAGTCTTGATCCTTTGGGAGGGCGCCACCTGCGCAAGCAAAGAAACTTTAGTACACGAAAGTGTAGTTCCAAAAACTGCCGTGTATCAAATTATTTTGGTTGTGTCATCAATATTGGATGAAGTAATGCTTCCTTTGCGTTCAATCGACTTTTTAATTTTGCTTTTTTTTTTTGCTTTTCGTTCACTACACAGCTCGTTGTAATACGTTGAGCCGATAAATAAAAAGTAAAATTGATTAGTTATTCATTGAACGATAAAATGAACAAGAATCGGTATCAACAATGTTTGACAACACAATTGGCGCAGTGGTTGGGCGATCGGATGCTGTGCTGCGTGTTGCGGATTCGAGTACCGTGCTAAACAAATATTTGTGTGGCTTATAAGCCTACGACGGGACCACACACGGGACACACGGATACACGGGACTACCTATAGGTAGTCTCGTGTATGGTTGTTTGTGTATGAGAGTGTTATATGTTTGTAATTCCACCTCCGTTATAGGGGAAATTGCCAGTGTAGGGCAACGTCTTTAAAAAAAAAAAAAAAAACGCCTGTAATCCCCGAAGGGTTAGACAGAGGTGTGCCCATTAGTACACCCACATTTCGCCAGTTCTATTTAAGTCCTATAAAATAGGAGCCTATTGCTATCAACCGGACATTAATCCAGACTCCGAGGCTACTACTGAGAAATTCCTGATGGAAAAAGCTCAGATTAAAAAAAAAAATTATGATTGGCGATTTGGCTATGATTAAAAAATAATGTTATGCCTAATTTAAGAGCATACATTAACTTTTGCTTGTTAAGTATATTGTCTGTATGTGTCTTAGTTGGTAAGCCTTTATATACAAATAAATAAATAAATAATTAACGCATTAGGACGAAATAATTCAGATTTAACGTAGGTAGGCAGGCAAGTCACAACTTACCTACTTTAAAAATAATGTTTTTTTTTTCTTAAATATTTTAGGCCACCATCTTTCTTTGCCATCCCTCATGGGAATCAACAGATTAAATAACCAACAGTGGCTGCGCTTGTAAAACCACTCTATAGGTCAATGCACTCAACAGGTTTTTAGGATAAAACAAACAGACACGTCTCAAGACGATTGCATATTAGATTAAAACTTTAAATAAGAACGACGACATTTAAGGATCTAGCTTTTGCCTAAGATTTCATCTCAACCGCCTCGTTGGTCTAGAGGTCGCAAAGCGTGACTGCTGAGTATGAGTTCTTTTTTTTTTAAATTTATTTATTTAAGTACGATGTAAGACCGACAGCTAGAAGAAAACAGACTAGTGACAGAAAATTAGACTGACAGCCAATTACAGGTCTTCACTTATAAGATATAGAATAATACTAAGTTCTGTGGACACTGCATTAGTCTACAGGAACAAAACAACAAAAGAAAGAAATTACTGAATAACTTATATACTACACAGCTAAACAAAATCAAAATCTGACAAAAGAACTACTCTCACTAACAACCATCTTAATATGTTAAACTACTTATATGAAAAAGTTTTGGCTAATGATGGGATATCATCAAATAACTGTTTCCGCTCTGGGCGGAGTGGAAGGGAGTGTCAGACATTTACTGAGTAAAACCCATCGTGTTCCTTCTATTGCCCTTTGAGTTTCAGGGCCGTGGTAACGCTTTTGAACAAATTCCGCAACCCTGACATGAGTATGCGGTCTTGGGTTCGATTGCCACGTCGGGCAAGTGGTATTGGCTATTTTTACCAGGAATTTCTAGTAGCAGCCTCGGAGTCTCGATTTGTGCCCGGTTGATGGCAATAGGCTCGCCCCTTATTACTGAGACTTAAACATAACTGGCGAAATGTGGGTGTAGTAATAAGTATGACTCTGTCTAACCGTTGGGGAATTAGGTACAGGCGTGATGTTATGTGAAGATTGATTAATTATTTCCCAATTATTATAAAGTAACGTACAGTTTTGATTGAAACCAAATTAACATAAATAAAATTAACAAAGTAAATTTTAAAATTTTAAATTAATTTTAAAAAAATGTATAAAAATAAAAAATTTGCTCAACATACATACATAAACTCACGCCTTTTTCCCATGGGGGTAGGTAGAAACTCCAGAACGCCACCTGCAACGATCCTTACATACTCCTTTCGCCTTATCTACGTTCAAAAAATTTGCTCAAATCTCATAGGTAATTTCCCGATCTCATCCGAAGTCATCCGAAAGTCCCCGATCTCCACCCAGATTTACAAGCACCCACATCTCAATGCAACCACGACCTTCGACATCGCAGTAAAAATAGAAAAGCAACCGTGTAACACTCATTACCACTCTTTCTTAAGTCGGTAAACCAAAGGAGGCTTGTAATAATGCGGTGGCTATCAAAACTTTTGTGGCTATACTAAGATTTTATCAAAAACCTACCTTATTGTTAAAACACACAGTCCAATTTCCATTGTTTTGTGAAAAAGATGAAAGACCAAGGGAATTGAAGACTTCATGCTCAAGAAATAAGGTCAGATTCAGTTTGCAGTGTGAGTTAAGTAAGGCTGTTATGGAAACGTTAAAAAGCTCAGACTTCGAAGGCTCACTTCGCAATCGTGTTGAATAAAGGCGGTTACATAATGTACGTACATTGGTTTGTTTTACTAGATTTTCTTCCTTATCAAAGTCAAAGTCAAAAGTCAAAGTCAGAACATTTTTTTTGTCTAGGTGTTGATAGGTCAAATAGGTGAAGCTAATTCGTCTCTGTGGAGAAGAACGAGCAAGAATTTCTGCAGCCATTTTTTTATTAGGTAAGTCAGAATTTTTTTTTCTCCCGCGTTAAGTCTTTAGTTACTGTTCCGCTCCTGTGTGTCGTAGCGTGATGCTATATAGCCTATATTATTTCTTATGAATCTAGCTATCTATAAATATTTTTTCCAATTCGATTATTATCCCAGAATTAAACAACAAGGATTTTTTAAATTATTTCAAATAAATTAAAGCTCCAATAGCCACTAAGCTGATTCGTATTGGAATTTAACAAACGAAAAGGCGATTTTAATCTCCATTTAGACTAAAAAAATCTACAGAATACAACTAAATTAAATAGTCATACTAAATACAGTAGTAAACACTCAAATTCCCCACATAAAACAGTTAATAAAGGTTTTAAAACTGACTAATAGACAGCACCTAACCTGCGTACGCCTTAGCTCGTTCCTTATACGAACCACCTGCGTAAACGCAGCCTAACTCAATCAAGCATTCAAGTCAAGGCGAAAAACCAGTCGCCTTGCAACTGCCGCGCGGGACGGACGTGCGTGCTCCGGTCAAACAAACAAAACACGCCCGAACAACGTAATAAAAATACATCTAACATGTTTTTGTAATTAGAATCCTTTTATTTAAGTTTCGAATCCGTTACTGTTTGATCAGCTGTCAAAATTTTGAGGTTATCAAAACTTTTTTGGTTCAGTGCAAGTGATGTTAATGTTTTTGTCTGTTTTGTAAGTATTTTCTTGTTTTTTTTTTGCGTGGTTTTACCTGTTTAAGATTACGTAAGTGTTTAAGAATGCTTTGAGACTAAATTATGTTGAAGGACTTAGGTGCTTAGTTTACCTAAGTAACTAAGTTAAGTCCAACAAAAGCAAAATTTTGATAGCGTAAACTTTTAGGTGTGAAAACTTAAGCCTTATTACTGTTAAGCTAAAGTTTAAAATAAATTGACGAAACTCTTTAATTCACTAAGCAACTTTTTTCAAACATCGAATTTCCAAACATAACCTTCCTGCGTTCCTTTTTTAAAACTTTTTCAATCGAACTGTCAAACGGTTCGTTCCAGGAATTTTGTTGTATTGTTAACATGTGGTAGAAAGAGAGGTGTGATTATGCAAGTGAGAGTGATAAGGATAGCTATAGTAGAGAGTATTAATCTTTTGATAAAATGTAATAGGGTGTAGTGAAAACAGTAAATTCTGCTCCAAATATATGAATTAAAAAGATTCTTATGTTTTAAAGCCCTATATAGCCAGCCAGTCTATTCTGTGAAAATCTCATCAGGAAATACCTATATTTGAAGGTGAGCTCGTATCAACCCACTGCAGCATTGCAGGATAGTCAAGAGCTACCCAAAATGCTGGTTGATATTTAGGATGATAGTTTTGTCAGTAAAATGATGCATTGTTTTTACATATATACAATTACATACATAATTAGTTTGGCAGAGGTGTACCCATTAGTACACCCACATTTCGCCAGTTATGTTTAAGTCCCATGTAATAGGGGCGAGACTATTACCATTAACCGAATACAAATCCAGACTCCGACGCTGCTACTGAGAAATTCTTGATGTAAAAACCTAAAAACACTTTGCCCGACCTGAGAATCGAACTTAAGACTTATAATTATAAATAAATAAATACTTGGGACTTAAACATAACTTGCTACAAATATGGATGTACTTAGTTACCAATAGGCACACCTCTGCCTAACCCTTCGAGGATTAACGGTGTGATGTTATACATACATACATACATACATAAACTCACGCCTTTTTCCCATGGGGGTAGGCAGAAACTACAGAACGCCACCTGCTACGATCCTTACATACTCCTGTGTGATGTTATGTTAAGTATTTATTATAAGTCCAGGTTTCCACACGACGCGTCGTGAGGGAACCTAGACTACTGACATCTCGACATTGTAATGTCCAAGAAAAACCTAAAAATCAGAAGAAGTTACATAAGAGGCTTAAATAGAAGAATATTGAAAGATCAGACCTTGAAATGACCTCAACAGTTATTGTGTGCTTTGGAAGTCATGAGAACGGATCAAGGCACATGAGTCACCGGCATTGCTGTATCCACATCCCACACACACATGTCCATAATCTCAAAATCTACCTCATAAAATGTTCACAAACACGTCATGTGACTGGGACAGTTATAATTAGTAGGTAACAGGTAAAAAAGATCGCCCCGATGTTACATGGGACTTAAATATAACTGGCGAAATGTCGGTGTACTAATGCGTATACCTCTACTTAACCCTTCGGGGATTACAAGCGTGATGTTTAGTTGTGTTTAAAGATATGGAATAAAAAGATGACGGTTATTGGAAAGACAATTTTAGTATTTTAATAGAGAACATAATTATACGTATTCTAGTCATGAGAAGGGGTATCGTATTACCCAGTTACTGGGTTGTGGAGGTCAGACAGGCAGTCGCTTTATGTAAAATACTGGTGTTCGCTGCATCCGGTTAGACTGGAAGCCGACCCCAACATAGTTGGGAAAAGGCTAGGCAAATTTTGTCAAGTTAATGGCGGTAATTGTCACCAAGATGGAATTGACTGTACGTTTGACCTTTAAGAGAGATTGAGAGAGTTAACATTTTATCCCAATCCCAAAAAAATAATAGAAATACGAAATACAATATAATATGTACGTGTACGTGTACGTGTGTATGTACCTATGTGTTTGAGTATAAGTGTGTATGTGTATGTATGTATGTACATCGGAGTCTGGATTTGTGCCCGATGGATGGCAATAGGCTCGCCCCCTATTACATGGGACTAAAAAAAACATAACTGGCGAAATGTGGGTGTACTAATGGGTTCACCTCTGCCTAACCCTTCGGGGATTACAGGCGTGATGTTATGTAATGTAAATAGACACAAACAATAAAACAAGTTTTAAGCCAGAGCATTTATTTTATTGGTGAACTCCCTCCTATCACTGAAGGTCGGTACATGTTTGTCGGAAAATGCGTCGCTTATTATCGGCCGCGTAACGCCAGAGCAGTCAAATATATAATAAAACATCCAACCATACACACATAATTGATAATGCGTTAGTGCGTCGAACATACTAAAGACAATACGTCTGTCGTATCTTCCGTCAGATGTCAATACACCCATAGTCCTATGGAACGGTAATTCGGGGACAGATCAAGCGCAGGACCAACGGCTTTACGTCATTTTTGGGGGCATGGGGGTATCACACCACCATCTTTCAAACTGGACTGCCTCGTTGGTCTAGTGGTCGCAAGCGCGACTGTTGTGCATGAGGTCTTGGGTTCGATTCCCAGGTCGGGCAAAGTGTTATTGGGTTTTTCCATCAGGAATTTCTCAGTAGCAGCCTCGGAGTCTAGGTTTGTGCCCGGTTGATGGCAATAGGCTCGCCCCCTATTACATGGGACTAAAAACATAACTGGTGAAATGTGGGTGTACTATTGAGTACACTTCTGCCTAACCCTTCGGGGAATACAGGCGTGATGTTATGTATGTATAAAGACAGTTGGGTTGTGTGAGCACATACGATATCTACATACAAAAGTCAATAAAATGAACTAGTATATTGAGGAAATGGCGGTGACCGGTCAATGATGTCACCTCACCTCACAACCGCTTTACTATTTGCATCTATGATATTTCCTAGAAAGACAAACAAACATGAAGTCCATGAGAAAAATCTGGTCAATTCTGATTTGACTCGTACACTTAGGGTTCCGTAACACTACATAATAAACTAGCTTTAGCACGCGACTTCGTCCGCGCAAAATAAAACTATAGCCTATGTTACGCGCAGATAATGTAGCTTTCTAATGGTGAATGAATTTTTAAAATCGATCCAGTTGTTTTTGAGTTTATCCATCACAAACAAACAAAAATACAAAGTTTTCCCTGTTTGTAATATTAGTGTAGATTAACACTACATACATAACAAGAAACGCAGAAAAAATACCACCAAAAACATTTTCAAAATGTTTGATTGTCTGTCTACCTATTTGTTACGGATCTCCAAAACGGTCAGGCTAATTTTGACGAGACTTTCAGTGACAGATATTATATGGAGTAATTAGGCTACTTTTGGGGTTTGAAAAGTATTGGGATTTATCCTCATCTGCCTAGCCTTTTCCCAACTATGTTGGGGTCGGCTTCCAGTCTAACCGGATGCCGATGAATACCAGTATTTTACATGGAGCGACCGCCTATCTGACCTCCACAACCCAGTTACTGATTAATACGATACCTCTTGGTATCGTAAAACTGCTTGTCAGACAAAAATTTAAAAACCAAAATTATCGCAGACGAAATCGCGAGCAGAAGCTACTAAATAAATTAATAAATACACTCAACATTGCGCAAAGTAATAGAACACTCCCAGTGTTTTGTTTTTATGATTCAGTAAACTAGTTGTATAACTTTACAAACTACCCACATTAGCTCAATGTTACCTGTCTAACAACCTTACCTACCTTTGTGAAACACTAAACAAACCCAAAGGTCAAGTACAGATGTTTGTAGTTTGAATAACGTGTGAATTTTGTTTAAAACGTAGTTTAAAAAAGTATTCGGGAGGGGTCGTCCTAGGAAGACCTACACTGACCTTATTGGTGAGGTTCTGCAGAAAGGTCAGGTGCGCAGTACTCGTAACCGGCGTGCTTGTATGATGAGATGTATGAACGTGGACGAGGCGAAAGGAGTATGTAAAGATCGTAGCAGGTGGCGTTCTGTGGTTTCTGCCTACCCCCATGGGAAAAAGGCGTGAGTTTATGTAAAATATTTGGTCTACCTCTTTGGTCTAGTGATCGCAAAGCGCAACTGCTGAGTTCGAGATCTTGGGTTGGATTTCTAGGTCGAGTATTATTTAATTTTTCATCAGGAATTTCTCAGTAACGACCTCGGAGGCAGGATTTGTGCCCGGTTGATGGCAATAGGCTCGCCCCCTATTACATGGGACAAAAAAAAAAAACATAACTGGCGAGATGTGGGTGTATTAATGGGTACATCTCTGCCTAACCCTTCGGGAATTACAGGAGTGATGTTATGTTACGTTTATGTGAGCCCATTTTAGCTAAGATAAGGCTAGGCAGATGATGAATTATTACAATGGCATACGAATAGATGGACTACTCGTTTTCAAACATAAAAACATTATGTATTCACCAAAAAAAAATAACATTTCCGCTTCTTAAGAAAAAACTATGAACGTTAGATGCTTATTTACATTAAAGGCCATTTTTTACTACGTCTAGTCTTACTTGGTTGTTAAATGTAACTAAAATTAAATATTAGGTATTATAAACAATTTTGCTGCTGAAAGAATCTAAAGTCCCAGTTACGAGGTGCTATAAATTTCGTAATTTATTTTGACATTGTGCTTGCTTGCTTTTGATGGTTCGGTCATGTTGAGAGGATGAGTGAAAGACGATTGACAAAAGGTATTTATATGGCAGAGGTGAGTGGCAACGCAGGGAGGGGTCGCCCTAGGAAGACCTACACTGACCTTATTGATGAGGTTCAGAAAGGTCAGGTGCGGAGTACTCGTAACCGGCGTGCTTGTATGACGAGATGTATGAACGTAGATGAGGCGAAAGGAGTAAGGATCGTAGCAAGTTGCGTTCTGTAGTTTCTGCCTACCCCCATGGGAAAAAGGCGTGAGTTTATGTATGTATGTATTGTGCTTGTATTGTGTGTCTGTGTTAAGTATGCCTGTATTTGTATTGTTAAACTGTTTTGCATGCCTTAGTTAAGGCAGAAAGTAATGCTAGGTAACAAATTGAATGATCCTTAATCACTCAATTTGTCACAGTCAAAGTCAAATCATTTATTTCAATTAGGCCAATATAAGGCACTTTTGAACGTCATACACAAAATAAAGGATTGAATCTAGTTGCCCCTTCCAAAAGGTAGTTTTGTATGGAGAAGAATGGGCAAGAAACTCCATACGTACTCTTTTAAAATCAATGTTTACAAAATCATACACGATATGGCACGTGAAAATAATGTATGTACCCTATAAAAAACTAATTAATCATAATAAACATAACATCATCACGCCTGCAATCCCCGAAGGGTTAGGCAGAAGTGTACCCATTAGTACACCCACATTTCGCCAGTTATGTTTTTAGTCCCTTGTAATAGGGGGCGAGCCTATTGCCATCAACCGGGCACAAATCCAGACTCCGAGGGTGCTACTGAGAAATTCCTGATAGAAAAACCCAATAACACTTGCGGACTGTGACTTGTGACTGCCTCGTTGGTCGAGTGGTCGCAAGCGCGACTGCTGAGCATGAGGTCTTGGGTTCGATTCACAGGTCGGGGAAAGTGTTATTGGGTTTTTCTATCAGGAATTTCATAATAATTAAAAGGCACAAATTAAGAATTTTAAAGTTAAAATATGTCCATGTTGTAACATATCATCTTAATATTCTATTCTACAAACAATCAAATCTATAAAATACTAGCTGACCCGCCACGACTTCGTTCGCGTAGTATCTTTCCCCTACCCAACCGATACCCCTACCCCTATCCTACCGATACCCCTACCTCTACTCTACCCCTACCCTACACAACCCCTACCCTACTCTACCCTACCCTACCCCTACCCTACCCTACCCTACCCTACCCTACCCTACCTCTACCCTACCCTACCTTAGCCATGAGACCGACTTAGAGTGAAATGATTTTTGTTTGAATAGGTAGGTACCCTTGATTTTCTGACACCCTAGTACTTTTTGTAAACCCAGTATGTTGACCTTTCCAGTCTGAGTAAAATTGCTTATTTCTACTGCCATAGGTCCCAAAACGGAATAAGGATAAAAACAAAAAAAAAAGATAAAAAGTATCCAATCCAAAAGTCCTTCTCCTGGTTCTTAACTACCTCCCCACCAATTTTCAGCCAAATCGGTCCAGCCGTTCTCGAGTTATAAGTGTTGTAACAAACACGACTTTCTTTTATATAATATATAGATTAGCATAGACATATCGACGCCCCCAAGGAATAAACCTGTATTATACTATTACTGACTTTTTACTGTTATTCCATTTTCGGAATCTATGGGTCGGGATACATCTATGCAATTTTTTTCGTATTTTTTCTGCGGTAATTTCCAACGATTTTCCTTATAATACTTTTGTTCTTTGTAAATTTTCCATTTTTTATTTACTAGAAAAATAACGTTATACATTATTACAATTTAAGTTCTGTGGCTACATTTCGGTAAAGTAATATTACTGTAAAATATTTTTAAAAAAAATCTTGGTTAATGCGATTACAGGTTTATTATCGTAAATTTTGTGGTACACATTTTCGCGTATTGGCGGTAACTTGGTCGCGCTCGGCGAATCAAGTACATTTTCGGGTCATAGAGGAGATTCCCAATGCATAGATAGAATTTAAAAACACCTCAAAAGTAATTGAGTATCAATCTCTCTCTCTCTCTGTAATGAAAAAAAACGTTCAATAATCCAGTAAAGCAATATTATGCCAATAAGTTTTAAGAAATTTACAAGAATAAATCGGTAAGTAAACATTACTGGAATAATATTGATAAGTCAGGATCGTAAGATATCAATACCCTAAAAATTTTATGAAACCATTTTCGGTAATATGTACTTTGGTGAATAACTTATTCTGTGTATATTTAATAGTTACACTTAATACTTTAAACTTTTGGGGTAAAAATTAGCTTTTCCGTCATATAACAATGTTCTCATAATTACCTTTTGTTGAAGAGATATACGCCAAAAACACTAAATCATTTTTCCTGTAAAATTTGATTTTTGCGATTACCGGTTTATTCCTCGGGGACGTCGATATGGATTGAAAACGTCACCCCCATAACAGAAGTTCATTATCCCACTATCAACGTGTGTCCGTCTGTACAGATACGGTTTAAGTAGTACCGTAAATTGTTCCGCCCACGCATCGCTGGCTGCCACCAGAGCGTGGCGGGTTCGATTCCCGGCCACTGATTGATAATTAAAATAACTATTACCTTTGTGTGAACGAGGAAAATTATTAATTTTGTTACAACATGTGATGTGGTTTGTGTTATATATTGATTTGTTGTGGTTCCGGGTTCTGTAGTGTTATTGTAGAAAGAGTATTTAGGTGAAGTGAATTTAAATAAATAAATAAATATCTTGGGACAACTCACACACGGCTATCTGATCCCAAGCTAAGCAGAGCTTGTGTTATGTTAACCAGACAACTGATATACATACTTATATAATTTATAAATACATACCTACATATTATAGATAAATCACACCCAGACACAGAACTAACAATCATGCTCGTCACACAAAGTTTGCCCTGAGTAGGAATCGAACCCACGACCTCCGGCTTAGCAGTCAGGGCCGCTAACCACTAGACCAACAGGCCCGTCGAAATTTGAGGGGAGCTATTATCTTACCGAGGCTAGAGATTGAAAGCTCAGTTCAAGCCGAGGGATATTTTTACAGAATATCAGAATCAGAACAGAAAATCTAACAACCAATCTTACCAAGTGGTATCGTATTACCCAGTTACTGGGTTGTGGAGGTCAGATAGGCAGACGCTCCATGTAAAATACTGGTATTCAGCTGCATCCGGTTAGACTGAGAGCCAACCCTAATATAGTTGGGAAAAGGCTAGGCAGATGATGATGTGATGTGGTTTGTTTTCTAAATTGATTGGTTGTGGTTCCAGGTTTGTTCTGGAAATAAGTCGTGAAGTGAATTAAGGTGAAGTGAGTTTGAGATGAAGTGGCATGCTACCGAGGTTATGGATTCACAGTTCAAGCCGAGAGACTTTTTTACTGTACAGCAGATTAAACTATTCTTTTAAATAAGATCGCATCGTTTTTTTTAAAGAAAGATAGAAAAACTATTTATACGCGCGAAAGTGACGCACACAACATAAAAAAATATTTATAATATATAAAAAATTAAGCCAAAAAACAAGTATTCAAATAAATCTAGAAACATCTACTATTTACATAACATCACGCCTGTAATCCCCGAAGGGTTAGGCAGAGGTGAACCCACATTTTGCCAGTTATGTTTTTAGTCCCATGTAATAGGGGGCGAGCCTATTGCCATCCATCGGGCACAAATCCAGACTCCGAAGCTGCTACTGAGAAATTCCTGACGGAAAAACCCAATGACACTTTGCCCCACCTGGGAATCGAACCCAAGACCTCATGCACAGCAGTCGCGCTTGCGACCACTAGACCAACGAGGCAGTCAGTCAACATCTATTATGTTCTTCAGAAAGGTCAGGTGCGCAGAACTCGTATGTGTGCTTGTATGACGAGATGTATGAAAGTAGATGAGGCGAAAAAAATATGTAAGGATCGGATAATAGGGGCGAGCTTATTGGTTATTGCAGTTTCCTATATGTAGATATACTAGAAAAATTAGATAGGAAATCTTTTTTAATTAATATTTTTCTTTTTTTACAGGTACATAATAGTGTAAAGTGATTTGTGATTTCCATAGTCAACAAAATTTATAGAAAAATTCAAAATGGCGGCTCTAAAGATTTTCTTCTGTCTATGCTTCGTACACGCTGCTTTTGCTAAAGGTAAGTTTATTATATTTACTGTATTATACTGTAGAAGATAGTTGTGCACCTACCTTATTATCATCTTCTTCATATCGTGTGGTAGTAAGGCCTTACGACCCTACATACCCTAGTGTCAGAGTTTCTAAACCGCCTCAAGAGCCTCTGACATGGTTTGAGTGGAACAATAAGTCCAGGTTTCCTCATGACGTTTTCCTTCACCGATGCCAGTGACGTCCAAGATAAACTTTAGAAAGTACATATGAATTGAAAAATTCACATTCGTACTTGCCCGGATTTGAACCCACAACCTCATGCATGAGAGGCGGGCGCATTAACCACTGGACCATCACGACACTAAAATCTAAAAAAAATCGAAATCTAAATCTTATTATCATGAAAACCTCAAACAACCTTCTTAAAAGAATATTTCAGCCGTTTGGGGTTGAAATACTAAGGCTAATACTGAGTCTGAGAGATCAACTTGTTTTTCGGGACATCGCCATCGCCAAGCAACCGGTCGATTCTTCACATGACTAGAGAATTTTGGGCACTTGTCCCATTGACAGCGAAGCGGACGAGTTTTTTGATGATATAATGAAGCTTGCCGCATTTGTATTTGTAAATTTAACCTACCTTGAAAAATGTATAATTATGTTATTTACAAGTTGAGAGAATTTCATGTGTAATTAATTAAAATATGAAAAATTCCGTTTTCATTTTCAATTCGATTTTTAGTTTTCATTATTTCAACAGCAAGTACTGAGTGTACTACTTAAAAAAAAAGAACATACGCGTCGAATTGAGAACCTCCTCCTTTTTGAAGTCGGTTGAAAAATGACCATCGCTTAACCTCAGTCGGCCAGTGTGTCAAACACGTTAAATTCTGGGCAAAAAATCAAAACCGTGTAATTTTATTGTTTTCATACATTCTACGGTAAATGGGTCCGTTAAACTCATGTTTCATACGATTTTAGTGTGAAAACATTAATTCCTTTAATCTGTTTAACGTTGTATGAAATTCGTGGCTGATGAGAGGGCGATTATTATTTTAATTTATGTTTTTTGATCAAGATTGTGGTTAACTGTTCGTAATTATGGAGTAGGAAACGATTGCGCTTGCGTCTGTTTTTGAGTTTTCTTATCTCTTGTGTGGTCCCAACATATGAGCAGACTTTTATACAAGGTACAGTTTAGCTTACGGGGTCGCGAGACGTCTTAACAGGATACCGTGGCTCCGGAACGCAAAGGGCAACAGAAGGAACAGGGTGGTTTTTACACGACTGCCCCAAAAAAAGGAGTGTTATGTGTTCAGGGTTAATGTATGTATGTATGTATGTATGTATGTATGCATGTGAGATTCTTTATTCCACCATAACTTTTAAACGCCTTAACCGATTTAGATGTATGGGGTATCGTTACAGTCCTTGCATCGTTCCGAGTAACATAGGCTAGTTAAAAATAAAAAGAATCCTGTGTGGTCACTTTAAAACGTATTTTAATACCAGCCTCAAATATTTTTTTTAATGAATCTGGTCGTGTCTATATTTATCGTCTAGAATATGACAAGTAAACTTAAAAAATATATAACACTGTAAATAAAAAACGTCTTAAAAAAAACTGACGAGTAAACAAAGTACAAATTTGTGCAATTTGTGCAGTCGTGTTTTTTAATGTTTTTAATTATTTTAGTCAGTATAAGTCTGACAGTCCCTTCCGCCTCACCCAGGGCGGAAGGACTCATTTGATGATTTTTGCCACCCAAAAAAACAGAATCAGTTTAGCATCCTCGTCTTAACTAGGTAACTATATTACTGATTCTCAACACGAATCAATAAAAAAATATAGCCATCTTGCCGCTGGGTTTAGGCAGGCGGAGTCGCGCGATACTGTCTACTTTTAGTACGCTGAATTTATATATGGAAATTAAACTAGACCAGTACATTTATTTAGAAATATATTATTTTCTATCATAGATGCTTTCCTAGTCCATATTTCATATCAAACAAGCTCTTATTATTCTAATAAGCAAACACGGAGCTTGTCAATGCTTATAGAAGTGACGTGACAAGTAATATAATGCCGTGTCAGCCCACGACGTGACGTTTCTTTGTACTGCCTTTATGGTATGTATTATACGAAGATATAGATACTTCGCCTACACTTACGCGGTTTGCACACAGAGCAACTATTGCAGCAACTGGCAACTAGCTGTTTACATAAATTTCAGACCTCGACACTGTTACTGAGAAATTCCTAATGAGAAAACCCAATAACACTTTGCCCGATCTGGGAATCGTCCAGCAGTTGCGCATTACGACCACTAGACCAACGAGGCAGTCATTTTTTTTTAATTTACCTAAATTTTGCACGGCTCCGTTATATAGTTACAAAGTCACGATCAGCTATAATAAGTGCCTTTTTAACAAAAACACGGCTGTGTTCAAAGAAACAGCCGCCCACATCATAAAAATATATCGCCCACATAAAGAACGTAATTAAAATCAATAAAGTTTTTACAATTGTTGAAGACCCTAACGGTACTTTTTGGTTCATCGATTGCTCATTCTTTGCGGCCATTCCGATAACCATACATGGTTGGTGGTAACCATTATGAGAGAATATTGTAACGTAGGTACTACATCATTGTTTTAAAGCCTGTGGGTAGGCAGTAGGGCTGAAAATTGCATAGTTTTTTATTTATTCAATAAGGCTTGTCATTTCTCTTCCGTGTGACACTCAATCTGCCTAGCCTTTTCCCGGCTATGTTGGGGTCGGCTTCCAGTCTAACCGGATGCAGCTGAATATCAGTACTTTTTTTAAATAGCCTGTAAATTGAAAAATTCTCAACACGTTCTAATTCACCTAACTTGATATCAGAGCTGGAATTGTAGTCACTTTATGAAACGTTAGCCTTCTAATATTAGTCTCAATCTCTCAAAAATGTATACATACATACAAACATAAACTCACGCCTTTTTCCTATAGGGGTAAGCAGAAACCACATAACGCCACCTGCTATGATCCTTGCCATATTCTTTTCGCCTCATCCACGTTCATACAAGCACGCCGATTACGAGTACTGCGCACCTGATCTTTTTGGAAATACTCACATCTGCCATTGTTTTTGCTAACTGCTTTCCCCATCATCCTCTCAACATGACCGAACCATCTAAGCATGCTCTTTTCAATCTTTGTCACATCCTCTTTTATTTATTTATTTATTAAGGTTAGTCAACAATTGTTTACACAATACATTTAAAATAATATCTTAGTAGTACATTTATAAGTGCAACAATTACTTACAGGCTAACACACCATGCGCCATTTATGGTATTACATAGTGTCTCATATTTCTTAATATATTTTACCTACATTTTATTTCTTAATATTAATTATCGCTGAAATGAGATTGAGCCTAGATTTTAGACCTTTTTTTAATTACGGTAATTGGCTTCCTGATAGAGACAAGACCCAAATGTGAAAGCCCTATTTAGAAGTCACTAAACCCTGGATAGTTCCAACAAAAAACGGCAATCAATCTAATATAATAGCTAATAAGAAGATTAACACTGCACAGTGGGTCGAACGCGCGTAGGCGTAGAAAAAACATGTTATCTTTTTATAAATATCTTACCCGTGGGTTAAATGCCACCGCGCTTCGGAAATAAATATAAAACACTTTATATACTTATATATACATAATTATTAATGTCATGAATACCAATGTTACCGTATCAATTTAATTTTGGACAGCAGCATGACTAACCATGATGAGAAATGTCGTTAGGAACATGTTTTACGGCTTGATTATCACTCCCATGCAAGTACCAATGTGACTGTGACTGTGTGTGTGTGTTTTTTTTTTATCGTACATTTTTCCAGGATGTAAAGTAGCACAAGTGCTATTCGAGACTATAATCTATCTCTGCGCCAAATTTAATCTAAATCCGTTCAGCCGTTCTGATGGGATTGAGTAGCAAACACCAATCTAAACGTTCGCTTTTATAATAGTAATATAATTTATAATTTTATAATTTTGTAGTAAGATTTACATTCAAGATACTATAATTTTATTATATAACCTAAAGGCCTATTGTAAATAACATAACATAACATCACGCCTGTAATCCCCGAAGGGTTAGGCAGAGGTGTACACATTAGTACACCCACATTTCGCCAGTTATGTTTTTTAGTCCCATGTAATAGGGGGCGAGCCTATTGCCATCAACCGGGCACAATCCAGACTCCGAGGCTGCTACTGAGAAATTCCAGATAGAAAAACCCAATAGCACTTTCCCCGACCTGGGAATCGAACCCAAGACCTCATGCACAGCAGTCGCGCTTGCGACCACTAGACCAACGAGGCAGTCAAATCTCGGCAGTCCTATTGTAAATCCATACAGAAAACACTATTCTCTTACGAGAATCCTCTTCATATTATCTGTGTAATAAAATTCTTCTTTGTCTATATTTGTCTGTTATTTCTTTTTGCGACAGTAACGGAACCAAAATAAAAACTCGGTCGTATAAAACTTTTTGTTTTCCTAATTCTGTTAATTATAAGTTACTAAGTGGTTCTGGAGAGGAAGAGTTTGCCAGTTAATGTCACGAGTTTGCCTTGATTAGGGTGTAATTATGTATTTAGGTGTAGACTAACTTAGTTTTGATATTGTTAATTAGTTGGGATAATGTGAAAATTATTTATTTAAACAAAAAAAGTACAAAGGCAGACTAATGCCTCAGGCTCTTCTACCAGTCAACCAAAGGTGGTGAAGAGATAACATGACAGGTGCAAAATAATTATTGTACTACATGAGTAAATTATCAAATAAGAGATCATTAAAAAAATAAATTTTACACAAGCACAAAATATTTAAAATCCGTCTATAAATTACTATACATAGACTCTATCATAATCGACGTGATTTTTGTTATTTTTTTATGACATTTCTGCCCGTGTTTAGGTCCTAAATCATTTCAAGAAAACACAAAAAAGAGATAAATATTTTCCTAGGCCTGTGCTAAGCTAAAGTTACAATCATATTTCACCCAATTCTGTTCAGTCGTTTAGGCGTGAAAGAGTAAAACACATATATACATCCTTTATCACAAACTTATGCGCTTAGAATTTAGCAGTCTCAATCTTTAAAAAATGATTACCCATCCACAAATAACCTAAACCAAAAGCAGCTTTATCCAGCCATCAGTCGCCCCATTAAGCTGGTGTTAATTAATATTTAATAATAATTGTCTAATCAGTAAAAGCAAAAATCTTTATAAGCTCTTATTTTCTACTCAATAAGATCGATTTTATTACTTCCAAGTACCTTCTTATTAATTATAACGGGAACTAGACGAGAAAAAACCAATAGACTTGTAAGTATATGAGTTAAGTTTTTTTTGGTACACAGGTTATTGCACTACAAATCAAACATCAAACACCAAATTTTTTTGTCTACCTCGCTAACTGGTTTGGCACACAGTGCAAAACGGTCGGTGACTTGGCGAATTTTGTACACAATGCATGGTCGTGTACCACTGTGTGGATGAGTGGGCGAGGTTGGTGACGTCATTAGGTACATTTATTAACGGTTATTTGAAGGTCACGGTGATTAGTTGATGAAATTAAATTTTTAATAAGAATAATGGATGTTGGATAAAACAGGAATTTTATATTTAAAATTTTACAAACGATAATCCGACTTGTTTATGACATAACCAGAGACAATCTAGTCATAAAGAGATCAGAATAATTTGAATCAGAATAGTATTATCATATTTGAATAGCTAGATTTTGCACGCGACTTCGTCTACATATAAGTCAACTATACCTAACAAAAACATATCCTATAACACTCGGCAATAGTTTAGTTTTCTATAAGAGAAAGAATTTTTGTAATCGGGCCAGTACTAGGGCATGCAAAACCGGTTTTCCGGTTTTGCGCAAAACCGGAAATCGGCCAAAATTTAACGATTTTTGAAAACCGGTTTTGAGAGCCAAAACCGGAGCTCAGCTCCGGTTTTCCCATTATTGAGTAACAATTAACATTTTGATTAATTTTGAGGCATCAAATGTATCAAAGTAAGTTTTTGGTATCTTTGGTACCTAATAGATACCAAAGATACCAAAAACTTACTTGTTGTTGATTTGATCTCAGTTAATTAATCTTTATACTAATAGGTTGGGGAAAAAAATTCTTCGCATTTTTTAAGAAAATTCGAAACATTTTTTAATATAGTTTATTTACATTTAACTAAAGTATGTAGGCACCATATTGCTCGATAACTTTTTGCCATCTTGTAGGTAGGGACATGATCCCATTGCTATAAAAATTTTGGGACTTATGATCAAAATACCGCGAGAAGTGGTTTTGACAGTCCTCTCGTGATGTTAACCTGACACTGCCTAAAGAATTCTGAAGAGACCGAAACAGGTGGAAATCTGAAGGTGCAAGGTCAGGACTATTCGGCGGATGCATTAACACCTCCCAGCCAAACACTCTTAATTTTTGCTGAGTGGCTAAAGATGTGTGAGGTCTAGCGTTATCATGATGAAAAACCACACCCCTTCTGTTGATTAATTCCGGCCGCTTTCTCTCAACTTCTTGCTTTAATCTCATCAGTTGTTCGCAGTAGAGTTCAGAATCGATGGTCCTGCCTGGTTGTAATAGCTCATAATGAATAATGCCCTTTCAATCCCACCACACACACAGCATCACCTTGTTGCGAGTTAACCCGGGTTTCGCCACAATCTGTGAAGCCGGCCTTTGACCACGACCTTTTTCGCACGTTCTTGTCGTACGTGATCCACTTTTCATCACCAGTTATAAGCTTCTTCAAAAATGGTTCGGTTTCATTACGTCGTAATAAAGAATCACAAATGAGTACACGGTTCATTAGGTTTCTTTCAGTGAGCTCGTGAGGTACCCAAATATCGAGCTTTTTTGTGTACCCATTTATTTTCAAATGCGCCAAAACTGTTTTGTGGTCAATTCCCAGTTCTTCAGCTACGTTGTTACTACTGACATGCCGATCTTGCTACACTTTTTCAAAAATGGCATCCATTTTATCCGTAATCAGAGTGACGTGCATCTTTGACATCTAAATTTCCGGATTGAAAACGCTTAAACCAAATTTGTGCTACTCTCACAGACACTGCACTAGGTCCATAAACATCGCAAATTTTTTTCGCGGCTTGCGTTAAGTTGCGTTGCATTTTTGCCTTTTTTGTAGTAAAATTTTAAAATGTATCGAATTTCTTCATTAGATTCACTCATCTTGACAGAACGAAAAACAAATGAAAATCACACATTTTTCTAAATTGAATTTAGATTTATGTTATATATAATTTAAACTGTCAATGATACCAAAACCAGCCTGATACAAATAGTATAGCCAAAGAGATTTTATTACAAATTTATACATACAATAATGCGAAAAGACTTTTTCCCCAACCTAATATTATAAGTTCATTGTTATCTGTACAATTATTATGGTTTGGATTAAAAAGAAATGTATCATACAATTTGTTTAATTTGTAGACTTAGTGGGTATTAAAAAAAAAGGTGTTTCTTTTTAAATTATACTACATTCGATTTTTTTTTGCTAAAACCGGAGCTAGCTCCGGTTTTCGGTTTTGGTCCCAAAAAAACGATGTTCAAAACCGGTTTTGATGACTTTCCGGTTTTGCATGCCCTAGCCAGTACTTCCAGAGATTACCTCTTACAAACAAATAAAAAAAAACATATTTTTACCTCTTTATCATACCTTTAATTAGTAAAAGAATTTTTTGTCTTGAATAATTAAATGACTCATTCAAAGATATATGTTTTTTTTTATATATTCAACCGTGTTCTATGCTGTTTTTGTCTTTTCTAAAAACACCAGAAATGGAATCGAAGCTAAACTTTAATGTAATAAAAATTACTTAAAAAGAAAAAGAAACAAAAGACCACCTTCCCTTGGAAAACCAACCTTATTAACACACCAATACATTCTAAAATATTCCGCCACTCAAAAACTTACAACCACCAAATTTACACGAGATTTGAATTTTAAATTATTTTTCTTATAAACGTTAAATAAAAAAATCTGTTTTTTTTTCTCATTATTATTCAATTCGGCACACTGTGCGTTAGGTGATGCGAATTTTGATTAGGACTAAGTCAGAAATGGATCACTATTCAAAATATGTAACGTGTACTACTCTTCTTCTCCATAGAGACCTACCTCCGTTTTGGAACGAGCAACTAGCTTCAACTTTCTGACTAACTGACCGACTCCTTGATAATTCAAAAGTGCCTGTAAATGGTCTGATTGAAATAAATGTTTTGACTTTACTCATAAATATTATGTTACATTCACATGCGTACACTTGTAAACTCATTAACTAACTAGCTTCTGACCGTGACTCCGCTTACGTGAGGGTACTTTTTTGCGCGGAACCCAAATTATTTTTCTAAAATAAAATGTTGCTAGGTTACGCTTTATAACACCAGCTGTCTGCCAGTGACAGTCAAGTCAAAATCAATTCAGCCGTTTAGGAGATTGGTCGGCAAACAGACAAAAAAATACAAAAATTGTATTTAGTAAAATGCTGTGAATTTTGACAATTTAAAAAAAAAGTCAAATTAATTAAAATAACAATTAATTATTATCAACTCTAAATTGATTATCGTTAAAATCTTGGCGTTATTACTTGTGGTATTTAGTTTCAAATTGTATTCCTTAGAATCGCTAACTAAATGCCTCGTAAACGCTCTTTCAATTAAAATTAATTAGTAAAATTTTGCCTCGTTGGTCTAGTGGTCGCAAGCACGACTGCTGTGCATGAGGTCTTGGGTTCGATTCCCAGGTCGGGCAAAGTGTTATTGGGTTTTTCCATCAGGAATTTCTCAGTAGCAGCCTCGGAGTCTGGATTTGTGCCCGGTTGATGGCAATAGGCTCGCCCCCTATTACATGGGACTAAAAACATAACTGGCGAAATGTGAGTGTACTAATGGGTACTCTTCTGCCTAACCCTTCGGGGATTACAGGCTCATAATAATAAACCTTATTCTGTTTTTTTGTATTAAATCAGAACCTACTAGTCGGATTGATAAAGAAGCTTTTTATATAAATGATAGCCAGTTTCAGAAATAGTATAAGCTATATAACATCTCGCTACGAACCATAGGAGCACAGCAGTAACCTTAGACGGAAAGTTGAGAGTCTTTGGAAGATTTCGAAACACAACATTTCTTTTTTAATTTATTTAATTCAGGGAAAAAGGACACAGAAAAAAAAAACGAAAAAAGCCACAAAAATATTCACTTCTAAAATTTCCTTTTACGACCCGGAAACCGGCTAAAACAACCATATAACGACCCATTTCCTGCAACATCCGTCTTCACTCAATCACTTTTTTTCCCCTTTCCCAATTCGTGGCCCCTTATAATCTTGATCCGCTTAATTCAACAAAAGGCTATAATTTCGTCTATCCGTGATATGTTGGTCCCTACACGCTCTACTTGGTTAGGACAAAGGTATTTTTTTGTCCACGAATTTTGGTGAGTAGACGCACTGGGGATCAAATGGACTGTTATAAGGTTGGCACGCAGAGGAAAATTAGACGATTTATTTAATTGTACTGTATTTAAATTGAAATTACAGTAGAGATAAACTACAGTAACATGACGCGCCCTTCGACAATTCAAAACGTTTAAAAGTGTTTGTAATAGTATTAAAAAGATTCACAACGCATGTGTGCGTATTGAGACGGCTCTCGAAACAAAAACTAATCAGCGATTTGTTGCTCGACTAGCGGCGTCAAAAATTACTAATTTTATTAGTATAGCGCTGCACTGACAATCTCTATGAAAATGACAGGTGCGTCGTCTTGCGCGGTCGGCTATTTATGATTAAAAAAAAAACAAATATCAAAGCCTGCTACTGAAGACGATTACTAACAACTACACACAAACTCTTTCATACGAATGTGACTACACACATTGAAATGGTAATATGGAGGGGAGCGTCAAGTAGTTTATCTCTAGTAGTCCTGTGATCCTGCTTATTTGGAGGGAAGTGGAAATTATATTTTTTCATACTCCTCCGCTATTCATTTCTGATTAATTTCGTTACGGGACCCAAGACAGTTAATCGTTTCTCTGGAACTCGTCGAGCTTCATTGCCTCAGCGTTTTTCTGGTGGCCTCCACTGTTGATTCTGACTTTCAGGAGTTGCAGTGGGTGGGAACAGTGTGGCTTGTAGTGGTTTGATGAATCGATCGAATGTGAATCGATGTCAATGATGCCTAAGATACACTTGGAAAGTAATTAAATAGTGAAAGACACTTTGGAGCTTATCCGTTCCCGGTTGCGGACCCACAGGAGCGGCATTTAAAGTAAATAGAATCATTTTTTTTTGCCTGAAAACACAATTTTAAACTAAAGCCTTCTAAACGAGCCGAACAAAGAAACTTTATCTAGACAATATACCAAAGGATCTGAGCCAATGACGCCATTGGGTGGGCCGCAAGGTTTTGAGTGGGTTCCAAGATTCCAGCCAACACCACACCCAACACGAAAACCAACCTTACGTCCCCACAATAAGGTACAATTTACAGGACAGTAGCGTTGCCAAACATGTTACCTTTTTAGGTAAAAGAGGCCACACTTCGAAAGTGGGTGTCTAAATTGAATGAATAACGAACACAGTATTTGCAAAAGTTTTTTTTTGTATTTTAGGCACAAAATCTATTGATTTTTTTAAAGGAATTTGGACTGTATTAACGTCGGCCTGTTTACTATGTAAATTCATAGAAAAAAAAGTCTTCTCATACAGAGAAGGATCGAGAATTTACCACCACGCTTGCGCTGTGCGTGTTGGCAATTTAGAAGTTCTAGTCTGCCTTTTTTACAATGATTTTTAGGCGGATAATAATCTACCAGCTTTTTACTGTCCCTCTGCAGGGCAAAGGCTTCTTCTCATACAGAGAAGGCGTGAGCATTGATCACCACGCTTGCTCAAAGCGATCTGGCAATTTCAGTCTTATATTAATTTGACTGCCTCGTTGGTCTAGTGGTCGTAAGCGCGACTGCTGTGCATGAGGTCTTGGGTTCGATTCCCAGGTCGGGCAAAGTCTTTTTGGGATTTTCCCTCAGGAATTTTTAAGTAGCAGCCTCAGAGTCTGATTTGTGCCCGGCTGATGGCAATAGGCTCGCCTCCTATTACATGGGACTTAAACATAACTGGCGAAATTGTGGGTGTATATATATACTAATAGGTACACCTCTGCCTAGCCCTTCGGGGATTATGGGCGTGATGTTATTTATATATTAGTTTATATAAGGCCAGGTTTCTCCACCATATTTTCCTTGATGTCACAGATACATAGAAAATGGAAAAGTCATATTGATACTTGCCCGGTATCAACAGAATAGCTGTAGTGGCGATATTACGTCCCATGTGCCGAAATTAGGGGCGCGCCCAAAGCCGTTTTTCGGCAAATTCGATCCACTTTCATAAACGAAATAACGCGGAGCGGTCAAGCTCAAATTGGTTAAAAGTAACTAAATAAGGCTTATTGCACACCGTCCGACAACCTTATATGTAGGACCGGAACTGATGGACGTTATTGGGTTAACCGTTGCGACATTTCGGTTGCTAATGTGGACAAGACCTTATTCCAACTTAAAATTTAAATTTAATTTTTTTTAATATATTTTTTGTACTCCTCTGCAGGCTGTTCTTTTCTGATTAATTTCGTTGCGAGATTCAGCTGTTTGTTTGAATGTTTCGCCAAGAGCGATCTAGCCGTTTCGGAAATTAGCCGACACAAACAGACCGACAAACCGACAAAAAATCCAAAAAATATTTTTTTGATATAAGTAACATGTAAAAATTCGTATGCATTTGTTAAACAGCTGTTATTTTGACATAACAAACAGACACTTAAATTTTATTTATTTCTAAAGATTCTAGGTAATAGATTTATTAAATACATAAACTGTACATCAGCTACAACAGTACCACAGATATAGTGAACTTATACATTTTGTATAGAACTAATTGGCCATTGGATTTATCATAGCAATTAAGCAAATTGCTTTAGTGTCAGTGTCACTATTATTTCAATGGAACCTTAATAAATATGAGTGCTAGAGGTGGGCTAAGTGTAGGGGATGGTTTCGGCATTCGGCTTTATGGTTTCGGCCGCAGATTCAGTTAAACAATTCGGAATTCGTCGTCATCGTTTTATATCAAAGTCAAAGTCAAAACATTTATTTCAATTAGACCATTTACAGGCACTTTTGAATTGTCAAAGAGTCGGTCAGTTAGTCCGAAAGTTGAAGCTAGTTGCTCGTTCCAAAACGGAGGTAGGCCTCTATGGAGAAGAACGAGCAATATCGTGATACCATGCCGCGTAAACTTTATTAATTAAGAGTTATTTTAGGTGTTAGTTTAAAAACAGTTCCCTATACAAGTAGGTCTCTATACCAATATTATGAATGCAAGAGTGAATTAATTAATTAATAATTAATTAATTACACTTGCACGGCTAAACTACTGAACCAATTTTGATGAAATTTGGTGCAGACTAAGCTTGAATACCAAGAAAGTACATAGACTATTTTTTCACGACTTCATCTGTATGCGTGATAACCAACATTCATGCGGATGAGAAAAACAAGGTATAAAAAATCAATCTAATTTTACCAACCACCTTTCAGCCGCATGTTATAAAGGGCAGAGGCATTCCCACTTATAGCCTTCCGCCCATTTGCCGAAACCAAAATAAAGGCCGAATATTTTAGTCGGCGAGCCCATCTCTAAATGTTAGCTCCATTAAACGCAGCGCACACTCGCGACATTGTTTTAATTAAAAACGCTGCAACTAGTCGTAATGCGTGTCTGTGCATTAATAGCTTACAAAATAACCGGGCGAAGAAATTAATTTAAAAGAGGAATGTTTTTTCGGTTTTTTATTTTTACGGTTGGATTGATCTTGATATTTAACTCGTATGCACTAGAACATGTTTTTGTATGTTTCATTTAACAAGACACGTTCAAATCTGCCTAGCCTTTTCCCAACTATGTTGAGGTCGGCTTCCAGTCTAACCGGATGCAGCTTAATACCAGTATTTTACATGGAGCGACTGCCTTTCTGACCTCCACAATTGGGTAATACGATACCCCTTGGTAAGACTGGTTGTCAGACTTTCGGGTGTCTGAAGGCTCGTAACGACTGTCAAAGATTCACGTAAGACAGTCGGTGCCAACGGCTTAACGTGCTTTTCGATGTATGGAAGAGTCTTGATGGCAAGATACGGGATATTTTATGTGTAAAAAGACACTTTACGCAGCCAAGATTTATTATGTTCCGTACAAATCCAGACTCCGAGGCTGCTACTAAGAAATTCCTAAAGAAAAAACTTAATAACACTTTGCCCGACCTGGGAATCGAAACCAAGACCTCATGCTCAGCAGTCGCGCTTAGCAACCACTAGACCAACGAAGCAGTCACTGCATTAATGAAACACCCATCAATTTCCACACAAAGAATTTTGTCGAGCCCATCTGCTCACAATAGCGTGAACATATACTCCTATCCTGACTTAAGTGGTTCACACATTATGTGTGGTCACGAATCGATTAAAAAGTATGATTTAAAGTATAGACCATTAACATTTTAAATGATGTAAGGCATTGACGGCTACGTTGTGTTTGTTACTTTATAGCAGGGGTTGGCAACAGGTGGACCGCGGTCCAGTGGCGTACCTAACATGGGTGACACCCGGCGGGATTACTGTGGTGTCACCCCAAGAATAAAAACTTAAAATTAATGAACATCCGATAAATGTAAAGTACGAATTTCTTTTAATTGTTACAAACGTGTCTTTTATAATTAAAATATGATATTGTATTTTTTGTTGACTGTCGGGTGTCACCCACGGGCTGGTGGCACCGGGGTGGATCGCCAGCTATGCCCCCCCCCCCTAGCTACGACGAAGACTTGTTTAACCGTCCCGCGACCCCGGCAGAAAAATTCACCCCCTAACCCGAAACGGAGGTCTAAAGTTTGTATGGAGAAATCAATCTTGACGCGAGCGAAGTCGGGGCAGAAGCTAGTATCTAATAATAATAAGACATTTATTTCCATACGCGTAACTAAGGTGAAATTTTATTTCTGAGTCAAGGGAAAACAAAAGATATACAAAACAGGCGCCATCTTAAATCACAGTCTAAAAATAAAAACCAACTTTTTTTTTCTCTTGTCGCGAAAGCGCATTCTCTATAACGTCATTAGGGAATATTTTGCGCATACAGCCTTCTTGCTACTCTAATTATGGGCTAACAAACAATGTGCCTTCTGAGAAACGCAGGCGACTACACGTGCAAACACATGTATGTGAGCAAGATGTTATTTACGTTTATTTTTAGAAGAATAATGCGCTCTTTTTTAAAAAGAATGTTGAAAACAAAATGGAGTAAAAAAATTGTGTACGTGACTGTACTTTGTAATAAGATTAATTAATATTCATGTTGTACAGTTGTGTAGAAAAATGTTAAGGATTTTTTATTAACTGTGACAGTTAATTTTATTTTTTGTTTGATTTTACGTAAAATTTATTTCTGGTTTTCGTTTCGTGACGTTACATGTAGTACATAATTCATTTTCTTTTAATAACATCACGCCTGTAATCCCCGAAGGGTTAGGCATACGTGTACTCATTAGTACCTACAACCACATTTCGCCAGTTATGTTCAAGTCCCATGTAATAGGGGGCGAGAATATCGCCATCTGCTTCTGAGAAACTCCTAATGGGAAAACCAAATAACACTTTGCCCGACCTGGGAAACGAACCCAAGACCTCATGTTCGTTAGCGCTTTGCGATCACTAGACCAACAAGGCAAGCAAAAAAGAAAATAATATACAGTGTGTAGGAAAATCAAAAAACAAACTTGAACATAAAAAATAAATTTAAAAAATCTCTCCAAATGATAACTGTCAGTGCAAAATAATATCAAAGCAAAATGTTTTTTTTTATTCAACAGGAACAAACACTGAATTTCCCAAAAGAATAAAATGTTATGTTTTTTTTTATGAACTCTCTTTGTATTGTTTTTCATAATATTTTAAGAGAATATTTTATTAAAATATAATGTGAATGAATCGCTTTGTACTCAAAGTCTTTGAATAATATTAAAGTCTTTATTATTAACTGGCATCAGCCTGCGACTTTGCTTCGTGGTTTTTCTTTTTCATCGGCGTTAAGTTACGTCTTTGATTACCTGCTCTATTTCCGTGGGTTGTGGCTATCAAGAACAAATTATTTTTTAAATCCAAATGATACTTTCAGATATTAGCGCATTTAAACAAACAAACAAAAACTCTTAAGCTTTATAATATTACTAAGTATAGATTTAAAAAATAAATAGTATCTTAATATTAGGTAGGATTTTAGCATTGTTTACTTATTGAAAAGAGTGCCGTGGAGTCTCTAGCTCGCTCTTCTCCATAGAGGCCTACCGATATTTAGGAACGAGCTATAACTAGCTTCAACTTTCAGACTAACTGACCAACTCCTTGATAATTCAAAAGTGCCTGTAAATAGTTTGACTTTGACTTTCCCTGGAATAATAAATAAATAAATAATAATACCTTAGGACAACCAACACAATTGCTATCTGATCCCAAACTAGGCAGAGCCTGTACTATGGTAACCAGACAACTGATAAATATACTTATATATTTCTAAATACATACATATTAAAGATAAATTACACCCAGACACAGAACAAATCATCGTGCTCATCACACAAAGATTTATCCTGGGTGGGAATCGAACCCACGACCTCCGTCCTAGCACTCAGGGTCACTAACTACTAGACCAACAGGCCAGTCAAAGTAACAAAAGGTACCTACATTTTTTAAGCTAGCAATACTAGCAATTTTTATGAATTAATTCCATTAGCAGTCAGATTGGAAAAATGATTTACATTATAGTCGGATTCAATTGAAATAGTATAGGCTATATAACATCACGCTACATCCCACGGGAGCGGAGCAGTAACCAAATACGTAACTAAATGAAAAAAACTACAAAGTCGCAGGAAGCAATAAATAAAGAAAACCTATTCCGCAAAACTATATTAAGCATAACACAAGCTTTTCCAGAATACTGCTGTTCGTATACAATTTGCATCGGTCGCCGGCACCATCAAAGCTTGAGATACGCAGTAAATAACAAGATAACGATCTACTCGCTGCTTACAGGGCGACACTCCATGTCTATGGTACCTTACTAACCTATTTAGTAACTTAGTTTACTTGAATATAACTTGATTATGTCTTTTAAGCTGTGTGCGGAACGGTGCATTATTTACAGATATTTTTTTTACGCTTGAAAAGTCTTTCTAATTTTGTTTCTCCATACAAACTTTGTACCCTCTGTTTTATCCACTTAGGGGGTGAATTTTGGAAAATCCTTTCTTAATGCATGCCTTTATCATAATAACTGTCTGCGAGCCAAATTTTAGCGCAATCCGTTCAGTAGTTTGAGCTGTGTTGATCGATCAGTCAGTCAGTAACGGTTGCCTTTTATCCCATAGAGATTAAATTGTGTAACATCATTATAGAACAGCCTTTCCACAAAGTGGGCGATAATGCCCCCGTGTGGGCGCTGCAGGCCTAAAGGGGGGCGGCAAGAGACTCAGAAAAAAAAATGTGGTTTTGTTTAGAGGCTTGGGGAGTGATTTGTAATTTCATCTACTAGGTGGTTTTTAATTAGGTGAAAAAAATGGGGACGCTAGAAAATAATTTATTCTCAAAGTGGGCAGTAGACAAAATAAGTTTGGGAACCCTTGTTATAGAAAGGGAAAAGGTGCCATGTTGATCTATCAACCTTCCTCTTGAATCACTCTATCTATTGATGAAAACCGCATTAAAATCCGTTGCGTAGTTTTAAATTTAGAAACGAAAACACGGCGGGAAGCGACTTTGTCTTATACTGTAGAGAAGCGACTATTATTAATTGCAAATATAAAATAATTAGTATTAAAATAAAACCCACAAAACCATAAAATTATCATCAATAGATGATAAATACTATAAACCAAGATCTGATGAAAAAAACCGGTTCAATAAAAAAATACAACCTGTATTTTTCTATCATTTACATCTTTGCCAGTAAATGATAACATTACCAAGCTCAAACATTACCTATCTCTTGTATTTTATTAAACTATTATTACTCAATTACCATATTACCAGTCTATATGTGAATCGAATATGTTCTCTATAAAAATATTTATTCAACCGCGTTAAAAGCGTTTTTACGGCAATTCGTACCATCTTTCAAGTCCTTATTTTTCGAAATTAACTTAACATAACATCACGCCTGTAATCCACAAGGGTTAGGCAGAGGTGCACCTATAAGCACACACACATTTCGCCAGTTATGTTTAAGTCCCATGTAATGGGGGCGAGTCTATTGCCATCGACCGGGTAGAAAATCTAGACTCCGAGGCTGCTACTGAGAAATTCCTGATAGAAAAGCCCAATAACACTTTGCCCGACCTGGGAATCTAACCTCATGCTCAGCAGTCGCGCTTTGCGATCACTAGACCAATGAGGCAGTCACTAGACCAATGAGGAAAAATTAATGAACCGATTTTAATGAAACTATAAGCAGGATATCATAGGTCTAAAAAGTTATTAGACAAAATTTTCCCAACACTTTGAATTTCTCCTGTGTCTCGAGTGCGTTTAAAAGCATAAAAATTCATATAAATAAATAACCTGACCCGGAACAACTATCGGTAGGCCATATAAATGTTTGTTCTATCCGGGAATCTGACCCGCGACACGCAGCACTGCAGACAACCATTCAGCTTCTGCGCCAACCGTGTCTCAGATTGATTGAATTAGATTAAACCACTCAGTAAACTCAACTACGCAAGTATAATATCAAAACGTAATAACAAAAAAACGGTCAAGTACGTGTTGAACTCGCACACGAAGGGTTCCGTACCACCATACAATATTTAAAACAACATACAAAAATAATTTTATAATGGTAAAAAAGTAATTATTTTGTGACATAGACATACCTTATACACAGGTAGAGATAAACTACTATAACTTGACGCTCCCCTCCATATTACCACTTCAATGTGTTTATATGTAGTTGTAAGTAATCGTCTTCAGTAGCAGGCCGACAAATTTGTTTGTCAACTAATCATAAATAGCCGACCGCGCAAGACGACGCACCTGTCATTTTCATAGAGAATGTCAGTGCAGCGCCATACTAATAATAATGAGTAATTTTTGACGCCGCTAGTCGAGCAACAAATCGCTGATTTGTTTTTGTTTCGAGAGCCGTCTCAATACGCACACATCCGTTGTGAGTCTTTTTAATACAATTACAAACATTTTCAAACGTTTTGAACTGTGGAAGGGCGCGTCATTATACTGTAGTTTATCTCTAGTTAGAAACCACAGAACGCCATCTGCTACGATTCTTACATACTCCTTTCGCCTCATCCTCGTTATACAAGCACGCCGGTTACGAGTACTCCGCACTTGACCTTTCTGAAGAAACTCACCAACAAGGTCAGTGTAGGTCTTCCTAGGGCGACCTCTCCCTGCGTTGCGACTGATACACTGAACTACAGTGTAACTTCACTGATATGTGTGAATCAAGCTTTAGGGTCTCGTTTTTGCCGACTGATGTACAGAACCCTAATAATTGGTTGACGAAGAAAATTACATTATTAACCTGTTCCGACTCCATACACTGACAACCTACCATTATATATGCACAATTGATGTATGAAACAGAACGTCACCGCTTTGAACAATAGTTAACTTAAGGGACACTTAAAACTGTTGTTTGGACAGACGGAGACAGGTAAATTACGTAGATTAAAAAAGAAATGCAGGACATGGGGACTTAATTGAAATGTTACCTGTCTGTTATTCTCATAAAAACGTTCCGCGAGGATCGTAGGTGATTGACAGACAATGGACAGCTCCGACGGAAGAAACATGAGCGATTTTCCTTTTGCAAATCTTTTTTAGGGTTGCGTACAATAAATAAATAAAATAAAATAAATAAAATGCTTTTATTTCAGACAGAAAGTCCATTTGGTTAGTACTACACAAAACTTAGAAACTAGTGTTAGTACTTACATCTAAAGGTCATCATAAAGGTGCCGAAATAAACCGTTACTTATTTTTTCTCGTCACAGGACTATATCTTTGACGTGTTTGTCTGTCTATCTATGGCATTGGAGCGCCTAAACAAATGGATCAATATTGATTCAGTTTTTTTTCTAACTGTAATACCCTCATGAGATTTCTATACAACAAATCGTGTTTCTTTTTCTATATATTGTTGAATATTGTACGGTAAGGAATCCTTCGAGTGCGATTACGACTCGCACTGTGCCGGTTTTTTAACTCCTGAGCAGTACCTATGAGAATGAACTAGTAACATAAACCATTGTAATAACCAGACCATTGTAATAACTTTTAGCAACGTTCGCAATCTAATATCAGAGTAAATCTGTCAAAAATGCCTCTAATTTACATTCTTTTTGACATAGATTGTCGTCAAAATGGCATTGCGGATAGATTTTGACATTTTTAATTAAACGTCAAAGCATTTATTTCAATTAGCCCAATAAATGACACACTTATGAACGTCATTTACAAAAGAGAAAAAAAAAACTGATTATGGTAATATTAAATGTACATGACTGCCTCGTTGGTCTAGTGGTCGCAAGCCCGACTGCTGTGCATGAGGTCTTGGGTTCGATTCCCAGGTCGGGCAAAGTGTTATTGGGTTTTTCCATCAGGAATTTCTCAGTAGCAGCCTCGGAGTCTGGATTTGTGCCCGGTTGATGGCAATAGGCTCGCCCCCTATTACATGGGACTAAAAACATAACTGGCGAGATGTGGGTGTACTAATGGGTACACCTCTGCCTAACCCTTCGGGGATTACAGGCGTGATGTTATGTTATGTTGTTAAATGTACAATATTTGCAGATTCAATAAAAAAAAAGAAACAATCAGACTAAAAACAAAATACTAGTTGCCAATTTGAAAAGGTAGTTTCGTATAGAAAAGAATGGGCAGGAAACTCCAAATTAGTAGAATATTTTTTATTATTTAACATTCTCCCAAATTCTGTCCACTCCTCATTCTAACAATGTGATCCCTAAAACTAGTAAACCTACAACACTGTACGCGACACCGCGACGCGGGAAAAAAGTAAAATTGACACCGGTTTAAAAATAGAACGCGTTCCCGCCGCCCGTTGTTTTTTTTCCAGCGACAATAATATTTTCTCCGGAGCCTGGCCTTTTTACATTGTTACTTTGAAAAAAGAACGTTAATGTTCGGTGTCTTTGCACGTCATGAAAGCATCGCAAATTGTTGAGCCTCAAGTTATTATAAGTATGAAGACTTTTTAACTTTTATTTCTTTAATGGCTGGTCTTAAATTCACAAGTGTTACACGTTTTAAACCGTGTGTAATCCTAGCTTTGTTAAGAACTCGTTTAACGCACCTGTGCGCGCCATTTTTAGATACGACATCTTGAATTTGTTGATGCGTTTTGTTGTATTTGTTGAATGTACGATTTTTTTTTTATTATTTACTTAAAGTCTGGTAATTTCACTTACAGTTAATATGTATTTACTTAGTTTTGTTATTATTTATCAATACAAAAGAAATAAAGGAAGGAGAAATAAAAAATAAATAAAATTGAAGTGTCACTTTCTAATGCCATAATATCAGCTTTTTACTAAATGCATAATGACTGTTTACACGGTAATTATACCAAAACAAAACATTTATTCACAGTAAAGTATAAAAATAAAATCTAGGTACCTCTAAGGATAAAATTCTTCAGCCAAATTATATAAAACACAACCGTTTTAACATTTATTTTGACAGCTAAATAATATTCATTGCTATAATCTAGTTGCAAAGAATTATGAAAAAAGTATTTTTTTAAAGCTATTTAAGTAATACCACAGTCTAGAAAAGACAATTAGCTTCCAGTCTTACCGGTTGCTTTTATTTATTTTTTGTCTATGCCTTTCCCGCGGTTTCATTTTGTATAATGAGACAAAAAAGAGTTAGTTCAAAATGGAGGTTTTAACATTTTTTGTACTCCGTGGCTTGCTGAGCCATTTCCAACCTTATTTTACTTAAATTACCTAATTGGTAACTAGGTATGAGATAAAGTTTAAAGACAAATCATCAATCTCATCTCAGCGACAATCGATGTAAACAATGCAATAATGACAATCAATGTCAGACTGCTTCGTTGGTCTAGTGGTCGCAAAGCGCGTCTGCTAAGCGTGAGGCTTTGGGTACGACTCCCAGGTCGGGCAGTATTATTGAGTGTTTCCATCAGGAATTTCTCAGTAACAGCGTCGGAGTCTGGATTCGTGCCTGGTTGATGGCTATAGGCTCGCCCCCTATTACACGGGACTTAAACATAACAGACGAAATGTGGGTATACTAATGGGTACACCTCTGCCTAACCCTTCAGGGATTACAGGCGTGTTGTTATGTGTTATTTTATTGAATATTAGAATAGATAAGCTGGTAGCTGTTCTGTCTTACCCTAATACAGTTTCTTGTTGATATAATTAAAATAACAACACAATAACAATGTTTATTCAAACAAAAAACAACAACAAGCAACATATTATTTTCTGTCATTTTGATAAATCACTACACTATACGTCACTCATTGTTAATAACTTTCTCAGCCAATTAATACAAAGAGGTTCCATACCATCTAGATAGTAATCGGGGTCGTAGGCAGATCGTGTGAAACCGATATCAATCTATTGGCAGAGTTTTATTATCTGTGGCATGATGGCGGCCTGTCAAGATGTAATTATGGCGGGCTTATTTTTTCGTTTAATTATTGTATAGGCTTTCTTTTGTGTTTTCAAGATGTTTTATTGCTGTGAATGGAAAATCAGGTTGTATTAACGCTATAAAATACGTTTTATGATAGATTTTCTTGATATTATGTTCAGTGTATATAATAAATTCAGTAATTAAACGGACATAAAATGTCTGTACTGTATTGTGACTTAATTTACGTGCCATTTTCATGCACTCGCATAGGATGTAAGGCTTTTATGGTGTAATAATAACAAACCTATTATTGTCTCACTGCGAGCTAAAAGCCTCTTCTCATACAGAGAAGGCACGAGGATTGATGACTCTTGCACAATGCGGATATGCAATGTCACACTTATTTTATTTACTAGATTCTGCCCGCGACTTCGTCCGCGTCAAAGTAAATATATTTTCTCACGGGAATCATACATTTTTCATGGGATAAAAAGAAGCTTTGCTATTCCAGACTATAATATATCTCTGTTCCAAATTTCATTATGCTGAGCATCGGCCGTTTCGCGCGGTAGTGGCGCATATTACCGTTCAGGACACTTAATTTTTATTTTCTATTGTAACATAGCATAACATCACGCCTGAAATCCCCGAAGGGTTAGGCAGAGGTGTACCCATTCGTACACCCACATTTCGCCAGTTATGTTTTTAGTCCCATGTTTTTTAGTAATAGGGGCGAGCCTATTGCCGTCAACCGGGCACAAATCCAGACTCCGAGGCTGCTACTGAGAAATTCCTGATGGAAAAACCCAATAACACTGCCCGACCTGGGAATCGAACCCAAGACCTGAGACCCAAGACTGCCTCGTTGGTCTAGTGGTCGCAAGCGCGACTGCTGTGCATTTTCTATTATGTATTTAGTTTTTTAGATTTAGTACCACCTTATCTTGTTTCGGGCTGCTAAAATATTGTTTTGTATTGTGCGTCACTTTCACGTGAATAAAAAGTTTTTCTTTCTTTCTTTCTCTTTCTTTTTTTCGCCCAAATCCGTTCGGTAACGTGTTTGACTGCCTCGTTGTGTAGAGGTTACAAAACGCGACTGCTGAGCATAGGGTCTTGGGTTCGATTCTCAGGTCAGGGAATTTCTCAGTGGCAGCCTCGGAGTCTGTATTTGTGCCAAGTTGATGGCAATAGGCCCGCCCCCTATTGCATGGGACTTAAATACTGTCGAAATGTGGGTGTACTAATAGGTACACCTCTGCCTACCTCTTCGGGGATTACAGGCGTGATGTTATGTTTGAGTCTGAATGAGTAAAACCTCACGTTATTAGGTACAGGAACTCATTCTTTCTTTCCCATACTAACGCGTATAATAACATAAACCTCACTGATTCACCACGATAAGTCGTGGGATTTTTTCTAAATTACAGTATTAAAATCTAATCTAGTTTTAAGATGCTATCTGAACCTTCATCTTAATAATTGTGTGAAAATATTTGTATGGGAACATGATTTGGTTGAGATAGTGTCGTAGGCAGGTAGATAACATAACATAACATCACGCCTGTAATCCCCGAAGGGTTAGGCAGAGGTGTACCCATTAGTACACCCACATTTCGCCAGTTATGTTTTTAGTCCCATGTAATAGGGGGCGAGCCTATTGCCATCAACCGGGCACAAATTCAGACTCCGAGGCTGCTACTGAGAAATTCCTGATGGAAAAACCCAATAACACTTTGCCCGACCTGGGAATCGAACCCAAGACCTCATGCTCAGCAGTCGCACTTGCGACCACTAGACCAACGAGGCAGTCAGATAGATAGGGGCAGGTAGATAGGGGTTAAATTGTTGGTTTTCTATACTGCGTTCCAAAACAGGAATGAAGGAGGGATACAGGATTAAGTCGTGATGGCCCATTGGTTAAGGCACCCGCCTTTCATACATGAGGTTGTGGGTTCAAACCTGGGCAAGTACCAATGCGATTTTTCAATTCATATGTAGGTACTTTCTAAAGTTTATCTTGGACATCATTGACATCGGTGAAGGAAATCGTGAGGAAACCTGGACTTACTTGTTCCAATCAAACCAAGTTTGTGCCTTTGAGGCAGTTTAGAAACTCTGACACTAGGCCACACGACCACCTACCACCCTACTGCCCACAGGATAAAAGAAAGAAAGGGATAGCTGACGTGGCTCAAAAGGTTGCTCAACTTAATTGGGACTGGGCAGGACTCTGCCACATGTCGGACAAACGGTGGACCCAAATAGAACAATACTGGTGCCCTGACACAGTGATTCGGAGTCGCGGCAGGCCACGAAGGAGATGGCGGGATGAACTGGATGGATTTCTACAAAACTGCAGGGATGTGGCACTGAAACGGGAAGGATGGAAGGAGAACAAGGGGGCTTTTGTCCAGAAGTGGGACAGAATATGCTAACAATAACAAAAGGGAAAGTTAACATTGGTGTCGATTCCCTTGTTCATAAACTAGACTAAATTTAGAGAATTGACATCTCTTACTAACATACCGCGAAAGGAAAGGACGGTGACATTCCGTGACATTAAAGAACTAACTTAGCGATGTCAAATTAGTTTTGCCTTGAACTTTTCCGTATTTTTAATCCATGCGTTTTAAGATGTCAACTATAAATGTATGGATGTGTCAGATTGACTAAATTTGACAGTTCTTATTTACATTAGTCTCTTTCTTGTTTTATTGGACAGAAAAAGATGGAAATAGTCTAATTTTAGTTGGTGACCAAGAGAATCGGCTCCAATTAGCCCCAGTTTGTGCGGTTGGATCGTTGCACAAGTTACAAATATTTGTTCAGGATCTGACTGTTTGTGTATGTGAGTTTTATATGTTTGTAAACGCACCCATGACACTGGAGAATTTGCTTATAACATTATTAGTAGACATTTCTAGTGTAACATTAATTTTTGAAAAAAAAAACAATTGAAATTACTTTTTTAAAATTTGCAAAGCGTACGACCTCCGTGAGCCCCAAAGACGTGAATACGCGCGCGTTCCTTAATTAAATAAATACAAATGTTAAAAGTTGAATAGTTTTGTTTGTCGAAAAGGGTAAAGAAACTAAATTAAATTAAAATTGATTGTATGTTATTTTTATTACTAAATCTCCATTTATTTTTTAGTTTTAAATTACGTTTTTTTGAGCAAGTTGTTAGTTATCATGGGTATAAGTTTCGGATACTAAATACGTCACCCTATCTAAATATATAAAAGCGAAACGTCTCTACGCACTCACTCACTAACTCATCACGAAATATCTTTAACCCCTTGACGTATAAAGATGAAATTTAGCAGGATGGTAGTTTATAGTTAGTAGACATCCGCGAAACAAGGATTTTTTTTTTAATTCACCCCCAAGAGGATAAAACGGAGTTCCAAACTTTTTATAAAAAATCTAAGGAAAAACGTACGAGTACACTAAGTTACTCGACTATAAAAAGTAACTCGATGATAAAAAGTAGTCGCTAACTTGAGTAGGTTTATTATCAAGTAAAGCCTAGGCTAGCCAAGTCTAGGTCTAGCTAGTACTTTCACATGGCAGTGGGTCATCAATCACACACGACCGACGTGTACAATCACTAAGTCCTGTACCAGATAACTGGCCCTAGGTCATAGGGTCAGATAAGGCAGAGTACACACTAGCGACTTTCTAAATATTCCACCACTTAAAAATGTCTTTAAACTTTTGACGAAGTTGTTCAAGAACAATGATGAATATTAAATAAAAACTTTTTTTACAAAAAAAAATGGCTTTTTAAAATTATTCTTTGCCTGTAAAAAATACAAAACGGCAAAGTTTTTTTTCTTTTGATTATGTTACTGGCATGATAAAGTAGTTTAAAAAAGTTCATTCTAAATTCAAATACTTAGGCGCGCTTTTAAAATGAGGGTTCTTACTTACTACAGACTATAAATGAGAAAATTTGGATCGATGTTTGTAACTCAATCACACCACAGCGGCTGAATGAGAGAGATAGATTATAGTCTGAATTAGCAGATAGGCTTTTTACCCCGGAAAAATGTACTGTTTCCCAAGGATAATTATATCAACTTCGCACGGTCAGAAGCAGTAAAACATAATATTGTAGAATATTTTTTTGAAACCGTAATAAGTAGGTAGACATTTAAAAACTGTCTACATAACATTTTATTAATCAAATAGTATTGTATATTTAATTCTTAAACATAACTGGCGAAATGTGGGTGTACTAATGGTTACACCTCTACCTAACCCTTCGGGGATTACAGGCGTGATGTTGTTGTCTTGTTTATTTGGGACAACTAGATCCACCGATTAGACGATAACATAGGTAACACAAAATATTACTTAATGATAGTATTAAGCTTCCTGAAATTAATAAATCAAACATAACAACATAACATAACATCACGCCTGTAATCCCCGAAGGGTTAGGCAGAGGTGTACTCATTAGTACACCCACATTTCGCCAGTTGTATTTAAGTCCCATGTAATAGGGGGCGAGCCTATTGCCAACAACCGGGCACAAATCTAGACTCCGAGGCTGCTACTGAGAAATTCCTGATGGAAAAACCCAATAACACTTTGCCCGACCTGGGAATCGAACCCAAAACCTCATGCACAGAAGTCGCGCTTGCGACCGCTAGACCAACGATGCAGTTATAAATAAAACATAATTTAAAATGTCTTTACATTAATAAGTCAGTTTTATCCAAGCAATTAAAGCAGAGGTCACACTCCACTCGCCCCGCAGTCGACCGCGTGAAGCAAGCCTAATCTTCTAAGATATTAAGGCACCCACGACTAGCCGGGGGGCTTAATTTGAAAGCATAACACTCAGACATATCCACCGTATGTTACTAGTCGGACACAGAATGGCTCTGTCTTCAATTATAATGATGCAAATATAATTTAAGGCGATGACAAGACCTTAATACTCCAAATTGGTTTATTTTAAATATATTGTTTTTGGGACTGCCTCGTTGGTCTAGTGGTCGCAAAGCGTGACTGCTGAATATGAGGTTTTGGGTTCGATTCCCAGGTCGGGCAAAGTGTTATTGGGTTTTTCCACCAGGAATTTCTCAGTAGCAGCCTTGGAGTCTGGATTTGTTCCCGGTTGATGGCAATAGGCTCGCCCCCTATTACATGGGACTTAAACATAACTAGCGAATGTGGGTGAACTGTAATGGCCTAATTTAAATAAATGACTTTGACTTTGACTAATGGGTACACCTCTACCTAACCCTTCGAAGATTACTGGCGTGATGTTATGTTAACTTGGTCGATTTTGTTTTTTGGTTTCTCATCTTATTTTTTGTCTAAATCGATAATAACCTCATAATTTATGTACTATTTATGTATTTATGTGCTATATTTGTGTATTTATGTTTTTGTGTTTATGTACTTGTGTACGTTTAAACTAGTTTAGATATTTGTTTTTAATGATTTCAAAATTTCATATTTGATTATTTCCTCATGTACAATTTTTTGCACCTGCTTTGTTATCTCTTCACCACCTTTGGTTGACTGTTAGAGAATGCCTAAGGCATTAAGTCCGCCTTTGTACTTTATTTGTTGCATGAAGTTGAAATAAATAAATAAATTTGTAATTAATTAAAACGTTGTGTCATAGTATATCTTTCTCTTTCTTTTAGTGTTTCTTTCTCTTTATTTTCTATGCAAACTAATAATGACAGCGCTTTAACTGTTGTCAGCGTCTTAAAGGAAACATGGAAACTACTCAACACTGTATGTAGTTTAAGGATGTTTCATGTTCCCTTGATCTTCGACAAAGGTCGTTAAACATATTAAGAATGAATGAATGTTTGTAACTTTCTTATAAAATCACTACTACACGGATTTTGAAAAATCCTTACATACCTAAAAAACATTTTTTGGAAAAAAGCTTTAATTTAAAATTATTACAATATTGAGTATTGGACATTGTATTGTCATCAGAACTAAAGGTGTATGCAAAATTTCAGCTCAATCGGATACCAACAAATGGTCGGAAAATGGTACCGCCTACTGCAGCCCTGCAACGCAAAGGGCATTAGGAAGAACAGTCTGACACTACTTTCCGCCCAGAGCGGAAGAAATCATTTGTCAATTTCATAAACATAACATGACGCCTGTGATCCCTGAAGGGTTAGACAGCGGACGTGTACCTACACCCACATTTCGCCAGTTATGATTTTAGTCCCATGTAATAGTGGGCGAGCCTATTGCCATCAATTGGGCACTAATCCAGACTCCGAGACTGCTACTAAGAAATCCAATAACACTTTGCCGGATCTGAGAATCGAACCCAAGACTTCATGCTCAGCAGTGGCAATTTGCGTTTACTAGACCAACGAGGCAGTTAATTTCCCAGCCATAAGAAAAAAAGTTACCTACAGAACCAACGCGAGCAAAGCCATGTGCAGCAGCTAGTCCTTGCATACCTAAACAAGCACTAAATACCTCTTTATTTCTTACATAAACTCACACAAACACTTAACAAACAAGAAATTATATTTTCCACGCCATTTTACTGACTTACTAACCAGCCACCACTGGGCAGTGATTCACAGCAATTTCCCCTGGCCCCTAGGTCAGGGCAGGTAATCAGCAAAGCACTGGCACCGTTTGTATGTCTGTATGTTACCTACATACGTAACTACTAACTATAAAGTATTCAAGTACTGTAATTGTAGGGATGTGTCGTGATTAGTTTTTTGAGTTTTAGACGATAGATTTTAGTTTATTTTAGTCGATTTTAGTTGATTGTCTCGTTGCTCTAGTGGTTGTATACAACGACTGCTGAGCATGAGGTTTTCAGTTCGATAGTCATGTCGGGCAAAGTGTGGGTTTTTCTATAAGGAATTTGTCAATAGCAGCCTTGGAGTCTGGATTTGTGCCCGGTTGATGGCAATGGGCTCGCCTCCTATTACATGGGATTTAAACATAACTGGCGAAATGTGGGTGTAGGTATACCGCTGCCTAACCCTTCGGGGATCACAGGCGTCATGTTATGTTTCATATTTTTCTAATTACATAATAATCATCATCATATCATAACATCACGCCTGTAATCCCCTAAGGGTTAGGCAGAGGTGTACCCATTAGTACACCTCTGTCATTGTGTCATTTCGCCAGTTATGTTTTTAGTCCCATGTAATATGGACAAAAAAATATTTTTTAACTATTTCAAACTAGATTCTTACCTCGACTTCGTCCACATGGAAGTCAAGTATACAAAACATAGCCTATGATACTTAACAAGTGAAATATTTGGTATTTTCAGGCCAGTACTCCCAGAGATTAACACTTAAAAACAAACAAACAAAAACAAAAAGCAATACACTGCATCTTTTCTATAATAAAAATAAAACTATTCGATACAATATTCAATACGCTAACCGATTCTTATTACAGATACGCTACGACCAAGAAAATATTCACAATCGATTTACAAAATCGACAACACCCACATCCCTAGAGTTTAATGACTAGCCATTACCGACACCTGTTTAGCTGCAAACCTAGATATGAACCTGTTACTGAACTTATTGACCAGTTACTTATTAGATAGGACACTTCAAATAGTATTTAGTATACTATAATAATATAATACAATACTTACATCCTAATCCTAACTAATATTATAAATGCGAAAGTAAGTTTGTTTGTTTGTTTGTTACCATTTTACGCCTAAGCCACAGAACCGATCATCCAAATTTTGCATATACGTTGATAGATGTACAGGAACTAACATAGGGTACCTTTAATCCCGAAAGAAACTACTGTTTCCGAGGGAAATCACAATAACGTTCTTATGATCATAGATGGCGCCACGTGTCGCTTCGAATCATGATTTTAACTAAATAATTGAAATGAAAAATTACTCATGTCCTAATAAGTAATTTTTTCCGCGACTTCGTCTGTGTCCGCGATAACCGAAATTTACGCGGACGAAGTCGCGGGCAAAAGCTAGTTTAGAATGAAAGAAAGTCAGTGAGTGTTTTTGAATGTAAGTCTTGTGTTATTATGATGTCATTTTCATAATTATCGACTGACTTGACTGCCTCGTTGGTCTAGTGGTCGCAAAGCAAGACTGCTGAGCATGAGCTCTTGGGTTCGATTCACAGGTCATATGAAACACGCAGGCAGATTAGGTATAAACGCAGTTTTAAAGAGTTAGTGCTCGACACAATGGTGCCGATTCCCTTGGTCACAAACTAAACTAAAATTAGACTATTTCCATCTTTTTCTGTCCAATAAAACAAGAAAGAGACTAATGTAAATAAGAGCTGTCAAATTTTGTCAATCTGACACATCCATACAGTTATAGTTGACATCTTAAAACGTATGGATTAACAAGCAACTATAATTAAAAAAATAAAAAAACACGACTGCCAAAATTGCACATATTTGTACTTTGTTTACTCGGTAGTTTTTGTTACGACGTTTTTTATTTACAGTGTTATATATTTTTTAAATCTACTTGTCAAATTCTAGACGATAAACATAGACACGGCCAGATTAATTTAAAAAAAAATTGAGGCTGGTATTAATTTAAGTTTTAAAGAGACCACACAGGATTATTTTTATTTTTAACTAGCCTATGTTACTCGGAACGATACAAGGATTGTAACGATACCCCATACATCTAAATCGGTTCAGGCGTTCAAAAGTTATGGTGGAATAAAGAACATCACATACATACATACATACATTAACCCTGAACACATAACACTCCTTTTTTTGGGGCAGTCGTGTAAAAATACGGAGAAGTTCAAGGCAAAACTAATTTGACACCTCTAACTTAGTTCTTTAATGTCACCGTCCTTTCCTTTCGCTGTATGTCAGTAAAAGATGTCAATTCTCTAAATTTAGTCTAGTTTGTGAACAAGGGAATCTGCATTTAAGAGTTAGCCAAGTGCTCTACTACACACCGTCGTTGTGGTGTGATCATGGTACGTGTGAAACAAGCTTTAGATACAATAAAACTTTGAACTCCATAACATTTCACAGCAATTATCTCGAGTTAAGAATAGTTACGAGTCGTTTAAGTTAGATTTAACCCGCAGTGGTACGTGAGCACTTAGTATTTAGGTAATAATCCTAACCAGTTCAAGTTTTTTATGTTACTTTTAATAATTTTACGACTTTTGAGGTTGTGAGCTTGCCCTTACTGCGCACGTGCCCTTGGCTGTGTCCTTTTGACTTTTTTATTATCACTAGCGACCCGCTCCGGCTTCATACGGGTGCAATGTAGATACATAGACCTTTCTCGTGAATCACTCTATCTATTTAAAAAATACTGTATAGTTTTAATATCTAAGCATACATAGGGGTAGACAGCGGAAAGCGATTTATTTTTACCCGACTGCGCGACGCAAAGGATGCCCATTCAAATTTTAGGGGCCTCGACTGTGAGTCGTTCTGTTCTGCATTAGAATTTATGATTTGCTTTATGTGTAGTTATTTAGTATTACTTAACAGAATTCTTAACTACTGGGCTTGTTTCTTTCTTTTTAGTTTTTATTTATGTTAATTTTTTCACCAATTTTTTAAAATTAGTTTTTACGCTGTCGTGTTTTTTGTTTTTCATTATTTATTTTTTTATATTCTATAATGATTCACTAGCTTCTGCTCGCAACTTTGGTCGCGTCAAAATTGTCATACCTAGTATCCCACGGAAACTGAATTTTTTTGGATAAAAGGAAACCTACATATGAGCTATTCTATACTATAATCAGTGATACCGTGGCCCCGGAACGTAAAGGGCAACAGAAGGAACAGGGTGTTTTTTTAGTCAGTAAAAGTCTGACAGTCCCTTCCGCCCCACCCAGGGCGGAAGGAGTCATTTCATTTGTTTTTAACTTTGACAGGCTCAGTGCCTCCGTGCACTGGCCACGGCATTATGCTGAGCGTAAGTCCTTTCGCGCGGTAGTGGCGCATATTTATTTACAATTCAACAAACTCTTTCATACGAATGTGAGTACACACATTAAAATGGTTATATGGCGGGGAGCGTCAAGTTATAGTAGTTTATCTCTAAGTTTCTTCTTCTTTTCGTGTGGGCAGTAAGGTCTTACGACCCCACACACCCTAGTGTCAGAGTTTCTAAACCGCCTCAAGGGCCTCTGACATGGTTTGAGTGGAATACGAAGTCCAGGTTTCCTCACAATGTTTTCCTTCACCGAGGCCAGTGATGTCCAAGATAAACTTTAGAAAGTACATAAGAATTGAAAAATTCACATTGGTACTTGCCCGGATTTGAAACCACAACCTGATGCATGAGAGGCGGTCTCCTTAACCACGACACACGTAAAGTCTAAGTGTCTAAATGAACAGAAATATAAAAAATAACATAGTAACAAAAGGCTGCCTCGTTGGTCTAGTGGTCGCAAGCGCGACTGCTGTGCATGAAGTCTTGGGTTCGATTCCCAGGTCGGGAAAAGTGTTATTGAGTTTTTCGATCAGGAATTTCTCAGTGACAGCCTTGGAGTATGGATTTGTGCCCGGTTGATGGCAATAGGCTCGCCCCCTATTACATGGGACTAAAAACATAACTGGCGAAATGTGGGTGTACTAACGGGTACACCTCTGCCTAACCCTTCGGGGATTACAGGCGTGATGTTATGTTATATGTATGTATATTATATATTTATAATTGTATAAATTTTGTAGAAAATGCCGAAAACCGTAAAAATCTGAAATCGCCAATCCGCCTTGAGCAAGCACGGTGATCAATACTCGTGCTCTCTGTATGAGAAGAGGCCTTTGCCCTGAAATAGGACAATAATAGACTGCTATTATAAGTGGGTGTAAGTGACGTAGTCAGAGAACTTAATTAAGAGGAAACTGGGGCAGAGAGACGTTAGAAAATTAGGTATTAGAAGAAACTATCGCTGTCACCTTCAGACACACGGCGTGCGAGAAGGACAACGGAAGACCTGACTAAATAGCTTTAGTAAAAAGTCATGATTCGGGGTTTGGCACTCACCTATTTTCTTCTCTAATATGGAATCAATATAAAAGACATTTCATAAACTGAATAAGAAAGATGTGTCCCTATGTTTTACTTTTTTCAATCCTATTTTCGTATTTGTATACTAGGCCTCTGTTGACAGCGGTATAATGAGTTTTGAGCATTTTATGTGGATTTATTCATTTATTTAAACCTTAGCAACGAAAGTACAGGCGGACTTAATGCCTCAGGCATTCTCTAACAGTCGACCAAAGGTGGTGAACTTGTACTTTTTTGTTGCATAAAGTTTAAATAAATAAATAAAATAGGCGAGAGTGTTTGTATGGAGACAAGACCACCCGCGTTTCCTCCTAAAAGCACTTTCCTTAGCCTGGGGTAATGATTTATACACAGGAAAATTGAAAGCGCCGCAAGGCAACCTTTGCCAAAATAGCATCAACATTTAATTGATGGCTTTATATTATTCCTTGGTTGTAAAAATCATCAAATGACTCCTTCCGACCTGGGAGGGGCGGAAGAGACTGTCAGACTTTTACTGACCAAAAAACCCACCCTGTTCCTTCTATTGCCCTTTACGTTCCGGGGCCACGGTATCCTGTTAAGACGTCCCGAAACCTATTATTCCTTAGACCGATTTCTGTCACCGTGGCTATTCTTAATGAAGACTACCCAACACAAGCAGAAACCACAGAACGCCACCTGTAACGATCCTTACATACTCCTTTCGCCTCATCTACGTTCATACATCTCGTCGTACAAGCACGCCACACGTACTATCCAAGTATTTAATAAATATGTCAATAATTCTTAACATCACGCCTGTAATCCCCGACGGGTTAGGCAGTGGTGTACCCATCAGTACACCCACATTTCGCCAGTTATGTTTTAGTCCAATGTTATAGGGATTGAGTCTGTTGCTATCTAAAGGGCACAAATCCAGACTCCAAGGCTGCTACAGAGAAATTCCTGATGGAAAAATCCAGTGTCAAAAATTTATATTCATTAAATAACAAATTAAAATACAGCGTCATTTCGTAAAATTAAAACAATTAAATTATAATTATGCATAAAATAAAAATATGCTATACAGACTAGCAGTATATGTATATTATAGTCTACAAGTGTGTGCGCAAACACAGGTGCACTCCCTCTTCCCTCACTCTCATAGTGCGATGGGACGGCAATCCGACACGACCGGGGAGAGATCAGGCGCAGGACCAACAGCTTTACATACTTTCCGGGGCACGAGGGTGTCACACTAACATCCAAACTCCGGGCTGCTACTGAGAAAAACCTAATGGAAAATCTCAATAACACTTTTTGCACCTGGGAATCGAACTCAGGACCTTAGCAGTTAAAATAACCTTATCTATTAATTGGCAATTGGCATTATAATTGACAGAAAAACAAAGCAATTATGTATACCCACATAAATGTCATAATAACTTATGGTACTTCGTGAATGTGGCGATCGTAAAAGGATGACGCTAGTGATGTGCCATGTTGTCGACAGTTATCGATAAAAAAATATATTATAATATTTTTATTTATCACCTTGTACTTACAAACACAGTGCGCAGTGACAAAAGAATTCTTCAATTAAAGTCGACTACATAATATTGTTTTAACCAATTTTTTTGTTTTTAATAATTATTTTTGTGTGCACATAGTCTGTGTATAAATATATTTATATTGTACTAACTTTTGCCTGCGACTTTGTCAGCGCAAAAATAAAATAAAATATAGCCTATGTTACTCGCAGATAATGTTGCTTTTGAATGGTGAAAGAATTTTTAAAATCGGTCCAGTAGTTTTTGAGTTAATCCATTACAAACAAACAAACAAAAATACCGCAGCCTCGGAGTCTGGATTTGTGCCCGGTTGATGGCAATAGGCTCGCCCCCTATTACATGGGACTAAAAACATAACTGGCGAAATGTGGGTGTACTACTAATGGGTACACCTCTGCCTAACCCTTCGGGGATTACAGGCGTGATGTTGTTATGTTATGTCAAACAAAAATACAAGTTTTTCCTCTTTATAATATTATTAGTGTAGATTCCAGATAAATAAACTATACATTATATACAATAATTAACCTATACACAAAAGCTATCAATAATAATAACTAAAATTATACAGTTTAAGTGGTCTGTGTCAATGACATAAATATATAATAAATCACGAAGAGAGATTTTAACAGTACAACACAACTGTCCCTTCATTCATGAACCACCTGATACATAACTTCTAGTGTTATATGCATGGATTATTCACCAATTCATCTCCGTATACCTTTGGGAAATCACGTCTTTAGTTTTCCCTTGGGAAATCACAGTTTACGGGCTGTCCACACTGTCTGGTTTTAAAGACCTAGCCGATTTACGACACGACAAATTAAGTCCTTCTGAAAGTAAACAAACTTTCCTATACAATTGTAAACTGAAAGCCACAGGGTGCCGGCGGGACCCTATGACTAAGATACTTGATAAAATGTTTAATGTTTAATTTGATTTTAATTTTTTATGACAAAAAAAAACTCCTAAAACACTCCTTTCACTTCCCTCCGTGTTGTGCCTCCTCTTACGAGTTCCTGAGAAAGCCATCTAAGGCGTCCAGCAATTTTCTCCTTAAATTTTTTCACTGCTTCACGGGGTATCAGACCTGAGTTAATTTCAGCTTGATACCTCCACGCTTTTCCTTTTAATAAGGGTTCCGTTTTTGCCGACTGATACGGAACCCTAAAAAAAAGGGTTCCGCGCAAAGAAATCCCCTTGACAACTAACTTCAGGCGGACTAAATCGCGACCTTAATAATTTAGTATGATACCCTATTCAAGCATATAACCGTTTTGGTTTCTCTTCTGTTAGTATTTATTGAATAAATCAATTGTAATAATATTTAACATAAAAACATAGAAATATTAATAAAAATTGCGAAATAATATCGAACTATCGATATTTTCCCATCACTAGCGCTTAAGTGCCGCTACGGCTGAACCTTTTTTCTACTCCCATAAACTACGTTTTATACAATTTATACAAATATTATAATTTACAACTGCGCAAGGATTAAATGGTAATGTGTCGATCAATACGCTACTGGGTTATTCAATGTTAGCCGTCGTTTTACGATCGCAAGGGATAATGTGTTTATCTGGGTGTCCCCCTACGGTTTCTCAGACAGAAGTTTCGTAGAATTTCGTTTCGCAGAAAATGTTTCATAGAATATTCGGTTCTCGTATTTTATTTCAGAATATTATGTTGACTGCCTCTTGGATCTAGTGGCGTTCTTCTTCTACTTCATTATCTTGTGGACAGTAAGGTCTTACGACCCACACATCCTAGTGTCAGAGTTTCTAAACCGCCTAAAGGGCTTCTGACATGGTTAGAGAGGGACAGTAATAGGCTGGTGTAAGTCCAGGTTTCCTCACGATGTTTTTCTTTCACCGATGTCAGTGATGGTCAGTCGTAATCGACGTGCTTGTATGACGAGATGTATGTACGTGGACGAGGTGAAAGGAGTAACGATCGTAGCATACTGCGTTCTGTGGTTTCTGCCTACCCTCATGGGAAAAAGGCGTGAGTTTATGTATGCGTGTAAAAGCCCTATAAATTATTCACAAATTCCCCATTTCGATGCAAATGTGTACCCCATTAAAAAACTTGCAACATTATGATGAAAATAAATTATCATTAGCCCACTGGGATCAGGTCTAGACCTGTTTGTAGACCACATATGGTCAGGTGAGGCGGTCACCTGCATACGTGGCCTAGATGTTACTTGTCCGGGTAGATAGTGGTTCCGCTCAAGCTTAGATGAAGAAAAAAAGCTTTTTTACAAAAATGGATGACCGCCTTCGCTTTTTATTTTTCACTATTTAGTGCTTGTGTGTTAGTGTTTGAAATCCTTACATAAAGCCCTTTCAAACAATACCCCATACGATATTAATTTTGGGAAGTGGTAGCCCCTCCTACCACTAACTAACATCAAGCCTGTAATCCCCGAAGGGTTAGGCAGAGGTGTACCCATTAGTACACCCACATTTCGCCAGTTATGTTTATAGTCCCATGTAATAGGGGGCGAGCCTATTGCCATCAACCGGGCACAAATCCAGACTCCGATGCTGCTAATGAGTAATTCCTGATGGAAAAACTTAATAACACTTTGCCTGACCTGGGAATTGAACCCAAGACCTCGTGCACAGCAGTCGCTTTTGCGACCACTAGACCAATGAGGCAGTCAAAAAAAAACAAAAATCCCGATTATTTTAATATTCCACCCCTAAATTCACCACACTGCACCTGGTAATAATTTTTTGATGTATAAAAGTGTCCTTTCAAATGAAAGTGATCTCATTTCAGTTCTCGGTAACCCGGACAAAGATACTAGACGTAGTGTGTGTCCATTAACAGATCACGAGGCAAAGCAAGCCTTTTGTAATGTATGTCGAGGCCTGATTCTGTGAGACGCATGATAAACAACACCTAAGCGACCAGTCGGTATTTGTTAAGAAATTTTTAACTTCAAAATCTTAAGTACAAAACTATTTTAATTAAACTAACAATGACTGACATAACACATATGCGCGGTGAAAGGAATATCGTGGGAAACTTTTACCTTGGATTAAGTTCATGGTTCTAAATATCCCCCCCCCCTCCTCAAAGGAGTGAAAATTATAGTGGGTTATTTAAAAAAAGAACTGCTGTACCATACGAAAGCAACGAAATTTTTTTAGCCTACAATTTTTTTTATCGCTAAAGGGTCTTCAACAGAGGTTCCCAAACAATTTTTTCTCGTAGATCACTTTCAAAATTAACCTGGTTTCAGTTGATATTCATACCTTTGCAAAATGTTTCCCAAAAAATCTGAAAATTAAAAATGTTCAAGCTCCAAAATGTTTTTTTAAATTCTCAATACCACAATTTTTATTACGATATTTTTTTTTGTTTTTTCTCCCTTAATTTATTGACATAACATCATAACAACTCGCCTGTAATCCCCGAAGGGTTAGGCAGAGGTGTACCCATTAGTACACCCACATTTCGCCAGTTATGTTTTTAGTCCCATGTAATAGGGGGCGAGCCTTTTGCCTATTCCTGATAAAAAAAAAAACAATAATACTTTGCCCGACCTGGGAATCAAACCCAAGACCTCATGCTCAGCAGTCGCGCTTTGCGACAACTAGACTAACGAGGCTATCTAATTACATAACCTATAAAGCCTTCTTTTATAATACAAACGCAAATAAATATAACACAACGCAAAAACACCACCTTATTAATACGAAATAAATTAAAACAGTCATAAAAATAGGTCGCTGCTCGGTAATGTAGTCGTCGGTCGTGCGCACACGCATCACATCCGGCGGCGTGCAAAAGCGCCATCTGACGTGACTTGAATAAACTATTCCGTCTGGCTGTGACGTAACGAAGTTTTGATGTGACCGCTGTGGAGTTTTGCGAATGCGTTCGGGCAATATCCGTATTATAAATTACTAATATTATAAAGGACGGGCCTGTTGGTCTAGTGGTTAGCGGCCCTGACTGCTAAGCCGGAGGTCGTGGGTTCGATTCCCACCCAGGACAAACTTTGTGTGATGAGCATGATTGTTAGTTCTGTGTCTGGCTGTGATTTATCTATAATATGTATGTATTTATAAATTATATAAGTATGTATATCAGTTGTCTGGTTACCATAACACAAGCTCTGCTTAGCTTGGGATCAGATAACCGTGTGGGAGTTGTCCCAAGATATTTATTTTTTATTTAAATGCCAAAGTAACTCTGATGTTCATCTGTCATGCTTTCACGACTAAACAACTGAACCGATTACCACGAAATTTGGTACAGGGTAAGTCCCCAAAAACCGACATTTATGACGACGAAGTCACGGGCGAAAGCTTGTAATAAAGCTGAGAGTTTTTTTGTTTGTTTAAACAACTCAAATCTCTGTAAATAAAAGTCATTGACGTAACTGAACGCACTTGAAACCGCGGGGTGTAGCTAATTTATTAATAATACATGAAATCCACAGTCTTTTGATAATTTACCTCATCTGTTTCCAACAAACTTTTCTAAAATAAAATTTTATGCAGCGCAGGAGTGACTTTTACATATGCTGTGGAAGTCCACCATAATGGTTTTAGCCAGTAAGAAAAGAGCATAACCTTTCCAAAAACGGAATTGACCTCTAAAAGATTGCCGACTAACCTTTGCAATGCATTTTGTAATTGAGAATACAAGTACTGAAAACCTATTATGGGACTTCTAACTAAAGGCCCAGCCTCACTGAAGCGGACCACTTTCTTTGTTTCTTTCTCCTTTTCTTTCTTTCAGCCACTGCAGAAGTATTTTGCCCGCGTTTGTGTGGACCCTTCCATATTGCAGTAACAAAATTCTGATCCAGCCTGTCTCCTTAGCTCGCCGTCCGATCAAGGACCAAGCCCGGGTCGACGGCGCGTTCTGTTCGCGCGCGCCTCAAAGAGCTGTCAGCACAGGGACGGGGCCCCCAACGGGCCAACGCCTGCCGGGGTTGCGGGACGTCTTAACAGGATACCGTGGCCCCGGAACGTAAACGGCAACAGAAGGAACAGGGTGGTTTTTTAGTCAGTAAAAGTCTGACAGTCCCTTCCGCCCCACCAAAGGCGGAAGGAGTCATTTGAAGATTTTTACCACTTAAAAAAACAAAAAAAAAAAGCCTGTCCCCTTACTGTACTTCTCCAACGACGCAGTAAGAAGAGAACCGTACCCCACCCATAAATTGTAGTCGCTTAGTCAATAATAAGTCCTGACTGGAGGTCTTAATATTTTGATAGCATAGAAAAGTCCGGTTTAACAACCACCTGCTAAGATGAATCCTTCACAGTCCTGAAGAAGTGGAAGTGTGCAGGTCATGTCTGCAGACGGACAGACCGTCGTTGGAGCAGACACGTGTTAGAGTGTTACGTTTAGGCAAACGCAGTGTGGGACGCCCTGCTGCACGGTGGACCGACGATTTAAAGAAGGTGGCGGGCAGCGGATGGATTCGGGCTGCCCAAGACCGAGATGGTTGGCACTCTTTGGAGGCCTACGTTCAGTAGTGGAAGGTTATAACCTGATATGATGAACCTGCTAAGATAACCATGAAGACGCCAATTAAAGCCGCAGGTTGTCCTCTCCAGTATACCTGGGCCTTAAAAGCTTCTTTTTGAAGGAATAGGTATAATAGAATAAGAGAACAGTTAATTTATTCGGCCGCATAAGGCTAGGTCGCATGCGCCGCTCAGATTTACGGCCTGTGGCTCGCTCTCACATAAATACAGAGACGCGCCTTATCTGAGCGGCCGCCGGGTTAAACGTTAACTGTGAACGTGGTACGAGGTACAGGCGGGAGCGGGTTAAAAATTACCACCCCTTGGTTAAAATAAATATATATTTACCCAACTAACTTCTGTCTGACTTCACGGGACAACCGCGGTCCGTGGGGAAGTCAATATTACTTCAATTAAAAACATGAAAATGAGAATGAGTTCGTGTAGGATTGTCATCCCATCGGACTATGATGAGAGCGAGGGAAGTGTTTGCGAACACACTTGTGCACTATAATATCTTCTGCGTACTTGTCCAAGTCCAATGACATTGGCCGAAATTCGACCGAAAGAATACTAAAGTGTCAGGTCTAACGAACATAATTTTTTAAGTGGATTTTTGAGTCATACTACGCTGCTGTGACTGCCTCGTTGGTCTAGTGGTCGCAAGCGCGACTGCTGTTCATGAGGTCTTGGGTTCGATTCCCAGGTCGGGCAAAGTGAGAGTCTGGATTTGTGCCCGGTTGATGGCAATAGGCTCGCCCCCTATTACATGGGACTAAAAACATAACTGGCGAAATGTGGATGTACTAATGGGTACACCTCTGCTTAGCCCTTCGGGGATTACAGGCGTGATGTTATGTTATGTTACTACGCTGCATTCCTTTTAATATAAACAAAAGTCCTGTTTGTACCACACGGGGACGCCAAGTGAATTTTATCAATAGAAAGTTTTTTTTTTATTAGCCTGTTCTGTCCCATTACTGAGCAAAATATGCCAGCATAACACTGCTATCATACCATGCCATGCTTTCCCTTCTGTTTTAAGGGACTAATAGTAAAAAAAAGTTGGCAACATTAATCACATCTCAAAAAATTACGTTCATAAAGGCTCGCACTAAAACCGCTATCGCTTATAAATCGCACCAGCCAACAAGGAAACAATACTAGTGACCAGTCGGTTACCAGGAATGGCTGCAAACCTGACGGTCTACTACAACTGATGATGATAACAAGCTGGATTTGTACAAGATATGGAGTCTCTCCGAAATTAGGAGGAAGCTTATCGTCGTAATAGCCCAATGGTTGAAGCGTCCGCCTTTTGTGCTTGAGATTGCTGGTTCGATACTGGGCAAGTACTGACGTGACTTGTCCAATTCTTATGTGCTTTTTATGTTTATCTTGGACATCACTGACATCGGTGAAGGAAAATATCTTCTGATTAATATAATCGCCAATCTGCCTTGAGCAAGCGTGGTTATCGATGCTCATGTCTTTTCTTTATGATATGATGACAAAAAAAACCCGCTGTTCCATACATTATGATCGGGTTGTAAAGCATTTCTGCATGGAAAGCTGATTAAAAAAAAAACGATCAGTATTTATGAATGATAAAAAAATTATCTTTATATTAAAATGTGTAATTATTTTTGCAAAGTAAACAAAAATGAGTTTGATATGTAAAAAACCAAAATAAAAAACTGTGCATATCCATAGATACTACTGCGCATGTCGGAATAAAAACATATTTTAAAAACAAGTTTTAACATAACATAACATCACGCCTGTAATCCCCGAAGGGTTAAGCAGAGGTGTACCCATTAGTACACCCACATTTCGCCAGTTTAACACACATACGTGTACGTTGTGTGTGTTTTACGTGTTTCGTTAACATTTTTATTTAATCAAAATCTTCTATCAACTCCAAAACACCGATCCAATCGAAGCACAGCTTTCAATCTAATTATCACGTCTGTATATTTTCCACATAATCATAAAAGCTCAATGCTTTAAGACGCATTGTGTTCATTGTTAGCCAGACACAGCTGTGCACACGAATAACGACCCGTCAGCACACTAATAAAGGCGGTAAATGTTTCGCGAACCGTATAGTCTGGCTAACTTCCTGGAATATAAGTTTCACTGTCTAATGCTCAGCACAGAATGACAAAAAAAAACAAGTCTAATTTAAATTATTGTTATTTCTTATTTGTAATTTAATTTAAGTTTATTATGTAGTTACTAAACACAGTTTTTCTCAAATTTACTAACACAAAAAAAAATATGACCGCCTTCAAAAACTACAAAATAAAAAAAAATATTTTAGCTTGGAAGTCGGCGGCTTTGGTTTTGTTTCTTGTTATGTAGGTATTGCCACCGACTTCCAAGCTAAAATATTTTTTTTTATTTTGTAGTTTTTGAAGGCGGTCATATTTTTTTGTAAAAAAGCTTTTTATTTTTCACTTTTTAGTGCTTGTGTGTTAATGTTTGAAATCCTTACATAAAGCCCTTTCAACCAATACCTCACACGATTTATTAAATTTTGGAAAATGGTAGGAGGGGGGTTGACGTACCCCCTCCCCACTTCCTTCAGTCAGTCATCGACTACACGTATAAACAAAGCAATTTGTGTTGTTACGGCGGTTCTGCTGTGATTTTATAAGGAGTTCCGTTCCATATCTCCAAAGTTCATCATCAGATCATGACAATATTCCTATGGGACCTACTCGAAACTATACTCTTTCAAACAAAAAAAGAATCATCCAAATCGATTCATAATTGGCGGAGTAATCGTAGAATAAATATATATAAAAAAAAAAAAAAAAAAAAAACATACGCGTCGAATTGAGAACCTCCTCCTTTTTGAAGTCGGTTGAAAAGTCGTTGTTGCTTGATTAAATTTTATCATTATTTATTATTAATAATAATATCATAATTTTCATTAATTTAAAGGATAAAAAGAAATACCAAAACTTAACAAAAAAGGAAAATAGCACGATTGGCGCAGTAGCTGCTCTGCTGCGTGCCGCAGGTTCGATTCCCGCGTGGTTATTTGTATGACGTATAGGTAGAGTCAACAAAAAGAGATAGGTATGCAGGATCGTCAGATATAGTTAAAGTTTTCTTTGAAACCGATGGATGTTTTCAATTTAAATTTAAAATTAAAAACGTAGATAATAAACAGTTCATTAATTAAGTTTCAATAAATAAATAAATAAATAGCTTGGGACAACTCACACACGGCTATCTGATCCCAAGCTAAGCAGAGCTTGTGTTATGGTAACCAAACAACTGATATACATACTTATATAATTTATAAATACATACATATTATAGATAAATCACACCCAGACACAGAACTAACAATCATGCTCATCACACAAAGTTTGTCCTGGGTGGGAATCGAACCCACGACCTCCGGCTTAGCAGTCAGGGCCGCTAACCACTAGACCAACAGGCCCGTCCTTTATAATATTAGTAATTTATAATATGGATATTGCCCGAATGCATTCGCATTTCAATCGAAGACATCCATCGTTTTCTAAGAAATCTTCAACTATATCTGAAGACTTTCGATACCTATCTTTTTTGTTGACTGTACTTGTCCTGGGTCTAGTAATATGTATGTGTCAATTTCAATGGTTACACCTACGGTTCAGGAGAAATCAGTAGTATAAGTTTTTTTTTTTAAAGAATGGAAAAGAAAATTTACTTTGACTGCCTCGTTGGTCTAGTGGTTGGAAGCGCGACTGCTGTGCATGAGGTCTTGGGTTCGATTCCCAGGTCGGGCTAAGTGTTATTGGGTTTTTCCATCAGGAATTTCTCAGTAACAGCCTCGGAGTCTGGAATTGTGCCCGGTTGATGGCAATAGGCTCGCCCCCTATTACATGGGACTAAAAACATAACTGGCGAAATGTGGGTGTACTAATGGGTACACCTCTGCCTAACCCTTCGGGGATTACAGGCGTGATGTTATGTTATGTCAAAAGAAAATTTATACCTACCTATTACTTTTTGCGCTAAAACAGTCATAAATTATTAATAAAGTAGAAAATTGTTGGTTGAAAAATGGATACGGTCAAGGATCGTTTAAGAATGTTTATGATCCCTGACGCACCTACTGTTGGTACTTAGTATAGAGAAAAAACTTAATTGTAGGTCTACTAAGTACTTTCTAAGTTTATCTTGGACATCACTGACATCGGTGAAGGAAAACATCGTGAGGAAACCTGGAATTTTCTAAATCTAAATCCTAACTAATATTATAAATGTGAAAGTAAGTTTGTTTGTTTGTTTGTTACCTTATGACGCCTAAACTACTGAACCGATAACCCTAAAATTTTGCATATACGTAGTCAGGTGTACAGAAACAAACATAGGGTATTTTTTATTTCGAAAAAAAGCACTGTTCCCGAGAAAAATAACAATAACGTTCTTATGATGATAGATGGCGCCACATGTCTTTTGAAACTTATTCTGAACAGCTGATTTTTTATTGTTAGTTTTTGAAAAAAATGGTCCCAATCGTTTCAAGTTTCATGATCGAGTTTATGGCTTTCGGTTCCAGGACGACCTAAAAGTAACCGTGTATGTATGTATTTAGAAATATATAAGTATATTTATCAGTTGTCTGGTTACCATAGTACAGGCTCTGCCTAGTTTGGGATCAGATGGCGATGTGTTGGTTGTCCTAAGGTATTATTATTATTATTAACAATTCACAGTCGAACGCGGAAGTTTATAATGAACATGAAATGATTTGCAATTAAACATTTATGTTTGGACTTGAGGTAGCATTCTTTAGATAGTGTACTGTGACCATGACTTAGTAACGTCCCAGGAATTTGTTCTGAAAGTTAGTAGACCGTAAAGAAAAAAAATAGTTGGAAATTGTGAGAATTATCGTGTGAATCTACACTAATATTAAAAAAGAGAAAAAAATTGTATTTTTGTTTGTTTGTTTGTAATGGATAAGCTCAAAAACTACTGGACCGATTTTAAAAATTCTTTCAGCATTAGTAAGCTACATTATCTGCGAGTAACATAGGCTGTATTTTATTTTATTTTTGCACGGACGAACTCGCGGGCAAAACCTAGGTTTTTATATAACTGTGCGAGTCCAACCAGCACTTTGCCTGTTCTGTGTAATTTTTGTAGAAACTTGAAACAAAAAAAAAATACATAACATAACATCACGCCTGTAATCCCTGAAGGGTTAGGCAGAGGTGTACCCATTAGTACACCCACATTTCGCCAGTTATGTTTACGTCCCATCTAATAGGGGGCGAGCCTATTGCCATCAACCGGGCACAAATCCAGACTCCGAGGCTGCTACTGAGAAATTCCTGATGGAAAAACCCAATAACACTTTGCCCGACCTGGGGATCGAACCCAAGACCTCATGCTCAGCAGTCGCGCTTTGCGACCACTAGACCAACGAGGCAGTCACAAAAAAAAATGTCCCACTTATAAGCTTAACTAATGACCCTCTACTATCTAAATAATCCAACTAAGGACAAGTACCTCTTCCCCAGCAGGGGTCCACACGTCGCACAAAAACAGAGACAAAGTCGTTTCTATAAGTCTAAGTTGGTTACGGAAGCCCAAATGATTTGCAATGAATCGTTTGTTCGGCTCGTCCAATAGTTACATTCTTTAGTTAACTGCGGTGACCATGAGTTGCTAAGAGTCAGGATAATTGCGGGAAATATAAAATTAAATTTAACTTCGATTATCTTGTTGCGGGACGTCTTAACAGGATACCGTGGCCCCGGAACGTAAAGGGCTACAGAAGGAACAGGGTGGGTTTTTAGTCAGTATAAGTCTGACAGTCCCTTCCACCCCACCCAGGGCGGAAGGAGTCATTTGATGATTGTACCACCTAAAAAAAAAAAAAAAAAAACTTCGATTATCTTTGAATTTTTTATGACAGTCTCTGACAATTATAAGAAATACATGAAAATTTTGGCTTTGTTAGGTGTTTTTTATAAACTACTAGCTTTAGCCCGCGACTTCTTCCACGTAAATGTCGGTTATCGCTGACACAGACTTTTCGCGGAATAAAAAGTCCTGTCAGCTCAAACGAACGCCGTAACAAATTTCAACAAAATCAGTTCGGTGGTTTACTCGTAAAACCATAACAGACAGACAGACAAAATTACTTTCGCATTCATAATATTACTAAGTATACAGAATCAAGGCCGGCTGACAGTGAAATTCTATAAAAAAAATCTCCCTCGATGACTTTTGGTTATGCTAGATATTAACAGCGAAATCGCGGAATTAAAAGTAGCCTACGTCCTTTCTCGGGGTTCATACTAACCCCGTACCAAATTCCATCAAAATTGATCGCGTAATTTTTGAGCTAATTCGTTACAAACATACAAAAACCGCATTCCGCCGTTCGCCTTTGTAATTCTTTGTTGCATAAAGTTTAAATAAATAAAAATACATCTTTTCTCTTTTTTTTTTATTGTCAGTGTAGATTATACAGAAATATCCTTACTAACACTAAACCTAATGGTCCCTCCACACGGTCCATCGCGATGTCGGTTCGTCGCTCGTTCCGGGCGGCGGCGCTCGCGTGTGAACCAGCTTTATGTTATCTAAATAATGGACGTACATGTATAGATGCCCTTGGTTTGAGCGCAATGTGATTAGCTTCACGCTTTGTGGGTAAGCAGAGGCCTGGGTTAGGCTTTGTGTTGAGAAATTATGTAAGCAAAGAGGAAGACATGTTTAAAGTTAAGGCTGCGTCACATAAAACATTTGGCAAATGTTCCAACAACAATTATTCATACTTAAGTAAAAATCTGATGTTTTGACACTACAAAAAGACACTTCAATTATATTTCTCTCTAGTGGTCGCAAAGCGCGACTGCTGAGCATGAGGTCTTGGGTTCGATTCCGAGGTCGGGCAAAGTGTTATTGGGTTTTTTCATCAGGAATTTCTCAGTAGCGGCCTCGGAGTCTGGTTTTGTGCCCGGTTGATGGCAATAGGCTCGCCCCCTATTACATGGGACTAAAACATAACTGGCGAAATGTGGGTGTACTAATGGGTAAATGGATTTGTAATGAAAATCACTAAGTTACCTCATTGAAGAGTATTACTGTTTTTTAAATCTCATATTAGATTTTTTTCATACATATACAATTTTATGCACCTGCTTTGTTATCTCTTCACCACCTTTGGTTGACTGGTAGAGGATGCCTAAGGCATTAAGTCCGCCTTTGTACTTTTGTTGCATAAAGTTTAAATAAATAAATATGATATAACAGACAACCGATACTGACTAACTGACCCATCAGCACACAGCTCAAACTCAACGGATTGCGCTGCAAGGCACGCAGTTAGTTATTATTACGTAGGCAAACGCTAAAAAAGGATTTTCCTTACCCCCCTAAGGGGATGAAACGGTGGTCCAACATTTACACGAGCGAAGTAGCAAGCAAAATTTAGTTTGGTTATATTTTCGTGCATGATATAACATACGCAAGAGGTCAGCCGGTCTTATAACCAGTTAATGAGACGTCCACAGACCGGTTTCAATGGCTATCTATTTCGGGTTTCCAAATATCGATCTGGTATTTGTTTAGTCGCTGCAAATCATAAGCACGTCGTGTGACGTTTAAGTTCATTGGCATAAGGTTTAAATTGCATTGATTGTTGTGTTTTTGGGAAATGCGACAACTTAGTTTGCTGCGGTTGTTTAAAAAAGTATTGCACTAATCGGATTTAAATACCGAGTTTTAATTTTAAAATCTATAGTAAACTAGCAACAAGCCTCGGCGTCGCTCGGGTGCAATGTAGATACTAACTATACATATAAACCTTCCTCTAGAATAACTCTATCTATTGATGGAAACCACATTAAAATCCGTTGCGTAGTTTAAAAGATTTGAGCGTACAGACGGCGGGAAGCGACTTTGTTTTATACTATGCACTTCAACACGATCAAAATTAAACATTTGATCATTTTAGGGTTTGCTACCTTTTCATAAAAGGGACCCTCTTTTGAACCGTTATAATAGGGTACCTGAAGTTTTCACAGAGTGTGATACTATGACCACTAAAAGAACAAATAATAAAAATAAACTGCCTCGTTGGTCTAGTGGTCGCAAGCGCGACTGCTGTGCATGACGTCTTGGGTTCGATTCCCAGGTCAGGCAAAGTATTATTGGGTTTTTCCATCAGGAACTTCTCAGTAGCAGCCTCGGAGTCTGGATTTGTGCCCGGTTGATGGCAATAGGCTCACCCCCTATTACATGGGACTAAAAACATTACTAGCGAAATGTGGGTGTACTAATTGATACACCTCTGCCTAACCCTTCGGGGATTACAGGCGTGATGTTATGTTATGTTTAATAAAAATAAAATAAAGTAAAAAATTAAAGAGGTACCCATACAAAAAACAAGACCTTTTTGTATTTAGTTTTAATTCTATATGCAGCTTGTGGCTAAGCAATATCAGCTGCACGGGTCGAGCTACAATTGCCGGGGTCGGTCCGTGGATGGGTGACCATCTTAACACACCGAGACTACCCAGAAAAGGCAGTAATTCATCCTGGATCTTTGACAGTCGTTACGGGTCATCAGAAGCTCGAAAGCCTGATAACCAGTCTTTCCAAGGTCGTATGACTCAGTTACTGGGTTGTGTAGGTCAGATAGGCAGTCGCTCCATGTAATATAGTGGTGTTCAGCTGCATCCGGGTAGACTGGAAGCCGACCCTGATGAAGTTGGGAAAAGGCTAGGCAGATTAATTGTTAAATATTATACGGTATTATGTATCCCTGGCCAATATTTTAAGCAATCCTTCCATTTTGTACAGTTGACTCCTTCATGATCTAAGTATCTAACGACCTTCCCATGTACCCCAAATCAATTAAGGTTTTATTAAACTTTGATTTCTATTATTACAGGATCAGAATCGAAAGTAGAATGCACTCCGGAGGTGATGAAGGTGACCGTGCCAATGGATGGAGACAGGAGTGTCGCCTACTTGGAACAGCTCAAAGGTGAGTCTTCACGCTTCTACTCATCATTGAAGTGTAGGCAGAGGTGTATAAAATACGAAACACCCACATTTAGCCAAATATGTGTTAATCAAAGTCAAAGTCAGAGTCAAGGTCATAGTCAAGGTCAAGGTTAGAGTCAAAGTCAATTTTTTTATAATAATTAGACCATTAAAAAATTCTTAAAGGTAGGTAGTTTGGTATGGAAACAAAAAGAGGTTAGTTATTATGTGGTTGTTGTTATTGTTGATGATAACATCATAACTGATACTACAATTATATTTTAATGAATATGAATTACTTATTGGTGAGGTCCTTCAAAAAGGTCAGGTGCAGAGTACCCGTAACCGGCGTGTTTGTATGACGAGATGTATGAACGTAGATGAGGCTAAAGGAGTATATAAGGATCGTAGCAGGTGGCGCTCTGTAGTTTATGCCCCATGGGAAAAGGCGTGAGTTTATGTATGTATGTAAATAATGAACATAAGGGCACACTAATTTCTAGGTTTCTGGTTACTCAGTTTTCAGTCAAAAAACTTTCCTTTAAAATTATACACAACTCAAAATTAGAAAGACGGGAAACTAACTAACCACTAGCCCAGATAGGTATTAATGCCCTTATCTATTTATCTTCTATCATATCTATACAGTCATATAAAATGCTTTGTCCTGAATGACTGACTCACGGACCAACGCACAGCCTAAGTATATCATTGAAATTCATCCCCCAACGATATTAAAAAGGGGAAGAAAGTTATTTAATTTTTTTGTTAATTCTCATATTCTACGCGGACGAATTCGCGCACAGAAGCTAGTCTTATCTACAAAATGTCACCAAGTTTAATTACTCATTACATAACATAACATGACGCCTGAAATCCCCTAAGGCTTAGGCAGAGGTGTAGCTTTAGCACACCCACATTTCGCCAGTCTTTATGTTTCAAGTCCCATGTAAAAGAAGGCGAGCCTATTGCCATAAACCGGGTACAAATCCAGACTCTGAGAAATTCCTAAAAAAAAACCCAATAACACTTAACTCAATAACTCTCTAACCAAAATGCTAGACTACTTTTGTATAGGTCTCACTGTCAGTACGTTTCTCTGAAACTATCACCGCTCACGTCTCGAGTTAGTGAAAGTATCTCGTTCATGTAATAATTAGACAAAGAGGTCGCCATATTGTTACTATGAACGAGGAAACTGTGAGAACTTCGTGAATATATGAGAAGTTAGCTTGTTAGACGTAGAATGGGGTATAATATTGTGTTTATAAGTACCTAACTACATAGTTAATTATGGTTAATTACGTGCGTGTATGGTGTTAGGTTTAACCATTAATTTGTATGCGAATTTTAGCAAAGAGCGAATTTTAGTTAAAAAAAAATGGTCTGGTTGAAATGTCAGAATAACAGGATTTTTCCTAAATGTGCAATATTAAAATAACCACAGGCATCCCAAGGGGCAATGGTCAGGTGGAACGTATGAACCAGATTATTATTTCAGTCCTGGCTAAACTATGCATTGAGGAACCTACACACTGGTACAAGCACATTAGTGAACTACAGCGTGTCATCAATAATTCTTATCAGCGGTCCATCAACACTTCACCATTCAAGTTGTTAACTGAAGTTGAGCTGAACCTATAACAGAAAAACAATTTAAAAATAGTAGAATTATTAGAAGAAGAAAATAGAAGCAAGTTTGCTGAAAAAAGAGAAGAGCTCAGGAAGGAAGCAAAGTCCCAAATCTTAAAAATACAGAATGAAAATAGGAAATCGTTTAATAAAAATCGGAAAGAAGGCCAGATCTATAAAGTAGGAGAATTAGTTGCCATACAGCGAACACAGTTTGGTAATCATTTGAAATTAAAGGAGAAGTTTTTTGGTCCATATAGGGTCGTTAAAGAATTAGGGAAAGATAGGTATGAGGTGGGGAAGATAGATAATAGTAAAGAAGGCCCTAAGAAAACAACTACTGCGGTAGACTATATGAAAAGATGGTTCTGATTTAATAATATACCTTACCTTGTTTTTTTTTTATAATTATTAAGTAAACACTTACCATTGAAGACAGCTGACTTACCATTCTATTCTTGGAATAAACTGTGTTAAGTTAGAATAAAAAATAGTAGTATGTTTTAGTCACTTATTTTGCAATACTGTAAGATAATAACTGACTGTCTTTAGTAGTTTCTTTTGTTATTATATAATAGTTAGTAGCAGATTTTATACTGTACCAGGGTGAGCCAGTCTGAGGGCAGACTGGGGTGCAGAATGGCCGAACTGTAGGTTTAATCTGTATTGTTTCATTTTTTTTGTTTAAACGCGTCGCTTATGTTGAACGCAGTTAATGTAAGAAAGGGAGAGTGTGTGTGCGAGGGGGACAGAGAGAGAGTGGAGTAATTTAAGGAAAGACGTAAAGACGTGTGCGCTACTGCAATTTTCTGTGAAAAATATAATAAATGTATTTAAAGATATTGCAACTTTTGTATTTCGGTCACAATTCCTACATACATAACATCACGCCTAAAATCCCCGAAGGGTTAGGCAGAGGTGTACCCATTAGCACACCCACATGTCACCAGTTATGTTTAAGTCCCATGTAACAGGAGGCGAGGCTTTTGCCATCCACCGGGCACAAATCCAGACTCCAACAGACTGAGAAATTCCTGATGGAAAAACCCAAATAACACTTTGCCAGACTTGGAAACCGATCGCAAGATCCCATTCTCAGCAGTCGGGTTTTGCGACCACTAGACCAATGAGGCAGTAAGTCATATAATAAGACAAAAAGAATGTTTACAAGTCGACTGGCAATTCTCGAGATTGCCGCTTAAACAAACGAAAAAACTCTTCAGAATTTTTATATTAGTATAGATTCATTACTAAGCCCCCGACCTGTCTTCTTTCTCATTGGTCGCCTTAAGATCAATAAAACAATATTCTCAAAAAAACAATTAAACAGCTCTGAATAATAACCATTTTAAAATAAAGACGTCAGACGAAATGAAGCGGTACTGACGTCTCAATGCGCCTGCGCAGACGGCTAAATATATTATCGTGGCTGAATTTTGATGGCGGCTCACCCTGTGGGAACTTTAGGATGATTCCTTAACATGTTAGGGGGGAGGGAATACAATTGAGAAAGTATACAATTTCGAAATGTCTCATTTAAATCAATAAATAAAAAAAGATAATTGGAACTGCCTCGTTGGTCTAGTGGTCGCAAAGCGCGACTGCTGAGCTGGTCTTGGGTTCGATTCCTAGGTCAGACAAAGTGTTATTGGGATTTTTCATCAGGAATTTCTCAGTAGCAGCTTCGGAGTCTGTATTTGTGCCCGGTTGATGGCAATAGGCTCGCCCCCTATTACATGGGACTAAAAGATAACTGGCAAAATGTGGGTGTACCTACTAATGGGTACCTCTGCCTAACTCTTCGGGAATTACAGGCGTGATGTTATGTTTATAACTGGAAACCTCTATTACTATAGAAAACCTAAATTCGCTCGAATTTTACTGTATCACAATTGTTTGAAAATGTTCACAACAAACTTTATAGACCTATGTATCCTTCTAATGTGTAGAAGGTTTTATTAAAATCGGTACATTCATATCGAAAAATAAGGAGTTGTAAGTATGTATGAAATGTCGTACGGAGTAAACGCTTTTAAATATTTATTTTATTTATTTTATTTTATTTTGTTGGAATAACAAACTGCAGTAAATTACACCGTAGGCATACAATACAAAACTTACAATAAAAGTAACAAATGCACTACTCAAGACGTTATCCACAGATTACCATACAGAATAGCTAGCTGTTAGCAGAACAGATTAAAACGCACTTATTACTTATTAATTACTAGGGCTATGATCTCCTAAAATAGTTGTAATTTCTCCTTTAAATATTGCTTTGCTAAGAAACATAATATCAGTAGAGCCAAACTGTTTATTATAGGTGTACTGTATATTGCTATGAATTTGAATCTAAATGTCATCTACATATCCCTGATCCTCTGATTCCTGATCTACGATTGACAAAAGGTTTTATTTCTATTTTTATATGGCAGAGGTGAGTGGCAACGCCTGGACGGGTCGCCCTAGGAAGACCTACACTGACCTTATTGGTGAGGTCCTTAAGATAGGTCAGGTGCGGAGTACTCGTAACCGGCGTGCTTGTATGACGAGATGTATGAACGTAGATGAGGCGAAAGGAGTATGTAAGGATCGTAGCAGGTGGCGTTCTGTAGTTTCTGCCTACCCCCATGGGAAAAAGGCATGAGTTTATGTATGTATGTGTGTATATCCCTGAATAGATACACAAATTAGAGATAACTATTTTGTACATCCATACATGCACAAGCTCTGACGCTTGTCAAGTCTCATCTTTGGTGGAGCGTATTATACTGAGCGTCAGCTTTCGCGCGGTAGTAGCGCATATTTCTTTATTGGTTTTATTTTTTCATGATTTAATACCAGCTTGTTTTTATTTTTCTTTTGTGTTCAATTATTCTTTTATGTTATGTGCGTCATTTTCGCGTTAATAAATAGTCTTTCTTTCTTTCTTTTATACCCTTCGTTAACGATTCCGGGTCGTATTTAGCCAGTAATTTCTTAATAACACTGCTGGTGAGTTTTTCAAGCTAACTAATAATATCTTCATCCCACGATACAGTTCCCTATTCCAGTCACGGCCTGTTATAATTAAATCCAGTCCCCGGGCGCGCTCACGACTCTTACCAGTGTATGTAATTAATAATTAATCATGAGACAATTAAGGAAGGAAGAGCAGCGTTGTGATCAATGGGCGTACTTTGTGTGAATGAGAATTAGTGTTTGTTCTGCAGTGGGAATATCAAAGTCAGAGTCAAAGCCAAAGTGAAAGTCAAAACATTGATTTCAATTCAACCATTAAAAGGCTGTTTTGAACGTAACGAACTAATATACAGGATGTAAAAAGACACCACATAATCGCCAACTGAGAATGCATGGGAAACGACTTCTATTTTTAAAATGAGTAAAATCATTGTATATGCTAGTGCATACGGGTTGTTTGTTTAAAGTTTAATTATAATTTTTTATCTTGTTTTTATGTTGTCGTTGGACAATTTAGGTCTTTTAAGCAGGTAAATTGACTAGATTGTCTTAAAGAAGTAAAAATGTAAGCAAAAATTGGTGAAAGCTAAAAAATGGTAAAAGGTTCCTGTAGTTTCTTGTTCGTTCTTCTCCATAGAGACTTTAACTTTCTGACTATCTGACTGAACTTTGATTGAACTGGGAATCGAACCAAGGACCGCACTTGCGACCACGAGACCAAACGAGATAGTCGAACAACGATAACCCCTACGAGTCCCACGACATCCTCTAATAATGTTTATTTCGTATATTTTTCCAGAGTACAAGCCGTGCCAACCCGAGCTGATCGGCAACGTAGCCATGTTCGTGCTGGACCTGCAGGACCCTCACAAGTGTGCCGTGGTCAGGGTGCTGCAAACTGCATCTGTGAGTAGTTAACCTTTTCTATTGTGTGTGCAACAAATTCTATCATTTTTTCTCCAACAAGCTTTGTATATTGTATTTAGAATTGCTCATTCGAACACCGGAAAGTGGGTAACTTGTAAGATTTGATGCAGTTCCTATAGCTATTATTCGTCTCCATCATCAGACCAGCTTTGCGACATTATTATATTGCATTGCATGATAAGGAAAATTCTAGCTCAATCGAACATCAAGAAGTGGCCCTAACTAGTAAGATTTGGTTAGCCACAATAGCCACAGACGCCGGGACTGGTGAAAGTAAATAAAAAGCTTGTACAAATGGCCGATACATGTTCTTCAAAACCTCGCGATATTTTTTTTATTCTGGGCTATACCTAGAACGAGGCTATAGGTACCTGTATGTTCCCATATGTTTCGTGCGGGAATCGAACCCGAGACATGCAGTGCAGCAGCCAATTGCTCAGCCTTTGCGCTAGCCGTGTCGTCAAAGTGATGTTCTTTACCTAACCATAACCTAATTCTCTTTCCAGGGTAAACGCTCGTTCTACAGCAAGATTCTGATAGAGAACTCTTCGGGTGAAGTGGAGACGGTGCTAGCGCGCTGCGTGGTGGCCGGCAAGCTCCGCTCCCTCACCAGGAGAGACGTGCATCCCTTCCCGCTGGACTTCAATGAGCCTGAGTTAGTATCGACTTACCGACTACAGTTCCTTGTCATGATCGTGAACGCGCGCTGTCAGTTGGGATTGCTTTAGGATTGCCAACATTTTTGTTGCAGATTATAGTATTTTTCAGATAGGCTATGAAAAATAAAGTACTTTAAAAAATATGACTGAATCGTTGGTCTAGTGGTTGCAAGCGCGACTGCTGTGCTTGAGGTCTTGGGTTCGATTCCCAGGTCGGGCAAGGTGTTATTGGGTTTTTCCATCAGGAATTTCTCACTAGCAGCCTCGGAGTCTAGATTTGTGCCCGGCTGATGGCAATAGGCTCGCCCCCTATTACATGGGACTAAAAACATAACTGGCGAAATATGGGTGTACTAATGGGTACACCTCTGCCTAACCCTTCGGGGATTACAGGCGTGATGTTATGTTATGTTATGTTTAAAAAATATGGAATTTTATAGAAAAAGTAAAAATTTTACCAAAATATCTTGGTCTATTTTTTTCCATGATGTAATTCAAATATGTAATTACATTAATTACGTCATATTTATTCAATTTGCCAAAATAATGTGTTACACTACTATCTAGCAACCACAGTTCAATGTACATCCAAATCTTTAACTTAAAATTTTAAAATGAATCTGCACAAAATATTCAAAATCATTAAAATTGCATTTAAATCTAAAAAATCTTGGGTTGGTTTGTTTTGGCAAAAGTGAACCCAACTATTAACAGTTCTCCGGGGTTGCGGGACGTCTTAACAGGATACCGTGACCCCGGAACGTAAAGGGCAACAGAAGGAACAGGGTGGCTTTTTAGTCAGTAAAAGTCTGACAGTCCCTTCCACCCCACCCAGGGAGGAAGGAGTCATTTGATGATTTTTACCACTTAAAAAAAAAAAAAAAAAACTATTAACAGTTCTGTGACTCATCTTACACCACATTTGCTAAATAAATATTTTCTGTTTTCAGTGTGCTGAATATTACACGTTACGAGGAGGGAAAAGCACCTGAACCAGTATTAGGAGCCATAGTCAAGCAAAATGGAAAACAGTAAGTGGAAACAAGAAAAATATGTATTTTACTTGTAAATTAATGACTACACAGAGAGCAAACACATCTTAGGTTTTCAACTGCAACTTCAACAAAAAAAATCCTTGTATATTAGGCAACCGTTACTGTTTGACTGATTTTACACCACACAGCGCAAAACACTGAACGGATTGAGCTAAAAAGCAGGCAAATAACACTGGTCAACACTAGTCATGCCACACGAACTCTGATGGCTAATATTGTTTTTGCCACCTACACTCATTAATAAACAGCAATAGTTTTATTCCGATTGGCCTTAAATTTCTTGTGATGTGTTGATTCGTATAACCAGTACTCCGGCGATAAACGCAAACAAACGATCGCGAATAAATTGTCGTTAAATTAATTGTTTTCGTATGTATTAGTTTAAATTTAGTGATTTATAATTGCTGCAATTGTGTGAATATGCCGAGAAAGTAAAGTAAAAACGAACCTGACTCTTTCTGTTATATTTGTGGAGAATTAACTTTTAAAAAACAAAGACGAAATTTCACTAAAGTTGTGATGGAGTTTCCCTGTGGCTCATCAAGACAAATCTTGGGCTCCCCATATTTGTTGCATAACCTGCGTTAAGAATTTGAGTGATTGGAAGAAAGGGTCCCGTTCTATGCCGTTTGCTGTACCCATGATTTGGACCGAACCAAAAGATCATGTTTCGGACTGCTATTTTGTCTTACAGATATAAAAGGTATTAATTCTAAAAAAAAACACACTGAAATGAAATATTCACCTCTTGTAGAACCGTCTAAAGTTCTTCTTCCACCATAGCACATTAAATTAGGCCTAATTAAAAATTTTGTTAAGGCGATGGATCGCAATGGGAGCGGATTTTTGTATATAAAAGAAAAATTCCCTAAAATAAGTGACGCAAAGATAAAACAGGGTATTTTCGTTGGACCTCAAATTAGGGAGTTAATAAAAGATCCAGTATTTGAAGAAAAATTGAACGATCTAGAAAAACGAGCATGGATATCTTTTAAAAACGTTGTTACAATTTTTCTAGGTAACCGAGAGAGTGAGAAGTACAAAGAGTTTGTTAGCGAGTTGTTGTTGGCTTATCAAGCATCGGGTTGCAACATGTCACTCAAGATTCATTTCTTAGACTCACATCTGGATTTTTTTCCGAAGAATTTGGGAGCTGTGAGCGATGAGCACGGGGAGAGGTTCCATCAGGCCATTTCACAGATGGAAAAGCGCTATCAGGGCAAATGGAACCCAAGGATGTTGGCCGATTACTGTTGGACGTTAAAAAGGGACCATCCAGGAGCTAAATTTGCCTGAAAATCCTAAATTATAAATTCATAATAGAACTTTTTTTGTTTCGGACTGTCATTATTTGTTGAAATTTTTAAATTACGTTAATCAATAAAATTCTAGGCCAATAATTGTTTTTTAGTTACTTATTTTTACTAACAATCATCGATCAAAGTAAAAAATATGAGTGAAGTTCGTGTGGCACAACAAAGTTCAAATTTTGTTCCCCAGTGTAATTATTATACGTAGGCATGCGCTAAGACCAAGACCAATATAACACAATGAGACGATGAAAGATGAGAGACGGCGATGCGATGATGTTGAGATGTGATGTGCTATTGCATTAAGACCTTCCTTTAGGAAGAGTTTTGGCCGAAGGGTGTCTTGTATCGGCGATTCCGCGGAAGGCTACGCGACACCGCGCAGCGCGACACGACGCCGCCACTTCGTGTGCAGTAGTTTTTGTTTTTATAAATACGTATGATAGTCTATAAGGTATTTATATGTTATGGGTCTTTGTTACCTGAGTTAAATTAATTAATAAATAAATAAGAAAGTATTATATATAGTAATATATATAGTAAACTAACCTCTTAAGGAATCCGACATTTACTCAAAATCCCGGGAAAAAGCTAGTCTAAAATTCCAACATGGATTTCATAGACTTACTTTATTTTAATTGTCTAATAACTTTACTAAAATACATTAACAGATGGCGCTAGTAGTACCCAAAAAATGTAATATTAAAAAACTAATTTAAAAAAGACAAATATCCTAAAGAGTATGCACTCTTTCTGGCCTAAATATAATCTATTCATTTTGCAGAGTATCCGGCGAGATCTCAGTAACCCCAGGAACTCCTCTTACAATGGAGATCTTCCTGAATGAGAAGTCAGCTCCGATCTACGGTCTGTTGGTCAACTACATGCACGTCACCGACACTGGGAAGCAGCAGGAGACTATCATATTGAATGGGTAAGTTTATCTATCATATTTTCTCGGCAATATGTGGCTACGATTCATTAATTTCTATACTCACCTTCGTACTCGCTCTTACAAACATCCACTCACTTTACTCACCTAGAGGTTTACACTGTTCCGCTTTTGTATTTTGCATTTTAACTGAGGATACCGGTGTATTGAAATACAATGAATTTTGTGGCCGACTAAACTTGTAATAAAATGGTCATTATAAGGACCAAGCTGATGTCTGAAATACGAATATGTTTTTTATCTAGTTAAGACGATGTCTTTATTTAATTTAAAGAAATCGAAAATCTCTTTTTTGAGTTGTTAACATTTCCGTTACAATAAGGCCTAGGTATTTCTTAACTATTTTGAACATTTTAAATGCCTTATTTAGAAGCACAACGGGGGACAGAAATGCTGTGGACACCAATTTTTTTTATACCTACTTTCCAAACAAATACAGATATACTGTAATATATTCTGTATTAAGTTAACGAATCTCATGCGCCTCATCTTATAGACATTTTTCTTGTTCATTTCAGTTGCTCAGTAGACACGTACTTGTTCGACAACTTCGTAACCGCTGACGGTGACACCCTGACGGCGAAGTTCAAAGCGTTCAAGTTCCCTGACACGTCCTACGTTCAATTCAAGGGAACTGTCACCGTATGCCTCGACAAATGCCAGGGGGTGAGTATTGAGGATATTTGTTGGTGATGGAGGTGGTAGAGAGTGGATAAGAGTACTATTAAGAACGTGGTGAATTTGAAAGTGTAAAAAAATATTTAACAAAGTCAAAAATTACATGTTCCTCCAATCATTGTGGCAATTTTTTTACTCTGGACCCAATTTGGGAACCTTCTAGTTATAAAAATAATTAAAAGTCAAAAATTTAAATACTCCCACGATATCTATACTGTTGCATACATCCGTAAGCACAATCTTTTGAGTGCACACATTGCGCATTTATTTTTCACATCGTAAATAAAAGTTTCCCAGCAATTATTTTTGCTTAATGCATGTTAATCACCTGACTGCTATCATTCGTAAATTTTTGATAGTCGTTTTGTCAAAAGCCCAAAAGTCTGAAAACGTACTGAGTTGAGGAGGTCAGATAGGCAGTCGCCCCACGTAAAACACTGGTATTTAGCTGTTTGCAGTTACACTAGAAACCGACACCAATATAATTGAAAAAAAACGGCTAGCCAGGTGATGATTTCAACCCGACCGTACATATTATTAATTAACGTTTAATATTCATAGGTACAATGCAGCAATGGACAGACAGCATTCGGTAGGAAGCGTCGCTCAATCAGCACCAGCGCTGACTCCAACAAAGTGTACGAAGTATCGCTGACTACCTTCATCAAGGTCGAATATGAGGAGGGGCAGAAAGAGGCAGGTTTGTGGACCTTACATTCTTTCATTTTGACCTTAAATGGGTGTGGTAGTCGCAGTTTGTCAAATAGTGCAACGAAATTAATCTTAAGGGATGCCCAGTTGGTGCCAAATAAAACCCTGTTACTAAGACTCAGCTGTCTAAATAAAAATACAGTCAAAAATTCAAAGGGGATCTCGTACAAGAAACAAGTTTTTTTTTATGTAGCGTTAAATATTCTACTGTGGTACGGAACATGTGGCTATTTTGAGACTGACCGTTATTCCAGCATTGCTGAAATTTTGATAAAAAGCAGAGGAATATATTGTTAAAATCTTAGCGACAATCAAAGCCAAAAAATGTTGGTAAATTAGATACATTCACGGATTGAGACTGTGTTTAGATTGTGCGATCGTTCCTAAACGTTCGTAAAGTTGAGCCCTGGTATCAAGTACAAAAAACAGTTCACTTATGTATGCGAAAATTTCATGCATTTATAAAAAAAAGATACGATGACGTATGAGTAAAAAGCCGCTATCAGTGTCGTTTTAATTAATATTTATTACTGCGAAAGGGATTTGAGTGCGATATAATTCATGTTTTTTTGTATATTTGCGGTTTCTACGGTGACCTGACTTAAATAATATATAGCTTAATAAATTAAACATGATTTACGTGAATGTAATAAATAGGTACTACAGAAAAGTTGTATTTTTATGTGAATTTATCTTTTATACATATTATGTACTTTATTTACTTAAGTTGAACGATTTATATAATATCTACCATTCATGTGTAAAATACAAATGGATTGTATCTGGAATCTTCCCAATCGACTTCGTTTTTTTTTTCTATTTTTCGAATTAATTAGGTATAATGATTTTAGTTATGTTACGTTTTTTTATTTAAATCATTGGGCATATTGAATTACATGACGTAATTAATTTAACTATTAAGAAATTGTGGATGCCAGCATCGTTTTAGAATTATTTTTTCCAAAATGTATAACATCAAAATATTTTGTATTTTCAGAAGACGTACTAGCCCTTCTTAAGAACCTGAAAGTCGCAAACCAGCGTCTTGGAGACATGGACGGCACACCAGCAACCGTAGCAGAGCACACATCAAAAAACGTCTTAGTTTATGAGCAAGAAACTATTGTTGAAAGCAAAGCGAGCATTCTAACAAGCAGTATATTAGTTCTAATTAGTTTGCTTATTTTGTTCAAATAAAAAATAAATAAACATGGCAATAATAAAAAGAAAATTCTTTGAAGAACTTGGAAAGAAAATGAGCATAATAATTGTTGACTAGTAAAATTAAAAGAAAAAAAAATATGTCAGGTACTACTAGCGCCATTGACAGCGGTGACTTTTGGAATTATTTTGAATCCGTCCAGTCAAAATATCAAAAAAAAAATCTGTTTCTGAATTCCGTCCATTTTTTATTTAACTGTTGATTTTGCCAAATAAAAACTTAATAAATAAAGTGAATAATTATCATTTTTAAGTAAATACTTGCTCTAAACCATTCCGTAGACATCGAAGTTAGTTTAAAAATAAAGTGATTAAAATAACGTAAAAGCTAAGGACGTAATTAATTTAGTTTAGATTTTAATGATTTAATACCAGTGTAAAGGTAAGCGCACATTATTTTTAACAACCAACTTTTTATTACCACGTCTTATACCACATTAACTTAGCCTAAATTGTATGGCAAGTTAGGCTAAATTTTAGGCCAAGTTAGGCTTAAATGTTAGGCCAAGTTAGGCTAAATATTAAGCCAAGCTTGGCTAAATGTTATGCCAAATTATAAATACAACTCAGGCTTAATGTTTGCTTGCTTGGCCCGGCCAAGTTTGTCTTAATTTCATGCCAAGTTAGGCGCTAAATGTTTGGCCAAGTTAGGTTAGAACGTTAGGCCAAGTTAAGTAAACATTTTTTTTTGTTTTCCGGTAATGTGCGCTTTACCAAATCGTAATGCAGACGCATTAAGTCCACTAGTCTTATGATAACTGTTCCATAGATAGCATCGGTCCAATAATATTGTGAATATTAAACATAGTACACTTACAACTGTAAGAAAATTCTGCCTTTTTGAAGTTGTGACCTCTTTTGAATTTTCTGCTATTATAAAAAAAGAAACAAGTTCATAGATATTTTTTCTAAGTTCAAAATACTGCCAAGATATTACCTTTTTAAGACAGTTTTTTTTTAACGTAAATATTAAATGTGTTTGATTTAAAATCTGTGAAGAATGAATCGTATTTTTAAATGCCTATTTACACAAATCCATACTTACAAAGATTTTTTAAAAATCTCTTTCATCGGCCATATTTTTTTAACTAAATAGTTTTATATTTTTTGGTGCTTGCAATACTTACTTTCACTTTTTGTGATTTCAATTTTAATTTAGCTTTTTACGGACCCTTTTTACAAATAATTTATTACAATTTTAATTGGTTTTACTTCGGATAGTACTTAATTTGTGATTTTAAGTACTATTTGTGAGTTGCCTGATTGGGATCGAATCATTTATCATTAAATTAATAATATCACTTTTCATAGTTCTAATATTCCTAATCCATAAGAATTTTGACTTAAGACGAACTGCCAAGTCGTCAAGTGACAGTTGTATAGCCTACTTATGTTGGTGCTAGCATAAAAAAAATGGGTCATAATTAGAAAGAACATAATAATATGAAATAAAAATATAAGCGTACAAACGCCATAAGCCAAGTCAGATATATCTATAATTATCATATTTTTTTACTTAATTTAACTAACAACAGGGAAGGGATTTTTTTTTAATATTTTTTTTTTATTTCATTTGGTACTGTGGTTTCAAACAATAATATTTTTTTTAATATAAAACTAATATCAATAATTTGTAAAGAGGGTCCTTCGCCTAACTTTAAGTTTAGGAATTGATTACGAATTAAAAAAAAATAAAAAGAATATTTCGAAATTGTTTATGGTTTTAATTCAAGCTTACCTTACTAATCATACCCTCTTAATATCAATATGTGGGTAACTAACATTTCTGTCTACCCACAAACAAAAAAAAAACCTTAACTACCCACATTGAGATTTGTCAATTTTGACGGCGCATGTCTCCGGGACTCGTCAAGCTTCAGTGCGCGTACGTTTTCTGGTGGTAGCCACTGTTATTTCTGGCTGTCAGAAGTTGCAGTGTTTAAGAAAAGTGTAATGTGACACAGTTGGCGTAGTGGCTAAGCGATTGACTGATGTGCTGCGTACCGCGGTGTCGATGCTCGCAAGAAACAAATATTTGTATATCCTACAGATAGTTCTTCCGGGGCTGGCTGTTTTGTTTATGTGAGTTTATATGTTTGTAAACGTGCCCACAATACAGGAGAAATTCTTAGTGCAATAAACAGTAAATTTTCCGCACCAAAAATTAAAGTTTCCAGTGATAATTTTTGCTTAATGTTACTTAGTTTCATAGGCAGTACCTATGCACAGTTAAGGGCTATGTCTAGGCAGTAAGGTCTTACGACCCGACACACCCTAGTGTCAGAGTGTCTAAACCGCCTCAAATGGCCTCTGACATGTTTTGAGTGGAACAGTAAGTCCAGGTTTCCTCACGATGTTTATGCAATGTTTGTGTGTTGAGTTCTATGTGATATGTCTTTTTATATCCCGTAGACTATAGTGTAGTGTTCAGTGAAGTTCAGTGACATTTGTGATGGTGACCCAGGCGAAGCATGCGCGGGCTTCCTCTACTGCTGGACAGTGAGTACCTAACCTTGTTTTATTGTAAAGCTACATATTTAACCGAAGGTTTCATGACCAGTTGACTGCGGGAAAACACACACGTTGTGTTTCGACTAAAAACGCAAGTGCGGCGCACGCACACCGTATGTGTTTTTCGTCGGCGAACACGCGAACAGTGGTAGCTAGCCGCACTTGCGTTTGGCACAGCGAATGTTCGTCCGCAGTCAAAGGGTTAAGGGTCTTTGGTTACTGCAACAATCGCGTGAGACGGTAGCGTAGCTATCATATACAAAAATGTGTTTTTCCAATCTGAATGGTTATTTCAAAGATAAGCGCATTTGAAGAAACAAACAAAAAATCTCTTCGGCTTAATACATTATAATAGAATAGGTGATTTGGTTACAAGTTTTTACAAGCTTTTTTTTATCGAGTGAATTTAGTATAATGAGATTTTTTTTTCGTATTTTTGTTTGTAATAAATTCAAAAACTACTTGGCCGATTTTTAAAAGCTCCATTATCAGCGTGTAACATAGGCTATATTATTATTATTATTTTATTGAGATCCGCAAAAAAACACGCATACGATGACGCGGGAGGAGAGAGTTATCTATAATATAAAAATGAGTCGCTGAATGTGTTGGTAAGCGCAAAACTCGAGAACGGTTGGACCGATTTCCCTAATTCTTTTTTTTAAATATTCCTTGAAGTACGAGGATGGTTCTTACGGAGAGAAAAATTAAAAAAAAAAAAAAAATCCTGAAAAAGTCTAAAAACAACAATTTTCTATACTCCCATACAAAAGATTTGTGATAATACTTAAAAGTCAATTTGAACTGAGGCGATACGAAGTTCGCCGGGTCAGCTAGTAAGTAAATAAAATTCAAGTTAAGATTTCAGTCTTTTAATAGAACCGTTATCAATAAATGATCTAACAATATAGGTACATAGCAATTAAAGTAGTCTTATTTAAATCTAATAGTAAATGAAAATCACAACTATATTCATTTAATATTTTAGTTATTCGCATAATAATTCCATATTAAAAATAGTTAATAACAATCGGAAAAAATGTAAGTTTTTTTTTTTTTAACTAAGAAGTTTGTTTTACTTTGTTTTTTGAAAAGTAAGAGAGCTTTCACATCGGCTTCAACGCTGCGTAAACGCGGCGCTTGTTTGCACAATAATGATGTGAAAGGTACTTAAATGGAACATTTTATAATAATTATTTTAAATATTAAAAAACCAGTGTAAAAATGTGTGAATCAATTATTTTATGCAATATTTGAAGCTAATAGTCAAAAATAACTAAACAACTATAACTTATGTCAACGCTAACACACTTAAAGTACGAGTATAACGAATATACACAAAATGTTCAAGTTATAGACAAGAATATACAGGGTGTCCAACATTTTTGAGTAAATATTTGAAGCTGTAACTTTAAAATGTCACTGAGGCTTACAAAGTGAGAAAGATTTTTGATCACGAATAATATTAATTATTTAATTTCTATTTTATTCTTAGTAGACATTACTGACATCAATTAAGGAAAACATCGTGTGGAAATTTTGATTTATATAAGCACTAGTTAATAAAAGACTGAAATCGCCAATCCGCCTTGAGCAAGAGTGCAGATCAATACTCGTGCCTTGTCTGTATGAGAAGAGGCCTTTGCCCTGCAGTAGGACAATAATAGGCTGGAATAATTATTTTGTATGTATCGCTATTGGTGTACTACCAATTAAATGAAAAAAAAACACTGCAAGTTCAACGAAAACACAGTGCTTAGGACAATAATCGTAAAAAAGTATGTCTTGTACCTACTCGTGATTTAGACACCCTGTATACATAATAATATTAAAACAATTCCATATTGGCATTACAGCGACAAGTCTAACAACTACAAAATTGAGGTGCAATAATATTTTAGTGGAGGAAAATATTTTACGTTGCAATTGTTTTTTAGTTAAAAAAGGAACTGGCAAAAGAAAAAAATATTTTCTTTTACCTTTTTTAGGGTTCCGTACTCAAAGGGTAAAACGGGACCCTATTACAAGACTCCGCTGTCCGTCTGTCACCAGGCTGTATCTCATGAACCGTGAAGTTAGACTATTGTAATTTTGACAGAGGATGCATATCTGTTACCGCTTTAACAACAAATACTAAAAACTTGATTTTCTTGCCGTTTTTATAGATAATGGCACAGAATCCTTCGTGCGCGAGTCCGAATCGCAATCGGCCGGTTTAAAAAAAAATGGACACTAAAATGTTATTACACCCTGTATAATAATAATAGACAAAACATTACACTACACACACTCCATCATACTTATAATTATAAAATATTTACACAACTTATTGCTTTAAATGGAAGAAAAAGAGGAAACCTTTATGGCAACACTTGTTTCATGAAAATAATACTATTTTATAGACTGATGCTATAGAACCAGGCTATTGGAACAATAGCCTAAATAACGGCTATTAAATGTACGAGGACTTTCATGATTAAAAAAAATAGTGAATGAACGAATGGTGAATAAAATAAACAGTAAATCAAAGAATTACTCATTCACTTGAGTTGAGCGCCTGGGGATAATTTGTCTAGAAATTCCAGCTTTCAAAAAATATTATTTTAAAATAGGGTACAGCAACAATTCACAAAAACAAATACATTATGAATAAATGAGATTAACGAGAAACAATGAGTGGACGGATGAATATAAAAAGGTATAATAATATATTATAGTTGCATAGATAAATACACGGTGTATTTAGATTTAAAATACAAAAATCATGAAAATAAAATTTAATTCTTTTTTTGCGTAAAAGACATTTCATTTATTTCAGAATTTTATTATAAACAGTATGCAACCAGACTGAAAGACCATAAAATCAGGTTTAAAAAAACTAGATCATAGGAATCCAATTGTTGTCCATTTGTTCGTTTCTTTTTTGAGTTTATGAATTTAGAATAAAACTAGAATGGGGTCAACTAATTACATTTCTTTTTAGGCACTTTGCACATGGAGCAACAGTTGAGGCAACTATCAACTCTTTAAAAGTTTCCTATAAAAGTTGATAGTTGCTATTACGTTTACTGTTGCCGCAACTTTATGGCAATCTGTGAGCAACTTTCATAGCCGAGTTGCTAAATCTACGCAGCGATCAGCGGTAACAATATAATATTTAACAGTTGCTAGTTGCGGCAATTAGGAACAAACTTAGTCATCGATTGCAGCAACTCGAAACTCGAGTTGCGAGTGGGCGCAGTCCAAGTGAAATATATGTAAACATATATATGTATGTTTCTCCGTGTGCAAAGCGCCTTAGTTACATATCAGAAGTATTTAAGATTCTGTTATAATCTACTTGGCACAATCACTACATTTAAATATCATTTTTTTACGCAATAAAGTAATTTATCACTGAGATTGGCAATATTAGCAATGACATAGACATTAGGGTAGATGACACCATCAATCAATTGACGTACTTTGTATGACCTGTCAAAACGCGATTCTCCCATAGATTTTGTATGGCCAAAGATAATTGTGACGTCGGTTTTGTGCCAACCCAATTGACTAAGTATTTATTAATTTGAACACATACATAACATAACATCACGCCTGTCACCCCCGAAGGGTTAAGCAGAAGTGTACCCATTAGCACACCCACATTTCGCCAGTTATGTTTTTAGTCCCATGTAGCAGGGGGCGAGCCTATTGCCATCTACCGGGCACAAATCCAGACTCCGAGGCTGCTACTGAGAAATTCCTAATGGAAAAACCCAATAACACTTTGCCCGACCTGGGAATCGAACCCAAGACCTTATGCATAGCAGTCGCGCTTGCTACCACTAGACCAACGAGGCAGTCAGGTATTAATTTGAAAACAATTATAAATCAAATTTTAAAGTTGATTGAAATTTAATAATGTTTTAGAGGTTTTAGAGGCGATTCTTTAGAAAAGTCATTATTATAATCATCATTTCAGCCGTAGAACGTCCACTGCTATACATAGGCCTCCCTTACAGACTTCCAATAGGACCAGAAGAGAAGTCATGGTCTACGAGTTATTGGCTAATGGTATCAACTACCCAATTTTGACATTGACAGAATCCTAATTCCGTAATAAATTCCTATCATTCAATAAAAGTTCATTTAAAAACTTTTCTACTTGTTCTACAAATTCGTTTTTTTTTTTTCAATTACAAATAATAATCTCAGTATTATTAAAAGTTTAGAGAGCGTTATTAACACACCTACTTATTAGTTTTTTTTTACATTATTATAGTTTATTAATAATAAGAAATTAATATTATTATGTCAAATTCGAAAATGGCAAGTCTTGCTTTTATTATTGAGTTAAAACGCAGGAATATCTTTTGTTCTAAATAATTCATTGATCGAATGAATGAATGATGTGTGAACGATGAATAAGCTGTCAGTGAATGGCAATGAAATGAACGAATGATTAAGTTCACATTCAATGAATTATTCAAACAAGAAAATCTTTCGAAAAAATCAAGAATTTAGTACTTTTATTTACCACAACAATTATTATATCGTTCAGAAAAAAAATCTCACCATATTATGTTAAACCACAAGAAAAAATGTAGAATATTGTGGACAATTTTATTTAAATCTACTAATACGTCTATCATTTTACAATAACTCCATAGTTTTTAGCACAGCACATAGAACACATGACCAAGGGCAATAGAAAAAAAAAGTATCTTATTTAAAATTTAATAATACAAGGTGTACTTTCGAATCCTGTCAAATTTAAGGAAGCAACTATACTAGTAATTCTAAACACGCCTTAATAATAAACAAGATAAATTTTATTTTTTTGTTTTTATTTTAGATATATTTCCGGTGTATTCTGAAATACCATATACATACATAACATCACGCCTGTAATCCCCGAAGGGTTATTGGTGTAGGCAGAGGTGTACCCATCCCAATAACAATATCCTCGACTTGAGAAGTGAAAATCGAACCCGAGGCCTCATGCCCAGCAGTAGCGTTTCGCGACCACTAGGCAGTCCTTTCTGAAATTCCGAAATACTCTCAAACATAAAAGGTGTCGTAATTTTATTAGATTATTTTTATTTTTTATGACCATTCCCTGAACTTTGACAAAAATGCAACACTACACCTTGTATAGTAATAAAATTCTAATTGTATTTTTCATGAAAATCATTTTTTACTCAACTATCATAGACATTCAGATCTGCCACTTTGCTAGATATAATCTATGCTAAATAGGTATACAGTTAGACGAGCATAGCAAGACGTCAACAGCATAATGTCGCTGGTCTGGTAGTGCTTTTACAGAAACGTAATCATTATTATTACCTAGTACAATCATGGACATATTTTTTGTCAACAAATATATCAAGATACTAGTTTTTTATTCTCACACATAAAGAATACAAATTCTATCTCTTTTTAACTCGAAAAATAGACAGAGAAAGAATGATGTTTAAGCATGTTTGGCACTACGTTTCAAACCAAACAGTTTCACATTTCTCCAGAAGTAACTCTATTTTCTATCAATCTAGAATTCTGGATTAATCTGTAACTTGTTTCTCAGAGCCACTCTGCCATCCAGAATCCATAGTATTAGTATCGCTATAACAATGATGGTGGTTCGTCTTAAGAATCTCATCTTTTCCATCCCTCACCGGCTCATATTGGGAATCTGGCCCTAAACATTTAGAAGTCTCAGGATCGTTGGAATATACTGTATCCTGAGGCCTATCATCATCAGACAATAATGATTCTTCCGTGTTAGGTGATAAAGGCGAAATTTGCCTAAAATCAGGCTTGTTTGAGTCTGAACTTGACTGCCTAGGATGATCTTTAGGTACATTTTTTGGGCTAGATCTAGTGATCCGTAAAGGACTTATGTGCGAACGCATTTTTGGACTGCCATCGATTCTCATGCTTGAGTTAATGTCGCTCATTCGTTCGAGACGCGAATCGTTCATTCGTTCAAGACGAGAATCGTTCATTCGGTCACTATGACGAGTGTCACTTCGGTCACTCAGTTTTGATTCATTCATTCGTTCCATTCTTGCTTCAGCCATACGCTCACAAACGCGAGAGTCGTTTAAGCGTTCACTTAGTCTTGTTTCGTTCATTCTGTCACTGATTCTAGAATCATTCATTCTTTCTATCCTTGGGTCCATTACCTCGCAACTCCTTGAATCGTTTAATCTGTCTCTAGAATCATTCATCCGCTCACTCATTCTAGTTTCGTTCATTCTTTCACTGATGCGAGAGTCATTAATTCTATCGCTGATACGCGAATCATTCAACCTCTCCATTCGTTCACATCCCCTTCCTTCATTTAATCTGTCTCTTGAATCGTTCATCCTCTCACTCAACCTAGTTTCGTTCATTCTATCGCTGATCCTGACATCATTCATGCGTTCAATCCGTTCTCTATCATTCAACCTGTCTCTCGAATCGTTCATTCGCTCACTAAGTCTCGTCTCATTTATTCTATCACTCATTCGTTCCCGTTCAATTCGTTCATTCATTCTCATTGAATTATTTAGCTGTTCTATTTGATGTTCTGTCAATCTTATGGAATTATTTAGTACTTGTCTCATTTTGTCTTGGGTTTTCATGTGTTTGTCGGTTTGTCGAGGTCTTCGCTTGGACCCGACTTGTGGCTGGGGGCGCTGCTGTCGCGTGAGAGTAAACGAGCCGGTGTCAGACTCGGATGTTGACTCGGGGTGGTTCTCTATAGTGCCTACTAGAGCTGACACGTTTGCGTTCATGCAGCAGTCAGCCTGAAATGAAAAAAATATCAGTCAATTTTAAAAGAGTATGTGAAAGTGAAGTGAAAAGATCATCATACAACCGTTAACTACGCATACTGCCCATCAAACTAAGTAACATTGAGCAAAAATTATTGCTGGGAAACGACTTTTATTCGTTTCCCAGCAATAATTCGCAAAACATTATGCTGATCATGTGCTAATGTGTGATCATGGGCGTATTCAAAGATTACTTAGAAAATTTACAACTTGCTTAAGTCCAAGAAAAAATAGATTAAAAATTGTTGGAACTTTATCCTTCAATATCTCCGTAACCAAAAGATTCCCAGGTATGGTCCAGAACAAAAAAATGATCGCAATAATGAGAAGAACAAGTAAGTATCGGTTTTCTTAAGTGTATTTTATTATACCCTGTATATTCCCTTATTATGATACTATTATTAGGGAGTCAAAAAATGTTTTTACCGTGTTTGTTACTTTAGCTCATTAATTGAACAATGAACAAACCATATACCTTAACACTCACGTTGCAACAGCTTGACACGTCTGCAAAGTAAACTTCAGACTCCGCGTTCTGATTGGCTGCGCGGCAGTCCTGCATTGATGATCTGAAATGTAATTGGCCATCAGTTCTGCGTGCTATGAATTAATTTACACCCTGTATATAGATCTATAGACAACCCACCTTATAGGAGAATGTTTGTCGTTCTGGAAGCCTAAATTCTCCTTTCCTTGCTTCTGGCAGGAGTCTGTGCTCTGATCTGAAACTGAATAAACAAAATTACTATTAACGCCCTCGTGTCAAAGTCAAGGTCAAAATATTTATCTCAATTCGACCACAATAGGTAGGTTTTACTAAATGCGTTTTCTGTGTGTGAAGAGGCATTTACCTTGCAGTGGGACAGTGATAGGCTATTAATAAAATAGGACAAAATTAAAAAAATATGAATCATGAATCAACTAATCCAGACTAACCTTTACTCCCAGTCTTCTGATGCAAACACTCAATGGCCACCGTATCATCAATTCTACAATCTCTATGCAAATTACTAGCGCTCATACCCAACCTCTGACACCTGTACGGAACCAAATGCCCTCTCAACGTATTAAACCTGGCTTCCGGCGGCATATGAGCGAGCTCAGCCTGTAAACGAGCCATTTCCGCTACATCCTGAGGATACATCTGCCCCATATGGCCTAATTCCGGATTCAAACGAGCTAATTCCGGATTTAATCGGGCAAATTCAGCTAGTTCCGGGTTTATTCGGGCCAATTCCGGGTTTATTCGGGCTAGTTCCGGGTTTATTCGGGCCAATTCCGGGTTTATTCGGGCCAATTCCGGGTTTATTCGGGCTAGTTCAGGGTTTGTTAGTCTCATGTCGTTCGGCGGCAGGTTGTGTTGGATTAAGTAGCTGTTTCTAGTGCATGTGTGGGGTTGTATGGCTGTGGGGTGGTCGTGTATGGTGGTGCGGTGCTCCATGTGGTGGTGATGGAGTAGGGTGGCGGCTGCTGGGTCCTGGTGGTGGAGATGGTGTCTGGAATGAGAAAAAAATGGGGGGTTAAAGATTATAGAAGAGTTTTTATGTCAGGCTTTAATTTTATTGGGCTGTCTCGTTGGTCTAGTGGTAAAAAAACGCGACTGCTAAGCACGAGGTCTTGGGTTCGCTTCCCAGAAACCAACAAGGCGTAATTGTTGCTACATGATAATAAAGTAAAACATCCATCCATCCCAACTCTCGCATTTATAATAGCAGTAAGATTTTATGGTAAGATTATATCAGTGTACTGACCTGCTGCCGCTCCTCCCTTGAGGGCTGTAGGGGGGAGGAGGCCCCCACACGCCGGTGGCTGCGTCGAAGCTCCCGCTGGCCTCTCCGAAGCCTTCCTGCGGGAAGCTCGGCTGAGGGAAGTTGCCTTGAGCCTGGGAAAGTACATCAATTGGTTATGGTTAGAAAAAGGTTCAGAAAACCGACCAATAATTAGGCTTGAAAGTTTTCAGTTATTACCTAATTGATAATGAACTAGAAGTCTGTAAGAATAGAGTTGAAAATTGCGTGAATATTGTCATTCAGTAAGCATTTCTTATTTATCTTGCACGCAATTACGAACTCTTGTAGTAGTGTATTTAAGTTAATTATTGTATCGCATTAAAGTTTATGGCTACAAGAATGATAAATACTTTAAAATTTATTTATTTATACTACAAATATAACCGTAAAATCAAAGCGATGCTGTAATTAAAGCAGCAAAACTACACAGACGTAAAAATTAACATCACGCATGTAATCCCCGAAAGGTTAGGCAGACATTAATACAAAACATTTAGCCAGTTATGTGTAAGTCCCATGTAATAAAGGGCGAGCCTATTGCCATCAACCGGACACAAATCCAGACTCCAAGGCTGCTACTAAGAAATTCCTGAAGATATTTGCTAGCTGCACAATAAAAATAAAATAATATTCAACATACCTGAACGAAATTCCCAGATCCCTGCGCAAAGTTCCCCTGCGTCTGCGCAAAGCTGGTCCCCTGGGCGAACGTCCCAGAGTTCTGCGCTCTAGTGAAGGGGGTCTGGTTGAAGGAGTGCGGGTATCTGTCGTCATACTGCATGGGCTGCGCGGGCGCAGGCGCGTCTGTGTCGCAGAACCCGTACGCGCTGTCGCCCGACTGGGGGACCCCCATGCGGCAGCGGGAGCTGGGGGGAAGGGGGGTGGTAATTAGACCTGATTTTTAATTACTAGGAGTTTCTTGCCCATGCTTCTCCAAACAAAACTACCTTTTAGAAGAGGCAACTAGATTCTTTTTTTTTTTTGTTTCGATACGACGTTAAAAAGTGCCTTTTAATATGTGCCATTAAGTTTGTAAACTCGAAACCCCCTTATGACTCCTCTAAGGGGTAGTTGAAAAAAAAAACCCCAAACTTAATTACATATATGTATATTTAGATTCCTTTCGTTTCAAATCGATTATCTCAAGACGAGTTCTCCCCTTTTTATCCCCTTAGGGATTGATTTCCAAAAATCCTTCATTAGTGTACAAAATTTCGTTCCTAGTTCCAGCAGTTTTGACTGCCGCTGATTCGTCAATCAGTTAGTCAAGTTCTCTTTAAAGAAGATAGACACAACTTGACTTACTCCTGACTGTTGCTCCTCGGCCAGGGGAACCAGCTCCACGCGGACGTCTTCCTGCCAGTGCCAGGGTTTGGAGAGTACAGGTTTCCTATACGACCTGGAATTCATAATATGATATGTTATACATAGCCTAAAAATGTAGGTACTAACATTTTAAACTGGCAATAAGCTCACCCCCTATTACATGGGACTTAAACATAACTGGCGAAATGTGTGTGTACTAGCGGTTACATCTCTGCCTAACCCTTCGAAAGGGGGCGAGCCTATTGGCAAAAACCGGCCACAAATCCATTAGAAAAACCCAATAACACTACCCAATCTGGGAATCGAACCCAAGACAACTAATTGACAAGAATAAATGGCATCAAAAAATTCTTCCGCATCGCAGTCAACTGGCAATGGTGCCCAACAAACTGGCGGCGTTGCTAAGTTAGATATAATACTACCTAGGCCAGAGGCTAAGCATTGACATTCAATTTGATAGTGAGACAACTTACCAGGAGCCCAAAAGCGATGCTGCAGACTGATGTCCCAGGCGGGCTGGGTCGGGTGACACTGTGCACAGCAACTACAGTTGCTCTGAAAGTAAACATTAAAATCATCATCATCTGCCTAGCCTTTTCCCAACTATGTTGGGGTCGGCTTCCAGTCTAACCGGATGCAGCTGAATATCAGTATTTTACATGGAGCGACTGCCTATCTGACCTCCACAACCCAGTAACTGGGTAATATGATACCCCTAGGTAAGACTGCTTGTCAGACTTTCGGGCTTCTGACGTCCCGTAACGACTGTCAAAGATCCACTTATGACAGCCGAGACCAACGGCTTAACGTGCTTTCCGAGGCACGGAGGAGTCTCAGTGTGTAAAGATGGTCACCCAAAGTAAATATTAAAATATAGAAGATTAAAAAGTAATGATTTTCGTAGTGAAAACTAAACCTATACATCATTTAGATCCTTTTTTTTTTTTACTATACTATTATAATTATGGGCCCAGAAGGTGGCCACGTTTACCGAGGCATCATTGACGTTGTTAACGTTCCCTAAAGTGCAGGTATACACCTAGAGAGGGACACAAGCTTTTGCTTGAATCTAGAACCCCCAGCATTAAAATTTCTTCCCTACAAAATTGCAACACAAAGACGGGCCAAGAATATGGAACAGCTGTATTTTCATTTGCAAACGCCGAAAACCATGAAAAATTTACAGACCCAGTTCCATTACACTACTGATTTGCATCATGGATGGGTTATACTATTAAAGAACACAGCTTGAGATACAAAATGGCTGACGAAAAGTGCACACTTTGACACGCTTCGTGATCTTGGAACCTTATTTAAATCGACAACATGTCAAAACGTGTCACGCTCTTTAACTCACACACCAATCAAGAAAAGAGTTTCATTCCTTCGACAAAATACGTGTCTATTATCATTTTCACCTGCACTTGTCTCCCGGCAGAGGGCGCGGCCTGACCAGCCGAAGGTCTGTACAGCGACCTGCAGCGAAGTTCCAGCTGTTCCCAGTACATCTTCTTACGTTCATGGCTGGAACAAAATAAAATTATTAATATTAAGTTTATCTTGAATATCAGTAACATCGTCAAAGGAAACTACATCAGTAATCCTGGACTTATACATTGGACATAAATCTGAGGTCGCCAAACCGCCTTGAGTAAGCGTGGTTATCAATACTCGTGCCTTACATGAGAAATGATTATTAGAACCTTAAACTTCTTTACGCGTGAAGTTCTTTTTATGAACCCAAAAAAAAATATTCTGCTAACAAAAATAATTTTGACAGAAAAGTCATTTTGAGATCTGTGCGAGAACGTTTGTCCTAAGATTTGATTTAAATATAAGCCCAGGATATAAGTATAACACAAATATAATGTTCTCTAGCAGCAGAGAGTCTCTGAAATCTTCGAGCGAGCCTGAGCTTGAAATCTTAAGCGACGAAGAGTTGGTAAAGCTTGTCGAAGACCTTAAGGTAAAAGTCACACTTCTTCGCTTAGATAATGAAGTACTAGAGGAAAGCATATTGAGACTACAACCTGCATTAATGAACGGTGTGCATCAAGTTTTAGAATACGCTATGAAGATACAATCAGGCTTAGTACTTAATAGTAAGATGTCGAAATTCGGCCTTAACGAATCCGTATATAGCAACTTGAATATTAAGAGTCATCATCATTTGAGATCAGAGTCATTAGGCAGAGTTGCATCTTCGGGTAAAGTGTCGTCTTCTCTTAAACTGACATCGTCCGGTAAACTAGCCTCTACAAGTAAAACGGCAAATTCGATAATGATATCCAAGTCTATCATCGGTGGACAAGGACCCAAGGTCAATGTAGAAGAGAAGCTAGAGTTAGTGTACGCTCTTATGGAATGTCAATGGAATGCTTTAGAGAAATGTAAGAATAATGCAATGAAGCAAAAAGCGTACTTGAAAGCTCAGTTCGAAGAAATAGATCTTCGTATCACTGACATCGATAAGTTGGTCGTCGATTTTGACCAGCAAGTGGTGATTGACGGCTTAGACCCGATAAGTCATCGAATCCCTGCAGAAATCTGGATAAGATTCTTGACAGAACATGCTAAGAAGATTGACAGAAAAATGGACAAGTTGCGAATAAGAGTAAGCACATTAAACGTTAAGTTCAAAAAATTGAAGGATGATATGAGACGTAAAGGGGACTTGAGATCGCGTCTCACTCCTGTAGATTTCGAAATTAAACAAATGGAGATTAAAGAAAACATAGATACCATAAATTTTAAATGCAAAGAGGTGATTGCGTTGAAAGAAATGACTGGCGATGCTAACTTGAGTCTAACTATACACAAAAAACAGATGATGGCTATGGAGAAGTACGTAGAAGAAATACACAAGCTGAAAGCTCAAAGGGAACAGCAAACTGTAAAGATAAACGCGCAAAGAGATTCGCTACAACTACAAGTAGACATTTTACAAGAATGTGTGAATGAGATAAAGGAACTGAGAGAAACATACTTCGTTCCTGATGTAATGGATTATGTTAAAGTTAAAGTAAAACTCGGTGAGTTGAAACATGCCATCAAACATCTAGAGACTAGATTAAAGATCCAAAAATTCAATATAGCAATGTGTAAAAGAGAGAGAAGGCGGAAAAGCGAGATGCTGCTAAGCGAGGAGACAAGCGATAACTCTAACTCAAATTCGGTCGAGATGCTGTTAAAAGTAACAGGACTGAAATGTTACTGCAACGAAGAAGAAGTAGCCAGTTAATCTTCTTAGTTGCCGTCGTCTTCTTTCTTTATATCGTGTGGCCAGTAAAGTCTTTCAACCATATACGTTTGCTATATTTCATCGGACGGCCCCGTTGGTCTCATGGTCTGCTGAGCGTGGGGTCTTAAATTTGATTTCCAGGTCAGGCAGAAAGTATTATTGAGTTTTTCCATTAGAAATATCTCTTTAGAAACCCGGAGTTTAGAAAAAAATTGATGGTTTGAAACCCCCGCGCGTGCCTCGGAAAGTATTTAAAGCCGTTGGTCCTCCGCCTAATTATTCTCCGGTCGTGACGGTTTGCCGTCCCATTGGACTACGAGGGAATGCGCTATAATATCTCCTGCGCATTTGGCTAGTATGTGTAGTATATTTTTATTTTACGCATAATTATAATTTTATTGTTTTAATTTAACGAAAATACGCTGTATTTTAGTTTGTTATTTAATAAATATGAATTATTGACACTATTTACTAAATATTTTCGCCAGTTATTTAATGAGTGCCTCCTAGTGTATTATAATTTTATGCATAATCATAATTTTATTGTAATTATGTTTTACGAAAATTAAGTTGTATTTTAGTTTTTTTATTTAATAAATATGAATTAAGTGTTACTTTTTTTTTGTGTCACGTTTTTCACATATTTTATGGACCAAAAATAAGCAGACACACTTAATAATTATTCTATAAATGCGTGAAGTAGTAGTGTCTGTCTGTCTGTTACGCTCTCACGACTAAACCACTGAACCGATTTTGGTAAAATGTGGTACAGGGTAAGTTTGAATCCTAACAAAGGCTACTTTTTATTCAACTTTATCTACGTCCGCTATAACCGACATTATTTTATGCGGACGAAGTCACGGACAAAAGCTAGTTTAATAAGCTAAGTCAATATTAAAAAAAAAAAATAACAATTACAATATATATATTTTTTTTTTTTGGTGCAGTTAAAAACCTTTTTTTTTTGTAAATGATACTTTGTGCCAATGACGTCTGTCAACGACGACCAACTTGAAGCGAATGGCTACTCAATTGAATAACTATTTATTGATTTGAAAGCAACTAAAAATCTAATTTTACAGTTAATTTAAAATGAATCGGATTTTCAGGGCTTAAACAGAGTGTTGTTTTAGATAATTTGTGTTTTGGAATTATTGGTTGTTTAGTTTCGAAAACCCAATTAGTAATATTATTAAAAAATGGCTTATCAACTTAAAAAACTTTGCCTCTTGAACTGGAACATCGTTTTGTGTAAGCTGATCAGATATTATTGGTGCACTTTCTAACGTCATATACAAGGAAAGAAGAAAAGAGCTTTCTTTGAGAAACTGTTACTGCGGAGAACGCTCCGTGAACCCGCGTGAGTTATAAGACCGTTACAAACTTGAAACAACGCCATCACACACATGCTTATTGGCCAAATATCAAAGAGTATCTACAAGAGATGAAATTTAGCCAATGAGTACGCTACACTAACGCGACGTGGCGTGTTGAAAGTCTGTTTCCACGCTTACTTTACGATTCCAGACTTCACCAAGCGTGTTGTTCTTTTTATAAACCAAAAAAAAATTCTGTTAACCACAATCATATTGACAGATGAAGTCAACTGAAATTCTGCACAAAAAGCTTTGTACTGAGTTGTTATTTAATTATTGGATTTAAGTACAGGAAACAAGTATTTCACTACAAACATGTTCAGCACAAGCCGAGAGTCTTTGAGCATGCCCGACGCCGAGGTCTTAAGCGACGAAGAGCTAGTAAAGCTTGTCGAAGAAATGAGAAAGAAAGTGGAACTACTCCGCTTAGAGAACGAGGTATTAGAACAAAGCATCTTAAGACTACAACCATCGCTAATGACTGGTGTGAGTAAAACTTTAGAATACGCTATCAGAGTACAGACAGGCTTAGGATCTAGCAGCTCCCATGTGAAAAGTCACAATTGGAGAACAGAGTCCTTGAGCAAAGTAACTTCAACGGTTAAAATGACGTCATCGGGTAAAGTGGCTTCTTCCGGTAAAATTGCCTCTTTGGGAAGAGTGGTCTCTTCTGGTAGAATGGGATCTTCTAGTAGATTAGCCGGTTCAATAATAACATCCGGGTCTATCATCGGATTACAAGGACCAAAAGTCAACGTCGAAGAGAAGCTAGAGTTAGTATACGCGCTTATGGAAAGTCAATGGAAAGCTTTAGAGAAATGTAAGAACAATGCGAAGAAGCAAAAAGCGTACTTGAAAGCTCAGTTCGAAGAAATAGATCTTCGTATCATTGACATCGATAAGTTGGTCGTAGATTTTGACCAGCAAGTGGTGATTGACGGCTTAGATCCGATAAGTCATCGAATCCCTGCAGAAATCTGGATTAGATTCTTGACAGAAGATGCTAAGAAGATTGACAGAAAAATGGACAAGTTGCGAATAAGAGTAAGCACATTAAACGTTCGGTTCAGAAAACTGAAGGATGATATGAGACGTAAAGAAGATTTGAGATCACGCCTCACTCCTGTAGACTTTCAACAGAAAATGATAGAGATTAAAGAGAATATTAAAATGATAGATTTCAAAAATGATGAACTAATTAACTTGAAAGAATTGACCGGCGACGCTAACTTGAGTCTTACAATACACAAGAAACAAATGCTGGTCATGGAGAAGTATGTGGATAAGATATACAAGTTGAAGAATCAAAGACAACATCAAACTGTGAAGGTAACTGCTCAAAAAGCCACGATGCAGGCACAGGTGGACATTTTAGAGAAACGTGTAAATGAGATAAGGAAACTAAAAGAGACTTACTTAGTTCCAGACATAATGGAGTACGTACAAGTGAAATTAAGAGTTAGTGATTTGAATCATGCCATTCAACATTTAGAGACGAGACTAAAGATAAAACAATCCAATATAGCAAATTTAAGAAAACAAGACAAGCGAGAGAAAGTGCTGCAGATTCATGATATGGTTTCTTTAACATAAAGTTAAATATCTTTGCTAAGTATTATAAGCGTGGCTGCTAGTGTATTACTATTTTATGCATAATTTTAATTTTATAGTTTTAATTACGTTGTATTTTAGTTTGTTATTTATCTTTAGAAGTTTCTCATCCGCGTTTACGTCATATAGATATACCATAAAACTTATCCTATGACACTCTGCAATAGTTTAGCTTTCTGGTAAAAGTATTTATATGATCGGAACGGTATATGCAAAGCCAACAAACAAAAAAACAAACTTTTCCTCTTTTTATGTTAGTATAGCTAAGGATTCATATCTAACTTAATATTATTGAAAATTTGATAGGGAAAAGTATCCTATATATGGTAGACAATAAGGCCCATAATTAAAAACTAGCGTCAATCAGAAAAACTAAGAGAAAATTCTATCACTTTTACGTGTTCACTTTTCACATAAAACCTCTTCGAACACCTAATAAAATTGCCAACAGTTTAAAACACGTCATTCGAAACCATTTTACCATAGCGACGGTTGCCTGGTTACCACATAACATGTTACTTCACATATGGCAGGTGGCAAATCCGCCAAAACAATCCCTCGGAAATCAAAGCATTTATAATTATTTTCATTTTTTATCAAACATTTAAATAACCGTTGTAATAATGTCGGCGTTACATACCGGGGGACGGAGCTGTATTTTGAGTTCTCGGTCAACGAGCGGCCGCTTCGAAACAGACATGGACGTACTTGATGACACGGAACTAGTGAGACTTGTGGTTGAACTAAAAGAGAAAGTCAAAATACTAACACTAGAAAACGAAATCATAGAAAGAACTATCATGAGATTAGAACCAGCGCTGATCGTTGGTGTGTATCAAGCCTTAGAATATTACGCAAACAGAATAGCTTCCACTACATCGGTAAGCTTATCGAGATCGGGTATATCTAAATACGGTCTCACAGACGCGTCTTCAAGAATATTGTCTAGTGCATCAAAGCAGCAGGTTAGCGGATCGAAACAGTTGATTTGCCCCTCAAGGCTTCTGGTCAGTCCTTCCAGAGCATCCACGCGGAGAGTGGAATCCAAAACGAAAGTCAGCGGCGGCACCATTGTCTTCGGCCCTGGACCAAAGATCAACGTTCTAGAAAGAGCCGAATTAGTAAGCAAAGAAATTGAAATCCAAGTTACTACCTTGAACAAAGCAAGGAACAAAGGCGCAAAACAGCACGCATTATTGAAAGCACAATTAGAAGAAATAGAATTAAAGCAAAACGAAATTCAAAAGGCGAGTCAAATGTTTCGTCAGGAGGTTCTGATAAACGGCTGGGACAAAATAGCCCAACGAATACCAGCTGAAATATGGATACGATTCATGAGAGAATGGATGAAGATGTCAGACAGCCAAATAGGGAAGTTGAGATTGAGGACCAGTACCTTGAATACTCAGTACAGCAAACTCAAAGGACAAATAAAAATAAAAGCAGAATTGAGTGAGAGTTTAAGACCTGTTGACTTTGAGAAACTTGAAATAGAAAACGGTGAAGCTTTGAAATTGATAGATCAAAAATGGGAACAGCTGGGCGAGCTGAAGAAGATGACTGGCGATGCTAATTTAAATCTGACAATCCACAAGAAGGCGCTGATGGAACAAAGCAATTACTTGAACAAACTGCTGACGACTACCAAGAACAAGCAACAGCTGACGGTGCAGCTGGATAAAGAGAGTATTCGGACGCAACTTCAAGTAGACGTCTTCGCTCAAAGATTGAATGATATAAGGAAAGTGAGACTAAAGTACCAAGTACCAAACATAATGGATTACGTCGAAGTGAAGTCAAGGTTGACAAGTTTAAAGCACGCGATCAAAATTTTAGAGACGAGAAGACATATCCAACAGATTGCTCTCGCATCTATCCATAAGAAGCTGCAGACTATGAGCGAAATACAAACAGGAACCGAAACTCAATTGAGCAGCGAAGTCAGAGAAAGTTTTGATGATAAAGCGAAAATTTCTAAATAGTTGTTGACCTACATCTTTTTAAAGTTAGAGGGAACGGGCTTCTTCTGGGTAAGCTCACTCCATCGTAGACTTTGTCTCTATCACTTTTATCAAGAAGAAACCAATCATAAAGAAATGCAAAGCACATACCTACCTATTATTATAATCTAACTACTACTTCATTAGCCTTTACAGAATTATCATCTGAGTAGCTTCAGCCCGCGAAATCGTCCGCCTATTTTTTTTGTCAACCGCGTTAAGTTACGTCTTTAGTTACTGCTCCGCTCCGGTGTGTCGTAGCGTGATGTTATATTGCCCATACTATTCCTTATGAATCTGGCTTTCATATACAAAAAGGATTTTTCCAATACGACTGGTACATCCAAAGATTAGCGCGTTTAAACAAAGAAACAAATGTCTCTTCTGCTTTGTTACAGATAGATTTTGATTTTTTTGACCTTTATTATAGCCTTTTGTCGTGTAATGACTTAAATTCGTTCCGTCTCCCTCTATCATATTGAGCTACTTAAAAATAAAAAGAGAGGGAAGGTTTGTTTCATTTGCAGTCTCAAGCTTACTTGCAGCACAAATATTAAACATACAGTTCTAAGCGTATTTAGAATATCATTGCATCCCTGTCATGTTCTTAAAATAGACAGAGACAGAATGATGTTTTAAATACATTTAGTAATACATATACTTCATTCAATATAGCATTAGAAAAATAATGTCAACTTATAATAAGCTCTGTTATTTTACGATACATACAAAGTTACGTAGACATTTACAAAAAAAGGTCTTCGGTTCGATTCTCGGGTCGGGCAAAGTGCTATTGGGGTTTTCCATTCGGAATTTCTCTAAGCATAACTAGCGAAATGTGAGTGTACTAATACTGTAAGGGTACACCTCTGTCTAACCCTTCGGGGATTACAGGCGTGATGTTATGTATGTATGTCTGTTAACTTAGCGTGAGTTATTTTTCTAATCTTTATTATAAATGGAGTATAATTATGTTTAGTTATTTATGGTGCAAATAGACAGTATTTAATAGTCATATACAACAGATGCAATTAAAATCAAATTAGTATATAATTTATTTTTGTAATAATTTAAATTAATGTTTAATATTATTGTTTAGTAGTGCTAATATTTCTTGTTAATAGGTTTTTTTTTGTAATTATCTTAATAATTTCCAATAAAATATTTATTTTAATTATGTATGTCTTTAATTGATTGTCGTAAGGAGTATTTAAGGATCAAAGGATGTGCCGTTCTGTGGTTTCTGCCTACCCCCATGGGCCCCATGGGAAAAAGGCGTGAGTTTGTTTGTTTGTATGTCAAGATTGTACCTACACATGATATCAAACAAAAGACACCAATAATGAACTAAAATTCAAAACAAAGCGACTTTTAGGTGAGTAAATAAAAGCTTGTACCTAATAAAAGCTTGTGGAGTATGGACTTGACAATTATTGTTCCGATTGTCATGAACGGTTTAATAGCGAAACGTTTCGACCAACACCTTGAGAAACTTTCGCTCAACAGCTGGATCAAGAGTCAGATGCAGAAGGCGGTTGTCTTGGACACGGCACGCATAGTGAGGAGGTTCCTCTCTCTGGATCCCTAACCGCCGGTAGCTTGGGTTTTACCACCTCGTTGCGTGCGGAGCACTATTTTCATACATGTTTTTTAAACCATATTATTTGTAATTTATTTTTAAAAAAAAATACGTGTTAAAATAACATCACATAACATCACGCCTGTAATCCCCGAAGGGTTAGGCAGAGGTGAACCCATTAGTACACCCACATTTCGCCAGTTATGTTTTTAGTCCCATGTAATAGGGGGCGAGCCTATTGCCGTCAACCGGGCACAAATCCAGACTCCTAGGCTGCTACTGAGAAATTCCTGATAGAAAAACCCAATAACACTTTGCCCGACCTGGGAATCGAACCCAAGACCTCATGCACAGTAGTCGCGCTTGCGACCTAGACTAGACCAACAAGGCAGTCTACGTGTTAAAATACGGTATAATAAAGAATATGGAGAAAAAAGCTTGTAAAAAATCTGTCACCGATTGTCTGAGGCGGGCGGATGCCCTAATACGCAACATACGCTTCCGATACGCCGCCGCGTCCGCCTTTGTACTTTTTTGTTGCATAAAGTTTAAATAAATAAATAAATAAATACGCCGCGTACTAAAAATCTCACCTGAGCAGTTGGTACGCCAGCATACAGCTGAAGATGCACACGAGCACAGCGCTGACGGACAGCGCGAACACGCCGCGCAGGCACCAGTACAGCGCGCCGTGCACTACGCCGCATTCCGACACGCCTTCGAATACGCAGCGTACGCCTGTAAATTAAATTAATGTTTTAAAGCGTTTTGGAATAAAGTTCCTTTTACTTGGCTCTTGGCGAATGAGAGCTATAATAAAATAGGTGCGGGCGCTGATTATGCGTCAAGTTTATACCGGACTCCCGACTTTAATAGGTGGTAGAAGAAACCGTGGAGTTTTAGATTGTGTCCAAAAGTGGCGAATTCGAAGCGAAACGTTTCGCGCGTTGTCGAGACTAGTATTACTAGGTGCCAATACATCAAAGTCAAAGTCAAAGTCAAATCATTTATTTCATTAGGCCAATAAGGCACTTTTGAACGTCATACACAAAAAACAAAATAGGATTGAATCTAGTTGCCCCTTCCAAAAGGTAGTTTTGTATGGAGAAGAATGGGCAAGAAACTCCATACGTACTCTTTTAAAATCAATGTTTACAACATTTGTTTACAGAATCATACACGACATGGCACGTGAAAGCAATGTATGTACCCTATAAAAAACTAATTAATCATAATAATTAAAAGCACAAATTAAGAATTTAAAAGTTAAAATATGTTCAAATATACGTGGTTTTTTTCATCGCCTCCACAAGCTTCGCGCGATTATTCGCGTGCAGTTCGCCAAACTCTCTAAACGCGCATGAATCGCTTGTGTTGCTCGCGAGTCGAGATACTAGTCTCCTACATTGCGCCCAGTTGACTGTTGTTAAATTCATTCATTCATTCAACTCCAAAGCACGAGAGAATCGCGGCAAATTCGCACTTTCTGGACAAGGTCTTAGCCGGTAAGAGACACTGTCCGTAACTGTAATAGGTAGAGAGAAGCGCTTTCTATCGCCGCTACAACAACAAAAAATAAATCTAATAAAAAAAAACGTGTTACTTTTGTATCCTAATCCTAACTTCCTAACTAATATTATAAATGCGAAAGTAAGTTTGTTTGTTTGTTTGTTACCACTTTACCGCCTAAGCCACTGAACCGATCATCCTGAAATTTTGCATATACATTGCCAGGTGTACAGGAACGAACATAGGGTACCTTTAATCCCGAAAAAAAGTACTGTTTTCGAGGAAAATCACAAAAACGTTCTTATCTGGCGATCATAGATGGCGCCACGTGTCGTTTCGAATTGAAATGACAGGGCATGGGTAATTATTTCCGCGACATCGTCTATGTCCGCTATAACCGAAATTTACGCGGACGAAGTCGCGGGCAAAAGCTAGTGTGTGATAAATATTAATCGCAAGGTGATGGTAGGTACCTTTCATGTGATTGACACTTTACTGGTATTTTATTAAGTAAACTTACCCTCATCATCCGCCGGGTTGTGCTGCGTGTCAGGGGGCATGGAGAAGCACGTGCACGTACGAGTCAACTTGGTATACTCGCAGAACTTCAGGGTTTGCAGTCTGCAACAAGGTCAACCATCACAAACACATCACAATAATGGTTATCGAACTTTACAACCAGGGGCGGATCTATAAATAGGCTTTTTGGGCCCAGGGCCCCGTGAATATAAAGGGCCCCCAGCTCACGATGGAGAAAAAACTAACATTTGTAAAATAAATAATAACCGTATTTTATCACTTTAATCTCCGCTCCATAATGCTCTCTCGCCATTGGTTCAGGCTGCAATTCAATTTCGACTGTAAAGATAAACTTTACTCACTAGCAATAAAATGCATTATTTTAGTAAACAGTTGTTTGATAAAATGGCAATTAGCTTGAATAATTAGGTACGCCCCCAAATAGTGTTAGCAGCCCAGGGCCCCACAAATTCACAGTCCGCCTCTGTTTACAACATCTTACACTGTAAACAAATTGCACTTCAAGTTAGGGCTTTAAATCGTATGCGTTAAAATCATTTTTAAAATGACAAAATAAAAAGGTGACGGCATGTGGGCGGCGTGCTGGTAACTAACGGTCGGAATTTTTGTTGAAGGGGGGCGAGCCGTTGCAGTATTGGAAAGACGCTGTTGTTTTTTTTTTTCTTAATGTATTATATTGCTCTCCAGCGACATTGTGTTCACATACAGAAGCAACAAGAATTATGTAACCATGATTTTGTAAAAACTTAATTGAAAAGAGTGCCGTGGAGTTTCTTGCTCGTTCTTTTCCAAAGAGATCTACCTCCGTTTTGGAACGAGCAACTAGATTCAACTTTCTGACTAACTGACCGACTCCTTGACAATTCAAAAGTGCCTGTAAATTGTTTAAGTAAAAGCTTTGACTTAAGATTGTCTTTAATACTTAATTGTTCATACTACAAGAAAGGTAATCATTTGTCTTGGTATAGGCATGTGAAGAGGAGGGATGAAACGCATGTGACTAGAAGAGTTATGAATATGAATGTGGATGGATGGAGAGCAAGAGGAAGGCCAAAGAAAAGATAAAATAAATAAATAAATAAATATCTTGGGACAACTCACACACGGCTATCTGATCCCAAGCTAAGCAGAGCTTGTGTTATGGTAACCAGACAACTGACATACATACTTATATAATATAATTTATAAATACATACATATTATAGATAAATCACACCCAGACACAGAACTAACAATCATGCTCATCACACAAAGTTTGTCCTGGGTGGGAATCGAACCCACGACCTCCGGCTTAGCAGTCAGGGCCACTAACCACTAGACCAACAGGATGGATTGTGTGAAGAATGATATGAAAGGAAAGGTAGTCAGTGATAGCACGACGGCTGACAGGACGGAGTGGAAGAAGAAAACGTGTTGCGCCGACCGCAAGTAACATGGGACAAGGGCAGGAAGATGATGACTTACTTGTTCATATGTATGACAGTGGTTGTGATGGTCACCAGCACACACGTCAGTGCACACACCAGACAGCAGGCACCCACCACTTTGATCTGTCACAAGTACAGTAGAACATACAAAATTAAAATAAATGATTTTTCATTTAGGTATGGCCCCGGAACGTAAAGGGCAACAGAAGGAACAGGGTGGTTTTTTAGTCAGTAAAAGTCTGACAGAAACTTCCGCCCCACCCAGGGCGGAAGGAGTCAGGCTTAAAGCTAAAAGTACAGTTATGGAACCTGTTAGGGCACTTTGACATTGTAATAAATTAACTAAAAATAAAAATTTTAAAATATATATTTTTTTAAATAAAATAACATTATAAAGTGTCTACCCAGCTAATTAGCACTATGTGAAAAAAATAATAATTAAAAAGCATTTATTCGTGGTGAAATTCTCAGTATTACGATTAATTTTAATTCTGCCAAACTGTACAGCAGTTTGTTGGCATGTTGGGATCGGCTTCCAGTCTTTAGATTAAAATAAATAATTCTTGCTACAGAGAAATTCCAGATGGAAAAACCCAATAACACTTTGCCCGACCTGGGAATCGGACCCAAGACCTTTGCGTTCGCTAGACCAAAGAGGCAGTCATTAAAAAAAACATACATTGCGCAAAACTCTTTTAAAGACTGAATATAGAGCAACCAAATAAAGTCAGAAATTTTATAGGATCTCGAACTACTACGACAGAACAATCATTCGTAATAAAGAAACAAATAACAAAAAATTCGGAAACAAGAAATTAAGCGATTATAGTCAAAAATGATTTGCATAGTACACGCAAGCGTTTTATATCTCAATTGACATGCAAACGACGGCGGTATTGTTACGATGCTATAAAGTATTGTTTTAGGGGACCCACTACCTCAAACCCCAAAGCAATAACGATCATTATGAGGGTTTGATAATTGAATCATATATCATTTTGAAATGAAGTTATTTGCCGGGAAACTACGAGCCCATAGGCGCCGACAGGATTACTTTGGGGGAGGTGCACCTGCATTTACACACTATGTAAATAGCATAACGCCACGCCTGCAATTCCCAAAGGGTTAAGCAGAGATAAACACCCACACTTCGCCAGTCATGTATAAGTCCCATATAATAGGGGGCGAGCCTATTGCCATCAACCGGGCACAAATCAAAACTCCGAGGCTGCTACTGAGAAATTCCTGATGGAAAAACCCAATAACACTTTGCCCTACCTCGAAATCGAACCCAAAACCTCATGCTCAGCAGTTGCGGTTTGCGACCACTAGACCAACGAGGCAGTTAAAGAAACAGTTTAGGCTTTATAAAATGATGCTGCGACTCACGGGAGAATAAGGAAGGAAAAAAGCCACGCGGACAAAGTCACAAGCAAGTCATCATCTGCCTAGCCTTTTCCCAACTATGTTGGGGTCGGCTTCCAGTCTCACCGGATGCAGCTGAATACCAGTATTTTACATGGAGCGACTGCCTATCTGACCTCCACAACCCAGTAACTGGCTAAAATGATACCCCTAGGTAAGACTGGTTGTCAGACTCTCAAGTTTCTGACGATTCGTAACGACTGTCAAAGATCCACGAATGACAGCCGGGACCAACGGCTTAACGTGCTTTCCGAGGCACGGAATGTCAGTATTGTCTAAGATAAACTTTAGAAAGTACATATGAATTGAAAATGTCACATTGGTACTTGCCCGGATTCGAACCCACACCCTCACGCATGAGAAGCGGGCGCCTTAACCACTAGGCCATCACGACAAAGTCTCAAGCAAGTATTAGTATAGATAAAACATGCTTCGTGCACTAATAAGCAGTGATATAATGAATGACATTGAACATACTTTTCTTACCATATAGCTGTATCTGTTGCGGCGCCGCGCCAAGCTCATGATACACACGCCAGTTAACACCAACTGCGGACAACGGAAGATGATAATGATAAATAGTTAGGCATAGAAAGATGACAGGATGAATTAGAAATAAGTCCGTTTAACAGAATTTAGGTCACAGTGGCAATCTCAAGGAGATCAGTCGATTACGCAGGAGATAATATAGTGCACTAGTGTGTGTGCAAACATTTTCAACCGACTTCAAAAAGGAGGAGGTTCTCAATTCGACGCGTATGTTTTTTTTTTTTTTGTATATATGTTCTACGATTACTCCGCCAATTATGAATCGATTTGGATGATTCTTTTTTTGTTTGAAAAAGTATTGTTCCGAATAGGTCCCATAGGAATATTGTCATGATCTGATGATGAACTTTGGAGATATGGAACGGAACTCCTTATAAAATCACAGCAGAACCGCCGTAACCAGAATAATTGCTTTGTTTATACGTGTAGTCGATGACTGACTGAAGGAAGTGGGGAGGGGGTACATCAACCCCCCTCCTACCACTTTCCAAAATTAAATATATCGTGTGGGGTATTGTTTGAAAGGGCTTTATGTAAGGATTTCAAACATTAACACACAAGCACTAAAAAGTGAAAAATAATCTCTATCCACTCTCGTACCCGACTCGCAAGTCTAGATTTTGGAAGCGAAATTAAACGTGCAGACAACGGACGGACAGGTAAGCCTTATGCCTGGTCCACATTAGGTTGAACCGACAGTTTTATCGGACCGAAAAACAACTAACAACTGCTTTGTGCCGCCCCAGGTCGTCACAAAGCATTTGTGAATTGGCTGTAGTAAAACGGCGGTGGGGTTTACATTAGGTCGCATCGGCAGAACGGTGAGAACAGCTACACCCGACAGTCGGTCAACGGTGAAACCGTCGGTCCGACCTAATGTGAACCAGCTCTAAGTAATAAGGTCCCGTTCGTTCTAAAAATCGAACCGACAAGCATAAGGAACATGTTACATCAATTTTAACGATTTGTGTTGGCTTTAATTGGCCCGGTTGTCCCTTGAATATGGTTAGTCTGTATGTTTTAACTCCTCTTAATACTTTTACACTGCACTGGTGACCGCGACGTGATTGTGCAAAACTTTACAATGCTCTATAAGCGATCACTAGTCTATCAGAAGCAGGTCTCACCATAGCGGCCGGAACAGCGGCGGGCACAGTCTCCAGATGTTGCGGAGAAGCAGTGTAAGCCCGCAGTAGGATGTGTTGAGCTGCCAGTAGACCGCCCAGCGCGGCCGCCAGGGCACCGCAGCCCACGCACCACCAGGCGTATTTTCTTCTACGACAGGTTCCCTCATTACCGTTGCATCCGACCGAAGCTGGAATGAGAGAGTGACGTGTTAGAGAGAGATAGGAGCCCTGACTTCATCCGGTCTATTCTGTGAAAACAGAGGTTATTATGACTCGACAAAGATAAGACTCGACAAGCGTCAGTATCGGGGAGCTTGCGCAGGTACGAAATAAAAACGTAATATCACGCCTGTAATCCGCGAAGGGTTAGGCAGAGGTGTACCCATAATACACGTACATTTCGCCAGTTATGTTAAAGTTCTATGTAATAGACGGCGAGCCTATTGCCATCAACCGGGCACAAACCCAGACTCCGAGGTTACCACTGACAAATTCCTGATGGAAAAACCCAATAACACTTTGCCCAACTTGGGAATCGAACATAAGACCTCATGCTCAGCATGAAGAGCATTTCCAGGGCAAAGTGATATTAGGTTTTTCCATCAAGGATTTGTCAGAAGCAGCCTCGGAGTCTGGATTAGTGCCTGGTTAATGTCAATAGGCTCGCTCCCTATTACATGGGACTTAAACTTATGTGGGTGTGCTAATTGGTACACCTCTGCCTAACCCTACGGGGATTACAGACGTGATGTTCTATTAAGTTTTGTGTAATCAAAAGGTTCAAATGAAATCAAAATCAAGTCAAATAATTTTAATTTGCATTATAGGTTCCTAGGTATAATTCAGAAAAAAATATAGCAATGATGTAACTGTCGGTTTTAATAACTGTCTTTTTAAACCGATTATTATTATTATTAACAGCAGTTTACCGAAAACGTAAAAACGATGCCTAAAGTTTTTTTACCATAGTTTCTTTTTTTTTTTTTTGTCCAAATCGTTAATTTGCCGTGACACTAAACTCATACAATTTTAACTATCAAAAACTTTGAACGCACGAATACTTTAACCACGATGCCGACTGGTTATTTTTTTTTTGTAACAAAAGTTCTGTCGGCCGTGATCAAAAGTAAACCTTTTTTTTACCATTTACAAAACATAAAGTTTTAAAGTCGTAAAAAAGTTTTTTTTATGGTTTTGTACGAAACCGTTTTTTTAAACTTACTTTTAGTGATAATCGTTAACCACGAAAATATTTAGTACTAGCTTTTGCTCGTGGCTTCATATGCGTAATTTTGTTGATAATAAAATATTGCCGTTAGAACTAAGTGATAACGCAGCTTCCTATTAATCATAAAAAAATTAAATCGTACCAATTGTTTCGAAAATAGACAAAAATGCATTTATTTAAATGTTGCTTTGAGATGAGAAGAATTTCTTTGACAGTTTCAAATTTATTTTAAATGAAATCTTATAAAACTATTTGCTACTCTTTTTTTTTTCTCATGTAAGTAAGCTTATTCTTATGGGAAATAAACATCTCAAACCTCATTTGTTAGTTACGCGTTTTTCTAAAAAGCTTTCAAAAGTAGCGATCTAGCTAATTAAGTTATTCGATTGGCTGTTGTAATTAATTCTGTCAGCCAATCACATTGTTATCATTAATTTGAGAATCGGAGCCAATATTTTTTTAAATCTGTATAGTCACATATATCTGAATAAAATAAAAATGTATTATTTTTCTATATTTTACATTTTTCTTTCTTTAGTTATATGGTAATAAAATAATTATTCTAATTATTAGAAAACAGAATACAGACAATACAACGTTTAGGTTGACTGTATTTTTCTAAATAAACACGGCAGGACTATTATAAAAAAGTAAACAAAACTAAATAATATAATAACTAAAACATGAATTTACGGGATTATTATTAAAAGAAAAATAATTTTGGACTGCCTCGTTGGTCTAGTGGTCGCAAGCGCGACTGCTGTGCATGAGGTCTTGGGTTCGATTCCCAGGTCGAGCAAAGTGTTATTGGGTTTTTCCATCAGGAATTTCTCAGTAACAGCCTCGGAGTCTGGATTTGTGCCCGGTTGATAGCAATAGGCTCGCCCCCTATTATATGGGACTTAAACATAACTGGCGAAATGTGGGTGTGCTAATGGGTACACCTCTGCCTAACCCTTAGGGGATTACGGGCGTGATGTTATGTAAAAATAATTTTTAAAATAATGGTTTAACGTTAAAATTTACCGAAATATGGTGGCGGTGGCACATAGTGTTGAGGTACCTCAGCTGCTATAGTAGATCTGGGAGTAGACACTTGATATTGGACAACTTGCATAACACCACAAGCTTGCATCACAAACCAAAACAGTCACCCATTTTAATTGATCAACAATCACTAATAACAACAAATATCCAGACAGTTTACAAAAAACAAACTAAAAAATTCCACTGTTTTTTTTTTTATTAGATTGTCTGTTTTCCCGCCCTGTCACTTTATTATTTTTTCAAATAAAACACAAGCACAACGTTCCAATTCCAATTTTAAATCCCGCGCGTTTTTTAATATAAAATCGATATTTACACCCCAAGCTAGCCGTGCGTTAAAGAACAATGACCTCTTCACATAATAACCAACAATTTTATTTATAAGCACTGGCTGTTTTCACTTCTAAACCTCCACCTTTTTAATTAAAAACTTATCAATTCCTTTTTTTTTTATTTAAATTCCACAAATTCGTCTTTCCGCTGTTCTTTTGTTTTTTTTTTTCACTTTCTAACAACAACCACGCATTATTTTTAACTCAATAACATTTATTTAGCACGAATATTAACAATTCGCGTTTTATTCGAGTATTTTTTCACAATAAACAAATTCTCGTTGCATTATTGAGTTTACGTTGTAAGGTTATGTGAACTGACAATGGCGGTTCGCGCAGAAGCAATGGGTTCTTTATGTGACTCAGGTAGAAAGGTCTTAAATTAAATGTATAGGCATGTGACTTATAGATTTTGTTGTGTACTTACAACGAATACTATAGATACAGCGATTTTTTTGGACATAGAACAGGTAGTTTGTTGCAAAAAGGTTTAACATAAGGATGTGAGCTTTTTTTTTAAAGAATGTTTTGAATTGAATGACATTCTGGTTTGATTTTGGTGGGAACTTATTTCGCCTACACATTCAATACTTTTATGGTTCTTAACAATAAGTTTTAGGCGTATCTTATTTAGAAATCGACAGCAAAAACCGAGATTAATGTCCGGAAAACATAGCGTTGAGGTAACAATGAAATTCTTTACCTGTCTCTAAATTTCGCAACGCTTTTCAAATATGTTTAAAAGAAACCATTTCTTATGCTGTAAAAGTTGACAGTTTTGGTCCGATTAACAAGCCTGATTTATTAACCAAAAGAATAATGGAACACAGATTTCTTTTCGAATTTCGGTTAAAAAAAGTTGAAATAAGTTTCCCGCCTTTCAAAATGTCAAATTATTTAAAAAAATTCAAAATTAGAAACTCGAATGCCTCCTACCTTTTTACACAACAATAACAGTTTCGCTCTAAATTACCTGTGGACTAATTACGTAACACACTTGCTTGCCATCATGATCCGAAGGGTTCTAAGGGAAATAAAAAATGATAAAAACATAATAACTTTGTGTGCTAAGCGATTGGACTTAAGAAAAATAATGTTTTATGGCAAGTTTTTTTTTTTGAAAAAAGTTTTTAGCTGTTTCTGTCATTTCTAGTTACTCATGCCTTAAATGGTCTCATTGTAGAGTTTTTTTATCCCTAGTTACATGAAATAGGAACGATTGGCATACAAAATATTTATTTAAGAATTTTTATAATCTTAACATTCCACAATGTATATCTAATTTGCCTAGGTTATTTGGTAGGTATTTTTTAAATTGATTGTCACTGATTTGAGTTTGCGACTACGATTTGAACGTTGTTACATTCAAACATTTTACATTCACGGGGCGAGCCTATTGCTATCAACCGGGACAGATCCGGACTCCGAGGCTACTTTTGCGAAATTCCTGATGGAAAAAGCCAATAACAACGACCTGGGAATACCTCATGCTCAGCAGTCGTGCTTTGCGACCAACAAAATTCTACAACATCCTCAAAAGGATGATAATTTATGACAGTTATTATGCGGTTCTCATTAATTATCATCTCTCACTTCACTTCCACCTCATCCATAAAAAAACTCACCATTATTTCTCCTGTTGGTAGCTGCAAGCACGCTGGTAGGCGGCCGCGGAGGCAGCGCGGGGGGTGTATCTGTCTTCGCGGGGGGCGGCGGGCCAGGGTCGTCCGCGCATGCGTACTGGACTGACGCTGGTTTGCATGTGCATGCTACTTGGTACTAAAATTGAGAAAAAAATATGTTAGATTTTAACACACATTTAAAATACATTTAGATTTTTGATTTTTCTATTATTAGCCTTTTGAATACTTGTCCCATTAACATCAAAAATGATTTTCTCCCGCCCCCCCCCCCTAACCTAACCTAACCCCCCCCCCATTCTTTCAAAAGTGTAATTCTAATTTTAAGTTAAAAATCTACACACATCATCATCTGCCTAGCCTTTTCCCAACTATGTAAAAAAAAATACCTATTTAAAAATCTACTCTAATACGTATTTTAGGTATAAAGAAGAATGATTTGTATTTGTTTCGTATGTTTGTAATGAACAAAATCAAAAACTAGTGCGCCGATTTAAAAAAAAACTCCTTTTATTTATTTATTTATACCAACCTTACTTAGTCTTACTCTTAACCTTACCTTTTTATTTTGATTCTTTTTTTTTTTCTTTTTTTTTACCATTAGAAAGCTCCATTCACCCTAAGTAACAGAGCCTGTATTATATTTTCAAAAAGTTAGGGATCCGTAAGGATAATCACGCGAAAGAAGTCGCGGTTCGAATGCTAGTTATAAATATACCGTATAACTTAAAGAAACACAAAACGGAAGGGTTCTTAAGTTTGTGGTCAACGGAACCCCATTCGAGTACAATGGCTATTTATCGTATCACGCGAATTCATTACGTCAGTGCCATGTCAGTGCGCATCTTTTCTTCCTAAACTCTCAGTAACCACGACCCCTTTGGTCATTACCTTAACATACATACACGCCTTTCCCCCATGGGGGTAAGCAGAAACCTCAGAACGTCACCTACTACGATCCTTACGCAGTGAATTCAAAGTTAGCCTATATTTGTCGGAGAATATCAATACCTTATGCAAATCAGAAGTGACAGAAGCGCTGGTGTCACACTCGGGGCACGCTTCTGGCGCTGGAGAGCTGCGCGCTGACGTGACGTCACCCAGCGACATGGTACTCGCGCTGATGCTGGAAAGAGATAGCAAGAGTTGAGATAACACATTTCTAAAGGCACGTGGCATTACATTAACGAGTTACTATAAATATTAATAATGATCATGAATTTAATCAACAAAGTCATAATTAATGTAAAACAATATCATAACATAACATCACGCCTGTAATCCCCGAAGTGTCAGGCAGAGGTGTACCCATTAGTATACCCACATTTTTCGCCAGTTATGTTAAAGTCCCATGCAATAGGGGGCGAGCCTATTGCCATGAAATGGGCACAAATCCAGACTCCGTGGCTGCTACTGAGGAATTGCTTATGGAAAAGCCCAATAACACTTTGCCTGACCTGGGTACAAACTCAAGACCTCATGCTCAGCAGTCGCGCTTTGCAAACACTAGACCAACGAGGTAGTCAAAACAAATAAACAATCAAATAAGTTTTTTTTTTTGTATTTTGGCTGTTTGATTAGTTAGGTGGCTTTAAAGGCCGAAACTTTGAAGCGTATGCTTATAAAACTGTCGTAGATCTTGCGACTCTGTCATTCTATTACTATTAACACAGTCGACGCATTTTCTGTATAATAAGTAACAAAAACCGTTGAAACATCATAGAAATGTCAATTAAATAACAATTAAAAGGAACACCATTAAAAAAACTACTGCGATAAAACAATAAGATAATGTCCACATGCTTCTGCCATACATACCGGAGCCATACTCCAAATGGAATTTGTAATGGCGCGCAAAAAACGAATGGCGCTCTATGGCAGCAAAAACAACAGTTAATCCATCTACATCCGTTCTCTATGGACACATCCGGCGCGAACAGCTGTTTTACCCGACTCGTTAACAAAAGAGGTACGTGTTTACAGCTGTATTTTAATGAATGGCATATAAAAATAAAAGAAATTAGTTATTCAAGTTTTGTTATTAGCTTTACTGGTTTTGACATCGATAATTATTATGAGAAGGGTATTTCTTGACGAACTAGCTAGACCGTTCATTCATCCGTGCTCCGTCAAATCCGTTTTATGCTGACGTATCCTACCTATATTTTATTTTTTTCAGACTTACACCATTAATCAATAATTTCAAGACATAACTTCTGTAAAGAAACGCTTTATTTTAGCCCTGACGACCTGATTTATTTTTAATTAACTGTAAAATTTGATTTTTAAATGTTTGCAACTTAACAAATAGTTACACGACTGCCCCAAAAAAAGGAATGTTATGTGTTCAGGGTTAATGTATGTATGTAAGTTTCTTTATTCTACCATAACTTTAAACGCCTGAACCGATTTAGATGTATGGTGTATCGTTACAATCCTTACATCGTTCCGAGTAACATAGGTTAGTAAAAAATAAAAATAATCCGGTGTGGTCACTTTAAAACGTAAATTAATACCAGCCTCAATTTTTTTTTTTTTATGAATCTGGTCGTGTCTGTGTTTATTGTCTAGAATTTGACAAGTGGATTTAAAAGTATATTACACTGTAAATAAAAAACGTCGTAAAAAAAAAAAACAAACGAGTAAACAAAGTACAAATACGTGCAATTTTTGCAGTCGTGTTTTATATTTTTTTAATTACAGTAGCTTGTTAATCATTTGAGTCAGCACAAAAGAGACGTCACAGTTGTCTTGTCATACAAAATCTATGGAAAATCCCGTTTTGACAGGTCATAAAAAGTACGTCAATTGATTGATGTAATCTATCCATATAAGAAATATTTTTACAAACTAGACTAACAGGAGTAAAGCTGTGTTCTTTCACCATAAAAGTCTCATTCACTAGTAAGTAAATCAACGAACAAAACTCGCCAAACGAGACGTTAATAAGCTTTTTTTAGAATCTCGTTGTGCACAGATGGCATTTAAAACGGAGATCAAAAGAGGTCACGCTCGACGGTCTAATAAACCATATTGTCTTGCCTCAAGGCGTAAATGTCATTGTGCGTTGAATAAGTACTGTAATCATTATTGACTGTCTCATTGGTCTAGTGGTCGCAAAGCGCAGACTGCTGAGCATGAGGTCTTGGGTTAAATTCCCTGGTCGGGTAGAGATAAACTACAATAACTCCACAATTCAAAACGTTTGAAACGATGTATTTGTAAAAGTTTTTACAAGACTCACAACGCATGTGTGCGTACTGAGACGGCTCTCGAAACAAAAACAAATCAGCGTGTCATTGTTGCTTGACTAGCGGCGTCATTTATTACTCATTATTATTGAAATAGTAACATGGAGGGGCGCGCCATTTTAAAGTAGTTTATCTAAAAAGTTTTATTAGGCTTTTCCATCAGGGATTTCTCACTAGCAGCCTCGGAGTCTGGATTTGTGGTCGGTTGATGGCAATAGGCCCCCTATTTCATGGGACTTAAACATAACTGGCGAAATGTGGTTGTAATAATGGGTACACCTCTGCCTAACCCTTCGGGGATTACAGGCGTTAATGTTAAGTCATTACGAATTTCTCTTTAACAGCCCGGACTTTTAAAGTTGGTGGTACGACACCCCCGTGCCTCAAAAAGCACGTGTCGCCGTTGGTCTTGCGCCTGATCTCTCCCCGGTCGTGTCGGATTGCCGTCCCATCGGACTATGAGAGTTAGGGAAGAGGGAGTGCGTCTGTGTTTGCGCACACACTTGTGCACTATAATATCTCCTGCGTACTTGACTAGTCTCCATTTAAATTGGTTGCCGTAACCAAAATTTAGTCGGCAGAATATATTATAATACTAGTTTCAATATCAAGAAGTATCACCTGTGTACCTATAAAGATAATTTAGTATTATAAAAACAACATAACATAACTTCACGCCTGTAATCCCCGAAGGGTTAGGCAGAGGTGTACCCATTAGTACTCCCACATTTCGCCAGTTATGTTTTTAGTCCCATGTAATAGGGGGCGAGCCTATTGCCATCAACCGGGCACAAATCCAGACTCCGAGGCTGCTACTGAGAAATTCCTGATGGAAAAACCCAATACCACTTTGCCCGACCTGGGAATCGAACCCAAGACCTCATGCACAGCAGTCGCGCTTGCGACCACTAGACCAACGAGGCAGTCCTAAAAACAAAAACCAAGTCCAGTTATAAAAACAAGTTTTCAGGATTTAATTTTAAACCTTATTTATTGATACTTAGTATAACTTTTAATTAAATATCTACCTATTTATTCATTTATTTTTATAAATCCGAATTGGGCAAGCGTGGTGATAAATGCTCCTGGCTTATCTGTATGAGAAGAGGCCTTTGCCCCGCAGTGGATCAATAAAAGGCGCCCGCGACTGCATGAATGTTGATTTTATCTAAATAAAACTAGATATCCTAATTTTTTTTGCCTCCTCAATATTGGTCCAGCCGTTAAGGAGATTAACCGGTACAAACAGACAGTAAAGACAAAAAAATGGTTTATGGTATAAATACTGTAAATACCGTGTAAACATTCATAATTTAGTAAAATGTTGTTATATTAATCCATCTCTAATGCAATACATTACGTTGAAAAAAGAACCGCCTTCAAATATTACGAAAAAAAAGAATACTTTAGTTTTGGAAGTCGGCGGCTTTGGTTTTGTTTCTTGTAATGTATTGAAACCGGCTTCCAAAGCTAAAATTGTTTTTGGAGTTTTTGAAGGCGGTTCTTTTTGTAAAAACGTATTTTTATTTTTCACTTCTAAGTGCAATATTACTTGTCGTTAATATAATTATGAAATGCTACAAAAATCGGTTTAGCCAAACGTGAGATAATCATGGACAAACATACGTACAAACATACAGATCGGTTAAAAATGAAAATTAACACTTTCCTAGCTCAAAAAGCCATTACAATTTAAATTTCATCAAATAAACACCCAAAAACAAAAAAAAACTAAAAAAAGAAACGTAGCAAATTCATATAACGAGCGAATCAAAACATCTTTATGAACGACCATCGACACAGATCATTCACTCAGTGAATGAATGATTGAACGATTACGCGCGGTCATTGACCGCAGCAAAGCGGTTTGTTAACAATTCGTGAGTGTTTTTTTGTTGTTTTTAAGCGTGGGAAGACGCGATAATGCCTAGTTGATGGTGAAGGTTGCTGTTCAGCCTAGATTTTAGGCTAGATTTTTAAACGAGAAACTAACTTCAACATTCTCACTAACTGACCAACTCCTTGACAATTCAAAAGTGCCTGTAAATGGTCTAATTGAAATAAATGTTTTGTCTTTTGTTTTTTGCTGTGTGGTAGTATTATAATGACGAAAGTATATGTGTTTTTTCTTGATTTGATGATGTGACCGTACGTTTACGACCATACGACGTTGAAGGAAAACGTCTTAAGTGAATAGACCTGCAGTGTTATTCTGTAAGGCACCGTCTTCTTTGGTAAATTAAGATGATTTGAGCTTACAGTGAGCTGTCATCCAATGATGCTAGGGATTGCTAGCCATTCTTTTTTTGTTGCCTATACGCCTTATAACACTGGACCAGCCAAGACACTGCCGGACTCAGACACATCACTTAACATCACGCCTGTATTATCTCCGAAGGGATACGCAGTGTACCTATTAGTACACCCACATTTCGCCAGTTATGTTTAAGTCCCATGTAATAGGGCCTATACGGTTGCCCGGTTGATGGCAATAGGCTGCCTTTTGCCAATTGCCATCAACCGGGCACGAATCCAGACTCCAAACTCAGATGTTATGTAATGAAAATTAATAAAACTTTTATTAGCTTTTAGGTTCAAAGACCTTGAAATGCTTGATTGCGGGAACCGCGGGCCTGAGGTTAACCAGCCTTGGTTCAAACCTTTGAGTCAGATTTTAAATTTCGAACATCTCTCTGACACATAAAAGTTTTTAATACAAAAACTGGCTAACAGTCATTTCAGCCATAACAAAGTGACGTTGGTGGCGGCTAGCATCATGTACTTACAAAACTGTGACAAAATGACTGTTTTGTCAATAACTTCGCGCTTGTCAATCACTTTGGTGAAAGGCAGTAGTGGTAGTAGGTAGCTATAGAGCAGCCTTTTCCAAAGTGGGCGAAAACGCCTCCCTCTGGGTGCTGCAGGCCTAAAGAGGGGTGGTAAGAGACCCAGAAAAAAAATTGAGGCGTTGTGAAGAATGAAGCGGTTTTTTTTTTGACTCCTTCCGCCCCACCCTGGGCGCTGGAGTCATTTAAGCGCTTTTTCATATATCAGATATACTCGTAAAATATACCTTACGTTCAAGTCTAACTGTTATGTTACATTTAATTAACAACATAACATCACGCCTGTGATCCTTAAATGGTTAGGCAGAGATGTACAATTTTATTTTATGGTGGTAAAAATTATCAGTTTTGTCCTTACGTCCTGGGTGGGGCGGAAGGGACTGCCAGACTTTTACTGACTAAAAAACCACCCTGTTCCTTCTGTTGCCCTTTACGTTCCGGGGCCACGGTATTCTGTTAAGACGTCCGGGTTGAATGAAGCGGCTTGGGGGGCGATTTGTAATTTCATCTACTAGGTGGTTTTTGAATAGGCGAAAAATGGGGGCGCTAGAAAATAATTTTATCTCAAAGTGGACAGTAGACAATATAAGTTTGGGAGCCCCTGTTATAGAGGTTTGGTCGTGCGCCGTCGCGCCTGTATATAATTAATAACTGACAGCTGTCATTATCAAGTTGTGTTGCCATTTTTGGATTTTTTACGGCTTATAACGGCCAGTACTGTTGTAATTTGCCGAGAAAACACATTTTATTTATCAACTAACTTATGCCCTACTACGACTTTCGTGTTTTCTTATCTTAAAAAAAAGGTTAATTCTTTAAAATCACTTATAAATGCCAGTGGCAGTCTCATCAGAATAGGTCCAACCGTTTCGGAAATTAGCCAAAACAAACAGACATCATTCATTCATCAGTCATTCTAAAAAATGTGCTTTTTGGTATAAGTATCCTGTAATTAGCATTTAGCGGTTTAGAACCTCTGACACTAGGGTGTGTGGAAACGTAAGGCCTTTCTGCCCGCACGATATATAGAAAGAAGCATTTAGCAGAAAGCATTTTACATAACAAACAGAAAAAAAAATTATCGTTCTGAGAATATTAAGTACACGTAGCAATTGATTCTTGTACACCAGCGTAAATTGAGCATTACACTTCATTTACACTCAACTATCTCAACCGCAATGAGGTCTGTATCTCTGTACAAAATTACTCAGGAAGTGATAAAATGATTTAGGAACAAGTTAACACTTTTTTATCAAATACCAATTTACTCAATGCACGTAAAATAACAACTGTCGCGTTAGCAAAAGTCAAAACATTTATTTCAATTAGACCATTTACAGGCACTTTTGAATTGTCAAAGATTCGGTCAGTTAGTCCGAAAGATGAAGCTAGTTGCTCGTTCCAAAACGGAGGTAGGCCTCTATGGAGAAGAACGAGCAAGAAATTCCAGGGCACTCTTTTAAATTAGGTTTTTACAAAATCCTGGTTACATTATTCTTGTCTATTCTACATGTGATCACAATGAAGAAAGTGGCCAGTAGTCCTATATCAGTCCGATTTTACCCTCCTTTCTCCCCAGAAGAAAGGCATTCATGAAGATAATTTCCTCGATTGCTGTTCCATCAGGTTAAACTACGCCTTTTTAACGTGTGGTAATCCTCATAGTGTATCCCCCTGTCTAGGGGAAGACGGTGGGGGTGGACTCTGGACTCTTACCGGCTGAAACGACCACGGTGTTCCTCGACAGACCCTTGGGCGGGGGTACGGGATTCGCTCACGTATTCTACCGCGCCCCCGCCAGGTTTTGACCCGCCACCTATGTAGGTCGGTCGAGTCATCGTCGGCGGTCTAAGCGCCGCCGAATCCTCTAGTGTGGCGTGCTCGGAACACGTGCGCCGCCTACACGAGCCTGCATCTGACCGGGTGGTGGACCCCGGCAAGCCTAGATTAACCTTTAGTATTTTTATTTTTAATATATTATAAGTTTCCTTACCGATCTCATAAGGATTTACTCATTTTCTTTATTTTCCATATTTTTACACCATATTTTCCTTTAAAAAACAAATAATATAGTTAAAAAAAAATATGTATAAAAATAGTGCTCCGCCTTACCGATCTCATTATTATTATACATAATTTCTAAAGTATTAATTAATATTAATAAGGTAAATAAAATATAAGATATTTTAATAAAATTATAATTAATGTTATTTAGAAGATCACACTCATTTATAAAAAGTGTTATTTTAATTTTATTTAATTTTTATTTTCTAATTTTTAATGTGACCCAATGTTGCTGTGCCATAACAGGGTCCATTATCTGTGCCTTAACTTTAAGCCTTTAACATCTACACACATTATGGTATGCAAATAAATAAATATGAATATGAACCTGATGGACCACCCCGTGAGGATGCTATAACATAGCCTTGCTTCATTAAATGATGAAAAAAAATGAGCAAACATCTTAAATGCTAGGGATTAATAACTGTCCTCGAGCTCACTTCACCTAAATTCACCGAGGTAGATTTATACAGACCTAGCTTTTGCCCGCGACTACGTCCGCGTGTAACTTGTTTATATCGTACTTGCATACAAACTTCCAACCCCCTTTTCATCGCTTTAGGGGGGGATTTCCGGGATAAAAACTATTCTATGTCCTTCCCCGGGTCTTAAACTATCTCTATACAAAATTTTACCTTAATCGGTTCAGCGGTGAAGAGGTACCAGACAGACAGACAGACAGACACTTTCGCATTAATAATATTAGTATGGATGGCACCGCAGTTTTAACACAAACACAGGTAAAGTTACGAGTATAGTGATATTAAGGCCGAAATTCTGAAAACCGGTCTTGCAGTAACGCGTTGCGGACGCAAGACGCTGGAGGCCAAGTGCCAGGCGAACTGTGTGACATAACTATGGTAGCAGTATGGCTTGTACAGCACATTACTCTTATAAGCATCACCAGTTCGCTCCTTATAACACTTTATAAGTAATCATGTATTATGCAAATAAATGATTTGATTTGATCTTTGATTTAGCACTAGCTTTTGTTTTATTTTTAGTTTGACGGGCCTGTTGGTCTAGTGGTTAGTGGCCTTGACTGCTAGCTAAGCCGGCGGTCGTGGGTTCGATTCCCACCCAGGACAAACTTTGTGCGATGAGCATGATTGTTGGTTCTGTGTCTGGGTGTGATTTATCAATAATATGTATGTATTTATAAATTATATAAGTATGTATATCAGTTGTCTGGTTACCATAACACAAGCTCTGCTAAGCTTGGGATCAGATAGCCGTGTGTGAATTGTCCCAAAATATTTTTTATTTATTTAATTATTTAATGCACAATGCACTTTTGTTCGCGACTTCGCCCGGGAGAACTTTCTCTACGGATTCTTAATTTTTACAAATATAATATAGCCTGGTTACTTGATGATAAAGTAAGTTTTTATTGGTAAAATTTTTTTTTTAAATCGGTTAAGTAGTTTTTGAGATTATCCATAATAACATACATAACTGCTTCGTTGGTCTAGTGGTCGAAAAGCTCGACAGCTGAGTAATATTAATATATTTATTTGCGTAAAATATGGTATAACAGGTAGTAGATGAAGTCTTGAGTTCGATTCTCAGGTCGGGCAAAGTATTATTGGGTTTTTCCATCAGGAATTTCTCAGTAGCAGCCTCGGAGTCTGGATTTATGCCTGGTTAGCAATAGGCTCGCCCCTACTACATGAGACTTAAACATTACTGGCGAAATGTGGGTGTACTGGGCACACCTCTGCCTAACCCTTTAGGGAATATAGGCGTGATGTTGTGTTATTTTCTAAATTTAAGGTATAATGACAAAGCTATGGTTCATTGCGTACATCGTGGTCGTGATGGACCATTTGTGACGGCATTAGAAAGTCTGTTGTGTTCACACAACGGCAGGGCAAGCAAGATGGCGGATAATTGTCATCCTTAAAAGTTACATAACATCACGCCTGTAATCCCCGAAGGGTTAGGCAGAGGTGTACCCATTAGTACACCCACATTTCGCCAGTTATGTTTTTAGTCCCATGTAATAGGGGGCGAGCCTATTGCCATCAACCGGACACAAATCCAGACTCCGAGGCTGCTACTGAGAAATTCCTGATGGAAAAACCCAATAACACTTTGCCCGACCTGGGAATCGAACCCAAGACCTCATGCACAGCAGTCGCGCTTGCGACCACTAGACCAACGAGGCAGTCAATAATAGTCAGTCCTTAATAGTTGTTCTTGCTATTTAGTAGATTTATACATAAATATGGACGTACACTTTGCGTGTGGGCTTGTTTGGAAGTCAATTATACTTAAACAACTTTTGCCTGCGACTTCGTCCGCGTTAGTGTTCAAACCATCCATGAACCCATTGAAATATACACACAATTTTTTATCTAAATCGGTCCAGCTGTTTAGGAGTTAGGTGACAAATACACGTACAAAAGAATATAAGATAAATGTGATAGTAACTATGTCTGTCTATCAGTTTCTCGTCTGCCTGTTACGCTTTCATGGTTGAACCGCTGAACCGATTTTGATGAAATTTGATACAGGGTTAGTTTAAACCCTAAGGACATGGCTACTTTTTATTCCGTGAATTAATCATTTACGTGGATGAAGTCGCGGGCAAAAGCTTGTAATGGATAGTATAACATAAGTCTGAAATCGCCAATCCGCCTTGAGCAAGCGTGGTGATCAATGCTCGTGCCTTCTCTGTATCAGAAGAGGCCTTTGTCCTGTAGTAGGACAATAATAGGCTAGTATTAATTATCATACATCTATACCTACATATAAAATGCTTTATCCTGAATAACTGACTGATCACCGCACATCCTAAACCGCTGATCGTAGAGACCTGAAACTTGGAGGGTGTGTTCTTTGTATGACATAGGCATTCGATAAGAAATAATTTATCAACTTCAAATTTTGCATAAACATTCTTTAACAAAATTGATGGAAGGTATGCTTCGTATTTTACTGAAATTTATCCCCTAAAGGGGTTTAAAAGGGGTAGAAAGTTATTTTGCATAATGGACGTGGGTGAGTTGAGTGGCAACGCCGCGAGGGGTCGCCCTAGGAAGACCTACACTGACCTTATAGGTGAGGTCCTTCAGAAAGGTCAGTAGCGGAGTACTCGTAACCGGCGTGCTTGCATGACGAGATGTATGAACGTAGATGAGGCGAAAGGAGTATGTAAGGATCGTAGCGGGTGGCGTTCTGTAATTTCTGCCTACCCTCATGAGAAAAAGACGTGAGTTTATGTATGTATGTATTAATAACGTAAAAAAACAATTAAAAATCCCATTCGAACCATTTTCGACTTCTACGTGGACAAAGTCGCGGGAAAAACGATAGCTGTTTTTATATCATTCGTTTTTCAAACTCAGTTCCCACAGACATTGTTTTTAACAGCTCATAATTTAGCTGTGACTATGTAGTTTCCTTGGAGAAAGTATTCTATTGTGTGTCATTAAGGTAGTAATTGCTATGTAGGTATAATTTGTACAATGGTGGCTTAGTTCGCATGTCGCAGGTCAGTGAAAGTACTTTTTATGGGCGTTTTATGGGTATCTACTATAATACTATGTTGTTTGTAGGGAGGTTGGGCTAATGTAGATGTTTTGCTTGATTAATATTTATAAGTGGCATTTATCGGGATGTTTTTGCGGATCCCGATTTTGTTTTGCGCGGATCCCGAATTTGATTTGCGCGGATCCCGATATATTTTTTTTGCTCGGAGCCTGATTTTTTTTCCGAAATAAAAATAGTTTAACATCAGCTATATGCCAGTGTAATTCCCGTCAAAATTGGTGTAGTTGTTCCGGAGATTACCCGAAACAGAAAGACAAACATCGTAACGAAATCTTTTGCCAAAGATTCATTACATGATTTTAGAACATCAATAATAAAACTTTACTTGTTGTAAAAAAAAACTGCCTTTGTATAGGTACGTTTTGACCGCATAGGTTATATTTTAAAGGATATTATTACTGCTCCATTTCCATGGGGAGTAGCGTGAAATTATAAACACTATAACCTTCCTCGATAAACGCGCTATACAAAGCAACACATTTAAAATCGGTCCAGTAGTTCCTAAGTTAAGCGCATTCAAACAAAAAAACTCTTCAGCTTTATAATATTAGCATATAGCATATGATGCCACATTTAGCATGGACGATTTCTCAACAAGATGCTCTAATTAAGACCCCCTTCCTCCCCCCCTGCTGGCCCCTTGTCCCCCGTCGAGGCCACTGAACTGTGTGTGACTATAAAGTGTGGGTCAATTGACACTATAAGACAATTGGTGTCATATAGAGTACCATCTGACACTTTCAAATGTATAACGTTGAATGAAACGTTAGATTTGAAATTGAGTTTAACATAACATAACATAACATCACGCCTGTAATTCCCGAAGGGTTAGGCACGCATTAGTACAATACGTGCCACGAAAGATGAGACTTGACACGCCACACAAACTTTATTATTTCCTAATAAATATGTATTATAATATTGTTAAGAATTTTAATCGAAATTTCCCTAAATAGATACACAAATCATGGATAACTATTTCGTACATCCATACCTGCGCAAACTCCCCATTACTGACACTTGTCAAGTCTCATCTTTTGTAGCGCGTATTATACAAACATATTTCGCCAGTTCTGTTTAAGTCCCATGTAATAGGTGGCGAGCCTATTGCCATCAACCGGGCACAAATCCAGACTGCGAGGTTGCTACTGAAAAATTTCTGATGAAAACCCAATAACACTTTACCCGACCTGGGAATCGAACCCAATCCAAGCACAGCAGTCGCGCCTTGCGACCATTAGACCAAGGAGGCAGTCGATTTTGTCGAGTTTTTTAAATTGAATTTTTTAAAACATCCATCATTTTCTAAGAAAACTTGAACTATATCTGACGAGCCTGGTTTTACCTATCTCTTTAGTACGTTGTACTTGCATTGAATATTTCATCCACTTTAATTAGTTGTTGACTAAAATATGACTACGTTTGTATGGAGCGGACTGTCGGTACAGTCTAGGGCTGCCAACTCTTTGTCTATCAAAAATTGTAGTTTTTAAATGATTACCCATAAAAATATAGTAGACAGCGCAAAAATAAAATAAAAATTGTAGGTTGGTAAAAAGTGAACAAAGCGAACGTACGGTCAACTTGATATAACAGAATAATGTTCAGTAAGCGTACCATGATCGAATTAAAAACGATTCAAAAGTAAGACATTTCAGTTGAAGTTTTTAAACTGCATCGCTCAAATTCGTACCATGACGTCCAATTCGCTCAGCGGCATTTGAATCGTTAAAACAATTTAGGTTAGAGAAATAGTAACTTTAAATCAATTTACAGTAGAGCGTTTGAGTTGAACTGCTATAAGGACGTCATCATAGTACTAAATTTCAAAAATCGAAAGAAGAAAATCGCTGTCAAATGGAATAGCCTTTATTGAATCGCTATACTGACGTCATGGTACGAATTTGCGGAACAGTTTAGCTTAGGTCCTAAATTGGATCGCGATAAGCTTTAGTGGTCGGACTGGGCTAATTTTTCAATCGTCGGATAACTCTTAACGGACGATTAAATATGGCGGTTTGACAGCTTTTGCAGCAGAAAATATGTCAAACTGTCATATTTATTCTTTGGTTAAAAGTTATCTGAGTAATGGAAAATCAGTCCTAAAATGAATATTATTACTTTTAGTTTGATGCTTTTAAAAATATAGTGGCTAAGTCTGAAATATAGTAGTCATTGGTGCCGATTCTCTTGGTCACAAACTAAACTAAAATTAGACTATTTCCATCTTTTTCTGTCCAATAAAACAAGGAAGAGACTTATACATATAAATAAGAGCTGTCAAATTTAGTAAATCTGACACATCCATACAATTATAGTTGACATCTTAAAACGTATGTATTAAAAATACGGAAAAGTTCAAGGCAAAACTAATTTGACGTCGCTAACTTAGTTCTTTAATGGTGCCGATTCTCTTGGTCACAAACTAATCTAAAATTAGACTATTTCCATCTTTTTCTGTCCAATAAAATAAGAAAGAGACAAATGTAAATAAGAGCTGTCTTATTTAGTCAATCTGACACATCCATACAATTATAGTTGACATCTTAAAACGTATGTATTAAAAATACGGAAAAGTTCAAGGCAAAACTAATTTGACGTCGCTAACTTAGTTCTTTAATGGTGCCGATTCTCTTGGTCACAAACTAATCTAAAATTAGACTATTTCCATCTTTTTCTGTCCAATAAAATAAGAAAGAGACTAATGTAAATAAGAGCTGTCAAATTTAGTCAATCTGACACATCCATACAGTTGACATCTTAAAACGTATGGATTAAAAATACGGAAAATTTCAAGGCAAAACTAATTTGACATCGCTAACTTAGTTCTTTAATGTCACGGAATGTCACCGTCCTTTCCTTTCGCTGTATGTAAGTAAGAGATGTCAATTCTCTAAATTTAGTCTAGTTCGTGAACAAGGGAATCGGCACCAATGTCACCGTTCTTTCCTTTCGCTGTATGTTAGTAAGAGATGTCAATTCTCTAAATTTAGTCTAGTTTGTGAACAAGGGAATCGGCACCATTACCCTAATATAGTAGCAAACTATAATTATAGTATACTAGGTGTTAAATTAACGGAACGAGTTCGAAACACTATGCTGCGCTCTAAAACAAGGATAGCTGCTGTGGCTCAAAAGGTTGCTCAACTGAAATAGGATTGGGCAGGACATGTCTGCCGCATGTCGGACAAACTGTGGGCCCGAATAGCACAGAACTGGTGCCCTAAAACAGGGAGTCGGGGCCGCGGCAAGCCACGAAGGAGATGGCGTGGCGAACTGGATAGATTTCTCCAAAACTGGAGGGATGAGGCACTGAAACGGGAAGGGTAGAAGGAGTGGAGAGGGGCCTTTGCCCAGGAATGGGACAGAACAGGCTAACAGGGGTGCCAACCCTAGCACAGTTCCCTTTACCTGGTATAGAGTTACTCAACCAACTTACAGAAATAATTTTGAATAAACAATGGACAATTTATTTTGCTCCGTTGCAAATGGTTTACTAACTGAAAAATTTTGAAATGCTATTGTTTTAAGTAAGTCTTGTAACTACCTAAAATAAATTTTGAAAGATGCTGTGTTTGCTAAAGGAAAGAGTAAATCTTTTTTTTTACCCTAAAGTTTGAATATAACAAGATTAAACTTCGAACAAAAATAGACACAAAAATACCAGCTTATTATTGTCCCACTGCAGGGCAAAGGTCTCTTCTCATACAGAGAAGGCGGATTAGTAATTAAAAACTTATCCGCAACTAAGCTTTGCTCGCGACTTCGTAAATATCGGTTATCGCGGCCGTAGACAAAAATAAAATGTAGCCTATCTCCTTTATTGGGGTTCAAACTCACCTCGTACCTTTCATCAAAATCGGTTTAGTGATTTAGTCGTGAAAGCGTAACATACAGACAAGAGTTACTTTAGCGTTTATAATATTAGTATGGATCAATACAGATTCAGGTTTCCACACAATATTTTCCTACACCGATGTCCAAGATGAACCTAGCACGTTGTCGAAAAGCTAAAAAGTAAATGAATTTGCAAAGATCTTCGAGAAGATTGAACACGACTAGAAAAGAGACACTCGGCAATAGGGCCGTAACAGTACGACCACACACACGAACTTCAGTTAATTATAGAATTGATCAAACAATGGCATACGGCTGCCTGTCATTTCGCGCTAATGGATGTCTGAGATGGTTAAACTTTGAAACTGGGAGTAAGTAAAACAGGCGATGTGTTACATAAGCAATGTAATTCTCGAAGGGTTAGGCAGATGTATAGTACACCCACATTTCGGGCCAGTTAAGTCCCATGTAATAGGGGGCGAGCCTATTGCCATCAACCGGACACAAATCCACACTCCGAGGCTGCTACTGTTTTATCTGAATTTAAATAAACTAAACTATTATATATTATGTATAGTCTGCAGTATAAAAAATTATCTTAAAGCACACGATTTTAAAACCCTTACAGACACGACAACATATTATTTGTAATTTTTTTTATTTCTGTAAAAAAACAATAAAAGGCGAACTAAATGCTCTTATACATACATAACGACAGACACACGACTACAGAACGCAGCCTGCTACGATCCTTACATACTCCTTTCGCCTCATCTACGTTCATACATCTCGTCACACAAGCACGCCGGTTACGGGTACCGAGCACCTGACCTTTCTGGCTGCCACGTTGGTCTAGTGGTCGCAAAGCGCGACTGCTGAGCATGAGGTCTTGGGTTCGATTCCCAGGTCGAGCAAAGTGTTATTGGGTTTTTCCACCAAAATTTCTCAGTACCAGCCTCGGAGTCTGGATTTGTGCCCGGTTGATGGCAATAGGCTCGCCCCCTATTACATGGGACTTTAACATAACTGACGAAATGTGAGTGTACTAATGGATACACCTCTGCCTAACCCTTCGGGGATTACAGGCGTGATGTTATGTTAAGTTTATCGCTCATTATAAATGCTCTTATAATGAGCGATAAACTTAATTCTGTAAAAAATCTCCTTATTCTGCATGATCGTTCACAACTCATTCATTCTTCATACCACGTGCAATTCTGCTCTCCCGTTTTTGCTCAAGTCTTAACATACGATATACATAATCGTTTTCTCAATTTACCAGGAACTACGACAGAACACTCTCTGTTCAAGAACAGTGACTCTGTTGTTACGTCATTTGATCTCTGAGGTCAATAACATGATGTTAAGATGGGATCTGATAATTTGCGAAATTAACATAACATAACATCACGCCTGCAATCCCCGAAGGGTTAGGCAGAGGTGTTCCCATTAGTACACCCACATTTCGCCAGTTATGTTTTTTTTTTTTGTCCCATGTAATAGGGGGCGAGCCTATTGCCATCAACCGGGCACAAATCCAGACTCCGAGGCTGCTACTGAGAAATTCCTGGTGGAAAAACCCAATAACACTTTGCCCGACCTGGGAATCGAACCCAAGACCTCATGCACAGCAGTCGCGCTTGCGACCACTAGACCAACGAGGCAGTCGAATTTGCGAAATTAGGGTCAGTTTAAATAGAGCAGTAATATGACTGACCAGTTTAAGGGCCAACCTTCTTATGGCCCTTTCAAACTTTTGTCAAACAGGCTGAAACGTGGGGCGACTGTGAATAGCACCCTTTATTTGGTTCGGTGCGGAAAATCCTCATGGATGTCCATCGCTCTGGGGAGGGTGGAAGGGTCTGCCAGGGCTGTTACTGACTGAACACCACGGTGTTCCCTTCCCATACTTACGCTGGGGATCATGGGAACGTTTGCGCGCGCGCGTGTTATGTGCGTCATTATCCAGTGAATAAACAGTTTTTATTTATTTCTTTCTTTTCTTTTACGCGTCTTCTGTGATCCCCGACTGATGCTAGCCCGTCTCTGCGAGCCTCCTCAGTTCAGGGGGAGAGTGAGGTGTTTAATTCCCTCCCCCCCAACGTCAAAACGTTGAATGTTATAGTATTGTATGACGTACGGACATAGTCACCTTGGCTATCTTACTTTTTAACATGGCAAGTACAAATTATTGTAGGAGCTTCGAATAACGAAACTAGAAATTAGATAAAGTGAAAAGTACACAAATACGATTAAAATATATACATACTTAGTAGGTTGTTCTGTTTAAATAACAGCATTTTAATGATATTTTTCTAAGTACCTTTAGTTGACTGCCTCGTTGGTCTAGTGGTCGCAAGCGCGACTTCTGTGCATGAGGTCTTGGGTTCGCTTCCCAGGTCGGGCAGTGTTATTGGGTTTTTCCATCACGAATTTCTCAGTAGCAGCCTCGGAGTCTGGATTTGTGCCCGGTTGATGGCAATAGGCTCGCCCCCTATTACATGGGACTAAAACATAACTGGCGAAATGTGGGTGTACTAATGGGTACACCTCTGATTAACCCTTCGGGGATTACAGGCGTGATGTTATGTTATGTTTTCTAAGTAAATGGCATATAGTTTAATTCTCTTGTAAATACAAAGCAATGTGGGTATGTAATGTAACGAGGCAGATTCATTATCTGCCCAGCCTTTTCCCAACTATGTTGGGGTCGGCTTCCAGTCTAACCGGATGCAGCTGAATACTAGTATTTTACATGGAGCGACTACCTGACCTCCACAACCCAGTAACTGGGTAATACGATACTATTTGGTAAGACTTTATTTTCAAATTTTCGATATAGACGAGGCTTATTACTATACGTAAATTAACACTATTAATATGGATCTTTGTCTATTACACGTAACAATTTCAAAACGATACCGAAGTTAGAAAAGACTAAAATGTATGGGATTGACATAAGCCGCGTTAAGTCACGTGGTCAATTGACGATGCGATGTTACTTTGTCTAAGCCCCCTAACGTCCACAACCCAGTAACTGGGTAATACGATACCCCTTGGTAAGACTGGTTGTTAGACTTTCGATATAAACGAGGCTTTTATACTTTACGTAAATTAACACTATTAATCACTCAAGGCCCACGTAATGAGACACAATTGATTGTCTATTGTTCTGACTTACTGGTAAGTCAGGTCTACCAATACTCCAGGAAGATTGTTCACGTCTTTACCTTGTCGGCGAGTTTCAAATAGATTATAGTGAAATAGTAGGTGCTATCGAGTCACGATTGCTATGTAACAACTGCGGGATCATATTACACAATGTTTCTAAGGAAACGACATGAACTTGTGAGAACATTATTGTTACTATCTAGTGACCTCTGATAGAATTCGTGTTGATATCGATTTTCTAAAACCGGTATCGAAAAAACTGAGAAACAGGGATTCTCGAACGAAAACAAGTGACAAACTAAGAAAAAAATTAAAGGCAAAACTACGCCTTGTGTTTTGTACGTAATTATATATTAATATATATTAATATATAATTATATATATTAATATTAATTATTATATATATTAATATTAATAATTTATAACATTTTAATTTATGACATTTGTAGAACGGGTGTAAAAATCTTTCTAAGTAAAACACTGGATTTGACCCTGGTTGATGGCAAGGCAATAGGCCCGCCCTCATACATGCTTCATACATGGGTCTTTATTACGTGAGTGTACTTATACGTTTTAAGAAGTCAACTATAAATATATGGATGTGTCAGATTTATTAAATTTGACAGCTCTTATTTACATTTGTCTCTTTCTTGTTTTATTGGACAGAATAAGATAGAAATAGTCTAGTTTTAGTTTAGTTTGTGAACAATGGAATCGGCACCATTATGTGTTGTTAACGGCTACGGAATATATTATCTGTGTCTTTTTACAGTGTAGCAATTAAGAATTAAGAAAATTCCGTACATTTTTCGAGTGCATTTCCCTCGCTAAATTCCATAGAAAACATTCCCCACGCATTCCATTATCGTAACTAAAGTCATGCCCAGCAGAAGCCAATGGCCGCACTATTAGTTCCGAGCGAAGAAACCCAACACTTAGCGTTTGATGACTGTGAGAACGAAGCCGTAACATTTATTATTATATCAATCGCAATGGCGCGCGCAATGACAGAGGCGGCCATTGTTGCTGTGACTTTTTTTTTAATTTGGCAATTGTATTCAATTGTTTTATGCCTTGTTGATTTGGATTTGTTTTTTTTTCTGTGGTAGCTTGATTTCGTTTGGTTTAGAGGTCACCTGATGATCTATTTTAATGATTTGTTTGGTCAATGTTTCATCTATTTGGTCTTGTGGTCGCGACTGCTGAGCATGAGATCTTGGGTTCGATTTCCAGGTCGGGTAAAGTGTTATTGGGTTTTTCCATCAGGATTTTCTAAGTAGCAGCCTCGGAGTCTGGATTTGTGCCCGGTTGATGGCAATAGGCTCGCCCCCTACTACATGGGCCTTAAACATAACTGGCGAAATGTGAGTGTACTAATCGGTACGCCTCTATCTAAACCCTTTGTGGATTTCAGGCGTAATGTTATGTTATGTCAATAATTTCGTTGCTTTTGACTGCCACGGTCTCGTTTTCGCATGAGCTTTTTGCAAAAAGTATTTTTCGGTTTTTCTATTAGGAATTACTCAGTAGCAGTCCGGGATCGACAGTATAACAGCCCCGTGCCTCAAAAAACACGCAAAGCCTTTGGTCCCTGCACCTGATCTCTACCCGGTCGAGGTAAAACCGTTGGTCCTGCGTTTCACCTGTGGGTCGTACCGGATTACCGTCCCATCAGAATATGACAGTAAGTTAAGAGATCGCGGCTGCTTTTAGAAAGTAAATACTTAGAAGATTGTGTCTAGCACAATTAAAACAAAAGAATAAAAGATAGAAACAAAAGAAGAAATGAATGAATGATTCACAGTTTCAATATTGAATGTAGAAGACAGGACGTCTTTAGTAGCCAACAATAGTCAATCACTTTGTGACAAAATAAAATAATCATCGTTCACTACTCGGCTTTGTACGGAGCACTGTGGCATCTTATTCGGTCGTAATAGGAGTGAGTTTACAACAAAAAAGGTCTAGTTTCATGTGCTGGAGACTGTACAATAGATTATGCACAGAAGCACAAAACAGCGCTTCAAAGTATATTCAAAAAATTACTGTAACGATTCACTAGTACCCTAACGAATTCTACAAAACACACATAAGGATAACCAATGGTAACAATTTGAAAAGAATCATTATAAAACTCAATAGGGTTCTTGAAAAAAATCGCCTTCAACAAGCACCCATAAACAAAAAAAAGTTAGAGATAGGAATTCTGACCAGCAACCCTTGTTGAGAAAAAAAAATTGTTACCTGTTACTTCCATAGATTGTAAAGATGGTTTAGCTTGATTCAAAATTATGTTACAGGGATGGTGTGGGTAGACAAGATGGAATTAGGGACGTAGGTGGGTAATAGGTATGTAATATATTGTAGAATTTTGATAATAATCCCTAAAATCGACCTTTGTTTAAGTTACGTCTCTAGTTACCGCTTCCGTAAATTTTAGCGTAATATTATTAGACCTATACTGTTCCTTATAAATCTGGCTATCATAAACAAAAGATTTTTTTAATCCGACTGTTCGGTTCTATTACATCTTGGCCGAAATCGGTCGATTCACATGACATCCGACCTATTTCGCCCAAAGAGTTTTTTTCAACTCCGCCGGAATTATCGTTCATGTGTTTGTAGCACACCAAGTAACAAATCTTCTTTGTGAAGAGTTTAGAGCATTGTGGGCGCGTGAGCACAGCATCCGTATATTGCCGGAGGTGGCCGTGCTTTCATTTGGTACCGCTTGGCATGAAGCTCAAGGCGCTGCTGTAGTTCAAAATCATGAAGTTAAAACTTTAAGCGACGTTGTGCCGCCACCGAGACGGCTCCAAGTCACACTTGCTAAAGTGACGCTTTAGCACATCTTTGTACCTGAGGATCTATCTGCCATGCTTGCCCTCCTTAAGTTCACAATAAAAGATGCGCTTCGTTATCCGTGACACCTGTCCGCACCAGCGAAGCTGACGCCGCATGAGATAATACTCAAAGCCAGCAACATTAGCCCTGCAGCAGTTCAGAGTAGGCATACGATCAGACCAACGGATTATCAGAATCCTCTTAAGACGTGGCGTTTTAAACAATCAAAAATCCCTAATAACCTTATTATTATTTGCTTCAAACGTGGAATATTATGTAACGACACAGTACAAACTAACCGATAAAGACGACCGGACACAACACCCTTTGCTTGGATTTTTTTACGATTCTATTCCATTTTTAAAAGATTTTACGACCAAAAAGACTAAAGAGTAAAATGAAGTCAACCGATCATTATGTAGTACGTTATGGGAGTTTAAGAAAACTTCCTGTAAATACATAAACATCCTACTACTATTAGAAACGCCAAAAGTTTGCAAGGGTTCACAAACATTCGCGTTTGATGGATGGATGGATGAATGGATGTTTGTTAATCTTTCACTTTTAAACGACTGAACGGAATTAGCTGACGGCACAGTTTGTGCATTGGGTGAGCGATTTGCTTCTGTGCTGTGTGTCGCGGATTCGATTTCTACATACATACATAAATAATATCACGCCTGTAATCCGCGAAGGGTGTACTAACAGGTACACATTTCGCCAGTTATGTTTTAGTCCCATGTAATAGGGGGCCAGCCTATTGCCATTAACCGGACACAAATCCAGACTCCGAGGCTGCTACTGAGAAACTCCTGTTGGAAAAACCCAATACATGCATGATTTCCACATGGAACAAATATTTGTATGGTTAAGTGGAGCAACGTTTTTTCAAAAACAAACGGACATAAAAGCTTAAATTACTAGATAGTCATTTTTTTATTCTGTTTGAGTGTTACCATGTGAAAAAAACTATGACTTAGTTCCAAAGTCTACACAGACGAAGTCACAGGCAAAAGCTAGTCCTCGTATAAAACGACGCAACATGGTTGGAACGCAAAATGCGTGTAGCAATGTGTACGGTAGCTTACAGCTTGCACAGAATGACAGATGATACATTCCAAAGTTTTTATTAAAACACACAGAAATGTTAATAAAAACTTGTACTTAACGAACAACTAACTGATAAGGATATCGATTGCTGATAGATCGATGATCTGTAGGCAGCTGGAGTGGTAAATTCTTTGTTTAAACTGGACGTAGAAGATGAAGAGACGAGTAACAACGTCACAAGTATTTAATTAAGGTTATTTTTATAATCAATTAGGTCGTGAAATCAGTTACTTATTAGGTATTGATGAGAAATTATACTTTGTGGTTTAGCTAAGGCTTTCGACTAGACCTCAATCTCTATTTACTCGAAATACTTGCGGCTTATATGAGTAAGACAAGTGTTATTAAACAGCTTCAAAACCACCTTTCAAACAGCAAACAATAAGTTTGAGTCAACAAACGAAACAGCCAACTGCTACCAATAAAATTTGGAATGCCGCAGGGTAGTATACTTGGACCAACCCTGTTTGTTAATGTTGGCGGCATTCTTGTCTGATCTAGATGAATCAGCTTTGTTATATAACGGTGAAATATAAGAGAAAAAAAAACTGTTTTTAAGTGCAAGGTTAATAGAAATATCTGGATCACAAACGCGGTAATTCTGTAGACATTATAAAGGACATTTTTTTAGATTTACATTTCAGATCCTAATCTGAAATGTAAATCTAAAAAAGTACCTATACTTTTTTCGTCAGAGCGACCATTTCAATTCTCTTAACTGAATATGGCAGATTATTCAGCTAGAGAAATCAATGATCTATCAACAGAATTTGTGTGTGTCCATTTATATTGTTAACAGTGGCCATTTTGTACAGACGCAATTAGAAATTATTTGCAGCCACAAAAGTTTATGAACATAGACAATTCTCTACGCCTTTAAAACTAAAACTATTACTAGCCATAACTGTTTCATGGTTGGTTCATCAATTATCAAGAACATATAACATTTTAACTTTTGAAAGACCGTTATTTACGATATATAAATCTATACTAATAGGTATTATACATATGAAAGTAACCCTGTCTGTTACGCTTTCACGACTAAAATATTGAACCGATTGTGATGAAATTTGATACAGGGTAAGTTTGAACCCAAAGAAAGGACAAGGGCTACTTTTCAATCTGAGACTTCATCTGCGTCTACCGAGTTAACAATACTCTAATTATCACCGAGTCCTGGTTTCTACCAAAGCGAAAAAGGAGAGGAGAAGTCTGTAATCCCCGAAGGGATAGGCATAGATGTACCTATTAGTACACCCACATTTCGTTAGTTATGTTTAAGTTCCATTTAATAGGGGGCGAGACTATTGCCATCAAACGGGCACAAATCCAGACTCCGAGGCTGCTACTGATTTTCTGATGGAAAAAACACAATAATACTTTGCCCGGCTACTCTGCCTAATTCTTTGAGGATTACAGGCGTTCTGTCTAAAGTAAAGTCCTTACATAACAAAGTTCAAATTATCACATTAATTTGCAGTGTGAAGGCTTCTTAAGAATTGAGGTCAAAGTTTATCGCGAAAGGTTCGGTTGAAACAAAAAGTATTGTTTCTTGTATTTTTTTTTTAAATTACTGAGTAATTAAAAATTCAGTTCTAAACATAAAAACCAAACTAAACTCTGACTGTTACGCTTTAATGACTAAACCGAATTTAATGAAATTTGGCACAGAGTAAGTTTGAAACCCAACAAAGGACCTAGGGTACTTTTTATTGGACGTTCACCACATTTACGCAGACGAAGTCGGGCTCAAAACTTAGTTACCTACTTATAAATACAGCCTACCTTACGTACTTAGTCAATTATCTAAAATAAGTAGGTATATATCTAGGAATTAAGTAGAATGTAAGCTAGTTTTAACGTAGCAACCACGTCAAACATAAAAAAATGAGGTCCTACACAAAATATCCTCGTTACCGGTTCAACTAACAACTAACGAAATTTAAAGCCGCTTACTTTCAAAACTAGTTTACGTGCTCTTTGTTCTTCACCGGTCATGCTTCAAAAACATACGCCTTAACTAAAACAATGATTTAACATAGAATTTATAACCTACAACTTACCATAAAGTTGAAAAAAAATCACAAAATCCTGTTCTTCAAAAGTAACAGCCCACCTTTAGCACAGCACACAACAATTTTGAATTTCGAAACTGATTTATAAACGGGAACACATGTTAAACACGATTGCACATCGCACACTGAACTAAAACATAAAGATTGCACACTACTTTTGCATTTTACATTAAAAAACTACCATTTTAAGTTATAAAAACTATTAAAAAGTTTTATTTAGACGCGTACGGACCGCGCCGCGTCGCATTTTCACTGAATTTGAGTCGAGTTAAAAGATATTTTTACCTGTGATGGCAAAAAAAGTTTTGTTCGTACTCCAAGCTTAATTGAAAGGCACAAACAACTTTAAACCATATGCGCAACTTTCTAAAGTCGATTTCCCTTTGCAGTGGATAAATTGCATTAGTGTGACCATAGTTATGTTGATCGTTGATCAATTCTGAGCTGTTTAACAATGAGTTAAGGTTCAATATTGTATGGTGATGTTTGAAAGCTTCGTCTTGAATCGTATGGCTGTAGATGTATTGTGGGCAGTTGGTTCGTTACAAAGTTTCTAAAACTTTTTTTTTATTACCATTTCGACCATTTTGAATTCTGATAGTTTAATTACCACGCTTTGGGAGCCTGGCACGGGAATTTAGTATGTTATAGTTAGATAAGTAATAAATAAGTTGACATACATAACATCACGCCTGTAATCCCCGAAGGGTTAGGCAGAGGTGTACCCATTAGTACACCCACATTTCGCCAGTTATGTTTTTAGTCCCATGTAATAGGGGGCGAGCCTATTGCCATCAATCGGGCAAAAATCCTGACTCCGAGGCTGCTACTGAGAAATTCCTGATGGAAAAACCCAATAACACTTTGCCCGACCTGGGAATCGAACCCAAGACCTCATGCACAGCAGTCGCGCTTGCGACCACTAGACCAACGAGGCAGTCTAAATAAGTTGAGTGAATTATATTATACTAGCTTTTGCCCATGTCTTCGTCCGCGTTTCTACAGATCCCTAGTTTTTTAAAATAATACAATAATAGTCTTTAGCACTCAGTGATAGCGTATGGGACCAGTAGTCCCGGAGATTAGCGCGTTCAAACTAACACACAATTATTTGATTAGCTTCAGTACGCTTAACAGTCCGCCAAGAGGGCTGCAACGACGAGTTTTAGATAATAATGAAATGACTAGTTATACCCCGCAGTTTTAACTGCGTTAACTTACGTCTTAGCTTACTGCTCCGTTTCCTTAGATTGTGGCGTGATGTTATATAAGTATATCTTCCTCAATAAACGGGCTTTGTAACGCAAAAAGATTTTCTCAAATTGAACCATTCGTTCCAGAGATTAACGCGTTCAAACAAGCTTCAGCTTAACCAATCAAAGAAAAAACAAGAAAAATATTCGCAATACATTTACCAAAACAATCTTGCAACAAGCTGTTACGTTACACAACAAAATATGTGTCTATTTATAAATAAAACAGTTGCATTAACATCCGTAGGTTTGTGTTCAAAAATATCGACGGACATCCATCAATGTCACGTTAAATAGGACGCAGATGGACACAAATCTCCCGCCGAGGGCGAAAGGAAGTCGGTACAGTTGTTTATTCTTCCAAAATGAACCATCATCTGCCTAGTCTTTTCCCAACTATGTTGGGGTCGGCTTCCAGTCTAACCGGATGCAGCTGAATACCAGTATTTTACATAGAGCGACTGCCTCCACAACCCAGTAACTGGGTAATACGATACCCATTGGTGAGACTAGTTGTCAGATTTTCGGGCTTCTGACGTAACGACCGTCAAAGATCCACATATAACAGCCGAGACCAACGGCTTAACGTGCTTTCCGAGGCACAGAGGAGTCTCGGCGTGTAAAGATGGTCACCCATCCACGGACCAACCCCGGCAAGCGTAGCTTAACCTGACGGATTGACCCATGCGGCTGTTATTACTTAGCCACGAGCTCCTCCTTTCAAAATGAACCAAGCCTCGTTATTTTTTTTCCTAGTTTTCGTAGTATTTGAAATCTTCTAGGCGAAGCCGAGGCCAGAAGTTACTTTAAAAAATCCAGGACATACATATAGTTACATACATAGTTATGTGGGATATGAGGTTTCCTTAAATAAATAAAAAACAGACTTCCAATTCTTCTTTTATTTTTTTCTAGAACGTCACCGTCATCTACCTATCACGAGCCCCGTCTATCGACTGTCTCCTCTCGTTTTAAATTCTTCCTTCCACTCTCATTTCAAATCGTTCTTTCCACCTCTCACTCACACATAGCATCCTGTCTCTTTCGCTCACTTTATGTTCCATTCCCACAGTTACATACATACAGGTCAAGTTAAATAAAAGCTTTTAATATAATCAGCCTATTTACGTTTGTATTGAGCACCCTGTGTGAAAGTAAATAATTAATTTTCAGGGCTTGCTCGCCCCTTCCCTTTTGCTGTGCCCTACAGGGTCTATAATGGACTCAGTTACCAAGTGATTATTAGGTTCTATGAGTTACCACCTAAGAATCCCAGAATCATCCCGGGATTTGTGCCCGGTTGATGGCCATAGGCTCGCCCCCTATTACACGGGACTTAAGCATAACTGGCGAAATGTGGGTGTATTAATGGTTACACCTCTGCCTAACCCTTCGGTGATTACAGGCGTGATGTTATGTCAAGTCTTTGCTTAACCCGTAAACTGTGGCCGAACATTCGCTACGCCAAGCCAGCAGTGCGACTGGCTACACAGTTCGTGTGTTCACCGTAGAAAAACACAACGGGTGTGTTTTCCCGCAGTCAAAGACAAGGTTTAAACCTTCCAGCCAATTTTTTAAATTTCGAACTTTTTTTCGATACAGATAAAGTATATAATAAAAAAATTGGCTCAATGGTTCAAACCTGGTTTAAGCCGACTTTGTTTTATAATAAGACCTTTAAAATTTCCTTCCTAAAACTTGGCTAAGAAACTTTGACATTCGCTCGCCAGGACCCGTGGCAGCGCAAACAGGTTTTAAGTAGAAATAATAACTGGCGTCATGATACGAATTAAACTGTTCCCAATGCTATCTACACTTCGCCACGCAGCACGCGCATGCGTGGTAGACAACTATTCAGCCTAATTCTGCCAAAATATGCTAACCCACAATCTCTCAATTACTAAGTCAAACTGATTTTATATGTCAAATATGTCACTTTACTATCCAGCATTAATGCAATATGCCAAATATAACACATAACATCACGCCTGTAATTCTCGAAGGGTTAGGCAGAGGTGTAGGTACCCATTAGTGCACCCACATTACGGCATTATGTGTAAATCTCATGACTCCCATTAATAAGGGGCGACCCTATTGCCATCAACCGAACACTAATCCAGACTCGTTGGTCTAGTGGTAGCAAAGCGCGACTGCTTAACATGAGGTCTTGGGTTCGATTCCCAGATCGGGCAGAGTGTCATGGGTTTTTTCATCAGGAATATCTCTGTAGCAGCCTCGGAGTCTGGATTTGTGCCCGATTGATGGCAATAGGCTCGCCCCCTAATACGTAGAACTTTAACATAACTGGCAAAATGTGGGTGTATCTACTAATGGGTACACCTACTATAATGTAATTGTGTACCCAATTGGAGCAATAAATAAAACAAAGAAAAACAATGAACTAAAAATATGATTTATTTCATTTTCTACTTAAAACTAAATCATAATTAAATGTACACTGAAGATGAATTTAACGGTTGCATATCAAGGTTTATTTTCGCTTGAAGTCCTAAGCGCTCTTACTCTTGGGCACCCAGGGCTCCACCTTCGCTCTGGTGGTGCTATAAGGTACATATTGCCCGGTTGTCCCCGACATGTTCTCTGTGAAATCTACCATCCACTTGTATTTGGGTCTGCTGGGGTCCTAAAAGTAAAGAAAAATTAAGCTTATTACAAAGCACGTAAAACTGTAAATATTTTTGCATTTATAGTGAACGCAACTGCTTGTAGCTTGATGCCGTTGATTTGTATCTATAGACGGAGACATAACTCGGAGAAAAACGTTTAGGCGCAATTGGTCCAATTCGCGATAAAAAGGTACCGCCTTAAAGACACAAAATAGCCACCGTATAATACTATCATGGGGGTTTTGTTATTCAATCAAATAACTAGTACTCAAAATGGCGGACATGACACGTATTGACAGGTACTTATTTGTTCATACATTCAATAGAAAAGTGCGCCTTTTTATTAAAGAAAAAGTATAGTGACTCAGACTAGATTTTTATTTAAACTAATAGGGCTAGATTTTTAATAATTAACTTTGTTTATTAACAAACATGATAGCTTGGTAATGTTGATCCTATTTGTTTTATATCAAGATCCCATTTTTTACCTGGTGTGGGGGAAGATCAGTTTTGTAATGGAGCCAGCCAAACCATTCAGCGGGGACCTGTAACACAATAAATAATATGTTAACCATGACTAAAATAAATATAACAGCATACTGAATCAACAGTGCAGGCCAGGTCTTCAAACGTTTAGGCCTAAATCTCATAGTAAAAATAATTAAATTGTGAATGAGAGTTTTGATGCCCTATGTACAGTCAACAAAAAAGATAGGTATGCAGGTTCAACATATATAGTTGAAGTTTTCTTAGAAACCGATGAATATTAACAAATGTAATTTAATTTAAAAAGTAAATAATAAACAGTTCATTAATTGAGTTAAGTTACAATTAAAGATATCCATCGGTTTCTAAAAAAACTTGACCTAAATCTGAGAACCCTGGATACCTGTTTTGTTGACTGTACTGTACAGTAAGCGGTCATAAGTGCAGTAGCATGCTAAGGTTTGAATTGCTGTGAACACGCGGTACCTACATCTGTGTGTAAAGTGATTACGTCTTAACACAGTAGCTACAAACACCTCAGAATTCGCACAAAGCGTTGAAAGGTCGTAAATTAAAAAACTGTCAATCTAATGCTTTGTGGGATTGTTTCTCCATTTATGATTGCTACTGTACCTTATTTTTTTATTTGATTTGAACTTTATGCAACAAAAAGATACAAAGGCGGGCTTAATGCCTTAGGCATTCTCTAACAGTCAACCAAAGGTACCGCCACAAATGGTGAGCACAAATGTCACCATTTGTTAATATTCCGGTCTCTTTGGCGGAATGAAGACGGCGGGGAGCGCCGATCTTGCAGTCGGCTGCATGCGATTGGTTCGTCAATTGATGCTCATCGTCTATTGGTCTATCGCCTGTCATTCTCTATTGTACTTTTGTGCAATATTAGTGAATAATGTTGATTGATGTTGATAGATGTTTTTTTTTTAATATAGTTTAATTTCGTTATTTCGTATTTATTGTTTTTGGTTTAATACAGTTCATTTTTATTATTTCGTTTTATAAAATGGCTGTTTTTTTTTTAATACATTTAATAGGAATATGTATTAGCCTTTATTTGGCCAAAAGTGTACATGCGCGAAATCCTACAATCTGTGATCACGACTCGTGACGCCAATAATACCTTACTATTTAATGAAAAACAATAACTTAAAATATTTTTTTCTTCTTTAGTCACCGGGCTAAAAAGTAGGTTTCAATTCACATCATAATTTTAGGTAGCTGGGCGGTAATTTAATGATATTAAAATCTATCTTGGGCTGGAGTTACTAGTTTTTTGTGGTCCTTAAATTAGACCTTATGATTATAAATGTAAGGTATAATATGCCTTTGGGAAAAATCAAGTATGTAATAGTTAAGAAATCCTTTATTATTGCTGTACCTGGCTTCCATCATAGTTCAAGTAAGCATTGTCATTGTACTCCACCCAGCGGTTCCTTCCGTAGAAGTAGCGAGGATTCTCATAGTATTTGTTACCATATTTGTCTTCACCCACTAGCTTGCCGTCTTTCAACTCATCTTGCCTGAAAGTAAATAGTTGTGTATCATCATCATATCAGCCGAATTACGTCCACTGCTGGACATAGGCCTCCTCTAAAGCCACAATAACTGGTCCTGCACTGCCCGCATTCAACGTTTATTATAAAGGGCTTTGTCACTTTATTTTACTCTGGTTTTAGCCCAGCAGTAGGAAACGGAAAGTCAGGTTTATACTATTGTTAATATTATGGTAAACATCAAATAAAAATCATTTCGTTGTTGGTAAATAGTTACAAGCTTGTAAACGTAATTTCTGGTTTATTAATAGTATTAAAGACATTATTATATTTAGATCAGCACCTAAATATAGAGAAACTACGTAATATAGCTCTGAAACTATCAGCTGTGTAAAATTTTGGCATAAACATAACCTATGAGCAAATTACATAATAAAGTAAATTATTCCTTACCTGTAAAGTTTATACAAAGAACCTCTTATTCCACCATTCTGGCGGATTATATTGAAGAAGTTAGTGAGTTTATCAAGCGCGAATATCTTCGCTAAGGACATTTTTGATCAATTTTTTCGTTTTCGTATCTCAGCGAAAATATTGACAACTTTGGTTTGTCATTTGTCAAACTTGCAGTTGCCAGTTATTTATTACAAATTCTACTAAATTATTCTATCAAATAGCTTAAAAAAAAAGACGGGTTGCACTCCGGGAGTGCCGGCAGAAGTGAAAACTTGATTATTAACGTTGAGCATGTTTGATATTTTGGAATGGTTAGGGAATAATTTTGCACCAATTGCTTTATCAGTATAAAAGTACTATCATTTATGTGGTAGAATACAATATTCATTTATTGCGCTATCGTACACAAACATGACAATTTATATTACATTAAAAATTTAACACTTTAAAACTATTACAATTATTTTACATTAAAAAGTTATACACGAACATTCGCGCAAGCGCCCTGCGCTGCCTAAACGAAACAGTAGGCCCAGGCATACATTTTCGCCGCGCCGTAGAGAGGGGATAGCTGTCTACTCTCCATCCGTCTTACGCTTTTTCGATCAGGTCACGTGTCCTGACGCGAGTTTAAGATTTTATACCCATTACAGAAAAAGTGCTCAACGCCGCTAAAGAAGTTTTCACTTCAAAAATGAAAGATCTGGGACAATAATCTTCTACCCTCACTATTAAATCTATAGATCGACGATATGATTTCTAAGACTTTTTGTTAAATATCTCAACAGTAATCTCATATTACCCTATAATTTTGATAATTGATGAGAACAAAGGAAAACAACAAAACAAGTTTTTAACATAAATATTTAATCTTTACTTACAAAATGTTAATAATTTGTACTATGATTGAATATTTTTAGTCTTTTTAATCTTTTTAGTTACGTTGTTTTCAGTAGGGATTACGTCTTCCACATGATCAATTTCTATAGCTTCACCGCACTCATTCTCCATCTTCTTTTTCTTAGGCATTGAAACATCTTCATCTCCCTCAGGAATCACTTCAATAATACGAAAAACTTTCTTCTTTGACTTTTTAGATTTTCTACCGGCCTTTCCTATTTTTATCACACTGGCAGCACTATCATCATCTGTCAATTTACTTCTATCTAGCAAAGGCACTTCATTTGATTCAGCCAAGTTTGATTTCTTTTTTCCTAATTTTTCGTTACTATTGCAGCGTTTTCTTTTTTTCTTCTTCTTTTTATGTTCCGTGCTATCAGAGTCACTATTTAGGTTTATATCTTCAACTTGTTGTTTTAATTTCTTGGCATGTGAATAGTCATTGTATTTTGACTGGGAAAGTAATAATGCTTCTTGTTGAGCTATTCTTGCTAACTTTCCTGTAGCTCTCAAGCCGTGGCGTGCGCCCCTGAAAATAAATAATACAAGTCAGTAAAAATAAAATAAAAACAACTAATATTCCAAATTGGTGTTATGGTCATTTTAGCAACATTTTATTATATATCTAACTTGGCTGTAGCCTCTCTCAAGCTAAAAAAAAGAGATTAATTTAGGCCAATACATGGTGTTTTTAGTTTGTGTTTCTTTTTTTTTTTTTTTCAAACTGCAGTAGATAAATAATTAATATTTTTGCGAGTTGAGAGTACTAAACTTGGGAGTAGACAAAGAAATATTGCCATATTTACAAAGTCCAGACAGATTCAATTTTAAATAAATGAGGATTTCTGACAACATTAAAAAAAAGAGAAAAAAGCATTCCTGGTTACAGATCTTTTATCTGCTTCTTGGCAAAGGCAACCAACAGCTATAAGACAAAAAAATTAAAAAAAATAATTACTTATGAGCAGTCCTGCCTTCACACTTCGCAAACAACTCCTCATCTGTCATCTTAAACACATCCTTCTTATCACCATCATCCTCGGACTCAGATTCCCGTACTCTCTCAATGTTACTAGCACCATTAGTAAGCACCGCAGTTCTGACAAAGTGATCAGAGTACTGTTCTTCGTTTGTGCCATCTTTCTGCTTTTTATTCAATTTCCATGTACTGTTTGTAATGACAAATTCTTGTTTGTCTATAGTTTTTATTTTCTTTGTTTTACCATTTTTATCTTCCACCTGTAACATTAATTTAGTAGTGTTAATAATATTGAAATATGTTATTTCAAGGATTGCAATCATTTGATTTGATTAAGAGAGCTGATTATTCGTCAGCATCATCATAATTATCAGCTGAACAATGTCCACAGCTGGACATTGTTCTAGTGAGTTGAGTCCTACGTTGCCCGCATACAGCAATTTCCAGTAACCTTTGCCAGGTTGTCACCAGGTTGTCAGTCCACGGACTGGGGCGTTATTTTATTACATTTATTTATAGCTAGCCTTTACCCGCAACTTCATTCATATAAATTTTGATTACTGCATACGTAAACAAATTCGCGGATTAAATAGAAGCCACTGGTAGCTCAGAAGTATCGTTTTCGGAACATAAACTGTGCAAAATTTCATCAAAATCGGTTGAATGGTTTAATCACTACAGATGCAAATGACCCACCTGTACGTTAGCAGCTGCCTTATCGTAGAGTGTGGTCCACCAATGCTCATTGAACTCGGCCGCCGCATCATGACCGACTCCTGCTACACTGCGCTTCAATTTAGGTTTTAAAGCCTCGGATATGCCATTTTCGTGTTTGCCAAGGCCTTTGCCTGAAACAGAATCAATATATTTTAAATTACGACACAGAATGAAACTAAATCTGCAACTTCCCATTACGTGCAAAAAAGTTCAGCTATAACTTCAAAACTTTACATCTTCAGCAAGTTTAAACTAAGGGTTCTATTTTTTATTTTGAGGTACGAAAACAAGTTAATCAATTTATTACTCTCAATAAATATCTACAAAGAGTTAAATCAACAGATTAAAAAATATTTGGTAACATTCGAAACTTAAAAAGTGAAAACAATTACCATCGGTCCAGCCGTATTTCTCTAGTTGTTTGCGTGCAAAATCCATTACTGAGTAACGCGAAGGTCCTGCATTTGTTTCACAATACAAAAACTCACAATATTTATATCAAAACGAACCAAACATAACCTATTCTGCTTGCGATACGAAACATGCTTCTTGGATTATTGTTAATTTGTGGGATTTTGTATTTTGTGAGATGAAAATGTGGATTGTGGACAGACAAATTTATGATGTGACAGTGACAGCTGTCATTTGACTGACATGACGTTGTTCACTGACATTTACGAATAAAGTGTGAAGCTTTGGTACATACAATTTCCATGATTTTTTCATAAGATGTGTATACTTACTATACTCTATGGATGTGTGGCCCAAAAAATAGTTCTACACCGAAAACTGTTATTTATTTTCTTGTTTATGTAAATATTGTACGTATCCTAAAATTATTAAAATAAATAAATGACCAAGTTCTTCTGTGACGAATCTTAAAAGTTTAGTGAACTTAATATTTTTCTAGACTCCCTAAGGTCATCAATTATTATTATAAGACGTTGCGTGTCTTTTTTAGTGATTGCTTTACGGCAATCCTAGATCCGTCGCTACCTAAAAGTATTCAAAATTGTCGCCTTGCTTTTTTGACCTAATGTAAACGAATATTTCTAAAATAAATAAATAAAAGCACAAATTAAACAAGTTATAATTTATTTTAAAACAAATGTAAATATATAAAACTACATGGTCATTATAGGTACTTTAGGAATGCATACATTCAATATTTATCTAATAAACAATCCTTTTCAATTAAAATAATTCAGCCTCAAGCCAGTACTTCGTCATCATCCAGGTCGTCTATAACGGACTCATTATTGCTGCAAAAAAAGAAAGAAAAAATTTAAATTCTTCATCAGTCCGTAAATTCGAGGCACTATGCTAGAGATTCTCAAAATGAATCAATCCATACTAATATTATAAATGCAAAAGTAACTCTGTCTATTTGTTATGCTTTGACGACTAAACCACTGAACCAATTTTGATGAATTTTGTTACGAAGTAAGTTTAAACCCCACGAAAAGACATAGGCTACTTTTTATTACGCGACTTTTTCTGCGTACATAATAACTGACATTTACGCGGACGAAGTCGCGGGAAAAAGCCAGTAATTATTCAAAAAACCAATTATTTTCTCTGGGGCCTAGACCGCTTGTAGCTTGGAACCTGTGTTTGAACCTGTACTAGGCTACAATTTCATTTTTTATGTTTACAAAAAATGGTTTCAAATTATAAGGACGTAAGCCTATCGCCATCTAGAAGACTAGATAAAATATGTTACATGTACCTAAATTATATAATATAATACAATAAAATAGATAAAATATGTATGGGAAAACTATGATGAACTAATTTATAAATGGAAATAAATTTATACACCGTGGTATTTTAATCGTTGTTTTCCCGCGGCCGGCGCGGCGTAATGATTTTGTCTTGGTAACACGATTCACATAAATTGTTTTTTTGTTATTTGAATCAAAAATGGTAGATTAACATTTTACAGTAAATAAAATTAGAAGTTATGAATACTTTTTTTAAATTTGAAAACTTTTTACTCTGTATTTTGATAGTATTTCTGGCGGCAAATTTTACAGCTGCGAGAAAACATTACTTACATAATAAAATTTCAAGGTTTAACGTTTTTTTAACTCTACATAGTATTAAACAAAGTCGCTTCCCGCCGTCTGTACGCTTAGATCTTTTAAACTACGATTTTAATGCGGTTTTCATGAACAGATAGAGTGACTCAAAAGGAAGGTTTATACGTATAGGTATCTACATTGCACCCAGCCGGGGCGGGTCGCTAGTAAAAGATACAGAAATCAATAATTTACAAGTACTTTTTGAATTATTCATTTTCCTTCTTTGAAACTATTTTTTCTTGTCTCCCTCAGTACTAAGAAATAAATCGCCCATTTCCTCCATTTCATTTAACGAAGTTATGCTGAAAATAAAAAGATGATTATATATTTTATAGGTATAATTACCTAGTTATTTAATTATTATTTTTTATTTTTTTTCGTTTAATAGGTGTCCCATTTCTTCCATATTGGAAAAGTCATAAGTTATGCTGAAAATTAAATATAGTATGGTGAAAATAGTCAGATAACTTTACAGCACTTTTGTGTTGACTTTGACCATAGTAAATATATTATTTTATAGACTATTATTGACCTAAAAAGGTTGACAAGGAATTTTTCCTGTATCATGTGTGTGTTTACAAAGATATAAACTCACATGATAAACATAAATAAATACTAAATAAAACGCAAAAGACGGAGATTTGGATGGGAAAGGGTCCCGAGTTAGTAGAGCCGTTTAATAAAAAAAAAAATGGTTAATGGCAATAGGCTTTTTCCTTATAATATGACAATCAGGCTTGGATAGGATAGTAAGTGTGGCTTGACTAATAAAAAAAAAAAACCGGCCAAGTGCTAGTCTACTCGCACGCGATGGGTTTCATACTATCGTACAATACTTAAAACTACATGACTAGCAACCAAGCATGAACGCATTTTTTTTTCTGTTGAGTATGTTTCAGCAATTATAATCCCTAAAAATCACTATGATTGGTTCATGATAGTCTCAATTGGGTACTAGACACCATAGATCAATTAGCATACTTTATAGTAACTGTCAAAACGCAATTCCCCATCGATTCTGTATGGCAACATTAAATTGTGACGTCACTTTTTTGCCAACTCAATTATTATTGACTTAAAAATAATTGATTTCAAAGCAACTAAAAATCAAATATAGTTGATTAAAAATGAATCGGTTTTCAGGGCTCAAATATCTCATAACTCATAACTTCTCTAGAGAGGTTATGTCTTGAAATTATATGTTAATGGTGTCTAATGCCCAATTCAGAGTAGATATGTGGAGGCACCTTATTAAAATTACAAGTCACCAGCATACAGATAAAGTGCAGTAGATCAATTTAAATATAAATTGTATCAACATATTTATTAAAATAATTACATATATTATATTGTACAGCAAGACTTCAGATGGCCGCATTAAGCAGAAAAAAAGCAGGTAGCCGGCGGCGATGTTAAATTGCCGGCCGGTCCGGTTACCGGAAAAAGTATTAATAAAACAAAAATGTAAATGCCCATACCAAAAAATAAAAAAGAATTTTAATAAACCTTATGTAAAATAAAAATATATATAAATTGACTAGAACTTGCAGAAAAACAGAAGACTGGCTCTGCGTATCCTCGTCTGCCGAAACAGTATCAGGAGCATAGTTACTTAAGCGTTTGTACAATTCAGGAGTTGTCATAAATAAATAAACAAATAAAATTACGACACCATCACCAATAATTAATTGTTTTTTTTTTATTTGTTTTTTTTTGACAGTATTTCAGAATACACCTCTATCAAAGAACAGAATCACCCTGATTCGTAACTGCTTCACAATTATTCGAGTTTATTTTTTCGCTTATTTTTTGTTGTCATGAATACAATCATGTGTATAAATATCGTTCACTAATTACTAGTCACCCTATATATTTATTAAAGTAGGCCTTTGTTTGCCCGGGAGTGGGACATTACAGGCTAAATAAAAAAAAATATATAAAAAATCAGGCGGACTACTTCAAAAACAAAAAAAAAACAGTGGAATTAATCTACCGACTTTTACCTGTACAACGGTGTTGGTTCTTATCATTAGGTACAATCAGTCTTAATTTCAGTTTTAATATTATACGAAGGATCTCTTTTGGACCTGTCCTTGTATGCTAGTCCGTGGTCTCCCTTCGATGTGTAGCTTTCCAAATGTGGCCTCTTCAACAGCTCTGGCTTGAAGTTCTTCAGAAAGTACACCCAGCATGTGTGACTGGACCATTGTCGCATCCTTAAACAAAATTAAATAAAAGTGACATAAAGCTTATTAGAAGCACCCGACCAGTCCCACCTCGCCTCAAGCGGTTTGTATTCTTTGTATGGAGTACTATGGGTACACACTCACTACATGCATGGGCGTAGCCAAGGTGAGGCAGAGCGGGGCGTTTGCCCCACCCTGACTTGCTCATGGGTGTTTTATGAAATAATCAAATCATCTATCAAAAGTAATATTCTAAACGAAAGTTTCAAATAATTTATCAGTGTTAGTGGTAGTGTCAGGACTGTCAGGCTATTTTTAACTTGTTATAGAGAAAATAAAATGAAATTAGTTAGTGCTTTCAAAAGGTAGTTTCATGTAAAAAGTTATGTTTGTCAGTATTATCCCACCCAAAATCAAAACTTGGCTACAACGCCGATGACTACATGAGCTCCAGAGCACTTTGCACATACAATACAGGTACACAAACAACAAAGGTGAATAATAAAGGTTTTGTACGCAAGTAACTTACTCGTTTCTGGACAAGATCTCATCCTTCATGCGCACATAATAATTAGGATGGTCTTCCAGAACATCCAGTCTACTAAGCATGTTGTCGTCTACTTCAAATATTTCTCCTGAAAAAAGAAAAGAGCCAATGTCAATAATTTGTCATTGTAAAAAAAATTCATAGGCATTGGCATTGTATTACAGGGTTGTGGAGGTCCGATAGGAAGTCACTCCATGTAAAATACTGGTATTCAACTTATCCACGCCGCATATACGGCCAGCGTGGACAATATAAGGTTGCGCGTGCTGCAACTGCTGCGCGCGCCATAGCTGTCAACTTAACTGTAACTCAACTTAAATTTAAAATAAGAAATAAAAGATTTAGTTCACCAAAAAACACCTATTTCAATTACTAAGAAAACCTACGCCCCATCCCAACTACATCTTGTTACACTGGAAGCTGGCCCCAACATAGTTGCCTAAAGGCTAGGCAGATGAACATTTTTTTTTAATCAATGTAAATGCTACAATTGTCTACACTTTAAATAATTTCAACAGCCTCCCAAATACAATATTGATTTAAATCCTTTCCGCTGTTCGATTTTTAAACATTCAGCACTGACCAAAGTGTTGAAAATCCAACAGTGCACAAGACAAAATACCTTTAACTCAGGATGCTTACTACAAGACGGACAAAACTTACCATGAACATTATGCCCATTCCCGGGACTATCCAGTAGGAACGGTATATTATACTTAGTTGCAATAATAAGCGGGTACTTCTTTTTAGTGTGGCCATCTGTTAAATAATTGGCCATACCGTTTTTACTATCATGCAACCAGTAGCTGTTAGGTTCACCCCGTTTTAGAGTGCCGTATACAAAGACATGGTGCATTATCTGAAAATTGTAGAAGTTTGAGCGTTATTGTCTTTGATAAATTTTTTTCACCATTAGCCCTGTTACGCACTAGCGGTTAACCGCAGGGGCGGGCAACTGCTCGGCTAGCCACTTTCCCAGTTTAACCCGATGACTGCGGGCGAACATTCGCTACGCCAAACGCCAGTGCGGCTAGCTACCAATGTTCGTGTGTTCGCCATAGAAAAACACATACGGTGTGTGTGCGCCGCACTCGCGGTTTTTAGTCGAAACACAACGTGTGTGTTTTCCCGCAGTCAATGAGTTAATATGCAACCTCTTGCTTCAATTAAATTGGAAAAGCGGCTAGCCCCCCCGCGGTTAATCGCTAGTGCGTAAGCGCGCTTACTTACAGTGGCAAATTTACACTTTTTCCAAGTATTAAGACTTTATAATTTTGCCACCTTTAATACTCTACAATTGGGTTCAGTCCCATCTCGGTATATTGATAGTATGTGTTTAAGGATCTTAGTTCATCGTAGTATACTATCGATATTAAAAATACTCTATCCTATATCCGTAAATATAATATATTTTTTTATTCTGGTTGTTTTTTTTTATTTTTATTATTAAGCTTGTACATAATGTATATATCATTTTAATTCCTATTTAAATAAAAAAGATATAACACTTCATTGTTATATCCCTAAATATGTACTATATTATATTTTATGCTATTTACTTAACTACTACTACTACTATTTTATAAATACAAAAGTTTGGATAGATATTCGTTTGTTTTATTTGGCACAGTGATAGATTGAAGTCTACAATAGCACATACGCTACTTTTTATCTTAGAACTGATTTGAATTCTACATAGAAGGAATCGCAGGCAAAAGCTAGTCTATTATATTTACCTATACATATTATCTCAATACTCTCTAGATATTATACAGATAACTACAAACCAGCATTACCAATTAATATAGAATTAGTAAATTATGCAAATTATATCTTTAAAACAATAATGGGATAAACATGATTAAAAACAACATAATAACTATACATGGTTTCAAAAGAATGGGAATCCGGGGTATAGCTTTGGACTCACAGTTCTGGAGTGCATATGCAAAGAGATAGATTTAGGAATAGGGAACTTGAACCTATGCATGACTGTCTGTAGGTTTATTTCCTAACAACATAATCTTACGTATAATTTGAAAAGGTATCCTCTCCTTGGAACTTTTAAATCTTTGTGAAATGACGGAATAGTTGTTTTTGTTTTTTTTTTCTTCTAAAAACTGAAATGTCAAACAAATGTCAGTGACAGTCAGTGCTGTGTCACTCTTTGTTTTTTTTTAATTTGAGGCTTTGGAATCTGCGTCCAGTCTTACTTTTTTATTTATTTAACTTGAACAACTTTTATTTTATTAGAATGTTCGCTGCGATATTACCACTGTCTGCTATCAATAAAACTTTCAAAATACTTTTTTTTCAGTGACGTCCCTAAGTGTGTTATTATTATCAGAAATATTATTGAAAGTTCGCTAAAACAAACAGCCCTTTTCTAGTGATGTGCAATGGATGCTTTTTTCACTAGCCGTCACGGCATTGGCACCGGCTTTTGTAAGGCGTACCGTCCGCCCGGAATCTAGAGGAAGCAACCGCCGGCACCTACCAGGTGGAGGCGGTGGAACTTTCTATCATCATCAGAAGATTACCACAACTTGTCATCCAAAATTATGGCGTTTAAATTTTATTTTTTTGTTCTGCTTCTATTATTGCCGTGCGGTCGCCGTACTATAGCCGTTCAGAGAATAACCAACACGTTCTGATTTCAAGTGTTCGAGAAATTTGTGGTCAAACAAATATTGGTAATGACAGAAATATACAATAATTATAATGAAACTAAACTTTGTTTTAATAATAATAGGAGCATTATGAAGTATTTTCAACAATAAAAATATTATATAGATAGTATAGTGAAATTATAAAAACATTATTGACTCTTACAACACTGAAGATCAAAGTTCAAATTTCATTTTCTATAAAACTTGAAATACAGGCAACATTTATTTAGTCGAAAAAAAATCTCTTCGTGTAATGCTAGTGCCGGTGAATTATTTAATTTAATAATTTTGAAAAACATGTTGTGTCTGTGACTGTGAACTAGATTTTTCGTGAATTTTTAACAGTTTTTCAGTTTGTAAACGTTGCTAAAAGTTATTCAAGATGAGGTTAGCAGGGGCTATTTTCTCAAATGTTACGAAAATGCTCGATTTTTACTCGCAGTTCAATCCTTCACCGCTGTCTATAAAACAATTTATAGACTTTGGTAAGTAATAATATTAGTTTGCTATTATTTATTTCTTTCGCATTATGTTTTGTCAAGGTCAATCTACTGATTTAAAACACCTTTTGTTTTTTTTTTCTTCGAAAGTACTTTTGGTGTAATGATCGTACATCCCGCCGTAATTTCAGGGCTTCTAGTAACTTCCTGGAAGTTTATAAAAACATGTTTATTGATCTGCATTTCATCGAAATTTTTATTTTGTTTTTGGACATTCGCTTAATTTATCGAAACTTCTGCACGTAAGACTATTTAATTTGAATCAAATGAATAACTAAATAATTATTAATATATAATTAATTATTTAATAATTATTAATAATTATTATAAAAAGTTTATCATAAGAATAAGAAATTGCAATTTTATTTACTGTTATTCAAAACTTTATAATTTTTAAAATTTGTTAACCTTTTTCAGTTCAATCATCAATAATCTCTTTATTATGTTTACTTTATAATACAAGTTTAATAACAAAATAAAAAAAAAACAATCGAAATAAAAAAAATATATAATTAAAACACAAAACTTTTGAACAATAATTAAATGACCGAGTAGCCATTATTTTAGAAACAACTTTGTATTTTAATACAATTATTGATTAAATTAATTAAATAAATATTACATGTGCAACTAAGTGCAGGGAATATAGACACAAACTATGTTTAAAATTGATACTATCCCCACACTTACAGCAAATAAATTAATTTATTTTTTTATATACTCAAACTCGAATTAACATTTTTGTTTTGTAACATTTACTGTGTGGAGCAAATGTCAACTTATAATCTCCCACAGTTCTGTGTGAAGTTTGTTCTGGTTCTTAACAATGATTGCCTTCAACATACAATGTATCTGAATACCTTTCATAATTAATGAGTTACTGACAAAATAAATTTATACTACCTACCACTACTTACTCTGCTTCAGTAAGCACTATCAGAATTAATATAACCACCTTGCTGTTTGCAGAGTATTGTTTTCATACCATTTTTTTTTTAATTCAAAATAATCATATAGATAGAAAAAAGGATATTCAGTAATACCAATAACTTGACTTTATAAATTAGATTATTGCAGAGAACAAAATTCAAACTAGAAAAGGAAAAACAGAATGAAAAGGGACAAGCTCAAAGTATTCCAAATTTTTGTAGCAAACTATTACATTTAAAACAAAATTTGCAGTAATTTTTTTCTAAATTATGAATAAAAATCAATTAAACAAATCAAATAAATTGCGGCATGTAAGAAAGATCACCACACGGGAACCGCTCAATCAATTTGTCAGATTCTTTTTGTTGTGTTTATTATAATAACTAACAGGACATGATTTGTATAAAATATTTTTTTTGTAAAATCCAACAGCAACATAAGTTTTGAAGGTTTTATTGTAAATGAGAATTTAAAAAAAGTTGGTGCTTAGTCAATTTTACCCATACAAAGCCAGGGTAGGTGGTTAATAAGCAATAAAAATATTGGGTGGGGTGGGACACCTGTGTATAATAGAAAGAGAGAGAGAAAGATAGGGAAAGTCACCTGGAGCTACCATAATGCTTTTTCCTTACATTACAATTTCTGCCAGTTAACTCTACCTCAAGTCGCATAAAGAGATTTTACATACATAAACTCACAACTTTTTCCCATGCGGGTAGGCAGATACTACAGAACGCCACCTGCTACTATCCTAACATACTCCTTTTGCCTCAACTATGTTCATACATCTCGTCATACAAGCACGCCGGTTACGAGTACAGGGATTTTATTCCAAAAAAAAAATGTCCTGACCTAAAATCCATAATCTTCAACAAGCCAGTACTTAAGTAAGATGACTAAATATAACTGTTCTCGTAATAATGTAGGTTACATAAGTACATTCAAGTGCTGCTATAATTTAGGTTGCTGATTCACTGTGCTTGTTTTGTCACGGATTGTGCACAACTGCACTTAAATGGACCACTGGTGTAGGGTTGCTGGTGTTTATAAAATTACTAGCTTTTGTTCGTACTTGCGTACAAACTTCCACCCCCCTTTTCACCGCCTTAGGGGGCGATTTCCGGGATAAAAACTATTCTATGTCCTTCCCCAGCTTTTGAACTATCTCTATACACAATTTCACTTAAATCGGTTCAGAGGTTTAAGCGTGAAGAGGTAACAGACAGACACACTTACGAATTTATAATATTAGTATGGATTAACTGTATAATTTATGGATACTTATGTACTATTACTGAAATTTTTATAAATAAAATATTTTTTATTAAAAGTCTGGTCAAGTGCGAATCGAATTTGCATGCAAAGGTACCAAGTAAAAAAAAAAAAAACATGTTTCTGGGTTTTTCTATCAGGAGTTTGTCAGTAGAAGCTGCAGTCTGAATTTGTGTCCGATTGATGGCAATAGGCTCGCCCCCTATTACATGGGACTTAAACATAACAGGCGAAATGTAGGTGTACCAATAGGTACACCTTCGGGGATTACAGGTGTGATGTTATGTCATCTAGACAGCCCTGTTGCTCCCGTCAACAGCTGGGTTTTGCCAACCTTGTCGCTTGTATCATGTTACATGCACAAGCAATACAATCTTGCTCCGTTTACAAACAGATAAACATTATCATTATTATAGTTAACAAAGGATTTCGTGATATTATTTGTTTTATTGTAAAGTAATATACTTTTATTAGATAGGACTTTGAACACGTGAAAATTGTTGTCGTGATTGTAAAAATGAGTGATTGAAATTATTGATGATTGTTCAGCACGTATTGAACAAGCTGATGATCAATTTTCCTTCTCTTTATAAGAAGAGTAATATTCTCCAGACCGATATCGGTCATGGCTCCAAACTCAATAGATACTAACTAATTACGTAGGAGATATTAGGGTGAGTCAAAGCGAGCGTAATTTTGTGAGTCGCAGAATTTCGGTCGCAGAAATTCTGCCTGGCAGAAATTCTGTTGGAATGCCAGACGAGCGCATTTTATTCAGTTATTATCCAACGTGCGTCGGCCCCCGCCCCCCGCAAACTGAATTCGGTCCGCATAATGCATGTGAGTCGGCAGAACTCATTTTGCGTCGCCGTGTGAATCAATTAGGACTTTGTATGAAATCGAATGCAGCAGAATTTCTGCGACTGAAATTGTGCGTCCCACGACTCACAAAATTACGCTCATTAGGCTTCACCTGTAAACACAGGTGCACTCTCACTCCCTCACTCTCATAGTCCGACGGGACGGCAATCCGACACGACCGGGGTGAGATCAGACGCAAGACCAACATTTTTACGTGCTTTCCGACGCACGGAGGTGTAACCTACTTCCAAACTCCGGGCTACTAAGAAATTCCGTATGAAAAAACCCAATCACACTTTTTGCCCGACTTAGGTATCGAACCCAGGACGTTCAACAGTCGCGATTGCGACCCCGAAACGAGGCAGTTTCTAAGGAGTAAAACAAGTACTTAATGACCTAACTAACTTCTTGCAGTGAGATTAAATTGCCACAGATCATAAATGAATTGACGGCACGGTGTCGTAGGCTCGAGCGATTGTGTGGTTGTGGGTTCGATGCCCGCACGGAACAAATATTTGTGTACAAATACAGAAGAAATTAATAGCGTGGTGAAAAGTTAAAAAAAAAAGATTTCTATTACATGAGTGTTTCAAAAATGTCGATAACGAAAACTATTTCCAGCCAGCCATGAGCGCGCTAACGTAAAAGTATTTAATTCGATTTTCGTATTCGGAATCCTATACAGCATTATGGCTTAATTATACGATTATTTTATTTTTACGGCATTATTTTATACGACAAGCACAATAAACGTCACCCATTTATATGAATAAAGCCTTCAAACTAAATAACTATGTATGAAATAAGTAATTTCAATTTAGAAATCGATCCAATTGACGTTATGCTTATTCCGCGCGCTCGTGGTAGGCTTTCAAGTATTTAAATCGTCATCCTTCATAATAGCTTCGATCAATATGTTTCGAAGCGAAGGTTACGAGTAGGGTCGTCACTTAATTTTTTTAAAGCAAAAAGAGTATTACACAGGGTCATTGTACCCGAAACCTGAAAAGGTATTGTACTCATCATTATAAACAAATTTTACTATATTTAGCTTTACTGGTATAATCAGTTCCCTTATATGTAATTATGCAAAAAAACCGCTTAACTTTTTTTTGATCTTATAAATAACAAAAAAAAAACAAAGTAAATAATTTCACGTACTTTGTTGCCCTCATTTATTTATTTATTTTACTTTAATAACAACGGTTACATAACCAATTAAAATAATTAAAGACACAGAAGACAGATAAAAGTAAAAATATAAAAAAGCAAAACAAAATAACTTCATCCCTTTCATAAATTGGACGTAGTTAAACGAAAAGGATCCAATCCACAACATGGTCAAAAATGAGTTAAGTGCATAAAACTGATACTAAATATCAATACTATCGGCCAGTAAAAAAGATCCCAGCAAAATCAACTGTCTTTCACGTTTTTTTCAGCCTCAGAACCAATCCACATGTATGGCACGTTAAAAAACAAAATCACCTTAAATAATCCAACCTTCCTGGTTCTTAACCAGTATTACCAACCGATTCAGTAAAACGAATCAAGGAGTCTGGATTCTTTTAACGTAATTACAATTTGTTCATCACCGACACTTTAATAAAAACACTAAAACGATCCAGAATGCTTGGATCCTTTTCTATAAATTGATTTTCATTTAGTATTCCAATAAATCTGTCAACGAAAACGATCCAGAGTGCTTGGTACATTTTTATTGGTTAGATTTTTATCCAAAAACAATTTAAATTAATTTGCGAAAACGATCCAGGCCTATTAAAATCGACTGATTAAAATATCGAAAATCAAAATATATCATGTTCAAAATATCGAAATTTTGTTTTTCGTGATAACGTATTTGCCGTGTGGCGCCTTTTGCAACTTGCGTTTGCGTGGCAGTACCATAGATTACTTACTGTATGGAGTTTCTTACCCATTCTTCTCCATACGACACCACCTTTTGTAAGCGAGCGAAGCGAGCTCGGGATTTGGGGCACTCCGACTCGGACAGGTTAGGTTGGAACAATGGGATGGCGGGGTCTGCCAGACCCCGCCATCCCCTTCTTTAAAATTAGTCGTGTGTAAAAGACGGGAGTAGAGAAGGAGATGACGTGCGGGTAGGTAAACAATACCTGGACAATCTAGTTTTGGCGTAGTCAACAGAACCCCGGTCATGGAGCCAAGCTGTGCTCCTACTTCTGAGCGGTTTAAAAAAAATAACCACGAAGGGGATGGCGGGCCGGATGACCTTCTAACCTAATCTGTCCGAGTCGGAATGTCCCAAGTCCCGAGCTCGCTTCGCTAGCTTACAAAAGGTGGTGTCGTATGGAGAAGAATGGGCAAGAAAATACATACAGTAAGTAGTCTATGGTACTGACGCAAGTTGCAAAAGGAGCCCCACGGCACATATTTTATCACGAAACAAAATTTCGATATTTTGAACATTCTATATTTTGATTTTCGATACTTTGATTTTCGACATTTTGATTTTCGATATTTTAAATTTTCGATATTCTGATACCTATGTACCCACTAGATTTTTCTGTGATCTTAACGTTGTTATATTTAACATGAAGAGGATTGATAGAATTAGGGGCGCTACTTAGAAATAAAGTAAAGTCAATTTCCATAATTACAAATTTTTCAAATCTAGGCGCAATCTCATCTGAACAATAACTAAAAAAGAAATTATAGGAAAAAAGGGTGTGTTGTTAAAAAATGTCAAGACAAAAAGGAATATTTGACAGTTTGTGAACGTTCTTAAAAGTACGAGAATCGTCCCACTGGTCTTGCTTCCATTTTAAAAACAATCACCTCAAAGATATGTTGACTTATCGGACAATCTTAATTTAATGGGTACCTACCGTAATAAAACACATTGTCATATTATTAGGTACTTACATTTTACGAAAATAACTTACAAGACGCTACCGACCGACCGAAATTTTAAATAAATGTATTTTATTTCATGAAATAAGGTTAATTTACTACTTGGGGCGTTTTAACGAAATTAAGACTAGAGCATGCACTATAGAAACTGCCATATAACGAAAAGGATCCAACCATATAAATTTACATATATCTCGGAAAATATAATAGCTATGCTTGACTTTACTATTAACAATAAAAACAGTTTTATAATCCCACACACAACATCATACTTTCATTAGTTTTAATATGAATACCAATGAAGAAATATCTTCCAAACTTCAAACGTCAATATCTCTAAAGTGACTTTGTGTGGATTGGATCCTTTTCGTGTAACTACGTCCAATTCACCTCGCAGTACTCTGCATCCACGTCAGGCGATCGATAAGCGATTTTTTGTGGAAAAGAAATGGAACTTGAATTCCAATTACAACGCAGACGTCCTACAAAAAGTCGGTCGTACAAAAAATCGGTCGTACTAACATTCTGACGTGGGTAAAGGGCTGGAGGCCCTAAAGTATGAAGTACGTTTACCCAAATACTTAACACATACAATATAAATACTCAAACTTACGATACTTTGTAGTGCTGTGTAGTTCTTTTTAGTAGTCTGGATTTGTGCCCGGTTAATGGCAATAGGCTCGCCCCCCTATTACATGGGACTTAAAACATAACTAGCGAAAGTGGGTCTTGGTACTGATAGGTACACCTCTGCCTAACCCTTCGGGGATTACAGGCGTGATGTTATGTTATGTATGTTTATTATAAAGTACGGGTCGCAACCCTAGTTTCGATAGGTGTATGTTTCATGTTATATAGGTAGGTACCAAGTTGTGGACAAAACATATAGACACCAGCAGAATGGGAAATTAAGCGAGAGACACATCGAAATTGGAACGTTCTAGCACAGCATAGAAGTTCTAGAACTCGTAACGACAGTGACTCAGATGTTGTTGTGAAAATTACTCTGTAGATAATATGACGACTACTTTAGTAGATTTTTTGTAGTTAAAATAAATTATACTTATCATAACATCACGCCTGTAATCCCCGAAGGGTTAGGCAGAGGTCTACCCATTACTTTACCCACACTTTGCCAGTTTATGTTTAAGTCCCATGTAATAGGGGGCGAGCCTATTGCCATCAACCGGGCACAAATCCAGACTCCGAGGCTGTTATTGAAAAATTCCTGAAGGAAACACCTAATAACACTGCCCGACCTGGGAATCGAACCCAATACTCCATGCTCAGCAATCGCGATCTTTTCTACCACTAGACCAACGAGGAAATCTAAAAAAGAAAAAATAAATTATACATCATTCTTTTATAAAACGCTATCTCATTCTTTAAAAGAATGTATAATTTCCGAATTCCGACAAACAAAAGTACTTACCTAGAAAGTCTTAAGAGTTTATTTCTAAAGAATTCTGAAGGATCCTTTGTGCACTCAGTAAATGTTTTAAAACGGAAATTGATGTCAGATATTAAAAGAAAACGCACATATTATCCACAGCGCATGAAAAGGGTGAATAAGGATAAAAATGAAATGAAAAAAATTAATGGAAATGAGTGTGTAAGGATCGTAGCAGGTGGCGTTTTGTAGTTTCTGCCTACCCCCATGGGAAAAAGGCGTGTGTATGTATGTAAGGATAAAACTTTAAAATGGATTTATAACACACACACACACATACATAAACTCACGCCCTTTTCGCCCGTTGATGGCAATAGGCTCGCCCCCTATTACATGGGACTAAAAACATAACTGGCGAAATGTGGGTAATAGGTACACCTTTGCCTAACCCTTCGGGGATTACAGGCGTGATGTTATGTTATGTATGTTATGGTAAATAGTATTAGATTATTGGTACTTGAAATCCAATTCCTATTATTAAAAACCTTCAAAATCGAGTCGCAATCTCATCCCAGCGACAACTTGTTAAAAATGTTAAAAATGTCGATAAATAAAATAGATTATAAACTTTTTTGTAGTTAAAATAAATTATACTTATCATAACATCACGCCTGTAATCCCCGAAGGGTTAGGCAGAGGTCTACCCATTACTTTACCCACACTTTGCCAGTTTATGTTTAAGTCCCATGTAATAGGGGGCGAGCCTATTGCCATCAACCGGGCACAAATCCAGACTCCGAGGCTGAACTTTTGACAGATTGAGACTCAACGTAAAATTTATGAGAATTCCCCGCCTAGTAAGTCAACATAATAAACGTCTGTTCCTACTTTAATTCACTTGACTACCCGAGTCTACATCCCCCTCCCAGTCATATTACGTAAGTTTAAGACCCAGGGAATCTACGTAAAGGTCACGTTACGTAACCGCCAGACTTGTGTAGGTACAGCTGAAGTAATATAGATTAAAGGTGGGTTTATACTGGCGAGGCGAGAAGAGAAATGGCTTAGATGGGCGAGAATCAAAATTTGAATGTAAATATAAATAAAATGTCAGGATATCGCCTCTGTTTTTAACTTTTTACACAATAAATATGAATGTTTACAAAATAATTTTTTTTTTGTCTGTTTGTTTGTTCCGGCTAATCTCCCAAATGGCTGTACAGATTTTGACGGGACTTTTACTGACAGATAGCTGATGTTTTAAAGAGTAGCTTTGACTACTTTTATTTTAGACATATAATTAGTGTTTTGCACTAAAAAATATCGTTTCGCTAATCTTTGGCGAGTAAGGTCTGGATGCGCGAGGATATGAGAGGCGAGATTTGAAATGTTGCTTGTACAACTTTGAACTAATTTACTGAAAACATAGAGTATTTATTACTTTGCAAAATGGATACACGTTAGGGCTGCGTTTCCAGAAATGATCGGAGATGCGAAGCGAGGGCTGTGTGTAAAAATGGCGATTGACCACTTCATCTTCATAACTTGAGCTTAACCTAACGCTACGATTGGTTAGTTTCACACGCATCCCTCGCTACGCATCCTCGCACATCTCTGGTGGAAGCACAGCCTTAAACTCTTGAAGAGTTTGTCATAAAATACTGAACGAGGCTACGCAAGTTTATTCGCTGTTTGGTTATACAAAAATCCTTGAAGCTTTATTCGACATAAATGTAGTTTATTGTTGAAAGCCTTTTGATTGTTTTTTGGATCTGAACTACGATGGTTCCGTACCAAAAGAGCACGGAACCCCCTAAAAGCCTGTAGCATTTACTAAGCCTCTGCTGTCCGTCCGTCTGTTTATCAACGGGCTGTATCTCATGAAACGACTTACTGACTGACTGATCCATCAACACACAGCTCAAACCCCTGATCAGATTGCGCTAAAAGGCACGCAGAAAGTTATTATGGCGTGATGGCCCAGTGTTTAAGGCGGTGGTTAAGGTTGTGGGCACAAATCCGAGCAAGTACCAATGCGACTTTTTCAATTCACATGTACTTTCTAAAGTTTATCTTAGACATCACTGACATCGGTGAAGAAAACATCGTGAGGAAACCTGGACTTACTGTTCCGCTCAAACAATGTCAGACGCCTTTGAGGCGGTTTAGAAACTCTGACATTCGGGTATTATGTACCTTACTGCCCACACGATAAAGAAAGAAAGAAAGAAGAAGTTAACATCGGTGAAGGAAACCAGGACTCCGCCCCGCAGGGTTCCGCTCAAACCATGTCAGAGGCCCTTGGGGCGGTTTAGAAACTCTGACATTCGGGTATTATGTACCTTACTGCCCACACGATAAGAAGTTATTATGATGTAAGCATGTGCTAAGAAAGGGTTTTCCAAAATTTACCCTCTATAGGGCAGTACATTTACGCGGACGAAGCCGCAAGCAAAAGCTAGTCAGAGTACACAGCTAGTGGATCACGCGCCAAATTACTTGTCAATATTGAGTTTATTGATAACGTAACAAACTTGAGTACGTGATCGCTCGGGCGTTTGTCAAACGCTGTACTGTGTCTTTATTTTGTAAAGATAATTTTAAAGGACGTAGTACTTACGTAGCCTGATCACGTACACTGTGTAAACTTTATTAGGGGAGGAATTTGTAAATTCTGTAACTGAAAGCTTTTTTATAGAAATAAAGAAAATTGAGTTTTTTACTACCTACCTAAATACTCGTATGAATGTTAACGCGGCACTTACGCGAAATAAAATATTATATTTATAATTTTTCTGTATGTTTGCTCCGGCTAATCTCCGGAACTGCTGAACCGTTTTTTGACAGAACTCACTGGTATATAGCTGATGTTATATGTATAATACGGAGTATCTTAGGAATTACACAAAAAAAAAACTCAATTTGTCTCTTTGTTCCGGTCAATGTCGAAACTGCTGGACGGATTTTGACAGGACTCTCACAGCTAGATAGCTGATGTTTTAGAGAGCATCTTAGGTTATTTTAGAAATTGATTTTTAGAAAAGGAATTAACGTACCATGCTATAAGAAACCTCTAATATTAAAAATAAATAAAACATAATAATATAAAAAAATCTAATAAATTGAAAGACTAGATGTTTTTGGGAGTTGGAAATTTTGACCATATTGAGAATTGGACATTTTGACAATTGGACATTTTGGGTATTTGGACATTTTGACACCGTTGGACATTTTGAGAATTGGACATTTTGCCCCTGAACGGTATAATATAATGTTATAATGAATCTATAGCTTAATAAAAAATAAGTCTGAAATATCACTTACAAATTAGTTTCACAAAAGCACTCTGTCACTATAAAACTACTACAAAAAGCTTTTACGCTCAAGGCCTTGGCTAAAGTTCAATAAGGTTAGTTAAGTTTCGCTGCGTGGCCTGACCTTGGGTTAAGGTCATTGAGACCGTGAGAATATAGGTTAGCCTGTACACATGTGGGGGCCATATGACATTTAAAACAAAATGGCGGCTTGCGGGTATTATTCCTATCAATATTTTAGTCACACCGCGTGTCTATGATATTACAAACTCCGTTTTCTTCGCTCGCATTAATTATTTCGATGTAATTATTTATTAAGAGGTGGACTGACCTGGTAAAGGTCGCAGAAAACCGCTGGATGCGCACAGCGCAAGACCGGTCATTGTGGCTATGTTTAGGTGAGGCCTATGTCCAGCAGTGGTCGTCTTTCGGCTCATTTGATGATAATGATGAATCATTTATTAAAATAGTGATTTAAATACGTAAAACATTTATTTTAAAAAGGGAATGGAGTTTCTTTACCAAACATAAAACATAACATAACATCACGCCTGTAATTCCCAAGGGGTTAGGCAGAGGTGTACCCATTAGTACATCTAGATTTCGCCAGTTAGGCTGCTACTGAGAAATTCTTAGTGGAAAAACCCAATAATACTGCCCGACCTGGGAATCGAACCCAAGACCTCATGCTCGGCAATTGCACTTTGCTACCACTATACCAACGAGGCAGTCAGTCGCAAGGAGTCCGTTTTCCATTCTCTATACGAAACTACATTTTGGAATGGACGACTAAATTCATTCAACACTTTTTCTTGTAATATGAGGTTCAAAAGTGCCTTTTAATGGTCTAATTCAAATTAATTTTCAACGACTTTCAGTTCAATATGAACACGCTGAAAAATGTCGTCTATTTTCCGTTGAACAATGGGCGGAACTAAGGTTGCTAAGCGTTCGGATAAAGCCGGATAGTTCGGCATTTTCGATGCGTATCCGATCAAATTATTCGGTATCCGGCTCTTGTTAGGCTTTTTTTACATGGTTTTACGGTGATTTTTGTTTTTAAAATGGATTATAAAGAAGGCTGATTCATTTTGGTTTAAAGACGATTTTATGATAAAGGATCGGATAAAAAAACAAAGTAATGTCATCATACTTTAGTGAATTTTACCCAATTTTACACAGAATTCCCAGCTGAACTGGCTGGTTAGTCCGGTTTTAGGTTCTGCCAACCCTAGGCGGAACTGGTTACATATTCATAATAATGTTTCCATCGATCGTAGTCGTCAATAAGACGACATTCGACATACTTTATGGGTTTCTTTTTTTACAAAAATAATGTCATTACCTCGAAAGAGTTTAACAACTCTTTTGAGTCAATGACGTTTCATAGCGCGGCAAATTCAAATTTCGAAATCTTTACCGTTATGGAATCTTTTTTCTAAACAACAAGCTATTATAATTAAACAAATAAAAAACACGACTGCACAAAAATTGCACATATTTGTACTTTGTTTACTCGTCAGTTTTTTTATGACGTTTTTTATTTACAGTGTTATATATTTTTTAAATCTACTTGTCAAATTCTAGACGATAAACATAGACACGACGAAATTCATTTAAAAAAATAATTGAGGCTGGTATTAATTTACGTTTTAAAGTGACTACACAGGATTATTTTTATTTTTAACTGGCCTATGTTACTCGGAACGATGCAAGGATTGTAACGATACCCCATACATTCGGTTCAGGCGTTTAAAAGTTATGGTGGAATAAAGAATCTCACATACATACATACATACATTAACCCTGAACACATAACACTCCTTTTTTTGGGGCAGTCGTGTAACAACCTAAGTACTTAGCAGCGTTGTGTTTGGAAAATGTTTCAATGCAAGTGGAAAATTAGGTTTGTGTGTCAGTTAACCTGACAAAGAAATGAAATACAAACAGTTTCACAAAGGCTATTAAGACGTCGCATCCACAATAACATAAAACTTGAGAGGTATTTTGGCGGCATCCCGACATTTTGGCGCGTTGCCACACGTCATCTCTAGGTCAATGTTGCCACTTCATCCATACCAGACTTCTCTATTTACGTTGAACTAAAGATGCTTCCTGCTTGTGATTATACATATGTATAAAGAATGATAAGCTTTCCATATCATAACCTAACCCCTGTAATCCCCGGAAGGTTAGGCAGAGGTGTACATTAGTAAGTACACCCAGATTTGGCCAGTTAGGTTTAAGTCCCATGTAATAGGGGGCGAGCCTATTGTTTAGATTTCCAGGTTGGGAAAAATCGACCTGGACTTCGAAAGTTCGTGGATTGACACCCCCGTGCCTCGGGAAGCACGTAAAGCCGTTGGTCCTGCGCCTGATCCTGCCCGGTCGAGTAGGATTGGCGTCCCATCGGACTATGAGAGTGAGGGAGGAGAGAGTGTTTCTAATCCCAATTTTATATATTCTCTTGGTTTTGCCCGCGATTTGACAACAATAACATGTTATTTTGTCTCGGATAGCATCATACCCGGCACGAGGCTGTTTATCAAGTTACGGTTAACGTAGAGCAATAATATTATGCTCATATCAATTCATTGGTTTTCCTTGCAAACATGGGTAAATTGTACAACTATGATAGTACTGCCTCGTTGGTCTACGCGACTGCTGAGCATGAGGTCTTGGGTTCGCTTTCCAGGTCGGGCAAAGTGTTATTGGGTTTCTTCATCAGTCTGGTCTGGAGTCTGGATTTGTACCCGGTTGATGGCAATAGGCTCGCCCTCTATTACATAGGACTTAATTATAACTAGCGAAATGTGGGTTTACTAATGAGTACACCTCTGCCTAACCCTTCGGCGATTACAGGCGTTTTGTGTAACGTAATTTAGTCAGGCATAGCTTTGATCATTTTAGCAACTTTAAATCTTTACTTTTGGACAGTTTAATAACTAACTTTACGCTTGTTACAAAGTTGGGTTTTTCCGTCGTCCCTTATCGCCCAGCGAACGTTCCACGATGGCGAAATGTAGGTCGCGCTGACGCCTCCTGTCAAAAACAAACTCAATCTCGACTTTGTACGGAAAGGGTTATTATAAAACAAGGGCAGAAATAAGTTATTTTATGAGATCTTTCAAAATATACGAATTTTATGCATAAGTATCAAGTAAATAACATGACTTGTGGGAGTTTTAGTTTAGTATCGGCATTTTTTTTACTTAATTTGTTCTAATTTGCTCAAAACACATCCGCGCCCAAGTAGGTTGGTCGCTGCAAACATAACCTAGAGAAGTGGGGGATTATAGGTCCCACCGACACCCAGGGCGAATGCGGTACTACTGACAAAACCATGGCCCACTTGCAGTAGTACTCAAGGTCTCTACACCTGCACTGTTGAGGACATTAAACCACTGATGCCGCGATAAACGTGGCGGCCTAGCGAGGCCAAGAACTGTAAAAAAAGAGACTTGCCTAAACTAAAGAATCAAAAAAAAGAAACATAAAATAACGCATTATTATCTGTGAATCGAAACAAATTAAATAGGGCGGTACTGAAAAATTAAGAGCTCTAGGTACAGGGTCGATCTTCTTCTTTATCGTGTGGGCAGAAAGGTCTTAGAACCCACACACGACTACACACCCTGGTGTCAGAGTTTCTAAACCGCCTTAAGGGCCTCTGACATGGTCGATAATCGATATTTATTATATTCGGTTCGGCATTATTAATACGACACGGTCGGCGCAGTGACTGATACACTGTGTGTCGCGGGTTAGATTCCCCCACGAAACAAATACTTGTATAGCCTACAGATCGTTGTTCCGGGTCCTGGTTCCCGGTTTTACTTGTTTGTGTATGTGACATAAATGCACACACAACAAAGAAAGAATTCATAGCGTACTTAAAAAGAGCGTTATCAAAGGTGTTTTTCAGAATGTCGTGCTAGTTTGTTCATGTCAATAGTGCTTATAGAATCAATAATCGTACATAAGGCTCAAAACAGACGCTGTTGAGGCGAATGAACTCGTGTTAGGTACTTGTAACGTCAAGTTGTGCCTACAAAGACACGACTACCTGTGCTTTGGATTAAAAAAAAGTTGATTACTGTCAATTTATTTTTGAATTTAGAATGTCATGATGGATGGGTTAAATTAAAAAATATTTGTGTATGGCTAATTTTCCAATCGTCAAAAATACATACATACATAACTTCACGCCTGTAATCCCCCAAGGGTTAGACAGAGGTTTACCTATTAGTACACCCGCATTTCGCCAGTTATGTTTAAGTCCCATGTAAAAGAGGGCGAGCTTATTGCCATTATCTGGGCGCAAATCCAGACTCCGAGGATGCTACTGAGAAATTCCTGATGGAAAAACTTTGTGCAATTAAAATTACAAAGGCGGACTTAATGCCTAAAGCATCTCATCATCATATTCTAAGGATGACGTAGTGCCGCCATTACAAAAATTATCGACGACGGACAAAAAATTCAAAAGCCCATAACATTTTGATATAATACAGATTTTTTCCCAGGCGACCCTGATAAATTATTTTTATAGTAAACAAAATGAACACCCTTTCCCGACGACCCCCAAACTCTAAATCAGGACAAATCCCTGAAATCTCGGACGATTGGCAGCCCTGAAGCCTGAAGATGGAGAACAATCAACTAGAACTTTCCGAATAATTATCTTACAAAATTCGTTAAAATACAGTTCATGACTACGTGACAAAAAGCAGGTATAAAAGTTCTCAGAAATCTCAAAGAAACCTTGCAAATCCTTTCGGACATGACCAACCTGTCTGACTCACCGGTGCAGTAAATAAACATTTGGGTTTATGGATCGGTTCACGTCTGACGGATGATACGTCGAACGATGATGATATGTCTTTTGTATGGTCGACGCACTAACGCAACATCGGTTGTGTGTGTATGGTTGGATGTTTTAATAGACATATACTAGCTTTTGCTACTACGTCCGCGTGAAACTTGTTTATATCGTACTTGTATATAAACTTCCACCCCCCTTTTTACCGCCTTACGGGGTGATTGCCAGGATAAAAACTATTCTATGTCCTCCCCCTAGTCTTAAACTATCTCTATACAAAATGTCACCTGAATCGCTTCAGCGGTTTAAGCGTGAAGAGGTACCAGACAGACAGACACCCTTTCGCATTTATAATATTAGTATGGATTTGACTGTTTCTGCGTTACGCGACTGACGATAAGCGGCGTATCTTCCGTCAGATTGTACGGAGCCTTAGCTCAGGGTCCTCCGACGATTAATTAAATAAACAAATAAATAAAAGTAGTGTCGAATTCACACGAAACTTATACCAAAAACTCAATTTTTAAAATGTTGTCCGTCTTTCTGTTTGTTTCGGCTAATCTCTGAAACGGCTGAACCGATTTTGACGGGACCTTTACAGTGATACTGTTGTAATTACGAGTAACTAAGGCCACTTTTAATACTCGACTGCGTCAGAAGAAGATTTTTTTTAGAAAAAGGATTTGGATTACCTAAAAAAATAACACAACTGGCGAATTGTGAATGTACTAATGGATATACCTCTGCCTAACCCTTCTGGGATTACAGGCGTGATGTGTGAAAAGAAATAAGTTCCGCAGGTAACCCAATATTTGCGCGGACAAAGTCGGGGGCATAAGACAGCTTAGGGTAATAAACTCAAAAGTACCTAATAAATAAGTATTATGTTCGTGTTTTATTTGTGGTGATTTGATTGTCGCAAAGTTCGTTCTTACCCGACGCCTACTGCCTATAAGGTAGTTTATAGCCTGCCAAATTTCATCTTCATAATTAGGTCAAGTAGTTTCCGAGACTTCGTGTTAAAATGAGTATAATTAAAATGGCTGACCTTCCGCTTTTATGGATTTCTGATTTTTATGTAAAAGTACCTAGTAACAGTTATAATTATTTAAAAAAATGTCTTTTGTAGGTACTATGGAATAAAATTGCGATGTCTGAGGATCCCAGTTAGGAAAGACAATAATTAAAACAAAAAATAAGTGGTTACACGTGGTTGAATTGATGTTATGCAGCTGGCAGTGCACAATGCTTGCTGTTCAACCTCCCCCCCCCCACATACTCGCAAAGAGAAGGCATAACGTGTTTTCGTAACGTGACGATTCATAACGCAAGCCGCGTTAGAATCTTCGTTCCAATATCCTGGAATAAGTATTCTCAACAAGTCCTAGAAACGCCTCATTTTTTAATTAAACAAAGATTCATTATTAACAAAGAGACTAATATGTACTATTGTAAGCACTTAAACAAAAGTGCCAGATGCACCATCCAGTCATCCTTTATACAATTGTATTGTGATAATTCAAATAATATGTAAACTATTTCGTTGTTTGGCTTTGTTTGAAAATAATCTTTGTGTTGCCATAACAATATTGGCAAGGTACCACGGAATAGACACTAATGTCTATGTTATGCCCACGGAATCACACGGAATTTATTTATGTTGGTACGGTCGTCTTTAGAATGACGTATATGAATAAATTCCATTCATACGTATTCCATTATATGGTTGCTAGATCATAAAGTCCAACACACACAGAGAGCGGGTGCGGGGCGTGAGCGTGACGTGAGCGTTCAGTGTGTTGATCCATAAATCGTGTTGTCCCGCTCACGTCACGCTCACGTCCCGCTCCCGTCCTGCTCCCGCTCACTGTGTGTGTTGGGCTTAAGATAAAATATCTGATCAAAATCTCAAATTGTCGGGATTTTGAGGATATTGTCAGGGCAAAAAAGCACATAAAACATATCAAGTCAAAGTGTTAAGGTCTAAAAAGTTATAGAGGGCAATTTCGAAATGTCTTATTTAAAAAAAGACAATTGGAAATCTCTGTTACTATGGAAAACTTAAATTGGGTCGAATTTTATAACACATTTTTTTGAAATCGTTGTCACCTAACTATAAACCTATGTACCCCGCTTATATGTAGGAAGTTTCATTTAAATCGGTTCATTCATTTAGAAAAATAAGGACTTGAAAGTTTGTCCTAAATGCCGTACTGCATAAAAGTCTACACAGACCAAGTCGCGAGCAGAAGCTAGTAACAATAATTGCCTGATTGTCTACACGCTTCAGAGTAATTTCGGCAGTTTCCACTGCACGAGTCACGAGTCAACGTATTTAGATAAAATGAATAGGTACCCGGTCCACGGCCACAGAAAATGCTAGAATAAAAATCACTTGCAGGCTAATAAAAATGAATCACCCTGACAGTTTCAATTTGGTCTAAAAATGGTCGCAATCATTGTCAGTGAGTGCTTCCTAGTTTAGTGTAACGGTCTATTAGGCTATAAACTGCATAGGTAACTAGGTATATCCACCGTAATTTTGGTGTATGTAGTAGATACTTGCAATTAAATAATAGTATACTTATAATAACATTTATTGTCTCAAATAGTCCCAATGCCTGACAAAAGCCTCTTCTCATACAGAGATGGCACGAGCATTGATCACCACGTTTGCTCAAGGCGGTTTGGCGATTACTGAAATTAATTACAAGTCTCATTCACCTCACGATGTTTTCCTTCACCGATGTCAGTGACGTACAAGATAAACTTTTGAAATTTCTAAACATTTGATGTTAGTTAGCTCATTCGTAAAAAAATACTGGCCATATTTGAGTCGGACTCGCAAAGGAAAGTAAAAATCTCTACGGTTCCTTCTCCTACCATGAGTCGGGAGTCCGGTATTTGCATGACGCATGATCTACGCCCCCTACTGGTGTTAGACCAGCATTGGCGAGCCCCTTCACCTTAAGCGGCCTGTTCTGCGAGTGCCTGCGACCACACATCCAGTTTTAGTCAGTGAGAATCTGACAGACCAAGGACGATGGACATCCATGAAGATTTTCCACACCGGGAACAAAAAAATATGGTGGTAGCTAGGATAGTACATAAAGTGTGTTTGTTCTATAAATAGTCATGGGCTCCTTCCTACTGATTAGCAGGCGACCTCGCGCTGTGTATTTATTTACACGTTGCGTTAGTAATACTAAATAGGCTATATGGCTATTGTATCCGGTCCGTGTCACATCGTACTAGATGTGACATGAAAAGGTTACCTACATCAAGGAGGAGAGAAGATTCTAGACTAGGAATTCCTTTATTTATTTTTGACGCGCCTCCATTTTTTGCAAAGAGATATGAGATTGGCCCCCAAGCCCAAAAAAACATAATTTTAGGCTACTATAAAAAAAAACAATCATATCGACGTTGGTCTAATGGTCGTAAAACGCGACTGCTGAACATGAGATCTTTCGCTCGATTCTCAGGTGGGGCAGTGTTTTTGGGTGTTTCCATCAGGAATTTCTCAGTAGCAGCCTCGGAGTCTGGACTTGTGGCCGGTTGATGGCAATAGACTCGCCCTTTATTACATGGGACTTGAACATAACTGGCGTATCGCGGGTGCACTAATGGGTATTCTGCCTAACCCTTCGGTACTACAGTAGTTCGAATAGAGAGAGCACTAATACAAAACACGTGTGAGATGCAATGATCTGGAAGTAGAATTAGCCCCCTTCCACGTGCAAGGATGTCGTTAAATATGGCTCTGTGGTGTTAGGATAGACTACATCCTTCTGTTCTGCTTTGTAATACATACATACACTCACGCCTTTTTCCCATGGGGGTAGGCAGAAACCACAGAACGCTACCTGCTACGATCCTTACATACTCCTTTCGCCTCTATCTCTACATTTTTATTTTTTTGTGAAGGAACGGGTCAATATTTCAAATTCCTTTTTCCCTGACAGGTTTAAAATAACTGACGTTTATAGAAATCTTTCTGTCATATGGTAACCCTAGCTACATTTAACTGTTGCCAGTCGTGCAAGCTATAATGCAGTTTATTAGAATATCTATGTTTAGGAGTAGTTTGCGGTTTCATAGTAACCTATTGTGTTGTATGCCTCGTGTTATTATGATTTAATTTAATCTTCCTTAATGTTTTTGTTTACAATGCACTTCTGCGTCATCCAATCTAACAATGGTCTAAGACCTCAGTTGCTTTAAGGCGTCCTATGGAAACATAATATCACGCCCGTATTCCCCGAATTGCTAGGCAGAGGTGTACTTAGTACACCCACATTTCGTCAGTTATGTTCAAGTCCCATGTAACATGGGGCGAGTCTATTGTCATCATCCGGGCACAAATATAGATTCCGAGGATTTTTTTTTTTTAGGTGGTAAAAATCATCAAATGACTCCTTCCGCCCTGGGTGGGGCGGAAGGGACTGACTCCTTCTGTCAGGACTGTCAGACTTTTACTGACTAAAAAACCACCCTGTTTCTTCTGTTGCCCTTTACGTTCCGGGGCCACGGTATCCTGTTAAGACGTCCCGCAAACCCGGGGATTCAGAGGATGCTACTTAGAAATTCCTGACGGAAAAAACCCAGTGTCACTTTGCCCGACCTAGGGGCCACCACCTCTTAAAACAATATTATTTTAATATTACTTTGCCTTTCGCACTGCTGGATTTTCAACACTCGGCTCAGCGCTAAGAGTTGAAAATGCAACAGCAGAAATAACAAAGTAATATCAAACTAATATTGTTTTAAGAGATGGCGGTAAGCGCTCTGGGAATCGAACCTAAGACCTGAAACTCAGGAGTCACGCGACTACTAGACCAACGATACAGTCGGGGTCTATAAAAAGCGTTTGGCAATTAGAGTAATACTTTATACGCAAGTCAGCAGTGGCAAAGCGTCAATTTTCGTTGAGAAGCCAGACCAAAAATTGCTTAATCCTATTAGGTACAGTTAAAAAAATACAGACTAGGAACTGTAAATTAGACTAACAGCCAATTACAGGTCTTCACTTCACAGAACCTCGGAATCTGGATTTGTGCCCGGTTGATGGCAATAGGCTAGCCCCCTATTACATGGGACTAAAAAAATAATTGGCGAAATGTGGGTGTACTAATGGGTACACCTCTGCCTAACCCTTCGGGGATTACAGGCGTGATGTTATGTACTTCACAGAACTATACATCTACTTATAGCTTCTGCCCCTGACTTCGTCCGCGCCGTTTCGTCACCAGCGTTAAGTAACGTCTTTGGTTTCTGTTCCGCTCCCAAGAGTCATAGCGTGATGTTATATATGCCTATAGCCTATAATATTCGTCATGAATCTGGCTTTCATAAACAACAAGACTTTTTCCAATCCGATTGGTAGTTCCAGAGATAAGCGCGTTTAAACAAACAAACAAAACTCTTCATTGAATTTATTGTGTTACGGTGACGAGATTGTTATGATAACAAAAACACGATAAAAACCCATCATAACATCTTAAGAAGACTTACTCATGTGTATTATCAAGATCTTAACATATTTATCAACTCAAAAATAAGTTCAAAGTCTACGATTGGTATATATCAATCAGATATACTTGTAGATGATAAATATGAATGGCTTTAAAAGTGCACTTTGATCGAAATTAATCAAATGTTTTGACAGACGTTGCTTAAAAGATCTTAGCGTACAGACAGCGGAAAGCGACTTTGTTTTATACTATGTAGAGAGGAGTGGCATTGTGGCAACCCAGGACTATAAAGTTACTAATTTCTGCGCGCGACTTTGTCCGCATAAATATAGGTTATTGACGATCTAATCTTGTTTTTTCATACAAAATTTGTCCCCCTATTTTCACCTCTCCCAAGTAGGGTAGAATTTCGGAAAATCCTTTCCTATCTGATGCCTACGTCATACAAAGAACACACCCTCGAAGTTTCAGGTCTCTATTTGTTCTCTCTCTCAATTTTGACATCATCTAATTGTAATTATTGTAATATTATTGTAAATTGCTTCTTTGACATTATTGTAATAACTCAAACCTTAATTAATTATTTATCACAATTGTTTTGACATTTACTTAAATATAATTGACTTTTTGACTTAATTAAATCTATAATATTGAATAAATACAATTATTTATGTAATTAATTTATATTTAATTACTAGTAACTTTGACTGGAATGTAAATGAAAATTGTAATTCATATTTTTTGTATGCCTATAATAGGCTGATCATAGCGCACTATTATCTAAACCATGACCAACCACTGTACCTATGTTTCACAAATAAATATTTCTGATTTCTGATTTCTGATTTCTACGATCAGCGGTTTAGGCTGTGCGTTGATCCGTCAGTCAGTCAGTCATTCAGGACTAAGTATTTTATAATGGAAGATTGTCGCCCACAGCCTAGTAACTACGCAGTAATTGGTATCGCTAGACACACAATGATCGTTCGCGGAATAATGAGACCTCAAGTTGCTCGCTAGTATATCAATTTATCTAAGTGTTCGTTTACATTGTATGGAGCAAGAAGTGGCTATTAATGGCATTTTAACAAAATGCCATGATTTTCCTTTAAAGATATTCATAGTATTTGGTTGCTTTCTTTACAATTATTTATTTACAAATCGTTTTAATAACCGATGGATGTCATTGATTGAAACTTTACTTAATTATTTAAATTAAATTACATTTGAAAACATCCATAGGTTTCTAAGAAAACTTCAACTATATCTGACGACCGTAGGGTCGTCATAAATAACTATCTCTTTGGTTGTCTTAACCTAAAACAAAGGATGGCTCGACTAGGAAGACGAAGGCCATGAAATAAAAGGTAGTCAGTGATAGCATGTACCATGGAGCGTTTTATTTTATTTACTGAGTTACTATGTGCTTTTACTAATGAGCATGGCAGTTGAGAGCTTGTCATGCTCACTCAAATATCTCGCTGAAGGTGGCGCGTGTGTTGGATCATTTGGTTCCCTCCATGATGGTTGAGCAAGGTGGTGCTGATCCATGCGTCATGCTCGTGAACGAGTGCTGTCAGTTGGGATTGGTCATCTCTTAACTGCTATGGCTTACATCTTTAGTTTTATTATTTTTTACTACGGTATATTCATCTTCATTGTGATCACATGTATAATTAACAAGAATTATGTAACCAGGATTTTGTAAAAACCTAATTAACAAGAGTGCCGTGGAGTTTCTTGCTCGTTCTTCTCCATAGAGTAGAGGCCTACCTCCGTTTTGGAACGAGCAACTAGCTTCAACTTTCGAACTAACTGACCGACTCCTTGACAATTCAAAAGTGCCTGTAAATGGTCTAATTGAAATAAATGTTTTGACTTTGACTTTTGACTTTGACATGACGGCTGACAGGACGGAATGGAAGAAGAAAACGTGTTGCGCCGACATCAAGTAACATGGACAAGGCAGGAAGATAATGATTTATATTAAAAAATAGAAAGGACAAAATTAAGGTTAAAACAGTGACTGAATATCAAAGAAAAAAACATTTAGATAAGCGTGTCGAACTGGCGACGTTTAGTCTGTACATATCCTATTTTGATTTTCACTCAGTAACTTAATCCTCTTTATATTGTTAATGGAAATACTATGTAGTACATTTACGTATAGGTATGCTATTTAAAACGCTGCACAAACATGGACACTTTTTGTTGCCTACACAGGACACAGTTGCCGGGTGCTACTACTTACGGTGGTTGTTTTCCCAACATTCCGGCAGTGTCCTGTGGTGACACGAGCAACTAACGTGTGCATTTTTTGCTCATTCTTGCCCATTTCTCTCCATAGGGAACTACCTTTTGGAAGGAGCAACTAAATTCAATAATTACTAAAAAAACAAAATAAAATCTTTCGAACGCCATTTAGGTACAAAAAGTAACCTAAATGACGTGTAATGCCTTTTAATTGCCAGTTTAATTGTAAGAAGTGATTAGTCTTTGTCTTACGACTGAGTCGATTCTATACTTCATCGTCATCAGCATCGTCTACTGCTGGACATGGGCTTCCCCTGAAGATAACCACAATGACCGGTCATGCACCACCCGCTTAAGCCCAAAAATAAAATATTCATTGAAAGTTGCCGGTTGCTTGCGTCGAACGCTAGACACTAAAGTGTCCGAGTTTGCGCAGCGCCTAACGGTTATTTCCAGACAGCGCGTGACCAATCCCCTTGACCGCAGATTATTTCCTTCCGCGCCGTAGTTAAATACTTCCTAGTCTGGCTTTATCGTGTTTACGACGATTTTATAAATAAGAAAACTATTTATTTATAGTTGCTGAGCTGTCTTGGTACTTCTTCTTCTTCGTCATCCTTAAAGGCCTAGCTGTTCTCATTATTGCAGTAGCATCAGTCTATTATCTGTTGTCTACAGTCATTATTCCAGTAGTTTAGAAACGTGTGCTTTGTTGAGTTACTTGTCTAAATTGGATAAGGAATTAGGAAATGGCGCTGGTTAGGCCGTTTACACGATTCCAGTGGCGCTGGATTGAAAAGTAGATCGCTAAACCAGTTACTAAACTGGATTTCTAACTAGATCCAGTGCATTTTAGTGCCTATTTAGATTATACGATAAACTACAGATATCTTTAAGTTTGATTACCCAAGTGCACTTTTTAAAGACCCCACATGGCGCACAGATCGGAAATCTGCAATCGAAATATCAGAGATAACTGTATTTTATCCAAAAACATACATATACTACGCATTAGATAAAACTATTACTGCGACAATGATAAAACGTATTTAAAGATTAACGATTACCGATAGGCACTATCGGAATTCATAAAGACGCAGTGCTTTTTTAGGTGGTAAAAATCATCAAATGAGTCCTTCCGCCTTGGGTGGGGCGGAAGGGACTGTCAGACTTTTACTGACAAAAAAACCATCCTGTTCCTTCTGTTGCCCTTTACGTTCCGGGGCCACGGTATCCTGTTAAGACGTCCCGCAACCCCGTGTTTCGCCCTGTTGGGGCCCCGTCCCTGTGCTGACAGCTCTGTGAGGCGCACGTGGAACAGAACGCGCTGTCAACCCGGGCCTGGATCGGACGGCTAGCTACCCATCACTTGCTGTCCGCAAGCTCGCGCAAGACGCAGTACTTAAGTTATTTTGGTCGTTGCGTCAGATTGTTGCGTAGTTGAATGTTCTAAGGTTGTAATGATAAACACAACGACACGATAAGGGAATCAGCTGTTGTTTGTCACGTCATTTACGGTCGTTTTCTATAATGTGATCTATAGATCGATCTTTGCTCGCAAGTGGTCGAGTTTGCTATCCGAGATTGGTTAGTCAAAGTCAAAGTCAAAACATTTATTTCAGTGAATGTAACCTTAACTAACTTAATTAATACTTACGATTATAATGCTGAAAAGTTTGTTTGTTTGTTATTTGTTTAAACGCGCTTATCTCCGAAATTACTGGTCAGATTATTATTAAAATACCTATAATTCATTCGCCAATTGAAATCTTCTTTATCCTTTAGTGCTTTAACTATATTTTCAATAACACATAACATCACGCCACTAATCCCCAAAGGGTTAGGCAGAGCTGTACCCATTATTAGGTACAGTCACATTTCGCCAATTATGTATTAGTCCTATGTAACATGGCGAGCCTAATGCTATCGCGATACTGGGTACAAATTCAGACTTCGAGGCTGCTACTGAAAAATTCTTGATGGAATAACCCAATAACATTTTGCCTAACCTGGGCATTGAAGACCAACGCGACAGTCGGAATAAAATAATAATTAAGGGCGATTCAACAATTTTCTTCTAATATCTAAGAAGATATTATTTCTGTCAGTCTTATGTACTTACCAAGATTGCTAAGATCTAATACAATCACAAAACTGTTTGCTATTTCTACTTGTCTTGTTTCCACTTGACACAATATTAGTATAGTGTGAATCAGGGGTTCTGAAACTGTGCCTCGCAACGCCTTGGAGCACAGCGACACGTACGCAACGTTCTTCTCGTTGATAGTACAATATTGAGTAGTACAATTATTAAACTGTTATATTTTCAAATAAATAGTAATAATTACTGCTTCGTTGGTCGCAAAGCACGATTGCTGAGGTCGGGCAAAGTGTTGTCAGGTTTTTTCATCAGGAATTTCTCGGAGTCTGCATGTGTGCCCGGTTGATGGCAACAGGCTCGCCCCCTATTACATGGGACTTAAACATAACTGGCGTAATGTCGGTTTACTAATACTAATGGGTACTCTGCCTTACCCTTCGGGGATTACAGGCGTGATGTTATGATGTCGTGATAGCCCAGTGGGTAAGGCACCCGCGTCTCATGCATGTGGTTTTGGATTCGAATCCGGGCAAGTACCAATGTGACTTTTCAATTCATATGTACTTTCTAAAGTTTATCTTGGACATCACTGCGATCGGTGAAGGAAAACATCGTGAAACCGGGAATTGTAATTTATATAAGTCTGGAATCGCCAATCCGCCTTGAGCAAGCGTGGTGATCAATTCTCGTCCTTTGCCCAGCAATGGGACAGTAATAGGCGTGTATTATTAAAAGAGTCACAGTATAAAAAGGATTGGAAACCCCTGTTGTAAATAGTCAGTAAACTTCTTATCACTTGGTTTATTTAGATAAATGAATGAGGTACTTACTACTGACGTATTTTAAAGTAAATATTATTGTTCAAGCTTCTTAACGACCAGTATATTTTGAACGATCATGGCGGCGGCGCAAATGCCTTTTTATAAGCTTTTATTGAGCTTGCATTGTCCGTATGTCAGTTGTCCCATCAAAATTTGCAAACCATTTTTCGACTATTTGTTGGTATCCGATTGAGCTGAAATTTTGCATACATCTTTAGTTCTGGTGACAATACAATGTCCAATACTCAATATTGTAATAATTTCAAATTAAAGCTTGTTTTTAAAGATATATTTTTTAACAGTAAAATAATTATTCTATGTTGAGGTCGGCTTCCAGTCTAACCCGGATGCAGCTGAATACCTGTTACATGGAGCGACTGCCTATCTGACCTCCACAACCCAGTAACTGGGTAATACGATACTTCTTGTTAAAACTAGTTTCTACTAGAACCCTAAAAAACCGGCCCAGTGCGAGTCGGACTCGCGCACGAAGGGTTCCGTGGCATTATCTATAAAACGAACAAAAAAAAAATACGTTCGTTGTATGGGAGCTCCCTAAAATATTTATTTTATTCTGTTTTTTAGTATTTGTTTTTATAACGGCAACAGAAATACATCATCTGTGAAATTTTCAACTGTCTAGCTATCACGGTTCAGGAGATACAGCCCGGTGATAGACAAACAGCGGAATCCTAGTCCGCTTTACCCCCTAGGAATGGAACTCTAAAAACATTATAGTAAAGTAATAATTTACTTGAGTATTGAGAATTTTTCAAAACATTCAAGAAACGTATTGTTGATAATGGCTGATAAGCGTGTTGTACTCGTAACACCTATTCAGGGTTATTTAGCTTGAGTACATAGTGATAGCAAGTGTTATGTAAATGTTATTAAATGTTAAGACATCACGCCTGGGGGCCTCCGACGATGACTTAACCCATTGACTGCGGGCAAACATTCGCTACACCAAGTCTAAATCGGGCTGGCTACAAAGTTCGTGTGTTCGCCGTAGAAAAACAGTGGGCGACACTTGCGTTTTTTTAGTAGAAACTTAACGGCTGTATTTTCCCGCAGTCAACAGTCACACTGACCGTACGCGGATGGTTAGCGCTGATGGGTCAATATGCTATGTAGTGAGGTAGCGTCAGCGCTGAGCGGTCAGCATTACTCAGAAACGCTACCTTACTACATGGCATGTTGACCCATCCGCGCTGACCATCCGCGTGCGGTCAGCTTGACTGTAAACCCGCCCTAAATCCTGCACAGACGTAGGCACCTTGTGTTACCAACATGGGCAAGCGCGGATCCACCGCTGTGGGCATGCCCACAACACATAACATAACATGACGACTGTTATCCCCGAAGGGTTAGGCAGAGCTGTACCCATTAGTACACCCACATTTCGCCAGTTAGTTTTTAGTCCCATGTAACAGGGGTGAGCCTATTGCCATCAACCGGGCACAAATCCAGACTCCGAGGCTGCTACTGAGAAATTCCTGACGGAAAAACCCAATAACACTTTGCCCGACCTGGGAATCGAACCCAAGACCTTATGCACAGCAGTCGCGCTTGCGACCACTAGACCAACCAGGCAGTCCACAACAGAAATTCGCGAAAATTAATTATTGATACAGATTCTATATTATAATTAAAATTCACACAGGTACTTACCACACTTACGTAATTATTTACATTGTAATTAAATACGAAGTAAACAATGAGTTTCACCCACACTAATTGACCTTTTGATTACGACGCATCCGGCATGCGCAAACGCATGTAGTCGTGTCAGCGACAAGCATTGCAATCTAGCCTGATTTTCATGTTATTAAGTGGAAATTTCGAGCCTCTTTCCTCACTCTTTGTGGATGGCGATCCGACACGACCAGACAGAGATCAAGCGCAGGACCCGTTGGTCTTGCTAGTCTGTCTGTTTGTTTCGGCTAAACTCCGAAACGGCTGAAGCGATTTTGACGGGACTTTCACCGACATATAGCTAATGTTATAAGGAACAATATAAACTTTTATTTTTAGAAAAATAATCAGCATTCACGCGAACGACGACACGAAAAAAAAGCTATTCTATTTGCGTTAACTCTTATCATACAATAACAAGATTTCCTTTTGTTTATTATTTTTAAGTGTTTGTCTAATATCAAGTAGCTTATTGTGTTGTTTAAGGTTAAAGAGATAAACTGACAAAAATACTTCAGCGAAGGTCGTTGAAAGAGTTCTTGTTTCATTCAATTACTATCGAATCAGATTTTCTTTCAAAGTCTTCAGACTTGACTTTTTTAAACAATTAAAGCAAAATTTTTATTAGCGCTATCTTTTACGGAATAGTCCGATATATAATATTTAATTTTGGCCTAATCTAAGAATTTTTCCTGTATCGTGGGTGCATTTAAAAACAGTTAAGTAGCAGCCTCTAAGTCTATAATAATTGCAATCCGTGGTGCTTGGCAATCTGTCATCCATTATCACATCCCTTTGTGCCTATTGGCCTAGTTCTGTTCTGTCTCCTGCTTGTTTGGAGGGAAGTGGAAATTATAATTTTCTTACTCCTCCGCTATTCTTTTTTGATTCATTTCGTTGCGGGACCCAAGCCAGTTAATCGTTTCTCTGGGACTCGTCGAGCTTCATTGCCTCGGCGATTTTCTGGTGGCCTCCACTCTTGATTCTGGCTTTTAGGAGTTGCAGTGGGTGGGAACAGTGCAACTGGCCTGTACCAATAAAAAAAAACCTCTAAGTCTGGATTTGTGCGCGGTTGATGGCAATAGACTCGTCCTCTATTACATAGGACTAATAACAGGCGAGATGTTGATGTACTAATGGGCACACCTCTGCCTAACCCTTCGGGTATTACAGGCGTGTATGTTAAAAACACTGATTACTACAGAAGCAATCGAAGCAATGATGCAAAAATTGAATAAAACAATGCAATAGGTATCTACACTACACACGCATTAAGTAATGATTTGAACATTTTTAATTACTTAATTTCCTTTGCTAATTCCAGTGAAACGATGATAAGCAAATACAATACCTCTAGGTACCTCTAAAAATCAGGTATAAAATGTTTTATGACTAGCTTCCGCCCGCGACTGCGTTCGCGTCAAAGTTGATTTCTCCATACGAACTTTGGACCCCCGTTTAATTCCCTGAGGGGTTGAATTTTGAAAAATCCTTTCTTATCAGATGCCTACGTTATACAAAGAACACACCGTCCAAGTTTCGGGTCTCTACGATCAGCGGTTTAGGCTGAGCGTTGATCCGTCAGTCAGTTATTCAGGACAAAGCATTTTATGTGTATCGAAGATTTTTTATTACTGGTAGACTTCCAGTTTAGACTGTCGTAAGGCACGTCAGAGATAAATAAATCAGTTTCTAGAAATCTACGTCACATTGAATCTAAAAATTAACACTTAGGAGGTGTGGTTAAATAAGTGCACATACACCTATAAAATACTGATATAATTGTAAACAATTTACCGTCTGTGACGTATCGAATAATATTTTGATTTAATATTATTCATTTAGCGCCACACCAACCTCCATTTGGGTTCTCGTGTCTTAACAATAAACTGGTAAATAGAATGTTTACTATATGTTAGTTCTCGGAAGATTACGTGGTGTTTACGCTGTGTATACGCCTTGTTGTAGGACGTCATTGAAAATGTTAAACGGAACGTCATTTGATTGATTAAGTTATCTTTAAAGCGGCTAAGGAGCTAAAGTCAAAGTCAAATCTTTTGTTTCAAGTAAACCTAATACAGGCATTTTTAAATTTTCTTGGAATCATCAGTCAGAAAGTTCTCTGTGCCCCTTTTAGGTGATCGGTGACGGAAAAAATCGTGAGGAAACCAGGACTTATACCAGCCTACTACTGTCCCATTCGAACCATGTCAGAGGCCTTGCCGTTTAGAAACTCTGACACTAGGGTGTGTGGGGTCGTAAGACCTTACTGCCGACATGAAGAAGAATTTAGGTGAAGCCCGGGTGGGGCTTCACCTAAATTCTTCGAAAACACTTTGAACACAACAACAACTCTTGCGTTTGATTTAGAAACTGTCATTGAGTTTAAGAGTGTTTAAAGTCCTTATTTTGTAGAAATGAATGAACCGTTTTTTTATTAAACTGTTCTCTGATAACTTTTTAGACCTATGTATCCTGCTTATGCGTAGTAAGTTTTATAAGAATCGGTTCATTCATTTATACAAAATGGCGTACTGCGTAAACGCTCATAATTACGATCAAAATATGAGAGCATGTAACAGCGCACTGCCGAAAATATCCTCTTTTTAATTAGGTACTTCCCATCACTCACTAGCCAAAATAAAGGAACATTATTTTTAAAATTTACCATAATTTGTGGTGTCACGCTTGCCAATCATAACAGCCCATGTTTGGCCTCCTAATAGGTCGCTATAGCACAGCGAACGTGTATGACGGGATATTCCATAATTACGTCACTTGGCTCGGATTAATGAGCGTAGTTGCACTTTAGTTTTTTTATTAGTACCGCCAATATTTGCAGCCTAAGGGTCAGTTCAAACAAAGCAGCATTATGGTCGTCTGTGCATCCTAACTAACTTGCTCGTTCTTCTCTATAGAGGCCTACCTCCATTTTGGAACAAGCAACTAACTTCAACTTTCTGACTAACTGACCGACTCCTTGACAATTCAAAAGTGTCTGTAAATGGTCTAATTGAAATAAACGTTTTGATTTGACTTGACTTTAATGTTATAAATGCGATAGTAAGTTTGTTTGTTACCTTTTTACGCCCAAACCACTGAACCGATCAATCTTAAATTTTGCAAATACGTTGTCAGGTGTACACATACGGACATAGGGTACCTTTCATTCCAAAAATAGTATTGTTCCCGAGGAAAACAAAAATAATTTTTCATTTTTTCCGTTTCTTTCTTTGTATAGGTATTATTTGTATATTATTGTGTATTGTGCGACACTTTGACGTGAATAAAAAGTTTTCATTCTTTCTTTCTTTCTAAATAATTATGTTATTAGAAAGCGCCACGTTTTTGTACATAATATCGGTTTGCTCTTGCCTCTAGGTTAGATGTGACATAGACAAAGTCTACGTGTCTGCTTTCTTTAATGGCGTCGTAAAAATTAACCTAGATTAACAAATAGGATTTTTGTGTTCTCAGACCTCAACCTGACGAAGTCGCGGGCAAAAGCTTGTTAATTAAAATCGACCTCGTGCAAACTGGAGCTTGTCAGATTCCCTCATCACTTGAAAGTCATCCAAGTGTTAAATAAACGCTATTGTTATCCTAAAGAGAACAATAATGACATTTTGATGTTATTGTGAACAATACGACTGTTTTATAGCAATCGTAGTGTTTGTTCTATTTAGGGCTGTCAACAGCTATATTGCCGAACCGGGACAAAATTTTAATTAACCCTGAATTAAGTTTACTATATTTGACTGGAATTAAGATAATAACATAACATAACATAACATAACATCACGCCTGTAATCCCCGAAGAGTTAGGCAGAGGTGTACCCATTAGTACACCCACATTTCGCCAGTAATATGTTTAGTTCCATGTAATAGGGGGCGAGCCTATTGCCATCAACGGGGCACAAATCCAGACTCCGAGGCTGCTACTGAGAAATTCCTGATGGAAAAACCCAATAACACTTTGCCCGACCTTGGAATCGAACCCAAGACCTCATGCACAGCAGTCGCGCTTGCGACCACTAGACCAACGAGGCAGTCGAATTAAGATAATATATAGGGTGTTAAGGGAACCTTTTACTAAGCCTCCGCTGTACGTCCGTCTGTCAGCAGTGTGTATGTCATAAACCGTAATAGCTAAAGAGTTGAAATTTTTACAGAATGTGTATTTCTATTGTCGCTATGACGACAATTAATAAAAGTTACATAAGTTACAAAAGACCTGTACGCTTACTCTTGAAAAAAATCGAGAATGAGATTGGAATCGACTGCATGTTTGACTACAGCGATTGACATGAGGTTGCCATACAAATGAAAACGTAACCAACTGTAACCAAATTTTAAAATATTAAATAACTCGTTAATTCTATAAATAAATGTCTTCTTATATTTATTGGAATTGAAACTGGATCGGATGTACATGTAATGTCGATTCCAATCTCATTCTCGATTTTGTTCAAGAGTAAGCCTACTGATTTTTTTGTGTTTTTGGGTCGATGCTGTAATGGCAATACTGTTATATCTTCTACGATGGTATAGCCCTTCGTGTCCGACTCGCATTTGACAGGTTTTTTATTGCCGTCTTTCAACTATTTGGAAGGCTTCTTCCGAACGACCCCCAAAGGACCCTCGGACGGTCTTAAAACTAGTACAAATCCGGGTTATGGTGGACGTATAGCAGCCCTAGTTATAACTTATAATAATTATTACGCCATCTATCTTTGGTGCTGTTATGAAAATGTTTCCGACCTTGTGTTGTTTTATCTTTGTACTGAATATTTATTGATAGTAGGTTCATTATTAAGTTTTGATAGTAGGATCCGTGAGAAGGCATTGACTGATTGTTATTTTATACACATGCTTAGAAGGGATACAGGGTAATCTACACTAATATTATAAAGAGGAAAAATTTGAATTTTTGTTTGTTTGTTGGTAATGGATAAACTCAAAAACTACTGGACCGATTTTAAAAATTCTTTCACCATTAGAAAGCTACATTATCTGCAAGTAACATAGGCTATATTTTGTTTAAAGAGTGCTTTTATTTGGAGATTCTTGCCCATTCTTCTCCATACAAAACTACCTTTGTATTTTACTAGCTTAGCTCCGCGACTTCGTCCGCGCAAAAATAAAATAAAATATAGCCTATGTTACTCGCAGATAATGTAGCTTTATAATGGTGAAATAATTTTTAAAATCGGTCCAGTAGTTTTTGAGTTTATCCATTACAAACAAACAAACAAAAAAATACAAATTTTCCTCTTTATAATATTAGTGTAGACAAGTAGTGAACATTGTTAAGCAAAGCCTTACTTCCCCTCCTCCAGAATGTCCTGGCAACCTATTCCTTTCACCAGAACCATATAGTGTACCGCAGAGTTGAACTGCAATATTTCACACGTAGGTTTCAGATTACAATATCAAAATGTCGATATCATGTTTCTCTCCGATATTTCAAACCGCAGGTGTCGTAACAGTGACATGTTGAGCTTATTATCAAGTCGAAGACATTAGTTGCAAAGTGCGACTGCTGAGCATGGGTTCCATTTACAGGTCGGGCAAAGTATTAAGTATTGAGTTCAGGAATTTCTCAGTAGCAGTCTCGGAATCTGCATTACATGTGACTCAAACATAACTGGCGAAATGTGGGTGTACTGATGGGTACATCTCTGTATAACCCTACGGGGATTACAGGCGTGATGTTATTTATTATTTATTTAAACTTTATGCAACAAAAAAGTACAAAGGCGGACTTAATGCCTTAGGCATTCTCTACCAGTCAACCAAAGGCGGTGAAGAGATAACAAAGCAGGTGCAAAAAATTGTACATGAGGACATAATCAGATAAGAAATTTTAAAATCATTAAAAACAAATATCTAAACAAGTTTCTTCGTTTTTTAAATATATTTTTTATAATTAAGCGCGTAAATATTGTACTGTATATAACTAAATAGAACATAAATTAATATAATATAATGATAATAATAACGTTTATTTGGACCAAATAATATATAGCCTAATACAGAAATGGTACTAAGAACTAGTAAAAACATTTAAATAACAAACAAAATTAGGCAGCTAAACTAAACAAGCTACTATAATGAAAAAACACGACTGCCAAAATTGCACATATTTGTACTTTGTTTACTCGTCAGTTTTTTTTACGACAATTTTTTCTTACAGTGTTATATATTTTTAAAATCTGCTTGTCAAATTCTAGACGATAAACACAGACACGGCCAGATTCATAAAAAAAAAAAATTGAGGCTGGCATTAATTTACGTTTTAGAGTGACCACACAGGATTCTTTTTATTTTTAACTAGCCTATGTTACTCGGAACGATGCAAGGAGTGTAACGATACCCCATACATCTGATTCGGTTCAGGCGTTCAAAAGTTATGGTGGAATAAAGAATCTCACATACATACATACATACATAAACCCTGAACACATAACACTCCTTTTTTTGGGGCAGTCGTGTAATGAACTGACTTCCAAACTAGGTAAAAACTGTATCTCAGAAGTCAGTGCTCAGAAGTCAATATCGACGGATTTAAATAGACTACATGGAATACTTAACTAAACATCAACAAACTATGAAGTAAAACTCTTTTCCAATCTTCAACGTAACAATGATAACCTTTATGTGTATATGATGTCACAGTGTTCAGTGATGTGAAAGTCCCAGAAAATGTTGGCCCAAAGTCAACGTAAACCGGCAATCCGGCGTCAGTATTACGTTAGAAGACCGGACGCGTCATAGTGGAAACGTTCTCATAGATGATTTGTCAAACGAAAGTGTGGAAATTTTTTTAATCACCTGACTTATAAATAGGTATTTATTTTGTAAATAGCTTCCAGAATAAAAAGTTGATAGATTTTTAATGGGGTGTGTCTGTGCCTCGGAATGCACGATAAGCTGTTGGTTCCGGCTATCATATGTAGATATTTGACAATCGTAACGGGTATTTAGAAGCCCGAAAATCTGACAACCAGTCTTGCCAAGGGGTATCGTATTACCCAGTTACTGGGTTGTGGAAGTAAGATAGGCAGTCGCTCCATGTAAAATACTGGTATTCAGCTGCATCCGGTTAGACTGGAGCCGACCCCATCATAATTGGGAAAAGGCTAGGCAGATGATGATGTTTGTGCTGTGCAAATATACCCCTGATGAGTAAATGTCTCTTCTCAATACAATTAATTAATTGATAATGAGTTAAAAACAAAAGTAAAAAATTACGTAATCGATTGCACGATAGTAAACGCTGTTCAGAATTGTCTTACACACAATTGTCAACTGTATTGGCGAAATATATTAGTTCATTATAAATTAATAAAAATAAAATTGCTCGAGCATCTGTGTGCGCTGACTTTAGAGGAGTCTGCCCACTTCACTCTTCCATACGTTGGACGTGCTATGAACGTATCAGGCAAGGACAGAAACCTGACACGAACTACTATGTCCTCCTAGAACATGTCAACCGATAATTTGCTGCATGGCATGCGACGGTGCTGGTCGATGAAGGAACGATCTAGGGGGCATAGTCTTTTTTAAAAACGTTGCTCTACACTTATGAATTTCTTCCGTATCATGGATGCGTTTACAAACACTTATATAAAATCATATAAACAACCCAGACCCGGAACAACTAACTATCTGTAGACCCTACAATCGCTCAGGTACAGCGTCAATCTCATGCAAATAATTATTTTTTGTCTGACGCCTTCTTATCGTTGTAGTATGATCCGCTATAGTGGATAGTCTCCTTTACAAGAACAATTAGTTTGACAGTTTTCACCGCACATTCTAGTACCTTCTTTTCTTATTCATTTTTTATTGATATCAGCTGTTTTCGTCAAGTTCAGTAAAACATTACAGCACCTACTTATGATTGATAACAGCTTATCACTAAAAGGTTATCGTTATGTCAATGTGGTCATTTTACAGGTTATCAGTATTCATAATAGTCGCTGTTTTATTAATCTAAAGACGGATGTTAAACCTTTTCCGGATTATCTGGAATGGTGTCGATACGCGACACGAAAGATGAGAATTGACAAGCGTCAGTAATGGGGAGCTTGCGCAGGTATGAATTGTATGAAATAGTTATCCATACTTTGTGTATTGAGATTTAAATTCTTAGCAATATTATAAATAATACGAAATAATTGTAAATAAATAAATTTCGTGGCACATATTGTAAACATCGAACACAATCGCTTTCGTCGAGGCATTGTAATTACTATTGCTTATTTATTGACACACACATCTACGAAGGCATGTATTCATTACTAGCAATATCCCACGGTTTTAGCCGTCTTTAGTTCGCTCCGGTGTGTGTAGCGTAATATTATGTAGACTTGCATCAAACCAACAAACAAACTCTTTAGCTTTTTAGTATCAGTACCTATTAGTTCAGGTTTCCTCACGACGTTTCCCTTCACCGATGTCAGTGATGCCCAAGATAAAATTTAAAAATACTTGTAATGAATTTAAACTAAAAGTACTATCACGTTTTAGAAGTTCAAAGTCCAACGTCATTCCTAGTGCTACGCTCGTCCACGTGCCAATATATTTTTATATTATCTTGCTTGTAGATATACATAGATTATCCGCAAGTCTGAATCATCTGGAAGACAAGAATCTTATCAAAGTCAAAGTCAAATCATTTATTTCAATTAGACGGTTAAAAGGTACTTTCGAACAAGAATTCCCGTTTGACCAATTAAATATTTTAACGTGGTGCTCTAGGGGCAACAATAAAAACTAAGTAATTGTTATTAATTAGCTTTCGCTCGCGGCTTCGCTCGAGAATTTGCCAGTCAATTCAGGTTGTAGGTACTCTGCTTGGAGATAATAATGAGTGAAGTGATTTTTATTTGAATAGATACCCTTGATTTTCTGACACCCTAGTACTTTTTTCTTAGTAAATCGTTGTAATATCCTCGAATTGTCAATAATCGATTTTATGATATGAGCACCACGATACAATTTTGTTTAACGTTTGGTGCTCAATGCATAGGTGCTCAAACGGGAATACTGCCTTTTGACCGCCATTTACAAGAGAGAAAAACAAATTTGATCTAGGTGCCACATGCCGTTTTGTACACAAAAACTAACTCTGAATCATTGAAGTCTAAATTATACTCGTAGCTAAACTTTCCGCGCGTCGATGTCTAGGAATTCTGTATTTGCCTGAAAGATAACAAATATAATAATTTAAATATTTCATACTTACGCAGTTGCGTAACCCAGCTGGCTTATTTAAACCCGACCGATTTTTCTCTTCTACAAAACCTATCTAATACAAATAAATAAAATTGAAGTGTCTGTTTGTAATGTCAAGATAAGAGTTTTTTTACAAAAATAAATTTAAATGTTTACACGTTAATTTCACAGAAAAACCAATTTGTTACATTTTTGTCTGCGACTGTTTGTTTGTTACGTTTAATCTCCGCAACGGCTTGACCGATTTCTACGGGACATGAATTGGCAGATAGCTGATGTTATTAGGATCAACTTAGGTTGCTTTTTTTTAATGAATCAAGGATCCGCGCAGACAATTAAAACCCGTGATGTCGATTTTTTGTTTTTAGGCTCGTAGAAAAACTTGAGAATAGCCTTTGGTCGACAGTTAGAGAATGCCTATGGCATTAAGTCCGCCTTTGTAGATTTGTTGCATAAAGTTTAAATGTGTAAATAAATATCGTAATAGGCTCGCCCCCTATTACATGGGACTAGAAAAAAACATAACTGGCGAAATGTGGGTGTACTAATGGGTACACCTCTGCCTAACCCTTCGGGGATTACAGGCGTGATGTTATGTTATGTAAATATCGTACATTCACGCGAACGGAGTCGCGACCATAAGCTAGGCGACTATTACTGTTCACGTTCCATCAACTGTTTAATTTAAGAACGTTGTTCTTTTTTTCGTGACGTCACACTCTATCAGTCGACGACCTAGGCTGAACTTGACCTCAATGTCTGCCCCGCAGAATAGAGAGGAAATTCGCACACGGGGACGCTGCGATGTGGCGCGGTCGTTGTTCTTTGTAATAAAAAAAAAAAGTAAGATTTTACGTTACACTAGTCTCTCCCTGTGACTTGTAACGCGTTGTTTTTTTTTTTGTTTACAACAAATATAATTAAATATACTACTATAATTAAACAGAATAAAAAAACACCACTACAAAAATTGCACGTGTTTGTACTTTGTTTAGTCGACAGTTTTTAGTAGTTTTTTACGACGATTTTTATTTATAGTGTTATATATTTTTTAAATCTACTTGTCAAATACTAGACGATAAACATAGACACGACCAGATTCATTAAAAAAAAAAAATTGAGGCTGGTGTTAATTTACGTTTTAAAGTGACCACATTTCTTTTAACTGGCCTATGTTATTCGAAACGTTGCAAGGATTGTAACGATACCTCATACGTCTAAATCGGTTCAGGCGTTTAAAAGTTATGGTGGAATAAAGAATCTCACATACATACATACATTGACCCTGAACACATAACACTCCTTTTTTGGGGCAGTCGTGTTAAAAGGCTATTCAATAGAAAAACAAAAAATAAAAATAAAAACCACTATTGTGTGCCCCACAGCTGCATCAAACAGGCCCAGTTCAGCATAAATGAGCAAGCCACTTGTGCCTGACACTGTGTTTATATTATGTAGTTTATCCCCTTCTTTTTTTAGGTGGTAAAAATCATCATATGACTGTCAGACTTTGACTGACTAAAAAACCACCCTGTTCCTTCTGTTTCCCTTTACGTTCCGGGGCCACGGTATCCTGTTAAGACGTCCCGCAACCCCGGCATGTAGTTTATACCCTGCCCCGCGTGTCGCCAACTCGCCACGCGTGGTAAAACTATCCATTTCATTCATTTAGCGGGTTGCTCCATGCCACGCGGGGCGGGACTTATGTGATCAGTCCTATACTAAATGTATGAAACTAATAGCTTTCCCACGCGTGGCGACACGCGCTTTTCAACTGGAAAGTGGTTCATCAGTGACTTCAGACAACCTTGTTCTTGACACAGCAAGTTTCATATAAAATCATTGCGGAAATCCTAGCGGTTTTAGCGTCATGAATTCGGCAAATCGCCAACCGACCCTCGTTAGACTATTGGGACAAAGTCCAGCGAATAACTCGATCATGGTATTTATTACGCGACAGCCAGTCGCTTCTTATTGTTATTTAATTTACAAAAAGTTTTCCAAGTCAGGTAAAGTGTTATTGGGTTTTTCCATCAGGAATTTCTCAGTAGCAGCCTCGGCATCTGGACTAGTGCCCGGTTGATGGCAATAGGCTCGCCCCCTATTACATGGGACTTAAATATAACTGGCGAAATGTGGGTGTACTAATGGGTACACCTCTGCCTAATCCTACACTCTTACATAAACCTAGTGTGTAGGTTTTCTAGCTATCTTTTCCGTAAAATAATTATTTCAAGTTAATTTTTGGTGAAGTGAGCTTAAGGTGAACCAACGACCTGATGAAGGTTGCGGGAAACCGCTGAATAAGGGCAGCGCAGGATCGGTCATTGTGGCAATCTATAGGGGAGACCTATGTCCAGCAATCGACCTTGTTCGGGTGATATAATGATGATGATAATGAGCTTGAGGTGCGCTGCCAATCCCTAGCATTGGTATGTCTATTCTGTAAAAAATTACCCCGGGTAAATTTAGGTATAATAGGTATTTAGGTATAATTTAGCTAAAGATGAGCTATCCAGCCCTAGCATCAGCAGGTTTATTACGTAAATAAATCCGTCTGTAAAAGATGGAGGGAGCTTAAGATGGACTGTCAATCCTTAGCATTAGTTCTTTCGGTTGAATTTAGGTGAAATGAGAGTGAGGTGAGCTGGCTTTAGTTGGTCTATTCTGTAAAAAAATGCCTCGGGTGAATTTTGGAAAAATCAGAGTTGAGCTGTCGCTCGCATCGGGTGAGATATTACAGAATAGCACTGTAAGTAAAATACGTTAGATACAAGTCTAAAAACATCCGCCAAAACACAGTAATAAACTAATTTTGTAACGTGCCAGTATTTCTAGTTTGTGCTAATAATGTCTGCGGACAGCTCTTGGACTTCGGACCGTGTGTCAAGGTTTCAAGGACACATTTTGTTTATAAACTGCGCCGGAGCAAAGAGCAATGTCCGATTAGTTCGTGGGCTAGAAAGAGATGGAGATGTCAATACAGCTTGTGTTAGAAAAGAACGGAGATATTCGCGAATTTGCAGAATGTTCTGGTGGCAATAGGAATCTTAATTGAATATTTTTTTTAACGAAAATGGTTAAGATTGGGTAACTGTCGTGATGGCCCAGTGGTTAAGGCGCCCGCCTCTCATGCATGAGGTTGTGTGTTCAAATCCGGGCAAGTACCAATGTAACTTTTTTAACTCATATGTACTTTCTAAAGTTTATCTTGGACATCTCTGACATTGGTGAAGGAAAATCATGACCAATTTCAGTACCTGAAACAGAGCAGGTAATTTAAAGTCAGCTTGTAATTGTACCTATGTTTAATGTTTTGCAAGAAAAATCTAAATTCCATTTTGATATTTCAACTCCTTATTCTACTCCTCACAAAATTGTTAATTGTTTGTAATTAATTCCAAATTTTTCCAATTCTAATACACAACAACCAATATTTATCAGCAATACTATTGTTAAGGAGATTATGTTGACTAATAAAATACATAATATTATGCTGGTTTGAGTCACTGGGTGACTGCCGACTGGTCTGTGTATTTAGCATAACATAACATCACGCCTGTAATCCCCGAAGGGTTAGGCAGAGGTGTACCCATTAGTACACCCACATTTCGCCAGTTATGTTTTTAGTCCCATGTAATGGGGGGCGCCATCAACCGGGCACAAATCCATACTCCGAGGCTACTACTGAGAAATTCCTAATGGAAAAATGCAATAACACTTTGCCCGACCTGGGAATCGAACCCAAGAACTCATGCACAGCGGTCGCGCTTGCGACCACTAGACCAACGAGGCAGTACTCAGTGCGAGGCAGGCAGTGTCTGTGTATTTAGGTACCAACCACAAAGCGTTTATTTGTTATGTTGAGTCATCCAGCTGATTTGAATAAATAAATATTATGCTTTATTTATCACTAGCACTCTTCCGGCGACTTCCTTCGAATGATTTTCCTTACGAATCCCTAATTTAAAAAAAAAAAAACATAATATAGCCTATGTCACCTGGGGATAGTGTAGCTTCCCAACAGTAAAAGATTTTTTAAAATCGGTTCAGTAGTTTCGGAGCCTATTCAATTCAAGCAAACAAACAATCAAATCTTGCCTCTTTATTATAATATTAGTAAGACTAGCTGTGCCATGTGGTAGGCGCTGTAATGCGTAAAAGATAAACGTGTATGGTTTTTGTTCTTTTGCTTTTTTTACGCAAGTACCAAACTGTTAAAAACATCTGGCATTTTTTTATCTCAATTGGGTGTACCTACCTAAGGTACGCGTAATCCTTGAGAACGAATACACAAATAGTAATGTCTTTGGTTACTACTCCGCTCTCATGCGTCGTAGCGTGATGTTATATAGCCTATACTACTCCTCATGAATCTGGCTGTCGTATACTAAAAGATTTTTTCCAATCCGACTGCTAGTTCCAGAGATTAGCACGTTAAAACAAACATAAAAACCCTTCTATTAGTATGGATGTAGATTGTGAGTTGTGACACGCCCCCTTTACAAAGTAGGTAACTAATATTGGATTGACCCAAATCATGTTTGACAAATTATTAACTCGAAGGACAAGTGTTGCTAGCTTGCGACACTGACGTAAATGCGGCGCACGCGCATATTAAATAAAATACCTATATGATAGGTATTCTAAATGTTATAAACGTTTTGGTTTTTCCAGAAACCGCAAAACTAGATTGTGATTTATAAATAGACAGTTTTGAGGATAAATATTAATTACATAATAGTCAGAATAATAATAATAATGTATACATGGTGTAGTTTTGCATTTTCGTCAAACAGCATGTTCTCATAAAAGATCTAAATAACACACATAACATCACGCCTGTAATCCCCGAAGGGTTATGCAGAGGTCTACCCATCAGTACACACAAACATTTCGCCAGTTACGTTTAACTCCCATCAATAGTCAAATAAAATGACGTCCTAATCAATCTTTAAAAATAAACATGAATACCTACATGTGTTGCCAAGCGCAAATCTCGAAAACAGCTGCACCGATTAGGCTAATTCTTTATTTGTTGTGTTCGTTGTTTCCCGGAAATTGTTTTTATGAAAGTTTGTTTTTATCCTCATGAAAGATCGAAATTTTGCACGCGTTCGATACCAGGGTTGTTCACTAGTAATTATCTATTTAATTATGGCATTTCCAACGACTTATTCACTAATAACTAGTATAGTACTGCCTCGTTGGTCTTGTACTGCCTCGTTGGTCTAGTGGTCGCAAGCGCAACTGCTGTGCATGAGGTCTTGGGTTCGATTCCCAGGTCGGGCAAAGTGTTATTGGGTTTTTCCATCACGAATTTCTCAGTAGCAGCCTCGGAGTCTGGATTTGTGCCCGGTTGATGCCTTTAGGCTCGCCCCCTATTACATGGGACTAAAAACATAACTGCGAAATGTGGGTGTACTAATGGGTACACCTCTGCCTAACCCTTAGGGGATTACGGGCGTGATGTTATGTATGTATGTTATGTACATTTATTCACTAATAATTTTTTTGAGGTACTGTAACAATGAAACTTAATAACTAAAGTGAATTTGTCACTTACAGGAGCGCATAGCACTTACATAGGTATTTACACACATACATAAACTGACACCTTTTTCATATGGGGGTAGGCAGAAATCACAGAACGCCACCTGCTACGATCCTTACAGACTCGTTTCGCATCACGCACGTTCATACATCCTGTCATACAAGCACGCCGGTTACGAGTACTGCGCACCTGACCTGACATAGGTTTTTCAAGTTATATAATTAATAAATATCATAAGAAAGAATGGCACATAGGCTACTTCCTCCTCTCCTCTAAAGGGACATAGGCTCCGATATTTACGCGGACGAAGTCGCAGGCAAAAGCTAGTTAAATATAAAGGTAAAAAGAATGATACGAATTTTCGTTTACGAGATAATATGAATGGCCGCCTCTTGACGTTGCACTGCATTGCATCACAAATTAACATGATTATCGTCTCTGTGGCGACTTGATCACCTTGAGACTGTAGTTTAATTTATTTACTACTGACTAGCTAATTCCCGCGATTTCGTTCGCGTTAGTGTCGATTTCCACGTGATATTTTTCCGCAAAACACTAATTCTTTTTCTAAAATAAAAGTTAGTTACTCCTTGTAACATCAGCTATCTGACAGTGACAATCCGTCAAAAACGGTTCAGCCGTTACGGAGATTAGTTGGAACAAACAGACACAAATTCTCAGAATTTTTATTTTAACATTACAAACAGACATTTCAATTTTATTTATTTGTATAGATTTGTATAGTTGTTCTTCTAAACAAGAAGCATACAAGTTACCTGTCATGTGATAAAACCGGTTAATTATAAATACATAATAATTATGCGAAAACAACTGATGTACAGAATAAAGTTTTAACTATCAGTTACTGCTCGCGATTTGTTGTTATACATGGTCATTGAAAATTTACCCGAAACCTGAAAAAGCAGCTGTTCCCTACAAAAATGCTACTCATGGCGAGTAATGGGTAGCTCGCCGTCCGATCAAGGACCAAGCCCGGGTGGGCGGCGCGTTCTGTTCGCGCGCGCCTCAAAGAGCTGTCAGCACAGGGACGGGGCCCGGGGCCACGGGGCCAACGCCTGCCGGAGTTGCGGGTCGTCTTAACAGGATACCGTGGCCCCGGAACGTAAGGGCAACAGAAGGAACAGGGTGGTTTTTTAGTCAGTAAAAGTCTGACAGTCCCTTCCGCCCCACCCAGGGCGGAAGGAGTCATTTGATGATTTTTACCACCTAAAAAAAAAAGGTATAGACATCTTTCAATGACACCACTTTTGAAAAAAATTGGTGTGTAAAATTTTCAAGATCAAATATTATTTTATCCGGAATACGTACGACATACCTTTTCCATTTGACGGTCGTCTAAGCCCGTGAAAGTATGAAGGGAAAATTTGTAACTTATGAAAATTTGTTACTTATATATATATTAACTTAGTAGTATGGTAGTCTGGTGGTGGTAGGGTAGTATGTTTGGGGGTGGGACCAGGGGCGCTTTTGCCCGCTCCTTCGTCCGCGTAAATAAAAAATAAACTAAAAACCTTTTTCAATGATTAGAAGAACTATGTAAGTTTCGACTCCGATATGCGTCTTTTTATACCTGATATATTATTGCGTTGTTATAAAAACTGTTGCTATTACGCGATAAGGATGCATTCCAAGGTTACTATGTAAATCGCGTCTCAGTCCGTAACCGAAACGTCAACTACAGGTTGTTTATAAAACTTGATAACAGACCACAGATAATGAAAGTCGTTTGTAAAACGAGTTCTGTATGCGGAGCGGTGTGACACACCTACTTTTTATTAAACTTTAGTCCATTTATTTATTGATTTTTAATGAGACTTTGTTTTAATTTTGACTGCCTCGTTTGTGACGCACAGCGCGACTGCTGAGCATGAGGTTCGATTCCCAGGTCGGGCAAAGTGTTATTGAGTTTTTCCATCAAGAATTTCTCAGTAACAGTCTCGGGGTCTGGATCTGTGTCCACTTGATGGCAATAGGCGCACCCCCTATTACATGGGACTTAAACATTACTGGCGAAACGTGGGTGTACTAATTGGTACACCTCTGCCTAATCCTTCGGGGATTACAGGTTATTATGTTCTCATCTAAATTGACCGAGGGATACTTATACAGAATAACTGTTTAAGAAATTCCCTGGAAGTTTGAGCTCCGATAATTCGAACAGATCGCACCATATTGATACAGGCTGATGAAAGTTTTCTGCCATTTGCAACTTTAAGCAACTTTCCAATTCGACGACTCAGAAAATGGTAAACCATTGAGGGGTGAAATAGAGAATGTGTAGCTCTAGTAAATAATCGTTTAACTGTAAGTAATAGCCAATGATATGAGTTAGGTACTCAAGTATTAGTTAAATTAGATTTCGTATTCGTCCTACATGTTTCTCCCGCCAAATGAGGTTCTATTTTCTACCTAATTTCGTGTCTGTGCTTTCCACAGGGGCGTAGCTACCGCCCGCATTAAAGAAAGGGCCCCTTAGCTGCAGGGGCCCGTGTAAGCAAAAATTCGTCTAATATTAGGTATCTGGGAGTTCTAGAAATTAGATAAAAATAATACTATCTATACTAAAATATTATAAAGACTTAAAGTTTGTGAGTTTGTAAGGGGTAATATTTGGATCTACTGAACCGATTTTGAAAATTCTTTCCCAAATTCTAAACTACGTTATCACTGAGTGCTACAGGCTATACTTTATTATAAAAAAAATAGGGATTCGTAAGAAAAAATCACGCAACGGAGTCGCAGGGAGAGTACTAGTTAATGACAAAACAATGTAATGAAAATGTCAAAAAGTCAATGAACTTTCTAAAGCCACGTGTTCTGAAGTACTTGTTTGTTTGAAGTGCATATGAAAGATAAGTGTGGACGTGGTAAATGTGCATTATCAGTAATTGTATTGATTCAGAGAATTCGCGTTTCATTGGATGATAAAAAAGTACTATACTGTGCTGTTTCTAAGTGAATAAAAAAAATACATATATACATACATAAACTCACGCCTTTTTCCCATTGGAAAAAGGGAAAATTTCCTTGGAAAATTCCCCTACGCCACCTGCTACGATCCTTACATGTTTATCCTTTTGCCTCATAAAAATATGATTGTTAAAATAATAATCGGCCTATTACTGACCCACTGCAGGACAAAGACCTCTTCTCAGGCCTTACAGAGAAAGCGTGGCAATCGATGCTTGCACCTTCTCTATGACAAGAGGCCTGCTAAAGGCAAATCGGCAATTCATAATTTATTAAAAACCAATTGCCCCTTGTATAAAAGATCACCACTCGAGAATGGCTCGACCTATTTAGCTGATTTTTTTGTTGTTGACGTTTGTGTGAAAGTTATTTTTTTTTTTTTTTGGAAAATCCACCAATAAAGTCGGAAATTGCACCCGTGCGATGCCGGGGTGGAGCACTAGTCATATATTAATTAATTTTTTTAATTGTTTCAGGTTTAAATGCGTGCGAAAGTAAATCATTCCTGTTTCTGCGGAAAGAGTTGCCAGTGAGGTAAGCTTCGTTATTTCATTTGGCGCGCCCTGCGATTTTTTCGCATATTTTAGTCGCAGTGTTCTTTTTTTTGGAATGGCAACTCGCAGTTCAACTGAGGTTGTCGGCTGGTAAATCGGACTTTCCCGAGGTGCCTTAAAAATTAAGGCTTTAAGGCGTGTTTAATTGCTGCAATGCGACACGTGAATTTTATATTGATGATGCGGTAAACATTCGCAACGAAAAAGTACTAAAAATTGGTTTTAAATATCGCAGTGTGCGCTCGCTTTTATTTGTATAAATTATTTTTAGATGTTACTAACTAACGGTGATAGAAAATGTGTCTCGAGTCCAACAGTGCTATTCTGCAAACAAATTTTGCAGAATAGCACTGTTGGACTCAAATTCTCTCTCGGTGAATGTAGGTGAAGTGAGCTTGAGGTGAGCTGTCAATCCCTAGCTCACCTCAAACTCACTTGAAATAAAGAGGGATTTTTTACAGAATAGACCTCTTGATGCTCTATGAAAGAAAAATGAAAGATGCAGGCTGACTTTTAATTCACTCACCATTCGTCAGGGTTTACCGTGAATTGTAAACATTGATTTTAAAAGAGTACGTATGGAGTTTCTTGCCCATTCTTCTCCATTCTAAACCACCTTTTGGAAGGGGTAACTAGATTCAATTATTTTTTTCTTGTAATGACTTTCAAAAGTGCCTTATATTGGCCCAATAGAAAAAAATGATTTTATTTTGACTTTGAATACTTATAAATATGAATATCTTTTATTATGCGACAAATTAAGAATACGAAAAAAAATGTTTTTTATCATAATTATTTCAGAGTTGGTTCCATGTTAATATTTATGAGTACTTCAATTCCTGAAAATGGGAAATAGGTATATTAAAAGTTAACCTACAGTGTGCCTCGCCTTCTCTGTACGAGAAGAGGCCTTTGCCCTTCAGTAGAACAGTATCATTATAATAGTCCAAAACGGGGATTTCAAACAAATTGATTCTTAAGAAAATAATAAATATCTCATTTAAAAATACAAAAACCACAGCTGGCACTTAATTTACGTAATAAGAGAATTGAGAACAAACAAAATTATACGAAATGATGTAATTATACAAAACCCGTGTTTATTTTTGTATTGAAAGACTCGTTGAACAAAGACATTGAGTAAATCTTTTTATCAGCTGCTATCATAAAGCCACTGTGTTTTTTACAGATGTATAAATAGCTAGCACTCTTACAGCGACTTTGTTCGCGTTTTTTTTTCTTTGGCTACTGCTTCGCTTCCGTAAATCGTAGTGTGATGTTATAGAGCCTATATTATTCATGAATCTGGCTATTAGATACAAAAATATTTTCCTAGTTGTCGCAAGCGCGACTGCTGTGCATGAGGTCTTGGGTTCGATTCCCAGGTCGGGCAAAGTGTTATTGGGTTTTTCCATCAGGAATTTCTCAGTAGCAGCCTCGGAGTCTGGATTTGTGCCCGGTTGATGGCCATAGGCTCGCCCTCTATTACATGGGACTAAAAACATAACTGGCGAAATGTGGGTGTACTAATGGGTACATCTTTGTCTAACCCTTCGGGGATTACAGGCGTGATGTTATGGTATATAAACTTTAACCTTATCATTGTACTAGTATAGTACAATATACATACATACTTAGATATCTGACCTAGTTTCTCAAATCAATAGGTGTCAAAAATATCAAAATAAACACCTTGATTTGATAAGCCTACAATAACTGCCTACTTACCACAACATCTGACACTGCGTGGGGTGCAAAGTGTTTTGATAATAGTGCCTGGAAAGTTCCGGGCAGAGCCTTGAGATAACACATGTATGTGAGGTAAGGATGAGGACATAGCGATGAAGCGGGAGCGATTTATATCGTCGTGTGAATTAAAGACGTAATATAAAATAATAAAAAAAACAATATAAAATAAAGTTAGAAATGAAAGGGCTAAATTCCTTACTAATAAATATTATAAATGCGACAGTAACTCTGTCTGTCTGTCTGTTACACTTTTATGACTAAACTACTGAACCGAACGTGTTGGAATTTTGTAAGGGGTAAGTTTAAACCCCTAAGTAGGACATAGGCTACTTCTATTCTGTGACTTTATCTGTGTCCGTGACAACCGTTATACGGACGAAGTCGCGGGCAAAAGCTAGTATTTACAAATTAAAACCGTTCGTGTGCGACCCCAATTCATACTTGACCGGTTTTTAATTATCGCTATCGCTTACTCCTATCACCTTGTCCCGAGTTCTCAGACCACAGTGACACATTGTTTACGCACAAATCAAGGTCGCGTTGTTCCTATAGTTGTTATGTCGTCTAATCTCTGATAACGCAATGTTACGATAACAATTACTAAGACATACTGACACGGCGTGTGTCAAAAACTCTAAACGTGCAACAAAATATTAGATACTAGCATTCTTCCTGTGACTTCTTTCGCGTGATTTTTCTTACAGATTCCTTAACTTTTTGGTAATAAAATAAAGCCTTAGCACTCGATTGATATGTATTTTCCTTATGGATTTTGCGTCTTACAAATTCTTTAAATAAACAATTCAAATCATGTTAGTTTCTCAGAATCTAGAAGTTTTTGTGTTTTTACTGTTTAGCACACATTACTGAGAAGTCTTGAGTTGTGCGTTCTGAACACCAATTCAACGAATTTTGTCGTATTATTATATCATATCAGCTGAAAGACGCTAAACCGGCAAGTTTTCAGCGGGTTTGAAGCCCAACACACAGAGAGAGCGTGACGTGAGCGTGGCGTGAGCAGGACGTGAGCGGAACGTGAGCGTTCAGTGTGTGGACATCCGTATAAATACAAGGAATACAACCCGACCCGACACGCTCTAGTCCCGCTTACGTCACGCTCATGTCCCGCTCACGTCACGCTCTTGCTCTCAGTGTGTGTTGGGCTTAAAGCGAGACGAGACTCGAGAGGGTAGCTTGCTCGCTGCGAGTCTTCAGTGAGTGTCCAGCGTACACGGTACGGGCGTGCAACTCGCTGCTAATAGCGCCGTCGAAGTAATTTATGTTTTACGCATGAAAACGTTGCGCATCTGCCGCGTATACGCCGCGCGCACGCTGCGGACACGCCGTAATCCCGCTACGCTCTCGCTCATAAGTCGCCAGTGTGATGTTTGTTGAAATTGAACAAAGTCCATTCATTACTATGCCGTTAGAACGTATTAGGTGACAATGAATCAGCTAAGTTAATTAAGACCATTGCGTAGTAGTAGCGGGTACTTCACTTAAATGGCTCTAGTTATACGTGTCTTCTCATTTAGGTAGTAATTAAGGAGTTCTGTGTGTAGCACGCTAATTGCGTAATTCACTGTCGACCCCAATCGCTTTTATTTTAACTAATTGAGCATAGTTCTTTCAAAACAAGCCAATACACAATTAATATATTTTTTAAACTTTACCGCATACTAGGAATTTCTCATGTATCGTGGGTGCATTTACAAACATAAACTCAACAAACAGCTAGACTCGTTAGTCGACTGTTAAAGATCTACGTGTGACAGCCGCGACGTTGGTCCCGGCTGTCTTAAGTAGATCTTTGACACGTGCTTTCCGAAGCACGGATCGATGTCAGTGATATCTAAGATACGCTTAGAAAGTACATAATAAATTAAAAAAGCAATGAAATATATTTTATATTGGTCCAATATTAGAGAAGAAAATAAATGAGAGCCAAACCCTGAATTATGACTTTTTACTTATGCTATTTATTCAGTCAGATCTGTATTTGTCCTTATCGCACGCCAAGGCGCGCAGAGTCAGGGGCGGACTGTAAATTTCTGGGGCCCTGGGCTAGCACTACTTGGGGGGCCTACCTTAACTCAATAATCAAGTTATTGTCATTTTGACAAAAAACTGTTTGCTATAATTATGTATAGATTTACGGTACCTTTAAATAACAAATTAGGACTAATAAGATAAGGTTAATAAGATATATAATAGAGCTAAGTTACTCATAACTGCCGAGACTAAATTGCAATACCCAATGGAGGCGAGAGATAAGATACTTACCTACCTAGTGATAAGATACCTACTCTTATAATGTATACATATAGGTGTATTTTTCTTCAATGAGGGCCGTCATGATCACGGGGCCCTGGGCTGCAGCCCAAAAAGCCTATACATAATTAAATCCGCCCCTGCACAGAGTGACAGCGATAGTTTTTTCTAATAACTAGTTTTCTAGAATCTCTCCGTCCGTGTTTCCTCTTAATTCAATAATTATATTATTATGAATGTGAAGACCTTGTAACTAATATAAAAACCACTACAATAGCAATAAACAATAAAATAAATTACCAGAGACAGTTAAATTAACTCGAAAGTCAAATCATTTATTTTAATTAGACTATTAGAAGGCACTTTTGAACGTCATTCTCAAGAAAAAAGCCCCTTTCTTATGGTAGTTTTCTTGAACAATGGCGGCCATGTTGGTCTCGTGGTCGCAAGCGCAACTGCTAAGCGAGTTTTGGGTTCGATTTCTGGGGGCCTACCGCCATTTCATAAAACAAGTACCATTTTAATTTACATAACATCACGCCTGTAATCCCCGAAGAGATGACCCATAAGAACACCCACATTACGCCAGTTATGTTTAAGTCCCATGTAATAGGGGACCGGCCTATTGCCATCAACCGGGCACAAATCCAGACTCTGAGGCTAACAATAAAGAATTTCGTGTATTACTAAAAATTTCTGAAGTTTTTCTGAAAAAAAGGTTTTTTTTTTTAATTATATTATGATTAAAAATCCATACTAATGCGAAAGTACCTCTGTCTGTTTGTCACGCTTTCACGACTAAACCGCTGAACCGATTTTGATAAAATTTGCTACAGAGTAAGTTTGAACCCCAACAAAGGACATAGGCTACTGTTTATTCCTCGACATCCTCTGCGTTCGCAATAACCGACATTTATTCAGACGAAGTCGCTGTCAAAAGCTAGTAATTATTTATAATACAATATAGTGTACCATAATATTTTTTTATTGCTTTTCTAAAAGAATAGGTTATTATACAAAATGACTAATTTGAAGTACTCATACAATATCATGCAGTTTTCTTCACGTATTGTATTATGTTAATTGAGCTATAAAAAAGCTATAAACAACACTATGTCATAATAGTCCAGTCAGCGTAGGGGTTTCACCTCAGAAATATACTGAATAAGCTATACACTTCCATATCCATGCTTTTATACAGATATAAATTATATAGATACCTCGTTGACTGCCTCGTTGGTCTAGTGGTCACAAGCGCGACTGCTGTGCATGAGGTCTTGGGTTCGAGTCCCAGGTCGGGCAAAGTGTTATTGGGTTTTTCCGTCAGGAATTTCTTAGTAGCAGCCACGGAGTCAGGATTTGTGCCCGGTTGATGGCAATAGGCTCGCCCCCTATTACATGGGAATAAAAAAAACATAACTGGCGAAATGTGGGTGTACTAATGGGTACACCACTGCCTAACCCTTCGAGGATTACAGGCGTGATGTTATGTTTATGTACGATTATGTTTATTATATAGATGGAATGGACGGTAATGGACCAAGGAATCATGTTGTCCCATAAGTACAAACTTTGCCTCCCTTTTACATCCCCTTAGGGGGTGAATTTTTGAAAATCCTTTCTTATCGAATGTCTACGTCAAACAAAGAACACACCCTTCAAGTTTCAGGTCTCTACGATCAGCGGTTTAGGCTGTGCGCTGATCAGTCAGCCAGTCAGTCATTCAGGACAAAGCATTTTATACAAATTGTATAGTATCTAAGATATATTATAAAGAGGTCAAGTTTTTGAGGTTGTAGGGGGTAAAACATAACATCACGCCTGTAATCCCCGGAGGGTTAGGCAGAGATGTACCCATTAGTACACCCACATTTCGCCAGTTATGTTTCAGTCCCATGTAATAGGGAGCGAGCCTATTGCAATCAACCGGGCACAAATCCAGACTCCGAGGCTGCTACTGAGAAATTCCTGATGGAAAAACCCAATAACACTTTGCCCGACCTGGGAATCGAACCCAAGACCTCATGCACAGCAGTCGCGCTTGGGGTAATCTCTGGATCTACTGAACCGATTTTGAATTTTTTTATCAAATTAAAAGCTACGTTATCACTGACTGCTATGTTTTATTATCAAAAAATTAGGGATCAGTAAGAAAAATCACGCGAACGAAATCGCGGAGAGAGTGCTAGTTTTTATAAATTAAGTAACTCTTTCTTTTAAGCTTTTAAGACTAAACCACTGAACTGATTTTAATGAAATTTGGTAAACGTCAATCCTTTTTATTCCGCGATTTCGTCTGCGTACGCGATAACCGACATTTACGCGGACAAAGTCGCAGGCAGAAACTTGTAATATATGTATGACATACACGTTATATATGAATATGTAGGTACAGATAACAATAATATCCTTGTTAACTACAGGATGTTGCAATTATGTACGCAAATAGTCCCAAGGTGAAAAGTTATGTTCAACCATAAACTATAAATATTACAGATACACAAACACTGCGTAATAACTAACTAAAACAACATTATAATACATACATATTTTTAAAATACACAAACTGATCTTTTCTCTGATCACAACTCTGCCAATTGAGGTTAATTCTTCCAAAACGAACTAACCCACAATCTGTTAATAATAATATAGACATTGGTGCCGATTCCCTTGGTCACAAACTAAACTAAAATTAGACTATTTCCATCTTTTTCTGTCCAATAAAATAAGTAAGAGACTAATGTAAATAAGAGCTGTCAAATTTAGTCCATCTGACACATCCATACAGTTATAGTTGACATCTTAAAACGTGTGGATTAAAAATACGGAGAAGTTCAAGGCAACACTAGTTTGACATCTGTAACTTAGTTCTTTAATGTCACGGAATGTCACCGTCCTTTCCTTTCGCTGTATGTTAGTAAGAGATGTCAATTCTCTAAATTTAGTCTAGTTTGTGAACAAGGGAATCGGCACCATTGTATAGACATTAATTATCAATATAGCTAATTCAAAGCAATGCTAGGCAAATGTGCAGGGCACATAGCTCGTAGAGCAGACGGCTGAGGTCGTAAGGCTCTCGAGTGGCGACCACGTACTGTAAGGTGCAGTGTGGGAAGGCCCCCCACGACGTGGACCGACGACCTGGTGAAGGTCGTGGGAAACCGCTGGATGCGGGCAGCGCAGGAGCGGTCATTGTGGCTATGTTTAGGGGAGGCCTATGTCCAGCAGTGGACGTTGTAGGCTGATATAATGTGCATCTTTGTGGTCCTTCAGACAGGTCGAGGTAAAAAGACATAAATCGACACCTGGTCAAAAAAATACCAATTTGATTTTTAGTTGTGATCTTCTTCTTCTTATCGTGTGGGTAGTAGTGGGTCGACCCTACACATCCCTGTGTCGTTTCTAAACCGCCTCAAGGGCCTCTGACATGGTTTGAGTGGAACAGTAAGTCCAGGTTTCCTCACGATGTTTTCCTTCACCGATGCCAATGATGTCCAAGATAAACTTTAGAAAGTACATATGAATTGAAAAATTCACATTGGTACTTGCCCGGATTTGATTTAGTTGTGATGATAATGATAAATTCAATACTTATTATGCAGAATGTGTTACATTACTATCTAGCAATAACAGTTTGATATACACCCCAAAATAATTAGAATATATTTAAAATTAATCAACATTAAGTATCAAGAAACGGGAGTTTGTTACCTTAGTTAGTTGATATGTTGACCCATTTGTAAAAATAAACACTATTAAAACTATACCCATCTCTTTTTCTTACAGGCTGGCGAACATAATGAAAGAGATAGCACTGCTACCAGAGAATCTGCTGCGGATGCCTTCAGTGGGCCTGGTGAACCAGTGGTACGAGAGATCTTTCGAGGAGATCATACAGTTCGAGCAGATGGAACCTGACCCTCCTATATTGAGCTCGTAAGTATTTGCCATTATTTTTGTAAGTATATTGTGTAGAAACTAATGAATGTGAAACTAAGACTTCGCTGTCCGTCCATCTGTCTCGCACAACCAGGCTGTATCTCATGAACCGTGACAGCTAGAGTTACAAACACTTAAAAACAGATTAAAATAAATATTTAAGAGAGAGAGTCGGAGTCTGGATTTGTGCCCGGTTGATGACAATAGGCTCGCCCCCTATTACATGCGACTAAAAACATAATTGTCGAAATGTGGGTGTACTAATGGGTGCACCTCTGCCTAACCCTTCGGGGATTACAGGCGTGATGTTATGTTATGTGTGTGATAAATATTTAAGGGGGCTCCCATACAGCAAAAGTGATGTCATCGCACCAAGTAACTTAACTGCGAGTAGCCTTTTGCTCCCGGACGTGGGTCTACCATAAATTGAAGAGCCCTTGTCTATTCACGCAGTTTTCACTGAGTTCTGATGTTATTATGACTGTATATCCTAAAGCAGACGGCCTTTGGGGTCGTAACGCTCTCGAGTAGCGACCACGTACTGGAAGGCCACAGTGTGGAAACCCCTCGCACAAGGTGGACCGACGACCTGATAAAAGGTCGCGGGAAACCGCTGGATGCGGGCAGCGCAGGACCGCTCTTTGTGGCTATGTTTAGGGGAGGTCCATGTCCAGCAGTGGACGTCGTTCGGATGATATCATGATGATGCTGCTGTAATATTAATAACTAAAAAATGTGTAACATCCACACTTTCGCCGATGCCAACACGGGTGCATGCCTGCAAGCTCTTGACGCCAAGCCAACATTGGTAATCGATTTCACACACATTTTGCAATTTGTATAACTAGTTGGTTCGTATGTAGGATTTGTGGCCTTCACACTTTAAATGTTAGAAAATGTATTTCCTTGTTCAATATTATTATTATACTTAACATAACATCACGCTTGTAATCCCCGAAGGGTTAGGCAGAGGTGAACCTTTTGGTATATCCATAATTCGCCAGTTATGTCTAAGTCCCATGTATTAAGGGGCGAGCCTATTGCCATCAACCGGGCACAAATCCAGACTCCGAGGCTGCTACTGAGAAGTATCTGATGGAAAATCCCAATTATTGTTATTATTAATTTATTTCTAGTAACAGAGACTCATAAGTTACAAATCATTAACATACAACACAATACATAAATAACAATAATAACACTGCCCGACCTAGTAATCGAGTCCCAAGACCAACGAGGCAGACCCTGTATATACATTGTATATTTCCTGTTCATGATTCTAAACAACCATAATTATATATAGTCAAACTGACTCTCTATATGCGTAAACCAAAATTCTAATATTAAATATAATAGTTAAGATATGGGTCTATATATGACAGGTGTTAGATTAACTTTCAAAAGCTTTTCATATTACATAATTCCATATTGCATTTATTGAGTGCTTTTTTGGTGTATATTACGTTTGTTATCTGCGTTGGTATCTACTTTGAGCCCTTCAAAGTGAGTGAGCTCAAGTGAAGTGTCACTTAAACTCTCCGAGGGAGATTTTTATGAAATAGTTCGGCTAATCCACGCGCGCCACTCGAAAGAGTCGAGAGTAGGTGCAGTCATTATGGGAATGGTTGCACGAGGAGCGGAACAGCAGGTCGAGCCCTGTAGGGGGTGCGGTGAATACGAATTCCGCATCCAGAGGTGGAACACTTCGATGGTTTTAACAGGGAAGAGTCCGGACTCTCACCGGCTTGCCCCCCCATCGCCCCCATAAATTCACCAATGGAGACTTGGTCAGTACAGTCTTTAAACTATTTTGGCGACATCTAACGCACCAAATGAGAACTACAACTGAAGTCTCCTACATCGCGGTATCAAAGTTGTCTGAAAAGAAAAATTGAACAATAATAAAAACAAGCTGGTATTAAATCTACTAAAATTAAAAAACAAGTAAATACAAGTAAGAAATATGCGCCCCTCAGCGCTCAGCATAATGAAATAATCGACATCAGACGCAGCACACAACACCCGCGACAGCGACATTTTTTAGGATTTTCTAAAAACCTAATTTAAAAGAGTGCCGTGAAGTTTCTTGCTCGTTCTTCTCCATAGAGGCCTACCTCCGTTTTGGAACGAGCAACTAGCTTCAACTTTCGGACTAAATGACCGACTCTTTGACAATTCAAAAGTGCCTGTAAATGGTCTAATTGAAATAAATGTTTTGACTTTGATTTGTATACAAAATTTCGACAGCAACGGTCGGGCAGTAGACCACCACACACAACACCTGTCTGGTCAAAGAATCCTCCCTGTTCCATGGAGAATGAGGAACTTTTGCATCTTGTTCCATAAAATTCACCATATTACCATTTCTTTCCAGATTCTGCGAACGCCTCGTTCACATCCGGAACCGTCACGCTGACGTGGTCCAGACCATGGCCCAAGGAGTCCTGGAGCTGAAGGAGTCACACGAGGTTGACCACAGCACGGAGAACTCCATACAATACTTTTTGGATCGCTTCTACATGAGCCGAATATCTATTCGGATGCTTATCAACCAGCATAGTGAGTTGGCAATTTGTTTTTTCTCATAGTTTTCCTTAGCTTTTGCCAGAGACTTTGTCTGTGTCAATTTTCCGCCGGATCCCTAATTTTTTGGTAATAAAATATAGCTTAAAGCATTCAGGTATAGCTTAACTTCCGAATAGCGTTACAATTATCGGAATCGGAGCAGTAGTTACGGAGATTAGCGCATTAAAAAAAACAACAAACAGTTTTGAGCTTTATAATATTACATATTATAATTTAAATTGGTATTTTTTATATCGTTAGAATATAAATGGGATTGGAAACCTGGTGACAGGAATGGACTCAGTCAATGGCGGAATCGCCGCCTTGCCACCTCCGCCCATCATGGTTCTCTTCAAGTGTACAGTCAACAAATGAATAGATTTCCAGGGTCATCAGATATAGTTGAAGTTTTCATAGAAACCAATGAATGTCTTTGATTGTCACTTAACTTAATTAATGATCTGTTAATTATCTACTTTTAGATTAAATTATATTTGAAAACATTCATCGGTTTCTAAGAAAACTTTAACTTTAAGAAAAAGCAGCCTCGGAGTCTGGATTTGTGCCCGGTTGATGGCAATAGGCTCGCCCCCTATTACATGGGACTAAAAACATAACTGGCGAAATGTGGGTGCACTAATGGGTACACCTCTGCCTAACCCTTCGGGGATTACAGGCGTGATGTTATGTTATGTTATGTAAAGACATCTCTAATACCGTATCTCTCTCTCCAGCGCTCCTCTTCGGCGAGGAAATGGGTGCTGGTCCACGTCAAGCATCAGTCACTGGCATCCCCATAGACCGCCATATTGGGTCCATTGACCCCGCGTGCAACGTGGCGGCTGTCGTACGAGATGCGTACGAGAACGCGAGGTTCCTATGTGAAAGTTATTACCTGGCGTCGCCTGAATTGCAGCTTTTGCAGGATGGAGGTAAGAATACTTTGATAGCTAGACAAATTGTTTTTTTAGGGGTTCTGTTTGACAAAATGGAAAGAGGAACGTTGTAATAAGATGGCTTTTTGTCCGTTTTTCATAGAGGGGTTTTTCAATATCTGTGCACTGTAAAGAGTTTCAATTTTGGTACAATACATACATACATACATAAACTCACGCCTTTTTCCCATGGGGGTAGGCAGAAACTACAGAACGCCACCTGCTACGATCCTTACATACTCCTTTCGCCTCATCTACGTTCATACATCTCGTCATACAAGCACGGCGGTTACGAGTACTCCGCACCTGACCTTTCTGAAGGACAATATTGGATGTATAACTTGGCTGAAACACTACCGTGTATCTACCGTGAAGTAGCTATAACTATAGCTACTTTCGATCCCTACATTACTTAAAAACTGTGCGACCTACATGCTTGCAATTTTATAAGTCTAATGAAGCTACCTTGAATATAGAATCCTAAATTACATTAATATAATAGATGTCTTTAGTTATGAAATTATTAACGTTTGAAAATTGATTTTTTTATAATTGACTCACAAACTATATTCACAAAATAAAACGAAACGCCGCGCCGAGAGAAGTACTTTGTACGTATTTGGTGTTACATTGTTAGTAATCAATTTCATTTTTACCACTTTAAATTTTCTGTCATTCCAGTGCCATCAGACGGACCAATGCCAATCGTGTACGTGCCCTCCCACTTGTACCATATGCTGTTCGAGCTGTTCAAGAACTCGATGAGAGCTACGATGGAGAGGCACGAGGACTGCCCCCCACCCATCACTGTGAACCTAGTGAGGGGGCAAGAGGATGTGTCTGTTAAGGTAAGAGAGTGGAAGAAGGTAGCTACTAGAAGTAGAGATATTCTGGCTAGTTATATAGGAAAGCGCTCTAAAGACAGCGCAACCAATAAGCCGCTGCAAACATAACCTATCAAAATGGAGGATTTATTCATTTTGACAGCTCTCCGAATGACTTCAGATCGATATTCTTTTTTTTTTAATAAAACTTTGCCCCACACTAGAAATATCGCCTGTGTCGTGGGTGCGTTACAAATATATAAACTCACATACACAAACAGCCAGAACAATTATCTGTAGGCAATGCAAATTATCAAATCAGTAACAATTCTTTTTTTGCGCATTAACCAGAATATATAGCCAATAATTAGGACAAATATATTATGTAGTTGTATACCTTTTTTCAATAAAGATTAATTTTCTTGTAACAACAACATTCAAGGAAGAACTGTCAATGTATAAAAGACACATTGGAAGATAACTGCATACATAGTATATGCAAACTTAATAATGCAGAAGCAAAATGTTTAACTGACAAAAAAATAGGTTTTTAAATTTTTATTGATGGATTTATGTGCAAAATCAAACGGTTACATAAGGTTAACATAGATTTTTATTAAAAACACGTACTATACATATATATGTCACCGGTAGCCAAGAGAACATGACCATGTCAGATTAATATGTCAAGATAACTATTGAGTTGCGTTTTAAAATCCAACATTTAACGTTTACTTGACTTTTTTAAAGAGCCTATCTGGCCATCACAAAATTTTAAAAAATGTACCTCTATATTAATAAAATATGATATTTCTCCTCAGCTGTCAGACCGCGGCGGTGGCATCCCGCGCAGTGTGTCAGATCTTCTCTTCAAGTACATGTACAGTACCGCACCACAGCCGTCCAAGTCTGACGCGCACACCGTACCGCTGGCTGGTAAGTTGATTATAAATCACTAGCACTTTGCCCACGGCTTCGTCTAAGTTTTTGTATGTCACCACCCCCTAGGCCCCCTTTGAGGGATAGTTGTGAAGTAATAATGTAATGCTAAGCTTTATTTATTAGGTTTATACAAAACCCCTTACACCTTTGACTTTATTACTATTTTCATTAGTGCCAAGTTTCAAGTTGATTAATTCAAGAAATAAGACTTTTAACACAATCGAAGTCGCTCCTTTTCAGCCCCTTAGGGGTTGAATTTTCAAAATTCTTAGTGCTCGTCTACATCATAAAATAAAAGAAGCTGTGTGCAAAATTTCACGTTCCTATTACAGCTGTGCCAGCCAGCGCTGGTTCAAATTACCCCGTACGGAACAAAAAATATTAGTATGCCTTTTTTTGTGGTGGTAAAAATCATCAAATGATCCTTCCACCCTGGGTGTGGCGGAAGGGACTGTCAGACTTTTACTGACTAAAAAACCACCCTGTTCCTTCTGTTGCCCTTTACGTTCCGGGCCACGGTATCCTGTTAGGACGTCCCGCGACCCCATATATGGCATTAAATTAGCATTATATTGGCATTTAGTTAATTATTAACGTTTAAATTATTTACTTTGTGACGGCACAGTCGGCGCAGTGGCTGACAGATTGGCTAATGCGTTAACATTAGGTAAAATTATACTTTTTTTGTAGGATTTGCTTCATTCAGCTTTGGTAGGAAATCTTTGCTCGATTTGTTTGTTTTTACAGGTGTTTGTAAATAACCTCCTTGAATAAGGTGTATGGTAACACGGCACAAAAAATAATCATTTGTCCATTCGCCCCGGATTTGCATGCGGTTAAAATCAAACTTGTATTATTTAAATATAATTAGGTTTTTTTCCCCACCACTTCGTTCACGCGAAATTCATAGACCGTCCTAATACGGCCCTGTCGCAGACTCCATTCTTAGTTGACGTCTCCTACCTGTCAAATTTCCTCTTCATAACTTAAGTAGTTTTCGAGATTTCATGTTTAGACCTTTAAGATTAGCATTCTAATGTTAGAAATCGCGACAAGCGACCGCGACCTGGTCGTGCGACTCACTGCTTAGTATGAATTTATTTTGAACCATAAACAACGCAAGTAGACTGCGTCGCGCGCCCTGGTCGCCTGTCGCGGTCGCCAACGTCGGAATGCTACCTTTAGCTTTAATAAGATTAAGATTTCACATGATTCGTTCATCGTAAGAATTACGCGTCATCTCACTTATTATAAAGACTTAAACCTCCATTAATTTAGCAAATAAACACTTTAACAACTGTGACAATTCTGTTTCTTATAGGTTACGGGTACGGCCTGCCGATCTCGCGGCTGTACGCGCGCTACTTCCACGGCGACCTCATGCTCATGTCCTGCGAGGGCTACGGGACAGACGCTATCATTTACTTGAAAGTGAGTATCTTCTATGGCCTATGTTCAGCAGTGGACGACCTACGGCCGATATGATGATGATGATGAAGTCTTCTGTATTTAAGCATTTTCCCGCTAATTGGTCCGCGTCAAACTTGAAATATTTATTTAAACTTTATGCAACAAAAGTACAAAGGCGGACTTAATGTCTTAGGCATTATCTACAGGTGCAAATTAATGTACGAGCGGTAAACAGCAATATAGTGATAAAAAAAAACAAATCATACTTTATTTTGGGATGAAAAGCCTATTTCTATCTCATGGCGTACCTCCATCTTTTAAACATTTTAATATTTCTGTTGTTGGATTTTCAATTCTCGGCACTGAGCCGAGCGTTGAAAATCCAACAGTTCGCAAGGCAGAAATCGAATATTAATCGTGTTTTAAAAGGTGGGGGTGGGCCCCCTAATCTGTACAGCCGTTCTGGCAAGATTGAGTAACAAACATCCATTCAAATATCGTATTTCTATTAGTTGTAAGATAGTAACATTTAATGATTAACTACACACCGTGATGGCCCAGTGATTTAGGCGCCCTCTAACGCATGAAGTTCGTACGATGTCTAAATCGGTCTCTATTAGCAATAGAAAAGGTAATTCTACAAAGATTAAAACTACCTTTAATTAATCCACAGGCTTTATCAAACGAAGCGAACGAACTCCTTCCAGTTTTCAACCGTACATCAACAAGGTTCTATCGACCAGTCATACAGCTAGGGGACTGGTCGGGCTCACTGAACACAGCCAGTAACTCAAATTGCAAGAATAGAGAGAAGGCTGCGCGTCGCTCTACACCTGTCTCACATATCCTATAGTCGACACCCCAGGAGTGAAACTGTCACTCCATTTTTAAACAGGTATTTTTTTTACCTGGCAATATTTTTGTTTTTTTTTGTAGCGTCGGAAGGCCCAAATTAAATTTAGATCGTTATGAATTACGACCCAATGTACTAAAAATGGTGCAAATTACAGCCGAGAATTTTAATTTAGAAAAAAGTGTTTAAATTAACTTGATTATTTTAAGTGGTATTTCTTTGACAGTTCCTACATCGCGCTATCAGAGTTTGCCGCGATATTAGCATGTATATAAAATCTCGACAATCGTCGGGCAGTAGCCCACCAGACACAACACCCGTCTGGTGGGAGGATCCTCCCTGTTCAACTGAGGATGAGAAACTTTACACCCTGTTTCTCAATCCACTTAACTTAATACGTTCATAAATATTTTAAAAATAAATTATAGCCCATAGCACTCAATGATAACGTCGCTTCCAATTTGAGAAAGAATTTCCAAAATCGGTTTAGCGGATCCAGAGATTACCTCCTATAAACTAACAAACTTTACCACTTTATAATACTGGTATTCATGAAAAAATAAAATATTAAAACGGTTTTTAAATTTTTTAGGTCATCTAAAAAATTGGTTTAAAAATAATGTCATAATTTTAGTTCACTGGGCAGTAATTTAATGATTTAAAAAAACTATCTTGGGCCGAAATGACTACTTTTTTTGTTGTCCCTAAATTAGGCCTTAGGGCCTTACGCCTTAGGTTTCTTTTCAAATAGTTGGTCAATATTGCTTGAGTTATAAAAATATTGTTGGTATTTCGATGGAGATATGTAGAAATTAGGAAAAACCAGTGCTTTTTATTAATACATTTAAAGATTGATTTACACATATCAGTGTAGTAACATACGTGATAATTATTATTTCATACATCCTCTATGAACGCGCCAAAACTGACACCGACGGCACTGAGTCGTCACTGATACTGACAACTATGAACGCGTTCATAGACAATGTATGAAAGAATAATTTATCACTGATACGGTTCGGTGCCGGAACTGTTTCTTCACTTAAATGTGTGAATCAAGCTTTATAATTGCGTACCTAGTTCATTTTTAATTGAAATGTGGTAATGAATAGAGGATTTGTGGAAATGATGGATTTGGGATGGAATTTTGAAATGTTATACCTAATTTACTGTACGGGGTTGGCTGGACCCCCCAAGGATGAAATAAAAACAGCTGTTTCATGCTACATGATTCAAGTATCTCATTCCGTGAGGGGGTGAGGGGTTGAATTAATCGATTATTCAGCTGTAACATACAAAAGTGCATGATTCACGACACCGTTCTATAATCAATATTTCATCCTGTGGAGGGGAAGAAATTTTTCATCGGTTTAATAAAAATCAGTGTTGCACACATAAATTATAATGTATGAAACAGCAGATTTTTTGATGTTCCCTTGCACCCGTTATAATACTCGAATAAAAGTTTGTTGTTTCCTCTATTTTGAAGTTAACAATAATTTCATTTTTTTTTTGTCATCAATGAAGTGTTAATTTGTTGAAATATAGTTATGAGCTTTTACTAGTTAAAATAATTAGTTGATTGAGTAGTGGACACCATTAACCAGCCATTAATTAGCCTTGAAAACCCGATAAATTTTCTATTAACTATAAAATTTGATTTTTAATAGTTAGTCAATTGAGTCGGCACAGAAGTGACGTCACTGTTCGGTATTGCCATAAAAAAATCTATGGGAGAATCGCGTTTTGACAGGTCGTAAAAAGTACGTCAACTGATTGGTGGTGTCAACTAGCCATTTTTTTTTATACATTTCACATGCATTAGGTACCAAAGTTGTCCGAATATTTTCCATATACTACTCTTAATTCCTTTAAAAAAGTCGCTCATTGGTGTCGATTCCCTTGTCCACAATTAGACTCAATTTAGAGTATTGGCATCTCTTACTGACATACAGCTAAAGAGAAGGAAGGTAACACTTACAAACCAAGTTGGAAATGTCAAATTAGTTTCGCCTTCGCCAGATTTTTAATCTGTACGTTTTATGATCAACTATTGTAATGTGTCATATTGACTAAATTTGACAGCTCTTATTTACATCCGTTCGTTTCTTGTTTTATTGGAGAGAAAAAGAAAGAAACAGTCTAAATTAAGTTTAGCTCGTGCATAATAGAATCGACACCAATAACTAATTTTATTATCACTAAAATAAAAAGCACTAAAATTGGCTATTTGTTATTTGTTAAAACTAATAAAAATGTGAATGATTGCCATCTTAAGATGGAAGCGCCGCGGTAGCCCGCGAAATTCAAATTTTCTTACGTTTTTTGAAATTTGCAAGTCAGTATTAGGTTTAATGATGATTAAAGTATGATTCGCGGGCGTAAGAAGTATGTATTTTTAGAATTTTAACCATTAGTCAGCAATAAAACTCCATAGGGCCAGGTAACCCGAAAAAATATCTATTTTATGAAATCATGACATTTTAGGATTATACAGACTTGTGGAGTTATTATACTGATTTTAATGGTTATAATCCTGAAAATACATACTTCATACGTCCGCGAATCATACTTTAATCAACATTAAACCTAATACTGACTTGAAAATTGCAAAAAACTTAAGAAAATTCGAATTTCGCGGGATACGGTGCAGCTTCCATCTTAAAAAGATGGTGTATTTAGGTACAATTTTTGTTAAATATTATAAATATTTTTGTGATACTTGGCGTAAAGGTAGATAATGTTTTTTGGGCTCGCAAATGGACTGATATATGAGCTCTGTTAAGTGGTTGTTTTATGATTTTGTTTTAAATAGAACTAGTAAACCGCCCCTGCTTCGCACGAGTGCAATGTAGATACATAAACCTTCCTCTTGAATCACTCTATCTATTGAAGGAAACCGCATTAAAATCCGTTGCGTAGTTTAAAAGATTTAAGCGTACAGACGGCGGTGATCTATTTTGTTTTATACTAGGCACATAAATATCAATAAACTGACTCGTTGGTCTAGTGGTCGCAAAGCGCAACTGCTGAGCATGAGGTTCTTGAGAATCTTGGTTTCTACTCCCAGGTCGGATAAAGTGTTATTGGGTTGTTCCATCAGGAATTTCTCGGTAGCAGCCTCAGAGTCTGGATTTGTGCCCGGTGGATGGCAATAGACTCGCCCCCTATTACATGGGACTTGAACATAACTGGCGAAATGTGGGTACAATAATTGGTACACCTATTTGTAAGTAGTTTATTAGGAACCGGATTAATGGAAAGCTTGATCTTTAAAATCTTCAAAAGATTGAAATATTTGAAACAAAATCATAAAACAACGAAAGTTCAGGTAATGAGGAAGAAGATAGTTAAAATATAAACTACTCTGTTATGTATTAGACGTAGTACAGATATCATAGAGTAACATAGAGTTTAGTGTAATGAGACAGTGTGACTGTGACGGAGTTGATACTTTTAATTATAAATAATAATTCACTTTATTTTTTGTTTCAAAACACTTGATTCACTATATTTTTAAAGTGAAACTATATTGGCGTCAGCAAAACATGACGCTATCGTACCGTGGCGTAGTGCAATACGCCTCCGCTCTCGACCTATTTGCATGCCCGCGGATACAAATTTTTTAAATTGTTTTTGGTCTTAGAAAAAAATTGAATATTCACTGACGACCATCTTTTTCTTACACGTTTTTTAGTACCTATACAGTTTAACTGTAAATTTTATTTTATTAGTTTGTTCACTTTAATGTCCGTTTTCTTAATAATTTTGTCATCAATGTTACCAATTATTTTTTGGTTATTCACATTGTCAAGTGTTATTTATTTATTTATACATGAAAAAATCAAACTCCATTATAATCGACGTTTGCTATGTATGAGATCTCGTACAATTTTGTATATCATTATGATACGATTTAGTAAATAAGTAGTGTAGTGATGCTAACTAAATTGTTTTCGACAAACACGAAAAATTTAAAATATTTTTTTTCGATGTAGAATATATTTTTTGACATAAGTAAAGTAAAATTAAATTATCTTGGACCTAAGGCGACATATCCACGGTAAAGTGAATCGCGGCGATAGTGACACCGTGCCATGAAATTCTATGGAAACTTTATGAAGCAATCTCCATCATAGAGGCTAGAATTTTTTGGCACAGAGTCTGTCGCCGGGATTCTCTCGCCTTTGGCTCTCAGCCTTGAAAAATCGGGACGGAGTTTGTTAATGTAATTTAAGATAAGCATTAGTTTGCAGCTATTAGTGACACAGACATCTTAACGTGTAATTTAGTGTTTGGATATATGTATATTTTTTCACGACACATTGTCAACAATTTGCCAGATTCTCAGTTCACTGTAAAGTACAATATATTGCGAACAATAATTAAGAAATAATTTAAGTTTACATAAATCTTTTATATTCAACAGAAAATTACTACTGATTTAATGGTACTAAAATATCTCTTTTTAATACTTAATTTAAGTAACATTTTGCAATAACTGAGCTTTTGGAATCTTTTCTGTAAGATTTATGTAATTTAAATGTAAAAAGAAAGCAATAATTTATCAAACTGATTTAGTGTAGTTTTATGAAATATGTTAGTATTTCCATTTTGAAATAAAAATAACTATTTGTTGTGACTCCTAAAATAATTGTAAATATTTTAATGGCTAAATAACCAGACTAATGTCTACCATAAATATTGTACTGGAAAATCCAGGCGATAGTTTAAAAAACATAAATTATTTTTGTAAGAATAAAATGTACCTACTTGATACACAATCCACACTATGATAAAAATAACCTGATTATAATTATGTTTTTTTTTTTCTCTTTTGTAAAATATGCAAGTAATGCAATGGAAATAATATTTGAAATAAAATAATCCTATTTTTGACCTATGCCTAGCTATTGTACACGATGTATGTACCTGGTGGTACTTATTGTAAAAAAAATATTATTACTCATTTGCATTTTACTCTTTCTTATATAAGTTTTATTCCAAAATCGATATTGTGTAATTTAAATATAGTGATTAAATGTTGCGTAGAAAGGAAATTTAAGTGAGAAAAAAAAATATTTAATTTTTACTAAAATAAACTTTTATGAAATAGAATTTGTTATTTTATTTTTTCACTCTTAACCAGTTGCAAGACTGACATGTTGGTTTTAATAAATACAGTTGGATTGCCTGACCCATGTTTCCGATAGCATTCTGAAGATTCCGTACCTTGAAAGAAATAAAAGAAACCTAATGGGCTTCTTCATTATCCGTGTGTAACGAGTATCGAGTTGAAATATCATTAGGTCGTGCCTCCTTCAAAGCTGCAAAAAAAATCTTGAAAGTCAACGTATCGGTCATTTAGGATAATAAATCAAAACTTCTACGGTTTTTTATTTTTTACTACATTCAGTCCGAAATACATAGTTTCTACCGTATCCCCATAATTTCCTACTATTACTATAACCGCATTAGTTTCTACCATTTTCGTACGGTTTTTACTATTTCTACCGATCACAGAACAACACAGGCCTCCTGATGAAAGCTCGAGTGTGATGAAGTGTCTCAACTGATAGAGCAACACTGGTTCGTCCCACCGACACTTTTGACATTCAACTTCGCAACGCTCGACTCTCACACTCATGAGATTCGAATTCGATTCTAATAGTGATACGAACTATCAACGAAGTGATTCTATGTTTAGACAGTTCTTATTGAAGTACGGAACCATAAAATGAATGAAAGAATTTCCTGAAATAGAAGATTATTCCTAATCACGCACTTTTTTTCTAAAATAACCACACCATCCCTATTATTTTTCGAGGATTTTTTATTCGCTATTTACACATTGAAATGAACAGACCTAGTACTATGCAACCAAATGATAAAGGCCACACACGTAACAGTCTTAGCCTACAGTGCGAGTTGATTTTGTATTTTGCAGGTTAATAGTAGTGAATGAGCTGTCCAATAGTGTCCTGTCAGTTCCTGTCACTTTTTCAAGCGTGTCAGCTGTGTTCCATTACTTTAAAATTTGAATTAGAGAGCATCAAATATATTTCCGACTCTTTCTTACGTAGTATGTAAAAAAGAGAGAAATAACAATGTCATTCATATTTCACTTCAAACATTTTCGCTGCCAGCTGGGTAGGCGATAGAGGTTATGGAAAATATTATTGATCTATAAATTACTTTTAAGACTGAAAATTGTATTAAAATGAAGATTTACACAAACCAGAACAACACTTCCACGTTAAAGCTGCTTATTGCGGCTAACTTAGCGGGAAAGAAAGTTGATCTTGTCAGTGCTTCATTCGAAGGTAGGTGAATTTTCCTCTTAGTCATTTTAAAAATGAATAAAATCTTGCTTTATTTAGCATCTCCCATGTGTTGTATGGTCTGTATTTGCATGCTCTATATGTGTCGGTAACCGGTGCTATATCTATGTACAATTTTTCATTCAATTATACCTAAAGAAAATGAAAAACATGTTTTTCCATGCTTTAGTTTATTTTCGAGAGGCTACTACGCATGCGTAGGTACATTAGGAAACCCCATACTTCTTTGTTCACTGCAGAACTCCATGTTTAAAAAAAGAACTGTTAGTTTTTTTTTTTAACTTAAAAATTGCTTTTCCAGCATGCTCAAATTTTTCTGGCAAATCATTTCATTACAATAATATTGTATGGATTGCATCAGAAAAACTTTATTCAACCTTTTTTGTATTAGTTTTCCTTATTTACTCATTTAAGTTTTGTAAAGTGGTTTTTCCGTAACCATTTTTCTTTTTTCATAAATTATTCTTATTACCATGCTTGTGATTTTAGTCTCAGTAATTAAATCAAGCCTTTATTAAGGAAAAACAAACAGTAGCACAATAAGAGATAGTCATAATATCTTAAAAAATACAATATTAAACAATAAAATTATGCTACCCACTATGTTCTATGTTCTTTAATATAAAGAGTGTAAATTTTTTTTTTTTTTAAACTAAAACTAAATCTTTGTACTTATTTGAGTTTAATTCTGTCAAAACAAGCCCACACACAATGTTTCATTCATTCAATATATTTTTTAATTATGTCAAACTAACTCAAAATGACCATGGTGCAGATTCCGTTGTTCACAAACTAGACTAAATTTAGAGAATTGACATTTCTTACTAACATACAGGGAAAGGAAAAGACGGTGACATTAAAGAACTAAGTTAGCCACGTCAAATTAGGTTTGCCTTGGACTTTTTCGTACTTTTACTCCATATGTTTTTATATGTCCACTATAATTGTATGGATGTGTCAGATTGACTAAATTTGACAATTCTTATTTACATTAGTCTCTTTCTTGTTTTATTGGACAGAAAAAGATGGATATAGTCTAATTTTAGTTTAGTTTGTGACCAAGAGAATCGGCACCAATGTGTTGAAACTCAGGATCAACGTTCAATGTCCTAATGATTTAAATATATGTTTGCATTCTTAGCAAATCTTCCAACTTCCTAGCTGACCAGCCAAATACATATTTTGAACAATACCAAACTAACAAATAAGATAGCCAGATAGGCAATCGCTCCATGTAAAATACTGGTATTCAGCTGCATCAGGTTAGACTGGAAGCCGACTCCAACATAGTTGGGAAAAGGCTAGGCAGATGATAATGACAGAACTATCAAATAAAATGTTAAAATCTAATATTAAATCTTAAATAATTACCTAATTGACTTGAGGGCCAGTTCTGCTAACTTTAAGGATCTAATCTCAATTTTAAACAAATCAAATCAAAAATGTTTATTTGCTAGAATATACATACTAATTACAAGGAAAGATCTTGTATCATATAAATCATTATGCCTTATTACTTTTTGCATGAAATAAATAGTTTTAAATCTTATTTTTTTTTATATAAAGCAAAGTCTTTGCTTTTACAAGCTTTTATGTACTTTCACTTTTTGTATTATAATCTTTATTGAAATAAAGTTCGAAATTCAAAAACTTGCTTGAAGGTTTAAACCTGTGTTTAAAGCACTCTTTGTTTCACAATAAGGCGGATTGTGTTTTGTAACTGTCAAAAATACCTCTATTTGACCTACATTTTTTGACATTATTTGTCTCTAAGATGAGATTGTAACTAGAATTTGTATGCTTTTAAGCACCTTGACCTTCAGATCTCAGTACAAAAATAAAAACAATAATTCATTGTATGATAACAGTATTTACATTTAAAACTTATCGTAAAGAGATAAGGTTTGTTTTATTTTGAAAAACTTTCAATGTTTATATAAATAAAGAATGATAATGTGGATAATCCGTGTCATTATTGTCATGTTTTTTAGTGTTCCCTACCCAAAGGGTAAAACGGGACCCTAAGACTCCGCTGTGCTTTAGTCTGTCTGTTTGTCTGTCACCAGACTGTATCTCATGAACCGTGATAGTTAGACAGTTGTAATTTTCACAGATGATGTATTTCTATTGTCTCTGTAACAGTAAATACTAAAAAAGAGAATGAAATACATATTTAAGGGGGCTCCCATACAACAAACGTGATTTTTTTTCTCTATAGATATATAATTCTCGATAGATAATGGTACGGAACCCTTCATGCGCGAGGTTCTTTTCTGTTTAAAGCTTTAATTTCTACTTGGTAACTGGAATATATATATACAACCTATTTTGTAGTTGTAGCTGGCTGGTTAAAATATGCTTCTTTCTTTTGTGTGAATTATAATACGTGCAAATAATGATGGTTCGGATTATGACAACCTCCAGAAATTTGACGAGTATACAGTAGAGATAAATTTACAATAGCTTGACGCGCCCTTCCACAATTCAAAATGTTTGAAAATATTTGTAAAAGTATTGAAGAGATTCACAATGCATGTGTGTGTACTGGGACGGCTCTCGAAACAAAAACAAACAAGCGATTTGTTGCTAGACTAGCGACGTCATTAATCACACATTATTACTAATACGGCACTACACTGACATACTCTATGAAAATGACAGGTGCATTGTCTGGCGCGGTCGGCTATTTATGATTAGTTGACAAACAAATCTGCCTGCCTGCTACTGAAGACTTACAACTACATCCAAACTCTTTCATATGGATGTAACTACACACATTGAAATAGTTATATGGAAGGGCGCTTCATGTTATAGTAGTTTATCTCTACTGCCCCCTATATAATAGCCATGGGCGTGGCCACGATGGGGAACGGTGGGGCACTTGCCCCACCGCACTGAAGATTACGTGGTGTAGGTAGGTAATCAATAAAAATGTGTTTTGGATAATTCGAATTATACATACAGATACAGGGTAAGACTGCAAGTATATTTTTCTAGTTACATTTTATTTTAGACTGCTGCCCCACCCTGTAGTGCTATTCTCTAAAAGCACAGCGCCGCGGCAGCGCTGACACTATGGTTTGTGTTTAGTGGATTTTCAACTTTATACTGAAAATCACAACGTTGAAAATCTACTAAAGACAAACTGTTTCGGAACTCGTCGTAGAGACAGTTTGTCGTTAATGGATTTTCAACTAAATGATCTAGAGCATAAAGTTCAAAATCTACTGAGGACCATACTAGTTTCTACGACGAGTGCGTTGTATAGTCTTTTAGAGAATAGCATAGCTGAGCCCATGGCTGGCTACACCCATGATAATAGCTGACCTATCTAACCCTCTCGCTAACTGCTTCCTAACTAACCCTGGGTAACGGCAACTGAGCGTCGCGTCTGTGATTTCAGACGATGTATTCGCAGGGCCGCGCCTGCTGCCACTGCTGGAAGTCGACGATAGCGTCAGCTTCTTCTCGAGTAACGCCGCGGCGCAGTATCTGTTCCCCGTACTGGACCTCTCTGATGATGGGCAGTGGTATGTTTTTTTTATTTAGGTAACATAACATAACATCACGCCTGTAATCCCCAAAGGGTTTAGGCAGAGGTTTACCCATCATAGTACACCCACATTTCTCCAGTTATATTTAAGTCCCATGTAATAGGGGGCGAGCCTATTGCCATCAACCGGGCACAAATCCAGACTCCGAGGCTGCTACTGAGAAATTCCTGATGAAAAAACCCAATAATACTTTGCCCGATTTGGGAATCGAACCCAAGACCTCACGAGGCAGTCAAGGTTTATTTAGGTTTCAGTTTTAAATGGCTAATCTAGGTTTTTAGACTATCTTTAGCATTCAATAAAAATCTCACTTTGAGTAGCTTGTTGTTGGCTATAATCTATAACTGTACATTGCGCTTTCAAGACTAAACTACTGAACTGATTTTGATGAAATTTGGTATGGGTTAAGTTTGAACTCCAAGGAAGGAGATAGGCTTCTTTTTATTACCTTTTTATAACCGACATTTATGCGAGCGAAGTCGCGGGAAAAAGCTAGTATTATTATGTACTAGCTTTTGCCCGCGACTACGTCCGCGTGGAACTTGTTTATATTGTACTTGCATACAAACTTCCACCCCCCTTTTCACCGCCTTTGGGGGTGATTTACTATCCTATGTCCTTCCCCGGGTCTCAAACTATCTCCATCCTTAACTTTATCAAAATCGATTCAGCGGTTTAAGCGTGAAGAGGTAACAGACAGACAGACATACTTTCACATTTATTTATTTTATTTTATTTTATTTTAATAATTTTAGGAAAACTTACAGCTAGTCATATACAATAGTTCGGGTTTAGATACCATTAAAAAGGCCAATTACAAGTTTTCACAGGTAAGAAAGTAAACATAGATAGAATTAAATAGGTAGTAGACACTATAAACAGGTCTGTAAGATACTTGGAAAAAAAAAAAGCAAATTAAAGACTATTTTAAGTTTTGAAAGAAGTGAGTGCACAGCGTTATAATAATAATAATTTATTCAAATAAAAATGTTTACAAAAAGTACATAAAACCAAACAGATAACAAGATTTTCCATAAAATTACAGTGCCTAAAAATTAACTAAAACTAAATAATTAAAGGAGCAAGTATCGATAGTTCGGAATTGCAATGTTAGGTAGCGACCCGCCCGATCTAGGTTCATTTAAACCTGTGTTTCAGGTTTAAATGAACCTAGATCGCATTCCATCACATATCAAATTTATAATATTAGTATGGATGTATTCTGTTACAGCGAACAGCTACAAGAATGGGAAGCGACGCGGCTTCACCCGACCGTGTCTGCAGTGCTGACTTCCAAATCCGTCGCGCCTGATCTCAAGCAGTCGCTGCAAGCGCTGCTGTCTATTGTCGACAAGCTGCTGCAGAAACACAAGTACATTTTAGGGGTAAGACAAACATTTTATAGAAGGAAAGAAAGTTAATTTATTGGTCGTAGCGAATAAGGTTCACAAAAAAAAAACTAAGAAAAAATTTTTTGTACCTAATTAAAATACAAAAAAGAAAATTGTATGCTTCCATCATTTTGATCTCTATCTTCTACATAACATCACGCCTGTAAACCCCGAAGGGTTAGGCAGAGGTGTACCCATTAGTACACCCACATTTCGCCAGTAAAGTATAGTAAGTGTAGTATCTATAGTTATTTTAATTTTATCTAGTGCATGAAAATGGTGTCTGTGTAATAATTTGTGTATTTATACTTTTTTATTTATTTATTTATTTAAACTTTATGCAACAAAAAAGTACAAAGGCGGACTTAATTTATATTTGGCATTCTATGTTTAATATTATTGCATTATTTATAACATAAACATAACATCACGCCTGTAATCCCTGAAGGGTTAGGCAGAGGTGTACCCATTAGTACACCCACATTTCGCCAGTGCATTATATATTTTATTTATATTTGGCCTTCTATGTTTAATAACTTATTTATTGTAACTACTTAACTAGAAACAATTTTAACTCTTAAAAACAAGACAATAAGGTTACATTTCGCCTAAAATGTAATCACCTTGTTCCCAGGACAAGCTATCACCAGTGGATATATCAGTATGGAGTACGTTATATCCAATATTCTACAACCCAGACCTGAAGCAGGTCTACATAGCAGGATGTGGTCACATCGGGCGCTGGGTTGAGGAGCTGGCTAGTGCTAAGGCTATCCAGGTAAGATATTTCTTTATTGTGTGGACAGTAAAGTCAAACATAACATAACATCACGCCTGTAATCCCCGAAGGGTTAGGCAGAGGTGTACGCATTAGTACACCCACATTTCGCCAGTTATGTTTTTAGTCCCATGTGTAAGGAATTTCTCAGTAGCAGCCTCGGAGTCTGGATTTGTGCCCGGTTGATGGCAATACTAAAGTCAAAGTCAAAACATTTATTTAAATTAGACCATTTACAGGCACTTTTGAATTGTCAAAGATTCGGTCAGTTAGAAAGTTGATTTATTTATTTATTTAAACTTTATGCAATAAAGAAGTACAGAGGCGGACTTAATGCCTTAGGCATTGACAAAGTTGAAGCTAGTTGCTCGTTTCAAAACGGAGGTAGGCCTCTATGGAGAATAACGAGCAAGAAACTCCACCGCACTCTTTTCAATTAGGTTTTTACAAAATACTGGTTATATTGTTCTTGTTGCTTCTACATGTGAGGTGTAAGGTCTTACGACCCCACACACCCTAGTGTTAGATTTTCTAAACCGCCTCAAGGGCCTCTGACATGGTTTGAGAGGGACAGTACTAGGCTGGTATAATTTCAGGTTTCCTCACGATGTTTTCCTTCACTGATGTCCAAGATAAACTTTAGAAAGTACATATGAATTGAAAATGTCACATTGGTACTTGCCCGGATTTGAAGCCACAATCAAAGTAAGACATAAACCTGTAATCCCCGAAGCGTTAGGCAGAGGTGTACCCATTAGTGCACCCACATTTCGCCAGTTATGTTTTTAGTCCCATGTAATAGGGAGCGAGCCTATTGCCATCAACCGGGCACAAATCCAGACTCCGAGGCTGCTACTGAGAAATTCCTGATGGAAAAACCCAATAACACTTTGCCCGACCTCATGCACAGCAGTCGCGCTTGCGACCACTAGACCAATGAGGGAGTCAAAGTAAGATGAAGGATTTTGACTTCAAACCTGTGTTTCAGGAAGCTGTAAAACAGTGGGGAGGGTCGGCCACGGGCCCCTTCGGCGCGACGTCAGCGCTGGGCACTCCACAGGCCGCCACCTTCTCCACACCTGTCGGGTATGTACCAGACTACTTCAATATGCAGTACTGACAGACGCAGACTGAATGCAGACGGGCCTGTTGGTCTAGTGGTTAGCGACCCTGACTGCGAAGCCGGAGGTCGTGGGTTCGATTCCCACCCAGGACAAACTTTGTGTGATGAGCATGATTTATTTATTTATTTATTCATTCATTAAAACATAAGCTTACAGTTTACAAACCAAGTCGCTTATATCTATACTATAGGTGCTATTCATTTTAATTACAATACAATATTATAAGATAATGCCAAAAAATGACAAAAAATAATAATACAATACAATAATTAAATAATCCAAATAATTCAATAATCCAAATAATTCAATGATCATCATCATGACTAATTATTACTAAAAATATATTGTTATTAATAATTATTATTTCCAATTCAAATACATTAAAACATTATTATTTACAACACGTGGTGGATCGAAAAATATATCTGTATCTGGATTTGTCTCAAGAAAACTATTAATGAGCTTGATAGCTCTACCAGTGGGAGTGTTGTCCGCTAGGCGTAAGGGCCACTCAGGTGGATGGGAGAAGAGTTTATGTTGTCGCCTGCCAATGCCACGCATATATTGGCTAGGCACTGATTGTTAGTTCTGTGTCTGGGTGTGATTTATCTATAATATGTATTTATTTATAAACTATATAAGTATGTATATAAGTTGTCTGGTTACCATAACACAAGCTCTGCTTAGCTTGGGATCAGATAGCCGTGTGTGAGTTGTCCCAAGATATTTATTATTATTATTATTTAGTACTTGAGAAGACTAGTGCTCATACAAAAGATTTTAGAGATTTTGTCGTCACATAACATCACGCTTGTAATCCTCGAAAGGTTAGGCAGAGGTGTACCCATTAGTACACCCACATTTCGCCAGTTATGTTTAAGTCCCGTGTAATAGGGGACGAGCCTATTGCCATCAACCGGGCACGAATCCAGACTCCGAAGCTGCTACTGAGAAATTCCTGATGAAAAAACCCAATAACACTTTGCTCGATCTAGGAATCGAACCCAAGACCTAATGCTCATCAGTAGCGCTTTGCGACCACTAGACCAACGAGGCAGAAACAAACTAGGCAACACAAATTTTCCATACAAAAGTAGTCTGGTCATATTTTAGTCAGTGTAACGGTTGACGCAGTGGCTGAACGATTGCCTGTTGCGCTGCGTGTTGCAGGTTCGATCCCCGCACGAAAGAAATATTTACTTGGCTTATAAATAGTCGTTCCGGGTCTGGCTGTTTATGATTGTGAGTTTATGTCTTTGCTTCACCCGCAAAAAAAAGGTGGAGCTTTTTTTCTTTTTTGTTTAGATGGTAAAAATCATCAAATGACTCCTCCCGCCCTGGGTGGGGCGGAACGGACTGTTAGACTTTTACTGGCTAAAACACCACCCTTCTGTAGGTAGCCCTTTACGTTCCGGGGCCACGGTATCCTGTTAAGACGTCATGAGGTCCCGCAACTCCGACCCCCCCCCTCCCCCCCCCCCCCGAAACGGGGGTCTAAAGTTTATGGTAAAGTAAGATTAGTTAGGCTTTCCATGCGTACGAAGTCGCGGACAAAAGCTAGTTTATTAATAAAAGTATTAATCTTAGATCACCAGATGAAGGTGCAGCCGCAGAATTGGGACCCTCAGCTGAGGAAATTGAAGCGGCCAAAGATGGCTGGTTGAACGGACTCAAGAGGCTGCAGACACCACTGATACCCGGGAAGATAGTGTGAGTATTGATGATTAGATAGTTGTCACCTTTAACCAATAATTCCAAGACATAACTTCTTTCTCTCTTTTTCTTTCCTTCTTTCTTTTTTCTTTCTTCTTTCTTCTTCTTTCTTTATCTTCTTCTTTTTTTGTATTTAATATATATTTCTATTGTATATTATTATGTTTTGTGCGTCACTTTCACGTGAATAAAAAGTTACAATTTATTTTGGCCCTGAAACATAACATAACATCACGCCTTTAATCCCTGAAGGGTTAGGCAGAGATGTACCCATTGTACACCCACATTTCGCCAGTTATGTTTAAGTCCCATGTAATAGGGGGCGAGCCTATTGCCATTAACCGGTCACAAATTCAGACTCCGAGGCTGCTACTGAGAAATTCCTGGTGGAAAAGCCCAATAACACTTTGCCCGACCTGGGAATCGAACCCAAGACCTCATGCTCAGCAGTCGCGCTTTGCAACCACTAGACCAACAAGGCAGTCATAACCCCTTAATTTTTAATTTACTGTAAAATTCGATTTTTTGTGTCTTTGAAATCAATAAATGGTTAGTCAATTGTCTTGGCACACGAGTGACGTCACAGTTCGATATTGCCATACAAAAGCTATGGGAAATCGCGTTTTGACAGCTCATAAAAAGTTATTCGAGACCGTTGCGGATTAAAAGAGGATAATTATAGTGACAAAGATTGAAAAGAGTATGCTTTGATGGTTCGGTCATGTTGAGAGGATGAGTGCAAGACGATTGGCAAAAGGTATTTATATGGCAGAGGTGAGTGGCAACGCAGGGAGGGGTCGCCCTAGGAAGATCTGAGTGCGCAGTACTCGTATGGCTTAAGGCGAGGTTACCCTGAGCACCGCAGGCATCCAACGCTTACCGCAGCCCCCGCAAAGACTAGCGGATACGTAATGAATTACGATGATGCGCGATGACACGCGCGCCAAAAGTTGCGAAGTCTAGGTAGTGGTTACAGAGTAGAGCAAAGCAGTAGACCAACTTGAATTGATTAGTATAGGTACGTTTGTATGTATCATTTTTTGTTGTGGTATTATTTTGAAACTATGATATCTCCTAAGATATTAAAGTGTTAATTGAAATCAAATGATGTCAAGGGCAATTTTGTTCAAAATGAAATACTTATGACCATTAACGTATTTATTTGGAAATAAGGATTAATATAATGTAAAACTACCTTCGCATATATTGCATTATTTTTGAACATACAGAATAATTAAGTTGGAAATATGCTGTTTACAATCTTAAAATGTTTAAAAAAAAACAGGATCCTAGATAAATGCCGTTTGTATCCGACTATCATTATATTAAGTTGGTGATATGTTCGTATTGCAAATAATTTTGGTATTACGTTTGAATGGAGAAATTACTTGGCGCCGGAACCTTAAGCTAAGCTAATGAAAGCTAATATTATTTTTTCTCTAAAAAGCAAAACAATTTTTGTACAAGTAGCTAAAATTCATTGAAGTTTAGTTCTGTTGTTTCGCATGAACCTAGCTCAGTAGAGCCACTTGTAATTTGTTCTTGAGATTTACTTGAACCTGGCTGCATAGGCTTATCATTGACATTTTCTTTGTTTTCTTGCAATATTATGTCTCGTAATTTCAGGCAGACATTGCATAGAAAAATCTATAATTTTTTTCTCTATCTTCATCCGCCAAAATTCGTCATCTCTTGAAATATTTTCTATTAATAGTGGATGATTTTCACCAGACCAAATTCCAAAAATACATTGTTTTTTTTCTGTAACATGGAGTTGGCCCTGCACTTGGAAATACCAATTAGGTAGGTACATAACATAACATCACGCCTGTAATCCCCGAAGGGTTAGGCAGAGGTGTACCCATTAGTACACCCACATTTCGCCAGTTATGTTTTTAGTCCCATATAATAGGGGGCGATCCTATTGCCATCAACCGGGCACAAATCCAGACTCCGCGGCTGCTACTGAGAAATTCCTGATGGAAAATCCACTACTACCACTAACACCACCACTACACCACCACTACTACTACCACTACTACTAACTAGGTAGGTACTATTTTTGTTTATAACTCTTATACTTTTTTTATCGAATTTAAATATTTGGATTTTCAAAGTCAAATCATTTATTTCAATTGTGCCAGTGATGTCCAAGATAAACTTTACAAAGTACATATGAATTGAAAAAGTCACATTGGTACTTGCCCGGAATCACTTATTAAGCATAGTTATTAGTTATCTTCTTGAATTTGACGAGCATGCAAAACTACGCCTTGTATAAGAAGTAGCAAGTGCACTAACCACGTGCTTGGCGCACGTGTTTGAGTTTTTAGGTTAGGATTCAAACTTTGTAAATAACAATCAGTATAACAACGACAGTATAAATATGACTCACAGAGATGTGTTCCGTCCGACGGCTCGTGCGCAACTGAGCCGCTCCAACTAGTAGTCGCTGTGTTCCCTTACGGGGGCACGGCAAGCGGGATCGGGGCGAGGCCCCCTGCCCGCGGAAGCTATACCGCGGCCCGTAACTACGGGCCCGTCATTAGATTGCCTTATAGGCACATATGTGTGGATGCTAGGTGTGTCTGGGGGAGCGCCGGCGCGTTGTGCCTTGTCGCACAACGCCGCCTGCTTCACGGCTCTCCGGCGGTCCGCCTCCGCCGGATGAGACCCCCAGTTACCTGGGGGAGGTCCAGCAGAAGGCGACCAGCGACAGGAGAGTCGGCTTTAGTGGCGCGCCCTCAGATGATTTAGAGAGGTCCCCCGCCTTCCCGCTTCCAGGTCTAGCCGGTTACGTTCAGGCAGGGGGACCGGAGTGTGTGTGGGGGCGGTATTGTGTTGTGTGACACCGCCCAGTGGGCACGAGTACAGAGCGCGTCCGCGCCGCGCCTGTATCGCGTGATGACTGCGTAGTGGAGTCTGTGCATGTGTGCTGGTCGGCGCGCGTCGCGCCTATATTAACTTAGAGCGCGGCGCACGTCGGGCGTATGTAGTGCGTGTGGAGTGTCACAGTGAGAGGGCCGCGTGTAGGTGTATGCGGCCTCCTCGTGAGGTCAAGTCCGGGGGGTGGAGGAGCTTGAGTCCGGCAGCAGGTCGCGCGGCAGAGGACGTCTGACGGGCGGGCGAGTCTGCCAGGGGGCTATCTCGTTGAGATGCGCCCAGGCAGATTTATCCGCACGCGCGAACATGGTGGCCGCCAGGCGGGCGACGAAGTCATCCAGGCTCTCGATTCGCAGGTTGCGTTGTATTACGCGGTTCCTCACGAAGCGAGGGGCGTCGACGATTCTCCGCAGCGCAAGGCTTTGCTGCGCGCGGAGAGGCTTGCGAGATGACTCGCTCGTGAGGGCGAACCAGGCCGGGGCGGCGTACGTCAGCAAGGAGCGGACGTACAGCTTGTAAACCCCCAGCTTGGCTCGCAGCGGGAGGCGTGACGAGAGCACTGGATAAAGCTGCGCGCGGGCAGCCCTGCACCTAGCGGAAACTTGCCGGACATGGCTCCTCATACAGAGCCGACGATCGATGGTCACCCCCAAGTATTTCACCTGGGAGGACCACGCGATGTCGACTCCGTGTAGAGTCAGGGGTGGTGGGTAGTGGGTGCATCCGGAGAGGAGCGCCTGCGTCTTACCCACGTTCACCGATAACCGCCATTTCGACAGCCACTCGGGGAGGAGGTCGAGGGCGCGCTGCATTTTGACGGCCGCGTGTCTCGCGTTCAGCGAGGTGGTGATGTACGCGGCGTCGTCAGCATACAGCGCGAGCGTCGAGTCCTTTGTCGTGGGGATGTCGTCGGTGTAACACGAGTAACACAGGGGCGAGAGGCAGCTGCCCTGCGGCACTCCTGCTCTCACCGGGCGCACTAGAGAGCGCGCCGTCGACCACCACCCTGACGGTCCTGTTTGTGAGAAAAGAGGCAACCACGTTAATCACGCGACGGGGCGCGTCCGACAGCGATAGCTTATAGACAAGCCCCTCGTGCCAGACGCGGTCGAACGCCTTTTCTATGTCGAGGAGTACTGCAACTGCGTCCTCCTTCTTGTTCAACGACGATGCTAGCAGGTGCAGTACTCTCGACAGCTGGAGCGTCGTGCTGTGTTCCGAGCGGAACCCGAACTGGTCCGGTCGGAGCTTCACGTGGGGCGTGAGGTGTCGCAGCAGGAGTTTTTCAAACACCTTGGAGATGGTTGGCAGCAGGGTGATCGGCCGATAGCTCTCCGGCTTCAGCACGTTCTTCCCCGCCTTGGGCAGCATTATGACGCGCCCTTCCTTCCAGGGGTTTGGGAAGGCCCCCGTGCGCAGGATCCCCGTGAACAGGCGCGCCAGCGCCGCGACCGTACGGAACGGTAGGTGGCGCAGCGCTGTGTTGGTGATCGTGAGCCGCTCTGTGGCCGTCGCCTGTATTTATAGACACTAACCACGTGCTTGGCGCACGTGTTTGAGTTTTTAGGTTAGGATTCAAACTTTGTAAATAACAATCAGTATAACAACGACAGTATAAATATGACTCACAGAGTTGTGTTCCGTCCGACGGCTCGTGCGCAACTGAGACGCTCTGTGGCTGTCGCTTGTATATATAGACACTAACCACGTGCTTGGCGCACGTGTTTGAGTTTTTAGGTTAGGATTCAAACTTTGTAAATAACAATCAGTATAACAACGACAGTATAAATATGACTCACAGAGATGCGTTCCGTCCGACGGCTCGTGCGCAACTGAGCCGCTCTGTGGCTGTCGCCTGTATTTATAGACACTAACCACGTGCTTGGCGCACGTGTTTGAGTTTTTAGGTTAGGATTCAAACTTTGTAAATAACAATCAGTATAACAACGACAGTATAAATATGACTCACAGAGATGCGTTCCGTCCGACGGCTCGTGCGCAACTGAGCCGCTCTGTGGCTGTCGCCTGTATTTATAGACACTAACCACGTGCTTGGCGCACGTGTTTGAGTCTTTAGGTTAGGATTCAAACTTTGTAAATAACAATCAGTATAACAACGACAGTATAAATATGACTCACAGAGATGCGTTCCGTCCGACGGAACGTGCGCAACTGAGCCGCTCGGTCGGTGGACTTCTCATCGCCCCAGAGTGGGGCGCGAGGAATCGGTATCGGGGCTGTATGCCCCTTGCCCGAGGCATCAGGTTCGCGGTCCCCAGAAATAGGGACCGGGCGTTGGGTTTGCCTCCCCTCTCCCGGTGAGGAGGGGGGGGGCATGTTTGCACCTAGGCGCTTTCGGGGGGCTCCTGCCCCCGGCGCCCGTCAGTGTCTGTGGTGTGTGATCGTGGGAGCGCCCTAAGTTCTTCACGGCGCCCGTGCGACCAGACCCCTGCCGGGTGAGATCCCTGGTGACCCAGGGAAGGGCCAGCAAAGGTCGATCTAGCAACAAGGGCGCCGGTTTTGGTTGGCGCTCACCCACGATGGAAGCTGGTGAGCCGCTCTGTGGCTGTCGCCTGTATTTATAGACACTAACCACGTGCTTGGCGCACGTGTTTGAGTTTTTAGGTTAGGATTCAAACTTTGTAAATAACAATCAGTATAACAACGACAGTATAAATATGACTCACAGAGTTGTGTTCCGTCCGACGGCTCGTGCGCAACTGAGCCGCTCTGTGGCTGTCGCCTGTATTTATAGACACTAACCACGTGCTTGGCGCACGTGTTTGAGTTTTTAGGTTAGGATTCAAACTTTGTAAATAACAATCAGTATAACAACGACAGTATAAATATGACTCACAGAGATGCGTTCCGTCCGACGGCTCGTGCGCAACTGAGCCGCTCTGTGGCTGTCGCCTGTATTTATAGACACTAACCACGTGCTCGGCGCACGTGTTTTAGTTTTTAGGTTAGGATTCAAACTTTGTAAATAACAATCAGTATAACAACGACAGTATAAATATGACTTACAGAGTTGTGTTCCGTCCGACGGCTCGTGCGCAACTGAGCCGCTCTGTGGCTGTCGCCTGTATTTATAGACACTAACCACGTGCTTGGCGCACGTGTTTGAGTTTTTAGGTTAGGATTCAAACTTTGTAAATAACAATCAGTATAACAACGACAGGCACATAAGGCACTTTTGAACGTCAAACACAAAAAACAAAATAGAATTGAATCTAGTTGCCCCTTCCAAAAGGTAGTTTTGTATGGAGAAGAATGGGCAAGAAACTCCATACGTACTCTTTTAAAATCAATGTTTACAACATTTGTTTACAGAATCATACACGACATGGCACGTGAAAGCAATGTATGTACCCTATAAACAAAAAACTAATTAATCATAATAATTAAAAGGCACAAATTAAGAATTTAAAAGTTAAAATATGTTCAAATATACATAGTTTTCACGTGTTTACAAATATTGGAACTACAGACGACCACTCATAACATCTCAACCAACATGAAATAGTGTGTGAGTCCGCGCAATCTATAACACACTTCAAAATCAATAATCAAAAATAAAACAAAATTAAGTATTAAGAAAAAAGAAAAACAAAAAAATCATTAATAACCAGTTTGATTTTGTCTAGAATGTGTCATTGTCCCATGGAGCAGGACCAGCATGTTTCCAAGCATTCTTATCTTGATTGTAATCCTCTAATTTGTAATAATTATGCTTGTTTGCAAAGTGTACTTTTAATGTGTGTCTTAAATTTCCTTTCATTTAATTTTAATATATCAGAAGGAATTTTATTGTAACATTTAACACAGTACCCCATAAAAGATGTATTTACTTTAGACAACCTAAAATATGGTTGAGCTATTTTATCTTTATTTCTAGTATTAATATTATGTCTATCACTTATTTTATTAAAAAGATTTAGATTTTTTCTCACAATATTTTCATAAATAAATTGGCAAGGTACTGTCATAATATTAATCCTTTTAAATAATTCCCTTAGAGATTCGCGACGAGGTAGATTATAAATGGCTCTGACAGCTCTCTTCTGTAAAATAAAAATGGATTCAATGTCAGCAGCCCGACCCCACAGTAGAATGCCATACGACATAATGCTATGAAAGTAACTGAAGTAGACCAGTCGCGCAGTTTCTATATCTTTCAACTGTCTTATCTTTCTAACAGCATAAGCTGCTGAGCTTAACCGTCCCGCAATTGATGTTACGTGAGGTCCCCATTGTAATTTCTCGTCTAGCGTGATTCCTAGGAAAACCGTTTGATTAATAAATTCCAGTTTTTGTCCATTCAATATGATGTCATATTTGCTACTTCAAACGTTTGGTAAACTGAATCTAATACATTTGGTTTTTTTTCATTTAATACCAAATTATTTACTGTAAACCAATTTTGAACCTGAAGAATAGAGCTATTTACGTCGTCAAGATTTTGTGACCGCCTGTCTATTTTAAAGATCAATGAGGTGTCATCTGCAAATAACACCATCCTCGGTTGATTTTGTAGTAATTGAGGTAAATCATTTATGTAAACTAGAAATAGAAATGGACCCAATATCGAACCTTGAGGAACGCCCATTGTCATTTCAGACCCCAATGAGTTTACGCCGTTAACATGAACTTTAGCCTGTCTTCCTATCAGGTATGATTTTAATAAAGCAAGAGATGTTTTACTAATACCGTAGTGCTCGAGCTTCAGCAAAAGGGTATCATGGTTAACGCAATCGAACGCCTTTGAGAGGTCGCAAAAGATTCCAATGGCATCTTGTGCTTCCTCCCAGGCGTTAAATATGTTCTTTAGTAGGTTGACACCGGCGTCAGTTGTACAACGCCCTTTGGTGAAACCGTACTGATGTTCATTAAAGATGGAATTTTTATCAAAGTGACGTAACATTTGATTGAGCATTAACTTTTCAAATACCTTACTGAGAACTGGCAGAATCGACACAGGCCTATAATTGTTGGGTACCTTACTCCTTGGTCTATACTGGTGTTAAATATTAAGGCTAAGTAGGGCGCAATAGTTTCGATGATAGCTCTACTAACTTTTACAGACATTCCCCAAAGATCTTCTGTTGATTTAATTTTAAGATCTTTAAAAGTTTTTACGACAGCCTGGGGGTTTGTATGTTGAAATCTAAATTCCAAAGGGCAAGCCTTAACATTTTTTTTAAGTAAGGCAGCAGAAAGCGCGGGGGAGGAATTTAAAGCCTCAGTAGTTTGAAGGGGAATATTAGCAAAAAAAAATTCAAATTCCTGGGCTACTTCCAAATCTGAATTAATAGGGCCACGTGCAGTCTCTAAATTAAATTCAGTAATACGCTGTTTTTTCCTACCTGTTTCATTATTTATTATTTGCCAAGTAGTTTTTATTTTATCATCTGCTGATTTTATTTTATTACTAACGTAAAGAGATTTTGCTGTTTTGCACACATTTTTAAAAAGTTTTGTTTTCCTTAATAGCAACATCAATTCCTTTTTTAAATGCCGTTATTGGACATTTAATTTCTATTATTGTGTCGTTCCCGACTATACCGTCGGGTGTAGCTCCAATAAATAGGTACGTTTTATCAATAAAAAACCCACAGGGCTCGATCACAATATTTTCTTGACGTTTTAGTTGTCGCAGTGCCTGATTTTTATTTTCCACGCCATGAGCCAATTAAAATTAACGGAGACACCTTACGCCCTTCCGTATGCTCTTTTCACCTATAATACAAATGTTGATTTTGATTAGTTCGTAATAATTACCACTAAATACTTTTTTTTTAATTAAATAAAATAACTTTCTCGTTATCCCCTGAATCATTAGTCGATATATGCGCACTGCGCTTGGCCTGCAGCTGCATTGCTCTAAAACATTAAAAATCTACGTAATTTTAAGTGCGTGCGCGTGGAGGTGAATCAGGGGTCACGGCAGTTAATAACTAATATTTTCGTAGGAAATGATCATACTGTGTACACTTCTACACTATGACCACTACCTATTTGACATTTGGAGACAGTAAACCATTATAATAAGTGCGTTCACGGTGGCTTTATGAACGCTGACATAGGGTCTAAATTCAACTGTCTTACATATTTGATGCGGTTGTTAAATCTATTCCGCGAGAAAAATAAACCATTATAGCTTTTGCGGGCGTGACTTCTTTATTCATATTGACATTAGGTTTAAATTCAACTGTGCTCTCCTACTATTAGTAAAGAGAAATAAATATACAAAGGAGGTTTTAATAATATTGCCAATGCATCCTTACCTTTTTTATTTATTCAGCCTTCAAAGAGCCAGCGATGACAACTTCTATTACTTTTTCTGCCCATTTGTTTACAAAATTATAACCTTATAAAATGAACTACCAGTATATTACAAGAATTTTGAAAATTAAAATATATACAGGTAGGTATTATTTAAAATTAGGGTTTGCCTCTGTCAGTAATAGAACTTAGCGTGATGTTGGGTTTGCAAAAAAATTGACGTACATCCGACCTCCGACACGGTCCAAGACCGACTAAATGCCAAGGATCGAGTGTATGAAAAGATGAAATCACCTGATTCTGGATTTAGTGGTATGGTTTCTCATCCTTTCACAATAATAAGGCCAAATTGTATCTCATTTTTTATGCTCTTTAAGATGGTATAAGTTTTATTATTCAAAGCCTAGTATAACTCAAATAAAATGGTATCCATACCATGAGTTGGACCTGTTTTTGCGATTTAATTGGATGCAGTAAAGTGCAAGCAATCGTGTATCGAAGAGCTGAAACCTGTAGACCGAAGACTGAAATATGTACTATGTTTTTTTCAAAATTTAAATCACTTTTATTTAGGAATAAAACACAATACAAAATGACGGTTTTGCGTCTTACCTCACCTTAATTGTATGACAAGATGTATGAATGTGGACGGGGTGACAGAAATATGTAAGGATAGTAGCCAGTGGCGTTCTGTGGTTTCTGCCTACCCCCATGAGCAAAAGGCGTGAGTTTATGTATGTTTTTTACCATTATTGAAGTGAAACTTCTTTACGCACGCTCGACTTGGGGAGTAAGCTGGCGAACGCGTGACGTAAGCGTTACGAAAAGTGTGATCGGGCAAGGCGAACGGAAGTTAAGTGGGGGATATAAGCAAGAGACAGCAGTGCGCGCGCACATTTTCTTTCTCTCTTCCTCTCATAGCCAAATACGTTCCGTATATCTAAGCACACTGCAGGCTATATGTGTATACATGTATATATTGTACACACATATATATATATATATATATACATACAGATGGAGCGAAAGAAGTTTCACTTCAGTCGTGTGGTCATAAGCACACTCGTTTTTTTTTTTTATTTATTTTATTTTATTTGTTAGGGACAAAAACACACCCGACACACTCGATATTTGATATTCCGTTCCAGGCTACCAGTAAAAGATCGCAAGAACATTCTCATCACGTCCTCACTGCCGTACGTGAACAACGTGCCACATCTAGGCAACATCATCGGCTGCGTGCTCTCCGCTGATATATTCGCTCGGTTCTGTCGGTTATGTGACTACAATACGCTGTACATATCCGGCACAGACGAGTATGGTACCGCCACAGAAACTAAGGTGAGATATTGTGCTTAATTAAACCGAGGAGGAGCTCGTGGCTAAGTAATAACAGCCGCACGGGTCGATCCGTCAGGTTAAGCAACGCTTGCCGGGGTTGGTCCGTGGATGGGTGACCATCTTTACACACCGAGACTCCTCCGTGCCTCGGAAAGCACGTTAAGCCGTTGGTCCCGGCTGTCATACGTGGGTCTTTGATAGTCGTTACGGGTCGTCAGAAGCCCGAAAGTCTGACAACCAGTCTTACCTAGGGGTATCATATTACCCAGTTACTGGGTTGTGGAGGTCAGATAGGCAGTCGCTCCATGTAAAATACTGGTATTCAGCTGCATCCGGTTAGACTGGAAGCCGACCCCAAAGTAGTTGGGAAAAGGCTAGGCAGATGATGATGTGCTTAATTAAACCAAAAAAGTTGCTACAAATTGAGAAATGATTTTTTCCTTTTAAATGCGATTTTTTTTTTTATTGTGACGAGTACAATTTACAATTACGATCTTTTTTTTTTAATCAATTTGTATTATGTTGCTCCAATAGGGACCATACATGATTTTTTTTTTTTATATTTTTATTCGTTTATTTTCATCACTCGACTATATTCATTACATAAATTATATTTAGCACCAAAAAAGAATCGGCCACTTTAAATGCACGCTAGTTTGGCGCGCTTAGTGTGACGTCATAGACTATGACATACACACGGCTACTGCATGCAGTCACGGCACAGCGACCGAGCCGAAATTCGGTTCGGCAAATTCAATACAAAGTTATAACCAACTGTGTTCAAAATGATAAACCGAATATAACCAGCCTTCCTTGCGGAACCGAATATTTCCAACAGACCTTGCCGAACCGAATGTGTGTAGCAGAACATGTCGCCTTGCTTATGACACTTAGTTGTCTGACATTTTATTACCTTCCAGGCGTTAGAAGAACGTGTGAGTCCCCGCGAGATCTGCGACAAATACTTTGACATTCACAACTCCGTGTATCGTTGGTTCAACATCGGGTTCGACTATTTCGGCCGGACCAGTACACCGCAGCAGACCGAGTGAGTATACAACGTTCAAGGCTGTTTATCTATACATATAATAAAATCGAAGAGATAAACTACGATAACATGGCTAGCCCCTTCAATATTCAAAACGTTTGAAAGTATTTACACGACTTACAACGCATGTGTACCTACTGAGACTACTCTCAAACAAAAAATAATCCAGCGATTAGTTGCTCGACTAGCGGCGTCATTAATTACATACTCTATGACACGTGCGTTGTGTTGCGCGGTCGTAGTAATGATTTCTTAATCAACAAATCTGCGGGCCTGCGACTAAAGAAAAATACTTACAAACTCTTTCATAAGGATGTGACTACACACATTGAAATAGTGATATGGAGGGGCGCGCCATGTTATAGTAGGTTATGGGTCGATTTCAAATTTGGGGCCAAAAAAGTGTGATTTGCATGATATTTGAAAAAAGTTAAAAATTTTAATGTTTAAATATCTAGGTGCGTTCATTAGTTAAAAAAAACACATGCTTATCATACAAACCTTTAAATTCTTCCAATGACAGGCAAAATACAAATTTTTGAGTGACACAAATGAGCAACATAATTTCTCTAATGATATTTTGTGATTTACTAATCATCTCTGAGTGATCTCTGGTTACACCAATGAAAGTAGATATTTATTTTATTTTATTACGTTACTAAATAATCAACATAACATAAAATGTTTGTCATCAACATTATTTGTAGCAGGTGCAGTGGCCAGCGCATCAACCTACTGTCAAATTTCTTAGAAAGATTTTCTATTTAACTGAACAGTGTAAGGCCTCCCCCATATTAGGCGCGCACGTTACTCGGGCGTGTGAGGGACGCGGGCCCCGCGTGCACGACGCGAGTGCGCTGCGTAAGCGTCGCGTGTTGCCGACGTTTGATGTGTGCAGGGAACGTTAGCGTTTAACACACTGTCCGCCATGTGACTGACCGAAACAGTAGCGGGTGGCGGAGATAGCGACAGGGTAAGAACGCGTCTCGAGCGTCGCGTGCGCGCCGCGTGCCCTCTCCACACACGCCGCAGGGCAGCAAAACGCGACGCTCACGCAGTGCACTCGCGGCGCCCGCGCTACTCACACGCCCGAGGTTCGTGCACGCCTAATGTGGGGTCAGCCTAAAAAGTGTCAATCAAGGAATTCTTTTTCATGACCTGTAGCTTTTGTATGATTATTAAATGTATACCATTGATTAGCATATTTGATTATGTTATTGTTTTGGAATTCAGTTTAAAATAATTAATATCTGTAGTACGGTGGCCAGCACATCAACCTTCCCCCATCTGTCAAAGTTTCCTATCTTGACACATTTTAGGCTGAGCCCACATTAGGCGGCTGCGACCCTCGGGCGTGTGAGTAGCGCGGGCGCCGCGTCTTGCTGCCCTGCGGCGTGTGTGGAGAGTGCACGCGGCGCTCGAGTCGCGTTATTACCCCTTCGCCCGCTATTATCATTAGTGCGACTTTCAATATAATTCGTGTGACTCGTGATTCGACACAAATGAGAGTGACACGAGTGAGATTTTTGGTAGTAATTCGAATTTATTTCGTAAATGGAACGTTCTAAAATATACCGTACATTAGAAACTAAATATGCTCTCAATAGTTTGTTAGGCAGCCAAATCAAAAACAAATAACATATTTAACTTAGCACGATATGTGACAAAACACTAATGATATAAATTTGTTACAAAAGTCAAAATCTTACCTGAAATATGGAATTTCTCTTTAAATAACGCCACACACAACTGTAGACCATGCGTGTTCGGTCACAGCTGAGCCACGGAATGCGCGTGTGTTAGATTTTTAATGTATAACAGATGTGTATATGTATTTAGACTAAACAGTTGTAATAAAGGAATATTTATAAATAGGATTATGTAAAACAAAAGCCATAACTTCTTATGATATACCATATATTTTCTGTTATATAGCAATAGTTTAAGTATATAATCAAAACCATGTATATATACTTATTAAAACCCTAAAATAAAGTACATGACAAGTAGTCTTGAAAGAAAACAATACATATTTATTAATCACAAATTCATATTTATCATTCTTACATAATCACATTTATTTATCATTTAATACATTAGATAATTATATCCAATATATTTATAACACAATAATACATAATAAATAAAAATAATCATATTTACAAAGCAACACCTCCACCTGCCTCGTTGGTCTAGTGGTCGCAAGCGCGACTGCTGTGCATGAGGTCTTGGGTTCGATTCCCAGGTCGGGCAAAGTGTTATTGGGTTGTTCTATCAGGAATTTCTCAGTAGCAGCCTCGGAGTCTGGATTTGTGCCCGGTTGATGGCAATAGGCTCGCCCCACTGGGACTAAAAACATAACTGGCGAAATGTGGGTGTACTAATGGGTACACCTCTGCCTAACCCTTCGGGGATTACAGGCGTGATGTTATGTATGTTATGTACAAAGCAACACATAATTGATAGTTACTTAGCTTTAATGGCAAGTAGTCCTTCACCGTCGGCGTCTCGGGCAAAAGTGCCGCTCTGACGGATCGGAGCTCTTTTATAAGGCGACCCCCACTTCGTTTCAAACAGACAAACAACACGTGACACTATTTGTGAGTCAGAAACTACGTAGGTTTCTTTGTTTGGTTACTTTACGTATTTATAACAATATTTGCTTAATTCCCTTCACAATATAATCGGAAATTAATCATAAATATATATTTATTAATCTAACACGTGCGGTAAGGGGCAGGGTAAATCAGGGACAAATTCAGTTTACTGGTCCATTGGGATACGATCACACAAATGATACTTTAAAAACAGACAGTTTTAGGAAGCGAAAAAAAACTTTTTTTTTTAATACCCAGCTAGGTTTTAATATCTAATTATTCATCTTTAAAGTGTATACAAAACAATAATACGATAAAATTTGGATTTCCTCGACGCGTTTTCGTTTTTTAGAGAAATGACGGAAAAAATAAGACTTTGGAGCATTTACACTAATGAGAAATAGGTAATAGTTTTAGATATATCTTTTTAATTTATAATCATAAAAGAATCATTCTTACTGGCGTTAAAGCGTCTCATAAGACTACATGATTTAACATAATTTTAGTTACGATAAATTCTACACCATGAAATATAAATGAAAATATATGCTTTTGGCCCCAAATTTGAAATCGACCCTTATCCATAGCAAAGTAATGTATACTGAAGCATGACATTATTGCTACCGAATAGATTCTGTAAGACTGAAAGCCAAACTCAACATATTTGGGAAAACGCTAAGGAGGCAGGTGATGAATTGATTTGATTGATATTTTGATTGATTTTCGTAAAGATTTTACTTTCACAGTGCGATAAACTCATCATCTGCCTAGCCTTTTCCCAACTATGTTGGGGTCGGCTTCCAGTCTAACCGGATGCAGCTGAATACCAGTATTTTACATAGAGCGACTGCCTATCGGACCTCCACAACCCAGTAACTGGGTAATACGATACCCCTAGGTAAGACTGGTTGTCAGACTTTCGGGCTTCTGACGACCCGTAACGACTGTCAAAGATCCACGTATAAACCAGTTACCGTTTATCCAGTGCGATAAACTAATGAGTATAATGTTGTCCACAGAATAACACAGAGGATGTTTTTGAAGCTGCGCGATAATGGCTTCGTAAGCTCGCAGTCTGTGGACCAGCTGCACTGCACACACTGCGACAGGTTCCTCGCTGACAGGTGGGATACATTTTTATAGTCATAGTCGTTTAACATAGGTACAATGATGATGGTAGATATTATAAAAAAAATAGGCAAAGCCTTTAAATACACTCACATGACATCACGCCTGTGATCCCCGTAGGGTTAGGCAGAGATGTACCCATTAGTACACCCACATTTTGCCAGTTATGTTTAAGTCCCATGTAATAGGGGGCGAGTCTATTGCCATTAACCGGGCACAAATCCAGACTCCGAGGCTGCTACTGAGAAATTCCTGATGGAAAAACTTAATAACACTTTGCTGGACCTGAGAATCGAACCCAAGACATCATGCTCAGCAGTCGCGCTTTGCGACCACTAGATCAACGAGGCAGTCCTTTAAATACACTTGTGTTAGTAAAATCTGTCAAAATTATTTTTATTATCTACGTTTTTAAAACTTAGCATTTTAAAAACTTTGCAAGTAACATATTGGTGCCGATTCCCTTGTTCACAAACTAGACTAAATTTAGAGAATTGACATCTCTTACTAACATACAGCGAAAGGAAAGGACGGTGACATTAAAGAACTAAGTTAGCGATGTCAAATTAGTTTTGCCTTGAACTTTTCCGTATTTTTAATCCATACGTTTTAAGATGTCAACTATAATTGTATAGATGTGTCCGATTGACTAAATTTGACAGCTCTTATTTACAATCTCATTCTCGATTTTGTTCAAGAGTAAGCCTACAGATCTTAAATGTGTTTTTCCGCTCAGGTTCGTAGAAGGCATGTGTCCATACCCGGGCTGCGGCTACGACAGCGCGCGCGGCGACCAGTGCGACAAGTGCGGCAAGCTCATCACCGCCACGGAGCTCATCCAGCCCAAGTGCAAGGTGTGTGGCGACACGCCCACCGTCAAGCCGAGCGAGCAGCTGTTCATTGAACTGGGACAGGTATGGTGTACAGTTGTCTATGCTGGTCGATTACACAGTGGCCCATGCTGGCCCATTACACAGTGGCCCATGCTGGCCCATCTCAGTTTACACAGTGGCCTATGCTGGCTAATCTCAGTTTACGCAGTGGCCTATGCTGGCTCATCTCAGTTTACACAGTGGCCCATGTTGACGTTAAAATGAAGTTAATGTTGTCCACAGCTGGAGCCTTCAATCCGCGCGTGGATGTCTACCGCGGAGCAGCAGTGGTCCCCGCCGGCGCGTGCGGTGGCGCGCGCGTGGCTGCGCGAGCCGCTGCGCGCGCGCGCCGTCACGCGCGACCTCAAGTGGGGGGTGCCCGTGCCCATAGAGGGGTATACCAATAAGGTACTTATAGTACTCAAAAGTCAAAACATTATACCAAATTAATCTTTTACAGGCACTTTTAAATTGTGTAGTAGACATCAATTGACATACTTTTTTTAAAATAACATCACGCCTGTAATCCCCGAAGAGTCAGACAGAAATGTACCCATTAATACACCCACATTTTGCCAGTTATGTTTAAGTTCCATGTAATAGGGGGCGAGCCTATTGCCATCAACCGGGCACAAATCCAGACTCCGAGGCTGCTACTGAGAAATTCCTGATGGAAAAACCCAATAACAATTTGCTCTACCTGGGAACCCAAGACCTCATGCTCAGCAGTCGCGTTTTGCGACCAATACACCAACGAGACAGTCAAATAAAATGAAAACGAAATTTTGTTTGTCAGGTATTCTACGTATGGTTCGACGCTCCGATTGGTTACCTGAGTATCACACAGAACGCGACCAAGGAGTATGAGAAATGGTGGAAACCGGACAAAGAATATAATGTAAGTCATATTTTTTATTAAAAAAAAAAAATAACAAATATATTGCTACTCTATACATTTCGTCGCTGTACGAACACAAATGTAATGGAACCACTTGTTTATTTATTTATTTATTTTTCCGATTTCAGTGTTTTTTTTTTTACTTTAAGAGCGCCGTTCGGCATATGATACAAAATTTTGAGTCCTTATTTTTTTTAAATGAATAAACCGATTTCAAAGAACCCTGTGGTTTGTTTCTTATTATGTATTGCCACCAACATCCAAAAATAAAGTTATTTTTTATTTTGTAGCTTTTATAATCTTTACGTAAAAAAGTTTTTTACTTTTCAGTTTTTAGTGCAATATTACTTGTCGTTTATCCTTACAAAAATTGGTTCAGCTAAACGTGAGATAATCGCGGACAAACATACATACATACGGGTCAAACTGAGACCCTCCTTTTTTTAATTCTGTAAAATACCAAAACCTTCTTCTAAATGTAACAAATACTTTTCTGAAATTCGTATCAGAATCAGTTCAGCCAAACGCGAGATACATACAAACATACAGGTCAAACTGAGAACCTCCTACAAACGCTCTTCGTCTCCAGGTGAAGCTGTACCAGTTCATGGCGAAGGACAACGTGCCGTTCCACAGCATCATGTTCCCCGCCACGCTGCTGGGCATCAACGAGGGGCACGTGCTCGTCAGCCATCTGTTCGCCACAGGTACCGGCCATAATTCAGTAGAGATAGCTAGAACATGGCGCGCCCCTCCATATTACTTTTTCAATGTGTGCAGTTACATTCTTAGGAAAGAATGTGTATAATTGGCGGCACCAGTGATGAGCACAAATTAAACTGCGCATTTGTTAAAATTCCGGTCTCTTTGGCGGAATGAAGAAGGCGGGGGGCGCCGATAGTGCAGTCGGCCGCATGCGATTGGTTCGTCAATTGATGCTCATCGTCTATTGGTCTATCGCCTGTCATTCCGCTACTGTACACTTTTGTGCAATATTAGTGAACGTTTTGAATTTATAATAGTTTATTTTTGTTATTACGTATTAGATGTTTTTTTTTTTTTTAATAAAATTTAATTTCGTTATTTCTTATTTGTTGTGTTTTTGGTTTAATATAGTTCATTTTTATTATTTAGTTTTTTAAAATTGCTGTGTTTTTAATTTTTAAAATTTTTAAAAATCTATTTAAAAGGTATACGTTGTGTTAGCCTTTATTTGACCAAAAGTGTACATGCGCGAAATCCTACAATCTGTGCTCACGACTCGTGACGCCAATTATACGTAGTTGTAATTATTCGTCTTCAGTAGCAGGCCGATTTGTTAAGAAGATAATTTGTTGAGAATACAATTATTGTGTGTATATCACTCATAGCAAAGTCAAATCTTTTGTTTCAAAGACACAACATCACGCCTGGTATCTTCGATGGGTCAGGCAGAGGCGTACCCTACCAACTTAATTAAAGTAAAAATAAAAACTTTGTCTCTGTCTCTTTCTTCAGAATACTTGAACTATGAAGATGGAAAGTTCTCCAAGTCTCGAGGTGTCGGAGTCTTCGGCAGTGACGCTCAGGTAAGCCCCTACACCATTTCTGAAATTGTATTTTTATTTACAAGCTTTTTGTTACAAGTTTTTTTTTTTTTACAAGCTTTGTCAACAAATCTTGCAAGTTAAATTAGATCCACTTTCCGGTTTCCGATTGAGCTGAAATTTTGTATGCATGTTTAAATCAGAGAACTATTCAATATTATTATAACATAGAGCTGATCTGATAATGGAGCTGGAAGATAGCCATAGAAAACCTGTAATAAAACGACACAACCCCGTCGAGTTTGGGCTTGTTTGAATTGTCTTGACCAGTACTTTGGTTCTTTGGAAAAATAAAGAAGGCGTGACACGCTTTTATATAAAATGGTCTATTTGTTATCGAGTGGTGCTGATATGTCGCCGCGGTCAGGGTACATGGGCTCGGGGGATATGTAGCCCACTCCTGTGGAGACTATTTGAGTCTATTTGTTATCAGAATTAAATTATTTTTAAGATTTTTGTTCTTTTTATTGCTAATAAAAGCTTATTTTTAACAACGTACTTGTTTACTCCGCACCTGACCTTTCTGAAGAACCTCACCAATAAGGTCAGTGTAGGTCTTCCTAGGTCGTCCCCTCCCTGCGTTGCCACTCACCTCTGCCATACAGGTTCCTTCCAGCGTTTTTTATTATTTCATTAGTAAAATGGTTTGGTAAACATAAGAATATGCTCCTCAGGACACAGGTATACCAGCAGACGTGTGGCGGTTCTACCTGGCCAGCATCAGGCCTGAGAACTCAGACTCCAGTTTCAGCTGGACAGAACTTGGAACTAGGTGAGATTATGTTATTAATTTACCTATTTAAATCTTAATAGGGAAAATGCGTGATATAAAAAAAAAAGATTAATTACATGACTATACATAATTGTAAATAAAATATTCAACACCAAAAAGTAATATAATTTTTTTATTAAAAATTTATTTCAAAATATTTTTAATCTTTGAACACCCCGAATAATAGAATAAAAGATTACAATGATTAATTTGACTGACTTTTCTGGATTTGAATGACTGCCTCTTTGGTCTAGTGGTCGCAAAGCGCGAGTGCTGACTTCTTGGGTTCGACTCCCAAGTCGGGCAAAGTGTTTGATTTTTCCATCAGGAATTTTTCATTACAGCATCGGAGTCTGATTTTGTGCCTGGTCGATGGCAATAGGCTCGCCCCATATTAAATGGGACTTAAATTTAACTGGTGTAATGTGGGTGTACTAATAGGTAGAGATAAACTACTATAACTTGCCGATGATGACAATGTGTGTAGTCACATTCGTATGAAAGAGTTTGTATGTAGTTGTAAGTAATCGTCTTCAGTAGCAGGCTAGGATATTTGTTTGTCAACTAATCATAAATAGCCGACCGCGCAAGACGACTTACCTGTCATTTTCATAGAGAATGTCAGTGCAGCGCCATACTAATAATAATGAGTAATTTTTGACGCCGCTAGTCGAGCAACAAATCGCTGATTTGTTTTTGTTTCGAGAGCCGTCTCAATACGCACACATGCGTTGTGAGTATTCTTAATACTATTACAAACACTTTCAAACGTTTTGAATTGTGGAAGGGCGCGTCATGTTACTGTAGTTTATCTCTACACTTCTGCCTAACCCTTCGGGGATTACAGGCGTGATGTTATGTTATGTAATGATTAATTTGACCAAATTTTCTTTTTTCAGGAACAACTCTGAACTCCTGAACAATCTGGGTAACTTCTGTCATCGGTCGTTGAGTTTCTGCGCGACCACGTTCAAGAGGAGGGTCCCCGACCTCGCCCTCACGACGGACGACTACGAGCTGATCGCGCTGGTCAATAGGGAAATTAAGGGTAAGACATATTGGTATTATTGGCGCCACCAGTCGTTAGCACAGATTGTAGGACTTCGCGCATGTACACTTTTGGCCAAATAAAGGCTAACACATATTCCTTTTAAATGTATTTAAAAATAATTAAACAATTAAATTAATTAAAGAAAAATCACCCGTAATAAGTCGCGGGGAGAATGCTAGTACCTATTACATAAAAGACGATACTCAGAAGGAACATACATAACATCACGCCTGTAATCCCCGAAGTATACCCATTAGTACACCCACATTTCGCCAGTTAAGTTTTTAGTCCCATGTAATAGGGGGCGAGCCTATTGCCATCCACAAATCCAGGCTCAGAGGCTGCTACTGAGAAATTCCTGATAGAAAAACCCAATAACACTTTCCCCGACCTGGGAATCGAACCCAAGAACTCATGCACAGCAGTCGCGCTTGCGACCACTAGACCAACGAGGCAGAAAATAAATATTTAATTCTTTCTTTCGCAGCCTACGTCCAACACATGGAGAGGGGTCGTCTCCGCGAGGCACTGCGCCACGTGCTCTCCATATCCCGCCTGGGCAACCACCACATGCAGTCCCGACAACCCTGGGTGCTGCTCAAAGGATCCGATGATGAAAAGTGAGTTAGGACTAGGATTTTTAGGGTTCCGCACCTAAAGGGTATAACTGGACCCTTTTACTAAGACTACACTGTCCGTGCGTTCGTCTGTCTGTTCGTTTGTCTGTCACCAGGCTGTATCTCATGAACCGTGATAGTTAGTTGAAATTTTCACTGATGATGTATTTCCGTTGCCGCTATAACAACAATACTAAAAACAGAATAAAATAAATATGTAAGGGAAAAAAAAACGGTTTTTTTTTTGCCGTTTTTATAGATCATGGTACGGAACCATTCGTGCATGATTCCGACTCGGACTTGACCGGCTAATGAAACCTAAATTGAAACTTAATTGGCTTGAATTTGCCCGTCATTTATTTAGTATTGGCCTTAAATTATTTTCCTAAAAATGCTTATAATATATGAATTATTTATTAGGAAGCGTGGCGCGACGGCCGTGGGCCTGTGCTGCCAGCTGGTGGCGCTGCTGTGCGCGCTGCTGCTGCCCTACCTGCCCGACGCCGCGCTGGCGCTGAACAAACAGCTCAACGTCCAACCGGAGAGCCTCAGGATCAATCCAGAGTAAGCTACTTTAATTACACTAGCTCCTGCTCCCGACTGCGTCCGCGTTCAAGTCAAGTAGACTATACGTATGTGTATTTGTCCGGGTGGAATCTTGCAACTGAATTTTAAATCAGTTATCTTTACCCGAATGAGCTAAAATTTAGTATACATGCTTATTTTGGATGACAATGCATGCTTAGCTATGTTACGTCATTCTAATTCCAATATGGCGGATCATCCAAAATGGCGGTTTCGTCATTTTTTTTGCACACAGTATGGGTATCAAATGAAAGGGCTTGTTGAAGAGAACACGAAAACTAATATCACCAAAACACTAAACTAATTTGCACCTACCATGTTATCTCTTCACCACCTTTGGTCGACTGTTAGAGAATGCCTAAGGCAATTAGTCCGCCTTTGTACTTTTGTTGCATAAAGTTTAGATAAATAAATATCATAACTTAAAAATAAATAAATGGTAAAAAAACTCTTTAACACCAAGCTTTCGTTTAATTGCCCTAAAAAGATGAAAATTAACTTTAAATTAAATCAAACTAATCAATTTAGTACATACGCAATTTATTTAATGATATAAATATTTGTCGCAATATTTACTTGTGTACTAATTAAATTCCTATTTTAAACAATAATTCTCAATTTCGCGCGACTGCTGTGCACGAGGTCTTGGGTTCGAATCCCAGGTCGGGCAAAGTGTTATTGGGTTTTTCCATCAGGAATTTCTCAGTAGCACCCTCGGAGTCTGGATTTGTGCCCGGTTGATAGCAATAGGTTCGCCCCCTATTACATGGGACTAAAAACATAACTGGCGAAATGTGGGTGTGTTAATGGGTACACCTCTGCCTAACCTTTCGGGGATTACAGGCGTGATGTTATGATAATTCTCAATTTCTCTATCAGGAATCCATGTTTCCACCAGTACTTGAAGTCAGGCCACATGATCAGTACACCTGCGCCGCTCTTTAGCAAGATTGAGCCTGAAGTACTAGAGAAATTGAGAGCCAAGTACGCGGGGACGCAGAGCGAGAGAGCTAACAAGGTGAGAAAGATATAGACAATGTTTTAAAGTAACCGACATCGTTGTTCAAGGGTGAGGCCCAACGAGCGTAATTTTGAGTAGCAGAATTTCGGTCGCAGAAATTCTGCTGCATTCGATTTCATACTAAAGTCCATTTTGCGTCGCCATATGCGACGCAAAATGAGTTGTCTGCCGACTCACACACATTATGCGGACCGAATTGAGTTTGCGGGGGGCGAGGGGACCGACGCACGTTGGATAAGCCTTGGATAGTAACTGAATACAATGCGCTCGTCTGGCATCCCAACAGAATTTCTGCCAGGCAGAATTTCCGCGACCGAAATTCTGCGACTCATTTACAAAATTACGCTCGTTTGGCCTCATATTGACATATCATACAAACTTTCAAGTCGTTATTTTTTCGAAATGAATGAACCGATTTTTATGAAACTTACTACACACAAGTAAGGTATATAGACGGGCCTGTTGGTCTAGTGGTTAGCGGCCCTGACTGCTAAGCCGGAGGTCGTGGGTTCGATTCCCACCCAGGACAAACTTTGTGTGATGAGCATGATTGTTAGTTCTGTGTCTGGGCGTGATTTATCTATAATATGTATGTATTTATAAATTATATAAGTATGTATATCAGTTGTCTGGTTACCATAACACAAGCTCTGCTTGGCTTGGGATCAGATAGCCGTGTGTGAAGTTGTCCCAAGATATTTATTTATAGATCTAAAAAGATCTCATCATTTTCGAAATGTCTTATTTAAAATCTCTGTTTCTATGGAGATCTTAAAGGAGTGTGGATAAAATACACTCAGCTCGCAGCTTTTTATTAAATGTGATTTTAAACATGTAAGAAAAATAAGCATTTTTAATTTTAACGGAAAAACACAAGCAAAGGAAGCTGTAACACAAGTTTTCGAAAATGTGTTATTGGGTTTTTCCATCAGGAATTTCTCAGTAGCAGCCTCGGAGTCTGGATTTGTGCCCGGTTGATGGCAATAGGCTCGCCCCCTATTACATGGGACTTATGCATAACTGGCGAAATGTGGGTGTACAAACGGGTACATCTCTGCCTAGCCGTTCGGTGATTACAGGCGAGATGTTATGTTATGGTTGTACGGTGAACGTACATGGGTTTTAAAATATATTTATTACAATAAGTTAGCCAGTAGGCTCGCGTATTTGCACTTTGAACGCGACCTACATTTGGCAGTGCATTGACACTGACATATTGCATTGTTCTATGCATTTTATGTATATTACATTTTTAGTGTTCAATTAGACGTGGTTTGAGTCGGACAACTTGCATTTTTATTTAGATTCATCCCGTTGAGCATTCACTGACATTTTCTGCATTTAAGTTTAAATTTGACACCTTACATTTGCATTGACATTACTTGTGTTAGGGAAGCACCCTACAATGGTCTAAAAATTCCTGTTGTTTTTTTTTCAGGAGAATGAAATAACCCTAGCAGATCTTGAAGAAGCGACCAAAGTGCAGGTGATTTCCAAATTATTTTTGAACTTTGCACAAAATTGTTTAAATTATTTAAGTTTCATCTTCCAACATATGCTGAGTCCCGAAAGCGGTCTTATTAACCTCGTAAAGGCCAACGGCCTTAGTTAAGGTCAACAAAAACTAAAATCATATAAAATTGATAGTACAAAAATTTTCAAGGCAAAACTAATTTGACATGTCTAACAGACTTAGTTCTAGAATGTCTCCGTCCTTTTCTTTTACTGTATGTTAGTAAGAGATGACAATTTTCTAATTTAATTCTAGTTTTTGAACTTCACTTTAAGGTTGTCACGGAAGATTTTAGATGCTTGGGAGGGTGGGAGGTTCGGTCTTGAGCTTGCCCCCCCCAACCCCAGGACCCCGCTAACTTCCGCTAAAACTTATTGTTCCAACATTATTCCAGGCTGAAAAAGTCCGTCAACTCAAATCGTCAGGCGCCGACAGGTCCGTATGGCAGCCGGAGATCTCCATACTACTGGAGCTGAAGAAGCAGGTAGAAGTTGCACGGAAGGTACAGGCTGCAGCTCCAAGGAAGAAGAGAGCTGCAGCACCCAGTGGTGATGCTGGTAGCTTGGAGAAGGCCGTCGCAGAACAGGTGAGCAAGATATAGTGGTTTGGACGTGTTTTGTCGATAGATGGTGGTATCGCATTAGGTTATTCCTGTAATGATAGTTGTTAAGGTTTTATAAGTAAATAAATAAATAATGGTTGTGAATGGCCCATGCTGGTGATGGCTGGTCGTTAGTGGCCCATGCTGGTAATAGTTGGTTGTTAGTGGTCCATGCTGGTTGATAGTGGCCCATAATGGTCCACCCTGGTTGAAGATGGGCGTTGCTGACTTACAGTACTGATACCACAACCTCATGCGGGAGAGGCTTTAAATCACGAAGCTATCACGACACTCATAATCATAACATGGCGCCTGTAAACCCCGAAGGGTTAGGAAGAGGAGTCTCTACCCATTACTACACCCATATTTCGCCAGTTATGTTTAAATTCCATGTAATAGGGGGCGAGCCTATTGCCATCAACTGGGCACAAATCCAGACACCGAGGCTGCTTCTGAAAAATTCCTGATGGAAAAACCCAATAACACTTTGCCCGACTTGGGAATCGAACCCAAAACCTAATGCTCAGCAGTCGCGCTTTGCGACCACGAGACCAACGAGGCAGTCCACGACATGTCACTCATATTAAAAACCTATTTCATATTCCAGGCTGACAAAGTTCGTCAGCTCAAAGCAGCGACTAAGGACAAGGCTGTATTGCAACCGGAGATCAACAAACTGCTGGATCTCAAGAAGCAGTTGGCAGCTGTCCAGGGTGCAGCACCGGCCCCTGCAGCCAGCAGCAGCAGTAGCAGCAGTGTCGAGGTGCAAGGGATGGAGAAACAGGTGGCTGACCAGGTAACAACACGCAGCGACATCTATTGCCAAGCAAGAGAACTACAACTGACAATTCCTACTCAATCAAAGCGATGGCGAGTGGAAAAAGTCAACTTTACAGGAGAAAATAAAAACGTTTAATCCTTAATAACGCGGGGTTCCTTGTTAGCAGATCTATACAATGGTGCCGATTATCTTGGTCACAAACTAAACTAAAAATAGACTATTTCCATCTTTTTCTGTCCAATAAAACAAGAAAGAGACTAATGTAAATAAGAGCTGTCAAATTTAGTCCCATCTATACAGTTATAGTTGACATCTTAAAACGTATGGATTAAAAATACGGAAAAGTTCAAGGCAAAACTAATTTGACATCGCTAACTTAGTTCTTTAATGTCGCCGTCCTTTACTTTCACTGTATGTTAGTAAGAGAATCTCTTAGTAACATACAGCGAAAAGATGTCAATTCTCTAAATTTAGTCTAGTTTGTGAACAAGGGAATCGGCACCATTGTATTACTTAATTATTTTTATACTAAAATGTATAAAATTTAAATTAGGAGGATGGGCAAAGGAACCGAAAACATGAAAAAAAAAAACATGAAATGGCGCTTGCCGCGACATTGACTAAAATACAAAATCCCGACAACAACCGTCGGGCAGTAGCCCACCAGACACAACACCCGTCTGGTCGCGGGATCCTGTCTTTTCAACGGTGGATGAGAAACTTTACACTCTGTTTCTCATAACCTCTAAACTATAAAATCAGACAGTTTCTCTCTACATAGTATATAAACAAAGTCGGTGCCGTCTGTACGCTTAAATCTTTTAAACTACGCAACGGATTTAAATGCGGTTTATGTATCTTCAGGTTAGGGTAAAGTATTTATATGGCAGGTGTGAGTGGCAACGCAGGGAGGGTACACCCTAAGAAGACCTACACTGACCTTATTGGTGAGATTCTTCAGAAAGGTCAGGTGCGCAGTACTCGTAACCGGCGTGCTTGTATGACGAGATGTATGAACGTAGATGAGGCGAAAGGAGTATGTAAGGATCGTAGCAGGTGGCGTTCTGTGGTTTCTGCCTACCCCCATGGAAAAAAAGGCGTAAGTTCATGTATTTACATTTGCTTTACAGGCCGATAAAGTACGAAAACTCAAGGCTTCCACAAAAGACAAGGCGGTGTGGCAGCCTGAGGTCAACAAACTGTTGGACCTCAAGAAGCAACTCGCCGAGTTACAATTAAGGAAATAAATTATTTATTTATTTAAATTATAATTTAAATTGAGTTTTATTTTTAATATTAAGTGTAACCATTACCATTTCGTATTTCGGTATTTCACACAAAATTACAACAAAACAGTACTTGTTTATCTGTATTTTTATAATCTGTACAAAAAATATAACTTTTAGAAAATTATTTTTCTAAGTTTGACGTTGGTGAAGGAAAACATCGTGAGGAAACCTGGACTTGTAATTAACATAAGTCTGAAATCGCCAATCCGCCTTTAGCAAGCATGGTGATCAATGCTCGTGCCTTCTCTGTATCAGAAGAGGCCTTTGTCTTGCAGTGGGACACTAATAGACTGGTATTTGAAGGCCTAGCAGTAGCGGGATAATTGTAAGAAAATCCGTACAAAAAAAAAAAACATTTTATATCGACAAAAGTATATTCGAGTTTTCACACTTAATTTACAAAATATTTATTGTGTTGCTGCTGTTTACGATTTATTCATTATTATTTACAAAGAGTCTGAATTTAATAAGCGAAGTCAGTGGATAAGCTCTATACAAGGTACAGTTGTGCATAAATAATTAAAATTAGTAAGATTTTTTTTAGGTGATTTTTTTAAATCGGTCTAGCCATGTGCCGCTGGGTTTAGGCAGGCGGGACCTGCCTACCACACACAACGGGGCGATTCTGTTCTATAAAAGAGGTGTATTCTGAAATACTGTCAAACATAAACAACTAAAAAACAAGTGTTTGTTTTTTTAAACTGTAGCTTGCATATCAAATTGTATTATAAAACAAAGTAGCAACATAAAATTGGTCCCAATATTGATTATTACATAAAATAATTGATTATTGATACAATTAAAATACACACAGTAATATTAAATTGATTAAAATAATAATACTAAAACATATAAAGTAAATACAGAAGAAAATAGAACCTCTTTATTTTTTGAAGTCGGTTGAATGTCAGTAAGAAAGCGAGAAAATTTTATCTTCATCTAGAGGAACTCTCTCAACAGCTGGGTCAAGAGTCAGATGCAGAAGGCGGTTGTCTTGGACACGGCACGCATAGTGAGGAGGTTCCTCTCTCTGGATCCCTAACCGACGTTAGCTTGGGTTTTACCACCTCGTTCTGGGCGGAACAAATTTTTTTTTTTTATACGAAATAATATATTCAATTAATGAATACTAAATATCTATGGCATGATTTAAACTTCATAAATTAAAAATAAAATGATACAATAGTATTCTACACTAAAATAATAAAGCTGCAGAGTTTTTTGTTTGTTTGTATGTTTTAAACGCGCTTATCTCTGAAACTAGTCGGATTGGACAAAATCATTTTGTATGATAGCTAGTTTCATAAATGCTACGGTCCACGAAAGCGGAGCCAGGAGTAAGTCAGCAACGACTTAACTTACACAGGTAAAAAATACCACTTGGACAAAGACACGGGCAAAAGCTTGTATAGATAAAGAAACCACACTTTGTAAAACCACGCATGACAAAAGATTCATTAATTCCTTTACAGAAGCAATATTAGTTACAAGGTACCAGGATTGCATAAACAGCAAGAGGTTATAGACTTGTTGCGCACGCGCACACATTAACACAAGTATACAAAACACTTCAATGGATTGTTAACGCCCACTTTGTTGCTATCCCGCTCTGTTCGTATGGTAACACGTCAATAAAATCTAAGTCACGCCGGAGCGAGGTACCAGGGCGCTAGCAATGCGAAGAGGTCTTTCTCGTACAGACTATGTACTCGCCGAGTGACAGAGACAGAGGATCAGTGGTGACTGGGGTAGAGCAGGATAGCAATAATGTAGGCGTTGACATTTGTCAATTCATTAATAAGACTGTTTCGTAGTAGTGCGTACGCGCAGTCTGTGTGTGCGTGCTTTAATGTAGTTGAGTTTATGCGTCTTGTTGTTTACTGCACTCCTAGTAGATTGCAACTAATGACGTAGAATTAATGTAAGATATTATTGCATTTTTTTAACAGATGGTTGTTTTGGAATTCTATGCATACAAATAAGAATTGAAGTGTCTGTTTGAAATGTCAAAAATTCTGGTTTTTTTTTATCTGCTCGTTCCATTTACTCTACGTAATGGCTAGACAGATTTTGACAAGACTGGAAGATAGCTGATATAATAAGAAATAACTAACTTTTATTTTAGAAAATAAATTAGGGTTCCGCGCAAAAAAATAATCATCACACACAAACGACATTCACTCGAACGAAGTCACAGGCTCAAGCTAGTTCATCATAAATTCTCAACTAAATATCTTAACTACCCTACATTACAATATAATACTTGGTTTTAAAACTTGTTGACGGTAATCAAACAATAGGGTAGATGATTCTGCCAGGGTTGCGGAATTTGTTCGAAAAAGTCACCGCGGCCCTGAAACGCAAATGGCATTAGGAGGAACACGGATGGTTTTTAGTCAGTAAGAGTCTGACTCTCCCTTCCGCTCCGCCCAGAGCGGAAGAAGTCATTTGACGATTTAAAAAAAAAGAAGGGTAGATGTTAGCTGTTTTTCAAATATGGAATATTCAAAAGAATTCTTAGCCGCTTTGCACACGGAGCAACTTAAGTTAAGGCAACTGGCAACTCTTTAAAAGTTTCCTGTAAAAGTTGATAGTTGCTATAACGTTGCCGGTTGCCGCAACTTTTTAGCAATTTGTGAGCAACTTTCATAGCCGAGTTGCCGTAGCGACACTGGCATTGCCGGGCACACGAAGAGGGAGGGTGTGAAATCGCCCGAAGCGATGCGATTGACGGTTGAGGAAACCGGCAACTTTAAAAACCGGTACAATACTAATAACTTAGTCATCGATTGCAGCAACTGAAAACTGTTGACGATTGCCGCAACTCGAGAGTTATATGTACTTTATGTTATGTTTATGTTATGTTGAGTTTATGTACTTGTGTACGATTAAACTTGTTTAGATTTTGTTTTCAATTATTTTAAAATTTCTTATCTGATTATTTCCTCATGTACAATTTTTTGCACCTGCTTTGTTATCTCTTCACCACCTTTGGTTGACTGGTAGAGAATGCCTAAGGCATTAAGTCCGCCTTTGTACTTTTTTGTTGCATAAAGTTTAAATAAATAAATAACTCGAAACTCGAGTTGCTATGTGTGCGCAGTCCAATTGAAATGTATGTAAAACAGCTAGTTGCCAGTTGCTGCAATAGTTGCTCTTTGTGCAAAGCGCCATATTCTATAGCGGTCACAGATAAGAGCAAGCTGCTCAGTATAGATAGCTGCACCTCATTTTATATTTAGCTGACTCGGCCACGCGTTGCTGTGGCTTGAAGTAAATAAAGATATTGATTTCAATAATCGAGATAAAATCTATCCTATCTTTTAAGTTTGACCAAATTACACACAGTAAGCCATATTTCATTATAAAATGGTCGAGTACTTTAAGAGTCCATCCCGGACAAACACCGTGACGCGTAATTTATATATATTAAGATGAGCCGCACAGCGAGTGTGAGTATCGCATGCACGACGAGTTGGATTGTGGAGTATTAGAATTTGGAGTCGAATGTTTGGAAATCCATTTATTTTACCACACCCAAAAGATTTATACAGAATTTTGGATTGTTTTCGTTTTTTTAAGTTAGTTTTATAATTTTAATGAATGTGATTTTATGTATTTATCTATTAATGTTTTCAAACACAATGTGAATTGTTGCCTGAATAAATAAATGAATAAATATCTATCTATCTATTTCTTATAGGGAGGTTTGGTTCCCGAATTAAGTCGTCAATGATCGACCTGTGTGGATGAGCCATGGTGGCTGTTATTCTAACAAGCCAATCTGAAGTATTCCCGTTTGAGCACCTATGCATTGAACACCAATGGTATTCAATCCATACTATAATATTATAAATGCGAAAGTGTGTCTGTCTGTCTGTGACCTCTTCACGCTTAAACCGCTGAACCGATTTAGGTGAAATTTTGTATAGAGATAGTTTAAGGCCTAGAATAAGGACAAAGAAAAGTTTTTATCCCGGAAATCACCCCCTAAGGCGGTGAAAAGGAAGGTAGAAGTTTGTATGCAAGTACGATATAACGAGTTCCACGCGGACGTAGTCGCGGGCAAAACCTTGACACACGGTAAAGATTGGTGCTCAATGCATAGGTGCTCCAACGGGAATATTTCAATCTCTCTCCAGAAGCAGTTCCTCCTAGATTGCTCAAGGCATTTGCAAGAGACTTTAGTGCATTCGCGTAACCAGAGTTTTATACAACATGTAACGGGAATAACGCACACCCTCTCACACACCCCAATTAGAAAATAAAGTTATAATCATCATAATCCAAGCTCTTAAATATTACTTTTATTCCATTTGATACAAATTTTAACAAATCAATTATCCTAATTTTTGGCGATAGTATGGGCATAGACGCAGTACGTAAGACGAGATAACTTGCGCGCCTATTCACCGGCGAGAGGAGCCGATGGTTTGTTTTGTTTATGTCTATGATTTTTTCTTTCAAGAGTTACAAGAGTTACGATAGATTTTATCCAGATCTGCGTTTTAAAAAGCTTTATTGCCTTGACTTAAGATTGAGATTCGTTTGATTTGACTGTTCAACGAACGGGTGGCTATAATTTACGTCGTTTTAAGCATTTTAGTATAAAAAAATTACCTATGTCAAAAATTGCTGAAATCGATTTAGTAGCCGATTCTGAGCAAACTACTTTCAGGGTGTGCATTTCATATGTTACATGTTGTATAATAATATGTTGTGAAAGTCTCTACCCTATTTATTTAATTCAGTCACTGCTCCGCACACTGCATACCGTTCAACATCAAACTCACACCTTGCAGCATACTCCCCGGCTCTTTCACATGCATTTTAACATGACTCTTGAGCCCCGAAGCTTTTCTAAACGACTGACCGCAGTGAGTACAAATGTAAGGTTTCTCACCCGTATGACAACGGATGTGTGAGATCAAATCATTGCGTTGTACAAAAGCCTTTTCGCAATAAGAGCATTGGAACGGTCGTTCACCAGTATGTGTTCTACGATGGTTCTTCAAGGTACCAGAAGCAGCAAATCTCATAGGACAGAGGTCACATTGGTACGGTTTTTCTCCAGTGTGTGTTCGTCTGTGTTTGACTAAAGCGCTGGATGTGGTGAAACCGTTACCGCAGTCATCACAGACGAAGGGATGTGCTCCGCTGTGCTTGCGAGTGTGGGCGTCTAGTTCGCCTTTTGATACGAATCTGAAATGAAGGATAATTGTGATTAGCCTAAACCAACCAATGAACCAACTCAACCACAATCGCCCTTGAGGCGGTTTAGAAACTCTAACACTAGGGTGTGTAAGAACACACCCTAGTGTTAGAGTTTCTAAACCTTACTGCCTAAGACCTTACTGCTCATAAGATAAAGAAAGAACTCACAATTTCGCCAAAATTCAATTAATTATATCAAACCAATTCGTGAAGAGGATTCCCAGGTCAGTTAGTGTTATTGGGTTTTTTGATGAGGAATTTCTCAGTAGCTGCTTCGAAGTCTGGATTTGTGGCCGCTTGAAGGCAATGGGCTCACTTCCTATTCGTGATGTGGGTGTACTAATAGGTACAACTCTGTCCAACCCTTTGGAGATTACAGGCGTGATGTTATGTTAAACAATACAAAAGCCTTAACAACTCACCCTTTATCACAATTTTCACACTTAAAAGGCTTCAATCCCTGATGTCTTCTCATGTGCTGCGCCAAATTAGTCTTCTGACTGAACCCTCGTCCGCACTGAGAGCAAAGGAACGGTTTTTCTCCCGTATGTGTCCGTATATGCTCCTTCAGCGTACATAACATGAGGAATGCTTTATTGCAGACGGTACACCGATGCTTCTTCTCATTCTTATGACTATCCTTATGTAATTCTAAACTCTCTGTGTTAGGAAAACTTTGTGCGCAAACATCGCAACTTATGCCATTCTTTCTTGAGTGCAGCGTTACAATATGGTTTTCTAAATACGCTTTGTACTTAAATTCTCTTTTGCATATTTTGCAGACGTGTTTTATTTTATCAGTTTCTTCATGACGTTGCATGTGAGCAGATAAGGATGTTTTATTCTTGAATTTACGCAAACAGAATGAGCATTGGTATGTCTCTGTTTTGGAGTTTACGGTTTTCTCGTGCTTCTGTATGTGAGATGCTAACGCTGCCTCCGTTTTGAACTGACATAAACAGAATTTACAGACATGAGATAGAGATTTGTTATCTGTTAAGTGTTTGTTACGATGTACATGTTGGTGGATCCTCCAAGCGTTCGCAGTTTTGAACTTGCGTTGACACTCGATGCATTCTATTTCATTCTTTACATTAACTAATTTGTTTTTGTTTACTTTTTCTAATATCTTTTTGTACTTATTACAGTTTTGTTGTTTTAAATGGCTCTTATACTTGTCCTTTAATGTAAATGTTAGTCCGCAGGAGCATTTGAATTTCTTTTCTTCACATTTTACTGGTTCTTCTGCTTTGAATTCTATAGTTAGTGTGTTACACTGAACCTCATCAGCATAATGATCAGAAAAACCTATTTCATCATCAAAATTCAAGTTTATCTCTTCTTTGACTGCTTGTTCGGGATTTACAGGTACTCTAGATTCGGTGAGCTTGCAAAAATTTGTGTCGACGATTGGGTACAACAAAGTATCTTGCGTCAACACATTTTTTTTATCTAAGCTGTCTTGGGAATTGTAATTTGTAATATTTGTTGTCTCAAAATGAATATAACTATCTAATTTCAAATCACCATTTTCATCCTTTATTGAGCATTTTTTGTCAATATTCGATGTTTCGCCACGGCTTACAGAAAGCTGGTAGATGTTGTTTAAAATCGTCTCAGAATTCTGGCAACGGCGTTTAAATGCATCTGCCTTGCACATGACCGACTCACATTCACCACAAACCTGTTTAGGCAGACTATCCTCGAATTTAACATTAATATCAGCAGTAAATGCAAGGATTTCAAACAAGTTTCGTTTATCGCCGTCTATCTTCGAAAATAACGACTTCATGTCGGCACATTGTGTTAAACAGACGCGGCATATTTTGTCGAATGTTGGAACAGTTATTTCCATATTATCTTTCTTATAAATTGATTTATTTTTGTTGATTAGTTTAATCAACTCACAAAGGACAACACAAAAATGACGCGATCGAAGTGTCAGTTTAATTGACAGTTTGATGTTAAAGTCAAACGGCTAGGGATGTATCTACAACACTGTTTCTATTTCAAGTCGATAAATCGATGATGATGAATTTGATGCAAATAAAAAGTGGACGTGAATATATGTTAGGTACCTACGATGTTATACAAGGGGCAGTTTTGCATCCTATAAGGACTTTAATTATGCTAGTGTTGATTCTCAACAGGAATATTTGTTTAGTAGATTTTTAAATTCGAGCTAGCCATCTTGCCGGTGGGTTTACGCATGGAGGGCAATGAACCTGCACACAAACAGTTATGTAGTCGCATGATACTGCCCACTACACCCTGAAAGAAGTGTATTCTGAAATACTGTCAAACATAAACAACTAGAAAAATATGTATCTTGACCAGGTGTCGTAATTTTGTTTGATTATCTACGTTTATGGGGAAATAAAACTACAGCTTGTATAAATACGGTTCGAAAAGTTATTCTGGGTGGTTTGTGACTTAGAACAGCAAGCAATTTTGGTCAGTGTGGGGACAAGATCTTTAGTCTGTTGTGCGTAACGGAGGACAGCAAGCATATATGAGTTGGTTATTACATTGAGTAGTTAAATGTTGCCTTGGGTTCATTTTAGTAATAAACATTAAAAGATTGAATTCAAATAAAAAACATCGGAACAGAAAATAAATTCTTTATTTTAATAATATCCAATTTTATCAGATTAACGTAGTCGCTTTGATTAATAAAAAAAAAATGTATTTTATACAATTGCAAGTTTTCTCTTTCTAAAAATTTCACACAATTTTGTCGGAGGTAAAAAAAATATCTTTTTTAATCTGTATTGAGATCGTAAAATACATCACAATGTTACATTGCCATTTTAAAATATTTTTAAAAGTATTGCCATGTTTTGAGGTGCTTACACCTAATTTATTGCCATATTTGACAAGTTCGAATTAATAATTAAATAATAATCATATTTACACATTTTAAAATTTAGTATTGCCAGACAGTGGGTAATAATAATTTTATAATCTGGCAACTTAAATTGCTTGAACGCGAAAATTATTAAAATTTGAAGGTGTAAGTCGCCCTCGTATAAAAAATTTCTAAAATTTTACTTTACATCTAAACCTAGTTATTTTATTTATTTACAATACACTGCACTGAGGTAACGACTTCTACTTGAAGTCTTTGTACTGTATTATTATTTCCTGTCTAAATTATTAATATTAATAATATCATCATACTGTCCAATATTTGTTGTCTAACTTTTTTTACGTATCTAAAAATCTATTATAACAATATCTTATATATGTAATAACTATTATTATTATTTATTATTAACAATGGTTTTCGATTATTGGCACGTCATTGACTCGAAATAATAATTGTATGGAATAGTTACGACCGCATCACCGCCGGCCCGTCCAAAGCATTTAGGGGTTTATATCTAAGGATATAAAGTCTAAAGCTTCAACTTTATTATCAATCCAATATTAATATCACAAATTATTTCTTAACCGGCTATGATGTGGTTATTACAGAGAGGTAGGGTAAAAAAAAACTGTACTTTAATACTAAAATTATGGCAAGAAACGTTTAAAACTGAAATGGTAACACCATATAATGTCTTTTATCATATAAACAACTAAACATAACTAATTATGTAATAATACATAAAGGTTTTAATATTTTTTTCTAATTTTCCTACAAAAAATACTGTAAAATTCCACCTCTTTAGTACAATAACTATTCCATACAACGAATACAATTTTAAGACTAGGTTAATTACCTTCGTTTTGCTTGTAAACATTATTAAAAAAAATATTGAGCATGTTAAAAATAAATCTTTTAAAATATATTTAGGCAAACACTAATACGACTCTAAATTTTGGAGACATCGATACGAATCGATGCTCTCATCATCATCGAAAAAAAAAACATGTTTTCAATAACGTTTAAAAGCAAAACGGCCATCATTATTACTGATACGACACTTGAAACGTCCCCGATTTACAACTATATTCACGCTATATTAGTAATAAACAGGCAGGTTTTAATCACGCAAACAAATCTCGACTATAGACTTAAAAAAATGTACCCAACACTAGTCATATTTTTGACAGTTCTTTGTTTTTAAATGACCATGGACAAGAATGTTGTCCTTTATAAATTACCATGTTATAAAAAAAATAGGTATAATTTTACTACCGGAATACTAGCCTTTTTCTCAAATTATGTTAAGATATTTCGTTAAATCCTGCCTAGAGATGACATTACAAATATATCGTAAATACAGCGACTGCCCCCGACGATATAATAATACATATTTGACAGACTTCCGGCCCCTAAGTACTACTACATACCGAAAGTATTACGATACATAATTTGGCAGTATTGTTTTTTTTTATTTGGTTGTGTCAAATATTGGAGTATCTTATTAGTAATAAAACAAAGTCGCTTCCAGTCATCTATTTTTTAAATAACGCAACGGATTTTAATACGGTTTTATCAATAGATAGAGTGATTCAAGAGGAAGGTTTATGTATCTACATTACACCCGTGCGAAGCCGGGGCGGGTCGCTAGTTGAGTTTAAGCGCCATTTTTTATTTATTTATTGCAGACTTTAATTACTACTTACATTTTATTGTCAATGTTTTAAAATAAGTAGATATGCTTAATTTCTGTGTGACTAATTTTGTACTTGCCTTATTAAAATCTCGACTTTAAAATACAGGATATAAGTAACATAGACGCATAACCCAAGTATTCAGTATATAATTGAAGCCCCTAAAGCGTTGACAATTTTCGTCGATTTAAAAATACAAGTCGGCTGTTCTGTAAAAACGTACAATATCTATGTTCAGAACTACTGATCATGTTTTTTATAAATGACGGAACCATTCAACGCTAAAGTTCTATCATTTACTGATTCCATGGTCAAAGGTCTATCTTTTTGTCTCTAAAATATAATATAGCGCTATCTCTTTCTAACAACTCTTTCAATACCCAATATTTGACACAGCCAGTTTAAATGAGCTGCCACAGATAATACTATAAAAATCGCAGCATTTTTACGAACTTAAGCACTTTCCTTAGACTAATGAAAAAAAAAAAACATAAAAAATAAGCTATTATAGACAAAATGTATAACGAATACAAAAATAACTTCGTAATCACATTGAACCTCGGCCTTTTGAGACCATAGAGTAGAGTCCTTTGAGACCAAAAAGGTCTGTAGACTTATGGTCTAAGCACACGTATTTTAATAATCATTTGTTCAATTAAAATTGTCTATACTTCGGCCTTAACATAAAGTCCTTAATATCATTTAAAAAAGGCCCGAAAAGGCCACTTTTATATAAATACTAAGTAAGGCGGTATCTATCATAATATTGCTTATTTTGTCGTTGTTTTCATTAAGGCCTAGACTCTAGTCCATGGCCTCAAACGTGACTGGCCTTAAAACGTCACAGCAATTAAAAATAATAGGGTAAACATCCCAGTTGCTGTCCATTGGACAAAAATTGGAAATTTTACCCTCTTTTTTACGTATTGCAAAAATCGTATTTTTTAAATAAAAATATCTCTTTTTAATGGAGTGTTCAGTAGTTATACTACTCAACTCAAAGGAATTAATTCGGTAACTACGCGGTAGATGGCACTTTTTTAAACTAGATTACACTCAGCTGTGCGGCTTCGTTCCTTTGCTCGTTGTTTCAAAAACAAACGGTTGGATGACGTCATTTCCGTATGCAGCGCCGTCTGGGGAAATAAGAGTGAAAATGTTGAGATTTGAGAATGAGACCAAATAACCAAATTTTTCATAATTACGTTAAGCTAATTCAAAATGGTAAAAACACACCAGCTTAGCTACACTAGCGTTTGCTCGCGACTTCGTCCTCGAAATTGTCGGAGCCCCGTTTCATCCCTTTAGGGAGTGAGTTTTGGATAATAATTTCTTAACGCATGCCAACATAGCAATAACTAGCTGCGGGCGGAGTTTCAGCGAAACCCGTTCAGTGGTTTGAGCTGTGTCTTGACTGTTCATTCAGTCAGTAACGGTCATATTTTATATATTTATTTTTTATTATTGTGTGCACATGGTCTGTGTCAATAAACATTTTTCTTTCTACAAATTATAGATTACTATCCAGCAAGAACAGTTCAATATAGATACCAAACTTATTATAATTACGTTGAAAAAAAAAATGTTGTAAAAAATAAATCATTTTGTCTGTCATCATTTTCATCACTTTGTCGGCAGCTTTCTAGTACTACGTTTTTGAGCCAAGCCGCGGACAAAAACACGCCTTAGGCGAAACTTTAAGCGTTCCTTACTGACTACGGTATCCAAAAATATGTATCAATCTTTTCATCTTTATCATATTATTATAGACTACTTGCTAGTTAGTAATCGGTGCACTCACCCCATCATTTAGCGCTGGCCTTTTCCAAAAAATCCATCTTTAACCTCAACTCTATTAAAAACAGTTGTTTCTGCAGCGAAAATATTTCTTCTTTCTGTCTCAATTCCATATTTAAAATCTTCATTTTCGCTTCGTGCTCCCATATAGCATGTTGTCTTTTAGCCGTGAAATATAGCCTTTCTTCTTCTGTAGCCGTTCCGCAATCATGCTTTATCTGATCGTCCATTTTCTCCTGTCGATCGTGACCATTTTTTCGTTTAATTTCGTCCAAATTGCTCAGATTTAATGGAGTATTTGATAATTCGTTTAATTTTTGAAGGAAGTTCTGTTGTATCCTCGCTTGTTCGATGGCTTGGAGTGGGTTCGTTAGTATGGGGAGGTTGGGGATCGGTAGGGGGGTTAGGGGTAGCTGTTTGTGGGGGGGAGGCGTTGGTGAGGACTGGGGGATGATTTGTACTTGGGGCTCGAGGACGTTTGGCATCGTGTCTTCGCTTTCGTTCGTACTTGATAGTCGTCCGTTTGACATCTGGAAAAAATATGAAAATGACTTTTATTTATAATTTGCTTAGGCGACTTAGTTTGAATTTCGGTTATTTTTCTTATGTCTATTTATTTATCTAATGTCTGAATCTTAATTATTTTGCTGAAACATGAGTAACATAAGTTACTCCTTACATCAGCTTTATGCCAGAAAAAGTTCCCTCAAAATCTGTCTAGCAGTTTCGGAGATTAGCCGAAACAAATGGGCACACAGACAGACAAAATATATAAAAAATATCTATTTTTTCGTGTAAGTACTGTGTAAACATTCATATTTATTTTTCGACACTGTTATTAATCCATGGTTAATTAAAACGGATGTATTAAAACTTTTAACCACATCCAAAATTGTTCACACCATTGCGATTATTTTTTGACCTTTTCTAACGTTGCAAGCTCCCAAATGACTGAACCGATTTTAATTTAGTTTTTTTGCTTGAAAGGTGACATGATCGAGATTCTTAGCTAACGTTCAGCCGTTTGAAGATTAAAAAATGTAAGGCGTCTCCTTTGTTTGTGTCTGGGGGATTTTTAAATTCTTTTTTTTTATGGTGTTAAAAACCACCAAATGACTCCTTCCGCCCTGAGTGCGGCGGAAGGGACTGTCAGACTTTTACTGACTAAAAAATCACCCTGTTCCTTCTGTTGCCCTTTACGTTCCGGGGTCACGGTATCCTGTTAAGACGTCCCGCAACCCCGACAGACGTTGGCCCCGTTGGGGGCCCCGTCCCTGTGCTGACAGCTCTTTGAGGCGCGCGCGAACAGAACGCGCCATCGACCCGGGCCTGGTCCTTGATCGGACGGCGAGCTACCCATTACTCGCCGTCCGCAAGCCCGCGCCTACGGTGGCCATGTGTTGACCCTTAAAGTAATAATAGTATGTGCAAGTTATACATAGTGCGTGGGACTCACGTTGACCGGCACGCAGTCGTCATCCTTCACGCTGTGGCCGCCGTCCGCGCTCGTAGTCGGCTCGCCGTCCTCGTCTGACAACAGAACATCACATTATTATAAAGTTATCACTACAATAAATAAAAACTAGCTTCTGCCTTAAGGGGTGAATTTTGGAATATTATTTCTCCAAAGTTAAAGTCATAAACATACATAACATCACGCCTGTAATCCCCGAAGGGTTAGGCAGGGGTGTACCCATTAGTAAACCCACATTTCGCCAGTTATGTTTTTAGTCCCATATAACAGGGGGCGAGCCTGTTGCCATCAACCGGGCACAAATCCAGACTCCGAGGCTGCTACTGAGAAATTCCTGATGGAAAAACCCAATAGTAACACTTTGCCCGACCTGGGAATCGAACCCAAGACCTCATGCACAGCAGTCGCGCTTGCGACCACTAGACCAACGAGGCAGTCAAAAAAATTATTTAAATTAGACCATTTACAGACACTTTTGAATTGTCAAGAAGTCGGTCAGTTAGTCAGAAAGTTGAAGCTAGTTGCTCGTTCCAAAACGGAGGTAGGTCTCTATGGAGAAGAACGAGCTAGAAACTCCACGGCACTCTTTTCAATTAGGTTTTTACAATATTCTTGTTGCTTCTATGAAGATAATTTTATACTTATCTAAATAATTTTATCTTAATTTTTCAAAAAAATTAATAACTAAAAAATAAAACTGAAATTTTCATCGCAGTCGGGGGACTTTCGCTCTGAAGAATACTTTCTACTTACCGACTGCGATGAAAATTGACTGTAAAGGCAGAATTACTTTGAAATCATGAAAAAAAAACAGCTGTTATGCTACACGATCGAAATGTATGAAACAGCTGATTTTTTTTCATGATTTCAACGTTGGTTCCTATAGTAACAGTTGTTCATAATGATGAGTACAATGACCCCTTTTTAGGTTTTTCAATGACCCTGTATATCCTAACATCCTAACATATATTATAAATGCGAAAGTAAGTTTGTTTGTTTGTTTGTTACCATTTTACGCCTAAGCCACTGAACCAATCATCCTGAAATTTTGCATATACATTGCCAGGTGTACAGGAACGAACATAGGGTACCTTAATCCCGAAAAAAAGTACTGTTCCCGAGGGAAATCACAATAACGTTCTTATTATCATAGATGGCGCCACGTGTCGTTTCGAATCATGATTTTTTACTATATAATTGATATGACAGGATATGGGTAATTCTTTCCGCGACTTCGTCTGTGTCCGCGATAACCGAAATTAACGCGAACGAAGTCGCGGGCAAAAGCTAGTAGATAATAAATATAACGTATAGCTACATACCTTTAACATCTAGAGGGTGTATATTCTGCCAGAGCATGCCGTCCAGCAGGCCGGGCGGCTCCGACTGCGACTGCTGGAAATAACAAACATACTGTTTTGCATACAATATCATGATGCAGCTTTGTCCGCGTGACTGCTGAGCGTCCCCACGCTCGCCATCTTATAATAATTCTCAATTCTCAATTTTTTATTGCCTTCCATAATAACCTATTACACACATTTATAATAAAGTAAAAGATCAAAATGGACCCTCTCGGGCACAGCAAAAATTTAGGAGAGAGGAAGAGGCCTAGTTATTTATATTATTGTATACACCCTGAAATGTAAACCGTTGCAAAAACGCGGCAGAACGATTCGCCCTCAGTAGTACTAATGGAACGTAGAGTTAAACTTAAAAAATAAAAATATTTTTATTTTAAAATATTAAAAAAAATATTCATAAACTCGAAAGCGTGAGTAACAATAGTTACACTGTCACGCACACAAACGCAACGTAGCCAACGAAATGATACCTACGCCCTAACGTAGGTATCATTCAAAACTCATGCGCTACCGACAAAGTAAAAAGCAATAAATCATAAATGTTCAGAGAAAAATAAGCTCTCGTGCCTTGTGATACGGTATAAACTAGAGCGCGTAGCTTACACTCTCTTCATTCGCCACCACAGATCAAAAAATGCCGCGCCGTGCCGCGCAGTGTCGCGCACTCGACGCTCAGTTGTCTTGCGGACGTTGTACTTGTAGGTTAAATAAGTGAAAAATGGATTGAAATTACGATTTTTCTAATTTTGAGTGAGACCCATTATTAAAACTAAAAGAATTTATTTAAAAGTGCTCGTTTGTGTGTGGAATGTAGTGGCTTACACTTCGAACACTTGCTTCGATACCGCGAAGTGTAGGTAAGTACTTTGTGAATAGTGAAAATTCAGAAATAGGTTAGGTGATTAAAATCATTGTAAATAAGTTGATTCCAACTTTTTAAATACGACTAAAATACTTACTTTATTGTCTTTGTTTAACTTGTTATTTTGTTTTCGTGTTCAGTAAGTAAAGTTGTAGGTAATAAAAAGTATTTTTGACAGTCTTAAGCCTGTAAAAGTATGAAGGGAGAATTGGAATAACTTTTTGGGTGTTGTGTTACATTAAATTAACTAAAGATCAGAAAATCAGCTGTTGATAAGCGCAAGGGTTAACGACCCAGTGTTCTGGCGCCCGCGCCGTCAGCCGCTCGGGTCTCGGCCGCTGCGTTTGACTAGGTACTACTATTTGATTGCGTTCATTTTCGAGTTTCGCTTTTCACAATTGTGAATCTGCCATTTTTATATTTTCATAGTAAAGATATTTACTAATCGATTGTACTACCAAAACAAAGACATTTCGCTGCAGCTTTGCAACGGTTTACATTTCACGTTGTATAAGTATCTAATTATATATAGTTATTTTTATTTTATGTAATGCATGAAAAAGGTGTCTGTGTAATAATAAAAATTTGTGTATTATTATTTTTTTTTATATATTTGGCTTTCTATGTTTCTATGTTTAGTAGTTTATCTATAACGTTATTTTTTGCTATATTAATTTGACTGCCTCGTTGGTCTAGTGGTCGCAAGCGCGATTGCTGTGCATGAGGTCTTGGATTCGATTCCTAGGTCGGGCAAAGTGTTATTGGGTTTTTCCATCACGAATTTCTCAGTAGCAGCCTCGGAGTCTGGATTTGTGCCCGGTTGATGGCAATAGGCTCGCCCCCTATTACATGGGACTAAACACATAACTGGCGAAATGTGGGTGTACTATTGGGTTCACCTCTGCCTAACCCTTCGGGGATTATAGGCGTGATGTTATGTTATGTTATTAATTTCACGATTGTCGCGGACAGACAGTTTTTTATACATACAGATTGGTTTTTGAAAGTCTATTTATATTTATAAGGTCGTGATTTGCGTCATTCGGCTTAAACGTTTATTGCTATACCTAACTAGAAGCCTGAAACTAGTTTGTCTAGAATCTATTAATGCACTTTTTTATTAACAACGGATATAAAAATTATTTTTAGCAAAAAAAAAATTGGTTTAATTATAAGTATTTAGTGTATTTTTAACCGTATTAAAAAATGAAGGTTAATGACCTTATATCAGTAGGAGAATCATAATTGTAAACAAATAAAAAAAAATTACTTCCATACTAATGCGTATGTGAATATTTTGTATTTTCTAGTGACCATTTAATTTTCATATTAATAATAATAATACCAGTCTGTTTTGTGTCCCACTGCAGATCAAAGGCCTCTTCTCATACACAGAAGGCACGAGCATTGATCACCACGCTTGCTCAAGGCGGATTGGCGATTTCAGACTTATTTAATACATACATAAATACATAAACTCACGCCTTTTTTCTTTTTCACGACTTTTATTTTTATTTTTTTTTATTTAAACTTTATGCACATGTAAAAAAAATACACTGTACAAAGGCGGACTTAATGCCTTGGGCATTTTCTACCAGTCTACCTTAGGGTGATACAGAGACAAAACGTAGTAGGTGCACACATACAGAAGATTTTCGAGAGTAAGTAAAATATAAAAATAAATACATACATACAACAAAATATATAAAGTAGGGAGAGAAGAAGTACGACAAATAGCAAGATTGCAATTAGCAAGAGTTTTATCTTAAATATCCTTTCTATTCTTATTATAAAATATGTATGTATTTATGAGTATGTATATATATATATTTATTATAAATGGTATATATGAGTTTATGCTGATTATTTCCTCATGTACAATTTTTTGAACTTGCTTTGTTATCTCTTCACCACCTTTGGTTGACTGGTAGAGAATGCCTAAGACATTAAGTCCGCCTTTGTACTTTTTTTTTGTTGCATAAAGTTTAAATAAATAAATAACAAATTAATTGTGGGACGAGTCTGCCAACCTCTTACGTAAGTATTTTATTACTTATTTGTGTGTGGACTGTAGGTACAGTCAACATATTTGGAAGTTTTCTTAGAAACCGATGGATGTCTTCGATTGAAATTTAATTAATGAACTGTTTAATATCTACTTTTTAAATTAGTTTACATTTGAAAACATCCATCGGTTTCTAAGAAAACTTCAACTATATCTGACGACCCTGCATGCATACCAATCTCTTTTGCTGACTGTACATTAAATTACAGATGGAGTAGATAAAGATGAACCGGATACATAAAGCCATATATGTATGAAACGTGCAAAAAGAGAAGATGATAAGAGAGAGCTTCCTTAAGAGGAATTAATGAAAACATAACATAACATCACGCCTGTAATCCCCGAAGGGTTAGGCAGAGGTGTACCCATTGGTACACCCACATTTCGCCAGTTATGTTTTTTAGTCCCATGTAATAGGGGGCGAGCCTATTGCCATCAACCGGGCACAAATCCAGATTCCGAGGCTGCTACTAAGAAATTCCTGATGGAAAAACCCAATAACACTTTGCCCGACCTGGGAATCGAACCCAAGACCTCATGCACAGCAGTCGCGCGTTGCAACCACTAGACCAACGAGGCAGTCAAATTAATTGAAGTTGAATTAATGAAAATTCCAAGTTGATGAAATTGACGCTAACCTGAGTGTCATGTGCGCGCATTTTGCATTTCTTCTTATAGTTCTCGTACCACATCTTGACCTGCGCCGGAGTGCGGGGACGGTCGCCCCCACACCTTTTGTTCACCTCCTCGCATATTGTTGACCACACCAACTGGGGATTAGGAGAAAAATTGCCATTAATATCAGTTATATAACTAGTGCTGCCGGCATCTAAATTGCTGATGCCGGACAAAACTTCAAAAACCCCGGACATTTGGATGAAATTGAATTTTTTAATCGGACATCCCAAAAAAGAATATTTTACAATATAAATTTAATTAATCGAGATTCCCCTGACATTAAAAGAGTCCGGGTTTAACCCGGACTTTATTTGACAACCCCTCCCGGACGTGCCCCGGATGCCCTCTAAACTAGGACGAATCCGGGGCATATGGGACAAATTGAGGCATTAGGTCCGCCTTTGTACTTTTGTTGCATAAGTTTAAATAAAAAAAAAAACAAGCTTTTTTAGTGTCATGGACCTTATCGTTTTCTACCCTTCAAGCCCTTTCATTTGATACCCATATCAAGATAATTGAGAAAAAATATGTAATCCGCCATCTTGAAATTATCACAATATTGAGAATTGGACATTGCATTGCCACCAGAACTAAAGGTGTATGCAAAATTTCAGCTCCAACCAACAGATGGTCGAAAAATGGTTTGCAAATTTTGAAAGGACAACTTACATACGGACAGTGCAAGCTAAATAAAAGCTTGAAAAAAGAAAGAAAGATTAGATTGCCAATAACCGATGTTTATGCGGACAAAGTCGAAGTTAGAAACTAGTAATCTATAAAAAAGACCTAAAAATAGTCTTAACACATATTTGTTACTCACGTAATTGTATAACTGGCTTTGTGGATCCATTTTCTAGTACCTATCAAATCCAGTTTATTTTTTCTGCTATATAAAAGTTTCGGCTATAAGTTAGGTATTTAAACTACTTAGTTTATATACCTAACATGTAGCCGAAAATTCTAGAAAAAAAAAAACTACTATTTAACTTTGACGTCTAGAATTTTTAACATGACTGTACCCACACCTCACTCCATACAAAAGTAATCGAGTCATATTTTGTCCATACTAATATTATAAATAAATGAGAAACTGTGTCTGTCTGCCTATATGTTACCTCTTCACGCTTAAACCGCTGAACCGACTTAGGTGAAATTTTGTATAGAGATAGTTTAAGACCCGGGGAAGGACATAGAATAGTTTTTGTCCCGGAAATCACCCCCTAAGGCGGTGATAAGGGGGGGGGGGGGAAGTTTGTATGCAAGTACAGCAGGCAAAAGCTAGTATTATATAAATGCGAAAGTAACTCAGTTTAATACGTTTTTCGACTAAACCACTGAACTGATTTTGATGAAAATTGGTACAGGGTAAGTTTGAACCCCGAGAAAGGGCATAGGCTACTTTTTATCCCGCGGCTTTGTCTGAGACCGCGATAACATAACATTTACGCGGACGAAGACGCAGGCAAATATTAGTTTTGGATAAATAAGCTTAATTTGATAATCTTGTACGAGATTTAAAATGACTATCACTTTGAAATTTAAACTTTCCATATTTACAGACTTATTAATAAGATAACATTCAAAAAACCAACAATAATAAAATAAAAAAACATAAATAAAATGGCATCAAAATGTTGCTCCACATTGCCATCTACGGTAAATTTGCCCAAAAAGAATGGCAACATTGCCACGTTCGCTGGATGGCACTGCTTAACCTCTGGCAACGGTAGTCAACCGTTTGGACAATTCCTTAAAAAGGCTATGGGTATCTATTTGACGGACAAACTGACTAAGGGTTAATTTTCAATCGTCAACTCTTAACCGAGGAATAAATATGGCGGTTTGACAGCTTCTATATAGAAAATATGTCAAACTGTCATATTTATTCTTTGGATAAAAGTTATCTGACTGTTGAAAAATCGGCCTTTAACTTAATTACTTATTTACCAAATTATGACCGGAAAATCTTTGTATGGAGCGCACTGTCAGTACAGACCCTTGCAATGTGAACAAGGCACAGGTATGGATGAAGCACAGTTTGAGTATGTAGTATCATAACAAAATAATGCCTTATAAACTTAATAAATGCTGAATCTATACTAATATTTAAAAAAATCTAAAGAGTTTGTTTGTTTGTTTGAACGAGCTAATCTCTTGAACTACTGTTCCGATTCTGTAAATTCTTTCGCTAGTAAAAAGCAGCGTTATCCCTGAGTGCTATAGGCATTAATATTTAATATTAAAAAACGCTTACCTAATATTTCATAATGAATTAAGTGAGAATTAACATTATAAGTTTTTTAGTAAATATGTCACACACTCATCACGAAATATCGAAAACTGCTTGACGTATAAAGATGAAATTTGGCAGGGAGGTACTTTATAGTTAGTAGGGGTGCGATAAGAAAGGATTTTTTTTAATTTACCCCCTAAGGGAAAGAAAACGAGGTCCAAAGTTTGTATAGGAAAAACTAAGGAGAAATCTAGAAGTAAACTAAGTTACCCGAATTGAACGCGAGCAAAGCCGCGGGCAACCGCTAATAAATTATAAATGAGAAGTCTATATGTATGTTTGTGGGTTAGTACCATTGTTTCACATAAAACAAACAACGGTGCCGATTCCCTCGTTCACAAACTAGACTAAATTTAGAGAATTGACATGTCTTACCAACTTACAGCGAAAGGAAAGGACGGTGACATTAAAGAACTAAGTTAGCGATGTCAAATTAGTTTTGCCTTGAATTTTTCCATATTTTAAATCCATACGTTTTAAGATGTCAACTATAATTGTACAGATGTGTCAGATTGACTAAATTTGACAGCTCTTATTTACATTAGTCTCTTTCTTGTTTCATTGGGCAGAAAAAGATGGAAATAGTTTAATTTTAGTTTAGTTTGTGACCAAGAGAATCGGCACCATTTATAATGTTATTAGGATTTTGTAAAAAATTATGAGCGTTTAAACTTTTAAGCCTAGGAATAAAATAAACCGAATTAATGAAACTTATACATGGATACATAGGTCTAAAAAATTATCAGAGAACGTTTTCACACAAATCACGGGCAGACCAGCGTTAATAAGCTAGTAGATCTAAATGCGCATTAAAACATGATCTGTAACGTATGCAGGTAATTCGACTCTTGCATAGTTTTACATTATTGCTGTGTGGGCACCATTGCCTCGTGGCAATTTTGTTTACTTACTAACTTGTAATAATTATTAGGTATAATTAACGACTTGGGTGATTATTTTATCGTCAAGTTATTAAAGTAAAGATGGGTCTGAAACACACGCTTGTAATCCCCGAAGGGTTAGGCAGAGGTGTACCTATTACTACACCTACATTTCGTCAGTCATGTAGGTAATAGGGGTGATTCTATAGCCATCAACCGGGCACAAATCCAGACTCCGAAGCTGTTACTGAGAAATTCCTGATGGAAAAACCCAATAACACTTTGTCTGACCTAGGAATCGAACCCAAGACCGCATGCTCAACAGTCGCGTTTTGTGACCACTAGACCAACGTGGCAGTCAACTAGACAATAAACAGATCTTACGGGGGCAAGCCGGGCAAATGGCCAGCGCGGCAAAAATGAGTGTGCCGGGCGGTTGCACGATGTCCAACATACTCTCATGATTATTTATCCGACTATGGCAAAGCCAAAAGGAGGGTTATGATTTTTACCAGTATGTATGTTTGTTTGTTCCCTCATAACTTCTAAACTACTTATCATGAAAAATGAGGTGTCGTTACAAGCGTCTCGGTTGTCCGCTGGTTATAGGGTAGGTGACGTGTTACCAAATACAATATGGCGCCGCCCTGGTCGTGTGCCACCTGCGGTTGTTTCACACAATCTTTATTGGCTAGGTGGCATGCGACCACGGCTATTACTTAAAAAATTCTGTCAAATAAATATTGTTCTTATACTTTTCAGTGCGCGTTTTTTTCGTAGTCGGGTTTTAGTTATTTTTAACTTCATTTTTTTGTATACTTGTCCAGAAGCCGTAGTAGATCTTTAAAATAGCAAGCTCATTCATTTATTAAACATATTGTAGACTTAACAGGTCAACCCAAAGCGTCTACAAACAAGTTACATACATAAACTCACGCCTTTTTCCCATGTGGGTAGGCAGAAACTACAGAACGCCACATGCTACGATCCTTACATACTCCTTTCGCCTCATCTACGTTCATACATTTCGTCATACAAACACGCCGGTTACGAGTACTCCGCACCTGACCTTTCTGAAGGACCTCACCAATAAGGTCAGTGTAGGTCTTCCTAGGGCGACCCCTCCCTGCGTTGCCACTCACCTCTGCCATATAAATACCTTTTGTCAATCGTCTATCACTCATCCTCTCAACATGACCGAACCATCTAAGCATACCCTTTTCTATCTTTGACAAACAAGTTACATTCAAAATATACGCGTACAGTTAATTGTTGTTCACATAGGTAATATTATTATTAATTACTAATGCTTGACTACTAATCGTTAATACAGTTTAGGCTAGTAACGTAAAGTTCAGTTTAAAAATCCTTAAAAGTCTGCGATCGTCACCTTAATTTGTGCTAGTGTGACAATGTGTGAGACGGATATTTGCCGCGGATATAATTTTGTTCAACTTGTCAGTGAACAGTAGGCTTACTCTTGAACAAAATCGAGAATGAGATTGGAATCGACATTACATGTAGGTACATCCGATCCAGTTTCAATTCCAATAAATATAAGGAGACATTTATTAAAGAATGAACGAGTTATTTAATATTTTAAAATTTGGTAATTTACGTTTTCATTTGTATGGCAACCTCATGTCAATGGCTGTAGTCAAACATGCAGTCGATTCCAATCTCATTCTCGATTTTGTTCAAGAGTAAGCCTACAGGTCCACATCTTGAGTTAATAAGATCGAGTTGAGTAGCGCAAGAGTGCGTCGTGTGGTTGCATTTCTCATGACTTATAACCGTGTGATAGCTCGATTGGGCCCTGATAGACAAAACTAATAAATTAAAATTGTTAGTTACATTTAATCACATCTGACATTGGACCCTTATCTTAACCATTCACCATCCACTTAATAGAATTCCTCAATATTAATATTTCAATATTGTTAATAAGATATAAAGATACGATTATTTGATAAACATTATAATCTCCTTATCAGTCAGCAGTAGTTACGTAAAGATTATCCTTATCAGTTACTGGTTAACGAAAAGATATTTGTTATCGTCCTTTTGTTTTGCTGCTTCCGTGGTAGCTCGGTGTAATAATGAATGAAATGGCAACAAACTTGCCGTTGGTCCCGGCTGTCATACGTGGATCTTTGACAATCGTTACGGGTCGTCAGAAGCCCGAAAGTCTGACAACCAGTCTTACCAAGGGGTATCGTATTACCCAGTTACTGGGTTGTGGAGGACCGATAGGCAATCGCTCTATGTAAAATACTGGTATTCAGCTGCATTCGGTTAGGCTGAAACCCGACCCCAACATAGTTGGGAAAAGGCTGGGCAGATGATGATCGAAAAATCAGGCAAATAACATAACATCACGCCTGGAATGCCCGAAGGGCTAGGCAGAGGTGTACCCATTAGAACACTCATATTTCGTCAGTTATGTTTAAGTCCCATGTAATAGGGGGCGAACCTATTTCCCTCAACCGGGCACAAAGTCAAACTGCGAGACTGCTACTGAGAAATTCCTGATTGAAAAACCCAATAACACTTTGCTCGACCTGGGGACCGAACCCAAGGCCTCGGCTACCGACGAGACTTAGAGGGTTACTGCAGGGGTTAAGCAGGTGCAGTCCTCACCTGTTTGCTCCTGTTGGTCGCGTTGTTGGAGCGTCCCTGTCGCAACACGTCCCGGTGGCGGGCGATCAGCTCGAGGACTGTTCGTTTCTCCAGCTCGGTGAAGTTCTTGGAGCGCTCCTTGTGGCCGCGGCGAGCGCGGAACGATGTGGACGTACTGCGTGTTGACATATCACTCTGTGGATGAAGGAAAAGGGACTTTGAATAGAGGTTGGTTAAGTGTATTCTTCAGTGGTTCGCTGATAATAAACGCAGAATCTAATAACAGAAAAAAAACCGCTTTCAAAAACTGCAAAAAAAAAAACTTTTGATTTGGAAGTCGGCAGCTTTGGTTTTGTTTGTTGGTATGTACTGCTACCGACTTCCAAAACTAAATTTATTTTTTAGTTATTTGAAATCGTTAAATAAAACCCTTTCAAACAATACCTCACACGATATATTTAATTGAATTGAACCTTCTCGTTTATTTGAAATCGGTTAAGCTTACCACAAAATTCTAAAAGCCATATTCAACAATGGCGACCACCAGAAAAGCTCCAAGTACTATAAGCTGTTTCATGGTATATACTTGACTTCAACGCAGACGAAATCACGGGTAGAAGCTTATATAATAAACATTACTGATCGTCATCTAAAATTCCACGCCATGCCACCAAGCCTAAGTGATTTCGCAAAAGCAAAACTTGTAGTTATTTTTATCATGTCCAGTTCATTAGTTATTCACACAAGCAATTAAGTTTAAATCATTTACAAGTAAGAAAGTAAATACACATTAATTTATTTATTAAAAGGTTGATGACCGTTTTTACTTCCGGCGGTTGGTAAGGCCTCTTGCCCACATACGTTTTTTCGATTAATTTCGTTGCGGGACCCAAGACAGTTAATCGTTTCTCTGGGACTCGTCGAGCTTCATTGCCTCGACGCTTTTTTGGTGGCCTCCACTGTTGATTCTGGCTTTCAGGAGTTGAAGTGGGTGGGAACAGTATGGCGGGTATGTCCCAAAAACAAGAGGCCTTAAAGAACCTACTGTCGCATAATTACACATTTAAAAGCAAGTTTTGATTTTGATTCTAGCTTCTTTGAGCTGTACTGTATTCTGTACTCAAAGATTTTTCTTTTTACAAGCTTTTATTTACCACTGTTCGTATGTAGGTAGGCACAAGCAGTGTATGCACGTAAATAAGTTGTCCCATCAAAATTTGCAAACCATTTTTAAACCATTTGTTGGTATCCGATTGAGCTAAAATTTTGCATACACCTTTAGTTCTGATGACAATACAATGTCTAATACTCAATATTGTAATAATTTTAAATTAAAGCTTGTTTTTAATAATATTTTTTTTAATTGTTTATTTAGGGTTTCGAGCAGATACAGAAGCGACTTTGTTTTATACTATGTAAATATTTTTAGGATAAAAAGTTTTTAGTAAGTTTAAACGCGCTAATCTCTCGAATTCAGCCAGTTCTAAATTATCCCACAAGAACACACAAAACCGGGGTAAAAATCTTGTGTTAAACTAGATTAATATCTTAGTTGTGTGCGTTTGAAGTACTTCCGTTCAGAATTAAGCAAATTGCTTTGAATCGTAAAAACGTGATCGAATAACAAACATACAAACTTTCACATCCTTACTATCTTATAATAACATTATAAATGCGAAAGAAACTCTGTCGTCTGTCTGTTACGCTTACACGAACCAATTATGATGAAATTTGTAATGGGGTAAGTAAGCTTGAACCCCAAGAAAAGACAGGCTACTTTTTATTCAGCGACTTCGTGTGCGGTATCGATTACCGACATTTACGCGGACGAAGTCACGGTCAAAAGCTAGTAATATTTTAAATGTAAATGTAAGCTTATTTGTTTGTAACAAATCGATCATCGTGAAATTTTGCATAAACGTTGTAAGGGGTGAAAAAAGAACATAAGTTTTTTTTACTGACTAAATACCACCCTGTTCCTTCTGTTGCCTTTTGCGTTCCGGGGTCACGGTATCCTGTTAAGACGTCCTGCGACTCCGGAACCTAAGATACCTTACATCCAGAAACACAGTACCACAAAATCGATTTTTTTGAAATTTTGTGACAATTCTGAAAAACTTTTAAATTAAAATTAATTATCCAAATCGGTTGATAAATAATGGAGTTATAAAGTAAGGTAAGGTAACAAAAAAACACATACAAATTGAGAATCATTTTTAAAAGTTGGTTAAAAAATAACTTTTATGTAAGCGAAGCCGCGAGAAAAAGCTCGTTTATTAGTAAGATATCAAGATTCTTGTTGCTGTACCTAATGTTATTTTCTACTAGATCATAAACTGGTTAATTAAAATAGAATACTTAAGTACACATTTAATTTTTAAACTAACCGAGGCTAAACTAGTCTTGATTCATTAATAAAAGTTAAATCAGGAAATCCTATTAAAGATTTATATCTACTATTTGCAGAATTCTAAATAGGCATAGTTATAATGATATGATTTTTAAGAATATTTGTTTTAATTTTAACGAAGATTAAATTAAGAGCATTTATGCAGCCGTTGGTCCCGGCTGTCATACGTGGATCTTTGACAGTCGTTACGGGTCGTCAGTAGCCCGAAAATCTGTCAACCAGTCTTGCCACGGGTATCGTATTACCCAGTTAGTGGTAACTGCATAATACGATACCCCTTTGCAAGACTGGTTGTCTGGTTCTGGTTGTTGGTTGGAGGTTAGATAGACAGTCGCTCCATGTAAAATACTCCCCCGGGGTTGTACCTCGGCCTAACCCTTCGGGGATTACAGGCGTGGTGATATGTTATGTTGAACTAAGTAACTTTAAATAATTTAAACCCATTATAGTTACTCCTGAGCTCATTGACAGGCAAAACTACATATTATTTATTGGACAGGTTTCCGACTTACCGACAATTTTTAATCTTTTGTAATAAATAAATGTCGTTACCAATACGTTTCTGTAACTGTACTTTAACCGCGTCAAATTAATCTCAGTTCTGTCAAAATGAGATAACCGACATCTTAAAATAATTTATTTCCAACGAATTAATTTAATATCGCAAATGTGTTACATTATTATACAGTAATTAGAGTTCAATGTATGTAAAAGTTATGCTTAGAATAGATTTAAAATAAATCACACTAGCGTTTGTCCAGTTTAGGTTCGATAAACGTACGTTCGTTCGTTCGTATATCTTTTTCAATTCATATATACCTTCTGAGTTTATCTTAGAAATCGCAGACATCGTTCCGTGCCTCAGAAAGCACGTTAAGCTGTTGGTTCCGGCTGTCATACGTGGATCTTTGTCAGTCATTACGGGTCGTCAGAAGCCCGAAAGTATGACAACCAGTCTTCCTTAGGGGTACCATATTACCCGGTTACTGGATTGTAGAGGTCAGCTAGGCAGTCGCTTCATGCAAAATACTGGTATTCAGCTGCATCCGGTTAGACTGGAAGCCGACCCCAACATAGTTGGGAAAGGCTAGGCAGATGATGAGTTGCCTCAACTTAAGTTGCTTCATGCGCAGAGCGCCTTATTTTACAAAAAAGCTACGCGTATAAAATCGCAAGGATATAGTTATAGTTATTTATAACTATAAATAGTTTAGATACTAGAATTAGGCCTTGCAGAACTAGTTTAACGATGTCGAATGATTTTATTCATCTTGTTAAGTTAAAACGAATATTTAAACAAGATAAGGCTACTTTGTTATATATTTAGCATTTTTTTTAGGTCTGACAAATCTACATATGAACAGAAATTCTACTAATCCTTACTAATCTACACTAATATTATAAAGAGGAAAAAATGTATTTTAGTTTGTTTGTAATGGATAAACTCAAAAACTACTGGACCGATTTTAAAAATTCTTTCGCCATTAGAAAGCTACATTATCTGCAAGTAACATAGGCTATATTTTATTTTATTTTTGCGCAGACGAAGTCGCGCGCAAAAGCTATAATAAAATATTTATGTACGGTGTTCGGCCCGTCGTATCGTCCTACGTAATACAAGTCCATCCCTGTCATTAAATTATCATGAAAATTTACATTTTCCATTAATTATGTATTATTGTTATTACGCTTAAAGGTTTCTTGCTATCCGAAGATCTGCCTAATGATTTTGACCCCTTTGAAGTGAGCATATTGAGGTCTATTTATTACAAGCTTTTATTTAGCTTGCACTGTTCGTATGTATGTTAGTTGTCCTTTCAAAATTTGCAAACCATTTTTCGACCATTTGTTGGTATCTGATTGAGCTGAATATTTGCATACACCTTTAGTTCTGATGACAATTCAATGTCCAATACTCAATATTGTAATAATTTTAAATTAAAGCTTGTTTGTAAATTAATTTTTAATTAGTTTTTACCAAGGGGGGCTATTCTATTAGTTTTTAGGAACGATCGCTATCTAATCTTAGTCTTAATCTGTCATGAATGTCTCAGATTTACTGTAACATTTTATTTTTATGTTAATCGTCGCTGAGATGAGATTGTGACTACATTTTGAATTTTTTTAATTAGTTAATTGGACTGCTGTTGTCAGAACAATCTTTTTTACTTCTAAATGTTAGAAGGCGATTTAGAGAGTGTCTAATAGCACCACGAATTAATCTTAATGCTCTCAGCTGGGACTGGCCATCTCTTAACTGCCATGGCTTACATCTTTATTATTTATTTTTGTTTTATATTCACCTTATTGCAACAAGTATATTGCAAGAGTTTCTTGTTCGTTCTTCTCAATAGAGGCCGCAGCTTTTAGAACGAGCAACTAGCTTCAACTTTCGGACTAACTGACCGACTCCTTGACAATTCAAAGTGCCTGTAAGTTGTCTAATTTAAATAAATGCTTTTACTTAATTAGGCAACACGATACCCCGACACCCTATTAGACGCTTTGCACACGGAGCAACTTAAGTTGAGGCATCTATCAACTCTTTAAAAGTTTCCTGTAAAAGTTAATAGTTGCTATAACGTTTACGGTTGCCGCAACTTTATGGCAATTTGCGAGCAACTTTCATAGCCGAGTTGCTCAATCTACGCAGCGATCAGCGTTAACGGTGTAATTTAACAGTTGCTAGTTGCGGCAATTAGGAACTAACTTAGTCATCGATTGCAGCAACTGAAAACTGTTGACGATTGCCGCAACTCGAAACTCGAGTTGCTATGTGTGCGCAGTCCAATTGAAATGTATGTAAACAGCTAGTTGCCAGTTGCTGCAATAATTGCTCTGTGTACAAAGCACCTTAACATTAAGTAACATAATGCACTAATTACAATCAAGTTTGTCATATTAGCACCTCGTATGCAAATACTAACAAAGATTCCCTTAAAAGCATACCTAACTAAAAATAAAAACCCTAGGTAGACCTACACTGACCTTATTGGTGAGGTTCTTCAGAAAGGTCAGGTGCTTAGTACTCGTAATCGGCGTGCTTGTATGACGAGATGTACGAACGTAGATGAGGCGAAAGGACTATGTAAGGATCGTAGCAGGTTCTCTGTAGTTTCTGCCTACCCCCACGGGAAAAAGGCGTGAGTTTATGTATGTGTATGTAAAAATAAAAAAAAGCCGTTTAGTTTTCGTCGTCATCTAAAAACAATTGCCGTTAAGTCCTTGAGCGCGCAACTACGAAGGTCATGCGCCGCCCAGACACTTCGACTAGTCGTAAACAACGCTCGGCTTAAGCAAAACGGGTCATTGTGCGACCAAATCGACACGTGTAAGCGGGGCATGCATTTACCAAAACCTGTACAGTTGTATCAATTTAAATCTAGTTTTTTTTTTGTAGTTGTTTAACTACTAGTAAATGTTAATTTTTGGTTAATGTTAATTAGTAGCCTCGGCTTTGACTGCCTCGTTGCTATGGTCTATGAGATCTTGGGTTAGATTCCCAGGTCGGGCAAAGTGTTATTAGGTTTTTCTATCAGGAATTTCTCAGTAGCAGCCTTGGAGTCTGGTTTTGTGCCCACCTCGTCCCCTATTTTGAGAGACTTAACTGGCGAAATGTGGGTGTACTAATGGGTACACCTCTGCTTAATCCTTCGGGGATTACAGGCGTGATGTTATACTTACTATAGTATACCAATTCCACGATAGGCTTCAAAACAGGAATCGCCGGTGTATGCCATTAGTCTGCAAGACTGTATTTTTATTCACTTCAAGTAAAAGAATATTCAAGTGTTTACCCAGAGACAGGCGAACGAATGAAGAGATAAACGGACAGACAGACAACGGAGTCTCAATACTGGGGTCCCATATCGCACCCTTTGGGTACGGATCTCTAAAAACGACATCATTACAACCTACCGGAGGCCTCTTAAGTTTTTTTTTTTGTTGATTTAGACTTTATAATTTTATGGGGTTTAACCAAATATTTTTATAGTTGTGTATAGGTACCTACTTAACTAAATGTTAGTTACAGGTAAGGTTTCCAACTTTTGTAAAAGAAGTAAAGTATATCTGATTTCAGAGAGGGTAAATAAAGAGTAGTATAAAGTGCATCTACATGATACTTATATGTATAGAGCCACCAAACCTTCTCAAGAATTGACAACTTCTAGCAAGGAAAATGTCTAATAGGTCAGAAGGTATTCAGAAGATACAGATAGGATTCTTATAAAGAATAACTATGTTAATTTAAAAGGTATCTTATAAGGTGTTCTACTAAGTTCATTCCATGACTGCTGCACTCGCCACGGGAGACGCCCAGGGCGTCGGACGTCGCGAGGAGACATCCGGCCACCGTAGGCGCAGGCTTGCGGACGACGAGTAATGGGTAGCTCGCCGTCCGATCTAGGACCAAGACCGGGTCGACGGCGCGTTCTGTTCGCGCGCGCCTCAAAGAACTGTCAGCACAGGGACGGGGCCCCCAACGGGGCCAACGCCTGCCGGGGTTGCGGGACGTCTTAACAGGATACCGTGACCCCGGAACGTAAAGGGCAACAGAAGGAACAGGGTGATTTTTTAGTCAGTAAAAGTTTGACAGTCCCTTCCGCCCCACCCAGGGCGGAAGGAGTCATTTGATGATTTTTACTACCTAAAAACAAAAAATGTCTGCTGCACTATTTCAACAATATTAGCCAGTTATTGATTGTTTGGGTGGGACTGAATTATGGCAAGAATCTCTGTTTTAATGTACGGTTGGCAACCTCAATTACAGCTCGAAATGAAGAAAAATCTGCGTTTTTTACAAGCGATAAGCTTTTATTTACTCTCAATGAAATGATTCTGTGGCTCAAATCAGACTTCTGAAAAAATGAATGCATTGGGTGGGTCGGGTTTCAAATAATTATATTAATAATTAGTCTGAACTTGTGATGTCGAACTTTTTCTATATTTATATTATGATTAGTATTGTTCTCAAGTAAGTGACGTATTTTGTTTTTAATGAGAATAAAGTTTCTTTAAACCTAACCTAAATCGTACAAGCCACTTTCCGATGTTCGATTGAGCTGAAATTTTGCGTAAATGTGCAATTTGCATGACATTGCAATATAATGATGTCACAGAGCTGGTCTGATGATGGAGCCGAAAAGTGGCCATAGGAACTTAATTAAATCTTACAAGTTTTTGACCCATTTCCTGGTGTCCCGATTGAGCTGGAATACATATGCACATTGCATGACAACCAATACTAATATTATAAAGAAGTAAAGTTTGTCAGGTTGTAGGGGGTAATCTCTGGATCTACTGAACCGATTCTGAAAATTCTATCGCAAATTAGAAGCTACGTTATCACTGAGTGTTAAAGGCTATATTTTACTGTCAAAAAATTAAAATTACTGTAGAAAAACTACGCGAACGAAGTCGTTAGAATGCTACATAACATAACATCACGCCCGTTATCCCCGACGGGTTAGGCAGAAGTGTACTCATTAGTACACCCACATTTCGCCAGTTATGTTTTTAGTCCCATGTAATAGGGGGCGCGCCTATTGCCATCAACCGGGCACAAATCCAGACTCCGAGGCTGCTACTGAGAAATTCCTGATGGAAAAACTCAATAACACTTTGCCCGACCTGGGAATCGAACCCAAGACCTCATGCACAGCAGACGCGCTTGCGACCACTAGACCAACGAGGCAGTCGAGAATGCGCTATATAAAAGCTTGTTAAAAAAAAAAACAGAATTTTTGAAGGTTAATGTTGCCTCCAACGATAATTGGAGTAGGTTTCGTAAATATGAATCACATATTTAAAATAGTATTGACAGTATCGATCAGAGGTAAAAAAATCAGGTGATAGATTTTTATTACGTGTGATTCGGATTTGCTGCTTGCGGTAATCACGGACGCAGACGAAGTAGCTGAATAAATAATAAGTAGACTATGAGGACATAGGCTACCTTTCTTTAATTCTTCTAGAAAGGACTTTGTGCCCGGTTGATGGCAATAGGCTCGCCCCCTATTACATGGGACTAAAACATAACTGGCGAAATGTGGGTGTTCTAATGAGTACACCTCTGCCTAACCCTTCGGGGATTACAGGCGTGATGTTATGTACTTGTACGGCAGTTTGTCAAAGATACAAATTGTATACACCCTGTAATCGTCCCTCATACCTAACAGTTAAATCATGAGAACATTTAAATAGTTTTTCTACCAGAAATTGGTTTTCTCAGTACATAAAACTTCAAAACAACACACAAAAACTACTTTACCAGTGTAATAAAAAATGATCGTTGTTTTTAAATAGTTCCTTTTTTAAACAAACAATACATCATCACCTGCTTAGCTTTTTCCCGACTATGTTGGGGTCGGCTTCCAGCCTAACCGGATGCAGCTGAATACCAGTATTTTACATAGCGACTGCCTATCTGACCTCCACAACCCAGTAGCTGGGTAATACGATAAAAATTCCAAATTTTTGACACGATATTTTTTTTTACGAAAACCATTTTTAATAACATAACATAACATCACGCCTGTAATCCCCGAAGGGTTAGGCAGAGGTGCACCCATTAGTAGATACACCCACATTTCGCCAGTTATGTTTTTAGTCCCATGTAATAGGGGGCGAGCCTATTGCCATCAACCGGGCACAAATCCAGACTCTGAGGCTGCTACCATTTTTAATATTATAACTAAATTTGAAATACTGCCATAGTAAAGTATTTTAACATCTTGTATATTACAGACTAGTTTTCTGACTAGTTCCCCGAAACGCAAAGGGCGACAGAAGGAACGGGGTAACCACCCAGTTTCTTCTATTGCCCTTTGCGTTTTTAGTCAGTCAAAGTCTGACAGTCAAGCTCATTTGATGATTTTGCCACCTCAATAAAAAAAGGGGATGAATTTCGGAAAATTCTATTTTCCTACCTAACCTATCCTTTCTGCCTATCCTAGGCATTAAGTCCGCCTTTGTACTTTTGTTGCATAATGTTTAAATAAATAAATAAAATCGTTTCTTATCGGATGCTTACGTCATTTAAAGTACACACTCTCCAAGTCTCAGGTCTCTACGATCAGCGGTTTAGGCTGTGCGTTGATCCGTCAGTCAGTCATTCAGGACAAAGCATTTTATATGTATAGAGCTTAATGATACGATGACTGCCTCGTTTGTCTAGTGGTCGCAAAGCGCGATTGCTGAGCATGAGGTCTTGGGTTCGATGCCCAGGTCGGGCAGTGTTATTGAGTTTTTCTATCAAGAATTTCTCAGTAGCAGCTTCGGAGTCTGGATTTGTGCCCAGTGATGGCAATAGACTCGCTCTCTATTACATGGGACTTGAACATAACTGGCGAAATGTGGCTGTACTAATGGGTACACCTCTGCCTAACTCTTCGGGGATTACAGGCGTGATGTTATGTATTCTACACGTGCAGTCTTGCCAATAAAAATGGTTTAGCAAGAGGCACGTGTAGCCTTCACCTAATTGTATTCATAGTTAATCGCAGACAAAAACCGGTAAAAAAAAGAAATCCACTTTTTTTTTTTAAGATTTTATTAGAAATTTTTGATGTTTTTTTAAGGTTCCGTCACCTTAAGGGTAAAACGGAACCCTTTCCCAAAGACTCCGCTGTCTGTTTGTCACCAGGCTGTATCTCATGAAGCGTGATAGACAGTTATTTTCACTGATGACGTACTTATTTCGTTTGTAACTTAACATAACATCACGCCTGTAATCCCCGAAGGGTTAGGCAGAGGTGTACCCATTAGTACACCCACATTTCGTCAGTTATGTTTTGAGTCCCATGTAATAGGGGGCGAGCCTATTGCCATCGACCGGACACAAATCCAGACTCCGAGGCTGCTACTGAGAATCTCCTAATGGAAAACCCCAATAACACTTTGCCCGATTGGGAATCGAACCCAAGACCTCATGCATAGCAGTCGCGCTTGCGACCACTAGACCAACGAGGCAGTAAATAAAAATAAATATTGATATATATTAATATTTATTTATATTGATTGAAATTTGTTGAAGAATTAATAAATAAATAATAAATGTTACGGAACCTTTCGTGCGCGAGTCCGACTCGCACTTAGCCGGTTTTTTATTAGTTCTATTCCAATATTATACCACATAAAATTATGCATATTTTTTTTATTGCTCTAGCTTCTGGTTGGTCTTCTTTTCACAAGTGTTTAGTTACGCCTTTGGTTACTGCTCCGTTCCCAATTCCCATAGGCCGTAGCGTGATGTTATAAAGCCTAAACTATTCCTCATGAATCTGGATATCATACAGGGTCATTGAAAATATTAAAAAAAAACAGCTGTTCCATCGGAAAATGTTTAACAACACGCTCGTAATATAAGGAATAGCTGATTTTTTTTTCATGATTTCAACGTTGGTCCCATAGTAAAAGTTGTTCATATTGATGAGTACAATGACCCCTTTTCAGGTTTCTGGTAAATTTTCAATGACCCTGTATACAAAAATATTTTTCTAATCTGACAGTTAGTTCCAAAGATTAGCGCGGTTAAACTAACCTTTTTATTTTCAAAACTTTTCGAAGGGGATCTCAAAGTTTCATAACAGCACGCCTGTAATCTCCGAAGGGTTAGGCAGTGGTGTACCCACATTTTGCCAGTAATGTTAAAGTCCCATGAAATTGGGGGCGAGACTATTGCCATCTTCAGGTTTCTCTTATCATTTTTCATTACGAATGTCTATTTCGAATCTAGAACGATTTAAAGACGGCTAGCAACCATTCTAGATCACTAAAAAACTTAAAAATAAAAAAGTCAAATTAAAAAATCATAAAACCAGAATGCTTAAGAGATGGGTTTTTTATTTTTAAAAATGAATAATTTTCAAAAGCATTTGGTGAACATACAAATGCTAGATTAAATATTTCACGTTATCTATATTTCCTTCTTCGTCTGACGTCAAATAGTTTAATATTAGATGGCATTTTATAAAAAAATATAGCGGTATTTTCAAATTAATTACTAGGGATGTAACGATGCATTATAATTTTGAAGATACCGATATCGATATCTATGACAAATACACACTTACGTATTTTTTAACAAACTATTGTATAAGTACGTACTAAATAAATAAATAAATAATCCAATAAATAATAAAACAAAATAAAATAAATAGTATAAAACAAAATCACTTTCCATCATCTGTACGCTTAGGTCTTTTAAAATACGCAACGAATTTTAATGCGGTTTTCAGCGACAGATAGAATGATTCAAAAGAAATGTTGCCTCATTAACAGCAATGCGGACGAATTTATGATGCCCTATCCTGTATGGTTCCTACTTTATCTTTCTTTTTTATAAATTGTCCATACTTCATAATTTTATTATAATTTATAAGTTTTGTGTGTAGATTATATGATTTAAAAAACATTTGTCAAAAAAAAATTAGTAAATACTAGAGTCATCTAAACAAAAAAAAAAGAAGAATGTTTAACTGTATTGCAGCGGTGCGAGGCCGGGGCGAGTCGCTAGTAATGTATAAAACTGACAAAAGCTAATTATTTAGCGCGCTTTTTAAAATGTTTAAAATCGGTTGCACAAAATCGGCAACACCGATATATCGAAATCGGAATCGTAGCATCCCTATTAGATACTATTGACTTCGTGAATAATTAAAAGAGGTCAGGTTTTTCTAAGTTAGGCAGACTACACGTGTAAAATACGTAAGCATTTTATGATAACACGTCATGTTAGCCAGCTGACCAATCGGATCACGATTTTAGATTGAAACTCGCTAATTCAAAATTATATGAGTTGTAGGTATATGATGTGTATGAATAAAAATCGTATTAGGATGAGGCGAAGAAAACAAATAGGGGTAGATTAAAAGGTCTTGGGGCAGCTGTGATGTATTACAGGTAAAAAAAATAAAAATAAAACCGGCCATACGCGAGTCGGACTCGCACACGAAAGGTTCTGTACAATTATTATTTACTATTATTGCGTATCCGTGCCTCGGAAAGCACGTTAAGCTGTTGGTCCCGGCTGTCATACGTTGATCTCTGTCAGTCGTTATGAGTCGTCAGAAGCTTGAATGTCTGACAACCAGTCTTACCTATGGGTATCGTATTACCCAGTTACTGGGTTGTGGAGGTCAGATAGGCAGTCGCTCCATGTAAAATACTGGAATTCAGCTGCAGCCGGTGAGACTGGAAGCCGACCCCAATATGGTTGGGAAAAGGCTAGGTAGATGATATTATTCTGTATTTGTTGGTCTAGCAATGGAAATACAGATTCTGCGAAAATTTCAACCCTAACTATTACGATTCATGAGATACAGCCCGCTGGCAGTCGGATGGATGAACAGCGGAGGCTTAATAAATGTAAATTGAAAAAAAAAATAGTTAAAAAAAATGCAAATAATTAAAAAAAACTTGTTTTTATTTATTTATTTGGAAATAGTATTGAGCGAAAGGAGTATTTAAGGATCGTAGCAGGTGGCGTTCTGTTTTACCTCATGGGAAAAAAGGGGAGAGTTTATGTATGTATGTCACATAAAAAAAAAACAACATAACTCACAAAATGTGGGTTCACTAATGTGTACATCTCTGCCTAACCTTTCGGAGATTACAGGCATGATATTATGTTTTATGTTTAAAAAATCCCAAATAAGATAACCAAAAACAAAATTTAATTACAAGCAACAAAACAATTCTTTAAAATTAAGTATTAAAATATGTGAGTTGCATAACAAGTTACTACATTAGTTAAACATAAATAAATACATAATGCTATTCAGTTTCCTCTGCCTATATAAAAGTAAATAGCTGTTTGACTTACATCTGCTTAAAACTGAGGTTAAATAATTAATAACAGATTCTAGATTTAAATAAACAAGTTCAACGGTTACACGTGTTAGATACAGGATGTTGTTTTTATTTTAACTAATATAATAATATTCTGCTTAGTAAAAGACTTTATAGAAAATGACTAATGACCCACATATTATTATTGCGATTAGTTTTTTGTTTTTAAGCTAATTATTAATTAACTGTTATGAAATTATTAAACTTTCTTATAATTTAAAGACTACCTGTTTTATTAATTCTATTTGTATTGTTGGCCTTTTTCCAATTTTTACAAATATTATAAATTTATTTTATTGGGTGTATGTTAAAAACCTAGAGACGCACCGAGAAGGGTGGTTTGAGGTGGTGGAAGCAAAGGTTAACTGGAAGGACTTGGGGGAGAGCCGTTCTCGCTGGCGGCCCATCAAGGTCAAAGTAGGTGCTCAAGCAGAGTCTTTATTGGGTGCAAGCCCCACTTAAGCACGGCGTCGTCCGGACATCCGGGCATGGGCATTTTCTTCGCCCAATAAAAAATAAAAATGGTCTTTGTATAGCTCGGGAATTGCAGAAGGCGCGTAAGTTCCCGAGATTCCCGGCTAAGTGTGGGAAGCGAACACCGGGGATGGATTTAATCAGTAAGAGTCTGACATACCCCTCCCTTGGGACATCCATGACGATTTTCCACTTTCCGGACAATAAAATCAAGCTTTAAATAAAAATTAAAAACTTTACGAGACCTTATTTAAAAGTCTAGACTAATATATCAGATTATATTTAGTGACGTTATTTTTGAGGTTTCCGCTATTTTAGTTTTATGTGATTTAATTGTATCTTTATTCTGTGGCGACTCAGCTGTTATTTTCATATTTAAATTAATACATTTGTGTTGTAAACATTTCGCTGAATGTGGATGGATGGAGAGCAAGAGGAATGCCAAAGAAAAAATTGATGGATTATGTGAAGAATGATTTGAAAGAAAAGAGAGTCAGTGATCGCATGACGACTGACAGGACAGAATGGAAGAGGAAAACGTGTTGCGCCGACCCCAAGTAACATGGGACAAGGGCAGGAAGATGATGACGTAATTCTGACAAATATGCTTTACGACATAAATACATAACATCACGCCTGTCCCCGAAGGGGACAATATTAGTAAAGTATGGATACGTAACATAAATGTCTAGTACAAACTGTTAATGAAGGCTGGTCATTTACAAACAAAAAAGAAATAGGTTGTAACTTAAACAAGATTCTTATATGTAACTCATATATTTTTAATAAAAATTGGAAGAATGGGAAAAAATTATGTTAATATTTAAATAATAAAAGTAAAGGATCACTCACAGACTAAACACGAAATCTCATAAACTGCTTGACCTATGAAGCTGAAATATGGCAGGTAGGTAGTTTGTAGGTATAATAAGAACGGAAAAGGCCGTGACACGTGCGAAAACACGGAGCTTTTGAATTATACGGAATCGAAAACGCGGGCAAAAGCTTGTATTATTAAAAATGTCAAACATAAAATTATTTAAACGTTAAAGAGAAAAAGCTAGAAGTTCTACACACTCTTAAAACAGTAGTTAAGCTTGAATATAAACAAACATTTAAATAACGCAGTACAATGTAATAGGAGTTGGTTAGACATTTGAGACACGAACACTGAAATTGATTCCAATTGGCATTGAAAAATATGCGATCTACGCATTCCTTGTTGTTAACGTTTAAAGGAAATATTAACATTATTTCTTAAAGGTAAGTGTGTATTTATTATTATTGTGTCATCATCATTATCATGTCAGCCGAAAGACGACCACTGCTGGACATAGGCATCCCTTAAAGTTATCCACAATGATACAAGCAAGGCACACACAGACAATAAATTAAAATAAACAGTTTTTTTTTCGATTGGAATGTGTAGTTTTGATTTTTTTGAAAATTATATCAACCTGTATTTTGATCTTAAAATATCAAGTTCGAAATTTTTTTACATTTTTAGAGAAAGTAATTTTTTCTTATTTCGACTTATAAAAGTATAATCTTACCTACTATTTTAAATGCGAAAGTTTGGATGATTGGGTGTTTGTTATTCAATCACGTGTAAACCGCTGAACAGATTTGGATGAAAATTGGCACATAGATAGACCATTTCCTGTTTTAACACATATGATATTCTTTATCCCGGTAATCTACACTTCTGCATCTACACTTGGACACTTATAAAATAATAATATAAAATATAATATTATAAAGAGCAAAAAATTGTATTTTTGTTTGTTTATAATGGATAAACTCAAAAACTACTAGACCAATTTTAAAAATTCTTTCACCATTAGAAAGCTACATTATCTGCGAGTAACATACGCTATATTTTATTTTATTTTTGCGCGGACGAAGTCGCGGGCAAAAGCTAGGGTGTAAAATAATAGCCCTACTTCAATGACAAATAAACTGAATTTGAACTTTATCATAATGCCACTGTGTACTATAATGCCGATAATGTGTTAAGACTGAGATAATTTGCATCTTATTTACTTACGGCAAATTTTTCAACCATCAAATAACTCTTAACAGAGGGATAAAAATGGCGGTTTGACAGCTTTCGTATAGAAAATGTATGTCAAACTGTCATATTTATTCTTTGGATAAAAGTTATCTGATTTTTAAAAAATCAGCCCTTACATGCATAATACGTTTAACGAATTTAGATAAAATTTTATCTTGGGACAATTACTATTTACGCGGGCGAAGCCGCGGACAGAAGCTTGTAGACCGTTTATCATTAACAAAACCAATTAAAAACCGTTATTTTTTATATTAGCTGACCCCGTGAACTTCGTAAGATTTTGTAAAAACCTAATTTAAAAGAGTGCCGTGGAGTTTCTTGCTCGTTCTTCTCCATAGAGGCCTACCTCCGTTTTGGAACGAGCAACTAGCTTCATCTTTCGGACTAACTGACTGACTCCTTGACAATTCAAAAGTGCCTGTAAACGGTCTAATTGAAATAAATGTTTTGACTTTGACTTGACGTACAGCCATATATATATTTTTTTCTTTCATAAGAACCTTGTCCATACAATAACAAACACAACAAAAAAGAATTAGTAAAATTGGTGCAACCGTTCACGCATGATGACTTGACCAAAGGAAATAGGGATTCATCCATACTAATATTATAAAATGCAAAAGTGTGTCTGTCTGTTACCTCTTCACGCTTAAACCGCTGAACCGATTTAGGTGTAATTTTGTATAGAGATAGTTTAAGACCTGGGACATAGAATAGTTTTTATCCCAGAAATCACCCCCTTTTTTTTTGTTTTGAGGTATTAAAAATCATCAAATGACTCCTTCCGCCCTGGGCGGGGCGGAAGAGACTGTCAGACTTTTACTGACTAAAAAACCACCCTGTTCCTTCTGTTGCCCTTTACGTTCCGGGGCCACGGTATCCTGTTAAGACGTCCCGCAACCCCGGGGAAATCACCCCCTAAGGCGGTGAAAAGGGGGGTGGAAGTTTGTATGCAAGTACGATATAAACAAGTTCCACGCGGACGTAGTCTCGGGCAAAAGCTCGTTTTTATATATAGATAGATAAGTTTTTTCTAAATAGACTATAGGAACTAAGTAAAATCTAGACAAGGCAAGGCTATCAGAGAAAATCCTCCAAATATCCATACGATTAACCTTCGATTTAGCGGGCAACACGACGTGCAAGTCTAGTATGCAAAATAATAAAAATATCAGTACGAATAAATAAATAAATTATCATTAATTTGCGTGGATAATTATTAATAATAGAGTTTATTCAAATGGTTAACGTCGTTGTGTTTTGGCAACTTTACCTTGTGCTTACAGAAGTTACACGTGTTAGATACAGGGTGTTGTTTTATGTAACTATTTTTTTTTTTCTTTGACGGGCCTGTTGGTCTAGTGGTTAGCGGCCCTGACTGCTAAGCCAGAGGTCGTGGGTTCGATTCCCACCCAGGACAAACTTTGTGTGATGAGCATGATTGTTAGTTCTGTGTCTGGGTGTGATTTATCTATAATATGTATGTATTTATAAATTATATAAGTATGTATATCAGTTGTCTGGTTACCATAACACAAGCTCTGCTTAGCTTGGGATCAGATAGCCGTGTGTGAGTTGTCCCAAGATATTTAAATATTTCAATTATTTTTAGGTGGTAAAAACTCGTGTTTATTTCCTGATGTGATTTGAGTTTTCTTGTTTTTTTTTAAACCATGTAATTTTAAATACAATTAAATAAATGTTTTTTTTTTTTAGGTGGTAAAAATCATCAAATGACTCCTTTCGCCCTGGGTGGGGCAGAAGGGACTGTCAGACTTTAACTGACTAAAAAACCACCCTGTTCCTTCTGTTGCCCTTTACGTTCCGGGGCCACGGTATCCTGTTAAGACGTCCCGCAACCACGGTTATTATACCTCGATTTTTATATCAGTGATGTGATTTTTCTAATTCCCATATGTACTTAGATTATCTTGGACATCACTGACATCGATGAAGGAAAATAGTGCGAGGAAACCTGGACTAATACAAAATGATAATTAATGTTATTCCCAATCCGCTTTGAGTAGGCATGGTGTTTGCCCTGCAGTGGGATAATATTAGGTATAAATTACTATTATTTTATTTATTTATTTTACATACATACAAATTATATTTCTTTTAAATTATTAACAAAAAATTTTTTTTTACAAATACACTAAGTATTAATAATATATACATTACTTAAATTCACACGAGAAAACATCACGCCTACAATCCCCGAAGGGTTAGGCAGAGGCGTACCCATTAGTACACCCACATTTGACCAGTTATGTTTAAGTCCCATCTAATAGGGGGCGAGCCTATTGCCATCAACCGGGCACAAATCCAGACTCCTAGGTTGCTACTGAGAAATTCCTGATGGAAAAACCTAATAACACTGTCCGACCTGGGTATTAAACCCAAGATCTCATGCTCAACAGTAGCGCTTTGCGACCACCAAACTAACGACAGTCACCTCCCCCCCCCTTTTATAGTGGGGAAATCCTCACGGACTATCCCCCGTTTGGGGAAGACGGGGAGTTACGTCGGACTCTGGTTAAAACCACCACGGTGTTCCTCGACAGACCTTTGGGTGGGAGTAAGGGTCGCTTGTGCATCCTACCTTGCTCCAACCAAGGACTAAGGCCTCTGCCTGATCAATAAACATTTATTATCATTGCCGTTATAAAAAATGATATATGAGTCAATGTTTTTAGTGTATTTTCAATGCTAAGTTATTTATGAACCGATTTTAATGTTATTTGATGAAGATTTGGTTTTAACTTGACACAGATTAGGTACTATAGGTACAGTCAACCAAACAGATATACAGCGTCGTCAGATATAGTTGAAGTTTGTTTAGAAATTGATGGATGTTTTCGAATGTAACAAACAGTTACTTAATTAAGTTTAAATCGAAGAAATCCATCGTTCCTAAGAAATCTTTAACTATATCCGACGCGCGACGTTTCGAGCTGTAGTGGCGCAAATTACAGGTCAGGACACTAAAAATTGTTTTTTCTATTATGTATCGCCCCCTATTTCATGGGACTAAAAACATAACTGGCGAAATGTGGGTGTACTAATGGGTACACCTCTGCCTAACCATTCGGGGAATACAGGCGTGATGTTATGTTTCTATTATGTATTTAGTTTATATTTATATTGTATAGACATTACTGACATCATTCCGTGCCTCGGAAAGCACGTTAAGCTGTTGGTCTTGGCTGTCATACGTGGATCTTTGACAGTCGTTACGAGTCGTCAGAAGCTTGAAAGTCTGACAACCTGTGTACCTGGGGGTATCGTATTACCCAGTTACTGGGTTGTGGAGGTCAGATAGGCAGTCGCTCCATGTAAAATAGTGGTATTCAGCTGTATCCGGTTAGACTGGAAGCCGACCCCAACATAGTTGGGAAAAGGCTAGGCAGATGATGATGATTTTATAGGTATTATTTGTATATTATTGTGTATTGTGCGTCACTTTCACGTGAATAAAAGATGTTTGGATGTTTGTTACTCAATTCAAAAGGAATGTTTATTCACGTATAGTTAGTATCTACAGTGCACCCGGGCGAATCCGGGGCGGGTTGCTAATTTTTTTGTTTTGTTTTATTTCATCGTATTAGAAAGTTTTTTTTAAGATTTTGACATTGATTACTTTCTTTAGGAAAGGAAATGCAAATGTTTCCTTAAATAATCGAGAACATGAACTAATGGATTCAACGACCGGCTATAAATGCAAGTCGTGATGGCCCATTGGTTAAGGCGCCCGCCTTTCATGCATGAGGTTGCGGTTTCAAATGCGGGCAAGTACCAATTTAACTTTTTTAATTCATATGTACTTTCTAAAGTTTATCTTGGACATCACTGGCATCGGTGAAAGAAAACATCGTGAGGAAACCTGGACTTACTGTTCCACTCAAACCATGTCAGAGGCCCTTGAGGCGGTTTAGAAACTCTGACACTAGGGTGTGTGGGGTCCGAAGACCTTACTGCCCACACGATAAAGAAGAAGAAAAAATGCAATAAACTGCCTCGTTGGTCTAGTGGTCGCAAAGAGCAACTGTCAAGCATGAGGTCTTGGGTTCAATTCCCAGGTCGGGCAGTGTTATTGGGTTTTTCCATCAGGAATTTTTCAGTAGCAGCTTCGGAGTCTGGATTTGTGCCCGGTCGATGGCAATAGGCTCGCCCCCTATTACATGGGACTTAAACATAACTAGTGAAATGTGGTTGTACTAATGGGTACACCTCTGCCTAACCCTTCGGGGATTACAGGCGTGATGTTATGTGTTATTTCAACTGTATTGTTTTCTTGAAAATGAGCTGTAGACAGTATGCTTCATACTCCTCAGTATATTCAGAAAGGGTGTAGGTTCAGAAATGAATTGCCAAAATTATTTAAAACTAGCCTACTCCCGCGACTACGTCCGCGTGAATGCCGTTTGAAGTGTTCGTAGGTACTGTGTTAATACATAATCACTTATACACACAGATGTAGCCGATGTAGGTACGGCCTGTACCGCGTGTTCACAGCAATACAAACCGTAGCATGCTACTGCACTTATGACCGCTTACTGTACCTCTTCAGGAAGCCAGGCGTGAAGGACATCACAGTTCATCGACAGAACGTGAACCTGTGACCTCTATATTAGCAGTCATCTCTTAACTGTGCGGCTATTGCGTCCAAGTGATTCTTAATTGACTACCAATCGTGAGTGTCTGACACTAAGTGGTACCAATGGATTGTTGATCACTGAGCGTCGGGTACTGAGTTTAGATTCCCAGCTGAGGCAGTATTATTGAGTTTTTTTTAGAAAATAGCCACGTTGGTCTAGTAATCGCGAAGCGCGACTGCTGAGCATGAGGTCTTGGGTTCGATTCCCAGGTCGGGCCTTGTTATTGGGTTTTTCCATCACGAATTTCTCAGTAGCAGCCTCGGAGTCTGGATTTGTGCCCGGTTGATGGCAATAGGCTCGCCCCCCGAACCGCCCGAATCGTATTCCCCGAAGGGTTAGGCAGAGGTGTACCCATTAGCACACTCACATTTCGCAAGTTATGTCTAAGTCTCATGTAATAGGGGGCGAGCCTATTGCCATCAACCGGGCACAAATCCAGACTCCGAGGCTGCTACTCAGAAATTCCTGATGTAAAAAACCCAATAACACTTTGCCCGACCTGGGAATCGAACCCAAGACAGCTCAGCAGTCACGCTTTGAAAACAGACAAACGAGGCAGCCTAAAGCTAGATTTAACTTTTTAAATGATTTGAGTCAAACCAGAACCCACGCTTGGCGGAATGCGTGCAATAAAGGATGCTACTAAATAACAATTTCATTGTTGAAGTACTTTAAGTCAAGCTACTTATTAGGTAGTCAGATTCCAGTCTTTTTAACATTGAGTTACGGCTCATTTTCAAAGAAACTAACTAACCACAAGCCTGTATATTAGTGCCCTTATCCTACCTATTAAATACTTTTTCAAGAAGCGCCTTATCTATCTTACTTACATTATAAGGCTGAAGAGATTGTTTTTTCGTTTGAATCTCAGAAACTGCTAGTCCCGATTTCAAAAATCATTATATACACTAATATTATAAAGAGGAAAAATTTGTATCTTGTTTGTTTGTAAAACTACAGGACCGATTTTAAAAATTCTTTCACCATTAGAAAGCTTTATTATCTGCGAGTAACATAGGCTATATTTTATTTTATTTTTGCGCGGACGAAGTCGCGGGCAAAAGCTAGTGTGTTATAAAACCGTTAATTGTGAAAGATTATAGGCTATATAACATCACACTACGGCTTACGGGAGCGGAGCAGTCAGCAAAAACGTAACTTAACGCCGATAAGATGCCTTTTTCTGAGAAAATAATGAATTTTTCTTTCTCCTGGGTCCCGGGTATTGATGGCCCAGAGGTAAAAGTGCCCGCCTCTTATGCACGAAGCTGTGCTTCATATTATGTGCGGTGATGGGCTAGTTCTTTTTTACAAGTTTTTATTTTCACCTATCCCGGTGTCTGTGGCTAATCTAATCTTACAATTGAAATTGGAGGAAACATCCCCCGAATCCTCCGATTGAGCTGAAATTTTGTGTAAATGTGTAATTTGCATGACTTTGCAATATAATGATGTCACAGAGCTGATCTGATGATGGTGCCGAAAAAGCCGTAGGAACTTAATCAAATCTTACAAATTGAATATGACCCCTTTCCGAAGTTCGTTTGAGTTGGAATTTTTTGGAATTTTTTAGGCAGTATACGAGGCAATCTTCTCGTCTGTATAATTATGTAAATAAAGAAATACGGATATACTCGCTAAAACTACGAGACTAAAAAAGTTGTGACGGAATGGCTTAAAGCTAAAACCTATGACGAAATTGAGTCCTTAGTTGCTTCGAATCAATAGCCATTTTAGTAACCACTAAAAATCACACACAATATGGTGGATGGGTTGTGTGGTGGTACACAACCCATACACCATATTACCACACACATACAATCATTCTCACTCACCTGACACAAGTGCACCGTTATCACACCCTCTCTGGTTTCTTTTTATGTTATTAATTTTTATTTTATGCAAATTTTACCCTTATTAATTATTAGTTATTTTACTCCGCTCTTCGACATTCGACAATAACTAAAATATGCGATGATATATTTTAGTTATTGTCAAAGTCGAAGAGCGGAGTCTCCTAACACAAGCAACTCTTTGCTTAAAAGGGGATCTCCTCTGATTTTTTTATTACTGTAATATGTTTAATCAATATGAAAACTTTTTTTTTTTAAGTAGATATCTACTTAAAAAATATGGGCATGGTGGCATATGGCATATGGTGGGCATATGCCCATTGCATGAAAATCTCTACATAGTATAAAACTAAGTAGCTTCCCATCATCTTGTTTAGATCTTTTAAACTACGCAACGGATTATAAAGCGGTTTTGAACAATAGATACAGTAATTCAAGAGGGAAGTTTATTTATCTATATTGTACCCGCGCGAAGTCAGGGCTGGTCGCTAGTGCAATATAAAGGTGCTTCCTCACCGGGAGCATTCACGTGTATTGTAACATTATAGATTCAACTTTGAGCATTACATTACAATAATATCTCCCTGACTAACGAGCATTTGCGTGTAATGTAACATATAGATTCGACTTTGAGCATTACATTGGAAGTGGAGCGCATTGATGTTACAAGTTGTATCAAGATATTACACATTGTATCATTACAAGGTGCGCATTGTACTGCTCGGTTCTCCTCCTTCACTGATGTAATGCTCAAATCTGTAACGTTACATTACACGCGAATGCTCCCGGTGAGATAAATATATACTTCTTAGATAGATCTTATTTCCAATGTCTAGCATAGATATGGACTATGACAGGTTGAGTTAATTGATAGTTCGTATCAATTGCCTAACAAGTCGTAATTTCATTGATGTCGAATCGTAATTGACGTCATATCGAAACTGATTGTACTTTGTTTTCATGATAAAATATGAGTATTTTAATTGAATACATTCAATTGATTATTCGTACGATTAGAGTTTAATATTTTTCTAGTTAGTTCGACAATTCGACTTTCATCTGCCTAGCCTTTTCCTAACTATGTTGGGGTCGGCTTACAGTCTAACCGGATGCAGCTGAATACCAGTGTTTTGTACGGAGCGACTGCCTATCTGACTTCCACAACCCAGTAACTGGGTAGTACGATACCCCTTGATAAGACTGACTTTAAATAAAAACAGGCCAAGTGCGAGTCGGATTCGTACACGAAGGGTTCCGTACCACCATAAAATATACACCATATTTAAAAATATAAAAATATTTTAAATTAGTTTTTTTACGTTAACTTAGAAATTTGATTTTTTCACCGCTCCAAGTGACTCTAGAATGGAGTAAGTATATGTTTAATGGTTTTAATTTTAACTCGATACCTCGAGGTGTTTTCGAGATAAAGGGACCTGACAGACTGAAAGACGGAAAGACAACAAAGTAATCCTATAAGGGTTCCGTTTTTTCCCTCGGAACCCTAAAAAACTGAACAGAATAAAACAAAGTAGTCTAGAATTCTGGCAACAGTCGGGACACAATTGAGAAAATTAGACTCGGCCAATATTTCATAGGTAACATAACATAACATCACGCCTGTAATCTCCGAAGGGTCAGGCAGAGGTGTACCCATTAGTACACCCACATTTCGCCAGTTATGTTTTAAGCCCCATGTAATAGGGGGCGAGCCTATTGCCATCAACCGTGCACAAATCCAGACTCCGAGGCTGCTATTGAAAAATTCCTGATGGAAAACTCAATAACACTTTGTCCGACCTGGGAATCGAACCCAAGGCCTCCTGCACAGCAGTCGCGCTTTGCGACCACTAGACCAACGAGGCAGGCTTTCATAGGTCAAAAAAAATACATAATTTTTTACACAGTCGGGTTTTTTTTGATATTTTCGTCCGTTATAATGACGATAATACTGCTATTATACCTAATACTTCTTTTTTGCTAAAAAAACTTGAAAGTTTTTATTTGCATTTTTTACGTGCTAAGAGGCGGAGCTTGCGACAGACGAGGCGGGTCTAGTTATTGACATTTTATTTGAAACATACCTGTTTTTATATTAGAAAGGAAAAATCTACAGGTTGACTTTTAAATTCATGGGCAATCGTTGAGGGGGTGAGAGTAGACTAATTTATACTCGTAATAAATAATATTTAGATACGATATCCGAATGAGGTTATACGAGACGGTTGCGGATTAAAAGTGGATGTAGTGACAAAGATAGAAAAGGGTATGCTTAAATGGTTCGGTCATGTTGAGAGGATGAGTGAAAGACGACTGACAAAAGGTATTTATATGGCAGAGGTGAGTGGCAACGTCGGGAGGGGTCGCCCTAGGAAGACCTACACTGACCTTATTGGTGAGGTCCTTCAGAAAGGTCAGGTGCGGAGTACTCGTAAGCGGCGCGCTTGTATGACGAGATGTATGAACGTAGATGAGGCGAAAAGAGTATGTAGGGATCGTAGCAGGTGTCGTTCTGTAGTTTCTGCCTACCCCCATGTGAAAAAGGCGTGAGTTTATGTATCACTGACATCGTTCCGTGCCTCGGAAAGCACGTTAACCTGTTGGTCCCGGCTGTCATACGTGGATCTTTGACAGCCGTTACGGGTCGTCAGAAAGCCCGAAAGTCTGACAACCAGTCTTACCTAGAGGTATCATATTACCCAGTTACTGGGTTGTGGAGGTCAGATAGGCAGTCCCTCCATGTAAAATACTGGTATTCAGCTGCCTTCGGTTAGACTGGAAGCCGACCCAACATAGTTGGGAAAAGGCTAGGCAGATGATGATGATGTATGGAGTTTCTTGCCCATTCTTCTCCATAAAAAACTACCTTTTGGAAGGGGCAACTAGATTTAAACCTTTTTCTTTGTATATGACGTTTAAAAGTGCCTTATATTGGTCTAATTGAAATAAATGAATTGACTTTGATTTCTCAAAATTAAACAACCTGTATTTAAAACGTGCAAGTTTAAAATGTTAATTTATTTTTGTAATGCTCATTTATAATCAGAGATAGGAAGTATTATTTATGTAATTATGTGAATTATTATTTGTTCTAGACCATACCTGGGAACGTTCTGGTTACAAAGATACCTATTGATGGTCAAACAACGTCAAAGTTCCAACTTTTAAGCATACACGGTTACTTCTAGGTCGTCCTGGAACCGAAAGCCATAAACTAGATCATCAAACTCGAAACGATTGGGACCACTTTTTTATTTAAAAACTAACAATAAAAAAAAAACTGCTGTTCAGTACATTTATGTTCGTCTAACTCGTCAAAGTGTACTGAACAGCGGTTTTATTAATTGGTTTTTTTGAAAAAAAATGGTCCCAATCGTTTCGAGTTCGATGATCGAGTTTATGGCTTCAGTTCCAGGACGACCTAAAAGTAACCGTGTATAGTTCGGTTTTTTTCCGAAAACTTTCAAGTACCTAGTTTATATGTTCTAACTAGTGCATACATACATAAACTCACGCCTTTTTCCCATGGGGGTAGGCAGAAACTACAGAATGCCACCTGCTACGATCCTTACATATTCCTTTCGCCTCATCTACGTTCATACATCTCGTCATACAAACACGCCGGTTACGAGTACTCCGCACCTGACCTTTGAAGGACAGAAAGGTCAGGTGGTCACCAATAAGGTCAGTGTAGGCCTTCCTAGGGCGACCCCTCCCGGCGTTGCCAGCCATCGCGCGTTGCGTTCTAACTAGTGGTAGTGTTTTAAAGGTAGAAAAGCGTGACTGCTTACCCTGAGGTCTTAGGTTTCGATTCCCAGGTCGGGCAAACTGTTATTAAATTTTTCATCAAGAATTTGTCAGTAGCAACCTCAGTCTGGACTTGTGAACGGTTGGTGGCTATAGGCTCGCCCCCTATTACATGGGACTTAAACTGGCGAGATGTGGGTGTAGGTACTAGTGATCAGTACACCCCTGCCTAACCCTTCGGGGATTACAGGCGTGATGTTATGTTACAACTAAACTTGTCATATGCTTACGACACCTGTACTATTGTAATGCACCCATAAGCAGAACCCAATTTGAGTGTCTTACAAAAGTCAAAACATTTATTTCAATTAGACCATTTACAGGCACTTTTGAATTGTCAACGAGTCGGTCAGTTAGTCAGAAAGTTGAAGCTAGTTGCTCGTTCCAAAACGGAGGTAGGCCTCTATGGAGAAGAACGAGCAAGAAACTCCACGGCACTCTTTTAAATTAGGTTTTTACAAAATCCTGGTTACATTATTCCTGTTGATTCTACATGTGATCACAATGAAGGTGAATATAAAACAGAAGGTAAATGTAAAAAAAAATTAAAGATGTAAGCCATAGCAGTTAAGAGATGACCAATCCCGACTGACAGCACCCGTTCACGAGCATGACGCATGGATCAGCACCACCTAGCTCAACCATCATGGAAGGAGCCAAATGATCCATCACACGCGCCACCATCAGCGAGACATTTGTGTGAGCATGACAACATTGCAACAGGGATTTTTAGAGGCCATTTTGAAAAACAACCGGAGTGTTATGAATGTGGATGGATGGATAGCAAGAGGAAGGCCAAAGAAAAGATGGATGGATTGTGTGAAGAATGATATGAAAGAGAAGGGAGTCAGTTATAGCATGACGGCTGACAGGACGGAGTGGAAGAAGAAAACGTGTTGCACCGACCACAAGTAACATGGGACAAGGGCAGGAAGATGATGATTTCGAAAATGAACCATATGCCATTACATTTGAACCGAAACTCGGCCGTTCCCACATTACTAGAACAAACAGTTGAGAGATGACATAATCATCACACATAGTTAATTGGTGATCGCGGTATGATTTTATTAATTATTTACTACTAACGTTATACAGCTAACGTTCGTCTGCGTATTTTTTTTCGGATACTTAATTTTTTTGATCGTAAAATATAGCTTGTAGGATTCAGGGATAACGTAGTTTCAGTAGTTTCGGAGATTAGCGAGTTTAAACAAACAAACTCTTCTGCTTCATAATGTTACTAGAATTCAGTTAAATTACGTTTTTGGTTACTGCTCCGCTCTCGTAAGTCGTAGCGTAATGTTATCTAAATATGTATGTAAAAACGAAGGTCAGTCAGTCACTCACTTTTCACGAAATAACGAAAACCGCTAAACGTATAAAGATGAAATTTGCCAGGAACGCAGTTTATAGTCAGTATACGTTTGCTAAGAAAGGATTTTTCGAAATTCGCCCCCTAATCAAAAGGGGGTCCATAGTTAGTAAATGGAGAAATCGACTATGACGCGGACAGAAGCTAGTACAAAATGCTAAAGTTTGGATGTTTAGATAAATAATAAATAAATAAATATCTTGGGACAACTCACACACGGCTATCTGATCCCAAGCTAAGCAGAGCTTGTGTTATGGTAACCAGACAACTGATATACATACTTATATAATTTATAAATACATACATATTATAGATAAATCACACCCAGACACAGAACTAACAATCATGCTCATCACACAAAGTTTGTCCTGGGTGGTGGAGATGTTTGTTACTCAATCACGCCAGAACAGCTGAACGGATCTAGTTGCAATTTATTACATAGATAGATCTGGAATAGCACATGGCTATTTTTTATCTTAGAAAGATGTACGGGTCCCAATTTTTTTTTTTTTTTTGAGTTGGTAAGAATCATCAACTGACTCCTTCCGCCCTGGATAGGGCGGAAGGGACTGTCAGACTTTTACTGACTAAAAAACCACCCTGTTCCTTCTGTTGCTCTTTGCGTTCCGGGGCCACGGTATCCTGTTAAGACATCCCGCAACCTCGGCAGGCGTTGGCCCCGTTGGGGGCCCCGTCCCTGTGCTGACAGCTCTTTGAGGCGCGCGCGAACAGAACGCGCCGTCGACCCAGGCTTGGTCCGGCGAGCTACCCATTACTCGCCGTCCGCAAGCCCGCGCCTACGGTGGCCGGATGTCGCCTCGCGACGTCGATGTACGGTCCCTTGGGATAATAAATATTAATGTTGACGCGGAAAAAGACGCTCTAAGTTGGTATTAGAATAAACTCAAAAGGTCACTCACTGACTAAACACGAAATCTCGAAAACTACTTGACCTATAAAGCTAAAATTTGGCAGGTAGGATAGTTTATAGGTACGACACGTCAGCAACGAATTTGACTTTGTGATTTCGATGTGTCGCATTTTTAAGTTTGAAAAAGCAAATCCGCCTTGAGCAAGCGTAAAGAAGAAAGAACGAAAGAAAGAAAAACTGTTTATTCTCGTGAAAATGACGCACATAACATAAAAAGAGAAAATAAATATTGTACATACTCAGGAGTAAAGTAGAAACAAGTTTGTAGTACGTGGTGATCAATGCTCGTGCCTTCTCTGTATGAGAAGAGATCTTGCCCTGCAGAGGGACAGTAACAGGCTGGCATTTTACTTTTGATCGCGACTTCATCTGCGTTTATTCTCGGTAATTTTCTGTATCTGTGCACCTACTATGTTTTGTCTCTGTATCACCATTTTTTTTAACATAACATAACATCACGCCTGTAATCCCCGAAGGGTTAGGCAGAGGTGTACCCATTAGCACACCCACATATCGCCAGTTATGTTTTTAGTCCCATGTAATAGGGGGCGAGCCTATTGCCATCAACCGGGTACAAATCCAGACTCCGAGGCTGCTACTAAGAAATTCCTGATGGAAAACCCAATAACACATTGCCCGACCTGGGACTCGAACCCAAGACCTCATGCACAGCAGTCGCGCTTGCGACCACTAGACCAAGGAGGCAGTCTTTTTTGGGATTTTTTTTTAGGTGGTAAAAATCATCAAATGTCTCCTTGACTCCTTCCGCCCTGGGTGGGGCAGAAGTGACTGCCAGACTTTTACTGACTAAAAAACCACCCTGTTCCTTCTGTAGCCATTTGCGTTCCGGGGCCGCGGTATCCTGTTAAGACGTCCCGCAACCCCGGTAGGCGTTTGGCCCTGCTGGGGCCCTGTCCCTGTCCTGACAGCTCTTTGAGTCGCGCGCGAACAGAACGCGCCGTCGACCCTCAGTATCACCCTAAGGTAGACTGGTAAAAAATGTCAAAGGCATTAAGTCCGCCTTTGTACAGTGTATTTTTTTACATGGGCTTAAAGATTTAAATAAATAAATAAATGACGGTAATCGCGGACGCAGACGAAGTCGCTGACTAAAAAGTTACCTAATCCTTTCTTGGCGTTCAAACTTACCCCGTACTGAATTTCATCAAAATTGCTTCAGTGGTTTAGTCGTAAAAGCGTAAAAGACAGACCGTGTTACTTTCGTATTTATAATATTAGCAAGGATTGTTAGGAGAACTCTTTTAATAATCTAAATTAGTTTGCAATTTGCGATTATTGCTATTTAATAGGTAATGAAAGAGACGCATAGATACTGAGATTGTCTACATTAGAAAGAGATACATACATCAATTTATGATCGGTTAAATTCATCACCTACATTGTTTTGTACGTTTAACAAGAATAATGTAACCAGGATTTTGTAAAAACTTAATTGAAAAGAGTGCCGTGTAGTTTCTTGCTCGTTCTTCTCCATAGAGGCCTACCTACGTTTTGGAACGAGCAACTAGCTTCAACTTTCTGACTAACAATTAAAAAGTGTCTGTAATTGAAAGAAATGCTTTGAATTTGATGATAAATAAGGGTATTATCGGTAACGCGCTCCATACGAAAGTAATAACAAAAACCTATTATGAGAGAGAGACATTATAGTGCACGAGTGTAAGCGCAAACACAGGTGCACTCCCTCTTCCCTCACTCTCATAGTCCGATGGGACGGCAATCCGACATGACCGGGGAGAGATCAGGCGCAGGACCAACGGGGACACGTGCTTTTTGAGGCACGGGGGTGTCACACCACCAACTTCCAAACTCCGAGCTGTTACAGAGAAATTCACACATACATAAAGCCACGCTTTTTTCCCATGGGGGTAGACAGAAAACACAGAACCTGTAACGATCCTTATACTCCTTTCGCCTCATCCACGTTCATACATCTCGTCAAACAAGCACGCTGATAAAATCGTAATGTTAAAACCTATAACGCTTTTACCCGACCAAGGAATCAAATTCAGGACCCCGCGCTCAGACTAACGGGGCAGTTAGGATTGGATTCTTTATCCTCTACTACCTAAGTCACTAAGAGAATCCGCGAGGATTTATAAGTGTTCATAAAGCACATACAAACATGAAAGAAAGAAAGAAAAATTGTATATTCACGCGAAAATGACGCACATAATAAGGATAAGAAAAATCGTTTAAGATAGAAAAATAAAAACAAGTAAGTAGGTGTTAAGTATTAAAAACTATAACATACATACATAAACTCACGCCTTTTTCCCATAGGGGTAGGCAGAAACTACAGAACGCCACCTGCTACGATCCTTACATACTCCTTTCGCCTCATCTACGTTCATACATCTCGTCATATAAGCACGCCGGTTACGAGTAATGCGCACCTGACCTTTCTGAAGAACCTCACCAAAGATGGTTCGGTCATGTTGAGAGGATGAGTGAAAGACGATTGACAAAAGGTATTTATATGGCAGAGGTGAGTGGCAACGCCGGGAGCGGTCGCCCTAGGAAGACCTACACTGACCTTATTGGTTAAAAACTATAAAAAAAAATACAAATAAGAAATATGCGCCACTACCGCGCGAAACGGCTGACTCTCAGCGTAATGCCGTGGTCCGTGCACGAAGGCATATGAAGAATAATGGAAGGAATATGAACCGTAACCCACAGGAATAAGACTCAATTCCATTTACTGACTAACGTACTACAGTTCGCGCCGATTTACCCCGATTGGCGCAGGCTGAATTATTGGTTTCGTGCGTTAAAACGTAGCGCGTTCGACACCCGCGTGTTTCTTTGTAACGAAGATTTTTATCGCGTCTTGCGGTAAGAGTCGGTAGAAATCGTCACGTAAGGAAAAAGCGTTATGCCTCTCCAGGCGACCTTCCCTTTCTTTCTATTAAGATGGCGTCCTACATCAGCACAATTTTTTATTTTAATTGTATGTGTAAAGAAATTTCTAGTGCAAAAAAAAATGGATGTGTCATAAAGTCGTACGTGCGAAGTTGCAGTAGCCGTTATAACGACAGATTAAATATTACATAAAAAAAATATGTTTAATCAGAGATAATTACATTCAAAAACAGTTTAACACCTAGATAAAATAACTGATAGTTATCACCAAGATAAATGTTACATTTAAAATATTTTCCTATCATTGACAGTACATGGTTAGATTGTGAATTAACTGTTTTTATAGATTAGAATTGGTTATCAATGATAGATTGAGGAATCAATGGTCCGTACCTAAAGTTTTGTAGTTAAAAAAAAACTTTATAAAACACTATGGTCAAATGTAAAACCTACATGCTACCACCTACATGCTGTCACTTTATAATCATAAACAATAACCAATTCATTAAAAAAAAACATGGCTTTGAATGATTTTATATCTGTAAGAGGCTTATTCACAAATTAGTGCTTATCAAGAATGCAACAAATTGTCAATTTTTGCGATGTATGTTGAAATCAATAAAAAATTTGAATAGATAAGATTATTTGTGTTTATGATTGTTAAGTTTTAAAGAACAAGGGGCGTAGATTATTCTGCCTATTCTGTGGAGGATGTGATAAAATGCAGCCTTGGTTTTTTTTTTAAACATGGCGGTTGAAATCTCTACAAAAAAAAATATAAAGTAGAAAAAGCTTGATATCTTCGCTATTCATTGAACAGGAAAAGTTTATTTGACATCTCAATTCAAGATTAAAAAGAAAAACAAAAAATATTGTACACCGTTAAAAGAAAAATAAAGTTAAAATTAGGTTGTTTACAAGAAAACTTGAGGTGTTTTCAAATTTATTCCAAGTTCATTGTTCCAGTTTTTTGTAGATAAATAAAGTCTATGATATAGGTACATAATCTTTTGGAAAATGTCTGGTAATTACGGCCATTCAAAAAAAAATATATTCAAAATATTTTTTTTTTAATTATAATTAAATAAAAAAATAAAATAACACTAAAACTCACCTGTTAAAAGCCTCGCATATTTTTTTTCCACACAATAATGCGTAAACAATTTCGCGTACGGCTAGCACTTAATATTTTTTTACACAATTAAAAAACCACAATCACTGATTCCTATTATAATGATAATAAACTTTGCATACAGTTAATGTGTATTATCAAGCAGTTTATACCCAATCAAGGGTTTAAATATGAAATTTGTACTAATATAGATAAAGAAACAATTATAGTTGATAAGTAATGATTACAGTAAAGTTAGGCATTTTGCTAAAGACCGAAATCGAGTGTGGGCGACGTCCTCACGCTAATGTATGCGCCGTCGAGCGAATAGTAATAAAATTATACACGGCATAGCGTCGAATTACGCGTCTCCCGCTTTTAGTTAAAAGGTTAACAACCAATTGACTACGGTTTTTTTTAATCAGTTAAAAATACAGGCACTAGTATTATACTAAGTAGATCATGTCGTACTCACCGTCGCTAGCGGGTCGCATTCCACCTTTCCCGATGTGCGTGGGCTCTCATTTTCATCTTGTTCACGTAATACCACTTTACGAATATCTAATATTTTGGTATCAAAATGCAAGGAGGTATAAAAAAACTAGGATGACCACTGTTACATTACAACTGTCAAAACTGAACTTCACTCGGGTACTTGTGCCAAGTGCCATAGACAAGGTTATGCTTTATAAATAGAATTTAGTGTCGCTACTCGATAACAGATGGCGCTAGTAGGTGTATCTAAAGATGGAAATGAGCATTCATTTCAAATCTTTACGAATATTTTTTTTTATATAATTATTAATGCGGTATGAAATGATTTGACGAGTTATGGAGAATTAAAAATTATATATTAAATAATAACCAATAAACCGATATGTAAACATAGGCATAGATTTAAAAATAATAATAATGAGAATCTAAAAAAAGTGACTGTATTCATAATAAAATTATTGACTAGCTTTTCTCGAGATTTCGTCTGCGTATTTTATTTTACGGGTCTCTATTTCATTTAAAGCATGACTTAGGGTTAACGCAGCTCCCTATTATTGAGTCCGTAACGTACCGTTCGGGAGACAAAAAGCCTTATTAAAAAAAAAATGTCTTAAATATTAAATATATAGTCCTATAGTATAGAATATATAGTAAAACATTTATTTTGAAAGAGTAAGTAATACCTAAATATTATTAAGTGTGAAATCTCCAATCCGTCTTGAGCAAACACGGTGATCAATTGTTTTTTTTCACTTAAAAAAAACACTCACACAAAAAACTTTCCTAATCCTAATAGCACTAGTCGCGCAAAACGCCTGAAATTTTAATCTTCTAAACTAAAATGATTACAAAAAAAAACGAAAACTGTTTTTGTTTGTAATGGATACACTCAAAAACTACTAAACCGATTCTAAAAATTCTTTTACTTAAGGAAAGCTACATTATCAGCAAATAACACAGCCTATGTTTTAAGCTCAATAAATGAGTCATCCGTAAAGAAAATCGGAAAAATCGCGGAAAAGTTAGTACTTATATATACTTTCTATTAATTAAACCTCTTAATTGCTTCTCTACATACAGTTCATTCGCAGCCAACTCATAAAGGTCCAATAAAGCTTCTAATTGTCTTGTCGTAAATCTAAATGTCGAGCGAGCCAATACTGAGATCACCTTTTAATTAATCACCTTTCTAATTAAAGATTCGGATCACTGCAATACTGATCGGCATCTTGTTAGGACAGTAGATATGTTTCGTCTGTGGCTTTGCCTGGTTATTATAAACTGGACGCCATTATCTGGCCCGTTGGTTGGTTTCCCAGGTCGGACAGAAAGTATTATTTCAAAATCAAAGTTAAAGTAAAAACATTTATTTCAATTATTAGACCAATTACAGACACTTTAGACGAAATTCGGCACGGCACTTTTGACGTAGTGATTGAGCGACTGGCTGCTATGCTGTGTGTGTCAGGTTCTATTCGAGCACGGAATAAATATTTATATTGCCTTGGGGGAGTTGTTCTGGGTTTGTTTGTGTAGTTTTTAAGAAGAGAAGAAAGAAAGAAGAGAGAGAGAGTTTATTGACGCGAAAATGACGCACATAACTTAAAAGAGAAAATTAAAATTGTACACAAAAGCAAAGGAGAAACACGTTTGTTTAAATCTAAACGTCGGCTGTCAGTCTAACCAGATGCAGCTAAATACCAGTATATTTCAAGATAATGGGATTTCTGCCGATGATTCGAGATTTCGATGCACTGAGGTAGTGAACTGTCGCGTTCATAATTCTTCGATGTCATTTACTATAGAGTTAACGTTACGCAAGTGTTATTCGATCCCACGTCATTCGATTTCAAGTAGGGAACCCGGAGGCGGGAACTTCCTCCTTTTATTTGTGTACATTAAAATTACTTGGTCTGTGTTCCAGTCAAAGACCTAGACACAGCTAGACCGCTAGAATAAAATAAAATGATTACAAATAACGGAAGCAACACCATAACACTCCGGGCGCCATTTAAAAAAAAACAGTCGACCCCCAAAAATGGAATACAATTATTATTAATTGTTTAACAAAAAAGGCTCGCGGCTGTATGACTGATACCTTTGCCAAACTAAACGATGTAGTATGCTAAACGGCCATCGATACCATCGTTATTGTCTATGGCTGAGCGTTCCAATTTCAATATGGTGATCGATGTGCGTGATGTAGAGTCGAATACCTATTTTTTTAATTTATTTTATTTATTTTGTGATTTAAATCTTTATAAATAATAATCAAGCGTCACGATATTTGTGAAACTAAAATTTGTAAACTCCGGAACTATTTAAAAACAACGGGGCGATTCTGTTCTTTGAGAGAGGGGTATTCTGAGATTCTACTGTCAAACATAAACAACATGTACTTAAGTGTCGTTTTATTTTAATTATTTTAGTCTTTTATGACAACCTTCTGAAATTTGTCTAGAATCCAAATGCATGGGGTAGGCAGAAACCACAGAACGCCACCTGCTTCTATTCTCACATTCTCCTGTCACCTCGTCCACGTTCATACAACTCGCCATACAAGCACGCCGATTACGAGTACTGCGCACCTGACCTATCTGAAGAGCTCACCAATAACGCCAGTCAGTTTTAACAAAAATAATTTGAATAGGTCAGCTCCACAGCACCGCTGTGCCACAATCGATAAATGATGGCGGCGCAACAAATTGGTTGCATGACTCGGCGAAACACTAAATAATGTTATTTACATATTGTACTGTCACTTTCGTCTTCACTTTATTATTTAATCTGTGGTTTAGGAGATCCGTTGGTCTCTGTTCGTTATTTGAATTTGGAGACTTGGTTGGTAATTTACCAACCAAGTAGCCCAAGTAGTACCAACCAAGCTAGTATTATTTCAGGTACCAATGGTACCTGAAATAATACTAGCTTATTATTCCACTCAAACCATGTCAGAGGCCCTTGAGGCGGTTTAGAAACTCTGACACTAGGGTGTGTGGGGTCGTAAGACCTACTGCTGATAAGATAAAGAAGCTTGTTCCACGGCAGGGCAATGGCGTCTTCTCATACAGAGAAGGCACGAGCATTGATCACCACGCTATTCACTCGGCACTTACATCTCTACATAATATAAAACAGAGTTTCGCTTCACGCCGTCTGTACGCTTAGATCTTTTAAACTATGCAACGGATTTTAATGCGGTTTTCATCAAAAGATGGTAGAGTGAATCAAGAGAAAGTACGCATTTAATGTAGTTAGTATATGTTTACATTGCAAGCCAGGTCGGGTCGCTAGTAAAAAAAAGTAATTGAAAAAACCTTATCTTATTTAAGTATTTCGCCAGAAGTAAACGTTCACTGGTATACACTTTTGTTAAGGTAGGTTTCTCTTAAAAAACTTTAAAGGAAATCAGGTACATTTATCTACAATGCATCAAATTCTGTCGACAGAACCGTTTCAAAAAAGAACTTCTCGCGCTAACCCGATACCCTACACAGATAATAATCACGGCCAACCATAGAGCGTTTGTTTGGTAATTTTGGCGCGATTGTCTATGTTCTATTGTTTTCTTTTTTTACAAGTCATCGAGTTTCATTGACTTTTAGAAATTGATCTGTTCACACTTGCCACATCCGGTCAGATAAGGATTTATTATTTATATTATAATATTTATTACGTTTAGCATAGGTTAATAGGTTTTATAAAAAATGGAAAGTGGTACCCCCTCGTCTGTATATTGCCATTTGCCAGGCACCTATTAGCATGTCACTACCAGACCTACTAAGCTAGAAATTCCGACATGATTAGAATCTTTCATTTTTTTTAAGATTAATTTTTTCTACAATAATCAATAGGCAATAGGCTCGCCCCCTATTACATGGGACTTAAAACATAATTGGCAAAATGTGGGTGTACTAATGTTTTTTTTTTTTTCTTTCTCTACTAAGCGTTTGTCTTATCACGTTACTAAGCGCACACCTTACTTGGCGCAACCATTGAGCATTATCCATTACTTTTTGTGAACTTAGATGAAGTGACCTAGATAAGCTATTTATCTCTGTCATCAGTGTCTCACAGCTCACCTTAAGCTCAAGCGCCCCTACACTTAAATTCACAGAGGAAGATTTTTATACAATAGTTTGAAGTGGGACCAATTTCTAGACATTTCATATTATGACTGTTCAATCAATCAAACATTTATATTTGTAAAACATAGGTAACAAAAAAATACAGATGATATAGGTAGGTAAATACAGTGCTCTATGTTTTGTCTATGGTTAGACATACAAATAATGTGTAGTTTTAAAGTTAAACAGCCAAAAAAAGGTATTTAAAAAGCAAAGAATAAGTCAAAAAATTGGCACAGCAATTAAAAAGTGTTGAGGTTACCAAATTAATCGTTCAAGAACTACTCAACTGTGTAATAACATTTATCAATAAAATAAGTTGTCTCTTGTTATGGAATAAGTGGCTAAGTAGTAGCTGCCGCACGGGTCGAGCTTTCCCCTAGGCGGAGGCACGCCACGAAAATTTTTCATTAAAAAAAATGCATCCCACCTAGTATCCATTTCTTTCTCATTATTTTCTCATGCGATAAATCGATCCCTCGATCCGCGTAGTACAGTAGCTCATCCCTCCTCCAATGCTTTAACGACTAATGAATGAGAATCACCCAAAAACATCCATACATGTAGACTTTATCACCAAATCCAAGGAACTCAAGTATTACATCAGTTTCTATGAAGCGCACACAATAGAGCGTGTTCCAAGTAACCTATTGGTGAAACAATGGTTAGTAACATGACATTAATAAAGGTGGCTTATTAGGTACTCATCTACACGATGGAAGGGATATCGGAACGAAGATTTTGATCAAGGATTTAGTAGGTACATGATTCTAGAACTCACTAAAATATTTTTTTAAGCCTTTAAGATCTTTAATCTTTAAATAGGTACCTATATAAAAGCAATTATCCGTTTTCTATCTTAAATACTTAAATAAAAGAAAAAGGTCACCCACTCACTGAACACGAATTATCGAAAACCGCTTGACATATTATTATAAAGATGAAAGGCAGGGATGTAGTTTGTAGTTAGCAGACAAGCAAAGCTAAGAAAGGATTTTTCACCCTCTAAGCGTATGAAACGGGAGTCCAAAGTTTGTATGGTAAAACTTAGGAGAAACGTATGAGTAAACTAAGTACCTAACCCAAAAAAAAAACGTAAAAAAAACCTTTATTGTCAAATTATTAACACATTTTTCGAGGCTCGTTGAGTATTTCAACATGGGCCGTATTCAAACCACAGACAACCAACAGTCTAGCTTTTTAAAAACCACAGAAAACAGGAACCAGCTCGCCATATTAAATCGAATTCGCGCCAAATTCTTTAAAACCGACTTAAGGCTTCCATTGAACTGTTGCACCGAACTTTGTTGATTTATAGTCCCTTCATTAGAAACGAGGTGTCCTGCGCGCTTTGAATGTTAATTAACGACTAATGGTAGACACATACAAGTCGTTATTTTGTTAATAGATTTTGATTTTGTCTTTGACTTTAATGACAGCATCTTGACTGACACTTGACATATTCTTCAAACCATAGATATGTACCAAACGGAATAGCCTAGCCTAGCCTAGCATAATATTTTCCCAATCCGACTTACAGTTTTAGAGATTATTAGCACGTTTAAACAAACAAAAAAAAACTGTCCACCTTAATTATATTAAGCACTCGCTTTTGCCCGCGATTTCGTCCGTGCAAAAATATAATAAAATATAGCCTATGTTACTCGCAAATAATGAAGCTTTCTAAAGGTGAAAGATTTTTTTTAAATCGGTACAGTAGTTTTTTAGTTTATCCATTACAAACAAACAAAAATAGGTACAATTTTTTCCTCTCTATAATATTATATTAAGTTTAGATAGACTTTCTAAAATATTCAAAAAAAAAACCGACGAATTGAGAACTTTCGCCTTTTTTGAAGTCGGTTAAAAAGAGCTTGACGATGCATAGGTAGATAATACCTACTGTCTAGATAATGTACCTACTCTCTATCATTAGATTAACCCTTATCTGTAAAAATAAAAGATTCCGTCGAATTGAAAATCTCCTCCTTTTTTTAAGTCGATTAAAAAGATTAACAAGCCGGTTGAAAGCAATGGCCGGAGCAAACAGATCTGACACAGACCTACAAGCTTGCCGTTTCTTTAGGACTATAGGCTTGTTTCTTTGTTCGCTATGCTTTGCGTTGCGCAGCCGGCCTAACTGGCTTCAAGTATCATCTCTCGGTGTGAGCTGACCCTAAAGCGGTTAAGCGTGATGTCGTGATTTTGGTTCTGCACGCAAAACATCGAGTCTCTTGAAGTTGATTTGCTTTTTAAAAGCGTAAATTTTTTGAGAAGGTAAGTGTAGCATACGATCTTGGATTTTTTGATTTCCATAAGCGCGATTTTTTGTCACGATATAATATTTACATTTGGTAAATTGGCTTTAAAATTGCATAGGTTAGCATCTATCCTATGTGCTTACCCTGGGCAAATTATACCCACCAATTATTTATTTTTTATTTATTGTTAGTTCTGTGTCTGGGTGTGATTTATCTATAATATGTATGTATTTATAAATTATATAAGTATGTATATCAGTTGTCTGGTTACCATAACACAAGCTCTGCTTAGCTTGGGATCAGATAGCCGTGTGTGAGTTGTCCCAAGATATTTATTTTTTTATTTATTTTTTATACTTGTTATTTTGACAGCTCTTATTATATCTCTATCCCAGCTGGTATTGTCGCAGTTGTTCGCAGGCGCGACTGCTAAGCATGACGTCATGGGTTCAATTCCTAGGTTTGGATGTTGATGGTGTGACACTCCCGTGCTTCGGATAGGACGTAAAGCTGTTGGGTCCTGCGCCTGAACTCTCCCCAGCCGTCTCGTATTGCCGTCCCATCGGACTAAGAGAGTGAGGGAAGAGGGAGTGCACCTGTATTTCGTTTACACCTCCTCTCACCTCTTGAAATTCGGTCGTGTATGTTATTTTTTATATTTCTAAGAAAATCAAATATTAAACCATAACTAAGCTATTATCTATAACGACATTTACTTACACAGAAACGATAAAAGCATTACTATTCAATACGACATTTAATTCGGAAGCAATCATAGAGTTTATGACCACTAACAGCTACCATAGACACCTGGCTGAGTATTAATATCATTGTTTATGGTTGGCATAGTTTTATTGGTGGTTTTATGAGGTGGTGACTCATAGAGAGTGTGTTTTGTTTATGGCTGGAGAATGTCTTTTGTGGTTTGAGACTGTTATTCTCTAACATAACGCCTGCAATCCTTGAAGGGTTAGGCAGAAGTTTACCCATTAGTAAACCCACATTTCGCCAGTTTTAATGAAGTCCCATGTTATAGGGGGCGAGACTATTGCCATCAACCGGGCACAAATCCAGACTCCGAGGCTGCTACTAATAGAATTTCTTATTGGACAACCCAATAACACTTTTCCTACCTGGAAATCGCCAACACTTCATGTTCAGCAGTCTCGCTTTGCGATCACTAGACCAACGGGGCAGTCGCAGGCACAAAATAACAATAAATGGCAACGGAACAGAAATATAATTATTGTTATCTGTAAACCAAATAGCTTGATCGACCGCATTAGAAAACTATACTAGTTAATCTGGCATGTATAAAGTATTTTAATCACGCCGACAAAGTGGTAAAATAAAATCTTGTTGAGTAGTAGAATTAGACTTTTAATGTCAAAGCAATTTAACGATCAAGGAGCTCGTGGCTAAGTAATAACAGCCGCACGGGTCGATCCGTCAGGTTAAGCTACGCTTGCCGGGGTTGGTTCGTGGATGGGTGACCATCTTTACACACCGAGACTCCTCCGTGCCTCGGAAAGCAAAGCTTTAAGCCGTTGGTCCCGGCTGTCATACGTGGATCTTTGACAATCGTTACGGGTCGTCAGAAGCCTGAAAGTCTGACAAACCAGTCTTACCTAGGGGTATCATATTACCCAGTTACCTGGGTTGTGGAGGTCAGATAGGCAGTCGCTCCATGTAAAATACTGGTATTCAGCTGCATCCGATTAGACTGGAAGCCGACCTCAACGTTGTTGGGAAAAGGCTAGGCAGATGATGATGAGCAATTTAACGATCAAGATTTGCAATAATACTTGCGGATATTGCAAATCTATCTGCGCTAGACTACAAGGAAAATGGCGCTAAAATATAAAACAATGCAATGAAGCAGTCTGGTTTTAACAAACATCGACAGAATCTCAATGCCCCGACACAATAGGACGTTTAAAGACGCAATAAAAAATATCTAATAATTTAATTAAGTACCATTATAGAACCAATATCCTTATATCGTAAATTCGATTCTCGAAAATCGATTTCTAATCGGTAATCGGAATATTTGTATGCTGTCGATTTGTGGGATGCGGCTCTCAACATTTTTTGTCTTAGAATTACATTTTAATTATGAATTGAGTTGTTGACACCATTAACCAATAATTAAAATATAACTTCTTTAAAGAAACACTTTATTTTAACCCTGAAAACTCGATTAGTTTTCAATTTACTGTAAAATTAGATATTTTGTAGCTTTAAAATCAATAAATAGTTAGTCAATTGAGTTGCCAAATAAGTGACATCACAGTTCGATAATGTCATACAAAATCTATGGAAGAATCGCGTTTTGATAGGTCATAAGAGGTACGTCAATTGATTGGAAATTAATTAGAAAAGTACAACATAGGAGATGAAATCTATGCGAGAAAAAAAATCATAAAATTATCACTTCCCGCCTTGTTAAACCATAATAAATAAATCGATATTTTTTTTAATGCGGAGTAACCGTTTCTCACTTAAATACTTTTTATAATTTTGATTTTTTAATTGTGTTTGTCGAAAAATGAAAACAAAATGCTTTTTACAATTTGAAAATGCACTCGAATTGTAGTTACGGGTCGTCAGTCACTGGCATCATATAATTTTGATGAAATAAGTAAAAACTAAACGTTTCCTAACATGTGCTGCCGCCTGTGTGGAACTATCTTCATAAAGTTTATAGCAACTTACTATATCACGCTCGTGTTAAGCTTACAGAAATTCGTGTCGGTGGGTTTATTTATTTATATAGTAGATGGAGAACCAACAGGACCTAACCAACATAAAGCCAATTACAGGTTCACACAGGTAGAAATAGAATAATTAAATAGAGATCTTAAAGATCACTAGCAGTAAGCACGACAGTAACAAATCGCTTATTAAAATATAAAAATAGGTTATAAAATAAAGTCTTAACCTTATTATATTATCTGTGCTATAACATACAAAGTACAGTTTACCAGCTGTAACCCAGTTTTGCACTCAAAAAACTATAAATTAGGCGACTCACCATAACTTTGGCACACACAGTACTCAATCAATCAACCTCCAATGCACAAAAACTTTGCATACAATCGTTTGCCAACATATTCGGCGCGCAATTGTCTCATAATCGTCCGCCATTTTGGATTGATTCGCGCCAACGCTATTGTGACCAATTTGTAACAATGGCTGCAATTACTTTAATATTAATTAATTAATGACGACATTTAATTGTTTGACAATGATATTATGTTTTAATGTGTGTTGTGATAGTTTTATTGTATTTTACTAATGGTTTAGGCTTGAATTGTTGCCTAAATAGAGGCTGAATGGTTGACGTGTGCGAAAATGGAGGTCGTTGGGATATTTAATCTGTGGTGTGGAGAAAACCTCTTGCCTTTCATGCATGAGACTGTAGGTTCAATTCTGGGCTAGTGCCAAGTACCAATGTGTATTGTACAACTCATATTTTTAAATACATTTATAAAGGAAAAACAAAAAAAAAAAAGAAAATTTATTACGAAGTACAACTGTCATTTTTTAAGTTTATCATGAACATCACTGACTTCGGTAAAGGAAAACCTCGAGAGGAAACTTGAACTTATAATTAATATAATTTTGAAAACGCCAACCCGCCTTGAGCAAACGTGGTGAACAATGCTCGTACCTTCTCTGTATGAGAAGAGGCTATTGCCCTGCTGTAGGACATTAATAGGCTGGTGTTATTATAGAGAAAAATCAGGTGAACTGAATTCTTAAGAAAGGTATGCTCCTCCGTTCACATAGATGACAGTGCTAAGTGTGAGTTTTTTTCACTCACATTCGATTGTGAGCGCGTTAGTATTTTGTATGGGAAATAAGGTTTTTCTAACGCGTTCGCAATCGAACGTGAGTGAAAAACTCACACTTAGCACTCAGTTCAAAAATGGTACTTAGTACATAATAAATTTATTTGGTGACTTGGATCTGTTCTCGCTGTCTGCCAATAGCTTTAGAAGCTCTTTATTAAAATTAATTAATGACTCCTATAAGCAGAATAATAATATTTAGATTAGCTTTAGTTTAATTTAAACTCTTATATCTAATTATTTTTATTTTTTCTTCTTTCAAGATTCACTCGCATGCAAAAAAGTTTCTAAAAAATTGTATTATTTAAGATGTGGATAACGTTGTGAGCTACACATGTAAACATACTTTATAAGTTTTATTATACTTAATTAAGAAATGTGTGTAACTGTTGATTTTCCCAAAATAAATAAATAGTAAATTTTGTCTGAGATGGCCAAGATAACCCTGCACTGCTACATAACTTAAGTTATTCCGTCCCGTATGATTATGATAATCAGCGCAAATTGCGGACCGAATGTGAATGTCAATTGCTAATACCGTTTAATCATTGCTAACTATGATGTAAGATGGTGTGTTATGACGTCATCTAGCATGCGTGGTGGTTGTTGCACTCTGGTGGCCCCGTGGTCTATGGACCCACAATATGTGCTTGAATAATAATAATAAACCATTTATTGCAGGCGATACAGGCCCATAAACCTTAACCTAAACACAAATATTTTGCCCCGCGAAGTCTTAACAGGATACCGTGGCCCCGGAACGTAAAGGGCAACAGAAGGAACAGGGTGGTTTTTAGTCAGTAAAAGTCTGACAGTCCCTTCCGCCCCACCCAGGGCGGAAGGACTCATTTGATGATTTTTAAGACCTTAAAAAAAACATACATATTTTAAAAGTATGTACTTCATTTTGCACTAAATTGTCTTTGTGCTGTCCCGTGGCACTTGTCCGCGGAAGCGACAGAACACCACGTCCTGCTACCTAAAGTCTTCTTCCATGCAAGACGAGGAACAGAAAATAATTCGGTACTCGCACCACGAACGTTTTTTAAAGTTGACGTTGCGGCGCGACTCCAATAACCGCACCCTCGGCGTGTGCCTTGTCTTCTGGCGCACGTACTCTAGAATATATCCTCCGCTTTAGTGGTGTAGTGCAGGCGGGGAATAGCGGCACGCATACATTGAAAGAGGCCCTAGCCTTTTTTTTTTAGGTGTTAAAAATCATCAAATGGCTCCTTCCGCCCTGGGTGGGGCGGAAGGAGCCTGTCAGACTTTTACTGACTAAAAAACCACCCTGTTCCTTCTGTTGCCCTTTACGTTCCGGGGCCACGGTATCCTGTTAAGACGTCCCGCAACCCCGGAGGCCCTAGCCTTGCAGTAAAGCAATTGAATATAGCATCATACGGCTCACTGCCTCAAACGCATAAAAAATAATGATGGCACATTAATAATCCATAATTCTTTAATAAATCCATCGATAATATCCGTTCAGAGGTACAATGTTCGGTGATTATCATAATAAATACATTTGTCGGCCGCCGCGACTACCGGACGCTGTGGCTCTAGGGTAGCGTTAGCAAACCAATCAACAAAATATCATAAAAATAAAATAAAATAAATTAATTTAAGCCTTAAAATACGTATTTTATATGATCAAAAAACTCATTAAGATAAGAATTGTATTAATTAGCAAAATATTTTTTTTTGTGATTTTTTTTTGTTATACTGACGGAAAAGGTAATTTTATTTATTTAGTTTGTAAATATTGAAAACATTTTGTATAGTTAAATAGTATCAGTTTTATAAAATTATCAATAGATAAGGATTATTGAAATTTTTTCCTGATTTTTGAAGGTTTCTGCATCTCACTGCGAACTCACCTTTCTTCTCTTTCGACTTAAAACTCGAAAACGATCCAGTTTTATTACTTTTCGGTATGATTTTTCAAATTTTTAGAGGGAGAGTTTGTTTTAAAAACAAATGTACAAATATAACTTTTTGCTAAAAGACTTTAATATTCTATGTGATTGACTTCACAATAAGCATTATTTACAACCAATATTAAACAAAAAATCTTTATCGGAATTCGAACAACAATCAGCAATAAAAATAAAAACAATAAATTTTCCTCTTTACCTGCTGTCCGTACAAATTTCGTGAAGGAACGCGGGTTGGGTCCAGCTAGTTATCAATTTACGTGTGTGAACCACTTCGACTTATTGCATTATCTGTGGTATGTGACACTTTGACGTTTGGTGACAGTTACGGGTGGCCACAATAATTTGACAGTTGACGAAATCTGGTACTAAATTAAAAGTTAGCAGGTTCTAAATTCAAACAATATTAGAAATAATAGATTATTAAAAAGCAAGTAGGTTCTAAATTATTCTTTACCTCGGTTATGGTTATAGCGCTTTTTAGTATTTTTAGAGCTTTTAGTCTTTTAATAGTAGTGGAGTTAGTTTTAGATGAGTATCCAGTCCATCCCGGATACTGGTACAGCCTACGAACTAGGTATTCAATTCTTTTTTTCCAATTGTTCTGTGACATCGGTGAAGGGAAACATCGTGAGGACCAGTCTATTACTGTCTCACTCAAACCATTTCAGAGGCCCTTCAGACGGTTTAGAAACTCTGACACTAGGGTGTATTCGGTCGTAAAACCTTACTGCCGACACGATACAGAAAGAATATTAACATTGCCTATACTTTCCAACTGCTAGGCAAAGAAAGCTCCATTCCTTCCATTCGGTCTTTTTGGACTAGGTCTTGCTAATTCTTAAGGAAGCCATGCCATCTCCTTCGGGGTCTACCGTAATCGTAACCGTCGTGCCGTCCCGTCTCGCCATTTCGGGGTACCAATTTTTTTGAATACTTCCGGTATTTTCTGCGTCTGTATGTCTGTCCTCTAATACTACTAGGTACTTAATATTTCCATGGCCTCATTAGAGTACTTGATAAATGACTGGCCATCATGTCTGGATGACACAGGAACTCCTTGTAGGTACGACGATGACTCAGTAACCAAAGTATCTACTTTTTATTGCTTATTAAACAGCAATAAAAAGAAAAAGTAATAATACTAAACAATTTGATTGAAGTCAACGTTGACATTTATGGCAACACCTGTTGGCTATAAAAATACGCGCCATTTTTGAAAATCTATTTTTACTATTGACCACATCCTTAATTTAAAGGGGTGGTCTCACTGCTTGCTTGTGATGTCAACTATCCCGACTGCCAAAAATTGTCATGTTTTTAACCGATTTAAAATGCCTATGCTGGCTAGTTATCTATCCGTGGTCGACTAAACTTGATCTTCGAAGATACCCCATGAAACTCCTCGTCAATGAACAGTGAAAGTAGATCATGAGAAGATGAAACACATTTCCTTTTTAATATATTTAAGAGGCTTTTGGCCTGTTGTGTTGTCCTTTCATGTGTATTGAGTGCAAGTAAAGTAGACTTTCTTCCCAAATTTTTCGTTTTATTAAAAAGTTTTTTAAATCAAGAGTTAAAACGTACCAAACGGATAGACAAAAAGACAATTTGGTTATTGCGATACGCGTGTACATAAACTTTCAATTGACCACACGCATAAGAATATTGAATCAATATTCTTATGCCATGAGCTCAGTCTCGCTTAAGAGTACTTTACGGGCATCGCGCTCCATACAAAAATAGTTAGTCATATTTTTGCTAATCTGATATTATAAAGTTGAAAGGTTTGATTATTTTTCGTTTGAACGCGCTTAACTCTGGAATTAATTATCCGATTCTGAGAATAATTTCGCTAATAGGAAGCTACGTCATCATTGAGTGCTATTGGCTAATATTTTATTATAAATATCCTTATGAAAATTCACGCGATAAAAACATAGTAGGTAATAAAACTCGATGATTTTTTGTAGATACAATTTATGAACACTAATATATTTACTTATTTAACGCTTACAGTCAGTCAATTTCCAAAATATGTCTAGATTAATTTTTCCAAATTATGTCTAGACCACTTTTGTATGGATCGCGATGTTAATTTTATATTTAAAGTTTCTGCAGCAAAAAAAATGCACAAAAGCGGACTTTTTGCTTAGGCATTCTCTACCAGTAAACCAAAGGTGGTGAAGAGATAACATGGCAAGTGCAAATTATTCAACGAGAGTAAAACAACAAAATTAGAGAATCAATCAAGTACCTACTCAAAAGGTACTCAGAGAGAAAGGTATCAGAGATTTAAAATCGACAGTGAAACCAACCTTATTCTACGATTTTTAATTGTAGCCCCTTCGCTGTGCGTTAGTATTATGCGTCACGCGTTCCGTCGGCAGCATAAAGGAGTCAATACACAGCGCGTTGCATTCGTAATGCACTTGAAATGAACGCGCCTCTAATTGATTTGTACGCGCCTGTCACGTTGGTAATGCTTATCACTTTATGTGACGTCACTTGCTTATGTTTTGAAGTTTGATTTTTTGGAAGCATTGTTTCTTTATTAGTCGCAAGAGGGTTGAAATGAAAATGTTGTGGGGTTAAGTTTTCCTATTGTATCTACTTACTGATCACAGTTCGAGGTTTCCCCACTTACAAAAAATATAACTGGCAAAAAAAAAAAAATTTTTTACTAGTATGTCATCAAGATAACCCCATGGCAAAGCTTGACTATGCTTTTATTGTTGATTTTAATTTATAAATAGGTGAGTATTGAGCCTTTCGGGAATTAAAATGAAATTATCGCAGAAGTTCTATGAAGAAGCAGTACGATACTACAGCAGAGTCAAAAACTGTCTCTGATAGGTAATAGTTTGTAGGTAAGATAAAAATTTTATACGATATTATAATTGGTAATCAATGACCTAATAAAAGTATATTATTCACCAAAAAAAGTGATTATATCCTAACAGGTAATTAAATAAAATATACTTATGTTACACACAGTTACAGTTATGAAACAAATTTTGCACTAGAAAATATGACCGCCTTCAAAAACTACAAAATAAAAAATAACTATAGCTTGAAAGTCGGCGGCTTTGGTTTTGTTTCTTGTTATGTAGGTATTGCCACCGACTTCCAAGCTATAGTTATTTTTTATTTTGTAGTTTTTGAAGGCGGTCATATTTATTTGTAAAAAAGCTTTTTATTTTTCACTTTTTAGTGCTTGTGTGTTAATGTTTGAAATCCTTACATAAAGACCTTTTAAACAATACCTCACACGATATATTTAATTTTGGAAAATGGTAGGAGGGGGGTTGACGTACCCCCCTCCCCACTTCCTTCAGTCAGTCATCGACTACACGTATAAACAAAGCAATTTTTCTTGTTACGGCGGTTCTGCTGTGATTTTATAAGGAGTTCCGTTCCATATCTCCAAAGTTCATCATCAGATCATATTCAATATTCCTATGGGACCTATTCGGAGCTATACTCTTTCAAACAAAACAAGAATCATCCAAATCGATTAATAATTGGCGGAGTAATCGTAGAACAAATATACAAAAAAAAAAAAAAAAAACATACGCGTCGAATTGAGAACCTCCGCCTTTTTGAAGTCGGTTGAAAATGATTTTAATTTAAACTAAGTACATATAGTTGATAGAAATGGTTGGTAAAATTGTTGGTATCAAAAAAATGTATGCGCATTTTCGTCAATAACTCAACGTGCCAAACTGATATCGCTACAAAAAATCAGTAGATTCAAATCGGTCCAACATTTTGACAGCAAATATGGCGGGAAATCGTACAAAAACGTCTTCCCAAGACAATTCCATGAACGTAACGTGGAGTGATGTGAAAATTAAATTAAATCAGGTAACGTTTTATTTGATCGGCATAAAACTGCACTTTGTCGCGCCGACGACCGCTCGATTCCAATTAATCAATTACCATAACATAAATACGCGCGCGGCGGCCATTTTAAGTGCGCCATCTTGCGTTGAGCTGCCAGTTTTTGGCGCGATTTTTTGAGGAAAAGTTTCCAAGTAAATTGTAGAGTATGTAGAATCAACTTTAGAATTTAAAAAAAACCGTTGGAAGTCATTTGAAACAAGATATTAATTTATTTTTAATGAGCTTCAAATTATTCAAATCCTGATTTTTTATAACGAAGGAACGGAGAAAGTAGGTACTCGTTTAAGCATTTAGGGTGAGAGGTTGTTTGTGTGTTTGTTTGTTTGTGTAGACGAATGTTCTTTTTTATTTACTAACATAACATGACATCATTACAAGATAATGATGAAAGTTTTTTTTTTTTTTTTTTTTTTTTTTGAGGTGGTAAAAATCATCAAATGACTCCTTCCGCCCTGGGTGGGGCGGAAGGGACTGTCAGACTTTTACTGACTAAAAAACCACCCTGTTCCTTCTGTTGCCCTTTACGTTCCGGGGCCACGGTATCCTGTTAAGACGTCCCGCAACCCCGGCAGGCGTTGGCCCCGTTGGGGGCCCCGTCCCTGTGCTGACAGCTCTTTGAGGCGCGCGCGAACAGAACGCGCCGTCGACCCGGGCTTGGTCCTTGATCGGACGGCGAGCTACCCATTACTCGCCGTCCGCAAGCCCACGCCTACGGTGGCCGGATGTCGCCTCGCGACGTCCGACGCCCTGGGCGTCTCCCGCGGCGGCTGGGGCGTGAGGTGGTTCTCTCCCTCACGCGGCCCGCCTCCTCCTTCGCTAGCATTACAGCTTCGCAGAAGGAGGTGACTGCATCCCATTCCCTCTCGCCCCGGAGCATGGCCTGAACCAGGTCCGGACGCGAGAGGTCGCCGCCGCCTATCGCCTCCGTGAGGACACGGCGGTGCTCTGCCCAAGCGGGGCAGTCCTGCACCGTATGCTCCACCGTGTCCTCCGGGCGATCCACACAGTGGTGACACCCGGGCGTTTCCTCCCGCCCTATCCGACACAGGAACCTCCCGAAACAACCGTGTCCGGTGAGGACCTGCGTCAGGCGGTAGGTGAGGACGCCGTAGCGCCTCTCCAGCCACTCCTCAAAGAGGGGTCTTATCGCCGCGATTGCGGCGTGCCCGAACTTGGGTTGCGACAGTCGCATCTCCCATTCCGCCATGAGATCGCACCGGAGCTCACCCCGCAGTGCCGCGATTTGCCGCGGCAGCGGGGTTTCGCCCCGGCGCTGCGCGTCCACACGCCACTCGTAGACGCGCTGGAGGACTGTTGCCTCCAGATCCCACGGCGGCAATCCGGCAAGGAGGCTTGCCGCTTCGCCGGAGACCGTGCGATATCCCCGGATCATCCGGATGGCCATGACCCTCTGGCATGCCACCAACTTGGCTGGTGGCCGCCGCCTGATGGTAGGGGCCCACACAGGGGCCCCGTAGAGGGCCATGGACCGCACGACTCCGGCGTAAAGCCTCCGGCAGGAGGCGCCTGGTCCCCCGAGGTTGGGCAGGAGCCGCCAAAAAGCAGCCCCAGCCCTGTCCAATCGCGGAGCCAGACGTCGGAAATGCTCCTTGAAGCTCCACCGGCTGTCGAGGACGAGACCCAGATACTTCATCGTCGCCTCGACGCCGATGTGAACCCCTCCCACCGTTATTTGGGAACCCGACGGTGGCGCGTTCCGAAGACCATGGAAGCACATGGCCTCGGATTTGTGCAATGCCACCTCGAGTCCCAATTGCCGGATCCTTTCGACGACTGTCGCAACCCCTCGCGTCGCTAGGTCGGCCGCCGCCTGGTGCGACTCTCCCTGTGCCAGGACGAGCGTGTCGTCAGCGTAGCAGACCACGCTGACGCCGTCAGGGAGGTCGGCGCGCAGCACCCAGTCGTATCCGATGTCCCACAGAAGCGGTCCCAGGACCGATCCCTGTGGGACACCGCACGACATCTCTCGCCGGTTCCACTCTCCCCGCTGGCCGGGGTAGATGACGGCCCTATCCGTCAGATAGTCCTCGACAACTCGACGAAGGTAGGTCGGCATCCGGTGATACCGGAGTGCCTCCCTGATGCAACTCCAGGGCAGGGTGTTGAAGGCATTGGAGATGTCGAGAGACACCGCCAAGACGACCCTGCCCCGGGATACTGCTTCCCCCGTCGTGAGGGCCCTCACGCGCATGATGGCGTCCACCGTGGAGCGCCCCCTGCGGAAACCGAACTGGCTCTCCGCAAGGTCCGGCCCGGATCTCCCCAGGTGCCCGACGAGGCGGTTTGCAATTACTCTTTCAAAGAGCTTGCCCACCTCGTCGAGCAGCACGATGGGCCGGTATGCGGACGGTGAGTCCGCAGGGCGCCCCGGCTTCTTGAGGAGGACCAGTTTCCCCGTCTTCCAACGAAGCGGGAACTGGCCCCTCTCTAAACATGCGCTTAAGAGCCCCCCTAGTCGAGGACCGAGAGCCCCCGAGGCCAGGACCCAGGCTTTCCCAGGTAAGCCGTCGGGTCCCGGGGCGGTATTCTTGGCCTTCAGCCGTTGTACCGCCACTCTCAGATCTACCTCGGCCACCTCCGGAGCATTGTAGTCGCCGCCGTCGCTATGGTCCGCGTCTTCGTCTGACACCGCCAGGGGCGGAGCCATGGGCGGGGGGGTATGTTCCCCCCGAGAGGGAAACAGGGCGCTCACGACGCCCTCCACGAGTTGGGGCCGGAGACTCTGCGTCAACGGGGGAGCCCAGGGGCGGAATTTGTCCCGCACCCATTTGTACGGGCGCCCCCATGGGTCCCTGTCCAGAGCCTCCAGCATCTCCCTGCGGGATAGATTCCTAGCCCGCAGCATCCCATCTCGGAGGGCGGTCTTCGCCGCCCTGTACCCCTCGTACAGCTCCGCCTCAATGGCTGCCGCATTCGGAGGTCGGATGCGGCACCGGCGGTGCCTGGCGTACAGGCGTCGCGCATCAACGCACGCCTCGCGTAGTGCCGTTATCTCGCGCGACCACCAGTACACCTGACGCCGGGCGCTTCCTGGCCGGGCCCGGGGCATTGCCATGTCGCAGATCACGGACATGGCCTCCTGGAACCATTCCGCCTCATCGTTGACGTCGGCAGGCCTGTCTGGTGATGACACCCAGGCCTGCACGATCGAGGCTTCCAGGAAGAGCTCCCGGTCCAGCTGCTTCAGCGCCCATCGCGGACCACTCGGGGTCTGTCGGACCGGCGTATCTGGGATCTGGGCGGAGACGTCGAACCGGATGTACCGGTGGTCGGAATATGTCTCCACCCCCTCCTCTACGCGCCAGTCAACGACACGCGGCGACAGAGCGGGGCTGGCGAACGAGATGTCCACCACCGACTCGCCCCGCATCCGCACACACGTGGGGACAGAACCCCGGTTCAGGATGACCAGGCCTGTCTCCAGAGCCCAGTCCTCCACCATCTTGCCCCGCGCATGGTCCGTGTACCGGGAACCCCAAGCCACGTTCTTGGCATTGAAGTCCCCGAGGACCAACACAGGGAGGGAACCGAACCCGGCGACGACGACTCCTAGCTCCCTAAGGGAGACGTGGAACTCGGCGAGAGTTCGGTTCGGGGAGAAGTAAACGCCTACCACGGCGATCTCCCCGAACCGTGCTGCCACACAGCCCCGTCCTCTCTTGACGCTCTCGAGGGACGGGGTACCGGCGGCGGCCGACGCGATTATGACCACCGAGCCGTCGAGGTCCGCCACCCAGTCATCCCTGGGTGGGACAAAGTACGGCTCGGCGACCACCGCGATGTTGATCAGCCACTGCGCCATGCTCTGGACCAAGAGATCCTGAGCGGCGGCGCAGTGGTTGATATTAGCCTGGAGGAGGCGCAATGGGGCCGTGACTAGCCCTCCATTACATCCCCCTCCAGGGCCCTCCTCGAGGGCGGAATCGCCCTAGCGGCGGCGACGGCGGCGGCAGTGGCGGCGGCAGCGGAGGGCCTACTTCTACCCCTGGCCTTGGCGGGTGGGGCGCAGGCCTTGCCCCCTGCCCGGTGATCGGCCGGCTTGCCAGCAGCTGCACATGCAAAGCAGTGCGGCGCGGCGTCGCACGAGCCGGCCATATGACCGGGCTGACCGCAGCGGAAGCATTTGTCGCTGCGGTCCACCTCCGAGGTGCAAACGCATGCCGCATGGTTGCCCACTTGGCAGCGGAAGCACCTCAGGGGTCTGGGCTCGAGCAGTTTGACCTGCGCCGAAACCCAGCCCACCAGGAGCCTTCGACCCTCCGCTATCCTTTTGGCCGCCGACACGGGGCAACTAACCATAGCGGTTCGAAGCCCCGCGAAGTCAGGGCGGATGGCGCCGACCTTGACTTGGTCGGCAGCGCACTCTCCAGTCCTGACGACGGCGGCCCTTAGGTCGACCTCCGTTACGGAGTCGTCCAGGCCCATTATGCGCATGTCGGCGCACTTGATGGGCCTGGACACTCGGGCCTCCTCCGCATCCAGAGACGCCCTGAGCCTTTCAGCCAGAGCGTCGGCGATGGGGCCACTGGCCGCTCCGGGAACCTCCAGCATCCGGGCGCCCGTGGCGGTGACCCTCAGCCGGAGGCCTCCGGCGATCCCGAGCTCCTGGAGGTTTACCGCCTCCTTCGCCTTTGCGAGCACGTCGCGGTACGACACGCCCTTCTTTACCGCGTCTGGCTGTAGTGTGATAACTACAGCCGCGGTCTTCGGGGCGCGGAGTCGCGCCGCGACGCTGCGCTCTTTGCGCTGCCGCCTCCTCCTTGCAGATCTGGCCTCCTTGCCAGCCCTCCTCGCCTCCCCAGCCACCTGCCAACCGGCATTGGCTGCACGGGGCACCAGGGGCGAGGGAGGCCGGGTCGACGGGTTTGCCGCCGAAGCCTCCTTTCCCCTCTTTCGCCGGCCACCTTTTGTCGCCGGCTTGGCCGGGGCCGGGGCCGGCCCGGCCAGAACCGGCTTTGCTGAAACCGATGCCGCCGGAACTGGCCGTGCCGGGGCCGGTCCCGGAGCCGCCTTTGACGTCTTTGCCGGTTTTGCGGCGGCGGCAGCTGCGGCGTAAGAGGTCGCCGCAAGTGGGGGGCGCAGAACCCGGCTCTCCAGCACCGAGAACCTCTGGTTGAAGGAGGCCAGCTCCTGCCGCACCAGGTTGAGGAGAGGGCTCTCCTCTGGCGCGAGCTGGCTTGGCCTAGCGGTCTCCCCCTGAGGCGCCCCCCGACGGCCGGCTCCTTGGAGCCCGGCCAGGTCCGCCTTCAGCCGGAGGTTCTCCTTCCGGACTGCCTCCACTTCGGCCTTCAGGAGGCCGACCTCTGTCCGCAGCTCCGACATCAGGCCTGCCACCCGAGGCTCGGCGAAAGAGGCCGCCGCCGCCGCCAAGATGGAGGCCGTGGCTTCGGTGATGGCCCTGTCTTTTGACGCCTTCGTCTTTTTCAGGGCCACCACCCGTATGGCCTTCACCACGGCCTCCTCTAAATTCATACGCCCCTCCTGCCTCGAGGTCAGGCTGGTGTCGGACTCCACACCAGACGCCGCGGTCGCGGGCCTCTTGCGGGCAGAGGACACCTCTCCCTCAGAGGATGTACCCTGCCCTTTCCCCGGGCGGGGGCGCTTGAGGAAGGACTGTCTCCTCTCCTCAGCCTCCGCCCGTTCGCGTCCAGAGGCCACGCTCCGGACGCTCGAGGCATCTGATGATGAGTCGGACTCCGACTCAAGCACCATCGCCCTCTCTCTTTTTGAGCTGGCACTGTGTGCCAACTCGTCTGGTGCCGGTGTTGTGAGCGTGCTGGACGAGTCCAGCGACCCCCCACCACGGGCACGTGAGCCACCCTGGCTCGTTGCGGCGACTGCCGGTAAGGATTTTCTAGGGTGTGAACTATTCATGATTGATCCCACGAGTAAGAAAATGTTCCAACCATCCAACCAATAAACGTGGTTCGCACTAGAGACTAATTTAGCTACCCATTAGCCAAGCTAACAACCCCCTTCGCGGTGCGCCGCCGCTTGGAGGTTTGGGGTGACTTTTTATAGAGGTTTTCTACCTCGCGGCCCGGGCGGTTAAGCCAAGACCCTCGACCCCCGTCAAAAGTCAGAGACATGACCTTGACGATCTTCGGGGCTACGAGAACAGCGGTGGCAGAAGGAGGTACGAGACTTCCTCCTGCCAGCCCGGCGGCAGGGTAAGTGCACACCGAGCCCACTCTTACTCCGCCACTGTGCCCTCTGCTAAACAGAGGGGCACGCGTTGGAGCGACCACCCGACAGAATATTTGCATGCGGGCAAAGAGACCCCTAAAAGGGGGAGTTTTTGCCCGCACCCCAGGATGCACCGTACCGAAAAACTGGCCTTCCCCCCGGACGTATCCGAAAGGGAACTCCAGTTCACGGGCACACGGGGAGGTTTTCTGTCCAAGCAGTTAACATCATATTTTTAATATCAGGAAACCTCAACATTTTCCAACATTTTCCGAGTCTTAAACTATTTCATTTTTCTTTTTCCTTTAGTTTTATTTTGCAATCTCATAGCTCAACACAAACTGGTCATGTTTACTCTGTAACAAAAACGCTTCAACCATAGACAATGGGCGCACACTTTTTTCACGTCCAAGGCAAAGGGCATAAGGTTGTTATTCCTCAACTGTCACATCATTGACGTTGCATTTAACTTTGTATGTGCATCAAAGACGGATGCTATCAGGCGCACGCGCAGTAAATACTAAAGAGTATAGTAACCCTTTTTAAATGGTTTTGTTTTGTGTAAACGATTTCTGAGTTTGAATGAGGGTTTTGGGGGGTTTTAGCTACCTGTTGTATGGGGATGGATGGATATTGTAAGAATATTTTTTTAATTTTTATGGTGGTAATTTCAGCAAAGGAGATGGATGTCCAGAGTCGTCAAATATACTTAGATGAAGTTTCTTAGAAACCGATTGATGTCTTCGATTGAAACTTAGTTAATAAACTGTTTATTATCTACTTTTAAATTAAATTGTATCTCATTGTCTGGATTTGTGCCCGGCGGTTGATAACAATTGGCTCGCCCACAATTACATGGAACTTTAAACATAACCGGTGAAATGTGGTTGTGCTTATGGGTACACCTCTGCCTAACCTCTCGGGTGTTACAGGCTTGATGTTATGTTAAATTAAATTACGTTTGAAAACATCCATCGGTTGCTAAGAAAACTTCAGCTATTTCTGGCGACCCTGCATAGTTGCATACCTATCTCTTTGGTTGACTATACCCAACTAGTAAGTCAGCGAGAGCATACTTTCAGGCTTCTGACTACCCGTAACTACTGTCAAAGATCTAAGAATCTATGTCAAGACTGCTTTACCCCCTTTAAGGCACGGGGTGTCACACCTCCAACTTTCAAACTCCGGGCTGTTACTGAAAAAAAAAACTTTATGGCAAAACCGAATACCATTTTGCCCGACCTGAAAATCAAAGCCAGGATCGCAAGCTCAGCAGTTCTGCTTACGACCACGAGATCAACAAGGTAGTAGCTTCAAAGCCCTCACTGTTGGCATATAATTGTTTACAGACTGTGACTTATCACGCACGATGATCTTATAGAATGTCAGCAATAATAATGAGTTTCTAAACTTTCATATTACTTACTTATAAAGGGTCTTGTGGTTTAGGTCTTGGGTTCGATTCCCAGGTCAGGCAAAGTGTTATTGGGTTTTTCCATCAGGAATTCTCAGTAGCAGCCTCGGAGTCTGGATTGGTGCCCGGTTGATGGGAATAGGCTCGCCCCTATTACATGGGACTAAAACATAACTGGCGAAATGTGTGTGTACTAATGGGTACACCTCTGCCTAACCCTTCGGGGATTACAGGCGTGATGTTATGTTATTAAAAAAAGATTAAGTACGTATGGAGTTTCTTGACCATTCTTCTCCATACAAAACTACCCTTTGGAGGGGGCAACTAGAAGTAATTGTTTTTCTTGTAAATTGTGTTTACATCCTCCTTGTAATGTTGAAATAAATAAGTAATTTGACTTTGATTTTAACCCTGAATGGTAACTGTGTAGAGTTATGAACAGTAGGCTTACTCTTGAACAAAATCGACATTACATGTACATCCGATCCAGTTTCAATTCCAATAAATATAAGAAGACATTTATTTATAGATTTAACGAGTTATTTAATATTTTAAAATTTGGTAATTTACGTTTTCATTTGTATGGCAACCTCATGTCAATCGCTGTAGTTAAACATGCAGTCGATTCCAATCTCATTCTCGATTTTGTTCAAGAGTAAGCCTACAGAGCTGAACTGAGAAAATATCAAGCGGTGCTTGTTTTATCTTAATAAGATTTAAAGACTACCACCTTATTTCATAAATCGTCATCATGAAACCTGGAACTTTTTGGTAAATACTTTAATGTCTGAAATCACCAATCCGCCTTGAGCAAGTGTGATGATCAATGCTCGTGCCTTCTCTGTATGAGAAGAGGCCTTTCCTCTGCAGTGAGACAGTAATAGACTGATCATTTTTCCCAGCATGCAATAGGAAGCGTAGTTGATATTTTGTTAATCAGTGACTAAACACAGAAACTTATAAAGTTATTGACTGATTTAGGGCATTTTTAAACTTTTCTGGTTATCAACTGCAAATATGTTGAAAATTGAATTTGAAATTAGTCTTACCAATCTTCTGCTCACGCCAAAACTAACGGAAACCGCGAACATATTGATAGATAATCGAAAAATTCAACATGGCCGATTTCCCTGCTTAAGCCGAATCGATCAAAATGTAACTCACGCGCACTTGTCGATTATTCACAATATTCACCGAACGCATGATCGGCGGCTCTGTAAAGAAATTAAAAAGAAATAGGGGCATAGACAACACATCATTGTCTATGGCGGCGCCTCAAAGAAGGCTCGTTGCAACACAGAATTTCTAATGATTTGATTAGTTTATTACACGTGACAAGATGGCCGCTTTTGATTATTTGAAACAGTAATTGTTGGAATTTTAAGTAAATTGAGCGTTGTGTTCAAAATATTTAATTTTGGAAGCTACTGAATTACCTTTTTAAGTACATTGTCTCGTTGAGCGCACTTCAATATTCTTTTGTTGTTCAACAAAAGTTTTTCGTAATATGTATAAGTTACTATCTGCTTCTTGCGTACGCGTGCTTTTATACGTCTCTGGTTTCTGCTCTGCTCCCGTGGGTCGAAGAGTGATGTTACATAGCCCATACTTTACCTGTGAAAACTTGTAATTGGCTTTTTTAATGAAACATATATAATAATATCTACAACCGAACTATTGTATAAAATCAGCCGTAAGTTATCCTAAAATTATTAAAATATTAAGTATAAAAATAATTAATTAAACTATTCCTAATAAATTCAATTGTTCAATTGGACTGGGAGTTCCGGTGATTAGTGCGTTTAAACAAGCAAGCGAAAAATTTCATTAGCTTTATTAAAATTAAATAAAAAATTAGACTGATTCATTTTTTTAGTTTTTAAATTCACCGTGTTTTTAACGAAACCTAATAAATATTAATAACACAATGGGTGAAAATTACACTTTACAAAGGCATAATAATTATCTACATATTTGCGTGCCTTTAAACGCAATCCGTTCAGTGGTTTGAGCCGTGTGTTGATGAATCAGCCAGTCAGTAATGGTTGCCTTATATAGATATAGATCAATGCCTGTTTTAGCATTGATAAAGTCAAAAATGGTGGTTTAGGCGCTTTGCACATAGATCAACTATTGCAGCAACTGGCAACTAGCTGGCAACTAGCTGTTTACATATATTTCAATTGGACTGGCACACATAGCAACTCGAGTTTCGAGTTGCGGCAATCGTCAACAGTTTTCAGTTGCTGCAATCTATGACTAAGTTGGTTGCTAGTTGGCGCAACCAGCAACTGTTAAATATTATACCGGTTTTGAAAGATGCCGGTTTCCTCAACCGTCAGTCGCAACGCATCGGGCGATTTCAACCCTCTCTCCCTCTCCGTGTGCCCGGCAATGCCAGTGTCGTTACGGCAACGTCATACGGCAACTCGGCTGTGAAAGTTGCTCACAGATTGCCATAAAGTTGCGGCAACCGTAAACGTTACAGCAACTTTCAACGTTTACAAGAAACTTAGAGTTCATAGTTGCCTCAACTTAAGTTGCTCCGTGTGCAAAGAGCCTAAGTTACATAGAGAAACACAAGCCTCCTGACGGAAGTTAAGTTATGACAAATCACATTCTCGCACAACTTGCCAAGTACTTAATAATAAAATACCAATAAATACTTAATGTGCTAACAAGAAAAATGCAGATGACTGCCATTATAACAATACAATGATCATTCCGCTTTACATATTCAATAATCCTAATTCAATATCCATTCAAATCACGTATTTACTCGGCGCCATTGTTTTTTTGTCAAAATTTCGTTTTAATCCCGCCGGATTTGACAAAAAACTGTTACAATAACTTTTTAATATTAATTTTGTTTAAAAAAATAAGTTGGCGCCTTTACCGCCTTCGATGTTCAAAAAAAACACGAACAATGCAGATTATGACACAAAAAAATTGTTGTTTTGATTTATTTTGTCTACGGTTCCGCTGTTTAGTATGCAGAAAGGATAATAGATGGCGCCAAGCGGTTTCTATTTAAAAATAATGTTTTCAAAATCGTGAGCTTAATGGGTTAATGCAAACAGCAATTTGAGGTAGAAAAAAGATTTTATTGGTAAATTGATGACGAATTCAAAAGCAAAAGATTTAAAGTTCAAAATTGCATGACAGATTATAATTATTTCATGCAAACAATTAAGTAATTTCGACTCAATTTTTACTGTTTTATAGTTTAATATCAAATGATCAATAAAAACTGCTCGAGTAACTAGTATTCGTTTTTTTTTTAGTAGAGCTTCTCGCATTTTTATCAGTACCTTGTAAAACCTACAGAGTTCCCAGAGCGTGGGCGCCCATCACGACATCGTCTAAAAATCCCTTAATAAAAATACCAACAATCTATCTGCCTAGCCTTTTCCTAACTATGTTGGGGTCGGCTTCCAGTCTAACCGGATGCAGCTGAATACCAGTATTTTACACGGAGCGACTGTCTATCTGACCTCCACAACCTAGCAACTGTGTAATACAATACCCCTAGGTAAGACTGGTTGTCAGACTTTTGGGCTTCTGACGACTCGTAACGACTGTCAAAGATCCACGTATGACAGCCGGGACCAACAGCTTAACGTGCTTTCAGACACGGGGCAATCTCGGTGTGTGAAGATGGTCACCTGATGGATCGACCCGTGCGGCTGTTAGGATTTAGCCACACCAGACGGAGAGGGAAGTGGAAATTATGTTTTTTCTTACTCTTCCGCTATTCTTTTCTGATTAATTTCGTTGCGGGACCCAAGGCAGTTAATCGTTTCACTGGGACTCGTCGAGCTCATTGCCTCGGCGCTTTTCTGGTGGCCTCCACTGTTGATTCTGGCTTTCAGCTCAGTAAAAATACCAACTTACAATAATAATATTGTTATCGTAAGTGACTTATCACTTATCAGTCATGTTTCAGCTCTTGTCGGCGGCTGTCGCGGGGAATACGAGTATGAATTTTATGCATCGCCTGCTCACTTTCCGGGATAGTGATGTTGATTTGTCGATGTCGATAATAAGAAAAATTTCTTTAATAAACTCAAACTTGACGAAATAAAGATAGAAAAAGTGCATTTAAGGGCTTTTGTCAAATTTGAGATCAAAAGCATTTAATTCGCGTACAGTAAAATTACAAGCTTTTATTTAGCTTGCACTGTTCGTATGTATGTTACATAAGTAAGTGGTAATTATCTAGTGTATATTATTATTAGTATCATTAGGGAAACTATGTTTCTCATTTGTTAGACTGCCTCGCTGGTCTAGTGGTCACAAAGCGCGCCTGCTGTGCATAAGATCTTGGGTTCGTTTCCAAGGTCGGACAAAGTGTTATTGAGTTTTTCCATTAGGAATTTCTCGGTAGCAGCTTTGGTGTCTGGATTTGTGCCCGGTTGACGGCAAAAGACTCGCCCCTTGTTATATAGGACTTAAACATAATTTGCGAAATGTGGGTGTACTAATAATGGATACCTACACTTCTGCCTAACCCTGGCAGTGCTATTCTGTTAAAAGCTTTCTTGGTAAATGCAGGTGAGCAGCTGCCATCTCACCAATTATACACATTGAAAGCTTACCTCATACTCACATAGATACATAATATCACGCCTGTAATCCCTGAAAGGTTAGGCAGATAATATGTGGCACACACCCACATTTCGCCAGTTATCAACCAGTAAACTCACATAGTTTTCACTTAGTTTTTTAGTTTTAGTAGTTAGTTTTACAAAAAAGATCTGCTGTTCAACTAATTCCAAACTATCGACAACTCATCCCATCCCTATAGAGGGGTATCGTTTACACAAGCGGGCATCTGCATAACAAATAAGACATGGAAATTGATTTAAACGCCGCGTGGATAACAACCGCGCTAGGGGAGGATAATGGTGAGCTATAGTTATGATCTACGGTGAGCTATACAGCATGAGCTAATAGGGTTTCCATACGATCCGTACACCTCATTGATAATATACCAGAAACCTGATAAGGGGTCAATGTACTCATCATTATGAAAAACTTTTAATATGGGACTAACTCTAAAATCATAGATACAAGATATTTATTTAGTAAAACATGAGTGCAGAATTATATAGGAAAAAAAAATCTGCTGAGAAATGAGTACAATGACCCATTTTCAGGTTTCTGGTATGGTTTCTTTATACGGGACTTCTTCTTCTTTTCAACATAACATGACGCCTGTAATCCCCGAAGGGTTAGGCAGAGGTGTACCAATTAGTACACCCACATTTCGCCAGTTATGTTTTTAGTCCCATGTAATAGGGGGCGAGCCTATTGCCAACCGAGCACAAATCCAGACTCCGAGGCTGCTACTGAGAAATTCCTGATGGAAAAACCCAATAACACTTTCCCGACCTGGGAATCGAAACCAAGACCTCATGCACAGCAAGCATGCATGCTTCTTTTCAAGTCGATGATTAAAGACAGTCCTTTACTTAATTTTTTTGGATCCAGTATTTGGCTACATTTATCGCGGAATCAGTAGTGCAGATGGGACACTTTGGGCACTGTAGTAAGTGGGCCATCGTCTGATCAGGAGCACCGCACTTGCACTGGGTATCGGAGGGATCTATAATCCTCCTTATGCTAGGTTATGTTTGCAGCGGCCTGCTTGGGTGCGCAGTGTATTCAGCCTTTTCGTGTAGACTACAGACGGACGGCACTGTCACCGTTTTTTAACATTGTATCCCGTATTTCAATAATTTCAACAAAATTGACATGCGCTCAGGTTTATGATTCAAAAGAAAACGATATTAAAATAAAAGTAAAATCAAGCTCAAAATATGACCGGGCCTATATAAACGAAGTATTTTAAATTATTAAAATTTGACATTTTAAATTTTGACTTTTGTATTATTTTTTTTTTTTTTTTTTTTTTTTTTTTTTTTTTTTTTTTTTTTTTACTTTATTATATTATGTAATATTTACAATATTTATAAGCTTAATATTTATTTAGCTTTTGTATTTCATTTATTTGAAATGTCCCGTATTTTTCCCAGAAACTCATGGCAAGCCTAGTTATAGTGAATTGAAGGGAAGTGGTCGAGAATCGATTTGTTGTATTGGTATCGCGATTATGGGTATTTATTGGATTATGGGTACTAGCTTTTGCCCGCGACTTTGTTGATGCAGACGAAGTCGAAGTCGAATAAAAAGTAGCCTATGCGCTTTGTTGGTAACTATTTCGAACGAAATCCGTAACCCTGGCAGGCAGCTGGCCTAAGCGGGCTCGTTCTATTGTACTGACATCTTTTTGAGGCTGGAACACAACGCGTCGTCGACCCGAGCTTGGTTCTGATTAAGCGGCGAGCCAACCATTATTATAAATATTGTAAATTATTATTATACTCCATTTATTTATTTAATATACATATTATATAATTACATTTTTAAATATTATTTTAAAAAAAAACCGCAAGCACCTCCTAAGGAACCTCCTAACTATACGGGCCGTATCCAGAAGTACTGCTTTCTGGATCAAGCCCTTGATCCAGCCGTCTAACGAGAGCCTCCTAAGATGTTGGTCGAGGCTCTTGGCTATTAAGCCATTGGCTGTGACGACTATCGGCACAATGATCGCTGAGTCCACCTCCCACATGTCGACAACCTCGCGGGCCAAGTCAAGATACTTGATCTGCTTGTCTTTCTCGACCTTCACGAGGTTCGCGTCATGCGGGACTGCTTTTATTATTATTATATTATTAAATAATAATTATAATGCAACAGAAAAAGGTTATTTTTAAACTATTACTTGTTTCAAGTGTTTTAGCTCAAACTTAATATAATATTGCAGGGTAGTACGGAACACTTGGTGAGCGAGTCCGACTCGCATTTATCTGTTTTTTTTTGTCAGGCCACCCCAGTAAATAGTGACAATTAAAAAGGTCACAATGGATGAATTAAAGTGTCTACGCCCATAAACTGTTGGCCATTCTGTCAATTTTAATAGGCGTGACAGCGAAATGACGTTTTGTAAGACTTACCGATTAGGGATAATATAGGGGATTTTTTGGAAATTATAGCAGATCAATTGAGCTTAACTCTACCCATAATCTGTGAGTCTTTTAATTAATTGAATTGCCATAAGCAAGCGTGGTGATCAATGCTCGTACCTTCTCTGTATGAGAAGAGGCCTTTGCTCTGCAGTGAGACAATAATATAAAAAATATAAAAATAAAATAGAGGCTGCCTCGTTGGTCTAGTGGTCGCAAAGCGCGACTGCTGAGCATTTTGACGTTCAAAAGTGCCTTATTGGCCTAATTGAAATAAATGATTTGACTTTGACTTTGACTTTGACATGAGGTTTTGGGTTCGATTCCCAGGTCGGCAAAGTCTTATGGATTTTTCCATCAGGAAATTCCGGAGATTTCTCGGAGTTTGGTTTTGGGCCGGTTGATGGCAATATAACGCCGATGGCGAAATGTAGGTACTAATGTCAGGCCTCCGTCACTCCATGTACTTGCGCGCTATAAGTGCCTACCGCCCAGCCGAGCGGTCTCGGTCCGCCGGCGGATCAAATTCAGTGCGGTTTACGCAAGCGAAGCGCGCGCACGCCGTTCTTTTTTATTAGTGCTGTTCGTTCGTACGCGTATTACGATGCCGTGTTATAATGTTTTATCTAGGTTTCTTCCACAGTCAGTACCAATATATAAAACAAAACAAACTTACAAATATAATAAAACAAACTTTAAAAAAGAGAACCGACTTCAAAACACTAAACCGTAAGAAATAATTTCTTCTTTGATGTCGGTACTTTTTCGATTCGTAATTACCAGCTGTTAGCACTAACATAAAAAAAAAACAAAATATTTCTTACGGCTTAGTGTTTTATTTGAAGTCGGTTCTCTTTTTTAAGGCTTTTTTTTTCATTTCTAGTGAACATCTCCGAAGATCATCATCAAACTAAGAAGTATTATACTTATTTTAAAACGTTCTCCTAAAAGTAACAAATCCTTTTCTGAAAACCGCATCGATATCGGTTTAGCCAAACGCGAGATTATCGCGCACAAACATACATACCTACAAACAAGTCAAACTTCTCAGTATGTCTGATCACCTCCTTTTTGTTAAGTTGGTTAAATATTTTATAAATGATAAAATTTTTAACTGCCACATAAAAGTCAGAACATATTCACAGTTCTCAATAACATGATACATATTATATAATAAAGTTATGTTAATTTAATTTTATCGAAGAGGCAGCCCTGCGGTTACTGTGGAATCGCGCGGTGCGAAGCAATCACTGCTGTACGCTTGAGCATTTAGGCGCATTTTAGCATACAGTGGTTGTTGACGCGAGGGAGTAGGCAATTATCGTAATAGGTATTGGAAATTTTGTACTGAGTGAAGTATCTGTTACGTAGTAACTATTCAGTAATCTGTGCTAATGTGTACATCTCTGCCTAACCCTGCGGGGATTACAGGCGCGATGTTAAGTTATGTGTATCTGTCCTTTCTAACTCGTATGCATTTGTAGACTGGGCTTCATCAAACATAAAGGTACAAGTTGGTAGCCGACTGCACGCAGCAGCAGCAGACGACATGTCGCAGCGACACTACTGGTTTCTACGTATTTCTATGAAATTCCCTCCGCAGTTAGCGACATGAAGCTAGCGACGCGTCGTCGAGCGGCAGACGGCAGTGTCGTCCGACCGCATATCAGTAGAGCCGCTGACGCCGGAGCAACGACACGTCGAGCGTGTATCATTTCAAAATTATTTTTTCCGATTCTGAACAAGATGCGATCACTATTCTCGAACACGTCAGACATCTTGTTTCACGGAGCACTCGGAACCAACTGGATGCCATCTGCTGTTGCCGTCTGCAGTCGGGTTCGAAATCATGACTGCAGCGACATGACGCAACGACGTGTCGTGACGACATGAAGCGACGACGTGTCGTCTGCTGCTGCTGCGTGCAGTCTGCTACCAATTTGTACCTTAACGGTAGATTGTATAAGATCTAATAGAAACAGCCCTATAGAATAGTACAGATGCGACCCTATAGCACCCTAATAGTCAATACACGACGACCACGCCCCCTGTCTGCCCTCTGACATATCGCTACTATTATAAATAGTACTGTCAGTTTGTGTAGTTTGTGCTATAAAAGATCTTTTAGGGAATGCACCGCAAATGGTTATGATGGTTGTGGTATTCTAGCGCTCGTAACAAAAAGTATTCTTAGTCGTACTTCGGTCACGTAACATAACATCACGCCTGTAAACCCCGAAGGAATAGGCAGAGGTGTACCTATTAGTACGCCCACATATATTTTGCCAGTTATATGGTCATCAAACGGACACCAATTCAAACTACGACGCTGCTACTGAGAAATTCCTGATGGAAAAACCCAATAGCACTAAACCATGCTCAACAGTCGCGATTGTCGACCACTAGACCAACGAGGCAGTGATAGTAAGCTAGACTATTGCCGAATGTCCTTATCTTCACATCTATAGAAATAAATAAAATTAAAGTGTCTGCTTGTAATGACAAAATAACAGTTTTTGTCCCGTCCATCAGGAATTTCTCAGTAGCAGCTTCGGAGTCTGTATTTGTGCCCGGTTGATGGCAATAGGCTCGCCTCCTATTACATGGGACTAAAAACATAACTGGCGAAATGTGGGTGTACTAATGGGTACACCTCTGCCTAACCCTTCGGGGATTACAGGCGTGATGTTATGTTATGTTATGTGTTGTCTCGTCTAGATCTGTCTGTTTGTTCTGGCTAATCTCTAACGGCTGGATTGATTTGACACAAAGATATCCGATTTGACAGGACTTTTACTAGCATTTAGCTGATTTTATAAGCAGTAACTTACCTTTTTTTTAGAAAAAGAATTAAGCTTCCCGGTAATAAAATTCAAACCCCGCAGGCAAAAAGAAAAACATTATTAAAAAGAAATTTCTTTACGGAATTCAAAATAGCCAAAGAGATTAACAACTAGAAAAAGTTCAGTTGCTTAGCACCACAGATACTAAAGTTAGCAACCTAATGACGTCACAACCAGACATTTTGTACTTCACAACAAACAGCTGTCAACTACAATATATTTTTGACTTGTTAAACTTCCCGATTAGAAGCATAATGTGGGATAATGTGTCATTGTTATTGTGCTCACTCCCTGCGCCCGCGCCGGTGCCACGCCCCCAGATTAGCGACATATACACCTATTAACTGCACATCTGTCGCCTGTGTTGCCATTATACAACTTATTAATAATTTGTTGGAGCTTTAGAAGTAGTAAATCAATGGACTGCCTCGTTGGTCTAGTGGTCGTAAAGCGCGACTGTTAAGCGTGAGGTCTTGTGTTCGATTCCTCAGTCGAGCAAACTGTTATTGAGTTTTTTCTTAATTTTTTTTTTGTAGTAGCCTCGGAGTCTGGGTTTGTGGCCGCTTGATGGCAATAGGTTCGCCCCTTATTAGATGGGACTTGTGGAAATTGTGAAATGTGGGTGTACTAATGGGTACACCATCTAGGAAAACCTACACTGACCTTATTAGTGAGGTTTCTCAGAAAGGTCAGGTGCGGAGTACTCGTAACCGGCGCGCTTGTATGACGAGATGTATGAACGTGGATGAGGCGAAAAGAGTAACCCGTGTGCTTGTATAACTGACGAGGCGAAAGGAGTATGTAAGGATCGTAGCAGGTGGCGTTTTGTAGTTTCTGCCTACCCCCATGGGAAAAATGCGTGAGTTTATGTACGTATGTATGTATGGTCTTGTGGTCACAAGTCCGACTGCTGACCTTGGGACCCTGGGTCTCCAGGTCGGGTCAAAACTGTCTTCAGGTTTTTAAGTTGGTGGTGTGACACTCCCGAGTCTTAGAAAGCACGTGTCGCCTGGTCTTGCACCTGATCTCTCCCCGGTCGTGTCGGATTGCCGTCCCATCGCACTATGAGAGTGAGGGAAGAGGAAGTGCACCTGTGTTTGTTAGTCATTAGGATGGTTCATTGTAGATACCATTTAAAGTATTAAGTGTCTAGATAAGTAACTTTTAGGCACCATATAACTGATTTATGTAATAGATGAACTCAAAAAACGACTTAACCGATTTTACTAGCCTCAACTTTTCATAACTGACCGACTCATTGACAATTCAAAAGTGCCTGTTAATGGTCTAATTGAAATAAATATTTTGACTTTGACTTTGACTTTGACTTTAAAAAATATTTTACCTTTGGGAAGCTACATTATCAGCTAGAAACATAGGCATTTTTATGAAAATTAGGGATCCGTAAGGAAATTCATGCAGACGCGGTCGCGAGCAAATGCTAGTAAATCACAAATCTATTGTCAATGTCAAAATAATCGGTCTACTAATATCGAAGGAACGATTGACTCTAAATCAATGTAAAATAAACTTTACTAACTGCTTATAGAGTTTGATTTAATCAGACAGCAGAATCGAACTAAGACTTGTATGATGTTATACAATCTGAACTTAAAGTTAAGTTAAATAGGGATGAGAATTGAATGTAGTGTTTGAAGAACATTTTATCAGATCGAATTCTGAAAATAATGTGTCTGTTACTTGTAAAGGTAGTAAAATATACCTTAATCTGTTTTAATAAGGTTCAGTTTGGATCGCAGGTGTTGCTTAAGTAAAATATTTGCCAGACACGCCCCCTGCTGCAAATATAGGATGTGACCAAAATAAGTATTTTTTTTTAGGATTTTTCCTAATTTCAGCATAATGTATGGAATCAATAGATATATTAGATTTCAGTTTTAAAGATACTTATACTAAGAGGCAACGCAGGGAAGGGTCGCCCTAGGAAGACCTAGGTACACTGACCTTAATGGTGAGGTTCTTCAGAAAGGTCAGGTGCGGAGTACTCGTAACCGGCGCGCTTGTATGACGAGATGTATGAACGTGGATGAGGCGAAAAGAGTATGAAAGGGTCGTAGCGCGGCGTTCTGTGGTTTCTGCCTACCCCCATGGGAAAAATGGTGAGTTTATGTATGTATGATATTTTGAGAGTGCTGTACCGCAGCGAGCTCCATACAAAAGTAGTCTATATAGTCATACTATATCTTCTGCCCGCGACTTCGTCCGCGTCAAAGTTGATTTCTTCATACAAACTTTGGACTCTCGTTTCATCCCCTTAAGGGGTGGAAAATCCTTTCTATACATATTGAATGTTAAGGATAAATAAAATCACAAAGAATAGATCACACATTGTTTAATATCGATAATAATTTGACATTATAGGCATTGCTTTTACATTTTAAATATTATAATACATGCTAACTTATATCTACTCTATTATATATTGGTTTCTGGAGCTATAACTTTATTGAACTGACTGACTGTTAGCAGGGGTACTCTGTAAAAATCTCCCTCAGTGAATTTAGAAAGAAAGAAATAAAAATACTGTTTATTCACACGAAAATGACGCACATTACATAAAAAAAATCAGTGAAGTGAGGTCATTTTTAGGGTTTCGTACCCGAAGGGTGCTAACGGAACCTATTGCTAAACCTCTGCTGTCCGCCCGTCTGTCAGCGGGCTGTATCTCATAAACCACAATAGCTAGACAGTTGAAATTTTCACAGAATGTATATTTCTATTGCCGCATAAACAAATAATAAAAAATAATAAAAGTTAAAAATTAAAGAGAATGTTTTATTTTCGCTTTGGCTTCATACTATAATGTCATATCTCCTACAATGGTACGGAACCCTTCGTATGCGAGTCTGACATTGGTGCCGATTCCCTCGTTCACAAGAGAATTGACATCTCTTACTAACATACAGCGAAAGGAAAGGACGGTGACATTAAAAAACTAAGTTAGCGATGTCAAATTAGTTTTCTGTTTTGCCTTGAACTTCTCCGTATTTTTAATCCATACGTTTTAAGATGTCAACTATAACTGTATGGAGTATGGATGTGTCAGATTGACTAAATTTGACAGCTCTTTTTTACATTAGTCTCTTTCTTGTTTCATTGGACAGAAAAAGATGAAAATAGTCTAATTTTAGTTTAGTTTGTGACCAAGAGAATCGGCACCATTGCCGTACTATGTATAACAATAAAATAATATTTCCTTTTAATTGGATTTTTTATTGTAATTGAATTGGAGCCTAACCTTACTATATTCAATACGTTGATGGTACGGGTGACACATGTCAGCAATTCATCTATGGATGTCAGAATCGCTTATCTAGGTCAATGATATTATTTAATTTACTAGTTTATTTACTTACATATTGCTGATTCTGTATTTTACGTCTATGATATTAGTGTGCAGTTAAAATATTAAAACATGATTGTAAATCGCCGTAACGTTCAAGAGTGAAAAGAAACTGTTTGACAAATGTCACCGGCACCATCCTAGAGCGTGAGAAATATATTCTGACTATATGACCTCCCTCCTCTGACTGGATACTGGATTCACCTTTGTGTGCATTGTAGTGTAATATCTAGCCACAGCCCCAAAGAAACCATAATTCAAAAAACAAAAGTATCCAACCAAAAATTAGCTCGGTCGGCCATTTTGAAAATGTCTCAAATTCACTTGACTCATGGGCGCCATACGGCCAGGCATTGAAACGTCAAACATAGTGCTGCGACCGTTCACAATCGGCTCTCGATCTAGTCGATTATTCGAATCGATTTTCGTTGCACTTAAAAACGCTGAAGTCTGTGACTGGAGTAGACTGCCAGGTAGAGGCTGTTGTCTTTCTAATCTGTATTGAAGATTCTGTTTTTCCATTTGGTGATGTTGTGTTCTGATTGCGAATCGGTTGACGTGCACCGGTATTGGTACGACTATTTTCGTGCCGGAACCGTTTTTGCTTGAGTGACTGCCGGATGCGAGGCCGGCTTTTACTCGTTTCCATTTTGCGCGACGATTTTGAAACCATATTTTTACCTGGGGAAGAGGAATTTGAAATTTAATTAATTATTGTAGATTCTTATTTATTAGTAACAGTTTATCGTCAATATTTGTTTCTAAAGTTTATATTAGACATCACTGACATCGGTGAAGGACAACATCGAGAGGAAATCTGGACTTGTAATTTATATAAGTCTGGAATCGCTAAACCGCTCTAACAAGCATGGTGATCAATGCTCGTGTCTTCTCTGTATGAAGAAGAGGCCTTTGCCCTGCAATGGGACAGTAATAGGCTGGTATTATTTATTTAATTAGTTTATCTCTACAGAGTCGCTTAACGCCGTTTGTATACTTAGATCTTTTAAACTAACGGAATTTAATGCGGTTTTCATCAATAGATAGAGTGATTCAAGAGGAAGGTATATGTATGTACATTGCATCCGTGCGAAGCCGGGCGTGTCGCTAGTCTAAACACTAAAAGGTCAGAATGTGATTAGTATATTTTACCTGTACTTCGCTAAGCTTCAAGGCAGACGCGATCTGTGACCTCTCAGTGAGGCTCAAGTACTTCTTGGCATGGAACTCTCTCTCCAGCTCGAGGAGCTGTTCCGAAGTGAAGGCAGTTCTTCTTCTCCGCGCTTTGCTTTCTCGTGCTGTGTCCGTGCTTGAGTCTTCTGGGTCCGGTTCTGAGTCATTACCTGGTGGAGAAGAAATGGAATAATTAGTAAATAAACTCAATAACTGTGATAGTAATGTCTGCCGTGTTGAACTAGTGGTCGCAAAGCGCGATTGTTGAGTTAAACATAACTGCGAAATGTGGCTGTACTAATGGGTACACCTCTAGGCTGATCAACCCTTCAAGGATTAGTAGGAAATAAACAATTATGAAAGTATATTTTTTTGAAAGAGCGTGTTTGAAGTTTCTTGCCCATGCGAAACTACTTTATAAAAAGTGAAAAATAAAGAGTCGAAAAATAAAAAGTCGGCGGCTTTGGTTTTGTTTCTGGTTATGTAGGTATTGCCACCGACTTCCAAGCTAAAGTTATTTTTTATTTTGTAGTTTTTGAAGGCGGTCATATTTTTTTGTAAAAAAGCTTTTTAATTTTCACTTTTTAGTGCTTGTGTGTTAATGTTTGAAATCCTTACATAAAGACCTTTCAAACAATACCTCACACGATATATTTAATTTTGGAAAATGGTAGGAGGGAGGTTGACGTACCCCCCTCCCCACTTCCTTCAGTCAGTCATCGACTACACGTATAAACAAAGCAATTTTTCTTGTTACGGCGGTTGAGTTCCGTTCTATATCTCCAAAGTTCATCATCAGATCATGACAATATTCCTATGGGACCTATTTGGAGCTATACTCTTTCAAACAAAACAAGAATCATCCAAATCGCTTCATAATTGGCGGAGTAATCGTAGAACAAACACAAAAAAAAAAAAAATAACATACGCGTCGAATTGAGAACCTCCTCCTTTTTGAAGTCGGTTGAAAAAGGGCAAACAGATTCAATTATATTTTTCTATTGATAAAGACCGTGTGAATGTCGATTATAATAATAATAATAAAATTCATTTATTCTCTCTCAAATGAATTTTATTATTATTATTATAATCGACATTCACTGCGATTATCTGCGGTATTATAATATTTTGAACGAATTCTTAATACTTTATTCAAATTAAAGTAATCCAAGTTACTTGCAATAACATCAGATATTTGCCAGGGAAAGTTCTATCAAAATCGGTCCAATCTTTTTCAAGGTACAAAGATAAAAAAATACTTTTTTTTTTTAGTAGATTCTTCGTAAACATTCATGTGAATTTAGTAAAAAAGTGTTATCTTGACATTAGAAACACTTCAATTTTTATTTATTTATTTAAACAACTGTCAATACAAATGTAATCTTTACGTAAACAAGCAACATTTCAATACAACGTAGAAAATACATTCCTCAATAAAACTATTACCTAACACAGCCATTATTTATAAAATCAATGACAAGAAAAAAGAAGAAACTATTAAAAAATAATACGTCTGTAACTGTCAACAGAACTATTTGTCATTGGTCTCCCCCATTTCCCGCGCTATTTGCAGTAATGGCGGCCGTGAGTTTATGGTCGATCGTTTTGTCGATTTTATTGCGATGTCGTTCAGGTTTAGGCGATTATGAATGTTGATATACAGTAGCAGTATTGTTGGGAATAGATTTCTTTTTTTAGTAAACTTTACTAGCTTTTGCCCGAGACTTCTTCCGCGTCAAAGTTAACGTTTTCATTAAAAATGTTGACCCCCGTTTCATCCCTTAAGAGGTTGAGTTTTTAAAAATCGTTTCTCAGTGGATGTCTAGTAACTATAAACTACCTAGCTGCTAAATTTCATCTCAACGAGAAGCGGTTTTTGATATTTCGTGATGAGTGAGTGACCTTCAGATTTGAAGTCTAAAGAAGTCCAATGTCGGCAATGGTGGCTTAGTGGTTAAGGCGCCCACCTCTCGTGCATGAGGTTGCGGTTTGGGTACCGGGCAAGTACTTATCAATTTGACTTTAAAATTGTTAAAGTCACATTGATACTTGCCCGGTATGGTATGGTATATATGGACTTTTTAAGTTTATCTTGGACATCACTGATATCGGTGAAGGAAAACATTGTGAGTTTGTTTCATAGAAAAGCTTATAGTTAAGATAAGTCTAAAATCGCAAATCCGTACTTAAAAAAATACATAAGACAATGGCATTGGCGACATTGCATTGCAAATAATGGCTTTTAGATGTCTATCTAACAGCTAAATATTTATTTTTAGAGTATCCAGGAAAAATTACCTCTAAAAACAGGCTGGCTCCGGCGGAAAGCATAATTATATATCCCGCCGCACGACGCGCGGTTAGTTAGGAGAATCCAATAATCGATAAGTATTTGTCATTAAAAAGAGCCGCTATATATGTATGTAAAGCATGTATTCTAGGCTTTATAACATCATGCTACAAACCATATAAGACCGGAGCAGTAATCAAAAACGTAACTGTCTTAACACGGGTGAAAAATAAACGTAGACGAAGTCGCGGGCAGAAGCTTGTACTGAATAAGAAGCTCTATACCAATATTATAAAGAGGTAATGTAAGATTGTAGGGGGTAATCTCTGGATATACTGAACCTATTTTGAAAAATCTTTCCGAAATTGGAAGCTACGTTATCACTGAGTAGGATATTTTATTATCAAAAAATTTTGGGACCCGTAAGAAAAATCATGCGATCGAAGTCGCAGGAAGAAACTAGTACTGAATAAACGTTTCCATCCGACGCCTCATCATGTTTTTCGTCCATGTCAATCTCTCCCCAAGTTTTTGCGCAGTCATAACCCCGGGGCCGAATGGACGATAAAAAGCGACGGTCGAGGGCCGAGAGCCGAGAGCCGAGTCAGCACCACGCCCAGCGGTGGACAAATCTAATGATTAGATAGTTGGGGTGAGGATTGGGACCCGTCAGTTTGAAATGATATCTTTTTGTGTGTAAACTGTTGGTTTTAGATTTGAGGAAGCTTATGGTTAAAAGTGTAGTTAATAAATAAAGAAACTGTATTTCAGAATAATGGCCGTTTAATTTCAACCGACAGACCACAAATTACAGAGAGTTAGTTCAGCCATAGACACACTAACATAAACAAAAAAAGAGACAGTGTTGCCAATTTTTAAAACAGTATAACTAATAAATGTTTCATGTTGTCGCTATTATTTAAACAAAAAGACATTTGAATACAGAATACTGAGAAAAACAAAATGAAAAAATCTTATTACAGGTTATTAAAAGACACATGCGCTTCGAACTAAGTAAATTGCTGAGAATTAGAACAGCATTTTTTGTGTGTGAAAATTCACTATTTATAATTGTGTTTATTGGTGCTTAGAACAGTGGGGCAAGGGGGCTTTAAAGTTTTATTAGTTTAAAACATGTTTTGTAGAAAAACGTTGAAAATAGTAGGAATTTTGATCTTTAATATTTTCGTAACCTTATTAAGTAACATCCATTTATTTAAACTTTGACAGATTGTGTATAAGCACGACTATGTCTACTAGTCTTGCCAGAAAGTAAGACTAGGATCAATTTAATTCCTACCAGGGTTGTGGATTCTGTTCGAAAGATTTACTGCAGCCCTGGATTGCCAAGGGCATTAGGAGGAACACGGAAGGGTTTTAGTTAGCAAGAGTCTGACACTTCCTCACCGCCCAGAGTGGAAGAAGTCATTTGATGTCATTTCCATTTCATGAATTCAATTCCCATCCTTAAAAAAAAGGAACAATTAAATAACCGTCGTGCCTTTTTTTATACATAATTTTTATTTTTATTAGCGTGCTAACCGCATAATATTCGCTTGTATGAAACTACCGCCAACCACAAGCTCTTTCTAAGAAAACAGAAATAAGTTCTTCAAAATCACAATAAAATATCTATTAAGACACTCACATACGTGCTAGCCAACACGTAGCCACTTCTTAAATACCGACCACATCAACATTTTCCATGAAAAACACGATAAAGTATCCCTTTAGCAAATAAATATATTTATTCCTTACGACCGAACAGCGATTGACAGTTATCGAGAGCGCCAAATGAATTGTAAAACCCGCCATCTTTAATTTACCGTCAAAAAAGAACGATTTGAACTGGGAATAGACAATTCAACTGCATAAGCAAACTTTGTAGACGCATAAAGTCCCCGCGCGATCGCGTTTCGAATTTTAAATTATATTGTACGAGCGGCGAGTTAAATCGATTGTGAAGTCGAATGCATTTTGGTCGAATCAGATGTATCGATTACGTTAAACAGTCCGTTCAAAATGGTGGTCACGTTGTATTTCAGTTTAAATTTTCTCTCAGTCAGTTTTGCAGTTTTCCTCGAATGAATGATGAATTGGGAATCAAGGTGGCGGAGGAAAAAGGTTGATAAGCTGTTTCACATGTAGAAGCAACACGAATAATGTAACCAGGATTTTGTAAAAACCTAATTAAAAAGAGTGTCCGTGGAGTTTTTTGCTCGTTCTTCTCCGTAGAGGCCTACCTCCGTTTTGGAACCAGCAACTAGCTTCAACTTTCTGACTAACTGACCGACTCCTTGACAATTCAAAAGTGCCTGTAATTTTATTGGTCTAATTGAATGAAATGTTTTGACTTTGACTTTGTTTTCTTGGTCATTTAAACCTTATTTAGACGATGCGAGAAATATCCTGCAATTTGCCGTACATTGCGGGGCCGCGTGGCTGTCGTGTCGTAAGTGATTGATCATCTACGGAAATGTACCACAACTTGCACGATATTCCTCGCACCGTCTAAATAAGCATTTAAGCGTATATCATAACATCCTCTCTATCGAGTTTCTGTCACTCTATCTCAATAGACACATCCACGCAGGAGATATTATAGTGCACAAGTGTAAGCGCAAACACAGGTGCACTCCCTCTTCCCTCACTCTCATAGTCCGATGGGACGGCAATCCGACACGACCGGGGAGAGATCAGCCGCAGGACCAACGGATTCAAGTGCTAATATAGGCTGCTGTTGAGAAATTCCTTAAGTTTGACAGTGACATTTTGTGCCCGACCTGGGAATCGAATACGCTCAGCAGAGGCGCTTGCGACCGAGGGACCAAAAGGACAGTGTTAATGTGAGAATAAGGTTTAAATCTCCCGGTTGTCTTGTCTGGGGGAAATTCAAAATGGTTGAGCATGTCAAGAATTTTCTTGCGAATATAAATGTTTCTTGTTTTATTTTTCAATACAGCATTTTTTTTTGTTAGCCTATTCTGTCCCATTCCTGGGAAAAGGTTCCTGGGAGGGAGGCCTCCACTCCTTCCATATTTCCGAATCAGTGCCTCATCCTTCCAGTTTTTAATACAGTAATTATTATACTATGATGTAAACATTTGAATCTCATTTTAAGTGAACTGTTCTTTATTCAAAATTCTTTAAACCTAAACCGACCTTCTTATTCTACTTCAATTTGTAACTTGATTGTCAAAATTATCTTTTTATGTAGTTATTTACATACCTAATTATTATTTACTTTCTAAAAAATAATTATTTTTACGCAGACACAGATACAAGGATAAGAATTAAATAAAATTTTTTTTTTTTCATTTGTGTATTCGTAAAAGAAAAAAAAATCACAAACAAGGTCATCAACAAAAAAAAAGTAAAATCTTGACAGATGTCACCTGAACAATTCGCGCCAAAAGCTAAACAGTTCGGATACATGTCAATTTCACGCTACAGATGCGTTCGAGTGGCGTGAAATAATCTTTGTAATGTCAAGCAGCCATTTCTAATTGGTTTATTTGTCGATTTTCTACGTTGAGGGGAATGTATGTGAACTGTTTCGAGTGCTTATGAATTGTTGGGAAAGGGAATGTCAGATTTAGGGTTCAAATTTCGTTACGTTCGGTTCAGTAGTTTTGCCCTAGGATAATAGTGCTTTTGGAACGGGCAACGAGATTTAGTACTTACGTTTGCTTTAGCCGATAACCGCTGCCAGCTTGTTTACCATCTACTATATATGCGAGGTAAGGCTCGCCCCCTATTACATGGGACTTAAACATAACTAGCGAAATGTCGGTTTCATAATGGGCACACATCTACCTAGCCCTTCGGGGATTACTGGCAGGCGTGATGTCATGTTGTTATGCCATAGTAATATTATGAAGAGATTTTTGTTTGTTTCTTTGGACGCGCTATTCTCAAGAAATGCAGGTCGGATTGGAAAAATATTTTGTATAATGGTAGCCAGATTCATAAGGAATAGTATAGGGCTATAGGCTATACCTTGAGGAGCTCGTGGCTAAGTAATAACAGCCGCACGGGTCGATCCGTCAGGTTAAGCTACGCTTGCCGGGTTTGGTCCGTGGATGGGTGACCATCTTTACATACCGAGACTCCTCCGTGCCTCGGAAAGCACGTTAAGCCGTTGGTCCCGGCTGTCATACGTGGATCTTTGACAGTCGTTACGGGTCGTCAGAAGCCCGAAAGTCTGACAACCAGTCTTACCTAGGGGTATCATATTACCCAGTTACTGGGTTGTGGAGGTCAGATAGGCAGTCGCTCCATGTAAAATACTGGTATTCAGCTGCATCCGGTTAGACTGGAAGCCGAGCCCAACATAGTTGGGAAAAGGCTAGGCAGATGATGATAGGCTATACCTACAGCCTACACACAAAGGAGCGGAGCACTAATAAAACGACCATTTGTTGGTTGGATTGAGCTGAAATTTTGCATACACCTTTAGTTCTGATAACAATACAATGTTCAATACTTAATATAGTAATAATTAAAAACTAAAGCTTGCTTTTAAAATTCTTTTTTTATTCGTTTATTTGATTTCTTTGCCAATTGGATGACATATGGCCCTGCTCACCTCATGATCAGGTAGGATGACAGCTCACCTCAAGCCTTAAGCGCACTTCACCTAAATTCACCGAGGGGGGTACAGAATAGTGGTACTATTCTGTACCCCCCTCGGTGAATTAAACTAAACTAAACCCCAGTTTCTTAATATCCGAGGTGTGTTCGTAATGGCTGAAATATTGCGTCGAGTAGGGCCATTTGTTATAGGTACACTTGAAATGTCGGTAGAAAAAGGTTGTGGGTCCAAACCAATCTCTATTAGAACTATTTCTGCTTTTTTTTTAGATGGGAAAAATCATCAAAATGACTCCTTCCGCCCTGGGTGGCGTGGAAGGGACTGTCAGACTTTCACTGACTGAAAAACCACTCTGTTCCTTCTGTTGCCCTTTGCGTTCCGGGGCCACGGTATCCTGTTATGACGTCCCGCAACCCCGGAACTATTTCTACTTGGATGGGTTTTTACTTTGAACAGAGGCTTAGCATTGCCAAATAACATCCTTGATCTAGCCTTATCCTGTACTAGCTTCAGCCCGCGAATACCCGCGTGATTTTTTTTACCCACATTACGTCTTTGGTTCCTGCTCCGCTCTCGTGGGTCGCAGTGTGATGATATATAGCTTATACTATTTCTCATGAATCTGGCTATCATATACAAAAAAAATCCAATCAGACTAGTAGTATCCAGATCAGAGATTTAAGCGTTTAAACAAGCAAAAAAATCCTTTAGCTTTATTATTACATACTAGCATCCTTCCGCGACTTCGTCCGCCTAAAAATAAGATAAAATATAGGCTATGTTACTCGCAGATAATGTAGCTTTCTAATGGTGAAAGAATTTTTAAAATCGGTCCAGTAGTTTTTAAGTTTATCCATTACAAACAAAGAAACAAACAAAAATACAAATTTTTCCTCCTTACAATATTAGTGTAGATAGATATAATTTAACATAACATACATACATAAACTCAAGCCTTTTTCGCATGGCGGTAAGCAGAAACAACAGAACACCACCTGCTACGATTCTTACACATACTCCTTCTTGATCACGAAGAATGACATGATTCTTCTCAATTTCATATAATTCGATTATTTGGGAACTATAATTTGCAACCATTAAGCAATTCAATTTACCAGCCGTCGGCTTTGACTCGCATAATAAATCTGTACCGACAGTGCGCTCTATGTAAGAATAACTATATACTCATATTTTGGTTAATAAGTAAATAATCTTGATGAAATCTTGTAGATAGGATAAGGGCACTATATTCTAGGCTTGTGGTTAGTTAATTATTAAGTCAAATAAGTAACTAAAACTGTTATTCGTGGTAACAAAATAAAAATCAATTCTATTCTACAATTCAAGCCCACTTTAATTATCTAAATTCAACTATCATTTTGAGAGAATAGTACGCACCTACCAATGTTAGTAAAATCTCGTGTCAATGGATTGGTTTGTTATTTTGGTTCTTACGACAGCCTATTTAGAAATGTATGAAAGGTAAAATTGTATGTTCGTTTGTAGGTACTCTATGGTTCGATTATAAAAGGCTTACACTACTGCCGTTTTGACTTCTACGTGGACGAAGTTGTGAGGAGTATAGCTAGTCTATTTCTATATAACTTGAAAAAAATGTAAAATTTATTTTTGGTGTTGTTTTTATTTAGTTTATAAGTATTTTAATTTCCTTAATTACAGTCTATCTAATATTTGTACGCCTTCACGGCAAAACAGCTCCCAAATATGTTTATGTAAATACCTCATCATCTGCCTAGCCTTTTCCCAACTATGTTTGGGGTCGGCTTCCAGTCTAACCGGATGCAGCTGAATACCAGTATTTTACATGGAGCGACTGCCTATCTGAGCTCCACAACCCAGTAACTGGGTAATATGATACCCCTAGGTAATATACTGATTGTCAGACTTTCGGGCGTCTAACGACCCGTAACGACTGTCAAAGATCCACGCCTGACAGCCGGGACCAACGGCTTAACGTGCTTTCCGAGGCACGGAGGAGTGTTGGTGTGTAAAGATGGTCACCCATCCACGGACCAACCCCGGCAAGCGTAGCTTAACCTGACGGATCGACCCGTGCGGCTATTATTACTTGGCCACGAGCTCCTCCACAAAAAATGTATGTACAAAAATGTATGTAAATGTGTGTATTTATGTAAATACCTATGTTTTACAAATAAATAATCTGAATCTGAATATACTTCTATACAAAAATTTCGATGAGGACAAATTCTGTTTGTAGGAAGTAATCTCTGGACTCTGGACATACCAGTCCTATTACTAAAACTCTTTTACTGGTACAAAGCTACAATACTGCCAATCGCCATGGGCTATGGTAGGTATACTTAATACAGATACTATAGTCATTTATAATTAGACTAATGAGATAAACACTTTACGAATGAGAGATTTCGCAGTTTTTCTTGGAATGAGTTCTAATAATCCTGTTTACACAAATCATTCCTAACACACTCACGCCATTCCTAACCTCAGTTACATCCCCTACGCATACACACACCCTTACACCCAAACACTCCTACAAAATCCATATTCACTTCACCAAATACTAACACTTTTTTTTTTCTTTTTTTTTTAGGTGGTAAAAATCATCAAATGACTCCTTCCGTCCTAGGTGGGGCGGAAGGGACTGTCAGACTTTTACTGACTAAAAAACCACCCTGTTCCTTCTGTTGCCCTTTACGTTCCGGGGCCACGATATCCTGTTAAGACGTCCAGCAAATACTAACACTTTTTTTTTTTCTTTTTTTTTGAGGTGGTAAAAATCATCAAATGACTCCTTCCGCCCTGGGTGGGGCGGAAGGGACTGTCAGACTTTTACTGACTAAAAAAACCACCCTGTTCCTTCTGTTGCCCTTTACGTTCCGGGGCCACGATATCCTGTTAAGACGTCCCGCAAATACTAACACTGCAATGAATACATGTAAACCTACTTAGTAAATAAAATAAAAAATGTAAAACCTACCGCATTTGTTAATGTGCATAATTTTCTACAAATTGTATCTATCTCCAGAAGGGGGGAGTCCTGGTGTCCTGAAATACAGGCCTTACGTATAGCTTAAGCACCAGTCTCCTACAATAAGAGTATCAATAATTGTCCCAATACTGATACCGGAGTTTATTTCGAGTAGAAAATTGCAAGAACCTTCTTTTTCGTTGGAAAATCTTCAAGGGTTCCGTCTGGGGTGAAGTGAGGGTAATGTCGGTTTGTTACCGACTAAAACCCAAAAGTTCCTAATGCTAAGTACCATGAATCAAGTGTCCGGTATTATAAGCATTTCGAGGAGTTCAATAGTCCTTTGGTAAAGGCGCCGCCCGCGTCGGATACTACTATTTTTTACTCAAATTAAACAGTAACTGTTCTACCTTTAGGCAGTTTCAATCTAAGCTAAATGGTTTACATTTATAATGATAATTTCTGTTACATCATTCATGTTGATAATTTAAACGAAATAAGAGTGCCGATGGAGTTTCTTGTTCATTCTTTCCCATTGGAAACTACTGTTTGGAACAAGCAAATGTCTTGCAACTTGACTGATCGATTCCCTGACAATTTAATTGTGCTTCGAGATTTAAGATTAAGTTCGAATATAATTTTCCATTCAACAAACCTTGATTAGTCTCTTCGCCTCCGTCACTCTCTGCCTCACTTCCTACACTGACAGGACTCTCCCTCTTCTCTTCCTCTCTGTTCTCCCTCACTGGAGCAGGCACAGACCCTAGCACCCTCGACAGCCACGGCTCCGGATATCCTAGTAAAAACGGGAAGCCATTTTGTTGTAAAAATGGCGCGTAATAACGCATCTGATTTAATCCTTCCAATCTTTCATTTTCGTCGTCTTCTGAATTTCTAGAACTTTCCGAGATATTATTTTCTATATCGATTTCTGGTGATTTTCGGTCTCCGATGATTGATTCGATTGAAAATGGTTTTGGTACTTTTTTCTGTGTTTGTGTCTCTCCTAGTTCTATTTTGGATTCCATTTTTAAATCACACACTGTTTTTAATCTGTCACTTTTCTTGGAAAAATCACGAACAGTTTATTAATTTTCTTTTTAATTTTTTTTGCATTCGATTTATAAAAATAACTTGTCCGATTTCTTTTTTTGGAATTTAGATTCTGCACTCATTGTCTTTTTTGTCCGCTTATTTTCTATTATAATTAATTGTTAGCACACTAAAGATTCATTTAAAAAACTTATTTTAACGACATCACTTTTAAATAACATTGGCAAAAATATTGTTCCATTTTATTTAAATTAATATCAAAAGTCTTTATTAAAATTAAACTTAATTATTTAAAAATCACTAAACGTACGCGCAGTACCACGTCTGTACTCCGCGAGAAACGCGCGTAAACTCACTCGCCACGCCTACATACGGGGTGTAGTCAAAACGTTATTTTATTTTATTAGTACTAACCACTGTACGAGGGAATGTAAGCTTTATTGCAAGCGTCATAATACTTCTGTCATTATCTTCTAACTACAACACTAACGGGTCTATTATTTACTATGACTAAACCCAAAACCACTTCTATGCCATTAACATTAAAGATGAAATTTGTTGAGCACTGATAAACTCTGGAATCAATCAATTAACATTGCAATTTGAACTGTATTTTTAACAGTACAACGTCCAATACAATAAGAACGAACATAAACTTACGCCATTAAGGTTCTGTCAAACAAATGATTAAGAACACTTTTGTGTGACGCGTGAAAGGGATAGCTGGATCGTTTTAAGTACGTTAGAGGGAGATAGTGCACGTGATGTTTGTGGAGGCAGTGAGCAGTGGTAATTGGTGGTGATCACAATGTTTTGCCGGTGTCAGCACGGGGTACTCTCATCGTTTTATGCCCCGTTTGGGTGCGAATGGATTACTTTACTTGTCAATTTTGATTATGACGTTTTTCTTTTTTTTGATGCTGTTTTGTTTTTAAAAAAGGGCTACTTGAGAAGAATCTAGTTCTAAGATCTTTGTTCTTTCGACGGACAGGAAAATGACACAGTGTCAACCAACACACAACAACAGTCATTATTTCTTTAAATAATTGGTATTGTGTGATTCAAATTAAACATGGGTAGCAACCTATTTATAGTACCTACCTAATCATAGAATTTGTGAAGGATAAAAACAGTAACTTTAGTTTTGGAAGTCAGCGGCTTTGGTTTTGTTTCTTGTTAAGTACTACCACGGACTTCTAAAAATAATCTTATTTTTTATTTTGTAGTTGTCAAATAAATCCAATAAATGTAAGTAAATATAAAACAATAAATTACCTAATTAAATGCAAAATTTCAAATAATTTTAAACACATTTACGCCTTTAATCCCCAGTGTATGAGCATGCGCACTTAATTCAATGTCTATCACTGTCAGGAAATATTTACATACATCTCTGGTAAACCCACAAGGGATTATAAGCGTGAAATGTAAACCACGAGGCGTCATTTAATTTTATAAATGGGAAATAGATCTGTTTGGTTCTTGCTGTGTCTTGTGCTTATTTTAACTAAGTATTGCCCTCGACTTCGTTCACGTAAATATTAGTTATCGCGGCCGCAGACGAATTCGTGTCCTTTCTTGGGGTTCACCCCGTACCAAATTTCATTAAAATCGGTTCAGTGGTTTACTCGTGAAAGTGTAACAGTCAGACAGAGTTACTTTCCGATTAATAATATTAGTATGGATTGGTATCTAATAGGCATTTTAATAGAAAAAAAATCTAAAATAGTCTTTAAATTACTTGAAAATGAAACTTTTTTATGATTTCAAAATGAGTTTGAGGAAAGCTTATTTCAAGTTAGTCTCTGTTTAATTCACCGAGGGAGATACTTAATATTGCATGAGCGTATTTAGTTTGCAACAATAGCAATAAAAAACATTAGTCTCAGGAAATAAAGAAAAAATTCTGTATAAGCTACCAAAACTACTATATTTTAAATTTCTTTTATACTCTTCGTTACCTATTTATTGTAACCTACCTACATGAAAACACTTTACAAACAACAAAAAAGATACACAGACTCAAAAGTAAGATACAGTAGGCGTTCTTGTTGGAGACGGCACGCATTGTAAGAAGGCTCCTCAATTAGCTTGTGTCTTAGCACCTTACTGCGGACGGAGGACTATTTTTCTACATATTTTTTTTGCTAGTTTTCTCTAAATAATTACATAACATAACATCACGCCCGTAATCCCCGAAGGATTAGGCAGAGGTGTACCCATTAGTACACCCACATTTCGCCAGTTATGTTTTAGTCCCATGTAATAGGGGGCGAGCCTATTGCCATCAACCGGGCACAAATCCAGACTCCGAGGCTGCTACTGAGAAATTCCTGATGGAAAAACCCAATAACACGTTGCCTGGGAATCGAACCCAAGACCTCATGCAAAGCAGTCGCGCTTGCGACCACTAGACCAACGAGGCAGTCATTTTTCTACAATTTTTTTTTACTAGTTTTCTCTAAATAACTATGTTAAAATATAGAAAACTTGTTTCAAAAAATTCCCTTTATTTACTGTCCTATCTCCAATTCCATCAGTCCAGTCCACTCTCCCACATCTAAAGTCAGCACGGCCACTTGGCCAGCGCGGCGGTCATTAGCGAGCAATTTGTCCCCTCCCCCCGCCACTTCCCACACCCCTTCTAAATTGATTGTGGCTATTTGGTACACCGCTGATGTGTACAAGAGATGTGAGCAAGATAATTTACGATTTGTGTGGGTAACTGGGTATTTTGATGGCTTTTGAGAGAGACTGATGAGGTTGCTTTGATTTTTCTGTCGTATTGTAATTATTCAGGATTATAGGACCATAGGACCGGCTGTGGTTATCTTTAGTTGATGCCTATGTCCAGCATTGGACGTCGTTCAGCTGATTTAGGATTGCAGTGATCTAGTTTTGGTTTCGTTCATAAAAAACTGATGACGATCATGATTTATCTTTAAAAACAACGTTGCTCCACATTAGGAAATTCTCTTGTATTGTGGGTGCGTTTACAATCGTATAAATTCACAAACAGCTAGTCCCGAAAAAACTATCTGTAGGCAAATATTGATTCCGTGCGGGCATCGAACTCACAATACGAACCGCAGCAGCCAATCGCTGCATTAACCGTGGCGTCAATAATGGTATAGTCATGTTAACAGAAGGATATTCTATCTCGTATAATATTCCTTTCTAGTATAATACCAAGCTTTTATAATTGCAGGACAAAGGCCTCTTCTCATACGGAAAAGGCACGAGCATTGATCACCACGCTTGCTCAAGGCGGATTGGCGATTTCAAACTTATAGAACTTGTAGATCTGCCTTGAACAAGTGTGATTAATAATCAATAGGCAGGTATTATAATTTTTAAGTTATTAAATAACTCAAGACTAACGAGGGGGCTTAGACAAAGTTACATCGCATCGTCGATTGACCACGTGACTTAACGCGGCTTATGTCAATCCCATACATTTTAGTCTTTTCCAACTTCGTTATCGTTTTGCAATTGTTACTTTGTCTAAGCCCCGAGGTCCCGGACCTTTAAGAGGCGTACGAAGGGCCGAAGCCTACTACCTAACCTAAATTAAATAAAAAATTGTGGGTGTGTGTCTAAATCGTTTACGACCATCAAAAAACTTCCCAGTCGCGTCTCGTATAAAGTTCTCACATACAAAACTATATCTGCCCAAATTAGCCTCCCAAATATCTTCACGAACTGAATGCGTTAGTGCACCGACTATAAATTTTATAACAATAGCTCGTTCAGTCTATCGACACATTAACGTTCGATGCTAGATTTAGGTAGCATTGCCAGGCGTCCGGATAAAGCCGGACAAAGTTGGCTTTTTGAAACAATAAATGGTTGGCTTGGCTTGTCCGGCTGCTGTTAGGTTTTAAATTAAACATGTTGATAAATGTTTGTCTGAAATTTAATTTTGGCTGATGACTTTATTTGACTGATTAATAAAAAAGTACTTAGACTGATTTTGCATTCGATATGTTTAATATTAGATTAGAATTTAACAAGATTTGTGGTAATAATAAAAAGCTTAATTTTACATACAATTTTTTGTCGAACCTTACTTTAATGAGACACAAAATTCTCAATAATGTAGGGTGTCCGGCCTTTTTACCCAAATGTCCGGCCAAACTGGTCTGTCCGGCTTTAAGACTTAGGTCATACGGCTTCTAATGCCGATAATGTGGACAGTCGTGAGGGAAATCATTTATTGGAGTTTGATCGTAAAGGGACGTGAAGTGACTCATATTAAATGCGAGCTGACGCTGTGCTCAAGGTTTTGTTTGCACGGAAACCGGAAAGCAACTTTGATTGGCTAGTTTTACTGTTTGTGATACGTTGTTGGGATTTTTATGAATGGTTTTCTTTGTATTGTTAAAAGCGGTTAAACGCCGTACGCCATTTTATAAAAATAAGGACTTGAAATTGTTCATGTCCTAATTTTTTTTTAATGAATTCAATGAATCTTCCTACACGCAAGCAAGATACATACCTAGTTAGGTCTAAAAAGTTAGTGGAGAACATTTTCGAAATGTCTTATTTAAAAAAAGAGAATTCAAAATCTCTATTTCTATGAAAATCTTAATTTATTTTGGAAATGGTCTCAACTTACTTTCAAGACCTATCTATGTAGGTATCCTGCTTATGTGCAGAAGTAAAGTTCTCACGTTGATTTTCAACCAACCCGCAGATAGATTTCGTATCTCGTAGAAAAACACCGTGAGGATACCAGGACTAGACGGAACTCTTATTTAACCTTAAATCGCCTTGTAGCATTATTTTCCATTATTCAAAACAACGTAGGTACCTAATAGTGTAGTGTAAAACAATTAGGACACAAAATGCAAAATAAATTAAAGTATCTAAGTATGCACAAAGATATATTGCAAAATTTGGGAAACGAGGAAATTGCTTTTGATTTTCGCCTAGTGTCCATATTTTATTTTCATGCGAGTTTACTGTACAGATTTTTATCTATTCAAGTGTAAAACAGTAAATTGATTGACGGTGTCAATTATTTCTTCTTACACCCCTAACAAAATTCAACAAGCATTCCCTCTCAACCTCTAATCAAATCACAACGACATCTAACGTGTAATCTAAACAAATCACATTTCCAAACATTAATACGGATCGGGAACGCGCCATTAACGCGCCCCCGACATAAATCCACGATAATATAATAAACTTATTCATAACAAACTTAATATGGCTATAAAATTAAATATTAAAACACGCTGTGAAGTGCTCAACGATCCACGCAAATTGTTTTCCAACTATATGTATCTTTTTCTAAATCTCATACAAAAGACAGAGATAGATATACATTTGTCAGTTCGTCGTTGTAGTTGTTCTGTAAGTAATGACTGTCGTCACGCCCCGCAATCAAATTCCGGCGCCATGATTGGTCGTTTAGCAGGGTTCGAAGTTTGAAACGGTTTTTTTTTCGCTGTAATTTTCGTTCATTATCTATGTGTAAATGACGCGTTCGGCCGACGGTAATTTTTTAATCTTGTTAAATATTTAGTTTTCGTTTCATTAGACTGTTTTGTAATTTGTATATCGTGGGTAATTTAATTTTGGAGAGTTATTTTTTATTTTGTGTGTGTTTGTTTGTTTAGGCGTGAATTATGGTGGGAATGCTTTTTCTTTTTTGTAGATTTAAGTTTGGAACTTACTATGTTTTTTCTTTTTACCGCTTAGTTTCTTTTAGTTAGTCATTAGCCTATTTTAATTTGAATATGAGTTAAAGTCGCCTTTTTAAACCTAATACACAGATCTCTATGAAAATCTCCCTTCTCAATTAGGGTGAAGGGAAAGTGAGGTTAGCTGTCAGTTACTAGTGCCAGCAGGGCTATTCTGTAAAATCTTCCTCGCTGAATTTGATTGTTGAGTTTTGTAAAGTGTAAAATTCTCATCACTGCACTCCATAATTCGAGACTAATAAATGTTTCCGAGATCCTTTTTTGTATCATTGGACTAGCTTCTGCCCGCGACTTCGTCCGCAAGTTGATTTCTCCATACAAACATTGGACCCCCGTTTCATCCCCCTTAGGGGGTGAATTTTGGAAAACCCTTTCTTAGCGTACGTCTTCTAACTATAAACTACCTCCCTGTCGAATTTCATTTTTATACGTCAAGCGGTTTTCGATATATCGTGATAGTAAGTGAATGAGTGACCTTTATTAATGAGTGGCTTTTATTATCTGCCTAGCCTTCTCCCAACTACATAAGGGTCGGCTTCCAGTCTAACCGAATGCAGCTAAATACCAGTATTTTACATGGAGCGATTGCCTGTCTGACCTCCACAACCCAGTAACTGGGTATAATTAGACTAAAATTATTTTTGGTCTAACTAGACTAGGGACCTTACAACATAATTTTTCCTTACTGAAATTATTCTATGATAGGTATTTTTCTTTCCCCCAACAAAATCAGTAGCACCAATAAAATATTCAAAACATCACAGAAAATATGAATTGCAAATGTCTACAACAAACACTTTAGCATCCCCACGGATATTCCATAAAATTATATTATAATATTTTATTCGTTACGCGAATCCGAATGTCGTTTCACATCACTATTTGAGTGCACTTAAAAACCGTTACTAATGTCAGATTTTCACCAAATTATTATTACACCCAAATCATACAACATTCAACCTTAAAGACAAAGAAATAAGTGTGTTAAGACAGGAATATGATGTTTGTATTTTATTGGGGAAATATAAAAATAGGTGGTGTATTTTATTTGTGTGGTAAAGGAAATTAAATCGTAAGCTAATTGAATAAGTTACGTTTTCTATTGAAACGCACTTGACGTTTGTTTGAGAAAAACAATAATAGAAAATACACTCGATAAATATTAATAGAATTATACTGCTTTAAAAATAGGGTTCAAAATTGCTGAAATAATTATTTAATAGCAGTAGAATTATTTTTGTAAAGTGATGCGATTTCGCGCGCTTTTCCCCTGAAAATGGCGTTCTTTTGACATTTTTGACAGTTGACAAAGGGAAGTTACATTTGTAATGAAATTAACAATATACTGTAGTTATAGACTGCCTCGTTGGTCTAGTGGTCGTAAAAAGCGACTGCGGAGCATGAGGTCTTGGGTTTGATTCCCAGGTCGGGCAAAATGTTATTGGGTTTTCCATCAGGAAATTCTCAGTAGCAGCCTCGGAGTCGGGATTTGTGCCCGGTTGATGGCAATAGGCTCGCTCCCTATTACATGGGACTTAAACATAACTGGCGAAATGTTGGTATACTAATGAGTACACCTCTGCCTAAACCTTCGGGGACTACAGGCGTGATGTTATGTTACGTTATGCACTTACCAATCTACTTATATTTAACGATCGTACCACCCATCCCTAATTTTACGTAAACAAACTAAAAATAAACTAATTACGTTGCGTGACACATTTCGACACCTTCGTTAACAAGAGCCTCATTATAATACATCAAACTAATTATAACTAACTTTATAAACTAATTAGGGTTAGTCAGGCCAAAGCGAAGAAACCTACATCAAAATTTCTCAAATTTTTCAAAGTTAATGTAATTGTTTTAGGGCTACTTTTTTAATCGTCAGATAAGTCTTATTGAAGGGATAAATATGGCGGTTTGACAGCTTTCATGTAGAAAATATAATATGTCAAACTGTCATATTTTGGTTTTTTGGATAAAAGTTATATGACTATTGAAAAATTTTACTTTTTCTAATTCTATTTTGTTGTATAAGTAAGTTTCATTCGAGTGTTTTTTCCTAGCGGATCCCTTTATTTTTAAATATAGTATAGTCTATGTCACCCGGGGAAAGTGTAGCTTCCCAACATTGAAAGAATTTTTCAAATCAGTTCAGTAGTTTCGGAGCCCATTCAATGCAAACAAACAATCGAATCTTTCCTCTTTATAATATTAGTATAGAAAACATGCATCTCAATTCTTATTATAAAACCTGTATAAAAATATGAAAAGCTAAACAGATCATAACAGCTTATTGATTTATACATGGCCGTCTCGCCACTTAAGTGTGAGCACGACTGTACGTGTACTAGTCCCCCAAGTAACCACAATACTTGTGGAGGGATGGGGGACCGTCGTCGGGGAAATGTTTGTAAAGGTAGAGCCATACAAACGACAGCTAGAAAGTTTGACGGCACGGTTGGTGCAGTGGCTAAGCGATTGGCTGGTACGCTGCGCGTCGCAGGCTCGCACGCGTCGCGCACGGAATAAATGTTTGTATGGCCTACAGATAGTCGTTCCTTGTCTAGCTGTTTGTGTATGTAAGTTAATATGTTTGTAAACCATTTTTATAAAAACACTTAACGTAATTTCGTTCGATTTTTAATTTTCAAATGTCTGTTTCGCACATAATAAAGCATTTAAGTACTCGTGGTCGTTTGGCCGCATGCGATAGCGTAATGGTATTCGGGTAAACGACCAAATACTTATTGGTTCAGGCTCAGGTAGTCGACTTCATTCGAACTTCTCGCAATATTTGGTTTATAGGTGAAGAGTGGACTGTATAATTTGGTTTATAGGTGAAGAGTGGACTGTATAATTTATGCTTTTAATGAAATAAAACCTTGAAAATGAAATGAAGATAAATTAATTGGTACAAAACAAATTAAAATTGGTACAAAGAATTTAATTGGTTACAGAATTATTACAATGACAATGATAGCAAGTAAAGATTCAAAACAAAAATAATTATATAAAAAAAAAACACTTTTGAACTTCATAAAAGAAAAAGAAGAACTTAAAAAATGTACCAACAAAACCTTAAAAATTCTGACTTACGTTCAGTACTGCTCTGTGTGGCTGAACCTTTATAGAGGAAGTTTGTAAAGAAATGGGTACTTTGTAACAAATATGTGTTTGGTAATAGTTTCCAAATGGAAAAGATGTCCATTTCTGGAAATTATTAAACGTTAAATATGAAAACAGTTTATTATTGAAGAATATTCTTATAAAAATTGTGCAATATGCAACGTTCTATTCTGTAAAAGTCTTCTTTGGAATAGCAGTTACGTAAAATAGCAATTATATTTTTTTTGACGATTCAACAATGTACGGTCAACAAAAGAAGAAGGAAAGAATGTTTTCAAATATAATTAAATTTAAAAAGTAGGTAATAAACAGTTCATTAACTAAACTAAGTTTTAATCGACTTCAACTATATCTGACGAGGACGACCCTGGATACTTATCCCTTTTGTTGGCTGTACATTGCGTTTCTTATGTTACGTTGCATTGTAGACGAATTTTTATTTTTTTTGAAGTAATTTATTATGTAACTGGCGAAATGTGGGTGTACTAATGGGTACACCTCTGCCTAACCCTTCGGGAATTGCAGGCGTGATGTTATGTTTATGTATGTGGCTTGTGTATTTCCTACAAAATTCTTCAGATTAAAGTTCGAGAAACCAGAAATAGAGCAGTTTTCCAAAACGATCGTCGTATAACAAGTTCTACAAACTAACGAAAACTATAAACCAAAACCTCTTTCCGCAAATTCAAAACCACAACATAATCTGTGGCATGTAATTTGGCGCGCTGTCACGATGACAGCTCGGCGGAAGGGGCGTGGCTTCCGGCCGCGTTCCGTTTTACTTAACGCACGCTCGCAAAATGACACGACCCATTAAAATCGACCAGTTTTACTTGGACTACCCTCCGTTTTGCTTTGATCTTAAATGTTGACAATCTTTGAGATTCAAGTGGTTGGGGAAGTGGTTTTTTGTATTGTTGTCTGATTACGTTTTGGGTATATTTTTATGCTTGATTGATTTCTTGTCGGTTTTGTAAATGGATGTCGAGAGATCGTATAAGATTTTCTCTTATTAATTTATTGGCAAGCTTTTGAATTTATTACTAAATAGTATCAAGGTAATTTTCTCGACTACCCCATTAGTACTGTGGATGCAAGCACAACTACTCAGTTTAGGGTTCTGAGTTCGATTCCTAGGTCGACTAAAGTGATTTTGAGCTATATAAAATTTTCAACAGCAGCTGGCAGCTAGTAAGCTAGCGGTTTGACACTTTTGTATCTGGTAAAACATGATAAACAGTCAGTCTTGGTCCTAATATATCTCCGGTCCTGTGAGATTGCCTTACCCATCGGATTATGAGAGAGATTGCACTTGCGTTTGTGGGCACACTTAAATTGTTCACCATAGGTAATAATATTTCCTTCATAGACGGTTCAAAATAAGGACCATTAAAATCCATACTACTTAATATTATAAATGCAAAAGTGTGTCTGTCTGTCTGTTACCTATTCACGCTTAAACCGCTGAAGCGGTTTTGATGAAATTTGGCATGGAGATAGTTTAAGAAGGGAAACAACATAGAATAGTTTTAGCCCGGAAATCACCCCCTAAGGCGGTGAAAAGGGGGGTGGAATTTTGTATGCAAGTACGATATAAACAAGTTCCACGCGGACGTAGTCGCGGTCAAAAGCTAGTTGATAATAATTGCTCTATAAAAATATTTTCCTTTTAACACAGTTTACTTACAAAAATAACCAAATCATCATTAAGGGTGGTCTCCTATTAATAATCTTTAACAATAAGTATATCGAAAGCTCCTCCTAAACTGGCCATCTTCACTAATGGGATAATTAATAATGTCAAGATTTATCGCGCGGAACGGAACGAAGTAACGCCATTTTGTCATGGAAAAAAAAATAATGAAATATTTTTGAAGACGCGTTTACAAATTATTGGTGATGCGGATGAGATGGTTTTTACGCTAATTTAATTTAGTGTTGCGATGAGTGAAAATTTAGTTAAATGTTGCCTTTTCAATGGGTTTAGTTACGGGTGGGCTTTTGAAATAAGCCATCGATTTATTGAATAAAAATGACTGCATTTTTTTGCATTTTATAACAAACTTGTACTCTCCCCGTGACTCGGTACGTGTGATTTTCCTCACGGATCCCTAACTTCTTTTTAAATTTAAATAGTCTATGTCAACCGGGGATAGTGTAACTTCGCAACAGTAAAGAATTTTTCATTTCGGTTCAGTAGTTTTCGAGTTTATTCATTACAAACATACACACACACCCTCACACAAAAATACAAATCTTTCCTTTGTATAATATTAGATATAAGTTTAGATGTAGATAAAAGCGGTGCAATAAGATTTACACTACTAATGAGAATGTTAAAAAAAAGTTTTAGTTAAAAACTTTTTTAAGAATTCAAATAAACTATGTCTAAAATGTCATCGTCCTTTTCTTTCGCTTTAAGTCAGTAAAAGATGCCAATTCTTTTTTAGTCTAGTTTGTGAATAAGGGAATCGGCAAAAATGCCAAACTATTTTGTCGACTTAAAAAAAGGCTTTAATGGTGCCGATTCCCTTGTTCAAACTAGACTAAATTTAGAGAATTGACATCTCTTACTAACATACAGCGAAAGGAAAAGACGGTGACATTCCGTGATACTAAAGAACTAAGTTAGCGATGTCAAATTAGTTTTGCATTGAACTTTTTCGTATTTTTAATCCACACGTTTTAAGATGTCAACTATATTCGTATGGATGTGTCAGATTGGCTAAATTTGACAGCTCTTATTTACATTAGTCACTTTCTTGTTTTATTGGACAGAAAAAGATGAAAATAGTCTAATTTTAGTTTAGTTTGTGACCAAGAGAATCAGCACCAATGTCCAAAAGAAACAAACACAGCAACACCTAAATAGAACTGTCAATTAAAAAAAAGTTTTCAAAAGTAAACTTCACAAAAACAAGCAAACATTCATTCGTAAAAGTAAATATTAGTTACGTGTAATGATACTAATATGTACCTGCCTCAGTGGGGTGTACGTACCAATTACCGGCCAGCACAAATTGACACGGCAAATTATCGAATTAATATTGATATGTGATTATTGAAGCAATGTTTGGCCAATCGTTGGGCCAACGTTTTGACAAAGATTTGAAAGTGATGTTCAGTTTTTACAAGCTTTTATTTAGCTAGCACTGTACATAATGTATGTATGTAAGTTGTCCTCAAAATTTGCAAACCATTTTTCGAGCATTTGTTGGTTTCCGATTGAGCTGAAATTTTGCATACATCTTTAGTTCTGATGACAATGCAATGTATTAATACTCAGTATTGTAATTGTTTTAGATTAAAGCTTGTTTTTGAAAATATTTTTTTTAATTAGTCTATTCAATGCTATTTTATAATGCAAAGTAGATTGTTATAATGACTTTAAATTATTTAAAACGCTCTTTATTTTTTTGGGCAGATTTGGCTTGGCCCGTTTTGACATAACCAAGCTTCATTTTATCAAATAAACACTAAAACTAAAAATAGAAAGAAACAGGGAGAAATAGAAAAAGATGTAAGGTAGCCTGGAGCATAACGCTTTTTCCTTACGTGACGATTTCTGCCAGTTGACTCATACCGCAAGCTGCGTTTAGAAACTTCGTGCAAATAAGCAAGAGACATTTTTTATCTTGTCTGTGTAAAACAAGTACCTATTTTAAGTGTGAATATTTCGGCCAACATTTAGAAAACATTAGCCAACACACTCAAACATTGGCGGCCAACACCCTCAGTCCACCCGATAGTACTCATAAGGCTATAATTGATGGGTGCTCATGGCTCATGGCTCAATACGTGTTATTTGTGCCACAAACGATGGGGTTCTGTTTGTTTTGTCATGTAGACTATGGAGATTGATAGACGCGGCATGATATTACCAATAACCACTACGTAATTATTGTATGCCTAAGCCTATTAGGCAGGACTTATTGGAACTTTAATTTATTGTTTAAACCTGTAAATAACATGCCCATAATAAAATATTTTTTAATTTTGAATAATTATTATTAGACTCTGTTTGTAGATTAATTACGTCAAACTAATTCAATAATACCAAATATGTTACATTATTACAGCAATTATAACAGTTCAATAGACCTACACCTAAAAGTGGAATTGATTTGAAACTGATCAGCGTTTGATATCAAAACCAAGGGGTTGGTTCATTTTCTGTTATAGTAGTAATGTTATCATTTTCACTCACTTTCCGCGTTCCGGTTGAGCTGAATATTATCATTCCTTCTTCCGTCACTCTCATAGTTCTATTTATTTATTTATTTTATTTTATTTAAGGAAAAACGAATCGTAACATAATTATTATGTATATGGCTTATACACTAAACTATGATAAATATGTTACCCACTACATTTTCCACAGATTACTCGAAAATATTTTTAAAAAAACTAGAGAGACATAAAAAATATTATTTATTTTTAGACCACAAGACTAACGAAGCAGTCGAGGCTAGATTATTTCAATAACCAACTTTGAAGCCAATTTCAAATAAACCGAAAATTTAACATTTTGATCTTTTTTTTTTGCCAAGTCTACACATTCATAGCTCTGTGCACTCATTTGTGTAATCAATATATAATTTGATAATGAGCGGGTGTGAGCTGCGCTTAAGCATCGATTCATTGGCTGTCACGCTATCAAACACATTCGGAATTGTATTTGCGAGCACGCAGGTAACAAGTTGATCTATGAATGTATTTTTTTGTTGAAAAAGTGTTATAGAAAAAAAGAAACAAAAAAAAAATAAGTTTATTGTCACAAAAATATTTGTGTTCATCAACAGTTGACTCTTTAAGTCAACTTAGATGGACACAGAACTGAAATAAATATCATCACACCTGTAAACCCCGAAGGGTTAGGCAGAGATGTACCCATTAGTACATTCACATTTCACCATATGTTTATTGCCATCATCCGGGCACAAATCCAGACTCCGAGGCTGCTACTGAGAAATTCCTGACGGAAAAACCCAATAACTCTTTGCCCGACGTAGAATCTAACCCAAGACCTCATGCTCAGCAGTCGCGCTTTGCGACCACTAGACCAACGAGGCACACAAATGACGCCGATTTGACGGAATAGACCTTCTGGATGGTATCTATTAAAACTGAACCAATACACCTGGTTTGCAAAGGCAGGAAGTTGTTATCGTTAACACTCACCAGCTCGGCACACGTCCAATGGGCGATCTTAGAAGAGGATAATTATTCTCGTCAGCACACTGCTGCACACTCCATACAAAGATAGTTTCTTGCTTATTCTTCTTCAATAAAACTACGTTTTGGGCAACTCTAGATTGAAATATTTTAATCGTATAATGACGTTCAAAAGTGTCTTTTTGTAATTTTATTATTATTTTATTTTCCTTTATTGACCAACCAATTATTGTTTACACTGTAAATAATTATTTTGTTTTTTTTTTTAATAAATGATTTGACTTTGACAAGTTTTAGTCACTAAGTAACAATTTTTTGTAGTCGTCATGAATGAGGGCCACATAATGTCATTACAATATAGGTATACAGAGGATTCAGACTGTTTTTTCTTACTCGTCCGCTTTTCTTATCTGATTAATTTCGCTCCGGGAAACTGTGGTTACCTGTAATTGAATTGTGTGCATTGTAGAATAATTAACTTGTAAAACCATTTATAGTACGGCCGACGTATCTTGACGGTATGAAGTTAAATGTTTGGCGTTTGTATGGAGCGCGGTGTCGGTACAATTTCCTCAATAACAATGTATGAAAAGACACATGGCTTTACGTTACAAATACATATTAGCTTGTCTGTCACACGCTTGGTCATGAACAGCTGGTCGGTTCATATAAGCTGTTGGCTGTTGGTGTTAGCTACAATACTAATATATGGTAAGGTGCAGATAAAAATTCGGTTAAATCGTGTAGAATATAATCACGATGAGCACAAATAGTTAATTAGATTTTTTAATAATTAATAAGTTTTTTCTAAGTAGTCACATATCACTTTTTCTGACTTCAACACTCGGCTCAGCGCCAAGAGTTGCAAAATCCATCAACAGAAGTTACAAAATAAAATGTTCTTATGTGTAAAGAAGTTTCATTAAAATCGGTTTATTCATTTCAAAAAAAAGGACTTGAATGTTTGTAAAGCTTAAAGGCTCATAACAATGGCTTCTTTAACCGAAAAAAGCATTAAATACTTAGCTATAATCAACATTAAAAAAAATATTAATAGTTTACCATCTGACTCAAAGTGTCAGGTCTCAAACTAAAAAAAAAACTCCACGACATAATTTTAAACACTGTCAACTCTCATTGTCAGCAGCCCTAATTAGAAATCCTCATTCTATTTTTAAACATAGCAATTAAACAATTTGTTTTCGACGCTGACAACACGCATCGCTTGCCGCAGTTTATTACTGTGGCAACATTTTACTTGCAAGTGTGAATTACGTTTTGAAATGTCAATGAGTCGTGAAATGGAGTGTTTTCGCGCCTTTGAATCTTAAAATGGCTGACAGCTGGGTAGCAGACGTTGTGGTTGAGTTGGAGATGTTTTATTTGTTGTGTTTAACTTGCTAAGTATACCTAGCGATTTGATGATTTGTTTTAGTAATGGAGGCATGAGAACTTTAACATTAAAAAAATCACGATTATAAAATTAAGATTGATTGTTAAATTGAAAATATTCGTTACACACATAATCTCTTTTAATCGATACAAATAAAATTAAATTGAAGAGTCTGTTTGAAATGTTAAAATAACAGAGTATCTCTAAATAAATAAGATGAATGTTTACAGGGCATACCTATAACAAAATTTACGAAGAAAAAAACATTTCTTAAATATTTTCCTATTTGTTTGTCTGTTTGTCCCGGCCAATATCCAAAACAGCTGGACAGATTTTGAAGGGACTTCCAGCTAATTTTATAACAGTAACAGGCAGAGGCAGTAAACACTTTTATTTAATAAAAAAATAGGGTTCTACGCAAATAAATTAAAACCACGCAGAAAACCGACATTCACGGACAAAGTCGCGGGTATAACCAAAAGTATTTATTAAGTTTGTAGGCTTTAATTTTACCAATGGATTTTAATTGGGATACTTATTACGCTTGTTGTATAAAATTAAATCAGCATGCTTTAAAGTCGTATGTCCAATTCTAAAATCGATTAGAATCGCATACTTTCATCCCAAGTAAACAGTGACACACGGTATAAAATCACTAAAAATAAATTAACAATCGATTGTACTAAATACTAGTATCATGAAACGAACGCGCTTCGATCGCGCCAAAATAAACGTCAAAATTCCCGCCCATTTATATCAATCACTTTGACAGCTCGACAATAGGGTTGACAAAACGTTAATGATCGATGGAAAAAAATATTTTTGTTTTAATTGATCTTAATTCTGTCAAATCTCAATAATTAAATTAATTACATCCATCTGATTCTTGATGCCTTTTGTGTTACATTTCTATCCGGCAATAACAAGTCTGTGTATGTCTGTATGCTGAAAACAGATTAAAAATTAATAAATTATAACAATTTATTTGAAAAATGGAAAATATTTTGACGGGGTTTGATTGGTTGGTTTGGTATAGATAGGGTTGTGAAGGAGAGAAAATCTTCAATCTAAAAATATGAATAGAGAGCATGCCGCGTGTAAGCTATCATTACAGCAAAGGGTTACGTCACGAAATTCTGAGAAAAATATTCGATTTCAATCTACTAATAATGCACATTTGCATTGCAGTTGCCTGTATCTACCAATAATTATTTGTGGTTTTTATAATCTCAATTAATAAAGTATTTAAATAAAAATCCCATGGGGCCTAAAAAAAATTAAACCAACCTTGAGAATATTACAATCTAAACACACTCCCTTTAGACATGGCCACCAACAGTAGATTTACATCAGTATATTTTTATCCTGTTTTTGTATTACCGTGGTATAATTTAGGACTGAAACTTTATTTTTGAAATCTACGCTGGCAGGCTAGTATTAAATTGAAACTCTTCAAGCTGCTCAACTTTATACCCGCTTGTAAGCTATCGGTTTCATACATTTAGTATAGGTCTGATCACATTTGTCTCGCCCCGCGTGGCGTGGAGCAACCTACTAAATAAATTCATATATTCGATAACTTGCCTTCCCTTAACTTCAGGTTAAAAATATAGCTTCACACACACAAACTTTTTCAACCAACCAACTGACAAAATAAGCAGTTATGTCGTCATAACACAGCCCTGAAGTCCCTACAATTACTCGTTAAGCACTGATGGCTTTGTTAATTGCAAAGAAACACAGAATTAGATTATTAATGAAACTAACTCGCGAGCTAAAGACATCGAATTGATTGTCTCGCACGCCTCACAGTGAGGCATGTTAATTTGAATTCTTTTGACGGTGATGTGTCGGTCTGTTTTTGTGTCTTGTTGGATTCTCGTAGGGGGATGTATTTGTTTATTTATTACGGTTAAAAAAATCATTTATTTCTCTAAGATTTACATAATCACTTAACGAGAAACAATGTTCTTATTACTAAAACTAATTATAAAAGTTATTCAGGTTATTCAGGTTTGCCAACAGCTTCTGTTTCCATGATCATAATATTTCAATTACTGGTTTAGTTCTTACACAGTCGCCAATAACAGGCTAACTAAGTAGTATGGTTGGGATTTGGATAACACACACAAGAAAATAATAAAACTATCACAGAATTTATAGAATAAAAATAAGTAAATCATTAATATTAAAAATAAAAACTTAAAATTTAAAGCTAAAAGTAAATTATTGGAAGTACGCTTATTTAACAAATAAATTAAAAAAAAATTGTTACTACGAACGTGCTACGAACAAAGAAACATGGCAGTAAATCGAGGGCATTTAAAAACATTTAGTAAAATTGTTGTATAATGCAACTCCTTACTAAATGCTTTGTCTGTCTCGTTGGTGTCGTCACAAGCTCGACTGCTGAATGTGGAATCTGGGGTTTAGAGTCGAGCAGTTTTATTGGGTTTTTCCATTAAAAATTTCTTGTCAGCAGCCGGAGTTTCAAACTTGGTGGTGTGACACTCTGGTGTTTAGGAAAGCATGTACAATGCGGCCGTCGTATCTTGGCGGCCCTGAAGCTAGCCGATTGCTGCGCAGTAAACAATTTCGTTTCTTTAAGATCCATTGCGCAGCCAAACAGCTATCTTCAGACCGCCAAGATACGTCGGCCGTACTATAAAGTTGTTGGACCTTTTCTGATCAGCTTGTTGATCGTACGGTCGTCCCATCGAATTAAGTATGGGAAGAAATTAAAGAGGAAGTGTACCTACCTGTGTCTGCGCACACTTGTGCTCTACTTCATACTTGCCCATTTCCCATTGAGATTGGCCCCGCGACGTAAAGCTGAATATTTTCGGGTTTAAGAACAACTTTATTTCTCATGAAGAATTAGATACATAATTCACTTACTGAGAAACAATTTTTGTTATTTTATTTTTATTTCTCACCACAATATAAGTACCTTACATAGATATCAATACAATATACTTATAGGATATAATTATACTGTGGGAGACTGGTGCCTAAACTAGACGTGAGGTCAGTATTTCAGGACACCAATATTATATACAAGTAAATTGAAATTATTATTTTCTCCTTTTCTCTTTCCTTAAAAGAAAACTATCTTAATAGCATTGGAATAGCCTCCAAGAGTGGCTTTTGTGTTTGATTAAGAAGAATCCTATACAAATTATTCGAATCTCAATTTTTTTGCCAAACTTACACAATAACTTTTTAGGATTATCATCTAAGCGCGCCATCTTTTATCCAATAGCACTTAATTCGTTTCTTTAATTTAACATTTTGAAACGTGCAACGCCATCTAGCGTCAAGTAGTATTTTCCAAGGTCACATGGAACGAATCATAGACAATATCATAAATCATTCAACTAGCTTCAAGTATTACCCGGCTTATTTGCACAGTATCATTGTCTTTAGGTAATAGTGCTGCAAGTACAGTTTTTTCATTGAGTCGTGTAGTACCAATTTCAAGGTCACGTTCAGAACACTCAAAAACCAATACTTTTTCATTAGAGTAAAGTAAATTTATAAATTACTCAAATGTATTGTTTTCATAACGTGCTAAAATATAAAAATAATGTAAATAATATCTTTGTGTTATTTAATAATTTGATAGTTAGTAGTTTATTTTTGTAAAAACTGTTATTTCCAAACGCACTTCCGCAGCGGTGCGAAAAAAAGAACAAAAATAAACACGTCAGCTGTCAAAATTTGTTGTGTCATGTCGCTGTAATATTTTTGTAGAAAACCAAACACTGTGAATTCGTCTAAAATAGAAATAATTAATCAACACACATAGTTTATAACTGAGCTAGAAGACAACCGCATCGGTCTCACCACCATGCATTGGTACGGGGGCAGTATTGCGGAAGCCGTAAATTTATCAAAGCAAAAAAATGCCATTTTTGTGGTATTCGTTGAAGGTAATCCTTTCTTTTCCTGTTGTATTTTAATTTCGAGACCTGTGTAACATGATTAATAAGGAAAATGCAGTATTTTTATCGGATAATTTCATGAAAATGTAGGTCAAATTTGATGTCAAGTTAGTTAGGTTATTGGCAAACGTTTTGACGTCACAAGGGAAGAATTTCAGTATAATATTATGTATACATACACGTTGTCGATAATACCAGCCTAATAGCACGGCAAAGGCCTCTTCTCATACAGAGAAGGCACGAGCATTGATCGTCATACTTGCTTAACGCGGATTGGCGTTTTTAGACTTATAATAGGTACTATAATTCCACGATGTTTTCCTTCACCGATGTCAGTGATGTCCAAGATAAACTTAGAAAGTACATATGAATTGAAGTCACATTGGTACTTGCCGTTGCCCAGTTGCCAATCCACAACCTCCAGCATGAGAAGCGGGCACCTTAACTACTGCACCATCACAACATATTTTTTACAAACAAATTGTTAAAGTTTCTGGTGTTTATGTGACTTGCTAATTATGTTAATCACTTATAAACATGCATAGTAATTGAAAGTCATGAATTTAGTGACTGAATTGTATTCTTTATTGTTAACTAGCTTCTGCCCGCGACTTCGTCCGCGTAAATTTCGGTTATAGCGGACACAGACAAACTCGCGGAAAAAATTACCCACGTCCGGTCATTTCAATTCGAAATTACACGTGGCGCCATCTATGATCATAAGAACATTATTGTGATATCCCTCGAAAACAGTACTTTTTTTCGGGATTAAAGATACCCTATGTTCGTTCCTGTACACCTAGCAACGTATATGCAAAATTTCAGGATGATCGGTTCAGTGGCTTAGGCGTAAAATGGTAACAAACAAACAAACAAACTTACTTTCGCAGTTATAATATTAGTTAGGATTACCATATCCAACACAAGAAGTAAGATTTAAACACTGCATTATGGTTAAAATGACTTGATCCCTGTGTCTAATGCATGAGTTGCCGTTTAGGTACTGGGCAACATCATTTATTTATTTAAACTTTATGCAACATAAAGGTACAAAGGCGGACTTAATACCATAGGCATTCTCTAACAGTCAACTAAAGGTGGTGAAGAGTTAACATGGCGGGTGCAAAAAATTGTACATGAGAAAATAATCAAAAAAGAGATTTAAAAATCATTGAAAACAAATAATTATCTAAACTTAAATGTACACAAGTACACAATCACAGCCAGTATTTATCACCTTACATGAAATACTCTTCTCTACATAGTATAAAACAAAGTTGCTTCCTCGTTTGTATGCTAAGACTTACAAACTCCGCAACGGTCCTGACACTGCAATGCGGTTTTCATCAATAAATAGAATTATTCAAGATGAAGGTTTATATATATAGTATATGTTGATACATATGAACCTGTGCTATGTAGATACTTTGCACCTGTGCAAAGCTGGGGCGGGTCACTAGTTTTAAATAAAACTAGCTGTCGGCCGCGGTTACACCCGCGTCTTTGGTTACTGCTCCGCTCCCGTAGGTCGTAGCGTGATGGTATATAGCCTATAGCCTTCCTCGATAACTACTCTATCTAACACTGAATTGAATTTTTCAAATCGGACCAGTAGTTCCAGAGATTAGCGCATTCAAACAAACAAACAAACACTGCAGCTTTATAATATTAGTATAGATTATATATTTTTTTTACTGTTACAAACAGTCGAATTGAACATTGAAAGTCATCATTCCACCATAACAAATAATTTGCCATTCAAGTTAGGACTTTTAATAGCGTGCGTTAAAATGTGTTTTATAATGACAGGATTAAAAAAAGGTATAGGCTCGCGGGCGGCGCTGTTGCAGCCAACAGTTGGTTTATTTTAACGCGATTCCGGGTGTTGCTGTGTTGGAAAAGTGTTATTCTACTAATAATATTATAAATGTTTGGTTGTTTATTACTCAATCACCCGTAAACCATTGAAGTTGAACAGATTTGAATGTAAAATGGCACATAGATTGACCATTTTATGAACTTTTTATCCTAGTAATGTGTACCCTTGAGAAAATAGCTCAACTTACTTTACGGAAAGTTACTTTCTATGCAGGCGAAGCCGCGGTCAAAATCTAATTATAAATAATCGATGACAAGTACCCTTGCTAAGTGTATGTATGTGTGTGTATATACAAACAACTGATCACAACAACATAAAGTTAACAACATCTCAAATAAACAGAGAAGATCGAGCCCACCTGTTAGTGAGTCAGTGTGTATGTCACACGCTACATTGCCAACAGTAAAGTCATAACCGAAAATATGTTAGCACTTTGTGAAAATCAAGTCTTTGACAATGGTTACGAGTCGATCCATCAGGTTAAGCTACGTTTTCCGGGGTTAGTCCATGGATGGGTGACCATCTTTACACACCAGAGACTTTATCCTGCTTCTGAAAGCCATCGATCCCGTCTGTCATATGTGGATCTTTGACAGTTGTTATGGGTCGTGAAAAGCCCGAAAGTCTGACAACCAGTCTTACCAAAGGGTTTCGTATTACCCAGTTACAGGGTTGTGGAGGTCAGATAGGCAGTCGCTCCATGTAAAATGCTGGTATTCAGATGCATCCGGTTAGACTGGAAGCCGACCCCAACATATGTATGTAGGAAAAGGCTAGGCAGATGATGATGCATATTTGTATCTTTGTACACATACTTTTGTTAATAGCACGACATCAATAAAACATAACATTACGCATGTAATCCCCGAAGGGTTAGGCAGAGGTACCTATTAGTACACACACATTTCGCCAGTATATTTAAGTCCCATGTAATAGACGGCGAGCCTATTGCCATCAACCGGGCACAAATCCAGACTAGAAGGCTGCTACTGAGAAATTCTTGATGGAAAAGCCCAATGATACTTTGCCTGATCTGAAAATCGAACTCAAGACCTTATGCTCAGCAGTTGCGCTTTGCGACCACTAGACCAACGAGGCAGTATCAAGTAATATTGTGTGAGATATTTGCTTTTGAATTTTGCTTAGTGTTAATATATTTTTGCTGATAACTGTACTCTGGCAATATGCCACATTGTGGCATCATTGTACGGGATTTGGCAGTTGCCACCACTGACCATGACAAAAAACGTTTTTATTGGTTAAAGTTGCAGTTTAAAATGTACATAACATCACGGCTATAATCCCCGAAAGGTTAGCCAGAGGTATACCCATTAGTACACCCACATTTCGTCAGTTATGTTTGAGTCTCGTATAGTATGGCGAGCCTATTGCCATTAACCAAGCACAAATCCAGACTCCGAGACTGCTACTGATAAATTCCTGATAAAAAACCCCCAATAACACTCTACCCGACCTGGGAATCTAATCCAAGACCTCATGTTCAGCAGTCGTACCTTGCGGCTACTAAACCAATGATTAGGTCAATAAAGAGTCAATAGTCAGTAAATAAATTCGAATAATGATCTTTAAAGTTACGTATTGAATGCCGTCATTCTACCACGTACGACTTAAAAATAACTTGATGTGTCATTCAAAATATTGTATCATGCATATATTAAGTAAAATCTAGATTAAATATAAAACAACATATTTTGATAATTACCATGACTGTGCAATTAATTTAGAACATTTATTAGTTAAGATTTTTGTTTTTGTTTTAATACTGTGATGGCATAGAGGTTAAGAGGGCGTAGTAAGCAAAATTACCAATCTTTTTTTTGATTTTACATGAACAATTCTAGATTTCTAGGCTTAAAATACATATGTATGAAAACTACATCATATTTTCGAGGGTTCTCATTGATCAAAAACATAAAATAATAACATTTTCTCGATAGAAAAACATCACGAAGGAGCCTCTAACTTTTTCATTTTTTCGATTTATACACGATAGTATAATGACTAATATGAAAAAAATTTGATAATTAGTTGTATTTAGTCATAAGTGAGGGTTTTGTCTAGGCATTTTTGGTAATTCCTTTTAGTTTTGGAGTTATTACGATAAAATACTTTTGGCACATACTACGTTTTAATTCCGCGAATCAAGTCGTCTGTCGTCACACTTTGACAGGGCCTCAAGCATATTTTTTGTTTCACACGTCAGTCGCTGCCGCTCTGTTGAGACGAGAGGACTACACTCAAATTTTTGGCTGCTTTATTGGTCGAAATAAATAGTAAAATGAAAAATAATAAGAAAGCATTGAAAAGACTTTCGAAACGAGAACTTAAAAATACAAATATAAATTGAAAGAACGGCTGATTATCGGGGGTAATTTTGAGTGTAGGCCCCCCTACGCACTAGCGGTTAATCACTAAGGCGGCTAGCCGCTTTTCTATTATCGTACGCACGCCATAAAATTTCAACCGCAGCGGTGAATACGGGACCACGGCCCGCTTTGTTGTTGCCCGCCATCTAGTTTCTACGCACTGGCGGTTTATGGGCGGTTTAGTCAGCAGCGTTTCAAATAAAGGATGAATCTAGTTCTTTTTTTGTGGTTTTTGGTAATAACAATAGATAATACATGCTATAGTTTATGGACCAACACGCCTTTAAGCGATCCAAACGTTCTACGCAGTTTTATCGCGGTCGGCCGCCATGGCGGTCAACCGCTGTTCCAACCACGTCGGCGGCCAATTGCTAAAACGTAATAGGCCTTACTTGTACCGATAGCCGTTATCTGCGGCAGGTAACACGAATATTCAAAGTATCGCTATGATATTTTTACATTGCCTCGTTTATTCACTTAAGATCGAACTGAGGTAGTACTTAAAAAGCATTGTATTTTGTACAAAAATAATAAAGTCGTTGTGTTACATGAAAACCAAAATGACATAATAAAGGCACAAAAATATAGTGTATAGTATATGCAATATAAATACATGATTTTAGATGGTCTGTGTTTGTTATATATTTATATAGGGTCAATGAGTATACAAATTTAATTATCCCTTTTCCACTTCTACAATTTATTATTGTTTTTTATTCAAATAGGGGGGACCGTTCCAAATTACGGCTCGTCAGTGAAAGGAAGACTTCAGTCTCGGCACTAAGCAAAGACCAAGTCGCGAGGAGAAGTTAACATGAGGTCAATCTTTACGCTTGTAGACTGCTAAGATTACCAACTCTTTAATATCGAAATCGAGGCCATAGTTTAGTGCGGGCCAACGTACTCTGTTTTCCAATGAGTCTTACTTCGGATTTCACCCCAATTCATACTTACCAAGGAGTAAAGATCATAATTCCTTTTTTAATACGAGGCAATTTAAATGCGAAGGAATACCCTCACGAGATTATGAAACCTATAGTCATCTCTTACCAACGAGGTAGGCTAAGCAATCCTATTCATGCAATATAAAGTGCTCGACCTTGCTGTGTAGCAAGGCCGGTGGTTTTGGATTTTCTCCAAAGGTTGATCTAGGAAGATGAGCTTTTTGCAGATCTTTCTAGGGTATGGAGCTTTCTTCCACAGATCACTATAATTGACAACCTCAAACCAAATACGCCACGGCGATGTAGAGCCGTCGATGATGTCTTTGGGAGGTCTAATAAAAAAGGTTATTGAAAAGTTGCTTGGAATGTTTATTTTAATTAAACTATTACTAGCCATTACTTTTTTCGATCTGTAAAAACTTATTTTTTCGTTCTTGGCAACATTTTAATTTTTCATACAATATACGTCGTTCCAATATTTGTTAACATGAGAACACTATGTAACTTTAAATATATGTATTTGTACCGTCAATTCCTAATTTGTAATATAAATTTCTTTTGCGTGTTATATAAGGTACAATGCATTCGAATGTAATTACGTATGATTGTATACAAATAATAATATTGTAAAACATTGATTTTAAAAGAGTACGTATGGACGTATTTCTTACCCATTCTTCTCCATACAAAATTACATATTGGAAAGGGCAACTAGATTTTTTAAGGGGTATTCACTTTTTTATGGATTCATGTTCAGTATCAATGGTATAGTCACTTACCTACTTGGTTTTATTTTATGCTATTTTGCTGCACTTATAGGTACCTACTGTGAATGCAGTAGTATTATCTGATTATTTTACGTATACTACAGAAGAAACGTGACGAGCGAGCTCGGCTAGGTTCACTTGTTTTGGTGCGCAATCGTGTTCGATGTGAGGGGAGGACAGGGGCGCGCGGGTGAATTTTAAAATTTTGCTGGCTTACTGCCCCCTCTTAAGGCGCCCGCCACTCATACATGAGGTTGTTGGTTCAAATCCGGGCGAGTACTGATGCGACTTTTTCAATTCATATAGTACTTTTAAGTTTATCTTGGACATCACTGACATCGGTAAAGGAAAACATCGTGAGGAAACCTGGACTTATACCAGCCTATGACTGTCCCACTCAAACCATGTCAGAGGCCCTTGAGGCAGTTAAGGAACTCTGATCTCTGGTTGTGTGGGATCGTTACTAACCAACTTGTTTTCATTTTGCTTTTGTAAACAATTTTTCTCGTTGTTATGTGCGTCATTCTCGCGTGAATAAACAGTTTCTCTTTCTTTTTTTATGTGAACAGATACTAACTCCTCATTTTTACACTACTGCCCCCAAAAAAAGGAGTGTTATGTGTTCAGGGTTAATGTATGTATGTATGTATGTGAGTTTTTTGTTATACCACCATAACATTTAAACGCCAGAACCGATTTAGATGTATGGCGTATCGTAAAATCCGTTACAATCCTTGCATCGTAACATAGGCTAGTAAAAAATAAAAAGAAACCGGTGTGGTAATTTTAAAACGTAAATTAATACCAGCCTCAATTTTTTTTTATGAATTTTGTCGTATTTATTTTTGTCGTCTAGAATTTGACAAGTAGATCAAAAAAAAAAATATAACAACGTAAATAAAAAACGTAAAAAATCTGTCGAGTAAACAAAGTACAAATATGCGCAATTTGCGTTGCAGTCGTGTTTTTAAAAAAATTTCACTATTCTTGTTAACCCGTAGGTGACAACGACCTGTCAACGGAGATGGCAGCGACAATCGACGACAGCGCGGTGCTCAGCCGCCTCTCTGACCAGACCAACTTCCTCGCCATCAAGCTGAAGAGTGGCTCCGCTAACTACCTTCACTTCGCGCAGATTTGTATCCTTTACTAATTGAGCACGCGGCTTCGCTCACGTGTTTAGAGATAAAATACTATAACATGGCGCGCCCCTCCGTATTACTATTTCGATGTGTGTAGTCATATCCATATGAAAGAGTTTGTTTCACTGCCTCGTTTGTTTCGTAGTTGCAAACGCGACTGTTGAGCGTGGGGTTCTTAATTCGATTCCCAGGTCAGGCAAAAAGTGTTATTGGATTTTTTTATTACGAATTTCTCAGTAGCAGTTGGTGGTATGACACGCACGTGCCTCCCCGGTCGTGTCGGATTGCCGTCCCATCGTACTGTGAGAGTGAGGGAAGAGGGAGTGCACCTGTGTTTGCGCACACACTTGTGCACTATAATATCTCCTGCGTACTTGGCTAGGCTCTATTAAGATAGTTGCCGTGACCGAAATCGGTTTGAAGAATATATTTATATTAAAAAGAAACCCCTGGCCTAAACAATACCGGTTCCCTAACTCCAGCAACCAGATCAATTCGTGCCGGTGCCATCACTGTTCTTCATAGGTCGAAATGGCACGCCCCTGGAGGTGGTCTGCGCAGGAGTGCAGCCCAGCAACCTGGCTGTCAGGATAGATAGGATCCTGGAGGAGCATTGTGAGTATACCTTGACATTAAGGCTTTAATCTTCCAAAGGTCTGCCGCTCTGCGTGTCGTGATTTCGACTTCCGCAAAAAAGAAAGAAAGAAAAACTATTTATTCCCGTGAAGAAAGAAAGAAAGTGAAAAAAAAAATGGCGGTCGTGGCACCCCTGTCAGTAATGAAACTATGAAATTAAATACCGTATGAATTAAAACAAAACATATTTTAAATAAAACCTGTTTAGAATTGAATTCATACAGCTGGCCGCGCACAAGGCTTGCTGTCCGAATCGAGATGCACGCACGCACAAACCCGCATATAAAAGACAGAGAAAGAGAAGGAAGTTCGCCTGGAAAGGGCATAACGCCTTTTCCTAACGTGACGATTTCTACCAGTTAACATCTAACTCACCTTGTGTTACAGTCAAAGACAAGCAGCCATCCTCGTCATCCCCTGGGATGCAGGCGACCACGTCATCCAGCAACATCCAGCAGACTGTGAACTTCATGCAGACGGAAGTGGCTGCTATGACGCAGCAGGCTACTCCTGAAGAGCCGAAGGTGGAACCTGAGTCAGGTAAATTATTTAATTAAACTTTTTGGACTGCCTTGTTGGCCTAGTGGTCGCAAGCGAGACTGCTGTGCATGAGGTCTTGGGTTCAATCCCCAGGTCGGGCAAAGTGTTATTGGGTTTTTCCATCAGGAATGTCTCAGTAGCAGTCTCGGAGTCTGGATTTGTGCCCGGTTGATGGCAATAGGCTCGCCCCCTATTACATGGGACTAAAAACATAACTGGCGAGATGTGGGTGTACTAATGGGTACACCTCTGCCTAACCCTTCGGGGATTACAGGCGTGATGTTATGTATGTATGTTAAACTTTATGTCAAAAGTTTTTAGGGTTTGTGATGGACCAACGGTTGAAGTATGTATGGGATGACGTGATTCCTTGGTCCAATCTACTTCAAATTTTCTGACTGACACCACAGATGTCAATATCACAGTGCTTCAACCTAACCTCTGCACTTGTTTGTTTGTTGTCATGAACTACGATGTCACACTATGCGGGCGAAATGGCGGGCGTTTATACTTTATATTAAATTTTGTGTTGAATATTTTTTTACCTTTTTATAGTAATGTAAATAACCAAATATAAACATATTAAAAAAATGACGGGCCTGTTGGTCTAGTGGTTAGTGGCCCTGACTGCTAAGCCGGAGGGTTCGATTCCCACCCAGGACAAACTTTGTGTGATGAGCATGATTGTTAGTTCTGTGCCTGGGTGTGATTTATCTATAATATGTATGTATTTATAAATTATATAAGTATGTATATCAGTTGTCTGTTTACCATAACACAAGCTCTGCTTAGCTTGGGATCAGATAGCCGTGTGTGAGTTGTCCCAAGATATTTATTATTTTATTATTATTATTAAAATCATTTATTTGCATTCCAATAATCTTATTCCCTATTTGTTAATATAAGTATTAATTTAATTTCTAGCATCCGGTTCGCCTCAACCCAAGGTCCCTAAAACCGAGCACGCAGAAACGCCCATGACTCCGGATCAAATGGTATGCGACGGTGACGTGTGCGTGCGCCGCCCGAGGGCGAAGCCCGACGAGCCGGGCCCCAGCCAGGCCCCCACACCCAGCCTGCCCGACACACCGGCCGACGAAACACAGGTATGATAGAATTTGTAATTTTTGACACTGATTTTTTTTGCGAACACTTTTAGTTTTATTAGGGACATCGGGATGGCGTATTGGTTGAGACGCTCATGGGTTTGATAACAGGCAAGTTGCAACGTGACTTTTTTAATTCATAATATGTAGGTACTTTTTAGTTTATCTTGGACATCACTGACATTCGATTTATATATTTATAATGCAAAATTGTAATCGTATGTTATCGGAAATTTCCCTTCCAATAACTATAGAGATAAGCTACTATCACATGGCGCATGGCATGGTGGAAATTAAGTTAATCATTGGTAAATATCCAAAATAACTTGGAAAAATTAGAAAAATGCGTAGGCTGGTTCGTTTTGCTAAAGCCAATTATTATTGGAAAAAAATATTGCATGCATATTCTTTTTGGATAGCATGAAATTAAAGCTTAATTTTTAGAAAGTTTTTTTTTACGAAATGGGTACAGTCGTCTACTTGTTGTGGCAATGAAAACAGTATGGCCTCTTGTTTTACTGTATAGAACAACTATAACATGGCGCGCCCCTCCATATTACTATTTCAATGTTTGTAGTCATATCCGTATGAAAAAGTTTGTATGTACTTGTAAGTAATAGTCTTCAGTCAGGCGAGCAGATTTGTTGGTCAACTAATCATAACTAGTAAGACTGCACAAGACAACGAACGTGTCATTTTTTAAAAATATGTCAGTGCAGCGCCATCCTAATAATGATGATCAATGACGCCGCTAGTCGAGCAACAAATCGCTGGTTTGTTTTTGTTTCGAGTGCCGTCTCAGTACGCGTCACATGCGTTGTGAGTCTTGTAAATACTTTCAAACGTTTTGAATTTGTGGAGGGGCGCGCCATGTCATGGTAGTTTATCTATACACCATTAACGAATAATTTCAAGACATAAATTCTCTCTAAATAAAAAAAAAAAAAATCGAAATTTCTCAGTAGCAGCCTCGGAGTCTGGATTTGTGCCCGGTTGATGGCAATAGGCTCGCCCCCTATAACATGGGACTAAAAACATAACTGGCGAAATGTGGGTGTACTAATGGGTACACCTCTGCCTAACCCTTCGGGGATTACAGGCGTGATGTTGTGTAAATTCTCTCTTTAGTGTTGTGACACTCAATGCTTTGGAAAGCAGGTAAAGCCTTTGGTCCTGCGCCTAATCTCTCTCCGGTCATACTTAGCCAGATTCTTTTTTCGTCGTAATAGTCATTTGGTTACACCATGACATACGATCGACTGTACCTTCTACACACGTATTTGCATGTATTTTTTTTTCTTAATTTGCCATCACATTACAGGAATCTGTCGTTCAAAACACAGAGAGTATAGGAAGTATGGAGGAGAAAATAGAACGAGCCAAGGAGTTGATGGAAGCAAGAAGGAGAGAGAAGGCTGAGAAAGAGAAGGAGGTAGGGAGGCTTGACACCAGTGTTTATTGGGTGAAGGTCTTATATCAGCACTAACATAATCCCGTCTAAAAAGGAAAGAAATTACGTCATCTTCTGTAAACCAGAAGACATCGAGCTACAGTGTTGTTCTACACTTCTGCATGTACCGTTAGCTTTAACATTATGTTTCCTAATATGCAGAGGATACGACAACTTCTGGTGATCAGAAGACATCTAGCTACAATGTTTTTCTATACTTCTGCATACACCGTCAGCACTAACAGTACTATATTTCCGAATATGCAAAGAATATGACATCTTTTGATTATCAGAAGACATCGAGCTACTCGGTTTACTTCTGCATATATTGTTATTATTAAGCTGAAAAGTTTCTTTGTTTGTGGTTTTTGTTTGATTGTGCTAATTTCCAAAATAACTGGTCCGATTCGGACTACTATTTTCGATACTATTTTCCATTGAATTTGTACTAACATTATAAAGCTGAAGAGTTGTTTATTAAAATTAACCTCCAAAACTATTGGTTTTGTTAAATTCTGAGATTTCTTTCGATAATTGGAAGCTATGTTATCGCTGAGTGCAAAAAACTTTATCATTAAAAAAATTCAAATGTTCTCGTAACTATTCTCAAAATTTCAACCATGCAAAATGTCGCAGGAATTTTGGACCAATAAGAGTGATCACACTTATCCTGCTTAAAGTTTATCTAATAGTATGTCTTTCTTACTTACAGTTGGAGAAAGAGAAGGAGATAGAGCGTCGCCAATCAGGGAAGGGCGTCGCTGAGCTGAAGAGGTGGCAGGCAGATCAGGAGCTAAAACAGATACAGGTAAGGAATAAAAATTTTAAAAATCTTTTTTGCAAAAAAAAAAAACGGATTCAATAAACCCTAAAAGCACTAAAAAGTTAATACCTAATAATACTACAACCTACCTAAATTAATAAACCTAACTTTACCTAGCTACGATTAAAATATACTAAAATTTAATAATTTTTTGGAGTCGTTTTTCGTGTTTCGTTCTCCTCCTTTTTTAGAAGTCGGTTAAAAATTAATGGCCAAACAATATTTTTAAAAACAAGCTTTTTTAGTGTGATGTTACTAACTTTATCGTTTTCTACTCTTCAAGCCCTTTCATTTGATACCCATATCAGGGGGATTGAGAAAAAATATGTAATCCGCCATCTTGGAATGGCAGCCATATTGAAATTATTACAATATTGAGTATTGGACATTGTATTGTCATTATAACTAAAGGTGTGTGCAAAATTTCAGCTCAATCGGATACCAACAAATGGTTTGCAAATTTTGAAAGGACGACTTACATACGAACAGTGTAAGCTAAATAAGAATTCGTTAATTTGCCTAACAAACTAAGTAACACAGTAACACTATGCAAAAAACTATACATATTTGCAGTAGGTAAAAACATAGAATATTAAAAACCATTAATTATTTATCATTAAGTATTTGAAACCAAAAATTCAAATAAATCAGTGTTAGATTGACACTGACTCACTGGGCTACTGCCCAATTGTTACTGTCGGGATTTTGTATACAGGGTTATTGAAAATTTACCCGAAACCTTAAAAGGGGTCACAGTACTCATCATTATGAACAACTTTTACTATAGGACCAACCCTGAACAAATGAAAAAAAAAAGGATAAGCTGTTCCCTACAAAAATCGTAATGGAATTTTTGGATTCAAATATGTATCCGATTACTGTCAGCATATTTCCACGCTGAGGTGTCTAGAATCATGAACATGTGTTTCATTTACAGGAGGAACGTCGCCGCGAGAAGATGGAGAACAACCTGGCCCGGCAGCGCATCCTGGAGCAGATCGCGCAGGACCGCGCCGAGCGCCGCGCGCGCGACGCCCCGCGGGACCCCGCGCGCGACCTGCCGCAGCCCTCCGTGCCCGCTCCCAGTATGTGGAAATCATTCTTCATGTTTCATTGGTAGCCTTTATGGGCCGTCTCTACAAGCGAAAGAATCGCGGCGATGTTATCGTCGTGCCATATATTTCTATACGCTCTCTTAGAACGTGTAAACACACGGCGATGTCATCGCGGCGATACGATGAGTGGAAATACGTGGCACGTCACAGGCTACTTTTTATCTCGGGTAAATGTATGGTTCCCGTGGAACGCGGACGAAGTTGCGGCCGAGAGCTAGTATTGAATCAACGTCATCATATCAGCCGACCGACGTCCACTGCCGGACATAGGCGTCCCCTAAACATAACCACCAAGACCAGAGCCGGGTGCGCGAGTCGGGTCAGGGTTCGACGCGGTGTATATGTTTATGTATATGCTTTTTTTGGACAACTATGTATTAGTACTGAGTGATACTAAAAGAAAAAATATGTATTTTATATCTACATCTACACTTGAGGAAAATTTTGTGTTTTTGTTTGTTTGTTTGTAATGGATAAACTCAAAAACTACTGGACCGATTTTAAAAAATCTTTCACCATTAGAAAGCTACATTATCTGCGAGTAACATAGGCTATTTAGGGACGTCCTACGGCTATCATGATGATGATAATCATAATATAAAAATTTGGAACCTGATAAAACAATTTTCCTGTACATGAAAAAGAATTAGTTTTAATTGCATTAAATAATGGTAATATGTCCAGCATCAGGTGACGGCGGCGGGCGCGCGCGCATCCAGTTCAAGCTGCCGGACGGCACGTCGCACACGGCACACTTCGACGCCGACGGCACGCTGCGGGACGTGCAGCGGTATGTCGCTGATAACTTACAGGTAAGCTCATGCGTCATGTTCGTGAACGGGCGTTGTCAGATTGCAAGTGATTGTAAAAAATGTTTTTTAAAAAGAATAGATAATCTATTTATATAATAAAATTGTTTTTTAAAAAAGCTTTAATTTAAAATTATTACAATATTAAGCATTGGATATTGTATTGTCATCAGAACTAAAGGTGTATGCAAATATTCAGCTCAATCGGATACCAACAAATGGTCTAAAAATGGTTTGCAAATGGGTTTGACGCATTTGGTGCACTTCTCAACTTGTACACCATGCTCAAATGGTGAACTTAGCAACTGGTGCACTTCTCATATGGTACACTTCGCAACTGGTGCACTTCTCAATTGGTGCGCTTCGCAAAAGGAGCACTTTTTAAGATGAGTGGAGATTTGGAAAAATTGTCTAATAATGAAAGAATCTTTGGTTTTGCGTAGGTAATTTTCTTATAAATACAATCAACAAAATAATTTTAATTAAACTCTACTTCTCTAAAAAAATAAAAATATTACAGTGAATACTATAACATTTTTATTTTTTCTTTAATAAAAACATGGCACTCGGAAATAACAAAAATAGAATTATGTAAGAAAAACATAGATTTACAGCAAAAAGTTCATAATAAAGACATGATATAATATCGTATTATATCAATAACCTATTATAATTTAAACTGTACTTCTTTTTTTTTAGAAAAAATAAAAATGTTATAGTATTCACTGTAATTTTTATTTTTTTAGAGAAGTAGAGTTTAATTAAAATTATTTTGTTGATTGTATTTTTAAGAAAATTACCTACGCAAAACCAAAGTTTATTTCATTATTAGACAATTTTTCCAAATCTCCACTCATCTTAAAAAGTGCTCCTTTTGCGAAGCGCACCAATTGAGAAGTGCACCAGTTGCGAAGTGTACCATATGAGAAGTGCACCAGTTGCTAAGTTCACCATTTGAGCATGGTGTACAAGTTGAGAAGTGCACCAAATGCGTCAAACCCTTGCAAATTTTGAAAGGACAACCTACATCCATACGAACAGTGCAAGCTAAATATAAGCTTGTAAATTATGAATCCCTATTTCCCTTGGTCATGGCTTCACGAGTGAACGGCTGTACCAATTTCACTCATTCTTTTTTGTTGTGTTTGGTATTGGAAGGAAAATGTTTAAAAAAAAAAAAATGGCGTTACGAAGTTTTTTTATAATTGACGTTCAAAAATGTCTTTTAATGGTCTAATTGAAATAAATAATTTCACTACATTCTGTTTTAAAAAATAACTTGTAATACTTACAGTTGTCCGCATCATCGTTCGCGCTCTGGACAGCGTTCCCCCGGCGCGAGCTGACGGAGCCCGAGGCGAGCCTGCGCGGCCTGCAGCTGGCGCCCTCTGCGGCGCTGCTGGTGCTGCCGCGACGTACCACCGCCGTCGTGGCCCGGCCGTCCGCTGTGTCCAGCCTTATCAGTGAGTATAAGTAATCCTTACCAGTGAGTATCACTTGCCCTATCAATGTGAATACGTAGCTTTGGCGGTGACTATAACGCGCCTTACCGTTTGGTAGAAGTAGTCTTATGATTGAGTTAAGTAGCCTTATCATTAGGTATAAGTAGCCTTATCAGTAAGTATATAAGTGCCTGATCTTTTAGTAGTAGTGTGTAGTCTTATCATTGAGTATTAGTAGCCTAATTATTCAGTATTAGTAGCCTTATGTGTGAGTATAAGTAGTCTTATCATTGAGTACATGTAGCTTTGTCATTAAGTATAAATAGCCTTATCATTGAGTAGGTTTATGTTGCCTTTTCTTTGAGAAGTAGCCTTATCATTGAGTTTGTGTAGCGTTATCAGTGAGAAGTAGCCTAATCATTGAGTTTATGTAGCGTTCTCAGTGAGAAGTAGCCTTATCATTGAATTTATGTAGCGTTCTCAGTGAAAAGTAGCCTTATCATTAAGTTATGTAGCGTTATCAGTGAGAAGTAGTGTTATCATTGAGTATAAGTAGTCTTATCATTAAGTATATGTAGCCTCATCAGTGACTATAAGTAGCCTTATCGGTGAGTATAAATAGCCTTATCATTAAGTATAAGTTGCCAAATCATTGAGTATATGTAGCCTCATCAGTCAGTATAAAGTTGCCTTATCAACGAGAATAAATAGTCATATCAATTGAGTAAAAGCACTCTTATCAGTGAGTATGTACAAGTAGCTACGCAGTTTTAGATAAAATGTCAAAGTGCAAGGTGACAAGCGATGTTGAACCTTGTGCAGTGCAATTATTTCACCAACACCTCGACTTGACCTTTATTAAAGATAAACAAAAACATTCATTCATTTTTTCATCTTCACAGCATTCTTCACGCAACTCTTCACGACTATAATCCTCGAACCGTCCCAGTCTCTCCTCAACTGGCTGCGCGCGCGCCTGTTCCCACCCCCCGTGACTCCTCCCCGGGCTGTCCGCACCCCCTCCCCCGGCCCCCCAGCCGGCAACCCCACGCCCCCCGGGGGTCTGCGACGTCGCGGGAATATTCATCGCTTGCCCAGTGATCGCGCCCCCGATGACGATAACAACACATGGAATGGTAATTCTACACAGCAAATGTAAATGTGTTTTAAGAGTTTAGCTTCAGAAAGGGGAAATACTTCGTGTAATACGAAACTGCTTAGTTTTTTTGCATTGTCTCTGGTATGGCAACGCTTCTGTGAGGTCTCTGGTATTGCAGATGTCTATAGGTAGCTGTGACCACTTAAAATCAAGTAAACCGTTGTGTTTGCCATCAAATTATATTAAAACCTAGCGAATTGCCTCGGTTTCGCACGGGCGCAAAATTACGATTTTTCCGGTGGATGTTCTAAAAAATTTCTTTCTTATTATAAACTTTGTTCGAAGAATTTCACACACAAGAAAGAATCAGTTAAATCGATCCAGCTGTTCTCGAATTCTGCGCTTAACAACACATTAAACGATTCATTTTTATTATAATAGATGTCATATTAAAATACTAGGCGTATTATACGCCTTGACGCCGCAGATAAAGTAAGTTTCGCTTCTACACGGAGTATTTTTACTTTTTTGCGGTTTCACCTAGTCCGCACTAGGGTTATAATTATGTAAAATATACTTTATTCCTATAGTAATTATGGTTTTATTTGCGTGTTGAGGTATTGCGTTTTCAAATTCGGGTTCTTCTACTTTTGACCTTAAACGGGGTCATGCGTCGTGTCGGTCCTCGGGCAATCCCATAACAGCGTGAATACAATCATAAATATTAATAAACGATAGTTTCACACAGTATAGTTATTCCATTCCTTATAATTGTCGGCCATTTTGCATTTTATGCCGAAACTAATATTGTAATAAATGTGCTCTATTTTGAGCAAGGCTTTGAGGTGTATAAAGAGTTTTGCGCCGCTCAGATTTTGCGCAAACTGCGCTAATTTTACGCGATTTAAGGCTGCAAGCACATTGACGGTAATCGTGTAAGCGACTAAGTGCCATCCCATGAAATATGGTGTCTGCCACTTATTGTTTAGTATGAGAATGTTCTATAAAGGAGCAGAGTGCTACCTAGATCATGGGTTCCCAACCAGTGGGGCGCGCCCCGATTGGGGGCGTAAAGTGACCCCACGGGGGCACGACGTCACAAAAGCTGTAATAAATGTTCTTAGTATTTGAAAAAAAAAATTGTCTTGATGCTGACAACTCCGAAATATTATCAAAACACGTTGTTAAGCACAAATCGGCGCACGCGGCACATATCCTCACTTTCAGTGTTTCTAAAAGAACATTATCGAAGGCGCGTATGTTCAAATGGTTGGGAACTCCATATGTTGGGAATACCATACTTTTAGCATTTTGAATTGGGTTGGAGACACCATAAATCAATGGACATACTTTTTATGACTTGTAAAAACGCGATTCCCCTAAACATTTCTTATGACTATGGCAAATTAAGACGTCACTTACTAGCCAACTCAATTGATTAACTATTAATTGATTTTAAAGCGACTATAAACCTATTTTACTGGTAATTGAAGATTGATCTAATTTTTGGGGATAAATAAAGTGTTTTTTTAGAGAAGTTATGTCTTAGAATTATTGGGGGCCTCCCCCTCATCTCTTAAAACAGTATTATTTAAATATTACTTTACCTCGCATACTGTTAGATTTTCAACGCTCGGCTCAGCGTCGAGAGTTGATAATCCTACAACAGAAATATTACAAAGTAATATTAAAATAGTACTATTTTAAGAGATGGTGGTAGACCTTCTGGTGTCTTCTGCCTCAATTACAGTCTTCTTAAATACAGGGATGCTTTATGTTTGGTGCTTTAGAAGAAAATGTTAATAAAATCTTGATACTGACGAGCGACTCAGTCGCTGATAATGCTAAAAGTATGGAGTGTACTCTAGGCCTTAGTCTGCCACATTACTACGCTGTAATTGAGCTTAGGTCACACACTCACTAAATATAAAAAATCAGCTTTTTTTTAGCATTGAACCCTTATTTCGACTAGTTCTAGCTAAATCGCTTAAGTGAATCTTCGCCTGCGTCCCGTCCTCGCGTAGGATAAAAACGGGGACCGGAGGCGATAGAGAGCGGTCGTAGCGTGATACACAAGAGGAGAAATGTGCACTGGTCAGTTCTTAAGATATGTGACGTCACTTTGGTTAACGGAGAACAGTGTCAGCAGGCGAAGACCCAATTAAGCGGTTTAGCTGTGAACCTGTAAGTGGGCCGCGTATTAAAAAAACTTTGAGAACCTCTGAGCTATGCAGTCTTAAAGTTGTTTACAATGATTTGCTACACAATAGGTGTTAAACACGCTTAATTAAGATTTGTGACTGTTAATTAATTAATATTAGTCATTCATATCACAGTTCAGCAAAAAAATAATCTGTATAGTAGTTTGATTTAAAGAAATGATTATTTAACTGTCTTACTGTAATTTGTAATTTAGAATGCGGATGAAACTTTCTAAATTTGAAAAAAGAAACGTTTTACGCAATTTGTTATCTGTGCCATTTGACAGCTGTCAATGGTATGTCATTTAAGTGTCGCATTACTGTCACGTTGTGGTTATGCCACAGTGTAATTACTGGCAGTGGTTCAACGGAAGCGTTTTTGTAGAGGTATTGTGCGGAGGGTCGGCGGGTTTAATAGACGGTGCTTATGTCACGGTTTGGGACATAATACCTATATAGGTATAATTTATTTATTCTATATCGCACTAAAGTATTGTTCAGACGATGACAGATAATGTCATTTTCTGTCAGATATTTTCTGACATTTAGCAAGAGAAATGGCTTTAAATGCTGTCTTAAAATATTAAGCTCATTAAATAAAACAGTTTTTTTGGAAATAAACTTATTATTCTTATTAGAAGTTGAGGGCATCTTCTTAAGTATAACTTTCTGGTGGAACCACTGTTCGTATTTACTCTGTGGTCATTAAAAAAAGTGTATTTTATAATCTGCATCATATCACTTAAGCACATTTAGTCAGAAAAACACTTAATTCATTTGAAATATTAGTGAATAAACTTAATATTACCTTAGATACTAATATTTGACATATGTAAATGATATGTGTAATCATTTCTCGTGTCATCATTAAATAAATGTAGGTATGAATATTTTCTATGTATATATTGACCAATGTTTAAAAAAATTAAATAAAATGTACACTTTTGAGTTTCAAAATATGAGGTTTGGCATTTCAATGTTTACGCATTTTGTTTTACGCACAGAAAATGGAGACGATTATTTAAATATTTATTTTATTATCTGTAATGTCGTTTTGATTAAATTCTTTAAAAAGTACTGACCCTTTCAGCGTTACATTTGACCTGTGTTACTTTCTACCCTTACCATTGTCTTTGAATCTGTATTTTTCTAATAAAAATAGAATTTACGTACAGAACGCATCGTGCTAAAATCTTTTCCTTTTCTCTAACACGTTTGACAGATAATCCAAGATGGCGACTTTTTTAAAATGTTTTATTGAATGGGCCAAGACTACAATAATTATGTTTCCTAGACTAGTTATGAACTATTATCAGATTTTCGTTGTAATTTATATTTGAAATAAATATTTGTTAAACATGTACTCGCATTGTTTTATTTTGATTTTTGTTTTTTTTTTTTTTACCCTTTGCAGTTCTGAAAGATAATTCACGTAAATCTATTCTTAATGTCATCTAAACGACAATCAATGGTGCCGATTCTCTTGGTCACGAACTAAATTAAAATTAGATTATTTCCATCTTTTTCTGTCCAATAAAACAAGAAAGAGACTAATGTGAATAAGAGCTGTCAAATTTAGTCAATCTGACACATCCATACAATTATAGTTGACATCTTAAAACGTATGTATTAAAAATACGGAAAAGTTCAAGGCAAAACTAATTTGACATCGCTAACTTAGTTCTTTAATGTCACGGAAGGTCACCGTCCTTTCCTTTCGCTGTACGTTAGTAAGAGATGTCAATTCTTTAAATTTAGTCTAGTTTGTGAACAAGGGAATCGGCACCAATTTTAAAACAATTAATACCAAAATACAAGTTCTATAACTGTGAATGCCTCGTTGGTCTAGTGGTCTTGGGTTCGATTCCCAGGCCGGGCAAAGTGTTATTGGGTTTTTCCTTCAGGAATTTCTCAGTAGCAGCCTCGGAGTCTGGATGTCCAGTCAATGGCAGTAGGCTGGCCTCCTATTACACCGGAATTAAAAAATATAACTGGCAAAATGTGGGGTGTACTAATGGGAACACCTCTGCCCAACCCTTCGTGGATTACAGGCGCTATGTTATATATGTAAGAATAACATTTTGTAACCCGACAGACAAATTAAAAAAATCTTTCACCTATTGAAAGCTACATTATCCGCGAGCAAAATAGGAATCAGTGAAGAAACTCCACGCGGGCGATGTCGCGGCAGCAGAAGTTAGTATGTAATAAAATATGAACTGTGAAATCGTAATAACGAACGACTACGTCTCACGAGTCACGAACGCAGGAAGATTAATATCTGCGTGACTAAAATGCATTTAAAACACGCGGTAACTGTGATTTAAATGCAGTTATTACGTCACGTGAAAGTTAGCTGGTAATTTAACGAGCTCAAAAGAATTACCTAGCTGTATATCTCTGCGTATTGTGTTAAAAATTATCCCTCTGTTTTAGGTAAATCAAGCTTGAGATAAGCTGTTATTACAGCTTTCAATAGCTGTTAATTTAACATAACATCACGTCTGTAATCCACGAAGGGTTAAGCAGAGGTGTACCTATTAGTACACCAACATTTAGCCAGTTATGATTAAGTCTCATGTAGTCTAACAAACGATCTGTTTGCGGATGAATGGACAAATATTTTGTTGGTAAGTATGTCAGAAGTGCGAAGATTTATGAAAGGGATGACGTTGTTTTGTTTTTAAATTTATATTTGTGTTCTCGTTTCATTTTATTATTTATTTTATCAGTGTCTTTTTTTATTTTAATATTTTATTTGGTTCTGTAAACGTTATGATTAAAAGTAAATAAATAAATAGGGGGCAAGCCTGTTGCCACCAATCGGGCACAAATCCAGATTCCAAGGCTGATAAAATAAAAGAAAAATAGTGTTTTAACTAACTAACTGGTGAGGAAAAGGAGCGTCAGTGGACGATGATAGATTTATGATTCCATCGACCTATCACTGCAGGTAAATGAACTAATAGAGACATTATCAAGATCGGCACGTAATACCATTCAATCACCATGTCGGTCGCTGTCCGTTCAAAGAATGCGGTGTTAATAATCCGTAACTAAAATGTGCCATTTTCAGTTTTTTTTTAGGTGGTAAAAATTATCGAATGAGTCCTTCCGCCCTGGGTAGGACAGGTAGCCCTGGGAAGGGACAGTCAGACTTACTGGCTAAAATACCACCCTGTTCCTTCTGTAGCCCTTTACGTTCCGGGGCCGCGGTATCCTGTTAAGATGTCCCGCAACCCCGGCAGGCGTTTAGCCCTGTTGGGGCCCGTCCCTTCAGCTTACCCTTGGCCGACCTTTTTGTATGTGGTAACTAAGTACCATCGCAAACAATTAAATTGCGGTGAAACACTTCACCCTTACGGCCTTAGGAATAAGGTTCAAAAGAAGTCAACCGTCATTATCCTTGGTTGTACTTAATTTTGGTGTCAAATCATGCATTTGTTAAGTATGTACTTAATCGTGTGACCCGGTGACTCTTGGTTTCGAATAGACCGAATTACGGTCAGCGCAAGCAGAAAATTGCGAAATTGCCCGTACAATAATAAATGCCGCACGAAATAAAATCTTGCACACAATTTTCGACTCTATTTAACATAACATAACATAACATCACGCCTGTAATCCCCGAAGGGTTAGGCAGAGGTGTATTAGTACACCCACATTTCGCCAGTTATGTTTTTAGTCCCATGTAATAGGGGGCGAGCCTATTGCCATCAACCGGGCACAAATCCAGACTCCGAGGCTGTTACTGAGAAATTCCTGATGGAAAAACCCAATAACACTTTGCCCGACCTGGGAATCGAACCCAAGACCTCATGCACAGCAGTCGCGCTTGCAACCACTAGACCAACGAGGCAGTCGACTCTATTTCTAATGTTTTTAGTTCATTAGGAACTATGATTAGCAAAATGTGGGTGTACTAATGGGTACACCTCCGCCTAAGGGTCGGTTCACATCTGACGGACGATACGTCGAATGTATCGTCTTTAGTATGGTCGACGCACTAACGGATCATCGGTTAAGTGTGTATGGTTGGATATTTTATTATCTATTTGACTGTTTCTGCGTTACGCGACTGACGATACGCGGCGTATCTTCCGTCAGATGAGAACCGACCCTTAGGCGGAGGTGTACTCATTAGTACACCCACATTTTGCTAATCATAGTTCCTAACCTAACCCTTCCAGGATCTACAAGCGTGATGTTATGTTATGATTACGTATCTACCTACTGAAAATAAAACGATTCCAAAGAGCTGTCTTAATCAACGAGCTATCACTTTAACAGAGTAATACTCTCCTTCGTGCTCAACCGTGACCAACTCACACGCATCACGTCGATGACTTACTAATTGTCACAGCCGCGTGTGTATGTAGCATCACTTGCGTTTTCCTCTTTATCGAAGTAACTAACAGTGGTTTATTAAGAAAATACGGGGTGTAAAAACACATCATTTAGCTCATCTGACTAGGTAAGTATTTTTTTTTGTTAGTGAAACGGTGATGAAATAATCGACTTCACACTTTGAATCACAATTTTTTATTGCTTTAATATAATTTCACACAGTTTGCACAAAGTTTCGGCTTATCTCGTGTACGGCAGCAGAATGTGTTCCCAAATGAGCCATCAGCTGGCGGTCGGATGTGACGTCACTAACAGTCACTGGCTGTCATTGGCTGCCTTTGCAGACAATTCTGGCTCCAAATTGTCGTATATGGCATCGGCTTGGCATTGGCTTGGCTTTGCGTTGGCTGTACACGTGACGTGGCGTAACATTAGCCTACTCTGTCCCACTCCTGGACAAAGGCCCCCCTCCACTCCTTCTATCCTTCCCGTTTCAGTGCCTCATCTCTCCAGTTTTGTAGAAATCCATCCAGTTCGCCCCGCCATCTCCTTCGTGGCCTGCCGCGGCCCCGACTCCCTGTTTCAGGGCACCAGTCTTGTGCTATTTGGGCCCACCGTTTGTCCGACATTTTTTATGACCCCCATCGACGGTCCCTACGTATATAAAGAAGTACTACGTACGTACGTAACGTACTACGTGTATATAGAAGTCAATATTGACATGTTTTTATGTACGTAGGGACCGTCGCCATGTGTATTTTTATTTGGTGTAATGTTGGACATGACTTTGGTCTTCGACGGTAGGTAAGATACCTATTAACAAAAAAATATATTTCTATTTCTACTTTTCTTTTGGTGTGAAAATTACCTATTGTGTATGGTAATGTGCAATGTAATATACGCAGAACGATGTGCTTAAGGGTGTACCTACGCAACAGTTCAGGGGTCAAGAGAGAGTTTTAAGTTTAGATAAAACATTTAAAACGTATTTTCGTAAAAGATATGACATTAGAGTCATCATCTGCCTAGCCTTTTCCCAACTATGTTGGGGTCGGCTTCCAGTCTAACCGGATGCAGCTGAATACCAGTATTTTACATGGAGCGACTGCCTATCTGACCTCCACAACCCAGTAACTGGGTAATATGATACCCCTAGTAGGTAAGACTGGTTGTCAGACTTTCGGGCTTCTGACGACCCGTAACGACTGTCAAGATCCACGTATGACAGCCGGGACCAACGGCTTAACGTGCTTTCCGAGGCACGGAGGAGTCTCGGTGTGTAAAGATGGTCACCCATCCACGGACCAACCCCGGCAAGCGTAGCTTAACCTGACGGATCGACCCGTGCGGCTGTTATTACCTAGCCACGAGCTCCTCCTCTAATTAGAGTATCGAGACAAAAAGTTGTATGGCAAATAGTTTATATTGCTAGGTATTTATAAAACTTACTAGCTACCTACTTAGGAATAAATTGATCGACTTTAAAAAAAAAATTGATGTGGGTCGGTTTGGTTTGGAAAAACCACCTACCCAGGTAGGTACTCTCTACTCGAGGTTTTAACCGCATGAGGCCTGTTCGGTGGGTCAGGTTCTTTAGCTATTACTAAATTTGTTTTCAAAGTCTTCATCTAATTTGTTATTTAGTACATAACATCACGCCTGTAATCCCCTAAGGGTTACCCATTATTACACCTACATTTCGCCTGTTAAGTCCCATGTAATAGGGGGCGAGCCTATCGCCATCAACCGAGCACAAATCCAGACTCCGAGGCTGCTACTGAGATATTCGTGATGGAATTGGAAAAACCAAATCGCTGTTTAAATTAATTAAGCGGCAAAAGGTCTGTTGAACTCTCTATCTGACCGAATGTTCATATCAATATCAAAGTTTCGTGTAAGAAATCTTTCAGAGGTCATTATTTACAGAAAAATCTTAACACCGAGATTCAGGAAAGTGACGTCACGACACAACGACATCTAGTAGTTAAAATCTGTATTAAACTAATAAAAATGTATCAAAGTGACAGCTGACTAATTTGACACGACAGATAGAAAGACATAGATGCATAAAGGTTGTACCTGACCTCAGTGGTAAACGACTTGTAATCTTTTACCATAAATTCCTACATAATTCTAGACAACACAGAGTTAAAAATTATCGTCGGTAATGAAATAAAAAATATACAAAACAACATACGCGTCGAATTGAGAACCTCCTTTTTGAAGTCGGTTGAAAATCAGCTACGTCAGAGAAAAATGCTTTTAATTAAGATCAAATTGTGTAGAACACATAATTTTCTTAAAATCATCGACGAATACTTTCGCCTTTTAGGGAACCGTGCCTATATAAAAGTACTCTGTGTCATGTACTGAATACATAAATGGTAACAGCACCCTATTTTATATCTATCTCTGTGCTATTGGCAGATTAACTAAATGAACGGAAGGGAAAAAAAGATGCGAAAGCAAAATTATTTGATGATGTGAAGGTCCAAAGAGCCACCATAGAATAGAATCTTCATTTCCTTATAAAGTAAGTACACACACAGTATTTTTGTCCTATGTACTATCTACCTAAAAATTTTAGGGCCTAATTGTAAGGTAATTATTACGAAACGAAAGATAGGTACACATAATTATTACGAAACGAAAATGCAGATAAAATGTGGTAATGAAATTTTAATACTGAGAAATTAGTAACATAATCATGTGAGTTGATTCAGTAATTCCAAGAAGGATACAGTAGGAATAAAATTATGCAGGAAATGTTAATTAGCACACATTGAACTCTCGTTTTCCTATTGAAAGTATAGACTATATAGATACTATGGTCCCTTCTATAAAGCCTAGGCCATACTGTTACTGCCACAACATTATGTTAAACTGAAATATTTTCTCCGTAAAAGAAAGTGGTTACATTAGTATTTCATAAGAACTTATTTTATCTTGAAAACTAACAAACAAGACGCTTGTTAACTTAATGATTGACGGATTGTGACATCGACTAAGTAAAAACAATACACTTCCGTCTCCGTCATTGTTAAAACAACGACAAAAGTGAACGCGACCTAAATAAAAAAAAACTTTCTCGTGTTCTTCCATTTCCCCTGTTTTCATAATAAAATCATTCAATGGTTGCACATTTTAAGGCAAAATCGAACAGGACATGAATTGTAATGTAAAAAAGCGAAAGTCGAAGTGTTTTATTTTACCATACGACAGTGTGCAAACGTCTTAAAGTGAAAGAAGAAATGGGTTACACACAGACCTCTTCGCGCGCTTAGTTTGGACCAAGCGTTTGGCGCGAAATGTCGCTTGACGTACTTTTTAACTCGCCGCGCGTGTATTTTAACAAAATAAGTTACTAAATACAGTTAATAAAATAAATAATGGATTTAAAAGAAATAATAAAGTGGTTTATACCGTGTTTTCATATCTTTTTATTAAAAAAAGTGAAAATGTTTGGTCGTTTGACTTACTTTTGTTTGTTTTTACTTTTTATTCTGCGACCTAGTTATGGCGCGAACGCAGACAGCCTAGTTAGTGATGATATTGATACCAAAAATGTAGTTAATTTTAGTTATTTAGACAATAAAAATAACCAAAGTGATTATTTGGATGTGAAAATGGAGAGGAATGAGGGGAGAAGTCTTGTCGCATCTGTTGGTAAGTAAAACATTTAAATATAAATACAAGCTAAAATCAAAACTGCAATACAGTAGTCGAAGATAAATAAATAGGATGTGCATACGAAGGGTATTTTACCATTTATTAGCAAAATAACGGCACATATCATGTTATATTGTTGAAATAACTGCATTAAAAATAATTGCATTTTAAATTTATTGTGAAATAAGGGAGCTTATTAACCGCTTACATGGAAATAACGATAGCATTGTAACGTTATTTTTTCTAATATTATTTTGAATGAAGTAGGTACACGTCTCTATTTAAGCGTTACAAAAAACGAATGTAATATAATTTGACCTTCATTGCAAAGAGTCGTTTAAGTCATTGCAACTAACTAGTTAAAAACATTAGAACTTGACCCAAAGTGACCAAAATATACAAGACTAACTTCTGCTCGCGACTTTGTCCACGTGGTTTTTATAAGCTTTTATTTAGCTTGCACTGTTCTTATGTATGTAAGTTTGTCCTTACAAAATTTGCAAACCATTTTTCGACCATTTGTTGGTATCGGATTGAGCTGAAATTTTGCATACACCTTAAGTTCTGGTGACAATACAATGTCCAATGCTCAATATTGTAATAATTTTATTATAATTATAATTATATTAATTAAACTATTGTTTTGATTAACTTTTTTCAACCGCGACTGTGGTTACTGCTCCACTCCTGTGTGTGATGTTATATTTTCTCTACTATTCCTCATGAATCTGACTAGCATTGAACAAAAATATTTTTTCTAATCCGATTCGTAGTTTCAGAGATGAACATTTTTTTGTTTGTTTAAATGCATTACATTTAAACAAACAAAAAAATGTTCAGCTTTAAAATATTTGTTTAGACTAGCTTCTGCCCGCGACTTCGTCCGCGTCAAAATTTGTTTCTCTATACAAACCTTGTTTCATCGTCGTAAGAGGTGAATTTCGGAAAATCCTTTCTTATCTGATGCCTACGTCATACAAAGAACACACCCTCCAAGTTTCAGGTCTCTACGATCAGCGGTTTAGGCTGTGCGTTGATCCGTCAGTCATTCAGGACAAAGCATTTTATTAGTACAGATTATAATAATACCAAAAATGTTTTTGATGTCTGATAAGGTCACTGACCTTGCAGGTCAATTAAAATTATAATTATTATGGGAAATAAAACCACAGATAAAACCCTGGGTTTTATCCAAAGCCAGCAAAGATTTGTTTGTTGATGTTTTTATAAACATTAGGTATACAGGCCGGACTGCCTCGTTGGTCTAGTGGTCGCAAAGCGCGACTGCTGAGCATGAGGTCTTGGGTTTGAATCCCAGGTCGGGCTAAGTGTTACTGGGTTTTCCATCAGAAATTTTTCAGTAGCAGCCTCGGAGTCTGGTTTGTGCCCGGTTGATGGCAATAGGCTCGCCCCCTATTATATGGGACTGATGAAATGTGGGCGTACTAATGGGGATACCTCTGCCTAACCCTTCGGGGATTACAGGCGTGATGTTATAATAAATAATTGATTGCAATGGAGGTTAGAATTGTAGCCTCCATGTTGTTGGAATTCTTTATGGTATTTTTGTTTGAAATTAAACCCGAATGAAGCCGGGGCGGATCGCTAGTATTATGGGTAAAGATTTGCTTGGAACAGTAATGGTCAGCTAAAAGGATTATGGTGTCGATAAATTTAATACACAACTATAATATTCACAAAGGCAGGAAAAAAATCAAATCATTTCGTAGGATTCAATAACTTTGCTAGTTTATTTTTTATTTTTGTGCTATTCTTTGGTACCTACCAGCTGCAATATTTTTTTTTATATTTAATAAAAAAGTACTACTTACTACTACTTATTATTAGTGGTAAAAAGTAAAAAAAAAAATTCATAAAACTTTTCAAGAGAGAAAAAGCTTCCGAAAACGTAACTAGATGGCGTTGTCGTCGAATTAGAAGTCGCTATGGTTTCGTTACCGCCGCTTGTATAAGAGGGCTCGAATTTTTTTTCGTAATTGCCCTGTAAAAGCCGGAGTCTGGATAATAGGCTATAAAAATATATTTTTTGGTGTAGCGAAAACGTCATTAATGTGACGATCGCTCAGAATTACAATTAAAAAAAACTTGCCTGGTCAGTGTGCTGCAGGCTAAACTGTCTTCTTATACAGAGAAGGCACGAATATTGATCACCACGCTTGCTCAAAGCCTAAAAATGAATTGGTGATTTAAAAACTAATATATTCTCTACTAGCTTTGCCCGCGGCTTCGCTTGCGTTAAGTTAGTATTTGCCAAAATAGTTACCTGTTCAAATTTATGATTACCTAGTACTTTTTTTCTTGGGTAAACAAACATTTTGTTGTAATAACCCTGAATTGTTAATTATTATCGATGTTATGACATCCTAGTTGAAACTGATCTATCGACACACAAGCTGGACTGACAAAATGTAAATTAGATCATGATTCTAAAGACATGTGGCGCCATCTATTATCATAAATAAGAACGTTATTATTGTGATTTCTCTCGGGAGCAATACTTTTTTCGGGATGAAAGGTCCCTATGTATGATGAGATATGATGTGCCCTCTAAACCCTATGTCATTTTCAGTACACGTGACAACGTAAATAATATGCAAAATTTCAGTATAATCGGTTCAGTGGTTTAGGCATAAAAAGATGACATACGAACTTACTTTCGCATTTATAATATTACTTAGTAAGTTAGGATATGGTATAGAATACAAATTTTGCCCCCCTTTTTATCCCCTAAGGGGTAGAATTTCGAAAAATCTCTCCTAAAAATCTTTCTTATCGGATGCCTACGTCATACAAATAACACACCCTCAAGTTTCAGGTCTCTACGATCATCGGGCTGTGCGTTGATTCTTTTGTAAACAATTTCTTTTTATGTTACATGCGTCACTTTCGCGAATAAATAGGTTTTGTTCCTTTCTTTTTGTTAATCCGTCAGTCAGTCAGTCATTCAGGATAAAGATTTTTTTTTTAATAACATAACATAACATAACATCACGCCTGTAACTAGACCAACGAGGCAGTTTTATGTGTAGATATAGAAAAATAAAATGTCGTGATGGCCTAGTGGTAAAGGCGGGCCTCTCATGCGTGAGGTTATCAGTTCGAATTCGGGCAAGTACCAATGTGACTTTTTCAATTCATAAGTACTTGAAAAAAATGAAATGAAATGTGTGAAATTGATATGTACTTTCTGAAGTTTATCTTAGACATTACGACATCATTCCGTGCATCGGAAAACACGTTAAGCCGTTGGTCCCGGCTGTCATACGTGGGTCTTTGACAGTCGTTACGAGTCGTCAGAAGCTTGAAAGTTTGACAACCAGTCTTACCAAGGGGTATCGTATTACCCAGTTACTGGGTTGTGGAGGTCAGATAGGCAGTCGCTCCATGTAAAATACTGGTATTCAGCTGCATCCGGTTAGACTGGAAGCCGACCCCAACAGAGTTGGGAAAAGGTTAGGTAGAAGATGATAGAGATTGAAAGATACACAGTCTAAACCTAGCAACCTAGCTCGCATGATAAATTAATATACTAGGTACCTGGATAGCCGTGATATATGAATGTAGAAAGCGAAATATTCTGAATGTTACTCGTTATATGAAACCAATCTTAATTACATCGAGTTAGTGGTTAATTAAATAAGTTCACGCTTTTACTCTCATATTAATTTGTAGAGAGAATAATCGGCCATGTGCAAAAATATTTTTGCGTTGTTCCTTCGTCTTATGCCCCAGTTGTGTTGAAGTCCCATCGGACTATTAGAGTGAGGGAAGAGGGAGTCCTATGTTTTTACTACTGCTTCAGAAGGAACATACATCTATGGGAAAAAAATATGGGGGCCCAACAATATTACTTTGTAATTTCTGTTGTTGGATTTGGTCGGGGGAGTTGGGGGGGGCGATTAAGAGCATTTTTTTTTATTTCCAAATAAAAAACTCATGGCACTTGCCGCCCGGGGCCATGCCCCCCCCAACTCCCGGCCCCCCAAGCTAAGCCACTGGCGCTTGATAAGAACAAGAACATCATATAAACAATATAATGATATAATCTTAGCGATTACCTCCATTTTCTCCAAGTTATAACGTTTTTTTACGTAAACATCATCAAGGTTAGTAGATCGGCGCATTTCCTGATCATTTGAGTGCTATTGTGGAAAGCCAATGTGGCTTATTCAATTTGATACGTACTTTCTAAGTTTATCTTGGACATCACTGGCTGCCTCGTTGGTCTAGTGGTCGCAAAGCGCGACTGCTGAGCCGGGAGGTCTTTGGTTCGATTCCCAGGTCGGCCAAAACGTTATTGGGTTTTTCCATCAGGAATTTCTCAGTAGCAACCTCGGAGTCTGGGTTTGTGCCCAGTTGCGTAGTTAAAAAGATCTAAGCGTACAGACGGCGGGAAGCGACTTAGTTTTAAAATAAATCTAGCTTTAATTATACTTATAGAACTTCCTGTTTAAACAAACAAACAAAAAACTCTTCTGCTTTATTATATGTATTAGTATATATAGATATTAGTCGGAAGTAGGATAAAATAAATAAAATAATAAAATGTCGTCGGTTTTAGAAAAAATACCTGTGAGTGCGTTCACAAATAGACAGACTGGTTCATCTGTAGGTCAAAAATATTTGTTTTGCTCGGTAATTGAACCTGAGACCCGTAACTCCGAAGCTTACGACCTTGACTATTGTGAGTGACGCTATACCGTTGCGTTGACCAACACAGTATTTGAATCAGAGGGCCTAGTATGGAGTAAACGTTAAAGATGGGTACAAACCGGCTAGGCGAGGCGAGAAATGAAATCGGGCTTCACGTTTTACACCGAAAGATTTATTTATTAATTAGTAATTAATAGTACAACATCTTACAGATTACTCCAAGACAATGCTATACACATAAATTAAACTATTATCATAAAATATACTTAAAATAAAATTCAACAAAAAGAATAAAAACAATCAGTTAGATTCGTATCCCACCTTCAATGCATCTTTGCGCACCAGATATGAATTTCGGCAGGCTATCAGTAATCAAATGGACCAGCCCTAGCCGGCGAGGTTTGTGTATCCATTTAGTAATAAATACTCTATTTATGTAGTCATATAGTTCAATGTTGTACGAACAAATATTTCAATTCTCGCCTCGCACATCCATGCGCTGTATCATCGAAGATGGCGAGATTTGAATTGTAATAATGTATTGATTTGTTCAATATTTAACTGTGTTTATTACTACATGAACAGAGTGTGTATTAGGTGCTAGCTTATGCCTGTGACTTCGTCTGCGTAAATGACGGAACCTCATTTAATCCCCTTAGGGGTTGAATTTTGGATAATCCGTTCTTACCGGACGTCTACTAACTATAAACTACCTCCCTGCCAATTTTGTGATGAGTACCTATGTGTAATGAATTTACTTGAATTCAATACATTTAAACATGTATGTCGAAGACAATGCTACAGCTAAGCGACTTAATACTTGAAAATGAAGACACATAATATTTGTTTTCCTTCAAACTTAGTTAACTCACCTTGTAATATTACCTCTAAAATGTAGTTATATAATAAGTAAATACTCAATAAGTACATACATCTCGTTACCTAGGAACATTGACCGTTCAATTTTGGGTCAGGGGCACTGTACCAACAGCGTGCTCTGTCCAAAAGTACTCATATTTTGTTCAATAAGTTATTGTTATTTTTTATTTATTTATTCAACTAACACACACTATTTTACAGGTGGAACCCAAAACAATAGAGTGTTTCTAAAAAATAATTAAATCTAGACTTATCTACTTCAAACTAATACTAAAAAACATAAACAAAAAATTTAAATCAATAAACTAAAACCTATTAAAAATTAGACATAAATAAATACTCTAAACTAATATGACGGCCCTGACGACGACGGCCCGGCGACGGGCTTGTGACGGGCCTGTTGGTCTAGTGGTTAGCGGCCCTAACTGCTAAGCCGGAGGTCGTGGGTTCGATTCCCACCCAGGACAAACTTTGTGTGATGAGCATGATTGTTAGTTCTGTGTCTGGGTGTGATTTATCTATAATATGTATGTATTTATAAATTATATAAGTATGTATATCAGTTGTCTGGTTACCATAACACAAGCTCTGCTTAGCTTGGGATCAGATAGCCGTGTGTGAGTTGTCCCAAGATATTTATTTATTTATTTATTTTATTTAATATAATTTCTAACTTCAGGTAACTTATTATTATTATTAATTCTAATTATAACTAACAGTTATTGAACTTGATGATATTTTGTAGTTAGTATAAGGGCACTAATATTGAAGCTTGTGGTTAGTCAGTTTTCCATCAAATTCCTAACTTAATTTCAAAATGATTGTCACAAGATACATTGGTCTGTTTACTCTATACAAGGTGCAGTTTGTATTTGACCGACCTGGGAATCGAACCCAAGACCTTACGCTTAGCAGACGCGCTTTGCGATTACTAGACCAACGAGGCAGTTGGCAGTTGTGATATGCCGTAAGCACACAGCGTTAAACGCGCAGACGACGCGCGTTGATTCTGATAGTTGCGTTTGTATCAAATTGATGATGGCTGTAACTTCGCGTATACGCGCAGTAGAGACTCTAGAGACGGGATTCAAGATCGCCCCGCGGGTATTTAGGTTACAAGGTTGTGTCCGAATCTCGTTCGTATACCTACGCGCGTAATCTGAGCGTCGTCAGCGCGTTTAAAATACGCCGTGTGCAGTTTGACAGTATTTCAGAATACACCTCTTTCAAACAACAGAATAGCCCCGTTGCACAACTATGCGCTACTAAACCCAGCGGCAATTTGGCTATCTCAAATTCGAAATTAACCAAAAACAAACCTGTTTATTTTATTATTGATTGGTGTTGAAACTCAGTAGCATAATTACCTACTTTAATTTGGCGAAGATGCAAGACTGCAGCTTGTCTAAGGCGATTAACACACGGCACCGCACACCGCCGCGCGGTCGGGCGGCGTACGTGTGTTAGACATCAACGGATTTCCTATAGGCCAATGCGACATATCAAATTCCAAACATTTATTTCAATTAGACCATTTACAGGCACTTTTGAATTGTCCAGGTATCGGTCAGTGAGCCCGAAAGTTGAAGCTAATTGCTCGTTACAAAACGGAGGTAGACCTCTATGGAGAAGAACGAGCAAAAAACTCCACGCAATCTGCACTCTTTTAAATTAGGTTTTTACAAAATCCTGGTTACATTATTCTAGTTGATTCTACATGTGAAAACAATGAAGATGAATATAAAACAGTAGTAAAAAATAAAGATGTAAAGCATAGCAGATAAGAAACGACCAATCTCAACTGACAGCTCTCGTTCACGAGCATGACGCATGAGGTCCGCTTTAGGGTCTCCCCACATTTATCGACGCGGAATCGGCTAACACCGGTCAAAAAAGCCTCGCTAAAAAAGCTTATCTACGTAATATGGGTGTTACTAATACCATTCGCATCGAATCGGCTCGGACGACGCGTCGCGACGCCGACCGACGGCGAAACGAGCCGTTTGTCAACATCCGTCGCAACAGCTGATAGAGAGAGTGGTCATACGCACTCGGCTTAAGCCGATTCCGCTTCGATAAATGTGGGGAGACCCTTACCGGCAACCGCGGCGGTGAGCGGTGTCGTGTGTTAATCGTCTTACTAGACTCTTATATAGCGACGAATGGGTTTATTACTATCGATGCAGACGCGACTACTGCGTGCATATCGTACAACCGGTCCGTATGTGTTACAACACGCCGGCGCGCGGCGGACCACTTTCCTATACCATACCAGTCTTTATTTGACCACTATCTTTTGACCGCGACTTCGGTCGAGTAAATGTCTGTTGTCGCGTCCGTAGTTGAGGATTATCCAGACATACAATACGCATAACATCACACCTGTAATCCTCGAGTGGTTAGGCAGAGGCATACCCATTAGTACACCCATATTTCGCCAGTTATGTTTTTAGTCCCATGTAATAGGGGGCGAGCCTATTGCCATCAACCGGGCACAAATCCAGACTCCGAAGCTGCTACTGAGAAATTCGTGATGGAAAAACCCAATAATACTTTTCCCGATCTGGGAAACGAACCCAAGACCGCACAGCAGTCGCGCTTGCGACCACTAGACCAACGAGGCAGTTATGTTTAAGTCCCATGTAATAGTCTCATGTCACATGTGTCCATGTCATACGTGTCCATGTGTGTTCCATGTTATCTATACATATAAATAAAATCGAAGTGTGCAAAAATAACAGCTTTTTACATTAATATTATGAATGTTTCACGGTACGGTAATCACACTAACATTTTATTTTTAAAGTTTATGTGTCTGTCTGTTTCGGTCAATCTACGAAACAGCTAGACCGAATTTGACGGGATTTTCACTGACGGATGGCTGATGTTATAAGGAGAATCTTACGCTTGATTTTAGAAAACGAATCAGGCCGAAATGCAAATAAAAAAAAACCGACATTTACGGCACAAGCTAATAAACGGTAAACAAAATCTTGTTACAACAGTAATTAGATATACATCTTCGTAAAAGAATGAATCAGACCGTGGTTCCGAAAATACGTTGCCTTGAAGCTCTTTGTAAAGTGAAGATAGTGATCATCATTGAGATTAAAGGTAGACGACCGCGTTTGAGAAAGGATTACTTAACATCACGCCTGTAATCCCCGAAGGGTTAGACAGAGATGTACCCATTAGAACACCCACATTTCGCCAGTTATGTTCAAGTCCAATATAATAGAGGGCGAGCCTGTTGCCATCAACAGGGCACAAATTCAGACTCTGAGGCTGCTAGGCTGCAGGCTGAGAAATAAGCAATCAGATAGCCTCTTCGAAGAGTCATCTATAGAAGTACCTTTTAAAAAGTGTGCCCATTACACCGTACCATACCGTCATGGACCGTTTAATGCCATCCCATCGCACTATGAGAGTAAGGAAAGAGGGAGTGCATGTGCAAAACTGGGGTAGGCCTCTATGGGAGAAGAACGATCAACAAGAATTTAGTAGGGTAACTCGCAAAAAATAAACTGTAATCGAGATCTGATTCAGCTTGTCCTCTTACTGTCCTCCCACAGCTAAGCCGAAGTCCATACCCCACAGGGGGTGCCCTACTTGCTTAGTTAAAAAGTTTTAATCCCTGACTCCGGCCTTAATTGTTAAGGCAACACAGAAAAGTCCGGTTAATAGGCTTCTAGGTAGACCTTTAAAATGCCATGCTTTAAAAAAAATGCACCTGTGTTTGCACACACACTTGTGCACTATAATATCTCCTGCTTTTTAAACTGATGGCGCCCGTTCACGAGCATGATGTGCGGACCGGCACCATTTTGTTCAACCGTATTATAAAGAACCGCCGCCATCCGTTGGAACCGGTCATCATTGACATATGCGCCACCCATTCATTCAATTACACATTCGATATATCTGCCGCTAACTTATCACTATTCATTTTGTCTGTCTAGTCTCGCCATTTCATTTAAACGACGCCTTCTAACTGTGTGTGATTTCTACTTATCTCGAAAAATATTAGAGCATAACACAGAACCCAATATATTAATTAACTTGTTCAATAGCATATAGTTTTCCTTTTTCTATTATAATGGTGTATATTCTTATGGAATTTGTCATGGCCTGGTAACCATGGGTGCCAAAACTGCCAGCTGCCAGTAACTTGTATAATTGTAGGTACTAGTAAAGTCGGGAGAGGAGTAAAATACATGTGTGCTAGCAAGAATAATGTAATATTAGAAACATAATTTTGTAATCATTCAAATATAAATGGTAGGTAATTTATTTAAATAAATGTCAGTAATATGCAGCAAAATCTATACATATAAAATGCTTTGTCCTGAATGACTGACTGACAGATCAAGGCACAGCCTAAACCGCTGATCGTAGAGACCTGAAACTTGGAAGGTGTGTTCTTTGTATGACGTAGGCCTACGTCATGGGCACGCCGTAATCGCGGCGGTAAGACCCCTCTTTGAGGAGTGGCTGGAGAGGCGCTACGGCGTCCTCACCTACCACCTGACGCAGGTCCTCACCGGACACGGTTGTTTCGGAAGGTTCCTGTGTCGGATAGGGCGGGAGGAAACGCCCGGGTGTCACCACTGTGTGGATCGCCCGGAGGACACGGTGGAGCATACGGTGCAGGACTGCCCCGCTTGGGCAAAGCACCGCCGTGTCCTCACGGAGGCGATAGGCGGCGGCGACCTCTCGCGTCCGGACCTGGTTCAGGCCATGCTCCGGGGCGAGAGGGAATGGGATGCAGTCACCTCCTTCTGCGAAGCAGTAATGCTAGCGAAGGAGGAGGCGGGCCGCGTGAGGGAGAGATCCACCTCACCCAGGGCGGAAGGAGGCATTTGATGATTTAAACCACCTAAAAAAAAGGCCTACGTCATACAAATAACACACCCTTATCGGATGCCTGCATCCGTTAAGAAAAAAAAACCGAAATTCTTTCCCCGTTGGGGGTAAAAAGAGCAAAGTATGTATGGGTCATCGTAGTTCCTTGGTTCAATCTTCTTTAAATTTTGCATTAACATTCTTTGATAGAATTGATGGAAGACGTGCTTCGTATTTTGTTAAAATTCATCCCCTAACCGGGTTCAATTTTCGTCTTGTACAATGCTTGAACATAAGCATTTCAACCGCGGTCACTCGATACGTTTAGATGTTTGTTAAGACTTTAGGTAGGTACCTACCTACCATGTTTAATTTTTATTGTTAATTTGTTTTGGTTATTAAGACTCTTCTTTCTTTAATTCCAGGTCGGACCTTCGGTCGTCCTCTCCTAAAGAAGATGATGCAAGCGCTTATTCCGCTTGCCTTCCAAGTCGGCGCAGCGTCCACGTGGGCAGTAGTCGCCGCGCTGGTGGGGGTCAAGACCCTGATCGTCGCGCTGGTCATTTTGAAGCTGCTGCTTGTGGCTGGCGCTGCCAAGGTAATAACACATACACACACAACATCACGCCTGTACTCCCCAAAAGGATAGGCAGAGGTGTACCAATTAGTACACCCACATTTCGCCAGTTATTTTTAAGTCCCATGTAACAGGGGGCGAGCCTATTGCCATCATCCATGCACAAATCCAGACTCCGAGGCTGCTACTGAGAAATTCCTGATAGAAAAACTTAATAACACTTTGCCCCACCTGGGAATCGAACCCAAGACCTCATACTCAGCAGTCGCGCTTTACGGCCACGAGACCAACGAAGCAGTCAAAGTATCAATACTTCATTTAATGGTGTACACCTAAGTCTAACCCTTCGGGAATTACAGGCGTGATGTTTTGCTTTGCAGTTCCAGATATAGCACGTTTAAACAAACAAACAAGAAGCTCTTTATTACATAAAATCATAGTATGATTACAAACACTTCTCGCCCATCTAATCCTTATCTCGCCTCGCCGATATAAAACCACCTTAATTTAAACAAATATTTTATAAAATAAAATTAATTAATTTAACCTAAAACAAGGTCATTGCACTCGACACTTCGCAAAAGGTTTTACAATGTCAAAGTCAAATGGCCGAAAAGGACGACCGCTTTGAATATGACTTTCAAAAGTGCCTTATAATAATAATAATAATATCTTAGGACAACCAACACATCGCCATCTGATCCCAAACTAGGCAGAGCCTGTACTATGGTAACCAGACAACTGATAAATATACTTTTAAATTTCTAAATACATACATATTATAGATAAATTACACCCAGACACAGAACAAATCATCGTGCTCATCACACAAAGAGTGCTTTTATTGGCATAATTGAAATAAAAGACTTTGATTTGACGTTGACTTTAAATACAGATGAAAACAAAGTTTATTTACCCCGTTGGTCTTGTGGTTATAAACGTGACTGCTGAACTCGGAGTCGTGGGTTCGATTCCCCGTTCGGGTAGTATTATTGGGTCAAATAAGCAGTTGCTCCATGTAAAATACTGGTGTTCAGCTGCACACTTAGACTGGAAGGCGACACAGGCATAGTCGGGAAAAGACTAGGCAGATTAATTTGACATGGTATCGATTCCCTTGGTCACAAACTAAACTAAAATTAGACTATTTCCATCTTTTTCTGTCCAATAAAACAAGAAAGAGACTAACGTAAATAAGAGCTGTCAAATTTAGTCAATCTTACACATCCATACAATTATAGTTGACATCTTAAAACGTATGGATTAAAAATACGGAAAAGTTCAAGGCAAAACTAATTTGACATCGCTAACTTAGTTCTTTAATGTGACCGTCCTTTCCTTTCGCTGTATGTTAGTAAGAGATGTCAAATCTCTAAATTTAGCCTTATTTAAACAGTAGTTCAATCCATTGTCTTTGACCCACACATCAAGGTCATTAAACGTTCACCTATCAACACACTTATGTAAATAAAGTACATTATAACGTAACACAACATAAATTAGCACATTTCTGTAAGAGAAAGTAACTTTTCCTACCGGACTGAAGAAAGAGATAGAGATATACGTTCGAAAGAGATAGCTATAGTATTGAAGTTGCGCTTTGATTATTTCGTGAAACAATTGTATTGATGTCACTTTGTTTTTGAAGTTTGTTCTCCATCTATCTGAATATATAAAAGCGAAGCGTCACTCACTCATTCATCACGAAATATCGAAAACCGCTAGACGTATAAGGATGAAATTTGGCAGGGAGGTAGTTTATAGTTAGTAGACGTCCGCTAAGAACGGATTTGCCCCCTAAAATTTTATTTTAAATTTTACCCCCTAAGGAGATGAAACGAGGATCTGACATCTACGCAGACGAAGTCGCGGGCAAAAATTCTATGTCCTTCCCCTGGTCTTAAACTATCTCTATACAAAATTTCACCTAAATTGGTTCAGCGGTTTAAGCGTGAAGAGGTAACAGACAGACAGACACACTTTCGCATTTATAATATTAGTATGGATTATAAGGAATTTATGTCACTCAAAATTATTCTAAATAGAAAGTCGAAAATTCCTTCACATACTTATTTAAATTGGTTTCTGGAATTTAATGAGGTTTTTTACTTCAACCAATACTTAACTGTACAATTAAGTATAACTTTCATCGCAATCGAAAATGAAAGTAACATTAATACTCTTATACTATTGTATATTGAACAGCCTGAGGCCCTTGAGGCGCTGACAAGACCCGAATACTCCAAATTTTGGGCTATTGAGCTTGTGGCAGCGCAAAAAATCTCTTTATCATAATATAAATGCCATTTTATAAAAAAAAAAAACGAAAAATCATAGCTCAGCAACATTCCCGCCTAATTCACCTGTCAAACAAAAAAAAAAAACAAATCAAAATCAGTTCATCCTTTCGGTAGCTACGATGCCACAGACAGACACACACAGATACGTCAAAATTATAACATCCCGTCGTTTTTGCATAACACCTGTAATCCCCGAAGGGTAGGTAAGGGAGAGGTGTACCATTAGTACATCCACATTTCGCCAGTAATCTTTAAGTTCCATGTATTACGGGGCCTGTCTATTGCCATCAATCGTTCACAAATCCAGACTCTAAGGCTGCTACTGAGAACTTCCTTATACAGACTGATAGTGTAAAATAGCAATAGTGTGGCAATAGGCTCGCCTGACTGCCTCGTTGGTCTAGTGGTCGCAGGGCGCGACTGCTGAGCGTGAGGTCTTGGGTTCGATTCCCAGGTCGGGCAAAGTGTTATTGGGTTTTTCCATCAGGAATTTCTCAGTAGCAGCTTCGGAGTCTGGATTTGTGCCCGGTTGATGGCAATAGGCTCGCCCCCTATTACATGGGACGTAAACATAACTGGCGAAATGTGGGTGTACTAATGGGTACACCTCTGCCTAACCCTTCGGGGATTACAGGCGTAATGTTATGTATGTTATGTATGTAGGCTCGCCCCCTATTACAAGGGACTTAAACATTACTGGCGAAATGTGGGTGTACCTACTAATGGGTGCGCCTCTGCCTAGCCCTTCGGGGATTGCAGGCGTGATGTTATGTGTGTGTGTTAGTGTAGAAAAACCTAATAACACTTTGCCCGACCTTTGAATTAAACCCAAGAGCACATGCTCAGCAGTCGCGCTCGCAGTCAATATTTTTTTATTCCTGCATAACGTCACTGTGTCTCATTAATTTGTTGCAGAGAAAGTTTATCAAAGCCCTTCGTCATCACAAATTTAAATAGTGAAAGGCTATTTAAATCTACCAACCACGATTACAATTACCACTAGCTATTATTCTACTTACCTCCGTCGACCACGTGTTTTAAATTGTATCTAGTTGCCCTTTCCTAAACTTACTTTCGTAAAGAATAATAGGCAAGAAACTGTTTTTACTGTAAAATAAGGGTATTGAAATAAAAAAATATCCGCCATCTTGAAGCGGCGGCCATATTGAATTTAGTGTCATGTTATTTTTGCTGCGTTTAACCAGCCCCGCGTGTCGCCAGCTACGGGTTTCATATTTATTTATTAGTTTCATACATTTAGCAGGTTGCTTTACGCCACGCGGGACGGGACAAATGTGATCCGTCCTGTACTAAATGTTTAAAACCGATAGCTTTACCACGCGTGTCGACACACGGTTGTTTTCGACTCTTCAAGCCCTTTCATTTGCTACCCATAGTTTGAGGATTGATAAAAAAATGTAACCCGCCATCTTGGAGCCGCGGCCATTTTAAAATTATTACAATAATTGAGTATTGGACATTGTATTGTCACCAGAACTAAAAGTGTATGCAAAATTTCAACTCAATCGGATACCAACAAATGGTCGAAAAATGATTTGCAAATTTTGATGGGACAACTTACATACATACGAGCAGTTAAATAGAAGCTTGTAATAATAAAAAGGCACGAGCATCGATCACGTTAATCACCACAGCTTGCTCAATGTCGATTTGTAATTTCAAACTTATATTAATACAGTAATAGTTGAGATTTCCTCATCATGCTCCTTCACCGCTGTCAGTGATGTCCAAGGTAAACTTAGAAAGTTTAAACGACATTGAAAAAGACACGTTGGTTCTGATCTTACGGAAAGGGCTCGGCATTGAAGTTAACACATACCTACCTCCCTTCTTAACTACATAATGCCTCTATATATTTTCAAAACAGACATGCTCTAAAATAACGGTCTACTCTGCGATCTTAGTCTTACCTAATACTACTATTATATGCGAAAGTTTGGATGGATGAATACTTGTTACTCAATTACGCCAAAACGGCTGAAAGGATCTGGATGTTTGGCACCAAAATAGATTATACGTACCGAAATACACACTATACAAATATCATGAACTAAATTTTATATTTGCATTTGCATTGACTGCCTCGTTGGTCTAGTGGTCACAAAGTGCTACAGTTGAGCATGAGGTCGTGGGTTCGTTTCCCATGGCGGGCAAAGTGTTATTGGGTTTTTCCTTTAGGAATTTCTTAGTAGTAGCTTCGGAGTCTGGATTTGTGCCCGGTTGATGGCAATAGGCTCGCCCCCTATTCCGACTTTAACATAACTGGCGAAATGTGGGTGTACTAATAGGTAAATGGGTACACTTCTGCCTAACCCTTCGGAGATTACAGGCGTGGTGTTATCTTATGTTATAACTGTACTTTAGCTTTAAACCTTAAGTAACATCTTTTATGCAAATAAATAAATATAGATATGAATTTCATATCACTCGTAGGACTTCATGTTCTAACCAAACCTCATTCTTCCTCATTCCAGGTTGGCTCCCTCTTCGGCCATAAGACACACCATGGTAGCAGCCATGGTTGGGAGCCTCCCCACCAGAAGGAGATCCACCTGCACATACACAATGGAGGGCATCCCGAAGTGCATGATGAACATGGAGCTATATGTAAGAGGGATTTTTATTACTTAAAATAAAGGGGGGTAAAAATACACTTCTTAAAGCCGTTTAATTACGTATGTTGACCAGCAAACTAAGTTTGAGCAAAAATTATTGCTGTGACTTTTACTTTTTGGTGTGAAAAATCACTTTTTATTAGTAGCGCGTAATTTCTGGGGGTCGTAAAAATACCTAAAACCGTTTACTGACCATTAAACTAAATAGCACTGAGCATGATCTTTGCTGAGAAAATATATTAATTTTTGGTATGAAACATCACTTTTTATTAGTAGCGCGTAATTTAATGCACGCAAAATTTTGTACTTAAGGGTTCATGATAGTACCTATAGGGTACTTGCAGTGGCGAAACTATAGAGTGATAGGCCTGACCAAATGCCTTACCTCCCCTTCCCGGCTTGAGAGGCCGCGAGCTCAGAAGTGACCTAACATTTTCTACATTTTTTTTGTAAAAATTAGAAATTATAGGTATGTACCTACATTTTAAGTAAATACTTAAAATCAATTCAAAGTCAAATCATTTAAGTATTTTAAATAGATCTTACAAAGGAACTTTTGATTTGTCAATGAGCCGGTCAGTTAAGTCAGAAAATTGAAGCTTGGAGATACAACAAGCAAGAAAACTCTACAGCACTCTTTTAAATTAAGTTTTTACGATATCCTAGTTACATTATTCTTATTGCTTTTATATGTCAAAACAATGAAGATGAATATTTAACAAAAACTAAAGTTAGACACAACTAAAGACTATAAACATATTCAAATAAATTATTAACATTTATACTTATTAATAAGAACAGGATCTTTGAATACATCCATTGGTTTCTTAATTTTATGTTGCGGTCTTTGGTGGCGCGGGCGAACTATTGATGCAAGTAAAAGGAGGAATAGTCCTCAGATGGTATAGTTTTGCTCCTGGATCCTGGACATATTCCAAAGTTTAGTTATAACGTTGATAACTTGTTATAGTATTGTACGTTGACCTTCAAAATCTCCGTAATCAAAAGGTTCAGATAAGGACCAAAACAAAAAATAGTCTTGAAATTGGGAAAACTTGGTGCCGATTCCCTTGGTCACAAACTAAACTAAAATTAGACTATTTCCATCTTTTTCTGTCCAATAAAACAAGAAAGAGACTAATGTAAATAAGAGCTGTCAAATTTAGTCAATCTGACACATCCATACAATTATAGTTGACATCTTAAAACGTATGGATTAAAAATACGGAGAAGTTCAAGGCAACACTAGTTTGACATCTGTAACTTAGTTCTTTAATGTCACGGAATGTCACCGTCCTTTCCTTTCGCTGTATGTTAGTAAGAGATGTCAATTCTCTAAATTTAGTCTAGTTTGTGAACAAGTTTCGGTTTTGTCAAGTGTATTTTTATACCCTTTTATTATTAAAATTAATCAGGTGTTCCGATTTATTGGGTTTTATAAATAGGAGTATTTAAACTTGTTTCACGATTGCAACATGTACTAAAACTTGTTCAACTCAGTACCATCAGAATGGAAGCAAGTACCAGCACCCCCTGTAGGGGTAAAACCAGTGAATAACGGGTACTACTTCGGTGCGTCCCCCTACCCGACACCCACAGGGGTTAAGCCAGTGGGTAATGGCTTCTTCATCGGCGCTGCTCCTACAGAAGCTACCAGAAGAATCCTTAATATAAAATTCTAGAAGATTAGAGATCTGTAAGTGGTTACTTGCGGGATGGTCACCACTGAAGCTGTTCTTCTTTCTGTCATTCGATTCTTCTGAAGTACTTTCTTATGATTGTAGGTACTTAAATATTTAAGTACCTACCTATATAATCTTGCGTTTGATTACAATCGGCAAGAGAAGCTTTTTTTTCTTTGCACTCTGTGGTACCTATTCTATTCTGTTCGAGAGATATTTTCTTATAATACTATTGGGCCTTGCTGGCTTGCTCCGTTTTCCTAGGTTCGATTTCCAGGTCGGGCAATTTTATTTGGTTTTTCCATTAGGAATTTTCTTAGTTCTGCTCTTTCGTGTCGGTTTGCCGTCTCTTCATGCCAATTCTTTAATTTTAGTGTAGGTCATTCGTAAACAAGGGAATTGGCACCATTTTCTCAGAAAAATACCTACTTATATTTTGATCAAACAGTGTCTCTGTTCCTACATCTAGAAGAACGCCAAATGCATTTGGGTTTTTTATCATCACCAACTTAGTCATAACCATTCTTAGAATTTGGTAACTGTAAATAAATCGAGAAAGTGATTCTTTGAAGTAGGTTTTTTCGATGACGCATGACTACGCTAATTGCTGACGTTACGGAAAAATGGAATCAGTGAAAGTTTTCTTTATTTAGATAATGATAATAATTATGTATGTAAAAAAAATTGCAGGTTTTTTTTTAAGTTGTCATAGGTAGATACGTGTGGATCTTTGACAGTCGTTACGGGTCATCAGAAGCCCGAAAGTCTGACAACCAGTCTTACCAAAGGGTATCGTATTACCTAGTTACTGGGTTGTGGAGGTCAGATAGGCAGTCGTTCCATTTAAAATTACTAATAATTTATTTTTGTTGGAATATGATTATTTCTAGGCCTTAAGTAATTTCTAAATATAGCAGTATCTCAGCAAAAACTTAATTGTTACTAGCGACATCTCTTATCCAATGGCGAAACTTCTTGAACTTCCAAGCACTGTAAAGGAACGTAGTTTGAATACTTTCCAGCAGATGGCGCTTAATACTTCATTTTTCAAACACAAGCATGATGAAATACAACATGTCACAGCTAAATAAAAATACAAAACACTGCGAAATTCTCACTAATTATGTGATTCTTTTATTTTTAATTCACAGAAAATATTTTGTTCTAATTTTGAGATGTCTTTATCTTCCACCGCTAGATGGCGATACTATACACTTCTGTTAGAACTGTTCACGTTTCATCTTTATTAGTTCAGCTACTTACCGCTAGATGGCGTTGTAACCAATTTTTATTTCTTACAGCTCCATGGAACAGAGATGGTACGCCAGCAGTGTTAGCCGCAGATAAGAACATCAACCTAGTAATTAACCCTTACGCTGCAGTCGCAGGTCCTCAAACTATCAGCACGCCTTACGGTAACTACGTAAGGGTTGACTCTCCTAATGCATTGACGTCATTATCCAGTCTTAGCACTTAAAATTAATTAGTCAAAACAATTCCAAAATGATTTGAAACAGTTCTCAGTGTGTTGTGAAATGCAATATTAATCTTACTCTGTTCATTTAATAAGTATTGAGTGAGAATTAGTCTAGATTGGTCTTGTAGAAGTCGCGTGAAACCGCTGGATTCGGACAGCGCAAGAGCGGTCATTGTGGCTATCTTTAGGGGAGGCCTATGTCCAGCTGTAGACGAGAAAATTCTCTCTTGAGGATGAAACGGGGGTCCAACATACGCGGACGAAGTCGTGAGCAAAAGCCAGGGTTTTTATCTTAATATATATAAATTACGCGTGACGTTGTTTGTCCGGGATGGAATCCCTAAACTACTCAGCCATTTTTTTATGAAACATGGCTTACTGTGTGTAATTTGGTCAAACTAGATAGGATAGTTTTTATCTTGATTATTGACCTCAATATCTTTACTTACTTCAAGCCACAGCAACGCGTGGCCGAGCCAGCTATTATTTGATGAATATATAAAAATATGTACACCCACATTTCGCCAGTTATGTTTTTTTTTGTCCCATGTAATAGGGGGCGAGCCTATTGCTATCAACCGGGCACAAATCCAGACTCCGAGGCTGCTACTGAGAAATTCGTGATGGAAAAACCCAATAACACTTTGCCAGACCTGGGAACGTAACTGACGAAATGTGGGTGAACTAATGGGTACACCTCTGACTAACCCTTCGGGGATTACAGGCGTGATGATATGTGTGTTATATAAAAATATAGTTTATATGTGCTTGTATTTTGAATGATTATAGGACATTATAATATTACAGACCATTACAAAGAACAATAATATTATAATTATGTATAAGTAAGTACTGTACCTATTACCTAGTAGTGGATTTTGTATTTGTTTTGTCTGTTTGCTTAACCCAGTGAGGGCCAGAGCATTTCCTCATAGCCAATGAGGCCATGCTTAACAGAAACCGTGTAGGTCTGCTTCATTGGTCTAGTGATGAGGTCTTGGGTTCAATTCCCAGGTCGGGCAGAGTGTTATTGGGTTTTTCCATCAAGAATTTCTCAGTAACAGCCTCGGAGTCTGGATTTGTGCCCGGTTGATGGCAATAGGTTCGCCCCCTATTACATGGGACTATAAACATAACTGGCGAAATATGGGTGTATTAATGAGTACACCTCTGCCTACCATTCAGGGATTACAGGCGTGATGTTATGTGTGGATTATTGGTATTCAATACTAGCTTTTGACCGCGACTTCGTCCGCGCAAATGTTTATCGCGGACGCAGACGAAGTCGAAATCGAATTCTAATAAAAAGTAGCCTATGTCCTTCCCCGGGTCTTAAACTATCTCCAAGCCACATTTAATCATCAAAATCGATTCAGCGATTTAAGCATGAAGAGGTAACAAACAGACACTTTCGCATTTATAATATTAGTATGGATGTAATTTCTATTGTCAATCGACTGCGCTTGATTTTAGAAATACTCCATTCCTTTTAGCTCTATAGCTTTGATAATGTTACCAGGATATAAAAAAAGGTATTAAGAAATAAAACTAATTATATAAATAGAAATATTTTTTATTTATTTTGTATATTGTAGTATTTTTTAAGCCTTAGATTATATAATAAAAGTATTTCTAAACATATTTGGAATATTTATTTTGTTCAACACTTTCGGTAGTTTTGAAAAAGAGTATGCTTGGTTCAGTCATGTTGAGAGGATGAGTGAAAGACGATTAACAAAAGGTATTTATATGGCAGAGGTGAGTAGCAACGCAGGGAGGGGTCGCTCTAGGAAGACCTACACTGACCTTATTGGTGAGGTTCTTCAGAAAGGTCAGGTGCGGAGTACTCGTAACCGGCGTGCTTGTATGACGAGATGTATGAACGTGGATGAGGCGAAATGAGAATGTAAGGATCGTAGCAGGGTGACAGCACCATGGGAAAAAGACGTGAGTTTATGTATGTATAGTGTTATTTTAACCCCTTTCCTTACTCCATTTAATAAAGATGGTATTCCTGATGTCCCAGTGGCTAAGACATTCGCCTTTCATGCACACGGTTGTGTGTTCACAACGCGGCACGGGTAAGTACCAATATCTTCTTTATCGTGTGGGCAGTTAGGTCTTACGACCCCCCACACCCTAGTGTCAAAGTTTCTAAACCGTCTCAAGGGCCTCTGACATGGTTTGAGTGGAACAGTAATAGGCTGGTATAAGTACAGTTAAGTATTGTTCTGATACCGGTATGACAGCCGGAGATTTATTGTTTGACTGTGGATTGGCTCCTTTTAGCAAAATAAATGGAAATCTACAAAGGTATATTGACGTATACCTCTATTCGCTAGGACTCTAGGCTTCACTTAAATGTAAAATCGTTATAAGTTGTATAGTTAACAAAATAAAAGTAACTCCATGTCAAATTCCTCATTTAATTAATCCTAATTATTGTTAAATCAAGAAAATAATCTCTCTTACCCACAGGCAGGGCCACGAGACAGAGCTAGTCATAAATAAACTCATAAAAGTGGAAATATACTAGTTAGAAGTGAATTCTAACATTTTGATCGTTGGAACCAGTCGGCAAGGTTATTATATGTCAAGGGTAGCGAGTCTCTCGATAGATTCTAATACAGAGGTGCGCATACGCAGGCGAGGCGAACTTTTTGAAGAGCTGTTAATAGAATAATATAATAATACCAGTCTATTATTGTCGCACTGCAGGGCAAAGGCCTCTTCTCATACAGAGAAGGCACGAGCATTGATCACCACGCTTGCTCAAGGCGGATTGGCGGTTATAGACTTATAAAACGTCTAACGGAAAGTGTATATAGATATACATACCAAGAGCAAGGCTTCTTTGGATGATAACAAACGATATGGCAAGGGTTTTTCAATCCTATCTCTACATGTTCGGAAATTATGATCAACAAAGAACACTGCCTGCAGTAGGCTACTATGCGGTACTAGGCGCGCAGAATTACGAAAGAGATTTATCGCGATATTAGGCAAGTAACGTGGACAGTTTTTGACCCACGTAGTGCGGTTTGACACGTTTGTTGTGATTTGAATTTGAGAAACATATGAAACCGAAAATTTGTTCTCAATTCTTAGAGTATTTTATATTGAGCTGAAACCCTTGCCATATCGTTAGTTATCATCCAAAGAAGCCTTACTCTTTGTATGTATATATCCTTTCAGTTACACGTTGTATAATTGGGTAATTGAAATCAAAAATCAATTGATTTACTTTTTAAGAGCTGTCGTAACATTTAATTATGTTAACCGCTGGGAGCTGTTATTTAAAGTTTATCTTAGTAGTCATCACTGACATCATTCCGTACCTCGGAAAGCACGTTAAGCCGTTGGTCCCGGCTGTCATACGTGGATCTTTGACAGTTGTTACGAGTCGTCAGAAGCTTGAAAGTCTGACAACCAGTTTTACCAAGGGGTATCGTATTACCCAGTTACTGGGTTGTGGAGGTCAGATAGGCAGTCGCTCCATGTAAAACACTGGTATTCAGCTGCATCCGGTTAGACTGGAAGCCGACCCCAACATAGTTGGGAAAAGGCTAGGCAGATGATGAATTATTGCTTAGTAGTTTGAATTACCTACCTATCTTTAAAGATGACATAATGATTGTGACATTTCTAAGAATTCATGACGTCACAGATGACGCCATCTTGGTTTGAACTTTTAAGTCAGGTATGTTTAATATTGATGACTGCATGAAGTCGCCCACACGCTGCGCTGGTATGCATTCTTCTTTTCTCGACTGCCCACTTGGAATCGTGGAGTACGATTCCCTGGTCGGGCAAAAAGTGTTATTAGGTTTTTCCATTACGAATTACTCAATAGCAGCCTGGAGTTTAGAAGTTGATGGAACCGCGTGCTCCGGAAAGCACGCCGTTGGTCCTGCGCCTGATCTCTCCCCGGTCGTGTCGGATTGCCGTCCCATCGGACTATGAGAGTGAGGGAAGAGGGAGTGCACCTGTGTTTGCGCACACACTTGTGCACTATAAAGCTGGGTACTCATTAGCGAGCTGTAACTGTAACCGTTGCATGTACTGTAACCAAAAAACATAGTGTGTACGTGGTTCGCAAACCTGCTGCGAGCGGTACGCGTGCGGCTTGCAGCGACCCGACGTTTACAACGTACTCATTCGCGTACACACTAGAACCTCGTTACCGTATCATATAAGTTACGGTTACAGCTCGCTAATGAGTACCCGGCTTAATGTATCAAGACAACGAAATACTATGATCGCTATATGTTTTTGAATGGCTACCGTGCAGGCGGCTTGTCTGTTGAATCATCTTGAAGGTATTTGACGGGAAGCTGACTAACTTAAAATCTAGATACCTATTAGTGCCCTTATCCTATCCTAGTTTAATCACTTATTTACCGTAATCTGACTAGACTAACTTCTGCACGTGACTTTGCCCGTGTAGAAGTCAAGTACACCTATGACAATCGGCAATAGTGTAGGTTTCTATCAGTAAAATAATTTTTGTATTCGGGCCAAAATTTCTTAAATAAAAAAAAAAAAGACTTTACCTTACCTTACCTTACCCAGTGGTTAAGGTATCCGCCTCTCATGCTTGTGGTTGTGGGTTCAAATCCGGGCAAGTACCAATTTAACTTTTTCAATTCATATGTCCTTTCTATAGTTTATCTTGGACATCACTGGCATCGGTGAAGGAAAACATCGTGAGGAAACCTGGACTTACTGTTCCACTCAAACCATGTCAGAGGCCCTTGAGGCGGTTTAGGAACTCTGACACTAGAGTGTGTGGGGTTGTAAGACCTTACTGCCCACACGATAAAGAAAGATCTTACAGACAAACTTTACCTCTTCAAAACATTAGGTATAGATTACTGTGGAATGGAGCACGCAAAAACTGGTCACACTCCATACACACCCACTCCAGTTGGTATCCAAATAAGTGTTGCCACTATTGTAATTGTCAAATCGTTGCTTCATAAGTAACTTGCTAACATCCTTATCTGTAAGTCGTTTATCTCTGTTTGTAATGCAAATATCCTAGTCGTTTTTGTGTTTTTAGAAATCCTAGCATAGGAACTCAGCAATGGCCAGTGGTTAAAGCGTCCGCATGTGAGTTCGCAATCGGATATTAACAGGCTTTAATTTTATTTATTTTTTCGCCCTGGGTGGGGCGGAAGGGCCTGTCAGACTTTTACTGACTAAAAAACCACCCTGTTCCTTCGGTTGCCCTTTGCGATGCGGGGTCACGTTATCCTGTTAAGACGTCCCTCAGCTCCGGATAATAACAGGCTAGTACCAATATTTTATTTTATTTATATTGAAAAGGCATTTCCAATGACTCACTCACTAAAATATACATACACAAATCACATAGGTACAATTTAAGGTAATGTGAGATCGTCACTTACAGAAGTACACAGCACTGTTATGGAAATAATATTAGACGTGATCGAGTTAAAGAATCTACACTAATATTATAAAGAGGAAAAAATTGTATTTTTGTTTGTTTGTTTGTAATGGATAAACTCAAAAAATACTGGACCGATTTTAAAAATTCTTTCACCATTAGAAAGCTACATTATCTGCGAGTGACATAGGCTATATTTTATTTGATTTTTGAGCTTACGAAGTCGTGGGCAGAAGCTTGTTTAAAATACAGTGAGCAAGACATAATAAATAAGTATATAGCCTTATAATATGAATTTTCTCTTTTCACTTTCTATCTTACACATCACTGACATCGGTAAAGGAAAACATCATGAAGTACATGGCCATATAACTTATAAAAGAATACATAGTTTGGTCTGTTTTACGAAAACAATGAAGATGAATATAAAACAATAATGAAAGGCCATGGCAGTCAAAAAAGGATACCCATATCCTTCAAACTGACCAAGAAAATACTATAGTGGGTAACCGTAGAGATAAACTACTATAACTTGACGCTCCCCTCCATATTACCATTTCAATGTGTGTAGTTACATTCTTAAGAAAGAGTTTGTATGTAGTTGTAAGTAATCGTCTTCAGTAGCAGGCAGGCATATTTGTTTGTCAACTAATCATAAATAGCCGACCGCGCAAGACGCACCTGTCATTTTCATAGAGAATGTCAGTGCAGCCCCATAATAATATTAAAGAGTAATTATTGACGCTGCTAGTCGAGCAACAAATCGCTTATTTGTTTTTGTTTCGAGAGCCGTCTTAATACGCACACATGCGTTGTGTATCTTTTTAATAATATTACAAACACTTTCAAACGTTTTGAATTGTAAAAGGGCGCGTCATGTTACTGTAGTTTATCTCTTACTACAAACGCTAACGTAAACATTAACGTAACCACAATAGTTACGGTTACGTTATTAGTTTAAATTAACACCAAAAACTTAAAGATATATCAAGATAGCAACACACCGAATCCGCCATTAAAATATCACATATTTTTTTATAAATTAAATAATAATTTCAAAACAGGTAAATAAATTTGACTTTTAAATAATAGTCAATGCTTGTTTCAAGGGCGCCGTGTTGTGACGTCGTCTGCGCCCGCGCACCGTGGATCGATTTAGATATCAAGATTTGAAAATGGAATTAAGTAAATGTTAACAAAGTTTATTTAATAGGTTAATGTGTTATTTAAAAGGTTATTTCGTTTTTGCTGTATAAACATAAGTGATTTTTTAAATATAAAGAAAATTATTAAAAGACGTACAGTAGCTGTCATAAGTGGAATAGCAATCTCACAAAGCCAGTCAGATGGATAAAAATGTCATTTGACATAACGATAATGATCAATGATTGTCAGTTTGGTTAAACTTACAACCTTCCGACCAAATCATGTTTGAGGCCCTTGAGGCGGTTTAGTAACTCTGACACTAAGGTGTGTAGGGTCGTCAGACCTTACTGCCCACACGATAAAGAAAGAAAGACTTTCCGACGCCAGGTGCGAATTTTGAGGTGTATGTAGGTAGGTATTCTGTTAAATACTGCATCACTTATACACACAGATGTAGGTACGGCCTGTACCGCGTGTTGACAGCAATTCAAATCTTAGCTTGCTACTGCACTTATGACCGCTTACTGTACTCAACTAAAATACATTCTCATATTTCTTACTAGTTGTTAAAATCGACTTCATTCGCGTAAATATCGATTATCACGAACACAGACAAAGCCGTGGAATAAAAATTAGCCTATGTCTTTTCTTGAGGTTCAAGCTTACCCCGTACCAAATTTCATCAAAATCCGTTCAGTGGTTTAGTCGTGAAAGCGTAACAAATACACGGACAGGGTTATTTTCGCATTTATAATTTTAGTATGAATTGCATCTGTCTTTGTCTGTTGATCATCATACACAATATACCTTCAGTAGTTTTTATCATGTTTATTTGTTCATTGTTTCATTTTGTGAATAGTTAATTAATCACAACTTAAATATAAACGATACTTAAATCTTTACAAAGTATAAAACAAAGTCGCTACCCGCCGTCTGTACGCTTAAATCTTTTAAACTGCGCAACGAATTTTAATGCGGTTTTCATCAATAGATAGAGTGATTCAAGAGGAAGGTTTATGTATCTGTATTGCACCCGTGCGAAGTCGGGCGGATCGCTAGTATTATAATACACCAAAAGGTAAATAATATCCTAACAAATAATAAAAAACAACTAAATCTGTTTGACTGGAAACAGAAGGTCAGTTCTCATAATTAAAAACGTTCATTCAATATCTAGATACAATCTCATCTTAGTCAATGTCAAAAAGTTAGTAAATTAGAGGTATTCTTGATTAATTGAAAATAAGATTAAGTAGTATGCAACTGTGGTGATCTGTGGTGATGAGGTTTGTTACTTTTTTTTTTTTTTCTACTAGCTTTTGCCCGCGACTTCGTCCGCGTAAATTTCGGTTATCGCGGACACTGACGAAGTCGCGGAAAAAATTACCAATGTCCTGTCATTTCAATTATTTAGTAAAAAATAATGATTTGAAACGACACGTGGCGCCATCTATGATAATAAGAACGTTATTGTGATTTCTCTCGAGGACACTACTTTTTTTCGGGATGAGAGGTACCCTATGTTCGTTCCTGTACACCTGGCAACGTATATGCAAAATTTCGGGTTGATCGGTTCAGTGACTTAGGCGTAAAATGGTAACAAACAAATAAACAAACTTACTTTCGCATTTATAAAATTTAGTTAGGATTAGGATTATGTATTTAGTTTATATTTATGGGACTAAAAACATAACTGGCGAAATGTGGGTGTACTAATGGGTACACCTCTGCCTAACTCTTCGGGGATTACAGGCGTGATGTTATGTTATGTTATGTTTATATTGTATATACCTAATTGCGTATTGTGCGTCACTTTCACGTGAATAAAAAGGGTTTTTTTCTTTTTAAACGTTCTTATAAATACGGGATTTCTTCTTGAATCCAATAGATATCTTCGATTAAAACTTAACTTAATTAATGAACTGTTTATTATCTACTTTTAAGGGTTAATTTTACAATAGTCAGATAACTTTACACAAAGAATAAATATGACAGTTTGTTTGACATATTTTATATTGACAGAAGCTGTCAAACCGCCATATTTATCCGTCCGTTAAGAGTTATCTGACGATTGACTGGCCTGTTGGTCTAGTAGTTAGTGACCCTGACTGCTAGGACGGAGGTCGTGGGTTCGATTCCCACCCAGGACAAATCTTTGTGTGATGAGCACGATGATTTGTTCTGTGTCTGGGTGTAATTTGTCTATGATATGTATTTAATTAGAAATATATAAGTATATTTATCAGTTGTCTGGTTACCATAGTACAGGCTCTGCCTAGTTTGGGATCAGATGGCGTTGTGTTAGTTGTCCTAAGATATTATATATTATTATTTAAGAAAAATGTGCCCTAAATTAAATTACATTTGAAAACATCCATCGGTTTCTAAGAAGACTAACTATATCTGTACATACACACAAAAAACAAAACCCTTCTACTGACAAAGTCCGGAAAAAAAAATAACAAAAAAGCTTCAAAATAAATTCTTCTGTGTTCTTCTTCAAAATCTTCTTTCATCTTCTGATCCATCGCAGAAACGAAGGGATAAAACGTAACCTCTATCAGGCTATGTCTGAAACTAAGATACAGACAAAGCCAAGGAGAGGCTAGGTCAAGATCCCTGGGATGAGCAGAGGCGACGGTCCGGAGAAGCTGAAGATATCTTCCTTCTTCATAATGTTGAGTATACACAGATTCAAGATAGCCGAACGTGGTTTGCTTCACTAGCAAAGTAAATAATATATAGTGTGTTTGGAGTACTCGTAACCGGCGAGCTTGTATGACGAGATGTATGAACGAAGATGACGCGAAAGGAGTATGTAAGGATCGTAGCAGGTGGCGCTCTGTAGTATGTATGTATGTAGTGTGTTTGGTGCATCGTTTGCCAAATCGAATTGACCCATAGGAGAGGTCATTTGCTATCCCTTCACGCCAAATAACACATTCTTTGTCACACCGGTTTCTTTATTACGAAAACTTAATTTTTAATATCTCTTAAGAGTTATTAACAACAGTCTCCTGAGCATTGTTGCTAGTAAGACTAAGGCGCTTTGCACTCGGAGCAACTTAAGTTGAGGCAACTGGCAACTCTTTAAAAGTTTCCCGTAAAAGTTGATAGTTGCTATAACGGTGCCGGTTGCCGCAACTTTATGGCAATTTGTGAGCAACTCTCATAGCCGCCTTGCCGCATGCCGTTGCCGTAGCGACACTGGCATTGCTGGGCACACGGAGAGGGAGGGAGGGTGTAAAATCGCCCGAAGCGATGCGATTGACGGTTGGGGAAACCGGCAACTTTAAAAACCGGTACAATATTTAAAAATTGCTAGTTGCGGCAACTAGCAACTAACTTAGTCATCGATTGCAACTCGAGTTGCTCTGTGTACGCAGTCTAATTGAAATGTATGTAAACAGCTAGTTGCCAGCTAGTTGCCAGTTGCCAGTTGCTGCAATAGTTGCCCTGTGTGCAAAGCGCCTAAGGGCCACGTGATGCACCTGTGCGCTATTTATTTGTTGTTGCCATGTGATCTCAAAAGATGGTAGTGTGTGACTGTTTGTATTACGTCTGTGTCTGTCTAAATCTGAGAGTAGTATACTAACACAGTTTTAGGTAATTTCTAACAAGCTATATGTGATGTTTGTCCTGAAATAAATAAGTAAATTAAAAATTGAAATAAACATTACTAGCAAGTAATTTTTAATTTTTATGTGTACTGTTTTATGTTTCTATCAAAGAAACATAAAAATTAAAACGAAATTAGAAGACAAATAACTTTATCTTTAAAAGTTAAATGCTGTAACGTGTTTTGGATTATTCGAAATTAAAATTTAAAAAACTGTTATAAAAAAAAACGGTGCGACAAAGAATGAGTTATTAAATAACTCATTATTTTTCTACCACCTTAAAAAAATTGAGGTTGTTACTGAGAAATTCTTGATAGAAAACCTAGTCGTGGATGTACTAATGAGTACACCTCTGCCTAACCCTTCGGACATTACAGGCGTGATGTTTTGTACATATAAAAATAAATATCTAAAATAAATATCTTGGGACAACTCACACACGGCTATCTGATCCCAAGCTAAGCAGAGCTTGTGTTATGGTAACCAGACAACTGATGTACATACTTAAGGCGCTTTGCACACGGAGCAACTTTTGCAGCAACTGGCAACTGGCAACTTTCTGGCAACTCGCTGTTTACATGTAATTCAATTGGACTGCGCACACAGAGCAACTCAAGTTGCGAGTTGCGGCAATCGTCAACAGTTTTCAGTTGCGGCAACTAGCAACTTTTTTAGTTGCTAGTTGCCGCAACTAGCAACTGTCAAATATTCGATTTCACACCCTCCCTCCCTCGCCCTGTGCCCGGCAAAGTGTTGCCATTAACTTAGTGGTTTTTCCCACTAAGTAAACACTTCTTTTTGGGATACTGTGTAAAATGCTATAATAAAATACGTCTTGATATTCTCCAACTAAATGAGAGAAAATTTAAACCATGCATAAAACGCACACTATCTAATCAAGCATTATTATAAGTTAGATGATTATATCACGGACAAAAATGCTTGGCTAAATGCTAGTTCTGCTCCACAGCCACTCGGGCTCACTAAATAGGATTGTTTTTTAAGAGAATGATGTTTCTTACCCTCTTTTTTATCGACCTGAATAACTTGTACCATTATCAGTCTGATTACTTTTTCTTTTTAATACTACAGTCATCTAACGGATGAGTACACTGCAAGTGTTAGTATTGTAAATTTATTTCAATTTTGTTTTTGAAAACCATCAACCTGAAACTTGCCCACTAAAAAATCCACAAGCCACCAGATAAGTACAAATTCTGCCCACCAGATGGGGGTCCCAATCTACCAGATCTAGTGGTAATACCGCAAAGTTTGCAACACTGCAACTCGGCTAAAAAAGTTGCTTACAAGTTGCCAAAAAGTTGCGGCAACCGGCAACTTTATGGCAACTAGCAACTTTTACAGGAAACTTTTAAAAAGTTGCCAGTTGCGGCAACTTAAGTTGCTCCGTGTGCAAAGCGCCTAAATAATTTATAAATACATACGTATTATAGATAAATCACACCCAGACACAGAACCAACAATCATGCTCATCACACAAAGTTTGTCCTGGGTGGGAATCGAACCCACGACCTCCAGCTTAGCAGTCAGGGCCACTAACCACTAGACCAACAGGCCCGTAAACTCCGTATATGTAAACTCTATATGCAATTTATTAAATGGCATAGAACAAAATTTCTAATAATAAAATTATATTTTTAGAATTTTGCAATACTATTAAATAATGATTTCAGTCTAGATGTGACAGCCTAATGGATCAAGACGGGTTTAATTATCATAACTTAGCAATTAGCGGTGTTTGAGATGTATTTTTGTGTTTAAAATTAAATATTAAACCTAGTTATATACATTACATAGATTTGTTTGTTTGTATTAATATTCTGCAGTGCAAAAGATATCAACGCGCAACACGAGCAGTATTTTTTAAAATTAATTTTAGTGTTCAAAACGGAAGCCATTTAGGATCACTTTGTTGTCCGTCTGTCTGTCTGTCCGTCTGTCAAGACCCTTTTTCTCAAGAACGACGAAGATATCATTCCACATCGTTTCCCTTGTTCACAAACTAAACTGAAATTAGAGAAGTGACATCTCTTACTAACATACAGCGAAAAAAAAGGACGGTGACATTTTAGAACTAAGTTAGAAATGTCAAATTAGTTTTGCTTTGAACATTTTCATGTTTTTAATCTATACGTTTTGAAAAGTCAACTAAAATTGGCTGTCAAGCCCCTGTTTCTCAAGAACGAGTGGAGGTATCAAGCTGCAATTAACAATAATCAGGATTGCTACCCCTTCGAGCAGTGAATAAATCAAACTTTAAGTCAACGCAATCTAAAGGTCGTATAAGGCGCATATTTTGACGCTCGCTAGGGAATCAAAACCTATAGAGGACTTCCCGATGACCTACAATCATGAAAGAAACAATGCTTTAGAATTATATGGAAGAAGCACATAGCATAGCACAAGTAAATAAATAAATTTGAACTCCGTAAATTTGCATTTTTTTATTTATTGGGTTTTTCCATCAGGAATTTTGCATTTTTTTAGTTATTGGGTTTTTCCATCAGGAATTTCTCAGTAGCAGCCTCGGAGTCTGACATATTTGTGCCCGGTTGATGGCAATAGGCTCGCCCCCTATTACATGGGACTAAAAAAAACAAAACTGGCGAAATGTGGGTGTACTAATGGGTACAACTCTGCCTAACCCTTCGGGGATTACAGGCGTGATGTTATGTTAAATTATGTTATAAAACATTAAAGTAAATCTTTAACTTTACAATGTTTTCGTTAATTATACAATTAGGTACACAAAGACGATGTACCTTGACTAACAAACAGTAGGTACAGAATACAAATTAAGAAATGACAGCTAAATTTATTGTAGCTACCTATTCATAGAGGTATTATGCTAATATACAAAATATACTGAAACCGTAGATTCCTAAAATTTGAACTAATAAGCTCGAATTTTAAATCTATTCAGTAACTTGACAGTTCAAAGAAAAATAATGTTACCATAACTAAGCTAGTAATTTTGGGTTAGTGAACGATTTTGCGTAAGGAACGAATGATAAGAATGATTTAATTTAATTAAAACTTTAAATATTCGTATTTAAAATATGGAATATCAGAATAATTCATAACATAACATCACGCCTGAAATCCCCGAAGGGTTAGGCAGAAGTGACTCATTAGTACACCCACATTTCGCCAGTTATGTTTTTAGTCCCATGTAATAGGGGGCGAGCCTATTGCCATCAACCGGGCACAAATCCAGACTCCGAGGCTGCTACTGAGAAATTCCTGATGGAAAAACCCAATAACACTGCCCGACCTGGGAATCGAACCCAAGACCTCATGCACAGCAGTCGCGCTTGCGACCACTAGACCTGGGCTGAGGCTAATTACTTGTAGGTCTGCTGCAAACTGTAAGTATGGCTTGGTTGTTTTATGAATAAATAAATAAATAAACTAATTGACCAAAATATTGGTAGACTATACTTTTCGAAACAATTCGTTTAAGGGGCTCTGTAATAGATAGTCAAAATAGGCTTCCAAAACCGTGTTATTGCAAAACGTATACATTTTAGAGCAGCAAAAAAAAATATTTTATGTAAATCTTGATCATATGTATGATACCCTTAAGGTGCTCCCTCACCGGGAGCATTCACGTGTATTGTAACATTATAGATTCAACTTTGAGCATTACATTACAATACTACCTCCCTGACTAACGAGCATTTGCGTGTAATGTAACATATAGATTCGACTTTGAGCATCACATTGGAAGTGGAGCGCATTGATGTTACAAGTTGTATCAAGATATTACACATTGTATCATTACAAGGTGCGCATTGTACTGCTCGGTTCTCCTTCACTGATGTAATGCTCAAATCTGTAACGTTACATTACACGCGAATGCTCCCGGTGAGGGAGCACCTTTATGATCAAAATACGTTTTCGGTAAATTCTCTCGAGAAAAAAAATCATGAACTAAACATTATAATTGAAAATACTCAAAATAAATTAATTCCACCATAAAATTCATAAAATATACAAAATGTTATAAACAATTCTAAGGTTATATAAACGAAGTTTAACGACCCTTTTCAACGATTCCATTGAACATGATACCTACACGATGGTGGAAGGTCATAGGAATAATAAAATATTCTTTATTTTTATGTTTTTGGTACCTTTGAAGACGAATGATTCAAGTTTATATTAGAACTAGCCTTCGCCGCGACATCGTCTAAGTTAATTATTTCTTTCTTTATCGTGTGGGCAGTAAGGTCTTACGACCCTACACACTCTAGTGTCAGAGTTTCTTAACCGCCTCAAGGGCCTCTGACATGGTTTGAGTGGGACAGTAATAGGCTGGTATTAAAAAAGCCTACGTCATAATCTTGAGCCTTTTCCAAAAGGTAGACTGCTGAGCATGAGGTCTTGGGTCCGATTCCCAGGTCCAGGTATAAGAATCAGTGCCATCTATTATGAACATCCGGAACTAAAAAACCAGTATTAAAAAAAAACTAAATTATTAAATCAATTCAGGACTCGACTGTCTTTGATTCCACCTGATTATCATACATTAATAATAACCATTATGTAGTTGACATTTACACCAGCCGATTTCCCCCGCAGGGCCCCTTGATTCTTCGGGTAGAGGGGGGCAGGGTATCTCTAGGAGAACTGGTCGACGCTGTGATAGCAGCAATTCAAGGTTTTCTAGTAATTTTCCATGCAAACCACGTTTTTTTTTTACATTCTAAGTTATTATTCTTGAATAGAAGTTGTCGTGTGCTCGTTTTATTGTGAGAATGTTGGAAGACTCGCGTTTCAAGTGCGTTTTAGGGTTCCGTTGCCAAAGGGAAAAATAGGACCCTTTTAGTTTGTCTGTCTGTCTGTCCGTCCGTCTGTCACCAGTCTGTATCTCATTGCCCGTGTCGTGTAAGTTAGACAGTTGAAATTTTCACTAATTATCCTTCGGATTATCCGTACCCTACATGTCAGATAGTTTATTGTCTATGATTTACCTTAATCCAGTCAAAACAAAACTAATCCACAAAAAAAAATTAGGCACTGCTTCGCTTCGCTCTATGTAAAATATTTGTTTTCTAATGCATTCGGTTAGACTGGAAGCTGACTGATTAGCCGTATAGTCACATTGTTAGGTGATAAATGAAAAATCGAGGAAAACCGCTGGATGCGGGCAGCGCAGAGCCGGTAATAATCTTTCTTCTTTATCGTGTGGGCAGTAAGGTCATACGACCCCACACACCCAAGTGTCAGAGTTTCTAAACCGCCTCAAGGGCCTCTGACATGGTTTGAGTGGAACAGTAAAGTCCAGGTTTCCTCACGATGTTTTCCTTCACCGATGCCAGTGATGTCCAAGATAAACTTTAGAAAGTACGTAAGAGAAATTCACATTGGTACTTGCCCGGATTTGAACAATCTCGTGCATGAGAAGCGGGCGCCTTAACGACTAGGCCATCACGACACACCGGTAATAAGGATGATTATCTTTAGGGGATAGCCACGTTCATATTCCTCGTCATACAAGCACGCCGGTAACGTGTCACAGTCTAGAATAAATTGTCACTTCTAGACTTGTTCTGGGAGTGGTTGCTATGTCAGACAAACGAGGTCAGGTTTATTGACGACCTTAAGTCTAGAACTTAGGCTTTAGACTGCCTGACATTTGTAGCTAGTTATTTATTTATCAGATGGAAAACCAACAGCCATACTTATAGTGAATACAGCAGTTGACATAACATAACATCACGCCTGTAATCCCTGAAGGGTTAGGCAGAGGTGTACCTATTAGTATACCCACATTTCGCCAGTTATGTTTTTAGTCCCATGTAATAGGGGGCGAGCCTATTGCCAACACAGCAGTTGAATAAGTTACATAAAACTTGGTTAACTGGTTCGCACCATCTATGTATTTTATCTCTCTCCACTTTATATATTTTGTTTGTATGTATGTATATATTTATTATAATTTATTCTCGGAAAATTTCTGTATCTGTGCACCTACTATGTTTTGTCTCTGTATCACCCTAAGGTAGACTGGTAGAAAATGCCTAAGGCATTAAGTCCGCCTTTGTACATTGTATTTTTTACATGCGCATAAAATTTATAATAAATAAATAAAAACGAAAGATCACTCACTCATCACGAAATATCGAAAACCGCTTGACGTATTAAGATGAAATTTGGCACGGAGGTATTAAGAAAGGATTTTCTAAATTTCACCCCAAAGGGGAAACGGGGATCCAAAGTTTGTATAGAGAAATCAACCTTGACGCGGACGAAGTCGCGGGCAGAAGCTTGTAGCTTGTATGTTATATATGTAGAGATCACCACAGCATTATTATACAATTGACTTTCAATTCCTTAAATGAAAACCAGCGCCGTGGTCTCGTGCCATCGTGTGTGGGCCACGGCATTATGCTGAGCGTCAGCCGTTTCGCGCGGTAGTGGCGCAAATTACCGTTTCAGGACACTATTTTTTTTTTCTATTATGTATTTAGTTTATATTTATATTGTATATTATTGTGTATTGTGCGTCAGTTTCACGTGAATGAAAAGTTTTTCTTTCTAAATATTTTTCAGAGAGTAAAAATACTCATGAACAAGAAATAACTTTTACTAAGTTATCATAGTTTAAAAAATGTAAAAATCTTGTTAATAGGAAACAGCTCTTTTTTTTTTAAATATTTATCAGTACTATAGCGACCCGCCCTAGCTTTGCACGGGTGCAAAGTAGATACATAAACCTTCCTCTTGAATCACTTTATCTATTGATGAAAACCGCATTAAAATCCGTTGTGCCGTTTAAAAGATCTAAGCGTACAGACGGCGGGAAGCGATTTTGTTTTATACTATGTAGAGAGCAATTGACATAATTTTAGTAATTAATAACTAAAACGTATTAACTGTATTCAAAGTCAAAATCAAATTGTTTATTTCAATTAAGGGATTATTTAGTTATTTCGCGACATCGCTAAGCGACTGGTCGACTCTTCGCACGACCAGAGGGCTAGCCTTTTCTTAGGCCAAAGAATCAGCATTGCCATACAACGTGGCAATGCATAAGCAGTGAGCATATTTGAATTAAACTTTGTTTAAATGTTGCTGTGCCCTAACAGGGTCCATAACTGTTATTTTAGCTTTAAGCCTTATGTAACACCTTATTATTGTAAGGAAAAAAAAAATATGAATATGATATATTTTGTCATTTTCGGAACTTTATTTAAGAACGGCTAAAAAAAAAATACAATTTACAGGCACTTTTGAATTGTCATGGAGTCGGTCAGTTAGTCGAAAAGTTGAAGCTAGTTGCTCGTTCCAAAACGGAGGTAGGCCTTTGTGGAGAAGAACGAGCAAGAAACTCCGCGGATACGCCACGTACAGACACGATCAATGGCCCGGCAAAGGTGGCCCGCAACAAAAATAGTGGTTTTAGGGATGATTCTCATTAGAGCGGGCCGTGCCCGGGCCGGGGCGTGGACGAGCCGACGTGGTATTAAAGTGCGTCGAGAGGGCCCGGACGGGACACGGATAATGAACTGTGTAATATAAATTGATTCATACAAAATATGTGTAACAGATTTAAAACCGTGCCCCGTCCGGGCCCCGCCCCGGGCACGGCACGTTCTAATGAGAATCATCCCTTAGCGTTTTACCTTTTACGTACCGTTTGTTGCACTATATTAACGTAACATATTACTTATGGACTTAGTTTTAGTGGCAAACTAGCTTCAGCTCGCGACTTCGTCCGCGTCAATGTACTTTTTTCCATACAAACTTTGGACCCCTGTTTTATCCCCTTAGGGGGTGAATTTTGGAAAATCCTTTCTTATTGGATGCCTACGTCATACAAAGAACACACCCTCCAAGTTTCAGGTCTCTACGATCAGCGGTTTAGGCTGGGCGTTGATCCGTCAGTCAGTCATTTAGGACAAAGCATTTTATATGTTATGTGTTATAGAAGATAATTTAAATTTTAAGAGATTGTGGGTTGGGTCGTTTTGACAGAATTAAGCTCTTAGAAAAACTCAAATAGGAATAATCTTTGAAAACACTTATTCTTCGTAAAAAACTTACATTTGAAACCACAAAAAAATACTCAAAAATTGATTTCAACAAAATCGTTATAAACAACTCGATACCTAAGTTTCGAATCCGGATTGTCTATGACATTATAAGCCACGTAGGAAGATCGTCTCAAAGTCACTTTAGCCAACACTACAGGTCAAACACATTATACCTTTTTTAGAACGGTGAGGACACACCGTTCTCCGGACCAAGGATATTTCGTCAAATATCCTTGGTCCGGAGAACGGTGTGTCCGGTGTGTGAACGGTACGTCACACGTATTCTAATTTCAAAAATTGCCGCCTAAACATAAATATCGTTGCTAACATATTATTCTTAATTGAAAATCAAACAAGCTCGTCAGCTTGTTTGATTTTCAATTAAGAATAATATGTTAGCAACGATATTTATGTTTAGGCGGCAATTTTTGAAATTAGAATACGTGTGACGTAAAAATTACAAGATGGACGACTTGAAATGTCAATGTCAAGTTGATTTCGAAATTTAAACGGTTTCGAATAACTGAATTTGGTATTGGATATCACTGATCAGTTGATGTACTTTTTATGAGCTGTTAAAACGCAACTCCCTTATAGGGGGTTACTGAAGGGGCCACATTGGGCTTTCAGAGCTAAAATAAAGTGTTCTTCTAATAAACTTATTCGTAACATCACGCCTGTAATCCCCGAAGGCTTAGGCAGAGGTGTATTAGTACACATTTCGCCAGTTATGATCAAGTCCCATGTAATAGGGAGCGAGCCTATCGCTATAAACCGGGCACAAATTCAGACTCCGAGGCCGCTACTGAGAAAATTCCTGATGAAAAGAAGAAACTAACATAAGCACATGTGTCATCCATGACATGACTCATGGAGACTATTCAATGTGAAAAAAAAAGGATGAACAAAATTTTGATCTCTAAGATGTTAACATTAAAAGTTTGTGAGGATGTATGGTTGTTTGTTAGTCTTTCACGCAAAAACTACGAAACCGATCTGGTTGCTATTTGGCACTCATATAGATTATATTCTGGAATAGCACCTAGGCTTTATATCCCTGAAAAATGTACGGTTCTTACGGTAAGGTACCTATGTTAGAAGTTAGCAAACAGAGAATTATTTATAAAAGAATTACAAAGAATTACAATTTAAAACGTGAAACCTTAAACCAATTAAAATAATTTAAATTAAAACTTAAGGTCATTTAATAATCTTACTACTTTATAAAGCTAACGTTTGAATGGATGTAGGTATGTTTGTTACTCAATTACGCGGGAACGGCTAAACGGATCTTGTTGAAATTTGGCACAGAAATAGATTACAGTCTGGCATACCACATAGGGTACTTTTTATCCCTTAAAAAGTTCTGTTCCCGTTAGAAAACATACGCTAGTAATTAATAAAATCATAAGAATAATTGATTAATTCAACACAATTTTCATATATTAGTATAATTGATTATTTGAACACAATTTTCATAATTCTATCATTATTATTTGTTGTCCGTCTGTCTGTCCAGTTGTATAATTAGATATACAAAATCAAAGAGTATATAAAACGAAAATATTTTCTAAAACGCGTTTGGCAAAAGGCAAGCATTCGTGCCAGTGTTGTTAACACACAGATAAAGTTTAGGTAAATCGTGTGAATCAGATAGATTGAATATGCACATAATAAGTCACACATTCCTAGGTATAATAAGCAGTTTTTTACACGTTGTACCTACTTGGTTATGTAATAAGAAAACATACATAACATCACGCCTGTAATCCCCGAAGGGTTGGGCAGAGGAATACCCATTAGTACAACCCCAGTTCGCCGAGGGCGATTTTGGGGCAAGCCTATTGCAATCAACCGGGCACAAATCCAGACTCCGAGGCTGCTACTGAGGAATTCCTGATGGAAAAACCCAATAACACTTTGCCCGACCTGGCAATCGAACCCAAAACCTCAAGCTCATAGGATTATTATAAAATATCTTTAAAATAGTAAAAAAAGGTACTTTAAATTCACGTTAAACTTAAATTACATAAAACTATAAAACTATTTATATCCTTAACAAAAACAAAAGTTAAACGCAAAATAAATAAAAAAGCTACCTGTGTCCGTTTACCACATTTTTCTCGGAAACGACTGAACCTACACGAATGATTTCATCACCGTGAATAAATATAAAAAATACGCCAAATTTTGCATAAGGAATACTAAAAAGATCAAATCTTTAATACGTGTAGGTTATTTAATTCAATAAAACAGGATAAAATGTAAATTATAATCTGTGCTGCTATGCAAATGGCGGTAAATTAAAGTTTTATAGAGCCGCTAAATAAGCAAAGGTTTAACTATAATGCCAATAAAGTTTAAAATATTCTTAGCACTGGACATACGGCCTACTTTGTAATTTTAATGAGAAGTTTAGGAATCTGTCATTTTATGTGTTTGTAGATGATTGTAAAATCAGTATAATTTAATTACGTCATAATTTATGTATCAAGGTGTCTGTTCTATTAAAAGCTTAATTAACACTTTGCCGAGTACATAATTATGGTAATTAAAAATATTAAATGACTATGTTTCAAATATTAAAAATAAACTCGATAAAGAACTTTCAACACAGATATTTAAAATTAGAATTGTACATTTTTTTTTAAATTCACAGAAAGAAACCACAGACAAAACAAAACAACCTATTTAAGCAAAATAAAAAAAATCCAACTCACCGTCAACTGAGAGTTTTGAGCAAAGACAACACAAAATATAAAAAATATAAGTAAAAAAAAAATCCTACAGACCTCCAATACGTCCGTACACACAGACACACAAACCAAACTGAACGATAATCGCTACGTAGCGAGATATCGATATGAGAATCGATTAAAAATCGACAAAACAGGTTGCAAGTTTAATTATGTGGCATTATGATGAGACTGTTAGGTTAGACTCTTGCCTCCTGGCGGATTTAAAAACGATGTTCGAAAAAATATGGCGCGGATTCGTAGACAGACATTTTATTTTTATTTTTTGGAGGGAAATTTTTATTTGGGTTCTGTAGGAAATGTTAAATATTAAATGCTCATCTTTATTTCTTTTCTATATTCGTATGTATGCTTAGATGGATAATTAAAGATCATTATGGTCTCTTCGGGCATAGCAATGACGTAGTTGACACAATTAACCAATAATTCCAAGACATTACTTATTTAAAGAAACACTTTATGCCGATTAATTTTCAATTTACTGTAAAAATAGATTTTTGAGGATTTGAAATCAATAAATAGTAAGTCAATTGATTCGCCAAATAAGTGACGTCACAGTTCGATATTGCCATACAAAATCTATGGAAGAATCGCGTTTTGACAGATCATAAAAAGTATATCAATTGATTGGTGGTATCAACTCGGCCAGGTAGGAGAGAGGTAGCTCTCTTTTTGGAAATTATTAAAAAGATAAAAATATTTTAAACAACGTGTGTAGCAGATAAGTTAAAGTCAAAGTCGGAGACCATTTACAGGCGCTTACAAATTGTTAAAGAGTCGGTCAGTTAGTCCGAAAGTTGAAGCTAGTTGCTCGTTCTAAAACATAGGTAGGCCTCTATGGAGAAGAACGAGCAAGAAACTCCACGGACACTCTTCTCAATTAGGTTATTACAAAACTCTAGTTTACAATTATCCAAAACTATAAAATCAATTTGTCCAGCCTTTTCCCAAATATGTTGGGGTCGGCTTCCAGCCTAACCAGATGCAGCGAATACCAGTATTTTACATGGAGCGACTGTCTATCTGATCTCCACAACCCAGCAACTGGATAACACGATACCCCTTGGTAAGACTCTGTGTCAGGCTTTGGGCTTGTGTTAACCTGTAACGACTGTCAAAGATCCACGTATGACAGACGGGACCAACAGCTTAACGTGCTTTTCAAAGCACGGAAGAGTCTCAGTGTGTAAAGATGGTCACTCATCCACGGACCAACCCCGGCAAGCGTAGCTTAACCTGATGGATCGACCCGTGCGGCTGTTATTACTTAGCCGCGAGCACCTCGAACCTCGCGCCGTTTTCATCTCCGCCCACGGAACGCCAAGCCCCTTCTCTTTAATGTCAATGTTCAAGGGCAAGCAGCGAGTCGAAATGTCAAACAATTTATTAATATGTGAATAGATATTAGGCGCACACGCATATGTAGTTGTTAGGAGACGCCATCGCGCTAATATAATATTATAATAATGTGGTTGGTCAAGTCGTTGCGGCCCGGTGGTTATGGCCTACCTCTCTTGAGTAAGGTTGCGGGTTTTATACCCGGCAAGTACAAATGTACACATGTACAATTAACAAAGTAGATAGGTATGCAGGGTCGTCAGATATAGTTGAAGTTTTATTAGAAACCGATGGATGTCTTCGATTGAAACTGAACTTAAATTTGCGTCTATCATAATTGGCAAAGGGATTTATTTATTTAACCATTCATGTAGTACAGTCAAAAAAAGAGATAGAATATGTACAAGCCACGAAAGATGAGACTTGACAAGCGTCAGTAATGGGGAGCTTGCGCAGGTATGGATGTAAGAAATAGTTATCCATAATTCGTGTATCTATTCAGGGATATTTCGATGATTACAATTTTAAATAATGTCATAATATTTATTAGATAATAATGAATGATTGTCTGGTGTGTCAAGTCTCATATTTCGTGGCACGTATTGTACTTGAGGTTTTCTTAGAAACCGACGGATGTTTTCAAATGTAATTTTATTTTTAAAAAAGTAGATAAAACAGGTCATAGACTCATAGACATAAACAGTCTGTGTTCACCGCACAATGGCGTTTTGCAATTTGTTATTTGACCTCAAACACGTATGGTTTTTCCAAACATTATTCTAAAATACCTAAACAGGGTTTTAGCATAAACAAAGAGGAAGGAAAAAATCGTGAGGAACCCGTATGGTAGAAATTCACAATCTACCTTGAAAATTAATGTATTTTTTCTCAATAGCAATTTATTATCGACTAGCTTATAAAATGTCGGTTTTCAGCAAAGTTTTATGTTTTTCCGTAAAACCCTAATCCTTATTCTAAAATAAAAGTAGCTAAAGTTACCCCTTATTACACCAGCTATCTGCCAGTGAAAGTTCCGTCAAAATAGGTTTAGCAGTTCTAGAGGTTAGCGGGAACAAACAGACAGACAAAAACTGTAAAAAAAAATATTTTGGTATATGTACCGTATTTGCATTTATATACATGTAAAAAGCAGTAATTTAAATATTAAACAAACAGACACTTCAATTTTATTTATCTGTATAGATTGGGTAATTTTGAAGATTGAAGGCAGATAATAATAAGCCAGCCTAGGACTGTCCCACTGAAGGGCAAAGCCCTCTTCTTATACAGAGAAGGCACGAGCATTGATCATCACTTCTTACGGTTTGGTTATTATTGAGTTATATTAGACTAGCTTTTGCCCGCCACATCGTCCGCGTAAATGTCGGTTATTGGGGGGAATTTTAAAGAATTATTTTTTATCGAATGCCTACGTCATACAAAGAAAACACTCTCCAAGTTTCAGGACTCTATGATCTTACTCGTTCTTCTGAATAGAGATCTACGTTTAGGAACGAGCGACTCGCTTCAACTTTCCCATTTGCCAACAAAACAAAACAATTACAATTCAAAAGTGTCTGGTAACTGCCTCGTGGGTCTAGTGGTCGCAAGCGCGACTGCTGTGCATGAGGTCTTGGATTCAATTCCCAGGTCGGGCAAAGTGTTATTGGGTTTTTCCATCAGGAATTTCTCAGTAGCAGCCTCGGAGTCTGGATTTGTGCCCGGTAGATGGCAATAGGCTCGCCCCCTATTACATGGGACTAAAAACATAACTGGCGAAATGTGGGTGCACTAATGGGTACACCTCTGCCTAACCCTTCGGGGATTACAGGCGTGATGTTATGTTATGTTAAGTGTCTGGTAATGGTTTAATTGGAATGCTGTGAAACCACGAACATGAAAGGCTGCCGCTGGGCCATCACGGCATCAAGAAGGCGAATTAGCAAAGCTTAAAAATACACACGTGTGCCCATAGTCTATGTTTAAATGCCCATAAAGCAGGCCATAAGCGCCGGCGCTATTTTTTGTCGTTACTTCGTTTTTTAGGAACACCGGTAACTGGTTAAAATAACCGGTTATTGTTTGCTGATGACATCATACATTCTTCATGTAATATGTTCGTCTGATGGTTAACGAAACCGTCGTTGCTTGTCTGTGGTTGTCGGAAACATTTGTCAATTACGTTTGCTATTATTAATTGGGTACCTACTTACCACGAAGAATTAAAACAAACAGGATTATGTAAAAACCTAATTGAAAGAGTGTGGAGTTTTGTCTCTGCATCACCCTAAGGTAGACTGGTAGAAAATGCCCAAGGCATTAAGTCCGCCTTTGTACAGTGTATTTTTTACATGTGCATAAAGTTTAAATAAATAAATAAATAAATAAAGAGTGTCGTGGAGTTTCTTGCTCGTTCTTCTCCATAGAGGCCTACCTACGTTATGGAACGAACAACTCGCTTCAGCTTTCTGATTAACTGACCGACTCCTTGACAATTCAAAAGTGTCTGTAAATGGTCTAATTGAAATAAATGCTTTGACAAAAAGTCACATTGGTACTTGAGCGACTGTAGAGCATGAGGTCTTACGTTTGATTCCCAGATCGGGCACTGTATTTCTATCAGGAATCGGAGTCTGAATTTGTGCCCGGTTTATGACCAATAGGCTCGCCCCCTATTACATGGGATTTAAATATAACTGGCGAAATGTGGATGTACTAATGGGTACACCTCTGCTTATTCCTTCGGGGATTACAGGCGTGATGTTATGTTGATGTTATTTTTTCTGATTTCGTCAATTTTTATACCATTTTTGTGTTTCCATGGAAAAATATAGGACTTTTTCTTAATTACGTTTACTACATATACAATACATAGCACAGACCAAGTCGCGGATACAAGCTAGTAGGGTATCATAAAAAAAATGGGATCTGAAAGATAATTCTTACAGGCGAAGTCACGCTCAAAAGCTAGTCTCCAATAACAGTAGTACAGATAGTCTTCCTCATGTCAGGGTGACGTTAAGGCCACAGACCACAATTTTCCTGGTTTTCACGTGACTCTGTAATTATTAACAACTATTGTAGTCCAAGAACCCGGTGTCGCTAGAACCATATCATGTTAGCAAAGACTTTAATTTTGAGTAGTTATTATAACTTATGGTATACGCTAAGGATGGATTTTCCAAAACTCACACCATTTTTTTATTTTTTTGAGGTTGTAAATATCGTCAAATGATTCCTTTCGCCCTGGGTGGGGCGGAAGGGACTGTCAGACTTTTACTGACTAATAAACCACCCTGTTCCTTCTGTTGCCCTTTACGTTCCGGGGCCACCGTATGCTGTTAAGACGTCCCGCAACCCCGGCTCACGCCCTAAGGGAAAGAAATGGGGGTCCAAAGTTTTATTTAGAAACAAGATTACATCGCAAATAACCGACATTTACGCAGACGAAGTCGGGGGCCCAAGCTAATTATTAACAAAGGTCTCAAATCGCTACTCCACCTTGAGCTAGCCTGATTATCAATGCTCGTGGCTTCTCTGTATGAGAAGAGGCCTTTGCCATGCAGTGAAATAATAATAGCCTGGTATTATTATATTATTAATTAGTGTATTTTCTGTATTAAAAACTGATCACTGACTTATTTCTGTACATATTTTACATTTACTTTAAGGTTTTAATACATAAAATACACTAATTTATTTCTTCATAGAAGATCAAACGAGATTTAAGATACAGGCAGTGTTATTAATTTGTTACAATATCTACTTTATGTACAGGTACATACTTGAAAATAACTCAGTATTGACGCTAGCAATCACGCTTACCTCCTTAACTACTTATTCCTCTATCAATACTTAAAAATTTAGAAATCTTAAGATGACGTAGATCTATCGACACCCAGCTCCTGGACCAGTGATGTTGCCATCGATTGAAAAACAGACAAGGTTCGTTTTAATTGATGGGTGATTAATAATGACTATTATAACATTGTTACTTTGATGTTTTACCTTCAAATGTGTTGCGAGGAAAAGGTTTTTTACAAGTTTTCTCCTTGAAGGAACATTTTCACAATAAAACATTAAATCATTAAGATATATCTCAAAAGATGGAAGGAATATTGTAATACAGACTACTACCTTGAATTCAATTCATGCATTTTAGACCATCATCTGCCTAGCCTCTTCCCAATTATGTTGGGGTCGGCTTCCAGTCTATCCGTACGCAGCTGAATACCAGTATTTTACATGGAGTGACTGCCTATCTGACCTCCACAACCCAGTCACTGGGTAACACGATACCCCTTGGTAAGACTGGTTGTCAGACTTTCGGGCTTCTGACGACCCGTGACGACCGTCAAAGATCCACGTATGACAGCCGGGATTAACGGCATAACGTGTTTTGTGAGGTACGGAGGAGTCTCGGTGTGTAAATATGGAGGCCCATCCACGGATCAACTCCGGCAAGCGTAGCTTTACCTGATGGATCAACCTGTGCGGCTGTTATTACTAAGCTACGAGCTGCTAAAGTAAAATAAACATACCTATAACTTAAAAGGAGTAAACATGATATAATTAGTTACTTAAAGCTCATGGACACTCAAATGTCTTGCTGATGGTGGCGCGTGTGTTGGATCATTTGGCTCCCTTCACGACGGTTGAGCTAACTGATGCTGATTCATGAGTCATGCTCGTGAACGAGTGCTGTCAGTTGGGATTGGCCATCTCTTAACTGCCATGGCTTAGGTACATCTTGATTCTTATTTTTTTTATTATTGTTTTATACTAATCTTCATTGTTTTCACATGTAGAAGCAACAAGAATAATGTAACCAGTATTTTATAGAACCTAACTGAAAAGAGTGCCGTGGAGTTTCTTGCTCGTTCTTCTACATAGAGGCCTACCTCCGTTTTGGAACGAGCAACTAGCTTCAGCTTTCGGACTAACTGACCGACTCCTTGACAATTCAAAAGTGCCTGTAAATGGTCGAATTGAAATAAATGTTTTGACTTTGAAAGCATACCTACTCCATTTAGATTTACTCTGAAATCGGAAAAATGCAGACAGTAAGCCTCGTTTCTTCCTCTTAAAATTATTACTCAAACCATCCTGTCTCATTTACAAATAATAATAATATCACAGTCAGCTGTTACCGCTCCGCCATTTTAGACGTGTTTTTTTTTTCATAATCAAACGGGCAAAGAATGCAAGGTTATTCTTGTCACGGAATATTTAAACATTTATAATGTCTGATGGAATGTATGCTGGTTTTAATAAAGAAATATTATAATGTTAGCTGTCGGAAAGAGAGGGAACTATTCTATGAAGAAAGAGAAAGATGTAGGTATAGACTTGCTGGTGAGATGACAGCTTATGTCACTCAAATTGGGTTGGAGATATAACTAATCAATTGATGTACTTTTTACATGCTTAAATACGTAACCTCACGCCTGTAATCCCCGAAGGGTTAGGCAGAAGTGTACCCATTAGAACACCCATATTTCGCCAGTTAAGTTTAATTCCCATGTAATAGAGAGCGAGCCCATTGCCTTCAACCGGGCACAAATCCAGACTCCGAGGCTGCTACTGAAAAATTCCTGATGGAAAATTCAATAACACTTTGATCGACCTGGGAATCGAACCCAAGAGGTCATGCTCAGCAGTCGCGCTTTTACGAGCTGTCAAAATTCCCCCGTAGATTTTGTATGAGAATAGTAAACTATGACGAGCCAACTCAACTGATTAACTATTTAGTGATTTCGAAGCAACTAGAAATCTAATTTAACTGTTAATTGAGGATTAATCGTGTTTTCGGGGCTAAATAAAATGTTGTTTTTACAGAAGTTGTGTCTTGAAATTATTGGTTTTTGGAGTCAAAGTCAAAGTCAAATCATTTATTTCAATTAGGCTATTATAAGGCACTTTTGAACGACATATACAAAAAAATGGATTGAATCTAGTTGCCCCTTTTAAAAGTAGTTTTGTATGGAGTCAACTATCTGTTCTTGCTTTCTTTATCGTGTGGGCAGTTAGGTCTTATAGGACCCCACACACCCTAGTGTCAGAGTTTCTAAACCGCCTCAAGGGCCTCTGACATGGTTTGAGTGGAACAGCAAGTCCAGGTTTCCTCACGATGTTTCCTTCACCGATGCCAGTGATGTCCAAGATAAACTTCAGAAAGTAGAAATGAGTTGAAAAAGTCACATTGGTACTTGCCCGGATTTGATGCCGCAACCTCATGCATGATAGGCGGGCGCCTTAACCAATTCGCCATCACGACTGACGTCTATCTATTACAAGATTTTTACTGATAGACCGACAGAACATTATTATTAGATAATGTCACAAGGAATGAAACACATTGACATTAGATTTATAAATAACACCTGGCATTCAAAGTTCATTATTTTTTACAAACAAAAATAATATGAAATGTCAATTGAAAAATTATAAGTACTGTCGAAGACAAAATAATATGACGATTTAAAAATTCTTAAACGAAAATATTAATAAAGTGTTTTATATTATTTAGCTAAAAAACTGTTTATTTGGTTGTTGTATACAGCATCATGCCTATTGTCTGTAATACCCGAAGGGTCAGGCAGAGGTGTACCCACATTTCGCCAGTTAAGTTTTAATCCCATGATATAGGGGGCGACTGTATTGCCATCAACCGAGCACAAATCCAGACTCCAAGGCTCCAAGGACTCCAAGGCAAAGTTAATACTGAGCCCGACTTGGGAATCGGACCCAAGACCTTATCCTCAGCAGTCGCGCTTTACGGCCACTAGACCAACGAGGCAGTCAAAAAATAATAAAGTGAAGTAATTAAAGTGTTAAATATTAATATAACTAAAAACTGTTTATACGATTGTGAACAAAAATTATTGAAAAAAATGTTTGAGGAGTTTCTTGCTCGTTCTTCTCCATAGAAGCCTACCTACGTTTTGTAACGAACAACTAGCTTCAACTTTGTGACTAACTGACCGACTCCCTGACAATTCAAAAGTGCCTGTAAATGGTTTAATTCAAATAAATGCTTTGACAAATGGAGATCGCAGTCTACGCAAAGTCAAAACATTTATTTCAATTAGACCATTTCCAAGCACTTCTTAATTGTCAAGGAGTCGGTCAGTTAGTCACAAAGTTTAAGCTAGTTGCTCGTTCGATCCCATAAACGGTCCTACAATAAAGCTGACTGGGTTTTAGAAGAATTGGCCTTTAGTTTCCAGATAAATTATTTCTAGAATTTTACTATATCTCTTCAGGTTTATTATACGATTGTCGGACCTCCATTTTATCCCCTAAAAATGTAGGAAAATCGTTTCTTAGCTTAGATGGTTCAGTCATGTTGAGAGGATGAGTGAAAGACGATTAACAAAAGGTATTTATATGGCAGAAGTGAGTGGCAACGCAGTCGCGCTAAGAAGACCTACACTGACCTTATTGGTGAGGTCCTTCAGAAAGGTCAGGTGCGGAGTACTCGTAACCGGCGTGCTTGTATGACGAGATGTATGGACGTGGACTAGGCGAAAGGAGTATGTCAGGATCGTAGCAGGTGGCTTTCTATGTTTTCTGTCTACCCCCATGGGAAAAAGGCGTAAGTTTATATATGTATGTATGTAAATACTTTGACTCTGACTTTAGCTTCTGTGGCTAAAATTCAGTCGGGAGAATATGATACATACGTTCAAAGAACATTTGGATTTAAAATGTAGGTGTCCTACCCACACCTCTGTATAGGTCGAATGACCTAGACTAACAAGTGGCCTTTAGACAAAGTCTAGACTTCAGACTGAGAGAACTAGGGTTTAAACTATCTTACTTTTAATGTAATGGTCAACTTAGTGCTGGTAAAATATTTACCGACCCGTGCCTTCTCTGTATGAGAAGAGGGCTTTGTTCTACAGTGGGACAGTAATAGACTGGTATTATTTTTATTTTATATACCGGTTGCACGCTGCGTGTGATCTACATCATCATAACATCACGCCTGCAATCCCCGAAGGGTTAGGCAGAGGTGTACCCATTAGTACACCCACATTTCGCCAGTTATGTTTTTTTAGTCCCATGTAATAGGGGGCGAGCCTATTGCCATCAACCAGGCACAAATCATATAAAGATACGATACGGCATATGATCTACATTGTTTTTTTTTATATCACTAGTGACCCAGCCCGTCTTCGCACGGGTGCAATGTAAGTACATAAACCTTCCTCTTGGATCACTCTATCTATTGATGAAAACCGCATTATAAACCGTTGCATCATTTGAAAGATCTAAGCGCACAGACGACGGGAAGCGACTTTGTTTTATACTTTTTAGTAAAAGTATGAAACAAAGTCGCTTTCTGCCGTTGCCGGACGAAGTGGCGGCCAGAAGCTAGTATAGTTATAAATGTTAGAATAGTGCATTAAAGTATTGCAACAAGAAGGCGTAAAAGGTGTTACTAAAAATTTTTTTTTTTTGAAAAAGAAATAACCGACTTCAAGAAACCCTAAAAAGCACTAAAAAGTTAAAAATAATACCTACTATAACCTACCTATATTAATAAACCTAACCTAACCTACGATTAACCTATACTAAAATGTAACATTTTTTTGGAGTCATTTAATGGGACCATTTGGGAAGTATAACCTTTCCAACAAAAAAAGAATTTTTCAAATCGGTTGGCAAGCGACGGAGGTAACAAACCAATCATCCGAATTAAGAACCTCCTTCTTTTTTAGAAGTCGGTTAAAAACGTTCAAAATCTAAGTAGTCACAATCTCAACTCATATTTATATTTATATTCATTTATTGCATACCATGTGTTTAAAAAGATGTTACAGAATGCTTAAAGCTAAAGTACAGTCATGGACCCAGTTAGGGCGCAGCAACATAGCTAACTTTACAAGTAAAATCAATTAATATCATTTAACAAAATAAAACAGACTGCCTCGTTGGTCTAGTGGTCGCAAGCGCGACTGCTGTGCATGAGGTCTTGGGTTCGATTCCCAGGTCGGGCAAAGTGTTATTGGGTTGTTCCATTAGGAATTTCTCAGTAGCAGCCTCGGAGTCTGGGTTTGTGCTCGATTGATGGCAATAGGCTCGCCCCCTATTACATGGGACTAAAAACATAACTGGCGAAATGTGGGTGTACTAATGGGTACACCTCTGCCTAACCCTCCGGGGATTACAGGCGTGATGTTATGTATGTATGTATGTAACAAAATAAAAATAAAAATAGTTAAAGTGAACATAAAAATTACGACGTTACACGATTTTTAAAATTATTGAGATCATAACTCAGCGACAATCAATGTCATTATGTCAATAACTTCTCAAAAACGTACACAAATAGGTATTTTTGACAGATTGAAACTGGGATACCTACTTACGATCATTGAATAGCCGCTGAGGACTTGAAGATATCTTTTTAAAACCAGACCCCGAGATCGTTAATAACGTTTGATATTCAAAATGTTGGTCTGACCGGATATGTGCGAATACCAGTATCAGACTTAGCGAGCAGGGTTCCTTGCGAAGAATCGTAAAACCTAAGCATTTACTGAAAAGTTGTATTATTGTTTTAAATTGTGTTAATATCCTGCTTTCTATTCTTTATTAGATATGTATTTATATTTAGATAGGTATATATTATCTGTATATGTTTATCTTTATAAAGTTTATCTTAGACATTACTGACATTCCGTGCCTCGGAAAGCACGTTAAGCCGTTGGTCCCGGCTGTCATTCGTGGGTCTTTGACAGTCGTTACGAATCGTCAGAAGCTTGAGAGTCTGACAACCAGTCTTACCTAGGGGTGTCGTGTCACTCAGTTACTGGGTTGTGGAGGTCAGATAGGCAGTCGCTCCATGTAAAATACTGGTACTCAGCTACATCCGGTAAGACTGGAAGCCGACCCCAACATAGTTGGGAAAAGGCTAGGCAGATGATGATGATATTTTCTGTATATGTATAAATTACGCGTCATGTTGTTAGTCCAGGATAGACTCCTAAACTACTCAACCATTTTTTATGAAATATGGCTTACTGTGTGTAATTTGGTCGAACTTAAAAGATAGAATAGTTTTTATCTCGATTATTGACCTCAATATCTTTACTTACTTCAAGCCACAGCAACGCGTGGTCGAGCCAGCTAGTGTTTATATTAAAATAATATTTTTATAGTAAGTACCTATAATACATTTCATTTTATTTATGTGATATTTTGAGTACTTTTTTATATTTATTTATCATATTACCCAGTTACTGGGTTGTGGAGGTCAGATAGGCAGTCGCTTCATGTAAAATTCTGGTGCTCAGCTGCATCCGGTTAGACTGGAGCCGACCCCAAACATAGTTGGGAAAAGGCTAGGCAGATGATGATGACCTAGGTATAATATCTTGACTCTTATAAACTTTATCTCGTCTAGTTCAAACATTCTCCGCAACATTGTCGGTATTCACAGATACACAGATCGTTAGAAGTTTTTAGTAGTTTTTACCAATTAGCTACATAACATTTAAGTAATTTTCTGCTTAATTAAAACGCTAAACTAATTGCTAAAAGCTTCCAGTTAGCCGTTACTAGCTTAACTGTGAGACTATTATACTATACTAGCTTTTGCTCGTGACTTCGTCTACGTGGTTTATTTTCACTTGTATCAACATCATCATCATCTTCCTGCCCATGTCCCATGTTACTTGGGGTCGGCGCAACACGTTTTCTTCTTCAACTCCGTCCCGTCATGCTATCACTGACTCCCTCTTCGTTCATATCCTTCTTCACACAATCTATCCATCTTTCCTTTGGCCTTCCTCATGCTCTCCATCCATCCACATTCAAATATGTTTATTTTCACTTGCGTGTGATGAAAATGTAAAAAATATAAAATATCCCCGACTTTTGCCGTTACAAAATGGCGGAAGGGTGAATCCGCCATTTTGTAACGGCGGCCATCTTGGACCGATTTTCATCAAACATAGCTAAGAACACTTCCAACTATAATCAACCTGTCAAACAAAAAATAAATAGGAAATCGGTCCGTCCGTTCGGGAGCTACGACGCCACAGACAGACACACACACACACTTCAAACTTATATATACACCCCGTCGTTTTTGCGTCGCGGGTTAAAATGAAGTTATGTAAAAAAAACATCAGCTGTTCCATACATTACGATTGTATTGTAAAGGATTTTTGTAGGGAATAGCTGTTTTTTTATTTTCATGATTACAGTAAACTTTTGTGTTGATAATGATGAGTGCAATGACCCCTTTTCAGGTTTTCGTTAAATTAACAATCACCCTGGTTATTAACTCTTCACATGACCAGAGGGCTGGCCTTTTCTTAGGCCAAAGAATACCTAAGAAAAGCCTTGCCTTGCCTTGCGTGCCTTTTGGGTACTTGTCCTAATGACAGCGACGCGGACGAATTTTTTGATGCCTGCGGCTCCTCCATTCTGTTTTTTTTTTTAATATAAATTGTACATATTTTATAATTTTATAATTACTCTAAGGTTCAATGTTTAGGTTAATTATTGTATATTGTTTTAAAATGAATAAAATCCTGTGAATTTATACGGAACCCGAAACATTACAGCAAGCGATCGTTCTTCACAGTATTTTTTTTGGTAAGTATATCAAAGAACTCTGGAATTTTAATGGTCCAGTATGCATAAAAATAAAACTACAGCATTTTGGACCCAAAATATTTTATTGGACGTGGTGAGATATGCAATATGGCGACGTAAACATACATACATACATAACATCACGCCTGTGGCGACGTAAAGTAAGTAGATATTGGCATACAGGTACACTTAATTCTTTCAGGGAGTAGCATAACATCACGCCTGTAATCCCCGAAGCGTTAGGCAGAGGTGTACCCAATAATAAACCTACATTTCACCAATTACATTTAAGTGTTATGTAATAGGGGCAAGCCTATTGCCATCAACCGGGCACAAATCCAGACTCCGAGGATGCTACTGAGAAATTGCTGATGAAAAAACCTGGTTACACTTTGCCCGACATGGGAATCGAACCAACAGCACCACGAAAACAGCAGCAGTCGCGCTTTGCGACCACTAGACCAACGAGACAGTTAAACAATGAGGCATACAGGTAAATAAAATATTTTTTATTAGATCAATTGCCGCTTATACATATGAAAGATTGCCACTTAAGAACGAATCGAGTACTAGTTTTTTTCAAAATTGTCAGGACAAGTTTTGTATGAAAGAACTGCGCGTGCGCAGCTCAGAGCCTGCATTTGTATCCAATTGGCAGAAGGTTCACTTCCTACTCAAAATAAGGATGTACAAAACATTTCTGGCTACCCCTTCAGGTTTACAAGCGTAATGTTAAGATCATCGTAACTATTAATCCGTTAACAGGGTATCGTGTGAACAGCAAGGTTGTGGTGTGACGTCAGGCTGCGCGGGCGCACGCTGAGAGTTTTTATCGCGAAGAAACACCGTTGTGATCAAATGAGCGGCGTTTAGGAGCTAGGATGTCTGTAACGTTATGTTATAGGTACCTTACTTTAAAATAAGAAAAGGAAAGAAAAAAAAGAACTATTTATTCATGCGAGAATGATTGGAATAATGAAGCCGAGCCTGTAATGATAAAATGTTCACGCATTTCATACGTCGCGTATAAATATATTTGTGAGGATATAATAAAATTCTATACACTTCACTATTTTGACAAAGGTTTGTTAAAACATACAGTATAAACATATGGGACTAAAAACATAACTGGCGAAATGTGGGTGTACTAATGGGTACACCTCTGCTTAACCCCTCAGGGCGAAATGTTATGTTATGTTATGTAAATATCATCAAATGACTCCTTCCGCCCTGGGTGGGGCGGAAGGGACTGTCAGACATTTCTGACTAAAAAACCACCCTGTTCCTTCTGTTGCCCATTGCGTTCAGGGCCACGGTATCCTGTTAAGACGTCCCGCGACCCGGCTTCTGGCATGATTGAGTGATAGATGCATCCATCCATTCAAATTTTCGCATTTATAATAGTAGCAACATTCTGCACGCCATGTTTTACAAACTTTAGATTACTACATAATAGGTACTACGCTAGCTCCTAGACTATCACATCCGGGTCATCTCATGCATAAAACATGACTGGTAGGTATGTCAGCTGTTAGACTAAGATCGCCAAACCTCGCGGCGGGAGGAACGACTAGAATATTGAAATATATTCAAGCTAGTAACGTTCAAGAGGTAGGCAGAGATATATATAGTACTTGCGCATGTCGTCAATCTTCTTTCTTTATCGTGTGGGCAGTAAGGTCTTACGACCCCACTCAGCCTAGTGTCAGTTTCTAAACCGCCTCAAAGGCCTCTGACATGGTTTAAGTGGGACAGTAATAGGCTGGTATAAATCCAGGATTCCTCACGATGTTTTCCTTCACCGATGTCAGTGATGTCCAAGATAAACTTTAGAAAGTACATAGGTATCATTAACAATTATATATTACTGGTGTAATACATATAATTTTCTTAAGACATAGATCTTGTATTGCAAAAGATATTTGTGACGTCACTTTTGTGTCGACCCAATTGATTTAACTATTTATTAATTTTGAAAGCAATGAAAAATAAAATTTTATAGTTAAGAGCGTTTACGTCGTACAGCATTTAATATAAACTTTCAAGTCCATATTTTTCGATATGAATGAACCGATTTTAATCAAACTTCCTACAGCAGTACATAGGTCTAAAAAGTTAGTTGAGAATTTCAGAAAAAATGTGTTTACAGCTAAATTCGACATTACTTTTGTAGCTAGGATAAAAGCACTAATGTCTAGGCCTGTTCTAGGCTTGACTGCCTCGTTGGTCTAGTATTCGCAAAGCGTGACTGCTGAGCATGAGGTCTTGAGTTGGATTCCCAAGTCGGGCAAAGTGTTATTGGATTTTTCCATCATGAACTTCTCAGTAGCAGCCTTGGAGTCTGGATTTGTGTCCGGTTGATGGCAATAGAGCTCGCCTCCTATTACATGGGACTTTAACATAACTGGCAAAATGAGGGTGTACCTACTAATGGATACACCTCTGCTTAACCGTTCTGGGATTACAGGCGTGATGTTATGTATGTATGTATCTAGGTGTGCTGTTAGTCAGTTTCCCATTGTTTCTTACATAGTGAAGTGAGTTATTACCTATGAACAGATATCTATAATATGCAACAGTAAATATTAATCTTAATCATCTAAATTGAACTCGGAACCTCACGATCGCCAGCCGACCTTGAGCCTACTAGACGGTCAACTAATGACCCCATAAAGTAAAGGTAACTCCACACTAACGATTTACGTAGAAGTTTTATACAGCCTAGTTATTATACCTGTGACTATCGCTACGGTGATAATATCGCTGGTGTATGGGAGCGCCTTAAGAAATCTGTCCACAACACCGTATCATACCATGACCGTGCTAGGAGCGTGTCAGGCAAAGAAATATTCTTCGTAGGATACTTCTCCTTTTTTTTCTTACTCCTCCGCTTTTCTTTTCTGATTAATTTTGTTGGGGGATCCTAGACAGTTGAATCGTTTCTCTGGGTCTCGTCGAGCTTTGTTGCCTCGGCTATTCTGGTGGTCTCCACTGTTGATTCTGGCTTACAGGAGTTGCAGTGGGTGGAAACAGTGTGGCGGGCTTGTCCCAATATACAAAAAACAATACTTCTCTTTAGCGTTTCGATGGCAAATAGATGTTGAAAGTAATTTTTAATTGTTTTTAAACTAAGGTAACCGATATAAATCTAGAAATTGCTCACTCAAGCGGCAATGGGCAGGGCACATAGCTCGCAGAGCAGACGGCCGTTTGGGGTCGTAGGGCTCTCGAGTGGCGACCACGTAGGTACATGAAGGAGCATAGTGGGAAGGCCCCCCACGAGGTGGACCGAGATGATCTGCGCGGGAAACCGCTGGATACGGGCAGCGCAGGGGCTGGTCTTTGTGGCTATCTTTAGGCGCCCCTAACCATATGACCGGTCTTGCGCTGCCGCTACTTATCATGATGGTCCACTTTTATTTATTTATTTAAACTTTATGCACATGTAAAAAAATACACTGTACAAAGGCGGACTTAATGCCTGGGGCATTTTCTACCAGTCTACCTTAGGGTGATGCAGAGACAAAACATAGTAGGTGCACAGATACAGAAGATTTTCGAGAGTAAAAAACACACTTTTGTACTTAAGCCTCCGCCTATTGTGGTCTATGATGATAAGTGGACATAGTAGTCCGTTTCATGTGTTTTTCCGTGCCTGATACGGTCATCGTACGGTGTGATGAACAGTCTCCTTTAAAACTAATAATATAACCACTGCATTCTTAAGCCTATGTGGCATGTATGAGGGTGTTTGTGTGTGTGTATGACGTCACTCTACCTGAACATGTTCTAAGAACTAACGACTAAGTCCAGTCCTGATGTTTTAGGAGTTAAGAAGATTTGGAGGAGTTTTAAAGTGTTTTTGTATGATGTGAGCCGATTAGAGCGTGTATTTTCTAATTAGGAGGGTTGTAAAGCAAGCTCTATCCAAAAGTATTGTACCCATATTTTGGTCAGTAAGTAATACGAGATTGTGAATTATTTACGTATCTACCTATGAATACTTGGAATTGGGTTTTGGAGCCTCTATAGAGTTATATACAACATTTTTCATCGAGTTCATTATTTATTGATCAAAATAAGACTAGGCTACTTTTATTTGCGAATTGTCAGTAATTTCATGTTGGTATATCTACTTACCAGTTCTAATAGATTACTTTTTTAAGATATTTTTAGTCATAAGCTCCTAGGTACTTAATATTACGGTTAACCAACCCTGTGTGCTGTTAGCTTGCTTCTCCGGCTAAAATTTTAATGCCACATCAATTTTTCTCACATCCTTGTATCCGACCACGCGTTCTTGGGTCATTCGTATTTTTGGGACAAATATGCGCGTTTGATCCGTCATATTGATACGTGAGGCCGCAGGTTTGTCAACACAAAGGCTTTTAACAAAATTATATTATTTAAATGAAACAGAAAAACGCACAAAGTATGTTTTTAATTGGTTTTGTAAATAGTAATTAACGTAGGAGGATATTTAATCATTATAATTAATTACCCCCTTTAAAACTTTACTACATTATTGCAAAATAAATGTATTTGTAGCTATTATGTGATATGAAATGTCATGTTAGATTTTACATTGAATTGTTACAAGTTTTTATTTTGTTGTGTATGGTTGATCATGACACTATTTTGTTCAAGAACGCCATCTAGGGGTGAACCTCCTAAACGAATTTACGAAGCGACATCTATCATCGAATAGCAAAACTTCTTCAAAGCTTAGACAAGCAGCTTTTTAAATTTCGCGTACTCTCAAATCTAGATGTCGCTAACGAGACATGATGGAGTGCGCATGTCAAAAATTCTTGTCATTCACACATCATTTTATTTAGTGATATCGTAAAACGAGTTGAATTTGTGAAAATTTGCGGACGTGGTGTCTTCGGGCATGAGTGCCATATATAAACGAACGATTATATTAAATAAAATAACCTGGACAATGTATTAGTGGATGGTAAAACGGTAGTGTAATGTGGTGGTCAGATCCTGAAAGGAAAATCGACTATTTTGCAGTTTCCCTCTGAATTTCTGTGTAGTGTGTTCTGTTCATTTATCTCGTTTTGTTGCACATTCCGATGTTACTGTGACTGTACAACTAGTGCGTATAGTGGATAACTAATTGTCTATTTTTGACTACGTTTTCGATCTATATTTAACAACAGTGATTCCATATTAATGAATTATTTTTATGAAGATCAGCAAATTGCGTAAGTAGCATAATTATTTTCTATATTTTAACGTCTGCATGATAACTAGTCCGTAGAAAACAGTTGGTAATGGAAAAGATCGTAAATTAAAAAAAATAATACAATGTATCTATGTTTACCTACAATGCTAACAGTACACAAAGGCAAACTGAATTTCAGCAAAAAATTAAGTATTTTCGCATTATAATACAAGAAATTACATCAGAAATTTGCCCTAATAAGATTTTACACAATATTTCTTAACAGAGAATTAAAATAAAACTTTCAATGGAGAAAATATAACAAACAAAAAAGAATTGTTCCTATTTATCATAAACTAAAATGGTTTTGACAGTAATCTAATGTTTACTAAACCATCTAGGTGACCATGCAATATCCAATAAGAATATATCATCGTTATTGACAGCATTCCGCTATCACCAATCCGTTTGTCTATTATTTTATTAGGGTGAAAATGGTGTTCTTTTCCAGGAAAATATTTTTGTGTATATCTTCTTTCATTGTCTTAAATTCTCCAACGTTTGTTGGTCTATCATTGTCTAACTGCCTAGGCTTTGCCCAACTATGTTTGGGTCGGCTTCCAGTCTAACCGGATGCAGCTGAATACCAATAGCTTACATGGACCGATGATGGATGCGCATTAAAAGTTGAAATTAGAGTTTCCATTCATCATTATGTGATTTTTTCCTGTCTTTAAGGGTCTTTGTCCATGTCAGACTATTGGTAACGGATAGCAAATGACAGATAATTTGATTTTCAAAAAACAATTTAGTTACTGCATTGGTCTAGTGTTCGCAAAGCACAACTACTGGGCATGAGGTCTTGGGTTCGATTCCCAGTTCTAGCAAAGTGTTATTGGGACTTTCCATTAGTAGTTTCGCAGTAGCAGCCTTGGAGTCTGGATTTGTGCCTGGTTGATGGCAATAGGCTCGCCACCTTTTACATGGGCCTAAAACATATCTGATGAAATGGGTGTGTGCGCTAATATACACCTCTGCCTAACCCTGCATGTATTACAGGAGTGATGTTATGTTATTTTAGTTTCATACTGATTTCAAAAATGGTACGTAGGCGCCACAATCACTTTAACACTGAACCGCTGTTAATTAGAGCTAATTAACATAGAATCTGGTCTGCAGCACATATTTCATAGATTTGTTTGCGGTAAGCAAATGGTACTAGAGTGTGAAAATAATTAATATAGCCTTGTATGGTCAAACAACATCATTGATAACAAGATTGATAAGTAACACTTAATAATAATAATGGTCTATTGTTGCCCTCTGCAGGGCAAAGGCCTCTTCTCACACAGAGAAGGCACGAGCATTGATCACCACGCTTGCAATCCATTGACTGCGGGATAACACACACGTTGTGTTTGGACTACAAAACTCGCCGCACTTGAGTTTTGTAGTCCAAACACAACGTGTGTGTTTATCTACGGTGAACACACTACAGTGGTAGCTAGCCGCACTTGCGTTTGGCGCAGCGTATGTTCGCCCGCAGTCAACGAGTTGGTGGATTTTGATTCCATAGATACATTTATGAAAGTCACATGGGTATACCTCTGCCTAACCCTCTTGGGATTTTAGGCGTGACGTTGTTACTAGATTGTTCTTTGTTAAAATCGACCGCTTGTGACTGGAAATTCAGGTGGATATTATTTGTTATAGGTTTTAACAAGCATTTAAAAAATATAAGTAACCTAATTATTTCTGACCGCATCTGTCAGGCTTTTCTTGTTTCTTAATAGTCCAAGAACCCTGAGTCGCCTAGACCTTCGTCATCTTAGCATGGCTGAAATATTGAGGATGGATAGAGGGATAGTTAAGAAGGTATTCATACTCGCTAAATTCAATATAGGACTCTTTTTTTTTCTGATAATTTACTTACTTTCAAGTGTTATAATTGAGTGGTTGACATGGTTGATTTTTACAAATAAAAAAAAAAAAAATGTCCGTTTGTAATGTCAAAATAACATTAATAATGTTAATTAGTGTCGTGATGGCCCAGTGGTTAAGGCGCCCGCCTCTCATGCATGAGGCTGTGGGTTGAAATCCGGGCAAGTACCAATGTGAATTTTTCAATTCATATGTACTTTCTTAAGTTTATCTTGGACATCACTGGCATCGGTGAAGGAAAACATCGTGAGGAAACCTGGACTTACTGTTCCACTCAAACCATGTCAGAGGCCCTTGAGGCGGTTTAGAAACTCTGACACTAGGGTGTGTAGGGTCGTAAAGCCTTACTACCCACACGATAAGAAGAAGTCAAAATAACAGCTCTGTCTGTCTGTTCCGGTAATCTCTGAAACGGTTGGACCGATTTTGACGGGACTTTTACTAGTAAACAGTTGATATTATAATGAGTAACTTAGGCTACTGTTATTTTAGAATGAATTAGCGTAAAAAAAATGAGTGTAAATCGAAATCAATGCAAATGAAGTCGCGCTCGCGGGCATAAAGCTAGGTAGTTTTTTTTTATCTTTTTACTGCATCTTGTTAAAAACCGTTATTCACTTTTACACTATACACTTTTTTTAAGCAAAAACTTTAACCAGACGCTTTAATAATTCCGACTTAACCCATACTGAAATGACGTAGCTCTAGTGACATTGGCTCTTAGTTCACAATCCGTAATCTAGAAACTTTTCACGTTAGTGCTTTTCTAGGAAACTTTTGTAGGCTTCAGGTAATAAATAATGTTTTATCAGCTGAATCTTTTAACCTTTACCACGCCCATAGTTTTACCTAGAAGGGGGAGCGGGAGGGGGGTGTAGTCCTCCACTACTCCCCCCCTTGTGAATCAGATGCAATGAGTCAGCCGGCCGTGACATTATGTTCAATTGAGGGCCATTTGTGTTTATATTAGGTAGATAGGTTAAAGCTTGATAATGACTCTTAAGAACGATTTGATTCGATATTTGTTTGTTTAATACTATAGTTTTTGAACGTGGTTTTGTTCGCGTAAGTTTTGTTACGGATCCCTAACTTTTTAGATGATAAAATGTCGTGGACTGCTGAGCATGAGGTCTTGGGTTCGATTCCCAGGTCGCGCAAAGTGTTATCAAGAATTTCTCAATAGCAGCTTTGGAGTCTGGATTTGTGATCAGTTGATGGCAATAGGCTCGCCACCTATTACATGGGACTAAAACATAACTGGCGAAATGTGGATGTATTATCAGGTACACCTTTGGCTAACTCTTCGGGGATACCAGGCGTGATGTTATGTAAAATATAATGCTTTTTAAGTCTGAAATCGCTAATCCGCCTTAAGCAAGCGTGGTGGTGTTCAATGCTCGTGCATTCTCAGCATGAGAAGAGGCCTTTGCTCTGCGGTGACACAGTAATAGGCTAGTATTATTATTTTTTTAATTTGAAGGCTCGTTTCCCAACATTGGGAAGATTATAGGCTCATTATTGATGTAGTGTTTACATACATACATAAACTCGCGCCTTTTTCCCATGGGGGTAGGCAGAAACTACAGAACGCCACCTGCTACGATCCTTACATAATCCTTTCGCCTCATCTACGTTCATACATCTCGTCATACAAGCACGCCGGTTACGAGTACTCAGCACCTGACCTTTAATATAAATATCTTGGGACAACTCACACACGGCTATCTGATCCCAAGCTAAGCAGAGCTTGTGTTATGGTAACCAGACAACTGATATACATACTTATATAATTTATAAATACATACATATTATAGATAAATCACACCCAAACACAGAACTAACAATCATGCTCATCACACAAAGTTTGTCCTGGGTGGGAATCGAACCCACGACCTCCGGCTTAGCAGTCAAGGCCGCTAACCACAAGACCAACAGGCGCCAGTCCGCTTTTTCCTGACCTTTTCTTTTTGTTTTTTGATGTAGTGTTTTTACACGATGTTTTTGAAGTGGTCTCATAAACTACAGTTCAATGTATTGTATGGTATAAACACAGTCGAGTGTACGTATCGCTTAGGTTAGATCCGGGTGTAGTGGCGTCATTGCTAATCTGGGACTTGTAATTGTACGTTAACTATGGTTTTCACGGTTAGCTCAGTGACTGAGCGATCGGCTGCTACGCTGCGTGTAGTGGGTTTAATTCCCGTACGGAAAATATGTTTGTATGGCGTACAGATTGTTTCGGGACTGGTTGTTTGTGTAGGTATGTGAGTTTATATCATGTCTGTTAAATCACAAATCACTAAAATGCTTGTATTTATTTAAACTTTATGCAACAAAAAAGTACAAAGGCGGATTAAATGTCTTAGGCATTCTCTACCAGTCAACCGAAGGTGGTGAAGAGATAACATGGCAGATGCAAAAAAAATTACATGAGGAAATAATCAAATAAGAAATTTTAAAATCATTAAAAACAAGACTTCATTATGACGAGGTGTATGAACGTAGACGAGGCAAAAGGTAGTTTCTACCTACCCCATGGGAAAAAGGCGTGAGTTTATGTATGTATGTAAAATCACAGATATAAGAGAATTTTCTGTGCAATATTTAAACAAGCGAGAATCGAACACGTTTCTTGTATGAAAAACCCTTTTCATTTCACTTTGATTTTATTATTTATTATAGCGTCAGTAGGAGAAAAAGATAAAATACATTGTAAAAATTTCAACGCTTTACCTATTACGGTTCATGAGATACAGCCCGGTGACAGACGGACGGACAACAAATGCTTGGTAATAGTGACCTCTTGGAATTGACAGCTCACCTCAAACTCGCTTCACTTATGCTCACCGAGGGAGATTTATTGCAGAATAGACCGTCTGAGACTACATTAAGGTGCTCCCTCACCGGGAGCATTCACGTGTATTGTAACATTATAGATTCAACTTTGAGCATTACATTACAATAATACCTCCCTGACTAACGAGTATTTGCGTGTAATGTAACATATAGCATTACATTGGAAGTGGAGCGCATTGATGTTACAAGTTGTATCAAGATATTACACATTGTATCATTACAAGGTGCGCATTGTAATGCTCGGTTCTCCTCCTTCACTGATGTAATGCTCAAATCTGTAACGTTACATTACACGCGAATGCTCCCGGTGAGGGAGCACCTTTATGTAAATATTACCTGTTTTTGATAAACTGTCGTAAAGTTTTTCAAATCACTGTTTTAAATTTATGATTTACCTAGTTTCTGCCCGCGACAACGGCCGCATTTTTTTTTTTATATCGTTTGGGCAGTAAGGTCTTTCGACCCCACACACCCTAGTGTCAGTTTCTAAACCGCCTCAAGAGCTTCTGACATGGTTTGAGTGGAACAGTGAGTCTCAGGTTTCCTCACAATGTTTTCCTTCACCGATGCCAGTGATGTCCAAGATAAACTTTAGAAAGTAAATATAAATTGAAAAAATCACATTGGTACTTGCTCTCATGCATGAGAGGCGGGCGCCTTAACTACTGGGCTATCATGACACTTCACATAAATGTAGGTTATTTACGATCTAATCTTGTTTCTCCCTAGATACTTTGGACCCATATTTCATCCCCTCAGGGGGTGAATTTCGGAAAATCCTTTCTTATCGGATGCCTAAGTCATACAAAGAACACCCCCTTCAAGTTTCAGGTCTCTACGATCAGCGGTTTAGGCTGTGCGTTGCCGTCAGTCAGTCATTCAGGACAAAGCATTTTGTGCAATGTTACCTGTTTATAGAGATAGATTATTTTTCAATTTGGCTACCTCGTTGGTCTAATGGTCGCAAAGCGCGGCTGCTGAGCATGAGGTCTTGGTATTGATTCCCAGGTCGGGGCAGTGTTATTGAGTTTTTCCATCAGAAATTTCTCAGTAGCAGCCACGGAGTCTAGATTTGTGCCCGGTTGATGGCAAGGCTCGCCCCCTATTACATGTGACTTAAACATAACTGGCGAAATGTGGGTCTAGTAATGGATACACATCTGCCTAACACTTTGGAAATCACAGGTGTGATGTTAAGTTATAGCATGTCTTATTTTTTAATATAACAAAAAAAAAATCGAGTCGCGCTAATTAACTCATACTAATTGAATAGCTCTTAATGTTATTTGCAGAGGGTTCAAATTTGTTTGTTTTTAGTGTGGGTCAGACAACAGCTATCACCGACTGTACGTGTCAGTCCTCGAGAACGCCTGTCAAGTCTTTGTTATTGTAATACAAGTAAAACAATGTTTACACACATTTAATTATAAACTCATGAACGTTTGTTTATGCATATTTTTTTTTTTTTATTATCGCTCGTGTAACATTATTTTGACTTTCATTTTTAATGGCGGTAGTAATGGCTGGCTCAGTCAAGGTTATGGAGGGTTTTGGCTTGATGTCATCAGTAATATTATTCTGGTGCTAGATTTTGCCCCTGACTTCGTCTGCGATCTTTATGATAAAGCTACTGTTTGACTTTTAATTCTATTCAGTAACTTGACACACACACAACAGCTGAATACCAGTATTTTACATGGAGCGACATGTAAAGCGCTGGTATTCAGCTGCATCCGGTTAGACTGGAAGCCGACCCCAACATAATTGGGAAAAAGCTAGGCAGATAATGATGAACTTGACAGTTGAAGTGTTGCCAGATTTTGACAAATAAAAGATAGTGAGGTGGTGTAAGAACGAACTTGAATAATGTACTTCAGTATATGCAAGCTTTTTATTTTAAATTGAATAACTGAGATACGCAAGCACTCCATGACGAAGGGAGTCACAAATTAGTAAACTTCTTCAATTTTTTTTAACTCCTTTGTTCCAGTGGTCGCATAGCCCGACTGCTGGGTCTGAGGTCTTTGGTTCAATTCACAGGTCGGGCAAAGTATTATTTATTATTTATTTATTTATTTAAACTTTATGCAACAAAAAAGTACAAAGGCGGACTTAATGCCTTATTATTGGGTTTTTCCATCAAGAATTTCTCAGTAGCAAGCTCGGAGTCTGGATTTGTGCCCGGTTGATGGCAATAGGCCTGCCCCTATTACATGGGACTTAAACAGTACTGGCTAAATGTGCGTGCACTAATGGGTACACCTCTGCCTTACCCTTCGGGGATTATAGGCGTGATGATTTATGTTATATTTCAGTCTGTATGTAGAGCATTTCGTCACAAACAAATGTTAAGTTTGCATATACCTAGTTTATGCGATGCTCCAGCGTCTGACGCATCTGTTGAGAGGTAGCTCTAACGCGATATTTCCTGCGTTTATGACGTAGTGTTGTGTTGTGATATCGATAGTCCTGAATGCCTGATGTTCCGGGTATAAAAAGCCGAAAGATACATATTTTTCCCATCATTGTGATCGTTTTTTGTGCTTGACCGTAGCTTAGCCATACAAAAGACAGAAAGAAAACTGTTTATCCACGAGAAAGTAACGTACAAAAGCCCCAAAGCAAAAAACAAGTTTTAGATATTTAATCTAAAATATGAAATACAGATTGTCTTGACAGAAATATGCGCCCGCACGAAACGGCTGTCGCTCAGCATAATGCCGTGGCCCGTGCACGAATCCACGGCGCTTGTCTTCAGCGTAATACCTACCCATGCCGGGGTCGCGGGACGTCTTAACAGGATACCGTGGCCCCGGAACGCAAAGGGCAACAGAAGGAACATGGGTGGTTTTTTAGTCTGTAAAAGTCGGACAGGCCCTTCCGCCCTAAATGAGGGACTCATTTGATGATTTTTACCAATCCCAAAAAACAAAAATTGCCTACCTATAATTAAGTTGATTCCCAGCACCAATTTTTGCTCAATGTTACGCAGGGACCCCTCCCTCGCCCTAGGAAAACCTACACTGACCTTATTGGTGAGGCTCTTCAGAAAGGTCAGGTGTGCAGTACTCGTAACCGGTGTGCTTGTATGACGAGATGTATGAACGTAGATGAGGCGAAAGGAGTATGTAAGGATCGTAGCAGGTGGCGCTCTGTAGTTTCTGCCTACCCCTATGGGAAAAAGGCGTGAGTTTATTTATGTATGTATGTTACTTAGTTTCATGGGCAGTATTCGTAGTTACGGCTATTATGTGGTTATTTTAAACCTTTCAGGAGTTGCAGTGGGTGGGAAAAGTGTGGCGGGCTTGTCCCAAATAAAAAAAAACCTTAATACTGTAGAAACAGCATATCGATAAGAAATCCAAACAACGGCGTGTCACTTCACTATCACATAACTCGACATTGACCGCTGCCGATGCTCCCATTCCAGCTAGTGATGTAACTCTAACGATATTCCGTTTTACATTTATTTCTTACTACCCTCCGCCCGCGACTTTCTCCGCGTCAAAGTTGATATAGCATCCCACGGTAATCGTACATTTTTACGGGAACAAAAGTAAACTATGTGCTATTCCAGACTATGATCTATCTTTGTGCCAAATTTCATCTACATTAGTTATGATGTTCTAGCGTGATTGAGTAACAAACATCCATCCAAGCTTTTGCATTTATAATATAAGTAAGACTAGCCATTCCCTGCGGTTTCATCCGCGTTGAGTTACGTCTTTGGCTACTGCTCCGCTCCTGTCGTAGCGTGATATTATAAAGCCTATACTATAATTCCACCTGAATCTGGCTATCATGACTTTTTTCCATTTCGATTCAGAGATATATGTGCCTAAATATCACGTGCTAGAAAACTGATAAAAGACACGTGTCTAATTAAAAATATGTATAAAATTTAAACAACGATATTAATTAGTTATTGGCAAAACGCCATGCTACGTTGTTACCATAACTGTTGTCTTACCTTTCTCATAATTATGTTGAGGTACTGTGCTCAACAAAAAAGATGGAAAACGTTGTGAGGAAACCTGGACATATAAGTCTAAAATCGCCAATCCGCCTTAAGCATGTGCGATGATCAATGCTCGTGCCTTCTCTGTACGATAAAGGCCTTTGTTTAGCAATAGGATAATAATAGGCAGGAGTTCTTGGGCTTCAAGTAAGCGTGAGGAATATATCACTTCCCACAATCTGCTTCTTGATTTAAGTTGATCTTAGGAAATGCTTACGACTTTTGAGTCTTCCAATGGCTATTTTTAACTAACTGATCGGCTCAATTCAGCTCCTTAGCGATCAAAAGTGCCTGAAGATGGTTTAATTGAAATTAATGCTTTGACAGCCTCGTTGGTCTAGTGGTCACAAAGCGCGACTGCTGTGCATGAGGTCTTGGGTTCGATTCCCAGGTCGGGCAGTGTTATTGGGTTTTTCCATCAGGACTTTCTCAGTAGGAGCTTCGGTGTCTGTATTTGTGCCCGGTTGATGGCAATAGGCTCGACCCCTATTACATGAGACTTTAAACTGGTGTGCTTATAGGTACACCTCTGCCGAACCCATCGGGGATTACAGGCGTGTGTGTGTCTTACGACTTTGAGTATAGGTACTTATAGCTTTCTGACTAACTGACCGACTCCTTGACGATTCCAAAATGCCTGGAGAAGCTTTAATTGAAATTAATGCTGTAATTTTGTCATGACTGCGTAACCTCGAAGGTTGTCCCCAACGTGTAAATTAACCACGTAAGGCACGTGCTTCGACAACATGTTCAAAAAATTTCGGTAACGCGTGAACTGCGACAGCTTTCTGGTTGTTTGCCAGTGTATGACTAATTTCTATCGTTGTTTCCTTGTATTTATTGCTAGCTTTTACACGGGACTGCGTCCGTGTAAAAGTGTGTACTTTAAAACATAGCCGCTCGGCTGTTGAGTAGCTTTCTCTCAGTGAAAGATTTTTTGTAATCGGACTTGTACTTCCGGGGCATCTGGACTTGTCTATCTATTTATCTAGACTATACATATAAAATGCTTTGTCCTGAATGACTGACTGGCTGACGGATCAACGCACAGCCTAAGCCGCTGATCGTAGAGATCTGAAACTTAGAGGAACTGAAAATTTTTGACGAATGAAGGTGAATTTTGGAAAATCTTTTCTTATTAGATGCCTACGATGACGTAGACGTGACGTGTGTTCTTTGTATGAACAAAGAACACACCCTCCAAGTTTCAGGTCTCTACGATCAGCGGTTTAGGCTGTGCGTTGATCCGTCAGTCAGTTATTCAGGACAAAGCATTTTATATACTAGATTAGAAGATTGATTAACTAGATTAGATTGAAATCATTACAATTGTGTAAAAACATATATTTATATTTAAGCTGCGTTTATTTATTTTTATTACTATACAACCTAGAAGTAAATTGAAAAAAAATCGAAAGTAAATTTTAAATTGGCGAGCTACCCTAGTGCTTTCCCCTCAATCTTTCCTTATTGTCTTTGCGATCATCTCCAAGGTACTAAAAAAGAGTGCAGGGAAACCTAACCTCCCCTCTTCGTCAAAACCCATTTCATCCCGTTCAACCATAAAGCTAATTACTCCTCGTAACTCGTCTTGTAATACATGTAGCGCACGCGCAGCTGACGTCACGTTACATTTGGTGTTCTATTTATAATTCCCGTTCACCGGCCCGGAGACCGTGCCAAGTATGTATACGTGTTTACAAATACCACGCTGTGGTGCGAACCAGTGAGTTTATATCGGAAGATGGATTAGTGGACTGCCTCGTTGGTCTAGTGCAGCCTTTCCCAAAGTGGGTAACGCCCCCTTGTGGGCGCTGCAGGCCTAAAGCCTAAACCATCAAATGACTCCTTCCGCCCTGGAAGGGACTGTCAGACTTGTACTGACTAAAAAAACACCCTGTTCCTTCTGTTGTCCTGTGCGCTCCGGGGTCACGGTATCCTGTTAAGACACTCGGCAGGAGCCTAAACCCCTAAGACTTAAACTTAATTTAAAAGAGTGCCGTGGAGTTTCTTGCTCGTTCTTCTCCATAGAGGCGTCCGTTTTGGAAGGAACTTCGACTTTCGGACTAACTGACCGACTCCATGACAATTCAAAAGTGCCTGTAAATGGTCTGATTGAAATAAATGTTTTGACTTTTGCTAGGGGAGAGGTAAGAAACAAAGAAAATCGGGGCGTTGTGTAAGGGCTTGGGGAGCGATTTGTAATTTCATCTACTAGGTGATTTTTATGTAGGTGAAAAAATGGGAGCGCTAGGAAATAATTTATTCTCAAAGTGGGCAGTAGACAAAATAAGTTTGGGAACCACTGGTCTAGTGGTCGTAAAGCGCGACTCAGGTTCGATTCTTCTTCTCCATACAAAAATCCTTTTTGGATAGGGCAACTAGATTAAATTCTATATTTTTTTCTTGTAAAAATGACGATAAAGTGCCTGAAGTAAATGATTTGACTTTGACTTTGATTCCCAGGTCGGGCATAGTGTACGTTTTTGGATTTTTCCATCAGGAATTTATGCAAAAAGAGAATTAGACCAGTCCGGTTAGCTCTTATCTATGCTATCTGTACTAATATTAAAAAGCTGAAGTATTTGTTTTTCTGTTTGAGCGCGCTAATCTCCGGAATTGCTGATTCGATTCTGGAAATTCTATCGCTAATTGGAAGCTACGTTATCCCTGAGAGCTATACTGATATACAATTAAGCTGAAGAGTTTTTTTGTTGATTTGTGTTGGGTTTAGCAAAAATAAAGAAAACCGGTTCGAACTGTGATTTATTATTTACTATGAGAATTAAACAGAAACAGTATTACACGTTATTATAGAGAGCAGCGCGCAAGAAGTGACACCACACAAGTGACAGAAAAAGAAAACAAATTATGGCTGCGTTCCATTTCTAACACCCACCTCTGAACGTAAGCCCATATTTGTTACACAGTAAACATATTTCTCAACAGTGGTCCCTTTAGTTAAAATATCAGATATATTTTCACTGCCCTTTACATAACAAAACTTTAACACATTACTATTAACATGTTCCTTGAGAAAATGGAATCTTATATCTATATGTTTCGATCTTGGTAAGTAGCAATCATTCTTAGTTAGCTTGATCGCGCTTTGGCTGTCGCTGTAGACGACGAGCGTACCGGCATCGTGCCCGAGCTCGCCCTGCAGCTGCCGCAGCCAGAGTGCCTCCTGCGCCGCTGACCCCATGGCCATGTATTCCGCCTCTGCGGTCGATAGGGCCACGGTCTGCTGTTTGCGGGAACACCAAGATATAGCTCCTCCCTGTAACATAAAAATATAGCCCGTGCACGATTTTCGGTCACGGACATCGTTGGCCCAGTCCGCATCACACCAGCCTGTGATTTCAATGGAACCATTCTTGGTATAAGTCAATTTATAATCTTCGGTACCCTTCAGATACCTCATGACCCTCTTAACAGCGGTCCAATGCTCAGTCTTAGGCTGTTTATTGTATCTACTGAGAGTGTTGATAATATAAGATATGTCTGGCCTGGTGCCTTGTGCCACATACAAAAGGCTTCCAATAGCTTGTTGATATGGACAATCAAAATGCTCCTCGTCTGCATTCTCTTTGAACTTCAGTCCTACCTCCACTGGTGTCTTAACAGGTTTACAGTCCAACAATTTAAATCTTGTTAGTATTTCTTTAATATACTTTTTTTGGTCCAAAGTAATACAGTTTTTACTCTTTCTTATATTAAGCCCCACACATTGGCTGGCTTCTCCAAGATCTTTCATATTTAGCTTCTGTTGTAATCTTTCTTTCAGATCCCTTTTTATTTCTTCCTGAGAAGTAAATATGATAACGTCATCCACCCAGACTGCAATATAAATTTGCTTTTCAATATTATAATATACACAAGGATCAGTTTTAGATTGCTGAATCCCCATTTCCTTTAAAACATTGCTTAGCTTCAGATTCCACAGTCTGCTCGCCTGCTTTAGGCCATATATAGACTTCTGTAAATAACATACTTGTGTCCCTTTCTCATACATATGAGGCTGAACCATATAGATATCTGTATCGATTGTACCTTGTAAGAAAGCAGAAACAGCATCCATCTGATCGATGCAAAAATCATGCTGTGCAGCTAAAGCAATCAGGTAACGTATTGATGTATATCTAACGACAGGTGAGTATACTTCTTGGTAGTCAATGCCCTTTTTCTGCGCATAACCTTTGATGACAAGTCTGGCCTTGTATCTGATGACATTTCCCTGTTGATCAGTTTTAGCCTTGTACACCCATTTATTAGGCAAAACCTTTTTTCCTGCAGGTAGGTCTACAAGCTTCCATGTTTCATTTTTCATCAAAGATTCAAACTCTTCGTCCATTGCTTTTCTCCATTTGCTAGCCTCTGAGGATGATAGCGCTTCTTCTACAGTCTGAGGTTCTAATGAGTATGTGTACAAACACAACATACCTTTTTTCTCAGAGTTATCTCTGTTACGGGGCCTTAATGTAATTTTAGAACTTGTATCTAGTATAGGTAAGATTGTCTTAGGAGGAGAATATGAGCTGTCAAGGTCATCCGTATCTGTTTCATATTCACTGGAGCTTTCATTATTGAATCCTTTCAAATCAGACTGACATTCAGGTTTACTGACCGACTGAGGAATAATGACTGACTCTTCTTTTTGCACCTCTTTGCTATGTTCTGAACAGCTGGAGCTTTCCCCTGAGTGTGACTTCTCTGATGTCACAGCATTCTCATCCTCATGCAAGTTCTCTGAAATAATACATTTAAAATCTTCATTACCATTTTCAAAGAAAATTACATCTCTACTTTTAATTATCTGGTGTGTCTTTGGGTGCATAACCCGATATCCTTTGCTATTATCACAGTAGCCTACGAAGATCATCTTTTGGGATTTCTTGTCCCACTTTTGTCTCTTCTCTTTTGGAATGTGCACCATTGACATACAACCAAATATTCGCATGTGAGACATATTAGGTTTTCGCCCTGTCCACATTTCATAAGGTGTCTTCCCTTGAAGTGCTTTAGTTGGTGACCTATTTACAACATAGGCAGCTGTAGCAATAGCTTCTGCCCATACACCTTTTTCTAAATTGGCATAGGACATCATACATCTCGCTTTCTCTACTAGGGTCCTGTTCATGCGTTCAGCCAAACCATTCTGCTGAGGAGTGTATGGAGTCGATGTCTGATGTGTGATTCCACAATAAGCTAAGTATCGCTCAAAATTTGTGTTGCAATACTCCTTTCCATTGTCCGTTCTAAGTATTTTAATTTTATAATCAAGTTTATTCTCCATTTTCCTTTTAAAATCCTTAAAAACTTCTAGAATATTAAGCTTGTCTTTTGTGAAATACACATGTACCATTCTGGTATAGTCATCAGTGATAGTAATAAAATATTTCATACCTCCATATGACATACTCTCCATAGGACCGCACAGGTCTGAGTGTACTAACTCCAACGGCCTTGTTGCTCTGGATCCATCATGTTTAAATGACAGCCTTGCTTGCTTCCCCTCTAGACAGGCTGAACATTGCATTGTGTCTTGACCTCCACGCTCCATCGTCACCCCTTCAGTACATTGAGGCAACTTCTGAACATCTAAAACATTTAAATGTGCCATCCGGAGATGCCACAGGTTAAAAGTATTTAATTTTACCTTATCAGAAGCCAAATGAGCAGTCTCCTTCTTTGGATGCATATCCAAAATGTATAGCTTGTTACTTAATGTAGCTGTGCATATAAGCTTGCCATTAGCATCACTGACATAACAACCTCCATCGTTGAATGTCACTTTAAATCCACTTTTTGTTATAGTACTTACTGATATGAGATTGGCAGCGAGTCCAGGCACATATAGTACATTTTTTAATTGAATTTGACCTCCTTGTGAAATAGCTACATTAATCTCACCAACACCATTCACAGACAGCGGCTCTCTGTTAGCTACTGTTATGGTTTTCACTGATGGTTCTCGAACATTATACATCCATGCCTTGGTACCACACATGTGCATCGATGCACCCGAGTCGATATACCATTTTCCTTTACATTCACCATCGGTTGCTGAAAATGCTGCAGCAAAACTTGTACTTCCCTTCTGGTTAAATTCTTTGCTAGGTGACTTCTTTGAACTCTGACAGTGTTTAGCAATATGTCCATATCCGTTGCAACTGAAACACCGTGGTCCCTTTGTCTTAATACTTGACTTTGACTTGCGCTGTTCATTCTTGCCTTTTCTTGAATCTGAGAGAAAGGCTGTACTGGAATCTGTGCTCTCTATTTCCTGAAGCAACTTTGTCTTGATTAAGTCAGCACTGATTGTAGTTCCTGAATTCTCCAAACCCATTATCATAGGCTTGTAGTTGTCTGGCAGGCCGGCCAACATTAGTGTGCCCAACCATTCGTCATTCACATCGAAGCTAATGTTCCGCAACTTATGTGCTGCATTCATAATTCTGCTGACATAATCTTCTATGCCGTTACTTGACTCTAGAGACGTGTTTATCAGTTCCTTTAACAAACCCACTTTTCTGGTGAGACCGTTGTCGTCGAATGCTTTATGTAAGCTAGTCCAAACTTCTTTTGCAGTTTTGCAGTCCTGTACGTGTACGTAATTCTGAGGACTTATTAATAAAATCAACTTAGACCTCGCTTTTACATCTTTCGCCGGTTCGACTTTTGTTTCTGACGCGTGTTCTACACAATCCCATAAATCCTCATGTTCTAAATAAGTTTTCACGCTGAACTTCCAAGTAGCGAAATTCTCTCGGCCACTCAGCCTTTCCAGGTGAAACATATTTAAATTGGAATTTGCCATAACGGTTCATAAAATTTTTTTTTCCAAATTCGCGTTGCTTTTGTTTTTAACCTCAAAATAATCTCTGAAGCACAAATCGAATATTTTCCAATATTTCCGCTAATTTCACCAACCACGCTCTGCTACCATGTTGGGTTTAGCAAAAATAAAGAAAACCGGTTCGAACTGTGATTTATTATTTACTATGAGAATTAAACAGAAACAGTATTACACGTTATTATAGAGAGCAGCGCGCAAGAAGTGACACCACACAAGTGACAGAAAAAGAAAACAAATTATGGCTGCGTTCCATTTCTAACAATTTGTTTAAATGCAATAATCTCTAGAACTGCCAGTCGTATTGGAAAAATATTTTTTGTGTATGATAGCTAGTTAATGAAGAACAGTATAGGCTATATAACATCACGCTGCGATACACGGGAGCTGAGCAGTAGCCAAAGACGTGACTTAAAGCTGGTGAAAAAAACCAAGCGGTGACGGAAACCCGACTAACTACCGGTCTAAATCCCATCCTACCTTTATCCTATCTACAAAATACATACAAAAACTCACGCCTTTTCCCCATGGGGGTAGGCAGAAACCACAGCTGCTACGATCCTTACATACTCCGAGTCTCCGACTCATCCACGAAATACAAACACAAAATATCATTGAGTTTAATAAATTATTGACCAAAATATGATGAAACTACGTTTTGAATGGAGCACGTAGTCGGTACAACTTCTTAATTTAAAATTTAAATTTGGAACTGATGCATCGGATCGTTACTGGTTTAAAATAATCAAAAGACTCGAGACAGCTTCTTCATAACAGTCATATAAACGTAACATAGACAAAACAATATTTTTTTCTTAAATAAACTTTTAAAACATGATACAAGAAAATGAAATTACATAAACATTGAAAAAAAATAAACTTCAAAAAATTCCTACAATGTTTACAGACATTACTAAGTAATGAAAATGAAAATTAAACAGATGTCTGTAATAATATTTCAAATTGCGATTTAGTAGAGAGAACTTCATTCAGAAAATGACGTACTCACAATATCCATGTATGTGTGTGTAGCTATATGCAATCATGACGTTAGAAAACCACGACCAGTAAATGTTGAATTTTCGGGGTGGCGCCACTTGTTATGACAACGCGCTCAAATTAGGAACGTTTTAACATTAGTTCCAATTTTGGCCGCGTGTTATTAAAATTGGCACTTTTTGCGTTTGTTTTTCTATGTGTGTGTTCGGTGACGCGTGTTATGGTTGACGTGGAGACTGTGCTGACCTTGTGTGTGTGGGTGTAAGCATGTCAAACACTGCTGGCATTTCCTGTCGGCGAATGTTTTAAATAACTGCGGTTTGTAATTAAAGAATTGATGGGTTAAGATTTTTTTGGAACGAATCTCCTCAACGCGGTTCGTGATTGGATTTAACTGGTAATAGGAATCGCAGAAGGCGCGTATGTTCCCTTGATACCTGACGTAAGTGTGAGAAGGGAACACAAGGGTGGTTTATAGTCAGTAAAGAGTCTGACAGACCCCTCGGCCCTCCCCATGGTAGTAGACATCTATGAGGATTTTCCAACCTGGGAACGAAAAATATCGTCACGTAAGGAAAAGGCTTAATGCCACAGAAAAACATGGGGGAATTAGAGAATTGACATCTCTTACTAACATACGGCGAAAGGAAAGGACGGTGACATTAAAGAACTAAGTTAGCGATGTCAAATTAGTTTTGCCTTGAACTTCTCCGTATTTTTAATCCATACGTTTTAAGATGTCAACTATAATTGTATGGATGTGTCAGATTGACAAAATTTTACAGCTCTTATTTCCATTAGTCTCTATCTTGTTTTATTGGATAGAATAAGATAGAAATAGTCTAATTTTAGTTTAGTTTGTGACCAAGAGAATCGGCACCATTGTATTCCTAAACTTAGCTATCATTACTTAGTTATCTATCAAGCAAAGCCTACGTAAATACACTTTCGGTAACTTTCCAAAGGCTACAGACAAAGTCACCTCTAGCAGTACTAATTTTGCACCTTTCACAGACTTATGGTCAGCGCAGATTGACCAAGAATTTACCCGAGCAGTTTTCATTGATTAATAAACTCAATTTGTAATATTTTTGAGTTTATGAAATAAATAACTTCAAAGGTGGCTCGTTGGTCTAGTGGTCGCTTAGCGCGACTGCTGAGCATGAGGTCTTGATTTCGATTCCCAGGGCGGGTAAAGTGTTATTGGGTTTTTCCATTAGGAATTTGTCAGTAGCAGCCTCGGAGTCTGGATTTGTGCCCGGTTGATGGCAATAGGCTCGCCCCCTATTACATGGGACTTGAACAAGACTGGCGAAATGTGGGTGTACTAATGAGTACACCTCTGCCCAAACCTTCGGGTATTATAGGCGTGATGTTATACATATGTCATCATCTGCCTGTAGTCTTTTCCCAACTATGTTGGGGTCAGCTTCCAGTCTAACCGGATGCAGCTGAAAACCAGTATTTTACATGGAGCGACTGCCTATCTGACCTCCACAACCCAGTAACTGGGTAATACCATACCTCTTGGTAAGACTGGTTGTCAGACGTGATGTTATGTATGTCATTAAATGAAAAGTGCTCAAACGTATTGCTTTATTGTCTGCGCTGAACTCTAGCCTAAAGACATACCTACCTATCGTCCAATAAACATGTGTCGTTCCATCGATATCACACCACCCTCTGCCCTTGGGACTAAAAATAAAAAGTTAACGCTGTGAGCGACCGACAGCTCTGTATAATCACCCCCTTATGCCCTTTAGACCCCTTTCAACCCCCATCCAGTATTACTGTTGTGCTCGAAAATGAGAGTTTTAAAATTCACCAAAAAACAAAATGGTTGCTGTGGTATCTTTTATAACCGTTAAATTCAGTTTTGGTATTTTGTATTTAAACTATTTTTGAGTAGTCAGAAAGTTGAATCTAGTTGCTCGTTTCGAATAGTAGATTCCTATGTAGAAGAACAAGCAAGAAACTCCTTGGGAATCTATTATATTCCTCACGCTCTAGAATGGTGCCGGTGACATTTGTCAAACTGTTGCTTTTCACTCTTGAACGTTACACAACGATTTGGCGATGGCGATTTACAAGCATTATTGAATATTTTAACTGCGCACTAATATCATATTCGTAAAATACGGAATCAGTAATAAGTAAGTAAATAACTAGTAAATTAAATAATGTTACTGACCTAGTTATGCGATTCTGACATCCATAGATCAATTGTTGACATGTGTCACCCGCACCATCTTTGAACGTGTGGAATATAAAATAAAAATAATAAAGTACTAGGTTACATCATTCGTAGAGCGAATAATGTTAACAAAGATTTCCCTAAAGGATCTTTAAGATGAGGGTAATTTAACCAGTGCTGGTGTCTGCATTGAACTCCTGCCTCCCGGTAGTGAATTGCAGTGGTCTATCGGAAAGGCACTGAATCGTAGGCCCAAAAGACTGGACTTGCCAGGGCCAGTGCCTGCCAGGGTTGCGGAATTTGTTGGAAAGAGTCACTGCGGCCCTGGAACGCAAAAGGGCACTAGAAGGAACACGGATAGGTTTTAGTCAGTAAAAGCCCAGAGCGGAAACAGTCACTTGATGATATCCCATCCTTGTAGGTCGATGAAATCATAATTTGGCGAAATGGTGCATCATAGACACCCAGTGCGATTGCGGAGCTCCTGAACAGACTATAGGCTTTCAAAATCCTTTCTTAGCGCATGCCTGCGTCATAATAACTATCTGCGTGCCTTTCAGCGCAATCCCTTCAGTGGCTTAAGCTGTGTGTTGCTGGATCAGTCAGTCAGTACCTAATACAACAAGCTACTATAATTTAAAAAATTCAAAAACACGACTGCAAAAATTTCACATATTTGTACTTTGTTTACTCGACAGTTTTTTTTACGAGGTTTTTTATTTACAGTGTTATATATTTTTTAAATCTACTTGTCAAATTCTAGACGATAAACATAGACACGATCGGATTCATGAAAAAAATAATTGAGGCTGGTATTAATTTACGTTTTAAAGTGACCATTTTAATTTTTAACTAGCCTATGTTACTCGGAACGATGCAAGGATTGTAATGATACCTCATACATCTAAATCGGTTCAGGCGTTTAAAAGTTATGGTGGAATAAAGAATCTCACATACATACATACATACATTAACCCTGAACACATAACACTCCTTTTTTTGGGGCAGTCGTGTAAAAACGAAACACATCACGAATAGAGTTGAAAATTAAAATGATTGAATATTTGTTTACTTTCGTTTGTTACTTTCAGATGTAACAAAAACCAATATTTAATTAATTTTAATTCTCCTTTGAGCTAGCTTTTTGAAAGAAAAAGGTTGCGTTTCATTTATTCGTGGTCCCAGTTGTCAATACAAGTAGAAATGTTTTAATTAAAAATGGCACACTCCGTTCACTGCATCGTACACTATTCAATTATTTGTTCGAGACTTTAGAAGGGGAGAGTGCAATTTAAAATTGAAACCTTCTACCTACCTATTATACAGACTTTGTAGAAGTTACATAACACAACATCACGCCTGTAATCCCCGAAGGGTTAGGCAGAGGTGTACCCATAAGTACAACCACATTTCGCCAGTTATGTTTTTAGTCCGATGTAATAGGGGGCGAGCCTATTGCCATCAACCGGGCACAAATCCAGACTCCGAGGCTGCTAATGAGAAATTCCTGATGGAAAAACCCAATAACACTTTGCCCGACTTGGGAATCGAACCCAAGATCTCATGCACAGCAGTCGCGCTTGCGGCCACTAGACCAACGAGTCAGTTAGTGTTTTTAAAAATCTCGCAACAGGCTTAATTTCTGTATTCTTATATTCGGGGTGTGGCCTATTATTAAATAAATAAATATCTTGGGACAACTCACACACGGCTATCTGATCCCAAGTTAAGCAGAGCTTGTGTTATGGTAACCAGACAACTGATATACATACTTATATAATTTATAAATACATACATATTATATATAAATCACACCCAGACACAGAACTAACAATCATGCTCATCGCACAAAGTTTGTCCTGGGTGGGAATCGAACCCACGACCTCCGGCTTAGCAGTCAGGGCCTCTAACCACTAGACCAACAGGCCCGTCATATTGTGTCACTGCAGGGCAAAGGTCTTTGCCAGGGTTGTGGATGTTGTTCGAAAGAGATGCCGAGGCCCTGGAACACAAAGGGCATTAGGAGGAACACGGATGGGTTTTAATCTGTAAGACACTCTCTGACACTCTTTTTCGCTCCGCCCAGAGCGGAAGAACCCAATTGATGATTTCCAATCCTAAAAAAAAACCATGATAAGGCTTTGCAGAAGTTTGATGTTTAAGTCTTGCAAATGGCCTGTGCCTAGGCTATGTCATTTACTGTCCCACTGCGGGGCAAAGGCCTCTTCTCATACAGAGAAGGCATGAGCATTAACCACCACGCTTGCTCAAGGCGGATTGGCGATTTCAGACTTAGCTTTTGCCCGAGACTACGTCCGCGCTAAAATAAAAAATAAAATATAGCCTATGTTACTCGCAAATAATGTTGCTTTCTAATGGTGAAAGAATTTTTATGATCGGTCCAGTAGTTTTTGAGTTTATCCATTACAAACAAACAAAAATACAAACTTTTTCTCTTTATAATATTAGTGTAGATAAGTCCAGATTTCCTCACGATGTTTTCCTTCACCGATGCCTGAAGTACAGGAATCGTAAAAGCTTGAATAGTTATAACATTCAATCTTGTGTTAGTAGCAACTAAAATAAAATTGGGACGTTTCCTTCAATATCTCTGTAAAGAGAAGTTTTCCAGGTTTGGTCCGTAACAAAAAAATATCACAATGACAGGAAAATCATTATACTTTTTGGCTTTAGTAAGTGTGTTTTTACAGCTATTGTATTCATTCGTGGTATAACTGAGACCTACCCAATATTTTTGAGGAAAACGTTTCATCTATTCACATTGTATAGACAACAAAGAATTCTACTCTGATCTCTGACCTACTTTCTGACCCTACATGTCAGCCATTTTAATTACCCCCTAAACTCCTTACGACCACTCGATAAATATTGCACTATTAACATGAAGCGACACTAAAAATTCGCTAATTTGTAGCCAATAAACTGCCCCTCTCAGCGTTCGGCAAGCTTCGGGAATGCTCGGGAGATACGAACGATCCGGTTCCATCCGGTTATGAGGTTATTGGGGCAACGCACACGCGCCGTACATCCTCCCGGCCCTTTGTGTTTGGTATGCAGTTTCTGTGCAATATCTAGGGTGGTTTTCTAGCTTTGTGTTTAAATAAATAAATAAATGTTTGGTTAGTTGACACCATCAACCAATAATTCCAGACATAACTTCTCTAAAGAAACATTTTATTTTAGCCCTGAAAACCCGATTAATTTTCAATTAACTGTAACCGGCGTGCTTGTATGACGAGATGTATGAACGTAGATGAGGCGAAAGGAGTATGTAAGGATCGTAGCAGGTGGCGTTCTGTGGTTTCTGCCTGCCCCCATGGGAAAAAGGCGTGAGTTTATGTATGTAACTGTAAACTTTGATTTATGCAGTATAACATAACATCACGTCCGTAATCCCTGAAGTTAGGCGAAGGTGTACCCATCAGTACAGCCACATTTCGCCAGTTATGTTTAAGTCCCATGTAATAGGCGAGTCTATTGCCATCAACCGGGCACATATACAGACTCCGAGGCTGCTACTGAGAAATTCCTGATGGAAAAGCTCAATAACACTTTGCCCGACCTGGAAATCGGACCCAAGACCTCATGCTCAGCAGTCGCGCTTTACGACCATCTCGGTTGATTCAGTGGACTCATTACCTGGCACTATGGAAGGACTATAGGTACTTACACCGTTTATTGTTATCAGTCACAAATTTACATCGAACAGGTCTGAGTCATATGGTAAATCACCTTCACGACCTACATAGATTTCACCGCAATCACAAATCTAACAAGCCATTATTAAAATAAAAAAATCGGCCAAGTGCGTGTCGGATTCTCGCACGAAGAGTTCCGTACCACAATATTTAACATTACGTATAAAAAACGTTTTTTTTTGTCAAAGACATAACATTTATTTAAATTAGACCATTTACAGGCACTTTTGAATTGTCCAGAAGTCGAACAGCTAGTCAGAAAGTTGAAGCTAGTTGCTTGTTCCAAAACGTAGGTAGGCCTCTATAGAAAAGAATGAGCAAAAAACTACTCTAAGACTCTTTACAATTATGTTTTTACTAAATCCTGGACACATTATTCTTTTTGCTTCTGTATGTGAGAAAAATGAAGATGAATATAAAACAATTAAAAAAGTATATGTATTTTTAAGATGTAAGCCATATAAGTAAGACCAATCCCAACTGATAGCGCGCGTTCACGAACATGACGCGCGTTCACCACGATAATTTTAAACTTTATTTATTTTCTGTTTTAGCGGCAATAGAAATACATACTCAACTGTCTATCTATTACGGTTCATGAGATACAGCCCGCTGACAAACAGACTGACGGACAGCAAAGGCTTAGTATTAGAGTTCCGTTGGCACCCTTGCGTACGGAACCCACAGATTTATTACATCACCACTTTCATTTGACCTTATTACTCCTAAACCGTTTTTTCAAACTACCATAGTTTACCTTGGAATCCGTGAGTCATTTTCCCCCCAGAAGTCTATAATTTGTGGCCTAAATGTCTAACCTGGCCCCATTGGTAAGTCAAGGTTAAATGCTGTATGAGTCAGCGGGCCCAAGGTCAAACGTAGGCCTGTCCGGATTTAAAGTTCAAGATTGTAAGTGATTTTAGTGGATAACTTAGATTTAGTTTTTGCGTGTTTTTTGGCATACCTATTCTATAATACTCTGATGAATTTGGTAGCTGTGATTCGTGAGGTAACAAGATTTGGTAATTTTGATTCTTGGTCTCAAGTGCTAAGGTCTGAATTGCTGTGAACACGCGGTACAGGCGGTACCTACATCTGTGTGTAAAGTGATTATGTATTAACACAGTACCTACGTTACACCACAGCATTCGCGCACAGCGTCGAAAGGTCGTAAGTTAAAAAATGACAATCCATTGCTTTGTGATATTGCTACTCCATTTATGACCGCTACAGTACATTAATTTGCGTCTACCATGTTATCTCTTCACCACCTTTGGTTGAATGCCTAAGGCATTAAGTCCGCCTTTGTACTCTTGTTGCATAAAGAATAAATAAATGAACAAAAATCAAAATCGCGTCATTTATTTTAATTAGACCCTTTTGAACGTCATTCAATAATATCAGCCTATTATTGCCCCGCCACAGGGCAAAGGCCTCTTCTCATACAGAGAAGGCACGAGCAATGATCACCACATTACCACGTCATTTACAAGAAGAAAATAGTAATTGAATCTAATGGCCAAAAAGCACAAATCATGACAAACAAATAATGGTCAACAAAAAGTATTGGTGCCGATTCTCTTGGTCACAAACTAAACTAAAATTAGACTATTTCCATCTTTTTCTGTCCAATAAAACAAGAAAGAGACTAATGTAAATAAGAGCTATTAAATTTAGTCAATCTGACACATCCATACAATTATAGTTGACATCTTAAAACGTATGGATTAAAAATACGGAAAAGTTCAAGGCAAAACTAATTTGACATGGCTAACTTAGTTCTTTAATGTCACCGTCCTTTCCTTTCGCTGTATGTTAGTAAGAGATGTCAATTCTCTAAATTTAGTCTAGTTTGTGAACAAGGGAATCGGCACCATTATCTAAGTGTTCTGCATCACTTTAAGCTAATTTTTCAGTCGTCAGATAACTCTTAACAGAGAGACAAATATGGTGGTTTGACAGCTTTTGTATAGAAAATAATGTCAAATTATCATATTTTTATTACAAGCTTTTATTTAGCTTGCACTGTTCGTATGTATGTAAATAAGTTGTCCTTTCAAAATTTTCAAACTATTTTTCGACCATTTGTTGGTATCCGATTGAGCTGAAATGTTGCATAGACCTTTTGTTCTGGTGACAATACAATGTCCAATAATCAATATTACATACATACATAAACTCCGGCCTTTGCCCCATGGAGGTAGGCAGAAACTACAGAATACCACCTGCTACGATCCTTACATACTCCTTTCGCCTCATCCACGTTCATACATCTCGTCATACAAGCACGCCGGTTACAATTACTCCGCACTTGACCTTTCTGAATAGTCAATATGGTAGAATTTTAAATTAAAGCTTGTTTTTAAAAAATATTTTTTTAATTAGTTTTTTCGAATGAAAGTTATCTGACCATTGATAAATCATCCCTCATAGGAGATCATAGCACGCATAATAAGAACGAACGCTCCAAACAAAGACTGCAAGTATGACGCAATAAAAATCCTGCCTATATGATAGATAGCTCACCTACATAGCCTAGATGGACTGGATCCTGTATCTAGGTCACCTGTACCGCCCCGTACCCTTCCGTTCCCCCTCGCATCGACTATAGACTAACACTCAATAGAGATGTGCCTAAATGTTATAGTGCATTTGTGTTGCCAAGCGAGGCGGACCTTTCATACGGAATTGTTTTTAGTGAAAAGTTAAGGTACCTAACTAGTAATTTGTGATCGATACTTCAACTCATGATTGGATAATAAGTAACATAACATCACGCCTGTAATCCCTGAAGGGTTCGGCAGAGGTGAACACCCACATTTCGCCAGTTATGTTTAAAGTCTATTGCCATCAAATATGCCACAAATCCAGACTCCGAGGCTGCTACTGAGAAATTCCTGCCTGTTTTGTATCCTTTATTATGCGTTTGTTTGCTGTTTCAAATAAATTTAAATAAAAAATGATTGTACTTATGACACATGATTTTACGATAACGTGCAATTTGCATGACACTGGAGGAGGGATAAATATGGCGGTTTTTGACAGCTTTCATATAGAAAATATTATGTCAAACTGTCATATTTTTTCTTTGTATAAAAGCTATTAGGCTATTGAGAAATCGGCTCTTAATGTAGTTAAAAGACATCTAACCTCAAACTCACTTCACTAAGTGAGATTTCACCAGAGCAGACTAGCTGATCAGGGAATCACAAAAGCTATAACAGGGTTTACATAATGACACATAATATCCATTCGCCCAGTACCCTAGTTCACTAGTTCACTGGTGTCCCGGGCGACACGGTGACCTCTAGAAATAGGTCAGCATGCACCCCGCCCGGCCGGTGCAATGTAGGTAGTTTGCGACCTGAAAGAAACAAAGAAAGAAAATATTAAAAAAACGCATATAAAAACAAAAAAATTAAAAGAAAAATTTTCACATTAAAGTGGGCCAAAATGATCAAAGTCACGGTCGAAAATTCTCCCTTTTATCGAAGTAATTGTAATGATTTAGATGTTTAACACATAAAATAACATCTCGCCTGTAATCCCCAAAGGGTTATGCAGAGCTATACCCATTAGTACACCCACAATAACACTGATTGTCTAAAATGATGTATGAACGTGGACGACGCGAAAGATGTAAGGATCTAGCAGGTGGCGTTTTGTGGTTTCTGCCTACCCTCATGGGAAAAAGGAATGTGGCTATGCAGGAATGTAACACTGTTTAATTTAATATCAAAACATAAGTTTAGAATGAAAATTGAACTGTTGTTGCTGGATACTACTGTGACACGTTTCACATAATCGTAGACATTTTAAGTCGTATATCGAATTTAGATTTTTAAGTTTATTTTTAGAGACATAAAAAGTGTTTGCATTACAGTGGGTACTTAATACTTCAGCGGTATAAATCTATAAATAAATAAGCATTATGTAAGCACACGCTAAAAGCTCACATACCAACTTAAACGTTAACATTTTATTGCAGTAGCTCGTTCCACTCTCATTCTTTGGTAAAATCGTGACATACATAAATAATAACGACATTTATGACTTAATTTATTACATAACAATTCTGCTTACCCTGAAAAAATACGTAACTAAGCAATAATGAGTCACAAACTGTTTCGGCTACGGGCTACGCGCTTGAACTTGCTACGATTAGGTCATGGTGCTACGCCGTAGCAGATGTAGGCGACGTGGCGTAGCAGATGTAGGCGACTTGTCGTAGCAGATGTAGGCGACTACTCGTAACTAATAATAATAAGAATATTTTTACATACTTACATACATAACATCACGCCTGTAATCCCCGAAGGGTTAGGCAGAGGTGTACCCATTAAGTAGAAGAAGAAGAATATTTTTATTGGTCCATATTTAAAAAAATAATATAGGTATATTTTAGTAATACTTTAATTGGTGAAAGGTGAAAAAGTGATAGTGAAATAGTGGATGGGTGTGAGGGTGAGTATGTGAGTGTTGTGGGCGACTTACTTCAGGAGAACTTACATGAAAATATTATTTAAAATAGTTTGTTTTTATTATTTTGTCTCAGTAAAAGTGTGTTTGACAGATTGAGACTTAGGTTAAAATACGAATCTATACTTAATATTATAAAGCTGAAGACTTCGTTTGTTTAAAATAATAGTATAAAGTAGTAATATTATACAGGTGAAGAGTTGTTTTGTTTAAACGCGCTATTCTTATGCCCTTCCTCTGGATATCAGGACAGCCACCAGTCGATATGTTTTCAAGCGGAAGTTGCGGATTTATTTTCAGAACTATTCAGAACGATTTATTTTTAAATCAATTTTTTGCACCTGCTTTGTTATCTCTTCACCACCTTTGGTTGACTGGTAGAGAATGACTAAAGCATTAAGTCCGCCTTTCTACTTTTTTTGTTGCATAAAGTTTAAATAAATCTTAGGAACAACTTTTAGGTCCAATTAAAAAAAAACCTTTTCCATTATACTGCCCTTTTATCGAGAAAGCTTCTGGCTATATAACATCACGGCATACGGAAACAGAGCAGTTACGAAAAACTTAACACGAGTGAAACCGCGTGGCATAGCTAGTGTTATTATAACCATGGGCATTGCTCCCCAAATCCATGCTAAACAATACACTCGCGTAGACGGTGAGTCATCGTCGTAGCCCGTAGGAGCTGAACTTGCTGCGACCATGGCATTAGGTCATGGCTCTACCGAGAAGCCTATACACACTGTTTCCATTGCTATACGGTACGACATTTTAGGCTCTAGACAGGCGGACTGCATTTCAACTGAATGCAGTTAGTACGACTGCAATAAAACTGCTAACCAACTGCATGCCGACTGCAATCGGGCTGCATTTAGCGTGCTCGTAGTCGTCGAAACTGCACGCCAATTGCACGGTCGGTTGGCAGTTTCATTGCAGTCATGATAACTGCATTCAAACTGCAGTTTGGCAGTCGGAGTGCAGTTGAAATGCAGTCCGTCTGTCTAGAGCCTTACATGTGTTTCTAAAATCATAGATTGAACATATTATTATTATTTTTTCTTACAATACATAGGTATTAGATACATTTTTAAATATTTATGGTAAAATAAAAACATTTAAAAAAGAACCCCAAGTGCCCGGTTGATGGCAATAGGCTCGTCCCTTATTGCGAAATGTGGATGTATTTATGGTTACACCTCTGCCTAACCTTTTGCAGAATACAGGCGTGATGTTATGTTATGGATTGGACATTTTTTTTATACTAGCTAATCCCCGCTGCGTCGTTTGCGTGAAAGTCAGTTATCTGCGCAGTTTTCAGTTTTAGTTTTCGTGTAATCATAATTATTTATTTTTAATAAATTTACAATTAGATCTTTCACATGACACGGCGACCGTGCCGTGACCACATGCATACATTAAATTTCTACTTTAGATACAGTTACACTGCATATGAAAAGGGTATTAGTAGTTTAATGGAGCTTCTTGTCCATTCTTCTCCATACAAAACTACCTTTTGTAAGGGGAAGAATGGACTATAATTCATTTTTTCTTAATCGTGACATACCAGTGTCTTTTAACCTTCTAATTATTTAAGTTTTGTGTTTAAGTTAATTATCTTTGCCCAAGTAATCAAAATCTCGTATCGTCCGTCAATGAACACGAGCACCAGATCGCTCGATAGCGCTGACTGATTGCCGCGTTTCGTTCCGCCTTACATAACTAGCGATAGCGGCCGGCGATCACGTTGTTTTACTGCTTATACCCCTGAAAGTGACGTCATTATGTTGCGGCTCATAAATTATGTTTGAATTAGGAGTTAGTGTTTAACGCTTGGAGGGGTCATCGTTAAGAAAACTGTTAGCATGGTTTCAGTATGTGATTCTAAACTCCTAGCGTTAACATTTTTAAGAGAATTCTTCGCTATTTCAAATTCAAATCATTTACTTCATGAATACAGGGTACATACGGAAGATGTTAATATAATAAATAAGATCCGAGCTGTGTCCCGCCATAAGGCATACAAAATGTTTAAGGTTTAAATAATAGACACAATAATAATTTAAATAAATAAAGTAATAAAAAGGAACCAAAAATACAAAATAATAATGTCATTTATACAACTATAATCAAAATTAACAAAATCATTTCTTAAATTACATATTATTACTTATTCTATAATATGTATGTATTTATAAATTATATAAGTATGTATATCAGTTGTCTGGTTACCATAACACAAGCTCTGCTTAGCTTGGGATCAGATAGCCGTGTGTGAGTTGTCCCAAGATATTTATTATTTATTATTAAACCTATACTAAAACTCCATACATAGTCGTTACTCTCTTATTACTCGTTACTACTCTTATAAAAGATATGTTTTACAATAAGTGATATATGGACGAAGTCGCGGGCAAAAGCTAGTGTTACACAGAAATAAATAAATAACAATACCAGTAATAATAAAAATAAACTCTTTTTGTTACAGATACATGGCGTCGGTATCACCGACGAAGCACCAACTAAACTCCCGCGCTCTCCCACTGTTTTCCGCCATCTTGCAATAACGAATTTAAAAAAAAAATGCGCTCCGTCAACAGCCGTCCACCAACACACAGAACAAAAGTCATAAAAAAAATAAAAAAGAAATACGAGCTTACCAACCTAAAAATACTGTGTTCTAAACTTTAGTTACCAACTTAAGAGCGCGAAATTTTATTTGTTGAAAAAGAAAAAAGTTTTTGACTAAAGAGGCTTTAATAACTCTATAGTTTATGGATGTAATATTAAATAGTTGCCTTCTCTTAGTAGTAGACAGTGTTGGTCCAATCTCTTTAATAAATAATAAGTAATAATTTTTCCCCCTTTATATAAAAAATAAAAACTGTGTTTTAGAAGTGTTATATTTAAAGAGTGAGTGAAGGTTAGTATCATTAATTAATTATTAAACATTTGACGGGCCTGTTGGTCTAGTGGTTAGCGGCCCTGACTGCTAAGCCGGAGGTCGTGGGTTCGATTCCCACCCAGGACAAACTTTGTGTGATGAGCATGATTGTTAGTTCTGTGTCTGGTTGTGATTTATCTATAATATGTATGTATTTATAAATTATATAAGTATGTACATCAGTTGTCTGGTTACCATAACACAAGCTCTGCTTAGCTTGGGATCAGATAGCCGTGTGTGAGTTGTCCCAAGATATTTATTTAGATATTTATCTATTTATTATTAATTTAAGAAACATACGATACAGGCAACCGTAGCGGCAAGTGTAGCGTAGGACGTCGAGCGTAGCGACGATGAGCACCGCAGGATCGCGCTGTATGCAGTAATGCAAGCCGCTTCCAACCGGTTTTATTGGAAATCTGTAGGGGAGGCCTATGTTCAGCAGTGAATGTCCTACGGCTGATATGATGATGATCATGACGATACAGGGTGGAACGAATATTTGACGCTTTTCCTACTATCATAGATTCTGTACATTAATCTAGAACTACCCCCCCGGAGGGTTGAAAATTTTCATAGCTTAAAAAAATAACTGCTTTTCTGAGCGTTTTGACCTTGCAAGTTAAGCTTTGTATGGAAAACCAGACATTTTATGTAAAGCATAATAATATTAATAATACCAGCCTATTATTATGAGACTTATTGACTGCCTCGTTGGTCTAGTGGTCGCAAGCGCGACTGCTGTGCATGAGGTCTTGGGTTCGATTCCCAGGTCGGGCAAAGTGTTATTGGGTTTTTCCATCAGGAATTTCTCAGTAGCAGCCTCTGAGTCTGGATTTGTGCCCGGTTGATGGCAATAGGCTCGCCCCCTATTACATGGGACTAAAAACATAACTAGCGAAATGTGGGTGATTAGTACACCCACATTTCGCCAGTTATGTTTTTAGTACACCTCTGCCTAACCCTTCGGGGATTTCAGGCGTGATGTTATGATGTTATGTTTTATTATTATGAGAAAATAATGGTATTATGGCGAAAATTGTGGTTTTTCTTACTCGTTCCGCTGTTGCGGTATTCAAGGCAGTTAAATCATTTCTCCAGGACTCGTTGAGCTTCATTGCCTCGACGCTTTTCCAGTGGTCCCTAGCCTTTGATATCCCACTCCTGAGCAAATGCCACGACCAAATCTTTCCGATAATACTTATAAGATTTATGTCTTTGTTTATAGTGTGAAAGCATAAACAATGGAGAATACAGAAGTGGAGAAGAGCGCCAGCTCCGAGGAAACCAGCCAACTGAACAGGAACAGGGTGAGTAGAGATCTAACCAGCCAGTGTAGAGCCAGTGGCTAGTTATTGTATTTTGTACTTTATTCAAATGAAGGTATAGTTCTTAATACAAAACAAGCTACAAAAATTAAAAAAAAAAAACACAACTGTAAAAAGTTTATACAACATGTAACAAAAACCCTGTTGTTCCTTTTAGGGACGTATACTATTACCTACAAGCACAACATTAACGAAATTATAATTTAATAAAGAACAACATTGGCTAGTCGAGAGGTGAAAATCAATTAACTACTAAAAACGACACATTCAAAAAAATGTTTAGAGTATCTGATCTTACAAATAAGTACCTACATCTTTATTTCGATAAATAACTACAAGTTCGGCGGCTTTCTTTGATGCGACAACAAAAGATGCCGCCAAAACTACCGCCACCGCGCCGCACGAGGCTCGGTGCCACGTGCCTACCTACCCCGCCGCCCCGCCCGCCACCCGCCGCCCTGCGAATCACTTCCTTAGTCTCCCGCGCAGCTTACTTCCGAACGGATGTTATTGTTGACCAGTGACCTACTTACGTAATGAGTGACTTGTGTTTTTTTTGCGTAAACGTTGACCTGTTGACTATGTCTTACTCTAACGTAGAATATTTTATGTTGATGTGTCTTGGGAAAAGTGACTGAGTGATGAACTTGACGAATTAGGCCTCCATAACGTGCGCCGTATGTGATTCCAATAAGACGGCAGGCCGTCACACTTCTTCCGCCCTGAAAGAAGCTATTTACATTCTGGAGAAAGAGATGGATTGGTCGCGGTGGACCCGTTAATTGTCCCGCAAGATCACCTGGATTTGACCCCTTTAGATTATTTCCTCTGGAGCACTGTCAAGCAACAGGTGTTCAAAAAAACGTGCGATACGGAGGTCGAAATGCGTTCACTTCACGCATAGTAGTAGCATTTGACCACATTATGGCCGACACCTCCGTACTGCGAAGCGTACGTGAGGATATCATTTAGTTGTTGCAACAAATGTGTAGAGGTACAAGGTGGTCACATCGAACAGCAACTCCGTGGCCGTCAAGTAGACATCATAATAAATTAAAATAATGTGACAGACGCGACAACTTTGTTTTTTTGAATGTAGTGAAGTGTTAAATGTAGTTTCAATAATTATCAATAAAATTATGCGTAAAATTACCTAGTAAAGCCACTTTTTCAAAGATTCATTCGTTAAAGTGATAAACAACAGCTGATAAGGTCACGAACTTGTGTAGAAAAATAGGCAGTTGTTTTTTTGAATGTAGTGAAGTGTTAAATGTAGTTTCAATAAAATTGTGCGAAAAATTACCTGGTGAAGCCATTATTTCAAAGATTCATTCGTTAAAGTGATAAACAACAGCTGATAAGGTCACGAACTTGTGTAGAAAAATAGGCAGATAAGCGGCGGCGGTGCAAAGGCGCAGCGGCACCGATCAAAGAAAGTGGCGGGATTCGGCGGAATCGTTCTATCTTTTTCTGGTTTCGCGTCATCGCTTCATTCATACAGAATTGCAGAGGTAAGAAACCAGTTTAACATTACAAATGTTAATAAATAAATATTTTTTTTGTTTATTTTTTTTTAACAGTTTTTTATAAATGACTTGCTTTATTACGTTTGTATACCGATCCTTAAAACGTAGGTAGAAGGAACAACAGGGTTTTTGTTACATGTTGTATATTTATTTACAGTGTTATATTTTTTTTTTAAATCTACTTCTCAAATTCTAGACGATAAACATACACACGACCAGAATCATTAAAAAAATAAATTGACGCTGGTATGAATTTACGTTTTAAAGTGACCACACCAGTTTCTTTTAATTTTTACTAGCCTATGCTACTCGGAACAATGCAAGGATTGTAACGATACCCCATACATCTAAATAAGTTCAGGCGTTTAAAAGTTATGGTGGAATAAAGAAACTCACATACATACATATACATACATTAACCCTGAAAACATAACACTCCTTTTTTTGGGGCTGTCGTGTAATTAAAGTCAGTTATGTCTATTTTGTATTTAGAACGGTCTCAAAATAAAAGAAAGAATATTAGTTTTGGTATTAGTTTAGAATATTCTTCGGACCGTATTTTAGTCACAGCGCCCAATGGTGCCGATTCCCTTGGTCACAAACTAAACTAAAATTAGACTATTTCCATCTTTTTCTGTCCAATAAAATAAGAAAGAGACTAATGTAAATAAGAGCTGTCAAATTTAGTCCATCTGACATATCCATACAGTTATAGTTGACATCTTAAAACGTGTAGATTAAAAATACGGAGACGTTCAAGGCAAAACTAATTTGACATCTCTAATTTAGTTCTTTAATGTCACGGAATATCACCGTCCTTTCTTTTCGCTGTATGTTGGTAAGAGATGTCAATTCTCTAAATTTAGTCTAGTTTGTGTACAAGGGAATCGGCACCAATATCAATGAAAACTAGCCAAGGACACAGGAGATATTATAGTGCACAAGTGTGTGCGCAAACACAGGTGCACTCCCTCTTCCCTCACACTCATAGTCTAACAGGACAGCAATCCGACACGACCGGGGAGAGATCAGGCGAAGGACCAACGATGCCTTTGCCTCGCAGTAAGACATTACAGGTTTATAAAAAAAGCTTACGTGTTACATTACAGCCTTGTCAGATAACATGTAACATTAATATACTCTTGAGCATGGGTTCTCAACCAGTTGGGCGAGCCCCACTTGGGGAGCGCAAAGTTACCTCTGGGCCAAACTTGAGTGGCCGGACATGTCTGCCGCATGTCGAATGGATCATAAACAACCACAATTTGGATCCCGGTGAACATCCAGTGACTTCATGGCGGATCCAGGCAAAGATAGCGGAACGACCTTCCTCCTTTTTTTTATCATCAAATGTCTTCTTCCGCTCTGGGCGGAGCGGATGGGAGTGTCAGTTTCTGACCAACTAAAACCCATCCGTGTTCCTCCTAATGCCCTTTGCGTTCCTGGGCCTGACTCTTTCGAACAAAATCCGCAACCCTGGCAGAAGGCGGGACTAGCTTACGGGCGGAATCCACAGCTCGATAAAACACCCTTTATATGACCAAATAAGTGGTATAAGGCACATATCATCAGCCTCTTGTAGTTTCAACCTAACAAGTAAAGATTAATTAAAGTTATTTTAGAAAAAAGTAATCGGGTACGCGGATAGTGAAGGGTTGGGAACCCCTGCTCTATAATCTAGACCTTGTACCTTCAAGCTTTACCTTGGCATTGAATAGGGGAGTACTGTTTTATTACGGTAGCAGACTGCAGTATGACCTCCAAGTATATGTTGTGTATGTATGTCTACGTATATAGAAAGAAAGACGAAAGAAAGAGATACTGTTTATTTACGCGAAAATGACACGCAACACAAAAAGAAAGAATTAAAATGGTACATAAAAGCAAAGTAGAAACAAGTTTGTATTAAATACCGCGCGAAAGGGCTTACGCTCAGCATAATGCCGTGGCTAGTGCACAGAGATACCAAAACTACGGCGCTGGTTTTCAGCGTAAATTTTTTGTTACTGAAAGCTGGGGTATGAGAACTGCATAACATAACGCCTGTAATCCCCAGAGGGTTAGGCAGAGGTGTACCCATTAGTACAACCTCATTTCGCCAGTTATGTTTAAGTCCATGTAATAGAGAGCGAGCCTATTGCCATTAACCGAGGACAAATCCAGACTCCTTTGCCCAACCTGGAAATAGTATCCAACACCTCATGGTCAGCTCTTTCGCGCTTTGCGACCACTAGACCAACGAGGCAGTCAATTGAGAACTGCTTTACTAAGAAATCCCGTGTCCCAATGCGCATGTGTCGTCGTTGCTCCTGCTTCTGCATCTCTCTCCGGTCGTGTCGGATTGCCGTCCCATCGGACTGCACGACGGACGACGGAGAAGAGGGAGTGCACCTGAGTTAGAGCACACAATATTTTTCTGTCTTTCAAATATACACACTTTAATTTAAATTGTTAATCGAATGAATTATGCTAAATTCGAAATGATGCAGAATTGTTTACTGTCGGTGTCTATTATATCCTATTGAATTATCTCCAGCTTTCATAAAATTTGTAAATAAATAATTAAACACTTATGTTCATCTTTCCAGAGCTTTAAATCAAAACAACTGGTGCGCAGTCAAGCGTTACGCGAAACCCATTCACCACCGCGCGCGTTATCACCTGCGCAACCTACGCCTACAGTCACAATCTCTACAACTACCGTCGCTAACTCCACGCCTAGCGTCGGTATCCCATCGCCTAGCGCCAATATCGCAGCCAATAATGTCGAAAATGGGGCGAATACCATCGAAAACGCCACGAACATCAACAATGACACCGCGAGTAAAGTAACGACATCGCCTAGCGTAGAAAACTCTCCGCCTAGCGTGGGAAACTATCCGCCTAGCGTGGAAAACTCTTCGCCTACAGCGGTAAACTCCGGCGCTACAGCAGAGCAAGCGAGTATTGAACGAACTTTGAGTGTGAGTGACGATTCTAGTCATGTTAATGTTAGGTGTAGTGATGTGGTTATCAGTAGTGATGTGCAACATAGTGATAGTGATGATCTTAAGAAGAAGTTGCCCGTTGAGATTCAGGTTAGTTTTATTTTTTCTTATTTCGGTGATTTTTAACAACAAGAATAAAAATGGTTTCAAATGAATAATTTTTGGTGAATGTTACTTTGTTTGGTGGGCAAATAAATAGTTGACTGCTTTAGTATAAAAATCTTTCTCGGTATATTCTGATAAAGTGAGCTTGATGTGAGCTGTCACACCACCCCTAGAGATTTGAAGACCTTTTTTTGTTTTCTTTTTGTTCTGGGGCAGAAAATTCTCATGAATGCCTGTAGGGGAGGCGCTTGTCAGGCTATGACTGACTCAAAAATATCCGTCCATACTTACGTCAAGGATCCTGGGAGCCTATGTGCCTTCCGTGATCCCCGACTGGTGCAGGGCCTCCATAGGTCAGGGGAGGAGTGAGGTGTTTGACTCCCCCCACGACGTGAAAGAGGGGCACACGTAGAACACTACGCGTCGCCGCCTTTGGTCCAATTTAATGGGAGGCAACAGACAGGGGTTGATCAACAAACTCAAGCTCACTTACCAAAAAAAAATCAAAGATATAAAATTAATACAGTTTTGCTTAAATGTCAATTATATTCCTAAGTCTTGCCAGCCTGAAATAGGTAATCCTGTGTCTCAGGCGATAAGAGCTAAAATGGTCTTAACAAAATAACAAAGTAAATAAAATACTCTAAAAGACTTGTAACGTAAAGCACTACAGGGCCTTCTAAGTTTGTCTCTCCATCTCTTTCTAACGGCGGTGTCTCTTTCACACTTAGATAACATCAGGCAGCTGGGACGACTCGCAGCACGAGCGTCATCGACCTCGTCGCTGGAACTCGGATGCTCCGCGCGATCTACTATCTAACAACCCGCGTGTGAGCTGCGTATGCGGCTACTGCGCTGCTTGCGTTCACTGCAGGTACGTCATCATCTGCCTAGTATTTTCTCTGCCTAGCTTTTTCCCTGCCTCGCTTGTTCCGTACCTAGATTTTTCCCTGACTAGCTTTTTCCATGCCTAGTATTATAAGGACTCCTTACCCGAAGTGCCAACGGGATCCTATTACTAAGCCTCCGCTGTCCGTCTTTCTATCTATCTATCTGTTTGTTTCGGCTAATCTCCAAAACGTCTGAACCAAATTTGAAGAGACTTTTACTGGCAGATATTAAAAGGAGTAACTTAAGCTTAAGCTACTAGCTTTGTTTAAGAACTAGCACTCTCCCGGCGACTTCGTCCGCGTAATCTTTATTACGGATTTTTTTTATAATAAAATATAGCACTCAGTGATAACGTATTCCTATTTTTTATAGCACAATGCAGATTCCAAAATTTTGAAAAAAAAAAAACAAAATAGGTTCATCAAATTGTGAGACGGGCCTGTTGGTCTAGTGGTTAGCGACCCTGACTGCTAAGCCGGAGGTCGTGGGTTCGATTCCCACCCAGGACAAACTTTGTGTGATGAGCATGATTGTTGGTTCTGTGTCTGGGTGTGATTTATCTATAATATGTATGTATTTATAAATTATATAAGCATGTATATCAGTTGTCTGGTTGCCATAACACAAGCTCTGCTTAGCTTGGGATCAGATAGCCGTGTGTGAGTTGTCCCAAGATATTTATTTATTTTATTTATTTATAATTCAAAGATTACCCCCTACAATCACCTAACTCACAAAATGTACCTCTTTATAATATTCGTATTTGTATAAGTAAGAATTAGCCCCAAAATAATATCATGATTGTTTATTGACAGAGGACGTCGCCGCCGCCACTACTGTCCGACGAAGCAGGACTCCGGCATCGTGTGCCCCGACGACTGTCCCGACTCTCCCGATAATGACACAGGTAACAAGAACACTACAAGAAAGTAGCTGATCCGACGATTTTACTGCCAAAGACATACTCAAGCTTAAAACATTTGTTTAACTCAAACTTAAAACCTAATTGCTATGGCTTACATCTTTATTTTTATAATTTTTAACTACGGTTTTATATTCATCTTCATTGTGATCACATGTAGAATCAACAGGAATAATGTTACCAGGATTTTGTAAAAACCTAATTTAAAAGTGCCGTGGAGTTTCTTGCTCGTTCTTCTCCATAGAGGCCTACCTCCGTTTTGGAACGAGCAACTAGCTTCATCTTTCGGACTAACTGACCGACTCCTTGACAATTCAAAAGTGCCTGTAAATGGTCGAATTGAAATAAATGTTTTGACTTTGATTTCAAGTAGACCATGTACAGGCACATTTGAATTGTCAAGGAGTCGGTCATTTAGACCGAAAGTTGAAGCTAGCTGCTATTATACTACTACTATATATGTGTTTATCTTTACAGGTGCATCAAATAACGACACGATGAGAAAATCGACCAGTCTCGATGTCGACGACCAGCCCTATTACTGTAGGTGAGTCGATATTTATTGTAACTTTATGCAACAAAATGTACATAGGCAGACTTATTGCCTTAGGCATTCTCTGCCAGTCAACCAAAGATGGTGAAGAGATAACATGGTACAGTAAGCGGTCATAAGTGCAGTAGCATGCTAAGGTTTGTATTGCTGTAAACACGCGATACAGGCCGTACCTACATCTGTGTGTATAAGTGATTATGTATTAACACAGTACCTACGAACACCTCAGAATTCGCAGACGGCGTCGAAAGGTCGTCAAAAAATGACAATGTATTGTTTTGTGAGATTGCTACTCCACTTATGACCGCTACTGTACATTCTGAGCAAGTAGTCGAAGACGAAGTGAAACATTGTAACATAACATGGCGCGCCCCTTCATATTACTACTTCAATGTATGTAGTCACATCCTTATGAAAGATTTTGTATGTATTTGTAAGTATTCGTGTTCAGTAGAAAGCCGGCAAAGTCAAAGTTAAATCATTTATTTCAATTTTAGTTGCCCCTTCCATAAGGTAGTTTTGTATTTTAAAATCAATGTTTATACATACATAGTGGCACGTGAATGCAATGTACCTTATATAAAAACTACTTAATCTTAATACTTAAAGAATATTAGAAATCAGGATTTAAAAGGTTAAAAAGGTTCAAATAAACAGATTTGTTAGTCAAGTAATCATAACTAGCCGACCGCGCAAGACAACGCACGTGTCATTTTCATAGAGTATGTCAGTGCAGCGCCAAACTAATAATAATGATTAATTAATGACGCCACTAGTCGAGCAACAAATCTCTGATTTGTTTTTGTTTCGGGAGCCGTCTCATTACGCACACATGCGTAGTGAGTCTTGTAAATACTTTCTTACTACTAACTTATTGAATTAAAAAAAAATGATAAAGCATTTAATCGGGGTGAAATTTCTGGTATTACATTTAATGCTAGTTCTGTCAAACTGTACAGCAGTTTGTTGGCTCCCGTATACAAAGTTCTGTTATAATTTATGTAAATACTAGCTGGTACTTTTCCATCAATAACAAAAATGCTACTAAATTTAATTTAATTTAGGTATCTCCATTTATGAGGTTTTGACAAAAGGTGCTAAAAATAAACTTCCCCATTTTATTTTTAAAAGACATTTTTGTAGTACAGCCACTTTCTAAATCGATTGTGGAGGGGCGCGCCATGTTATTATAGTTTATCTCTACCTGGACTAAAATATATGTCTAAAATCGCCAATCTGAACCAAAGCTTGCAAAATTAACGAATTAATTAACATGGTAATGTTTGCTTTCAGATGCCCAGAGCGCAAAGATACTAGACCAAAGAATATACCACTACTTAGAAATGATTCCGGTAAGATAAAAATTTTAACTATAACTGTATCGCATGATCCATTTATCGTCATCTGCCTCGCCTTTTCCCAACTATGTTGGGGTCGGTTTACAGTCTAACCGGATGCAGCTGAATACCAGTATTTTACATGGAGCGACTGCCTATCTGACTTCCACAACCCAGAAACGGGGTAGCACGATACCCCTTGGTAAGACTGGTTGTCAGACTTTGGGGCTTCTGACGACCAATAACGACTGTCAAAGATCCACGTATGATAGCCGGGACCACCAGCTTAACGTGCTTTCCGAGGCACGGAGGAGTCTCGGTGTGTAAAGATGGTCACCCATTCACGGACCAACCCCGGCAAGCGTAGCTTACCCTCATGGATCGACCCTTTTTATTTTTTTAGTGGTAAAAATATTCAAATGGTTTCTTCCACCCTGGGTGGCGCGGAAGGGACTGTCAGACTTTTACTGACTAAAAAACCACCCTGTTCCTTCTGCAGCCCTTTGCGTTCCGGGGCCACGGTATCCTGATAAGACGCCCCGCGACCCCGGGCGGCTGTTTTTGCTTAGCCTCCTCAAAATCTGTCTGGTTAATATTATTATTTTATGATTGATCACCATATTACAGACGAACGCTTCGAGCCATCCGGTCCCGAGCTGGTGAACTTCATAAAGGAGACCCTCAACAAGAACATTCGCGATAGGATGGCGTTACTCAAGATTGAGAAAGAACTACATGCGCTTGTTAACGATACAGGGTAAGTAGACATAGTAGAATACGTAAAAATATTTCTATGTGAAAGAGTTTGTATGTAGTTGTGAGTAATCGCCTGCAGTAGCAGGCTAAAATATTTGTTTGTCAACTAATCATAAATGCCAACCGCGCAAGACAACGCACCTGTCATTTTCAAGGAGAATGTCAGTGCAGCGCCATACTAGTAATAATGAGTGATTAATGACGCCGCTAGTCGAGCAACAAATCGCAGATTTTTTTTTTGTCTGGAGATCCGTTTCAATACGCACACATACGTTGTGAGTCTTTTTAATACTATTACAAACACTTTCATACGTTTTAAATTGTGGAAGGGCGCGTCATGATACTGTAGTTTATCTCTACCAATCACCCGATATGTAACTATTATATCTTTAGTTCTTTATTAATGCTATTAAGTGGAAACTAATTATTTATCATGATTTTAAAAATAACAAAACATAAATTCTCTTATACAACGTGTAACGGAAAAGGTATATACATACCAAGAGCAAGGCTTCTTTGGATGATAATAAACGATATGGCAATGGTTTTTTTCAATCCTATCTCTACATGTTTGGAAATTATGATCAACAAAGAACACCGCCTGCAGTAGGCTACTATGCGGTACTAGGCGCGCAGAATTACGGAAGAGATTTATCGTGATATTAGGCAAGTAACGTGGACAGTTTTTGACCCACGTAGTGCGGTTTGACACGTTTGTTGTGATTTGAATTTAAGAAACATATGACACCGAAAATTTGGTATCAATTCTTAGAGTATTTTATGTTGAGCTGAAACCCTTGCCATATCGTTAGTTATCATCCAAAGAAGCCTTACTCTTTGTATGTATATACCCTTTCCGTTACACGTTGTAGAAAGCTACTTCTGTGCTGCGTGCTGAGTAAAAAGGTAATAGGATCCTCCGACCAGACGGGTGTCTGTTGGGCTACTGCCCGACGGTTGTTGTCAGGATTTTGTATATATGCTAATGTCGCGGTAAACTCTGATAGAGCGATGTAGGAAATGTCAGTTATAGTTCTTTCGTCGTGCGAGAGATATTGCTATAACTAGAGGTAATTTTGGAAGTAGGTACAAAAATCCTTTCACTGATAGAAAGCTACAATATTGCCGAGTGTCATAGACTATGTTTTACTGTGTGTCGCAGGCGCTGCATAGTCCGCTTCCCGGTGATGACGTCATACGGGCGCATGCTGGTGCACCGCTGCGCCGCGCTGTTCCAGCTGTCGCACCACCTCGACATGAGCAACAAGAACTCAGTGCTCGTGTCCAAGAGCGGTAATGATAGTTCCTACACATAATACATTATAAATCATATATACAGGATCAGTCATAAGAAATTCGTCAATTGGTATAGTAGCAGTAGACTGCCTCGTTGGTCTAGTGGTCGCAAAGCGCGACTGCTGAGCACGAGGTCTTGGGTTCGATTCCCAGGTCGGGCAAAGTGTTATTGGGTTTTTCCATCAGGAACTTCTCAGTAGCAGCCTCGGAGTCTGGATTTGTGCCCGGTTGATGGCAATAGGCTCGCCCCCTATTACATGGGACTTAAACATAACTGGCGAAATGTGGGTGTACTAATGGGTACACCTCTGCCTAACCCTTCGGGGATAACAGGCGTGATGTTATGTTATGTTATGTATAGTAGCAATTCTCTATAACAAAAATATTTAGTAAATCTTAAAGCTTACACAGACACGGCGAACACTTGTGACGACGTGCGATGTTCATAGAGAATGTATGAAAGAATAATGATCACGGATACGAGACGGTGCCGGAACTGTGCTGGGTACTGATAAGTGTGAATCAAGTTTAAATCTTTGTCTAATCAAATTTTGATCAATGAGTAATTAAACCAAAGTGCCCCGTTGTCGTAAGCACGACTGCTGGTTCCCGTTCTCGTCCTACCCCCCGTGTCCCTGTACCCTGCAGGAGAGGACGCAGGTGGTATTATCTTGTGTTGTTTTAATATTATTTTTGTCCTCACAGGAACTGCGGGTGGTCGCATCCCCTGCACCAGTTTCAAGGAGTGGTGCACCGCCACCTTCCCGCCCAGCCCCATGCGCCACCAGCCTGACCCACCGCCACACGCCAAGTAAGTACTCATAATTATTTTTGGATTAATTCTGTCAAAATCAACCAATTCACGTCAAAATTACACTCGTTTTTCCAAAGAGATGTAATGATTTTGTATATTTAACGCCAATTAATTTTAAATTGGAGTCTGGATTTGTGCTCGGTTGATGGCAATAGGCTTCGCCCCATATTACAGGGCACCAGGGTCTAATCTAGCTATTTAGCCGCTCCGAGCAGAACAATATTGACTGCCCTTTACACTAACACCATAATAAATCATGAGCTGGCTATTCCAAAGATGGGATGATATACCCTATATGTCATCATCAGCCTAGCCTTTTCCCAACTATGTTGGGGTCGGCTTCCAGTCTAACCGGATGCAGCTGAATACCAGTATTTTAAATGGAGCGACTGCCTATCTGACCTCCTCAACCCAGTAACTGGGTAATACGATACCCCTAGGTAAGACTGGTTGTCAGACTCTCAAGCTTCTGACGACCCGTAACGACTGTCAAAGATCCACGAGTAACAGCCGGGCCAACGGCTTAACGTGCTTTCCGAGGCACGGAATGTCAGTAATGTTTAGACATTACTGACATTCATTCATTCAGTTTATCTTAGGATAAACTTTAGAAAGTACATATGAACTGAAAAAGTCACATTGGTACTTACCCGGATTCGAACCCACAACCTCATGCATGAGAGGCAGGCGCCTTAACCACTGGGCCATCACGACATTCAAACACCCATGACATACCCTTTATGTGGTATTTTTAATTGTATATTATTCAAATACGTTAGTCTACTACGGTTTCTGAAGAAGTTAACAAAAATTCCTGAGAGTATGTTGGACTTCGTGCAACCGCCCGGTACCCTCCATTTTGCCGCCCCTCATTTTTGCCGGTCAGGGCATTTGTCCGTTCGGCCCCCCTTAGATCGTGCCCTGCATGGGACTTGAACATAACTGGCAAAATGTAGGTGCACTAATTGGTACACCTCTGCCTTACCCTTCGGGGATTACAGGCGAGATGCAAAAGAAATATTTTAATAATTTGATATTTAAAAAAAGAAACACTTCTAGCACTAGATTTCCTTAACAAATAAATTAAAAACCTAATTTAAATAGTAACTGCTTACTCAAAGAAACAATAATTGCATCTCTATTGTTACAGGTCCATATTAAAACGCGACACTAACTCCCTGGACGAGCCAGGCGCCGGTTCGCTGGCTAACAACAGGAGCAAGTCTCTGGAGCAGAGGGAGCGGGAGTACGAGCGAGTGAGACGGAGGATATTCAGCTCGGTAAGTGTCTTATATTAATGCTTCTGTGTGGAAGCTCCACGGTAGCCCGCGAAATCCAAATTTTCTTACGTTTTTTGTAATCAGTATAATAACTCCATAAGTCGATAATCCTACCTCGTTGGTCTAGTGGTCGCAAGCGTGACTGCGGAATTGAAAGTGGAATTTCTCAGTAGCAGCCTCGGAGTCTGGATTTTTGGCCGGTTTATGGCAATAGGCTCGCCCCCTATTACATGGGACAAAAAACATAACTGGCGAAATGTGGGTGTATCTACTGTGTGTAGACCTCTGCCTAACCCTTCGGGGATTACAGGCGTGATGTTATGTCGATAATCCTAAAATGTCAATATTTCATGAATTTATCATTCTTTCGGGTTACCTGGCCCTGTGGAGTTTTATTGCTAACATAAATGGTTATAATTCTGAAAAAACATGCATACTTCTTACACCAGCGAATCATACTTTAATCAACATTAAACCTAATAAAAAAAAAATAAGAAAAATCTTATTTCTCGGGCTACCGTGGAGTTTCCACCTTAAATGCCAACATATGGTAGATGCGGTCATAAAACGTGGGTGTTCAAAACACAGTGTGTAAAAATACACTATTTTATTCCAAAATCTAATATGTAATTGTTAAGATCTGACATGGAAGAATTTTAATTTGGTTAGTGACTGCCTTATTGGTCTAGTGTACCCAGAGCGCGACTGCTGAGCATGAGGTCTTGCGTTCGATTTCCAGGTCGAGCAAAATACTATTGGGTTTTTCCATCAAGAATTTCTAAGTAGCTGCCTCTACCACCTATTACATGGGACTTAAACATAACAGGCGAAATGTGTGTGTACTGATGCGTACACCTCTGCCTAACCCTTTAGGGATTACAGGCGTGATGTAATGTTATTTTTATTTGGTATACAGCAAGACGAGGCACAATGGCCGTGGCTAGCATCGGGACCTATCAAGCTGCTTACCCCCGAAGCTGGTGGGAGGAATAAACTGCTGAAGGTATGTTTTAAAATCTCCTTTTAGCGCTCCTGATAATGTACCTTAATCTTTAGACCTATGTTCAAGCACTTTGATTACTGGTCAAAGTCTAACTGAGCGGAGTAACTGAATAAACACGGAATCGCGAAAAATAGGAGCGAGCAGACCCTTTGTCTGGGAAATGGACAGAATTATTTACGTTTTAAAAACAATGTGGGAATCGAGACTCTTTTTGTAAAATTTAAAAGCCAGATCTGATTTTTTACGAACACTTACAAGATGTAAGCAATTAGAGGATTTCGAAGTAATCAGGTACTATAGACACCGCCAACTAACAAACTTACTTTTTATGAATTGTGAAAACGTGATTCTCCCATAGATTTTGTATGGCAATATCGAATTGTGACGTCACTTATTTGAGAACGCAATTGACTAACTATTTATAAATTTCGAAGCTAAAAAAAAACTAATTTTACTGTTGATTGAAAATTAACCTGGTTTGCATCTGTATCATTTTATCTTTTTCATTTTCCAGGTGCAGTCTCTAGAAGGCAGCGGCCCAGGGTCCAGTGGATCGTGGCGCGGGGCCCGGGGGCCCGTGTCCAAGAGTCACAGCTTCGGAGGATACGCTGCAGCCGAGCCACACACTCCCAGGCTTCTCAGCAGACAAGGTAATACATACCCATGGGGGGTAGGCAGAAACCACAGAACCTGCTACGATCCTTACATACTCCTTTCGCCTCATCCACGTTCATACATCTCGTCAAACAAGCACGCCGGTTACGAGTACTCCGCACCTGACCTTTCTGAAGAACCTCACCAACAAGGTCAGTGTAGGTCTTCCTAGGGCGACCACTTCCTGCTTTGCCACTCACCTCTGCCACTACCTTTAGTTAATCGTTAAAAGCAAGTTTAGAGGTATGAGAAACAGGGTATAAAGTTTCTCATCCTCTATTGAAAAGGTAGGATTCTCTGACCAGGCGGGTGTTGTGTCTGGTGGGCCACTGCCCGACGATTGTTGTCGGGATTTTGTATATATGCTATTGTCGCAGTCAACTCTTCGAGGAGCTCGTGGCTAAGTAACAACAGCCGCATGGGTCGATCCGTCAGGTTAAGCTACGCTTGCCGGGGTTGGTCCATGGATGGGTGACCATCTTTACATACCGAGACTCCTCCGTGCCTCGGAAAGCACGTTAAGCCGTTGGTCCCGGCTGTCATACGTGGATCTTTGACAGTCGTTACGGGGCGTCAGAAGCCCGAAAGTCTGACAACCAGTCTTACCTACTAGGGGTATCATATTACCCAGTTACTGGGTTATGGAGGTCAGATAGGCAGTCGCTCCATGTAAAATACTGATATTCAGCTGCATCCGGTTAGACTGGAAGCCGACCCCAACATAGTTGGGAAAAGGCTAGGCAGATGATGATGTCGCAGTCAACTCTGATAGTGCGAAGTAGGAATTGTCAGCTGTAGTTCACATGCTGTGCCATAGATGTCGCTACATAAGTATTTCAATTAAAAAGGCTTGTTTTTAATCATTATTCATCTGCTAAGCCTTTTCCGAACTATGTTGGGGTTGGCTTCCAGTCTTACCGGATACAGCTTTTCTTTTTGTAATAATCGCTATACATATATTTTAAGAGGTATGAGAAACAGGGTGTAAAGTTTCTCATCCTCAGTTGAAAAGGGAGGATCCTCCGACCAGACGGGTGTTGTGTCTGGTGGGCTACTGCCCGACGGTTGTCGGGATTTTGTATATATGCTAACGTTGCGGGAACTTTGATAGCGCGATATAGGAATTGTCAGCTGTAGTTCACATGCTGTGCGATAGATGTCGTCACACAAGTCATCATAATCATCTGCCTAGCCGTTTCCCAACTATGTTGGGGTCGGCTTCCAGTCTAACCAGATGCAGCTGAATACCAGTATTTTACATGAAGCGACTGCCTATCTGACCTCCACAACCCAGCAACTGGGTAATACGATACCCCTAGGTAAGACTGGTTGTCAGACAGAGATCTGTAACAACTGTCAAAGATCAACGTATGACAGCCGGGACCAATAGCTTCACTTGCTTGCAACACAAGTATTTTAATTAAAATGACTGCCTTGTTGGTCTAGACCGCTAGGGTTCGATTCCCAAGTCGGGCAAAATGTTATTGCGATGCTCAGTAGTTGCGCTTGCGACCACGAAAAAGGAGCAGTCAAAACCATTACCTATCACCTATGTTTGACTGTTACAGAATGCCTATGGCATTATGTCCGCCTTTGTAGTTTTGTTGCATAAAGTATAAATAAAAATAAAAATATAAATCTCTTCTTCGAATGTCTCTGTTGCAGGCGACCTGGCTTCCAGCAGCTGGCGCCTGTCTCCATCCAGCTCAGGGTACAAGACCCTGAGTCTCCGCAGCACTGACTCCATCACACCTTCTCCTACTGGTAAGATCAATAATGGATTAGCAGGACATTCCAATAGATGTGTTTTTTTTGTTTGGTAGGTATCTGATACCATAATATTTTCTCAGGAACGAATATATCTCGATTAAAGGCGATACATACATACATAAACTCACGCTTTTTTCCCATGGGTGTAGGCAGAAACTACGGAACGCCACCTGCTACGATCCTTACATACTCTTTTCGCCTCATCTAAGAAAATTAAAGGCGATGGCTTCAGAATATTATGAGGTCAACTGACGTTAGAAAATTGACGTTTTTGACATCTGTCACACTGACAATTAGACCCCGAGAAGCAGACTGATTCAGCTTGATTAACGAACAAAGTGTTATATTAGTAATACTATCTATTACTGTCCTACTGCAAAAGAAAGGCCTCTTCTCATACAGAGAAGGCACGAGCATTGATCACCACGCTTGCTCAAGGTAGATTGGTGAATTCAGAGTATTAATTACAAGTACAGGTTTCCTCACGATGTTTTTCTTCACCTATATCAGTGATGTTCAAGAGTAATTTAGAAGGTATAGAATATTAAATTTTCAATTATTTAACTATAAAAAATCTTATTGTGTCATCATCCAGCCTACTTCGGATGCTACTATCCTATTTTGTATAACAAAACGTACTGTAGGCATTCTTTGTATCGTGTCTACCAGATCCGGACTGGAACCAGAACAGATCCAATAGACAGCTGATTGGTGCTGGATCTGCTTCATTTTTTTTTCTTTCGAAAAACGTTGAGTGACGTTAATCACGCTTATGTGCTGTCCCCAGGCGGCGCCAGCCCGGAGCCGCCATGCCCCGCGGAGGGCGTGGTGTGGTGCGTCACCGACATGTCCGCCGTGCCGCCCGGCGCCATGGTCATCCACCCACAGGTAAGGGAAACTTGAACTAAGTCAAAGTATTTATGTCTACTAAACATATTACAGGTACTTGAGTTGTCAAGGAGTCTGTCAATTAGTTAGAAAATTGAAGTTGTTTGTTCCAAAACGTTACGAACGTACGTGTTTATGTATATTATATAGCATTTTATAGTAAGTATGTAGAATTTAATTATTTTGTACTTGTGTACACTTTATTTTATTATGTTAAATTTTGATTATTTTTTTATTTTTATTTTTTTTAATCTCTGATTTTGTTGTTTTACTCTCATAAAAATTGCTTGCACCTACCATGTTATCTCTTCACCACCTTTGGTTGACTGTTAGAGAATGCCTGAGGCATTAAGTCCGCCTTTGTACATTTGTTGCATAAAGTTTAAATAAATAAATAAATAAAACGTAGGTAGGCCTCTATAGAGAAGAACGAGCATGAAACTCCACGGCACTCTTTCTTTAATCAAGTTTTTACAAAATCCTTCTTACATAATTATTGTTCCTTCTAAATATGACAATAGTGTAAATGAAGAGCAATAAAAACAATAAAACAAGCTTTTATAATTTAAAAAATTCAAAAACACGACTGCAAAAATTGCACATATTTGTACTTTGTTTACTCGACAGTTTTTTTTAGGACGTTTTTATTTACAGTGTTATATATTTCTGAAATCTACTTGTCAAATTATAGACGATAAACATTGACACGATCAGATTCATGAAAAAAAAATAATTGAGGCTGGTATTAAATTACCTTTTAAAGTGACCACACAGGATTCTTTTTATTTTTAACTAGCCTATGTTACTCGGAACGATGCAAGGATTGTAACCCATACATCTAAATCGGTTCAGGCGTTTAAAAGTTATGGTGGAATAAAGAATCTCACATACATACATACATTAACCCTGAACACATAACACTCCTTTTTTTTGGGCAGTCGTGTAACAATTAATTATTATTTTTGATGAGAAACATCTATTGGCGCAGTAAAATTGACCTGTTTGCCATGACGGCAAACGGCGTGACGCTTTCTCACGTGCAATCCTTACAATCCGTTGCTTCTCTGTATAAGCTGATAATTTTTTAATTCGTTTTTATTAATATGTGGATGTGGACCTGTTCACTGATAAGCTAAACAAAATTATATCCGCGGCAAATATCCGTCTCACACATTTTAGTTACTAGTCAAGTAGTCAAGTAGTCATTAGTAGTCAAGCATTAGTAATTAATACCTAATAATATTACCTATGTGAACAACAATTAACTGTACGCGTATATTTTAAATGTAACTTGTTTGTCAAAGATAGAAAAGGGTATGCTTAGATGGTTCGGTCATGTTGAGAGGATGAGTGATAGACGATTGACAAAAGGTATCTAAATGGCAGAGGTGAGTGGTAACGCCGGGAGGGGTCGCCCTAGGAAGACCTACACTGACCTTATTGGTTAGGTCCTTCAGAAAAGTCAGGTGCGGAGTACTCGTAACCGGCGTGTTTGTATGACGAAATGTATGAACGTAGATGAGGCGAAAGGAGTATGTAAGGATCGTAGCATGTGGCGTTCTGTAGTTTCTGCCTACCCACATGGGAAAAAGGCGTGAGTTTATGTATGTATGTATGTAACTTGTTTGTAGACGCCTTGGGTTGACCTGTTAAGTCTACAATATGTTAAATAAATAAATAAATAAGAAATATTAATATTAACTGAGGCGTTTCAGATCTTCCGGGCTTTCTGAAACGGCAACCATTTTGTCTTGCTTAAATATTTTTTATTATTTTCAATCTTGCAGACCGGACGTCCGCTCACCAATCCGGACGGCTCAGTGTACCAGTTCGATCCGGCTAACCCGCCCGTGCTCTACGACCCGGGTATTTTGCAGAATGAACAGCAGAAAGTGAGTACAATATTTTATACATACTGTGTTTTAATTTTCTGATAAATTTTTAGGAAGGTGAATTAGTCAAGACATTTATTAAAATTTAGATATTAAAAGGCACTTTTGAACGTCATATAATCAAAAGCCTGCCTATCCTAATTATAAACTACGCGTCACGTTGTTTTTCCGGTCTGGACTCCTAAATTACTAAACCGATTTTAATCAAATTTGCACACCGTGTGCAGTTTGATCCAACTTGAAAGATAGGATAGTTTTTATCTCAATTATTGGTCTTAATATTTTTTTATCGCAAACCTGAGCCACAGCAACGCGTGGGCCGGACAGCTAGTGTAATATGTTTTTTTTTTGGCATTATAAACTAATAAACTATTCTCAACATTTATGAGAGCAAAATCTTGAAAGGTACAAAATGATACCCAAACCCAAATAAAAAAATCCTGTTTAAAAAATACTAAACGATAAATACTTGGCAATAGGCTCGCCCCCTATTACATGGGACTTAAACATAACTGGCGAAATGTGGGTATACTAATGGGTACGCCTCTGCCTAACCCTAGGGGATTACAGGCGTGATGTTATGTTATGTAGACGATTTTTTTTTATGTTTCAATACTAATAAATTCTTTGCTTTTTTTCCACAGTTGGATCCAAATATTGAAAAACGCCGCGGCAGATTGGAAAAACAGCATTCATTCATTGATAATGGTACGTATAGTAAAGCCATTAGGGATAAAGGGGGAGGGGGGTCTGTCAGACTCTTACTGACTAAAAACCTCCCTCCCCTCCCTACTTAAAGTACGGGATCCACGGCGTAAGGGCGCCGTGGATCCCGTACTTTTATTAATTACTAGCTTCTTATAATAATTAATTAAAGCTGTATGCAAAACTTGGATCCTCGTTTTATCCCCTTAAGGGGTGAATTTTAGAAAATCCGTTCTTAGGGGATGTCTACTAAGTATATACTACCTCCTTGCCAAATTTCGTCTTTATACGTCATATAGGCAGAAACAGAACAGCACGCCGTCTGCTACGATCCTTACATACTCCTTTCGCCTGTGATAGAATAGATGAAATAAGATGTGCTTAATTAATCTTTTATGTGTCAACAGAATATGAATGCCAACAAAGTGAGGAGTGTCGCAACAAATGCTGCTGCGAGTATCGGAGACAGGAGGGGTATCAGGCGAAGAATGGGACTGAAAAGGTCAGTAGCCAAACAATAAAAAAGGGGGGTAAAACGTTTATCCCTCCTCTTCACATGCCCATACAAAGACAAACGATTCCCTTTATACTTTTCTGTCACTGGCGCCATTTTCAGACTTCCTCTTGCCACCATCATCATCGTCTGTATAGCTTTTTCCCAACCATGTTGGGGTTGGCTTCCAGTCTAACCGGATGCAGCTGAGTACTTCCTCTTACCATTATTATAATAATTTAATTAAAATTCCCAGGAACTAAACACAAAACCGCCAAGTCCCTACGAAACGCACACTCAAGTAATCGCACAAGAAGAACCGACTCAACAACCCCAAGAATACGAACAGCCGACCAATCAACAACCAGAACAATACGAAGTACCCAATCAGCAGCCAGTATACGAACAAATGACCAATCAGAAGCCGTATGAGGCTCCGCGCAGTTTTGAACCGGCCAATCAGAACGTTGTAAATCACGTTTTGAATAACCGACCTGTAAGATTGACCAATGAGGGACATGAGATTCAATATCTGCCGTATGCGCAGGCTTATAGGCCTGAAGAGGTACGTTTGTTGATTTTTTTTAATCCTATTTTTAACTGTCGGTGTGTGTCTGTCTGTGGCATCGTAGCTCCCGAACGGATGACCCGATTTTTTGGTTTAAAAAGTGAATAAGTCTTGAGTGGTCGTAGCTATGTTTGATGAAAATCGATCCAAGATGGCCGCCGTCGGGGGATTTATTAATTTTTAATTTAATTTTTTTTCTACTGTTTATACAATATGGCCGACGTATCTTGGCGGCCTAGAATTAGCCTGATGAAAGTAAAGCAAGACTTTTGAGTTAAAAGAAACTTTTATTTTTATTAATTTACAAAATAAGAATCGCACACGTGACAAAGTCCAATTGGCAAGAGAGTGCGCCTACTTAAGAACAGTTGACACAGTTGAATAGTGCACATTGCTATTATATATGTCGCAGGCGTTTGCGTTCATCTCATATTCCATCATAGCCGATTGCTGCGCACTAAACAGTTTCGTTTCTATAAGATCCATTGCGCAGACAAACAGCTATCTTCAGACCGCCAAGATACGTCGGCCGTACTATACAAATATATAAAATCGAAGTGTATAGTCGAAATAGCAGTTTATTTACAAAATACACAAAAAAAATAAAATACACAAAAAAATAATTACAATAAATTTACACGACACTAACACGAAAAACCCAGTTTTAGTCTCTGTCTGTTTGTCTGTTCCGGCTAATCTCGGAAAAGGCTGAACTAAATATGTATATTGTGTTTATTCACCAGGTAACATCACCGCCACAGCTTGTGAACCACTTCGTTCAACATGAAGTCAATATGCAAGTGACTCAGTCCAAAGTGGCGCAGTTGCCTCTGCCAGACCCGAATATACGTAAGTTACATATTAGTACCTCTTTTTTTTATTTTTATTTTTTTTTTGAGGTGGTAAAAATCATCAAATGACTCCTTCCGCCCTGGGTGGGGCGGAAGGGACTGTCAGACTTTTACTGACTAAAAAACCACCCTGTTCCTTCTGTTGCCCTTTACGTTCCGGGGCCACGGTATCCTGTTAAGACGTCCCGCAACCCCGGCAGGCGTTGGCCCCGTTGGGGGCCCCGTCCCTGTGCTGACAGCTCTTTGAGGCGCGCGCGAACAGAACGCGCCGTCGACCCGGGCCTGGTCCTTGATCGGACGGCGAGCTACCCATTACTCGCCGTCCGCAAGCCCGCGCCTACGGTGGCCGGATGTCGCCTCGCGACGTCCGACGCCCTGGGCGTCTCCCGCGGCGGCTGGGGCGTGAGGTGGTTCTCTCCCTCACGCGGCCCGCCTCCTCCTTCGCTAGCATTACAGCTTCGCAGAAGGAGGTGACTGCATCCCATTCCCTCTCGCCCCGGAATATTAGTACCTCTAGGGTTAGATTCCCAGGTCGGGCAAAGTGTTATTGGGTTTTTCCATCAGGAATTTCTCAGTAGCAGCCTCGGAGTCTGTATTTGTGTTCTGTTGATGGCGATAGGCTCGCTCCCTATTACATGGGACTTAAAAGTAAATGGCGAAATGTGGGTGTACTATTGAGTACACCTCTGCCTGACCCTTCGGGGATTACAGGCGTGATGTTATGTTTTCATGCAACTAGATTTTATACGTTTTCAATTACGGGAATGTGTCTTCAGACTGCTATGAATGTTTTCAGGTCAAATGCCGATGACTAATATGACAAACATGATGTACCAGGCACCCATGGCGCAGGGATACCCTTACCAGTGCAGAATTGTAAGCATTCATCCATACCTTATATAGAATCTATAAAAATGAGTCCCTATTTCCCTTGATCACGGCATCACGCGTGAAAGGCTAGACCAATTATACAAAATTTTTTTTGTTGTGTTTATTATTGTAAAGATACTGTTCATATGAAAGAAAATTAAATATATAAAATATGGCGACGCGTATTTCACTGGGTTAGCTAAAAATATCAAAAAGCTAAAAAAATATCCGGAACTCCTGATCCGTTTCTGAAAATTATTTCGCTAATAGGAAGCTACGTTATGCCTGACTATGGGTCTAAAGTTAATTACTAGAAAATGCATCCGGGCGAAGTCGACGGCACGTACTAGTAATTACATTATCAGCAAGTGACATCCTAACTAATATTATAAATGCGAAAGTAAGTTTGTTTGTTTGTTTGTTACCATTTTACGCCTAAGTCACTGAACCGATCATCCTGAAATTTTGCATATATTATACATTGCCAGGTGTACAGGAACGAACATAGGGTACCTTTCATCCCGAAAAAAAGTACTGTTTCCGAGGGAAATCACAATAACCTAATTTTGGTGATAGATGGCGCCACATGTCTTTGGAATCATGTTCGAATTTTAAGTTTAAGTACCTAATACATTTTGTGAGTTTCGAGTGTCGATGGGCCAGCTTCAACTAGGGTGTCATAAAATCGATTATTGATAATTCGGGAACCAACTAACGATTACCCAAAAAAAAAATACTAGGATGTCATAAAAAAGGTATATCTCTATGGCAGTAGAAATAAAATGTTTTAGTCAGAGTGCAAAGGTCAACAACATTCTGGATTTATCAAAAAAAAGTACTAGGGTGTCAAAAAATGAAGGTTTCACTCACTCATGCACTCAAGCCGAGTACAACCCGAATTGATTGGCAAATTCTAAATTAACGTGAGCGAAGCCGCGGGCGAAAGCTAGTACCTTATATGTATAAAAATGAGTCCCTATTTCCCTTGATCACGGCATCACGCGTGAAAGGCTAGACCAATTATACTATTTTTTTTTTGTTGTGTTTATTATTGTAAAGATACGGTTCTTATGAAAGAAAATTAAATATAAAATATGGCGACGCGAATTTCGCTGGGTTAGCTAAAAATATCAAAAAGCTAAAAAAATATCCGGAACTCCTGATCCGTTTCTGAAAATTATTTCGCTAATAGGAAGCTACGTTATGCCTGACTATGGGTCTAAAGTTAATTACTAGAAAATGCATCCGGGCGAAGTCGACGGCACGTACTAGTAATTACATTATCAGCAAGTGACATCCTAACTAATATTATAAATGCGAAAGTAAGTTTGTTTGTTTGTTTGTTACCACTTTACGCCTAAGCCACTGAACCGATCATCCTGAAATTTTGCATATATTTATTATACATTGCCAGGTGTACAGGAACGAACATAAGGTACCTTTCATCCCGAAAAAAAGTACTGTTTCCGAGGGAAATCACAATAACCTAATTTTGGTGATAGATGGCGCCACATGTCATTGGAATCATGTTCGAATTTTAAGTTTAAGTACCTAATACATTTTGTGAGTTTCGAGTGTCGATGGACCAGCTTCAACTAGGGTGTCATAAAATCGATTATTGATAATTCGGGAACCAACTAACGGTTACCCAAAAAAAAATACTAGGATGTCATAAAAAAGGTATATATATCTCTATGGCAGTAGAAATAAAATGTTTTAGTCAGAGTGGAAAGGTCAACATTCTGGATTTATCAAAAAAAAGTACTAGGGTGTCAGAAAATGAAGGGTTCACTCGTGCACTCAAGCCGAGTACAACCCGAATTGATTGGCAAATTCTAAATTAACGTGAGCGAAGCCGCGGGCGAAAGCTAGTGCCTTATATGTATAAAAATGAGTCCCTAATTTACCTTGGTCACGGCATCACGCGTGAAAGGCTAGACCAATTGTACTAATTCTTTTTTGTTGTGTTTATTATTGTAAGGATATTGTTCTTATGAAAGAAAATTAAATATATAAAATATGGCGACGCGAATTTCGCTGGGTTAGCTAAAAATATCATCATCATCTGCCTAGCCTTTTCCCAACTATGTTGGGGTCGGCTTCCAGTCTAACCGGATGCAGCTGAATACCAGTATTTTACATGGAGCGACTGCCTATCTGACCTCCACAATCCAGTAACTGGGTAATACGATACCCCTAGGTAAGACTGGTTGTCAGACTTTCGGGCTTCTGACGACCCGTAATGACTGTCAAAGATTCACGTATGACAGCCGGGACCAACGGCTTAACGTGCTTTCCGAGGCACGGAGGAGTCTCGGTGTGTAAAGATGGTCACCCATCCGCGGACCAACCCCGGCAAGCGTGACTTAACCTGACGGATCGACCCGTGCGGCTGTTATTACTTAGCCACGAGCTCCTCCAACCCTCCAGCCTAAAAATATCAAAAAGCTAAGAATAATTGTTGTTCGAACGTGCTGATATCCGGAACTCCTGATCCGTTTCTGAAAATTATTTCGCTAATAGGAAGCTACGTTATGCCTGAGTATAGGTCTATAGTTAATTATTAAAAAATTCATCCGGGCGAAGTCGACGGCACGTACTAGTAATTAAATTATCAGCAAGTGACATAGGCATTTAATTTCAGAAAATTAGGGATTAGGCCTTAAAAAAAATAAGGCTAACGAAATATCTTCTATTTATAATAAAAATAAAAATGAAGCGCCGAAATGTATGTAAGCGCATAACTTCCAAACGACTGCATTAAATTGGGTAATTCTTTTTTGTGTGCGTTAGGTTTGTTTAAAAGAAAATTAAAAAAAAAAAGTTTTTTTTATTAACCTGGAACTAGCCGGTACGTACAAAGTCGCAGGCGGCGCCTAGATAAAATAGAGAATAAAATTTATAATTTAATTATTTATAAAATATCTGCCATTCCACACATTCATATTGCATTTTTGTATAGAACAGCTGATATATTTTTTTGAGGTTCAGAATCATGTTTTGTTTTATTTTTTTAGATCTGAGGAGCTCGTGGCTAAGTAATAACAGCCGCACGGGTCGATCCGTCAGGTTAAGCTACGCTTGCCGGGGTTGGTCCGTGGATGGGTGACCATCTTTACACACCGAGACTCATCCGTGCCTCGGAAAGCACGTTAAGCCGTTGGTCCCGGCTGTCATACGTGGGTCTTTGACAGTCGTTACGGGTCGTCAGAAGCCCGAAAGTCTGACAACCAGTCTTACCTAGGGGTATTGTATTACCCAGTTACTGGGTTGTGGAGGTCAGATAGGCAGTCGCTCCATGTAAAATACTGGTATTCAGCTGCAACCGGTTAGACTGGAGGCCGACCCCAACATAGTTGGGAAAAGGCTAGGCAGATGATGAATCATGTTTTAGATCTATGTTATCAGGTCGCGCGTCCCTGTTCCACTGTGTACATTTTTTTTATACAAAATCTTATTCCTTATCTAATCAACGAACACTATTGTTTGTCAGGAGCCGCCTCTGCAGATGTACCCCCAAGTACTCCCGACAGAGGAACACAAGCTCGCGCCCTCTCCACACGCCAACGAAACTGCTTTTAGGATCGGTGAGTTACTCTTTACAGCTATGAGGAACAGAGAGTAGAGATAAACTACTATTACATGGCGCGCCCCTCCATATTACTATTTCAATGTGTGTAGTCATATCCATATGAAAGAGTTTCTATGTAGTTGTAAGTGTTCGTCTTCAGTAGCAGGCCGGCAGATTTGTTTGCCAACTCACCATAAATAGTCGACCGCGCAAGACAACGCACCTGTCATTTTCATAGAGTATGTCAGTGCAGCGCCATACTAGTAATAATGAGTAATTAATGACATCGCTAGTCGAGCAACAAATCTGATGGAATATGAGATGAACGCAAACGCCTGCGACATTTATAATAGCAATGTGCACTATTCAACTGTGTCAACTGTTCTTAAGTAGGCGCACTCTCTTGCAATTGGACTTAGTCACGTGTGCGATTCTTATTTTGTAAATTAATAAAAATAAAAGTTTCTTTTAACTCAAAAGTCTTGCTTTACTTTCATCAAAATCGCTGATTTGTTTTTGTTTGACACATGCGTTGTGAATCTTGAAATACTTTCAAACGTTTTGAATTGTGGAGGGGCGCGCCATTTTATAGTAGTTTATCTATATGGAAATGAAAGTCAAAGTTCCATGGTGTTCATAAAGTTTGTTTTTCGTTAACAATTGTATTGTTTACAGACCCCAGCTACCCGTACGCGGCGGTGGACTACAGCGCGGCGTGCGGCGCGTGCGCAGACACCAACAACATGCAGCACCAGCAGAGGAGGTATCTTTTCAATCCATTTTAAGTAATATTATTTAAAAAACATATTTGTATTTTTCTTGTTTGTAATGAAAAAATCAAAAATTACTTATCCCGATTTAAAAAAATATTTTATTTATAGAAAACTACATTATCTGCGAGTAACATATTCTATAATATATTTATTTTTTAAGTCCACGCTAGCAAGACGCGGGCAAAAAATAGTTTACTATAAATTCTAAAAATTAAAGTGTTCAAAAATGCGTATTTTTTTTAACTACCTATTAATTTTACGTAACGCGCGCGTGCCTATGGGATGATTGAGGCATACACTTTGTAAATTCAGAAAATCACTTTGGGAAAGTTGTTTGTTATGATATGTTTAAGTACTGGCCACTTTTACGAAGTTAATAATGTAATGTAATAATTATTTTCAGCTACAGCGTGCCGTACGGGCAGGTGGAGGTACCACAGTCGGTACTGCCGCACTACCCCGTCGGCAACGTGCTACTGCCGCAGCCGCACTTGCAGCCGTACCCGGTAACTACTCTTTTTAGGGTTCCGTACCCTATTACTAAGACTCCGCTGTCCGTCCGTCTGTCACCAGGCTGTATCTCATGAACCGTGATAGTTAAACAGTTGAAATTTTCACAGATGATGTATTTCTGTGACTGTGATGTACTGAAAAACGGAATAAAACAAATATTCAAGAGTACTCAAATACTCAATATCTTTATTGCTTTTCCATATGTATACTTATGTGGTAACTTAAATAATTGAGATCATTATGGACCCTGTAGGGCACAGCAAAAAGGTTGGAGAGACGAAGCACTGTTTAAAGAGATCGTTAATATAAAATTACCATACATATTATAACAAACGTGATTGTTTTTGCTGTTTTTATAGATAATGGAACCCTTCTTGGACGAGTGACCGGTTCTTTAGAATAAAATTGAGCTTAGTTAGCATAATGAACCATGTGTGTTAGTTCGTTTTAGCTAAACTAACTCCAATTGACGTAGATTAACAGAATAAACCCCTCGAAACTCAAGGAACTATAGCGTTGTTTGCTTGCTCCCCCAGCAGTACCAAGAGCAGGTGCAGTGGGCGCCCCCGGGCGCGCCCCCCGCGCCCCCGCCGCATAAGCTGGTGCTGCCCGAGCTGTACCCCGTGCTGTACCCGCAGCCCACATACCAGCACTACAATATTGTGTACCCACAAGTAAGTACTGTATAGATAAACTACTATAACGCGCCCCTCCATATTACTATTTCAATGTATGTAGTCATATCCATATGAAAGAGTTTCTATGTAGTTGTAAGTGTTCGTCTTCAGTAGCAGGCAGATTTGTTGGTCAACTAATCATAACTAGCCCACCGCGCGAGACAACGCTCGTGATACTTTCATACAGTATGTCAGTGCAGCGCCATACTAATAATAATGAGTGATTAATGACGCCCTTGCAATAAATCGTTGATTTGTTTTTGTTTTGAGAGCCGTCTCAGTACGCGTCACATGCGTTATGAGTCTTGTAAATACTTTCAGACGTTTTGAACTGTGGAGGGGAGTCATGTTATAGTAGTTTATCTTTAGTTATATTGTCTTGTTGGCACCTTGAAATGAATTCCGCGAGCTGCCTTGACGAATTCTTAACCATACTATTTACAATTCAATTCATAACTTTCATTCTTTATTCTCACATAAAAATAAAACATAAATATCAAATCTTTCCAGGTAATACAACAGCCCTACCCAATCTGCCAGCCGGTCTACCCAGTCATAGACAAGCAACAAGACCAGAGACGGAACAGCTTCTCAAACCGACCTTCAAAACGGAACTCCATATCCGGATCCGCCCGCGCCACTCCACACGACGACAAAGTGTCATACGAAGACAGTAATAGACAGAACTCAGAGATAGCTGCGAAGATTCAGCAGATTAAAACTCAGATGGCGCAGTTGGATACTAAAGATTACAGGTTCGATCGGGATAAAAGGGGGGATTGGAGGAGACGGAATAGTGGGACCGGACTGCTGGGGAACTGTCCGGTTAACAGCTTCAATGGTCGTGTTATGGGGTAAGTCTACATATGTCAAACATAACATTAACAACATTACGCCTGTAATCCCCGAAGGGTTAGGCAGAGCTGTACCCATTAGTACACCCACATTTCGCCAGTTATGTTTTTAGTCACATGTAATAGAGAGCAAGCCTATTGCCATCAACCGGGCACAAATCCAGACTCCGAGGCTGCTACTGAGAAATTACTGATGGAAAAATCCAATAACACTTTGCCCGAATCCGAATCCCTGGGAATCGAACCCAAGACCTCATGCACAGCAGTCGCGCTTGCGACCACTAGACCAACGAAGCAGTCAGTGCTAATATAATAAAGTTAAAGATACAATGTCGTGACGGCCTAGTGGCTAAGGCGCCCGCTTCTCATGCATGAGGTTCGGGTTCGAATCCGGGCAAGTACCAACGTGACATTTTCAATTCATATGTACTTTCTAAAGTTTATCTTAGACATCACTGACATCATTCCGTGCCTCGGAAAGCACGTTAAGCTGTTGGTCCTGGCTGTCATACGTGGGTCTTTGACAGTCGCTACGAGTTGTCAGAAGCTTGAAAGTCTGACAACCAGTCTTACCTAGGGGTATCGTGTTACCCAGTTACTGGGTAGTGGAGGTCAGATAGGCAGCCGCTCCATGTAAAATACTGGTATTCAGCTGCATGCGGTTAGACTGGAAGCCGACCCCAACATAGTTTGGAAAAGGCTAGGCAGGTGATGGTTTACAATAAGTAGTAGGTACATTACTTCAATTAATACAAATGTGAAGACGATGTACCTAAAATAAAAAATAAATAAATAGAAAACATAATCCATTTCGTAATTCTTACTCCTCTCACTGCTCGACTGCCTCGTTGGTCTAGTGGTCACAAAGCGCTACTGCTGAGCATGAGGTCTTGGGTTCGATTCCCAGGTCGGGCAAAGTGTTATTGAGTTTTTCAGGAATTTCTCAGTAGCAGTCTCGGAGTCTGGATTTGTGCCCGGTTGATGGCAATAGACTCGACTATTACATGGGACTTAAACATAACTGGTGTAATGTGGGTGTACTTATGGGTACACTTCTACCTAACCCTACGGGGAATATCACCAAAAATTTACCTACCTTATTTTGTTTTACAGACGCGGTCCCACAGACGACAGACACCTGACCACGGCTGCGCGCGCCATCGTCGATACCATAAGGAATATGCAAGCTAAAAATACATGTAAGTACTTTATATGCGCTTGCGACTAAGGAAGACGATAAAATAGCTTGGGCAGTTGACACCACTGTGTCAAAACGTGATTCTCCCGTAGATGTTTTATGTCAAAAGACAAATGTGACGTCAATTTAGTGCCGACTCAATTGTGTAACTAAATTACTGATTTATGAATAATCGAAAAATCTAATTGTATAGTTTTATCAAAAACAAGTCTCAATGAGACTTGAGTTAGCATCTAATTACTAGTATGGCACAGACCTGAAAGAATGAAAGAGTTTGTATGCAGTTGTGAGTAATCGTCTTCAGTAGCAGGTAAATTTGTTTGTCAGTGCTGCACTGACATACTCTATGCAAAATGACAGGTGCGTTGTCTTGCGCGGTCGGCTATTTATGATTAGTTGACAAACAAATTTACCTGCTACTGAAGACGATTACTCACAACTGCATACAAACTCTTTCATACGAATGTGACTACGCTCATTGAAATAGTAACATGGCGGGAAGCGTCATGTTATAGTAGTTTATTTTTACATACAAATAAAAATGAAATATGTATATTTGTGTTGTGGGTGAACTTAAATAAATAAATATAAAAAATACTGACACAGCAAAATCTCCTCTAAAATCGGTAATCACGTGTTATTTCTCTCCCAGATCAAGACAACCGACGTGACTACCAGCGCTACGACAAATACGACAGGCCCGACTATCGACGTCGCGACAGAGACGACAACAAAGACAAAGACACGCCCCGGGCAGGGGACGGACAAGCTGAGCGATACGACGCCAGGGGACACAGGGGGATCAACGTGCCTGTCTATAGGCAGCCTTATCTGTTTAGACAAGTTAGTATTTTTGTTTGACCTGCTATTTCAATAGAACATGTAGAATCAACAAGAATAATGTAACTCGGATTTTATAAAAACCTAATTTAAAAGAGTGCCGTGGAGTTTCTTGCTCGTTCTTCTCCATAGAGGCCTAACTACGTTTTGGAACGAGCAACTAGCTTCAACTTTCTAACTGACCGACTCCTTGACAATTCAAAAGTGCCTGTAATTGGTCTAATTGAAATAAATGTTTTGACTGCGAATAAAATATAACATCACGCCTGTAATCCCCGAAGGGTTAGGCAGAGGTACCCATTAGTACACCCACATTTCGCTAGTTATGTTTCAAGTCCCATGTAATGGGGGGCGAGCCTATTGCTGTTTCAATAAGTATCTTTTTTGCACCTGCTTTGTTATCTCGTCACCACCTTCGGTTGACTGGTAGAGAATGCCTAAGGCATTAAATCCGCCTTTCTATTTTCTTTCCTTTATCTTTTGTTGCATAAAGTTTTAATAAATAAATAAATAAACATTAATTGACTGATTCCTAATTACTTGTGTTTCAGATGACACCCGGGACGTGGTGCCGTCGCTCGCCAGGTCCGGTACACCCACGTAAGTCATACATCCAATTTTATATATACTAATATTATAAAGAGGTAAAGTTTATAAGGTTGTAGGAGGTAATCTTTGGATCTACTGAACCGATCTAGAAGGATTCATTCGCAAATTGGAATCTACGTTATCACTGAGCGCTATATGCTATATTTTATATAAAAAATTAGGGATCCATAAGAAAAATCACTGCCTCGACTGCCTCGTTGGTCTAGTGGTCGCAGGCGCGACTGCTGTGCATGAGGTCTTGGGTTCGATTCCCAGGTCGGGCAAAGTGTTATTGGGTTTTTCCATCAGGAATTTCTCAGTAGCAGCCTCGGAGTCTGGATTTGTGCCCGGTTGATGGCAATAGGCTCGCCCCCTATTACATGGGACTAAAAACATAACTGGCGAAATGTGGGTGTACTGATTTGTACACCTCTGCCTAACCCTTCGGGGATTACAGGCGTGATGTTATGTTATGTATGTAAGAAAATTCACGCGAAGGACGTCGCGGGGCGAGTGCTAGTCTGTACTAATATTATAAAACTAATGAGGGTATTTTTCGTTTATTCAAAAGCGCTAAACTCTGGAACTACCAGCACGATTAGAAAAAAAAAATATTGTATATGACAGAAATATTTATTTTAGTATAGCCAAATTAATAAGGAAAGTAAGGGCTATATATTATATAATATCTCGCTTCAACCTATAGGAGCGGAGCAGTGAATACATAGTTTTTCTTTCTTTCTTTTATATCTTTCTATAACGCGACTGAAGTAAGTTGAATAGTTTGTTTGTTTGAACACGCTCATCATCTGCCTAGCCTTTTCCCAACTATGTTGGGGTCGGCTTCCAGTCTAACCGGATGCAGCTGAATACCAGTATTTTACATGGAGCGACTGCCTATCTGACCTCCACAACCCAGTAACTGGGTAATATGATACCCCTAGGTAAGACTGGTTGTCAGACTTTCGGGCTTCTGACGATCCGTAACGACTGTCAAAGATCCACGTATGACAGCCGGGACCAACGGCTTAACGTGCTTTCCGAGGCACGGAGGAGTCTCGGTGTGTAAAGATGGTCACCCATCCACGGACCAACCCCGGCAAGCGTAGCTTAACCTGACAGATCGACCCGTGCGGCTGTTATTACTTAGCCACGAGCTCCTCTTGAACACGCTAATCTCAGAAATTCCGAGTCCGATTTGAAATAATCTTGTAGCGATCTACAGGGTAATTGAAAATATACCCGATACCTTAAAAGGGGTCATTGTACTCATCATTATGTACAACTTTTACTATGGGACCAACACTGAAATCATGAAAAAAAAACAGCTGATCCATACACTACGATCTTATGTAGCATTTTTGTAGGGGGGAACAGCTGATTTTTTTTTCATGATGATTGATTTGACTGCCTCGTTGGTCTAGTGGTCGCAAGCGCGACTGCTGTGCCTGAGGTCTTGGGTTCGATTCCCAGGTCGGGCAAAATGTTATTGAGTGTTTCCATCAATAATTTCCCAGTGGCAGCCTCGGTTGATGGCAATAGGCTCGCCCCCTATTACATGGGACTAAAAAAAAACACATAACTGGCGAAATGTGGGTGTACTAATGAGTACACCTCTGCCTAACCCTTCGGGGATTACAGGCGTGATGTTATTTTATTTTATTTTATTAGGCAAACATACAGTGTATTAATACAGAGTAGAAACATTGAACAACTGAGCACCATTTACATGTTTCCGCATATAATGTATGTTATGTTATCTCACCACGACACAAGGGAGCAGAGCAGTAATCAAAGACATAACTGAATATTTTTGTTCCAGTACTGAACCACCCGCGTCGGCCACACCCGGACACCAGAAACCCACGACGTTAATTAGAACCATACATATTCACAAGCAATAATAATTGTACATACCTGTATCTTGGCGGGGTAGGCAGAGATATATCCCACAATTTAACGGAACCAAGCTTGTTATCTGGCAAAAATATAGCTCACAAACTGTACGTCTTGACGAAACCAGCTCAGCAACGCAAGTCTGGGCCATAATTTAATTTAATTTAAATGGCTGCCCACCCATGCTTCTCGCGTGTGTAATGTAGATACATAAACCCTCCTCTTGAATCACTCTATCTTTTGATGAAAACCGCATTAAAATCCGTTGCGTAGTTTAAAAGATCTAAGCGTACAGACGGCGGGAAGCGACAAATCATTGTTAATACAATGTAACACACGCAAATTATTGTGCTTACAACAGTACAGGGGTCGTGGGACTATTCAAAGTTTATTTACATTATTTAAAACTGGTTTTCGTTTAAAAACAAGTAACTTAAAGTTTTATCAATTTATGAACCCCTGGGGTCTCCAGTGTACCCCTGGGGGTACATCTGTACCTCTTTGGGAACCACTGGATAAGAAGAACATGTAAAGTTCGACTCCGTTAAGCGTAGTTCTACAACAGATTTTTTTTTTGTTACCTATGAATAACTATAGCTATAGCTATAGGCAGAGATATACTCTGCCTACCCAGCGATACAATAAAGTCAAAGGAAGTCTACGTAGTCTTGAAGATCTCACGCATATACCGGATCTAGTCATTTTTTTAATAAAACAATCATAGATTAGTCGTTTAAACTTTGTTTTTTTTTTTTTTTGAAGATTTTTTTTTTTAATAACTACGAAATATCCTTTGACTCTTAATTTAGTGTACAATAAGTTTAACTTATTTAAGACTTTTAGGTTTTTTTTTCCTTTTTTTTAGTTTTTTTTTTTGCGTGGAATTGAATTTTGTGAATGAGGGTAGATGCTGTTGTTCTTTTTTTAAATAATATAAATTTGTTAATTTATAAATATGAAAACTGACAGATTTTATATATTTAAATATTAGGTACCTACTGTATCAATCGAGATTTATTTTTTCTTTCATTTTTAATGTTACTGTTAGCCTTGATTTTTCGAACGACAAATTGATGTGGCAAAATGTCAAACGTAAGTAGACTGTTGTGATTGATTAACCGAATTAACAACAAAAATTACAACCTAAATTTGGCAAATCATAGCGAACATATTTTGATAAAATACTATCTGTAACCATACCTATGTTTAACAAAATAAATGATTAATTAATTGATTGCTTTCACAACCAATCACAGCAGCGTACGCTCTTGACAATTTGTGAAATTAATTTCTCGTTCGAAAAACCGGGTCACCTATTATTTTTTTAAAATTATTTATCAGCCATGTTCTTAATTATCGTGAACAAAATTCAATTACACGTTAACTCGCCTTATAATTAGTTCTAAGTTACAGTTAATAACTTAATACACGTCTTTAATAAGTTATATTTTATTTAGTGACTTCCAAGGAACACTGAAAAAGGATAGAAAATATAACGCATTACTGCTCATCCGTTTATGAGTTGTAGATCTGTAGATAGACAAAATCTTTCAAGACTCTACAAATTGTAAAGATATGACTAAATAAAATATCTCTTTAACGACAATAAAACAAAACTATTGGAAGTAAGCAGAGAGTAACAAGACACAAGAAATAACAAAAGATACAAATCGGATTTTTCGAACGAAAAATTTATGCGTCAAATTGTCAAACGTGCGTTCTTTATTGTGATTGGTTGTCGATACTTCAATCAACCAATCACAACAGCGTACGTTCTCTCAACAATTTGACGTATTAATTTTTCGTTCGAAAAACCGTTTGAACCACATTAATGGATATACGATAAAATGTCTAATGAATATGGAACTTAAAATATTTATTCCGGATTCGGCAAGGGGTAATCTTTAAGGGATAAGCAAAGGATGTATTCTACAATGTCCTGACGCTGTGCTGTTCTGTGAAAATCTCGATGAAGTGAGCTTGAGGAGCCTCTACCACAGTGAGAAGAAAACTCACTTCAAGGTCACCTCACCTTTCACCGAGGATTGTTGCGGTATTAACCAGCTGGTTAAGGCTCGGTTCAGATCTGACGGAAGATACGTCGAACGTATCGTCTTTAGTATGGTCGACGCACTAACGCATCATCGGATATGTGTGTATGGTTGGATGTTTTATTATCTATTTGACTGTTTCTGCGTTACGTGACTGACGATACGCGGCGTATCTTCCGTCAGATGTGAACCGACCCTAAGCCACTTACGGTTTCACACGGAGTTTAAAGGTCCGGACCGCGGTTCGAATTTCAAATAAACGTCACTCGATTACGTAAATCAGTTGTATGGAGACTCCACAACCGGTAAAAGTCAGTTTTATGAAAAAAAAATATATAAATGTTAGAATCGTGTCAAGTAGATTTTTGTGACATTACAAGATAGACCTTCTTTCGAAACCTGAAAACTATTTTCCCAAGATTTGTGTAATGATTCTCATCTTGACTGTCAAACTTTGACTTTGACTCTGACTATGACCTTGACTTTGACTTTGACCTTCTTTGAAAACGGAATAACGTCCTATTTACTTATACCATACAAAGTATTTTTTTTTTCAAATTAGATTACTCTGCTTACCTTTCCGTAGTTAACACGAAATTAATGGAAATAATTAATTAATAAAAATCAGTAATAATTAAATGTTCGATGTACCCAATTTACCTAATAAGTACAGGCGATTGTTTTTTATTGTCGTCTCTAACAGCGAAATGTCAAAGTCAAAAAAACATTTTTGACTTTCATACCTGTTGTGTTATCACGATAGGGGTCATAGAACTTCAAAAGTACATTAAAAAAAAACAATCGCCGTGTATTTAAAAAAAATAATGTTGTTTTTAAATTCTCGATGGTCATTCGTCTATCAATATTTGTAATAAGAGATTTCATGCGTAAATGATGATATGGCTATGGTAGATCTATTTCAAGCATAAAAGACGTTAAGGCTTTGTCTCCAGGAAGGCGAGGCATCTGCAAAGCCTCTGTTATTAACCTTTTGAACGCAAGAGTATAAACGTATCGCCGTACCCCTGACGCCAGGTCACCTTTTATTGTCAAATGACAATGATAAAGAATAAGGATTCAAAAACTTGATTACATTGTTTATTTCATAGTATGGCGCGACGTGTATTTTGTCATATATTTGTGACGTTGGCGTCCAGGGTAAGATTTCGTTTGTCACACATATGTGACAATGGCGTTCAAAAGGTTAAAGGACCGTCTCCGAAATTTAAAAAATAAAGATGGCCGTCGCAGTTCTCCCTGCAGATATAAAACATCTTAATAAATTTTCTAATTTCTAATTAATCAAAAATATTAAAAACTACATACAAAATACACGTTTCTTGTATTAAATTGTAATTTTTTACTTTATTTTTCATCATTTTTGGTTTTAAATGCCCTGTGACAGATGGACGGACGGACAGACAATGGCGTCTTAGTAATATAAAATGTACTACAACACCCATCAAAACGTACGGAACAGAAGTTGTTTTCAAATTTCAGTTTTTGTCCTTTATTAAAAATGGTTGTTGGAAATTTAACGCCTTCAAAATGTAAAAGATAAATACCAGTTTTTTAATTAAACGTAACCATATCATCACTTTGCGATATTGTATGGTACTTACCGATAACTTACAGGTATCGGTAACTGATTGATTGCAAGAAAATACTAAGATAAATCCTTAATTTAGTAGAAAATATTACTAAAATTCATTAGGATCGACCGCCATCTTGGATTGGACGAAGACTGTTTGTTGACGACGTGAAAAAGGAATCTTGAATTAAAGAATTTGTGGATTATAGGATTAACGTTTTAGGGAAAATCGTTTGTAATTTGTATGACAGGTGAATCTACAGGCTGATTGCTAATGATAAATAGATGATTTCTCAAACAAAAAAAGCCTGTATTCGAAAATATATACTATCCAGTCAAATTCCACTCAAAATTCGTATAGATCTGTGAAAAAACTAAAGTTTACTACTAAATAAAGGAATCATCATCGTAATAATAAATATCTTTCAGTTTGCCGCCAAAAATAAATGTCCTGTCATAATAATTTACGTAAAACACAACAATTTGACAGTTTTGACAGTTGAACTGTCATGGCGTAAGATCGTAGGACGCTATTTGTAAGAAAGTTTATTGTAACATGTAGAGTATATTATTGTTAATAATAAAGATTTTAGCCTATATTTTGTGTGCTTTTTTATACCTTGATACACTTTAATTTTCTGTGGCTGGGTTCGTTATGAACACAAACTTCTTTTTTGGCTTAGCCGTAATCGGGTATCAGAGAATTATTACATCACGCCTGAAATCCCCAAAGGGTTAGGCAGAGGTGTACCCATTAGCACGCCCACATTTCGCTAGTTATGTTTCAGTCCCATGTAATATGGGGCGAGCCTGTTGCCATCAACCGGCATAAATCCAGACTCCCGCAGAATTTCCTGATGGATTCCTAAGAAATTATCTAATTGTATATAATGATAAATGGATCGATTCTATAAATTGTTGACAACAACTAAAGTATAAACTAAACCGTGTTAGAATAAACATTATTTACCGACGATTATTGGTATTACACATATTTATTCATAATAATAGAACAGTAATAACAATCGTCTACTGCGATGGCATACCCAATGTTTAGGTGGTAATTTTTAAGTAAATTACAGCTATCACGCTGCCGTATTTTAAGTGAAAGTTTGCACTACAAAAGTATATAATTACGCCATCTAGCGACTGTCTTTCAAATTAATCTTAGTACTGCCATCTATCGGCGAAAGGCTGTACCAAAATATAATTTACTGAAAATAGTGACATCTAGCGGTGAAAACCTGTACTGCCAGACACTTTAGTTTAGGAAAATGCTTAACAGGTGGCAGCACTGTTTGAAGATTTTATGATTCTTTTTTTTTGTCATATGTTTGGGCAATAAATTACTAATGCAATAAGCACAAACACTCGTAGAGGTACCAAAATGTCTTTAATTGTCCTGCCCTTTGTTCCTATATGTGCCAGCAATAGTCAACATTAGATCATCGCATTCAGACTTAGTCTTTTTCGGACGTGCAGATTTATTTTTGTTTCTAGCCTATATTATCTTACTGCTTTGGGGCCTACCTTTCTCTTTTTCAATCGTATCTATCTTGAACTAGTGTAAAATAAACCTATAAGCGTCAAACTCACCCACCATCTTCACCTGTCTGCCGTGATGTCGCTGGATATTTTCCGGGCCCAATTTGAAGTTGATTTAGTAGACTGATCGTTTTGACATAGATACGGCAGATTTGACTGGCCCAGTCCCGTTTAAACTTGGCTGTTTTTTTTTTGGTGTCCAGATGAATTTTAAAATGTAACAGATTTTTTAAAATATAATTCTAAGCTAACACACACATATCCGCTAATAATAGTAAAAACAAAGAGGAAAGATTGTCTGGAGTTAACATAACGCTTTTTCCTTACGTAACTATTTCTACCAGTTAACTCCTACCGCAAACCGCATTATGTAGGTAACTTCATTCAAAAATCTCTGCGATTTTCTCATCGAGAACAAAACACACAACCCTCCTCCCTTACAATCGGTTAATTCTATAATCCCAAGTCCGTCCCCTTTGACTCACAACAACAGTCACTTGATTAACGCTACCACTGCAACCGTCTCTTTCACTCTTATACACGCATCATGCTCTGTCTCGCTCACACGGGCGTAGCTTCACTTGCATTGTCTAGGTATTTTTTTAATTGAGATTTTTGCTAGGGACTATGCGTGCATACGGTTTGCTTACATACAATGTCATATTTATAATGGATTAAGAATAAATAGAGATTTAAGTAGTAAGAAGATAGGTATGCGTACCTACCTACTTGCTAGATTCCATGCTAGGTAATTTTTCAGGTACCTAATTATTATTATCAAGTAAATTATCAAGTAAAAACTTAAAAGGTGAAGGAATGTTTAAAACCTATTTAGTAGTTTTTGAGTTTATCCATTTCAAACAAAAACAACGGAACAAACAAACAAATATTTTATCTTTATATTATTAGTATTTTAATCAGCGAATGATTTTGTACGAATGCAACTCTTAAAATTTACGAGTCATTTTTTTATTTGAGATTTTCATACACATCCTATAATTAAAAATTATATTGACCAACAAGTTCATAGACCAATCGACTGTTGATAATACGTTTTAAAACTTTCAGACTCATAAAATTCCGGAGTCATAAATCACGCTAGAGCGTATCCTTAATAAATGAAATAAATATAGGTATTGAACATTGATACACAGTCACGAGCAAAAACAAGTACTTAGACACTTAGTAACATAACGAAGCTATTTTCTTCGAATATATAGATTGAAATGTCTTGTTTTTAGGAATATAGTATTTTGAATTCAATCCCACTATGAAATAGGTCTTATAACAAAGTTACAACCAATATTTTACAAGACAATCGCTTTTGAATTTTGCTAAGTGTATCTATACTTGTTTTTGTTCGTGATTGTACATCACAAAAATAGAATAATTATATGAAATCATGACAGTTTGTAACATCTTATTGTACCTACTATATCCATCGATCTAATACAGAAATCTAATAAAAACTTATGGACTGCTGAATATGAGGTCTTGGGTTCGATTCCCAGGTCGGGCAAAGTGTTATTAGGTTTTTCCATCAGGAATTTCTCAGTAGCAGCCTCGGAGTCTGGATTTGTGCCCCGTTGATGGTATTAGGCTTGCCCCCTATTACATGGGACTAAAACATAACTGGCGGAATGTGGGTGTACTAATTGGGTACACCTCTGCCTAACCCTTCCAGGATTACAGACGTGATGTTATACTAATAAAAACTTATTAGTGATCGATAACTATATTCTTACCATTAAACAGTAATTTCTTACTTTTTCAACGTCAATAACGACCTCAGCTATAAAAAAGTCATGTAAAAGCGACATTTTGAACCTCTATACACAATAAATACCATTTGAAATCTTTAATCATTAACACAAACTCCACCAAGTAATCGAACTGGCACTCCCGTGTATCTCTGCCCTACCTCAGCCGCAGTAACAGTTAGTACATCTTCTATTTCGTTCTATCTCATCTTTAATTTGTTCGTTCTGTCGACCCACGACTCGCGCTGTGCCGGGAGCCGGAAGCTTTAATTGCAAGAAAACAGATTTTCGAAATTTTGAACGAAATTTTAATTCTGATATTTTTTTAGTGTTTATGTGTAGGTAAGTTATTTGAAAAGAAATTTATTATACTGCATAGAAACGATATAATTTTTTTTAGCTGACTTCTACAAGAACGGTACTGTATTACAGTTTTACGTAGAGGTAACTAACTAAAACTGGTTCGATTACGAAAACTGTTTGAGAATATTAATACAATTTTATAAATAAGCACGAGTACCTATATGTATATATTTTTTTTCAATTCAATTTTATTTTTTCATGATGAACGTTCTTCATATTATTTTTCTGCAATTTTTAAAATTTTTACATGTTTTATAATTTAATTTACACATCTGTACATTACTCTGGAAAAAAGGTTTTAAATTCTGTAACTGCTAATAAAAAAGTATCTACATTAAAAATCACGACAGTTTTTCTTTTTTTTTTCAAAAATGTGGGTCCCGACTCCCGTCCTTTTCCATCCACACACAGCACTCCAGTCGGCTAATTGCGACAATTACTGAAAATGCTGTGAAACTCGTTGGCACCCCCTCCCCCTCAGAGGGGTGACCGAGTGGGGGGGATTTAGGCAATAATGTCACATTACATAGAGTTATGGACACTACAATCTTTAGATCTGTGCGGTTAGGTTGTGAGGCTTGGATTTGGATAGGTGGGCGGTAAAATTGTAATTGGTTGCCGTTATTTGAAACTTAAGTCATAATTAAAGAAAAAAAGACTTTTCAAAGCTTTTATAAGATAAATCAACCAAAAAAAATTAATTAATTAAGTATTCTAACTTTGTTTTTTTTTTAAACATAAAATTATTGATTTCAAGACAAAATACCTATTGTGACTTCTGACGAAAACAAAAGGTAAGCAATATTCCATAATAGACATTAAAAAAATGTCATTAATTGAATGTTAGCATGTAATAAGTTTCGTTATACGGCCGCACTTTGTCTAATGCTGAAATAAATGGTCAGTGGTAGCTTTTTAAGTTTATCTTTAACATCACAGACATCAGTGATCGAATACATCGTGAGAAAAGAGGAAACTTAGACTTTTAATTAACACAAGTCTGAAATCACCAATCGGCATTGAGCAAGCGTGGTGATCAATGCTCGTGCCTTCTCTGTATAAGACGAGGCCTTTGCCCTGCAGCGTGACAATAATAAGCTTAGGTATTTTGTTTCCAGGCTATCATTTCAAAACCAAAAAACTTTTATTTAATTTATATCTCACTTCCCTCACCCGAGTCCGTCCCTGTCTCCCATCCAATTAGCGATGAGATTAAAGATATGCCGGGGGAGCTATTACCTAACAAATTACCTCTCGACGGTGGAACAGCCGCGCCTGGCCGCCCCCCCACCCGCAGACGCGTGAGGCACGAGCGGGGAGCGACAAATAGTTTTAAAAAAGTCAAAATTTAAAGACCTTATTGATATTAAACCATAACATAACATCATGCCTGTAATTTCTGAAAGGTTAGGCGAAGGTACACCCACATTTCGCCAGTTATTTTCATATTATAGAGAGCGAGCCTATTGCCAGCAACCGGGCACAAATCCAGACTCCGAGGCTGCTACTAAGAAATTGCTGATGGAAAAACCCAAATTACTCAAAACCTCATGATCAGCAGTCGCGCTTTGCGTCCACTTGACGAACGAGGCAGTTACAAACTTAAACATCTAAATATATAAAAGCAAAAAGTTACTCACTCACTCATAACGAAATATCGAAAACCGCTTGACGTATAAAGATGAAATTTGGCAGGGAGGTAGTTTATAGTTAGTACGACTTTTAAGAACGGATTTTCCAAAAATTCACCCCCTATTGGATAGAACTTGTAAATAGAGAAATAGACTTTGAAGGAGTTTTGTTTTTATCTTTATTTTTATTATTTTTTACTACTGTTTTATATTTATCTTCATTGTTTTCACATATAGAATCATCAAGAATATTGCAACCAGAACTTTGTAAAAAATATTTAAAAGAGTGCCGTGGAGTTTCTTGCTCGTTCTTCTCCATAGAGGCCTACCTCCGTTTTGGAACGAGCAACTAGCTTCAACTTTCGGACTAACTGACCATTAACAATTAAAAAGTGCCTGTAAATGGTCTAATTGAAATAAATGTTTTGACTTTGACTTGAAGTCGATTATAATATTAGTAGGATAACCTAATACCGCTATTCTCCCGTCGCTTGCGCAGCCTCCCAAACGCTGTACGTTTCATTCACTGTTAATTGTTTTAATCGCACTCACCTACAGTTATATACGAGGCTACATAGCGACAGTATACATAGACAGACATGTCTATATACGTAACACGTTGCAAGTACGAAGGAAGAATTAGATTGTTTACATGAGCCTATAATTATGGAACACACAGAGACAGTATTTTTTTTACCCACTTTAAGTTACATCTGTGATTACTGCTCCGCTTCCGTATGTCGTAGCGTAATGTTATATAGCCCATAATATTCGTCATGAATCTGGCTATCATATACAAAAAAAAAATTCCAAGCCGACCGGTAGTTCCAGAGATTTGAGCGTTTAAACAAACTGTAAAAAAATCCTTTCTTTTACATCGGTCTTAAACATAACTAGCGAATTGTGGCTGTACTAATTGGTAACTCTGCCTAACCCTTCGGGGATTACAGGCGTGATGTTATGTAAATATTTCTACATTACAGATTATCTTAATACATTTACTGGAAGTCCATTGCATGTATGAGGCCATTTTGTTATTATTATTTTATCTTGATTACTTACATAAAAAGCTTTAGTTTTTCGACATATACTCGTCCAGTGTGGATCAACGTTGTTTAAATAATAACGTGGGTGTTCTGAACCTGATTTTAGTTAAATGGTTCCGTAGTCATTTTTTAAAAGAGTATGCTTAGATGGTTCGGTCATGTTGAGAGGATGAGTGAAAGACGATTAACAAAAGGTATTTATATGGCAGAGGTGAGTGGCAACGCAGAAAGGGATCGCCCTAGGAAGACCTACACTGACCTTATTGGCGAGATTCTTCAGGAAGGTCAGGTGCGCAGTACTCGTAACCGGCGTGCTTGTATGACGAGATGTATGAACGTGGACGAGGCGAAAGGAGTATGTAAGGATCGTAGCAGGTGCGTTCTGTGGTTTCTGCCTACCCCCATGGGAAAAAGGCGTGAGTTTATGTATGTTCTCTGTTTATTTTATACAGAGGTCACATTTTTTTTTCAATCTTAAATAGATATAAATAATATAAAGCTATTTCTGTCCCACTGCAGGACAAAGGCCTCTGATAACTCGTAACGACTGTCAAAGATCCACGTATGACAATGACAGCCGGGACCAACGATTTGACGTGCTTTCTGAGGAACAAAACGATGTCAGTAATGTCTGAGATAAACTTAGAAAGTACCTACATATAAATTGAAAAAGTCACATTGATACTTGCCCGGATGTACAATATAAATATAGAAAAAGTTCGACATCATCAGTTACAGACTAATTAACATAATTATTCGAAACCCGATCCACCCAATGCATTCATTTCTTCAGAAGTCTGACATACTGGCTGAGCTGAGTTTTCAATGCATTTAATGACGATATAATCTACGGATCCCTAATAGCTACCTTTCAATGTTTTATCCATATCAGTAGTTATCAGTGGTCTACTAATTGACAGTAAGTGACGGCAAGTGTCTGGAGTGATGGCAAACACTGGCTACTGTTGTTATAACATGTGTTTTTGTGTCAACAGCTTTAGGTCCGTTGGGGTGGCTTAATGGGTAGGTACGAGTAGGTACAGACAACGAAACAGATTGGTATGCAGGCTCGTCAGATATACCTAGTTGAAGTTTTCAAAGAAATCGATAGATTTTTTCGAATGTAATTTAATTTAAAAAGTAGATAATGAACAGTTCATTAATTAAGTTAAGTTTTAGTCAAAGACAACCATCGAATCCAACTATATGTGATGATCCTGGATAGCTGTCTATGCTGTTGTTGACTGTACAGTTAGCAAGAGATATAGATATAGTTGAAGTTAGCTTAGAAAGCGATCGATGTCTTTGATTGAAAATTAACTTAATTAAATAACCGTTTATTATCTACCTACTTTATAAAGCAAAATTATATTTTGCTTTAAAGCAAGTGGAAGTAGTTGCTTGTAGTAGTAGTAGTAGTAGTTATTTTGTTTTTTTTTTTTTGTGCCCGGTTTATGGCAATAGGCTCGCCCCCTATTACATGGGACTAAAAACATAACTGGCGAAATGTGGGTGTACTAACAGGTACACCTCTGCCTAACCCTTCGGGGATTACAGGCGTGATGTTATGTTATGTATTATATTTTAACTTGCATCGGTTTCTAAGAAAACTTCAACTATATCTGACGAACCTCTTTTGTTACGCGACATTGATAACCATCATTTTTAAACGATGCTGCAAAGCATAACGAGGATTTCGTGGCTTAGTAATAACAGCCGCACTGGTCTCTCAGGTTAAGCTACGCTTGCCGGGGTTAGTCCGTAGATGAGTGCCCATCTTTACACACCGAGACTCCTCTGTGCCTCAAAAAGCACGTTAAGCAGTTGGTCCCGGCTGTCATACGTGGATCTTTGACAGTCGTTCTCCTTCTTTATCGTGTGGGCAGTAAGGTCTTACGACCCCACACACCCTAGTGTGTTTCTAAACTGCCTCAAGGACCTCTGACATGGACAATCTTTACGGGTCTGACAATCAGTCTTACCAATGAGTATCGGTATTACCCAGTTACTGGGTTGTGGAGGTCAGATAGGCAGTCGCTCCATGTAAATGACTGGTATTCAGCTGCATGCGGTTAGACTGGAAGCTAACCCCAACATAGTCGGGAAAAGGCTAGGCAGATGATGCTTCAAAATGCAACGGTTATTTTACTTCTTCTTCTTATCGTGTGGGTAGTAAGGCTTTACGACCCTACACACTCTAGTGTCAGAGTTTCTACACCGCCTCAAGGGCCTCTGACATGGTTTGAGTGGAACAGTAAAGTCCAGGTTTCCTCACGATGTTTTCCTTCACCGATGCCAGTTATGTCTAAGATAAACTTAAGAAAGTACATAATGAATTGAATAAATCACATTGGAACTTGCCCGGATTTGAACCCACAACCTCATGCCTGAGAGGCGTGCGGGCGGCCGGAGTGTCATGATGGCCCAGTGGTTATTTTATTAAAAACAGCAGATAGTTCCGTTTTCGTTACGGTTTCCATACTCAAAGATGGCAAAGAGACTCAATTATTAAGCCTTGTTTAAACTCTCTGAAACTTCAAGTTGGATAAGATATTTTATTCCTCGCAACAAGAGAACACACAAAATGTCAATTTTAATATCCCACGTTCCGATTCTCATAATCATATTTTAATAATCTAACTCGTAAAACATCGGTCGGGCCATGTTTGCGTGCGGCGCTTATCTGTGCAAATCAAACACAGAGAATAAACACATTATGTGGTGATACTATGGTGGGAAAGTAATTAGCCCACTCTGTGGTCTATGGTGCACACATTTAACATAATATTTAACTGGGAGGGGGGTTTTTTGAAGTCTGTGATGGCAGTTTTTTTTAATGTATAAGGTGGGTGTACCATGGAAGGCCACTCTAACAAATAAACAGTTATTAGTCGTTTATTTACTAGATAAATAAAACTAACAAATATTTAAGTAATACTTTGTTTTATTACGTAACATATAAACCACTTTTTTGGATTTCAGATTTGATCAATATTGATTGAACTTAAGTTTCATGGAACTCTTCCAAATGGCCTTGCTAGGAACAAGGCTCCTTAGAAGGCCATTATAATAAATCAGTCATTTAACACTAAAAATTAATAAATAGCGATTAAATCTACAATAAAAAGAAATGGTTTATATGTTACGTAATAAAACAAAGTATTACTTAAATATTTGTTAGTTTCATTTATCCAGTAAATAAACGAATAATAACTGTTTATTTGTTAGAGTGGCCTTCTATGGTACAGTACCTTATTTTAACGTCGCCGATTTCCGATATCAATGACACGAGGGACCGTGCGGCCAAAATAGTAGCGCAAACGATTCACTGCCGCGTCTGTGATTTCCAGTTCGATGGGTGTTTATGTAAATAGAAGGAATTTGTCATCACATGGCAATAACTACGAAATTTTAATAATTGGCCTTCGAAGGAGCATGGCCTTCCATGGTCCACCCACCTTAGTAGCAATATGAACAGGCAACGTTATAGTGAAACTAAGTACTCTCAATAAAGAATAATTCCAGCCTATTTTTGTTCCAATGTAGGGCATCCTCTCATACAGAGAAGGCACGAGCATCGATCATCATGCTTGCTCAAAAAGCAAGCTTCTTAAAAGACCTCTTTATTTTTTATATATATATTTTTTTTAACTTTAAATTGTTATAAGTAGCGGCTATAGTAACACGCATTCTGTCAAATTGACAACTCTTTACTTATCGATCATGTGACCCGCTGACGGACGGACAGCAGAGGTTTAGTTAGTTCCCGATAGCACCCTTCAGGTACCCTAAAACCTAGCATAAAAGTACCTAAAAGACTCCAACTTACTAAAGTACTTAAAGACTTATATCTAATAGTACGTCTCGTCTGGTACAAAGATATAAATGACTGGAAAAATCATCATCTAACTCAAATAACCAAAAGATATTCACACGCAGATAATATCTTAAAAAATATAACGTTTATCGATCGAGTATTTAGTCAACAAATCGTGGAGATATAGAACGACACTAAAAAGTAAATAATTCATACTTACGTTGACGTTATCTGTGACACCTGTCAATTTGCCCGCCTTAACTGACATGTGCTGGGGCTGCCAGCTCCTGGAATATTACTCGTATATTTCCATTTATTTAATAAATAATCAATTTATATATGTGTTTGAATATTTAACAATAAGTAGTAACAAAAATATTTAAATTATTTCAAAATGATGAATACTTGATTCTTTATTTTCATCATTATTAAAATAAGTACAAGTTTAATTTGTAAATGACTTAAATAAGCTAAAACCGTTGGTCCGAGGGTCAAAGTACTTTCATTATAGGAACAACTCTTAAATGAGAAAAATAATCAGCTATTCCATACATTTCGATCATGTTGTAGCTTATTTTTGTTGCAAAGAAAGACTCTTCTGCCTTACTATTAATGCAAGAACATTAATTTTCTTTAAAGTTACCCTAATCCTAAGCCAATGATTGCTTATACCAACCAAATACCTAAAAATCCTATAAATATTGTCCTAATTTTATCTTTTTCAAAAATAAAATCTTTCGAAAATACTACATTTTTCAGACCACATCTGGCAACACAATTTATCTCAAGAAAACCCAAAAACGATTCGGAAATTACATTGTGATTCATTGACAAGAGAAAGAGACATGTTTATCTTTTAAAGATAACAGATAACATGTTGCAACACGCCGAACAAGTTAACATGTTTGAATAGGCTAACTATTTGTAAGTTACAAATTGATGTCGCTTACCAATACCATGGGAATCCATACTAATATTATAAATACGACAGTGTGTCTGTATGTCTGTTACCTCTTCACGCTTAAACCGCTAAACCGATTTAGGTGAAATTTTGTATATACATAGTTTAAGACCCGGGGAAGAACATAGAATAGTTTTTATCCCGGAAATCACCCGCTAAGGCGGTGGAAGTTTGTATGCAAGTACGATATCAACAAGTTCCACGCGGACGTAGTCGCGGACAAAAGCTAGTCAATAATAAAGACTGCCTCGACTGCCTCGTTGATCTAGTAGTCGCAAAGCGCGACTGCTGAGCATGAGGTCTTTTGTACAATTTCCAAGTCGGGCAAAATGTTATTAGGTTTTCCCAACAGGAATTTCTCAGTAGCAGCCTCGGAGTCTGGATTTATGCCCGGTTGGTGGCGATAAGCTCGCCACCTTTTACATGGGACTTAAACATAACTGGCGAAATGTGGATGTTCTAATGGGTACGCCTCTGCCTAACCCTTCGGGGATTACAGGCGTGATGTTTTCTGTGTACTGTGACGATAGGTAGACATCGGTACAGCCGTCAAGTACAGAAAAATTAAACAATTCATCACAAACCCTACCCTAATTACCTACCCCTTATAAATAAACACCATAATAGATAAACTTATTCAAATATCAAAACTCGAATACATTAAAAACGTTTACATCAAACCTCCTTACCTCCACACCTCTATAACGAGCTACGATTGTCTATGGCAATCCCCCTAATGGCGCCAATTTAAGTTGAAATGAAATTTTCATCCATATTTTCTCATCCCCCTACATCCCTTACTCCCCTCGCTAACTGCCGTTTATTAATTATAGCCCGAGCTGACTAATTTCGGCGACATTATAATAATTTTATGTAGATTGCGAATCGCGCGCGAAACGAGTTTAGAAAGATGCGCCATATTTGTTTTTGGCTGTCATCTTTAGTTTCGTATTTTGTTTTGTATATTTTTTCACCGCGGTTTTACTCGCGTGTTACGTCTTTGGTTACTGCTCCACCCCCGTAAGTCGTAGCGTGATATTTTATAGCCTATAATATTCCTTATGAATCTGGCTTTCATATGCAAATATAATTATTATAATCTGACTAATAGTTCCAGAGATAAGCGCGCTTAAAAAAGAACAAAAAAAAAATGTTTAACAAATAAATATGAATGAATTTTTCTTTTAACAGTAAGTAAGAAAAATGGATTTTTATAAATATTATGACGCGCTGCGAAGTTACCAGTTTAAACAAAGCTAATTTGAACGTATCTAAAAAATATTAATTAAGGATTTATTTGCTTTAAAACCATACATCTTCCATAATAAAAACAAATGTTCTACACGTCATATTTCAGAAGCCCGCGGTCAAAAACCAACACGACGCATTCAAAATCCAGTTCTCAAGAATACCGTCTTACTCTTTCTATAATTCAAATAAAAGTATCTGTCCATCCCTGTCTCGCACATTGCGATTGGGTTGAAAAGTTCCCGCCTTACGTCAAAAACAATGGATGGAAGAAAGGAAAAAATCGTGCCGTCTCTCTCGTGCAACGTTTAGACATTGTTACTGAAGGAAAATTGTGGAATTATATTTGATTTTGTTTTGTTTTATTTCAGTTGTTGCTTGCTTTTTAAGCTGTTTTCGATTATATTCCAATTGTCCAAGGATGGTGCCGGTGACATTTGTCAAACTGTTGCTTTTCACTCTTGAACGTTACGGCGATTTACAATCATGATTGAATATTTTAACTGCACACTAATATCATAGTCGTAAAATACGGAATCAGTAAGAAGTAAGTAAATAACTAGTAAATTAAATAATGTCACTGACATAATTATGCGATTCTGACATCCATTGATGGATTGCTGACATGTGTCACCCGCATAATTCTAGGACGATTTACTTTCACCTGTCCCAGTGTCTGTGGCTAATCAAATCTTACAAGTTAAATTAGACCCACTTCCCGATGTCCGATTGAGCTAAAATTTTGTGTAAATGTGCAATTTGCATGACAATGCAATAGGTATAATGATGTCACAGAGCTGGTCTGATGATGGTGCCAGAAAGTGGCCATAGGAACTTAATCAAATCTTAAAGATAAGCTGGATCTCGTACAGATAAGGCACGAGCATTGATCACTATGCTTGCTCAAGGCGGATTGGCAATTTCAGACTTATAATTTTAAGTCCAGGTTTCATCACGATGTTTTCCTTCCCCGATGTCAGTAATTTTTAAGATAAACTTTAAAATTAATGAGAAACTGTTTACTTAAAGACTCTATCTACTGTTAATGCTTAAAAGAAGCTCTCTGTTTTATGAGAAAAAGCTCATAAACAAATATTGTAATATAATATGTTAAACAATTATTTACTGGATTTCTGAGTTGTGATAACAAACAACGAACTTACTTAAATCTTATCTATAGTTAGGACTACAAGTATTATCATTAAGCTAAAGAGTTATTTTATTCTCCACATTCATATAAATAGAATTATTGTACCTACTACTTATTGTAAACCATTATATATACTTTTCAAAAGAGTAAGTATAGAGTTTCTTGCCCGTTCTTCTCCATACGAAACTACCTTTTGGAATGGGCAACTAGATCCAATATTATAATTATTCTTGACAATTCTTACCAGTACTCAAAAATAAATAATTTGTTATTTGACATTATTTTACCAGTACTCAAAAATACGTAATTTATTATTTGACATTATTTTAACAATATTCAAAAATAAATAATTGGTTATTTGACATTATTTTAACAATATTCAAAAGATATATATTTATTTTTTACATTATTTTACCAGTACTCAAAAATAAGTTATTTATTATTTCACATTATTTTAGCAATACTCAAAAATACTCCCACTAAAAAATATTACTTATTTTATCAGTAAAAAAATACTTTAGGGTGTATATTTTTATCTATAGTTCGTGACTTTTTGGCTTTTCCATGCAATAGTTTAAACTCAGCACTTAGCTAGTTTACAAAGACTTATTCACACGGAAAAGTAATAATCCAAGAGCCCAAAGACAATGGGTCTACAACATCTTAAAGTTGCTGAAATTTTCAGAATAGATAGAAGAAGGTATACGTACTTTCTAGCTTCAATGATGGACCCTAAGCAAAATTTTTACAAGAGAATTACTTTTTGCGTGTAAAAAATAACTGTTTGTGGTAGCCCACTATGCACGGAGATCGTGGGATTATTTAAGTGTAGCAACAATATTTAGAACTTGTTAAAGTAATAGAAAAAAAATGTTGTAATTTTAACGTCTATTAACACCAAAGAGTTCCCAGATACGGTCGAAGCATGATCGCAATTGGGAAGTAGGTGTAACTTTTGGCTTCGATAAAAGTCAAAATGTTCTTAACTAACTTTTAGACCTATGTATATATTCCTGCCTCCCGGGGTTGCGGGACGTCTTAACAGGATACCGTGGCCCCGGAACGTAAAGGGCAACAGAAGGAACAGGGTGGTTTTTTTGTCAGTAAAAGTCTGACAGTTCCTTCCCCCCACCCAGGGCGGAAGGAGTCAATTGATGATTTTTAACAACTAAAAAAAAAAAAAAATTATATATTCCTGCTTATGCATTGGCAGTTTTATAAAAATCGATTTCAAAAATTAGGACATGAAAGTTTGTATAAATAACGTAAGACATAAACGCTTATTAAGATAACGGACGTCTAGCGACATCGGGCTCTCGGTCAAAATCTGATTGCCACTTTAATGGACAACAAATAGTTTAAAAAGTAACATTTTGACATTATTATTGTGTAATAACTTGTTATCTGTGTCAATATTTGTATGTATGTAGTTAACTTATGCTTATCTTGGCTTAGGCGCCATTGGTCGTGAGAGTTGAATTGTGGCGCTTCTTTGAATGACCAACAACGCCTTGCGCTTTTCAGCTAAAATAATCTATACTAATATTTACATGCGAAAGTAATTATCGTTTATCGAAGACGATATAACATCACGCTTCGACTCACAGACGAGGAGCAGTAATCAAAGACGTTTTTTTGTTTGATCACGCTAATCTCCGGAATTACTGGACCGATTCTGAAAACTCTTTTCACTAATAAGAAGTTACATTATCCCTAAGTGCTATTGGCTATGTTTTACTAAAAATAAATGGGGATCGGGAAGAAAATTCACATGAACGAAGAATCGGGTAAATGCTGGTTTATTACAAAATACTTAGGAATGATGAGTAGTAATAAGTACCAATGTGATTTTACAAATTAATTTATGTATTATCTAAGTTTATCTTAGACATCACTGACATCGTTCCGTGCTTCGGAAAGCGCGTTAGGCCGTTGGTCCCGGCTGTCATACGTGGATCTCTGACAGTCGTTACGGGTCGTCAGAAGCTTGAAAGTCTGACAACCAGTCTTACCAAGCGGTATGGTATTATCCAGTTACTGGGTTGCGGAGGTCAGACAGGCAGTCGCTCCATGTAAAATACTGGTTAGACTGGAAGCCGGCGCCAACATAGTTGGGAAAAGGCTAGGCAGATGATGACTTAGGCATGACGAGTACTTCCTGCTTTTAAATTTTATCATCATGTGATCAATCTATAGATAAAACTCAAAAAAAAACAAATTGATGAATCACATGTAACTTTAAAATGATCTTGAAATATGACGTCATCACCTGCAATAAGCCTGCCGGGGTTGCGGGACGTCTTAACAGGATACCGTGGCCCCGGAACGTAAAGGGCAACAGAAGGAACAGGGTGGGTTTTTAGTCAGTAAAAGTCTGACAGTCCCTTCCACCCCACCCAGGGCGGAAGGAGTCATTTGATGATTTTTACCACATAAAAAAAAAAAAAACACCTGCAATAAGGCAATTCCATCCACATCAAGAATATTGTAACCAGGATTTTGTGTGGGTTTTGTTTTTGTGTATTTTGTTTGTTTTTTATGTTTTCTTCAGAAAGGTCAGGTGCGCAGTACCCGGCGTGCTTGTATGACGAAATGTATGAACGTAGATGAGGCGGAAGGAGTATGTAAGGATCGTAGCAGGTGGCGTTCTGTAGTTTCTGCCTACCCCCATGGAAAAGAGGCGTGAGTTTATGTTTGTATGTATGTTCTTATAATATTTTAAAGAAAAATGTTTTTATTATGTGTTTGTTTGCATTGAATAGGCTCCGAAACTACTGAACCGATTTGAAAAATTCTATCACTGTTACGAAACTACACTATCCCCGGGTGACTTAAGCAATATTTTATAAAAAAAAATTAGGGATCCATAAGAATCATCATGCGAACGAAGCCGCAGGGAGAGTGCTAGTAATATATAATCATATAATCATTATCATAGACAACAGTTTTTAAATAATCCCAAAAAACTTTACAGTCGTAATCATATTTATATACAAAAGACAAATTCCATTACGCACTCACAAATCAATTCAATCATAACTCTTCAAACATAATCTTTGTAAAAGCTTCTCAAACTTAACCGGCTTTTAATTTAAAAAGACCAAAAGCCAAGTTGCTGTTAAAAAAAAAAACCAGGATCGTTAAGAGAAAATAAGCGAGCGAAAGAACATTATTTGCTTGTACAAACATAAAATCTGCTGCGGTTTAGTTAAACGGGTAGAATAAGACAATTCATGCGTGTCTCTTCATGTTAGAGCGAGAAAGATAATGTAAAAGCGAGACGCAACACAAACGGGGTGGGGCGTACAAAAAACCAGCATAATTTGAGCTTTGGTATACTTGAAAGTTGAGAGAAATGAATAGAAAAGTGCGTGTCAGCGTATTTTGGGCGTGACGCCCAGTCGTTTTGTCCACACACGACACAATATGACTATAATCGGTGCTGCTCGTCGCCTTAATAAAATAATTCAGTTGTTTCTAAGTACTGCTCTCGGGTGGGCTCCGAACGCGTCCGACATTTTATTATTTCGTTTTTTATTGCGCGGCCGCTAAACTGTTTCGGTGTGTGCCTGTTATTTTTGTTGAATTAAAAAAAAAAAGTGTGAAGTGAACTTTTTTTGTCTGTGCTTTTGTTTTCGTAAACTTTTTTTTCTAGTTGCTAGGTGAGTGTTGTTTTATTAATCTGTATTTTATTGAAGAAAAAATAAGAAATATATTTTTACTAAAAATATTTTCGTTATTTAAAACTCACATAATATAATATCATTTTTAAGTAACAATTCTCTTAAACGCCTTGGTAGATTCTAATAAGAAAAAAGAAACAGTCGAAGTCAAACCAAATCAAATCATTTATTTCAATTAAACCATTAAGAGACGCTTTAGAAAATAAAAAAACAAGAAAATAAATTGAATCTAGTTGCCCCTTCCACTAAGAGGTTTCGTATGGAGAAGAATGGGCAAGAAACTCCACACATACTCAACTCCAATCATTGACGTACTTTTTAATGACCTGTCAAAACGCCATTCTCCCATAAATTTGACAACTACAACTGTGAATCTGACTAACTACCTATTTGTAATGCAATTAAAAATAAAACACTGGTGCCGATTCCCTTGGTCACAAACTAAACTAAAATTAGACTAATTCCATCGTTTTCTATCCAATAAAATAAGAAAGAGACTAATGTGAATAAGAGCTGTCAAATTTGGTCAATTTGACACATCCATACAATTTATAGTTGACATCTTAAAACGTATGGATTAAAAATACGGAGAAGTTCAAGGCAAAACTTATTTGACATCTCTAACTTAGTTCTTTAATGTCACAGAATGTCACCGTCCTTTCCTTTCGCTGTATGTCAGAGAGAGATGTCAATTCTCTAAATTTAGTCTAGTTTGTGAACAAGGGAATCGGCACCACTGTTAATATAACATGTCACATATCCTCGAAAGATTAGGCAGAGGTGTACCCATTAACACCCACATTTCGCCAGTTATTTTTACGTCCCATGTAATAGGGAGCGAAAAATTTTAAAATGATATAAACAAATCGCGTTTTCAGGGCTAAAATAAAAAAAAAATCTTTATAAAAGTTATGTGTTGGAGATCTTGGTTAGCTAGCGACTGGCCCCGGCTTCGCACGTGTGCAATGTAGATATTAACTATACTTATAAACCTTCCTCTTGATCACTCTATCTATTGATGAAAACCGCATTAAAATCCGTTGCATAGTTTAAAAGATCTAAGTTTTAAGAGGGACAGACGGCGGGAAGCGCCTTTGTTTTATTAGAGATACCTACAACTTATATCATAAAAACATAACATTACGGCTGTAATTCCCGAAGGGTTAGGCAGAGGTGTATCCATTAGTATACAACCATTTCGCCAGTTATGTTTAAGTCCCATGTAATAGGGGGAAAGCCTATTGCCATCAACCGGGCACAAATCCAGACTCCGAGGCTGCTACTGAGAAATTCCTGATGGAAAAACAATAACACTGTGTCCGACTTGGGAATCAAATACAAAACCTCATGCTCAGCAGTCGCGCTTTACGACCAATAGACCAACGAGGCAGTGTACTACTAGAGATAGAGAGTCAGATACTACTTTATACATACTACTTCCCAATTAGCCATAGACAATTTAAAGGACTTTAGAAACATAGTCCCATTGGCTACCGGTGCCCATACATCAAGAAATGTCTCTAGTCAGTACAAATATTAGTCTTACTGCGGAGTACCCGCAGCCGCGAGTTCTAAACTAAACAGTGGACATTTAATTGTGGCTTCGGAGTTAGTAGCAGCAATACAGGCTAAATTAAGGTTTAGTTAGCTCTGTAGGAGAAAATCTGAAAGTCGGACTGGCTTACGAAAGGTTTCGTACAACCATACAATATTTAAAACAAAAAAATAAGTTTATAACTAACTTTACGGTTTTCGGATATTTTCCTTTACTTGTGCTACATGGCATTGCTTCTTGCTGAATTTCATGATTCCAGGTCAACGGCAAGTCCTATATAGGTTTTGATTCCATAACGCGCTTCAAAATATGCGCCATAAACGACCTCATCTTTAGATTGCGTTGACTTAGAAGTTTAATTATTTCACTGTTTCAAGGAGTAGCAGACTTGAGTAACTTGACTTGATATTAATTTCAGCTTTATACCCCCACGCGTTTCTGAGAAAAAGAGTCTTGACAAACGGATAACAAAGGGTTCCGTTTTTGCCGACTGAGGTACTAAATCTTAAAAATAATCACAGCTTAGTCAATTAACACACGGCACCGCGCTCCGTCGCGGAGGGCGGTAGCGGTAAAGCGGATTGCACCGCTCGACCGCGCGGTCGGGCGGTGTACGCGTGTTAGGCATCAACGGATTTTTTAGAGGCTAATGCGTGCCGTGTGTTAATCGCCTTAGTAGGTCTACAAACAAAAATAGATTTTAATTAACTGATAAAGCGTCAAGTGTTTAATTAAGTATATTAAAAGCTCCTCATCGGTGATTGAATGCATTATCACTGAATTAATAAACCGTTATCTATCATTTAGTCACGTGTTACCGGAGCCTATCGGTGTGCTAATTTATCAATCGATCCTACTTTATTTCTTTCTTTATCGTGTGGGCAGTAAGGTCTTACGACCCCACACACCCTAGTGTCAGAGTTTCTAAAGCGCCTCAAGGGCCTCTGACATGGTTTGAGTGGGACAGTAAAGTCCAGGTTTCCTCACGATGTTTTCCTTCGCCGATATCAGTGATGTCCAAGATAAGCTTTAAAAAGTACCTACATATTAATTGAAAAAATCACATTGATATTTGCTTGGATTTGAACCAACAACCTCATGCATGGGAGGCGGGTGCCTTAACCATCAATAATTTAAATGAAAAGCTCGCATGGATGTATGGATGTTTTTTATTCTTTCACGCAAAAACACCGATTATTTACGCGGACAAAGTCGTGGGCAAAAACTAGTAATTATAATAAATCTAAAAAAAATATTTGTTAGTTTAAATGCGCTAATCTATAGAACTAACAGTCGGTTTGGAAAAAAAATCTTTTGAGTAAGATAGCCAGATTCATAAGGAATAGTATAAATTATATAACATCACGCTGCGACACACGGGAGCGGAGCAGTAAATAAAGACGTAACTTAACTCAGGTGAAAAAAACCACGCGGACGAATCGACTAATAAAAATCGATCCATCATGTTATCCCCACCAGTAATCAATATTAACCATATTATCATTATTAATAATGTGTTATCAATCTATTAAAATGGTACCTGTTTGGTTTTGTCGCGTGTCCGGCCGGACAGTGGCTTCATTGTTTTGAATGAAAGGGGTGATTTTATGCGGATATGTGCGAGGATAAATGGATGTATGCTTGTCGCTTTTAAGCTTTAAACGACTGAACGAAATAAGGTTTAATTTGACACGCGTAACATAAATAACATAAAACAGACATTTCTTGCCGCTTATAGATCATTGACAAAGATGTTAAATCAAGTAAATGTCTCGCAGATCCGCAGAAGCGGATCTTCTCAAATATTTGTATCGTCTCGAATATTTCTCGTCGAATATTTTTCATCGAATTCTGATCACAGTATCAATCTGTCAAATATGCTTAGCGTAAACATAACGCCTGTAATCCCCGAAGGGTTAGGCAGAGGTGTGACCATTAGTACATCTACATTTCGCTAGTAACCCATTTTTAAAGATATGGTGCTTTTCTCTTTTTTTTTTAATATGCCTCTGTCTATATGTGTATTTATGACAAATTTTTCATTAATTTTTTGCTAAAATGAAATAGATTTAAAACATATATAATTAGCTGAATTGACCTAAGCGCAGTTATTAAATCTCGTAGGCGTGGCGTAGCGGCGTAGACCGTCTACGAATTCCGTAGACCTGTTCCTAGTTGCGTAGCACTCTTTTAATCGGTATAGATTTAATTGAATCGACTTCCATAATTGTACCTAATTATATGTAATATAAAGTCGTATGTCTGTGTAGCCAACTTATTATTCTGAAGCTTTATAATAAGCTAACATCGATACATACTGTTTGTCTGTTTGTTTGTTGAACAACACAAGATACAACTGAACCGATTGTAATACTCGCATTACAATTGACTAAGAGGTATTTTATGATCTGAATAAGCTAGTTTTTAATATATTGAAGACTAGCTGATGCCCGCGACTTTGTCCGCGTAAATGTCGGTTTTCTGCAAAGTTTTATATTTTTTGCGTAGAACCCTTATTTTTTTTTCTAAAATAAAATTAAGCCTATGTTACCTCTTATAACATCAGCTATGTGCCAGTGAAAGTCCCGTCAAAATAGGTAAATTCAGCCGTTTCAGAGATTAACCGGACCAAACAGACAGACAGACAAATTATTTAAGAAATTAATTATTTTGGCACTTTTAAACTAGTACCGTATTTACATTCATATGCATGTAGTAAAAAGCGGTTAAGTGAATATTACATACAGACACTTCAATTTTATTTATTTGTATATAAAAAATCCTCATAGATATGCTCCATCCTTCAGACTGGGGAATTTTAACCCTTATTTTTCTTTCTTTCTCCAGGTACAGAATGTAAAGCCCGCACCACACAACAATGTCTTCGCAAATCCTCCACTCCCCCCACGGTATCTACCGCCGAGACTCCAACGATATCCAAGAAAAACCGCTAGAAATCGACACAGAATCCAATCCAGACCGCAGCCGTTCCAACAGTCCAAAAAACATGAAATTTTACAAACAAATTGATGAAGAAAAAACTATTTTAAATCAAGGAAAGAAATCGTTCTGCATAGATGCTTTACTCTCCAGGCAGTTACCAGAAAGTAGCTTGCAAGACAAGATGGCGCAACAAAAATATTTGACAATCATTCACAATAAGAACTATATAGGACGGTACCAAGAGAATTATGATTCTCAGATTGAGCAGAATATGATCAGCAAGTGTGAAGGTCGGGAGAGTCCAAGGTCTGGGCAACGGAGTCCGAGGTCTGGGCAGAGCAGTCGGTCGGCTAGTCCAGGGTCTGATGATGGGAACCGGTCGGGGAGTTACAGTCCTCCGATTTCGCCAGGAGTTGAGGGAGGGAATGAAGAGTATGAGAGCTATAGACCTGGTAAGTTGGTTCTACTGTTTAGTAGTTAACGAGTTTAAAAAGACACTTACAAAGCCTTGACTGCCTCGTTGGTCTGGTGGTCGCAAGCGCGACTGCTGTGCATGAGGTCTTGGGTTCGATTCCCAGGTCGGGCAAAGTGTTATTGGGTTTTTCCATCAGGAATTTCTCAGTAGCAGCCTCGGAGTCTGGATTTGTGCCCGGTTGATGGCAATAGGCTCGCCCCCTATTACATGGGACTAAAAACATAACTGGCGAAATGTGGGAGTACTAATGGGTGCACCTCTGCCTAACCCTTCGGGGATTGCAGGCGTGATGTTATGTTTTACTTACAAAGCCTAAACTTGTGTCGGTCTATTCAGGGCAATCGTTTTTTCGTTTTGGACTTTTAGTTACGGAGATGTTGAAGGTCAAACTTCCAAAATATTTTATCATTGTCTTATAAATTATATACAATTCTTCTTCTTTTTCGTGTCGCTGGCAAAACAGTTTTTTTTTTTTAATTTGGATAGCCCAAAACGTTTCCACTTTCACGGCATCAATGGTGGCAGCACATAGGTCATTTGGGCTGCATGTATATAATATACAATAATTTTATTAACCTAAACAAAAACTTATAAATTATAATAAAATTATAAAGTATGTACAATTTATAAAAACGAAAGAAGAAAGTGGGTACCTTATAACCGCATTAAAAAAAATAGCAATCGCTGAATATTTATTTTGGTCAATAAGTAAAATTGAAGTTCAATGATATTTTGTGGATAGGATATATAAGGCGGTTAAAATTCTAAAAATTCTTCTTGAATCTGAAAATTATATTATAACGTTTGATTAAGTTCCTATTGCCACTTTCCGGCTCCATCATCAGAACAGGTCTGTGACATTTGTTGCATTTTCATTCAAATTGGACATTTACGCAAAATTTCAGCTCAATCAAACATCAGGAAGTGGATCTAATTACACGACTGCCCCAAAATAAGGAGTATATGTGTTTAGGGTTAATGTATATATGTGAGTTTCTTTTATCCACCATAACTTTTAAACGCCTGAATCGATTTAGATGTGTGGGGTATCGTTACAATCCTTGCATCGTTCCGAGTAATATAGGCTAGACTAAAATAGAAAAAGAAACCTGTGTGGTCACTTTAAAACGTAAATTAATACCAGCCTCCATTTATTTTTTTAATATATAATCGTGTCTATGTTTGTCGTCTAGAATTTGACAAGGAGATTAAAAAAAAAATGTAACACTATAAATAAAAATCGTCGTAAAAAAACTGACGAGTAAACAAAGTAAAAATAATTTGTGCAATTTCTTCAGTGGTGTTTTTTGACTTGTAAGATTTGATTAGCCACTAACACTATTCTTTTATCCAACAGGCATAATCCCAAAACCTGGTCTTCTGCCTCAAAATCCAGCGCTCGTCGCGGCTCAGTCAGCAGCCCTCTTCAACTACCCCCAGCTGTCTCAGCCGGGCGCCCTGCCCCCCGGGGCGCCGCTGCCGTCGGCCTTCCACCACCCCGGGGACAGGGTGCTCCATCACATGCAGCTGGAGTGGTTAGCTAGGACCGGAATGTTTTATCACAGGATACCTGAGCTTGGAGGTACGTGGCTATGTATGTGGCGTTTACAGTTTTTTAAATGTCGAAGATAGTGTTAATTTTAATTTGTGTGTGTGCCTACAAATGTTTGGGCGTTTGGAGTTTTTGTGAATGAATCAACTCGACTGTGTCCATTAATGCTTGTCTGAATGTGTGAATCACTTATCGATTGAAGTAAATAATATAGTATGAAATGCGTAGATACTATTCTACGGCCTGATATTGAGAAAGGAGTCTTATTACTGCCTCGTTGGTCTAGTGGTCGCAAAGCGCGACTGCTGATCATGAGGTCTTGGATTCAAAGACCCTACCTTACCCTAGACAAACGAGACAAAGAAACATAATAGCAACTTATGAGTGAATTCACAGCTTTTTACAGCCTTTTAAAACACCAGTAAATATATAAAATAACCCACAAAAATCAAGGACCACATAAAATAATTTACACGAAGCAAATCAGCTTAAAACAAAAGGCTTTCTCAAGTGTTGGAACGTACACTAGTGCGCATGCGTGGCCAAACCACGCCTCCTTAATATCCACCCCCTGTATATTATGTTAAACGTATGTATCGTTGTCCGTTCTTAAAAATAGGGGGTAAGTAGAGCTTCAAGTAGATTCATAACCATAAGGCAAAGTTACTGACTGTCTGATCCATCAACACACAGGTCAAACCACTGAACGGACTGCACTGTTTGGCATGCAGATAGTTATTATGATGAAGGCATGCGCTAAGAAACATACATACATAAAATCACGCCTTTTTCCCATGGGGGTAGGTAGAAACTACAGAACGCCACCTGCTACGATCCTTACATACTCCTTTCGCCTCATCTACGTTCATACATCTCCTCATACAAGCACGCCGGTTACGAGTACTGCGCACCTGACCTTTCTGAAGGACCTCACCAAAGGAAGACCTACACTGACCTTAGTGTAGGTCTTCCTAGGACAACACCTCTCAGCGTTGCTACTCACCTCTGCCAAATAAATACCTTTTGTCAATCGTCTTTCACTCATCCTCTCAACATGACCGAACCATCTAAGCTAAGAAACGATTTTCCTACATTTTTAGGGGATGAAATGAGGGTCCGACAATCGTATAATAAACCTGAAGAGGTATAGTAAAAGTCTAGAAATAATTTGTCTGGAAACTAAAGGCAACTAAAGCCACGTCAGCCTTAATATAGGACCGTTTATGGGATCGAACGAGCAACTAGCTTCAACATTCTAACTGACCGACTCCGTGACAATTCAAAAGTGCTTGGAAATGGTCTAATTGAAATAAATGTTTTGACTTTTTGACTTTGATGATGACCCTCAGTCTGAACGTAGGGTCACGTCTTTGCGTAGACTGCGATCGTTCCTAAAAGTTAGTATAATTGCCTTCCTGAAAAATAACATTAGTGTCTTTTTGAGTTTTTGGCCAACTTATTGTCAATCAATAGGTCAGATAGGTATCTGACCTCCACAACCCAGTAACTGGGTAATACGATACCACTTGTTAAGACTGGTTGTCAGACTTTCGGGCTTCTGACAACACGTAACGACTGTCAAAGATCTACGTATAACAATCGGGAGCAACGGCTTAACGTGCTTTTTGAAGCACGGAGGAGTCTGAGTGTGAAGGAAAGTCACCCATCCACGGACCAACCCCGGCAAGCGTAGCTTAACCTGGCAGATTGACCCGTACGGCTGTTATTACTTAGCCACAAGCTCCATTGTCAATCACTACAAAGCCAACTCAAAAATATATTCAAGCCTACAGTTAAAATCTCTATTGAATAGTGACTATCAAAAGAGCCAGCTAAATAGATTCTTTACTGAAACTGTAAACACTAACCGAGGGCCGCCCGACGCCCACTAGTGACGTGTGCATATCGATAACACAGATTTTTTAATACTTACTTCATGCTTGTAATCCCCAAAGCGTTAGGCAAAGGTGTACCCATTAGCACACCCACATTTCGCCAGTTATGTTTAAGTCCCATCTAAAAGGAGGCGAGTATATTGCCATCAAGCGGGCACAAATCTAGACTTGGGACTGCTAGTGAGAAATCGCTGATATTAAACCCAATAACATTTTATTTGAGCTGGAAATCGAACGCGCTTTGCGAACAAATAGCCAAAGAGGCCGTAAGAGAAACAAGAACAACATGTAAACGACTTAGTTCAATGTTTTTTTTACACTAATCATAACTATAAGATAGTCAAAATAAATGCTAAAAACTATTTTTTAAAAAAAGGTCATCTTTACATAGTATTTATAACGAAGTCGCATCTCGTCGTCTGTACGCTTAGATCTTTTAAACTACGCAACTGATTTTAATGCGGTTTTCATCAATAGATAGAGTGATTCAAGACGAAGATTTATGTACCTACATTGTATCTGTGCGCAGCCGGGGCGGGTCACTAGATTATCTATACTTCTATACTGCTTGCTAACTTTAATTTAATTCTACATAAACCATTTACATTCTGCAATAAATAACCTAAACAATAAAACTTTAAAGTAAATGTAAAATATGTACAATTTATAAAAAAAGGGCATAAAGCAGGAACCTCGTAGGGCATCAGAAAAAATTATATACTTCTATACTTAATATAATGTTATTTATCCTAATATTATAAAGAGGTAAAGTTTGTGCGGTTGTAGGAAGTAATCTCTGGAACTACTGAACCGATTTCAAACCAAATTCGAAGCTGCGTTATTACTAAGTGCTATAGGCTTTATTTTATTATCTAAAAATTAGGGCTCCGTAAGAAAAATCATGCGAATGAACAAGCGGGGAGATTCAATTTCAATTTATTTCAATTTATTTATTCTGAACAAAAATACATTTGTGTCGAATACAGGATTAATACAATAATAATAATCAATAAAAGTTACAATTAATTACAAATTATTAATACACGGAATAATAATAATAATCAATAAAAATTTACAAATAATATGGATAAAAAGTCAAAAAATAAAACAAGAATTCAACTCAATAAAAAAAAAAAAATCAAGAAAAATAATAATAACATGTCAAGAATAAGACTTAAACGATAAACAAGTTACACTGTGGCATTATTTTTGTCCCTAAAAAACTCTTCTATACTATAGTAGCACTTCGTCAATAGGAATGAGTTTAATTTGAATTTAAATATTCTTGGATTATTAATCATTTTTAATTCTAATGGCAATTTATTGAAAATTTGTACAGACTGTACTTTAGAGCTATGTTTGACAACATTTAATTTTGGCTGCAAATAATTAGGCAAATCTTTCCTGCGCGTTTCCACCCTAGTTACCCTTTCTTCCTTTGTCTCGTATTTCTCTAGGTTTTTTAGAAAACTACTTAGTAGGACCAAAATATAAAGACAAGGTACAGGTAAAATCTTTAGCTTCACAAAATGCTCTCTACAAGATTCAGTTTGCTCCATGCGAAGAATAGTTCTGAGGGCCCTTTTTTGCATAACAAAGGCTGCATTTATATTGTATTTATAACTGTTCCCCCATAGTTTAATACTGTACCTCAGCTTGGACTCAACTAAGGCAAAATAAACATTTCGTAACTGAGCAATGGTTAGTTCGTCCCTTAAACTTCTTAAGGCATAGCATGCACTGCTCAGAGTATTTGTGATTGCTTCCAGTTCTTGTTTCCAGCACAAGAGCTCATCAATTTGTATTCCTAAAAATTTTAAATTTTGCACAATTTCCACTTTATTCCCTAATGAAGCTATTTCAATACTATCATTATTCCTCACAGTTGATTTGAATAGCATACATTTAGTTTTCTCCACATTGAGTTTTAAATTGTTGGTGGAAAACCAATGTTCAAAAGCAGACAGTGCATGATTCACTTTGTTTTCTAAGTCCCTTATAGAGATATCGTTCATAACAGCACTTGTGTCATCAGCAAAAATAACCATTTTGATGTCTGGTACTATCTTATACATATATTTAGCTAAGTCGTTAAGAAATATTATAAAAAATATTGGACCCAAGACTGAGCCCTGTGGAACTCCCTTTTGTACTCTAACAAGCTTAGATTTGTTAATTTTTTCATGTCCGCTTTCAACTGACTTAATTTCGACATACTGTGATCTATTCTGTAAATAAGAACTGAAAAGCTTTAAGACGTTATCTCTTATCCCATAGTGTTCTAGTTTGTCTAAAAGGATTTTATGTTCAACAGTATCGAAGGCAGAGCTAAGATCTAAGAATAGTCCTGCCACTTTTTCTCTATTATTCAGTTTGCTAACCACATCATCCACTAGTGAGTCTATTGCATCAATGGTTCCTATGCTTCTTTGATACCCGAACTGTTGATAGCTAATGATATTGTGTTTAATCAAATGTTTGACAAGCCTATCTTTCATTACCTTTTCAAATATTTTAGAGAATACCGGTAATAGGGAAATGGGTCTATAGTTTTTCGCATCTAATGTGGAGCCTTTTTTGAATATGGGCAAAACACGAGCAATTTTATATTGCTCAGGGAAAACACATTGCTCAATACATTTGTTTAAAAAGTCAGCTATTGGCTCAGCTAATATGTCAATGTTATCCTTGATGATACTTATGGGTATTTCGTCTTGACCGTGAGATTTTTTATTGCACATATTATTAACCATTTTGAAGATTTCTACCGGGGCTACTTGATCAAACAACATGTTATCGTCTACTCTAGCCATATTGTCGGTTAAGTATTTGTTAGCTAAGCTATGATCAGAAGACTTTAATGTAATTTTGTTGTCAAATTGGTCAGATAAAATGTTGGCTACGTCTACAGGGCTGTCATATATCTTATTATCTTGTTTAAGTATTACAATATCAGTGCTTTGTTTTTTATTAGAATTACGTCTACTATTCACTATCTTCCACATGGCTTTACTAGATTGAGGTGCCTGATCAATCTTTTTCCTAGTGTCGAGCTTTTTTGCACATCTTACTACCTTTCTAAATATCCTTAAGTAGTTTTCGCGATATTTTAAAATTGATTTATCACATCTCTTTTTATCAATAAGGCACAAAATGCGCTTGACTTTGCTGGATACTTTCACTCCTTTGCTAAACCAATAACTTTTACCAGACTTATTGAGATCAATTAAAATTTCCTTTTTTTTAAAAGAATTATCATGTACTTCATTAAATTTTCTTATAAATGTATTTATGCCGAGATTCCAATCTATCTCTGCCAACGTTTTCCTAAATTCCACCTTATTTTTTTTATTATATATTCTTTTTTTAATATACTTAAAATTACTTCGTTTTTTTTCTTCTGTTACTTTTTTTACATTTATTGTGCAAAAAAGACCGGCATGTCCATCTGATAATCCGTTGTGGTCAATATGGATATCGTTAATATTAGTATCTATTAGATTTGTCAATATATTGTCAATACATGACTCTGTGCCATTACGTACGAATGTTGTAGTGTCAAACAAACATCTAAAATTGTAGCATGTGAGCAATGATAAAAATGATTTTCGGTATTTGTCATCTTTCATCATATTAATATTGAAGTCGCCACAAATCAAACACTGTTTATTGAAGAAATGCTTCAACAGTTGTTCCAGCCTTTCAAGAAAACTATCAAAATTATTATTCACAGGAGTTCTATAGCAACAGACAATATTAATATTAAATTCTAAATCTTTTAGTCCACATACCTCAAAATAATCTTGTTTATAAAGCTTTTTACAAATTTCTATGTCCTCTATTTGTCTGTCATCGCTTATTAGCACCAAAGTACCACCTCTTTTTTTGTTTACTCTTGTGTTGTAGGAACCAAGTTTATAACTAGTCATCTGTAATTGTGATATTTGGATTTCATTTAAAAAGTGTTCACTTATACAAATACAATTTACTTTTGATTTTAAGTCATTCAAATAAATTTCAAGGTCATCCTTCTTGTTGTTAAGTCCACATAAATTTTGATGATAGATATTATATAATACAGAGTTTTTGTTTGTGTTGATGTTCGTTAAGCGAGGTAAGATAAAATCATTTCGACGACTACAATTAAAGTCATTTAAACCACAGTCCTTCATACTGTTACTTACGAAAAAAGTCACAAGTTTGTTGCGTTGCACTCAATTCATTCGGATCAGTTAAAGTCACCGTGTTATTTGTAGTAGATAGTTGGTCTTCACTTCTGCCATTTGGGTTTGTCAAATTGTCTTGACAGCTGAGTATTTCGTAGTCATAAATTATGTTGGACCTTATTTGTTCGAAGATGTTTTTCCATCCGTGTTTGTTTATCTTTCCAGTATTGATGGAAAACATTTCAAGCGATAGGGTGCGATTACTATCGAAGAAATATGCATGTCTGTTGTTGTTAATGTCCCAGTAGAGGAGATTGTTGAAGAGTTCGACTTTGTAATTATGTATTAATGCACCACATATGTACGTTGGGGCACACACTACGAGATTAGTGTGGGTATTCTTTTTCAGATACTTTCTTAAGTTATCAAGAATTCCTATGTAATCGTTATTCTTCAAATCGTTTTCTCCCATAAAAATTAAGCAATAGTCGTTAATAGAGAAGGTTTTTAATTGGTGTTCAATAGTGCTCAATACGTCTTCTGTGATGGCGTTTGGCAGCAAATAATGACAATACTCAAAATTGTCTGAGAAGACCTCTTCAATCAACGGCAGAGTTCCTTTTGTGCAACCGCTGCTTATTATAGCCAGTTTGTTCCTTTGTTTTGGAAGTACGCCTGATGGTTTTTCAATAGCAACATCACTCAAGTGAGTTATTGAAGTCCGTTTTTTATTCTGTGTCAATGCATTGTCATAAGTCTGATCGGAAGTTTGAGTTTCTTTATTAAGCATGTCAACTTTATTTTCTGCGTTACAATAATTGTCTTCTAGGCGAGTATCCTGACTAAGATTGGATGGACTATGTGTAGACGGGCTTGGACTCTTATCGAAGTAAGTGGATATAGGTAAAACTTGAGGTTTTAGGGGCATTGAATGGGTGTGTATACTAGACTTTCCAACGTGATTCTGGGGTGTAGAATGAGTAGACCTACTGTTCATTCTAATGAGATTTCGTTTGCGTGAGGTCACTGGTGTCGTATTTGCCATGTCGGATGAGAGAATTTTTTTGTACGTTCCGATAATTTTCTGACCTTCACCTATATCCAGTTTTAGCCGGAAATTTTCACTGTTCAAGTCCTCAATCTCCTGATGTGCTGATTGAAGTTCCATAGTTAATCTTCTAATGGTTTCGTTCAGGTTGGTGATTGTGTCGTCGTCATGTATGGACGTACTTGGCAGACTCGTCATTGTGGTATCGAGCAATGTGGAGTTATTCATAAACAAATTATCGAGTGAATTTGCACGTCTTGGCTTTCTTGTAGTAATGTAATCTACTTCCATTTCAAAGAATTTGTAGTGTTTTATATAATTAGATTATAAGTTTAAAAGTGTTTGCAAAATAATAAACAAACAAATACAACAAAAAGACAGAACTTTCACATCTACAAAAAGAGCGACCACTTCGTGGGGTTTGAACTTAGACTCCCGAAGAGCGCAGTCGAGTTGATTTCCGCAAGGCTAATCGTACATTAATTGCATTGACAAAATTGTTGATCCGTTCCTCTCAGAATTTGCAACGAGTCGCCGATGTAATTGTGGGTTGGGTTGGTACCGTTATCACACAGTCCAAAGTTCACTTCAAACGTTCACTTTTAAACAAAATATGAGTTCGTTATTTTTTATAAATGTTGATTTAGTATAGTTCCACTGGGTGTATCACTACAATTTTTTCACAGATTGTCACTTATATGTTGCACTTTAGAATTGTGAATAGTTTATAGCAGAAAAAGTATTTTAGACAACTTTATGAAATTAAAATCGTTGAGAGTACTGACAGTAGGTCTGCAGTCGATAACGAGCGGGCGACGAATACAGATATACGGAATACGAGAGTGTTAGTTTATATTATAAAACAAAACTATCGATATGACACATCGATACCGCCCCCTCTCTCGTGACACGGGGATCTAATTTGGCAAGGGCTGGGCTTTGTTTGTGAGAACAAATTGGTGCCAGATAATTGGCTTAAAGTCCCCCAGGGGAACCGGGGACCGGGGGACTGAGTGCCGGCGGGGGAATCACGCTTGTGATGATTAGTTAACTTTTTAAATAGATATTTAAGTTTTTAAAGTGATCATCGTTGTTTTTTTTTTGGTTGGGAAGCCAGCAGTAAGCCTAGTTGATTACTAAGCCTATAGACTAATTACTAAAAACATTGCAAGTAGGTACATTATCCTTACAAAGGCAAAGTTGACATATATAATTCAAGTGCCTGTAATGAAATGGGCAAAGATGGCTTCCTTTTAATTCAGTGTACAATAACACTTGGTGGCTATAATAATTATAGTATGTGTTAAGTGTATTTAGGAAGACCTACACTGACCTTATTAGTGAGGTTCTTCAGAAAGGTCAGGTGCGCAGTACTCGTAACCGGCGTGCTTGTATGACGAGATGTATGAACGTAGATGAAGCGAAAGGAGTATGTAAGGATCGTAGCAGGTTGCGTTCTGTAGTTTCTGCCTACCCCCATGGGAAAAAGGCGTGTGTTTATGTATGTATGTATGTTAAGTGTATTATCTAGGTATCTTCTATCTATATACATATAAAATGCTTTGCGACTGACTGACGGTTCAACGCACAGCCTAAACCGCTGATCGTAGAGACCTGAAACTTGGAGGGTGTGTTCTTTGTATGACGTCTTCTTCTGGCTTCTTTCAGGCTTCTGATAAGAAAGGATTTTTCCACAATTCACCCCAAAGGGGATGAAACGGGCTTCCAAAATGGAAAACCAACTTTATATGTGTATTTTTTTGTTTTGTTCTAATTAGTCTTGACAAGGTTTGTATAAAAGAAAATTTGAAATCTTTAAAAATCCCTTTTATCTTGCAAGCATTATAAAAAACGTTGTCAAATGCGAGTTAGACTCGCACGCGTTTGGTTCCGTTGGCCTTCGAGTAGGGAACCCTATAAAATGATTTAGACACAAACATAAAACATAAAATCACGCCTGTAATCCCCGGAGGGTTAGGCAGAGGTGTACCCATTAGTATACCCACATTTCGCCAGTTATGTTTAAGTCCCATGTAATAGGGGACGAGCCTATTGCCATCAACCGGGCACAAATCCAAACTCCGAGACTGCTACTGAGAAATTCCTGAAGGAAAAACCCAATAACACTGTGCCCGACCCGGGGATTGAACCCAAGACCTCAAGCTCAGCAGTCGCGCATTGCGACTACTAGACCAACAAGGCAGTCTGTTGGATTTAGACGTTTGTTCATATTCATTCGATTCCCAGGTCGAGTGGGTTGGATTCCCAGGTCGGGCAAAGTGTTATTGGGTTTTTCCATCAGAAATTTCTCAGTAACAGCCTCGGAGTCTGGATTTGTGCCCGGTTGATGGCAATAGGCTCGCCCCCTATTACATGGGACTAAAAACATAACTGGCGAAATGTGGGTGAATTAATGGGTACCTACACCTCTGCGTAACCCCTCGGGGATTACAGGCGTGATGTTATGTTATGTTCATATTCATAGACCACTCCATATAGCGATTTTCTCAAGAAAAACTTACAGTATTTAAATACATATGATCGCTATCACAGGAACCCCACACCATCTATCAGCAAATTAAATTTAAGCTAGCTCTGTTTGTTGATTTTTAAATGAACTTCTGAAGCGGCCATGTTAAGATTTATCTAATTTATTTAATCTGCCAGTTAATTAAGACTATGTGTTGTTTACGACTATGCTTGCTTTTATTTAATTATTGTAACATAACATAACATAACATCACGCCTGTAATCCCCGAAGGGTTAGGCAGAGGTGTACCCCAGTGTAGGTTAACACCCACATTTCGCCAGTTATGTTTTTAGTCCCATGTAATAGGGGGCGAGCCTATTGCCAATAACCGGGCACAAATCCAGACTCCAGGGCTGCTACTAAGAAATTCCTGATGGAAAAACCCAATAACACTTTGCGCGACCTGGGAATCGAACCCAAGACCTCATGCACAGCAGTCGCGCTTGCGACCACTAGAAAAGTTTGCGTATTTATGGGTGCAAATGGAACGTATTACTAAACGTTCGCTGTTTATCCGTTCGTCGGTCTGTCAGTCAGCGGGCTGTATCTCATGAACCGTAATAGCTGGTGAGTTGGAATTTTAAACCAACAATTAATAAGGGGTTATACAAGAGACCTGTTTTTTAGTGTTTCTGGCTCGATACGGAACCCTTCGTGTGCGAGTCCGACTCGCACTTAACTGGATTTTTTTTAAGAAATCATTTATTGCATTACATCTTGTCTGTAATTCTTGTAGAGTTAAGCAGAGGTGTGCCGATTAGTACACCCACATTCGCCAGTTATTTTAAGTCTCATGTAATAGGGGGCGAGCCTATTGCCATCAACCGGGCACAAATCCAGACTCCGAGGCTGCTACTCAGAAATTCCTAATGGAAATACCCGATAACATTTTGCCCGACCTGGGAATCGAACCCAAGATCGTGCACTAACTAAATCATTAATTGTTTTGCAAATAACAACTAAAAAAATCACACTAAACTACTAAAAAGATAATAATTTATCACAATTTATCTTTAGCAACTAAAAAGGTTAAGCTGGGGTGACCCCAACTAAGTAGGGTGGGTGGTTTATTGTCGCCCCATATGTCGGGTAGCGGCACCTGTTAGCAATCACATAATTGAATGATTTTTATTGCTGGGCAAAGTTGGAATGTTGGGATGTTGAACTAATCTTGCGTTAAATGTACGGTTTAAATTGTGGGGGTGGCCCAGCGCTGGAGTAATGTAGTAATCGGAAATTAGTAATGGTTTGTTACATTTTAAATATTAAAATGGGGTTTTATTTTGGAGTAAGATTAAGACACGGCACCGCGCACCGCTGCGGTAGGCGGTGAAGCGCTGATTATCACAAGGTACACCGCACGTCATGACATGATTTTTCAATAGACTGATATGTGATAACTTATATCCAAAGAATAAATATGACAGTTTGACATAATTACTATACAAAAGCTGTCAAACCGCCATATTTATCCCTACGTTAAGAGCTATCCGGCGATTGAAAAATTAGCCCTAACTGAAACAGTTAAAATATTTGTTAATATGTGAGTACTATGTAACTTTAAGCTTGCTAATGACGAGCTGTGGAGAGGGCTATGCTCGGAGTCTCTCTGCGTGATCGAATCAGAAATGAGGAGATTCGTAGACGAACCAAAATTACCGACATAGCCCAGCGAATTAGCAAGTTGAAGTGGCAGTGGGCAGGCCACGTAGCACGCAGAACTGATGGCCGATGGGGCCGTAAAGTTCTTGAGTGGAGACCACGCACCGGCAAGCGCAGCGTAGGACGTCATCCCACAAGGTGGACAGACGATCTGATGAAGACCGCGGGATCGCGCTGGATGCAGGCCGCTTCCATCCGGTCCTATTGGAAATCTGTAGGGGAGGCCTATGTTCAGCAGTGGACGTCCTCCGGCTGATATGATGATGATGATGTAACTTTAAATATATTTTTACTGTCAATTCCTTATTTGTAATACAAATTCTTTTTTGCGTGTTATGTTATAATAGTTTATATATGAAGTACAGTAAGTAAGTTGCATTCACATGTAATTATGTATGACTCTGTATGCAAATATTGTAAAACGTTAATTTTAAAAGAGTACGTATGGAGTTTCTTGTCCATTCTTCTCCATACAAAACTACCTTTTGGAAGGGGCAACTAGATTCAATCCTATTTTTATTTCATGTAATGACGTTCAAAGGGCCCTAAAATGGCCTAATTGAAATAAATAATTTGACTTTAGAATTTTTGATAAATTATTTGACTTTTAGATACTAATTGACCAAAATAATGAATAGACTACATTTATAGTATAGCTGTCGAAAGAAAAATCACCACAGATAAACATCAATTTTATTTTCAACCAGTCTTTTTTGTGAAAAGGGTAGGTGTCATCACAGGTGGCAATGTAGTCAGCAAATAGTGAGGGGTGCTTTACAAATAGGGGTTGATTGACTACGCTATAGTTAAGCTGTCATGTCGGCCGGCTTAGTTTTGGATGGGTTACCGAGCTTATTTTATCCAGGATTTTGTAAAAACCTCATTCAAAAGAATGTCCGTGGAGTTTCTTCCTCGTTCTTCTCCATATAGACCTACTACGTTTTGAAACAAGCTACTAGCTTCAATTTTCTGGCTAACTACAAATTAATTTGACATTTATTTCAATGAAAACATTTTTTTTTTTCAATTGAAATAATTTATTTGACATTGACTTTCAAAATTATTTTTTTAGAGTCAAAGTCAAGCTTCACTGTTCTACCAAATCATCGAAATTACTCAAATCTATTAATAAACACAAATGACCCCATAAAAATAAGTGCCGCTAATTTATTTAATTTTATTTACCCATAACTAATGTTACCCCCTCTCACAGTTGCCCCCCGCTTAACACTATTTACCCTAGGGGTCGTTTAATGCCGCTAATCATGTTCGACACATATGTCATCGTTTTTGACAAATAATCGATAAGAATTAGATTAAACGAACGATTATTTTTGTGTTTTCCAAATTGACATATGGCTCACCTGAAGTTTGGCGGTAATTTGTGCCTATCAATACTATATAATTTAACTAGCGTCCCGCCTGGCTTCGCACGGATGTAATGTAGATACTAAATATACGTAAACCTTCCTCTTGAATCACTCTATCTATTGATGAAAACCGCATTAAAATCCGATGCGTAGTTTAAAAGATCTAAGCGTGCAGACGGCAGGTAGCGACTTTGTTTTATACTACATAGATGATAAAAACTGATAAAAAATACACTATTTTTGAGTGTTAAAAGATTCTAGGCTCTGCCCGCGACATCGTCCGCGTCGAAATTCATATATTATCCCACGGGAATCGTCCATTTTTCGGGATAAAGTCTATGTGATATTCCAGACTATAATCTATAAGTATCTGTATCAAATTTGATCCAGACCCGTTCAGCCTTATTAGCGTCATTGAGACAAACATGTACATCCAAACTTTCCCATGTAAGATGACTACCGTACGAGTACCTACATCTGATCTGACATCCACGCAGACGAAGTCGTGAGCAAAAACTAGTGACTAATATAAAATGGGATCGTCTAGTTTTGACAGCTGATAAAAATATAATGTATCTACAATATTTAAGATGAAAATAATATTTATTCTATTATCGATATCATGAATGACATGTTATTTGTGAAATAGGGTCTCTGATTGTGATAAGTTGATAAAAATGATATTTTTCTTGTAAGTGTGACATTATGATTAATAATACTTATTTAAAGTTAGTTGTTCCTTATAGGTTTGCTTGTCTTTGCATTTTGTATAGTAGATATGTATGGCAACGCAGGGAGGGGTCGTCCTAGGAAGACCTACACTGACCTTATTGGTGAGGTGCTTCAGAAAGGTCAGGTGCGCAGTACTCGTAACCGGCGTGCTTGTATGACGAGATGTATGAAATGACTTTTCGCTTCTCTACACTAATATTATAAAGAGGAAAAATTTGTACTTCTGTTTGTTTGTTTGTAATGGATAAACTCAAAGACTACTGGACCGATTTTAAAAATTCTTTCACCATTAGAAAGATACATTATCTGCGAGTAACATAGGCTATATTTTATTTTATTTTTGCGCGGACGAAGTCGCGTGCTTGAGCTAGTATACTATATTTAGATAGATGTGAGTCTGAAATCGTCAATCCGTTTTAGGCAAGCGTGACTGGTGATCAATGCTCGTGCCTTCTCTTTATGAGAAGAGGCTTGTTTGTTTTTTGTGACTGACAGACTGCCTCATGCATCCTCTGCTGGTCTAGTGGTCCCAAAGCGCGACTGCTGAGCCTGAGGTCTTGGGTTCGATTCCCAGGTCGGGCAAAGTGTTATTGAGTTTTTCCATCAGGAATTTCTCAGTAGCAGCCTCGGAGTCTGGATTTGTGCCCGGTCGATGGCGATAGGCTCGCCCAAAAACATAACTGGTGAAATGTGGGTGAAGTAATGGGTACACCTCTGCCTAACCCTTCGGGAATTACAGGCGTCATGTTATGTTATGTTTTTTGTGAGTAAAACAGACATCTATTGGAACTGTTATTGTGCTACAATTTTTTTTTAACCATCGATCAAATTTTATATCAATGACAGATTAAGTATGGCGCGTCTGAAGATTGTTGTAAATACCACCATTTGTTCAATAGAAAGATAAAGAAAAAAAAAATGAATGGTGTGCTCTTAAATCTATGTTATCTTTTATCTTTTGTATGGATTTGGAGAGTATTTTTAATGAAGTGAGACACTTTGGGTCTGGTTGTCTGTGTGTGTGAGTTTTGATGTCTGTAATCATATCTACTATACAGGAGAAGTCCTGATGTAACACGGGACCATACTATCAAGAACTCCGTACGTCTGTCACACGACTGTATCTTTTGAACAGTAAGCGACCTCCTCCACGAGCGAGAGAATCACGGCTAGTCCGCGCTTCTATCGTCGGGTAGTCTCCACGAACGAGCGATTATTCCGCCAGCGTATCGTCGCGACTCGCAACAGAATCATCGCGTGTCTGCGACGCCTCGTATCGGAACGACACGTTTCGCGCAATAGTTTAGTTGAAAGAATAATGGTGCCGATTCCCTTGTTCACAAACTAGACTAAATTTAGAGAATTGACATCTCTTACTAACATACAGCGACAGAAAAGGACGGTGGACATTAAAGAACTAAGTTAGCGATGTCAAATTAGTTTTGCCTTGAACTTCGTATTTTTAATCCATACGTTTTAAGATGTCAACTATAATTGTATGGATGTGTCAGATTGACTAAATTTGACAGCTCTTATTTACATTAGTCTCTTTCTTGTTTTATTGGACAGAAAAAGATGGAAATAGTCTAATTTTAGTTTAGTTTGTAACCAAGGGAATCGGCACCAATATCAGTTTTTTTTTCTCTCGATTGCGTTTGATTACAGCGCGCTCGCACTTAGCCACTTGTCGCATCGCGGCGATAACATCCCCGTGTGTAGATACGTTCTAAGAGAATGTATAGAAATAAGTAGCACGACGATACTATCGCCGCGATTATCTCATGGAGACAGTCCCTAATAGTTAGTCGCCTGAAATTTTTCAGTGTGTAGCTGTTATAACAAAAAATAATAATAAACGTGTTTTTATGTACATATGTAGAATGATAATGAAATATTGTGTATTTGTCTTCAACAAATGTGCCTAATCTTCATTACAGATATTACACGACTGCCCCAAAAAAAGGAGTGTTATGTGTTCAGGGTTAATGTATGTATGTGAGATTCTTTATTCCACCATAACTTTTAAACACCTGAACCGATTTAGACGTATCGTTCCGAGTAACATAGGCTAGTTAAAAATAAAAAGAATCCTGTGTGTTATTTTTTTAAATGTATCTCGTCGTGTCTATGTTTATCGTCTAGAATTTGACAAGTAGATTTAAAAAATATATTACACTGTAAATAAAAAACGTCATAAAAAAACTGACGAGTAAACAAAGTACAAATACATGCAAGTTTTGCAGTCGTGTTTTTTAATTTGTTTAATTATAATAGCTTGTTATATCAATTTGTTTTATGAAACACAGAGATTTAAGAATTTTATAAATACAAGGATGTACAGGATAATACCTACCTAAAAAGTTTTTTTTAAATGCATTACAAAATACAAACATTAAATTTTCTCTTTAAACTAGGTTTGGACAAATAGAGAGTATAACACTCCATTTAATAAACTATAAATAAAAATAAATACCCCAATAACAATTAAAAATTCAACACATTTAAATCACTAATCACCAGCGGATTAACAATCACCGAAATATCACCATTTGTGATTGTGAGTATAAAAAAAAACAAATTAAATTACTATGGTACTAATTATAATCACCCCATACTTTCACCCTAGTTTAACGCAGCTATTGTAAATTAAACCCAATCCTTAGATACTAAGTTTCAAATTCCCATAAGACACTGTAAGAATAAAATTGAGCTTTGGAAAAATGCTCCTTATTTGTAAAGTGATAAGGGTAAGTGTTAAGTGGCGACATATGATTAGTATGTTGTCATTATTTTATGTATTTTCTTGCACCATTTAACTTGGAGGGACAGAGGAATGAAAATGAGAAAGATTTATAGGAAGGTCAGGTGCGCAGTACTCGTAACCGGCGTGCTTGTATGACGAGATGTATGAACGTGGACGAGGCGAAAGGAGTATGTAAGGATCGTAGCAGGTGGCGTTCTGTGGTTTCTGCCTACCCCCATGGGAAATAAGCGTGAGTTTATGTATGTATGTAGGTATAGCATCATTTCATATGAATTAATTATCTTAACTATACATCTAGATATTTATAAAAAAAACTGGTGAAACGCCCCGACTTCACACGGGTGCAAATTTCCGACGTTTTCGGTAAAAAAATACACAAATTCTTTCATATAAACCTTGTCCAGAAAATAACGAACACAATAAAAAAATAATTAGCAAAATCGGTCTAACTGTTCTCGAGTTTTGCACTTACCAACACATTTATTCATTCATTTTTTATCTAATAAAATAATGACTTTCTAGTTTATTTATTTTTAAAACTAAAAACAGTATGTTTTTACATAAAACAAAACAAATCCGTTAAGAAATTAAATGCAGCAGATTTATTACAAACAAGCTTCTGCCCGCTACTTCTTCCGCGCAAAAATAAAATAAAATATGGCCTATGTTACTCGCAGATAAAGTAGCTTTCTAATGGTGAAAGTATTTTTAAAATCGGTCCAGTAGTTTTTGAGTTTATCCATTACAAACAAAAAAACAAACAAAAATACAATTTTTCCCTCTTTACAATATTAGTGTAGAAAAAACAACACCATGATTATTTAAAAAAAAAACTAAATTAAAGTTCTGAATTTCCTACTGTTGCGGCCGATTTTCTCGTCGTCAAATATCAAACTATAAAACACTATTAAACATGATAAATTGACAGTTTTTATTTTGATAATTATTCAAACAAAAGTCAAGTTCTTACCATTGAAAAACCAGCCCTAACTCATTAAAAATACGATCCAAACTCACACAATCTCCATTTAAACGTCAGCCCACGCCACCATTGTAACTTGCTCATGCGCAAAAGTGCCAAAATAACACTGCAATAATAGGATCAATTTGGTACCAAATTAGGGTCGACATGGACCCCACATGCCGATGTTATGATCGACCCTATTTAATGGGGTGCCCCATAAAAATAAAGTGGAACATTCAAATCATATGTCATGGGGTTTTGAGGACTTTAAGTATCTGTTAGAGACTATTTTTGTTTTATCTTTGATTTGACTGCCTCGTTGGTCTAGTGGTCGCAAAGCCTGACTGCTGAGCATGAGCTCTTGGGTTCAATTCCCAGGTCGGGCAGTGTTATTGGGTTTTCCCATCAGGAACTTCTCAGTAGCAGCCTTGGAGTCTGGATTTGTGCCCGATTGATGACAATAGACTCGCCCCTCTTAGGTACATGGGACTTAAACATAACTGGCGAAATGTGGGTGGTACTAATGGGTAACTTCTGCCTAACCCTTCGGGGATAACAGCCGTGATGTTATGGTTTGACTGCATGAGCATGAGGTCCTGGGTTCGATTCCCAAGTCAGGCAAAGTGTTATTGGGTTTTTTCCATTACGAATTTCTCAATAGCATTTATGTAAAGCCGTTAGTCCTGCGCCTGACCTGCTACTGAGAAATACCTGATAGAAAAACCCAATAACACTTTCCCCGACATAGAAATCGAAACCAAGACATGCTAATCAATCTTTACGACTACTAGACGCACAGCAGACACTGACCAAGCGAAAATCTCTTCATCAACAAACACCATAACATTTTACAGTCCCCTTCCGAAATTGTTTATACAAAGGATATACTGTACACATATACATACATATATATATATATATATGTATAAACTCGCCATAGCTCGGGGGGTGAGAATCAAATTACGTTGATTGCCATCTTGCGCTTGACGAAGCGACTTAACTCCATTGTCTGATATCCGAATTGTGCTAGACTATGGAATTTGACGAAGTATTATTGCGTTTTCCAAGAAGTGGTCTTGTGTGGGGTCGTTTTGAAGTTGTTTAAGAATGAGGACAAATAATCTGAATCTATACTTAGGTGTTATCTATAGTATAGACTAGTTTCTGCCCTCGACTTCGTCCGCATCAAAGTTGATTACATTTGTTAACAAAGGTACAATAAAACTGATTGACTGCCTCGTTGGTCTAGTGGTCGCAAGCGCGACTGCTGTGCACGAGGTCTTGGGTTCCATTCCCAGGTCGGGCAAAGTGTTATTGGGTTTTTCCATCAGGAATTTCTCAGTAGCAGCCTCGGAGTCTGGATTTGTGAACGGTTGATGGCAATAGGCTCGCCCCCTATTACATGGGACTAAAAACATAACTGGCGAAATGTGGGTGTACTAATGGGTACACCTCTGCCTAACCCTTCGGGGATAACAGGCGTGATGTTATGTTATGTTATGTTAGGGTACAATAAAAATTTGTTACAAAAAAAATTCAAGCGCTCTATGTGCTCATACAAACTTATGTATCTAACACATCCTAATAACCTATGATCCACAATAAACTATTTTGAATTTAAATTTGAAACTTTGGACCCACGAAACATCCTAAAAAAAAAATATCTTAAAAATCCTTGCCAAATTTTACTTTAAAAGTCAAGCGGTTTTCGATATTTTGTGATGACAGAGTGAGAGATTAAAATATACCTACAAAGTTCAAGTAAATCATTTATTTTTCCTATATAAAAAAAGGCAAGCGAAATAATTACAAATAATGGTACCTATCATGTGAAAAAACGATCGAATACAAAGCTAAAAATCTAATACTCTGCATTTAAATTTTTGGCGGCAGTCCCGCCATCTTTTCCACAGAGTACAGACCAAAGCCGTTTTCCCATAGACAATAAATGTAACCTCCTCCCGTTAGATTAGAAAGCACGTATTCTTTGCCATACCATAAATCTGCCAAGGGTGCAATGCACTCGGAAAGTTGCTCTACTTCGAATATACGATATATTTATTTATATTGTTTTGTGTGTGAGTTTAGATTCGTAAGCTTGTGATTTAATGTATTTTGTGTTGAAGTTTTACCGACGGCGGGTTTAGATTGTGAGTGCTTTGTTTTGGAAAAGAATTTCGGGATGTGTGCAATAAATAAAAATATATTTTGTATTTGCTTAGTGCACACAGTTTTATTTATTGTTATGAATGCCAAATTGCGCTAAAACGGCTGAACGGATTTGGAGGAAATTTAGCACAAAGGAAATGTTTTCGTGGAATAAATGGATAATATATCAACATTAACGCGAATGAAGTCGCGGACGGGAGATACTTTCTATATTCACAATTAAATCAAAGTTAACACTAATATCATACAGTACATTTGTACAAATTACTGTTAAACATTTTTGGAGTATTTATCGTGAATTTTGCTAATTATTCTACTCCTTACGAAACTACCTTTGGATTGGGCAGTAAGATTATTTTTGTATTTTCTTGTAATTTAAATAAATAATTTCACTGTGCGAATACAGATGTCATTTTTACCGAATATTACTGCAAGTGGAAAATTGAAGTTAAAAGACTTTAAGATTACCCTCTGGTACAAGTCTTTTTATTATTAAAACCTCCAGTAATGCTTGAGAATCTTGTACTTAATTAGCTTCTCAAGGCTTATTGACATTCATGTCAAGAGAAGCACTATGTAGGCGAATCAAATTACACAATATATCACATTATTGACTTACGCATCTGCATCGATGAATATTTGCATCCATTAAGATTTATTCAATGCAGTAAACCGGTGTGTTTGTTTGTAAAAGCACCCACGATACAAGAGAAATTCAGTAGAGTGGGAGCAAGATATTTAACATAACATAACACCACGCCTGTAATCCCCGAAGTGTTAGGCAGAGGTAGTACAGTACACCCATATTTCGCCAGTTATGTTTAAGTCTCATGTAATAAGAGGCGAGCCTTTTGCTATCAACCTGGCACAAATCCAGATTCCGAGGCTACTGAGAAATTCCTAATGAAAAACCCAATAACACTTTGCTGGATCTGGGAATATAAGCCAAGACGTCATGCTCAGCAGTCACGCTTTGCGATTACTAGACCAACGTAGTCAGGGCAAGATAATTTCGGTTAATTAGAATTCATGTTTTTTTCTTACTTTTTAAGTAGACAATGTTAAAAAGTGGGCCCAAAATTATTTCTGAAAACTGACGAAATAATCTAATTTATTTATTTATTTAAACTTAATGCACATGTAAAAGAAACTCACTGTACAAAGGCGGACTTAATGCCTGCGGTATTTTCTACCAGTCTACCTTAGGGTAATGCAGAGACAAAACATAGTAGGTGCACAGTAGTCTTATGTCACAAAATCATTAAATGATCCTTTAAAAACTCTAAGCGGTTCTTACACATTGCTAATTTATCGATTCAATTTGAACTACTAAATAATAAAAGTAATACCAGTACGTAAACTCTAAGTAGAGCCACTTTCCATTCAGTTGAGTGTCCCAACTTTTGGTATAAATAACATAAGACGTTCGGTAGTCCAAAGGGGAATGTCGGACGGCAAAATACGGATTTGTTTTATACTAGCTCTTTGCTGTGGAGTCGGTCGATGTTTCTCTTGGTTTTCATGTCTTAAAATTGCTTTTTAGGCTTGAAAAAGAGGTTTGTTTTTTTAATATTTTGGTTACCTATTATGATTTTTTTTGTTTCCTCATTCTTTTTCTTTATGTTGGTATTTGTACTCTGTTGTAAGATGACTGCACTGGTTTCTGTAATATAGTTTAATACTAGTTCAAGGGCCAAGGAATTTGAAATAACTAGGTATCAATGAAGCCAAGCGCCTGTAAAGATTTTTTTTATTAATTGAAGAGCCGATATAGATTTTTTGTCCGTTTTGAAACTGATCCATATAAGAGCATTTACGCCACGCGGTATCTAATACAAACTTTCGACTTCGAAATAATGGATATTAATTAACCATTTTAAAGCTATCGCTGTGTAGAGGTTTTTTTTTAATAATTCGTACTTAACCTACAAAACTACTTGTGATGCATACGTATACAAAAAATCTGAAGAAACAAATTCATCTAAATTGAGTCACAGGCAAAAATGACTAAGTTATAATACTAATAAATCAATTTTGGTGGCCCATAAACAAGTAATTAGTGTACAAGTACTGTAAAAAAAATCTTAAAGAAATAAAACAAACCAGTTGTATTTTTGTTTAAAAACCAAAATTTATTCATAAAATTCCATAAACAAGTACCGCTATTAAAAATCACCGTTAAAATACCAATAAATTATAGTAATTTACAATTCCAATTATAAATAAATAACAAACAAGAGAAGTCGTTAGATCTTTATTATACAAGAACAAATATATTTAACAGGATGGGTCCAAACATTATTTTAAAACTTAAACCGAAGCTGGTCACAGGAAAGTCACGTACTACCAACATGACTAAACTATTTGTTTATCATATCGACTCTTGAGCACGAATTTCTATTTATTCTCTGTACCTACATGTAGGTTTTAATGCATTTATAAGTTATTGAAAGTTTAAATTTGGCTGCATAAGTGTTGACTTTTGTCCTTTGTGTGGGAGAAGAAAAAAGTAAAAGGGTTCTTTTTGGTTGAACGATGTGTGGGCGTGTAATGGAAATTGATTATTTTGTGATTATTGGGTAGATAGATGTTTTAAATAGGTATGTCAGAAGTAGGTAAATTAGGTAATTAGGTTCCGATGTTTGTTATTGTATTTTAAGTTATTCATTTATTAATAAGGCACATCAACAACACAAACATTTACTAAGAACAGAGACATAGACTAGTGTTTTCGTGCGAGGTTTTGTTTTTGATTCTCATGGCAGTCATGGCCGACGGAATTTATAACTTAGCAGATTTCTTTAAAAAAAATACATTGGCCCTTACTGGAAAGTAAATTTAAAGCAAAAAATACTTTGTATTATTTAATTTTATAGGGTTTTTGAGTGTAAAATGAAAGATGACTCATAAAATAAAAGCTACTGTAATTAATTCGCGCTAAGAAAATAGTGAGTCATCGTTGTCCACTGACAAACTGTCTACTGTCGTAAATTATTTCACTAATGACGCACTATTTTCTTATCAATACCCCTAAGTGGTACAAGCCCTCCCATCACCACTATTACTAATCCTTAACACCACAAAAGAGCACCAATAAAAATAATACAATTAACAAACAACCGAAAAAAAACATGGCGGTTCGCGCCAAAATTTGACAGATGCGCTCATGACATTATCGTGTTGGACAAACAGCGCCAAATGTCGCGTTCGTGTTATAGTAATTGTTAATTATCATTTTTATAAGCTTAGCGGCGGAACTTTTGATGCGATAAATTGGTTATATTAACGTTTGGTTAAATAAATAATGGTTAAGTGGTACGTGTTTTTATTATTGATTTGATTAATTGAGATTGGCTTGGAATGAATTGATTTAATTACGTGTGATTATATTCATCTAATTTATTGTTTTGATAATAGGTATACGAAATGACCAGTTTTTTTAATGCTATGCTACTAATGACATACTGCGTATGTACCGAGTAATTTTGCATAGTCTGTGTCATCGTGATTGAAACATTTTGGCAAATTTGAAAACTTATCTGAATCGCGCTTTTTACGATGTCATAGACAAAACTACCGTTTGAAAACTACAAACCTACAAAATAAATTCCTAATACCCGGTGGATTCAGTATACGATTATAGTCGTTTATTTAAAAAATAATCAATCTACAAGGTTGACTGACTGAAGCAGCTGATATTTTTAAGATACGGCCAATTATTGTCATCACTCAATTACCGGCCGAGATTGCTTAGAATAATCCAACCTTTAGTTGCCAGCGCCACCCGCGAGCCGTCATCTTTTTGATCTTGTCATTACAAACAATATTTTATCGCATAAGATTTAAAGCCCTAATTTGAATGGCAAAGATTTTGCTGTGTTGGAGCCGTGCTGCTAAAATGAGCGATGACCTCTAGGGTCTACAATTATGTACTAACAGGTTGTACATCGCTGTCTCTTCCATTCTGCATAAAATCCAGTTCTCCCCATTCTTCTCCAACTGTCACTAACCATCTTCTCCTACCCTCAGGCGCGCCCCACGCTCTCCTCGGCAAGACCCGGAGACCCCGCACTGCCTTCACGTCGCAACAACTCCTGGAACTTGAGAAGCAGTTCAGAATGAACAAGTACCTGTCCAGACCGAAGAGGTTCGAAGTAGCCACCAGTTTGATGCTCACGGAGACTCAGGTGAGGAGAAAATAACGGAGCTTATAATACGCTGTCATTCAAAAATATTACATAGTTACTGAAGACTGCAATTCTTTTCTGGTAAAATGTCTCTTGGTGAATTTAGGTAAAGTCATCTTGAGGTGAGCTATACCACCTGATTACAAGAATTGACAGCTTTTCTGGTAAAATGTCTCTTGGTGAATTTAGGTAAAGTCATCTTGAGGTGAGCTATACCACCTGATTACAAGAATTGACAGCTTTTCGTTAAATACTTTTACAGAACATACATACAGGTTTGCCGAACTTCTACTTCAGTGTATCTTTTTTCAGATATTCTCAAGTTATTAGGTAGTTTGCTATCAAATCTGCAAACTTTAGTAAGTCTAGGTGTCTGCCAGTTTTCTATCAATATAGTATTGACATACCTATCTCCAATTACTATTTACACAAAAAGGCCGAGTCATTCACAACACAAAACAAATTAAAGCTCTTTTATTACATTCACTATGTACTGTGAGTGTCGTATTATTAGTATTGACACTACAATATTGATATCACATTGAAACAAATGAATTCCGCGAAAAACTGATGTAACCATCCTTGTTAGGGTAAACAAAGAAGGAATTACTAACATAAGTGCTTTTTGATCTTTTTTTTTTACTTGTGAATAAAACGTTTTTCATTTTTTTTTTCTTTAATAAATAAATATAAATATAAATATCTTGGGACAACTCACACACGGCTATCTGATCCCAAGCTAAGCAGAGCTTGTGTTATGGTAACCAGACAACTGATATACATACTTATATAATTTTATAAATACATACATATTATAGATAAAACACACCCAGACACAGAACTAACAATCATGCTCATCACACAAAGTTTGTCCTGGGTGGGAATCGAACCCACGACCTCCGGCTTGGCAGTCAGGGCCGCTAACCACTAGACCAACAGACCGCTAATTACTAGATTGGAAACGAATATGTACAGTATTTACACACTTAATAAATTAGATAACCTATAACACCACCAACCGGGATTCCTGCACCAACCGGAGGTTGTCCTTGGATGCACTTGCATAGTGCATAATTACAGGGATAATAGTCGGTTTTTATTTACCTAAGGAGTCTCAGTGAGTTGGCTTCGGACCCTCGTACAGCTTACAAAGACCCGAAACCTCAGAGTCCTGAAATGTATAAAAACTAATAAACTAAAACCAAAAAACTTGTCCTCATCGCCGTCAACTGAAATACTGTAACCAAGAATCGGCGGGCGGCATCTCAGCCATGTTACAATAAAATACAATAGTTCTTGTTTATAAAAGATTTTTATATATAGATATAAAAATCTTTTAACTATTCGAATAGTCGAATAGTTAGTTATTTTGCATTTAATACTTAAAAATAAAATGTTTGTCTAATCTGTTATCGTCATAATTATATAATATCAAATCCAAACTCGTTGACACTACAAACAGCCCAATTTTGACATTTGTTTTGGCGCCAACACCTGTCAACATGGCGGATTTGTGCTTACAAATGTATGTTAAGATTACAAGGGTGGAATCGTAAACGTTATGGCTTTGCAGGTTTACGAAGGTTTAAAGATTAATCTTACACCCTCGGGGTGGGTCTCAGAAATGTATACGATATTTACACCTGTTTGGATTTATACTATGTGGGTACGTATGTGGTTTTATTGTCTGTGGGGTAGAAATATGGGGTTTAGATGAGATGAAAATATTAAATATGTTTGTCATGACATTGTGCGTGGTTTCAAGGAGAACAAAGATTCTTTAGAATAATATTCAAGAAAATATTTTGATGTGTTTTTAACAGTTTTTGATGTGACTTTTATAAAGTTTTCCTGTATTTTTTTTTAGTTATAGAAAATAATAAAGAAGTAATCAAGTTTATTATTTCATTATTAACCGATTTTTTTTGTCCACAGGTAAAAATCTGGTTCCAAAACAGAAGAATGAAGTGGAAACGCTCAAAAAAAGCACAACAAGATTCCAAAAACAAGGACGCACCACAGACTGAAGAAAAAAAACCAAAAGAAATACAAAATGAACAAGAAAAGCCCTCACCAATGGCGGGAGATTTGACAGCTGTCAAACCTATGTTAGACAGGGATAGAATTATCGCGTTAGAAAGGGAGAGGGCGATGGCTGCCGCGAATTTTAATTCGAATATGGAAAATAGGCGCGGTTTGGTCGTTATGAATCAAGATGGTGGTCGGCCTATGGATATGTTTAGGCCGTACGTGGTATGAGAGTGAATAAACTTTTAGTTTTTTATTAATTTGTTAGTTTCTTGACTATTGAAAATGAGTAATGGTAATTTATTAATGTTTTTCTAATTTTCGCAAACATAAACACATATTTTGTATTTGACGAAAAGTTTGTGGCGAGTATTTTTTGTTTCGTATTTTTTTTTATTGTTTATTTTTACTAATGGCAACATTTATGGCCTCCTGTTTGAGGTAAAGGTCGGAACGTATACTATAGTTAATTACAACTAAGTTAGGTTAGCATACCCTTCCTAGTCAGGCATAGTGTATATTTCTACATTTACTGTTAAATAATAAATAATAATGTAAATAATAATTATTGTAACGTGTAATCTAGTAATATAAGTCTATTAAGAACTAGCAGAAATTAACTATTCTTTCCACTGTTCCACTCAAACCATGTCAGAGGCCCTTGAGGCGTTTTGGAAACTCTGACACTAGGGTGTATGGGGTCATAAGACCTTACTGCCCACACGATAAAGTAGAAGAGAAGACTATTCTTTTGACTTTTAACTGTTTTTTGACTGATGAACTAAAATCAAAAACATTTGATTTGACAGTTACTGAAAAGTTTAGTATCTACTTTTTAATTATGGAGTATTTATGATTAATGATTTGTTCTTTTTTAAACCCAACTTGGAACTCTAGGTACGAGTTGCTTCAATGAACTGATAATTTATGTGCCAAATTAAAATATGTACTTATAATTAATTTGTAATTGTCTAGTTGACACCACCAATCAATTGACGTACTTTTAATGACCTGTCAAAACGCGATTCTCCCATAGATTTTGTATGGCAATATCAAACTGTGACGTCACTTATTTGGCAACTCAATTGACTTACTATTTATTGATTTTAAAGCCACAAAAGAATTACAGTAACTTGAAAATTAATCGAGTTTTCAGGGCTCAAATAAAGTGTTTCTTTAGAGAAGTTATGTCTTTAAATTATTGGATTATGGTGTCAACTAACCAATTGAATGAACTAATACTTTGATTGAATGCTTCACCTGCCTTTTAATTATTTAATTATGCCACAGATGGTCGCATCGAATAAACTTGCAAGTGAAAAAAGTCAACTTTACAGGAGAAAATAAAAACGTTTAATCCTTAATAACGCGTGGTTCCTTGTTAGCAGATCTATATACAGTGTATTACTTAATTACTTTCAGACTAAAATGTATAAAAAATTTAGGAGGTAGGAGGATGGGCAAAGGAACCAAAACACCAAAAAAAAAATTAATGCAATGGCTCTTGCGACCATCGATTTAATTATGCCAGATTTCTGCCATTAAAATAGTCATACTTAAGATGTGTAAAAAAAACGAAATTGAAGTTTTATATCTTAAAAAACTTTAATTTTATCGAATTTATTTTATATTTATAAGCAACCGAGTCAAAATTTAGATTTAATGTAAAAATTACTAACAAATATGACATCTTTCAAACCAGTATTATTGTGTTTAAGTTACTAATGATTACGCCATTTTGTAAAAATGTAATTATAGATACTTAGTTTTAAGATTAGGAAATATGGCCATGCTTGACGTGCGGTGTTTTTTATAGACATAATTTCCGTCGCGTTAATTACGCTTTTTATTTCTGCTCTTTTGCCGTGACCTGTAGCGTAATGTTTCTTGATAAACCTTTCTTGATAAATGAGCAATTTTTTTTTAAATCAGACCAGTAATTTTTGAGATTATGGCATTAAAAAAACTCTTCAGCTTAAAAGTATTACTTTAGATAATATTAAATATGTTTTAATATCTTTAATGTCACATAAGCGGTGGAAAAGAAATCATAACAATATACTTTTAACAGCGAACCGCCTCGGTTTTGCGTAGATGAAAATGGTCAAATTTTTTCGAGAATTTTCCAAAAAAAAAATTGTCATACAAACCTTTTCCGGGAAATTTTGAACACTAAAAAAAATATTTTGGCATTTCGGTCCAGCAGTTCAAAAAGATTACAAATAAGACGCCATCTTTGCTTTTCATTAATTATATTTTAAGTTTGATACATATTTTTTACTTACGCATCGATACTGTGTGGCCATACCTTACCTTTAATCTAAATATAAAAGTAGCATTAATAAAATATTATACCAGTGACAGAAAGTACACTTCGGGCCAAAATAAGCATGTAATCAATAAATACTGTCATTCGAATTTTCCCACCATTTTCAGGCATATTACAATCGCCATAAATGTCTGTTACCTGCGGGGTTTTACATTTTAAGCATGGAACTCTCCATCTGCGATGTTCGCGAAGAACCCTAATCATTTTCCTGAAAGAAAAGTAGGATATAATATGGTATTCCTTATAATATTAGTTATGTATCTGCCAGTGAAAGTCTCGTCAAAATCAGTTTAGCCGTTTCTGAGATTAGCCGGAAAAAATAGTAAATTTTATTAAAATTGCTTTTTCGGTATTTATTCCATAAACTTTTATTAAAAAGCAGTTATTTTAACATTGCAAACAGACACGTCAGTTTTATTTAATTGTAAAGATGAGCTGTATTTTCTGGCCTGAAGTGTACGTCTGTCATAATAAACATAAAAACTGTATATGTTTCTACGTGGAGTCCTGTACCATATTAAATAAATAATCGTAATAAATTATATGCAAATTATAAATAAAAATATAGTTGATATGTTGGACGTTGCTGTTTTATTTACAATTCTTTTTTTTACTGCCTTATGTGATTAACACACGTCACCGCGTACCGCCGTGATTGGCGGTGAAGCGAGAGAAGAGAATCGAAGAGATCTCATGTCGCATTGGCCTCTAAGAAATCCGTTGATGCCTAACACACGTACACCGCCCGACCGCGCGGTCGAGCGGCACAATCCGCTTTACCGCCACCGCCCTCCGCGGCGGTGCGCGGTGCCGTGTGTTACCGCCTTATCTTTCTCTTGTGGTCCTGAGTGAGATTCCCAGGTCGGGTAAAGTGTGAGAGTTTTTCCAATAAAGAATTCCTCAGTAGCCTGATTCCCCTAGCCTGGAATTACGTGCCTCGGAAAGCACATAAACTTGTTTAGCGGTTGTCTGCGCCTTACTCTGCAAACACACGTCATTTTTGTAGCTTGCAAACAGTCTACAATTGTAGCAACTTTAATGTTTTCAATCATTAAGTACATGAATAACAAAACAACCTCAATGAATAGGGAAGATGATACTAATCATTCTAAGGCATAACTTCTCTAAAGAAACTCTTTATTTTAGCTCTGAAAACACGATTAATTAGCTATTTACTGTAAAATTAGATGTTTAGTCAACGTTACGTCACATTTAGCTATTACCAAACAAGAGCTACGGGAGAATCACGTTTCGAAAGCAGAAAAGAAAAAAAAAACCAGTAACACTTTACCCGACCTGGGAATCGAACCCAATACCTCATGCTCAGCAGTCGCGCTTTGCGACCACTAGACAAACGAGGCAGTTAGCATCCTCGGAGTCTGGATTTGTGCCCGGTTGATGGCAATACGCTCGCCCCCTATTACATGGGACTTAAACATAACTGGCGAAATGTGGCTGTACTAATGGGTACTTAGCCCAACCCTTTGAGGATTACAGGCATAAATTTATGTTAAAAAATAAGTCAATTGATTGGTGCTAGCGATCGTTTTAGAAACGATCTATAAAGGGCAGGGCAGTAGGGTAGTTTAACGGTATAGTTAGCGCAGTGGCTAAGCAATTGACTGCTGCACTGCGTGTCGCGCGTTCAATTCCCGCAAAACGCACGTGGGAGCTTTTAGAAACATACAAACTTACATACACAAACAGCAAGACCCCGGAAACCTATCGGTAGGTCATACAAATATTTGTTCCGTGTGGAAATCGAAGCCACGATATCCAGCGTAGCAGCTAATCGTTTTACCACAGCACTAATCGTGACGTCATCAGTAACTGTTTCTTAAAACATATTTAATATAATAGAGCCAAATAGATTTTTTGTTTGTTTGTTTAGTAATCCCTAAAAAATGCTAGTCCTATTGGAAAACATCTTTTTGTATATGACAGCCAGATTCATGAGGCATAGACATAGACTATAAAACATCACGCTACTACCCACAGGAGCGAATCAGTAACCAAAGACGTAGCTTATATTTTAGGTGAAAAAACGACGCGACCGAAGCCGTAGGGATCATCTAGTCTATGTATAGCTATACAAACTATATCTACTGGTAGAAACAGTTAAATAACATGCGACTGGTAACGGTTCGCTTACAACACTAAATTAAGCCAAGGGGGGAGGGGGGCGGATGTAGGGTGACTATGGAGTAGAGAAAAAAATGAGGATAAAAATAATATACGTAAAATTCTTGTAACTTTTAGGAACGCTTGCAGTCTTAATATGTCAAAAATGCCTCTAATTTATACAGTTCTTTGAAATTTTTCTGACATTTATAGGTACATATTTGACAATTTGACTTTAATTACGCACTGCGCACTGTGCTCTCTGTTTCTGCACTGTAGAAGGGAATTTATTTATTGTTTGTTTTGCTTTTTATAAAAATGTGGTACATTTTTTACCATAACCGGTACCTATTTCTCTATCATTTTTTTAAGATACTGCAATAAAATAATCATTTGTAGAAGTCTGGTTTGGTATCCAAGATAAATCCATTCCATGGTATAGGCCAAAAGAGAAAACAAAATAAAAACAGTTCACAAAAAAATATACATTTAAATCCAAAAAAAACATTCTTAAAAAAAAATTACCTGTAAATTCAGGACTATCCTAAATTCCCCTTCATTACAGCCACCCTATATTCTGAAGTGATGTTGGCAGTATAAATTGGTGTGGAAAAACTCAGTCGCTCTGTATTCTGTAACCGTCGGAGAGCGAGAGAGAAGCTCTGCTGTCTCACTCTCACGGTGCCTGTTATGGATAGCGGGGAGTATTCATAGTGCGGTCTGGATGATTCTGAGAAGGAAAATATAGGATAAATTATGTTTTCTCGACCGAAGCCACTCGAAGCGTGCTTAGTTTAAGTCAGAGCGGGTAGCGTGTACTACACGACTTGTTTCTCGTAGCGCGTAGAACGTATCTCGAAGTGTGCAGCGTGTAGCACGTACCTCGTAGCGCGACGCGTGTTTCATTAAATACTTAGTAGTTCGTAGCATATAGCGCGTAACCCGTCAAGCATCACTCTTGAGCTAGTATCGCATAAGGTCGGACCGACAGTTTTACCGGTGACCGACTGTTCACACTAGAAGCTGCCGATCAGACCTAATGTGAACACCACCGTCGTTACCGTTATTTTACCACAGACAACCCACAACTGCTTTGTGACGACCCGGTATCGTCACAGAGCAGTTGTGAGCTGTTTGTCGGTCCGATAAAACTGTCCATCCGTTAGCGCGCAGCATGTAATTAGTAACTCGTAGCGCGGAGCATAAACCGCGTAACTCCCAGCGTGTAGCACGTAGCAACTAATTTGTAACTCGTAGCACGCAGCGCAAACCGCGTAGCATGAATGTTGCTGTGAGCCATCCAATGCTCACCGAACGCAGGTCCGACTTATCACTCCTAGATGCCAAAATGGTCTGTCTCTTTTTGCCCCGACTATAGATACTGCAGGGGGCGTGTCCGCGGTGATTGATGCCTTTTGTTTAAACAACTTACCGCTGTTTGCAGCCACTGATACTAACGTCGATAACTTGAGACTGTTTACTGGTTTTTAACTTCTATTCTCTTTGAATGGCTGGTTATAGGCCTGGAATTGGCTTTGAGGTGACTTGGATAGGTAGGCGAATATGCGATAGGGTTTATAAGAAATTTTCCTTAATAGGAAAAACATAATGATGAGTGGAAGCCCCTATTTACCATTGGGCACTCAGGGCAAGTGCCCAGGGCCCCAAGAACGTCGGGGGCCCCGGCCTGATTGATTTTATATAATTTAATTAGGTAAAATTTAACATTGAAAGAAATTGAATTTGTCATTTATCAAACACACTCAGACACACACACATTATTATGTGCCCAGGGCCCACAGCACATTAAAGCCGGCCCTGCTGGAAGGTTTTGGAGGTCTGGGCGCAGCAGGAAAATACAGATAAATAAATTATTGTAATAATTTCGCTATTACCTACTTGTAGGTAATTATCTATGACGATACTGTATTAATGGCTATTTTAACTGCACTGCAATGTCCAAAATCATACGGTACTAAGAATTCTTACTCATTAAATCAAGAATAATAATCACAATATCCTATATTTAATTCATAGTCGCAACAGTATCCTTAGACTCTATCTTATCTATACCTACACCTTTATAATCTGTGGCACCCACAGATCTATAGAACGCCAAACAATGATGACAGACGCAAAACTGTAGCAAGTAGAAGTGCAAATAGTATCTACAAATTCAAACAGAATACAAAATCGAGGAGCGAATATCAATATTTGATATTTGGTATTGTAACGACACCCCGCTCCAGGCCGCGGCCATTTTCGGTTTGAGTTCGCGCGCTTTTTGACATTTCTATGATGACAGTTGTTTTTTTTATGACTGTCAATTTTTTTTAATAATCTGCTAGTGTATTGTGCCTTTTTATATCTTTACTTTGTCTTTTTTTTATTCTTCTTGTAGTCTTTTTTAAATTAAAACTAGCTTCTGCCCGTGATTTCGTCCGAGTTGTTTTTTTCACCAGCATTAAATTACGACTTTGGTTACTGCTCCGCTCCTGTGGGACATAGCACAATAAAAGCTATTAAATTTAGCTATTATAAATTTCCCAAGAATCTGACTTTCATATGCAAAAAGAATTTTCTCAATCGGACTAGTAGTTTCAGAGATTAGCGCGTTTAAAACTTTAAACAAAATAACTCTTCAGCTTATTATATTATAAGAGATTTTAAAAACAAAAAATGTTGTGCGGCACCAAATTTCCTGACAAAAAAAAACTGCATTTAAAAAGGAATGCATGAATCAGTCCCGTAGTTCCTGTATTAAAAATGGACAGTAATACATTCATATTTTTACCTCTCAGCACTAATTGAATCTTTTCAAAATGCAACGAATTCCATGCGAATTTAAAGTAGAAACCTGTACGTTCCTTGATATATTTTCATTCTCTTCATCATAAACCATAGCTGTACTTTTCTGCTGATATATAAACTAAGTCCTGCACGCGACTTCGCCTACGTAGGCTTTATAATTAAGCTAAAGTCTGTGTCATCGTTAATAGGTAGGTATATTCCACGGGAATCGTACATTTTTCCGGGATAAAAAACCTATGTGCGCTATTCTAAACATCAATAATCTATTTAAGTGCTTTTCATCCAGATCCGATCAGTTCAGACGTTCTGGCGTGATTATCTCATACTCAACCTCTCAGCTTCAAAGAAAATCATTAACACGCACGATCAACCATTTTCGCAAAGAAAATTGCAATGGTTCCAACCTTTTTCTCAAACGATTTTTGTCATTGATTTTCATTCATTTTAATTGTTATGTGTATTTTATAGTTAACCAGAGCTGTGTACCTAATTTATTTTTAATGGAATATTTCTTTCCAACTCCTTTTTATCTAAAACCATTGTTCGTCAAAACAAAAATATTTATATAACGATGCTATAAGGTGTTATATGTACAATAAAAAATAAGAATATTATGCTTTATCAAAACAGCCATCATAAAAAAAAAACCTTCGTCCAAAAACAACAAAAGACATTACACCAACCGCAAACAATCAAAGACAATAGGGACGATATTTTTAAAAAAACAACAGCTCGTCACGTCGCGGGAAGGCGGGAAGACGGCGGCCGTTGATTGGTGCAAATTGAATTTGGAATCAAGGAGCGCCGGCGGGTGTAGGGTGCGGGGAGGGGGTGTTGTCGTGTTGGCGATCGCTCGCTGATTGCCCGTTTGCGGTGCGACTAGTTTAGTGTGGATAAGACTTATTGTTTTAAATCTTTTGTTGTTTTTGTAACTAGGTTTTTTTTAAGTAAAAGAATTAACAGCGATATGTTGAAAGAAACTTTTCAAATTATTTATGTCATTTACCCATGCACTACGACTTTCTTAGCACAAGTAATTATTCGTAAATTAGCTTTGACAATGCTAGCTCGGATTGTAGTACAATAGCAACTAATTTGTAAAACAAAGGTACCTTATATTTAACCTATCTATTTTTCGAACTAACTCCCTGACAATTCAAAAGCGGCTGTTAATGGTTAATGAATTTAAAACTATTTGGATTTAAAGTTAAGTAGCGACTACGAATCGGCAAAGGTTAGGTAATGCTTAAATGGAGTCCACTATGTGTCTAGAATCAGTTGGATGAGAGCTACCTAGGATAAAGTTCAGTAGTGAACTTCTACAGGCTGTGAACACGTGTCTTTGTGAGTTGAAGAGGCTTCTAAAAAAAGTGACTAAAATGATAAATATTATAAATCCATTCCAAACTTATTTTGTCTACTGCCCACTTTGAGGATACATTATTTTCTAGCGCCCCCATTTTTTTCTCACCAACTTAAAACCACCTAGTAGTTGAAATTACAAATCGTTTTCAGGGTCGTTTACGGCCCCTTTTAGGCCTGCAGCGCCCACTTTGGGAAAAGCTGTAAAGGAATGTCCACTTAAAGATAGCGAGCTGTGTCCTCGTGCATGTACTCTGCTCCAAAGCATTCAACATTCACACTTCAGTAGAATATGGTATGATCGTGAAATACCTAACATGGAACCTCCTTTAGTCAGCCGTGCATTCTGTGCAATTTGTAGAAAGATATCAGACAAATATTTCTGTAAGATTCTGTGGGACCCTTCACCTGACAGCATGAATGATAAATTAGGTATTACTATAGTTACTCTGGCTGTCTGTACCTACGGCAAGAAAATTGCCCGTAATAAAATTTGGCAAAGAGAAAGAGAAGTCGTGAGCAAAAGCTAAATATAGGAAGAGGCAATTACGTGTTTGCCAGTAATCACAAAATACCAAAGACAAAACCACGCTATAGTATCTTTACATTTATTTTTAAAATTCGAATAAAACTTATAAAACATTTACAGAAAAAAAGCAAAATTAGGTAAATAAAATGCCTGCCATTATTATAATTAAATTCGCTGAAACTTCGTTACTTTTGCATTATACATAGACTGCATTGTTCCCATACAAAACCTCTCCCTAAAATAAAACAAACATCTTGTAAATAAAGCTATAAAAATATAAACAAGCACTAAACAAAACACGATAATAAATTAATTCCTCGCTCCATTTCACATAAAAGGCTGGACAGAATTAAATCACGACTAACGCCATCTAGCGACGTCTCTCATGAATACAACATGAACTACTGACTGCTAGATGGCGGTGTTACAAATTTATCGCCACTTTTATTGTTACGACCACTTTGGCCGCGTTTCGCGGGCTTTTAGCTAAATTACTCTCATTACTTACATACTACGTTAACATATTGCTGTTTGTGTACTTTGCAGCGATTTTAGCGCTTTTTTGTCTGCTTTTTCAGTAGCAAGAAGAAATTTTCTCTAAAAATTGAGCTAAGAAATAACGAAAAATTATAAAACGGTAGGTACTAAATGTATTTTCTATAGTAAAGTAGTAAAAATCCTACACTACCGTTAAATTGCCTCATAATACTTCTAAATTAAAACCTACAGGTCTTTAAACCTGCTTTTCATGCAAAGGCAGGATCATTTTCCAGACTTTTTGCATAAACTAATCTAGTATCTCTTCAAAAACTTAGCTTCAACATCGCTGCAGCAGCTTAAAATCCAAAAACACGCGATAAACACAAACAAATCGCACAGATAACATTTGCCGTCGTAATTTGGCTAATGTATCATAAACATTTTTGCTTCATCTGTTTCACTAGGCTGAGTGGGCAGTTACCGTTGCCCGGCGGCGCGGAAGAATATATACCCTTTTTGTTTATGGTTTTCGTTGATATTCAAAGCGCATAATTTGTGGGGGTAAGCTGACTTATGTGCGTTGACGCATGATAGGTCGCGAATAATTGAATTATGTTTGTTCTTAGAAATTATTTTTATTCGTGAAATGAAAGTCTTGTCTAAGTTTATGAATCGGTAACTATCGAGAATTTTACTTGGCTATACGATAAAAATTGAAGTGTCTGTTTGTAATATCAAAATCACAGCTACTTACAAAATAAATATTAATAGATATGTTTTCACGGTCCTTACACAAAAAAAAAACAATTTTCTTTTCTTTTGCCTGTCTGTCTGTTACGTCTAATCATCGAAACGGCTGGACCGATTTTGACAACCAGCAGATAGCTAATATTATGAAGAGTAACAAAGGATACTAATATTTTACAAAAATAATTAAGGCTCTGCGCAAAAAAACCCTACGATAACCAAAACACGCAAACGAAGTCGCGGGCATAAACTAGTAGCCAATAAATACTATCAAATTTTATAGCAAGTTACAGCCTAAGAATCCACAATCCGAATTAAGAAACAAGAAAGATCAGCTTAATATATTATTCCTAATAATCCACTAACAGTTAATTGATTAAATTCAACGGGCGACCCACTCCGCCATCTTGTTCACAGACAATTTGACAAACTTTTAACCGGCCGTATGTTGATGGTATGGTGTTTTTATGTAAATCTGCCACTGTACAAGTGCGGCGGAGGATACGGATTTCTTTAGCCGCTGAATAAGTGTGTTTGGAGATTTTACAGAGATGTTAATACCGACTCTGAGAGTTTTACTTTAGTATTACAAGATTTCTATCGACTCGCAAAGTAGATCAGATACTATCAATACATATAAGTCTCCTCTTGAATCGCTCTATCTATTGATGAAAACCGCATTTAAATCTGCATAAAGATCTTAGCATACAGACGGCAGTAAAGTAGTAAACGACCTTGTTTTATACCGAGTGATATGTGACTGCTTTTGTAATGTCATGATTCAAAACTTAAGTGAATGAAACTTTGGTCAATAAGATACAGGCTTTACATAGTTTAATAACCGCTGTACAACTAATAACCATAATGCCTATTTATTCCACTTGCAGCATTAAAGGTATTCAAATATCAATGGGCCAATAATTAATTAGGTATATTGTTAATTTGTTTTCTAATTTATTGGGGTGCACTAAATATTGACATGAATAGCTCATATTCCACACTTTGAAAATGATTTTTTCTATAATCCGGAAAATTCTATAGACTGGACTTGGCTTCGATCTAATACAAAGTATCTCATAAAAATATTTTTCAAAGACTATTCAGAAACTCTATATACTTCCGGCCAAATTTAATCTGTATAATGTTTTCCGATTTCCGACTTGACTTGTGGCAGGCACTTACACACAGCAATTCTATGTTTATCGCAGAAACAAACGAAATTAAACCTTATTTCTATAACGCTTTGAGTAAGTGTTGGACGAAAATAAAAGATTGTAAACGTTCTTTCACAAATATTTTAATGGCGGTCGAAAGCGCTCGCAAATCGGCCATATTGGATTGGTTTTCCCGCTTCTTTGTATTGATTTGAATTCGTTAACTTGTTATTTTCGCTGGTAAGATAATTTTGTTTAGATTAGTTTGCAAAAAATATGTTTTTCTTGAGGATTGTGAATGAAAGGTCCATTTGTGATTTCGGTCGACTTTTAAAAATAAATTCGGCTCGGGGAGCACGTTTCATTCTATACCAACCTTTTCTTCGATTTTTAAGGGCTTGAATGCCATGAACTGTAGTAGTACTTGAGGTTTTACGGGTTTAAAAATGCCTGTAATTTCCGCCATTTCTGCCTTGTCAGGCTGCGAACCACCGAACCACCAACATTTTACTAACTGGAAAATCTTACCATCTATGTATGAGCTATTTCCGTCTAATGTTGGAACGATAAAAGAGAAGATCGTCCATATAAAATATAGATTAAAGATCAATTTGATAGTATCTCGTAAATTATGAACTACTCTCGTCTACTCTTGTAGAGTATAAAATAATATTTTATGGCGTCAATCCCAGTGCCCTTTCCCATCTTATAGCAATCACTATAAAATATAACTCGTAAACTATTAAGTCGATTGCTATAAACGCCGACCTATTATGTGGGCAATCGTTGCTTTTATGTTGGCAAAGATTATAGGAATAAAACGTCGAATTTAATAGACATATTCAACCGCAGCCATAATGATTTTTTGATTATTGTTACCATAAGGCTAAACTAACTCGGTCTGAAGGAAACTCCATGTTAACCAGTCATTGAGCCAACCTACTAAACTTACTATTGCAAAAATAAAATGAAACTTAAAACTTGTGAAGTTGTGAGACATTATGTACCGCCAGCGCCATCTATAATTCGATTGTAGAACTAAAGTACAAAGCAAAAGCGCCATCTATTTTGAAATGCAAACTAAAGAACGGATGTTACAAGAGTTTGCTGCCATAGACAACTAAATGCTTTACACTGTTACCTAAAGATGTCGCTGCAATCAAAGTGATATAACCCGACCAATTTAAAACTGTCGTAAGTACACGAACAAATCCCTTCCGTTATTTCATTTAGAAAGTATTTTTGATTTATTTACTTTATCTTAAACAAAAGTAAACTTTAGTTCCGTAAAAGTTGACAAGAAATAAACATGTGTCGCGTTTCGTGATAATTTATTGTTTATTTATGAAAACAATGTAATGTTTATTTAATATTGTGTTTTAGTTGTTATGTATATGTGTTTATGTGCAAAATGAAAGTTATTGAAGCTAAAATTGTAGTTTTAGGATCGCAAGGTAAGTTTCGGAATTCCATCAAGTAGTTTTTTAATGTGTATCGTAATTTGTACTTCAAATTAATTCTGCTATCGCGTTATTTCATCATCATTTCTGAGTCTTAAAAAAAATCTTATTAGTTTTCAATTTATTTTATGGTATTCGGGTTGATTGTTTATTTGTTACGATTAGATAAGTAGGCAATAATTTTTATTGTACCTAATCCTATAAATCATTGTTCATTCAATCCTATTTATACTATGGATTGAAAACTTGAAATATGTTTTGCAATTTGTCAACAGCCAAATTAGCGAAAAATAAAACAAAAAATTTAATTTTTAGATAAATGTTTTTACATTTATCTAAAAATTCAAATTTTTGTTTTCTTTTTTAAGAAAGAAAGAAAAACTTTTTATTCGCGTGAAAGTGACACACAATACAAAATAATATTTTAACAGCCCGAAACAAGACGAATGTACTAAGTAGGTACACACTAGTATACAGCGCGAAATCGGTTCGAATTTAAAAAGTTTAAAAACCACAAAAAACAATTATTGCAGGGTCGGTCAGTATGTAGCTATAATTAAACTAACTTGTTACCGCGCTTTCGTCCGCATAAATGTCTATAATACCTAACACAAATGCAGACGAAGTCACGGATTAAAGAGTAAAGTAGGTTTGAAAATTTCATCAAATTCGGTTCAGTGGTTTTGCCGTGTTGAGGCAACAACAAACAAACAGACAGTTTCAAAAGAAGTTAGAAGTACATTCCAATTGTATAATCTGTATTCCATCGTCTCTTTTCCTTCCGGGATAAAATATGAAAATATTATGTGTTAATAATAATTAGAAATAACATTTTATCCTGGAAAAAGTACAATAATTTACACTAGGTACTTAGTTGGATTTCATTTACTGTTTTATTTCTCTAGTGATCGCAAAGCACAACTGCTGAGCATGGGGTCTTGGGTTATATTCCCAGGATGGGCAAAGTGTTACTTGGTTTTCCATCAGGAATTTCTCAGTAGCAGCCTCGGAGTCTCGGTTAGGCAGAGGCGTACCCATTATTACCAGTTATTTTAAGTCCCATGTAATAGGAGGCGAGCCTATTGCCATCAACCGAGCACAAATCCAGACTTCGAAGCTGCTACTGAGAAATTAGTGATGGAAAAAGCCAGCAACACATTGTCAGACCTGGGAATCAAACCCAAAACCTTGTGCTCATATAAATGGCAGCCAATGGGTATTAGGTACATAGTCCAAGCTACTATTATTGTCTTTTCACCCAAAACAATGTTATTTATCTTTAACAGGAAGTAAAACTACCAACCTAATGAGACAAAAAAATCACAATTCCTATTAAATGATAGATTAAAAACAACAATCATTCATGATTAACATTGATAAGTATTTACAACTATTTCTTATCTATGTATAATGATAAGATAAAATTTAAATATTTTTGACTTGAGATTACCTAGTTTCTGCCCGCTACTTCATCTGCACTTTATCAGGGTGGAAGTTGTGGCTTTTTCCAATAATAAACATAATATACTAAAATATCGTAGATGTCGTGATAGCCTAGTGGTTAAGGCGCCCGCCTCTTATGCATGAGGATGTGGGTTCGAATCCGGGCAAGTACCAATGTGACTTTTTCAATTCATATGTACTTTCTAAAGTTTATCTTAGACATTACTGAGTTACTGACATTCCGTGCCTCGGAAAGCACGTTAAGCTGTAGGTCCCGGCTGTCATTCTTTGACAGTCGTTACGAATCGTCAGAAGCTTGAGAGTCTGACAACCATTCTTACCTAGGGGTATCGTGTTACCCAGTTACTGGGTTGTGGAGGTCAGATAGGCAGTCGCTCCATGTAAAATACTGGTACTCAGCTGCATCTGGTGAGACTGGAAGCCGACCCCAACATAATTGGGTAAAGGCTAAGCAGATGATGAGTTAGGGATAACATAGCTTGCTATTAGTAAAATAAATTCAAATAAACAAACAAGCTGTTCAGCTTTTCAATATTAGTATTAGTATAAATATCAATTGGCAATAGTGTACCCTACTATCAGTGAATGTTTTTTTGTAATCAGGCCAGTACTTACAGAGATTATCTCTCACAAACATACATATAAACAAACAAACATTTTTTGGTTTATTCTTCGTTCGGCCCACTGAGTTTCGTCCCACATAAAAAATTCCTGGTTCGTCCTAAGCAATATGCTTCCTTCGTCCCAAATTATAATTTTAAATATTTTATTCTTGTTTCGTCCTATTTTATATTCCTTCTACGGCCCATATTTTTTTTTGTATAAGCTAAACTTACTTTTATGTACAATCTGCAAAAAAAATTAATTTGAATATATCTCTTAGTTTAGTTTACTGTTGTTTAAGTTTTTAGTTTATTAATGCTGTTTTTTAAAATGCTTGTTTTATGCATGATTGTTAGTAATAATCACAATTTTTTCGACTTTTCGTTAGTACTTTTTACCAGTACTTTTTACTACCAGGAATGCAGAAATTAACTGGAACTAGATCCTTAAGCAACTTACTACTTAGCTCGATAATGGTTAAAATACAGGTTTTGAAATTGAATCATTTATTGTTTTAAAAAGTACCAGGGTGAGAGAAATGAACAGAAGGTAGGCCCCTAAACGATCTCAATAGAAAGGAAAACAAACATATTAATTCACATACACAAACAGCCAGACCCGAAACAACTACTTATCTGTATTTGACGTATTTGTAAAAATTTCAAATACGTATCTTTTTTGTTTGTTGACCGTACCTTTAAAGTACTTGTAATTTGGGACGAATCACCACTTCAATAGTCATATGGGACGAACTTAGAATTTTTTGGAATGTGGGACAAAACTTCGGGACGAACGAAGAATAAACCCATTTTTTACATCTGTACAATATTAGATGTTATGTTGTTAAGACTTTGATAACATAGATTAAGTATTATAAGTGGAAAAATACAAACAAAAGTTTATTAATCATGATTAACAGTCATCTCCAATGACAATAGTTAATTGCTCAAGTCTTACTGTTACCATTAACCAATGTTAATGTTAACTATTCAGGGATAGTATGTGAAGTTTTTATAACAAAATTTTACATACTCTCACAACCCCATAAGCACAATAATCCTAACTAATATTATAAATGCGAAAGTAAGTTTGTTTGTTTGTTTGTAACCACTTTACGCCTAAGCCACTGAACCGATCATCCCGAAATTTTGCATAAACGTTGCCAGGTGATCAGGGACAAACATAGGGTACTTTTAATCCCGAAAAAAAGTACTGTTCCCGAGGGAAATCACAATAACGACCTTATGACAGTAGATGGCGCCACGTGTCTATCGAATCGTGATTAAAGTTTAAGCATTTAATACATTTTGAGTCTAGACTGTCGATAGACCAGTTTCAAGTAAACAACCTAGGAGTACGAAAGTTGTTTGCTTAATCATTTTTTATGCCCAAAACCGCTGAAGAGCATACTGACATTTTCCATAAAGTGGCTACCAGACGGACGGACCTGCGGTTGCGGCTAACCGCAGGCCGCGGCTCCAACCGCTGTAAAAACACACCACCGCGGTCACAGTGGCAGCCTGAAGTGTCATTAGCGTGGTGTTTGTGCTACAATCGGACGTCAGTCAATATGGCTAACCTTAAAGTTGTCTTATTATTCTCATGGCTCATTAGCCCTCTCAGAAGATGAGAAAAAAGGTAGAAAAAAACTGTTTATTTAAACACTTGAGGTGTGAGGTTATAGTAGTTATAGTAGTTTATCTCTACCTATATTATCATTAGCATCGCATATTACTCTTAGGAATAGAGAAGTGTGGGTTAAATTGATATTATTATTTAAATTCAACTATTTCTATTACGATTTCCATATTTGGTGTCATTTTACAAAGCAGTACACGCGGCCTGTTGTTAAAATTTGCAACTGACGCGGCTGCCACAACATTCCGCGTTTGTCTGGGACCCACTTTATATACGTTGTCAGGGATACAGAAAAACTGCGTAATTGACACTGACATCACTGTGTCGTCAATGACACTGACAGGTGTAAACGCATTCATAGAGGATGCATGGAAGAATAAAGGTGAACTTATAACACGCTCCGTCAGTGAAGCATACTCTGCGATTACTCCGCCAATTGTGAATTGATTTGGATGATTCTTTTTTATTTATTTTTTTCCGAATTGGCCCCATATAAATACTGTAATACTGTGAGGCTAGGTGTTAGCTCGTGGCTAAGTAACAACAGCCGCACGGGTCGATCCGTCAGGTTAAGCTACGCTTGCCGGGGTTGGTCCGTGGATGGGTGACCATCTTTACACACCGAGACTCCTCCGTGCCTCGGAAAGCACGTTAAGCCGTTGGTCCCGGCTGTCATACGTGGATCTTTGACAGTCGTTACGGGTCGTCAGAAGCCCGAAAGTCTGACAACCAGTCTTACCTAGGGTTATCATATTACCCAGTAACTGGGTTGTGGAGGTCAGATAGGCAGTCGCTCCATGTAAAATATTGGTATTCAGCTGCATCCGGTTAGACTGGAAGCCGACCCCAACATAGTTGGGAAAAGGCTAGGCAGATGATGATGGTCCCATATAAATACTGTCATGATCTGATGATGAACTTTGGAGATATGGAACGGAACTCCTCATAGGATCACAGCAGAACTGTCGTAACAGTAAAATTGCTTTGTTTGATGCGTGTAGTCGATTAATGACTGAAGGAAGAGGTTAGTTGCTAAACTAACCGTGACCTATGTCGATGTATGTAAACAACAGTTTTCCAACGGCAAAGTTAAGTTTGTCCTTCAGTACTGTTTATTTTTTAGTAAGAGGTATGTTCGGTGTGTTTTAATGAGGGTAGGTAGGTTACTTTTTCTTACATACATACATAACATCACGCCTGTAATCCCCGAAGGGTCAGGCAGAGGTGTACCCATTAGTACACCCACATTTCGCCAGTTATGTTTTTTTTAGTCCCATGTAATAGGGGGCGAGCCTATTGCCATTAACCGGGCAAAAACCCAGACTCCGAAGCTGTTACTGAGAAATCGAACCGACCTGTAAATCGAACCCAAGACCTCATGCACAGCAGTCGCGCTTGCGACCACTAGACCAACGAGGCAGTCAACTTCGATACTTTTTTTTATTTTAAAATATCTCACAGCTCCAACTCAGGCAAAAGCTCATTGCGAGCCCGAGCAAAAATTACTGCTCAATCCCCGGAATCTTCCGTTCATGCCGCATTAAGAAGGTAAGCACAACCGGAGCGACAAGCAAATTTGAGAGCTGATGAGACATTTTCTTAAAGCCAGGAAAGACTGGAGAGCCAAACTGTCCGCCCGCCAAGCTTCTCTGAGAGTGACTGAGACGCCCTTCTAAACGCAATTGCTTTTGGAGGAACAAGCCGAAAGCCAGAGAGCTGTAAGAGCAACTGAGACGCCTATTCACACACGACACACAACACACACGGCTACACGACTTCGTCTCAGAGAACAAGCTCAGCCATTATAGCTGTAAGATCCCTCTTTGAGGAGTGGCTGGAGAGGCGCTACGGCGTCCTCACCTACCGCCTGACGCAGGTCCTCACCGGACACGATTGTTTCGGGAGGTTCCTGTGTCGGATAGGGCGGGAGGAAACGCCCGGGTGTCACCACTGTGTGGATCGCCCGGAAGACACGGTGGAGCATACGGTGCAGGACTGCCCCGCTTGAGCAGAGCTCCGCCGTGTCCTCACGGAGGCGATAGGCGGCGGCGACCTCTCGCGTCCGGACCTGGTTCAGGCCATGCTCCGAGGCGAGAGGGAATGGGATGCAGTCACCTCCTTCTGCGAAGCAGTAATGCTAGCGAAGGAGGAGGCGGGCCGCGTGAAGGAGAGAACCACCTTATGCCCCAGCCGCCGCGGGAGACGCCCAGGGCGTCGGACGTCGCGGGGCGACATCCGGCCACCGTAGGCGCGGGCTTGCGGACGGCGAGTAATGGGTAGCTTAGCGCGTTCTGTTCGGGCGCGTCTCAAAGAGCTGTCAGCACAGGGACGGGGCCCCCAACGAGGCTAACGCCTGCCGGGGTTGCCGGACGTCTTAACAGGATACCGCGGCCCCGGAACGTAAAGGGCAACAGAAGGAACTGGGTGGGTTTTTAGTCAGTAAAAGTCTGACAGTCCCTTCCGCCCCACCCAGGGCGGAAGGAGTCATTTGATGATTTTAACCACCTAAAAAAAAGAAGCCATTACAGCTACTGAAACCCCAAAACAGACGCAGGCGAGAAGGACCTCTCTTGCAGAAATGCAAACTGAACGCCGACGGACTTTTATGAGTCACAATCTGTTGGTCCATAGGTATTTAATAATTCTGGATCTGGCCGAACAACAAGCCGAGTACAGCCCAAACTGATTGTCAAATTCTAAACAAACGCGGGCGAAGCCGCGGGTAAAAGCTAGTTTAACATAAATAGTGTTATGTGTAGCTCGTGGTTAAGTAATAACAGCCGCACGGGTCGATCCGTCAGGTTAAGCTACGCTTGCCGGGGTTGGTCCGTGGATGGGTGACCATCTTTACATTCCGAGACTCCTCCGTGCCTCGGAAAGCACGTTAAGCCGTTGGTCCCGGCTGTCATACGTGGATCTTTGACAGTCGTTACGGGTCGTCAGAAGCCCGAAAGTCTGACAACCAGTCTTACCTAGGGGTATCATATTACCCAGTTACTGGGTTGTGGAGGTCAGATAGGCAGTCGCTCCATGTAAAATACTGGTATTCAGCTGCATCCGGTTAGACTGGAAGCCGACCCCAACATAGTTGGGAAAAGGCTAGGAAGATGATGATGAGTGTTAGTCAGACTGAAAAAGAAAGTTGTTTAATGTTTGCTCAAAGCTACTGATTTGGATGGGCAGTATGCAAAGTTAACGAACGGCTATCTATGAGATGGGTCTTATTACCACCCTATACAGCCTTTGTTCCTGCTACTGTAGGCTTATTCTTGAACAAAATCGAGAATGAGATTGGAATCGACTGCATGTTTGACTACAGCGATTGACATGAGGTTGCCATACAAATGAAAACGTAAATTACCACATTTTTAAATATTAAATAACTAGTTAATTCTATAAATAAAATGTCTTCTTATATTTATTGGAATTGAAACTGGATCGGATGTACATGTAATGTCGATTCCAATCTCATTCTCGATTGTGTTCAAGAGTAAGCCTCCTGGTTTCTCATCAGGCTATGAGATGAGAGTGAAGTAAGAGGAAGTGCACTTGGGTTTGCCCACTCACTTGTGCACTATAACATCACCTGCGAGTCTAGTGTTAATTGAGATTCAATGCAGATCCACCATTGTGGGTATCCACACAAGTTGACGGGCCTGTTGGTCTAGTGGTTAGTGGCCCTGACTGCTAAGCCGGAGGTTGTGGGTTCGATTCCCACCCAGGACAAACTTTGTGTGATGAGCATGATTGTTCTGTGTCTGGGTGTGATTTATCTGTAATATGTATGTATTTACAAATAATATAAGTATGTATATCAGTTGTCTGGTTACCATAACACAAGCTCTGCTTAGCTTGGGATCAGATCGGATTGGTGTGTGAGTTGTCTCAAGATATTTATTTATTATTTATATTATTTAAGTCAGTCACAATTTGAATTCGTGAAAAAACATGAAGTTAGGATTCGTTATTATAAGTTATCGCCTAAATAAAATTGAGTGTAACATGTATAAGTACTTACCAGATTGTAATGAAATCTGATGCGCTTTTAAGCTGTAAAAGTTTCATTAAAATCGATTCAGTAGTTTACGTGTCAAGATACTGGCACTTGGCCGATTTCAAGTGACCAGATACTTTTTTGAAGGCTGGGACCGCGCCTGGTTGAGATACCCACCATGACCAAATCTCTTTAAAATTCTTTCTAAAGTATTCATATGATAGCGTACAAATATTCATTGTAACAGTCATTGACCGGCTTGAAGTGTGTTAATAAACAATTCCAAGCTGATAATAAAAAACTTAACTGATAATGTAAATGAATACACATTACACACATACTTATAATAAAGTACTCAGTAGTGCTACTCTGTGAAAATACCTCAGTAAAATTGGGTCAGAGGTTCTTCAAAGCGCCATCTGTGATACCAGCAAAGGGCGACGTGAACCAGTATAGGTAATGACCTTATTTATAGAATACTTACTAGCGTTTTCATCGTACACACACTTAGGTTTAAAAGTTAGACATTTAAACATCATCTCTACAATTTTATGTTTTTTACTGGCTAAATGTGGGTGTACTAATGGGTACACCTCTGCCTAACCTTTCGGGGGTTACAGGCGTGATGTTAAGTTATGTTATGCTTAATGTTTTTCTTCTATTTGCGATATCTTTGATAGTAACCTAAAATCATATTGTCTGGGCGGGTGGTCACGGATATTTAATTGATGGATATTACGAAACTCGAGTGATAATGGACAGGGCACATAACTTATATACAGATTATGCTCGGGGTTGTAATTGTCGTGAAGTCGTCTCTAGTCGCGACCACATACCGGAAGGCGCACTGTGGGGGTGGACCGACGACCCGCAGAAGGTCGCAGGAAACCGCTGGGTGCGGGCAGCGCGGGACGCGGTCATTGTGGCTATGTTTAGGGGAAGCCTATGTCCAGCACTGCCTCGTTAGTCTAGTGGTCGCAAGCGCGACTGCTATGCATGAGGTCTTGAGTTCGATTCCCAGGTCGGGCAAAGTGTTATTGGGGTTTTCCATCAGGAATTTCTCAGTAGCAGTCTCGGAGTTTGAATTTGTGCCCGGTTAATGGCAATAGGCTCGCCCCCTATTACATGGGAATAAAAACATAACTGGCGTAATGTGCGTGTACTAATACACCTCTGCGTAACCCTTCGGGGATTACAGGCGTGATGTTATGTGTTATGTATGTCCAGCAGTGGACGTTTTTCGGCTGATCGGATGATGGTTTGGTAGAAATTAATATACAAATCGGGATATACCCGGTTTCGTAATTCTAATACGCCTTACCTTCTATGAGTAATTTGTTGATAAATACGAAATTTTATCACAGCTGATTGTTATCGGACAACATACAAGGTCGTTGCGTTGCAACATCGATAATAATAAATAATTGAATTTATTTGCTAGAAACATGAAGACATGTCGTTTATATGTTTATCTTGGACATCACTGACATCGGTGAAGGAAAACATTATGTGGAAACCTGGACTTTAAATTAAGAGCATTAATCACCACGCTTGCTCAAGGCGAATTGGCAATTTCAGACTTAAATTAAGTCTAGGTTTCCTCACCATATTTTCCTACATCGATATCAGTGATGTCCAAGATAAACTTAGAAAGGAGGACTCCTCCGTGCCTAAGAAAGCACGTTAAGCCGTTGGTCCCGGCTGTCATACGTGGATCTTCGACAGCCGTTACGGGTCGTCAGAAGCCCGAAAGTCCAACAAAAGTTTCTGATGGGAAAACCGAATAAAACTGCCCGACCTGGGAATCAAACCCAAGATCTCATGCGCAGCAGTCGCGCTTTGCGACCACAAGACCAACGAGGCAGAAATTTAAAATTAAAGACCGTTAAATAACCACAATTCGAAAAATAGAAAAGAATTAAGTACGTGTTTTGATACGTTTCGGCAAAACTAAACCCAATTTAAGTCCGCTTTAAGAATAATCTTATGAGAGAGAAACTGAATTACTTTCTTAATTTTAATACCTAGGTAGGTAATATAGTTGTGTCTTAGAAATCAGACCAGCCAGCGGTGCGTTAAAGCGGAACGCGGCGAGGCTGCTATACGATACCTTCTTACTAATCTACCTCAGTAATGTCGGTCAAGGGAACTCAGATCTTACCTGAACTGCCGAAGACTGTAAATGCAATAATACGGGCTATAAACCAATAGGATTAATACCAGGCTATTATTGCCCCACTGCAGGACAAAGGCCTCTTCTCATGCAGAGAAGGCACGAGCGTTGATCATCACGCTCGCTCAAGGCTGATCCACCTTGAATTAACGTGGTGATCGTTTGGCAATCTTTAAGGTACAAGTTGGTAGCCGACTACACGTAGAAACCAGTAGTGTCGCAGCGACACTACTGGTTTCTACGTATTTCTATGAAATTCCCTCCGTAGCTATCGACATGAAGCTAGCGACGCGTCGTCGAGCGGCAGACGGCAGTGTCGTCCGACCGTAGATCAGTAGTGCCGATGACGCCGGTGTTCCTTTTCAAAATGAATTTTTCCGATTCTAAACAAGATGCGATCACTATTCTCGAACACGTCAGATATCTTGTTTCACGGAGCACTCGGAACCAACTGGATGCCATCTGCTGTTGCTGTCTGCAGTCGGGTTCGAAATCATGACTGCAGCGACATGACGCAACGACGTGTCGTAACGACATGTCGTCTGCTGCTGCTGCGTACAGTCGGCTACCAACTTGTACCTTTACACACCGAGACTCCTCCGTGCCTCAGAAAGCACGTTAAGCCGTTGGTCCCGGCTGTCATACGTGGATTTTTGACAGTCGTTACGGGTCGTCAAAAAACCCGAAAGTGTGACAACCAGACTTACCAAGGGGTATCGTATTACCTAGTTACTGGGTTGTGGAGGACACATAGGCAGTCGCTCTATGTAAAATTGGGGTATTCAGCTGCATCCGGTTAGGCTGGAAGCCGACCCCAACATAGTTGGGAAAAGGCTAGGCAGATAATTCAAAACATTTATTTCAATTAGACCATTTACAGGCACTTTTGAATTGTCAAGGAGTCGGTCAGTTAGTCCGAAAGGTGCATCTAGTTGCGTTTCAAAACGGAGGTAGGTCTCTATGGAGAAAAACGAGCAAGAAACTCCACGGCACTATTTTAAATTAGGTTTTTACAAATCCTGGTTACATTATTCTTGTTGATTCTACAAGGATCACAATGAAGATGAATATGCGAAATTGTGTTTGTCTGTCTGTTACCTCTTCACGCTTAAACCGCTGACTCGATTTTGATGAAATTTGGCATGGAGATAGTTTAAGAACCGAGGAAGGACATAGAATAGTTTTTATCCCGGAAATCACCCCCTAAGGCAGTGAAAAGGGGGGTGGAAGTTTGTATGCAAGTACGATATAAACAAGTTCCACGGTGACGTAGTCGCGAGCTAAAACTAGTCATAAAATAAAGTTAAGAAATGACCAATCCCAACTGGCAGTGCGTTGGCCACGAACAAGACAAGTACAACAGTCTCTAATGTGTTATCAAACAAAAGGTTTCTGTCTACAAGCTCTGGCTGCCCTCTTTGCTAATCTTATCTGATAACAGATAACACAGTAGTCAATTCACAGTATTAAATCCTCTAGATTGTTATTACAGCACAAATAATTCTTTAAGAGCCGAAAATCTGCAACGAAATTTACAAAACAACATTTTTGCCTTTGAGCTAAGTTTTAGTAATTTCGGGTGACATTAAGACAGACAATTGTTTTTATCGATCGAAGACCATACTTTGAGGATTGATTATCAATAAAAATATTTCCAAAACATGCTACACAAAAAGAGAAAATCTACTAAATCTGTAAAGAAAAATATGCCAAAAAAATATTAAAATGTCGTCTAGCTCCTAAACCGCAAAAAATCGTAGGGCATACATGGGGGTGGTTTGGATAGCCCAAGAAGAGAGGAGTTCAAAATTTTCGTTTGGACGTCCTTAGCTGGGCCACCCTGTATACATACCCTGAACACATCAAACACTCCTTTTTTTGGGGCAGTCGTGTAAAAAGTAAATGTCGGTGGTACAAACCCTTCTTGCGCGAGTCCAACTAGCACTTGTGTTGGTTTTTATCTACAACTAGCGACCCGCCCCGGCTTCGCACGGGCGCAAACCGACATAGCCGGCGGATTTGAAAAAAAATGTTCCATAAGAACCTTCTTCTGACAAAAATAAACACAACAAAAAAAGAATCAGCCAAATCGGTCCAGCCGTTTTCGAGTTTTGCGCTTAGCAACACATTTAGCGATTCATTTTTATTATCGCTTACACATCTTAGTGGCAACGACTTTATATTTTCATTATAATTTTAACTATACTTCTTTTATTTACTTATATTTTTTGTATAAAATTGTTCATCATTACAGATTACCTATTTTAATACAATGAATTGCGTTTGTCAAGAAATTAGTGCGGAAGACGCTGACGACTGTGACACAGTTTATACTAGTATAGTCGTCAACGTAATCTCTTAGCGATAATAATTCACTGCCTTGCTTTTGTATTTACTCTAAGAGAAATTTGAAATATTGAAGACTGAAAATAAACAATTTAATTTAATTATATAGATAGATATTGCATGCTTTGCTCAATTGCGTCAGAAGATTGACCGAATACGGTGATGTCATTTTGTTTATACATGTAGCAGATTAATAACGAGTTATGTTAAAACTTTCGATTTCATTGATAAAATCGCACTAGACTGCCTCGTTGGTTTTGTAATCGCAAAACGTAACTGCTGAGCATGAGGTCTAGGTTTCGATTTCCAGGTCGGACAAAGTGTTATTGGGTTTTTCCATCAGGAATTTCTCAGTAACAGCCTCGGAGTCTGGATTTGTGCCCGGTTGATGGCAATAGGCTCGCGCTCTATTACATGGGACTTAAACATAACTGGCGAAATGTGGGTGCGATACACCTCTGCCTAACTGTACAGGGATTACAAGCGTGATGTTATGTATGTATATTAATATTATAAATGCGGAAGTAAGTCTGTCTGTCTTTCCCGACTGAATCACTGAACCGTCTTTAGTGAAATTTGGTACAGAATAGGTTTGAACCCCAAGAAATGACACAGGCTACTTATTTTACCGCGACTTCGTCTGCGATCGCGGTAACCGTCGTTTACGCGGGCGAAGTCGCGAGCACAAACTAGTTTATTATATTAACGTGTTTGTTATGTTTAACTCTCGATTTCAATATTATAATCTTACTATCTGTATCCTGCAGTTTCACCCATGTTAAGTTACATCGTAACGTGATGTGTTAAATTGGACCAGCAGTTCTTGAGATTAGCGTGTGAAACTAGAGATGGGCAGTGGGTTTAAACCCAACTGGGCAAAAAGGGCATAAACTGGGCAAATAGGGCAAAAACGAATTGACGTCCTTTTAAATGCCCAAAAACAGGGCGGAAACTATAATTAGTTAAATTTCATAGTTATTGACTTTTTCAGACAGACTTTTTCATTAAGTAGTGGTAAGATTAATATAAGATAAATATTATATTATCTATACTATAATAATTAATATTATAAAGAGGTAACATTTGTTTGTAAGTTTGTTTGTAGGGGGTAATGTCCGGAAGTAATGAACCGATTTTCAAAATTGTTTCACTGGTATAAAGTTACATTATTCGTGAGTGCTATAGGCTATAAATAATAAAGATATCATGCAAAATAGCCGGACTATCTCAATTTTTGTCTACCCAGGTGGAAAAAAATAGCTCTTATAACAAAGTTTTTTGCATGCGCTGCCTTAACGGTTGTATATAATTGAAAACAATGTATGGCAACCTGGTCCGCCTTTAATAGTTCTACAAAAAAGTCCGCATCACCATGTTTCTATCTTTTATATTTTAGCAGTTAAAGTAGCTTTTATGTGTTAAAAAAAGTATTTTTCGATGTACTTACCTTTGGACGATTTTTTAAACAACAAAATATTAAACCTTATCGAAAAAAATATTATTATCATCACAAGAACATCATAGAGATACGATTTGCCCAAAACAGTATGTGAATTGGTTAAATAGTTTCGAAGATAATATAAAATTACTAAATCGCAAAATGCCGAACCACATTAGAACATGCTTTGTAAGGACGTTTTATCCATTTACCCATGGTATTTCTGTTTTTGGGATATCGGACAGTTTCAGGGATTGTTTATCATGCCTAAAAGGAAATCACAGCTTTCCCGTCAGACATCCCAGAGCAGCTCGAGTACGCCGTACGGAAGAGTCTGCTCTTGAAAAGCATTAGCGCCTCTTGAGGAATAGAGAAAATATTTCGCAAGCACGCTCTGAGGAATCTAGCTCCGAGCGTTCACAGCGGCTTACTAACCAAAGAGAACATCGCAGGCCCGTGCTCGGGCATCTAGCGCTGAACATGCGCAGCGTCTTTAGGCAGGAAATAAATCATAGCACTCAGTACTAACCGAACCACACTCATAATTTCATCACAAGTTAAAATGATTACCGCCCAACGAAGTGGGCACGGGTCTGCTAGTTAAGTATAATATTAAAAACAATTGTATTGACCAAAAAGGTTCTACTTAATACTCTTATACTCGATGATTCAGCGGTCAACGATAACGATTACCACCAGCAGATCAGAGTGTGGGCTGCTGTGCCTCCTGAATCACCAGCGTCAGATTTACCATCCACTGACGTGTTCATAAATGTTATCAAGAGACTACCACTTGACAAATCATCGGGTGAATGATAATTTCAAATTGAATGATTATCGATCGATCTTATCTTTTTATTTTTAGGTGGTAAAAATCATCAAATGACTACTTCCGCCCTGGGTGGGGCGGAAGGGACTGTCAGGCTTTTACTGACTAAAAACCACCCTGTTCCTTCTGTTGCCCTTTACGTTCCGGGGCCACGGTATCCTGTTAAGACGTCCCGCAACCCCGGCAGGCGTTGGCCCCGTTGGGGGCCCCGTCCCTGTGCTGACAGCTCTTTGAGGCGCGCGCGAACAGAACGCGCCGTCGACCCGGGCTTGGTCCTTGATCGGACGGCGAGCTACCCATTACTCGCCGTCCGCAAGCCCGCGCCTACGGTGGCCGGATGTCGCCTCGCGACGTCCGACGCCCTGGGCGTCTCCCGCGGCGGCTGGAGCGTGAGGTGGTTCTCTCCCTCACGCGGCCCGCCTCCTCCTTCGCTAGCATTACTGCTTCGCAGAAGGAGGTGACTGCACCCCATTCCCTCTCGCTCCGGAGCACGGCCTGAACCAGGTCCGGACGCGAGAGGTCGTCGCCGCCTATCGCCTCCGTGAGGACACGGCGGTGCTCTGCCCAAGCGGGGCAGTCCTTCACCGTATGCTCTACCGTGTTCTCCGGGCGATCCACACAGTGGTGACACCCGGGCGTTTCCTCCCGCCCTATCCGACACAGGAACCTCCCGAAACAACCGTGTCCGATGAGCACCTGCGTCAGGCGGTAGGTGAGTACGCCGTAGCGCCTCTCCAGCCACTCCTCAAAGAGGGGTCTGCCGCGATTGCGGCGTGCCCGAACTTGGGTTGCGACAGTCGCATCTCCCATTCCGCCATGAGATCGCACCGGAGCACGGTGCACCTGTTTGGGCCGATAGGGCCACCATAGGGGCGGTACGACGTAAATTGCTTCAAAGTCAACGGTTAGCTTTAATATTTTTAAGTAAATAAAGCATATAGGACCGTCAGTACTGAAGCCCTACCAGTACTTGCAGGTGTACTTCCAGTCGATCTCAAGGTGCAGCGACGTGCTGCAATGTACTATTCCACGCGAGAGACCATGGACGCAAACTTTCTAACACAACGTGACCGAGCTAAGATCTCCAGATTATTTAAATCGCAGGCTGACTGTCTGGGAAGAACTTTTAATCAATGTAGGTCTGTGGGATAATTCTATCAAGGGCCTTCCTCAGTTCTTTTCATCAGTTTGTGAGCGGCTGGCCAGAACATGGCTGGAGGTGGACCACTGTGTTGCCCAATTTCTCACAGGTCATGGCAACTTTAAGATTAAATTATTTTCTTTCAAGCTTGTTGCTTCTCCTTTGTGTCAATGTTCTACATCCGACTGTGAATATGAACAATCTGCTCATCACATCTTATGGGAGTGTATTCTTTGGCAGAACGAACGCAATATTATGCTAGATAGTGTACAGGTTACATTCGGTGTTGATTATTATGCGGACCTTGTAGAAACTAGAACTAATTTCTGTGAGTTCAAGCGTTTATGCCATACCTACCTATTACTGGAATCAAAAGTGACAGCTCACATTAGGACCCATTAATTTAATAATAATTCGTCTAATAGTAATGCTTCTCCTAGTTACAAACATCCCTTTGTGCCTACTGGCCTCGTTCTGTTCTGTCTCCTGTCTTGTTTGGAGAGAAATTTGGAAATTATATTTTTTTCACTACACGTGTCCACGTCTAAGTGTGTTTAGGTACTATGTAAACTTAATTACATATTTACCTTCTAAAGCTGGTGGTGCAAGCTGGGGGTAATCAAAATATTTTTATTTTTTTAATTGTAACACAAAATGGGTATCCACATCTAGGTGAGTATAAGAAATAGGTATGTGTCTACAAAACTAGGTATTTGAATTTGGAATTAAGTATAGTTTTATTTTACAAAAATAAAACACTTTAAAGTTATTTGAACTTATTATGATGTAATAATTTATGATATTTTACAATTAAAATAAATGCCCTGTTTTTGGACATTTATTGGGCGTAAATGGACGCTTATTGGGCATTTACTCAATACGTCCGTAAATGCCCAGGCAAAAACCCATCTCTATGTGAAACACTTCAGTTTTATTACATTAGTATTTGTAGAGGAATAAACGGATTGAGATCTTTAGGTAACCAGTACGTACAATCAGGCGTTCATATTTTATTTTTACTCGACTATGATTTTAGCATTCTTTATATTATGTTCATCTGTGTGCGCATATCTCGTAAACTATTCGTCGTATATTAACAAATGGGGTATCGTTATAAGTGTCATGTAGTTCCGTTGGCAAGGATATCTCTAGCTAATATGGTTCATGAGATACAGCCCGCTGACAGATGGACGGACCAGTGTATGCCTTTTTTTTTTAGATGGTAAAAATCATCAAATGACTACTTCCGCCCTGGGTGGGGCGGAAGGGACTGTCAGACTTTTACTGACTAAAAAACCACCCTGTTCCTTCTGTTGCCCTTTACGTTCCGGGGCCACGGTATCCTGTTAAGACGTCCCGCAACCCCGGCAGGAACTGTGACCCCCCTACGCCAGAAACGACAAGATTATAAAAAAAGTATACACATCTGCTACGAGCCCTGTCGGCAAAGAGTTCTGTCGGCGAAGTGTCCTGTCGACGAATAGTAATATCGAAGTAAAGTCTTGTCGGTGTTCAGTCTGTCGGGGTAGTGTCTGTCGGTGTTTAGTCGTTCACTCAGGACGAACAGCGGAGGCTTAGTAATAGGCACTCTTTAGGTACTAAAAGTTGGCTACACAACTGCAGACCTCTGGTATTGCAGATGTCTTTAAGCAGCGGTGAACCACTAAGTGGGCGGTCGGCATGCCAACAAAAAAATAAAAACGTAAACCTGTTTTGTAAAATATTATGTAGCGAGCTGTGAGCTGTCAAGCATATCTTAAACGTAATTACACAATTTTAAACTCTATTGCTTTTCCTTTTTTTTTTAATATTAATATCTTAGGACAACCAACACATCGCCATCTGATCCCAAACTAGGCAGAGCCTGTACTATGGTAACCAGACAACTGATAATTTATATACATACATACATACATAACATCACGCCTGTAATCCCCGAAGGGTTAGGCAGAGGTGCACCCATTAGTACACCCACATTTCGCCAGTTATGTTTTTAGTCCCATGTAATAGGGGGCGAGCCTATTGCCATCAACCGGGCACAAATCCAGACTTCGAGGCTGCTATTGAGAAATTCTTGATGGAAAAACCCAATAACACTTTGCCCGACCTGGGAATCGAACCCAAGACCTCATGCACAGCAGTCGCGCTTGCGACCACTAGACCAACGAGGCAGTCTATACATTTATATACATATACTTATATATTTCTAAATACATACATATTATCATAGATAAATTACACCCAGACACAGAACAAATCATCGTGCTCAACACACAAAGATTTGTCCTGGGTGGGAACCGAACCCACGACCTCCGTCCTAGCAGTCGGTGACCCAAGCGCCGTCTGGTCGCCTCGCCAAGGATTTTTTATGTGACAAAGCATTATAATTACATTTTAATTTTATATCTTTACTAGCTTTTGCCCGCCACTTCGTCCGTGTCAAAGTCGATACATTATCCCACGGGAACCCTATGTGCTATTCCAGATTAAATGTGTGCTAAGTGTGTTCTATACTATGTGTGCTAAATTTCATCCACATCCGTTCCGTAGTTTTACCGAAAAAGAGTAACGAACATCCATTACATCCTCACAAACTTTGGCATTTAAGTTTTCGCTCGGAACATTGATCACAAACAAGTGAACTACATAATCTAATACTTCATTTTGCTAATCAGTATCTCTAGAATAATTGTAAGACTAAAAATGAAAATAAATAGTGGGGGGCCCTATTTTGTTTTGAGTACTTTATTACGTTAATAAGTTTTGCTTTATTTCTGTTACAGGGGTCGGCAAGACAAGCCTGGTAGTCCGGTATATAGGCAAGATGTTTTCAAAGCACATATCGCCCACTATAGGAGCGTCCTTCTTCACCTGCAACATCAACCTGGAGAACGCGAGGGTCAAACTTCAGGTAATTTTGTTACACGACTGCCCCAAAAAAAGGAGTGTTATGTGTTCAGGGTTAATGTATGTATTTATTTCACCATAACTTTTAAACGCCTGAACCGATTAAAATGTATGGGGTATCGTTACAATCCTTGCATCGTTCCGAATAACATAGGCTAGTTAAAAATTTAAAAAAAATGTAAATTAATACCAGCCTCAATTATTATTTTTTAACGAATCTGATCGTGTTTATGTTTATCGCCTAGGACTTGACAAGTAGATTTAAAAAATATATAACACTGTAAATAAAAAAGGTCGTAAAAAAAAAACTGATGAGTAAACAAAGTACAAATAGGTGCAATTTTTGCAGTCGTGTTTTTTTTAATTTTTTTAGTCAAACGAGGCATGAGAGTAGGATTAATGCTGTGGAAATGCGTTCCTTGCGAAGTATGTGTGGTGTAACATTGAACGATAGAGTGAGGAATGAGGTTATACGGGACCGTTGCGGATTAAAAGAAGATGTAGTGACAAAGATAGAAAAGGGTATGCTTAGATGGTTCGGTCATGTTGAGAGGATGAGTGAAAGACGATTGACAAAAGGTATTTATATGGCAGAGGTGAGTGGCAACGCCGGGAGGGGTCGCCCTAGGAAGACCTACACTGACCTTATTAGTGAGGTCCTTCAGAAAGGTCAGGTGCGGAGTACTCGTAACCGGCGTGCTTGTATGACGAGATGTATGAACGTAGATGAGGCGAAAGGAGTATGTAAGGATCGTAGCAGGTGGCGTTCTATAGTTTCTGCCTACCCCCATGGGAAAAAGGCGTGAGTTTATGTATGTATGTTTTTTAGTTATAGTAGCTTGTTTCTTTCATAATTTTTGTCAGGGAAGGAATCGAATGGAAGGGGATCCCAGAACAGTTCACCAAATATTGTAGCATGACTGAAATTTGAGAATGTCTTTTTTTTGTTTTAAAAATGTTGCAACAATATTAATACACCTAGGTAGTTAGGTACACATATCCCCACCATACAAACCTCACCCACTCTCCATATACACACACCTTAACACCTCTACACTCACGCCTATTCCCCATGGCGGTAAGCAGGAACCACAGAACGATCCTAACATAGCTACTCCTTCCGCCTCATCTACGTTCTTACATCTCGTCATACAAGCACGCCGGTTACGAGTACACCGCACCTGTAGGCTTACTCTTGAACAAAATCGAGAATGAGATTGGAATCGACATTACATGTACATCCGATCCAGTTTCAATTCCAATAAATATAAGAAGACATTTATATATAGAATTAACGAGTTATTTAAGATTTTAAAATTTGGTAATTTACGACTGCCTCGTTGCTCTAGTGGTCGCAAGTGCGACTGCTGTGCATGAGGTCTTGGGTTCGATTCCCAGGTCGGGCAAAGTGTTATTGGGTTTTTCCATCAGGAATTTCTCAGTAGCAGCCTCGGGGAGTCTGGATTTGTGCCCGGTAGATGGCAATAGGCTCGCCCCCTATTACATGGGACTAAAAACATAACTGGCGAAATGTGGGTGTACTAATGGGTACACCTCTGCCTAACCCTTCGGGGATTACAGGCGTGATGTTATGTAATTATAGTAGCTTGTTTCTTTCGTATTTTTTGTCAGGGGAATCGAATGGAAGGGGATCCTAGAACAGTTCACCAGACTATTATTGTAGCATGACTGAAATTTTGAGAATAATTTGTTTTTTTTTTTGTTTTAAAAATGTTGCAACAATATTAATACACCTAGGTAGTAAGGTACACATATCCCCACCATACAAACCTCACCCACTCTCCATATACACACACCTTAACACCTGTACACTCACGCCTTTTCCCCATGGGGGTAAGCAGGAACCACAGAACGATCCTAACATAGCTGCTCCTTCCGCCTCATCTACGTTCATACATCTCGTCATACAAGCACGCCGGTTACGAGCACTCCGCACCTGTAGGCTTACTCTTGAACAAAATCGAGAATGAGATTGGAATCGACATTACATGTACATCCGATCCAGTTTCAATTCCAATAAATATAAGAAGACATTTATATATATAATTAACTAGTTATTTAAGATTTTAAAATTTGGTAATTTACGTTTTCATTTGTATGGCAACCTCATGTCAATCGCTGTAGTCAAACATGCAGTCGATTCCAATCTCATTCTCTATTTTGTTCAAGAGTAAGCTAGCTGATCTTTCTGAAAAACCTCACCAATAAGGTCAGTGTAGATCTTCCTAGGGCGACCGCTCCCGGCGTTGCCACTCACCTCTGCCATATAAAAACCTTTTGTTAATCGCCTTTCACTCATCCTCTCAACATGACCGAACCATCTAAGCATAGTCTTTTCTATCTTTGTCACTACATCCTCTTTTAATCCGCAACGGTCTCGTATGACGTGAGTGAGATTTTTCACGGAATAGTTCGGCTATAGCTACATAAGTGGTGTGAATCCGATAATCCTGTTTGGCACTTGACTCGGCATTACGTGCCCGATAATAAAGCCGACAAAAGAAGCCATTACTTCGGTTTTTGCCGTAGTATTCGATCTACTACTAACTTATCTACATGGAGTGCAAGTTTTTCTGTAATGTTTATTGAAAAACTGTGCCTCGGAAAGCACGTTACGCCTGCCGGGGTTGCGGGACGTCTTAACAGGATACCGTGGCCCCGGAACGCCAAGGGCTGCAGAAGGAACAGGGTGGGTTTTTAGTTAGTAAATGTCTGACAGTCCCTTCCAGGGCGGAAGGACTCACTTGATGATATTTACCATCCCAAAAAAAAAGCGTTTACGCTGTACGCCATTTCATACTTTCAAATACAAACTTTTGGAAATGAATAAACCGATTTTTAATAAAACTTCCTACACCATAAGCAGGATACAAAGACCTATCATATGTATGTGTGTATGTCCATTAACTTAACAGAACAAAAATTATAAATTGTAAATATTGTAAAACATTGATTTTAAAAGAGTACGTATGGAGTTTCTTTTCCATTCTTCCCCATACAAAACTACCTTTTGGAAGGGGCAACTAGATTCAATCCTATTTTTTTATTTCATGTAATGACGTTCAAAAGTGCCTTACAATGGCCTAATTAAAATAAAAGAATTTACTTTTTTTTTAAAACCTAGTAATTATTTCAAGTCTGAAATCGCCAATCCGCCTTGAACAAGCGTGATCCATGAGCATTGATCACGCTTGTTCAAGGCGGATTGGCGATTTCAGACTTGAAAAAGCTTCTTCTCTGTATGAAAAGAGGTATCTTCATTATATTTCAGGTGTGGGACACGGCAGGTCAGGAGCGGTTTCGTTCAATGGCGCCGATGTACTATAGGAATGCTAATGCAGCATTATTAGTATTTGACATTACTAGTGTCAACAGCTTTGCGGCAATCAAGGGATGGGTGAAGGAATTACAGAGGTATGTGTGTTTTTGTCTCATTTATTCATTAAATATACATATAACTGACTGCCTTGTTCATCTAGTGGTCGCAAGTGCGACTGCTGTGCATGAGGTCTTGGGTTCGATTCCCAGGTCGGGCAAAGTGTTATTGGATTTTTCCATCAGGAATTTCTCAGTAGCAGCCTCGGAGTCTGGATGTGTGCCCGGTTGATGGAAATAGACTCGCCCCCTATTACATGAGACTAAAAACATGACTGGCGAAATGTGGGTGTACTAATGGGTACACCTCTGCCTAGATTACAGGCGTAATGTTATGTATGTTATATACATATAAATTACATTTTTGAATATTAAATATCAAAATAGTATCCCACCGGCATCGGGAACAGGGTCCAAGTCACCGGTGGTCAGGGTTCCTGAGAAAAGAAACTCCTAACAATACGCGAGACGTTTATTTTAAACTTTCATTTAATCTTTTTATTTGTTAGTATAACGGCTATAGAAATTCACAGTCCGTAAGGTTATACGGCTGGCCGCGCACAATGCTTGCTGCTTGAAACTTGATACTCATACGCACACACCATCAAATTATTAATAACATAACATAACATCACGCCTGTAATTCCCGAAGGGTTAGGCAGAGGTGTACCCATTAGTACACCCACATTTCGCCAGTTATGTTTTTAGTCCCATGTAATAGGGGGCGAGAAATTATTAATCGCTTTCAAATTAACAAATACTTAGTAAATTGAGTGAGTCGTCACAGTTCTCTTTTGCCATACAAAATCTATGAAAGAATCACGTTTTGACAGCTCATAAAAAGTACATCAATTGATTGGTGGTGTCATCTAGCCTAATGTATTAACTACTCATACCATCTCTCTCCCCTTCCAGCAACGTCCCCGAAGCGATGGTCCTCTCTGTGGTGGGCAACAAGAGCGATCTTGAAGAGCTGCGGGCGGTGCAGTCCAGCGAGGCGGCCCAGTTCGCTGCCTCCATCGGCGCGCAGTACTGCGAGACCTCGGCCTTACATGACCAGGTAACTAACATAATATTATGTATTAACATTTTTTTTTCGCTTTTTAAGCTTCTCCATTAGATAATTTATTTATTGCATTCATGGCGTGTTTTAACATGGTATAAGTTTCGAACATGAACCCTGCTAGGGCATCACAACATTACAATTAGACACCTCCTAACTAATATTATAAATGCGAAAGTAAGTTTGTTTGTTTGTTTGTTTGTTACCATTTTACGCCTAAGCCACTGAACCGATCATCCTGAAATTTTGCATATACGTTGCCAGGTGAACAGGAACGAACATAGGGTACCTTTAATCCCAAAAAAAGTACTGTTTCCGAGGGAAATCACAATAATGTTCTTATGATCATAGATGGCGCCACGTGTCGTTTCGAATTGAAATGACCGGACATGGGTAATTTTTTCCGCGAGTTTGTCTGTGTCCGCTATAACCGAAATTTACGCGGACGAAGTCGCGGGCAGAAGCTAGTAATTTATAATCGCATGCATTAATTATATAAAGTTATTTAAAATATTTTTTACCGCAACATAATATTGTTGACATTATCAATTTATTATTAATTTAAATTTATTAATAAGTTTATTACATCATCATCATCTGCCTAGCCTTTTCCCAACTATGTTGGGGTCGGCTTCCAGTCTAACCGGATGCAGCTGAATACCAGTATTTTACATGGAGCGACTGCCTATCTGACCTCCACAACCCAGTAACTGGGTAATATGATACCCCTAGGTAAGACTGGTTGTCAGACTTTCGGGCTTCTGACGACCCGTAACGACTGTCAAAGATCCACGTATGACAGCCGGGACCAACGGCTTAACGTGCTTTCCGAGGCACGGAGGAGTCTCGGTGTGTAAAGATGGTCACCCATCCACGGACCAACCCCGGCAAGCGTAGCTTAACCTGACGGATCGACCCGTGCGGCTGTAATTACGTAGCCACGAGCTCCTCCGAGCTATTAATAAGTTTATTACATTGCGTCAAAATCAACATGGCACTCGATGGGTTCTGTACTGCCATACAATATTTAACACTAATATGGGAGGCTACAGGCGGTGTATTAAAAAAAAAACAATTTTGCTAAGATTACATTGTATTCATCAGTCGAGTTACTGTGGTTTAACACACTACATACAAAAACTTGATTCTTGTATGGAGACTCTGTTATTTACATCTTTTTTTTAACATACATACAAACATAACAACACGCCTGTAATCCCCAAAGGTTAGGCAGAGTTGTACCATTTAGTATACTCACATTTCGCCAGTTTGTAATAGGGGGCGAGCCTATTGCCATCAACCGGGTACAGAAACTCCGAGGCTGCTACTGAAAAATTCCTGATGGAAAAACCCCAATAACATTTTGCCCCACCTAGGAATCGAACCCAAGTCCTCAAGCTTAGCAATCGCGCTTTGCGACCACTATACCAACGAGGCAGGAACATTATTTATTTTTTTATTATTTGTTGTAACAACCATACTGTAAAAATTTGAAATAACAATAATTTTCAGCTCCATAATATTGAGTACAGAAAAATAAATAAAATATTTTGTTATTACCTCAGCAGGGAATCGACCAAGTATTCCTGAACACGGCGGCAGCGCTCCTGAAGCTATCCAGCTCGAACCTGGTGTCATCGCTGAGGTCTTACGACTCCGCAGAAGTGGACGCCAGCAGGATACCAACAGGTAAATTACTTCCATTGTTTTACGGTGTTATAATTTTTTAAATTGATCTTTTTGTAATTTTGAATAACCAACTGACTGCCTCGTTGGTCGCAAAGCGCGACTGCTGTGCATGAGGTCTTGGGTTCGATTCCCAGGTCGTGCAAAGTGTTATTGGGTTTCCATCAGGAATTTCTCAGTAGCAGCCTCGGAGTCTGGATTTGTGCCCGGTTGATAGCAATAGGCTCGCCCCCTATTACATGGGACTTAAACATAACTGGCGAAATGAGGGTGTCCTAATGGGTACACCTCTGCCTAACCCTTCGGGGATTACAGGCGTGATGTTATGTAATAAGACTCACAACCGTTGCCTTCGCATACCGACCATCAGACTCATGTGCGACATGCAATCGTGACCGTGTTTGCGTGATGCTAACGTCACCGCATCACCGACATGGTAATGACACGGCGTCACCGACATGCTAACATGACTTTACGTGACGTGTTGCGCCATACCAGCGATAGATTTTTTTTTTTAATATATTCTTTACCTTTCTTCTCCAGGCACACCCACAGAAGAAGACGCGACGCATACAGGGAAGGTGGAGCTGCCGGCGTGGAGCATAGACAGCATCGCACACGGGGACGCACAGAAAAATATGTGTTGCTGACCTTCCAACCACATAAAGGTGCTCCCTCACCGGGAGCATTCGCGTGTAATGTAACGTTACAGATTTGAGCATTACATCAGTGAAGGAGAACCGAGCATTACAATGCGCACCTTGTAATGATACAATGTGTAATATCTTGATACAACTTGTAACATCAATGCGCTCCACTTCCAATGTAATGCTCAAAGTCGAATCTATATGTTACATTACACGCAAATGCTCGTTAGTCAGGGAGGTATTATTGTAATGTAATGCTCAAAGTTGAATCTATAATGTTACAATACACGTGAATGCTCCCGGTGAGGAAGCACCTTAAAAGTATCTCTGTCTTTCTGTATATTTGTTACTTCATCACGCCGAAACTACTGAAGCAATTGTAATGGAATTTGACAAAGAGGTAGCTTGGTATTTGGTTAAGAATATAGGCTAGATTTATTCCGCGACTTCATTAACGTTAAAAAAATCCTAACTAATATTATAAATGCGAAAGTAAGTTTGTTTGTTTGTTTGTTACCACTTTACGCCTAAGCCACTGAACCGATCATACTGAAATTTTGCATTTACGTTGCCAGGTGTACAGGAACGAACATAGGGTACCTTTAATCCCGAAAAAAAGTACTTTTTTCGAGGGAAATCACAAAAACGTTCTTATGATCATAGATGGCGCCACGTGTTGTTTCGAATTGAAATGACAGGACATGGGTAATTTTTTCCGCGACATCGTCTGTGTCCGCTATTACCGAAATTTAAGCGGACGAAGTCGCGGGCAAAAGCTAGTCTCTTATAAAGTTCGTCTCGATTCTCCTCGTTTTACTGTCAGTTAATCCGTTTCCTTTTTTTACGTTAATACAATCTTTTACCTCCGAATTCGTCCGCGAAGTCAAAATTAAATCCGTTGGCTGATATCTCCTACCTATACTACCTATTTTAACTTTATATGTCAAGTAGTTTTTGAGATTTCGCGTTTAGTCTGTTACCTTATAATAATGACCTTTCGATAGTGAACAGTACCCTAGCTTCTGCCCGCGACTTCGTCTGTGTGGTTTTTTTACCCACATTAAGTAACGTCTTTGGTCACTGCTCCGCTCCTGTAGGTCGTAGCGTGAATGTGACTAACTTTTACAAAAAGTAATTTTTTAATCCGACTTGTAGTTCTAGAGATTAGCGCGTTTAAACAAACAAACAAAACTCTAGCTTTATTACATTATAAAATATAAGTATCGAAGATAGAAGAAGATTTATTTAAAGTAACTAAAAACTATTTCAAAAAGAAGAAAAAAAAAAACAAATATTTCTGACATATTTCAACGTCTGTCAAAAAAAATTTCGTCATTTTACAGAAAACTTATTCGTTTCGAGAATAATGCTGTAAAAAATATAAAAATAACTCGCTTTAATTAAAAATGAAAATATAGAAAAAGTGTTGGACAAATATGTATGAGAATTTGTTAAAATTTACTCGTTTCACAATTCGTCGAATTTATATACCTGTGACAGTCTATGACAAGATGGAATAACTATATAAGTCTCATTAATTGCAATTAGGTTAGTAATCACTTAACTAATATTTGCCCGATGGCAATAGGCTCGCCCCCTATTACTTGGGACTTAACTGGTGAAATGTGGGTGTACTAATGGGTACACCTCTGCCTAACCCTTCGGCGATTACAGGCGTGATGTTATGTGATATTAAAACTACTGCTGAGTTTGAGGTCTTGGGTCCGATTCCCAGGTCTGGCAAAGTGTTATTGAGTTTTTCCATCAGGAATTTCTTAGTAGCAGCCTCGGAGCCTGGATTTGTGCCCGGTTGATGGCAATATGTTCGCCCCCTATTACTTAGGACTTAAACATTACTGGCTAAATGCGTGTGTACTGAGTACATCTCTGCCTAACACTTCGGCGATTAGAGGCTTTATGGTAAAAATTCCTGATGGAAAAACCAAATAACATTTTGCCCGATCTGGGATTTATATCCAACACCTCATGCTTAGCAGTCACGCTTTACGACCACTAGACCAACGAGGAAGGAAGTCAAGAACAAAAAAAAAACAAAATCGTACTCATGGGAAGCACATTGTATATAATTTTCAGCTCTGTGAGGTGAATTTTAACACCAGTTATATTATGATATACTTGACTTCCACGTGGACGAAGACGCGGGCATAAGCTAGTAGCTTATTGAATGGTGAAAAGCAAATGCATGAATTGAAAAAGCCGTTATCCTTGCCAGGAATAACATACCATTTTGTAAATTAGTAGTCATATTTTTCGAAATAGGTTTTGGTCTACTAGTTGGACTGACGCTCGGTAAAAAGCTATATTCGGGCAGCGTAGGACGGGTCATTGTGCCTATCTTTAGGGGATGCCTATGTCCAGCAGTGGACGTGATTCGGCTGATATGATGACTATGATGGGCAATTTAACCCATTCAATGCGGCGCACGCCGATCGGCGTATAATTTTTTCATACTCAGATTCGGACCACGCCAATCGGCGTAATATAGAGTTGTTTTATATTTTACCCAAATTTGATGATTTAATAATAAAATATAGACCAATGTGCTTGTAATTTATAAGTGAAATGCTTGGTACAGGTAGTTTTTGGATATTTCAGTTCTAGTAAATTTGAGTTTTCTTACTCTGGTGCTGAAAACGCCAATCGGCGTATTCCAGGGATTAACAACTTAATTACTTACTTTACTTTTATTAGTTTTATTTATATTATAAAAATATACGAAAATTATAAAAATTGAATATATTTTAAGTACTTTGTTGATTTTTGTAACAAATAATGAATGGTAAATGAGCCTAAATGTATAATTAATCATCGGGGAAATTTTATTTACTTACCGTTACCAGATTTTGCATAGGAGAGAGATATAAAACCACTGCTTTTTTCATTAAGTACGTTTATTTGTTAAAATTAAACCATAATAAATAACGGCGGATTTTTGAGCATCGCACTGATCTTAATTTTTCAAGTATGTTAGTTATCGTATTTTATTTCGTGCGAGTGAGAACCTTTTGCTTCATTTAAAAAATATATATATTTAGGCATATGTGCGAGTGCGCAGACATGGTTTGATAAGATTCAATTTTTTAACCACCAACTGCCCAAATAATATATTTCTTTTATCTTTTTTGTCAATATTTTCAGTGACAATCTGGCAATGATTACATGCTTACTGATATTTTAATTCTTTTTTAATCTCTTTATTTGAGCTTTCACATTTCGGTTTCTTATGTGGTCTTAATACCGACTGAGATAAGTAATCGTCATCCCAAACTTGACTATCAAGTAGAATAGTAGGAGACCGGGAACGTTTTCTATCTAAAAAGAAGCATATTGCATTATAATAAAAAAAAAACAACGTTAAAAAACTATACTTTCCCGGGCATTATCGCGGTATTTTAATTTTATTTATTTTCCCAAGTACCTAAATGTGAAACATAGTAAAATTCAAAGTATCTAAAGATTATGGCATTTTGGCTGAAAGTTTTTTTTTTGTCGTTTCTACCTATAAAAAATATTTTTAAATATTGAATTTGAATTCCTGATCAGTTTTGTCTTCAGTTGTATTTTTGTAAAATGGTTTGCTACCCCTGATATTTTTTGGAGATATCAATGATTTAATTATTTATGCTATAAAAAGGGTATTGGTAAGACGAGAGAGCACAATACAATTACTTATCAAATAAAGAGAAATTACTCACCATTTAAATCCATAAGCGACAAAAATAACTTCATATATTCCTTTTTTCAAATTTCTATCACCAAAATTTCACGAATCTTATATAAAACTGGCTAAAGTAATTAAATTAATTGTGCTAGTCGCTAAAAACAGTCGTTACTGCAACAACTAAAGCGCACTACTGGAGAAATGTCATGAATTCGAAATAAATAAATTGAAATTCATAAGGAAGTGCTGAAAACGCCGATTGGCGTGTTTTTTTTTTGTTCGTGAAGTGCGGCTCACGCCTATCGGCGTTTACGTTAAAACCTATGCCGCATCTAGGTAGCCAGAGCATAATTTGTTGCCGCATTGAATGGGTTAAAAAAGAAACTGGTGCCGATTCCGTTGTTCACAAACTAGACTAAATTTAGAGAATGGGCATCTCTTACTGACATAAGGCTAAAGAGAAGGACGTTGACACTTACAAACTAAGTTAGAAATGTCAAATAAGTTTTGCATTAAAATTTTCCGTATTTTTAATATATACGTTTTAAGATGTCAACTATAATTGTGTCAGATTGACTAAATTTGACAGCTCTTATTTACATCCGTCCCTTTCTTGTTTTATTGGAAAGAGAAAGAAAGAAACTGTTTAAATTAAGTTTAGTTCGTGCTTAATAGAATCGACACCAATGGTGCCGATTCCCTTGGTCACAAACTAAAATTAGACTATTTTCATCTTTATATGTCCAGAAAAACAAGAAAGAGACTGTTAAGAGCCGTCAAATTTAGTCAATCTGACACATCCATACAATTATAGTTGACATCTTAAAACGTATGGATTCAAAATACGGAAAAGTTCAAGGCAAAACTAATTTGACATCGCTAACTTAGTTCTTTAATGTCACCGTCCTTTCCTTTCGCTGTATGTTAGTAAGAGATGTCAATTCTCTAAATTTAGTCTAGTTTGTGAACAAGGGAATCGGCAGCATTGTCTTGAAATTGTTGTAAATTCCATTCCATTATTTTTAGTTGCAAAAACAGGTCTGTATTATATTAGATTATTTTAAGTTTAAATATTAAATCTTAAGTTAAGATTCTACTTAAAATCACATTTAATTAGTTAATTTTTTTTTTTCTTACCTACCAAAAAATATTAACCAAATTAAATTCAAAGTATTTCTTTTATAGATTTCATAGTTTGAATAAGGGTAAGTTCTTCTGACGGAAGATACGCTGCGTATCGTCAGTCGCGTAACGCAGAAACAGTCAAATAGATAATAAAACATCCAACCATACACACATAACGGATGATGCGTTAGTGCGTCGACCATACTAAAGACGATACGTTCGACGTATCTTCTGTCAGATGTGAACCGACCTTAAAACTTTAATGTAATTTGAGCTCTCGTTTTTCAGAACCAGGAACAAGTTAATGTCAACTGAGTGTCTTTACTTGACGTTTAACACCACTTCCGGATAAATTCCGGCTAACTTGTCCGACAGATAACTTCATACCATTCAGTAATACAGGATTATGTAAATTTTACTACAGACTTCATGAGTATTGGTGTCTCATTATTATTATATTTCTTTCAATTCTAATTTTAAGCTGATTATCTAATTGTTTGAGGATTCGCTCCCGGAATTTCGGGACTAAAATCTCGGGATTCAAGATAAGTTTGTTTTTTGAACTGTAAAAAAAAATTGCAGAAAAATATGTGACTACTGCTATTTTTTTTTCTTTTAATTCTAAAAATAATATAATTTTTAAGACAAATTATGAATTAATCGACAACTCGTGTTTTTTATGGTTCTTTAATTCAAGATGTTTGTCGATATTCTTGCTAGGCGACCCCTGAGTGAGTAACATACGCATCGGCGAAACGGTGTCATAACTTTAGGCGGAACCTAGTAGCCTGTGATGTTTTTTTGCGATATTAATTGTTAATATCTGTAGTGCCTAGATATTAAACAGTTGATATACATAATATTATGTGTGTTAAGTTTTCTTTGACAAAATGTCGGTACCAAGAATCTCTTTGATCGCGAAGTAATGTTTGTTTCTTTTAAACAATATCGAATAAAGTTGGTTATAGTAACACTTATGTGGTGTTAAAATTGTAAAAGTATATTGTTTTGAAGAAATAACAATTGTCTAAAAGTCTAGCTTCTTAATTTGTTGCACTTATAAAGACTATGCATAGAATACGCTTTCGGATTCGATGGAAATGAAAGAAATTGTCGATAAGTTTTGAGAAGCGCGTTAAATATTAGACAAATATTAAAATAAAATTATCGGTACCGAAAATCCCGAGACTTTGTCCCGAAAATCTCAAACCTTTCAAACTTCCGGGATCCCGATTTCGAATCCTCTATTATCAGCTTATTATTGCCAAATTCGATTTGAGTTGGTACATTTAAATTTTATGTTTATGGACTTTTTCCCAGCGATGGGAATATGTCTAAGTAGTATGTTTACATATAAATTATGTTTGTGTTTGCACTTAATGGGATCTACCGACAGTAAGCCTTGTAGAATAGTAATTGTCATATTTTCATCAATAAGCAATTCATTTTTGTTAAAATTGATAACTTCCCGTCTTTTTTTAAATTATATTTAATTTTAAAACGACGTAATTTGACGGAAAACTGACTAAACTCAAGCCTAGACATTAATGCCTTTTTTCTATCTACAAAATCTCATCAACATTAATTAGTTATTAATCAAAATATGATCAGACTAATATTGTACGGACCGGACGGTAGAAACCTCATTAAAAAAATTCTTGCCTTATCATCCACAAATGCTCAATTTAGATAGTACATTAAATTTGACCTTGTCTTAGATACAGAGTGTTTTAACATTGTTCACGGCAAAAAATAACTATTATTATGCATATACAGGCTGTAAAAAGATTAAACAACAATTATGTCAAACCAAAAATATTATTTTTTATTTCTAGTATGAAAAACAATAAAATATATTATACTAGCTGACTCCGCCACGCGTTGCTGTGGCTTGAAGTAAGTTGAGGTCAATAATCGAGATAAAAACTATCCCTAAGTTTGACCAAATTACACACAGTAAGCCATATTTCATAAAAAATGGTTGAGTAGTTTAGGGAGTCCGTCCCGGACAAACAACGTGACGCGTAGTTTATATATATTAAGATATTTCGGGTTCAAACGATTATACTCCTGGGTTATATAGATATTTAAAATTGAGTTATACCTAACTTTTAAAATTTGTTTTCGTGCAAAAACAATGAAAGTTGGATCGCTTTCGATATCTATGATAAAATACTCGGGTATAATGGTCCTGTAAAAAATATAACATAATTCTTTACAAGGTAGTTAATGCCATTAAAAAATTAATCCGAAAAACAAAATTTGTCTAAAAAAAAATATTTTTAGCTCCGAAACTCGACTATGTTTCAAATAACTGGAAAATTGGATTGTTTTATCGCTTTTAAATGAATAAATAGAAAATGGCATTGTTCTTTAGTACCAGTAGATCTGGAAAGTTTCATGGATAGCCTGTGTGTTTAATGGATTTTGAAATTATTTTGACAACTGTCACCCAATTGAGTTTGCAAACGAATGACACCAGTTTGCTATTGTTTGCCACACAAAACCTGTGTGTTTTGATAGCTCATAAAAATGTATATTATAAGTTATGATTTTTATGTCAATTTATCAATTTAAAAGCAACAAAAAATCTAATTTTAAAGTTAGTGTCGGGGTTTCAGGGCAAAAATTTTTTTTAAGAGGTTTTTTCTTGGAATTATTGATTAATGTTGTCTTCTAACTAGTTATGTCTCGCGGCGTCGTTTAGTATTTTTTTACACCTGTTATGTACTTTAGATATAAGATCGTATTTGTAAAATACATTTATTTACGTGTATTTTTGATAATAATTACTATATTTTTATAAAACCTCAATGATATGAATTTACTGTCAATTCGATTGCAGACAATTTTGTATATGTTTATTATTAAATCAATTGATTATTTTTGTGAGCGTTTATTTTTTTTAATTACCATTGTTTTCCCGCACTTGCGCTGGCGCAGCATTTTTTCTTTTTCGATGTTTTTATTTCTTGCCAGAAGTCTGGAAAAGGGTCATTGTTATTATAGCCATAATTCTTTTTTATTGCGTATTTTGACACGTTGTTATGGGTGAATCCGATGGCTAGTTTTGAAAAAAAAAATGTCAAGGCGAGCAATCTGATAGAATTCGTGATAAAAATCAACTCATACATAAATTTTGTTGTGTAACTCTACAAATGTATCTATCAGCTGATTTTGTTTTCGCAATAAATATAAAAAATATTAAAAAAAAATCCAAAACGCAAATTATTGACGTAGCTCAAAAAGCTGCAAAACTTAAATGGGGCTGGGCGGGCCATGTCTGCCGGATGCCGTCGGACGCTAAGCGATGGGCCCGCATATCACAAGAGTGGAGCCCTGACACAAGACGGGTTCGTGGCAGACCGAGGAGGAGATGGTGGCACGCCTTGGATGGCTTCCTCAGGAACTGGCGAGAAGAGGCACAACACAGAGGAAAGTGGAAGGAATGGGGGGAGGCCTTTGCCCAGGAGTGGGACAGTAACGGCTAAGAAATAAAAAAAATAATAATTAAATATAAAAAGGAATCCTGCCTTTTCTATACTTTTTGACCTCAACAATACTACATGAATGGTGATTTGGTAATGAACAGCAGATTATCTTTTAAAAAGCGACCAATACAATGCTACGTCTTGAAATATATTAAAAAAAAAAAAAAACAATTTTATTCAAACAAAATATTTAATACCCATTTAAAAATCACTCAAATAATCACAACATACATAATAATTAAACATAAACTCATTATAGGCAACTGTAAGTACCCCTAAACATTTAAATAACTTTCAAACTTAAGATTTAAGGCCTATTTTTCAATAGTCCGATAACTTAGCCAAAGAATAAATTTGACAGTTTGGCATATTTTCTTTAGAAAAAATATCCAAATCGCCATATTTATCCCTCGACTCTGACGATTGAAAAATTAGCCCTTATAGGAATGCACAATTTATTGCCCTATTATAGAGCTAAAAGTCTCGTATCTTAATAATTGGGGAAAATTTTGCTAAAAAGAACCAACCCACATCAAAAATAACAATTTGATATTTATTGCTAACTAATATAAAACATAAGTTTTGGACGTTTAACTGTTATTGCTGAATATGGCGACATCTATTGCACATCATACGAACTACAGCTGACGTTTTCTACATCGCGACATTAGCATATATACAAAATCCCGACAACAACCGTCGGGCAGTAGCCCACCAGACACCACACCTGTCTGGTCGGAGGATCCTGTCTTTTCAACTGAGGATGAGAAACTGTACACCCTATTCCTCATACCTCTAAAATAATGTTTTTAATTTTATTGGAATATAAGTTTGAAACAATTGATTTAACTTATTATGAGATTGGGTTGGTTCATGTTAGCATAACTAAGTACAATTTAGCAAGAAATTTTCAAAATGTATTTTTACTTAAAAACCAAGCATTTTCGAATACATACAGAGTAAAATATATGACAACATAAGATTAAAACATCGGGTGGCTTAATTCAGAAATATAACTTAAATTACAAATACATATTAAAATAACATTCACATAAAAATGCAATTTCAAAATGCCATAAACCCTCACATTCGACTTAGGGCCTTATCAATAGTCAGATAACTTTTATCCAAAGAATAAATAAGACATTTTCTATAGAAAAAATGCCAAACCGCCATATATTTTATTCCTCCGTTTAAGAGTTATCAATTTTAGTTAAAAATTAGCCCTAAGTGGTGTACAAAACGCCTGTCTTATCTTGGCGGTCCTGAAGTTAGCCGATTAGCTGCGCAGTAGAGAATTTCGTTAATAAAAAAAATCATTGCGCAGCTAATTTCAGGACCGTCCTTCATTATCTGCCTAGGCTTTTCCCTATTATGTTGGGGTCGGCTTCCAGTCTAACCGGATGCAGCTGAATACCAGTATTTTACATGAAGCGACTGCCTATATGACCTCCACAACCCAGGAACTGGGTAATACGATACCCCTTGGTAAGACTGGTTGTCAGTCTTTCGGGATTCTGACGACCCGTAACGACTGACTGAATTTCAGGACCGCCATTACGTCGATTATTTTGTGATGCTATGTGAAGATGAATCTTAAAGTTCCTTTTTTGACTAAAGAGTCCCACTCTCTCAATTTATGCGAGCTAAGATGGCGTCTTACCATCAAATGTCAAGACGCCATCTTGACATTTGATATCAAGATGGCGCCTTGGTAAGTTGAGTCGTTAAATAAGCAGCAATATTCATGTACAGTGTTACATTAAATTTACATTTACATCAATCGGCTAGTTGACACCTCCTATCAATTGACATACTTTTTATGACCTGTTAAAACGCGATTCTTCCATAGATTTTGTATGTCAATATCGAACTGTGACGTCACATATATACCAACTCAATTGACTTACTATTTATTGATTTCAGAGCCACAAAAAATCTAATTTTACAGTAAATTGAAAATGAATCGGGTTTTCAGGGCTAAAATGACGTGTTTCTTTAAAGAAGTTATGTCTTGGAATTGTTGGTGTCAACTACTAAATCGTCTAGCACCAATGTTAAAAGCACAACCGATCATATAAGGCACGTATTATGGTTTAAAATTCCTTAAAAGTACAACACTAAAATAATAAGGCACTCGTTAAACCTAAAAAACAAAGATTTACAGGTTTCATAATTATTAATAGTTAATTAATATTTATTATCATTGCACAATAAGACGATCTCTCACAGCATTCGCCTGTTATATAAGTACCTTTTCCCAACTATGTTGAGGTCGGCTTCCAGTCTAACCGGATGCAGCTGAATACCAGTATTTTACATGGAGCTACTGCCTATCTGACCTCCACAACCCGGTAACTGGGTAATACGATACCCCTTGGTAAGACCGGCTGTCACACTTTCGGGCTTCTGACGACCCGTAACGACTGCCAAAGATACATGTATGACAGCTGGGACTAAACGGCTTAACGTACTTTCCGAGGCACGGAGGCTTGATGTGGAAAGATGGTCACCCATCCACGGACCAACCTCGGCAAGCGACCCGTGCTGCTGTCATTATTTAACCACGAGCATCTTAGCGAGACAGTATTGTAACATAATGCTCAAAATCAAATATTGGATTGTTACAGGCTGCCAGTGAGGGAGCGCCTTAAGCTTGAACCATACATATGAGTGAAGGGACAGTTCCGGCACCGTCCCGTATCAGTGATCAATTATTCTTTCATACATTCTCTATGAACGCGGTCACACCTGTCAGTGTCAGTGACGACACAGTGCTGTCAGTGTCAGTTCCGGCGCGTTCTTAGAGCATGTATGAAATAATAATTATCGCTGATACTGGACGGTGCCGGACGGAACTGTGGCTTCACTGATACATATGAATCAAGATTTTAAAATCCTACAGCAGAATATTATAGAAATGGATATATGCTCTCTCAAACTCAAATATTTATGCAACCGCTGGTTTCTTTTCTCTTAGTAGGTACTGAATATAAATTAAAATAAGTACTAATGCCAAAACAAATAAACTTTTCAAAATTTTGAACAAAAATTATCTCTTAAAATACTTATTGAATAAGCAATTTTTAAAATATAACAAATTTTGGATGTAAAAAGACACATTACATATTTGTAATAAACGAAACCACTAACACGAACTTAAAATTATAAAGAATTGGTGGGGTATGCTACACCCCACCACACTACCGAAGGTTAAAGTTTAGTTATAACATTTATAACGTTCGGCTGTGTTAAGTGGCGTTTTACAACCGTTATATGCGACAAGGATATACAACGTGTAACGGAAAGGGTATATACATACCAAGAGCAAAGCTTCTTTGGATGATAACCAACGATATGGCAAGGGTTTTTTAATCCTATCTCTACATGTTCGGAAATTATGATGATCAACAAAGAACACCGCCTGCAGTAGGCTACTATGCGGTACTAGGCGCGCAGAATTATGGAAGAGATTTATCGTGATATTAGGCAAGTAACGTGGACAGTTTTTGACCCACGTAGTGCGGTTTGATACGTTTGTTATGATTTGAATTTAAAAAACATATGAAACCGAAAATTTGGTATCAATTCTTAGAGTATTTTATATTGAGCTGAAACCCTTGCCATATCGTTAGTTATCATCCAAAGAAGCCTTACTCTTTGTATGCATATACCCTTTCCGTTATACGTTGTATAGGAATGCTTTAAATACCAGCATAATATTGTCTCACAGCAGGGAAAAGGCCTCTTCTCATACAGAGAAGGCATTGATCACCACTCTTGCTCAAGGCAGATTGGTGATTATTGGCAGAAATTTATCTATACTAATATTATAACGAGGAAAGATTTTATTGTTTCTTTGTTTGCATTGAATAGGCTCCGAAACTGCTAAACCGATTTGAAAAATTATTTCACTGTTGGGAAGCTACACTGTCCCCGGGTGACATAGGCTATATTATATTCTATTATCAAAAAATTAGGGAAGCGTGTTAGTATAAAGTATGTAATAAAAAGGTTAATATTTTAGCATTCTCTTGGAAGACATTTTTATTAGGTTATTATAAGGATTGTTTCAGACACAAACCTTGATTGTTTCAAGAGCATTTACGCCGTGCGGCATGTCATTCTAGCTTTCAAGTCTTTTTTTCGAAATGAATGAACAGAATTTAATGAAACTTCCCAGAGATAAACTACTGTAACATGACGCTCCCCTCCTTATTACTATTTCAATGTGTGTAGTCCCATCCGTATGAAAGAGTTTGTATGTAGTTGAAAGTAATCGTCTTCAGTAGCAGGCCGGCAGATTTGTTGGTCAACTAATCATAACTAGCCGACCGCGCAAGACAACGCACGTGTCATTTTCACAGAGTATGTCAGTGCAGCGCCATACTAATAATAATGAATGACGCCGCTAGTCGAACAACAAATCGCTGATTTATTTTTGTTTCGAGAGCCGTCTCAGTACGCACACATGCGTTGTGAGTCTTGTAAATACTTTCATACGTTTTGAATTTGTGGAGGGGGGTCATGTTATAGTAGTTTATCTTTAGTTATAGTGTCTTGTTGGCACCTTGAAATGAATTCCGCGAGCTGACTTGACGAATCTAACCATACAATTTACAATTCATCCTTTTCAGGCTCAGCGGGGATGTCGAATTCATCATTCTGTGGCTCCGCGTCATCATAGTCTTCACTGAAGTCGGGCATCTGTGTCTGTGGGGGAAGGCCGCCGAAGCCGTATGGATCGGGTCCGTGCACCTGAAAGATAGATGAATAGGTTTATTTACTGAAGAACATACATACATAAACTCACGCCTTCCCATGGGGGTAGGCTGAAACCACAGAAAGCCACCTGCTACGATTCTTTCGCCTCGTCCACGTTCATACATCTTGTCATACAAGTCGGTTACGAGTACTGCGCACCTGACCTTTCTGAAGGACCTCACCAATAAGGTCAGTGTAGGTCTTCCCAGGGCGACCCCTCCCTGCGTTGCCACTCACCTCTGCCATATAAATATCTATTGTTACAATTAACAATAGGTATTTATATGGCAGATGTGAGTGGCAACACTCTTCCTCTCGACATGACCGAACCATACATAACATCTCGTCTGTAATCCCCAAAGGGTTAGGCAGAGATGTACCCATCATTAGCACACCTACATTGGCGAGCTTATTGCCATCAACTGCTTCCCTTCCGTGGGTAGCGTGATGTTACCTTTTATTCGTTTTCGAAAAAACGAATAACACTTTGCTCGACCTGGGAATCGAACTCAGAACCCCGTGCGACCAACGGGACAGACAGAGACACGACTTGAGTGCTTAGGTTGCTTACCTTCACATACTCCGCTTCCATCTCTTGAGTCCACGTTGTGTCCTCATCGGTTGGCAGCATCCACTCTTCACAGTACTTCGCGTGGTTGAAGCAAATCTGTAAAGAAAAAGAAATATTCTTTATTTAAAAACACATACAACTATCATCACAGGTACCGAATCTAATCTAATCTAATGCTCACAGCTGAATGGTCGAACAAACAATTGTATTCTTATAAAAACCTATTCGTTTATTTTTTATTGTATTGCCATACTTGTACATTATTTCTAGTTTAAAGTTTTATGTATTTTTCAATGCTGATAAATAATAAAAAAAACTTGTCAAAAAAGGAGTGGGTCACTAAAGAAAATTGTCAAAAAAGTAAAAAAAAAATTAAGGGTGGATCATTTATAATTTAGGGGCATAAAAAATAGCTGCTGGCCGATTCTCAGACCTACCCGATATGCACACAAAATTTCTTAAATATCGATCCAGTCGTTTCAGAGGACTTTGATAAAAACACTGTGACACAAGAATCTATCCGTTCCAGGGCGACCTAAAAGTAACGTGTATAAAAGAAAGTCGTGTTAGTTACACTATTTATAACTCAAGAACGGCTGAACCGATTTGAATGAAAATTGGTGGGGAGGTAGCTTATAACCAGGAGACAGACATACTTTTATGTATGATTCTGTATGCAAATATTGTACAAATGTTGATTTTAAAAGAGTACGTATGGAGTTTCTTGCCCATTCTTCTCCATACAAAACTGCCTTTTGGAAGGGGCAACTAGATTCAAACCTTTTTTTTGTATATGACGTTCAAAAGTGCCTTATATTGGCCTAATTGAAATAAATGATTTGACTTTGACTTTATATCTTTTTTGTTTTGTTTCAAGCGTAGGGGTAAGGTATAGGGTACGGTAGGGCAGGGGTAGTCTAGGGTTTTGATAGGGGGAGGATACCACGCGAAGGAAGTCGTGGCAGTTCAGCTAGTTTTATATAATTATAAGATTTTGCTACATTTGACGGGCCTGTTGGTCTAGTGGTTAGCGGCCCTGACTGCTAAGCCGGAGGTCGTGGGTTCGATTCCCACCCAGGACAAACTTTGTGTGATGAGCATGATTGTTAGTTCTGTGTCTGGGTGTGATTTATCTATAATATGTATGTATTTATAAATCATAAAAGTATGTATATCAGTTGTCTGGTTACCATAACACAAGGTCTGCTTAGCTTGGGATCAGATAGCCGTGTGTGAGTTGTCCCAAGATATTTATTTTCATATATTTTTATTTTAAACAAAACTATCATTAATTATCAACAAACGTCAGTACGTTACCTCTCTCTCCGCGTCGGGCATGATGTCATCATCAGGTCTGTTCTTGTACAATGATGTGATCTCGTCCTCATTCTCCTCAAACATGCGCTCACACTGGAAATCACATATGAAATACATTCAATTAATAAAAAAATAATTTTAACACTTAGGGTCTCCCCACGATGACGGATGTTGACAAACGGCTCGTTTCGCCGTCGGCCGGCGGCGTCGCGACGCGTCGTCCGAGCCGAGCCGATGCGAATGGTATTACACCCTTAATACGTAGACATAAAGGCTTTTTCGACCGGTGCTAGCCGATTCCGCGTCGGAAATGTGGGGAGACCCTTAGTCATCCAAAAAATATTAGATTTTAAAATGGTTCAATAAAATTTGAATATAACAACTAAACTTTAAGCAAAGCACATTGTTTAGCGTGCATTTCATTACGCATTATAGAGACAAACTACGATAATATGGCGCGCCCCTCAACAAATAAAAACGTTTGAACAGAACTTGTCATAAAAAAAGAATGTGATTTTTGAATTAGATCTTTCAAAGTGGCCAATATTTGCAACTAACTGCCAAATTTTGAGCATTGTCATCAAAAATAATTAAATTTTTTCTAGAAAATAGTCACACTTAGTCTAAAACAATTTCGGTTCTAATGGTTCTAAGGCGCTTTGCACACAGAGCAACTATTGCAGCAACTGGTAACTAGCTGTTTACATATATTTCAATTGGACTGCGCACACATAGCAACTCGAGTTTCGAGTTGCGGCAATCGTCAACAGTTTTCAGTTGCTGCAATCGATGACTAAGTTAGTTGCTAGTTGCCGCAACTAGCAACTTTTAAATATTATACCGGTTTTTAAAGTTGTCGGTTTCTTCAACCGTCAATCGCAACGCGTCGGGCGATTTCACACCCTCCCTCCCTCTCCGTGTGCCCGGCATGGCCAGAGTTGCTTCGGCAACGGCATACGGTAACTCACAGATTGCCATAAAGTTGCGGCAACCGTAAACGTTATAGCAACTGTTGATAGTTGCCTCAACTTAAGTTGCTCCGTGTGCAAAGCGCTTAAATAGTCTGTACTAGCTCCGTTATTCGGCTTTGCTTATCGATCTTCCAAACACCCTAAGTACTCACATAGTACTCCAGACTCTTGTTCAGGTCGTCATCAGTCACGAACTTGGTCTTGGAGAAGTCAGGGTTCATGCCACCGTCCTTCGTGATCAGCTGCATGATCGCCAGCTTGTTTGTAGACTTGTAGTACACGCGGACGTAGTCGTCCATTTTCTTACCTAAAATTGTTTAGGAAAAGGTTATAATATTAACATTTGGACCTGGATTTTCAAAGATGGCCTCTTACAAACATACATCGCCTTATTATAAAACAAAGTCTTTGCTTTAACTAGGTTTAAACCTAAGAGCGATTTTTTTGATTTCGAACTTTATTTCGATAATAATAAAGTTTATGATAGAAAAATTGGCTCAGTGGATTTAAAGACATCATAACACATAACATCACGCCTGTAATCCCAGAAGGGTTAGGCAGAGGTGTACCCATTAGTACACCCACATTTCGCCAGTTATGTTTTTAGTCCCATGTAATAGGGGGCGAGCCTATTGCCAAGTTAAGTTTAAGTTTACCTCTTTATAATATCAATACTAATTTTATAAATACACGATAGTTACTGTTCATGACTAAACCACTGAACCGATTTCGATGGAATTTGGTACGAGGTAAGTTTGAACCCCAAGAAAGGACATAGGCTACTCTTTATTCCGCAACTTCGTCTGCTGGTGACCAAGATAAACTCAGAAAGTACATATTATTTGAAAATGTCACATTGATATCTGCCCCATATTGATAACACAACCTCATAGGTATCTAAAAGGAATTTGGGCACAACTTTTTTTAAATTAATTGTTGTAATTTTATAATTTTTTTTTTTTTTTTTTTTGTAATTTTATTTGTTGACTGCCTCGTTGGTCTAGTGGTCGTAAGCGCGACTGCTGTGCATGAGGTCTTGGGTTCGATTCCCAGGTCGGGCAAAGTGTTATTGGGTTTTTCCATCAGGAATTTCTCAGTAGCAGCATCGGAGTCTGGATTTGTGCCCGGTTGATGACAATAGGCTCGCCCCCTATTACATGGGACTAAAAACATAACTGGCGAATTGTGGTGGTACTAATGGGTACACCTCTGCCTAACCCTTCGGGGATTACAGGCGTGATGTTATGTTTTTATGTTAATTTTATAACAGATGGCTTAATGACTTTTCCAAGCAGACCAAGAAATCTCTGCCCAGCAGTGGGACAACACGGCTATTATAATAATAATACTTACAAATCTCATCAATAACTTCGGAGATGTACACAGCTGAGCGGTGAGCGGGAACCTTCTCTTGCATGGTGTTGCCACTCGCGTCCATCCTGAAGTTGCCTACCTGAAATAATTAAGTTGTTTATGTTTACAACAGAGCTTCCTTATAAAATACTAGCTTTTGCCCGCGACTTCGTCCGCGTAAATTTCGGTTATCGCGGACACGGACGAAGTCGCGGAAAAAAATACCCATGTCCTGTCATTTCAATTTGAAACGACACGTGGCGCCATCTATGATCATAAGAACGTTATTGTGATTTCCCTCGAAAACAGACCTTTTTTTCAGGATTAAAGATACCCTATGTTCGTTCCTGTATACCGGGCAACGAATATGCAAATTTTAGGAAGATCAGTTCAGTGGCTTAGCCGTAAAATGGTAACAAACAAACTTACTTTCGCATTTATAATATTAGTTAGGATACATCTGCAACGGAATTAGTTTAGCAATATATTTTAATTATAATAGACTAGCACCCGCGACTTCGTACGCGTGGAAGGTGTATCTAATCTTGTTTCTCTGTACAAACTGGACCCCCGTTTCATACCCTTAGCATGAGCTATGAAAGGATTGTAAAATCCTTTCAAGGCTATGTCATAATATCTATCTGTGTGCCATTCGGAATAATCTGTTCAGTAGTTTCAGCTGCATGTTGATGGATCAGTCAGTCAGTAGTGGTTGCCTTATATAAAATATCCTAACTAATATTATAAATGCGAAAGTAAGTTTGTTTGTTTTTTTGTTACCATTTTACGCCTAAGCCACTAAACCAATCATCCTGAAAATTTGCATATACATTGCCAGGTGTACAGGAACAAACATAGGGTACCTTTCATACCGAAAAAAAGTACTGTTCCCGAGAGAAATCACAATAAACTTCTTATGGTGATAGATGGCGCTACATGTCTTTCGAATCATGTTCGAATTTTAAATTTAAGTACCAAATACATTTTGTGAGTATGTGTGGTGTAACATTGAAAGATAGATTGAGGAATGAGGTTATACGGGACCGTTGCAGATTAAAAGAAGATGTAGTGACAAAGATAGAAAAGAGTATGCTTAGATGGTCCGGTCATGTTGAGAGGATGAGTGAAAGACGATTGACAAAAGGTATTTATATGGCAGAGGTGAGTGGCAACGCCGGGAGGGGTCGCCCTAGGAAGACCTACACTGACCTTATTAGTGAGGTCCTTCAGAAAGGTCAGGTGCGGAGTACTCGTAACCGGCGTGCTTGTATGACGAGATGTATGAACGTAGATGAGGCGAAAGGAGTATGTAAGGATCGTAGCAGGTGGCGTTCTATAGTTTCTGCCTACCCCCATGGGAAAAAGGCGTGAGTTTATGTATGTATGAGTTTTGAATGTCGATGGACCAGCTTCTACTAGGGTGTCATAAAATCTATTATTGACAATTCGGGGTTATTACAACCAATTTACGATTACCCAAGGAAAAAAAAGTACTAGGGTGTCATAAAAAAGGGTATATCAGAATGGAAAAGTCAACATCCAGAATGTTTATCAAAAAAAGTACTAGGGTGTCAGAAAATGAAGGGTTCACTCATGCACTCAAGCAGAGTACAAGTACAACCCGAATTGATTGGCAAATTAACGTGAGCGAAGCCGCGGGCTAAAGCTAGTATAAATATAAACGTGATATTATATATCTTTAATACTACAAAGGTATTAATGCACATTCGAACAGCGATAGGCCGAGTCAAGTGATTAAAAATCCATTCATAAAAAACCCAATACTGTAAAATGATTACTACAATCAATATTTTTATAGCAATAAGAAATAGATAAGACATTATTAATCTACATGCTTTAATTACTTGTAACCGTTCAACTGTCAGTTAATTTTAATGATGATACAGTTGGCAAACTAGCTAAGCCACTTCACTGCATTTTCTGGGTTTGATTGCAGCACGGAACAAATATTTTGTGTTATAGTTGTGATGACACATTCATTGATAAAGGGACATTCTGTAGTCCTTTTTCCAACTAGTGGGGTGCTAGCTTGACCCTTTTGCATCACGCCTGTAATCCCTAAAGAGTTAGGCAGAGGTGTACCCATTAGTACACGCACATTTCGCCAGTTATGTTTAAGTCCCAAGTGAAGGGAGTGAGGCCTATACCATCAACCGGGCACAAATCCACACTCTGAGGCTGCTACTGAGAAATTCATGATGAAAAAACCCAACAACACTTTGCCTGACCTGGTAATTAAACCCAAGACCTCATGCTGAACAGTAACGTTTTGCAACCACTAGACCAATGAGACAGTCTATTTACAATATGAAGATATGGGCATAATTTTTATTTTTTCTTCTTATGTCAGACCATTAGAGAATTATTTCAGGGTCAAAAATGGCATAATGGTGGAGCCACTGCTGTGCCTTCCCACTTATAGGAATTGAAAGTGTTTCCTCTTCAGTCTTTTTACCACCGCTGTCAGGTTTAATAGTTAAGTGACTAGTGGAAGAGGAATCGAGGTTAGGTGTTCCTTGTATTTGATTTCAGACTTTACTGCGGACACATGTAGTGAGTGCACAATAATCGTGGATTTCGGGCACGGCCATAAAAAATTTAAATTGAACTATGTATAAAAACTAAATATCAATCAGGTTAGGCTATTCAAGAAGAAACTACACTGTTTTCTCATAGATAAAGCATATTATACTTTAAGCGAATTTATGAATTATAAAGACAGACAAATGTAAAGGATTAATGTAAATGTAATGTAATGTAAAACTCACCATCATTTTATTTTAAATATGTATACCTAATAATCTAAATTCATTTTAATTTAATTTTAATCTTATGACTAATCTAATGCAATTGAAGGACTTTAACATAAGTGTAAGATTAACCAAATTTTGCATGCTTATATATAGGCAGGGTTTGGTGAAACAACAAACAATGTAACATCTCCTAAAAACCCATATTATGCAAATAAAATGATTTGATTTGATTTGATTATGTGAAAATGTGCTTCTAACTTTTTGAGGAATTTACAAATAATATTCATGTTAAAAATTGCTTTTCTGAGGCAAACGATAAATGGAAATACATCGTACAGTACTGCAAACGATTAAAGAACTTGTAGTGATTCAATCATATGCAGAAAATTTAAGAATTCAATAGTAATAAAACTTTGAACAGAAGTCAGGTCATTAAAATGTAATACTTACATCGACTTTTTTCCATTTATCTACTTTTTTTATCACATCGTTAAGCTCTTCGAAGGTCGTCCGGCACACTGAAATAACAAGATAATTAGAATTAACCATCAAATCTTTAGAAATTAAGTTCAAATATTTCGGCAAAATATACACACCTAAACATTTCAAGTTTTTGGGGTCTATTCTTGCTGTTACCGCTACAAACAAAATTGTAAACGCAAAGAAAAGAGTTGCTGGACGCATCTTTAACTCTTAATTAGCTATCTAGCACAAATAAGTGTTTAATTTACTAGAAAAACCAGATAAATAATGTCGAGAAATTTTCGATACGTGTTGAAGAAGTTTATCTTTTTCTGTCATACACGATCTCTATTCTGATTGGACAAAAGTTTGTAATATTTTTTTTAACGAAATACTCAATTTTTATTGGTTAGTTCATGACAGCGGTAAACTTGCTAAATGTAATAGTGAACCTCTGCAATACGTAACGCAATTGATAAGTTATACTTTTTAATTTGTTTCTTTGTCATGAAGTAACATTTTATTGTTGAGATTGAGACTTATTTGTCCGTAAATCACGATTTAATTTTTGTAAGTAATTTCTTAAAATCTTTTAAAATGTACACGAAAATTAAACAATTACAAATATTAGTGGCCTCTGTTAACACCATGTTATTATTTCGATTGACAACACCGAGCCAATAAATCATTATGTTTGGGATTGTCTATGTGTGTGTAGCTTGAAACAGGAAAAATATCAATGTCAAGACAAACACTTATCACATTTTTATCACATGAGCTGATACTATTATTCAATGTAACATATCTAAAAAACATTAAATAATTTTCGAGAGGCTTTTGGTAAACAATCTAGTCAAGTGAATCAGTTAAAAAATATTAAAATTTTGCCCTTTCTGACTCCCTCGATTGCCCATTCTCCGGTTTTCCGCCCGCCGCCCCCCACCTATCAACCGACCGACCCAACCAAACCAAACTTACCAACAGTTCGCATTCGGTCTCTATGCGCGCGGGACGTTTGCTCAACGGCATGTATAATTTTTTTATGCACATCAAATTGTTTAAAAACCTTAAAATACCTTGAATATTACTATTGCATCGTCCCGGAGTGACGTTCCAGTGAGTTTTGTGAAGAAATACGCACGTTTCGTGTAAAAATTCAGGTAAGTGACTGGTTGACAGATTGCGTCTTTTCCTATTTGAGCTTATTATCTGGTCTTTTTAGTTGATTTTGATTGCTTTCGTTTGTGTTATACGTGTAGTGCTGAAATAGGGATATGATGGATTAAGCCATATTGCCTATTACGACCTGTCCGGCGCACCTGTGCCATTACCATACGCTACTCACTCAGACCAATATAGTATTGCATATTTTATGTAACCTTTCAAAAAATCATCTTATCAATCGACTGCGTCATGTGCTGTTAGAAAATCCCAATTTCATAATGAGAGAGCGCGCGATCGGCGCTACCTGACGACTTGGCAACGCGCTGCCACTCGATAAAAACTTGTTAAAAAGTTAATTTATCAGACAAAAAATGTGTTATTATCCGTGGACCGGCGTTTCCCTTTGTTTTCCGTGTGAAATCGTCCCTTTGTCCTTCGGTAGGGCGCGCTGGGCGCGTCGCGGCACAGGAATTTCGACTCTAGAAAAGTGCCATAATACAATGATGGTATACATTGGTAGGTCGCGCAGCTCGTCGCTAGCTCGCGTCGTTTTCACAACGCCTGTGTTCGTGCGTATCTACGTGGACGACGTCAGTGTGCTCGTGCGGTAGTTTGTTTATAGTCACTACCGGACGAATACAACGTCTATTATTACAGCGGTAAGGCTCAGTATCGTATGTAGGTCGGCGTCCTCGTCGGTGTTTGTCTATCGATCTCTGCGGTGGCCAATGGCACATGTCGGCGCGGTCCTGCGCGGCCGCGCCTCACTCCGCTCTTTGGTGAAAGCCGGGCGCGCTCGGACGATATATTACAATTCATATACATCTATACGATGTCTATAAGTACTATCTTATCATTGGAAACGCTGTTATAACACCCCCCTCCCCTTCACTCAGCCTCCTCTACCCTCCCTCCGCCCGCGCTTGCCGGATTCGAAGGCCTACTAGATCATGAGTTTTTCAAATAAGAACCCGCGAAGTTGATGTATAAATTGAAATCGTGAATGTTTTGTCGAGCGCTGTTTGGTGACCTCCGGCGGGCGTCACGGTGCGCGGGGGGAGGGAGCCAGAAATAGAAGTGCGGATTGGAAACGTGCGACGTGGCAACGTCGCGCGCTCGTCCGCGCTCAGTGTCGGTTCAAAATGGCGTCTGTGCGTGATCGATACCGCGGAATTTGCGTTGAAAATGACCGTATTTGTGATGTATCTGGTTGTGAGTCGGCCGGAGGGCTACCCTGGCAGCACGGGGCGAACGCCCCGCACCCGGCGCTGGCTCACGAACATCTCAAAGTACGTATGTCAACCATATTGCGCCGACACTTTGCCCCCTACGTAAATACCTAGGTATGGCTAGGGAACGCTTGCAATCTCGATGATCTAGACATCTACAGCATAATAACAGATATTCGCTATCGACATATCTTGAACTTTCAGCCTATAGTTACTCGATGCGAGAGTTAAACCTCATGTATTTTACATCGCGAGACTACTTCCTAAAGTTACGTAATACGTGTGTTTTTTAATGCGGGAAAGTGTGGTTACTGGTTAACTAGCTTTCTTTGAGTGTGTATTTATCTATGAATCTGTTGGCCTTAACAAAAAGAGAACAAAATCGAGTCTCATCATTCGCAAGTTGCATCTGATAAATGGAAACAAAATGGCGGCGGACTTGTAAAATTAAGACGCAGTAGCGCGCTGAATGTTGGCAACGTCGCGCTTCACAGGTCGTAATTGTGTGTAGTCGACTCACTTGTTCGATAAGAAGTTTCAAGGCTATACGTTTTGTATCCTCCGCTTAACAATGGGATAAATTTAATACAAACGATAAACGAGTTTAATACTTAATGCCAGCGTATTGGTGTTGTAATTAAATTTTAGTAAAACCTTAAGTTGGTGTGCGGCACTCACACATGGATAAGCTAATTGAGGTTAATACTTGGCGTGCCTGTGTTGTCTGTTGATACCTGTTTACTGCGCACACCAACACACAAGCCAACAAACAAACTAGGTTGTTATTGAGTGGACGAGGAGCCTTAGATAGAATAATGGTTCAGTCATAATCTGTGTACATGTTTACATCACTCCGGGCTCCAACTGATTATAAATATTGCATATTCATGAAGGATTTATATAAATTGGGAAATGTATATGTTTTCTACATATTTTGCTTGGTGTTTCGTCATCAGATTGTTTAATCGGTAAATTGTTAGTTATTAGATTGGATGGAATTCCAAATTAGTCTTTGGAACTGTTGTTGCATTCATGACTTGAAATAGATTCAACAAATGCTCCGAATTTAAAAATAAACATGTGTCGTGATAAATAGAATTGCGTGCAACGGTTTATTGCCTTTACGCATTGGGTAAGGTCCTGTTTTGGGCAACAAGCGTCCTGTATCAGCTGATAGCTCTACTACTATGGGGATTAATTCATCTTGCAATGAACTACTTTAGAAATCCTATGCTTTCTTCTAAATCCTTTTTGTTTCTAAATAAAAAATGGTTTACTGGTAAAGTAGATACGAAAAATAGCAGAATATCAAAACAATGTGTTTTGATATTCTGCTTTTTTTCATTTAACATATTTTCGCTTGTTTGTCATTCATAACCTTTTCGAGTTCTTTGTCAACACGCAAGAGTTGACCCTTGGCTTAAAACTGAAGGTGATAATGACGTGCAAAACTGTGATTTTAATAAAAATCACCTTTTTTTCCTGTAATTGTTCTTGATGTAGGTCTTTGACATCTAATTGCATGCTGATTTTCAATGCAACTATCTTTAATTAGTGGTAGTAATAACCGAAGCTTTTTTAAATCTATTGTTGGAATATAAATATTCCTTTAGTCCTCTTAAGGTTTTAGATTTCAGTATTTAATATTTGGTACAAAAATTTGTACTTTTTGAGTAGTGTTTCAATTATTTTTTTAGGCAACACATGCCTGTAATTTTACACTTCCCTCTTCAATATCTCAAATATTAATTTGTTGGACAAATACAGATTTGATTCTTGTTTTTTTTTTTGGTTTTTATAGTCTCCTTTATCTCTGAATTGAGTTTAGGGTGATCTTTAATGGACGTTGAGGATTTATACTACGGAACTACTTTTGATATTGTAAAGGACCTTTTTGATTTCGCTCACATAAATTGGTACTACGACATTTAGAAAGGGTTGGATGAGTAATATAATAATAACAGGAAATTTTATATTTTGGCTTTGCACTTTCTGTCTTATGAATCCAAAGGTAACAATAATGATTGGGATTGAAGCATCTAGATTGTATCTCTTATGGGCTAGTTGGTCCAATGGTTTCAAAAAATCAAATATCTGTTTAATTTCCGCTTTCATTGTACATTGTAGAACATGTAAACACAAAATGATGCATATTTTCTGACTAATGGTAAAAGGAAAAACCAAATGCACGCATCAATGTGGAAAAATAGGGGAAACCGATAGTAAAAAGATAACAAAATGTTTGTTCTATTCCATGATAAGATAATCATTTCCGGACTAATAGATGGAACTGCAAAATGTTATGAGTCTTAGGTGGCCAGTCTTTACTATTAATACTTCCTTCAAAGATATTGATATTAATGGATTAAGGGGTAATTTTGCAATCGTCAGATACCTCTTAACGGTGGGATAAATATGGCAGGTTGACAGCAGCTTCTCTATAGAAAATATATCAAACTGTCTTAGATGAAGACCTGGAGTGGTATTCTGTAAAAATATACCCCTCAATAAAGTGAGCTTGAGGTGAGCTCTATCAGAGCTTGAGGTGACCTGTCTTCCCATCAGATGCTAGGCTTTAACTGATATAAGCTGCTTTCATTTAAATTCACCGAGGGAGATACGGAATACTATTGCTAGCATTTGATGAAAGAGCTTGTAGACTACTTCGTAGTCAACCTGTTTTAAATGCACTTGCATACTGTGGGTTATAGAACTGGTTTTAATAATCATAACGGTTTATGTTGCGTTTCTAGATAATTGATATTTGCATCCTATAAAGTTTTCATAGCATATCATACGAGAGCTTATTGAAACGAAAACTAGAATTATGTGAAACTTTCATTGAAAAGAGTGTCCGTTGAGTTTCCTACACGTTCTTCTCCATAGAGACCTATCTACGTTTTGGAATGAGCAATTAGCTTCATCTTTGTGACTGACTGACTCCTTGACAATTCAAAAGTCCCTGTAAATTGTTTAATTGAAATAAATGCTTTGACTTTGACTTGACAAAGTGCAATTTCGCACATTATTTCCTTATTTAGATCTGAGAAACTTCGTTGCTAGTTCTAATCTAGTAATTTATATTTTATCTCAAAATCACCTGTAATTTTCTTGGCAAAGTTACCACCTTTCGACCTTTATGTTCTGTTTAAAACATGGCATTTACCATTTAATCACTTCACCAACGCATGACTTGGCAAAACATTTTGTGGCAGTCATGGTGAATTTGAATAATCGTGCGGAATATGGTCATGCTTTGTAAATATTAAAAGAAGCGTTGGATGATAAGTTTTGATGTTTGTTATTGTACTATCTGCTGATCTGCTCGCTGCGACTTTGTACACGTGGTTTTTTTCACCCGTGTTAAGTTACATCCTTGGTTACTGCTTTAATCCCGTTGGTCGTAGCTTCATGTTATATAGCCTATACTGTTCGTCATAAATCTGGCTATCAATTACAGACAAGATTTTTGCCAATCGGACTGGTAGTTCAAAAGATTAGCGCGTTTAAACAAACAAACAGAAGAGCTTTAGTATAGAATTCAACTATAGCGTAGAATCGTTTGAGACTCTATTTTTTTATATAAGTTTTGAGTCCATCGTTTAACTGTATATTTCCATAAACAGATTTGCCTTAGGCACTGCAAACCCAAAACATTACGAATAAATTGTTTTCGAATTGATTCATGTTTAGCCGTGATAGCAGCTCAGAATAATTTGACATTTAAGTAATATCTATTTTTTTGTTATTAGGAGTATATACCCTTTATTTTTTGTATTTTCAACCGTATTGTCATTTAAATGTAATATCATTTCTGATATTTTTATGTTCTTTTTAACATGATCAAAGTCATTAATTCCCATTACACCATTAAAATGCACTTTTGAAAGTCATTTACAACAAAAACGAGTTTTCAAGTTCACGTTGCCCCTTCTAGGTAGTTTCGTTTGGAGAAGAATGGCCAAGAAACTCCAGGTCCACTTCTACAAGATTGGTTTTAGATTTCAGAATTTAATATTTAATACAAAATGTTTGTATTACTTGACTAGTATTTCAAGCATATTTTTAAGCAAGAAATGCCAGTAGGACACTTCCCTCGTCTTCTTATATTTTTTGTTTTGGTTTGATAGACTATTTGATTTTGCTTTCCAGACCTCTGTCAAATCGTTGGAAAAGGCAAAGATTCTTAGTGTAATTCTTATAATCAGATCAATCAAATGACAGCTTCTATTTATTTTTATTCTTGCTTATTTTGTTTTATTTACTGCAATGTAGTCCGTAGTATTTATTAGCAATTATTTGTAGTTAGATATTCAGTTATGTAGATTTTTTTGTTGAAAAATTTTAATACACTTTGATCAAATATTTTTTAGGTTTTGCTGAGCACGTAGGACAGGCAGCTAAAATGAATAGGAGTTTTAAAATAAAAATAAAATAACATGTTATTTGAAATTGTTTCTTTTCTGTTTTGACCTAATTTACCCATATTTAACCTCCATGTACACATTATTATATATTATTATTGTTGTTATAACTAGCCCTTACGATCCAACTGCTAGGCAAAACCTCCCTCCAGATCTTCCATCTATCGCGACACTAAAAGAAAAAAAAAAGTAATAATTTTGGCAGTACACTGCGAGAAACCTATTGATTACCCCTGATTATCCCATTAACCACGCATATTTATGTGTATTTATATCATTTGATAAGACCATAGAAATTCTATTCACCGTCTCAAACTATAAATTCTTTTTTAATCAGCCTTGTTTTGTTTTATCGATAACTTAACAGTCAAGAAATGAACGTCTTTACATTAAAAATGTCACTCGCTTCCGTTTTATGATTCACTGCAGTGATTTTAATATTCCCCTTCTCCGATACCCCCCGCTTGTTGTCAAGGCGCTACGTAAGGATTGAAGCATCCATACACCTAACTATGTAACGTCGATAGCAACAAAAATCCATACTTCAATAAATCAATAGGCTGAGCCAATGAAATTGAGATCAGGAACTATGTCCAAACACATTGCAATCCTTCGCGCATTTTCTTCAACTGTTTTTATTTAATCAGTGCATTGTTTTTGGCGGGAAATAGATGCGGAGTGGCCCGGGTGTGCTCTCAATACCGACTGTTGTATAATTTTAGAGAAAGGAGATTTTGTTTTGATCCGCCAATGCCGCGGCGGTGGTTCGTGGCATTTCATGTCGTTGCAAGTCCGTTTCGCTCGCTATTATTTCTATGGCGGCGTTGCCGTTCCGTCTAGTGGCTCGGGCTCGATTCTCGGTCGGCCCGCCGCGGTTGGAGGCGCTGTGAGCAGTCAGTCGGCCGCGCAGCTCGGTGCGCGACGTTTGTCCGAGGAAGGGCTCCGCTTGCGTCCCTCCAGTCCCGGCGTGGCAGTGTCGTGGGTGCGAAAGAGATAGCATTCAGCGCGAGCGAGACAGCGCTATGGCAGTGTCGCAACCTCGCCCACCTGACCGTGTTGACGCCGCGCTCGAAAAAGTTGCGCCGTTGCGCTATTTGGAGGCGCACGAATGTGCTCGCTCGGAGCAAGCCGTGACGCGCTATTATCTTTATTCATTGTCTCGAAACTGTTTTTTGAGTTATAAAAGGCGTTTACTACATGTAATTGAAGATACCGACGTGTCAGCATTTAATATTCAACGGTATGTACTCATTTTGTTGTTTTTGACATCGATGTGTTCGAGGCCAATCGTTATCGGAATATTGCAACAGATAGATAGGAGCTCGCATCTCCTCGTCCAGTAAACTGGGTTGACTTCTGTTCTCCTTCGTGTAACATTGATTTGCATTGGAAGTTCGGTGAGTCGCTCTGTGTAATTGTTGGTATTTAGTCGCCATTTTCTACGTCGGTGACGAATACCGCCGCGCCGTCCTCGTTTCCCCCGGCGCGATGCAAACCGGACTTTACCGCTCTATTCTGAAAGATGATTATCCTTAATCGCCTTTAACTTTTTCTTCAAACGAGATCCGCTTGCTATGATTCATTGTAGAAATAACAAGAAATAATAATACCTAACGATTTTCGTGAGTGACTGTACCGTGAAAGAGGTGATATTTGAAAGAAGATTTCAGAACGTGCCCATGTAAAAATGGCGGGACTTCATGGACTTGTGTAATGTAAATTCTTGTACTCGATAATGTTTAGTGGACTGCGCTGCAGACTTGAAAGTTTGAGCGAGTAGATATTTTGCGCCGGCCCGGTCGGTCGCTGTTGTGCAGCTAGCTAGGGTGTTATCGATTTGTGTACGTTTTCCGCTATAAATAAGTACGAGTTTGTGTCATCGTCGTCGCAGCCGGAGTGCCGGACCGGTTTCTGAACGAAACCTGTGTGGGTGCTGTGACCGGAGATTCGAAATTCCAAATTCGAATGCGCCTCGCCTCCTAGCTTTCGAGTACCTTTATGTTCGTGTTTTAGTTGCGTAATATGTTTATAAAAGCTATATACATTCATAGTAGTACGTTGTATTAGTCATGTTGCTTATTTTGCTTTTTTTTATTGACGTTATCCAATCCTAAGTGGGTTTGAAACATTTTTATTAATTGCACAAAATATAGTGTCATTTTATTGCTTTGACCCTGAACGGCATGCTAAAAATGCTAAAGTTGTAAGAAAGTGGAACGATGTGAATGATTTAATTCAGGACGTGACGTCATTTCGTATGAGTACAAACCCTCAATTAGCTGGAATCATCCAAAATTTTTTAAATCAAAATGTTCTGTGTGTTAGTGTGCGCGTGTCTTACAAACGCTACGTTATTTAAAAATTAAAGTAAATAAATAGAAGTTATTCATTCACGAAATTGGATGGTGAGTTACATAATCCTTTCATCATTATCAACAATTAATTACTTACGTTGACAGTACAGTTGTTAAATAATTAAAACAAAACAACTCTGCACGTAAAAATGGCGGGCGCGCGGTTGTTATTATCATAAACGTTATTTATTTAGCAACGACTAACGGATCGATGAACTAGATTCGTCAAAATGAGCTGTATTGTACTGACAACTTGTGAGTATTGTTGCAGATAAGTAGTTTACGTATTGAAAGAAGCATTAATCGCTTTCGTATTTCCATAATCACATGCGCGCAATGTAATGAGCCTTCCTAACCTATACGGATGCGTTTTTCATTAATTTTTATCAGTGTTTCATGTCGCGTGTTTTCTTTCCGTAAATTCACTCCCGTTTCCACGTATTTGGCTATAAAAGTTCCCACATTTTACGATTTTATAGTAAAACTACAAAGCAATGTTTGTCTATGATAAAAAAAAATGGAGTACCTAAGTAGGCGCGGAAGTTTATCAAAATGTCATTAGTTTATCAGCTTTTTTGGTTACTCGTGCCCGATATATCTAACTACATAACGTTTACCTTGGTTTCTGCCAGAAAACTTATCTGGGTGACCAAAATATTAAGTAGGAACACGTGATCAAAATTGGAGCTTATTTTACTGTATTTATTCTGAAAAATACGCTAACTTGGATGTATGGTATAACTTTAGTGAGTAGGCAGATGCTCAAAAGTTAGGTTAGAATCCTTATTTCATTACCTCTACCCATGTGGTTTTGTCTCATATCCCCCCCATCCCGTTGCTAACCTCAATAGGTTTGACAACTGCGTACAAGGGGGTATAACAAGTTAGCATTGGAAGCATTGCACAGTACTACACGACTTGCAGTGTGCCGAAAATGTTAAAACATTTACACTCAGTTTCTGAAAGGAAGATCTTGTCAAAAATTTGTGATCTGTCAAATCTCATTTAAGTAAACTGACAGAAATAACAAAAGCCTGTCAAATCACCTCTAAATTAACAATGTGCAAAGCGGTTTAGTAAAATCTTCCTTGGTGAGGTGAAATGTCATTCTATAGCCTTAAATGCTATGATAACTCATCATCATAATATCAGTCAAACGCCACCCATTCCAGAACATAGGCCTCCTCTAAACATAGCCACAATGACCGGTCCTGCGCTACCGGTAATACTTTACTTCACCTACATTCAAGTATTCAGATTTTGCAGAAAATGTTAGCAATTTTTTTGTATTGTCTAAATTGTGATGTCTCTAATTCAAAAGTCATTATTAAAGAGTTCAAATTATGAATTAAATTTTCATTAAGCATGTGATAAAAAAGAAAGAAAAAATGTTTATTGACAGAACATCTACACACAAAAATCATAATAAAAAAGAAAAAATAACAAAGATTTTTGTATGCCCCACAGCTCCACCAAACAGGCCTAATACATCATAAATGCTAGACCACTTGTGCGTGTCGCTGATCATAGTCTAGCAAAGAAATAGCAAGATTATCCCCTTGTTCGTTAGGCAAGCTGATTCAGTAAAAAAAATGCCTATCTATTAACCAAGGTGAATCAGTCTGCTTCTCAAGCTCAAATTGTCAGTGTGACAGATGTCAAAAACGTCATATTTTCTAATGTCAGTTGAACTCATAAAAAATATCCCAAATATTATGATAAATTGAAAGCATGTAAGATTAGGTTATAAAAATATTGATTTCATTATCAGCCGGAAGACACTTGTGTTGTTGTTGAACCACAAACTAGATAAACATGTTTTTTTAGTAATGGAGACCTATCTACATGGCCATAAATAATCTTTTAGTAGGATAACAAAACTTTTTGTTGCTTTTTCTGATAATATAAAATAAAATATTCATGTATTTTATAATATGAGTGGATTTTGATATTCAAACCAACTAAATTTGGACCTAAAATCTTTTATAGCTTCTTGCAGCACCCCTGGAATAGGTCCAGAAAAGGATATTTATCTGATAGATAGTGACTGTCCATAGACTAAAACAGACGTTTCATCTTAAACTACCGAAACCAACAGGGACTAATAACATTTTAAAACATTGGATAATATTATTTTAAGCACAATGATATAAAATATACTAATAATGTTATTTTTCTGTAATTCCAGGTGATCGTGTGATGGGAAATCGCTGATCATCTAAGATGATGAAACGGACAGGTGTCCCGAGGCTCGGGCCTGATGAGCCTTCGCCCATGCCTCCCCAGAATCAAGCACAGGTAAGATCTTTTTCATTTATAAACACTAGTGATCTACCCCGTCTTTGGTGCAATTTAGTAATTTAAAAAATGAGAATTTACATTTTCATACAAACAATTTTCCATGAATTTTCTAACATGCAAACTTAGTTTGTAAAAACCCAACAAAATTGTTTAATCCATTCTCAAGTGATGATCTTTCATACATGCAGTAATTAATTTATGTAAATACAAAATAGAAAAAATATGTACAAATAATAATAGCAACCCTGGTTAAAGGATGATGATAACATCATCCTTCTGCTTCTTCTCTGATAGAGAAGGCACAAGCGTTTATCGCCATGCTTGCTCTAAGTGGCATTAAATAAATATAGAAAATATCACAAAAAAGAAAAAAGTAATAATAAATAGGCTCGCCCCTATTACATGGAACTTGAACATAACTGGCAAAATGTAGGTGTACTAATAGGTATACCTCTGCCTAACCCTTTGGGGATTACAAGCGTGATGTTATGATTTCAAGTTTACTTATAGTAAAGAGTCAAATGTAAGATTTAGGAAACTGCAGTAAGATGCTATTCTCTGATATTAAAAATAAGACAAGAATATCTAGATTTTCATTACTGATTGATATGACTAAGTAATTAATTTAATTACTAAGAGAAGGTGGGTTAGCTCGTTTTAGCAGAACGCTCACGTAATATAGAAACTAAACTAGAACTACGCATAGTTTTGTATAACAAAAAACGACGTAAACACTTTAATTATATTTTTTCATCACAATGGAAAAACAAAATGGCGGGTGTTAGCGCGTACTATTTCTTTTTATTTCCTTTGCGACGCTTCGCTTGCGTAATGTTCCTTTGTGATAAACGGAAGATTGTGCTGTAAAATAATTACATACCTAGATTTATAAACAACTAGCTTTAGCCCGCGACTACGTCCGCGTGAAATTTGTTTATGTCGTACTTACATACAAACTTCCACCCCCATTTTCACCGCCTTAGGGGGTGATTGCCGAGATAAAAATTATTCTATGTCCTTCCCCGGATCTTAAACTATTTCTATACAAAATTTCACCTAAATCGGTTCAGCGGTTTAAGCGTGAACAGGTAACAGACAGACAGACAGACACACTTTCGCATTTATAATATTAGTGTGGATGCGAAAGTAAGTTTGTTTGTGACCTTTTTACGCCTAAACCACTGAACTGCTCATCATCATTTATCGACATTTGCGCGGACGAAGTCGCGGGCAAAAGCTAGTAATGAAATAATGAAGACGGTTATTTTATTTCAATTTTGCTGAAGATTTTAGGTCGAAACATAAACGATAGGTTAGTTACAGGAATCGGAGAATCATTGTCGTGATGTTTATAGTTTAATTTATGTTTCACAGTTATATGCAACGGTTGGGAGCAAGTAGGTCGCGTATTAATAGACAACAAACGTACAAAATTATAGGAGAATATGACGACTGCCTCGTTGGTCTAGTGGCCGCAAAGCGCGACTGCTGACCATGACATCTTGGGTTCGATTTCCAAGTCGGGTAAAATGTTATTGACTTTTTCCTTCAAGAATTTCTCAGTAGCAGCCTCGGAGTCTGGATTTGTGCCCAGTTGATGGCAATAGGCTCGCCCCCTATTACATACAACTTAACTGGCAAAATGTTGGTGTACTAATGGGTACACCTCTGCCTAACCCTACTTGGATTACAGGCGTGATGCTATGTATTAGCTTCCGTATGCAAAGTCCTCGTTGAAAGATACATAATAATCTTATAAGGTTAATCGTATAAAGTTTGTCCGTTTGTATGGGGTAATCTCTGGACCTACTGAATCGATTTTGAAAATTGTTTCGCAAATTGGAAGCTATGTTATCACTGAATGCTATAGGCTATATTTTATTATAAAAAATCAGGAATACATATTTTATGTAGATGACGGAATTTGCACCTGAGGGAAACCGGGGCGGTTAAAATACAATATTATAGAACGAATTATTTACTTTACTACTTAAATCTAAATCTATAAATAACCTTAGCACAAAACTTTAAATAATCATAAAATTAAAAGGTTTGTTTTATTTATTAAAGATGCATTGATTACGTTTTTATTTAGAAATACAAAACTAATCATGACATTGATGATAATAATCATTTCTTTTAATGTTTTCGTACTTTTTGTTGTGTGTGTAAATTTTATCGGCAACACGCTAATAGCCGTACCGATTTTGATAGTGATTAAATTATTATAAGTTGAATGCTCTTTTGATTAGTATCAAGCCGTCTGTGGGGCTTATTCGCGAAATAGATAAAAGAAATTGGGTTTTTTTGATGCAGATTCAAACTTGCCGAAAGCGGTTTCCTTTAGGACAGGGGTTCTTAAACTTTCAATGCTCTCTCCCTCACTCAGACTGCTACTGAGAATTCCCAGAAGAAAAACCAGATAATACTGCCCGACCAAGGAATCTAAACCAAGACCTCATGTTCAGCAGTCGCGCCTTGCGACAACCTGACCAACGAGGCAGTCAAATCAACTTACCGAGAAACTTAACTTACCAAGCCCCAAGATGTTCATACGCTATCTACAAAATGTCATAAAATCTTATTACTATCTTTAGGAGAAGCCTATGTCCAGCAGTGGACATCGTTTGGCTGCAGATATGATGATGAAGGCTTGTGTGAAGCGCGGTATCGAATGCTCCCTCACTGGGAGCATTCACGTGTATTGTAACATTATAGATTCAACTTTGAGCATTACATTAAAATACTACCTCCCTGACTAACGAGCATTTGCGTGTAATGTAACATATAGATTCGACTTTGAGCATTACATTGGAAGTGGAGCGCATTGATGTTACAAGTTGTATCAAGATATTACACATTGTATCATTAGGTGCGCATTGTAATGCTCGGTTCTCCTCCTTCACTGATGTAATGCTCAAATCTGTAACGTTACATTACACGCGAATGCTCCCGGTGAGGGAGCACCTTTACGTTTCATACATAGAAGTACCAGAAACTGACCACTAATATAAAAAAGGTGACGAAACGCGTCTAAATTGGAAACGTACCAAAAACGATGTCTATTCTGTCCGTGCCGTATTTGTTCTATCCTTGGCCACAGCTCAATAGGGTGCAATGACACTGAAAATGACTGACTGTGCTTTTTGACTGCCTCGTTGATGTGTGGTGTCGGAGTTTTGTACCCGGTTGATGGCAATAGGTTCGCCCCCTATGACATGGGCATGTAATCACGCCTGTAATCCCCAAAGGGTTAGGCAGAGGTGTACCTATTAGTACATCCACATTTCGCCAGTTATGTTTTTAGTCCCATGTAATAGGGGGCGAGCCTATTGCCATCAACCGGGCACAAATCCTGACTCCGAGGCTGCTACTGAGAAATTCCTGATGGAAAAACCCAATAACACTTTGCCCGACCTGGGAATCGAACCCAAGACCTCATGCACAGCAGTCGCGCTTGCGTCCACTAGACCAACGAGGCAGTCTAGGCGATACTATTTCTTATAAAGAAAACATTGTAAGCCCTCTGGTATTTCCAAAAAAAAAAAAATACAAACCTCTTCTCATACAGAAAAAGTACGAGCATTGATCACCACTTTTGTTGGTGATTTTATATTCCCTTAATACCTCTTGCATTGTGACCTAAATTGAATGCGATCAATACATTGCACACCTAATTAGGTCACTGCAAACGTAACCGTAGCAAAATGAAGTATAATATGTATATACAAAGATCCCTCTGAGACTCAATGCGCATGCGAACCTGGACAGGCCATCTTCTGACCAGGAGTACCCCATATTAGTGTCCAAAGTTCCCCTACACCTGCACTTCACCGAACGTGGATGCAACGAATAATGTGGCCACTTATGGGCCCTAGTACTTTAAAAACGGGCACGAATCCAGACTCCAAGGCTGCTACTGAGTAATTCCTGATAGAAAAACCCAATAACACTTTGCCCGACCTGGGAACCCAAGACCTCATGCTCAACAGTCGCGTTTTGCGACCACTAGACCAACGAGAAATAAGTTACTACGTCCGCTTGAAACTTGTTTATATCGTACTTGCATACAAAGTTCCACCCCCCTTTTCTCCGCCTTAAGGGGTAATTTTCGGGATAAAAACTATTCAATGTCCTTTTCCGGGACTTTAACTATCTCTATACAAAATTTCATCAAAATCGGTTCAGCGGTTTAAGCGTGAAGAGGTGACAGACGGACACTTTCGCATTTATTTATTAGTATGGATGACCAACTCATCAGCTAGCTTAATGATAATGCCTAATACCTCTTTTTTCTATAGGTATATCGATCTGTAGGCTTACTCTTGAACAAAATCGAGGATGATATTGGAATCGACTGCATGTTTGACTACAGCGATTGACATGAGGTTGCCATACAAATGAAAACGTCAATTACCAATTTTTAAAATATTAAATAACTCGTTAATTCTATAAATACATGTCTTCTTATATTTATTGGAATTGAAACTGGATCGGATGTACATGTAATGTCGATTCCAATCTCATTTTGTTCAAGAGTAAGCCTACAGGTCTTCAACAGCCCGTTTATTGGCTTATGTAATTAGCGTTGTTTCTACTTAACCGTAATTGAAATGACTACATGTCGTAACTATTTCATTAAAAATAAACGTTCGCTGTCTGTAATTAACGTCCCTACGCCGTGTGACCTTTTAACTAGACGTTTTTAGGGTTCTGTGTCCATTTGGTGTCAATAAAACCTTATTACTTAAACAATGCCTTTGACTGCCTCGTTGGTCTAGTGGTCGCAAGCGCGACTGCTGTGCATGAGGTCTTGGGTTCGATTCCCAGGTCGTGCAAAGTGTTATTGGGTTTTTCCATCAGAATTTCTGAGTAGCAGCCTCGGAGTCTGGATTTGTGACCGGTTGATGGCAATAGCCTCGCCCCCTATTACATGGGACTAAAAACATAACTGGCGAAATGTGGGTGTATAATGGGTACACCTCTGCCTAACCCTTCTGGGATTACAGGCATGATGTTATGTATTTAAACACTACTGTTCGTCCGTCTGTCACAGCGACAATCGTTGTAGAGAGACCGTCTATTTTTCCATGACTGACTATGTACTATTCCAGACTAAAATCTACCTCTGTGCTAAATTTCATCGAGATCCGTTCAGCCGTTCTGGCGTAATTGAGTAACAAACATACACATATCCAAGCTTTCGTATTAAAAATGAGCACTCCCCTCGACTTTGTTCGCGTGATTTTCCTTACGGATCCCTAACTTTTTTAAAATAAAATATAGCCTATATTACTTAGGGTGAATGTAGCTTTCTAACGGTGATTTTTTTTTTTTAATTGGCACAGTAGTTTTTGCGTTTATTTATTACAAACACACACAAAAAACAAATCTTTCCTCTTTATAATATTAGTGTAGATAGAGTACCTAGTAAGGCAATGAAAATATTTTTGTGATTTGATGGCAATTTTCTCTGCCTACCTCTTTTCGTATCATATAGCTGTACAATTACCGAGAAATAGTAACTTGATATTACTATTTACGGTTTTATGTAACGAAGAACGTACTTGCCTATTACCTGAATTCGTTTGTCGTAATCCGCCATTTATTTTTTGTCAAATAAACGTAATTAAATATTCTGTGTAAGCTGTTTACGTAACCCCTCGAGTTACTTTGTTTAAAAAGCGGTGAAATGCGAATTGGACTTGCATATGAATAGTTCCGTACAATATTTAAGACTACATGAATAATATTGCGTCGTTGGTCTAGTGGTGGCAAAGCATGACTGCTGAGCATGAGGTCTTGGGTTCTATTCTCAGATCGGACAAAGTGTTACATGGTTTTTCCATTAGGAATTTCTCAGTAGCAGCCTCGGAGTCTGGATTTGTGCCCGGTTGATGGAAACATAACTGGCGAAATGTGGGTGTGCTAATAGGTAAACCTCTGCTTAACCGGGAATTACAGGCGTAATGTTATGTTTTATAAATAATATCAGCCTATGATTGCCCCATTGCAGGGCAAAGACCTCTTCTCATACAGAGAAGGCATGAGCATTGATTAAGGCGGATTGGCGATTCTAGACATGTTTTCCTTCACCGATGTCAGACCAAACGATGTTAGGCTTAAATAAAATGCCATCTTGTATGGCGACTCGTTTCTCCTCTCCTCTCCTCTTAATTTTCCTCCTAATAATGAAGGTTTTGATATAAAATGGAGCATCATAGTAAGAATTAAGTACATAATCAAATTCGAGACTTAAAAATGTGCTTATGTTTTAATAATTTTATTCATTACGTGATGCAGCAAGCACTAGTTGTCAGGGTTTTTTTATCCCCCCCATCCCGTTGCTAACCTCAATAGGTTTGACAACTGCGTACAAGGGGGTATAACAAGTTAGCATTGGAAGCATTGCACAGTACTACACGACTTGCAGTGTGCCGAAAATGTTAAAACAATTAAATTATTAAAATCAATTAAAGAATTAAATCAAACAATTAAAGAATTAAAGTACCGTTTACAAGCTTTAACATGCCACTTCGTTCGCGCGAAATTCAGGTATACCATAAAATATAGCCTATGAAATGTTCATAATGTAATTTCTAAGTTTATCTTGAACATCATTGACATCTGGGAAGAATAACATCTTGAGGAAACCTGGACCCATGCCTTCTCTGTATGAAAAGAGGCCTTTCTCCTGTAGCGGGACAATAATTAGGCTGGTATATCACAGCAGGTGACCCTGTTTCTGCCAGGGTTGCAGATTTTGTTCGAAAGGGCATTAGGAGGAACACGGATGGCTTTTAGTCAGTAAGAGACTGACACCCCCTTCCGCTCCGCCAGCAGCGGAAGAAGTCTTCCTCTTTATCATGTGGGCAGTAAGATCTTAAAGACCCCACACACCCTAGTGTCAGAGTTTCTAAACCGCCTCAAGGGCCTCTGACATGGTTTGAGTGGAACAGTAAGAAGTCATTTGATGATTTCCTATCTGCTTATATGTGACCTAAGAAAACTAAAATGATCTTATTCTCATTCAAAATCTAAGCCAACTAAAACATTATAGTGCACAGCAGATAGTGGTGTGCATAATTATAAACAACGCGGGGTTATCGACACGCTATCGATGTGCCGACTGAGGTGTAAACATCTTGTTTGTGGCGCCCTATCATGGCCGGCGTACGAGATAATTGAACACGGTATTGTGTAAAATTTTACACTTGTCATTTACGTGGTTAGCAAGTTCAAGAAAAATGATTAAAATTAAACCCAAAACTTGTTTGAAATTACTTTAAAGTAATGTTGGCCCTTATTGTGATTTTTCTTTAAGAGCCGAAAATCTGCAACGAAATTTACAAAACAAATTTTTGCCTTTGATCTAAGTTTTTGTAATTTCGGGTGACAATAAGACAGACATTTGTTTTTATTGATCGAAGACAATTTCCAAAGAATGCGACACATAAAGAGAAATCTACAAAATCCGATGTAAAAATGTCGTCTAGTTCCTAAACCGCAAAAAAATCGTAGAACATACATGGGGGTGGTTTGGATAGCCCAAGAAGAGAGGAGTCCAAAATTTTCGGTTGGACGTCCTTAGCTGGGCCACCCTGTTTAAATGTAGAAGATAATTGGAACTTTAATCTTCAATATCTCTGTAACCAAAAGGTTTGATGTAACCTATGATTGAAAGAACATAGGTATAACTTTTGGTTCGTTGCCGTGTATTCAAGCATTGCGCAAGCGTAGTGATCAATGCTCGTGCTTTCTTTGTATAAGAAGAGGCCTTTGTCCCATCAATGGGATAATAATAGGCCGATATTCTTTTTTTGTCACACCAGCGGCTACGCAGCTAATCGAAGCCGATATCTTTCATAGTTTCGTAAACAACCGGTGCGCGCACGCATAATTTGCGTACAGAGATATTATGTCACGCACGCGCACGCGCAGGTATTTGTGTCTGCCCATGCTTTAATATCAGCTCCTGATTAGAATAATAACAGTATTCTCCGATAGTCTTCAGTAGGACAATAGCAAATGATTAACAGAATCAAAGTCAAATAATTTAACATAACATCACGCATGTAATGCCCGAACGGTGAGGCAGGGGTGTATCCTTTAGTACACCCACATTTTGCCAGTTATGTTTTTAGTCCCATGTAATAGGGGGCGAGTCTATTGCCATCAACCGTGCACAAATCCAGACTCCGAGGCTGCTACTGAGAAATTCCTGATGGAAAAACCTAATAACACTTTGCCCGACCTGGGAATCGAACTCAACTTTTATTATCTATACTTATATTAGGAAGAGGTAAAGTTTGTTTGTAACACGGGAACAGCTGATCCGATTATGAAAATTCTTACCCTTGCTGAGTATCAACGGCTGTTTTATGGTATAATTGACTTCCACGTGGACGAAGTCGCGGGCACAAGCCAGTCGTAAATATAACATTACTCTGCTTGACCCAAATACCTTAGTTAAATTGGCACAGTTTCTTTAACTGTCAAAAAAATATGTCGAAGTGCCAAAATAATTCCGTTCACTGGTTTTCCTAATTGTTTTGTTGTGATGATACATTCATTGATAAAGTAATGTCCCTTTTCCGATTACTTTTGCATCACGCGTGTAATCCCCGAAGAGTTAGGCAGAGGTTGTTAGTACACCCACATTTAGCCTGTTGTGTTTAAGTTCCATGTAATAGGGGGCAAGCCTATTGCCATCAACCGGGCACAAATCCAGACTCCGAAGCTGCTACTGAGATATTCCTGATGAAAAATCCCAATAACGCTTTGCCCGACCTGGGAATTGAACACAAGACCTCATGCTCAGCAGTCGCGCTTTGCGACCACTAGACTAACGAGACAGTCACCCGTTTGCCAACAAAACAATTTACGTGCAATAACTGACTTCTGTAAAGTGCAAAATAACTATATTTCTTGGGTTAGTTGGGTTTGTATTTTTTGGGACGAAACAGTATACCCTTTTTATTTCATTAGACCAAAAAATCTTAGAGCTGTCTTGATCTTTTCGAGCTGTCACTGCAGGACAAAGGCCCCTCTTCTCATGCAGAGAAGGCACGAGCATTAAACACCACAGACTAATAAAATAATATAAATCAGATTTCTTGTTTGATCTCGCTTACCTCCAGAATTACTTTTCCGATACTTTCGCAAATAGGAAGCTGCGTTAGATCTCTTTTTCTATAAGCTTTATGTTACTAACTGACTCGGCCACGCGTTGCTGTGATTAGAGTAAGTTGAGATATTGAGTTCAATAATCGAGATAAAAACTATCCTGTCTTTTAAGTTTGACTAAAATACACACAGTAAGCCATATTTCATAAAAAATGGTTGAGTAGTTTAGTCCATCCCTGACAAACTACGTGACGCGTAATTTATATACATTTATTAGGATTATGAAAAAAATTGAAGAACGAAAAATTGCGCGAAAACTCGCCAAGATAAAACAAGCTTCATACATCTCGCAATACAAACTGAAAATGAGTCACCGCGTAAAAATAACTAATACACGCCAACGCTCACTTTGAAATAGTTGTTATTCCGATGTGGCCTTGGGTCATATCTAGTACCTGTGGAGCGTAAACACTGCTATATTTTTTAAAGCGTTATTTATTTATCGTGCGAAGTAAGGTGATACGCGTAAAAACAACATGTTTTCAACCGAACTTTTTGGAAGTATGTGTCGAATATTAAGCGAGCATCGAGCCTGTAAGGGTTAGGCCGAGGTGTACTCATTAGTACACCCACATTTCGCGTATGTAGTATGGAGCAAGCCTATTGCCATCAACCGGGCACAAATCCAGATCTACAAATAAATATTTAATTAAGTATTACATACATACTAACGTCTTTTTTTCTTGGGGGTAGGCAGACAGGCTGACCTTTTTGAAGAACCTTACCAATAAGGTCAATAAATATTAAATGTTTATTTTTGTATTGTTACAGATTCAGCAAGCAAGTGCAAGCAATATGCACACTTTAGCAGCCCAGTCGGCACAACCGCAGATCTTAGGTGAGTTACATTTAAAGTTATAACATTTTGCTAATTATAAATTAAATATATACATAACATAACATAACATCACGCCTGTAATCCCAGAAGGGTTAGGCAGAGGTGTACCCATTAGTACACCCACATTTCGCCAGTTATGTTTTTAGTCCCATGTAATAGGGGGCGAGGCTATTGCCATCAACCGGGCACAAATCCAGACTCCGAGGCTGTTACTGAGAAATTCCTGATAGAAAAACCCAATAACACTGCCCGACCTGGGAATCGAACCCAAGACCTCATGCACAGCAGTCGCGCTTGCGACCACTAGACCAACGAGGCAGTCAAATAAATATAAATATTAAGAAATGCCTATAGTACGACACTCCCCCTTTCACATTGACATTTATCTTATACTAGCTTTTGTCCGTGACTTCGTCCGCCGCCGGTATATAAGAAGTGGCCTCTGTCCTTCCGTGGGGTTCAAACTTACCCTGTACAAAATATCATCGAAATCGGTTCGGTGGTTTAGTTGTGAAAGCCTGATAGACAGACACAGTTACTTTTGCATTTATAATATTAGTGAGGATTTAATAAATGTACAGAATTATAAGTGGGAATTCTGGTTGACATTTATAACACAACATAACATCACGCCTGTAATCCCCGAAAGGTTAGGCAGAGGTGTATCAATTAGTACACAGACATTTCGCCAGTTATGTTAAAGTCCCATGTACTTAATAGGTGACAAAAAAGCAATAAGAGGTACGAGAAAAGAGCCCCACAAATACACAGTCCGCCCCTGGTCACATAAACCAGACCCTGTAACACGTAATCCTGTTCACAGACATCCGTTCCCCCGCGGGCCCCACGACGCTGCTGTCGGTGGGCAGCGGGAGCTTCGCGCGCACGCAGGCGCGGCCGGGCGCGGGGCCCGTCATTAACTACCTGAAGACGAGCGCTGTGCAGTACGCCGCCAAGCAGCCGCCGCCACAGCAGGTGCCGCAGAGGCTTAAGGTTGGTCTATACACTAGTAGCTTGCTTAATAGATAAGGTCTGAAATGGGTACATAAGAGGAAAAGTTGAAAGGGAATCGTTTGTCTTGGTATGGGCATGTGAAGAGGAGGGATGAGACGCATGTGACTAGGAGAGTTATGAATGTGGATGGATGGATAGCAAGAGGAAAGCCAAAGAAAAGATGGATGGATTGTGTGAAGAATGATATGAAAGAAAAGGGAGTCAGTGATAGCATGACGGCTGACAGGACGGAGTGGAAGAGGAAAACGTGTTGCGCCGACCACAAGTAACATGGGACAAGGGCAGCAAGATGATTATACACAAGTAGCTTGCTACCTGTCAAGCTTATGAATCCATGATTAATGAGGAGTTTGCCCACTACACCGTACAGCGTTGCCAGTAGACCCGATTTGACGAGATATCTCGGTTTCTAACTTAAAATTGAATGTAAGAAAGAAAAACTGTTTATTTACGTGTACATAAGAAATTTTGCTTATAAACGCCCAAAACAAGAACAATTTGGTATAAAAAAAAAACTTTAAAAGCAGGAAAAATATATAAAGAACATTGGGAAAAAACTTTTAGAAACATTTTTTGAGCATGCAATACATGCTTAAATAAATAATAATTATAATAATCATAAAACCTTAAGAGTAATCCTAACTAATATTATAAAAGCGAAAGTAAGTTTGTTTGTTTGTTTGTTACCATTTCACGCCTAAGCCACTGAACCGATCATCCAGAAATTTTGCATAAACAATGCCAGGTGTACAGCAACAAACATAGGGTACCTTTTATCTCGAAAAAAAGTACTGTTCCTGAGGGAAATCACAATAACCTACTTTTGGTGATAGATGGCGCCACATGTCTTTCGAAATCATGTTCGAATTTTAAATTTAAGTACCTATTACATTTTGTGAGTTTTTGTGTCGATGGACTGGCTTCAACTAGGTTGTCACAAAATCGATTATTGATAATTCGGGGTTACTACAACCAATTTACGATTACCCAAGAATAAAAGTACTAGGGTGTTATAAAAAGGTACTACGGCAGTAGAAATTAGAAGTTTTAGTCAGAGCGAGGTCAACATTCTGGGTTTATCAAAAAAAGTACTAGGGTGTCAGAAAATGAAGGGTTCACTCAAGGAGAGTACAACCCGAATTGATTAGCAAATCCTAAATTAACGTGAGCGAAGCCGCGGGCGAAAGCTAGTCTAAAATAAAAATAGTAAAGAAAAAAAAACTTTTTTTACGATTTTATACATTCGTTTATTCAGAATTTCTTTCAGTAATTTGTTATTCAGAATAACATATATTTTTTTTACACATGGCCCATAGAGCTACACCTTGTGGGGACGAGGTCCATACAAATTTTCTTTAAGTATAAATACTTCTAATAGTTTTAATGTCCCGCTTTCATTCCGATTTTTTAACTTGAAGGATTTCAAAATATTAAAATCCTATTTGTCTGTACCATACCATACCCGCCAGCCCCTTCCACCATCATACTAACCAATGCGTAGATATTTACCTGGGTCTTTCTAAAGTCGGGTGTCGGGTGGGTGTAATGCGCTATGACCTCAAAATTGCTCGGTCAGCAACCGTCCTTCACAACTTCGTGTAGCAACACAAAAGTATAAGTCAAACATAACTGTTACCATAGAGTTCTATAAATAGTTTTGTTTTCTTAAGTGAGAATAATATTGTGGTTGTTATAACGTTTATAAATAGTATTGTTAATTGTTTCGAGTCGTGTTATGGCGCTTATCTAAGTAGTGGGTCAATACGGGTTTTGTAATAGGTTTGGAGAGATTTTCTTGTTTTATGTATACTAGCTTCTGACTGCGACTTCGTCCGCGTGAATGTCGGTTTTCTGCGAGGCTTTATTTTTGCGTGGAACTCTAATTCTTTTTCTAAAATAAAAGTAGCCTGTTTACCCCTTATTACATCAGCTATCTGCCAGTGAAAGTCCCGTCAAAATCGGTCCAGCCGTTCCAGAGATTAGACGGAACAAACAGACAGACAGATACACAAAAATTGAAAGAAATGTTATTTTGGCATAAATACCTTATAACATTCTTATGCATGTAGTAAAAAGCGGTTCAATTAATATTACAAACAGATACTTCAATTTTATTTATTTGGACAAAATATTGTATAATATACTAGCTTCTGTCCGCGGCTTCGGTCACGTCAAAGTTGGTCTCCATACAACTTTAGGACCTCTGTTTCATCCTCTTAGGGGGTGAATTTTGTAAAATCCTTTCTTATCGAATGCTTACGTCGTACAAAGAAATCACCCCCCAAATTCCAGGTCTCTACGATCAGCGGTTTAGGCTGTGCGTTGATCAGTCAGTCAGTCAGTCATTCAGGACAAAGCATTTTATGTTTATAGATTAGATTTTGCCAGAGACTGTCCGCGTTAATTTTCATAAGGATACTTTTTCTTTTTGGGTTATAATACACAAGGGGTAGGGTACGGCTGTAGGCTGATATAATGATAATGATATCCCGTCAAAGTCGGTTCAGCAGTTTTCGAGATAAGCCAGAACCAACAGTCAGACAATCTGACATTTTTTATTTCGGTTTTTGAGTATGAGTACCGTGTAAACAGTTTTATCCACTTATTTAAAACCTGTTTTTTTGAAATTTTAAACGGACATTTCAATTTTATTTATTTTTAAACATAATGAATTATATTTATGTCAACACAACGTTGAAAACAAAGTGCAATTAAATGTCATTTTACATCATATTATTTATGCAATAATAAAATAATAAGAAACTCACTAAAAATAAATTTGGTAATACTGTCATAAAGCAAGTTGTTTATCACTACTGTTTTAATTATGTTGTTGTGTCTGCCGCGTTCGTTGGGTCGTCGCAAGTGCATCTGCTAAGCGTGGGGTCCTGGGTTCGATTTAATCAGTGGCAGCCCGGACTTGTAATGCCGTTAGTCCTGCGCCTCATCTCTCCCAGGTCGTGTCGGATTGCCGTCCCATCGCACTATGAGAGTGAGGGAAGAGGGAGTGCACCTGTATTTGCGCACACACTTGTGCACTATAATATCAAAGTCAAAATCAAAGCATTTATTCCAATTACATAATTATTTATTTAAATTGCCGGCCTTTCTAACTGTCAAGGAGTCGGTGACAGGGACGGGGCTCCAACAGGCCCAAACTCCTGCTGGGGTTGCGGGACGTCTTAACAGGATACCGTGGCCCCGGAACGTAAAGTACATCAGAAGGAACAGGGTGGTTTTTTAGTCAGTAAAAGTATGACAGTCCCTTGTGAATCATTTGATGATTTTTACCTCCTTTAAAAAAAAAGGAGTTGGTCTAGTTGCTATGCCCTGCGTACTTGGCTAGTCTGTCACTTCCACGGCATCGTGGCATGCTAGTCTCCATTGAGACGCCGCGACCGAAATTCGGTCGTAACGATATTACTACATTGTAACAGGCTATAGCGATAGGCACAAAGATAATACGATAGCTTATCCATGACCTGCATTATCGACTTTGTAAACAATAATCAAGTCAATAAATTTATTGATCGTTTGTTTTGTTTACGTAATTATTTAAATGTTCGCGTTACGTAATAGTACGTGTAAAGGTTAGGTCTGTTGTCATTGTTTAGTAGAACGTAAACTAAGTATTTTATAGTTGAAACTAATTATGCAGTGAATGGTGCCGATTCTCTTGGTCACAAACTAAACTAAAATTAGACTATTTTCACCTTTTTCTGTACAATAAAATAAGAAAAAGACTAATGTAAATAAGAATGTCAAATTTACCTTTGCCTAACCCTTCGGGAATTACAGGCGTGATGTTATGTTTTTATGTACCTGTCAAATTTAGTCAATCTGACACATCCATACTGTTATAGTTGACATCTTAAAACGTATGGATTAAAACTACGAAGAAGTTCGAGGCAAAACTAATTTGACATCGCTGACTTAGTTCTTTAATGTCACCGTCCTTTCCTTTCGCTGTATGTTAGTAAGAGATGTCGATTCTCTAAATTTAGTCTAGTTTGTGAATAAGGGAATCCGCACTAATGTCGTACTAAGCCTTTACTGTAATCCCCGAAAGATAAGGATAACAATAAATATGAATGAAAATCTTCATGATCTGAAATACTCGTTGAGAATTCTCTGAAATATCATGTTCAATCATGGCGCCTGCGCATGTCCCCCTCTAACTAGAATGAAAACGCGCCTCTATGTCATCCCTCAAATGTCTTGTAATGTGTCGGCTACATACATACATAAACTCACGCCTTTTTTCCAAGGGGGTAGGCAGAAACTAATATAACTTAAAACTTTAAATAACTCACTCTTTTCTCCAACAGGCTTTACCACCACAACAGCAGAACTTGAGCGCCTTACCAGCCGCACTGGGGCGCCAGTCTCCAGCACCAGCGCCCCTGGCGACCCCGGCCGGCCCCCCGGGCGGCCCGGGCGGGCCGGCGGGGCCAGGCGGGCCGGGCGCGGCGGCGCAGGCGCAGGCCGCGGGGCAGTTCCAGCGTCTGAAGGTGGAGGACGCGTTGTCGTACCTCGACCAAGTCAAATACAAGTTCAATACACAGCCGCAGGTCTATAATGACTTCCTGGACATCATGAAGGAGTTCAAGAGTCAGACGTAAGTATCGTTTTAGTTTTTTTTCTCTTTCTTTTACACTAGCCACTACCTGCGGCTTCGTACGCTGGGTTATGTAACGTTTTTGGTCACTGCCCCGCTCTTGTGGGTTGTAGCGTGATGTTATATAGCCTTTACTATCCTCACGAATCTGGCTATCATATATTATACTAAAAGATTTTTTCCAAGAAGATATCACAATTTAAAATGATTAATTGCTCTCGGCGAAACGGTATACAAAGACAATCTATAGTTATAAATACTACACCCTTGCGAAGCCGGGGCGGGTCGCTAGTCTATTTGTATGCTGAACTAAATAAGGGCATAGAAATTATATTATATGTTAACTTAATACATAGCTTAAGAAGTATTTACATTTTCTTTTATAAGTGTTTAAAAAACATACATTTAAATAATATTATTTAATTTAGTATTTCATAGTATTTAGAAGTTAAGTTAGAAAGTTAGTCTAGTAATATTTTTTTTATTTTTAATGTGTAATTAGTTGACTTTATAAGAATATTTTTTACATCATCATCATCTTGACTAAATCGTGTTTGTATACACGTATTAAGTTACTAGATTGCTACTTGATTAAAGGCTAATTTTTCAATCGTCATATAACTCTTAACGGAGAGATGAATATGGCGGTTTGACAGCTTCTCAATAGAAAAATTGTCAAACTGACATATTTATTCTTTATTTTAAACCATGTCAGAGGCCCTTGAGGCGGTTTAGAAACTCTGACACTAGGGTGTGTGGGGTCGTAAGACCTTACTGCCCACACGATAAAGAAAGATTTATTCTTTGAATAAAGTTATCTGGCTATTGAAAAATAGCCCTTTACAGCTTGCCTAGTCTTAACTGAAAATAATTTAAATGATGAAAACAATTACCGTTTGAAAACCATGAAAAAACTAATGGCTGCAATTTTAATTGTATCTGACCTACCCCCCATTTCCAATAACCGACTACTAACAACTATCCACCATCTTAATTTTAGTTTATATTGCAGTATTGACACCCCGGGCGTCATCACCCGGGTATCGAACCTGTTTAAAGGGCATCCCGAGCTGATTGTTGGCTTCAACACTTTTTTGCCGCCGGGATATAAGATCGAAGTACAGAGCAATGGACAGGTAAGATCTTTTAATTATTTAACCCACGACCCCTCCCTAATGGGTGAAGGAGAGGAACTGGTGCTGGGTTCAATCCGAGTCAGGCAGTATTACTCTTGAATAAAGTCAAACTCAAATCATTTATTTGCAATACTAAGTGCACAAGAATTAGATGTAGTTACGCAAATAGAATCCAACAACACAAAATCCCAAAATTTAGTTACTATCTTAAAAGTATGTTAGTGATAAAAATCAAGAATTTCTCATTAGTTTTTGAAAACATCGCGGACACACATACATACGTATCGAATACATAACCTCCTTTTATAGAAGTCGATTTTAAAGTAACAAGATCTTAATTTTAAAGCTTTTTATCCCCCCCATCCCGTTGCTAACCTCAATAGGTTTGACAACTGCGTACAAGGGGGTATAACAAGTTAGCATTGGAAGCATTGCACAGTACTACACGACTTGCAGTGTGCCGAAAATGTTAATACAATGATTTTTAAATGACACTAAACTTTTAATAAAATCGCTCTGTTGCTACTTTACACCCCGAAGTGAAAGAGATAACATGAACAGTGACTTAACTGACAGCATGCTCATCATCTGCATAGCCTTTTCCCAACTATGTTGGGGTCGGCTTCCTGTCTAACCGGATGCAGCTGAATACCAGTATTTTACATGGAGCGACTGCCTATCTGACCTCCACAACCCAGTAACAGGGTAATATGATACCCCTAGGTAAGACTGGTTGTCAGACTTTCGGGCTTCTGACGACCCGTAACGACTGTCAATGATCCACGTATGACAGCCGGGACCAACGGCTTAATGTGCTTTCTGAGGCACGGAGGAGTCTCGGTGTGTAAAGATGGTCACCCATCCGCGGATCAACCCCGGCAAGCGTTGCTTAACCTGACGGATCGTGCCGTGCGGCTGTTATTACTTAGCCACGAGCTCCTCTGACACTGACAGCACGCTGTACATCCATAATATCTTCTAAATCCATCCCTAGCTTGTGGCTAATCCACGTATTCGCGCTAAGCTTTTCCAAATGTTAAATTGCGCACAGCAAAAGAGCGGAACTCTCTACCTGTGTCTATATTTCCGAACGCATTCGACCCTAATCTCTTCAAAGTGAGAGTGAACAGACTTCTTCTGGGTAAGCTCACTGCATCGTAGACTTTGTCTCTGTCGCCTCTGACCTAGACTAGAGTCGAGAGCAAACCTATCTTATACAATAAAAATATATATCTTATTGATTTTAAGATAATGTTTTCGGGGTTGCTTATACTTCTTAGAAACCTACAGTTTCCATAAAAACCTAACACAAAGGTCGTAAACTCCTTGACTGGTTTAGGGATGATTCTCATTAGAGCGGGCCGTGCCCGGGGCGGGGCCCGGACGGGGCTCGGTTTTAATCTGTTTAATATATTTTGGTATTGAAGTGCGTCGAACGGGCCCGGATGGGACACGGATAATGCACTGTGTAATATAAATTGATTCATACAAAATATATGTAACAGGTTAAAACCGTGCCCCGTCCGGGCCCCGCCCCGGGCACGGCCCGCTCTAATGAGAATCATCCCTTACAATTCAAAAGTGCCTGTAAATGGTTTATTTAAAAATAAATGATTTGATTTGACCTGTCTTACAAGACATTACATTTTAGGTGCTATGTGTTTTCTTTTCTCTGTCATTGCCAGATTGGTCACAAATACAAAGTACTTATAATCTACTTGTTCCCCAGGTGTCGGTGTCCATGCCGTCCCCGACGGGATTCGGCGGCGCAGGCGCAAGTGTGGTGCTGGGCGTGCAACACCCACCGCCACCGCCGCAGCCGCAACTCGTGCATCTATTGCCGCAGGCGCAGTAAGTTGACGTTTAATTTTGTACCACTTATTTATTTTAATTTTATGCAAAATAAATTTTGTGTAAAAGAAGTACAAAGGCGGACTTAATGTCTTAGGCATTCTCTACCAGTCAACCAAAGTGGTAAAGAGATAACATGGCAGGTGCAATTTATTGTGCGAGCATAAAAAACAACAAAATTAGAAATTTTAAAAATAAAGTAAAGAAAAAATACACATAATTTATTTATCTATCGGCAAATGAGTGTAATAATGGAGTATGTACTATGGGGTACACCTCTGCCTAAACTTTCGGGGATTACTGGCGTGATGTTATGTGTTATTATTTATCTATACAGTTTTAATACTTCTATAGATGATCCGGTGAAATTTGTACCACCTACATTTTTTTGAGTCAAGAGCAAACCCATCTTATATAGAAAAAATAAGTAAGAAGCCAAAATCACACAACAACATCACGCTTGTAATCTAATAAGAGTTAGGCAGAGGTGTACCTATTAGTACACCCACCAAAAAAGCCAAAATCCTTACTAATAATAACAAAAACAACAAAACAATACAGTTATTCAGTATTATGTAAATCAGGAACTTAGCTGTATGTACTAGTGACGCAACACAGCTGTTCAGGTTCGTTCACCTCGCGCCGCGCACTCGCAGTGCCGAATATATTTTTGTTGCTAACTCGCTAATTTTGTATTATCTTTGTTGATATGATATTTTTGATGTTATGTAGTGAATTTGGCATTGTTTACGTAGACAATTGTTATACAACTAACTAGCTTTTTTCCCCGACTTTGTCATCGAATAAAAAGTAACCTGTATGCCTCAAATTTCATCAAAATCAGGTTCAATGGTTTAGGCCTACTTTTTCAGTCGTCAGATAACTCTTAACAGAGGAATAAAAATGGCGGTTTGACACCTTTTGTATAGAAAATATGTCAAACTGACATTTTTTTTTTTGGGTAAAAGTTAAATCTTACTATTGAGAAATCTGCTTATAGTCATGTAAGCGTAAGAGACTGACAGACAGTTACTTTCGCATTCACAATATAATATTAGTATGGAAAAAGCATAGGATACTGTTGTAATTAAAAACAAAATAATGCTTTCTACCGCAGTTCCCTAGAGTGTCCTAGACCCTTGAGTGTTACCCTGTGATTGGCTATTGCTTCTAATCACAGGATTATTGTTTTTAAGTTTTTAGTGTGGGTTCCTTTAGCCCTGTAGGAAAACTAGTACCAAATTGTAAAAAACGTTTGACAATAATTTTCCTCCTCTTAAATGACAATGATAAATATCATAGATGATAATTATGTAGACCTAGATCAACCTTTAATAAGCTATTACCTAATATTTAGCCCTATGCCCTATTAACCCTAAGTTTTTGTTCATAGGGAGCCTGAAAAGGAGGTAGTGCGTCGAACCAACTACTCGAACATGGAAATGTAAGTAATTGAGTACTAGCTTTTATGCTTTTGTTAGTTTTCCTTTTTTATTTATTTAAACTTTATGCAACAAAAAGGTACAAAGGCGGACTTAATGCCTTAGGCATTCTCTACCAGTAAACCAAAGGTGGTGTAGAGATAACATGACAGATGCAAAAAGTTGCACATGAGAAAATAATCTAATAAGAAATTTAAAAATCATTGTAAACAAATATCTCATTAAATTTAAATGTTCACAAGTATTAAATTACTATACATAAACTCATATATACCAATATTCTGACACTAGGGTGTGTGGGGTCGTAAGACATGACTGCCCACACGATAAATAAGAAGACGCTTTTATCCGGGGTTTTGCTCAGTAGTATGTCACTCAGAACTTATACTGTGTCGATAGAGGGCAAATCAGCAAATGAACAAACAAACTTTTACAATAATAGTGTTAATAAACACTGTCAAAGGGACATTAAACAAGCAGCGTCGTATCATTTTTGTATATCAGAAAATAAACTATCTCGTTGGTCTAGTGGTCGCAAACCGCGACTGCTGAGCATGAGGTCTTGATTTCGTTTCCAAGTCCGGGCAAAGTGTTATTAGGTTTTCTATCAGGAATTTCTCAGTAGCAGCTTCGGAGTTCGGATTTGTGCTCGGTTGATGGCAATAGGCTCGCCCCCCATTACATGGGACTTAAACATAATTGCCGAAATGTGGATGTGTTAAGAGTAAAAAAAACAGCTGATTTGTTCTTCACAAAGTAAATCTTGTGTTCTAACCTCCCCTCCCGCTCCTCAGGTCTGTGAACAACGCGATCGTCCACAATCTGTCTGTGAACGCGGCGCCTACAAACACGCTGCATCAGATCTCTCAAGCGCACCAGCAGATTGAAGCGGCTGCTATACACCATGCGTCTGCGCCGGGTAAGAATAACTAGATCTTTTTAAGAACATAGTATAAATATCAGAACATATTCTACATAAGAACATATTTTACATTAGAACATATTCTACATAAGAACATACTTTACATGAGAACATATTCAACATCAGGTAATATCTGCATAAGAACATATTTTCATATTTCTCTTATAGAGGTAGGAAACATATCATTATTTACACTTTTGATTATTATAGAAGAATCATAATCGGTTTTTCAATCGTAAGATAGCTTTTATTAGAAATATAAAAATGACTGCCATGTTTATAACTCGGATAAAAGATATGTTACTAGTGTCTTTAAAAGAATATCTTTCTAATGGCCAATTTTCCATTAGAAAGATTTTCTTTTAAGGAGGTAGTAAAAAAAAGTAAACTCTAGTTTCTGTTAGCCATTTTCATACTTCAACAGTTCATCAGTTTATAAGTAAAGAAAATTAATTTCTCTTCAATGCTACATCAATTTTTGACACTACCAACACTTAACCAAAATGATGAAATTAATTACCGTTCGATAACTAATGATAAAAAATAGCGGCTGCTCTATTTGAGTTCTGATCACCTTAGCTACTCTACCCAAACACACTGCTTGCTATGTCCTGTCCAATAACATCACGCTATTGTGCGCAGGGTCCGCGCAGCCGTCGAATCCGACGCACGTGCCGCCGGCGCCGTCCAGCCAGCCGGTGGAGTTCAACCATGCTATCGAATATGTTAACAAGATTAAGGTGAGATTTTTTTTTCAGTTATCTGTGACAATATTAAAAAGAGAATTATGAAAAAGAGGTTAGTTTTGTTGTAATTTAGTTTTTGATGAGAGGTTAGTTTTGTTGTAATTTAGTTTTTGATGATATTTGTTTGTATGTGGGATACAAATTGAAAAAATGAATAAGTTATTTAGGATAATAGGTTAAAAATAACACTTACAATTAATTTTATTTATATTTAATTAGATCTGTGGTAAAAACAACTAAGAACTCTGAGACTTTCCAATTGTTTGAAACATCCATAGTTTCTTATAATGGCTAGACTTTGTTTGAATTCACAATTCTTTATTTATATATCTTCATGAATATTAATAATTTATCTTAAAATAAAAAATACAGTTTAACACATTAACATGATATAAAAAAAAATCAGTCAAATTCAGAACCTCTTTTTTCGAAATCGCTTAAAAAAAACAGTCATTTATCATAATGTGCTTCACGGCTGCGAAATAATAAAATGATGATATTAATTACCGTTCGACAACTAATGATAAAAACTCATCGGCTGCTCTATTTGAGTTCTGATTAACCACACACATCACCATCGTCTACCACTCAAAATCACCATGTACTAATCACCACTCTAATCCTACACAGTCCCGGTTCTCGCGGCAGCCGGACAAGTACAAGCGTTTCTTGGAGATCCTGCACGCTTATCAGCGGGGTCATCGGGAGATGAAGGAGCCTCAAGCAAAGCTGCAGACAGAGGCTGAGGTCTATTCGCAGGTTTGTCTTTGAAATATTGGTGCCGATTCTCTTAGTCACAAACTAAACTAAAATTAGACTATTTCCATCTTTTTCTGTCCAATAAAACAAGAAAGAGACTAAATGTAAATAAGAGCTGTCAAATTTAGTCAATCTGACACATCCATACAAATATATTTGACATCTTAAAACGTATGGATTAAAAATACGGAACAGTTCAAGGCAAAAATAATTTGACATCGCTAACTTAGTTCTTTAATGTCACGGAATGTCACCGTCCTTTCCTTTCGCTGTATGTTAGTAAGAGATGTCAATTCTCTAAATTTAGTCTAGTTTGTGAACAAGGGAATCGGCACCATTGTTGAATTTTATTGTTAAATCGGAACTGTGTTAAATACATATAGCATTTTTGTAGGGAACAGCAATTTTTTTAAAAATGATTTCAAGTTTGGTCCCATAGTAAAAGTTGTTCATAATGATGAGTACAATGACCCCTTTTTAGGTTTCGGGTATAATATACATATTATATTTTCAATTACCCTGTATAGTATTACCACACCTTATTTAATCAATGTTGTTTGACTCCCAAATTAATTTGATTACTGTTTCGCATAACTTACACTTCTAACAGTCGTTATTTCATCATCTAAACAGAAAAACTACAACATGGAGTACTGATCAACACCCTTATCCAACAGGTAGCGAAACTATTCGAGAATCAAGACGACCTGCTGGCGGAGTTCGGTCAGTTTCTTCCGGATGCTAAAGCGGTCACCAAACCCGTGCCGGAGATACGCGAGCGCCACTACCCGCACGTGAGGTCGCCGCCTGTGCCCACGCATCATCAGGTAACAAGAAAAAAGAATAAATTTATTGTTTAACTAGCTTTTGTCCGCGACTTCGTCCGAATAAATGTCGGTTATCGCGGACGCAGACGAAGTCACTGAATAAAATGTAGCCTATGTCCTTTGTGATTCAAAATTATCCTGTACTAAATATCATTAGAATTGGTTCAGTGGTTAGTCGTGAAAGCGTAACAGACTAAAGTTACTTTCGTTACATCACGCCTATTATCTCCTAAGGGTTAGGCAGAGGTGTACCCATTAGTTACACCCAACTTTCGCCAGTTAAGTCCTATATAACAGGGGGCGAGCCTATTGCCATTAACTGGGCACAAATCCAGACTCCGAGGCTGCTACTGAGAATTTCCTGAAGGAAAAACTCAAAAAATATTGCCCAACCTGAGAATCAAACCCAGATGCTCAGCAGTCGCGCTTTGTGACTACTAGACCAATGTCTATATTCCATAATGAGTCCATATTATCAGAAAATTATAGAATAAATGTAAGATCGGACAGCCGTCAGCCTAGGTGAAGCAGTGTCATTGTAGACAGGTCAGGAATGTGTCAGTAACACTGTATATATGTCAGCAGGCCGCGCGCGCCGAGCTGGAGCCCGCGCCGTCCGTGTCACCGCCGCACCATCACCACCACCCGCCTGTGAGTACACCTATCTATATACTGTTGCAGAGGATCCCAACTGTGAGCTATCCCGAGGAAGCCAGGCAATTTTTTTCTATAAGAACATTCCTAAGACTTTATCAGATTTAAAAAAAAATTGCCGAATTGGTCTAGCCGTTTTCGAGTTTTGCACTTAGCAACTCATAAAGCCATTTATTTTTACCCAAAGTTTATTCAGTTTAGACCCATTAAAAATGTTGACCGGCTTTCTAATAATAGGCTGCAATCTCCGGCTGTGGAAGTCTAGAGCACTTACTATTTTTTTTACTTTTTAGTTTTTAAAGTAATTTTTTTACGCAGTCAGGTTTTTTAAAAAAATTATTTATAGAAAGATAGATAATACTTACATACAAAACTTACAAATAATAATATTACGTAATGCCCTTCATTACTTACCCCCCTTTTTTGAAAGAACAAGGAAGGGTGAGATTACAAAAATAAAATTAAAAGTTTTTTTTAAAAACAAACTTCATTTTAATATGCCAACATAACAAGAGCACGTGAAGACATAATATCACGCCGTGTATCGCGCCACGACTGTGTTATCAGATAAACAAACTGATTATAATAGTAATGATACTATTATATTGTCGCACGATAGCATTGTTTACTTAGCTCATATTGTAATAACAATGGTATATTGTTTTAGGAATTTTTTATAACTTTTTTGTAACGTTTCAATATTATTTTTAGTTCATTGCGTATCTTTCAGGGGAAGAAAGTAGTCTTGAATATGAGCAAGGGACTAACTCTGAAATATAAGAAAGAAATATCTAAAAAATGCATTACACTATAAACAAAATGTGTGGAACAGCTGTTCTTTTACTTTATCTATTTCAAATGTTGGTCCCGTAATAAAAATTGAACATATGCATGTAGAGCTCATTTTACAAAAAAAATAATATTAAAACTATGAATCATTGTTTATGACTTCCTATTTTTATGTAAGCCTTAATAGAATATTGTGCTATTTTTGTAATCAAGTTAACAGAAGGTCAATTCTTGTAATTAAAAATTTAGTCGTAATTTTAGCGGCAATCGAAAATGTTGGTAAAACACAGGGCTTTTTGACAGATTGAAATAGATAAGAATGCGAATGTTCCTAAAAATACGAAAGTTTGTAACATCTGTTCACAAGTTTAATATTGTGTGAATTAGGTTTAACCTTTTGAACGCCAGAGTATCAACGTATCGCCGTGCCCCTGACGCTAGGCCACTTTTTCTGTCAAATGACCTTCATAAAAAATAGGGATTCCAAAACTTGATTAAATTGTTTATTTCATAATATGGTGCGACGTGTATTTTGTCATATATTTGTGACGTTGGCGTTCAGGGTAAGATTTCGTTTGTCACATATATGTGACAATGGCGTTCAAAAGGTTAATTTCATGCAAAATTCAGGTACTTTAAGCTAATCTGTCGAGAAATGCCAACAGACTTGCAATAACAAGGTATTCTCTGTCTTTGTACAGCAGCTGCCGAAGCACACGAGCTCTGCATCCAGCACGGTGACTGCTCCACCGCAGCCTCATCATCATCTCAAGAGATCTCCAAGTTTCACGTCTTCCACCTCTATGGGTGAGTAATTGTACTACATACTAGCTTCAGCCCACGTCTTCGTCCACGTGGAAGTCGAGAATACCATAAAATCTTATGGCACTAGTGTAGCTTTCTATCTGTGAAAGATTTTTTTGTAATTGGACCAGTATTTCCAGAGATTGCATCTTACAAACCAGGGCTCGGAAACCGGTTGAAATTCTTAACCGGTAACGGTCATTGACCCCAAACCGAAATCAATTTAGGTTAAAGGTTGCACTTTACCGGTTTATGCGATTTATCGGTTTTCCACAAATTTCGGTTTTGATACTGAAAATTAACCGGTTAAAACCAAGATAACAACGAAAGTCGATTAATTTAAACAGACACTGAACACGTAATGAATTGGCTTTCAGAATTTCAGGCAATAGCTAAGGGTTTAATATATTTTAATTTTATATTCGTTGCGTTTTACCGGTTAATTTGGGTGTCAAAACCGTTTGTGCTTATGTTACCGGTAACCTTTATCGTTTGGGTTAGATAAAACAGTTCACTTGATTAACCGGTAAATTAAGGAACGATATTTTTACCGGTATTTGATCGAAATTAACCGCTCTTTTGAAACCGGTTCCGAGCCCTGTTACAAACTGACTTTACGTCTTTATAATAGTGATGTATATTTTGGTAATACTACTAAATCCAATGCTTCATCATTTTGTGTGGTTGACATAAAAAATGACCTAATATAACATGTGAAATGAATTAGGATTCTAAAAAGCACTACTGTTGTACTATTACAAATTATATCTAAGTTCGGTACACGAAATCCTTGCTGTAACGTCATAAAACCTTAATAAGCGGCACATTTCAAGTCAAAAATCGGGTCGTTTAGCAACGCTGTAATTAAATGAATAAATTAAATAACTAAATTTCCCGTCCTACAGCTGTGGGAGCTCCACCGCCCAAGAAGTCCCGCCTGTCGGGGCTGACGGGCGCGACCGTGCGCGACGTGTCGTACGCCGAAGCCTCCAAGCTGGCCACCGTGCACGAGTTCAACTTCTTCGACAGGGCACGCAAGGCGCTGCGCTCCCAACACGTTTATGATAACTTTTTGAGGTATGTTCTTCTTAAAATAGTCTAAATTATATTCCTCACGCTCTAGGATGGTGCGGGTGACATTTGTCAAACTGTTGCTTTTCACTCTTGAACGTTACGGCGATTTACAATCATGATTCAATATTTTTACTGCACACTAATATCGTAGTCGTAAAATACTGAATCAGTAATAAGTAAGTAAATAACTAGTAAATTAAATAATGTCACTGACCTAGTTATACGATTCTGACACCCATAGATGAATTGTTGACATGTGTCACCCACACCATCATAGAACGTATGGAATAAGGTTTTTTTTACAAGTCACGTCTATTTATGCAAGTATAACATAACGTTGAGACAATGATGACGAACCGTGCGATGTGCAAATGACAGAATGTCAGTGGTGATACACGCATGCTGCCTTCCTACTGATACGTCTCACAGAACATATATTATATGGCGGGCCTGTTGGTCTAGTGGTTAGCGGCCCTGACTGCTAAGCCGGAGGTCGTGGGTTCGGTTCCCACCCAGGACAAACTTTGTGTGATGAGCATGATTGTTAGTTCTGTGTCTGGGTGTGATTTATCTATAATATGTATGTATTTATAAATTATATAAGTATGTATATCAGTTGTCTGGTTACCATAACACAAGCTCTGCTTAGCTTAGGATCAGATAGCCGTGTGTGAGTTGTCCCAAGATATTTATTTATTATTATTTATTATATGGTTACCTAAATCAAATTTTCGGTCCAAAAACCGCAAGTTACTCTCAAGCGGCGGTACTGTTCGTTTACCATAGAAAACGAAGTTATTCCGTTGTTCCTATTTGGTTGCCAATATTTCCTAATCAACTGCTAGATTTTGCTCGTGACTTTGTCCGCGTAAATGTCTGTTAGCGTGGACGCACACGCAGGGCGCTATCTAGCTATTTGGCCGCTCCGGGCAAAAATAATACTCGCCGCCTTTTACACTAGCACCATATAAGTCATGAGCTTGCTATTCCGAAGATGGGATAGTATATAACGTGATATGGTTCTAACTGTATAATATTCATAAATTAGTCTTCTACGGCTTCTGAATAAGTACACATAAATTCATGAGAGTATGTTGGACTTCGTGCGACCGCCCGGCACACTCATTTTTGCCGGTCACGGCATTTGTCCGGCTTGCCCCCCCTTAGATCGGGCCCTGCGCACACGCAGTCGCGGAATAAAAATAGCCTATATGACTATATCCTTTCTTGGGGTTCAAACTTATCCTGTATCAAATGATTGACAGACAGAAACACATACAGATAGTCGCATTTCAAATATTAGGTAGTATGGATTACTATAGATTTTCCTCTAATCAACGCAACGCTTCACAGATGTCTCCTCCTGTTCACAAACGAGATCATCTCGTCGTCGGAGCTGCTGTGTGTGACGGCGCCGTTCCTGTGTCGTCATCCGGAGCTGCAGAAGTGGCTGCAGGACTTCCTGGGCCCGCCCTCCCCGCCGCACACGCCCACCAATACCAACGCGCTGCACACCGGTAAGCTTGGCATGTAGTTTTAAGGGGAAGTTTTAAAAGGTGGGAATTCCTCATGGACGACCAGACTGACTCATAACTGAACCAGTCTGGGTAATACCGGGCTCGTACAAAACGCGCCACGAAAGATGAGACTGGACACACTACACAATTATATTATATCGTAATAAATATTATAATATTGTTAAAAATTTTAATCTAAATGTCATCGAAATATCCCTGAATAGATACACAAATTATGGATAGCTATTTCGTACATCCATACCTGCGCATATTCTACTGCCTCGTTGATCTAGTAGTTACGAGGTCTTTGGGTTCGATTTCCAGGTCAGGCAAAGCGTTATGATATATTTCTGTCAGGAATTTCAGTAGCAACTTCGGCGTCTGGATAACTGGCGAAATGTGTGTGGTAAACCTCTGCCTAATCCTTCGGGGATTACCGGCGTGTTATGTTATGTTTGGATGTTTGTTATGTTATTTAAAACGGAATTTCTATTAATAGTACAATAGCGTGAACGAAAACTTCAAATCTACTTCAAGCAAAAGTTTCAACGGGGCCAACGCCTGCCGGGGTTGCGGGACGTCTTAACAGGATACCGTGGCCCCGGAACGTAAAGGGCAACAGAAGGAACTGGGTGGTTTTTTAGTCAGTAAAAGTCTGACAGTCCCTTCCGCCCCATACAGGGCGGAAGGAGTCATTTGATGATTTTTACCACATACAAATTTCATAGGTTATATTAAACACATACAACAAAAGTATAGTTTGCCTTGACCGTAGCCACCAGGAAAACAGGTTACACAATACCATTATCAGTTATGTAACATTTTCCTTAGTAGCTCTTGTACATACAAATTTTTGTTGGTAAATAATTGAATGAGCTCATGTCTATTTATAATACAATGTTTTTAGTCAGAGAGTTGTACCTACGATTGCCTTATTATTATGAAACAGTACTTTTATCTGTATGTGTGTTCTTGATTCCCTAACTTAGTAAATTTGACTGTGTAATATTACACGGTGCTGTTTGCCAGTTCAGTTAGCTTGAACTTGGCTTGAACCATGGTTACAGCAAGGGGGTTTTATACACTTCACGAAGCCGACAGTTACATGTTTTTCCCACTATCAGATTGTTTGTTTTGTTCTGGACCATACCTGAGAATATTTTGGTTACGGAGATATGGAAGGTTAAAATTCTTCTTTTTTTTTTTTTACTAATAGTTTCCGTAAACGCAATGGTTTGCGTTATATTGCGCACTATAATTAGTGATTACTCGGTCATAGTAATAAAAGTAAAAGCCGTTTCCCAGTAATAATATTTGCCTAATGGTACTTAGTTTAATGGTCAGTATCAACAGCCAACACACAACAACAGCAAGCAACAACAACAGCCAACAGCAACAACTAGACACACTACACACCGCTGCGGCTGCTACCAGTCTACGACTGGACTAGTAGTCAACAGCTTGATGAATCTTTTTACCCTTCATCTTTTTTTCAAGGATGGAAAATCATCAAATTACTCGTTCTGCTCTGGAAGGAGCGGAAGGGAGTATCAGACTCTTGCTGATTAAAACCCATCATCCGCGTTCCTTCTGTTATAACCTAAATGGTATCTATTTTTGAAGATCTTCTTAATTAATATTATTTTAATTCTCCTGCAGGCTACAACAACTCAGCCTTCGGTGCAGCCAGCAGCGTGCTGTTCGAACGCGAGCGTCCACAGGTGGAGAAGCTACGTTATGAGCCCATTGGACAGCTCGGCGCTCAGCTGCGACACGAGAGGCCGCAGGGAGATGCTGCCATGGATATAGGTCAGTTTGATATGTTATTTATTGTCTATTTTAAAGTCAAAGTCAAAACATTTCACTTAGACCATTTACAGGCCTACTTTTTAATTGTCAATGAGTTGGTCAGTTAGTCCGAAAATTGGAGCTAGTTGCTCGTTCCAAAACTACTATGATTACTATTTACTGTAAATAATCAACTTATGAAGCGAAGACAAAGACAATCATTCTAAGCGAGTGTTCTTAATGTGTGAATAAAAGTGTCATATTTGAAATAAGTGGCCATGAAACTATGATATTGGTCAAATCAGACAGTAAAACAATTAAAAATAAATTAGCAATGGTATTGTAAAATGATCATTAATATTTTATAATATTGTTAAATATGCAGGGAGCCCAGAGCCTGTTGTGGAGATTTCTAAGCATAGTGTTGTATCACGTTTGTGTATGTACTACTGGTGTTCTCCATACTAAACTAACTTTTGAAAGGGGCAACTAGATTCAATTATTTTTCTTGTATTTGACATTCAAAACGATCTTATTGAAACGACTGGTCCCTTTCGGGAGGCCTATTTTCAACAGATATTCTCATATATAACAACAGTAGTTTCATCAACGCGCTCTATCTTCAAACCCACGAAAATTTCAAGTACATATATTCATAATGCGCACCCCCGCAGACCTGAGCACGTGCAAGCGGCTGGGCACGTCGTACTGCGCGCTGCCGCGCGACGCGGCGGCGCGGCGCTGCTCGGGGCGCTCGGCGCTGTGCCGCGACGTGCTCAACGACACCTGGGTGTCCTTCCCCACCTGGAGCGAGGACTCCACCTTCGTCACCTCGCGCAAGACGCAGTACGAGGAGTACATCTACCGCTGCGAGGATGAGCGGTTTGAGGTGAGCCATCCATTACCTATTAAGGTTTTTATTAAATAGAGAATATTCACTGAGATGTTTCATATCTTCCGGGTGTCCCATGACAACTAACTTTTAGTTTTCTCTTCACCTACATCATCATCGAGAAAGGAAAACATCGCGAAGAAACAGACTTATAATTAAGCCTGAAATCACTAGTCCGCCTTGAACAAGCGTGGTGATAAACGCTCGTGCCATCTCTTAATGCCATCTCCAAAAAAGAAGAGGCTCTTGGCCTGCAGTGGACAATAATAGGCTGGTGTTAATAATTTTATATTGAGTTCGAATCGAAGTAAAAGAAGTCAGTATCCTTAGAATGATGTGACAAGTGTTGAGAATGGGTGTTAATTGTAAGCTAAACCCATCCGTCTTAATTCCAGCTGGACGTCGTAATAGAAACGAACGCGTCCACCATCCGGGTGCTGGAGGGCGTGCAGAAGAAGCTGTCCCGCATGACCCCCGAGGACGCCGCCAAGTACCGGCTGGACGACTGCCTCGGCGGACACTCGCCCACCATACACCAGAGGGCGCTGCGACGCATTTACGGTGATAAGGTGGTACGATCGAGTCGAGACTACTAGGCATGCTGTGCATACGTAGAGGGGTTGATTTGGCAGGAGGGGGGAGGTATGGGGTACTACGATATTGGTAGGGGTAGATTTTACGCTGCCAAAGGTCATAGGGTTGATCAGAGGGGTTGATTTAGGATGTATAGGTTTATTATTGAAAGGGAGTGATTTTAGGGTTGTTTAGAGACAGTAGCTAGTGGAAGAAATATGTAGATATTGAGGGATTATTGTCATGAAGTGAAAGAATAAAGATTACTTCTTATATTGAAAGGGAGTGGTTCTTCTTATATTGCGTAGGCAAGCGGACAGTAGTAATAGTAAAAGAAATTGTAGGATTATTGTCATGAAGAGATAGATATAATTGTTACAGATTTTTGTTGGAGGGGAATAAAATTTAGTTTGCATTTTAATTTTGTCCGCTGAGTCTTCAAATTTAATTTAAATATCTGTAAAAGTGACTCTTTAAAATTGAATGTTTAATCTGTAAAATTTAATAATCCGACAAATGCAGCGCTAGTAACAATTATTTTAAATATTATATTATCGCTTATAAATATTAGAATGACTGCCTCGTTGGTCTAGTGGTCGCAAAGCGCGACTGCTGTGCATGAGGTCTTGGGTTCGATTCCCAGGTCGGCCAAAGTGTTATTGGGTTTTTCCATCAGGAATTTCTCAGTAGCAGCCTCGGAGTCTGGATTTGTGCCCGGTTGATGGCAATAGGCTCGCCCTCTATTACATGGGACTAAAAACATAACTGGCGAAATGTGGGTGTACTAATGGGTACACCTCTGCCTAACCCTTCGGGGATTACATACTTAGATTTTCAGATACTTAATATTTAGGGAATTATTTCCATATTAGTAACAGAATTATTGATAGAAACGACAATTCAAAGCATACTAGAAATGGGGTTTTTATATTTAGCAGCTATTTTTGCAATAATTTTCAGTTCAACAATATTAGTTTCAGCTACTATGAAATTCCACGATTTGCTATTTTATTTTATTTTTTTATTTTTACACACAGCATTGCATGCCTTTGTCTATGCTCTTTTATATTTAGTTTTAGTTATTTTTTAAGTTGGTTATGGTATATTATGTTTATTTTGTTTTGGTTGCACTTTGCACTTTAGTTTGTACCTGTCAGATATAGATGTACAAAAATTGTAGATGCGGAGTTACATACAGATATTATAGTAAAAAAGTTTGTTTTATGGTTGAAAATAAACAAAACAATTTCGACTTTACAATATCTGCATACAGTCCTTTTTCAATGCTTCCAGCTCTTTTTTAAATTTCTTAGTGTATATCTTGATTTTTGTATATCAATGCTTGACGGTGTATGAAATTCCCAAAAAAAAATATTAGAAGCTTACATTTTGATGTGCAAAGAGCTTTAAAAGTAGTGCATTTAAAGCTATTGTAGTTTCACACGTGGTGTTACTTGGTATCAGTAATCGAGTAGAGATAACCTACGATAAAATGGCGCGCCCCTCCAAAAACATTAGAAAGAATTTACAAGACGCACAACGCTTGTGCGCGTACTGAGACGGCTCTCGAAACAAAAGCGATTAGCGATTATTACACAGCGATTTATTTCTCGACTCGCGGCGTCGTTAATTACTCATTATTATTAGTATAGCGCTGCACAGACATACTCTATAAAGATCACACGTGCGTTATGTTGCGCGGTCGGCTAGTTATGATTAGTTGACCATTAAATCTGCCAGCCTGTACTGAAGACGAATACTTACAACTACATGCATACACTTACGTAAGGACGTGACTACACACATTGAAATAGTAATATGGGGGGGCGAGCCATGTTATAGTAGTTAATATCTACCTTCTACATATTTTTATTTTTTCTACATAAAATATATTTTTGTTTTTTGTAGGCTCGCCCCCTATTATATGGGACTTGAACATAACTGGCGAAATGTGGGTGTACTAATGTGTACACTTCTGCCTAACCCTTTGGCGATTACAGGCGTGATGTTATGTTATATTTTAATCCCTTAAGGACGCCTAAAAAGACTGGTGGACATCTTAGCTAGAACATTATACCAATTAGCACCATGTATAAGCTTACTGTATGACTAGCTGTCTTTCAGGTGAGATAACGTTAGTGTTGTTGCAGGCAGTAGACATCATTGCTGGACTTAAAAAGAACCCCGTTGTGGCTGTGCCGGTCGTGTTACGCCGGCTGAAGGCGAAGGAGGACGAGTGGCGGGAGGCGCAGAAGGTAAATACACTATTACTAAGATGAAGGAAAACATCGCAAGGAAACTTATGAGTCTGAAATCCCCAATCCGCCTTGAGAAAGCGTGGTGATCAATCCTCGTGCCTTCTCTGTATGAGAAGAGGCCTTTGCTCTGCAGTGGGACAATAATAGGCTGGTATAAATATTTATTTAATGTTAAAATGGCACATACAAATACATAAGCAAGAACATTTCAGTGTACTATGGTTTGTGTTTATATCTTTTATCAGACATGCACTCTTATGTGAGTTCTGATTTTAAAATAAGCTTGAAGTACAAATTAGGTTATAATCAATAAAGGTATAAAACATAATAAGTCTGAAATCGCCAATACGCTTTGAGCAAGCGTGGTGATCAATGCTCGTGCCTTCACTGTATGAGAAGAGACCTTTGCTTTGGGACAGTAATAGACTGGTATTGTTATTAATTTTAAAAGTTGAATTGACATATGACCTATTCATGCAAAAAAAGTCTTAAGAATTTGTTGAGACAATGATGACAAACCGTGCGATGTGCAAATGACAGAATGTCAGTGGTGATACACGCATGCTGCCTTCCTACTGAAGTCTTAACAATACTAAATACTACACACTATGCTTATGAAGAATTGATAAGAAGACTGTACCGACAGTGCGCTCTATAACAAAGTAGTCTAGTCATATTGTGGTCAATAAGTAATTTATTAAACTGAAGGAAATTTTGTTAATAAGGGCGCTTATATCTAAGCTTGTGGTTAGTCAGATTCCTGACTGAGTTGCGCATCATTATGAAATCAGTCAGAATCAGTTTATCTTGGACATTGGCATCGGTGAAGGAAAACATCGTGAGGAAACCTGGACTTTACTGTTCCACTCAAACCATGTCAGAGGCCCTTGAGGCGGTTTAGAAACTCTGACACTAGGGTGTGTGGGGTTGTAAGATCTGCCCACACGATAAAGAAGAAGATGAAATTAGGCTATTTGAAGGTACACTGACCAACCACAAGCCTTGGTTCAAGTTCCCTTAACCTATCTACAATTTATAACTAGACTGCTTTTGTATAGAATGCACTGTCGGTAAGGTCTCTTTAAAATGCCTCTGTTGTATATGTTTATAGATAAAATCAATTCTATAACTTTGTTTGTTTGCTGAACAAACCTTTTTTTGCAAAAAAAGACAATGCATGGTGTGTATAAAAATTACTTATTTAATTATCTACATCTACAAACAAAATTATGTAAGCTAAGTATTGATTTCGCTAACTCAAACTAATCTCCACAGGGCTTCAACAAACAATGGCGTGAACAGAACGAGAAGTATTACCTGAAGTCCCTCGACCACCAAGGCATCAACTTCAAGCAGAACGACCTAAAGGCGATGCGTTCCAAGTCGCTGTTCAACGAGGTGGAGTCTGCGTTCGCGGCGCGGAGACCCGGCCCGCATGTCGTGGTCGATTATAACATGCAGAGTCGGCAGGAAGGTGAGAACACATTTTGATGTGAAGGCAGTAAAATCGACCAGTTTGCCGTGAATGTTGGCAGCATGACGTTCGCTCTTTTATGTCCCCCTCTACGCCACCGCTCTCGACTACACACTCCGTTGCTTCTCTGTATTAGATGCTTAATTTTATTGGTTTCATATTGGTTACAAATTTAAATATTCAATTCCACATCTGTCGTCCCGTGACAGCGCTAACATTTTTATTTTTAAGTTATTTCGCTAGCAACTCCAGGGTAACGTGGCTATGGTCAACCTCAACTTATTTTAAATTGTCTGTAGAGAGTTTTTGCTAGTTCTTCTGCCTAACTACGTTTTGAAAAGAACAATTTGCTTTGTTTGAGTGATTTATTTGTTGGCATTATCTTCAACTAGCGATCCGCTAATCTTGATTTGATTGATTGAAAATGTCATTAAAATCCGTTGCGTAGTTTTTATTTATTTATTTAAATACTAGCTTTTGCCCGCGACTTCGTCCGCGTAAATTTCGGTTATCGCGGAAACACACGAAGTCGTAAAAAAAATTACCCATATCGTATAATCATGATTCGAAACGACACGTGGCGCCATCTATGATCGTAAGAACGTTATTGTGATTTCCCTCGGAAACAGTACTTTTTTTCGGGATTAAAGGTACCCTATGTTCGTTCCTGTACACCTGGCAACGTATATGCAAAATTTCAGGATGATCGGTTCAGTGGCTTAGGCGTAAAATGGTAACAAACAAACAAACAAACTTACTTTCGCATTTATAATATTAGTTAGGATAGTTAGGATGTGCAAAACGGGATATTTAAAATCGATTTATTTCACGTAGAATTTACTCCACGCGTTCTTGCTAGGCCAAATTCAAACTCATTACCCCATCTTTGTTGCACCTTACTCAGGTAAAATTAAGTCTTGTATCTTATTATAGTTTTAGATTGTTACGACATCGTTCGGTGACCTTCCCGTAAAGGTCATGCGTAAAATACGTACGTAAACAAACTGCGCGTCAATTGAAATGTTTATCCTCGTATTTGTTTTATTTATTTTATGTAATGGACAACTTTTGTTATATTGCGTGGACTCGGCTACCCGGACGCTCGAGGTGGTCATCTATTATGTTATTTTATCTAAATATGTAAAAGTGAAAGGCCATATAAATACCTTTTGTCAATCGTCTTTCACTCATCCTCTCAAAATGACCGAACCATCTAGGCATACCCTTTTCTATCTTTGTCACTACATCTTCTTTTAATCCGCAACGGTCCCGTATAACCTCATTCCTCACTCTATCGTTCAAAGTTACCCCACAGTTAAGTAAGTTCAGGTCAGGTGCGGAGTACTCGTAACCGGCGTGCTTGTATGACAAGATGTATGAACGTAGATTAGGCGAAAGGAGTATGTAAGGATCGTAGCAGGTGGCGTTCTGTAGTTTCTGCCTACCCCCATGGGAAAAAAAAGTTTATGTATGTATGTATGTATAAAAGGCCACTCACTCATCACGAAATATCGAAAACCGACGTATAAAGATGAAAGGCAGGGAGGTAGGTAATAATAATAATATCTTAGGACAACCATCACATCGCCATCTGATCCCAAACTAGGCAGAGCCTGTACTATGGTAACCAGACAACTGATAAATATACTTATATATTTCTAAATACATACATATTATAAATAAATTACATCCAGACACAGAATAAATCATCATGCTCAACACACAAAGATTTGTCCTGGATGGGAACCGAACCCACGACCTCCGTCCTAGCAGTCAGGGTCACTAACTACTAGACCAACAGGCCAGTCCAATAGGTTATCGCTAAGAAAGGATGTGGAGGTCAGATAGGCAGTCGCTCCATGTAGAGCAGATGTCTACTAACTATAAACTGCCTCCCTGCCAACTTTCATCTTTATACGTCAAGCGAGGTGAGGTCTTGGGTTCGATTCCCAGGTCGGGCAAAGTGTTATTGGGTTTTTCCATCTGGAATTTCACAGTAGCAGCCTCGGAATCTGTATTTGTGCCCGGTTGATGGCAATAAGCTCGCCAAATATCACATAGGACTTTAACATAACTGGCGAAATGTGGGTGTACTAATCAGGTACACTTCTGCTAAACCCTTCGAGGCTAACAGGCCTGATGTTATGGAGTGTTATGTTACTAAATTTGATGGCTCGCCCCTTATTACATGGGACTTTAACATAACCGGTGAAATGTGGCTGTACTAATGGGTACACCTCTGCATAACCATTCGGGGATTACAGGCGTATTGTTATGTTACTAAATACTTGCATGTCTATTGTCAACAGCAATCAAAATCCTCCGCGACACTGCCGAGCTGCTGATCCACCACGCGCGGCGTCAGACAGCGATACAGAAGACGGAGAAGCGCCGCATCAAGCGCCTTCTGAGGCACTTCTTGCCAGATCTCTTCGCGCATCCGCGGCAGCCGCTCTCCGATGATGAGAGGGATGAAGGTATGTTCCTATTGATTTGAATATTATTTTGATACTACGGTTCTTAAATTAAACTAGGGGTTCCCAAACTGTGGGTGTCGCGGTGCTTAGTGATGGGTTGACTCCTAGACCAGGGGTCGGCAACCTAAAGAATAGAATTTATTTATTTTTAAAACAGAAAAGTCAAAGGCCACTAATAAACGAATAAAATTCGCCGCGGTCAATTTAACCCCTAAGTTATACTAATAGCAAAGCTTATTGAGACAATGATGACAAACCGTGCGATGTGCAAATGACAGAATTTCAGTGGTGATACACGCATGCTGCCTTCCTACTGATACGTCTCACTAAAACTTAAATGATACATAGTTTTAAGTTACTTAATTAATACTTAATTGTCCTCGACTTCGTCCACATAAATGCCAAACCTTTCTTGGGGTTTAAACTTACTCCGTACCAAATTTCATCAAAATGTGATAAGTGGTTTAGTCTTAAAAGCAAATAAAAAAAAATCCTCGTTGCCTCGTTGGTTTGACTGCCTCGTTGGTCTAGTGGTCGCAAAGCGCGACTGCTGAGCATGAGGTCTTGGGTTCGATTCCCAGGTCGGGCAAAGTGTTATTGGGTTTTTCCATCAGGAATTTCTCAGTAGCAGCTCGGAGTCTGGATTTGTGCCCGGTTGATGGCAATAGGCTCGCCCCCTATTACATGGGACGTAAACATAACTGGCGAAATGTGGGTGTACTAATGGGTACACCTCTGCCTAACCCTTCGGGGATTACAGGCGTGATGTTATGTATGTATGTATGTAAAAAAAAATCAGCTGTGCCTTACAAAAATACACATGATGAAAATGTACAGAAAATTTGATTACTTTTTTACATATTTGAGATAATTCCTTAATAAAACTGCGCCGGAGCCTAAAACGATGATATAAATATTTAAAAACTAATATTTGTCCAAAACACTGCCCTCGGCCTTTATAACAAAATGTATACCAATAACAATGAATATTTCTTTCTACAGAAGAGAAAGATGAAGCCGGTAGTCCAGGCAGTCCTAGCGGGGAGACCACAGAGGACAAGAACACCAATGCTGTGAAACAGGAGAAACAAGAGGTAAGCCTTGTCTCTGAATAGCAATTCAGTAGTAAACACCATTAACTTTATAACCTGGACTTACTGTTCCACTCAAACTAAGTCAGAGGCCTTCGAGGCAGTTTAGTAACTCTGACACTAGGATGTATTTATTATTTAAACTTTATGCAACAAAAAAGTACAAAGGCGGACTTAATGCCTTAGGCATTCTCTACCAGTCAACCAAAGGTGGTGAAGAGATAACAAAGCAGGTGCAAAAAATTGTACATGAGGAAATACAGATAAGAAATTTTAAAATAATTGAAAGGAAATATCTAAACAAGTTTAATCGTAAACAAGTACATCACCCTAAGGTAGACTGGTAGAAAATGCCCAAGGCATTAAGTCCGCCTTTGTACAGTGTATTTTTCACATGTGCATAAAGTTTTAATAAATAAATAAATTCATATATACCATACCACCGTACATACCAAATATGGTGTGTGGGGACGCAAGACCTTACTGCCCACACGATAAAGAAGAAGATTAACCAGTAATTCCAAGACATAACTTCTATAAAAATAACTCTTTCTTCCAGAAAATCCGATTAATTTTGTACTGTAAAGTTAGATTTTTTGTTGACTTTGTAATCAATAAGTAGACAATTGAGTTGCCAAATAAGTGACGTCACACTTCAATATTGCCATACAAAAATAGAAGAATCGCGTTTTGACAGGCATAAAAAGTACGACAATTGTTGGTAATGTCAACTAGCCTATTGGTTACTAGACACCACCAATGAATGAATTGACGTACATTTTATGACCTGTGAAAACGTGATACTCCTATAGATTTTGTATGGTGATAGACAGCTGCGGCGTCACTTCTGTGCCGAATCATTTGACTCGTCAATTATTAATTTAAAAGCAATTAAAAATCAACTTTAACAGTTAACTGTAAATTAATCAGGTTTTCTGAGATAAAGTAAAGTCATTCTTGAATGAAGTAAATTTTCAGCATTGTGATGTATTTTAGCACATTATCATTAATTATCAGAAACCACTAGAGCATATTGTCGTTATGTGCTTTAGATAGACGAAACCTATTTTGACACACAATTTTAACTAAACTATGTTTGTTTCTTGTCCACAGTCATCAGAATCAGATAACGCGTCTGACAAGAGCGGCAAAAACAACAAGAATAAGGAAAATAAACCGAAGAACAATAATAATACAGACAGCAAAGGTAAGATTATTTATTTTATTTTATTTCTTAGGAAAACTTACAGCTAATAACAAAAAAAAGATATGCAGTTAACTTAAATTAAAGCCAATTACAAGTTTTCACATTTAGAATTTATAATATTCATTTTATATTTAAAAAAACCATCCAAAGTAGCACAAACAAACACACAATAATTTCATCAAAATCCTTCCAACCTTTCAGCAAGTTCTGTGACATACATCACATGTTGTATAATATGTAATATGCTTAGTTTTATGTTTAGTTTTACCTACTAATTACTGTCATTGGCGCAAGCCGTTGTAATTAATTATACATAATTACAGAAGAATTATAAAAGCATGGAGTCATTGTAAAAAAACAGCTGTTTTGTTTAAATAGTCAAAGTTCGTCGTAGTCACGAGTGCAATGACCCCTTCAAATTGTTGTATATTTTTGCAACATCAATATTTTATATTTATCAATACAATATTTTTGTTAAAAAACTACATTTATTGATAAGAAAAGAGAATTATTAACATTAACAACAGGCACAGATTCAAAATTATAATAAGATATTTAGTCTTTGAAAATCATATCTATCCTTTGAGACAATGATGACGAACCGTGCGATGTGCAAATGACAGAATGTCAGTGGTGATACATGCATGCTGCCTTCCTACTGATGTGTCTCTTTAAATAACTCATTATATCAATATTCAAAATATTCGATCTTGCTAATGAATTAAAATATATCCTAGCAGTATTTCTAACATCTCCTTTCCATTTTACAGAGAGCTCAATAGCATCAGCGAACAGTGTGAAGCGTACCAGCAGTAATGAGGAGATGTCAATGAAGACTGAGATTAAAGCGGAGCCACAGGATCTCGAAGATGATTACAGAGATCATCCTGCTAATGTAAGTTGTTGTCATTCATTTGTGTTTATTTTTTGAGTAAATGTTGCACATAAATGCCTTTGTTTGTGTAGAAGTCGAGAGTGAAATTCGTTCTTGGCTTGATGTCTCTTACCTAAAAAATAATGACCTTTTTTATTAAGACTATTCTCTTTTCTTTTTCTATAAGTTAGCCTAATAGGTGACTAAATAATAACCTTCTAAATTACAAGCTTCATTAGCTTATTTACGTTATTGAGGTAAAATTTGTCGGAAGTAATCTATAAAAGTATTGGTTAGATTATAAGTTATGTTTAATGGAATACTTTTGATTTTGATTTCTACTTATAGTTGCGTATAGAGGCTAGTTTTGCATACTGCTTACACATCTAGATTAAGGGTTCTTATTGTTTTCTTTCTGACATGGTCAGTTCAAGAAAATATGACTAACGAAATCGTACCCTCCCCAGGAGGCTCGCTTCGTGTGTACGTCATCATGGTACCTATTCCTGCGCGTGCACGGCGCGCTGTGCCAGCGCCTGGGCGCGGCGCGGCGCGCGGCCGCAGCTCTAGCACGCGCACGCGCAGCCGAGCGCCCCGCGCGGCCCCCCGTGGCGCACGCGCTGCGCCTCAAGCCGTCCGCGCTGCCGCCCGCGGCCGCCGGGCCCGAGCACTACTACGACGTGCTGCTGGACCTCGTGCGCGCCGTGCTCGACGGCAACATGGACGCGCCCGCCTACGAGGACGCCGCGCGCGAGATGCTCGGCATCAAGGTAACACAACGCTATAATAATTATGTCAGACGACCACAGATCTAAACTAGATGTAGATGATAAGCCACCAGACAACAATGAAACAGTCGAATCTCTAATGTAATGTGAAGTTCTAAGTAAAGTAATATAAAAAATTATTTGAAAAATTAATTTGTAATAATAAATAATACAGACAACACCTTTATTTTTACACCAATCATATTTGTTTACCAGTTTTGTATAATTATTTATCATTTTATTAATCACTCGTTTATCTTTCAGGCCTACCCCGCGTACACGCTCGACAAACTGGTCAGCATCGCGGTGAGACAACTACAGCACTGCGTGGCCGAGCCTTGGTCAGTGCGCGCGGCAGAACTCGCAGCCGCCGGGGGCATGCGCGGCCCCCTCGCGTACGTCAGACGAGCGGCGAGGTACCTCCGTCAGGAACACACCGCATTCCTCGTCAAACTATACGGAGGAGATTCCTGCCGTGTCACCTTCGAGCTGCTCGCAGGAAGTGGAGAGGGCCGAGCATCACCACACGAACCTGAAAGACTCGACCGACACGACAGACATGACGCCTGGCCGCTATTTCGCGAGAGATACGCCCGGCCAGCGCCCGCGCCTTCTCCACCCAAACCAGTCTTCCTACTGAGGAACGCCCGCGCGCGAGCACCGGGCTACACGCACAACGCACACTCGCTACCGGCTCAAGCGCAATCGTCAGAGTCAGCGCGGCCGCACGCAAGACGCAAGCCTCCACGCCTCAACGACGGGGCCGACTGCACTTTAGGCCGCTTAATAGGCTACCGACCGCTACAGCTGTACCAACGCGGATCTCTCACCGCCGCACGCGCATCTCACGCAGCGTTAAGCGCGCGTCGACGGGAGCGGTTTCGCGCGTGGCTGCGAGCCCGTGACGCACCCTAGCGTCAACTGCGTCACGAATGACGCACGGACGCGTCACGGAAGACGCAAGGACCTTCGTCGCGGACACGTTTTAGTGCTTGCGACGCGCTAGTGACATAGGACTACTCTGATAGCGTACTACACCATGTCAACTGTAAATATTCAGTCAGTGATAGTGTTACGATGTTGTTAACAGATCACAACACACAATATTATTATATTTATAATAAAACTTTACGTGTTTCATTTTTTACTCCTGTCTGAACAGATCATTACATCAAAGTGACTTTAAATTTGGAAAAAAACTACGAATAAACAGACGGCATGTGTAATCATGAAAAAACAATATTAGGTATACATTTACAAAAAGAATAGAAGTTTAACATAGGATGACAAAAACGAATACCAATAATAACAAAGTTTTTGTTTGTTTGACGTTGCGGTCAGACGGGGTCTTCGAACTTAACCTGTCCGGTGCAAGTCCTATTTAGTCTGAAAAATTTTTCGTGGCGATAGATCTATTATTTAGATAATACTTACATGTTGACAAAAATGAATTGCTGACAAAAAATATTCTTCATTTTATTTTACCGTAGAGGGTCATTCTGCCTAGCCTTTTCCCAACTATGTTGGGGTCGGCTTCCTGTCTAGGATACAGCTAAATACCAGTATTTTACATGAAGCGACTGCCTATCTGACTTCCACAACGCAGGAACTGGATAATGCGATATCCCTTGGTAAGACTGGTTGTCAGACTCGGGTTTCTGACGACCTGTAACGACTGTCAACGATCTTCATATTATTATTTTGTATTTTTTTTTTAAATTATATATTTACATTAAGCAAATCATGAGGTAATTATTAATAATGAAGGATAATTATTAACAATTATAATAATTACACTTACTGTAACACATACACCGATAGTTATTATACTCTTTGATACACTGAAGTCGATGAGACAGGACAGTCCCAATTTTCGGAGCCCGCATTCTGAACTCTCGAAAATGGCGCGAAAACTGCATTTGTTTTAGGTTTTGGACTCTAGCCTTTTGCACATACAGTTACAAAGTTCTAATAAAAAATAAAAAAATATCAAAATTGAAATTTACCTAATAGAAACATTAGTGTTTATAAAAAAATAAAATATTCACTAATCAGTATTTTACATAATATAATTTCTTGCTGACCTTGTAACGAGATTAAATATTTGTACATACCTACATAGCCGCAACTCTTAACTAAATATATTTTTATGTAAATACTCTGGGCCTTCCAAAAAACAATCATTGGTCAACTATTTTGACCCGACTATTGAACATAATAACTGCAGTCATTATTTTCTGCAAGTAAATGAGGATAAAAATTTATTTATCATAAAATGTTTCCTTTGTATCATTTGGCACTTGTTTTGGTGTGACCTTATACTACCGTAGGTAGACAGCGAGATAGAGCGTTATGAAAGCCAATTTCCGTATTGTTGCAGTAGGTACTGTTTTATTTTCATTCTAGCGACAATCAATGTGAGAACTTTTTACAAAATTAAGGTAATTTTATTGGGTATTGACGCCATTAAAAACCAATAATCCCAACACACAACTAGATACTATAAAAACTTTTTATTTTAGTCCTAAATACCAGATCAATTTACAATAAAATTAGATTAATGCTTGAAATCAATAAATAGTTAATCAATTGAGGTGGTCAACGTAACGTCACATGAAAAAATTATGGGGGAATCGTGTCGCATCTCATCTCAATCGAGTTTTGACAGCTCATAAAAAGTATGTCAATTTTTGGTGGTGTTAAGTAGGTACACAAGAGGCGTTCTTGACAGATTAAGTCAGAGATTAAATTGAAATTACATTATTTTAATGAAAATGATAACTTAGTCAATGTCCCGAGATGAAACAAAAAAACTGTTTACTGAGAAGACATTTTCTATACTGTTTTTTCTGAATAAAACACAACAAAACATTCAAAGTTAATTTAATGAACAACTATTAGTTACAATGTTCACGCTTACGATTGCATCGGCAGACATTCAACTAAAATAATTAATAATAATAATATTGTCGTTAATACCATTAAAATTAGCTTACAATAGGCCTCCAAAAACTTTCAACAGTAAAATCACTGATAAAAAAAACCTTGACAAAAATGTAAATAAAATATTCTTTTACTTTTCTTTACTGGCAACACTGTTAGGCTAAGTGTCAAAACTGTCATCTGTCAAAATCTTTCTCAGTTGATTCGAAATACACAGCGTCGTCGTGCTATTCTTAATTCTAAATAAGCGAGAGAGATTTTTCTTTTTGCGAAGTCGATTAATGATCGCATTACAATAAAAATCAATGACATGATTTTTACTCTTTCATCTATAAAATCACTAACTGCGATATAGAAAAAGTACGATAACTTTTCTTTAGCTTATATACCGAGCCTGATTTTCCCAATAAGCAGAAGACCAGACTTATAAACTATTTCGCTAATCAACTTAAGCACTGCGCCTACGCCCTACAAACATGGATTCAGCGGAAAGTTTCGCCGCAAAAACGGTTTAAAACTTGATTTTCATAAGGCCCCATTAGCATGAGTTAAATATACTTATCATACTGTGTTATAAGGTGGGTACTTTCAAAGTCATGCTCTCAGCCTGCACTTGCACGTTAGCCGTAGATCGATTGTGTCTCATATGCGATTTGACAAGATCCGAATTCACAAGCGCTGCCATTAGACTCAGCTCTCCAGCCAAAACTGTGGCGCAAATCAAAGAAGCTAATCTAGCAGAGTTTTCCGCAGGTCGTGCGCCGGCTCCTTTGACTCCTAGGATATCTAAACAGGCTCCTTGACCCGTCAAAACGGTGCCTCCGCCAACAGTTCCAACCTCTAAAGAAGGCATGGTACACGTGACATAAAGATCATCGCCATTTTCCCCACAAACCTCCATATTTGTCGAGCAATTCGAGCTGGTTACGTTTTGGGCGGGATCTTGACCTGTTGCTATGTAGATAGCTGTTACCATATTCGCTGCGTGAGCGTTATTCCCGCCTATGGAGCCAGCTAAAGCTGAGCCCGAGAGATTCTTAATCTTGTTACATCTAGCCAAAGTTCTTGCATCAGTTTTGAAGATGGTTCTTAAACTATCATTGGTTATCGTCGTCTCGCAGACCACTCTTTTCCCTCTGCCTTTAACCCAGTTGATCGCTGCAGCTTTTTTGTCAGAACAGTAGTTTCCTGACAAGCTAATAACTTCCATATCTGGGAAGTAGTTTTTGAGTAATTTTAGAGCGTTTTCCGCTCCTTTTGATACCATGTTCATGCCCATTGCGTCGCCTGTTGTGGCACGAAATCTTAAGTACAATGTTGCGCCATCAACTCCTATGTGAATCTCTTGGAGGCGAGCGAATCTTGATGTAGAATCAAAAGCTTCTTTAATTATTGCGTAATTATCTTTATTGTCTATCCATTGTCGGCATTCATGGGCTCTGACAACGTTCGGGAGTTTAACAGCTGGAGCTCTCGTCATTCCGACGTCTTCGACTACGCTTGTGACGCCTCGAGTGCCAATAGCTTTAGCTCCTCTGTTGGTGGACGCGACTAACGCTCCTTCAGTTGTGGCCATTGGGATCATGTAGGGCTTGCCATCGACCACTAGAGGACCTGCATAACCAACCGGCACACCAACGTATCCTATCACATTTTCGCAACAAGCGTTCAGCACTTTAGAATAATCATAATTTAAATAAGGCAGCTGTTTGATTGCCATTTCAGTTTGGAACCTTGATCCGACAACTTTTCTGCGCAGTCTAACACCGCGTAAAGGATCGCCTAACACAGCCTCCAGTCTATGTAAAGGTATATGAGACTGTTCTACTAACATAACCACTTCTTCGTCACTTAAAGAGATGCAAGCTCCTTCAGATCTGTATATTTCGAGGCATTCTGCCATTGGACGCTTTTTAGAATTAAGTTTAGCTGCAGAAGAGCTGGGAGAAAGGGTAGGCCACTCATCTTCTAAAACTCCCTCTGTTTGAGTAGATACTTCTGAATTCGAGTCGTCCCCTACTGAGAATTTAGGCTTATTTCTGGCCTGCTCCTGAACCACTTCCTTGACAGTCATATCATTCATGTCTATCACCCAGTTCCGTTGTTCCTCAAAGAATACAAACTTGATAATCAGAGCGCAAAGCAGAGTTGCTATCACAATATAGTCGGCAGAAACTGAGAACCATTTGACATAAGAATGTAAAAGAATATTGTCGTTCGGAGCAGGAGTCAAAGTGTCTGTCGGACCTTCAATAATCCCGTTATCAGAACTCCAAGGCCATCTGCTCGTAAGGTGAACACATAGTAACCCAGCTGCCATAATCATCTTCACTCTCTGAACCACTGGGTTAGGTTTCAGATCAGCTTCAGAAAACGGACTGTCTGGAGACATCTCTTTACGTCCTGAAGCGAAATCTGCTACTAACGACAGGCAAGCCGGATAGAAAGTTACGAAGACTAGGTAGTCTACTAATAAAGCTAGACAGGCAAAAGTGCACATATGTTCTAGTCTAGGAACACCTGATAAGGCCCCAACTCCGACTAACAAAACTGCTAGGAGAGTATCCAAGGTTGCTGTCGGTCCAAGCAGAGCTAATGCTCTTCCAACTCTCTTCCCTTGGTCCTCCCCAGCAGACCACCCCGCCTTCGCCATCCTGGCGCCCCTAGCCACGTCAGCGACCAACAGGAAAAGAAACGGGGCATCCTTTATACTCGCTAACTCGCTCCAGAACAAACTAGCGACTGCCGACGTAAAAATAAAACTGGCAAATGTGGAAAACACCCCGGCAATGATGAGAAGGTACTTCGAAGCGATCTTGTGGAGGTTGGAGATTTGGTAGTAAGCGTAGAGAAGTGCTGCGCAGCGGACGAAGGTCATGATTACTGCATCAGCAGCTTGGTATTCGGCTTCGAGGCCTGGGCAGGCTCTGGCCCACCCTGCGCAGTGTTCCGATCTATTTCCCGGGCCATTCCTCTCGACGCTGGCAGCGCAGGCGAGCAAGGCCAGGGTTGCCACTATCACCTCCCATTGGTGACGGGCGCAGAACTCGCCGTGAGCGCCCCAGACTTTCATTTCTACTGCTTAGCTGCTTTCACAGCTGATATCTGGAAGTAAGGAAAATGAGATATCAGTTAACTGTTGTACAGATTTCGCACATAGATAGATTATTTTGCTGGATTAACACATAGGATACCTACTTTTGCTAAAAAAATCTTTTTGTATATTATGTTAGGCGGATTCCTAAAGATTATTTTAGGCTACAAAACATCACACTACAGACCTTGGGAGCGGAGCAGTAACCAAAGACAAAACAATTATATTTAAAATAATACTGTGTTGAACACTCATGCTCGATGCCACTAATACTAATGTATGAATCGCAAGCGTACTGTTGGATTTTGAACTCTCGGCTCACCACCGAGAGATGGAAAACTAAAAGCGCAATAATATTGTTTGAGCATGTTAGTTCATGTTTGTAAACGCACCCACAATACAGGAGAAATTTCAAGCGTGGGTCAGAATCGGTATTCACATAACCGGGTCGGCTTTTTCGGTTCGGCTATCTTTGATAACTTTTGTATTGAAATTCTTGTATTGATATTTTTTCTACACTATTCTTACGACTGCTGGTACGTTAAAGCGAGTGGCAAAAGCGATGGCCTGGCGAGGTCGTGGGTTCATAATGTACCCTTGGCACTGTTGCCGTGAAGCCTCTCACAATAACAGCTACTTCATATAAAATATGCTCTTTTAACACGCTAACATTGGCCAAAATATAATGCCTAGCTAGCTCTTGCCAGGGTTGCGGATTTTTGTTCGAAAGAGTCACCGCGGCGTAGGTACACAAAGATCATTAGAAGGAACACGGATTCAGTAAGAGTCTGACACTCCCTTACGCTCCGCCCAGAGCGGAAGAAGTCAAATGATTTTTTTCCATCCATAAAAACAAAACAAAAACTATCTAGCCCGCGACTTCACCTACGTGAATTTTCATTACGAAACCCAATTCTGTTTTCGCTAGTTCCAAATTAGTTATTTAAATTTCGAGTATTTTGTGATGAAGGTTATACGAGCACGTTGCAAATTAAAAGAGGATGTAGTAACAAAGATTGAAAAGGGTATGCTTAGATGGTTCGGTCATGTTGAGAGGATGAGTGAAAGACGATTAACAAAAGGTATTTATATGGCAGAGGTGAGTGGCAACGCAGGGAGGGGTCGCCCTAGGAAGACCTACACTGACCTTATTGGTGAGGTTCTTCAGAAAGGTCAGGTGCGCAGTACTCGTAACCGGCGTGCTTGTATGACGAGATGTGTAAACGTGGATGAGGCAAAAGGAGTATGTAAGGATCGTAGCAGGTGGCATTCTGTGGTTTCTGCCTTCCCCCATGATAAAAAGGCGTGAGTTTATTTATGTATTTTGTTACTCAAAACAAGTAAAAAAATATTGATAAATAAAACCGAAAATTTCCTTGAATTTCGTTGCATACGCAGGTACTTATAAATTACGTTATTAATAGAAATATAATATTTTCCTTACAAATAACAGACCTTCAAGTTAATACGGTATTTATTCACTTTCAAGAATTTCTAGTAACTATGGGCAATATTTAAGTAAATAACCAAACGTTTATATTCCACGTGCAAATAATTAGGTATCACCAGAAAAAATACTTAAATATTTATTTTACTTTAATTTAAAATGGCCACAGACTGCCTCGTTGGTCTTATTTCTTTCTTTATCGAGTGGCAGTAAGGTCTTACGACTACACACACCCTAGTGTCAGAGTTTCTAAACCGCCTCAAGGGCGTCTGACATGGTTTGAGTGGGACAGTACTAGGCTGGTATAAGTCCAGGTTTCCTCACGATAATTTTCACATTGTCGTTGGTCTAGTGAGCAGGTCTTGGTTCCGATTCCCAAATCGGGCAATGTTACTCAGTTTTTTGTATTAGGAATTTCTCAGTAGCAGCCTCGGAGTCTGGATTTGTGCCCGGTTGAGGGCAATAGGCTCGCCTTCTACTACTCGTACATGGGACTTAAAACATAACTGGCAAAATGTGGGTGTACTAATGGGTACATCTGTGCTTTACTCTTCGGGGATTATAAGCGTGATGTTATTTACCCCGTTTTAATGTATGCCTCTTCCTTTCTTTGTTTCTCTCTCTTTCTATACAACAGGTGTTCCTAAACTTTTTTTTGTTTGAGAATAAATTATTTTCTAGCGCCCCCATTTTTTCACCGACTAAAAAACCACCTAGTAGACGAAATTTACAAATCGCTCCCCAAGCCTCTACACAACGCCCCGATATTTTTTCTGGGTCTCTTACTGGGTCCCTTTAGGCCTGCAGCGCCCACTTTGGGAAGGCTGCTATACAACAAAAGAAAGGATCTCCTTTCCTGTTAACCCTCGAATGAGCAATCTTTTTTCACGTAGGTTTCTTAACGAGAACAGGTTTTAAATCGACGTGTGTACTATTGCATGTATCCGTAAGCACGGTGTTTTACGTGCGTCACATTGTGCGCGTCATAATCAGTGATTTATAACCAAAAATAAATGTCGTTTGCGAGTAATAATTTTTGCTAAATGTTTCTTAGTTTGATGGGATTTAAGCGGTGTTTATTGTAGCGTGATAGAGTGCAGAGATCGGCAAGTAATTTTTAGTGGAGTACGGATACGGTTAAAATATTTAATCGAGGTCCAGAAAAAGAAAACCTCAAATTCTTAATTCTAGTTGAAAAATGAACATAACATCACGCTTGTAATACCGCGAAGGATTATAGGTGTACCCATTTGACCACCTACATTTCACCAGTTATGTTTTTAAGTCCCATGTAATAAGTGGCGAGCGTATTGCCATCAACCGGGCACAAATTCCGACTCTGAGGCTGCTACTGAGAAATTATTCCTGATAAAAAAACCGAGTAACACTGCCCAACTTGGGAATTGAACCCAAGACCTCATGCTCAGCAGTAGCGTTTTGCGACCGCTAGACCAACGAGCGTATGATCCGTCATAAAACATGACTTTTACGACTACGAAGACTATTTACTTTTTAAATTTATCTAGGACATCACTAAATATCGGTGAAGGACAACATAGTCATAAAATTTTGACTTTATCGAATTATGGACACGAATATAATAAAACTAAAGCTGGTTTCTAGGGTTCCGTATCTCAAAAGGAAATAAATGGAACCCTAGGATCACTTTGTTATCCGTCCGTCTGTCTGTCAAAATCCTTTATCTAGCAAACGCGTGGAGGTATCAGGTTGAAATTAAAACGATATATTCAGGTCTATAGTCTTTTGAAGCTGTAAAAAAAAATCAAACTTCTAAGTTAACGTAAAAAGATATATGTATAATTATGCTATTCTTGTTAATATCATAGTTTTACGTTCACTGACAGATGCTAATATAATATGAACATTCACAGTCTGAAATTAATGATTTGATTAATTAATTTAAAAAGATACCGCCGTTAATGCCGCAAAATGCGTAAATATTTCGACACTCTCAAGGGAATAAAAATGTATAGGGTATTTTCCGTTGACCTAGAACTATGTTTGGCAAGAAGCAATGCGATGTAGCACAAAGGAAGAAATCCAAAAACTGTTTTGTAGTTTTTTTGCGATTATATTTTTTTTTGTAAGTTGTGTTGAATATTGTACAGAACCGTCCGTGTGCCAGTCTGACTCGCACTTGGCCTTTTTTTTTAAACGGCTTATCTGTGGAATTACTGGTCGGATTGGAAAAAATATTTCTGCACATACAGGATGTCCCAGATAAGGACGTCCAAACGAAAATTTTGGAGTCCTCTCTTCTTGGGACGGTGAGACGTATGTTCTACGATTTTTGCGGTTTAGGAACTAGACGACATTTTAATATTTTTTTGGGATATTCTTGTTTACATCAGATTTTGTTCATTTTCTCATTTTGTGTCGCATTTTTTGGGAATATTTTTATTGATAATTAATCCTGAAAGAATGGTCTTCGATCGATAAAACAACTGTCTGTCTTATTGTCAAAATTACTTAAACTTAGTTCAAAGGCAAAAATTTTGTTTTGAAAATTTCGTTACAAATCGGTCTTTAAAGAAAAATCACAATAAGGGCCCAAATAACCTAAAGTAATTTAAAAAACTCCCAGGGACCCTTAGCTTTTTAAAACAGTACAAATAACTATTATTTTACATGACATTATTCGGCGCAATTGAAGCTTGAACATGGTAAAAGGACTTTGGCCGCCTGTACATCTATATTTTGACTTGATAAAACCAAAACAGTTTTTTTAGGGCCCCAGTATTGTTTTTTACACCGGGGCCTTTGACTACCTACCTAGCTACGCCTCTGGTGGTGTTTCACACTCCGTGTGTAAACCTAAAATCCAGTTCTAAATTTAACCTCGCATAAACACCATCAAATTCTATACGTTACAATAAACAGTTAAGTTTCTCGACAAAACGTATGTACAAAAAAACGACAACACTGGTGACCTATAAGAGAAACCAGTTTCGGAGTTGTGCGCTTCAAAACGAACAGATGACCCTGATAACTTTCTATACAGACTTGACATTTTTATGAGGTATTTTAATGAAAATGAAAGTAAGTTTCGTTTTTTTTTCTTTGTTTTAATATTGGGTGCGCCTACGCACGTTTTTTTTCCGAGATAAAAATATTTCAAGTGACACCTTTGGACACACGACCGATATTTTGTAGGACCGATTTATCGGACAGATTTATTTGTTTTGTAGGACCGACTTTTTGTTATACAATGTTCCATTTCTGTCCGACAAAAAAATTGGATACCAATTGTCTGTCGTATGCAGGTCACCATAATGCACGACCTTGTGTATTACATACTAGTTATATTCCGCGTTTTCACCCTCATCAAGTTGTCTTTGATTACTGCTCCGCTCCTGAATGTCGTAGCGTGATGATATATAGCCTATACCCTTTACCGATAAACGGGTTAAATTATGTAAAAGATTTTTTTCAAAATGGACCAGTAATTTCTGAGATAAGCGCGTTCAAACAGACAAAATTTTCAGCCTTTATAATATTAGTCCAGATTTTGTAAAAGATTTAATTTTTATAGTTATTTTGGAAACGCAACCTCTCACCTTCTGTCAGTCAGTGCCCTTGTAACTCGAGAACTACTAAACTCATTTAGATGCTTTCTTTTTTTAATTTATAGGCTGTTTTAGTTAGCTTCCAAGTTTTTGTTTATACTTTGTTCCGTCAAATATAAATAAATCATTCTATTTTTAAATGAGAAAGTTTAAATGGGTGTTTGTTACTTTATCACGCCAGAACAGCTGTACGGATCTGGATAAAATTTGGCACAGACATAGATTATAGTCTGGAATAGCACATAGGCTTGTTTTTATCCCGGAAAAAAATACAGTTCCCGTGGGAAAATATATTTACTTTGACGCGGACAAAACCGCGGGGGAAAGCTGATATAAAATACCAGCTTTTGCCCGCCACTTCGTCCACTTAAATGTCTGTTATCGCGGACGCAGACGAAGTCATTAAACAAAAAAATATATTTAAAAAAAAACAAGCTTTAATTTAAAATTCTACAATATTGATTTGGACATTGTATTGTCATCAGAACTAAAGGTGTATGCAACATTTCTGCTAAATCGGATACCAACGAATAGTCGAAAAATGTTTTTTTTTTTGGGACAAGCCCGCCACATTGTTCCCACCCACTGCAACTCCTATAAGCCAGAATCAACAGTGGAGACCACCAGAAAAGCGTTGAGGTAATGAAGCTCGACGAGTCCCAGAGAAACGATTAACTGTCTTGGGTACCGCAACGAAATTAATTAGAAAATAATAGCGGAGGAGTAAGACAAAAAATATAATTTCCACTTCCCTCCAAACAAGCAGGAGACAAATGGTTTGCAAATTTTGAAAGGACAACTTATTTACTTAAACATAAGAACAGTGCAAGCTAAATATAAGCTTGTTAAAAGTAGCCTATGTCCGTCCTTCCTTTTTTTTATGTGTTAAAAATCATCAAATGACTCCTTCCACCCTGGGTGGGGCGGAAGGGACTGTCAGACTTTCACTGACTAAAAAAACCACCCTGTTCCTTCCGTTGCCCTTTACGTTCCGGGGCCACGGCATCCTGTTAAGACGTCCCGCAACCCCGGAGCCTATGTCCTTTCTTGGGGTTCAAACTTACCCCGTACCTTCATCAAAATCGGTTCAGTTGTTCAGTCGTGAAAGCGTACAAAAGGACAGTTACTTTTGAATTTATAATATTAGTTTTAATATAAGTTTCCTAGTCACATATGCTTATCACGTACAAATACTTCGAGCATTGAATTAAATTAATTCCAAGCTACTATATCAACAAATATAAAATTATTATGCTATGAACGAAACACAACAGAGGCAGAACAATACGATACAATACAACAATACCTACACATATTTTGTGTTGAGACAAAAACAAATCTCAATGTGGGAACGAAATATGTCGATATAAATATTTACATGTTTCTTTGACGATACGTCCTCTGCTGTTAGGCTCAAGTATGGAATTTTCAGGCAGGGGTCGCCCTACCCGGGTGTCACCACTGTGTGGATCGCCCGGAGGACACGGTGGAGCATACGGTGCAGGACTGCCCCGCTTGGGCAGAGCACCGCCGTGTCCTCACGGAGGCGATAGGCGGCGGCGACCTCTCGCGTCCGGACCTGGTTCAGGCCATGCTCCGGGGCGAGAGGGAATGGGATGCAGTCACCTCCTTCTGCGAAGCAGTAATGCTAGCGAAGGAGGAGGCGGGCCGCGTGAGGGAGAGAACCACCTCACGCCCCAGCCGCCGCGGGAGACGCCTAGGGCGTCGGACGTCGCGAGGCGACATTCGGCCACCGTAGGCGCGGGCTTGCGGACGGCGATCAAGCCCGGGTCGAAGGCGCGTTCTGTTCGCGCGCGCCTCAAAGAGCTGTCAGCACAGGGACGGGGCCCCCAACGTGGCCAACGCCTGCCGGGGTTGCGGGACGTCTTAACAGGATACCGTGGCCCCGGAACGTAAAGGGCAACAGAAGGAACAGGGTGGTTTTTTAGTCAGTAAAAGTCTGACAGTCCCTTCCGCCCCACCCAGGGCGGAAGGAGTCATTTGATGATTTTTACCACCTCAAAAAAAAAAAAAAAAAAAAAAGGGGTCGCCCTAGGAAGACCTACACTGACCTTATTGGTGAGGTTCTTCAGAAAGGTCAGGTGCGCAGTACTCGCAACCGGCGTGCTTGTATGACGAGATGTATGAACGTAGATGAGGCGAAAGGAGTATGTAAGGATCGTAGCAGGTGGCGTTCTGTGGTTTCTACCTACCATGGGAAAAAGGCGTGAGTTTATATTTATATAAGCGACAAAAAACAAAGTATATTTAAAAACACATCACAACATCACGCCTATAATTCCCGAAGGGTTAGGCAGAGGTGTACCCACTAGTACACCCACATTTCGCCAGTTACGTTTAAGTCCCATGTAATACGGGGCGAGCCTATTGCCATCAACAGTGCACAGAACCGGACACCGAGGCTGCTACTGAGAAATCCCAATGACACTTTGCCCGACCTGGGAATCGAACCCAAGACCTTATTATATATTACACTAGACTAACGAGGCTGGGAAAAGCTAGTAGAATAAGCAGAAAAACTTATTAAATTCGCTAAAATACATAAAAATGTGTCTTAAGGTTAAATTTTTCTCAAAGACTGCTTTACCAATATCTATTAAGTTAGCCACAAGGTCAGACAAACTACTACCATTATGAAATACCTCTTAAAATACTACATTACCTAATCGTTCACTCAATTAACACCTCAAGAACTATGTAGATAGAGTCGAAAATTATTAGTTTTTGTGGTAATGCAAATTTTGTGTGGAGTAAAAAAATATCGTATGATTCTTTAATCGTAGCGTTTATATGGGACGATGTTTCATGTTTCATGCCAAACATTTTAGAGAAATTATTTTGAATCCATGCTTTGTCCGGGACGTCTTAACAGGATACCGTGGCCCCGGAACGCAAAGGACAACAGAAGGAACAGGGTGGTTTTTTAGTCAGTAAAAGACTGACAGTCCCTTCCGCCCCACCCAGAGCGGAAGGAGTCATTTGATAATTTTTACCACCTCAAAAAAGAAAAAAAAATACATCATAACATCACGCCTGTAATCCCCGAAGGGTTAGGCAGAGGTGTATCCATTAGTACACCCACATTTCGCCAGTTATGTTTTTAGTCCCACGTAATAGGGGGCGAGCCTATTGCCATCAACCGGGCACAAATCCAGACTCTAAGGCTGCTACTGAGAAATTCCTGATGGAAAAACCCAATAACACTGCCCGACCTGGGAATCGAACCCAACACCTCATGCACAGCAGTCGCGCTTGCGACCACTAGACCAACGAGGCAGTCACAAAAGACAAGGTCAAGGTCAGTCAAAAACGTACCTACGTGGGACTTAAATATAACTGGCTAAATGTGAGTCTACTAATGGGTACACCTCTGTCTAACCCTTCAGGGATTACAGGCGTGATGTTATGTTTTATGTTATAAGGGGGACAGGTCCAGTTGGTATGTTTTCACTGTCACTTAAAATTCTATGTCATCGGCTTTCACCTGACACTCGCGTTTAGTACTGTTTGATTCAATTAGAATTCGCTATCCTTTCTGATCGATGTCAGGCAGACAGCTTGCTTTTGCTGTGCCATAGGTCCATAATAATCTCATACATACATACACTCACGCCTTTTTCCCATGGGGGTAAGCAGAAACCACATAACGTTACCAGCTACGATCCTTACATACTCCTTTCGCCTCGTCCACGTTCATACATCTCGTCATACAAGCACGCCGGTTACGAGTACTGCGCACCTGACTTTTCTGAAGAACCTCACCAATAAGGTCAGTGTAGGTCTTCCTAGGGCGAACCCTCCCTGCGTTGCCACTTACCTCTGCCATATAAATATCTTTTGTTAATTGTCTTTAACTCATCCTCTCAACATGGCGGAACCATAATGATCTCAATTATAAAGTTATCACCAAATGTGTATGTCCTACTGAAGAACCCCAAGAAAAAAGGCAAAAGGCGGAATGCCTAAGGCATTAAGTCCGCCTTTGTACTTTTTGTTGCATAAAGTTTAAATAAATAAATAAATAAATAACCCCAGGCCACTTCTCATACAGAGAAGGCACGAGCATTAATCACCACGCTTGCTCAAGACAGATAGGCTTTATAAATATATATATATACTGACTGGCCTGTTGGTCTAGTAGTTAGTGACCCTGACTGCTAGGACGGAGGTCGTGGGTTCGGTTCCCACCCAGGACAAATCTTTGTGTGATGAGCACGATGATTTGTTCTGTGTCTGGGTGTAATTTATATATAATATGTATGTATTTAGAAATATATAAGTATATTTATCAGTTGTCTGGTTACCATAGTACAGGCTCTGCCTAGTTTGGGATCAGATGGCGATGTGTTGGTTGTCCTAAGATCTTATTATTATATTTTTTTGTATGAGAATACCGTGAAAATTTCATGTGTATTAAGTAAAAAGTTGTTTAAATATAAAATATGAATTTGATATTACAAACACACACTTGATTTATTTTTTATTTACTAGGTTTAGGCCGCGAATTCGTCCGCGTGAAAGTTGATTTCTCCATACAATCTTTGCTCCCCTTTTTTACTCCCTAAGGGGTTGAATTTTGGAAAATCCTTTCTTATCGAATGCCTACGTCACAGAGAAAACACCCTCCAAGTTTCAGGTCTCTACGATCAGCGGTTTAGGCTGTGCGTTGATCCGTCAGTCATTCAGGGCAAAACATTTTACATGTACAGATTGATTTAGAAAGAATTAGGGTATTACCGACATTACTCATCATCTGCCTAGCCTTTTCCCAACTATGTTAGGGTCGGCTTCCAGACTAACCGGATGCAGCTGAATACCAGTATTTTACATGGAGCGACTGCCTATCTGACCTCTACTACCCAGTAACTGGGTAATACGATAGCCCTAGGTAAGACTGGTTGTCAGACTTTCAAGCTTCTGACGTCTCGTAACGACTGTCATGGTTCCAAAAAATGGATCATGGATCATGGCACGGAATGATGTCAGTAATGTCTTTAAAACAAACTTTAGAAAGTACATATGAATTGAAAATATAACCGACATTACTATTAACTAGTAATTCATAGATTTTTCCCTATTTTAAGTCGATAAACAAAATCTTTCCAGAAAAAATGACGTATTTGCTTAATGCTGTGATAAAATCTATAACGTCAAACAAATACAAAACAACCATTGTCATTGTAATGGCGACGGAAGCCAGTTTACGTATATACATATTATGTACATAAATAGTACAGGCTTTTCATATTATTTACCTTTTCTTTGGGGACGCCTAATCAAAAGAAAATCTGTATTTTTTTAAGTAAAGCAGTAAATACAGCTTTTATGAATTAGTTAGATCTACTACTTATATCTTATCTTTATCTTAATATAGGTCTCGCCCGCGACTTCGTCCCCGTAAAAATAAAATAAAATATAGCGTATGCTACTCGTATATATTACTCGTATATATTATCGTTTATATATATTTTTTTGCTCTTTACAGAAATATTATATTATAATATATATATAATTATATTATATGTCGAAGCGTGGGCGAATCTCCAGTCTTTGGGTAACTCGGACAAGCAAAAGATGGTATTGGTTTACAATGGTTTTACTTTACAGTACAGTTAGGTTATCACAATATTAACAAAACAACTCCAAGTGCGAGTGAACTGGCAGGTTCAGTCGACATGCAGCGCCCGTCATCCACGGCAGTCCAGACCATTCTGTCCAGCACTGCTTTTTCATTATACTGACAGCACTGAGTCCACAGACCCCACCCAAGTACTAATCCCATTAGTACTCTTGTTCACTCTATGCATAGCCAATCCATAGATGGTATGCAACCTCGTTGAACTTTCAGTTCCGCTTTTCAATAACAGATGGCGTTGTATCAAAAAGGTTTCAATCTCCGACACGGCCAGAACTGACATTATACACGTCCTCGTGTATGCCTGTAGACAAAGGATCAATTTGAGGTACCACAGCTCACACAAGGCCGTTCGGCCTTCCTGACCTCAAAACTATGCACCAGGCAACACATTTAAATTGACAAAAACCATAACAAAACAATGAGACGTTCCCGTTGCACTCGTATTATCAAAAATCTCCAATAGTTTCAAAAATTCCAATAGTTGTTAATCAAATAAATCATCAACAGTTCAAAGTCAAAATCATTATCACCGACCTGCCAACACACCATGGCCAGGTCACCAACAACACAGTCCAAAGTCAAATCATCATATCCGACCTGCCATATCACCATGGCCAGGCCCCAACAATACAAATCCACCACACCACATGTGGTCCACAGTAACTCAGGTTGGGCTGACGACGAAGCACAAAATGTGTGCCAGTCATCACACCCAGGTGCCACGACATAATCAGCCCTACGCCGCACGTCTACGTCAGCAATGGTTAGCCGGAGCTCTACGACTGAGACTGATTTCGGCCGTGCAACACCCACAACAACACTTCAAATCTCTTGCCAAGGACTCTCACCAAGGCTCCACAACAACTACCGCCAAGGACTCTCACCAAGGCTCCACTACGAGTCAGTCGGTTGGTTACGAAGCCCCAAAAATGTTGCCAGCAACCAACCCCGTCAAACAAGTCACGTCATAATGCTTCAGTCAACATCAACAACAACATGAGTGCCCTCACTGGCACTATTACTTTACTCTCGATTATCGTCTCAACGGGAACCTCACATACGGGAACGTTCTAATCGCATCATGAGTATACTTAAAAGATCTGTTTCCAATTCAAGATTTCACAACATAAGCCATCCTCTAGTGGTCATATACTTGGGTCTCACAAATACCAGCATTACATAACAAATGCCACAAACCAAAAACTCAAGTCATTGACAACGTAATCAAAATCAATTTGGTTTGATGTTTGGTTTGGTTTGGTTTGGTTTGTTGTCATGGTTTTGGTTTGTTCTGAATATTTAACTAATAATACCACGGCCAATCTTGACAACATGCTCTAAATTTCTTTATCTCCACCAAATATTACTTACCTTCATAAAACAAAAATCTAACAACACACAAAATATCTAGCTAAACAATGACCATCAACAATATCATCAACTACTGTAAACTAGATTACAACAGAATATTCATTTACCACTAACAATAACCATTTACTTTCCAATTCTTTCCACTACCATCTAATTCAAACTTGTAATAGCGTTTTCACATAACACTGCCTTCATTTGACCAAAATATGACCATGGCAAATATGATGGCATGGCTAATATGATCATGGCAAGTTTGAATAACATTACCAAGACTAAACATCATTGAACCATTATTTAGTTTCTTTCAAAAGCATCAAAGTTTATCAAACAAAACCGCAGGTCTCTCATTCGTGGTCAACCTCAGCTATAACCATAGCTCAGCAAACACATTTGCCACACACTACGCACTTCCCACCGGAATGCCGAATCAACCTTGATTCCATAATCTCTCTGACCCATCGAACTAAGAACCTGTAGTATGCAAGTTAAATAAATGCCAAATCAACATCTGTTTCGTCTTTTACTGCAAGTTCAATAGATGCTTGGCCCTTGAATCCCTTTCAAAACAATCATGAACCTGCCTGTAAGTACGTTTATTGAAGGACTTTCAATTGTAACGGTTGCTAATCCACTCTTTCAGACGGTAGGTACTCAATATTTAGCATCTAATATCGTCTGAAAGCGTTTCTGATTCTTTATAACTTAACGCGAATATTCACGTTACACGAACCAGTAGTTATAAAATGAAGATTGAAACTAACAGTTACCATGGAACTCCTCCCGATAACAACTTCGTTAGTTACGTAGTTAACATTATTACTTACGACCCGATCTGCTGTTCTTCTGAAGAAAACCTATAAGACCGACGTTGCCTTAGTTCTAATTTACCTCTTTTCACACGAATAATTGGAAAAACCGTTAAAACCCATTAAATTAAGAAAATCGTATTGAAAACTCAATGGTAGTCATGGTTCTGCAAAAATCTGTTATTTCAAATGTCATTGAAATTAGTACTTACTATAGCCATGGCTATGGCAATGTCAACTTGAAGTAAAATGTCTGTTTAATCTGACATATTTTCTGACGCAATAACTGACATTAGTAAGTTTGACTGACTTTTGCTATTATAATGGTGAGGCTACATTATCGGACGATTCGGGTGATACACATGCGATGAAAAGTTACAAAATAATCACGTTGTTATATTTCTCGTAAAATAATTTGACTAGGTATTTTATCTCATTTAGAAGCGTGGACACAACAAAGATATCATAAGGGATAACGTCTCATAATTTGTATAAATTTGGAATACTTTTCGTTAGGTACTAAGGCCCAATAATTCATAAGCATCGAATTTTGCAAACAATAATAACAACGCTACAATGCGCACCCGTATTTAGCGAATACGTCAATTGGATGAACTATTTAATCGGACATGTCGCGACGCGAAAGCTAGCCGCACACGCTAGTGTAGCCACAGGCTTACAAATTGAACAACAACATCATTTTATTCATTTTCCTAAATTGCTTAATTGAAAAAGATAAAACGATACAAAATCAATACAATGTCACGACTGTACTCCCTAAAATGTTAGGCAGGGGTATCCAGCATCGTACAAACCAGATTTCCATGCTCAACAACAACGAGGCAATATCTTGCATTGTAGACATACAGAGTAGGTATTGTACAACCTTTTAATTTCACTACTACTACTACTACTAGGTACTATAGGTACTCTCTTTACAAAACAATATTCTTTACCTCAACTCAAACCAAAACCAATGCAAAACAACAATCTTTACCTCAACTCAACAAAACCAAAACAAAATGAATACGACTCACACGAGTCATGTACCACCACAGACTGCAGCTCACTGTTAAAACCACGACGCTCCGGAGTACTACCGAACGTCATAGCGCAACAGACGCACGGCGCACGACGCACAGAACGACACACACGTCGTTTCACGTCTTGTTATTGATGCGATGTGGTCATTCATCACCTGCTTCTGGCGTCCAACTATCGAAACGGCACCGACGTGGTCCTTCGATCTAAAATGATAACAAATGACATTAATATCTCTGCTGGCTAATTAGACGTTGCAAATTCGAACAGTCTGTAGTTCATTTCTCTTTGTTGAGCCTCTTAATCAAGCCATTCATTGCTTTCTTATTCTCTGCAGTTACAGGTTACAGCACTTGAGGCTAAGGTAATGCATCGAATCATTTAGTCATTAATCTTCAATCATCAATTAATTTTCCATAAAGTGAATCGCTTTGCTCATCTTGCTTTACATAGCTTTCTCTGATTCAGCGTATCATGTATCACAATCTCCATAGCATACATTTTATGACCGTTCAAATTGTACAAGAAAATATGATTGAACCAGTTCAGGTAAGGTATGAATTTTGGATTCTTCAATGTGCTGCACAAGATTGCATTCAAATTATGGTGTGTTGCAGTACAGTTCTTTCTCACAAGCATGAATCGCATATCCATTTGTCCACCTCACGTTGTAGGTACACATACGATCTAGCCATCAAAAATCAACAACAATGTTTTCAGCTGTTTGACACTTCCACCTCAGCAGCACACATAGCATGATATCCATTCGATTAGGTACTTCCAATTAATTGTTGTTTTCAAATCATCATGAGAAAGATCAACTGAAGGATAACAAAATCTCAATATGTTTGCAAATATCATTATGGTACTGAGACAACCAAGACAAATCTTTCTTCTCATCATAATCCTGTTCAATAACACAATGAGGAATCCGCGTCCAGTATTTAGTGACACATAGATCGACAATAAAATTTGTTGACCATTGTTGAAATTAGTCTTATCTCATGAAACATCTCTTGATTAATGGCTTTTGAGAAAAATCTCTCTTTCTCCTCTATTGTTCAGGTTTGTTAGCAGCTGTCCAGTGATTTTCAGCATTTTCAAAGTTGTTTCATCACATTCGACTATTTGCTGGAAAATCATCATCATTCGTCTAAAATAGTTCACTGCTGGAAATCTCATCTCAACGTCTGTGTCGTAATTCGTTACAGAGCAAATTCTCATTCTAGGCTTGCAACTAGAAATTTCCAATCTGGTCTCCAACATTCATTTGTTTTCTCAGAATAATCTAGAATGATACGCTGTGTCCGAGCGTATCCCACTTCTGATGTCGAAGCGTGGGCGAATCTCCAGTCTTTGGGTAACTCGGACAAGCAAAAGATGGTATTGGTTTACAATGGTTTTACTTTACAGTACAGTTAGGTTATCACAATATTAACAAAACAACTCCAAGTGCGAGTGAACTGGCAGGTTCAGTCGACATGCAGCGCCCGTCATCCACGGCAGTCCAGACCATTCTGTCCAGCACTGCTTTTTCATTATACTGACAGCACTGAGTCCACAGACCCCACCCAAGTACTAATCCCATTAGTACTCTTGTTCACTCTATGCATAGCCAATCCATAGATGGTATGCAACCTCGTTGAACTTTCAGTTCCGCTTTTCAATAACAGATGGCGTTGTATCAAAAAGGTTTCAATCTCCGACATATATTATAATATATTTATTTATTTATTTTATTTTAAACTTTATGCACATGTAAAAAAAAATACAATGTACAAAGGCGGACTTAATGCCGTGTGCATTTTCTACCAGTCTACTAGTCTACTAGTTTGTCTGTCTAGTGTGTATATATATATAATTATATTATATTATTAAAGTGTAGAAATATAAATTACGCGTCTTGTGTTTGTCCGGGATGGACTCCTAAACTACTTAACCGATTTAAATCAAATTTGCACACCGTATGCAGTTTGATCCAACTTGAAAGATAATTGAAGACTTGAGGATAGTTTTTATTTCAATTATTAGTCTTAATACTTTTTGATTGCAAACCTGAGTCACAGCAGCGCGTGGGCCGGTCAGTTAGTATACAATTACATATAAAAGCGAAAGGTCACTCATTCACTTATCATGAAATATCTAAAGCCCCTTGACATATGAAGAAGAAGGGGAGGGAGGTAGTTTATAGTTATTAGACATCCGCTAAGAAAGGATTTTCCAAAATTCACCCCCTAGAGGGATGAAATGGTCCGTATAGGATATATCATCACGCTGCAATCCACGGGAGCGAAGCAGTAACCAAAGACGTAACTTAACATAACATCACGCCTGTAATCTCCGAAGGGTTAGGCAGAGGTGTACACCCACATTTCGCTAGTTATGTTTTTAGTCCCATGTAATAGGGGGCGAGCCTATTGCCATGAACCAGGCACAAATCCAGACTCCGAGGCTGCTACTGAGAAATTCCTGATGGAAAAACCAAATAACACTTCGCCCGGCCTGAGAATCGAACCCAAGACCTCATGCTCAGCAGTCGCGCTTTACGACCACTAGACCAACGAGGCAGTCAAAACGTAACTTGACTTGACCCAACTATCATCTTCATAAATAAATCAGCCGAATGATGTCCACTGCTGACTTATGTCCTAGGTCATCTTTAGGGAGGCCTGTGCCTCCCCCCTGCCTGTCTGTGTCCTTGATAAAATTTCGGGAAATTAAACAGCGAAAATGCGCTGTTTAAAAATAGGTACTATCACGCGTGTAACGTTTATACGTCGCAGGTACAATGTAAAAGTAAAATTACTTTTTGTAAAATTATTATTAAACAAAATACAGTTATTATAAAATCTTGTAAGGTCAAGCTTATTTTAGTTAATCTGTCCCGTTGGTTTCGTGGTTTCAAGTGCGACTGCTGAGCGTGAGGTCCTGAGTTTGATTGCAAGGTCGAGCAGAAAGTATGATTGGTTTTTTGCATTAGGGATTTTATTGTAGCAGCCGCAGAGTTTGGAAGTTTTTGGTGAGACGCACGTGCCTCAGAAAGCACGTGTCGCCGTTGGTCCTGCGCCTGATCTCTCCCCGGTCGTGTCGGATTGCCGTCCCATCGCACTATGAGAGTGAGGGAAGAGGGAGTGCACCTGTGTTTGTGCACACACTTGTGCTCTAAAAACTCCTGCGTACTTGGGTAGTCTTCAATGACGCTGAGTACTTAAAAGGCGCAGTGAGAAGGTCCTCCACGAGGTGGTCAAAGACCTAGCTAAGATCGCGAAAATCTGCTGGATACGGGCAGCGCAAGACCAGTCATTGTGGCTATCATTAGGGGAGGCCTATGTCCTGTGGACGCCACTCAGCTGATAAGAGTACTGAGTGTCAGTGAAGTTTCTTGCTCGTTCTTCTCCATAGAGACCTACCTCCGTTTTGGAACGAGCAAATAGCTTCAACTTTCTGACTAACTGACCGACTCCTTGACAATTCAAAAGTGCCTATAAATTAAATAAATACTTTGACTTTTTGACCTTGATGATGACCCTCACGTCTGAAAGGAGGGTTACGTCGGACTCTAAAAACACGAATCACGTAGAAACAGCGTGTTTAGTTTTGACGCGTAATTTTAAAATGTAGGACACTGATAACAATACTTTTAAAACCGGGTTACTTTTGATACTAACCTTAGACCAGACTAAAATCACTGACCTATTAAACTATACATAACATAATATTATCACGCCTGTAATCCCCAAAGGGTTAGGCAGAGGTGTATCCATTGGCACACCCACATTTCGCCAGTTATGTTTAACTCCCATGTAATAGCCATTCTATTCTATTGCCATCAACCAAGCACAAATCCTCCGAGGACAACAGCCTCCAAAAACTCCGAGGCTGCTACTGAGAAATTCCTGATGGAAAAACTCAATAACACTTTGGCCGACCTGGGAATTGAACCCAAGACCTCATGCTCAGCAGTCGTGCTTTGCTACCACTAGACCAACGAAGCAGTCAAAAAAATTGACGTGTCTGTAACGTCAACATAACAGCAGTCAGTTGAAGAAGATACCAAATTATCCGTGTATGCAATATGCAAATGCATTCAATGACATATCCCCCCTTTTGAGCAGGACTATTGCAAGATAATTATGGAAGCTAAATATTGAGCTTTTTTTTTATAAATACTACATTGTTCCCACCCACTGCAACTCCTGAAAGCCAGAATCAACAAACAAAGCGCCGAGGCAATGAAGCTCGACGAGTCCCAGAGAAACGATTAACTGTCTTGGGTCCCGCAACGAAATTAATCAAAAAAGAATAGCGGAGGAGTAAGAAAAAATATAATCTCCACTTTCCTCCATACAAGCAGGAGACAGATCAGAACGAGGCCAATAGGCACAAAGGGATGTTTGCAACTGGGAGAAGTCCAGATTGCCAAGGACCACGGATTGCAATTATTATTAAATAACTGAGTCCTAATGTAAGCTGTTACATTTGATTCCAGCAATAGTTATGGCAAAAACGCTTGAACGCACGGAATTTAGTTCTAGTTTCAAAGATGGATCTATGGGTTCAGGTGGCTATAGTGGTCTGGCTACCAGAGACTACGGTAGGTCAACGGCCGCTGCAATGGATTAATTAATATAAAAACCCGATACAAACATAGTTGGGGTAAGCGAAGGCAGGTGATGGAGGGAAAAACCCTCTTACGTCAAAGACTTGATGACAATGACCCTGCTGAGGGCGCTTACCGCCATCTCTTTTATCAATATATTTTTAATATTACTTTGTAACTTCTGTTGTTGCATTTCCAACTCTCGGTGCTGTGCCGAGCGTTGAAAATCGAACAGTGCTAAAGGTAAAGTAATATTAAAATAATATTGTTTTAAGAGGTGGTGGCTGGACCCCTGGTAACGACTACAGAATACCTTTTGCGTGCTATGATTTGGGATTTTGATAAGTTTGGTTATGTTTAGATGGTTTGGTCATGTTGAGAGGATGAGTGAAAGACGATTAACAAAAAGTATTTATATGGAGAGGTGAGTGTGGCAACGCAGGGAGGGGTCGCCCTAGGAAGACCTACACTGACCTTATTGGTGACGTTCTTCAGAAAGGTCAGGTGCGCAGTACTCGTAACCGGCGTGCTTGTATGGCGAGATGTATGAACGTGGATGATGCGAAAGAAGTATGTACACTATGCCCGCGCCGGCATACTGAACACCGACAAGATTTTACTTCGACTAGACTCTCCGCCGTCAGGACGCTTCGCCGACAGGACGTTTCGCCGACAGGACGCTTCGCCGACAGGACGCTTCGCCGACAGGACGCTTCGCCGACAGGGCTCGTAGCAGATGTGTATACTTCTTACTTTTAATCTTGTCGTTTCTGGTGTCGTAGGGGCGTAGTTTCAACCTAAACTATTTTTTAAATAATTAACCTTTATTCAAATCTACTATGAGTCCTTTCAGCGAAGACTCCTATCGGCGAAACGTCCTGTCGGCGTAGTTTGTATGAACTGCCGTACGGCGAAAACGCGTTTAAACGATTATTCTTGTCTCATTTCTTGGAATTTTGTATATGCTTCGGCTGTTTAAATTCTGGGAAAACTGTTCATATGACTAACGGTTATTTAAGTAGGTGTTCATATTGAGCGAACATGAAATCATGCTTGTATTTTAGCTGAGACTAAGGCGCTTTGCACACAGAGCAACTATTGCAGCAACTGGCAACTAACTGTTTACATATATTTCAATTGGACTGCGCACACATAGCAACTCGAGTTTCGAGTTCCGGCGATCGTCAACAGTTTTCAGTTCCTTGCCGCAAACTAGCAACTGTTAAATATTATACCGGTTTTTAAAGTTGCCGGTTTCCTCAATCGTCAATCGCAACGCGTCGGGCGATTCAGAGCCCCCCTCCCTCTCCCAGTGCCTGGAAACGCCAGTGTCGAAACGGCAGTGTTGCCATAAAGTTGCGGCAACCGTAAACGTTACAGCAACTATCAACTTTTTGCAGGAAACATTTAAAGTGTTGATAGTTGCCTCAACTTGCTCGAGCAATGTGCAATGTGCAAAGCGCCTAATTCGGTACTAATCTCTACATAGTATAAAACAAAGTCGCTTCCCGTCGTCTGTACGCTTAGATCTTTTAAACTACGCAACGGATTTTAATACGGTTTTCATCAATAGATAGAGTGGTTCAAGGGGAAGGTTTATGTATCTACATTGCACCCGTGTAAAGCTGGGGCGGGTCGCTAGTATTGTTATTATAGCTAGGTTGTTTGTATGAGCGCGCTAATCTCCTAACTACTGATTTAATTCTGAAAATTCTTTCGCTAATGACACCTTTTATAAATGCGAAAGTTTTGACAGATGGATGTTTGTTATTTAATTTTGCCAGAACGGGTGCACGAATCTGGATGAAATTTAGCACAGAGATTAGTCTGGAATAGCACAAAGACTACTTAAAAATGTACAGTTCCCGTGGGATAAAATATACAAACTTTGAAACTCATAATTAAAAAAAAAAAGACGCGGACGAAGTCGTAGGCAAAAACAAGTAGTATTGACTGTAATTACTCATTATTAGATATTTGTTAACATCAAACGTTTTGAAATCAGGAATTGAACTCAGATCCTGTACTGCAAGTATGTAACAGTAATCAAAGTTACATTGTAGATTCTCAATGTGTTATTTTTTTTTTAATTTAACATAACATAACATAACATAACATCACGCCTGTAATCCCCGAAGGGTTAGGCAGAGGTGTACCCATTAGTACACCCACATTTCGCCAGTTATGTTTTTAGTCCCATGTAATAGGGGGCGAGCCTATTGCCATCAACCGGGCACAAATCCAGACTCCGAGGCTGCTACTGAGAAATTCCTGATGGAAAAACCCAATTTATAGGGGCCCAATTTTTTTTTTTTTCCAATTTTTAATTTAAACTTTGTAAGATCTCAAATATATTATTGACTAAAGAATATTATAACCAGGATTTTATAAGATGCTATGTTTTGCAACGAGCAACTAGCTTCAACTTTCTGACTAACTGACCGACTCCTTGACAATTCAAAAGTGAATGTGAAAGGTCTAATTCAAATAAATGTTTTGGCTTTGATTTGACTTATAGTTACAATAAGTATAAAATAAAAACAGTTAAACTTAACAATATCAATTAAATCTTTTTTCTCCTTTGAACTTTGAATCCCAAAAACCAGTGTGCTTTTGCATAGATTTTTTTTTCTAATCATCAACTGACACTCTCTAAATAATCTTTAGCATTTGATGGTTAAGCATTGTATCCACATGACATTCAAAATTGAGACATTATCTAGACCAATGAGGCACTCAATAAAAGCCAAAAAAATTCTGACTGCTTCAAAAGCTTTATTTATGTTATTATCAAATTGCAACATTTAATTTTCTTATATGACTTCAAATCTTTCAGGCTTGCCCCTAGGCACACCACAGTGTGTAGTCACATAGTTGATAAGTTTCAAACCCTGACTGAAAGCCTTAATTTTAAGGCACCACAATAAAGTTTGGTTAAGCATCTGACAATTTTCAAGGTTATCAACAGAAATAAAATTTAAAAAAAAATAATCTTTTAGAAAAAAAAGACATTATAAAATTTATACCCTGTATGATTTTCTTTGAGCACACATTGCAACATAAGTTACTCCTATTAAACAAGCTTTTTATTAGATCAAATTGAAACATACAAAAAAAAAATATTATTTTATATTAATAATTTCCACAGCCCATGCAATGCCATATAATGGCAAAATTTGTTACACCTTGGGAACACTATTGAAGTTTTAGTATGGATCCCCAGATTTTTCTGGTTAAAAATATAGTCTATGTTACTCAGGGATAATGTAGCATTCTAATGGTGAAAGATTTTTTTTAAATCTATCTAGTAGTTTTTAAGCTTATTCATTGCAAACGTACAAAAGTACAAATCTTTTCTCCTTTTAATATTAGTATACCTAATAATAAAAATCTTGTGTCACTGTGTTAGTGGATAAATTCCTATGAAATGCCTCAAACTATTTTTTTTAATGTATATTTGGTAAATATAAGATAGGTAATAAAGTATAAATAACACCACTAGATGATTAAATTTACGCGGACGACGTCGCGGGCATAAGCTAGTAAGAACTAAAAATCTTAAAAGTTTGAATACCTATATTTTTTTTTTTATATGCCTTAAGGGGTCAACATTATTTCAAGCTTCCTCTGCCTAAGTACTTCAAGAAAAATACATTAGGTATATTGAATTGTCTATGATCTAGAAAGTGTGTCAAGTCAACTGTCTTCCGCATCGTTAGTGGGTCACTCGGGTATAGACGCATACCTACCTAATATTTATCAACATTTTAAACCTATTTTCTTGCAATCAAAACTTACATGATAAATTTGCCGGCGGAACACACTATTTTCCTGCACGTTAGAACGTTAATAAGCTCACTTTAAACTGATTATAGCAAACTAGCACGCAATCTTTTATGTAAACCATCCGACTCCGAACAATATAATTTTTCATTCATTTCAGAGTGAAAAAGAACTGAATACATACATCTAAACACTGATAAACGGACATAAATAGTATCAGAATTGATCGCAGTGAAGATCTCTCTTTATTATTCAAATTAATTGAATATATACACCACCAAAGTTGCCTTCAAAATTTCACTTTTGCTTAGTATTTTAAATAAAATATTTTTACTCACCAGTAGAGTGTTTTGATATACTGGTATTTACTAAAACTTTTTACACGATTTTTGGCACCTCAGCATATGGTTTTTGGCTTTGATAAAAAAGCTCAGATTTGTTTTAAAAATTAAAAATAGTAGTAACGTAACACACTTCTCGCCATTTTCGGGGTGACTGACGTAAAGGAATTCTTTCTTTTCTACCATCTGTTATCTGTCAATGTCAATCTCGAAACGTTAGTGATGAGCTACTGTGTATATCTATACTACACATAGTCATTAGTACAACTGGAATGAGAGCCGGTCATGGAAGAAAAAACTTATTAGGAGTTGTGTCTCTTTCTTTCTCTCAGAATTTCGATGAAATAAACTAAAATATCTTTATCACGCGTAAAAGCCGCATGTCGAGTCAACTCACTAGACAGTATAAATGATATGATTCCTTATATCAAAAGGAAGATCATTTATGTATGAGAAAGACAGTTAAGCAAAATATTATTAGAAGAACGTAGACTCCTAATGTGAGAAGAACATAGCTAAACAAACAAAATGAGAAATAAGATAAGAAGATACTCCTTCTAAGTAGGAGTACAATCTTTATAATTTGAAACACAGTGAGCAGTCCTGCTATATTTCTTTTTTAGTCTATGATTGTAGTGTAGTACATACTATTTCCATGAATTTACATCACTCATCCCTAGGTTTCTCATCATCATAGAGCAACACAGGCTTCCGGGCTCATTAGGTATGCATTGATAAAGGAAAAGGGATTTCCCGAGAGTTTCTGAACCTTGCTAGTTAAATAAGTCAGTCGTAGTTAACACGTGGCTTGATAGATGTCACCACAAGTGTTTATAATAAATTGCAATTATTGTCACCTTTTTTTCACAAAATCCTAGCTTTTATTCGCGACATCGTCTGCCTAATATCGGTTTTCGCGGATGCAGAGGAAGTCGCAAAATAAAAAGTAGCCCATGTACGGTCAGCAAGCTTCCTTAGTGTTCAAACTTACCCCGTACAAAGTTTCATCAAATCCGGTTCAGTGGTTTAGTCGTGAAAGCGTAATAGACAGGCATAGTTACTTTCGCATTATAAGTAAAGATTGCGCCTTAGATTACAACATGGAACTAGTTTAGTAAAAAAATGCCTTTGTATCCTTTGTATATTTTTGGCCCCAATGCTGTCATAAACAAGCAGTGCACAAAAATATTTCTTTAATAAAATCAAACTGCGAATAAACGGTTGCAGATTAGTATATTATCTCAAAACATCGTATATAAAGGCTTCTATTACAAACGATACTAACGTTATTGGGTCACTTTGTAAAGCCGAAGACGAACTTTCTACATATTGTGTACCAAAAATTTCACCTTTCCTGAAACAGTACTTTCTGAAGGATAAACGTGTGGCATTTTGCAGTGGTTCATTAATGTCTACTCCTATCCACGCTTCGTAATAAGCATAGAAATATGGAATAATAACGGTTTTCCCAAACCAGCGCCACAGAAGACAGAAGAATGCTGTCAGAAGTAGTACTTGACAAAACATGTAGAAATAGTAAGGGAATATGATGGGATCCGGGGTTGTTAGCTTGGTTATTTTACAGACTAGCCATTGTATCATCATCCAGTAGACGAGGCATTGGTTGGTGCCCGCGCATAATGAGACGCAGCAGTCCCATAGTCTCGCTCCGACAATGTAAGGGAAACAGAAGACATCCCACCAATTATAGCCGAATACTTCCTCGATTTGTGCATGGAACTCCTCGCCCTGTATTTCATCGCAACGAAACCGTTCCTGTCGCTTCTTTACTTTCTTTTTCGGTGCCATATTTAAATTTGTCCTTACACTATAATTTCTCCTTCAATAAACTTCAAGTCATAATTTGGGGTGTAATAATTTTGATTTATTCATGTGTAATTATAATGAATAATAGTATAGTTTAGATTTCGGCATTACAAATCCTAACGTCATTAGTTCAAACAAATGATGCAGTGTTGAGTGACAGTTTCTGTCACACTGTCAAAGTGTTAACTTCAACTCTTCAATAACAGCTTTTATGGAATCTATTTTTTTTTTAAATATGAGTGCTAATGCTTGCGTGGATGTTTGTTACTCAGTCATGCCAGAACGGCTTACTGGATCTGGATGAAATTTGGCAAAGTAATAGATTATAGTCTGGAACAGCACATGTCATAGGATACTTTTTATCCCGGAAAAATGTACGGTTACAGTGGGATAAAATATCAACTTAGAAGCAGACGCAGTCGCGGGCAGAAGCTAGTTAACAATAATGAGTGACGTGTACAAATAGTACTTACAATTTCCATATCCATCATGGGACATGGCAAACTGTGGGCATAATTGTGGGTACACTTCTACCTATCCCTTCGGGGACTTTTTGGGGATTACAGGCGTGATGTTGGTATATCATGTTATGTTTCGACAGCGCTTAATTTAAACACTGCGGCTGTGCGATTGCAATAGAAGCGATTTTACAGCACAAAAAGTTATAGTCTTGTGTCAGTGCTTTGACTATACGTATCTTCCGTCAGGTAGCCAGTGTTGCTCTATGATACGTACAGTCAACAAGTAAAAGTCGATGAACATGACATTCCAGTTTGGTTCCTTAACTTTTGTTGCATTGACTTGTTCAATCCATTCCTATCTTTCGCTACTAGCTACCTACTACCTATTCGTATGGGAGGCTTCGGCATCCTGCACCTTATATAAATATGGATAGAAACAAGATCTGACAATTATTTCATAATTTTGTTTGTCCGACTTTTTGTGGAATGTGTGTGATGCAGCAGTATCGCCATCAGTACGTTCCATTTCCCCCCGACACAAAATTGTCACCGATTGTCTGATGTAAGCGGAAGCCCTTAAAAGAATTAATTTAATTTATCTCCGACAAAACATCGGACACAAATTGTCTGACGTGAACGGAGGGTTTAACTGAATAAAATAAAAAAAACGTTCATGAGATTATAATAAGTAAAAAAAATCATTTACAAACACTTCAATAAAAAAAGTAAAAGTCGTTACTGGATGTAAATAAAAACCGGACGAACGAACTTGTAATGGCGTTTCAAATATTTCTCCTTTTCTGAAACAATACTTTCTAAACGACAATCGTGATGTATAATTTCCTGATCCAGACGTCTCTGTTGTGGGTTCAGGTTCATCTAAATCAAAAAATGCATTGTAAAATGCTTTGAAAAATGGTATTACAACGGATTCACCGAGATATAACCACAGTAAGACAAACATAATTGTCAATAGAATCACTTGAGCATACATATAGAAATAATAAGGAAACGTAACAGGGTCTGGAGTCGTTAGTTTTGAGATTTTACAAATGCAGTAATGTACCAACATCGCACACATGACACATTGGTTCTGCCCTGAGAATATTGAGCAGCAGAAGTCAAAGAATTTCGAGCATATTGTGTATGGAAAACAGAATATCTCCCAAAATGAATATGCGCTATCATCATCAGTTTGTATGTAAAATGGTTCTCCCTGAAGGTCTGCTGCGCAACCTGTCACATCTTCACATTTCCTCATATTTGAGCTTTATCTATATTTTTGTGGAGGCAAGAATGGAAGCTTACTGAGAAGCTGAAGTTACTGTAGTAACTCCTGATGTAAAAAAATTTAACTGTAACAAAAAAAAAAACATTCTATGAGAAAGGGGAAGGTGGCAGTGGGATAGCACCTTAACATCACCCGCGTTGAGTACAGCGAAAGTGACATAACATCACGCCTGCAATCCCCGCAGGGTTAGGCAGAGGTACCCTTTAGTGCACCCACGTTTCGCCAGTTACGTTTAAGTTCCATGTAATAGGAGGCGAGCCTATTGCCATCAACCAGGCACAAATACAGACTCCGAGACTGCTATTGAAAAATTCCTGATGGAAATACCCAATAACACTTTGGGGCTATTCAAGGCTGTTCCTACCACAGCGGTTTTCGCCACCGGAGCCAGTAGCGGTCTCCCGACGACGCTCAGTGAGCTTCTGTCGTTGTCATCTTATTTTTTGCAATTAGATTTTCAGTATAAAGTACACCAACTTTTCCCGCGGCTTCTCTCGCGTTATGCAGTTTCAGTTTTGCGACAGCTGCAGAAATGCCACACTAAATACCCAGTGGGACGTCGCTTGGATATTATCGCTACCCGTAGCGGCAGTAGATACCGCTTTGATTTAATTAGGCCTTTCATGTGCACAAAGGTGAGAGAACAAGTTTTATTTTTCTGTGTAGATAAATGAATCATCATCATCATACCAGCCGTAGGGCGTCCACTGTTGAACATAGGCCTCCCCTACATATTTCCAATACGAATAGTCAAACGTAAATATACTAACCTGAACACGACGTAAAAGAAACACACTCTAACGCTTTTCAAATCATAAGGCAATTTAATCTTGCTCCTAGGGACTATCACTAATAAACGAAGAATACCAGCGACGAATTCATCTGAGCGAAGGTACTGAGACGACATGAAAATTACTATAAAAAATAAAATCTGATTTTATAATGACACATAAAAAAGTCTGTCTAATTTCGCACATGGAATTAGTAAGTACTATTTCAATATAATTGACTTCACTATTTTACCTTTACCCATTGAAATATAGTGTATTGTCTATGGTACTTTCTGTGACAGTAATTGTCTATTTTGACTTTGACAGCTGTCATTTAAATTGTCTATGGTTTATTAGTTCCGTGTTGATCATGGTAGGGTGATGTTACGCAGTTCTTCGAAAAAATAATATTACGTGTTTATATCGTAATTATTATGATACGGATTTAGAAAATTGTACATCAACTGCAGGATATCGCGTAATCTATGTTTCTTCAAGGATTAAGCGCAGGTACTGTCTTATGAAATGATTTATTAAAAGTGAAAGTTTAGCTACAGTTACTAAAGTATTATAAACTTTAGTTTTCAAGGGAATTCGCGCTATATAGAACGAGTTAATCACTCTTAATTAGACGGTGATATATGGTCATTTAAGTTCCATAATCTATTGTCGCTTAATTTTTAATTTAAACTGGTTTTTCCGACCTTTAAAGTTGACAAACAAGTTGAAAAAAATATTGTAAACTCAATCTCTACGTTTGGCAGCCTTGACTACGTTTTTTATTCGTCATAATGTCCTTTAGCTAATAACAAGTTATACTTATTAATAGACAGCAACAAGTTATATGTTTATTTGTGCAAATATTATGAAACTTTTGTCTCTTTAGAAAGTTTGCTTTATGAAGTGAAATTTTTGAATATTGAGAAGTGAGAAAATAATTTTCTCAAAAGGTACCTTTACCTTTTGAGAAAAATATTTCCTTAGTATTTAAAACAAAAGCTTTTCGTAAAATCCTAACTAATATTATAAATGCGAAAGTAAGTTTGTTTGTTACCATTTTACGCCTAAGCCACTGAACCGAATATCCTTAAATTTTGCATATACATTGCCAGGTGTGCAGGAACAAACATAGGGTACCTTTAATCCCGAAAAAAAGTACCTACTGTTTTCGAGGGAGATCACAAACACGTTCTTATGACCATAGATGGCGCCACGTGTCGTTTCGAATTGAAATGACAGGACATGGGTAATTTTTTCCGCGACTTCGTCTGTGTCCGCGATAAACGAAATTTATGCGAACGAAGTCACAGGCAAAAGCTAGTCTGAAATAAATACAGTATAACATAACAAAGCTAAAGGGGATTAAAAAATGTTTGTTACTAGCGGAGGAATCTAGGGAATTTCGCAAGATTTGTTAAATACAGGAAATCCTTACATTGAGGTTCTATTATAATTACTAATATTATAATATAATAATTCCGGGCTCGAGGGCCTTGAATCTAGTAACCCTGTAACATGTAATTAATAATAACAAATGAAATCAAAACAAAAAGCATATAAAAAAATCATAACCAAGAAAAAAAAATTGAATTGGATCTTGACCTTTCCAAAAAGTAGTTTTGTATGGAGAAGAATGGGCAAGAAACTCCATACTAATAAGTTCTAGCACAAAGCTAAGACATCTTATTAATGAAAAGATATTTAAAATTTTGTAATCTTTCCTTACATTGTATTTTACTTTTAAATGCATAGTAGGTACATATAAAGCATAAAGATAGGCCGAAAGTCAGGAGAAAAGGTCAAGAAACCTTATCTTTGTAATTGTTTTTAATATTTAATTGAATATTATCGCACAGTGCCACATAATTTATATTGGTGCAGAAGGTCAACTTCCTACATCAATGGAATGTTAAATCATTTTAGTTCCCTTCGAAATGGTTTTGCTAAATTGTTCCGAACCACATGTCATGTTTGCAAATGAGCACTGTCTGTTGCGAACTTGAGCCAGAGTCGTATTTAGGGTGATTGAAGGGGGGCGCAAAAATCGCCACTTATTAAAATTAAATACACTACAATAGAACTGACTTGACTGGATTAGTTTGATTTTGTTGGACTGAGAACTTGAGACTGGCAGAGGCGTATCTAGGGTGGGGCAAGTCCTGGGCGCCTATCGAAGAGGGGCGCAAAAATCGTCGATTAAAATTAAATCTGAAAATACACTACAGTAAACCATTGACTTAATTTATTGTTTCATCACATCATCATGTAAGGCAATGTGCAATTAAAGTTTATTAATAAATACATATACGAACAAAATATAGAAAGTAGAGAGAGATAAAAATATGTAGATGGTGAAGTACAAGCTGGACTTCTGTATCTACCTATTATGTGTGTGTGTGTGTTGGTTGTGACACTTTCTGATGATAATTCTTTATCATTTATTTGTTTAGTTTTTTTTTATTAGTTTACAAAGCTATAAGATTTTTTAAAGAAAGTCGATAAATGACTTTTAAAGTTATTATTAAATAAATATTGGCACTTACATCACTGAAATCGGTGTAAGAAATCATCGTGACGAAACCTGGACTTATAAATTAATATTAGTTTGAAATCGCCAATTCCTTGAGCCTTCTCTGTATGAGAAGAAGCTTTTTCCCTGCAGTAGGACAGGCTGGTTTTATGTTTTTAAAAAAACTGTGCTTAAAACACTTAAAAAACTTTTTTCCTCATTTTCAGATCCCTCACCCTCAAAAATGGTCACAAAAATAATATTTACATTGGCAACACTGCTCACCTACACAAACGCGGAGTACATACCCCCTGGACCTCTCTACCCTTGCCCACAAGACTCCACGACGACCCTTTTATACCCCTGTGTTTGTGAGAAAGGGTCTGACACGGGGTTGTATATAAAATGTGAAAATACGGGGCTGGCTGTCCTTAGTGTGGGTTTGGGGAACCTTGCAGGTTTGGGGTTGCCAGTTGAAAGATTATTGTTGAAAGAGTGTAAAATATGTGAGTATGGTTTTGTTATTTCATTTGCGTAGGCTTCGAATTATGTTGTAACATAAATAACATCACGCCTGTGATCCCCGAAGGGTTAGGCAGAGGTGTACCCCATAGTACACCCACATTGAGGTGTCTATTTATTTATTTAAACTTTATGCTACAAAAGTACAAAGGCGGACTTAATACCTTAGGCATTCTCTAACAGTCAACCAGAGGTGGTGAAGAGATAACATGGTAGGTGCAAGTTATTGTACGAGAGTAAAACAACAAAATTAGAGATTAAAAAATAAAATAAAAAGTACTCAAAAATTTGACATAATAAAATGAAGTGTACACAAGTTCAAAATAATACACAGACACGTCAAACTTGTACGTGTCTGTCTGTGGCATCGTAGCTCCCAAACGGATGACCCGTTTTTGTTTTTTTTTTTTGTTTGATTGGTGAATTAGCCGGTAGTGTTCTTAGCTATGTTTGATGAAAACTGGTCCAAGATGGCCGCCGTCAGGGGATTTTTTAAAATTTAATTTTGTTTTTTCTTCAGCCAACCTGTTCGGCCCACTGTTCCACAGGTCTACCATCAGGGTCATGGAGATAGTTGACACTCCCATCAAGACTATAGACCAGTATGCCTTTGCCGGAGTCAACAGGACCCTGCAAGAATTATACATGACCAATACAAACATTGAAGAGTTCCCTAAAGCTGCTTTTATGGTGAGTAGTAAACTAATAAATATTATATACTAGCTTTTGCCCGAGACTACGTCCGCGTGGAACTTGTTCATATCGTACTTGCATACAAACTTCCACCCCCCTTTTCACCGCCTTAGGGGGTGATGTGCGGGATAAAAACTATTCTATGTCCTTCCCCGGGTCTTAAACTATCTCTGTACATAATTTCACCTAAATTGGTTTAGCGGTTTAAGCGTGAAGAGATAACATACAGACACACTTTCGCATTTATAATATTATTAGTATGGATGGTTGAGCAGCGGCGTAGCTAGCATGTGTCAAAATTTAAAATGAATAAACATCCGATAAACGTAAAGTACGAATTTATTTAATTATTACAAAATGTCTCTTTCATGATTAAAATATAGAATTGTGATAACGTTAGTTACTAAATACAGGGTGGCTCTGGGTATCTAAGACACCCCATGTATTTTCTATATTTAGCTACGCCACTGTTTGAGCTAAGCGGTGCTGACTCACGCGTCATGCTCGTGAACGAACGCTGTCAGTTGGGATTAGATTGATCTCTTAACTGCTATGGCATACATCTTGATTCTTATTATATTTAATTTTTATTATTGTTTTATATTTATCTTCATTGTTTTCACATGTAGAATCAACAAAATTATAATAACCAGGATTTTTTTAAAATCCTAATCTAAAAGAGTGTCCGTGGAGTTTCTTGCTCGTTCTTCTCCATAGAGGCCTACCTCCGTTTTGGAACGAGCAACTAGCTTCAACTTTCTAACTGAGCGACTCTTTGACAATTCAAAAGTGCCTGTAAATGGTCTAATTGAAATATTCTTTTTGACTTTGACTTTCACGCAGACATTTTTGGGGGCCAAAGCTGGTATAGTATTTTTTTTTTGTAGTTTTATAATTCGATTTAATGAAACATTTCAGATTCTAAGTAATATCTCAGTGCTGTCAATAGACGGCCACAAGATGACGAAGCTCGCGAAAGATATATTCGCGGGTAGCCAAGCTGTCGGCAAGCTGGAGAGACTGCATTTATCTAACGGATTAATATCTGATATACCACCTGAGGCATTTCAGGTATGTACTACCCGTACACTATAAGCTGGCCGTCATGACAGATGTCATAGACACAAGAACTCTTGTAAAAAAAAAAACAAGTATAATTTTACTGTATGTTTTTGCTGAAAAGTTTTTGTAAATGTATTTATAAAGATACTAGCTTTTGCCCGCGACTTCGTCCGCGTAAATTTCGGTTATCGCGGACACAGACGAAGTCGCGGAAAAATTACACATGTCCTGTCATTTCAATTCGAAACGACACGTGGCGCCATCTATGATCATAAGAACGTTATTGTAATTTCCCTCGGAAATAGTACTTTTTTTCGGGATTAAAGGTACGCTATGTTCGTTCCTGTATACGTGGCAATGTATATGCAAAATTTCAGGATGATCGGTTCAGTGGCTTAGGCGTAAAGTGGTAACAAACAAACGAACAAACTTACTTTCGCATTTATAATATTAGTTCGGATTGGTGCCGATTCCCTTGTTCACAAACTAGACTAAATTTAGAGAATTGACATCTCTTACTAACATACAGCGAACGGAAAGGACGGTGACATTAAAGAACTAAGTTAGCGATATCAAATTAGTTCTGCCTTGAACTTTTCCGTATTTTTAATCCATACGTTTTAAGATGTCAACTATAACTGTATGGATGTGTCAGATGGACTAAATTTGACAGCTCTTATTTACATTAGTCTCTTTCTTGTTTTATTGGACAGAGAAAGATGGAAATAGTCTAATTTTAGTTTAGTTTGTGACCAAGAGAATCGGCAACAATGATCAAGTTCTGTATATGCTTATCATTGTTCCATAAAATCAACACCTGACTTTTCTCCATTTTCATTTTTTCTTTTTTGTTTTCGACATCTATCGAAAATCAGCTTAATTTTGTCGGATTAGCAAGTGCGTTCTTAACAAATAAAAAAAAAAATCAAGGATATTATGTATTCAAAATTCCATCTCAATCTAACACCGAGAAGGGTCAAATTTAACTTGTAAAATTTGAATGCGTTCCTATGGCCACTTTCCGGCTCCATCATCAGACCAGTAGGCTTACTCTTGAACAAAATCGAGAATGAGATTGGAATCGACATTACATGTACATCCGATCCAGTTTCAATTCCAATAAATATAAGAAGACATTTATTTATAGAATTAACGAGTTATTTAATATTTAAAAATTTGGTAATTTACGTTTTCATTTGTATGGCCACCTCATGTCAATCGCTGTAGTCAAACATGCAGTCGATTCCAATCTCATTCTCGATTTTGTTCAAGAGTAAGCCTACTGCTCTGTGATATCATAATATTGCATTGTCATGCAAGTCGCACGTTTACGCATAATTTCAGATCAATCGAATACCAGGAAGTGGTTCAAATTTATCTGAAGTATAGTTTGCAACGTTTTCAATTAAAAATATATATAAATATATATTCTTAGAGACCAGAGGTAGAATTTAATAAAAAAAAAAAACTAACTACAAACAACGACACTTTTATTTTAAAAGAAAACAAAAATCAATTACAAATATCAAAATAATTCTACTCCGTAACAATAATAAATCTAAAAGAATTTACAGAATTACAAAAATAGGCAGGTTGACTTTTCGATCGGGCAGAGGTTCCTCTTACGTATGTTGACGGCACGAAAAAGTTGGCTGGAATGAGGCGCGCACGCGCTTATATAACCTTGCCACCACCTTGTGCTATCCCTTCCATGATGACGCTGTCTCACTATTCCTCCAACAATATATATAGTATGATTGGAAACCGAAATGAGAAGCTTGAATCTTCAGAGACTTCTTTTATTTATTAATAACTAGCTTTTGCCCGCGACTTCGTCCGCGTAAATTTCGGTTATCGCGGACACAGACGAAGTCGCGGAAGAAAATACCCATGTCCTGTCATTTCAATTCGAAACGACACGTGGCGCCATCTATGATCATAACAACGTTATTGTGATTTCCCTCGGAAATTGTAATTTTTTTCACGATTAAAGGTACCCTATGTTCGTTCCTGTACACCTGGCAAAATTTCAGGATGATCGGTTCAGTGGCTTAGGCGTAAAATGGTAACAAACAAACAAACAAACTTACTTTCGCATTTATAATATTAGTTAGGATTCTTAAATTAATTAGCAAGCAACCATCTTCTTTTACTTACCGCCATCTTTTCTCCTCTCTCTCGCACACTCATCCATCTCATTCTCTCTAGCCTTCGTTCATATCCTTAATTATTAAATTGATCAGATAAAATATTCCTACATATATTTTCAGGTACTAAAAAAACTTAAGAAGCTAGACTTGCATGGAAACAAACTAGTAACTTTAAAGAGGAATCAATTTAAAGGATTGAGGGACACTGAAGTACTGGATTTAAGGTATATTTTAGGATAACTACATAATAATATTATTCTCTAGACTCTCTTCCCAAAGTGGGTGATAACGCCCCCTTGCCAGGCCTAAAGGGGGGCGGTAAGAGATCCAGAAAATCGAAGCGTTGTGTAGAGGCTTGGGAAGCGATTTGTAATTTCATCTACTAGGTGATTTTCAAGTAGGTGAAGAAATGGGGGCGCTAGAAAATAATTTATTCTCAAAGTGGTCAGTAGACAAAATAACTTTGGGAGCCCCTGCTCTAGACCGGTTGGTTCACGGTGGCCCATCTCAATGGAGTCTAGCCAAGTACACAGGAGATATCGTGCACAAGTGTGTGCGCAAACACAGGTGCACTCCCTCTTCCCTCACTCTCATAGTGCGATGGGACGGCAGTCCGACACGACCGGGGAGAGATCAGACGTCTTAACAGGATACCGTGGCCCCGGAATGCAAAGGGCAACAGAAGGAACAGGGTGGTTTTTTAGTCAGTTAAAGTCTGACAGTTCCTTTGATGGTATTTACCACCTAAAAAAAAAGGCGCAGGACCAACAGTCCAACAGATACACGTGCTTTCTAATTCATGGGGGTGTTACATCACCAACTTCCAAACTCCTGGCTGCTACTGAGAAATTCCTAATGGGAAAAACCCAATAACACTTTTTGCCCGACATGGGAATCGAACTTAAGACCTCACGCTCAACATTCGCGATTGTGACCACTTAATTGATAACTACATAATTGGGTATTTTTAACCATTCACCAATAATTCCAAGAAAAAACCACTTTATTTTTAGTCCTAAAAACCCGATTAATTTTCAATTAACAGAATCTAAAATTAGATTTTTAGTTGCCTTGTGTTACAGTACAATATCTTTGTGCTGTATCTACAATCTGCATCGCAATCTTATGTTCTTTATCGCACGTTCAATATCTATTAAATGTTTCTACTGTCTGTTATCGACACGTAGTCGTTAGTATATAAGATGCACCTTTGGATAATTATAACCAGACTATACTACATCTTTTGTCTCATTTATACCTAACCATATACTGCCAAGAAGTTTGGCAAACCTTGAAAACTTTTTTTGGTTACTCAGGACTGCCTCGTTGGTCTAGTGGTCGCAAAGCGCGACTGCTGTGCATGAGGTCTTGGGTTGGATTCCCAGGTCGGGCAAAGTGTTATTGGGTTTTTGCATCAGAAAATTCTCAGTAGCAGCCTCGAAGTCTAGATTTGTGCCCGATTGATGGCAATAAGCTCGCCCCCTATTACATGGGACTTAAACATAATTGGCGAAATGTGGGTGTACTAATGGGTACACCTCTGCCTAACCCTTCGGGGATTACAGGCGTGATGTTATGTGTTATGTTTTAGTTCCATTTTGTAGGTAGTTAAGCATAATCAACCATTGTCACGAACCGTAATGAGTTATGCCTAGTTAACCATTTCCACGAAATATACTAGAAGGCTCCTTCACAACGTGCTACCCAGCAGTTCCTGGTAGCAATACATGAATGTCATAACTGCTAAGTAATGACTGCCAAAAACATAACGATGACGTGTATGATCCGTCATGCAATCCCATGAATAAGAACCACCACAGCCACACACATATGTAAACCCTCTTTTAGTATATAAGTCCTTGTATCTTAGATTTATGGGTTCTCGTATTGTAAAGCTCATGTTGTGTCTAATCAATTAAATAAATTATATTTTTAACAAGTCTTGCTCGTTCATATTTGACTAGGTTGTCAGGTTTTAGTTTTTAATTTTTGTTTGTCTATATTTCAGCCACAACCTCCTAACCAAGTTGGATGGCAGTAACATTGGTGATCTGAGTAAACTAGGCTGGTGCAACGCGAGTCACAATCAACTTGGAGAGATACCAAGGTAAGATTTAGGGTGAGACGTTTGTTTGTTTGTATGTACAAACTTATGTTCCCATCTGCGTCCGAAATGGCAAGAGGTTCGTCTTTATCGTGTGGGCAGTAAGGTCTTACGACCCCACACACCCTAGTGTCAGAGTTTCTAAACCGCCTCAAGGGCCTCTGACATGGTTTAAGTGGAACAGTAAGTCCAGGTTTCCTCACGATGTTTTCCTTCACCGATGCCAGTGATGTCCAAGATAAGCTTTAGAAAGTACATATGAATTGAAAAAGTCACATTGGTACTTGCCCGGATTTGAACCCTCATGCATGAGAGGCGGGCGCCTTAACCACTGGGCCTTCACGACATGGCTAATGGTTGATTTACACATATCAGTGATGACACAGTTCCGGCACCGTCCCGTATCAGTGATAATAATTCTTTCATACATTCTCTATGAACGCGTTCACACCTGTCAGTGTCAGTGACGACACAGTGCTCTCAGTGTCAATGCCGACTCGTTCATAGAGAATGTATGAAAGAATAATTTATCACTGATACGGGACGGTGCCGGAACTAATATGTGTGAATCAGCCTTTATATATGATTACCTACAATTGATTGAAAAAAATGGGAGAAATTTTTACTTGTGTTGGTCCGTTTGACAGAACTTACTCCAAAATGTAGGGACTAAATTAACTTTTAAATCTTTGTGTTTTAGAGGCATGTTTGCAAGGAATACAGTTATAAAGGTGGTCCATTTGGATAATAACAAGATCAAGAAACTGGACACCAACAGTTTTAGAGGAATGAGGTTTTTGAGGTAAGTTTATACAATTTTTGAATGTTTTAATATTATTGTTGTTTTGTGGGCGAGCCTTTATCATCAACCGGACATAAATCCAGGCTCCGAGGCTGCTACTGAGAGATTCCTAATGGAGAAACTCAATAACACTTTGCCCTGGAAATCGAACCCAGTCGACATGATCATCTGCCTAGCCTTTTCCCAACTATGTTGGTGTCAGCTTCCAGTCTAACCGGATGCAGCTGAATACCAGTATTTTACATTGCACGACTGCCTATCTGACCTCCACAACCCAGTAACTGGGTAATACGATACCCCTAGATATGACTGGTTGTCAGACTTTCAAGCTTCTGACGACTCGTAGCGACTGTCAAAGATCCACGTATGACAGCCGGGATCAACGGCTTAACGTGCTTTCCGAGGCACGGAACGGTCTGTGATGTCTTAAGTTAAACTTAGAAAGTATATATGAATCGAACCTAGTCGACAGACAGAGATTAAAAAAAAACACTAAAATTACTATTAGTACTCTTTTGAGTACTTTTATACCCTGAGGAATGGTCAACCAGCCGCCTAAGACCCCCCTCCTTTCCCCAGACGCCTGTACCTGCAAGACAACCAGATCTCAGACATAGGTCGAGGCACCTTCTCCGCAGTGACCCGCATCGGGACCGTAGACCTGGCCAGGAACAAGATCACCAAGGTCGACTTCCAGATGTTCCAAGCGGTGAAGTATGCTGAGGTGAGTGATATTCTGTTAAAGATAAACTACGATAACATTGTGAGCCCCTCCATATTACTATTTCAATGTGTGTAGTCACATCCTTATGAAAGAGTTTGTATGCAGTTGTAAGACAGGTATTCGTGTTCAGTAGATCAGATTTGTTGGTCAACTAATCACAAGTCGCCCACCGCGCAAGACAACGCACGTGTCATTTTCATAGAGTATGTCAATGCAGCGCAATATTAATAATAGTAAGCAACTTTTGCCGCTATAACATCAAATAATAATAAAAAAAACGGGGTCCTCATACAAGAAACGTATTTTTTTTTGTATTTAGTACAAAACATTATTCTATCAACAAAATCTCAAGTAATAATAACTATTCATTATAATTCGAATTGCCAAAAGAACTACAGCAATAAAACTAACATTTAAATGACGTTTAAATAAACAAAATGGCGACCGACTTAAAAAATACTCACACCGCTGATAATTTTCGTTCCAGGTAATAAATTTAGCCGAAAATAACATAACAATCATAGAGAACCAGGCGTTCACCGACTTATACCAATCTGTAGTCAATATATCACACAACTCGCTGTCGACCATAGAGTCGGGAGCGTTCCAGAACTGCAACAACATGACGTTACTAGACTTCAGTCACAACAAGTTGTCTGTACTCAGCGCACGCGCATTCGATGAGAACAGCTATGCGTATACGCTGCAGATGTCGCATAATGAGTTTACTGATTTTTCTCAGGTAAGAATTTGTTTTTTTGCTGTTTTAGCTGTTTTTGTAAGTAATTTTTACCAGTGGTAATTTTGCCCGTTGGCAAAGTTGGTTTGTGGCAATATTGCCAGTTGGCAACGTCAGATTGAGGTACTATTGCCAGTTGGAAATATTAGTTTGAGGCAATATTTTACCCTTATTGCCTTTCATAATGCTACTAGGGCACTGATTTTAAAAGAGTACGTATGGAGTTTCTTGCCCATTCTTCTCCATACAAAACTACCTTTTGGAAGGGGCAACTAGATTCAATCCTATTTTGTTTTTTTTGTGTATGACGTTCAAAAGTGCCTTATTGGCCTAATAAATGATTTGACTTGACTTTAAATTTAATTCTTTTTTTTTTTAAATGTTCTTCGTGTTGACCCAGTGGTTAAAGCGCTCATATCTCATGCAGGGTTGCAGGTTCAAGACATAAAAAATAAAAGTCAAAAAGTCAAAAACATTTATTTCAATTACACCGTTTACAGGCACTTTTGAATTGTCAAATTAAATATTAGAAAAAAAAACTGACAAAAATCCCTTTTTATTTCAGATACCAATACAGAATATGTCAGGTATACAAATTCTGAACGTATCTTATAATAGAATAGAATCTATACAGAAGGCTGCATTCCCCAAGCTATACGAGCTGCATACCGTGGATTTGTCTCATAATAATTTGAGCGAAATATTTAATGCTGTATTTCAAAATCTATTTTCTTTAAGGTATGTAAAAATATTACACTTATATACATAAGATAACATCACGCCTGTAATTCCCGAAGGGTTAGGCAGAGATGTACCCACTAGCACGCCCACATTTCGCCGGTTTGAGTCCCATGTAAGAGGGGGCGAGCCTATTGCCATCAATCGGGCACAAATCCAGACTCCGAGGCTGCTACTGAGAAATTCCTGATAGAAAAACCCAATAACACTGCCCGACCTTGGAATCGAACCCAAGACCTCATGCTCAGCAGTCGCGTTTTGCGACCACTAGACCTATGCGGCTGGCACTTGATACAAATAAACAAAATTAAAATGTCTGTTTGTAATGTTAAATTAACAGCTTTTTAATAGACAAATAAAATAAAAATGATTACAGGGAAGGTATTTAAAATAAATGACTGTCTTACTGTTTGTGCTGGCTAATCTCCGAAACGGTTGTACCAATTTTGACACAACTTTCACTCGCAGATAGCGGATATTATGTTAATTAAATAACAAATCGAATCGTAACTTAACTGGCGAAATGTAGGTATACTAATAGGTACACCTCTGCCTAACCCTTCGGGATTTACAGGCGTGATGTTATGTTGTGTGAAATTCTAAATTCACTTATGTTTAAGTCCCATGTAATAGGGGGCGAGCCTATTGCCATCAACCGGACACAAATCCAGACACCGAGGTTGCTACTGAGAAATTCCTGATGAAAAAACTCAATAACACTTTCGAACTTAAATAAATATGTATTTTTTCAACAGATTTCTAAACCTAAGCTACAATTCTTTAGAAGTGATAAAACCTTCAACATTTGGGACGATACCGACAGTTTTAGAGCTGGATTTATCGCACAACAAGTTGCGCGACATATCTCGAGGCAGTTTGGCAAAGTTGGCGAGCGCCAGGCTCATTGACATCAGCTATAATCAGCTGGAGAAGCTGTTCCAGATACCTATTAGTTTGGGGTGAGTAAACATATCCAATTTTCACAAGCTTAATTTTTAGGCTTGCGGGTCCAGGAGGGGCTATGGGGCTTAGACCTCCCCCCTGCCCCCAAAAGCATCTGAGTTCTTTCGTGACTAATCTTAAAGTTAAGTTGGTATTATTTTAATTAAACATTTATGCAAGTAAAAGTTAAAGTCTAATCTTTTATTTATATGAAGTCATTATAAGGCACTTTTGAACGTCATAAAGTCAAAGTCAAAACATTATATTACAATTAGAACAATTACAGGCATTTTTGAATTGTCAAGATGTCTGTTAGAAAGTTGAAGCTAGTATTCAAATGTATACAAGGAAAAATACTATTTATTAAAAGGGGCTACTAGATTCACATCTGGTTGCCCCTTCCAAAAGGTAGAATGACTTTGACATTGACTTAAACAAAAAAATAATAATACGTGAGCTCTGCCGAAATACCTCTCAACCCTAAACGCCCTACGTAATCAATGGACGCCTCTTAAGTAAATAACTATATTCCTCACGCTCCAGGATGGTGCCGGTGACATTTGTCAAACTGTTGCTTTTCACTCTTGAACGTTACGGCGATTTACAATCATGATTGAATATTTTAACTGCACACTAATATCATAGTCGTAAAATACGGAATCAGTAATTAGTAAGTAAATAACTAGTAAATTAAATAATTTCACTGACCTAGTTTTGCGATTCTGACATCCATAGATGAATTGCTGACATGTGTCACCCGCACCGTCATAGAACGTATGGAATACAGACTGCAATTCATAGACTGTTTCGAAACACTTTTTCTTTCTTTCTTTCTAACTCATTTTTCCTCTACAGCGAGCTAAACGTAGCACACAACAACTTAACAGAAATAAAATCAAACACTTGGCCGTCGATGAACGCGCTCCTGCGACTGAACATGTCGTGCAACAAGTTGGGCGACTCGTTGGCGTCCGACAGCTTCTCCAGTTTGTTGACGCTTCAAGCTGTGGACCTGTCTGGCAATGGCTTGACGAGGCCACCTTGGGAAGCACTGAGTACTCTCACTAGTTTACAGTACTTATATGTGCAGGTAATTGTATTTTTTTATTTAAATGAATGAGTGAATGATTATATGAATGAATGAATGAAAAACCCTAAATCACATTTTATTATATTTTGCATAAAAAACATAACAGTATAATATAATGTATACAGGGTAATTGAAAATATACCCGAAACCTTAAAAGGGGTCATTGTACTCATCATTATGAACAACTTTTACTATGGGACCAAACCTGAAATCATGAAAAAAATACAGCCGCATACGTGTATATGCATACTCATGTTGGTAATTAAAAGTCAAAAGTCAAAACATTTATTTCAATTAGACCATTTACAGGCACTTTTGAATCGTCAAGGAGTCGGTCAGTTAGTCAGAAAGCTGAAGCTAGTTGCTCGTTCCAAAACGGAGGTAGGCCTCTATGGAGAAGAACGAGCAAGAAACTCCACGGTGTTGTGCACTCTAATGTTAGTTAGGTCCAACAGGACGAAGTTTTTTCTTAAAGAGGTTATTTTTACATTTAGCGCTTAACAAACTTCACCGAGCAAAATAACTATGTTTGGTTAATTTGGCAATAGCGATGCTTTACAATATTTCTACTAATGTTACTCTGAAATCTGAGAAACATTTCTTTTGGATTTTTTGTATTTAATTTGGCGGGTCTCCTTTCTAATAAAAAAATATTAACCGACTGATTCCCAATGACGCTCTAGGCGCGTCCTATCGAACTTGCTTATAAACAAATATAAAATATTGAGATCAAGAGAACTACCTGGCTAAAGTATGCATGAAAATTATGGTAGCAATGAGCTGGTTAAGCATCTCATAAAGAGAAGCAATGGAGTGTGTAGAATGCGTGCGCGACTGTCAAAAGCAGTGGCCTAAGCATGGCGGCATGAAAGACCGTCATGCCGTTTTTCGTCACGGCAACATGCGCCAAAAAATGTTTCATATCTTTTTTTGTCAATATTCCAGGATAACAACATAACGGAACTAAGCCGTTCGGCCTTCGGGAACCTACCGACGATGTTCAAGCTAGATCTGTCGCGCAACAGTCTGACCACTATCGCGCAACGCACCTTCAACGGCATGCAACAGTTGCTCGACCTGTCGCTCAGTGGCAACAAGCTGGAGCACATACCTAATGAAGCTTTTAAAGGATTGGTTGCATTAAGGTATCTGTACATAGTATTCATCAAAACCAGCGAACTTCGTACCGCGATATACAATTTTTTAAAATATTCTTTCATAATTTCTCCCTACAATAACAAACACAAAAAAATATATATACAGACTGTTAGTGTAAACACCGTTGTCACTAAAACCATAGGTACTTGATTTATTATAAAAAATGTTTATCTGAATTTAAAAATAAATAAACAAAGTTTTCTGTAAAAAAATAAAAAAAAATCTGTCCGGCACCGTCCGTAAACTCATGGATACTATGCGCCCGAGTTACGTAATCACCGCAAAGGGCGTTGACCTGCTGCACTGGCCGTCCGTTATAACTACCTACATAAGTTTCAACTAATTACATCATTGTAATATAGGGTGAAATAATTTTGAGGAAAAATGGAGATTTTACTTAAAAAAAAAGATATTTTTTTTCATTGCATTTACGTTCTATTATTGAAACTAAACCATTGGTTTCAAGGATAACGGTGTTTACACTAACACTCTGTAAACAGAGTTGATATGACAGAGGGGCATTAAATTATACTACGTATACTATACGTGTTTAGTATTAATTCGATACGGTATAAAATAAAAATAAATCAAAATGAGTTTTTTTTTTCAAACACACTAAATAGCTTACAAATCAGAGTAAAACGCAAACACCCTTTGTAAATAAATTTAACTGACTTTAGATACCTGGGTATTAGAGCGGCAACGTAGGTGCATGACCTATGCGTATAGACATAATCAGCTGTTAGGAAAGATACATCGTGTACAAACGGGGCAAAAACTTAAAAAATCATTTGCGACTAAACTACTGCTCCTATTTAATTGATTTTTGGTACAGATGTTGATAATGGTACCTAGTATAGACAGTTTAAAGGAAAGCCCATCTGTCGTATCAACTTTGTATAAAAATAAAAACAAAAAAATGTTACAAGATAGTAAAAAACAATATTTAGGGGTGATAAAATGATAAGGTGGACCACCTTACCATTTAAGGGTATGAAAAATAAATGTTGGCCGTTTCTCAGACTTACCCGATATGCATACAAAATTTCATATCAATCGGTCCAGCCGTTTCGGAGGAGTTTGGTAACAAACACTGCGACACAAGAATTTTATATATTAAAGTAAATTTGAAGATATGAATCAATCTGCCTAGCCTTTTCCCAACTATGTTGGGGTCGGCTTCCAGTCCAACCGGATGCAGCTGATCACCAGTATTTTACATGGAGCGACTGCCTATCTGACCTCCACAAATCAATAACTTCGCATAACTATCTGACCACTATAGCACAAATATCTGATTGTTATCGCACACCGATCTGACCACTGTAGTACAGCTTCAACTATAAACTACGATATCATGGCGCGCCCCTTCACAATTCAAACAGTTTGTAAACGTGCGTCTCTCAAAAAAAAACAAATCAGCGTGTCATTGTTGATTGACTAGCGGCGTCATTAATTACTCATTATTATTGAAATATTTAGTACTATGGAGGGGCACGCCTTGTTATGGTAGTTTATCTCTATCTGACTTATTGTACACCAATTTGACTACAGTCACATAACTATCTGACAACTATAATTTATTTACTTATAATAAAACAAGAATATTCAACTATCGCATAACTATCTGACTATAGTGCAACGATTTATTCCAAAAAAATTGCAATAATTTTGTTCTGTTTGAATATTTCGATCAAAACTGATTTTTTAATTGTTATTTTTCAGAAAATTGGATCTTTCACACAATTTCTTAGAAAAGATTGATAATAAGACGAATGGATTACTGGACGATTGTCTATCTTTGGAAGAGGTAAGTTAATTACAATTTATTTTTTTGTGACTTAGGACCAGTACCGTAGTTATCTGCGTCCGGTGCCACCAGCCCAGGGGTGACACCCGACTGTGAATATCAAATACACAAACTATCACGATTTTCAACAGTAAATCACTTAGGCACTCATTTTAACCAAGTTATCCAAACGACATAATTTAATTTATCTTTTGTGATAATTTATAAATGCATATACAGTCAAAAAAAGAGATAGATACCCTGGGGGCTTAAACAAAGTAACATCGCTTCGTAGCGAAACGATATCTAAATTCGTCATCGTCTCTGAGATAACGACAAACATTTCATAGCCAATGTAACACTATGGTCGCGATCACGATCGAGGCGAAGGCGAACACTGAAAGCGCTGCTTGTCTACGCATTTGTATGGGATAAACACGATAACGATTCGTTACTTTATGGTTTCGTTGTAAATTATAACATTGTCTACCAAATTGCGATAACGATGTCGATTGACCACGTGACTTAACGCGGCTTTTGTCAATCCCATACATTTTAGTCTTTTCTAACTTCGTTATCGTTTTGAAATTGTTACTTTGTCTAAGCCCCCAGGGTCGTCAGATACAGGGTCGTCAGGTAAGTTTGAAGCCCAGCAAAGGAAATAGGCTACTTTTTATTCGACTTTATTTGCAGACGACGTAGCGAGAAAAAGCTAGTAGGCGAGAGATAAACTACGATGACTTGGCGCGCCCCTCCATATTTCAAAACGTTTGAAAGTATTTACAACACTCAAAACGAATGTGTGCGTACTGAGACGGCTGTGGAAACAAAAACAAACCAGCGATTTGTTGCACGATTAGCGGCGTCATTGATTACTCATTATTATTGAAATAGTAATACGGAGCGGCGCGCCTTGTTATAGTAGTTTATCTCATTATTTTATTACTAGCTCCTGCGACTTCAAATGAACAAACAAACAATAAAATTAACATAACATCACGCCTGTAATCCCCGAAGGGTTAGACAGAGGTGTACCCATTAGTACACCCACATTTCGCCAGTTATGTTTGAGTCCCATGTAATAGGGGGCGAGCCTATTGCCATCAACCGGGCACAAATCCAGACTCCGAGGCTGCTACTAAGAAACAACATTTCATTTAAAAAAAATGTTTTAATTTCCAGGTAATTCTAAGCCACAATAAAATTGGTTTTCTAACAAAGAAAATGTTCCCCTCGAACCCCTGGATTCCGTACAGACTCCGTGAGATTGACCTGAGCTACAACGAGATACCGGTACTGACACACGACCTGACGCTGGGTGCGCAGAAAGTGAAGAAATTGAACGTCGCTGGCAATTATATTAATGATATAAGAAATAGTAAGTGTTTTTGTATATTTTTCGCTTCCTCATCTGCCTAGCCTTTTCCCAACTATGTTGGGGTCGGCGTCCAGTCTAATCGGATGCAGCTGAATACCAGTATTTTACATGGAGCGACTGCCTATCTGACCTCCACAACCCGGTAACTGGGTAATACGATACCCCTTGTCAAGACTGGTTGTCAGATTTTCAAGCTTTTGACGACCCATAACGACTGTCAAAGATCTACGTATGACAGCCGGGACCAACGGCTTAACGTGCTTTCCGAGGCACGGAATAATGTCAGCGGTGTAAAGATAAATTTAAGAAAGTACATATGAATTGAAAAAGACACATTGGTATTTGCCCGGATTCGACCCATTCACAATATCAACCCATTAATTAGGACCCATTAATTTAATAATAATTGCAATCCGTGGTGCTTGGCAATCTGGGCTTCTCCCAGTTGCAAACGTCCCTTTGTGCCTATTGGCCTCGTTCTGTTCTGTCTCCTGCTTGTTTGGAGGGAAGTGGAAATTATATTTTTTCTCACTCCTCCGCTATTCTTTTCTGATTAATATCGTTGCGGGACCCAAGACAGTTAATCGTTTCTCTAGGACTCGTCGAGCTTCATAGCCTCGACGCTTTTCTGGTGGTCTCCACTGTTGATTCTGGCTTTCAGGAGTTGCTGTGGGTGGGAACTGTGTGGCGGGGTTGTCCCAAAAAGAAAATCTCAAGCATGAGAGGCGGGCGTCTTAACCACTAGGCCATCACGATACTATTGTACTTAGTATTTTATATATAATTTTTCAGATGTCCTTGGAAATCTTACTTCGTTGGAAATATTAGATTTATCACATAATAATCTAAAGGATATGATATCGAGAACTTGTAAGTGTAACAATTTACATACCTTTATTATTATTGTTTTATATTCATCTTCATTGTTTTCACATGTAAAAGCAACAAGAATAATGTAACCAGGATTTTGTGAAAACATAATTGAAAAGAGTGCCTTTAAGTTTCTTGCTCGTTCTTCTCCATATAGGCCTACCTCCGTTTTGGAACGAGAAACTAGCTTCAACTTTCTAACTGACCGACTCCTTGACAATTCAAAAGTGCCTGTAATTGGTCTAATTGAAATAAATGTTTTGATATTGACTTTAGAGTAAAGATTTGTATTATAGTTTGTAATGGACAGATTCAAAAACGACAACCAATTTTTGTGAAAGTAACTATGCCTGTTTGTCTTTTACGCTTTTATGACTAAACCACTGAACCAATTTTCGTAAAATTTTGTACGGGGTAAGTTTGAACGCCAAAAAAGGACATGGCTACTTTTTATTTTCCGACTGCGTCTGCAATAACCGACATTTACGCGGACGAAGACGCGGGCAAAAGCTTGTTTATAATAAATAGATTCTTTCTTTCTTTCTCGTGTGGGCAGTAAGGTCTTACGACCCCACACACCCTAGTGTCCGAGGTTCTATACGTCTTAACAGGATACCGTGGCCCCGGAACGTAAAGGGCAACAGAAGGAACACGGTGGTTTTTTTAGTCAGTAAAAGTCTGACAGTCCCGTCTGCCCCACCCAGGGCGGAAGGAGTCATTTGATGATTTTTACCACCTTAAAAAAAGGCCCTTTGACATGGTTTTGATAAATATATATAATTAGATATTATTTTCAAATTTCAGCTGAAATAAAATTCACCTTTCCTGAAAACATTACCGAGTTACACTTAAAGAACAATTCACTCCAAACGTTGCCAACGGAAAATATTATGTCGGCGAAATATCTCAAATTGTTGGACGTTCGGAACAACGAGCTGTCGTCCTTCGAGCCCCAGCTGGTGAGGAAGATCAAGAACGAGGGTCTGGTGGTGCTGTTCCAAGGTCAGTACGATTTTTGTTTATCATCATCACGCCTGTAATCCCCGAAGGGTTAGCTAGAGGTGTACACCCACATTTCGCCAGTTATGTTCAAGTCCCATGTAATAGAGCGCGAGTCTATTGCTATCAACCGGGCACAAATCCAGACTCCGAGGCTGCTACTGAGAAATTCTTGATGGAAAAACCTAATAACACTTTGCGCGACCTGGAAATTGTACCGAAGACCTCATGCACAGCAGTCGCGCTTGCGGCCACTAGACCAACGAGGCAGATTTTTAATTATCTTTTTTTATTTAAAATAGTTTTTTGATGCCATTTTGTTTTAGTTTATGCTATAATAATAATGCTCAGCAGTCGCGCTTTGCCACTTAGATTTCGACCACAATGACGCCGATTCCCTTGGTCACAAACTAAACTATAATTAGACTATTTTTATCTTTTTCTGTCCAATAAAACTAGAAAGAGGCGGAAATAAATTAGACCTGTCAATTTTAATTAATCTGAAACTTCCATGCATTTTTCATTGACATGTCAGAACACATTGATTAAAAACACGGAAAAGTTCAAGTCAAAACTTATTTGACATCTCCAACTTGGTTCTAAAATGTCGCCGTCCTTTTCTTTCGCTGTATGTTAGTAAGAGATGCCAATTCTCTAATTCTAGTGTGTTTTGTTAAAAGAGAATTGGCACCATTGGGACATAAGTAATATTAAAATTTAAAAATATAAATGACCAATGGACGATCATTAGTTAAATTAAATGCTTAAATTTTGACTTTGACTTTGACTTTACAGGAAACAGCCTGAAATGCGACTGCTTCACTCGACCGCTGAAACATTACCTAAATCATATGCGGCCATCTTTACTGAAAATGGATGAAAAATATCAAAATCTAACATGCGCAGAACCAGTCACACTGCAAAATGAAAATTTACTAACTGTAGATGAAGATAGGCTATTGTGTACTGGCAACACTGAAGTTGATACGAGGATTTTGGAGCATAGCAACACTGAGGGGGAGAGCGCCTTTGATTTTGTCACCGAACCTGACTTGGCATTCAGAGATATTCAGTAGTAAGTAAAATTATTCCATACGTTCTAAGATGGTGCGGGTGGCACATGTCAGCAATTCATCTATGGATGTCAGAATCGTATAACTAAGTCAGTGACATTATTTAACATACATAACATCACGCCTGTAATCCCCGAAGGGTTAGGCAGAGGTGCACCCATTAGTACACCCACATTTCGCCAGTTACTTTTAAGTCCCATGTAATAGGGGGCGAGCCTATTGCCATCAACCGGGCAGAAATCCAGACTCCGAGGCTGCTACTGATAAATTCCTGATGGAAAAACCCAATAACACTTTGCCCGACTTGGGAATCAAACCCAAGACCTCATGCACAGCAGTCGCGCTTGCGACCACTAGACCAACGAGGCAGATTTTTAATTAACTTTTTTTAATTATTTGATGCCGTTTAGTTTAAGTTTGATTTTTTTTTATTCTGATTGTTTTTTTAATAGCTAAATCTGTAAATATTGTACATATTACTAAGTGCTGATATTTCAATAATCAGATATTTATCCAAAGAATAAATAATTATGACATATTTGACATATTTTCTGTACAAAAGCTGTTAAACTGCCATATTTATCACTTATCTGACGACTGGAAAATTAGCCCTAAAATGAATATGTTTTTTATTTAAAATTATGTTTATTATATACAATATTTACAAGCTTAATAATAAAAATAAAATAAAAAACAACCAGAATAAAAAAAAAGAGAAACTAAAATTAAATGGCATCAAAAAATTCATCAGCATCGCTGTCCACTGGAAATGTGCCCAAAAGACTGGCCGCATTGCCACGTTGGATGGCAATGCTTAACCTCTGGCCAAGGTAAAAACCAGCCCTTGGGTCACGGGAAGAATCAACCAATCGTTTGGCTAACTCCTTGAAAACACCATGGGCACACGATTTTTTTTATTTTAGACAATTCGTAAATGTTCTCTGATATTTTCTATGTAGTGAATGACATATTTTTATATATTACTACGTATTAACAGGTCGCTAATTTCGTCACTTCTCTCACATCTTCGGTAGTATAGTGGTAAGTATCCCCGCCTGTCACGCGGGAGACCGGGGTTCGATTCCCCGCCGGAGAGATTCTTTTTGTATTTTATTTTATTGATTTAAGCATTTTTTTGATGCGTTAAGTGTTTTTTTTTGTTAAATATACAGATAAGTTTTATAATTTATAGTATTTTTTTATAAAAAAACATGCATAAAGATGTAGCTCATCGGTATTGGAAACAGGATCTAAGCTACCCAGAAGCGTAGCGTACCTTGGCTGGGCCCCGTATAAAAATTTGTTTGGGGGCCCTTAGAAAGGGTAAAGATTTCTCAAAAAAGACATTTTTTTTTGCATAATATTAAAAGAAATATTTATCCATCATAATTATCTATCTTTCATATTTTTAAAAACAATTCAAATTAAATATTAACTCTCCTTGCCTTTTTTTCGGCGAACTGATTAATTAAATCATTCATAGCTGATGATGACTTCAGTTTTTCTAGTTCCTGCCTCTATGGACAATAGTGACAGGTCTGACAGGCGTTCCTGTCCCATAGAATCTTAAATAATTTTTTATCAGTTTTAATTTCAAGTAACTTCTTTGGGAAGTTTTTATTAATTTTTGCTTACGCACTTTGGGGCCCCCGTAGGCCAGGGGCCCCGTATAATTGATACGGCAGATACGGCGGTAGCTACGCCCCTGAAGCTACCAGTGGTCAGGGCTCTAGAGAAAGGAACCTCATCTTCTTCTTCTTTATCGTGTGGGCAGTAAGGTCTTACGACCCCACACACCCTAGTGTCAGAGTTTCTAAACCGCCTCAAGGGCCTCTGACAAGGTTTGAGTGGAACAGTAAGTCCAGGTTTCCTCATTACAATGCAGGACGTGTCCAGAAGTACTGCCTTCTCTGAAGTCCTTGATCCAACTGCTTAATACATATTATTTGTATACAAGCTTATTTTTAGTGTACTTATAATTGGTTTTAATTACGGAAGCTATATTTCAGAGAGACATTTACGCTAATTGTTAGAAACGTTCGCAATTTAATCTCAGTATTTTTGACATAAGATGACATTGCGACTAGATTTTCAACATTTGACCTTTTTTCTAGGCCTGTTGGTCTAGTGGTTAGCGGCACTGACTGCTAAGCCGGAGGTCGTGGGTTCGATTCCCACCCAGGACAAACATTTTGTGATGAGCATGAAGTTTAGTTCTGTGTCTGGGTGTGATTTATCTATAATATGTATGTATTTATAAATTATATAAGTATGTATATCAGTTGTCTGGTTACCATAACACAAGCTCTGCTTAGCTTGGGATCAGATAGCCGTGTGTGAGTTGTCCCAAGATATTTATTTATATATTTATTTTATTTTTAATTAGCGGAATGATTGTCCTTCAGATGCTCTCCCTGGTGCTGTGGCCCTAGAGGCGGTTTAGAAACTCTGACACTAGGATGTGTAGGGTCGTAAGGCCTTACTACCCACACGATAAGAAGATGCTGTTGTTTTATAAACCAGATTGAGTCGTGGTTAGTAGATAGTCGGGACCCATGATTGTGACGATTTTAAGTCTGTCTATGTGTTTATTTGTCCCGACTGTTTTAGTCGCTATGTTCAATGCTTAAATCAGTCGCTTGCCAATCGATTTGAAAAATTCTTTTTTTGTTGGAATGGTTATACTTCCCAAATGGCACCGACGCCAAAATATTGTAAAATTTTAGTATAAGTTAATCGTAGGTTAGGTTAGGTTTATTAATATAGGTAGGTCATAGTATTATTTTTAACTTTTTAGTGCTTTTAGGGTTTTTAGAAGTCGGTTATTTTTTAACAAAAAAAAAAAAATATGTCTTTTTGTGTTTTCTTTTATATATTTTTCTCTTTATACGTTTAAAGTGTCTTTAATTATTGTAATTGGCAACAACTGTAACCGTTATAACTAGAGTTAAGTAAAATAAATGGTATCCACTTAGTCAGAAACAACACAACAAACGAATCTAATTTTGTCTTATCTGTTTCAGCTCCCAATCTTCAATCTACGCGCATTGGTTCATAACATCAAACGAAGACGTCGGAGATTTTATAATCTACATCCGCGACAACACGAACAAACTACACTATTCATCTGACGTCGCTTACAATCTTAGATCTCTCACAATACCCATAGACGAGCCTTTCAAAAATTCCCTTCAAGATGGAAAAACTCATGAAGTATGTATTCAAGCGAAAAATTCTAATAACACGCCCCGTAAATGGCATCCAAGTCAATGTCAAAATGTGCCCACAGATTATAATTCGTGGCCCATAAAGTTGGTTGTAGATAAAAGAAGGTTGACTAAAAAAAAGGTTAAATATAGCTGGTTTGGAAACAGTGTTTTAGGCTTGGTTAGCGATTCGATTTTAATCACCTTGTGTATATTTTTAAGCGTCTGTTTTAAAATTACTGATGATCTTTAGGTTAGTTGATATCTCCAATAAATTGACGTACTTTATTTCAAAACGTAGGCGCTTTGCACACAGAGCAACTATTGCAGCAACTGGCAACTAGCTGTTTACATATATTTCAATTGGACTGCGCACACATAGCAACTCGAGTTTCGAGTTGCGGCAATCGTCAACAGTTTTCAGTTGCTGCAATCGATGACTAAGTTAGTTCTTAGTTGCCGCAACTAGCAACTGTTAAATATTATACCGTTAACGATGATCGCTGCGTAGATTAAGCATTTCGGCTATGAAAGTTGCTCACAGATTGCCATAAAGTTGCGGCAACCGTAAACGTTATAGCAACTATCAACTTTTACAGGTAACTTTTAAAGTGTTGTTAGTTGCTTCAACTAAAGTTGCACTGTGTGTAAAGCGCCTTATTCTATAGATTTTGTATGGCAATATCAAACTGTGTGTCACTTATTTGACAACTCAATTGACTCTTATTGATTTTTAAAGATAATGATTTAATAAATATATCATCATAATGGCCGCATGTGAATTTTGATTAACGTACAACGTAAAACCGTTTGACCAAGCGCGGCCATTTGCAAAAACCGTTAGAAATTTTGAATTTCGCGCGTTATCTAACGGGTTTTTTAAATTTAAGATTTAAAACGGAAAGTATTATCACTGCCATGATGTTTTAACATTTTTAAATCAAATATTTGATTTATATAATATATAATGGACACAGTAAGTGGTTTTGTGTTTGTGTAATTGCCACAAATAGCTACAAAGTTTAACGACCCATCACAATTGATTAAGCTTTAATTTGTATTTTAGACTTGTCCTGACATATTGATCAATTTTGACATTTTAGTATAGTAAATCTTACTAATTTCTGCTGCAGTGTACATAGATTATAATGAGCTTAGTTTTGTCAAAACGACCCAACCCACAATTTCTCAATAATTAAATAAATTACAAAAAACTAATTCAATATGCAAATGTATTACTATAAGGGAATAACAGTCTAATGCACTTTCAAAACTTATGAATACAAAATCAATAAAATTACTTCGAAAAATGGCAGATGATGTAGGTTGGTTCGTTCTAGCAGAATTATGTTTAAAAAAATATCAATTGATATACACGATGCAATGTTGCCAGACTTACATGAATTGGTTAGATGATTCGTAGTTTAATTCACACGAAAAATTAGTTAAAGTAAAAATGTGTAAAAAAAATTTTACTAAACATATATGTGATTTTATGTGCTCAAAAATGTATTTTCTTATACAAAAGTTGATGTTTTTATAAATATATTTTTTATATGTAGTTTTTATATTATACATATACTATATTGACCGATACTTAAACACATGATTGTTCAATACGCGCCACGTAAGATGAGACGTGATAAGCGTCAGTAATGGGGAGCTTGCGCAGGTATGGATGTGCGAAATAGTTATCCATAATGTGTGTATCTATTCAGGGATATTTCGATGACATTTAGATTAAAATTCTTAACAAAATTATAATATTTATCGAGAAATATCAAAGTTAATGTGTCAGGTGTCATCTTTCGTGGTACGTATTGTTCTCATGTTAACAAAAAACTTTCACAAACAAAGTGTTATTGGGTTTTTCCATCAGGAATTTCTCAGTAGCAGCCTCGGAGTCTGGATTTGTGCCAGGTTGATGGCAATAGGCTCGCCCCCTATTACATGGGTCTAAAAAACATAACTGGCGAAATGTGGGTGTACTAATGGGTACACTTCTGCCTAACCCTTCGGGGATTACAGGCGTGATGTTATGTTAAGTTTCACAAATAAATTATTATTTTTTTATTTGCAAACCGTGACGTCGATCTTCACAAAGGCGTGCGCACGCGCGTTCTTAAAGACATAATTATTGAACATACGATGTTGATGTGTCAGTCACTATTTACTATATATTTTTATACATATACAGGGTCATTGAAAATTTACCCGCAAACTGAACATACATTATGATCGTGTTGTGTAGCATTTTTGTATGGAACAGCTGATTTTTTTTCATGATTACGAAGTTCGTCGTATAGTAAAAGTTTTTCATAATGTTGAGTACAATGACCCCTTTTCAGGTTTCGGGTAAATTTTCAATGACCCTGTATAATTTTTATATGTAGTTTTACATAATGTATAAATTATAATCTAATGACTTTAAAAGTGTAATCGAATCTCAATATTATTAACATTCCAAAATGATCTTTACTTTTTTATATTTACAATGAATCTCTTCTCAAATTTGTACCTAATCTATAAATTATACATTATTTTTGTATTTTTTTTTATATTTTTTTCTAAATGTAAGGAAAAATGAAAATCCGTCCGTTTTTTTAAATGTATTTTTTTATTGCAATAAATAAAGTTACCCTTATAAACTATAAATGCATTTTTCTTATATCCAAAATGATGCTTGCAACCCAGTTGAGGTAAGGTTGCACCTTGCTGGAACCATTTGACTGCCAGTCATGAATAGATGACAAACCAATATGTACCCAGAACTCCACGGTCACGTCCTTCTTCTTTATCGTGTGGGCAGTAAGGTCTTACAACCCCACACACCCTAGTGTAAGAGTGTCAGAGTACGGTCACGTATACATGACAGACTGACAGACTCCCGTAGACTGCGGGCGAACATTCGCTACGCCCAACGCCAGTGCGGCTAGCTACCAATGTTCCTGCGTTCGCCATAGAAAAACACATACGGTGTGTGTGCGCCGCACTCGCGTTTTTTAGTCGAAACACAACGTGTGTGTTTCCCGCAGTCAATGAGTTAAACGTACTCTTTAGCTGTGCCCTACAGAGGCGGTAATGATCTAAACTATAAAAGTTACTATCTAAGAATACACATGGAAGAGTAATAAAGATATTGATTATTAATCCATAGGTACTAAAGACGATACGTTCAACGAATCTTCCGTCGGATATGAACCGACCCTTAACTCAACCGGGTTGTAGGTACAATATATTTAAAATTAGTCAGCGTATAATATCCTAAATCAACTACTTAGAAAAATAAGAACAATTTCGAAGTGAGTTGGTTTGTTTTAGCTGAATTAAAGCCGAATAATGGACCAACCAGTCTTACCAAGGGGTATTGTATTACCCAGTTACTGGGTTGTGGAGGTCAGATAGGCAGCCGCTTCATGTAAAATACTGGTATTCAGCTGCATCCGGTTAGACTGGAAGCCGACCCCAACATAGTTGGGAAAAGGCTACGCAGATGAAAACCGTTTATTGGACGTTTCTAAGTTTATAAGCTATTAATTTTAATCTGTAAATCTTAAAGAGATTAATTCGTTTGTAAGAGGTAATCCTGGCAAGTCCGATTATATAAAATAGTTCGATTATAAAAAATATTTTACTAGTTGCTAGCTACACTAATGCTGTGTGTCATACAATATGTTTTTGCAGACGAAATTGCGTGTAAATGTTAGTTTTATATATATATTTCAGTTATATGTATTGCATGCTCGTCAAATTTCAGAATGTTGTCTTAAAAGACTAAAATAATGAAATAAAATAACGACACCTAGTCATTAATTAATAAATACTTGTTTTTTTTTAAGTTGTTTATGTTTCACAGTATTTCAGAATACATCTCCTTATAAGAACAGAATCGCCCTTTTGCGTATACGGTAGGCAGTGTCGCGTGACTTTAATATGCGTGCGGGTTCAACGACCCTGTCCCCTGTCCCCCCAACAGCAAGTTATAAAAATATTAAAAAAAAGTGAACTATTAAAATTACAATAATGATATAATATAAAACCCGTATCAATTAAAACGAAAAAACAAAAAATAAGTTGAAATAAAATTTACACATGTTATACAGCTGGCCGCGCACAATGCTTGCTGCTTGAATCTCGCACGCACGCACTCACACACACGTATATAATAGAAAGAGAGGTCTCCTAGAGGGGGCATAACGCCTTTTCCTAACGTTACAATTTCTGCCAGTACCTACCGCAAGCCGCGTTAAGGAAGTTAGTTCCAAAAAACCTATATATTTTATTATAGTTGAAACCATTAACCAATAATTTCAAGACATAACTTCTTGAAAGAAACATCTTATTTTAGCTCTGAAAACCCGATTAATTTTCAATTTACTGTAAAATTAGATTTTTTGTGGCTCTGAAATCAATAAATAGTTAGTCAATTGAGTCGCCAAATAAGTGACGTCACAGTTCGATATTGCCATTCAAAATCTATGAAACAATCGCGTTTTGACAGCTCATAAAAAGTACGTCAATTGATTGGTGCACGGTGTCAACTAGCCTATTTGACAAGCATGCAAAACTGTGCCTTATGTAAAAGACTGTAAAGCTATAATTGATTAAAATCTATCAGCTGCGTCTGTGGAGTTTTTTTTCTTCGTCATACTCTACTTCTTCGTATGGTGGTTCATGATGTTTGTATGATGAGGGAGGCGGGGCGTCGTGTTCTTCTGGATGGTAAGACTTCCAGTCTGATGGGTAGTACGTATCTGAAAGAAATGGGGAATATTAGAAAAAAATATGTGATGATAAAAAAAACTAACCTTTTGACAGACACTGGTGCCGATTCCCTTGTTCACAAACTAAACTAAATTTAGACAATTTTTTATTCCGCATCTGCGTCTGCGTCCGCGATAACCGTCTACGCAGACGAAGTCGCGGGCAAAAGCTAGTGAAAAAGAGGTACTTGAGATAGAAATGATAGTCTTACTTAACATATTATAAGAATCGGCGCCGATTCCCTTGTTCACAAATTAGACTAAATTTAGAGAATTGACATCTCTCACTAACATACAGCGAAAGGAAAGGACGGTGACATTTAATGAACTAAGTTAGCGATGTCAAATTAGTTTTGTCTTGAACTTCTCCGTATTTTTAATCCATACGTTTTTAGATGTCAACTATAACTGTATGGATGTGTCAGATTGACTAAATTTGACAGCTCTTATTTACATTAGTCTCTTTCTTATTTTATTGGACAGAAAAAGATGGAAATAGTCTAATTTTAGTTTAGTTTGTGACCAAGAGAATCGGCACTACTGTCATGTATAGATGACAAACTAAATTGTGTCTTATCGTATCTTTTAAGTTTGACCAAATTATACACAGTAAGCCATATTTTATAAAAAATGTTTGAGTAGTTTAGGAGTCCATCCCGGACAAACAACGTGACGCGTTATTTATATATATTAAGATAAAGCTTTTAGAATAATAATGTTTTATTATTTACTTTGTTATAAGGAATATATTTATAGCATTTTTTAGTCTTTGCAAAAGTAAATCTGGCTGTCTGTGTGTCATGCTTTCACGACTAAGTCACGAAATCGATTTTGATGAAACGTACGGGGTTTTTTGAACCCCAAAAAAGGACATAGGCTATTTTTTATTCCGCGACTGCGTCTGCGTCCGCGATAACTGGCTACGCGGACGAAGTCGCGGGCAAAAGCTAGTGAAAAAGAGATACGAGATAGAGAAATGATAGTCTTACATAACATATTATAAGAGTCGGTGCCGATTCTCTTGTTCACAAACTAAACTAAATTTTGAAAATTGACATATCTCACTAACATACAGCGAAAGGAAAGGACGGTGACATTTAATGAACTAAGTTAGCGATGTCAAATTAGTTTTGTCTTGAACTTCTCCGTATTTTTAATCCATACGTTTTTAGATGTCAACTATAACTATATGTGTCAGATTGACTAAATTTGACAGCTCTTATTTACATTAGTCTCTTTCTTATTTTATTGGACAGAAAAAAGATGGAAATAGTCTAATTTTAGTTTAGTTTGTGACCGAGAGAATTGGCATCATTTATTTATCAAGATATTAAGATAGAAACAAAATCTTATTCATATTTACATTGCATACAGTTTTTTAAGTTGAAAGAGAAAATAGTAAAATTCTTACCGTGTTCCGGCAGACTTCTATACCCTGTAATGAGAAAAAGAGATGCAACATTTAATTTAAATAAGATTTTGTTATCTAACTATATCATATAGCATCTCCGTTAAGGTAGAACCTCCACGGTAGTCCGCGAAATTCAATCTATACTAATATTATAAAGCTGCAGTGTTTGTTTGTTTGAACGCGCTAATCTCTGGAACTACTGGTCCGATTTGAATGTGAATATATATTTGAATGTCCGAAATTCTTTCAGTGTTAGATAGAGTAGTTATCGAGGAAGGCTATAGGCTATATACCATCACGCTACGACCTACGGGAGCGGAGCAGTAACCAAAAACGCGGGTGTAACCGCGGCCGACAGTTAGTAGTTTTTCATAAGTTTGTTGCAATTTGCTAGTCAGAATTAGGTTTAATGTTGATTAAAGTATGATTCGCGGGCGTAAGAAGTATGTATTTTCAGAATTATAACCATTAAAATCAGTATAATAACTTCCATAAGTCGGTATAATCCTAAAATGTCAAGATTTCATAAAATAGTCTTAATTCTTTAGGGTTATCTGGCTCTATGGAGTTTTATTGCTGACTTAAATTTGAATTTCGCGAGCTACCGTGGTTGCAAAGCGCGGCTGTTGAGCATGAGGGTTTGATTCCCAGTTCGGGCATAGTGTTATTGGGTTTTTCCATCAGGAATTTCTCAGTTCGAAAATTGTAAGTTTTTGATGACGCTCCCGTGCTTCAGAAAGCACGTTAAACCGTTGGTCCTGCTCCTGATCTCTCCCTGGTCGTGTCGGATTGCCGTCCCATCAGACTGAGGGAAGAGGGAGTGCACCTGTGTTTGCGCACTCACTTGTGCACTATAACATCTGCGTACTTGGCTAGTCTCTATTTAGATTGGCCAAGTATGCAGGAGACCACGGGACCGAGCAGTCACAATGGAGTAAAGCTGCCATTTCTCAAATTACGTTTCGTATGAAAAAGTATCGGCAAGAAACTCCATACTGGTGCCGATTCCCTTGGTCATAAACTAAACTAAAGTTAGACTATTTCCATCTTTTTTTGTGCAATAAAACAAGAAAGAGACTAATGTAAATAAGAGCTGTCAAATTTAGTCAATCTGACGCATCCATACAATTATAGTTGACATCTTAAAACGTATGGATTAAAAATACGGAAAAGTTCAAGGCAAAACTAATTTGACATCGCTAACTTAGTTCTTTAATGTCACCGTCCTTTCCTTTCGCTGTATGTTAGTAAGAGATGTCAATTCTATAAATTTAGTCTAGTTTGTGAACAAGAGAATCGGCACCACTATCTCTTTAAAATAAAAGTTTTAGAATAGTTTCTAGGTAGGAAGTAACGAACCATGATGATCGTGATGTGGCGGGCTCCAGGAGTGGCCGTGATGATAATGGCTCTTCGCTTTCCATAGCGTGAAGAATGACGCCACCTGGAAACAAAAAAAACATTGCAATTTTAACACAATTCACAAGCTTTTTGGGGATATCGCTAAGCGACTGGTGGACTCTATACACGACCAGAGGGCTGGCCTTTTCTTAGGCCAAAGAATCAGCATTGCCATACAACGTGGCAATGCTGTCAGCCTTTTGGGTACTTGCCCCATTGACAGCGACGCCGACGAATTTTTTGATGCCCTATGAGGTTTCCCCTTTGTTTCTTTTTTATAAATTGTACATAACATTTTATACCTAGTTATTTAGGTTAGTTTTATATTTATTACGATGTGTTATTGTTATTAAGTGTCGTTTATATAGATTGATTTAATATTCACAAGTCAAAAAAATTGTCCAAAAATTTCGGTTACTGATATAAATGCAAAAGTTATTCTGTCTGTCTATCTTTTATGCTTTCACAACTAAACCACTAAATCGATTTTCATATAAGGTAGGTGCAGGGTAAGTTTGAACCACAAGAAAAGACATAAGCTAGTTTTTATTCCGTGACTTCGTCTGTGTCCGCGATAACCGATGTTTCAGCGGACTAAGTCGCATGCAAAAGCTAGTTAGCTATAAATTCTAACGTTTTGATGGATGTATGTTCTAACCAATCACTCCAGAACGGCTGAACGAATCTGGATGTAGTCAAGCCGTTCTCGAGTTTTCATGTAGCCATTTACTTTTATTTATACGTATACTAGCAAACCGCCCCGGCTTTGCACGGGTGCTTTCTGACATTTTCAGTGGATTTTCCTTAAATTTTGTTTCATATAAACCTTGTCCAGGAAATTAGGAAAATAATAAAAAAAAAGAATTTTAGCTAAATCGGTTCAGGTAATCTCGAGTTTTGCGCTTAGCAATACATTTATCCATTCACGTTTTTTTATACGTTTATGTATAAATAGAAGATAGATAATGTAATTCAATATCTAGTTACTCGTAATAAAATAGGTTTTGTAGATCAAATTCTCATTTGATTGACATGTCAAGTGCAAAATAATGAAAAGTTTTTACAACAGGTCTATAATAGAATCTGGCTAATAAAAAAAACGGCCAAGTGCGAGTCGCACACGATAGATTCCGTACCACATACAAAAAACACATTTCCTGTAACAACATAATCGGTACAACATAAATTATCAAAAAACAAGTATCTTGCATGAAGACCCCGTTTATTTATTTTTTGTTTGTTTTTATAGAGGCAACAGAAAAGTGGAGGAGCTCGTGGCTAAGTAATAACAGCCGCACGGGTCGATCCGTCAGGTTAAGCTACGCTTGCCGGGGTTGGTCCGTGGATGGGTGACCATCTTTACACACCGAAATTCCTCCGTGCCTCGGAAAGCACGTTAAGCCGTTGGTCCCGGCTGTCATACGCGGATCTTTGACAGTCGTTACGGGTCGTCAGAAGCCCGAAAGTCTGACAACCAGTCTTACCTAGGGGTATCATATTACTCAGTTACTGGGTTGTGAAGGTCAGATAGGCAGTCGCTCCATGTAAAATACTGGTGTTCAGCTGCATCCGGTTAGACTGGAAGCCGACCCCAACATAGTTGGGAAAAGGCCAGGCAGATGTTGAGAGGCAACAGAAAAAGATCATCTGTTTAAATTTCAACTATCACTGTTTGTGAGATACAGCCTGGTGACAAACAGACAGACGGACGGACGGACAGCGGAGTCCTAGCAATAGGGTATTACCGTTTTACCCTTTGCGTACGGACCCAAAAAACACTTAGTTATTGTATTACAATAATATCGAATTCAATTTTATATGCAAAAAGAAGTATAGGTACAAGTATGAACTCAATAAATATAATACGCTCCAAATAATAACAGACTGCCTCGTTGGTCTAGTGGTCGCAAGCGCGACTGCTGTGCATGAGGTCTTGGGTTCGATTCCCAGGTCGGGCAAAGTGTTATTGGGTTTTTCCATCAGGAATTTCTCAGTAGCAGTCTGGATTTGTGCCCGGTTGATGGCAATAGGCTCGCCCCCTATTACATGGGACTAAAAACATAACTGGCGAAATGTGGGTGTACTGGGTACACCTTTGCCTAACCCTTCGGGGATTACAGACGTGATGTTATGTATGTTATGTCTATTTAAAGATATAGTACAATTCGCAAAAAAATCTTTACTACTAGGTACTTGACTATTCAAAAATTTTAATGAGTTAGGCGCTAAAGCATAAAACTCAGGCAAGCGTAATTAATAAGGAGTATAATTAAATCAGTAGCTAGTTATTAGCGTTTTTCATTGTCCGTTGAGACATTAATATGATTTTAAATAAGCACGTATTTAATTTAAGGCGCAGATTCGAATCCTCTTTAAATTCAACGAGATAATTAAGGCTGGCCTTTTCTTAGGTCAAAGAATCAGCATTGCCATACAACGTGGCAATGCTGTCAGCCTTTTGGGCACTTGCCCTATTGACAGCGACGCGGACGAATTTTTTGATGCCCTATGATTCGAGTTTTCGCCTTACTGCCTTTTTGTTTTTAATTGTTCATATTTTACATTTACTTTAAGGTTAATTATTGTATTGCTATAGGTATTTGTATTTTTGGATGTTTGCAACAAATAAGCTTAAAAACTACTGGACAGATTTCGGAATTCTTTCGTTATTAATGCTACATTGTCGTTGATTAACATAGGCTAGATATATTCGAGTGCACTACGAGAGTTGGACAATGGTTGTGCGATGCACGCGAGTGCGACAGTTCTGTACCGCGACACACGATAGTTCGAACGCACGCTTCTGTGACTACGACTCTTCGATAATACATAGCATTGTTAAGAGATGTATCTCTCAGAATCATCTTGTCACAAAATGGCTAAGCTTTACTAACATAGTCATAAGATTTTTGATTACTAACCTACTATGGATGTTACTTGTCCGAAATAAACGTTTTTTTTTTTTTTAAGAGTTTAGGGTCGAATGTCTTTTATGAAAACCTCTTGAATAAAAGCTTTACCTTGTACCTATAGTGTTAATCTACGGTGGGTACCTACAGAACCCTTCACGTGCAAGTCCGACTGACACTTCGCCGATTCTCCAGTCTATCTTAGTCTGCGCTAGCGTGTATCCGAATTTATTATTACAATAATATGAGGGCGTTACACATTTGCTGTAAAATTATACTTTCATTCAGCCTAGTTAGTACCTTTCATACTAGGTTGAAATCTAGGACATAACTTAGAATTTAGTGCTTTCTTATTATAATAATATCATTTTAACGAGTTATTACTGAAAGAAAGAAATATACTATATCATTAAATTGTGTATAGCAATTTAGAGTGTTATATTTTTGAGGTTAGAAAAAATGGAGAGAGTAGTATTAATGCTGTGGATATGCCTTCCTTGCGAGTATGTGTGGTGTAACTTTGAACCAGTCTTTCCCAAAGTGGAACCAGGCCTAAAGGGGGGCGGTAAGAGACCCAGAAAATCAGGGCGTTGTGTAGAGGCTTTGGGAGCGATTTGGAATTTCATCTACTAGGTGGTTTTTAAGTAAAAAAACGGGGGCGCTTGAAGAAAATTTATTCTTATAGTGTGCAGTAGATAAAATAATTTTGGGAACCCCTACTTGAATCGATAGAGTGAGGCATGAGGTTATACGAGACCGTTGCGTATTAAAAGTGGATGTAGTGACAAAGATTGGAAAGAGAATGCTTAGATAGTTCGGTCATGTTGAGAGGATGAGTGAAAGGCGATTAACAAAAGTTATTTATATGGCAGAGGTGAGTGACAACGCAGGGAGGGGACGCCCTAGGAAGACCTACACTGACCTTATTGGTGAGGTTTTTTAGAAAGGTCAGGTGCGCAGTACTCGTAACCGTCGTGCTTGTATGACGAGATGTATGAAAGTGGATGAGGCGAAAGGAGTATGTAAGGATCGTAGCAGGTGGCCTTCTGTGGTTTTTGCCTACCTCCATGGGGAAAAGGTGTAAGTTATTTTTGGATCAAACATATTTAATTTTTTTTTAAATCTGTCTGTCTGTCATGCTTTCACGACTAAACCACTGAGTCGATTTTGATGAAATTTGGTATGGAGTAAGTTTGAACTCCAAGGAAGGACATGGACACAAGGACACAAGGACTGTGAGATAATATTTCAACTTTGATGCGGCCAAAGTCGCGGGCAGAAGTTAGTATTGAATATTCAACGTTATTGTTCTTTTTTTAAACCAGTAGCAGCTTCATAAACTCACTTCGATTCATAGTCAAAAAAATTACCATAGACAAGCATTGCGTGCGAAGACAATACTTGTTTTTTTTTTAGTCTACGTTTCTATACGGTTCCATCATTAAGTTTCTGAGATGACGTGATAAACGACGGACAGGAAGCATGTTAAGTACACTGATTACTTTAAAAATACTGGGTCAGCGTGCCAGCGAGGCGACGCTGGTAATTTTTTTGTCAGATTTTTTTTGTAATCAAAGTGCGTTTACATTATACTATAAATAGAGATAACATCTTTGTTTCGAGTTGATTGTGTGAAAGATGAACGAAAAAGGGGGGAAAGACTTAAATGACAGGTTTTGGTAGGGTTGCCATCATCTAAATTGCCAACACCGGACAAAAACTCCGGACATTTGGGTGAAATTTAGTTTTTTTACCGGACAAATGTTGAAAAATGTTCTTATACAATTTTATGTTAATAAATCAGGATTCCCCTGACATTAAAAGGGTTTAACCCGGACTCTTTTTGACAAAAAAGTCCGGACATTCACCGGACGCCCTCTAAGCCCGGACGGATGGCAGCCCTAGGTTATGGGAAGAGAATGAAAGTAAAATGTTTTTTTTTGTCACAGAATTATGTGCTTTACGGGGAGGTCTTTTTTTTAAGAATGGGAAGTCATCAAATGACTCATTCTACTCTGGGCGGAGCGGAAAAGTCAGACTTTACTGACTAAAACCCATCCATGTTCCTTCTAGTGCCCTTTGCGTTCCAGGGTCGCCGTAACTCTTTCAAACAAATTCCGGCAGACCCTGGCAGGCACTGGTCCTAGCGGGCCCCGTCTTCTGTAACGAACACTAACGCGCCGTCGACCCGGGCCTGGTCCTTGGCGTCGGGCTACCCATTGTCCGCCACCCGCAAGCCCTCGCCTACAGTGGCTGGAAAACCCTCCTTCTACGGGGCTTGGGGCGTGAGGATTGCCTCTCCCTTACGCGTCCAGCCTCTTTCTTTACTAAAACGCCTAATTTCATTGATAGGAAATAGACCTCAACTAAAATGTTAACATAAGACCTTAAAATATCTGTGATCAGGACTGCCTCGTCGGTCTAGTGGTCGCAAGCGCTACTGCTGAGTATGAGGTCTTGTTGATTCCCAGGTCTGGCAAAGTGTTATTGGGGTTTTTCATCAAGAATTTCTCAGTAGCAGCCTCGGAGTCTGAATTTGTGCCCGGTTGACGGCAATAGGCCCACTCCCTAATTACATGGGACTTGAACATAACTGGTGAAATGTGTGTTCTAATGGGTACACCTCTGCCTAACCCTTCGGGGATTACAGGTGTGTTATGTTATGTGATAATTATTAAATACGTGCCTTAGCAGAACTGACAGCGATCTTGAAGATCAGCAGCGCCATTCCTATGGCAACTGACTTGACCGCCATTAAACTGGTGAGCACCATGAAGGTAGAGGTGGCTCCTATGTGGAAGATCAGGGGAATTATTGCCATTCCAATCTTCTTTATGCCCCTGCCTTCTGAAAATATAAAAAAATAAGTCAAAGTCAAAGTCAAAGTCAAAGTCAAATATTTTATTTCACTTAGTTAGACCATCAAAACACTATTTACAAGAAAAACTGGGCCATGTGCTAGTCCCGTACAATATTAAACACTAATAAAAAATGATTTCTTGTATGGAGACCCAGCCTTTAGTTTTTACACGACTGCCCCAAAAAAAGGAGTGTTATGTGTTCAGGGTTAATGTATGTATGTATGTATGTATGTATGTATGTATGTGAGATTCTTTATTCCACCATAACTTTTAAACGCCTGAACCGATTTAGATGTATGGGGTATCGTTACAATCCTTGTATCGTTCCGAGTAACATAGGCTAGTTAAAAATAAAAAGAATCCTGTGTGGTCACTTTAAAACGTAAATTAATACCAGCCTCAATTATTTTTTTTTTCATGAAACTGATCGTGTCTATGTTTATCGTCTAGAATTTGACAAGTAGATTTCAAAAATATATAACACTGTAAATAAAAAACGTCGTTAAAAAAAACTGTCGAGTAAACAAAGTACAAATATGTGCAATTTTTGCAGTCGTGTTTTATTTGTTGTTGTTAAAACGCAGTAATTAATACACATTCTGTAAAAAATTCAACTGTTTTCTTATAACAGTTTAAAACATACAATCCTGTGATAGACGGACGGACATACAGACACAGGGAAGGGTCCCGTTTGTCACCCTTTAGGTACAGAACTCTAAAAAGGAGTGCAATAAGTTTTTTTTTTTTTTTTTTTTTATTTGGCACTTAAAAATACATGTTACAAGCCTGCAATAATAAAATAGCACATGAATGTATTGCCACAAATCTGATCCTTTGACTTTTCATTATTTCACCGATAGAACGTTTTAACGGCGAACGATTGAAAAACTGAAAATTAAAAAATTGTGTCGGCGAATCGTTCGTCGTTAAAACGTTCTATCGGTAAAATAATGAAAAGTGAATCGTTCTGTCGGCTAATCGTTCGCCGTTAAAACGTTCTATCGGTGAATTAATGAAAAGTGAATCGTTCTGTCGGCTAATCGCTCGCCGTTAAAACGTTCTATCGGTGAATTAATGAAAAGTGAATCGGTCTGTCGGCGAACCTTTCAACGGCGTAACGAATGTCGGAGAAATGTTTCAGAATCGTAGGTTCGTTCCGCATAAATGTCGGATCCCTGTTTCATACCCTTGGGGGGTGAATTTTGGAAAATCCTCTCTTAGCGGACGTCTACTAACTTAAACTACCTCCCTATCTTTCGTCTTTAAACGTCAAGCGGTTTTTGATATTTCGTGCTGAATGAGTGACCTTCCGCTTTTATATATTTAGAAGATATTTGGTATATATATTTAGATATTAGATAATTATGTTCGCTTTTCTGTCAAAATTATCGATTAAAGAACACATTAATGAAGATTATTGAAAAATCGGGACTTTAAGCGTCCCGAGTAAGGGTGAATCGAGACCCAGAGCCCTGAAAATCGGGACGTCCCGCGGAAATTTGGACATCTAGGAACAATAAGAGGTAGGTATCCAGAGTCGTCAGATATAGTTGAAGTTTTCTTAGAAACCGATGGACGTCTTCGATTGAAACTTAACTTAATTAATGAGCTGTTTATTATCTAATTTTTAAATTAAATTACATTTGAAAATATCCAACGGTTTCTAAGAAAACTTCAAATATATCTGACGATCCTGCATATATCTATCTCTTTTGCTAACTGTACCTTTGGTAAGTTTCTAAGAGGTAATCTCTCTCTGGAAGTACTAAACCGATAACAAAAAATATTTCACTGATAGGAAGCTGCACTATTGCCAGGAGTCATAGGATATGTTTTATGGTGTGCTTGACTTTCAGGTAGACGAAGTCGAGGGCAAGTACCTACTCTGATATTTTTTTAGATCTATGTAGGTATCCTGATTATGCGTAAGAAGTTTCTTTAATATCGGTTCATTCATTTTAACAAGTAAGGACTTGAAAGTTAAGACTCGTATAGTTTTAAAACCACATTATGTCAAAAACAGCAACTTTACAGAAAAAAAAATTACCCAGTACAATATTCAAATTCATTAAATATTTTTTTTTAATTTTAATTTTAATTTTTTTTCACCTCCACGGAAACCGTGAAAATCAAATTTTCTTAAGTTTTTTGCAATTTGCTAGTCAGAATTAGGTTTAATGTTGATTAAAGCATGATTCGCGGGCGTAAGAATTATAATCATTTAAGTCAGTAATAAAACTCTATAGGGCCAGGTAATCCGAAAGAATGACTAATTCATGAAATCTTGACATTTTTGGATTATACCGACTTTTAAAGGCTGAAATAACGCGTCATTTGATTTTTTTGCAAGCGGCTTCTTATGTCAAAATCTTGAAAAAAATACTTACGTAGTGTTATAAGTGACGATATGTCAAATATTTGACATACCGATATTTTGGCGCGCTTTATTAAAACACAGCTCAAACTACTGAGCGGATTGCGCTGAAATTTGGCACGCAGATAGTGATTGTTCCCGTTACAGTTCCTCGGATCAGACCCCGCACTGTTCTAACTAACACATTCTGTCCTCCATTCTGTCGTACTAACATCGGTGCCCATGGTCCGCTCATTACAATACTTAAACTATATAATATGCTCAACAAAAAATTAAATTCTAACCTGGACATTTTTCACGACACCTTTTGTATTTTTTTTCGAATACCCCCTAGGTATTCGAAAAAAAATACTGTCTTTGTTACCTAACGTTAGTAATTTTATATTTTACTTTGTATAATATTTCTTTAATTTTTTATTTTTCTCAGTTTTGTCCTTTACACATTTTTCTTTGAATGATATGTATGCTTAAAATTGGTGTGTACATTAGATATAATAATTTGTAACACGTACATTGTACTTTAATTTCCTCAATGTATAATGTATTCACTGTTAGTGTAGGTACTTAATAAATAAATAAATAAATGACGTAGGTACGCATGCGCTAAGAAAGGATTTGCCAAAATTCACCCCGTAAGAGAATAAAATGAGGGTGCAAAGTTTGTATGGAAAAAACACATTAGATACACTTTTCACGCGTAGGACGTAACGGGTAATTGTATAGTATGTAAAAAAGAAACTTACTTCCTGAAGAATCCAGGTCGAACTTAGGTTTTAATTCCTTATAATGCAACATTTTTCCGAGCTCACTATTCCCTAAATGTCTGTCGTTAAAATCTTCCAGCCACCTCGCTGCGTAATTAGTACATTCACTAAATTTATCTTGAAACTTATTCGCTAACAATGTCATAAATTTACTTTCCTCAGCCATATTAAGTTTGAAATTACAACAAATAATAAAAAATAATAACATTTTAGGTAGCGACTCCATCTTAATTTTTTGAATTTCGAATGCGCGCGTTCGCTCGCGTTCCGTCAATGCGACTGTAGTACGATTATTATTACTTTGAAAGGTAGGTTCTTTATCCAATTTATGTAGATCTCTATTTTAGGTTAATTTGTATTAGTGGAGGGGTCTTATTAAAATGGATGTGTCGTAAGAAAATATATTATACATAAATACATATTATTATTATAGTTATTCGGTCTTGAACCAACTAGGCCTAAGTAAAACAAAAAAATGAAATTTTTTATTTCAAAAAAAGAACAGCGTAAGTAGGTAGGCAAATCGAAAACTTTTTTGTTTGCAGACAATGATCCGTCCATAGACTAATTTTCTTTTAAAGCAGAGGTCAAAATAAAATGGCCGCAACATCCACTTTTTTATTCATTAAGAAGTTGATTTTATCATTTCAATTTGACGAGCCTTGTCGAACTTCACTTACATTTTTTTGTAGAATATCTTACTGTTATAAATGCGAAAGTTTGAATGTATGTTTGTTACTCAATTACGCCAGAACGGCTGAACGGATCTGGATGAAATTTGACTCAGAGATAGACTATACATGGTCATTGAAAATTTAGCCGAAACCTGAAAAGAGGTCATTGTACTCATCATTATGAACAACTTTTACTATGGGACCTACCCTTTTAGTTGGTAAAAATCATCAAATGACTCCTTCCGCCCTGGGTGGGGCGGAAGGGACTGTCAGACTTTTACTGACTAAAAAACCACCCTGTTCCTTCTGTTGGCCTTTACGTTCCGGGGCCGCGGTATCCTGTTAAGACGATGGAACTAACCTTGAAATAATGAAATAAAATCAGGTGTTTCTGACTACATTACGATCGCGTTGTGTAGCATTTTTGTAGGGAACAGCTGTTTTTTTTCATGATTTTAAGGTTGCTCCTGTAGAAAAAGTTGTTATCCTGTATTGTCTAGCACATAGGCTTTTTATCCTAAAAAAATGTGCGATTCCCGAGGGATAATATATGTTCATTTAGATGCAGACGAAGTCGCGAGCTAGTACTTAAGTCATATTTTATTTTAATGGTTTTAATAAGCCAGCTCATTATTTTTGAAGTGAAAACTGCCTTACTTTTTTCTTTTAAGCCGCGTTGACCGATTTTTCATACATACAAGTACGGGTTTGCGTCACCGACATTATAGTGTGACCGCGTCACCGACATGCTAATTTGACGTTTAGTTTTCACTTCTGTCGGGATTCCCCATGATTGCACGTCTTTTTTGTATTGTGGGTGCGTTTACAAGACAAGTACAGTTCAAATGGTTCTTAGAAGTCTATACTAGCTCCGCTATACGGCTTTGCTTTCCAGACACCCCGTATAATGTACAGAGGACAAAAAGAATCGTTCCATGGTGATTTTAGAATAGACGAGGACGGGACCATTTTTAATTATGGTAAAAACATTTACGCACATTATAAGTCAAAGTTTAATCATTTACTTCAATCTTTACATAGTATAAAAAAACTGCCTCGCTGGTCTAGTGGTCGCAAGCGCGACTGCTGTGCATGAGGTCTGGTGTTCGATTCCCAGGTCGGGCAAAGTGTTATTGGGTTTTTCCATCAGGAATTTCTCAGTAGCAGCCTCGGAGGCTGGATTTGTGCCCGGTGGCAATAGGCTCGCCCCCTATTACATGGGACTAAAAACATAACTGGCGAAATGTGGGTGTACTAATGGGTACACCTATGCCTAACCCTTCGAAGATTACAGGCGTGATGTTATGTTATGTTATAAAAAAAACAAAGTTGCTTCCCGTCGTCTGTACGCTTACATCATTTGAAATACGCAACAGATTTTAATGCGGTTTTCATCAATAGACAGAGTGATTCAAAAGGAAGGTTTATGTATCTACATTGCATCTGTGCGAAGCCAGGTCGGGTCGCTAGTTTAAAATAAATATTTTATTCTATTTTTTTGTATACAGGATCCTAATTAAAATACTGCTAAATGCTGGTGCCGATTCCCTTGTTCACAAACTAGACTAAATTTAGAGAATTGACATCTCTTACTAACATACAGCGAAAGGAAGGGACGGTGACATTCCGTGACATTAAAGAACTAAGTTAGCGATGTCAAATTAGTTTTGCCTTGAACTTTTTCGTATTTTTAATCCATACGTTTTAAGATGTCAACTATAATTGTACAGATTGACTAAATTTGACAGCTTTTATTCACATTAGTCTCTTTCTTGTTTTATTGGACAGAAAAAGATGCAAATAGTCTAATTTTAGTTTAGTTCGTGACCAAGGGAATCGGCACCGCTACTAAATTTGAATTTAGTTGTCATTTCAAAATAAATTAATATTTATATAGAAATCTTGAAAGTTTAAAGGCTTCATTAATATAAGTATCAATGTGAGACTAATTGTGCTTGTCGTATAAAACTAAGATGAAAGGCAGGCGGAGAGATTTTTGAAAATTAGGTATTATAAGAAACTATAGCTGTCGCTCTGCGGACGCTCGGCTATTAAGTTATAATTTTTTTTTGTTTTGAATAATTCTGTATCTATTCATTTAATGGCACAAAATGTCTTATTTAAAAAAAGAAAATTGGAAATCGCTGTTTCTACGAAAATTTTAATTCGCTCGAGTTTTGCTGTAGGTAACACATACATACATAATGCGTTCACACCTTTTTCCTCACGCCTTTTTCCCATGGGAGTAGGCAGAAACTACAGAACGCCACCTGCTACGATACTTACATACTCCTTTCGCCTCATCTACGTTCATACATCTCGTCATACAAGCACGCCGGTTGCGAGTACTCCGCACCTGACCTTTCTGAAGGACCTCACCAATAAGGTCAGTGTAGGTCTTCCTAAGGCGACCCCTCCCGGCGTTGCCACTCACCTCTACGTTCATACATCCCGTCATACAATAGGCAACACAATTTTTTGAAAATGTTTCAACTAACTTTTTAGACCTAGTAGGTATCCTGCTTATAAGTAGGAAGTTTTATTAAAATCGGTGTATTCATAAATGAGGACTTCAAAGTTTGTATAAAGTAAGGTTTAAAGCTCTTATCAACTTTATAATTATACGAGTAGGTGTTAAATGAATAGATACCGAATTATTGAAATAAAATATTACTAATTATAACGTAATGGTTAAAAAAAGATGCAATTATTTAGAATTATATATTTATCAATAATCGTGGAGGTCGTGGCTAAGCAATAACAGCCGCACGGGTCGATCCGTCAGGATAAGCTACGCTCGCCGGGGTTGTTCCGTGGATGGGTGACCATCTTTACACACCGAGACTCCTCCGTGCCTCGGAAAGCACGTTAAGCCGTTGGTCCCGGCTGTCATATGTGGATCTTTGACAGTCGCTACGGGTCGTCAGAAGACCGAAAATCTGACAACTAGTCTCACCAAGGGGTATCGTATTACCCAGTTATTGGGTTGTGGAAGTCAGATAGGCAGTCGCTCTATGTGAAATACTAGTATTCAGCTGCATCCGGTTAGACTGGAAGCCGACCCCAACATAGTTGGGAAAAGGCTAGGCAGATGATGATATTTATCAATAATTCCGTCAATCTCGAAAATGGTTCAACATAAAAAAAAACCAGCCAAAAGTTGTAGAGAATTTAATCCTCTACAATATTTGTAATCATACAAATATCATAAAACAAATAGCAAACGAGATATTTGCAAAACAGTGTAAAAACGATTTTTTGACCTTTGACCTTGGAATATCTGTAGTTGTGGTCACCATACGATAAGTAGGTTTTGAGACAAGGTTAAATGGTATCAAAATAAATAAATAAATAAAACATTTATTTCAGAATTATGTTCCATATTTTGTTAGTAACAGTATAAAAAGCTTATATCTAGTGTTCGTAAGTAAACTAATCTAATGGGTAATTATATTAAATTTTAAACTAAGTACACACCGCTAGAGACTCTCCCATCCCAATCTACTTCATTGCTTGGAGTAGTATCCAGCGTCCTAGAATCGGAGAGTCAAAGCGGTCTGCCAACGTCCTCAGGATAGTGTTGGGGCTGGCGCGAAACCGATATAACAATGATGCGCATCTCTTGCGCATGACGGTTGAAAAGCTGTCAAAATTTGCGTCAGCAAACATAACGGATAAAGGTTTATACAACCTTATAGCTGACTATCTCTCATTCTGAGGTGAAACCCTAATTTTCGTGGGCTAATAATAATAAACAAGACGCCAAGCGACTGGTCGACTCTTCACATGACCAGAGGGCTGGCGTTTTGTTAGGCCAAAAAATCAGCATTGTCCCGACGTGGCAATGCTGTCAGCCTTTTGGGCACTTGCCCTATTGACAGCGACGCGGACGAATTTTTTGATGTCCTATTAGGATCCGCCTTTCTGTCTTTTAATAAATTGTACATAGGAATTTTATAGGTATTTTATGTTTTTTCTTTGGTTTGGGAAATAAATATGTAAATAAATGTCTCTTATCACATTTTTAGCTTTCGTACTTATACAAAAAACCTCTAAATTATTTTAATTAAGATATAATCTAAAGGAGAAATGCTTCAAGCGTGGACCACAAAAAAAGAAAGATACTTATATTTCACGAGAAATTAACCTTTTTTTGAAAAAAACTGAGCGGAGACAAATTAGTTGGATTTCGCCATTAAATTATATTTTTATCTTAAACTCTTGACATTAAAAATTAGTTTTGTTTTCTTTTTTTCTTCGTAATTAGCAAAGTAATTAATTTTTCTTTGTATTTTTAATATATATTATATTTTTATCTAATTTCTTCAGAAAGGTCAGGTGCGGAGTACTCGTAACCGGCGTGCTTGTATGACGAGATGTATGAACGTAGATGAGGCGAAAGGAGTATGTATGGATCGCAGCAGGTGGCGTTCTGTAATTTCTGCCTACTCATGTATGATTTCAAAGACACTAAAAATCAAAAGGAAACGCCTGTTCGTTAAGGAAACTTTGGCCAAGTGATGCCCTGGAAAAACAAATGGTAGGCATTAGGATTGTTGAATGTCGTGATGGCCTAGCGGTTAAGGCGCCCGCCTCTCATGAGGTTGTGGGTCCGAATCTGGTATCAAGCAAGTACCAATGTAACTTTTTCAATTCATATGTTCTAAAGATTATCTTAGACATTACTGGCATCATTCCGTGCCTCGGAAAGCACGTTAAGTTGGTCCCGGCTGTAATACGTGGATCTTTGACAGTCGTTACGAGTCGTCAGAAGCTTGAAAGTCTGACAACCAGTCTTACCTAGGGGTATCGTATTACTCAGTTACTGGGTTGTGGAAGTTAGATAAGCAGTCGCTTCATGTAAAACACTGGTATTCAGCTGCATCTGGTTAGACTGGAAGTCGACCCCAACATAGTTGGGAAAAAAGCTAGGCAGATGATGAGGCATTAGGATTGACATCATAGATAAAGAAACAACATTTTTTTACATACAGTTGTATGTAAAAAAATGTTGTTTCTTTTTTCATTGTTCAGTGGGACTTAATAAAGGTAAAAAAACATACATAATTTTCTGACGCTTTATTGATTGTCATTTAGGTAAAGGGCAATAAACGGTTGAGTGTCTTAAAAAAATCTGCTTCTGATTCCAGTATACTTATTACAAATAGTAATAGAAACACTAAAGTAACAAAATTAGTACATTTTTAGTATTTATTACATTGATGGGCAAAACTTGGCCAAAAATAGGCATACATTTTCGGAGTGGACCTGCGTTTGCGCACACACTTGTTCACTATAATATCTCCTGCGCACGCGGCTAGTCTAATATGATTGACAACCGTGACGGAAACTCGTTTAGCAGATGATTATTTTTAAAAAGTAAGTTGAGAGTTCTAAATTAATTGATAATGAGCAAATTTTTTTAAAAAAGGAGAGTAATTATAATAATATTCGCTCGCAAATTACCTTTTTGTGGGTCACTAGTAAAAGAAAATATTTAACAGTTCCGTAATGTCGTAGCCCAGTGGTTAAGGCGCCCGCCTCTCATGCTTGAGGTTGTGGGTTAAAATCCGGGTAAGTATCAATGTGACTGTTTCATTTCATACAAAGTTGATACGACAGATGGGCTTTCCTTTAAACTGCCTATACTAGGTACCATTATCAACCTCTGTACCAAAAATCAATTAAATAGGAGCAGTAGTTTAGTCGCAAATGATTTTTTAAGTTTTTGCCCCGTTTGAACACGATGTATCTTTCCTAACAGCTGATTATGTCTATACGCATAGGTCATGCACTTACGTTGCCGCTTTAATACCTAGGTATCTAAGGTCAGTTAAATTTATTTACAAAGGCTGTTTGCGTTTTACTCTGATTTTGTAAGCTATTCAGTTTGTTTGAAAAAAAAAACTCATTTTTATTTATATTTTATTTTATACCGTATCGAATTAATACTAAACACGTATAGTATACGTAGTGTAATTTAATGCCCCTCTGTCATATCAATTCTGTATGCACCTACTTTCTGAAGTTTATCTTGGACATCACTGACATCGGTGAACGAAAAACATCGTGAGGAAACCTGCTTACTCTTGAACAAAATCGAGAATGAGATTGGAATCGACTGCATGTTTGACTACAGCGATTGACATGAGGTTGCCATACAAATGAAAACGTAAATTACCAAATTTTAAAATATTAAATAACTCGTTAATCCTTTAAATAAATGTCTTCTTATATTGATTGGAATTGAAACTGGATCGGATGTACATGTAATGTCGATTCCAATCTCATTCTCGATTTTGTTCAAGAGTAAGCCTACTGGACTTGTGATATTAATATATGTGTCTGTGATAAATACTCGTGCTTTCTCCGTATGAGAAGAGGCCTTTGTCCTGCAGTGGACAGTAATAGGCTGATATTTTCATTTTTTATATTATTTTTAACCTCCGACGCAAAAACGACGGTGTATCACAAGATGTGTCTGTCTGTGGCCTCGTAGCTCCCGAACAGATGAACCGACTTTGATTTTGTTTTTTTTTGTTTGAAAGGTGAATTAGCCGGGAGTGTTCTTAGCTGTGTTTGATGAAAATCGGTCAAAGATGGCCGCCGTAGACGGTTTTTAAAATTTTTAATTTTACCTTTAACATTTTTATACCTATACATATGTATAATTCTACTATAACATGTACAGCCAACCTGTGATATCAAGAAAGGAAGAAAAAGAAGACGGTTACTCTGATTGTCCTGATAAAACAACTCATTAACACTGTGCTTGAACCGCGAATCGAATACTGAACATTGGACTTTCTCAGTACTTCCGACCACTAGTCTGAAGAGTCTTCAGTCATTAAAAACCGCAAACAGACCGGTTTTTTCTAAACTATACTCAAGTTTCAAAATGTATAAGTACTTATAGTCTGAGATGCCAGAGTCTCTTGACTTACGTTATCTTACAATACGTGCCACGAAAGATGAGGCTTGGTACACCACACAAACTTTATTATTTCATAATAAATATTATAATATTGTTAAGAATTTTAAAAAATATCCTTGAATAGATACACAAATTATGGATAACTATTTTGTATCCATACCTGCGCAAGCTCTCCATTACTGACGCTTGTCAAGTCTCATCTTTCGTGGCGTGTATTGTGCCTTGGCTAAATTATAGAGAATATATTTTTTCAGGTATCAATACTAATGTAATAAAGCTTAATAGTTTTTGTTTGTATATTTGTAACGAGCTAATCTCTGGAACTACTACTTTTTTATTTTTTAGTTGGTAAAAATCATCAAATGACTCCCTCCGCCCTGGGTGGGGCGGAAGGGACTGTCAGACTTCTACTGACTAAAAAACCACCCTGTTCCTTCTGTTGCCCTTTACGTTCTGTGGCCACGGTATCCTGTTAAGACGTCCCGCAACCCCGGTGGAACTACTACTTAGATTGAAAACATTATTTCTGATCGATTCAGGTATCACACTTCAACGTAAAAGGCTTTTATTGTTTGGTTTTTTAAACCCGATACCTGAAGAATGGTCCAGCATTACGCATACCTTCTTAACTACACATTCTTCTATCTATTCTTTAAATTTCAGCCATACTACATGACGTAGGTGTCGCATCGCTGGGGTCTTGGACTGTAATACCAGCTACTAGGTATATTCACCTGCTGACAGACACACGTCACTTTGGTCAGCGCAAAAAAAAAGAATGCCGCCATTTTGTGTCACGGACTTTCTAGAAAAAATGAAAGTGACCTTTTAAGACCTAATCGAAGATATAGCTTATGAATAAATATATCCATCTGTCTTTTTCTTTATCGTGTGAGCAGTAAGGTCTTACGACCCTACACACCATAGTGTCAGAGTTTCAAAACCGCCTCAAGGGCCTCTGACATGGTTTGAGTGGAACAGTAAGTCCAGGTTTCCTCACGGTGTTTTCCTTCACAGATTCTGATTCAGCCGGTGATGTCCAAGATAAACTTTAGAAAGTACATATGGATCCACATGCATATCCATCTGTAATTCTTCGACATACATATCTCCGATATCACCGACATCGTTCCGGAAAGCACGCACGTTCTGGTCCCGGGCGCCGGACGTCGCGAGACGACATCCGGCCACATGTAGGCGCGGGCTTGTGGACTGCGAGTGATGGGTAGCTCGCCGTCCGATCAAGGATCAGGCCCGTTGCGCGTTCTGGTTGGACGGGGCCCCAACAGGGCCAATCGCCTGCCAGGGTTGCGGGACGTCTTAACAGGATACCGTGGCCCTGGAACGTAAAGGGCGACAGAAGGAACAGGGTGGTTTTTTAGTCAGTAAAAGTCTGACAGTCCCTTCCGCCCCACCCAGGGTAATGCTCTCGAGTGGCGACCACGTACCAGAAGGCGCAGTGTGGGAAGGAGTTATAGAAAAACTGTGATACAGCTAAATTCGTCCGAATTTAAATTTTCCAAAGAAGCATCGATTTCCTATTATCTTTTTGTTTTTAGCCTATTCTGTCCCACTTCTGGACAAAGGCCTCCATACCTTCCATCTTTTTTATTTAAATCGGTAATTTATTTAATTATTTGTGTAAAAATTTCATTAAAATCGGTTCATTCATTACGAAAAATAAGGACTTGAAAGTCTGCATGTAATGCCGTGAAGCGTTTTCAACAAAAAATTAAATAGTCTGCGAGCCAGTGCAGTCTGCCAAGCCTAACATGTTTCTAGCTCTGCAAATAACTTAAATACATACCTAACACAATAAATTATAAACCTAAGTAGATATAATTAGACTTAATTTATTCTTACACTTGTTATCTTGTATGTAATTAAGTTTAAAAACGTGTTACCGCTTTTCTTGTCTAGTGAGCAATTTCAGTAGGTGTTTCATAAGTGTGTTACAGTTAAATCCATTTTGGTGTATTAGAGCAAGTCTTTGGATGAGGTGAGGTCGCGTTGTGTGATGAGCGGTGAAGAAAGCGGAGCGCGCTGCAAAAAGGTTACGCGATCGATTTGTAATTTATCTTCTTTTTGATTCGATGGTTTAAGTTAATCCTTCCTTCCTGTGCCTCGGAAAGCACGTTAAGCTGTTGGTCCCGGCTGTCATACGCAGATCTTTGACAGTCGTTTCGAGTCGTCAGAAGCTAAAACAGTCTGACAACCAGTCTTACCTAGGGGTATCGTATTACCCAGTTACTGGGTTGTGGAGGTCAGATAGGCAGTCGCTCCATGTAAAATACTGGTATTCAGCTGCATCCGATTAGACTGGAAGCCGCCCCCAACATAGTTGGGAAAAAGGCTAGGCAGATGATGATGATGGTTTAAGTTAATCCTTTCTTCTTTCTTATAGCTCTTGGGCTCATTATGTGGACACGTTTATCGCGGCATCAGTGGCCTGAATGTCCTCTAAAGTATAGGTGTAGAGACACTTTGGGCACTGTAATAAGTGGGTCATCGTCTGATCAGGAGCACCGCACCCGGGCTGGGTATCGGTGGGATCTATAATCCACTATTTTGCTAGGTTATGTTTGCAGCGGCCTACTTGAGTGCGCAGTCTAATGAGCGCTTTCCTTAGAGGCCATTTCGAGTGGCCAATCTAATTTAATATCCCAAATGTGTTACGTTACTATACATATAGCGATCTAAAATGTTTAGAATAATTTATAATACAAGTCAAAATTATAATAATTTCTTCTAAAAACGGAAACAATATGACGTGGGTTTATTCGTTTTCGCAGAACTATACCAAAATAAATACCAAAAAAATACCTCGTTCATTTTATTCCTCTTTCATCTCCGCTCAGCTCACAATATTACTTGGCCATAAGTAATTCAAAAGCGTTCAAAAGTGTAAGTAACTTGACCACAGACAAAGACTTTCTCTTTAAAAATATAATAAAAAATAAAAAGGCTAATGCGAAATGAGTTCAAAATATTTCAGAGATTGTCTATGTGTTGTTTTATTGGTTTCAAAATGGCGATGGATATAATGATTAGTTTTGATGGTAATAGCAGGTCTGGCCTATGATTAGTGAAATGGCGGAGGCCCAGAGGCTTCCAAGTCAGTTATCATGAATGACTGTCTCGTTGGTCTAGTGGTCGCAAAGCACGACTGCTGAGCACGATGTCTTGGGCCCAATTTCCAGGTCGAGCAGTGTTATAGGGTTTTTGCATCAGGAATTTCTCAGTAGCAGCCTCGGAGTCTGGATTTTAGCCCGGTTGATGGCAATAGGCTCACCCCCTTTTACATGGGACTTAAACATAATATACTTTATTATACTCCATTCGCCCCTAAATGTACTCGAAATAAGTATGGCAGTGGTGCACCGCTCACCTATGTTCTTAGAAAATGTAATGACATTTATAATAAGCAGGACATAGGTATTTTTTCAAATAAACTGCACATATTTAAAAGAGCCATTTATAGCATGCCAAGTTTTTCCAGTTAAGGCTTTTGTTTGTGGTTTTATATTTTTTTTAAATCTTTTTCGTTGTTTGTATGTCTAACTTCATATATTGCATACTATGCAATACATGAGGTTGGACATGCATTAAATTAAATTGGTATGAGATGTTGCGTTATATACTAGTAATGGCGCGGCATTTTATACTAATTTTTCTATAGTTCGTAGTTAGTTATTATTATATTTGCTTGAACAGTGTCAAAAAATAATGTTGTGCCTACCTGTAATTTAAGAGCATACATTAACTGTTGCTTGTTATATTGTTAAGATTGTCTGTATGTGTCTTAGTTGGTAAGCCTTTATAAATAAATAAATAACTGGTGAAATGTAGGTGTAGTAATGGGTACATCTCTGCCTAACCTTTCAGGGTTTACAGGCGTAATGTTACTTACTCTCGGGCCTGTCTCTGTTCGGGCGGCGGACTGACCGCGAATCCGCGACTAATTGTGCTAAAGTATAGTTAAGTATAGCTAAAATATATTTATGCAAAATTCACCTACATTACTTATTTCGCTAATTTAGAAAATAAAAGTTTAAATCTACTCAATATAATAATTATTATAATTTGTATACTGTTACTTTTTTTTACATATTTGCACTGTTACTTTGTATAATTACTTTTGGTTAATTTATTACTAGCGACCCGCCCCGGCTTCGCACGGGTGCAATGTAGATACTAAGTATACGTGAAAGCTTTGACATTGACATGGTCTTTGACTTTTTCTGACATTCTCGTGTTCTCGTGTCCTTGTGTCCTAATATATAAATAATTTAATTTAGTAATGTAAATATTTAAGAATATAGAAGATAATAGAAGATAAAGATAATAGAAGATATTTTATGTTTGTTAATAGCTAATGTGAACTGCAAAGTGCACACGTAGCATGGACATTTAATTGTTGATTTTCTTTCTTATAGGTTAGTGAATGTTCATTTATTTTTATTTTATTTTTTAAAAGTACTGATATTTTATTAAATAAAATTCTTTCTTATAGAGACATCACATGGTTGTTCATTGCTAAAATAAGCACAAATCTTATATACGTATAAATCTTCCTCTGTATTTTTTACTAATTAGTCGTACAGTTTTACTGCATTAACTTTAGTTGTTGATCCTAATGATGTTTAACTAAACTAATTAATTATAAAATATGTACAATTTATAAAAAAAAAGAAAGGAGAAACCTTATAGGCATAAAAAAATTCGTCCGCGTCGCTGTCAATGGAGCAAGTGCCCAAAATGCTGACAGCATTGCCACGTTGTAGTGCCACGCCTTTTTCCCACGGGGGTAGGCAGAAACTACAGAACGCCACCTGCTACGATCCTTACATACCCTTCGCCTCATCCACGTTCATACATTCATACAAGCACGCCAGTTACTAAGTGTTCGTTAAAAAAAACCTAGCACTAAACGGTTACCTATATAGGTACTTCGTTTCACTTTTTGTGGCGTGAGATGTCGGTTAATTTATGTATGTACATATGTATGTTTGTAAAATAAAACACACAAAACATTCAAAATTACAATTTATTCTTAAACAAAACATTATAACGTTAGGCAAATCAAACTTAGTAGTACAACGATGGTGGATATTTTTAGAGCCTCTGTAGAGCCTCTCTGTGGTGCGAACAGAGCCACGTCGTGGTAGTTAGAGCTCCAGCCAATCAGCGGCTCGTCGCGGTTCTGTACTCGAAGCCAGAGCTCTAATGGGCGGAAGTATCTGGAAGAAAAATGGTATAATTTAAACTTAATTCATAACCCACAAAACCTATTTTGTCTACTGCCCACTATGAGAATGAATTATTTTCAAGCGCCCCATTTTTTCGCCTACTTAAAAACCACCTAGTAGATGAAATTACAAATCGCTCCCAAGCCTCTACACAACGCCCCGATTTTTTTTCTGGGTCTCTTACCGCCCCCCTTTAGGCCTGCAGCGCCCACAAGAGGGTACTATCGCCCACTTTGATTTTAAAAAAGCTGACGCTGCTCCAACTGCTATAAATGATTAAAAAATAGCTTTATACACAGACGAAGTCGCGGTATAAACAGTAGCCTATGTCCTTCCTTGGGATTCAAACTTACCCTGTACCAAATGTCATGAAAATCGGTTGAGTAGTTTAGTCGTGACAGCGTATGAGACAAACTGACAGTGGTGCCGATTCTCTTGGTCACAAACTAAATTAAAATTAGACTATTTCCATCTTTTTCTGTCCAATAAAACAAGAAAGAGACTAATGTAAATAAGAGCTGTCAAATTTTGATAATCTGACATATCCATACAATTATAGTTGACATCTTATAACGTATGGATTAAAAATACGGAAAAGTTCAAGGCAAAACTAATTTGACATCGCTAACTTAGTTCTTTAATGTCACCGTCCTTTCTTTTCGCTGTATGTTAGTAAGAGATGTAAATTCTCTAAATTTAGTCTAGTTTGTGAACAAGGGAGTCGGCACAATTATCAGTATGAATATTGAGCCGTAAATATAAAAACAAAAAAAAAATAGAAATATTTTGACAATAAGATCCTGTATAAAAATAAACGTTAACACTTGGAAACAAAATTAAGGTACCTTTTCTGTTCTCCTAGATGACGTTGGTGTTGCGACTCTGGGTTCTTGGACTATGAGTAGTACTTACCTAACGAGAGCTTCAGGTGATATCCTGTTAGTCTTCCCCCTGGTCATAGACTTGATGATCTCCGAAGCAGGCTTTGATGATCCAGCTTGCATGATTTCACTGAAAAATAAATAAATAATTGTGATTAAAATTTTCATAAGCCGCGAAGTGCGATTTTTGTAGAAGCAAACCTTATAGATACACGTCACCGACATGCTAATGATCCCGGGTCACCGATATGCTAGTGACCGAGTACTTGACTTATTCTTATAACGTCACCGACATGCTAAGGTGTCCACGTCACAAACATGACAAAACGTCCGCGTCCCTGACACATGCTAAATGGTTCGCTCCGCTAACCTAGCATCACCGCCATGCTAAAGTGGCCGCGTCACCGACATGCTAATGTGACGGTGCCACGGGCATGCCAAAAGGGAGTTGTTATCGACATGCTAATGTGACGCATATATATTAGAGTAAAGTACCAACCCTACCGTACTATCCAGAATCATTTCAATTCACGAACTAACCTGAGCACTCGTCCGGCATCCCTGCTCCTATATATGTCACACTCGTACAAGTGTCCGGTGTGTCCGGACGCTGAGCACAGCTGCTCGAAGATCTGGAACTCCAGAATCGTTGCCAGGAAGTATTTGATGTATTCCTGAAAAGGAAACAAGATTATGATTATTCCGACAGTGCAGTGGAGTTTCTTGCTCGTTCTTCTCCATAGAGGCCTACCTCCGTATTGGAACGAGCAACTAGCTTCAACTTTCGGACTAACTAACCGACTCCTTGATAATTCAAAAGTGCCTGTAAATGGTCTAATTGAAATAAATGTTTTGACTTTGACAGAATTCCGGCCGTCGCAGCCAATCTCAATGTAGACCAGCCAAAATAGCAGGAGATATTATAGTGCCTCGTTAGTCTAGTGGTCGCAAAGCGCGACTGTTGAGCATGAGGTTCCTGGTCGGGCAAAGTGTTATTGGGTTTTTCCATCAAGAATTTCTCAGTAGCAGCCTCGGAGTCTGGATTTGTGTCCGGTTGATGGCAATAGGCTCGCCCTCTATTACATGGGACTTAAACATAACTGGCGAAATGTGGTTATACTAACGGGTACACTTCTGCCTAACCCTTCGGGGATTACAGGCATAATGTTATGTTATATTACAACCCAAGTGGGTCTTCAGATTAAAATATGGATTGCTTACCTTAGGAGTCCCAACTTATTTTGTCTTTTTTTTTTTTTTTTACCGATGGGAAATCATCAAATGACTTCCCCCGCCCTGGGCGGGGCGGGAGGGAGTGTCAGACTTTTACTGACTAAAACCCATCCATGTTCCTTCTTGTGCCCTTTGCGTTCCGGGGGCGCGGAACTTATTCTGTCACTTACTTAAAAACCACCTAGTAGATGAAATTACAAATCGCTCCCCAAGCCTCTACATAACGCTCCGATTTTTTTTCTTTGTCTCTTACCCTTTAGCCCTGCAGCGCCTACAAGGAGGCGTTATCACCCACTATGGGAAAGGCTCTTCTTTCTTTATCGTGTGGGCAGTAAGGTCTTACGATCCCACACACCCTAGTGTCAGAGTTTCTAAACCGCCTCAAGGGCCTCTGACATGGTTTGAGTGGAACAGTAAGTCCAGGTTTCCTCACGATGTTTTCCTTCACCGATACTAGTGATGACCAAGATAAACTTTAGAAAGTACATATGAATTGAAAAATTCACATTGGTACTTGCCCGGATTTGAAACCTCATGCATGAGAGGCGGGTGCCTTAACCACTGGGCCAACACGACACAAAAAAAGGGCACTAACTGGGAAAGGCTGGCTTACCTGATCAGATATGATGTGGTACTTGGAGCCAGGGTCGAAGTCACTTTCATGTCTCGCTATGGGCGGTATTACTCCCTGAAACATTTCAAAGTCAACGTCATTTCAACTGTGATGGACAATCTTCGTGGATGTCTTCTAAAAAATCTAAAAATCTTAATCTTAATATCTTGGGACAACTCACACACGGCTATCTGATCCCAAGCTAAGCAGAGCTTGTGTTATGGCAACCAGACAACTGATATACATACTTATTATAATTTATAAATATATACATATTATAGATAAATCACACCCAGACACAGAACTAACAATCATGCTCTTCACACAAAGTTTGTCCTGGGTGGGAATCGAACCCACGACCTCCGGCTTAGCAGTCAGGGCCGAAACCACTAGACCAACAGGCCCGTCCGGCCCGTCTTTGAATCCGATTGAATTGGGGGCGACAAATGTCTCCAAGACTGCCACTCCTGGACTCAGTTAGGAGGGGTGGAAGAGGGCGTTGTCCAGCGTCCACCGACGTCCGGTACACCTGCTGCGGGCGGGGAGGGAGAGGTCGTGATCTCCCCTCTCAATTTCCGCAGCCTCCTTTTTGGGGTCATAACTGAGTTCTCTAAGGTCTAAGTTCTCACCTGGTACCGTAGTTTCATTTGCCACCATCTTGTATTCATATTTTGGACTCCATCTTCGAATATTGACCAGCGCCACTGCAAAATATAAAACATTTTTTTTTATGAACAATAAATTCGCGGACAGAAGCATATTGCGAAAGGAGTATGATAAGATCGTAGTAGGTGGCGTTCTTACGTTTTTGCCTACCCCAATGGGAAAAGGCGTGAGTTTAAGTATGTATGTATATAGTATATAACATCACGCCTGTAATCCTCGAAGGGTTAAGCAGAGGTACTTTGTATACCCACATTTCGCCAGTAATAGGGGGCGAGCCTATTGCCATCAACCGGGCATCCAAAGCTGCAAAAAAAGCTGCATCTTACCTGGTCCACCATAAACGCGAAGGGTAGGTAAGCGACCTTCTCGAGGGCCATCGTCATGAGGAAGTTCATCCCCACCTCGTAGGGGTCGTGACTCCTGGATGAAAGGAAGACCACGGTGATATGAAACAGTTGGACATTAAAAATAAAAATGTCTATAATAGCGCTCGTAAATAGGCCTAAGAATCAAAGTAGGGCTTTTAATCATGAGCGTTATAATATGATTTTTAATGACAAGATTAATAAATTAAAATATTTTAAAAAACAAGCTTTTTTAGTGTTATGTTACTAATTTTATGTACTCTTGCTCAAGCCCTTTCATTTGATACCCATATCAAGGGGATTGAGAAAAAATATGTAATCCGCCATCTTGGAACGGCGGCCATATTGAAATTGTTACAATACTGAGTATTGGACATTGTATTGTCATCAGAACTAAAGGTGTATGCAAAATTTCAGCTCAATCGGATGGTCAACAAATGGTCGAAAAATGGTTTGCAAATTTTGAAAGGACAACTTACATATGAACAGTGCAAGCTAAATAAAAGCTTTTAAAAAGGTGATGGCTTACGGGCGGCGCGATGTATGTATGTTGCTATGTGCCTTGTGTAAAGTAACATACGATAATAAGAAAATCCACTTACTTATTTTGATAAAGTCCAACTCTTTGCAGATGAGGCAGGTTGTACACTGACAGAGTGGCTGCGTTTGCGACTGCCTCGTGGAAAGCTGACAACAAGAAACATACCTATTTAAAAGAACTCTTTTTGAGGCGACTGCTGAGCGTGAGGTCTTGGATTAAATTCCCAGGTCGGGCAAAGTATTATTGGGTTTCACAATGTACAACGTCTCAAAAATATCTCGCTTCCAAATAAAACAAGGATTTCCAGAGTAAGACAATTTATTGAAAGTAGTACCGCGAAGGTCATGTTTTGCAGGAAAATCTCTACACCGCGATTCACAAATATGACGTCACGGCACAACGTCATCTATTACCCAATAGCGATACTAAACTAATGACAAACTATTGACAACTAATGACAAATTGACATGTGTGGACTTTCATCTATGATTTGCAAGAAGTATTTATTTCAAGAGATTAGACATTCCGCCCACCATGCACGACTCTGTCCATCAACCATAACATAACAATATAAACTTAAATAATTGGTAGGTTGACTATCCACTATAATCTAAAAGTAGCTCTATACTATAACCTAACCAATATACAAGTTCATGTCTTATGTAAATAAAATTAAACAACACTAAAAACAAAGTAAATAATACAAGTTCATTTAACAAAAATTTACAACTTCATATACTTTGTAAATAGAACTGTATGAAAATATATCAATAAGATGAAACAATAACTAAGAGTTTACGAATAAAATTATTTGATACAGGTCTTTTAAATTCATTATTTTTACACCGTATGGTTACAACGCAATCCTGTCCAAACTCGGATGCTTATTTATAATAACTCCGTATAGCCATTTGGAGGGTGGAAGATCATTCTCCCTCACCAGAACCACGTCTCCTATCACAGGTTCAGTGGACCCATTATCACTCCACAAGTCCAATACTCGGCCTCGTCTGGCTACAAAGCGCTTAAAAGACGCAAGAAAACTCTGAGAAGTTGTGTCACTGACAACTTCTAGATGAATGGCACGAGTGGACATGCAAACAAACAAACTAATATAACCCTCAGTGGAATGATGACCACGACCCTTAGAAGTTCGGATGCTTATTGGACCTGTGTAACCTACGCCACTACATTGGAAAGACTTCAGAGTAAACACTCTGGCCTTTAGTAATTTGCCCATCATAGTATAGTTTTGAATGCCGAATACAAGTTACACACTTATGAAAATATTGCCTAACGAGAGCCTTTGCATTGAGTATCCAGTATATGGATCTTAAGCTAAATGAATCAATTGCGGACCGCTGTGCAAAGTTCTCTCGTGAGCTTCCACAATCAAAAGATTGGTGAAGTGTGACATATGAGGGTGCTTCATATTCTCTTCTCTTCGATAGAAGCTCGATACAAGCGACCGCCAACTTTTATGATCCACACATGTGACTACTGACTTCTTTTGTTACGGATGTCGGCATGATGAGGTAAGAACAGAGAACCTTCTTTACCTCTATCCTGTACTACATCCTTGTGATTAAGAGTTATATACTCTTTTATAACATCTGAATACTGAGCCTTAAACTCAGGATTCCTTAGAAATCTCTTTTCTAAGGCAAAGAACCGTTTAAACGCAATGTCTTTCGATCCACCATATTCACAAGCAGGATCGTTTGACCTGAAAGGCATATGCACAATATAACGACTAGATTTGTCTCTCGTAGTCATGGCCTTAAATATATCTACGCACTTCTGTTCTTCTGGGCTCAAGTAAACTTTATCATAATCACCTTTGGGCTCAGATTCTGATTCCCAGAATGTTTTAAGAAGTGCATTCTCATCTGTATGAGTTGAATGCAATGTGACTATTGTGTTGTGACATGTCTCGCTTTGGTTGAATTTACCTACTTGGCCAGATAAGATCCATCCTAGTCTGGTATTTTGTGCGATGAGTTGACCAGATGGACCTCTGATTAATCCTTCTAACAAAATCTGGCTATATACTTCGGCACCTAAAAGCAAATCAATCTTGTTCGGAGTATCGAACGAAGGATCTGCTAAAACCAAAGACGAGATTGTGGGCAAAACGTTTGCCACAACCTTTCTATCCGGTAAAATAGTTGTAAGTTTCTCTAAAACATAAGCTCTAACAGTGATAATAAAATTAGGTTCGATGCGTGATTGAACTTTAATGAGAACCATCGAATTCAATGAAATCATTGATGGATCTTGATCACACCCTATACCTGAAATTGAACCTTCAATTGGTACTCTTTCGAGACCTAAGAGCTGGACTGCGGACTCCGTCACAAACGAAGCCTGAGATCCCTGGTCTAACAAGGATCTTAACACTATAGCAGTACCGCTCTTTGATTCCGCTGCAATTAACGCAGTAGCCAACAATACTTGGCTATGACTGTTAGCAAAACAACTTACAACATTAGTGGAATTACTCTGGGTTGACGTAGTATCAGCAGAGACGCTGCCTTGCCTTGTGACTTGATCAGTTTGGTTACTATCACCAACTGATTTGGAGATATTTCTGAGATGAAGAAGGCTATGATGCTTCTTCTTGCATATTTGACATCTAGTGGACTGGCGGCATGAATACACGAAGTGATTTGCGCCTAAACAATTATAACACAAGCCATTTGTTTGGACAAAATTACGTCGCTTGTCCATATCTAAACCGGCGAACTTTTTACAATTTGCCAGCTTGTGTTGGTCTTGACAACAAATACATGATGTTATTGACACATGAAGTGATTTGACTGGCGCGTTACAATTGGACTGATTACGTTGACATTTGTTATCTAAAAATTCTAAAGACCTAAATCTTTGTTCGAGGAAAGATATGAACTGATTCATTGTGGGTAAATCATCTGAACAATCACTAATTTTCATTTCCCACTGTTTGCGTGACTCGGTGTCTAGTTTCAGACTCAATACATAAATTACTATTATATCCCAATACTCTACCATTATGCCTAAATTTTGCAAACCATGTAAACATTCGTTAGAAGTATCTAATAATTCCTTAACTGCGTTGGAGGATTCGGTTACAATATTTTTTTGACTCATAAAACGTTTAATTATACAATTCGCTAAATATTTTTTATTATTGTACCGATTCTCCAATTTAGTCCAACAAGTAGCATAATTACTACTAGTAATGGGAATGTGCCGTAATAGACCTTCGGCCTCTCCAGACAAATGTGATTTTAAATAATGCAGTTTCTGAACATCATCTAGTAGGTGATTATTATGTATTAAGGATATAAATAGATCTTTAAAACTAATCCACTCAGAATAACTTCCGCTAAACATAGGCAACTCAATCTTCGGCAACTTTACAGAACATACCTCTTGAGAACTCTTCGTAGAAGATTCAGGTGCTTTACGTAAACTGTCCAAACGTACAATTTTCTTCAATGCTTCCTTCAACTCCGCCTTATAATCAGTAAATAATTCTTCCGTGGTTTCATAAACATTTTCTATGCTATAATCAGATTTTTCGAATTCAATAGACTTAACTGATGACACAATTTTTACATGAGTTTCAGAAAACGTTGACCAATTAGCTTCTAAACTTTCTAGTCTAGTTTCTATGTATGAACTGGTCACTCGCTCCTTAGGTGATTTCTTAAAATTAGACCTTGCTTTGCTGATCGTAGAGTGCAAATTAAATTGTAAATTACTTAGAGCTTCCATATTTAATGAAGAATCACAAGTCTTTGAACTTAATACTCCTAGCAGCAAAATCGGACATAGGTTCCCCGTAGTTTGCTTTTTCTTGAAATTATTCTAAGTCCAAATTGAGTTAAATTGAAATTTTCTAAGTTAATAAGGTCTAAATTTGCTTGAATTCGTTAAGTCTTGATGTATTATTTTTAATTACTGATTTATAAAGTACTCACAGTTTATCTTCGTATCACAACACTTCACTGCCACTCACTTTTTCGTAGCTCGTCGTAATGATATGCAGGGTACTCTTCCTCCCGCACTGCAGCTGCTGCTCTCGCCAACACGAAGTATTTGATGGCACCAGCGCTGACCGTTGTGTACCTTATGTACATATGCTAAAGTGCCAATTCTGTACGGTCCGCCGATGCTACTCACCACTCGCCGCTCTGACGCTCCACTCGCAGCAGGTTGACCATTCAACCTGACTCCATCACAACGAGGACAATTGCACACCAATCCTTTATCCGGTTTCGAAGGACCACTTGTACAACGTCTCAAAAATATCTCGCTTCCAAATAAAACAAGGGTTTCCAGAGTAAGACAATTTATTGAAAGTAGTACCGCGAAGGTCATGTTTTGCAGGAAAATCTCTACACCGCGATTCACAAATATGACGTCACGGCACAACGTCATCTATTACCCAATAGCGATACTAAACTAATGACAAACTATTGACAACTAATGACAAATTGACATGTGTGGACTTTCATCTATGATTTGCAAGAAGTATTTATTTCAAGAGATTAGACACACAATAAGGAATTTCTCAGTAGCAGCCTCGGAGTCTGGATTTGTGCTCGATTGATGGTAATAGGCTCGCCCCCTATTACATGGGACTTAAGCATAACTGGCGAAATGTGAGTGTAAACTAATGGGTACACTTTGCCCGACCTGGGAATTGAACCCAAGACCTCATGCACAGCTGTCGCGCTTTCGACCACTAGACCAACGAGGCAGTCTGCCTGTTTAACGTACCAAAAGGTAAGTATAGTACTATGGCCATTATAACAACTAATAATAAAAATCAAAGAAACGTTCCCATTTAAAAAAAAACATTTTTTTTGCTTGATATTAATGTTGTGTGATGGAACGTAATTCTTAACGCTTAACACTTTCAGCGCGCGAAATCAGTATCAAAATGCTCTATCTCCATTTTCGAAAAGTGCGTCCTCTCTACACAAAAGCGCGCGTTGAAATGTTCAACAAAATGGCCACTGTATCTTAAAGCGCGCAGCTGACGCCCGAGCAACGCGCGTTCTAACGAAAAAAAGGAAACGCGCGATTGACGCGCGCTTGCATGTGTACAGTACGATTCAAACTTAATGACGGCTCTGAAGTTAGCTGCGAGTACAGTCTGCGCAGGTAGAGTCAAGTCAATAATAGTTTAGTTTCTATTTAATTACCTATTATTGAGTTCTGCGCATCGGAACGTACGATGTTCCGAGCCGCCATTAAGTTTGAATAGTACTGTACACTTCAATAGAATTCGGGATTCTCAAAACGCGCGTTAGTAAAGCGCGCGTTTCAAAACGCCCAATGTGTACCCACTCTTAAGTACGTGTCTGACTCACACTTGCTCGGTTTTCAAGAGGGCTGTATCGACAGCGCGTTACATAAAATCAACAATTAAAATCAAGTTTGTCGATTCAAAATAAATCATACAAAGAAGTGCTTGAATTGTCAAGGACTCAGTCAGTCAGAAAGTTTTTAGTCGTTCAGCTGTTTCGCGCGATAGTGGCGCAATATTTCCGTCGCGGATAATAGTTATTTAATTCTTAGGGTTCCGTACTTAGAGTGTAAAACGGAATCAATTACTAAGACTCTGCTGTCTGCCCCTCTGTTTCACGAACCCGATGTGTCGTGATGGCCCAGTGGTTAAAGCACCCGCCTCTCATGCATGAGGTTGTGGGTTCAAATCCGGGCAAGTACCAATGCGACTCTTACAATTCATATGTACTTTCTAAAGTTTATCTTGGACATCACTGACATCGGTGAAGGAAAACATCGTGAGGAAACCTGGACTTACTGTCCCACTCAAACCATGTCAGAGGCCCTTGAGGCGGTTTAGAAACTCTGACACTAGGGTGTGTGGGGTCGTAAGACCTTACTGCCCACACGATAAAGAAAAAAGAAAGCAGGATAAGTACATAGGTCTAAATGCCGTACTTCTGCGAAGATACTCCACACAAAAGTTGTCTAGTAATTTTTTATTCATGACATAACATCACGCCTATACACCCCGAAGGGTTAGGCAGAGGTGTACCCATTAGTACACCCACATTTCGCCAATTATGTTTAAGTCCCATGTAATAGCGGGCGAGCCTATTGCTATAAACTGGGCACAAATCCAGACTCCGAAGCTGCTATTGAGAAATTCCTGATGGAAAACCCAGTAACACTATTTTTGTGTCAATAAGTAAATAAACTAGATGAAATTATATCTATATTCTGATATCTAGGTTTGCGGTTAGTCAATTTACCGTCAAATAATAACTTAATAATAAAATCTCATACAAGATATAAAAACCATTATAATTTTTTAAAACAAAGTTATTTTAATAAAAAAATAGGATAAATAGAAAAAAAACAGCTGAAAAAAAAATACAAAAAGAATCTCTCCGGCGGGGAATCGAACCCCGGTCTCCCGCGTGACAGGCGGGGATACTTACCACTATACTACCGAAGATGTGAGATAAAAGGCGAAATTAGCAAACACTTAAAAAACATACTAAGTACTTTTCATTCAATAGTGTCAAAAATAGTTTTTCACGAGTGTCTGTTCACGCAATTTTCAACTCTTTAATTATTGTGTTTTAGTTGACTATCAATTAGTCAATTAAATTAGTCAAGTCTTGATTTATTTTGCACTAAAATCAATCGATTGGCCTATTATACATAGGTGCTCATAAAAAAAAAATTGTTCCTATATTAAATTTGAATTACGCGTCACGTTGTTTGTCCGGGATGGACTCCTAAACTACTCAACCATTTTTTATGAAATATTGGCTTACTGTGTGTAATTTGGTAAAACTTAAAACTTACTTACTTACTTCAAGCCACAACAACGCATGGCCGAGTCGAGCGAAAGATCATTCACTCACTCATCACGAAACATCGAAAATCATTTGACGTATGAACATGAAATTTTGGCAGGGAGGTAGTTTATAGTTAGTAGTCGTCCGCTAACAAAGGATTTTCCAAAATTCACCCCCTAAGAGGATGACACGAGAACGAGAAATCAACTTTGACGCGGGCGAAGTCGCGGTCAGAAGCTGTAATGTATACACAGTTGAACGGTCCCATGTAGTAGGGGGCGAGTGTTTAGAGAAGGTTGATATTTTTGGCCGTTTATTAAAAAATGCTCTTCTATACACAAAAGCCACACTTACTCGGTAAAATTGTATGGAACAGCTGTTTTTTTAAGACATACATACATACATGAACTTACCCCTCTTCCCATGGGGGTAGGCAGAAACTACAGAACGCCGCAACGCATTTTTACATACTCCTTTCGCCTCGTCCACGTTCATACATCTCGTAATACAAGCACGCCGGTTACGAGTACTGCGCACCTTTTTTTTTAAGAATCGACTAAAAATCTGTGTCGCGATGTTCCTTCCACCGTGTTTGGAAGACGGGAAAGTAGCCTCACCAGGGTTAGCTCCATCCCTGAAGAGTTGGGGCTGCTCGGAGTACTGCAGGTAGTACTGCACGTGCGCCATCTCGTGGTGCGTGGAGACCAGGTCTTGCATCGTCACTTCTGTGCATTGCTTGATCCTGAAAATGAAAATATTGTCAAAGAATTATCATCACATTAGGTTCCGCCCGCGACTTCGTCTGCGCATTTTTACACGACTGCCCCAAAAAAAGGAGTGTTATGTGTTCAGGGTTAATGTATGTATGTATGTATGTATTTGAGTTTCTTTATTCCACCATAACTTTTAATCGCGTGAACCAATTTAGATGTATGGGGTATCGTTACAATCCTTGCATCGTTCCGAGTAACATAGGCTAGTAAAAAAATAAAAGAAACCGGTGTAGTCACTTAAAACGTAAATTAATACCAGCCTCAATTTATTTTTAATTAATTTGGTCGTGTAGGTCTATGTTTATTGTCTAGAATTTGACAAGTATATTTAAAAAATATATAACACTGTAAATAAAAAACGTCTTAAAAAAACTGACGAGTAAACAAAGTATAAATATGTGCAATTTTTGCAGTCGTGTTTTTATTTTTTTAATTATTGTAGCTTGTTTTCTCTCGTGTTAGTCACGTCTTTATTTACTTTACTGCTCCGCTCCCATGGGCCGGAGCGTGATGTTAGTGTCTATGCAGTTCCTCATGAATCTAGCTAATTATCTGCTAACATATAGCTCCATCCCTGAAGAGCTGGAGTTTGATACTCAAAAGATTACGGGATATTTGTCGAGATCCCTCTCAGCCCAACGTTAGATTGGGTGAGATTCAGCTCGCCACCCCCCCCCCCCTAAACGGTTCTACTGTAGTTACCTATAGTCTATCCTGTTGCACAGGTCCCAGGCGCTGGCCGTGCACTGCACGCTGCGCTGTGCAGGCCGCACCAGCATGGAGCCGCGCCAGAACTCTGGGGGAACTGGCTTCAGGCCCATTGATGTGTAGAACTCTTCTGCCATCTGGAACATTCTGGAAGAAAATGAGGATGTTGCTAGTTATATGTTTTATTCTTGTTTTTACATGAATGCTCGGTTGATGGCAATAGGCACGCCCCCTATTACATGGGACTTAAACATAACTGGCGAAATGTGAGTGTACTAATGGTACACCTCTGCCCAACCCTTCAAGGATTACAGGCGTGATGTTATGTATGTTATACCTACATGAATAATTGTTTATACATAAACCAGCTTTCGACAGCGGCTTCGCTCGCAAATTAAATTTAAAATTCGATCATGATTCGAAAGACATGTGGCGCCATCTATCATCATAAGCAAAAGTGAGGATGTCAATGACAATGACAATGATTTTCCATCCCAAAACGTAAGAACGGAGTGTCGTGATGGCCCAACGGTTAAGGCGCACGCCTCTCATGCATGAGGTAGTGGGTTCAAATTCGGGTGTGAATTTTTCAATTCATTTGTACTTTCTAAAGTTTATCTTGGACATCACTGGCATCGGCGAAGGAGAACATCGTGAGGAAACCTGGACTTACTGTTCCTCTCAAACCATATCAGAGGCCCTTGAGGCGGTTTAGAAACTCTGACACTAGGGTGTGTGGGGTCGTAAGACCTTACTGCCCACACGATAAAGAAATATCCCAGAACAAGAAAAAAGGGCATCCTTGAGGGACAGCAAAAGCAGGCTGGATTATATTTAGACTATTAATAGGGAGGAATTTGATGGCTCAGCGGACGGTGGTGCTAGATTTAGATGGACTTAGTTCTTACCTAAGAGGAGTGAACCCTTGGCGCAGCATCTCAGCGGTGACGTCCACGTTCGGAGACTGCGGGAATGGCATCACCAGGTCCATGATCGACTTCCAGTTTTGGGCCCACATGTTGCCTGGTGACATGAGAAAGAAGATTAAAAAAAGATCTGTTGGAAGCATTGTCATCATCATCATCATATCAGCCGATTGATGTCCACTGCTACTCAAAAGTCTCGCTGATAGTTCTGCGTGTGTTTGACCGCCACAGTCATGTATACATGACAAACCATAATGTGTCAAGCACGACACGGCCACGACTACAGGACAGACTGTAAATACGTAAATGAAGCTCATAAACAGAATGGTTTTTTATTTCTTCCTTCATCCTTATTTATAATATATTAGTTAATTACATTATTTTACATGGAGCGACTGCCTATCTGACCTCTACAACTCAGTAACTGGGTAATACGATACCCCTTGATAAAACTGGTTGTCAGACTTTCAATCTTCTGACGACTCGCAACGACTGTCAAAGATCCACGTATGACAGCCGGGACCAACAGCTTAACGTGCTTTCCGAGGCACGGAATGATGTCAGTGATGTCTAAGATAAACTTTAAAAAGTACTATATGAATTGAAAAAGCCACATTGGTACTTGCCCGGACTCGAAACCACAACCTCAAGCATGAGAGGCGGGTGCCTTAACCGCTAGGCCATCGCGACATTCAAAACTGCCTGTAAATGGTCTAATCGAAGAAAATGTTTTGTCTTTGAATACCCTTACCTAAGAAATGCGCAGGTATAGGTCCATCAGACCTGACGCTGGTCTCCCCGTATCGCTGCACCAGCTTCCTCCTCACGTACGTGAACAGCTGCTTGTACAGTGGCTGTATCTGATTGTACATCTCCTCTACGCTGGCCCTGAAGGACTGGTCCTCGTATGCTGCTCGCATCTGATCTCCAGCATCTCTGTATCCTACGACAAAAGGGGATTACACATAACATCACGCCTGTAATCCCCGAAGGGTTAGGCAGAGGTGTTCCCATTAGTACACCCACATTTCGCCAGTTATGTTTTTAGTCCCATGTAATAGGGGGCGAGCCTATTGCCATCAACCGGGCACTAATCCAGACTCCGAGGCTGTTACTGAGAAATTCCTGATGGACAAACCCAATAACACTTTGCCCGACCTGGGAATCGAACCCAAGACCTCATGCACAGCAGTCGCACTTGCAACCACTAGACCAACGAGGCAGTCAAAGGAGATTGATTTAAGATATATTCGTTTTTCTTAAAGAATACGGTTTGTCCACAAAATAGGAGATCTGTCATCCAGAATGTAGTTGCCAAACAATATAAAAACAACGTAACTTCAAGACTGTAATCCCCGATGGGTTAGGCAGAGGTGTACAATACACGCCACGAAAGCAAGCGTCAGTAATGGGGAGTTTAAGCAGGTATGGATGTATGAAATATTTATCCATAATTTGTGTATCTATTCAGGGACTTTTCGATGACATTTAGATTTTATTCTCAACAATATTATAATATTTATTACGAAATAATAAAGTTTGATGTGTCAAGTCTCATCTTCCGTGACGCGTATTCTGCTCATTAGTACAACCACATTTCACCAGTTATGTTTAAGTCCCATGTAATAGTGGGCGAGCTTATTGCTAACCGGGCTCAAATCCAGACTCCAAGGCTGCTACTGAGAAATTCCTGATGAAAAAACCCAATAACACTTAGCTCAACCTGGGAATTTGACCAAAGACCTCATGCTCAGCAGTCACGCTTTCTTCACACAATCCATCCACCTTTTCTTTGGCCTTCCTCTTGCTCTCCATCCATCCACATTCATATTCATAACTCTCCAACGAGGCAGAGATTATTTGAAGAATAAAGGTGCTTACCCGTAGCCACAGCCGCCTGGTTAGCTAGCTGCACATATCTCATGAACCGATTTCTCAGCTTCGGTCCCGTCTGATCTCGGAAACTCCTCCACACATACAGCAGCTCACTCTCGATCCTCGAATGAGCCAAGATCCTTGATATCTCAGGATCCAGCTGCATATCGCAATAGTTGGATTCTGCAGACTCGGTGTACGGTTGGTAGTGCTGATATGGTTGGTTGGCAAGTTGGTAACCCTGGTTCATGTCCTGGTACTCATTGCTGTACGGGACCCTGGGTATGTGGGGGTCGTAAGGCTTCTGGCCGTAGGGGCATATCTTTGCTGAGTTGTAGATCTCTTTCATTTCTGATATTAGCTGTTGAAGCTGGAAAAGAGATTGCTTCATCAATAATACATCATCATCATACATAACCCTAGCTTTTGACCGCGACTTCGTCCGTGCAAATGTCAGTTATCGCAGACGCGGACGAAGTCGCGGAATAAAAAGAAGCCTACTTTCTTGGGGTACAAGTTCATCCCTTACTAAACTTCATCAAAATTGGCAAAATGATTGCTGCACTCACATCCCACATGTCGACAACCTCATGAGCTAAGTCTCATGTAATTTATTAAGTTTCGTAAAACAACAACTAATGGTTTTGTAAAACAACTAACGGTTTTGTAAAACAACAAACGGCTTTGTAAAATAACTAACGGTTTTGTAGAACAACAAACGGTTTTGTAAACCAAAAACGATTTTGTAAAACCACTAACGGTTTTGTTCTTTTGTATGTGGTATGCCGTATTCACACACATGTATGTAAGATAGAAATCGAATTAAAAACTTACCTCGGAATACTTGTCATCAGGCAACGCAGCTCTACTAGCCTGGACAATCTTCATCAGCTGCCTCCTCCCCTGAGGGTCGGAGAGCCTGGAGGAGTCATACGCAGCTGCCTTTCTCCACGATAGCCTCTCGAACTTGGAGCTTAGAGCCAGTTCCTCAAGCATGCGACGACGGTTGTATTCAGTTATGTTGGTGACGAATTTCCATTGAGACATTGTTACTCTGAAATGGGAATAAGGAACTTGATTAATACCAGCTTATTATTGTCCCACTGCTGGGCAAAGGCTTCTTCTTATACAGAGAAGGCATGAGCATTGATTATCACGCTTGCTCAAGGCGGATTGGCGATTATTTTATTTATAAGTCCATGTTTTATCACGATGTTTTCCTTTACCAAAAAAGCTTAAAGGTTTTGCTACCGATTCTGCTGCTAGTATAAAATTGAACCAAAATGCTTTAGGATAGTTGTATTTCCAATTTGAATATCGATACTACTTAATCGAATATTTTTACGTCAGCACGTTCGTCAAAGTCAATATCAAAACATTTATTTCAATCACACCATATAAAGGAATTTTTGAATTGTCAAGGAGTCGGTCAGTTAGTCAGAGAGCTAAAGCTAGTTGCTCGTACTAGGTCTACTGATCTCAGGGGGCAGACTTATGGTCTGTCCTATGCCTGAACAGAGGCAGGCTTGAGACTCCTGAACAGAGACAGGCCTAGGCGCGCGTGGTGTTCCTAACGCGTCTTTTTAGAGTCAATGCGGCCGGTGGGCTGCACAGGGTGACGGGACCCGCCTTGTGGTGGTGGCCGGTTAATACTTGCCAAGATGCAGTAGAATGATCTGACCGACCCTCGTGCCCCAGCCAAAGGTAATTGGAGAAACACCGTGCGGTTTTACTCAGTAGGAGTCCGACACACCGCTCCGCCTTCCCTAAGTTGAAAGTCTAACGCCTGCCGGGGTTGCGTGACGTCTTAACAGGACACCGTGGCCCCGAAACGTAAAGGGCAACAGAAGGAACAGGGTGGTTTTTTAGTCAGTAAAAGTCTGACAGTCCCTTCTGCCCCACCCAGGGTGAAAGGAGTCATTTGATGATTTTTACCACCCTAAAAAAATAGTGGAAGTCCATGAGGATTTCTCCACGAAAATGAAGGTCTACTGACCTGTAGCACATTCCAGAAGCTTCTCTATCATACTCTCGGAGAAACTGTGATGCCTCTGCTGTATTTGTGTTGACGCCCTGGAAATTAGAGTTAATTTTGATTAGGTTACTCGTTTGTGTACTGGTCACAAGCAAGACTACTCAGCATTTGTTGTTGGGGTTTCGATTCCCAGGTCAGGCTTTGGTGAACAATGCGTCAAGTGAACGAAAGAAACATTGAATTCGGTGGGAACTCTGAAAAAGCCAATCCACCTGGGATTGGCTATTTCAGACTTTATTAATTACTAGCTTTTGCCCGCGACTTCGTCTGCGCAAAAATAAATGGTGAATCTAATGGTGAAATTTTTTTTGAAATCGGTCCAGGAGTTTTTGAGTTTATCCATTACAAACAAACAAAAATACAAAATTTTCCTCTTTATAATATTAGTGTAGATTACTAGCTATACCGCGCAGCCTTACCCGCATTCAGTTACGTCTTTGGTTACTGTTTATTTATTTATTTATTTAAACTGCAACAAATGTACAAAGGCGGACTTAATGCCTTAGGCATTCTCTAACAGTCAACCAGAGGTGGTGAAGAGATAACATGGTAGGTGCAAGCAATTTTTACGAGAGTAAAACAACAAAATCAGAGATTTCAAAAAAATAAAAATAAAAAGTTCTCAAATATTTTACATAATAAAATAAAGTGTACACAAGTACAAAATAATTAAATTCTACATACTTACTATAAAATGCTATATAATATACATAAACATATATAAAAATATAATATAATACATATATAAATACATATCTTACAAAGAATAGAAAGGAGGATTATAATAAAAGTCTGTTCAGCTACCATAAGTCGTAGCGTGATGAAACTTTCCTTCATTGATAATAAAACACACGAAATAAAAAAGTTGCATTAGTTTTTTGCCCGATATTGAACTACTTACACGAACAAGTTAATTACAAAAAAAAAATAGTAGTTACCTAACCTTTTTTTAATGTCGATTCAAAATAATAGCCCTTTACTCCATAAGGGCGCAATTTCACTGGTCGTTAACTCGTTCGGTATACGGGGAGTCCCCGCAGGCGATATAACAACCAATGAAAGTTACGAGTCGATACGTGTACGTCACACCGCCTGCAGAGATTCCCCGCATGCTTTATACCGACCGTGAAATCGACCAATGAAATTAATCGGTCGATATACCTACAGCTTGCGGGTCGTGAGTCAAATACTTTTTCATTATTCAATTTCACTCTTAAGGCGCAATTTCATTGGTCATGCATGCGGATCCTATCGACTAATAAAAACGGTTCCCCGAATGCGGGCCCTGTGGCACGCGTTCCAAAAATCTCTCGCACCCCGCATGCGGGCCATATCGACTAATGAAATTGCGCCATGACGATTTTCTTAAAACAAAAGACAGTTGAATCTTTCTAGCACAACCGTCTGACCTTCAAAAAAACCCTGACTGACTCAGATTTAGTAATCTTATTCAGAAAAAAGGTCGTAATGTGGAGATGATTGTTTGCTTCAAATCGGCGGAAATCCTTACAAGTTATTAGATGAATTGTAAGCGTTACAAGCAAGGGTATATGTCAGGTACAAAATCTTGTTAAGATAAATACACACTAGAGCATTTTCTCGACTACATATACACATGACATCACGCCTGTAATCCCTGAGGCAGACATGTACCTATTAGTACACCCACATTTCGCCAGTTATGTTTAGGTCCCATGTAAGACGAGCCTTTTGCCATCAACCGGGCATAAATCCAAACTCCGAAGCTACTACTGAGAAATTCCTGATAGAAAAACAAAGGCATATGTAGGTACAATACCTCGTTATTTTTCTCGCATTTTCTCTAGTATTTAGATATCAATTAATCTGCCCAGCCTTTTCCCAACCATGTTGGGGTCGGCCAGTCTAACCAGTTGCAGCTATACGAAGAACGACTGTCTATCTGACCTCCACAACCCAGTAACTGGGTAATATGATACCCCTTGATAAGACTGGTTGTCAGACTGTAACTGTAACAGCTCGTCAAAGATCCACGTATGACGGGACCAACGGCTTAACGTGCTTTCCGAGACACGGAGGAGTCTTAGCTCGTCGGTTTTGACGGATTAGAGCGGTTCGATGTTCTGTTACAAGTAAATACTCAAGTGTATACTAACCTTTATTGTCATCGTGATGTTTTGCGACCTCGTGTTGTGACAACGTCTTAATGTTATATATAGAATGTTAGAGATACAATATGTTTCTTTCCACAATGCCCTTAATACAAGGCTAGAAGCACTGACTGAGTGAAACCAAAGCATATTTCAATTAAAATATGTATTTACAGGCACTTTTTAATTGTCAAAGAGTCTGTCAGAAAGTTGAAGATAGCTCGTTTCAAAACGTATAGTAGGTCTTTTTTTAATCATCAAATGAGTCCTTCCGCCCTGGGTGGGGCGGAAGGGACTGTCAGACTTTTACTGACTATAAAACCACCCTGTTCCTTCTGTTGCCCTATACGTTCCGGGGCCGCGGTATCCTGATAAGACGTCCCGCAACCCCGGCGTATAGTAGGTCTAACTTTGAAATTGAACTCAGGACTACACGCTCACAGTCACACTTGTGACCACAAGACCAATGAGGCAATCAATTAGTAATACCTAAAAAACTTTAATAAAAAAAAGCGAAAGTGTCTTGCTATTGTCAGATACATCCGTCTGTCAATCACAACTCGGAAACAATGGGTCAATGAAAGTGGACAGCTAAATCACGTGATTTATTAGTAACTAACTTCAGCCCACGACTTCGTCTGCGTGGATGTTAAGTACACGGTATACTTACCTATTATAGGCTATGTTGGATGGTATAATGTTTACTATTACATATTTTTATAATGAAGTTAAAAGATTTTTGTTTGTTTGTTTAAAACGGGCATATCTCTAGAACTAATACTCGGATTGGAAAAATCTTTTTGTTTATGATAGCCAGATTCATGAGAAATAGTTTAAGCTTTAAAACATCAGGCTACGACCCACGAGAGCGGAGCATTAACCAAAAACGTAACTGAACGCAGGTAAAACCGCGGGCTGGTCAGTGAAATATTTTTTGTCATTAGACAAATACTTCTAGGGACAAGGTTAGCCTTAACCTGGTCTTAAGTCTAGTCCCTAGTGTAAACCATCACATCAGAAATCATTCTTTTCGATTCCAATACAAAAACTGCAAAGAAATAAATAGCAAAATTTGACGTAAGGAAATGATTTAATAAAATAAATGGTCAGGCGCTCGAACGCGAAAAACAAAAGTGTTACAATAGAAATTAAAATTCTACTATCTATTTTAGTATTTTTTTATATGGCAACATCATGTTATAAGCTGTCAAAATGTATTACAGTTTCGACATGACACTATAATTACATTTTTATTTAAATTGCAATTTGCTCTGAATGTTTAAATAAAGATTTCGATGTCGGTGTAGTTATAAGTGGGTACATTTATTAGGGTTGCTTTTTTTCTGTTATTTTCTGTTCCACTTCTGGTTATAGGCCTAGCCCCTATTCCTTCCACATCCTTCGATGTTTTAGGTCCTAATTCCTGACGAGGCTATCAAAGGCATCCCGCCATTTACTTTTCGGTCTATTACTCCATGAATTTTGTACTCTACCTACAAAACTGCTATAGCCAGTCCGTTTCTAACCAAAAGTCATTGTAAACAAACCAAAGCACCTAAATTAAGCACAGGGCCACAGGGCATGACGCCAAACTAATTTCAAAGCTCCAAACCCACTTTTTTTAAGGTTAATCTAAAAAGCAATTGGCCAAAATGACTTTTTATAAATCTTCCGACCAATTTGTCATTTTGGTCATGCCTTGCAGACTACGAAGGTTGTAAGACAAAAAATGTCATGTATAATGACGTGGTACACACTGGTGCACGATTAGGGCTGTCAACCCCACTATAATATCATCATATCAGCCTATGGCCGCCCACTGCTGAACGTAGGCCTCCCCCAAAGAGCGCCAACTATCCCGGTCTTGGGCAGCCCGCTTCCATCCGCTGCCTTTTTTAAATCGTGGGTCCACCGTGCAGCAGGGCGTCCCACACTACGTTTGCCTAAACGTGGTCTCCACTCTAACACGTGTCTGCTCCACCGACCGTCTGTCCGTCTGCAGACATGGCCGGCCCACTTCCACTTCAGCGCACTAATTTTGCGAGCAATGTCGGTGATTTTAGTTCTCTGACGGACGACTTCATTGCGAATTCTGTCCCTTAGAGAAACTCCGATATAATATAGTATTCTACTATATTAGAGGCCTAACTACTGTATTTCTGAAAAAATATATAGTAGTAGGCCAAACTCATCATCTGCCTAGCCTTTTCCCAACTATGTTGGGTTCGGCTTCCAGTCTTACCGGATGCAGCTGAATACCAGTATTTTACATGGAGCGACTGCCTACCTGACCTCCACAACCCAGTAACTGGGTAATACGATACCCCTAGGTAAGACTGGTTGTCAGACTTTCAAGCTTCTGACGACTCATAATGACTGTCAAGGATCCACGTATGACAGCCGGGACCAACTGCTTAACGTGCTTTCCGAGGCACGGAATGATGTCGGTAAGTCTAAGATAAACTTTGACGGTAAGTCTAAGATAAACGTATAAACGAAACGTCAATAACTACTTCTGAATATTATTCTGGTATGTTTAGTTGACAGTACGTTCACTTTGTTCCCTTTTAACTTCCCTGCTATTTTTATTTCACCTTTTCGCTATCTACCATATTTTAAAACTACTATTTTTGACAGACAAAGAGTTGGCAACCCTGTACAGGAGTACGTAAGTATGGTCATAAGCGTGACCAAAGACAATGAGAGTATCTGGGTCATGTTTACGGCGGCGTTTTGTTGGGTAGACAGATGATAAGGTGTTTTAGAATATTGTGGGATAGATTTCTTGGTATTTAGATGATATTACCAGCCTATTGTCCCGCTGCAGAGCAAAGACTTCTCATACAGAGAAGGCACGAGCATTGATCACCGCGCTTGCTCAAGGCGGATTGACGATTACTGACTTATATTAATACATCATGCTTAAATTTAAGTAAATTATTGCTAACTCATATTGGTCCTGGTACTTGAAATAAATGATTTAATTACATACATACAAAAGAAAATGTTTAACACTGACTTTTTTTATGAATACTGTAAATAAAATACAATGCTAGTTATCAGAAAAATGCCGGACAAATATAGATATATCGCCAGAACGGCTGAACGAATCAGATTGACATTTGGCACAGACAAAGCCTGGAATAGCACATAGGCTACTTTTTATCTCGGAAAAATAACATAACATAACATCACGCCTGTAATCCCCGAAGGGTTAGGCAGAGGTGCACCCATTAGTAGACCCACATTTCGCCAGTTATGTTTTTAGTCCCATGTAATAGGGGGCGAGCCTATTGCCATCAACCAGGCACAAATCCAGACTCCGAGGTTGCTAGACAGATGTGTCGTAGGCAGAAGGTAGGTCGATTATCGGTCGATGTGAGTCCTGATGGCCCAATGGGGTTCAAATCCGGACAAGTACCAATGTGAATTTTTCAATTCATATGTACTTTCTAAAGTTTATCTTGGACATCACTGACATCGGTGAAGGAAAACATCGTGAGGACTTACTGTTCCACTCAAACCATGTCAGAGGCCCTTGAGGCGGTTTAGAAACTCTGACACTAGGGTGTGTAGGGTCGTAAGACCTTACTGCGCACACGATATAAAAGAAAGGAGAAGGTCGATTATACATTATCGTTACGCTAATATGGTTCTATCGGTAAAAGGTATTACTGTTAATCACTATACCGTTGATGTCATGCGCACGTAATTCTGCATTCACTATGTCATTCGTCTACGTTCATTAATTCAAGGAACGAGTACAGTTCGCATTCCCGTTAAATCCAAGGAGTTGTTGGGTCGTAGGGTACGTTGGCCATGGCAGGGCCCGATCTAAGGGGGGGCCAGCTGGGCAAATGCCCAGAGCGGCAAAAGTGAAGGTCGGCGAAATTGAGGGTGCCGGGCGGTTACACAAAGTCCAACATACTCTCATTTTTTGTGTACTTGTTCAGAAGCCGTAGTAGACTAACGTATATGAATATTATACAATTAAAACAATATCACATAATTATGTATCATCTCATCTTTGGAATAGTAAGCTCATGACATAATATAAATGGTGGGTTATATACGGCGGTTAATGTTTCTTTTGCGCGGAGCGGCTAAATAGCTAGATCAGGCTCTGGCCCATGGCCTATTTAAGGAGTTGTCCAAACGATTTGTTGATACTTTCCCTGACCCAAGGAGAACCGTCATCAACCGGACACGAATGCAGACTTCGAGGCTGCTACTGAGAAATTCCTGATGGAAAAGCCCAATAACATTATGCCCGACCTGGGAATCGAACCCGAAACTTCATGCTCAGCAGGTAGTTATGTCATATCAATGTAACATGCCTAATGTGTTACATAATCATCCATCAATAACAACTCAATTTACGTTCAAATCATACGCTTATTTAGCGTTATTGTCCAAAAATAATAAAATAATTATTAAAAAAAAGAAGAACTTGTAAGGCTTTAGGGTATATACGTTTAATATATGCGTACTCCCTTAATTAATTACTAGGGAGAAATTTAACTTTGGTTGGCTCATTTTACTAGAACTAAGTCCATTGGGATTCAAACTTGGGACTTCGCGGTCGGTAGCTAAGTTTGTTTAGTTAAAATAAAGTACTTAGTAGAAACTTCTAAAGATCTTATAAGAACACAATAGAATATACAACATAATGATTATTTTGCAAGATTTACTGTCTTACACACATTGTTACATAAAACTAAAGATGCAGCACAATGCACGAAGATATGTAACGAGATAAAAAACTTTGCTGCATAAAATTTACATACAAGAAGTCGTTAATCAGTGCAAATTTAAATTGAAATTAGATTTAATTGATACACTTACCATTCTAAAGTACTCCTGAGATAGTGCATACCGTGTGAAGAAAGCAAAAAATATTAGAAGCACAGCGCCTCGCCAAGCGTCCATCTTTAAAAAATATACCAACTGTCAACATCAATTGCAACACTTATTTAACAAAACAACTGTTTTCCAACTTCTAATTAACTTGTTAACGTATTTTATGATTAACGTAAGACATTTTTAATGAATATTCATTTATTTAACAGCTTGAAGATTAAAAAGTAATTTTATTTGCATAAATATTTTGGCGGTAATTTTTGACAGGTTATGTTTTTAATTTATTCTACTATTAGGTAATGGTAGTGAAGCACACAGCCGAGGTTTTATTCGAATTGTTTAAGGATTTTAATCAAGTATTTTGTATAGAAAACTGTCCTCTGGGCTTTCTTGTCGTCGACTGGAGTAATATTTCCGTTGCTTTTGTTTTCTGCATGCTTTGATGAACACGGCGTGACTTGCGAGGGAGCGGCACGAGCCAAGATTCATTTGTTTATCTTGAGATCATTTTCAAAATCCTATAGAATTTATTTCCAGTTGCTTAGTATTTTGGTAAATTTTAAGTATGGCTTCCTTTGTAGGAAGTAAGTAAGTAATTGATTCAGAAACGATTTGCAAATCCAATGAACTAAAATACTTATAGCTGAAATAAAAATACAGATGCCGCCGGGCATTGATATGATAGAGCATATTTAAAATAGCATATTTGTTTTAATTATGAGATAATACAACACACTCTCACACAACCGAAATATTAGTTTTTTAAATTCAGGCATTTTAATGTGTAAATTACTAGATTAGGTATATTACCTACGATATAGGTAAGTACTATACATGGTTTCATTGTATGGTACCTACCTATACCTAGCAGCAGGATGGCTAGTTAGATTTCGAAAGTAAGCTATGAAAAAAAATAAGAAAAATACCTATTTATTTTATGATTGGTTCATATTTCTTGAATTTAAGCAAAACTGAGCCTTGTATGTGGAGGCTTATAATAAGCTAATTGTTAATATTAAATTCTTGGTTAATTAATCTATAAGCCTTCTGTAAAATACTAAAAAAATATTATTAAAATCAATTAATCATCAGACGTGTCTCAAGCTAGTTACCTCGTGTGCGCATGCGACGCGCCATCGCGTGCGTCACTGCGACATACTTGACCAAGAATAATTATTATATTGTAGACAAGACTAAGGCAAATATCATTTACTGTTATACGTATATACTAGCGAACCGGCCTGGCTTTGCACGCGTGCTAATTTCGAGCTTTTCCGGTGAATTTTCCAAAAAAAATCTTTCATAGGACCCTGCCCAAGAAATTACGAACATAATATAAAAAGAATCAGCCAAATCGGTTAAGCCGTTCTTAAGTTTTGAGCTTAGCTACACATTACATTCGACTGTCAGTCAGAAGCAACAAATTCTGACAACCAGTCTTGACAAGGGGTATCGTATTACCCAGTTACTGGGTTGTGGAGGTCAGATAGGCAGTCGCTCCATGTAAAATACTGGCATTCAGCTGCATCTGGTTAGACTGCAAGCCGACCCCAACATAGTTGGGAAAAGGCTAGGCAGATAGATCAGAGAAGGATATAGGCTATGTAACATCACGCTATGATTCACGAGCAAAGCAGTATCTAAAAACATAACTGATCTCAGGTATGGTCTTGTACAGAGGTCGGCAACCTGCGGCTCTTTCAATGTAAAGGCTTATTCAATTTCATACGTAAAATAAATAATTTTATCATCAAAACGTGAATGAAAAATCGTGCAATCTATACATATAATATTATAATATAATAATTAATTACTGAGATATACGTCGATTTATCCATTTCCATGTATCACCCGCAGCACCGCCCCAGTCGTGGCATTGGTCATTCGTTTTTTTGTTTAGCTCTTTGAAAACGGAATCTTTGAAAATGTATTAATTTATTTATTTAAACTTTATGCAACAAAAAGGTACAAAGGCGGACTTAATGCCTTAGGCATTCTCTACCAGTCAACCAAAAGGGGTGAAGAGATAACATGGCAGTGTGCAAAAAAAATTGTACCTACATGAAAAAGAAGACAAAATAGAGATTTAAAAATCATTGAAAATAAATGATATTCTAAATAAATTTAGACGTAGGTACACAAGTACTAAATAATTACAATTCATGTATAAATGGCTATACCTATACCATATATAATATACCTACATATACATCATAATATATACATACTCATAAATACCCTATAATAAGAATAGAAATTGTAACTTTTGACATTTCCGTCTCAAAAGATTGTCAACCCCTGGTCTAGTACAAAAATATATGATATCGCAATAATGAGAAGAACATCAAATTTTCGGCTTCGTTCAGCGTCCTTTTCCATTCCTTTTGTCCTGTCTACATAATTAGTCTTTGCATATACGTATATAGGTCCGTCACAAGCTGGAGAGAGCGTAATGATTTGATATATCGCTAATAATAGTAAGAGATGTTTGATTAAATTAACTAATGCACGCGATAATGCAAGTCGATCTGGTAGGCAATGACTTCTGTGTGCTATGTAACTTGGCAAAGAGACAGTAACGATTGTAGTAGTTTTGACTTGGCTCGTGAGGTTGACGACTTGTGAGATGTGTCAGCGATCATTGTGCAGATAGTCGTTTAAAGAAAGAAAAGAATGAAAAACTGTTTATTCCCGCGAAAATGATGCACATAACATACAAAGAGAAAACGAAAATTGTACATAAAAGACTGAAACTAGTTTGTAATAATGAACTATACGCCACTACCGCGCGAATGGGCTTACGCTCAGCATAATGCCGTGGCCAGTGCACGGAGGCACTAAACTACGGCGCTGGTTTTCAGTGTAAGCAAATGGCTTAATAGCTAAGAGCCTCGATCAACACCTAAGCTCTCGTTCGGTGGCTGGATCAAAGGCTTAATTCGGAAGACAGTAAGTAAAAATACGTCGATAAGTCTGGACACAACTCGCATTGTTAGAAGATTCCTTTCTCAGGAGTCCTGACCGCCGGTAGCTTGGACCCTGTTCCCGATGCTGGTTGACTACTAGGTATTTATACAATGTAAGTATTTTATAATATTTTTAAATTTCTACTAACATTTGAAAACACTAACTGAGGGACTTTGTCTTTGGTCTAGTGGTTGTAAAGCGCGACTGCTAAGCTTGAGGACTTGGGTTCGATTCCCAGGTCGCGCAGTGTTATTGGGTTTTTCCATCAGGAATTTCTCAGTAGCAGCCTCGGAGTCTGGATTTGTGCCCGGCTTATAGCAATAGGCTCGCCCTATTACATGGGACTTCAACATAACGGCGAAATGTAGGTGTACACCTCTGCCTAACCCGTCGGGGATTACAGGCGTGATGTGTTATGTTAAAAGCAACAGGTATTTTCAAAACTGTACAATACACAACAGGTTCTGTCAAACTGTCTGGAAAAAACAAAAGGCGAGCGACCCAACGTCGACGCGCCAACAATATGAACCTGCAGACCATGGCGCGGTCGTTTCACGTTTCCTACTAACTATTGTAGTAACAAGCGTTTTATCAGAGCGAAGAATTATATAAAAGTAGTACGTATATTGTAATACAGTGGTTTAGCTTGCACTAAACAGACTCCGTATCGAAATTTGTTGGAGCCCTTCTACCTAACAGTGGCAAAGCCCAAATGGAAGGGAGACTTTCCTGCAAAAGAAACAGTAATTATATGTTTGAATCCCTCGTTGGTTTAGTGGTCTAAGCGCGACTCGGGCAGTGTTATTGAGTTCAGTGGGCTTACTCTTGAACAAAATCGAGAATGAGATTGGAATCGACTGCATGTTTGACTACAGCGATTGACATGAGGTTGCCATACAAATGAAAACGTAAATTATCAAATTTTAAAATATTAAATAACTCGTTAATTCTATAAATAAATGTCTTCACGATTCCAATCTCATTCTCGATTTTGTTCAAGAGTAAGCCTACAGGAATTTCTCTGTAACCGCCTTGGAGTCTGGATTTTTAACCGTTGTTAGCAATAGGCTCGCCCCTAATTACGTGGGACTTGGCGAAATGAGGGTGTACACGTCTGCCTAACCCTTCGGGGATCACAGGCGTGAGGTTATGTTACATTTATTGCTTTCAATGCAACTGTCAAGATTTATTACATAAAAAGCCGCTATATCAAAAAAAAAAAGAGGTAAAAATAAACTATTGTTCTATACTTATTACACGATGGAACATAGTCCGACTCACACTTGGCAGGTTTATTTTTATAAAATTAAAACAACTTAATGAATAATAAAATATTGCTTTATTTACTTACAAATCCTTAAGTACTGTAAACCTAAGAGTTCATTACAAATAATCAAAAGTAACTATATACACTAAAAATACGAACAAAGTCACAGTAAATACATAGCTAAAAACGCCAAGTTTTTTTAAGTGTTTCATGAAAGTATAAAAAATTAAACAAAATAATGCAACAACTTGTAAAATAATTACAACAAAAACGAATCAGTGAAGATGGAGGAGTAAAATAAATAAACCTTTAAAGATGCACAAATTATGGATAACTATTTCGTACATCCAAACCTGCGCAAGCTATCCATTACTGACGCTTCTCTTGATCTTTTGTGGCGCGTAAGAGATAAACTTCTATAACAAGGCGCGCCCTTTCACAAATTCAAAACGTTTGTAAGTATTTACAAGACTCACAACGCATGTGTGCATACTCCGGGGTTACGGGACGTCTTAACAGGATACCGTGGCCCCGGAACGCAAAGGGCAACAGAAGGAACAGGGTGGTTTTTTAGTCAGTAAAAGTCTGACAGTCGACCTTCGGCCCCACTCAGGGCAGGACTGCTTTGATGATTTTTACCATATCAAAAAAAAATGTGTGCGTACTGAGACGGCTCTCGAATCAATTTAGCGATTTGTTGCTCGACTAACGGCGTCATTAATTACTCATTAGCATGACGCTACACTGACATACTCTAAAAAAATGACACGTGCGTTGTCTTGCGCGGTCGGCTGGTTATGATTAGTTAACCAACCAATCTGACTGCTACTGAAGACGAATACTTACAACTACATAGAAACTCTTTCATATGGTTATGACTACACACATTGAAATAGTAATATGGAGGGGAGCTCCATGTTATAGTAGTTCATCTCTACACAAATTATTATTGATCACCATTTCGAACATCCATACCTGCGCAATCTCCCCATTCTCATCTTTCGTGGCGCGTATTATACCTTTGATCAATCTGTATGCAGCATTGGGCATACTGTTCATATCATAGTTTACATCACCGTGACCATCCTTGCATATCGTATAAAGGGGGAACTCTAAACACGCCCATATCACAACCATTATTTGAATAGGGACAGAAAAATGTTAATTTATTTAAGGTGGAAGCTCCACCGTATCCCGCGAAATTCAAATTTTCTTACATTTTTTGCAATTTGCAAGTCAGTATTAGGTTGAATGTTGATTAAAGTATGATTCGCGGGCGTTAGAAGTATGTATTTTCAGAATTATAACCATTAAAATCAGTATAATAACTCCATAAGTCGGTATAATCCTAAAATGTCAAGATTTCATGAAATAGTCATTCTTTCGGGTTATTTGGCCCTATGGAGTTTTATTGCTGACTTAATGGTTACACCTTAAGTTTTGGTAGGTAATGTAGGGTAGGGGTGTTTTGTTAGGGATGACATCTGACGGAAGTTACGTCGAACGTATCGTCTTTAGTATGGTCGACGCACTAACGCATCATCGGTTATAGAAATGGTTGGATATTTTATTATCTATTTGACTGTTTCTGCGTTAGGGACTACTCACACTTATTCAGCTCTATTCAGCTTTTGTCCATAGAAAACAACGATTTTGTATCGCATGCGTTCAGACGCGGAAAGCTGAACGGACGCGTACGCGTCTCATACGAAATCGGCGTTTTCTATGGACAAAAGCTGAATGGAGCTGAATAAGTGTGAGTAGTCTCTTACGCGACTGACTATACGCGGCGTATGTTCCGTCAGATGTGAACCGACCCTTAATGGAATTTTAAACAAGATAAAGTAATAATTATACAGTCAACAAAACAGACAGGTATGCAGGCTCGTCAGATATAGTTGAAGTTTTCTTAGAAACCGTTGGATGTTTTCAAATGTAATTTAATTTAAAAATTAGATAATAAACAGCTCATTAATTAAGTTTCAATCGAAGACATTCATCGGTTTCCTACTCTTGTAACCCCAATAAAATACAAGCTTGAAGATACAAACATACTCTTACCAACGGTATCATCTATGTCTGAACCGCTTCAACATCGCTACCTTCCATACTCTGTTCGTTCTCAAAAACATTGGCAGTATAACGTTTCCTTGACGTATCAATATTATGTCTACGCTTCATATGCTTCTTAAAGTTAGATCCATTTGTGAAATCCCGTTGACAGTAAATACACTTATAAGGCTTAGCACCCGTATGTTGTCTCACATGTAAGTTTAACCGTGTTTTAAATCTAAAAGCTTTATTACAATATTCACATACGTAAGGCATTAAGTCCGTATGTACAATTGAATGAGATTTCAAGTGTCTTTTTACACGGAAACTCTTTCCGCATTGCTCGCAAACAAATGGTTTTGCTCCGGAGTGGAGGCTGAAGTGGGATTGGAGATTCCCACGGGCTCGGAATGCCATTGGACAGAATTCACATTTGAATGGCTTCGTGTCATCATGGGTCATCATGTGGGTACTTAAAGTCCCTTTTGTAAAGAACATTTTACCGCATATGTGACATGAGAAGTCTCTACTACGTTCAGTATGAATTAGTTTGTGTTGTTGTAAATTACTACGAGACTTGAATTCCTTTTGACAATGTTCGCATTTCAATTCGTATTCTATCTTTTCGCATTTCATTCGTTTCCTATAGCTTTTAGTGTACACTATAATATGATCTTGTAGTTGTTCTTCGTTCTCAAACATTGATCCGCAGTTCTGACACGTCATTCTATATGCGTTGGCGTGACAAGTATTTCTATGTTTTTTTAAGAACGATGCCATAGTAAAGCGCTTGTTGCAGAACTCACAGCAGTATCTTAGGTATTTCTTATGTGACCGTACATGATTAACGAAGGATTTGTAGCTGCTTATGACTTTGCCGCAGTCCGAACACTTGAATATGCAGCAGTGCGTGTGGATTTGTAATGCGTGTAAGCGTAGAGACATGATGTTCTTGCATTGTGCATCGCAGTCGGCGCAGCGGCACATATAGTCATCCCAAGTTAGTTGCTCCGTCCCTTTCTCGTTAGCCTTTGTGTCTAAATCAAAATCGTAATTCAATTTCTTCTTTTTCTTAAGTTTTTTCTTTTTGACAGCCATATATAGAGGTGCGTCGCTATCTGTGGTGTTAAAACCATCGGAATTGTGAAAGCTTTCATCGTCACTCAGTCTTTCCACTTTGACAGCAGCCGCAGCCAAGTCTATCAAGGAATTTGGGTCTACGGTCACTATTTGCTGTTCCTCAATTACTATTTCCGGTTTTACATCTCTTTTTGTGTCTTCAAAGTCTTCCCAATCCTCGTTCAACGGTTTTCCATCATTGTTTGGGTCTGTTTTGACATCGGAACATGAGTTTTCCTTGTCATCCTTTTTCAGGAATATTTTGTTCAGTTTTGTCTGTGCGGTCCTCACGTTGTGTAAAAAGGACCACGTACGTTCTAGTAGGTCAAAACATGAGAAACAAATGCTTTTTGGAAGAACTTCTGAGGCAGTAATATCGACGTTAATCCACAACAATTTTGTGGCAATTTTAGAATTGATTCCAACATCTTCATCTGGTGATATTAGTGTTTCTTTTGTCGTTGGTTCGGCGCACAAGCGACAGTACGCTTCGTCTTCGTCGCACATTGTTATTATCAACTAAATTTCGGTAACATTTGATAGTTAGATGTTAATTTTTTGGATAATTCGTGAATTTATGCCTACTATCAATGATAAACAACCATTTTGACAATAGACGCGTTGGTGTTGCCAGTTTTCTGTAGTAAATACAACTTTTCTACTTACCAATAAAAATAATACAAGCAAATCGGGTTTATTTATATATGTGTGTGTATTATTGGTTGATAATCAAACAAAACTGAAAATATTTAACTTTTAGAAAGTATTTTACTTGTCTTTGTCTAAAAGGAGACTAAATATGAAATATCAGTTTTACATATAGTAGCGACATCTGTAAGATTACATTCGTACTCTTTAACTTTTTCTGTGGCTTATGTAGTTACTATTACTGTCACTAGATTGCAGTAGTTACGTTAGTTATTTCGATTTGATAGTCTTTTGTCCTGTGGAAAATGGAAATCCTTGTGATAAAACGAATTAGAGCGGGAATATTCCTTCAACTCACTCTTGCCGGCATGAATGACTGAAATTCTTTGTAGCCGTCACACTACGCAAAGACTATCTTATAATATCGACACTACAGCAGCAGTCTACTGAGAACGTTCTATGCTGACTTCTAAGTTCTTTATTTAATAATTTTAATATTCAGCGTGCTGTGCTACCACTGTTGCTGTGGCTGCAGAAAACCTCAAACGGCGAAAATATAGTGCCCTTACTGGTAAAGAACTATCTTTTCGAACCATTTGTTGTCGAAACCCTCCGATTGTGGGGTTCGTGTGGCCATGGCCTTTTCAAGGAGTTGTCCAAACAGTTTGTTGACACTTCCCTTGACGCTAAGCATTGCCATTCATTCAATGCGGCCAGCCTTTTGGGCGCATTCCCAGTGGACAGCAATGCGGATGATTTTTTTTATACCATTTACTTTTAGTAGGTTCTTTAAATAACAATAAATAAATTATGAATGCAAAAAAAAAATAGTATAAATCTAATTTTGATTGAAAGCAACAAAAGATTGTAGGTAAAAACCACGCAACTATCAAAACACGGCCAGCCGTACTTACATTTTATCCCGGAAAATAAGACTTTAACTAATTCATGCAAGGTGAATGCAATAAAACTTCTTCGTATCAGCCTGTGATGCTATCATATAACATAGTACGTCTATCAATCTATTCAGATTCACTATGTAGGACGAATAACAAATATTGACGATCACAGAATACTAAATAAAGCCTCCGTGTCATTGAACTGCGCGATCTTTTACATAACATGTAACTAAAAATAATGCACAACTTATTGGTCTAACCTTTTTATACATTTTTTTTTTTTTTTTGAGGTGGTAAAAATCATCAAATGACTCCTTCCGCCCTGGGTGGAGCGGAAGGGACTGTCAGACTTTTACTGACTAAAAAACCACCCTGTTCCTTCTGTTGCCCTTTACGTTCCGGGGCCACGGTATCCTGTTAAGACGTCCCGCAACCCCGGCAGGCGTTGGCCACGTTGGGGGCCCCGTCCCTGTGCTGACAGCTCTTTGAAACCTTTTTATACATAACATCATCACACCTGTAATCCCCGAAGGGTTGGGCAGTGGTGTACCCATTAGTAGGTACACCCACATTTCGCCAGTTATGTTTAAGTCCCATGTAATACGGGGCGACCCTATTGCCATCAACCGGGCACAAATCCAGACTCCGAGGCTGGTACTGAGAAATTCCTGATGGAAAAACCCAATAACACTTTGCCCGACCTGGGAACCCAAGACCTCTCGCTCAGCAGTTGCGCTTTGCGACCGACGAGGCAGAAGTAGTTTAATTAAGTAAATAAATATACAAAGAGGCTCTGGAGTAATTAGGTGATAGTAAGGTACCACCAGGGTTTTCCCTCGCTGCACCTAAAGCACCACGACCTTGACCCAAGTTTAAAGTACAAGATGACCGCCTTCAAAAACTACAAAATAATTTTTTTTGTAGTTTTTGAAGGCGGTCATCTTTTTTTGTAAAAAAGCTTTTTATTTTTCACTTTTTAGTGCTTGTGTGTTAATGTTTGAAATCCTTACATAAAGCCCTTTCAAACAATACCTCACACAATATATTTAATTTTGGAAAGTGGTAGGAGGGGGTTGACGTACCCCCTCCCCACTTCCTTCAGTCAGTCATCGACTACACGTATAAACAAAGCAATTTTTCTTGTAACGGCGGTTCTGCTGTGATTTTATAAGGAGTTCCGTTCCATATCTCCAAAGTTCATCATCAGATCATGAAAATATTCCTATGGGACCTATTCCGAACTATCCTCTTTCAAACAAAAACAGAATCATCAAAATCGATTCATAATTGGCGGTGTAATCGTAGAACAAATATACAAAAAAAAAAAAAAACATACGTGTCGAATTGAGAACCTCCTCCTTTTTGAAGTCGGTTGAAAAATAGGTCTACCCAATGACCCTGAATAATAATTTTACCTAGTTTATGAAAATGTGTATAGATGTGCAGTTATTAAAAAAATTAAGGTCAAGAATCTCATAAGTTATGCTTAAGAGTACTAAGTAATGATTGTTTTAGGTACTTAATTTTAAGTTCTAAGAAAACAATCTTACTACTGTAATAAATGCGAAAGTTTGGATGTTTGGATGTTTGCTGTGTTTTTTAAGTCCTAATTTTTTTATTGGGTTTTATTAGTTTTTTGGTATTTTCCATCAGGAATTTCTCAGTAGTGTCGGTTGATGGCAATAGGCTCGCCCCCTATTACATGGGACTTAAACATAACTGGCGAGATGTGGGTGTACCTACTGGGTACACCTCTGCCTAACACTTCGGGGTTTCTCCGAAACTCGTCGAGCTTCATTGCCTCGGCGCTTTTCTGGTGGTCTCCACTGTTGATTTCGGGTAAGTTTTCAATGACCCTGTATATATATATTTTTTTAAGTTCATGAAGTATCATTGGTTCAATATTAGAGAAGGAAATAGGCGAGGGCCAAACCCACAAATATGACTTTATACTTAGGCTATTTAGTCGGATCTGCAGTTGTACTTTTCGCACGCCGAGGCTCGCAGAGCGACAGCGATAGTTTCGTCTAAAGCTGGAGCTACATTAGCGGGCTATGACGAATATTCGTCTATCCGCGAGTGTGGCCAGATAGATCGTTGCTAGGCATAGTATTCGTTGCGGGACGTCTTAACAGGATACCGTGGCCCCGGAACGTAAAGGGTATCAGAAGGAACAGGGTGATTTTTTAGTCAATAAAAGTCTGACAGTCCCTTCCGCCCCACCCAGGGCGGATGGAGTCATTTGATGATTTTTACCACCTAAAAAAAATGGCATAGTATTCGGGCGAAGCCGATACACTATCGGGGCACTGTCGGTTAACTGGCGCGCATCAAAGGGATTCATCGCGACAATATTCGCTTGGGTGGCTAAATCTACGTTACGCCACACAACGGAGAACAACACAATCCGGCACAAATGAATCTTCGCCCGCCTAATGTAGACAAAAAGGTAGAAAAGACTCTTTGCACTCTCTTTTTTCAAAAAAATAGTCTTTTCTTTGCTTTATTTTTTTAAGTAGGTATTTTAAAATCCTGTTTATTATGTCTACTACCTATGTATTCTTTTTATCTGTGAAAACTTGTAATTGGCCTTTTTAATATTATCTACAACCGAACTATTGCATAAGATTAGCTGTAAGTTTTCCTGAAATTATTAAAATAAAATAAAATAAAACATCGCGTGTACACAATGTTTTAACGTACCAACGCGACACGAATTTTTGCTCGTTAATGTAGCCCCACCATTAAGAGAACAAGGCCCGTTGAGGTGCGCCTAGGTAATCATTATAGCGGTTTCCAAACAAGCCTAAACGTCACCAAATAAACGTATTATCGATACAATAAAGTTAGCATTACTATAATGACATTATTTAGTATTTATTTTATTCAAAACACGATGAAAAGTGGAGTTACATGTAGTGTGTGCGTTTGATATTCACACGGGGTCAGAAACCTTTGGGCTAGGCGAAAATCTGTGGAGTATATTTGTATAAAAAAATTCACACATTATTAAATAACATAACATAACATCACGCCTGTAATCCCCGAAGGGTTAGGCAGAGGTGTACCCATTAGTACACCCACATTTCGCCAGTTATGTTTTTAGTCCCATGTAATAGGGGGCGAGCCTATTGCCATCAACCGGGCACAAATCCAAACTCCGAGGCTGCTACTGAGAAATTCCTGATGGAAAAACCCAATGACGCTTTGCCCGACCTGGGAATGGAACCCAAGACCTCATGCACAGCAGTCGCGCTTGCGACCACTAGACCAACGAGGCAGTCAATATTAAATAAATCTACAATAAAAGAAAAATATATCAACCAGTTTGTTCTGTAAAAATATCTCTCGGTGAATTAAAATCCTTTACTTATTATGGAAGATTTTATAGAATTTTATGGCTGGAGTTAGGTGGAGTCTTGTTACCTCATATACTCTCTTTCTAGAATCTAGAAAAACGAAATCTAAGTGTAAAATTATTTGTTCGATTGTCAGAGGTAGGTAATGGTGCCGATTCCCTTGGTCACCAACTAGACTAAATTAAGAGAATTGACATCTCTTACTAACATACAGCGAAAGAAAAGGACGGTGACATTCCGTGACACTAAAGAACTAACTTAGAGATGTCAAATTAGTTTTGCCTTGAACTTCTGCGTATTTTTAATCCATACATTTTAAGATGTTAACTATAACTGTATGGATGTGTCAGATTGACTAAATTTGACAGCTCTTATTTACATTAGTCTCTTTCTTATTTTATTGGACAGAAAAAGATGGAAATAGTCTAATTTAAGTTTAGTTTGTGACCAAGGGAATCGGCACCAATGTCTGGTTTCATATTATTTTTACTTGACTTCTACGTGCACGAAGTCGGGAGCCAGAGTTAGTACTATAATAAAATTGTTGACAATAAAATTTTATAAGTCAGAATTCACGATTGAACTTTATAATTGGATGTCACGTGTGTATACATATATTTACGGTTTCAAGTTTTTGTCAGAATTTATATTTTACTGTTTTATGAACAGTGGGCAAGTAATAAGAGCCACACGGGTCGATCCGTCAGGTTAAGCTACGCTTGCCGGGGTTGGTCCGTGGATGGGTGACCATCTTTACACACCGAGACTCCTCCGTGCCTCGGAAAGCACGTTAAGCCGGTGGTCCCGGCTGTCTTACGTGGATCTTTGACAGTCGTTACGGGTCGTCAGAAGTCCGAAAATCTGACAACCAGTCTTACCAAGGGGTATCGTATTACCCAGTTACTGGGTTGTGGAGGTCAGATAGGCAGTCGCTCTATGTAAAATACTGGTATTCAGCTGCATCCGGTTAGACTGGAAGCCGACCTCAACATAGTTGGGAAAAGGCTAGACAGATGATGATGATGAATAACAGTGGGCATTAGGATAATACAGACAAAAACCGCCAAAAAATATCTAAAAAAAAATAATCAAAAAAAAAATAACATAGTCGACTCCATCCATGAGTCTTCTAAATAGATTACATCAGTACTTGAAATGAGTCATATTTTTAGGGGTCTCGACTGTTCAGATCTAGACGCTAGATCTAGACTTACGTGTCTAGATTTTTGGCTGAAAACGGGAAAAAGGTAGATGTGCATTTCGAAGTTTTTTGATTTTCAGATTTCTTGGGAAAGTCTAGTGCTTATCAAATTTTTATTGTCATGCTAGCTGACCCAGCGATCTTACTACCGCCATCTTCTTAATGTATATGAATTACGCGTCACGTTGTTTGTCCGGGATGAACTCCTAAACTACTTGACCGATTTTAATCAAATTTGCACACCGTGTGCAGTTTGATCCAACTTGATCCAACTTGGGATAGTTTTTATCACAATTATTGGTCTTAATATTTTTTGATTGCATACCTGAGCCACAGCAACGCGTGGGCCGGTCAGCTAGTATATTATACATTTTTTAATTTTGTTTTATTAGAATCTTCTCCTTACAATAGCAAACACAACAAAAAATTAATTAGTGCAATTAGTCCTGCCGCTCACGCGTGATGCCGTGACCAAGGAAAATAGGGATACACATAACATCACGTCTGTAATCCCCGAAGGGTTAGGCAGAAGTTTACCCATTAGTAAAAAAAAACTGACTGCCTCGTTGGTCTAGTGGTCGCAAACGCGTCTGCTGTGCATGAGGTCTTAGGTTCGATTCCCAGGTCAGGCAAATTTCTCAGTAGCAGCCTCGGAGTCTGGATTTGTGCACGGTTGATGGCAATAGGCTCGCCCCCTATTACATGGGACTAAAAACATAACAACGAGGCAGTGGGGTAACTTGTATTACATTTATGTTTTTTCCTAAAAAGAAAGTTCAAGCCAAAACGTGACGAATCATCTCTGCTTACACCATTTTTAAAACATGATTAATCATTTAAAATATTCCTGACACGACTCGCCAAAAAGCCTTTAATTCTGAGTAGGGTAAAAACCTACAGACCCCAATACAGTAAAACAATAAAAAAATCCCGTAAATTTTACTAAAATACATAATTTTCGTATTCGGCGCACGCGCAGGCGGCCGCGAATTTTTTGCGTCGCAACTTCTAACAGTACTGTGAACTGTTCACTTTATTTATCACCCTCACGATATCTGGATTAAGGCTTTTACGGTACCTATAAAAAAAAATATACCTACCTTTAAATATTTTTTTTATCAACATTTTTTTAATTGTTTGACTATTTAGAATATTGAGAGCTATCCCTATTCATATTTTTGAATTTATAAATTTAGATTTTTTTTTGTGAAAACAATTGTACATACAGTACTTAAAAGAAAATACCTTCTTTTATATTTTATTTTATTTTATCACCATTTAAAAAAAAAATATAGTTCTTTGTTGTTGATTCTTTTTGAATTAGGATAAATTTTTGTGTTTTTTTTTTGTTTTCTTTATTTTTTATTTTAAAGAAGATTGAAACAAAAATAAATTCTCTGTAGAATATTATATTTTCATTATTCTTCTTCTATACATATAAAATGCTTTGTCCTGAATGACTATCAAGGATCAACGCACAGCCTAAACCGCTGATCGTAGAGACCTGAAATTTGGAGGGTGTGTTCTTTGTATGACGTAGGCATCCGATAAGAAAGGATTTTCTGAAATTCTATCCCAAAGGGGGTTCTATCAAAAAGGAAGCCAAAGTTTGTATGAGACAACATGATTCCAGGTCCAATTTAATTAAAATTTCGCATAAACATTCTTTAACAGAATTCATGGAAGACGTGCTTCCTATTTTATTGAAATTCATCCCCTAACGGAGTTAAAAAGGTGTCAGAAAGTCAAAAAACCTATTAGAACCATTTTGGACTTCTACACGGACGAAGTCGCGGACAAAAGCTAGTCTAATAAAAAATAACGAAAAGTCCATCAACCGTCCGCAAAGATACTATACAAGTAGTTACAAATGCAGCCGTCAAGGGTGATACAGGTTCGATTCCTAGTTCAGACACGTACGACACACCTATCATTGTTTCTCGGAAATTTCTGTCGCCCAAGGACGCTTCCAAGCCTCTACTGTGCGTCCATCTGTCTGTCAGTGCACTGTATCTCAAAAACCGTCTTTCTTTATCGTGTGGGCAGTAAGGTCTTACGACCCCACACACCCTAGTGTCAGAGTTTTCTAAACCGCCTCAAGGGCCTCTGACATGGTTTGAGTGGGACAGTAAGTCCAGGTTTCCTCACGATGTTTTCCTTCACCATGTCAGTGATGTCCAAGATAAACTTTATAAAGTACTCACTTGAATCGTAAAAGTTAGAGAATTGTAATTTTTACAGAGATTGTATTTTTATTACCGCTATCAAAAAATATTAAAAGTATAATAAAGCTATGTGTCTATACTGGAAACGTGTTTGTTTGTATGTAACATTAAAAGAGTACGTATGGAGTTTCTTGCCCATTCTTCTCCATACAAAACTACCTTTTGGAAGGGGCAACTAGATTCAATCCTATTTTTTTAATGGCCTACTTGAAATAAATGATTTGATTTTGACTTTGACATTAAATAAATGTACGATTATACAGAACCCCGACTCGCACTTGACCGATTTTTTAAACTTATTGTTTTCAATCTAATTACGTTTGAATTGATTAATTTCACAAGTTAAATCTATGTAGACTACACCACACTAACATAATATTGTTTTTTGTTTGTTTGTTTTTAACGAACTAATCTCTGAAACTACCAGTCCGATTTAAACAATTATTTTTGTATATGATAGCCAGATTCTTGAAGAATGTTATAGGATATAAAAAATCACGCTGCGACACAAAGGAGCAGTACCAGTAACAAAAGACGTAACTTGGAGTTAATTCATTGTTTAAACCGGGCTGATCTCTGAAGCTTTCAGTCCGATTGGATCAATTATTTTGTATATGATAGCCAAATTCATGGAGAATAGTATAGGATATATAACATCACGCTACGATACACAAGAGCAGAGCAGCAACCAAAGAACTAGGACGCGGGTGAAAAAAAAAAACACGCGGACTACCGGACGGTTACTGCTCCAACAAATATTAATTGTATGACCTACTGTTATTCTTCCGGGTCCGCTTGCTTATTGTTATTTGAAATGTTTGTAAATACGCCCACTATAAAGGAGAAATTCCTAGTATCGGACAAAGGATTTTTTATTATATGAAAGAAAATAAATAATGCTATTATATAATATATTATTATTGAAAGGGGCATTAATACGTTTTATTTATTTAAACGTTCGTCTGTCTGTGCTTGTGTTTGTGGTCGAACAGTTGTCTAGGTTGGTTTTCAATTGAGTTTTCAACCTGGAACAGGTAAGTAGCATTGTGCTTTTTCTTTTTTTTATATAATACTTGTATAAGCCATTAAGAACGCCTTTGTAGTTTTTGTTGCATAAAGTTTAAATAACTAGCTGCGCCAGTCTGGATTTGTGCCCGGTTGATGGCCTCGTTGGTCTAGTGGTCGCAAGCGCGACTGCTGTGCATGAGGTCTTGGGTCCGATTCCCAGGTCGGGCAAAGTGTTATTGGGTTTTTCCATCAGGAATTTCTCAGTACCAGCCTCGGAGTCTGGATTTGTGCCCCGTTGATGGCAATAGGCTCGCCCCCTATTACATGGGACTAAAAAAAAAAAAAACATAACTGGCGAAATGTGGGTGTACTAATGGGTACAACTCTGCCTAACCCTTCGGGGATTACAGGCGTGATGTGATGTTATGTTATGATGGCAATAGGCTCGCTCCCTATTACATGGGACTTAAACATAACTCGTGAAATGTGGCTGTACTAACGTGTACCTCTGCCTAACCCTTCGGGGATTACAGGCGTGATGTTATGTTAAAATCTTAAAAAGTAAAAATAGTAATAAATAATAGCTAAGCGCGACTGCTGAGCATGAGGTTTTAGGTTCGATTCCCGGGTCGGGACGGGCAGTTGGACGTAATTGTGGGTCCCATTACCCCACCACGTTCCAGGCTGTAAAGGTCAAAAACCGTTTTAAACCATAATAAAAATAACCTTGGTGACCTTATCCCATATAATCGTGGGATTATAGATAACAAAATACCATAAATTACGTGCAGGATTCTATAGAATGTAGTCAATGGTCTCTGGTTTATGGTCAACCGTTTGGCGTTGTTTTTTGTTGCTACGTTTGGTTTTCATGTCACATATCATTGAGGAGGCAAAGCCAAGATCAAAAGTACGGTTGGCAGAAAAAGTATGTTTAATATACCTAGCGGGTGTTAAAATATTATATTTGTTAAGAGCGTTCACGAGTCCTTATTTTTCGTAGAAAATATTTTCGAAATACGTACATAACATCACGCCTGTAATCCCCGAAGGGTTAGGCAGAGGTGTACTCATTAGTACAGCCACATGTTTTATTAAAAAAAAAAACGGAAATATTTGTTTGTGAATTTAACTGTAAAACAATTAACTTTTTAGACGTATGTGTCTTTATGCGTAGATTGTTTCATCAAAAACGGTTTATTCATTTTCCAAAAATAAGGACGTATAGATTTTTAAGTAAACGTTTCAACAATAAATTGAATAGTGTGTGAGCTAGTGCAGCCTAATATTTTTCTATATCCGTAAATTTCTACTAAAGAATTCCTAATAGAAAAACCCAAAAACACTTTTTGCCCGACATGAGAATCGAAACCGGGACCTCATGCTCAACAGCCGCACTTTTAACCACAAGACCAACGAGGCAGCTAGTCTACGTACAATTATAAATTAAACATTACAGAATATAAACAAAAATTTCTTCAACTCAAAATTTTTTATTCAAAATTTCCGCCTAACTTTTTCTGCTGACCCTACAAAATGATTGCGAATTCCTCAGCTAAGGTACACTTCAGACATTTATAAAAGACGTTCACATCACCTGCATTGTCTATAGACAAGTATTCGTGAAACAATCCGGGTGTCAAACGAGTTAAAATTTACTCCTCACAGCTATATACAAAGTGACTATAATACTAGTGTCTTCAAAAGTGTTTGTGAAAAATAATAACTTCTGTATATATAAAAAAATAGAGGTAAGTGAGGAGGGAGAGGGTATGCTGAGATGGTTCGGTCATGTTTAGAGGATGAGTGAAAGATGATTAACAAAAGGATATGGCAGAGGTGAGTGGCAACGCAGGGAGGGGTCGCCTTAATATGATCTACACTGACCTTGTTGGTGAGGTTCTTCAGAAAGGTCAGGTGCGCAGTATTCGTAACCGGCGTGCTTGTATGACGAGATGTATGAACGTGGATGAGGCGAAAGGAGTATAGTGAAGATCATAGCAGGTCTTTAGTTTCTGCCTACCCTCATGGGAAAAAGGCATGAGTTTATGTATGTATGTATGTAAATAGAGGTGAAGTTTGTTTGTTTTTATGTTTTTTTTTTGTCGGCCCTGAAAGGGGGAAAATGATAATGTAGGAATATTTTTTTTAACCCCCAACGCAAAATCCCTGTCAATTTTGCGTTTGTTATAAGTTTGACGTGTCTGTGTGTGTCTGTAGCATCGCAGTTCCCGAACGGATGAACCGATTTTGATTTTGTTTCCTTTATTTGAAATAAGTCGAGAGTGTTCTTAGCTATGTTTCATGAAAATCGGTTCAAGATGGCCGCCGTCGGGGTTTTTTTTTTTATTTTTATTGATAATGTGTGTCCCATATAGAGTATCTTAATCATTGTTATATTTATTCATTTTATTTCACCATTTAAATAAATATATACATTATTTACAAACTTGATAATAAAAATAAAATAAAAAAACAACCAGAATAAAAAAAGAGACACTAAAACTAAATGACATCAAAAAATTCATCACCATAATGGGTACACCTCTAAATAACCCTTTGGGGATTACAGGCGTGATGTTATGTTGTATAATAAAGTAGACCAGTTCAATTGTTCAATATTTAACTCGATATCATTCTGTCTACACTAATTATTGTATTTTAGTTTGTTTGTAATAGATATACTCAAAAACTATTGGACCGATTTTAAAAATTCTTTCACCATTAGAAAGCTACATTATCTGCGAGTAACATAGGCTGTATTTTATTTTTGCTCGGACGAAGTCGCCGGCAAAAGCTAGTCTAATCTAAAAGCGAAACGTCATACACTTACTCATCACGTAATATCAAAAACCGCTTGACGTATAAAGATGAAATTTGAGCGGGAGTTAGATTATTTAGTAGATGTTCAATATGAAAAGATTTTTTAAAATTCGCCCCCTTAGGGGTTGGAACGGGGGTCCAAAGTTTGTATGGAATAACTTAGGAGAAACGTAGTAGTTAACTAACATACATACATACATAAACTCACACCTTTTTCACATGGGGGTAGGCATAAACCACTGAACGCCAATTGCTACATCCAATCCTCACATAAATACACCTTACCTTCCTTTCGGGTAACTAATTTACCCGAATTTAACGCAAAGCCGAGTGGAAAAGCTAGTAAGTAATAAACACGGTGAAAGGTAACATCGTGACAAAATCACGTATCAGGGGTTCAGTACATGTCTCTAGACCTCCTAGTTTTGACATCTTTCGTGGGTTAAGATTCTAGATCAGCAAGGCAGATAAAATTAAAAGTCGGTAAAAAAAAATATGTCGTGATGACCCTGTGGTTAAGACACCCGCCTCTTATGCATGTGGTTGCGGGATGAGTCTTGACACACCACACAAATTTTATTATTTCGTAACTAGTTGATCCGCCACGATTTCGTTTGCATGGTTTCCTGCTCGTACCTTACCGATACCCCTACCTTTTTTTTTAGTTGGTAAAAATCATCAAATGACTCCTTCCCTGGGTCAGGCGGAACTGCGGAAGGGACTGTCAGACTTTTACTGACTAAAAAACCACCCTGTTCCTTCTGTTGCCCTTTACGTTCCGGGGCCACGGTATCCTGTTAAGACGTCCCGCGATCTACCCTTGAGACCGACGTTTCCGACTTTATTATTTTTTATTTCATAAGAACCTTCTCCTGACAAAAACAAACCAGTAACCAAGTCCAGTCGTTCTCGAGTTTTGCGCTTAGCAACACATTTAACGATTCGTTTTTATAAAATAGATTAAATATTGTTGAGAATTTTAATCTAAATGTCATCGAAAAATCCCTGAATTGATACACCCAATGAATAACTATTTCGTATATCCATACCTGCGCAAGCTCCCCATTACTGACGATTGTTAAGTCACATCTTTCGTGGCGCATTTTTGTATGTGACGTGTCTTTTTACGCTATGTTTGCAGTAAAAATACTCTTTCTATATTTCGCAGAAACATTAAAATGGCGCTGAGAGCAAGGCATCTGCTGATACTCCTTTTAGTATCATTTGTGAGGTCTGAACGTGTGAGGAAGACGGAAGCTGACAGTACCATCATCGATGCTTTAAGGGTACGTGTTTCCATGGCTTTATGACTTTTTATAATGCATCACGTTTAATAATTTAAAAAATAAGAATATTGCATAAAAAAGAAATTTAAATAAAAACATAAAAAAGAAAATGGCAATAATTTCGTGATCAATACACAAATAAATAATAACAGCCACACAGATCGATCCATCAGGTTAAGCTACGCTTGCCAGGGTTGGTCCGTGGATGGGTGATTAACCTTACACACCGATACTCCTCCGTGTCTCGGAAAGCACGTTAAGCCGTTGGTCCCGGCTGTCATACGTGGATCTTTGGCAGTCGTTACAGGTCGTTAGAAGCCTGAAAGTCTGACAACCAGTCTTACCAAGACATATCATATTACCCAGTTACTGGGTTGTGGAGGTCAGATAGGCAGTCGCTCCATGTAAAATACTGGTATTCAGCTGCATCCGGTTAGACTGGAAGCCGACCCCAATATAGTTGGGGAAAGGCTAGGCCGATGATGACTTTGACATTAATTTTGCATTTGTTTTTAAGGAGGTAACAAAACAAGACAACGCGGACCAAAATGCAGACTCGTTAAATCTACCAGCGAACGCGTCCTCCATCAGGGAGAATATCACAGACACTTTTAGGTAAGTTTGGCGCTTTGCACATGGAGCAACTTAAGTAGAGGCAACTATCAACACTTTAAAGTTTCCTGTAAAAGTTGATAGTTGCTATAACGTTTGCGATTGCCGCAACTTTAAGGCAATCTGTGAGCAACTTTCATAGCCGAGTTGCTGTATGCCGTTGCCGTAGCGACACTGGCATTGCCGGGCACATGGAGAGAGAGGGAGGGTGTGAAATCGCCCGACGCATTGCGATTGAGAAAACCGGCAAGTTTCTAAATAAAATTCTCATTTTTGAAGATGAAAATAAATCTGGTTTTTTTTCCGACAGCTGTGAAAATCGTACGTACGGCTACTACGCTGATGTGGACAATGACTGCCAAGTGTTCCATGTCTGCTTACCCTCTCAGTCGCCGGGTGGCCGCAATGTTACCTACCGCTGGAGCTTCATCTGTCCTAATGAGACTATTTTCAATCAGGTAAGATTGAAACAAGTGTTTATGAAGTGATTGATTCAAAGTATGATATTCGATTGTCTTTTTTTCGGTCTGGTAAAAGACTATTTTCATTCAGGCATGATTGATTCAATTGCGTATGAACTGATTGATTCACAGAGTTTAGTGTCTTAGTGACGTAGAATTAGTTATCTCAAATTCCAAAATAATATCTAATAAGCCAATAAAAAGACTAATAACTAGATATTAGTTTTTAAAAAGTCTTGACTTTTGCAATCAGGAATAAATATTAAAATCAAAACAATATTACATTCACTGATTGATTGATTTATTCACTGATACTTGTAATTGATTCAATTACAGGCAGTCTTAACGTGCACAAGAGTGGCAGATTCAATCGACTGCAAAGAATCACCCGATTTCTACCATTTGAACATGGAATTAGGCAAAGAATACAATAAAACAGAAGACGCAAAAGATAAGAAAGATATCCGAAAGATACAGAAAAGAAAACAGGAGAAGAGAAACGAGAATATTGTCATGGAAAATATGGTTACGGATAACATGAATGGCTTTTTAAAACCCACTGTGTTGACCATGGGTGGTGGCAACAGTCCATTACTGATTGAAACAGTAATAGAGAATCAAGAAGCAGAAGTAGAAGATATAGATACAGAAGAAGAAGGAGAAGAAGAGATTGACAAACTTATCATGGAAGCGAGCTTAAGAAGTGATAGGCAATTGAAACGTGGCACGTTTAGGTTTAAAGGTGACGTTTAGTGATTGATTCAATGAGTTTTTTGATTGATTCATGTTATGAGATTGATTCATTTTTGGTCTAATTTTTTTTTAGTTTTTTTTTTATGTTTAAAAATTGTTGATGGGCCAGAAATAGTCAAAATAATATGAAATGTAAACGACCACGCTCTGCCTTATATATAAGTTTCACAGTGGCCAACCAAGTCTATTCTAAGTTGCAATAAGTTATGGTCCAAGAGCCCGTTGTCGCCCGAACTACGTCATGACATCTGAACGCATTTACACCGAGAATTTTTATTGGTTGTTTTCTCTCAGCGTAATGATTATGTTTTGGTAGTACAACTATCCCAGTGATTTAAATGGGATTTTGTTTCAATCAAAAATGTTGAATTAGCTATTTTACTACATAAACGTGACATCAAAACATTAATTAATTAGATATTTGACATCATTAATTGGTAATTCCGAGACACAACTTCTCAATAAAAATCACTTTATGTAAGCCCTGAAAATCAGATTAATTTTCAATTAGCAGTAAAATTAGATTTTTATTTGCTTTGAAATCAATAAATAGTTAATCAATTGAGCTGGTAAGAAGGTGACTTTACAGTTTATTATTGCCATACTAAATCTATGTTTTGACAGCTCTTAAAAAGTATGTCGATTGATTGGTAGTGTCTAATTACCCAAATTAATGGAAAATATTTTTTTTATAGTTTAAATCTATGTTTCGATAGTACTATTGAGGGCTAATCGTTCTCGAGAAAACGACCTTTTAAATACCTTGTGAATAAAATCTGACATGAACGTACTTAAGTAATTGAGGTATCTTTTGTACTTGATACCTGAAAAATGACCTAGCATCAAAGCTACCAAGTATTTAGAGTAGTAGCAGAAGTAGCTACACGACAGCTGCATTGACGTTTATGTTCGAAGTCATCAGATTAGAGGTATGAGAAACAGGGTGTAAAGTTTCTCATCCTCTGTTGAAAAGGCGGATCATCCGACCAGACGGGTTTTGTGTCTGGTAGGCTACTGCCCGACGGTTGTTGTCGGGATTTTATATAATATATAACTGTACTACTGTATCTGAACTTAGATCTCACGATGTAGGAAACGTCAGTCACAGTTCGTATATTACTCGATAGATGTCGCTACTAGTCTGTTCTTAAAATTTCAACCACGTTCACATGACGTAGGTAGGGCGACTCCGGGATCTTAGTTTATTAGTTATAAGTTATTGTAAATAGAGATTTAAAGTTCAAATAAATAAACAATGTTTAATTTGTGTGTGTTTTTTTTATCAGTATATTCATGTTGGTAAATTACTGGGTTTTGGAGGTCAAAGATACTACTGCCACTCTCCCCGCAACTTCGTTCGCGTGATTTTTCTTACTGATCCGTAACTTTTTTGAAAATATAATGTATCCTATGTTACTCACGGATAGTGTAGCTTTCTAACAGTGATATAATTTTTCAAATCGGTTCAGTAGTTTCAATGTGTACAACGTCTCAAAAATATCTCGCTTCCAAATAAAACAAGGGTTTCCAGAGTAAGACAATTTATTAAATGTAGTGCCGCGGAGGTCATGTTTTGTAGGAAAATCTCTACACCGCGACAAACTATTGACAACTAATGACAAATTGGCAAGTGTTGACTTTCATCTATGATTTGCAAGAAGTATTTATTTCAAGAGATTAGACACAATGCAAACAAACAATCAAAATCTTTCCTCTTTATTATATAAGTATAGACATAAGACTTAGGCACTTAAAAGGCATTTTTGATCGTCATTAAGAAAAAAAGAATTAAATCTAGTTGCCACATACAAAACGTAATTTCGTTTACAGAAGAATAGGCAAGTCAGTACCAATTTATACATACATAACTTCACGCCTGTAATGCCCGAAGAGTTAGGCATAGGTGTACCCATTATTACACCTCCATTTCGCCAGTTAAGTTTCATGTAATAGGGGGCGAGCCTATTGCGATCAACCGAGCCGTACGTAACATCACGCCTATAATCCCCGAAGGGTTAGGCAGAGGTGTACCAATTAGTATACCCGCATTTCGCCAGTTATGTTTAAGTCCCATGTAAAAAACTGAGAAATTCCTATTGGAAAAACCCAATAACACTTTGCCCGGCCTGGGAACGAGTCACCGACGATCAAGGCAGTCGGCAACAGCATAGTACTTGTAATTCAGGCGTAAAGTTTTTAACAAATCCATGAAAAATTTATCAATTAAAATTAAATGCTAATGTTAGCTGTAATTAGGATTTATTTTACAAGAAAACTGTGACTGAGCGATTAAATGGTAAAAGTAATGAAAGAACTTCGTACTAGTGTTTAAAAATGTGCTTAAATCATCAATATTTAAATGTTTTTTTGTGTGGTTTACTTATTCATGGTATTAGCTGTAAGTATTTATTTAATACCTACACTGACCTTATTGGTGAGGTTCTTCGGAAAGGTCAGGTGCGCAGTACTCGTAACCGGCGTGCTTGTATGACGAGATGTATGAACGTAGATGAGGTGAAAGGAGTATGTGAGGATCGTAGCAGGTGGCGTTCTGTAGTTTCCGCCTACCCCCATGGGAAAAAGGCGTGAGTTTATGTATGTTATGTATTTATTTAATACTGGTTGACCTGCCGCGACTTCGTTCGCGTAGTATCCCACCTACACCTGCCCACCATATTTTCTCACCGTTTAAATCTTCCCTGGACTTCTACAAACATTTCAAAACCAAAATCAGCTAATACGGCCCAGCCGTTCTCGAGTTTTAGCGAGACTAACGAACAGCAATTGATTTTTATATGTATAAATAATAATTTTGTTATAGAACAGTGCGTCTACTAGCTGCTATCTCTTAAAACAATAGTATTTAAATATTACTTTGTAATTTCTGTTGTTGCATTTTCAACTCTAAGCGGTGAGCCGACGTCCGGGGTTGCGAGACGTCTTAACAGGATACCGTGGCCCCGGAACGTAAAGGGCAACAGAAGGAACAGGGTGGTTTTTTAGTCAGTAAAAGTCTGACAGTCCCTTCCGCCCCACCCAGGGCGGATGGAGTCATTATAGATGATTTTTATCACCTGAAAAAAAAGGGGGAGTGGGCGGTCATGGGATTGACTCCCCTGGGCTCACTATTTACTTTAATTAGAATTGGTATTGTAATCGAAACGGAGCCTGTTGTGACTAGACCTTATTATATGTCTCCCCCCGACTTGAAGGCTGGATCCGCCCTTCACGTATGAAACACATAAACGTATGTGTTTGATTAGCTTTATCTTTCGAATAGCTCATTTCATAGCACGAAATGAAATGCACTCATGCGCATCTTTACATTCAATTGAGATGATAAGAAAACTGGAATTAAAAGTATGAAGAGGGTCTAGCTGACGGTTTTTTCAGTGTTTAAGCTATTTTTAGAAAACTAGAAAGAGTTTTAAACTTAAAAACCCGCAAATAATTGTTATTAGCGCGGGCGAAGTCGCAACCATGAGTTAGTCGATCGACTACTTTAATTTAAGAAAAAAGAATCAGGGTTCCGTGCAATAAATAACCCGTGATAACACAGATTCAATCAACCGAAGTAGCAAGCAAAGTTAGTTCTGGACAAAACTAAACAACATTGATTAAAAAACAGCACAAACTGCACACGAACTAAAATTACCGACGACCAGAGTTAACAGAAATTGAATTTGCGTAACTTTTCAATTAATAATTGACATTACACAGCAGAAACATAGTTTCGAACGATTGGAAACCAAATCAAAGATGTGATCTGGTTGTGTAATCATTTCAAATGAATTAAAAAAATTAAGATGGCCGCACGAGCGCCCGTCATAGGAGAAAATTAATTATTCCTTATCTTCTGCCTACCCAATTACCATTTTCATGGTTGATTTCAATGTAATAACTAGCTTTTTAATCGAGATTTTGTATTGACTAGAAATTACGTAGCTAAAAAACAACAAAAAAATGTTATGAAGAAAATGTTGGTGATATTTTTAATTTTAATCTCGAGAGTCCTTGCTGATAGCGAAGAAAACAATTATGTGGATCTCCTACCTGATGAAGAGAAGCAGCACTTTCTTGATAAAGTTGCAAGCAGAATAATGGAAGATGTTGAAAGTACAGAGAATGCCACGAAAGCTGCGAACGTAGAAATACCAGATAAAGTCTTGAATCAACACTCTGAATACGTCAAAAAAGTATTCAAAGAAGAACAAGCCAATTTCAGAAAGAGTAGAGGCAATATCAAAGAAAAAATTACAAGTTCCGATGAAAATGATAACTTAGATGTTAAACCTTTGAAAATTAAAAGGTCTGAACCTGTAGATTTAAATGAACAGGACACGGATATTTCTAATAAGACCACGATTAATAATGTTACAATTGAAAACGTTTCTGATAATGCTACTCTATCGAACGTAACAGTACAAAATGATAATGACAAGAAGTCTTCTGAGAGTGAAGAGGCGACTTCTGAAGCATTACAAAAAGTATCAGAAACAAACAATAAAAAAGACAAATCAAATGAAGAAGAAGCAATTACTGAAAAAAATAAAAAAGTTAACGTTACAGTTGAAGCAAAAGCCTTATCGACTAACGATTCTAAAGAAAACACAAATGAGAAAAAATCAAAGGAAACTGAACCTTCTGACAATAGCAATGAGAATGAAGAAATAGAGAAAAGTAATAGTGGATCGAGTGAAGCACGAAATGTGTCAGTAAAGAGTATAAATGAACAACGGTTACGCCGATTTGCAGGAAATATTACAGATGGTAATTCTACGACTTCAACGGTGGAGAATATTGGTGTAACATCAGCAGAAAACAACTCAGTATCGTACAATTATGGGTCAGGTGCTGCAGAAGAGGTTACAAATACAACTAATGCGTTAGAAAGCAATTCAACAAAGGTTTCTTCACCTAAGAGCATTTCAAGTGAAAGTTCTTCAAGTGAGAGTAAATCGATCGAAAATACCACAGATAGTCCATCATCAGAAATCACAACAACAAATAAAGATGACGAAGAACCATCAACAAAATCAAGAAACGATACTTTAGAAAACGACTCTCAAACAACGACAGAGAGTCCACAATCAAGCACAGTAACTGTTAAACAAACAACAGACTTTCTCCCAAAAACGGTAACAGAAACTGACACTGTAGAAGAGGAGCCAGAGACCTCAACTATTCCCACAACTAGTAAACATACAACTGTATCTATACCCGTTGAAACAACTAAAGAAACGAAGATTATAGTTGAAGATTTCACTTCAATGCCTACCTCAGATACGACAATTAAACCTAAAACAGGCAAAACTAAAATAAAAAAATCGAAAATAAAGACTACTTTACCACAAGAAGTTACAACAGAAGCTTCACAGTCAGATGAGGAGAGTATAGAAGCAACAACAAAGAAAAGACTAGACACTCTAAAAGTATCAAAAACTAAAAAAGTAAAGCATAAAGCAGTTATTTACAAACTTCCAAAAGTAATTGTAGGACCGAAAGCAAAGAAAATTGCGGAAGCAGAAATTGAAGAACAGAATAAAAACTTTATTGAGTTAAAACAAGTTTATTTTGATAATAATTACAAAGTTAACGTAGGGAAGGAATATCACGTGTATGAAATCCGTAAGTAATTAAAGAAAAAGATAGATTTTGCTTTATTTTACAATGATAGTATTATCCAATTTTTGGTCACGGCGGCCAAATTCCATAAAGACCAACCATGTACGCAGGAGAGATTATAGTGCACAAGTGTGTGCGCAAACACAGGTGCACTCCTCCTTCTCTCACTCTCATAGTTCGGTGGTATACTAATAGCTTTTAATGAACAGTAGAATTCTATAGAGAAGAACAAAAAAGAAACTCCATGAACACTCTTTTATAAAAATAAAATATTAAAAATTTAGGTTACGTCAAAAGTCTTTTGAAATTTTTTGATTTAGGCGAATAAAGGAAAAAATTGACACAATGATCCCGAGTTATGTAAAACATTAAATAATAATAATAATAACACACACCACACGTTGTGTTAAAACCAGCTGGAAAAAAATCCTTGAAAGTAACAAAAATATTAATTATGATATCTTTATAGCTGATGGCGGTACACCATTCATCAAAGACGAAGATCCAGTAGCAGAGCAGCCGTACTACGTACCTGTATACAACTATTCACCAAACAATGCCTACTTCAACCCACAAAATCGTCTAGGACCAAACGCTGAAGACAGTGGCGAAAACATGCGCATGATCGATAATGACGATGACATGAACTTTGATGATGATGATGAAAATTTCAACCAGCAAATTGAAAGAACAGAAACGATCGATGTTGAAATGCAATACGGCAAATCATTTGACCGACAAAGGAAGAAATTTGGAAGTAAACAATCAGCTTCCCAAGGTATACATAGACAGCCATCACCGAATAACGGAGATCACAATACTCGAGGCAAAGTTAATCCTGAAGATTATTTAGATTCAGATTACTATTTTGGAAGAATCAGAAATAATTTGGCTAGAAGAACCAGAAAAAACGATTTGGATAATGTACCTTACCCTGGTGGAAATATTCCAGGAGGTACTTTAAAGGACCATGTAAGAGCAGTCAGAAATATACTATATCAACATAAAACTTTTGGAATACTCCAAAATGATGCAAGAAATATTGATCGAAGAGTAAGAATTAGCAAAGATGATATCGACTTATTTAAAGAAGTAGACGATGAGAACAGTAACAAACATTTCCAAAAAGTAGGATATTTAAAAGGAGAGAACGACACAAAAGAACTATATGTAATGGATGACTTTTTCAAAGAAAATGTTGAAAAATATATTCAAGAGCAAACCTTAACGCCTGCTACATCTCTTCCAAATCTAGTGACGACTGTTAAGAATTCAGAGGAGAGTGGAGAAGACAGTGGAGATACAGGTTCAAATAACAACACTTCAGAGTCGTCAGTAAATTCTAATTTAAGAAGAAATGGCGTGGTTAAAGTCAGTGTTTATTTGCAAGTTTTAAATGATATGGTAACTCTAGATAATAAAGCGCTGATACAATACGATTGGCTGGGTACCACAGTGGATATACAGGCAGCACTGCAAAAGTTGATTGAATTGATGTAAGTATTTTTTGTATATGTACTTTCTAAGTTTATCTTGGACATCACTAAAAATATCTTGAGGAAATCTGGACTTATAAAATTTGAAATCGCATATTCGCCATGGTGATAAATTCTCGTAACTTTTTTACGAGAGTCCTTTGCAGGGGGACAGTAATAGCATGGTATTATATGTATTAAGTACAATGTCAGTAATGTCCAAGATAAACTTGGAAAGTGCATATGAAATTGAAGTAGTCACATTGGCCGGTTGTGGACTTAGAAGCTCGCAATGACCCACCATTATTTTTCGTCTGGGTGGAAAATCCTCATAAATTTCCCCCGCCATGGGGACAGAAGAGAGGTCAGAAGAGTCTGTCAGACTCTTACTGACTAGAACCCAGCCCGATGTCCTCTTCCCACGGGCCGCCTCTGCAGGCCTCCTTGTTCGCCCTCCACTGATGCCTAGAACGCCTGCGTTGGCCCGGGAAAGAGTTCGTTATCTCTCTCTCTTTCAGCGTAGCCTCCTTCTGCTCCTTTACCGTTTCGCAAACGGAGACTACCGAGTCACTCACAACCAAACCTAACCTTAAAACTTTCGAGTCTTGAGCTGACTTTTGAACAGCACTCCATAATTTTTAAATTTCCAGTGCCCTTATAACAAACAACGAAGACATTCACCCAGCAGACATGGAAATCATAAAATACTTGCTCTTCCTACACAAACTGTCGTCTCAGATCATTGAAGCTGACGATTTCAGTGCTCAATTGAGGAAGAAGTTAGCTCTCCCACGAAATAAGAAGAAGAAGATCAAGCCTCGTATACTGAAAGAGAAAGGCTTGCTAAATAGAGTTTGGCTTTATTTAAGAAAAGAAGTTCCGCAAGAAGATGGTGATGAAGCTTTGAAACATTTGAACGAGTTTTTGATGCATGTTGAAGATGGTTTGTTTGATGTAAGTGTTTATTTTATAGCATTCTCATGGTTTTTTTTTGCTGCGTTATGTCTTTGGTTACTGTTTAGCTCCCGTAGATCGTAGCGGGATGTTTTATAGCCTTTACTATTCCTCATGAATCTGGTTATCATAATACAAAATGATTTTTTCCAATGAGGTAGTTGTAGAGATTAGCACATTTGTTCTAATACCAAAACCTGGTATTTTAGTAATAGTTCTTATTCCGATACTAGTCATTTAGTATTAGGTTCTAATACCGATACTATGTAGGTATTCAGTATTAGGTTCGAATACCAATACTAGATATTTCGTATTAGTTTTTTTGGTACATATTAATAATACCAAAAGATAGTTTTTTAGTAACAGGTTCTTGTACTAATACTAGGTATTTAGTATTAGGTTCTAACGTCGATATTAGGTAATTTATTAAGTATTAGCTTCTGATACTGAAACCTGGTTTAGTAACAGGTTCTAATACCAAAACCAGGTATAAAATACCAGATTCGAAAAAAATAACTAAAGAATTCTTTTTTTCAGTTACACGAAGCAATAAAAAATATAGCAAAGATAACAAAATACAACAACCAACATTGGTACCAGAATTTGAAAGATTTGTACATCAGTTTAGATGAAAAGCATCTACTCGAGCTATTACTGCATATTACAGCTCTAAGGCTGTTCGCTCTCATAGAAGAGAGTGCCAAGAATGGTCTAGAAGACAACTACATTGAATATATGAAGGAAAATAGGGACCATTGTAAGAAAACAATGGAAGAAATAATGTTTATTATGAAGATATTAGATGAATATAAAAGATTTGTCGAATAGAATGGTGTTTTTATTACTGTTGTTAACATAACATTACGTCTGCAATCCCTGAAAGGTAAGGCAGAAGCCACTAGCCATTAGGCCATTAGTACCCACATTTCGCCAGTTATATTTAAGTCCCATGTGAAAGGGGGCGAGCCTATTGCCATCAACCGGGCACAAATCCAGACTCCGAGGCTGCTACTGAGAAATTCTTGATGAAAACAGCCAATAACACTTTTTCCGACTCGGGAAATGAATCCAGGTCCCCATGCTCAGCAGTCGTGCTTACGACTACCAGACCAACGAGGCAGCACGAGGTGGGCAGGAGCATACTTACATACGGTTCAAATACTGAACCTGCGTTTTGCCAAGTCGGGAAGAAAAAAAAAAGGTTTTTTTTCACAACAAACTTTATTAAAAAAAAAAAAAACAATCTTATACTTATTTTTAAAATCACATAATTATTGTTTTGGTATACTATACATTTATTTACTAAAAAATATTTTATCAAAATTTTTGAGGTAACATTTTAATTTTTAGCATTTTTAAAGGTACTACAAATTAGTAGGTACCTAATGATTTCAGTAATTTAATATAATATTATTGCATTGCATACTTTTTCATTCCTAGAAAACATTTGAGGACCCTCTAATAATATTGGCTAGATTTTAATTTTTTTTTTACTGAAATTATAATTTAAAGAAATATACAAGGTGTAAAAAACATTGTCATGTGACTTCTAACACAAAAACAGTTTCAAATAAAATTTGTGCTTCAGTCACGACAATTCACACCCTATTTTTAATGGCTCGGATTAAGATTTTTAACGCCATCTAAATTGGGCATATTATAACCATAAATAAAATATAATAACTTGGTTATAACAACCATTAAAACTTTAATAATATTCTGCTAAACGATTTGGAACTTGCTAAGTTAAAATATGTTTGTTAGTAGCGAGGATTCTATGCAACTCAATTCCTACCCAATTCTTTATGGAAATTCTATCTCGCCATCGAAAAATAGCATACTAGTTAGTATCCATCGTCTTCTTTTAGCAATCTACTTAGCTTTTTTCCAACTATATTGTTCCCAGTTATAACCCGATGCAGCTGAACACTACTATTTTACATGGAGCGACTGCCTATCTGACCTCCACAACCCGGTAACTAGGTAATACGATACCTCTAGACTGATTGTCAAACTTACAAAGAACGACAGTCAAAGATCCACGTATGACAGCCGAGACCAACGGATTAACGTGCTTGGAGCGTGCGTGGAGGTGTCTCGGTGTGGAAACACGGTTACCCATCTACGGTCCAACCCTGGCAAGCGTACCTTGACCTAATGTATCGAGCCGTGCGGCTGTTATTACTTAGCCACTAGCTCCTCAGTAGTACTACTGTCTTCTTTAACCAAAAAAAATATACAACGTGAAATGTAAACCGTTGCAAAGCTGCAGCGAAATGACTTTGTTTTGGTAGTACAATCGATTAGTAAATATCTTTACTATGAAAATATAAAAATGGCAGATTCACAATTGTGAAAAGCGAAACTCGAAAATGAACGCAATCAAATAGTAGTACCTAGTCAAACGCAGCGGCCGAGACCCGAGCGGCTGACGGCGCGGGCGCCAGAACACTGGGTCGTTAACCCTTGCGCTTATCAACAGCTGATTTTCTGATCTTTAGTTAATTTAATGTAACACAACACCCAAAAAGTTATTCCAATTCTCCCTTCATACTTTTACAGGCTTAAGACTGTCAAAAATACTTTTTATTACCTACAACTTTACTTACTGAACACGAAAACAAAATAACAAGTTAAACAAAGACAATAAAGTAAGTATTTTAGTCGTATTTAAAAAGTTGGAATCAACTTATTTACAATGATTTTAATCACCTAACCTATTTCTGAATTTTCACTATTCACAAAGTACTTACCTACACTTCGCGGTATCGAAGCAAGTGTTCGAAGTGTAAGCCACTACATTCCACACACAAACGAGCACTTTTAAATAAATTCTTTTAGTTTTAATAATGGGTCTCACTCAAAATTAGAAAAATCTTAATTTCAATCCATTTTTCACTTATTTAACCTACAAGTACAACGTCCGCAAGACAACTGAGCGTCGAGTGCGCGACACTGCGCGGCACGGCGCGGCATTTTTTGATCTGTGGCGGCGAATGAAGAGAGTGTAAGCTACGCGCTCTAGTTTATACCGTATCACAAGGCACGAGAGCTTATTTTTCTCAGAACATTTTTTGCTTTTTACTTTGTCGTGATTTATTGCTTTTTACTTTGTCGGTAGCGCATGAGTTTTGAATGATACCTACGTTAGGACGTAGGTATCATTTCGTTCGCTACGTTGCGTTTGTGTGCGTGACAGTGTAACTATTGTTACTCACGCTTTCGAGTTTATGAATATTTTTTTTTAATATTTTGAAATAAAAATATTTTTATTTTTTAAGTTTAACTCTACGTTCCATTACTACTACTGAGGGCGAATCGTTCTGCCGCGTTTTTGCAACGGTTTACATTGCAGGGTGTATATTACCAGCCTATTATTGACCTACTGCAGGGCAAAATAAACTTTTCTTTGCTTTGGCTTCCCTTTTACAAAAATCTCTTCGCTATTATTATACTTTCTGAATCCTCATAACTCCTCATTCCTTAGCCTCTTTTATGCAAAATATACAACGTGTATTTTATTTATTTAGCAGTATACAAGGTGTTAGGTTTAATAAAGAACGCTTTCACTTTCAATTAAAACTAATGCATAAATCAAAACGTACAAAATGACTTCCATTTTGGACCTTCTTCTGTTATATTAGAGTAGATATGAGATTATTACTTTTGAATGACTTATAAATAAATTAGGGTACACTTCCTTTAGGCATAGAAGTAATATTGATGTAGTAGAAAATACAGATGTAAAGAAAAGATGACAAATAAAAAAGTTAATCAGTAAGCCTTCAAACAGTCCCAATGTACAATAAAGGCCTCTTCCCATACTCTAATGATGTGAATCTCAAACAATATTTATACGATATAACATTTATCTACATTAAAATCGCGAAAAAGCATCAGCTGAAAGAGATTTTTTTCGCGATTTCAACCTTGGTAATTTCCATGAAGAATATTTTCTTGAAGTACGTTCCTCATTAATCTTAACACCATGTATATAAAATATTATCTTAATCTAATTTAATTAAAATTAAATAGGTACTTAATTATTGGAATGGTTAATTTCCTACGAAGTGAAATAAACGAAAAACGATGATAGTTGAAAAAAAAATATGGAATGTACTTTTAAATATATTATTTTTTAGTTTCAATCATACTGTAAATACAGGGTGTAAAAAGGCGATTCAAAAAGCCAGAAGGTACATGTTCTTCCCATTACTGCCATTATTTTTTACTTCTAGACTATACCTGGGAAACACCTAGTTACGGAGATATTCAAGTCAAAGTCACAACTATTTTTTTATCAAATTTAAATACCTCCATGAGCATTGTACTGTCGGATGCACTTGTAAGTACAATGTTTAACGTGCATTATAAAGTCATTGAAAATTTATCAAAAACCTGAAAAGGGGTCTCATCTCATCATTATGAACAAGTTTTACAATGGGACCAACTTCAATCAATCAAATTAAAGCAATCATTAATAAAATATCAGCTGCTCCATACATTACGATCATGTTTTGTAGGGAACAGCTGATTTTGTCTTAATGATTTCACAGTACAATGACCTCTATTCGGGATTCTGGTAAATTTTCAATGTCCCTAACGCAGAATGCGTTACCAAAAACAGTGAAATTTAACACCAAAAATAAAAGCTGGTTTCCCAGCAATAATGTTTGCTCAATGATACTTAGTTAAATGGGCAGTATGCGTAGTTAACAGGTACAATAAGCGTCACGAAAGATGAGACGTGATAAGCGTCAGTAATGGGGAGCTTGGGCAGGTATGGATGTGCGAAATAGTTATCCATAATTTGTGTTCTATTCAGGGATTTTTCGATGACATTTAGATTAAAATTCTTAACAATGGTGCCAATTCTCTCGTTCACAAACTAGACTATATTTAGAGAATTGACATCTCTTACTAACATACAGCGAACGGAAAGGACGGTGACATTAAATAACTAAGTTAGCGATGTCAAATTAGTTTTGCCTTGAACTTTTCCGGCCAACTATAATTGTATGGATGTGTCAGATTGACTAAATTTGACAGCTCTTATTTACATTAGTTTCTTTTTTGTTTTATTGGACAGAAAAAGATGGAAATAGTCTAATTTTAGTTTAGTTTGTGACCAAGAGAATCGCTACCAATATTATAAAAGTTATTACGAAATAATAAAGTTTGTGTGCTGTGTCAAGTCTAATTTTTTATGGCGCGTATTGTATGTGATGTGTCTTTTACACCATGTATATACAAATTCAGTTGTACTTTTTTTTCTAAGCTTTGGTAGAGCACCGACATGTATTATTATTGTCTAAATATCTACTATTCTAATTCTTGCAAAGAAAGGTATTTTTTATACCTAAACACAGCAATAAATAGGCTAGATGACACCACCAATCAATTGACATACTTTTTATGAGCTGTCAAAACGCGATTCGCCCATAGATACATACATAACATCATGCCTGTAATCCCCGAAGGGTTAGGCAGACGTGTACCCATTAGTACACCCACATTTCGCCAGTTATGTTTTTAGTCCCATGTAATAGGGGGCGAGCTTTGCCATCAACCGGGCACAAATCCAAACTCCGAGGCTGCCACTGAGAAATTCCTGATGGAAAAACCCAATAACACTTTGCCCGACCTGGGAATCGAACCCAAGACCTAATGCACAGCAGTCGCGCTTGCGACCACTCGACCAACGAGGCAGTCGCCCATAGATTTTGTATGGAAAAGACAACGGTGACTTCACAGGTTTTACAAAATGTAACTCGTATGGGAATGAAAAGGGTGTCCAAAGGTATTATACAGACTGTTAGTGTAAACACCGTTGTCACTAAAACCATAGGTACTTGATTTATTATAAAAAATGATTATCTGAATTCAAAAATAAATAAACAAAGCTTTATTTCAAAAATTAAAAAAATCTGTCCGACACCGTCCGTAAATTCATGGATACTATGCGCCCGAGTTAAGTAATCACCGCAAAGGGCGTTGACCTGCTGCACTGGCCGTCCGTTATAACTACCTACATAAGTTTTAACTAATTACATCATTGTAATATAGGGTGAAATAATTTTGAGGAAAAATGGAGGTTTTACTTAAAAACAAAAAATATATTTTTTCATTGAATTTATGTTCTATTAGTGAAACCAAACCACTGGTTTCAAGGATAACGGTGTTTACACTAACACTCTGTAGATAAATTAACTTTGACGCGGACGAAGTCGCAGGCAGAGCTAGTTTAGCATATACTTGTTCTTCTGTCTACGCTGATAGTCCAGCAGTGGACGTCGTTTGGTTGATATGATGACGATGACGTAGGCTTATCGACTCTGTAGTCTTAGTACATAGTGTATGGTACAAGGTATAGATAAACACCTGTAACATGGCGCGCCCCACCACAAAATCAAAACCTTTGAAAGTATTTACAAGACTCACAACGCATGTGTGCGTACTGAGCTCTCGAAACAAAAACAAAATCCACGATTTGTTGCTCAACTAGCGGTGTCATTGATTACTCATTATTTTTATTATGGCGCTGCACTGACATACTCTATGAAAATGACACGTGCGTTGTCTTGCGCGGTCGGCTAGTTATGATTAGTTGGTCAACAAATCTGGCGGCCTGCTACTGAAGACGAATACTTACAACTACATACAAACTCTTTCATAAGGATATGACTACACACATTGAAATAGTAATATGGATTGGCGCGCTATATTATAGTAGTTTATCTTCTAGAACTAATTACGCTTCCGTTTCTAAGTCTGCTTCTATTTCTTCTGGAGTCCTCAGGTCTATAGCGAACCTCTTCTTTGTGGGGGCTTCATCATACTCTGAAAAGGGAGATAGCCGTTATCAATATAGGTAGTTTTAGATGTTCCTGCTCCGCCCCCGTATGTCCTAGCATGATGTTACATAGCTTATAATTTTCCACATTAATTTGGCTGTCATATACAAAAAGAATTTTGCCAATCCGATTGGTATGTCCAGAGATCAGAGTGTTGAAAGTACATACATAACATCACGTCTATAATCCCCGAAGGGTTAGGCAGAGGTTTACCCATTAATACACCCACATTTCGCCAGTTATGTTTAAGTCTCATGTAATAAGGGGCGAGCCTATTGCCATTAACCGGGCGCAAGTCCAAACTCCGAGGCTGCTACTGAGAAATTCCTGAAGGAAAAACCCAATAACACTTTGCCCGACCCGGGAATCGAACCCAAGACCTCACGCTCAGCAGTCACGCATTGCGACCACTAGACTAACGAGGCAGTCGCCTGCAGTGGGACAAAAATAGACTGGTATTATTGTCGTACAACGGCCAGCGCTAAAAGATCAGTAATAATTCCGCCATATACACATAGGGTGACTGGTAATTAGTGTTCTTAGTGTTTGTGAACTCAATTCTTCTCTCTCTATAGTGTGGGCAGTAAGGTCTTACGACCCCACACACCCTAGAGTCAGAGTTTCTAAACCGCCTCAAGGGCCTCTGACATGGTTTTAAGTGGAACAGTAAGTCCAGGTTTCCTCACGATGTTTTCCTTCACCGATGCCAGTGACGTCCAAGATAAACTTTAGAAAGTACATATGAATTGAAAAAGTAACATTGGTATTTGCCCGGACTTGAACTCACAACCTCATGCATGAGAGGCGGGCGCCTAAACTAATGGGCCACCACGTCAACTCAATTGACTTACTATTTATTGATTTCAAAGCGACAATTTTTTTTTACGAATCGAAAATTGATCAGGTTTTTGCTGAAATAAAGTGATTGTTATTTTTAGAAGTTGTGTCTTGATAAATAGGCTTGTGAACTAACCTGCGCTGGCTTGCATTGCTTTTACTCTTCTGGAATAATCTTGGAAGGCAGCAGCTAACGAGTAGGTGAGGCGTCTCGCTGCGTTTCTGAAACATTAGAATAGTAGCATTAAGAACATTTTCTCTACTATTTTAGAGGTATGAGAAACAGGGTGTAAAGTTTCTCATCCTCCATTGAAAAGGGAGGATCCTCCGACCAGACGGGTGTTGTGTCTGGTGGGCTACTGCCCGTCGGTTGATGTCGGGATTTTGTATGAGACCAACGATAAAATCATTTCAAAAAATCAGCTGTTCCCTACAAAAATGCTACAACAAGATCGTAATGTATGGGTCAGCTGTTTTTTTAATGATTTCAGGGTTGGTCCCATAGTAAAAGTTGTTCATAATGATGAGTACAATGACCCCTTTTCAGGTTTCTGGTAAATTTTCAATGACCCTGTATATGCTAGCGTCTCGCCGAACATTAAAAAAAAAAAAAAACAAAAAAAAAATATTAATTTCGGACAAGTAACATCCATAGTGCGTTAGTAATCAAAAATCTTATGACTATGTTAGTAAAGCTTAGCTATTTTGTGACAAGATTATTCTGAGAGATACATCTCTTAACAATGCTATGCATTATCGAAGAGTCGTATCTCCCAGCTATGATTTTTAGGATGGAGTTGGGGCTCGCCTGCACTCGGCAGAGCAATGAGGCAGATTTCTGTCGTGACTCTGCGCGAACATAGCAGATGCACAGCAGAAACGGGGCAACAACAGCAGCATCCTGAAGCCATTATTACTTTATTTTTTACTACTTTCGCGATGTAGGAAATGTCAGCTGTAGTTTGTTTGTAGTGGGCGAGATGTCGCTACACGGTAATAATAATTAACATGTGGGGTATGGACTCGACAATTATTGTTCCGATTGTCATGTCAGTGAACGGTTTAATAGCGAAAAGTTTCGACTAACACCTTGAGAAACTTTCGCTCAACAGCTGGATCAAGAGTCAGATGCAGAAGGCGGTTGTCTTGGACACGGCACGCATAGTGAGGAGGTTCCTCTCTCTGGATCCCTAACCGCCGGTAGCTTGGGTTTTACCACCTCGTTGCGGGCGGAGCACTATTTTTATACATTTTTTTTTTTTAACTATATTATTTGTTTTTTTAAGGAAAATATGTGTAAAAATATGGAAAATAAAGAAAATGAGAACTTAAAAAACTTAACACAAAACTTATCCTACTACTATTATAAATGCGTTTGGGTGGATGGATGTTTGATTAATGTGACGACTGAACGGCAGATCCATTCAGTGATGGTATTTGGCTCAAAAATTATAGTTTGGATTACCACATAATATTAAGCTACTTTGTATAACGAAAAAAGTTGTTTCCGTAGGATAATACCTATATCAACTTTGACGTGGATGAATGTAGGCAGAATTTTAGTATAAAATAATTATAATACCAGCCTATTTTTGGTCCACTACAGGGCAAAGCCCTCTTCTCATTCAGAGAAGGCACGAGCATTGATCACCACGCTTGCTCAACGCGGATTAGCGATAACAGACTTATATTAGTTGTAAGTTCAGATTTTCTCACGATGTTTTCCTTCATCGATGTCAGTGATGTCCAAGATAAACTTGGAACGTGCAAGATTTCATTGTAATCTTAGAATGTCTTATCTTAACCCAGTTTCGACTCACCAAACAAATATTTTTTACGCAATTTTTATGTTATTTATCTATAGATTTGTTGACCTGAATCTTCTAAAGAGATATATTACATGTGAAATATTTTATGTCGACAGTGTTATAGCGATATTCGTTGTAAATTTGACATTTATATTCGAATAAACATAACATCACGCCTGTAATCCCCAAAGGTTTAGGCAGAGGTGTGATGTTTATGTCCCATTTAATAGGGGGCGAGCCTATTGCCATCAACCGGGCACAATTTATCCAGACTCCAAAGCTGCTAGTAAGAAATTCCTGATGGAAAAACCTAATAACACTTTGCCCGACCTGGGAATCGAACCCAAGACCAACGAGGCAGTAGTATTAACACCTACGGGATGTAAAATGAGACATTTACTATCCGTTAACTACGCATGCTGCTTATCAAACTAAGTAACATATAGCAAACATTATTGCTGGGAACAGAACACTTATAAAGACCAGCATTTACCCGTGACTTCGTCCGCGCAAAAATAAAATAAAATATATCCTATGTTACTCGCAGATAACGTAGCTTTCTAATGGTGAAAGAATTTTTAAAATCGGTCCAGTAGTTTTTGCGTTTATCCATTACAAACAAACAAAAATACAAATTTTTCCTCTTTACAATATTAGTGTACAAAAAGTCTTAATGTATTTTTGTTACTTAAACACGTCAGAACGGCTGAACGGATCTAGATGAAATTTGGCACAGAGATAGATTTTAGTCTGGAATAGCTCTGGAATGTTGCATTTATAATAGTAGTAAGATATAATAAGATCTGTAAGACCGGTTATATCCCCAAAAAGTCGCACTATTAAATACTTTTGACCTACCTGGACTCACAAACAAATCCATGACACTCAAAAGGATTCAACCCTTTGACATCCGCGTTGTCTTTGACTATGATCATGGAGAATACCCTCGTATACACCAAGTCCTGGACTCCGTAGGAAATGGATTCTATGTTAAAGAATACAGTCATATGCTCAAATTCATCTGTCTTCGCTCCATGGTCTAGTGTCTCTAGATGAACGCCATCTAACGCTATTTTTAGCTTGACTATTGGTAGAATTTGACCTGGAAAAGATAGAATTTTGTAAGTTAGAACTTGGTTTTTACGGCTCCATATTCCTATCGTCCTCGAAGGGTTATTTTTTTTCTTTGGGACAAGCTCGCTACTATATTCCCACCCACTGCAACTCCTGAAAGCCAGAATCAACAGTGGAGTCCACCAGAAAAGCGCCAAGGCAATGAAGCTCGACGAGTCCCAGAGAAACGATTAACTGTCTTGGGTCCCGCAACGCAATTAATAAAAAAAAAATAGCGGAGGAGTAAGAAAAAATATAACCTCGAAGGGTTAGGCAGAGGTGTACCATTAGTACACCTACATTTCGCTAGTTATATTTAAGTCCCATGTAATAGGGGGCGAGCCAATTGCCATCAACCGGGCACAAATACAGACTCCGAGGTAGCTACTGAGTTATTCCTGATGGAAAAACTCAATAACACTTTGCCCGATCTGGGAATCTAACCCAAGATAGACTCTTACTTAGCCGTTTTTTTAATTGAGACGAGACTAAATAGGCTGTTTCCAACCTGCTCGATATTAAACCAACAATTTATGAGAGCAACGAGCTTCAACTTTCTGACTAACAGACCGACTCCTTGACAATTCAGAAGTGCCTGTAAATGGTCTGATTGAAATAAATGTTTTGACTTTGATTTTGAATGTCATGCATGAAGGGCCATTTAACTACTGGGCCTACACGAAAGTATTGGCATGAGTCGTGAGCACAAATTTCGTCTGCGCATTTGTTAAATTTTTTAAAAGACATTGAAAAGGAACATGTATTGGCCATTATTTGGCCAAAAGTGTACATGCACGAAATCAAACAATCTGTGCTCACAACTCGTGCCGCCAATTATACCTGGTGGAAGAGCCTTCGCTGCAGCCACCATCAGGTCGACAGGTTTCCTCGTGTGTTTGATACCCCATAATCCTCGGGCGTCGCTTTGTCCTAAGTATTTAACCTGGAATCAGAAAAAAATATTGTTAGATGAGCCTCATATTGTAGGTACAGTCAACATAAGAGATAGTTAAGCAGGGGAGTCTGAAACGTTTCGCCAACAGTCGATTGGCCCATGAACTGTTGGTTAACATAACCTTTCAACCATGAACTTTTCATCCAAAGCACTTTTCACCCACGAACGTTTCACCAACAGAATGTTTTGACCATTCACTTTTCATCCAAATCACATTTGACCCATGCACTGTTCCCCAACAGAACGGTACGTCGTGTTTAACCAACGGATTTTTTTTTGCCCCGATGAACTTGTTTGAGATGTTATATTTCAACCTTTTCATTGATTTTATATTGTTCTGACTTACCGGTAAGTCAGAACAATAGAATATCAATTGTGTTTCATTACGTGGGACTTGACTAATTAATTTACAAAGTTAATTATAAATCGACAAAGTCCCTGCAATGCTTGTCGGCAAAAATGGTGTGATGTAGATAATATTTCTTCGATTATCTATCTTAACTTACAATAAGCACTTATGTACAACTAATTATATATAAGTGTAACAGATAAGCATGATATATTGGCTATCTTTGATTATATAGGAGATAAGAATGCTTGGAAACATGCAATCATGCATTTTAGACAAATTAAAACTGGTTGTTAATCCTTTATAATATTATAAATGCGAGACTCTGTACTTTCTTCTGTCACGCTTTCACGACTAAATCACTGAACCGATTTTGATGAAATTTGGTACAGGGTTAGTTTGCACCCTTTTTCCTAAAGATAGGAAATCATCAAATGACTTCTTCCTCTCTGGGCGGAGCGGAAGGGAGTGTCAGACTCTTACAGACTAAAACCCATCAGTGGTCCTCCTAATGCCCTTTGTGTTCCAGGCCGCGGTAACTCTTCAAACAAAATCTGCAACCCTGGCAGGACGTTTGAACCCTAAGAAAGGATATAGGCTACTTTTCAACCGACTTCAAAAAGGAGGAGGTTCTCAATTCGACGTCGAGTATGTTTTTTTTTGTATGGTTGTTCTACGATTACTCCGCCAATTATAAATCGATTTGGATGATTCTTTTTTTGTTTGAAAGAGTATAGTTTCGAATAGGTCCCATAGGAATATTGTCATGATCTGATGATGAATTTTGGAGATATAGAACGGACTCTTTATAAAATCAAAGCAGAACCGCCGTAACAAGAAAAATTGCTTTGTTTATACGTGTAGTCAATGACTGACTTAAGGAAGTGGGGAGAGGTACGTCAACCCCACTCCTACCACTTTCCAAAATTAAATATATCGTGTGGGATATAGTTTGAAAAGGCTTTATGTAAGGATTTTAAACATTAACACACAAGCACTAAAAAGTCAAAAATAAAAAGCTTTTTTACAAAAAAAGATGACCGCCTTCAAAAACTACAAAATAAAAAATAACTTTAGCTTGGAAGTCGGTGGCAATACCTACATAACAAGAAACAAAACCAAAGCCGCCGACTTCCAAGCTAAAGTTATTTTTTATTTTGTGGTTTTTGAAAGCGGTCATCTTTTTATGTTATTCTGTCTGTCTGTGAGTCTGCGCAATAACAGACATTTATGTTCTCAGCTAACTTTTGAGACCTATGTATCGGTATCCTACTTAGGCGCTTTGCACACGGAGCAACTTAAGTAGAGGCAACTATCAACTCTTTAAAAGTTTCCTGTAAAAGTTGATAGTTGCTATAACGTTTACTGTTGCCGCAACTTTATGGGAATCTGTGAGCAACTTTCATAGCTGAGTTGCTCAATCTACGCAGTTAACAGTTGCTATGTTGCGGCAATTAGGAACTAACTTAGTCATCGATTGCAGCAACTGAAAACTGTTGACGATTGCCGAAAGTCGAAACTCGAGTTGCTATGTGTGCGCAGTCCAATTGAAATATAAGTATGTAAACAGCTAGTTGCCAGCAAGTTGCCAGTTGCTGCAATAATTGCTCTGTGTGCAAAGCTCCTTACGCGTAGAAAGTCTAATTGAAATCAGTTCATTGCTTTAAAAAAAGAAGAACTTGAAACTTATGAACATACATACATACATAACATCACGCCTGTAATCCCCGAAGGGTGAGGCAGAGGTGTACCCATTAGTACACCCACATTTCGCCAGTTATGTTAAAGTCCCATGTAAGCGGGCGAGCCCATTGCCATCAACCGGGACAAACCCAGATTCCGAGACTGCTACTGAGAAATTCCTGATGGAAAACCTAATAACACCCAAGACCTCATGATCAGCAGTAACGGTTTGCGACCACTAGACAAACGGACTTAACTACTGGGCCATTACGACAGTGTCGTTGTGTTGATATTCGACAATATTGACATTTTTTGCGCATGCGCGTTAAAAAGGGACTTAACGTTCTGTTCTACCCTCGACAGATAACAAACTGTCATAATTATGATCAATGGAACGAGCAGAATAAGAAGCTACTATAATTAAAAAATTAAAAAAACACGACTGCAAAAATCACGACTCACGGCGGCATTACAGTTGTGCACATATTTATACTTTGTTTACTCGTCATTTTTTTACGACGTTTATTATTTATGGTTTTATATATTTTTTTAATCTACTTGTCAAATTCTAGACGAAAAACTTAAAAACGACTAGATTAAAAAAAAAAATAATTGAGGCTGGTATTAATTTACGTTTTAAAGTGACCACACCGGTTTCTTTTTATTTTGTAGGTACTATGTTATTCGGAACGATGCAAGGATTGTAACGATACCCCATACATCTAAATCGGTTCACAATAAATGAATTTTTCTGTGATAAACTAAAGTAAAACCAAATACATAACTACTAAAATATCATCGCCTACGAATAGAATATATTTATTAATACACTAAACATCATTAAAATAAATAAGGCTACCCCACATAAAATAAAATAAATAAACACCATAACAACTACATAAATGCATAATATTAGAAAGAAAGAAATTAAGTAATATAAATAATATAATATAATAAAGCAAAATAAATATTTCACATGATATATAATTATTACAGTATAATAATTTGCTTTTTACATAAAAATATATAATTGAGATTTTAGATATTGTATAGAATTAATATTACTAATAATATTCTAGATATTAAGTTCTGGCTATGCCCTCTTCCTCTCTTAAGTTTAAGTTGCAGTGCCCGACAGGGTCCACAATGATTCTGTACCTCTATTTTATAAGACCATTAATTTACACTGTGGGACGCAATAAAATATTTGATTTGATTTGATTTGAACGCTGAACACATACCACTCTTTTTTTGGGGCAGTCGTGTAAAAGCAACTGCTTCATACAAAAGTGCATTACAAAGTTACACTTTGTATGAAATCACCGATCTTTTTTTAACGATTAATATTTCAACAGGTTCCGTGTCGATGTCTCTTCTATTATAAACAGCTGAATATTTCACTTTCAATTAAAACTAATATATAAATCAAACACGTACACAAAATGATTTCCATTTTGAACCTTCACCATTGGGTCGGAGTTGATATGTATATTAGAGTCTTATTTTAAATTTAAAGGTTTGCTTGGCTCAGCTTGCTAAAGTTAAAGCATTTGTTTCAATTAGACCATTGACAGGCACTTTTTAATGTCATTTACAAGAAAAAAAACTTTCCCTAAAGTAGTTTCGTATGGAGAAAAATTGGCAAGAAACTCCATACTTATTCCACTCTTTTTTTTTTCAATATTTTGTATACAGTATTACACGTAAATACGATGGACTGCCTCGTTGGTCTAGTGGTCTCAAATCGCGCCTGCTGAGTGTCTTGGGTTCCATTCGCAGGGCGGGCAAAGTGTTATTGGCTTTTTCCATCAGGAATTTCTCAGTAGCCTCAGAGTCTGGATTTGTGCCCGGTTGATGGCAATAGGCTCGCCCTTTTACTTGGGACTTAAACATAATTGGCGAAAAGTGTGTACACCTCTGCCTAACTCTTCGGAGGATTACAGGCGTGATGTTATCTTATTTTACAAAGCAATTCCTACAATGGTGTCATTACCTCACTCAACAATACAAGTATCAACATCACAGCCAGACTATACATTAATCTAAAGTATCAAATCAGTTGCAGCGCACTATAAATCGTCTCAATTAGAGCGGGCGCCATATTGTTGCTAGCGGATGTGACGTCACTTTGTATAGTATGTATGTGTGTGGCTTATGTATAATGATTAACGGTAAATTAGTCTGCCTGTATGTATTTAGGTTTATACGTTACGGTACGTAAGTTTAAGTTGACTAACTTAGTATATGTTGCTTATCTATCTCAATCAATCTGCCTAGCTTTCCCAACTATATTAGGGTCGGCTTCCAGTCTAATCGGATGCAGCTGAATACCAGTATTTTACATGGAGCGACTGCCTATCTGACCTACACAACCCAGTCCCCGGGTAATACGATACCCTTTGGTTAGAATGGTTGTCAGACTATCAAGCTTCTGACGACTCGTAGCGACTGTAAAAGATCCACGTATAACAGCCGGGATCAACAGCTTGACGTGCTTTCTGTGTAGGTCAGATAGGCAGTCGCTCCTTGAAAAATACTGGTATTCAGCTGCATCCGGTTAGACTGGAAGCCGATCCTAATATAGATGGGAAGAGGCTAGGCAGAGATTGGCATAGAGACTTTATATTAATTAATTTAAACACAAAACTTGTTATAATAAATGATCCATTGATTTATAAATACTAAGAACATTACAAAGTATGTATGTACTTGTAATTAATGAATGTAACAAGCTACTATAATTAAAAAATTAAAAAAAACACGACTGCAAAAATTGCACATATTTGTACTTTGTTTACTCGACAGTTTTTTTACGACGTTTTTTATTTACAGTGTTATATATTTTTTAAATCTACTTGTCAAATTCTACACGAGAAACAACACCATCAAATTCATTAAAAAAATAAATTAAGGCTGGTATTAATTTACGTTTTAAAGTAACCTCATCGGTTTCTTTTTATTTTTCACGATACCCCGTACATCTAAATCGGTTCAGGCGTTTAAAAGTTATGGTGGAATAAAGAAACTCACATACATACATGCATTAACTCTGAACACATAACACTCCTTTTTTTGGGGCAGTCGTGTAGAAAGAAAGGAGGAACCACACAGGGCATCAAAAAACTCGTCCGCGTCGCTGTCAATGAGACAAGTGCCACGTTGTATGGCAATTCTAATTCTTTGGCACAAGACTTACTTGAAATGACATAGGTAGATCGTCAGCTGTTACTGGGCCTTCCTTTTTCTCTTCTTTTTCAGACATTTTTGATTATTTCACATTACTTTTCAGTCTTGAATATTTTCATATCATTTTTACCTGAAATAAAATAAAATTTGATTTTTATTTATTTTTATTTACCAAATGGATGTAGGTACTACTGCGTCATTGGTCTGTACGTATGGCAACCGGGACCAACGGCTTAACGTGCTTTCCAAGGCACGGAAGAGTCTCAGTGTGTAAAGATGGTCACCCATCCACGGACCAACCCCGGCAAGCGTAGCTTTACCTGATAGATCGGCCCGTGCGGCTGTTATTACTTAGCCACGAGCTCTTCATATTCCTCTATCTATTCTCAAAATTTCCGCCAATTCAAAATGACGTAAGTTTAGCGACTCTGGCTTCTTAGACTATTAGTTGAGTACAACTAATAGTCTAAGAAGCCAGAGTCGCTAAACTTACGTCATTTAACCAGGAGTATTTCTAAATATAAACATTTAGGTATTAGTTTTTATCTAAACTATGTTTTGTGACACAGAATATTATGTTCTAACACGTTTCTTTACTGATAAGGAGCTGATAAGAATGACCTTGAAATTATGATTGAAACAATATACAGGCTGATTGCTATGACCATGCAGAGATGTGTTATGGAACATCGCTATGGATGCGTTTGATATCCACCAATCATATTCATTGATTCACATAATCATAGCGCTGGTAGACTCTGATTCAACTAAGCTACGTTTTTTGTATGGAAGGATGCGTGCTGTGGATGCATGCTATGGATGCATGCTATAGATACCTAGTTGAAATGCTTCATTAACACTCTCGCCTCGTCTCTTGTCTCGCCTACAGGGGGCTAAGAGACAAAGTAACAATTTCAAAACGATAACGAAGTTAGAAAAGACTAAAATGTATGGGATTGACATAAGCCGCGTTAAGTCACGTGGTCAATCGACATCATCATCTGCCTAGCCTTTTCCCAACTATTTTTGGGGTCGGCTTCCAGTCGCGTGAGAGCGCTAGCTTCAGCACAATACAATTATGCTATTGGTTAATTACGAGACATCTCCTCTCGTCTCCGCTTTGGTGGAGTCTCGCCCTAGCACGTGTCTCCTCCGCAGACCGTCTGTCCGTCTGCAGACATGACTGCTAGTACTAATAAGGCTTAAAACTAAAGTACATTTATTGACCCTGATAAGGCACATCTACATACTCATCATCATCTGCCTAGCCTATTCCCAACTATGTTGGGGTCGGGCTTCCAGTCTAACCAGATGCAGCTGAATACCAGTATTTTACATGGAGCGACTGCCTATCTGACATCCACAACCTATTATCTGGGTAATACAATACCCCTAGGTAAGACTGGTTGTCAGACTTTCCAGCTTCTGACGACTCGTAACGACTGTCAAAGAGCACATCTACATACTATTATCAAGCAAAGTATTATTGGTATTAGTAGACTACAAGCTTTATTATACAAACAAAATCAACAACAAAACATGCGCACACGCACTTTGTATTCCCTATTCCTTACACCTGTCTTTATTTTGTAACGGTCAGAACATCTGGTTCCCCCTAATTTTGAACCCCTGTTCTTAACAGGTGCGTGTACGCAAAAAGTGTTATAGTCTTTCCGTTTTGTAACGTTTTTTGAGACTCAAAAATGATGTTAGAATTTTTGTTTTATAGGAAGTGATATAAATTTTATTAGACCAACGGCTTAAAGTGCTTTCCGAGGCACGGAGGAGTCTCGGTGTGTAACGATAACCCATTCACGGACCAACCTCGGCAAGCGTAGCTTAACCTGATGGATCGACCTGTGCGGCTGTTATTACTTAGCCACGAGCTCTTTTAGAATATTGCTTCACTTCAACATTGTTCAACATAAAAACATGTTTCAAAAACATTGTTGTTCAACATTTGTTTCCCAGTGAATATGAGGCTTAATTATTGTGAAAACGTTGTATTTATTCATCCAAGGTTACAATATACATTGCAGTTAGTGCTACAAAGTAAACAATACGATTTACACAAGTGTTTTAAATATTATGTTTCTATGTATGTTATTACATGGGACTAAAAACATAACTGGCGAAATGTGGGTGTACCGATGGGTACACCTCTGTCTAACCCTTCGGGGATTACAGGCGTGATGTTATGTATCATCATCTGCCTAGCCTTTTCCCAACTATGTTGGGGTCGGCTTCCAGTCTCACCGAATGCAGCTGAATACCAGTATTTTACATGGAGCGACTGCCTATCTGACCTCCACAACCCAGTAACTGGGTAACACAATACCCCTAGGTAAGACTGGTTGTCAGACTCTCAAGCTTCTGACGATTCGTAACGACTGTCAAAGATCCACGAATGACAGCCGGGACCAACGGCTTAACGTGCTTTCCGAGGCACGGAATGTCAGTAATGTCTAAGATAAACTTTAGAAAGTAGGTACATATGAATTGAAAAAGTCATATTGGTACTTGCCCGGATTCGAACCCACACCCTCATGCATGAGAGGCGGGCGCCTCAACTACTAGGCCATCACGACATGTATGTATGTATGTTTTAAATATGTTTGATTTACTAAAATGTTAAGCCGGTTGTCATACGTGGATCTGGCAGTCGTTAGGGGTTGTCAGAAGCCCGAAACTCTGTCAACCGTATCGTATTACCCAGTTACTGGGTTGTGGAGGTCAGATAGGCAGTCGCTCCATGTAAAATACTGGTAATCAGCAGCATCTGGTTAGACTGGAAACCGACCCCAACATAGTTGAATCAGGGCTAGGCAGATTGGTGAAGCATGTACTCAGTAAGACAGTCTCATTAATTAAAGCCAATTAGGTTAATTAGCGTTATAATTGATGTTTCTGAGAGCAGAGGTCAGTCTCTAAAATGACCTACTAATAATATAATATCACGCCTGTAATCCCTGAAGGGTTAGACAGAGGTGTCATCTATTAGTACATGCATGCACATTTCGCTAGATATGTTTAAGTCTCATGTAATAGGGGTGAGCCTATTGCCATCAACCGGGCACAAATCCAGACTCCGAGGCTGCTACTGAGAAATTCCTGATGGAAAAACCCAATAACAGACTGCCCGACCTGGGAATCGAACCCAAGACCCAGCAGTCACGCTATGCGACCACTGCATCGTGAGTGCGTACGAGGCAAGGTTTTTTTATCAAATCAATAAATTCTTATAGAGTTATCTCTTACACGCAATTTTGAACTCTATGTCTACCTTTTTAAGTTTATAATATATTAATAAAAGAAATCTGCTCGAGCATTTTTTGTTGACCACGTAAACAATATTTATAAGAAAAGAGGAAAGCTGGAAGAAGAGTACCTATTACGGAGTATAAAAAACAAGTACTTCAGTTTATTACTCATCTCACATTAAACCGCGTAAAATTCAACTCACGCGCCGGAAATGAAAGCGTGGCATAAAATAAAATAATAAAAACAGATTGAATGCGGCCACCCATCCGAAACTTATGTGTATTCAACATGCCAAGGTTACGATGTACTTAAGGGACCTAATTTAGTTTGATATCTACCAAAATGGCGTCCTGTATTTTTTTTGGGGTAGTAAAAATCTTCAAATGAGTTCTTCCGCCCTGGGTGGAGTGGAAGGAACAGCCTCGGAGACTGGATTTGTGCCCGGTTGATGGCAATAGGGTCGCCTCCTATTACCTACATAGGACTTAAACATAACCAGCGAAATGTGGGTGTACCTCGGTATCTGGATTTCTGCCTGGTTGATGGCAATAGGCTCGCCCCCCATTACATGGGACTTAAACATATCTAGAGGAATGTGCGTCCATGTACTAACGGTGACGTTAACCGTAACCGAAATGTGAGTGTAAAATAAAATAAATAAATATCTTGGGACAACTCACACACGGCTATCTGATCCCAAGCTAAGCAGAGCTTGTGTTATGGTAACCAGACAACTGATATACATACTTATATAATTTATAAATACATACATATTATAGATAAATCACACCCAGACACAGAACTAACAATCATGCTCATCACACAAAGTTTGTCCTGGGTGGGAATCGAACTCACGACCTCCGGCTTAGCAGTCAGGGCCGCTAACCACTAGACCAACAGGCCCGTCAAAGTAGTAGTGTAGTTAATTAGTTATGGGTTATCTGCCTAACCCTCTGGGGAATACGTCATGATGTTATGTCTTTTCAAGTTCGCCTGTATTATTTTTTAGAAGATTAAACACAGAATATTTACGCTTAGAACGTTAAATATTTTAATTATGATTGAAGCGTCTATTTTTTGCATAATCACCTGACATTTTAAAAGTTATTTCGCCAACCTTGTTGTTATCACATCATAAATATTTATCATCTTTCATTAATCATACTGGCGTTAGGTAGCCGTGTGTGTTACCTAAAATATATTTTTAGAAAATGATAGGAATCTTTTGCAGAATTGCAGAGACCGGAAAAAAATGTAAGTGGCTGAATTCTCTTTACTATTATTACATACATAACATCACGCCTGTAATTCCCGGAGGGTTGGGCACAGGTGTACCTATTAGTACACCCACATTTCGCCAGTTATGTTTAAATACCATGTAATACAGCCTTTTCCAAAGTGGCGATAACGCCAACTTGTGGGCGCTGCACGCCTAAAGGGGGGAGATAAGAGATCCAGAAAAAATATCGGGGCGTTATGTAGATAGTGGTTTTTAAGTATAGGAGAAAAAATGAAGGCGCTATAATAGCATTTATTCTCAAAGTGGGTAGTAGACAAAATAGAGGGGGCGAGCTTTTTTTTTTTTTTGGGACAAGCCCGCCACACTGTTCCCACCCACTCCCAACTCCTGAAAGCCAGAATCAACAGTGGAGGCCACCAGAAAAGCGTCGAGGCAATGAAGCTCGACGAGTCCCAGAGAAACCATTAACTGTCTTGGGTCCCGCAACGACATTAATCAGAAAATGATAGCGGAGGAGTAAGAAAAAAAAATTGTTTCCACTATAGGGGGCGAGCCTATTGTCATCAACCGGGCACAAATGCAGACTTCGAGGCTGCTACCTGATATAAAAACGCAATAACACTTTGCTCAACCTGGATATCGAACATGCGACCTCTTGCTCTCTCTTGCAACGAGGCAGTCGGTTCCAGAGTGACATAATACACGCTCCATCTATATAATGTGATAAACAAAATTGGTTTCCGAGAAAAAACATTTAAAGACACGGATATTACAGATATTATCTATACACTAATTACTTAATAATGATAACAATAATTACGTTTGTAATAATTATTAGGTAAACGATCATTTTAAAAGAAAAATGAAAGCAATAGGTACTTATCATTTTTTTTACTCAATAAAAAGATTGCCAAGACGCCTCGTTGGTCTAGTGGTGGCAAGCGCGACTGCTGTGCATGAGGTCTTGGGTTCGATTCCCAGGTCGGGCAAAGTGTTATTGGGTTTTTCCATCAGGAATTTCTCAGTAGCAGCCTCGGAGTCTGGATTTGTGCCCGGTTGATGGCAATAGGCTCGCCCCCTATTACATGGGACTAAAACATAACTGGCGAAATGTGGGTGTACTGATGGGTACACCTCTGCCTAACCCTTCGGGGATAACAGGCGTGATGATATGTGTGTACTCTTTACGTTTGGTTTGGTAATGTTTAGAGGATGAGTAAACGCAAACATACAGTTGTTTGCACGATCTAAGCGGCCAGAAGTTCCAAAAACAAAATAACAATAACATTCATAAAATCTAGTTCCGGGAACAGATTATGAACCCGGGAACAATACCCATAGTTTACCTACCTGCTACCGCGCACCCCGCACCCATCAGTAGGAATTTGAACGTTTCTCCTAGTGGACGTATCTGTTCTCGGCGTTTTTCTAAACATCAAACTTCCAAAGTGAATTTTTATGTTATCAAGTGTTTCGTACGAACACGATCGTGTGATCGATTTTTATGGACAAGGTAAGAGACTAACAAACTACATAAATAAAGTTATGATCGACTATCAAAGTACCCTACATTTTTATTAACAAAAAGACTAATTTTAATTCCATGATTTACTTACTCATTGACTACGGGAAAACACACACGTTGTGTTTCGACTAAAAAACGCGAGTGCGGCGCACACACACCGTATGTGTTTTTCTATGGCGAACACACGAACATTGGTAGCTAGCCGCACTCGCGTTTGGCGCAGCGAATGTTCGCCCGCAGTCTACGAAAACTTTTTCTTTACTAATGTTTTTGTTTATGTATCGGGGTAGATCCGGCAATGATTTTTATTACAGGTTATTACTTGATCCTTTTTCTTAATTTAACTATCAAAAACATCGCCGGAAACGTCCGGATGAATACGAACGGTAAAAAAAAGAAAAGGAACATTTTTGCCCGAAATCTTGGCCATGTTTATTTCTGCGGAATCCAATATATCAGAAAATTCATCAGAGAGTGACGAAGACAATGAATATAGTCAAGAAACTTAGCGTTATTGTATTTTTTTGGAAGTAATAAATCCTAACTAATCCTAACTTCCTAACTATAACATAATATATAATATAATATAATATTATAAATGCGAAAGTAAGTTTGTTTGTTTGTTTGTTACCATTTTACGCCTAAGCCACTGAACCGATCATCCTGAAATTTTGCATATACGTTGCCAGGTGTACAGGGACAAACATAGGGTACCTTTAATCCCGAAAAAAAGTACCGTTTCCGAGGGAAATCACAATAACGTTCTTATGATCATAGATGGCGCCACGTGTCGTTTCGAATTGAAATGACAGGATAAGGGCAATTTTTTCCGCGACTTCCTCTCTGTCCGCGATTACCGAAATTTGCGCGGACGAAGTCGCGGGCAAAAGCTAGTATATTATATACAAAACATAGTTTTTCACTTATTTACGTTGTTTAGATACATATTAAGCATAAAAAAATATTGGCCACGTAGATCGTGCAAATACCTGTATATGCGACGATTAACAAAAGGTATTTATATGGCAGAGGTGAGTGGCAACGCAGGGAGGGGTCGCCATATGAAGACCTACACTGACCTTATTGGTGCGGTTCTTCAGAAAGGTCAGGCGCGCAGTACTCGTAACCGGCGTGCTTGTATGACGAGATGCATGAACGTAGATGAGGCGAAATGAGCACGTAAGGATCGTAGCAGGAAAAAGGCGTGAGTTTATGTATGTTGTGAAGCTTGCTATAGTATAAAGTCTATACAATACTCATCAAGTACATTGGACAATGTCATTTTATTACTATCTGGGACTGATAACATTATCACGACTGATAAGGGATAAGATAACACAGTAGAACTGTTTTGTATAAGTGTAACTCGCTATATTTCAAATGGCTCAGAACTGCACGCCAGTAAGTAACTCAGCACTATGAATATTTCCCTTATCGTGGGTGCGTTTACAAATAAGTATAATATTTAAGGCGGTACCCCGACAAAAACCTTGTTTTAGTAGTGCCGATTCCCTTGGTCACAAACTAAACTAAAATTAGACTATTTCCATCTCTTTCTGTCCAATGAAAGGAAGAGACTAATGTAAATAAGAGCTGTCAAATTTATTCAATCTGACACATCCATACAGTTATAGTTGACATCTTAAACGTATGGATTAAAAATACGGAGAAGTTCAAGGCAAAACTAATTTGATATCGCTAACTTAGTTCTTTGATGTCACCGTCCTTTCCTTTCGCTGTATGTTAGTAAGGGATGTCAATTCTCTAAATTTAGTCTAGTTTGTGAACAAGGGAATCGGCACCATTATCTCATTAATTAAGGAAAATAAACGACATCTAAAAGCACTATAACTTAATGTTTGTTATCTCATCATTACATTGCAAGATCTATTTTTTTTTAAATGTGTTAAAAATATATTTAAGACCTCCTTGCAAAATGATAACTAAAATTTTTGTTTATTTGCTTCTTTTGCTTAATGCAACGTGTTATTAATTTGTGAATTGCACTAATCATTAGATAATTAAAAAATCGAAATAATGCAAGATTTAAGTATTTTATTTCAAAAGCTCGCCTTGTATTTTATATCAAAATAATTCCGAAAAATTGTGGGAAAGAGATGAGATGAGAAAGTGTCGTGCGGCAAAGAGGGAGCGAATGCTCAAGGTCATTTGGTCAGGGAAGCGCCTTAATTATCATTAGGCTCAATTTTTAGGGATCAATACGAGACGTTCCAAAACGAGTGTTTGTACGGAATTGGCCATCACACAGAGCAACTATTGCAGGAACTGGCAACTGGCAACTAGCTGTTTACATACATTTCAATTGGACCGCGCACAGAGCAACTCGAGTTTCGAGTTGCGGCAATCGTCAACAGTTTTCAGTTGTTGCAATCGATGACTAAGTTAGTTGCTAGTTGCCGCAACTAGTAACTTTTAAATATTGTACCGGTTTTTAAAGTTGCCGGTTTCCTCAACCGTCAATCGCAACGCTTCGGGTGATTTTACACCCTCCCTCCCTCTCCGTGTGCCCGGGGCAATGCCAGTGTCGCTACGGCAATGGCATACGGCAACTCGGCTATGAAAGTTGCTAACAAATTGCCAAAAAGTTGCGGCAACCGGCAACGTTATAGCAACTATCAACTTTTACAGGAAACTTTTAAAGAGTTGCCAGTTGCCTCAACTTAAGTTGCTCCGTGTGTAAAGCGCCTTATCGGTGACGTCACCAACCCCGCTGAGAAAATAACATTAGTAATTTAACCCTATAATAAGCTTATTTTAACTGGTTCGCCCCCAGATTCTTCAACATGAGGAAAAAGATAGCAGATAAGAACGTCAGGGCTGACAAAGATGTGGTCCTCGAGATGCTGTGTGGTCTCTTTGAGAAGCATCAATATTACAAGCTTAAAGATTTGGTAAAGGTATGTTTAAAAGAAGACAAAATACTTGCATCTATCAGGAATTGTGTATAGATAAACTACTTTAACATGACGCGCACCTCCATATTACTATATCAATGTGTGTAGTCATATCCATATGAAAGAATTTTTATGTAAGTATTCGTTTTCAGTAGCAGGCAGATTTGTTGGTCAACTAATCATAACCAGCCGACCGCGCAAGACAACGTACGCGTCATTTTCATAGAGTATGTCAGTGCAGTGCCATACTACTCATAGTAGGGTATTTCATACACTATTTACATTACTACTATTTCATATTCATCTTCATTGTGATTACATGTAGAATCGACAAGAATAATGTAACCAGGATTTTGTAAAAACCTAATTTAAAAGAGTGCCGTGGAGTTTCTTGCTCGTTCTTCTCCATAGAGGCCTACCTCCGTTTTGGAATGAGCAACTAGCTTCAACTTTCTGACTAACTGACCGACTCTTTGACAAATCAAAAGTGCCTGTAAATGGTCTAATTGAAATAAATGTTTTGACTTTGACTTTGACTAATAATAATGAGTAATCAATAACGCCGTTACTCGAGCTGGAAGATACACAATAGATATAATTTTAACTTCTGTTTCAGATAACCAAACAACCCGTAATTTACTTAAAAGAGATTCTGCGGGAGGTATGTAATTATAATTATAATAATCCACACAAAGGCACTTGGGAGTTGAAGCCGGAATACAGATATTACAAGCAGGAAGAGGCTGCAAGACCCAAGGATGATATAGATAGCTCAGATAGTGACTAAAGCAGCATGTCTTAAATAGAAAGAAAGAAAAACTTTTTATTCACGTGAAAGTAAAATACACAATACTTAATGTACTTACTACAATATAAATATAAACTTAATACATAATCTAAACATATAATAAATCTGTAACTGGTCGCTGTCTGCCTCATGGTGCTGTGTGACTGCCTCGTTGGTCTAGTGGTCGCAAGCGCGACTGCTGTGCATGAGGTCTTGGGTTCGATTCCCAGGTCGGGCAAAGTGTTATTGGGTTTTTCCATCAGGAATTTCTCAGTAGCAGCCTCGGAGTCTGGATTTGTGCCCGGTGGATGGCAATAGGCTCGCCCCCTATTAAATGGGACTAAAAACATAACTGGCGAAATGTGGGTGTACTAATGGGTACACCTCTGCCTAATCCTTCGGGGATTACAGGCGTGATGTTATGTTTTGGTCGCTGTCTGTACATAGGAGATTTATGAGAAAAACTTTTGTTGGGGGCATTTGGGGCAGACAAACAGAGAAACAGAAAAGAAATCTAAAAATCATTGTTTTGGGTTCTATCGCATTGAAAAATGCCCCCAACAAAAGTTTTTCTCATAAATCTCCTATGTACAGACAACGACCAGTTACAGATTTATTATATGCTAGCTGTGCCCGCAGCTTCGCTCACGTGGACTTTAGTGTAACTGAATGAATTAAGTAATAAAGTAGTATTATAGTATATAATAAATTAATAAATATTTTTTTTTACGGGCAACTGAAAAAAAAATGTGAAAGTACAATACACAATAATATACAATATAAATATAAACTAAATAAATAATAGAAAATAAAAAATGAAGTGTCCTGAAACGGTAATTTGCGCCACTACCACGCGGAACGGCCGACGCTCAGCATAATGCCGTGGCCCACACACGATGGCATGAGACCACGGCGCTGGTTTTTCGCGGACGAGTCTCTGTCTCGGAACTACACGTAAAAATCATTTACTCATCGTTCCGAGGCACGAGTAAATGCAAGGAAGCAGCCTAGTCAAAGTCAAAGTCAAAGTCAAATCACTTATATCAATAAACACTAGGGCCATGGGGTCCGAACGCTCACCTTGTTTCGCGTCATCGACAAGCGACTGTCTTACTTTTCACATGATCAGAGGACTGGCCTTTGCTTAGGCCAAAGAATCAGCATTGCCATACAACGTGGCAATGCGGTCAGCCTTTTGGGTACTTGCCCCATTGACAGCGAAGAATTTTTTGATGCCCTATGATGTTTTTCCTTTCTGTCTTTTTTATACATATATTGCACATACTTTTTATGTACTTGTATAATTATTCTTACGTTTTATGTTTAGGTTACATACATACATACATAAACTCACGCCTTTTTCCCATGGGGGTAGGCAGAAACTACAGAACGCCACCAACTACGATCCTTACATACTCCTTTCGCCTCATCTACGTTCATACATCTCGTCATACAAGCACGCCGGTTACGAGTACTCCGCACCTGACCTTTCTGAAGGACCTCACCAATAAGGTCAGTGTAGGTCTTCCTAGGGCGACCCCTCCCTGCGTTGCCTGTTGTTTAGGTTAATTATTGCTTATGTCAATTAGGCTATTACAAGGCACTTTTTAACGTCATTTAATTGAAAAAGAATTGTATCTAGTTGCCTCTTTCAAAAGGTAGTTTCGAAAAAAGAAATTGTATCTAGTTTTTTCATCTAAAAGGTAGTTTCGTATGGAGAATAAGTTATTGTAAAATGAATGGGCAAGAAACTCCATACACAATCTGCAATTATTTTTTTTGTCATCTGAAAAATAAAAAAATAACACTACCTGTATTTAATTAAGTATGTGTATTAAATTTTTTTATTAAAACGGAATGTTTTTTTATTTTAAAACCTCCATTTATGTTTTTGTAAAAAATGACGACTTTGACACTCACAAAATGGAATGACTCTTTACCCGACCTGAGAATCGAACCTCAGACTCGCTTAGCCATAGACGACCATAGACGAATGACTCTGTCATTCTACCTTTACAATATAAATTATCGATTATCATTTATAATCATCATCATAACATCACGCTTGTAATCCCAAAAGGGCTATGCAGAGGTGTACGTGTACCCATTGGCACAAGCACATTTCGCCAGTTATGTTTAAGTCCCATGTAATAGCGGTCAGCCTATTGCCATCAACCGGGCAAAAATCCAGACTCCGAGGCTGCTACTGAGAAATTCCTGATGGAAAAACCCAATAGCACTTTGCCTGCCCTGGGAATCGAACCTGCAGTCCTGCTGTCTCGCTTGCTACCATTAGACGAATGACGCGGTCATTCTATACAGTATTTATCGATTACAATTTATAATGTTTGTTGTTTACAAGTATCTACTTAGGTAGGTAAGTACATACTTCATAAACGTGTTTTTCCATGACTCATATGTCCCCTAGTTGATGACTACAATGATTCTTTTACGAGTTATTATCGACTAACTCATGATTGCCGACTCGCCCGCGATAATAACAGTTATTTGCGGGTTTTCAAGCCTTAAACTCTTTATACTTTTCTAAAAATAGCTTAAACACTCCCAATACTATCAGCTAGCTGCCAGTGAAAGTCTCATTAAAATCGGTCCAGCCATTTTTGAGATAAGCCAGAACAAAGAGACATACATTTTTTTTTGTTGAGCAGTTGCAGTGTTTTCATCATCTGCCTAGCCTTTTCCCAACTACGTTGGGGTCGGCTTCTAGTCTAACCGGATGCAGCTGAATACCAGTATTTTACATGGAGCGATTGCCTATCTGACATCCACAACCTAGTGACTGGGTAATACGATACCCCTTGGTATGACTGGTTGTCAGACTTTCGGGCTTCTGACGACCCGTAACGACTGCCACAGATCTACGTATGACAGTCGGGACCAACGGCTTAACGTGCTTTCCGAGGCACGGCGGAGGAGTCTCGGAGTGTAAAGATGGTCACCCATCCACTGACCAACCCTGGCAAGCATAGCTTAACCTGATAGGTCGATCCGTGCGACTGTTCTTACTTAGCTTCGAGAATAGTCTGTAATAGCAAATAGGCTACTTTTTATCCCGGAAGAAATACTGTTCATTTTATATTAACTTTAACGCAGACGCAGTCACGAGCGGATGCTAGTGTAGATATAACAAACATCTCTAATTGTTTTTTTTGCGAGTACCTAGGTAGATTTCTACCGTAAATGATAATTTTATGTATAAAAACATTATATTAATAGCATTATAATTATTATATTATGTTATTATAATTACTAACTTGCACGCCTCTTAATAAATGACTCATCAAAGATTATTTTTTGTGTTTCACTTTATAACGTTAGCACTCTCCCTGCGGCTTCGTTCGCGTGATATTTGCTTACAGATCTTTAACATCACGCCTGTAATCCCCGAAGGGTTAGGCAGAGGTGTGCCCATTGGTAGATACACACACATTTCGACAGTTATGTTTAAGTCCGATGTAATAGGGGGCGAGCCTATTGCCATCAACCGGGCACAAATCCAGACTCCGAGGCTGCTACTGAGAAATTCCTGATGGAAAAACCCATTTAACACTTTGATCTAATTTTTTGATAATGAAATAAATTCAGTGATAACATAGCTTTCAATTTGCGAAAGAATTTGTCAAAATTGGTTCAGTAGATCCAGAGATTGTCTCCTGCAACCTCGCAAACTATTCCTCTTTATAATAAAAAAATAATATCTAGGTATAGTGCATAAAGCATTTTATAATTATGTACATATCAAATGCTTTGTCCTGAATGACTGACTGACAACGCACAGCTTAAACCGCTGATCGTAGAGACCTGAAATTTGGAGGGTGTGTTCTTTGTATGACGTAGGAATCTGATAAGAAAGAATTCCCGAAATTCTACCCCTTGGGAGGTGAAAATGGGGGGGGCAAAAGATTAGATCGCCATCGACATTTACGCGGACGAAACCGCGAGCAAAAGCTTGTATAGTATAGAAGTATACATTTAAAGTATATTGTCAAGATAAGGTTTTTGAAGGCTGTATATTCATAATTAGCGAAATTAATTATAAACTTTAATAGATAAAAAGATAAATACGATTGATAACGCTAACTGTGAAATTTTTCCTCTTAAATTAAGCTAAATTTATCTTTGATGACAAAATTATCACCTGATATCGTGTTGTTTCAAATTAGCGATAATAAAACTCAGTAGAAAATTGATTATCGCGTCATTAACACAGGATTATTCGTTATCTAAACTTACACAATACGTAAAAAAACAATAACAGTTAACTTACATGCAATTAAAATCACAAATTCACTAAGTTTTCCAATAAAATTCATCCGAAAAACACAAATTTTCCAAAAACTTTAGCACTTTACCGAAGTTAGATGCAATAATGTTTACAAAAGAAAAAAAATACAAAATGGCCGCTGCGCGCGACGTCCAACTCGCGAATGAATAACTAATTCGGTTTTCAAAATCGGAACGCGGTAGGACCATTTTTTCTTGACCTCTGAACTTCTATGCGTTTCACCTTTGCACTTCCATTTTTAAACTAAGGCGGGAGACGGAGAAGTTCATATTATGCTGGCTTTAATGAACGTACCTACCAAGTTTTATGAGCGATTGAGGTGTAAAAAAATGACCGTTATTTCAAGGGAATAAAGCTGCTTTTAGGTTTATTGGACAGCAAATGTAATTTGGTAGATTACTCATATGGGCAAGGTAAAGTTGTGATAAGATATACAGCGTGATACTAAAATATTTCTTATAAAACTAAAATTAATAGGTATAAAAATATTTGAATTTCAGAAAAAATCTAGTGAAAATGAATTTGCGTGTGTGGTTATTTATTTTTGTGAATATGTATGGGTATTACAATAACTTTAGCGGAACTACATAATAGTGTTATAAACTTATAATCCAAAGCCATCTTATAAAATGCCGACTGAGCGCATTGATTTTATTTAGGTGTAGATTTTGATCAAAATTATGGAATTTAAAGTTATAAACTAGTCAATAACACAGTCTTTTACATTACCAGTTGACGGCGATGAGGATGAATTTTTTGATGCCATAAAGGTTTAGTTTCTTTTATAAATTAATTCTGTAATTAATATTGAACACATACCTATTATTACTTAATTAAATTAATCCTCTAATAACTATGGCAAAAAGTTACTAAATTATGTTATAAAAAAGTGATAAAAAAGCTAGTGAAAGTACTTAGGTAGGTTTATTTATTACAGTTTAGACTAATTACTAAATTAGAAAATTAAAAATGTATTTTATTTACCCCCACGGAAAGAAGGCGTGAGTTTATGTATGTGATTTATGTTTTTTTGGTGAAAATCGAAATTAAATTGAGTTATACCTACTTTAATCTAATTTAGAAACATGATCTTCAGATAAGGATTTAGATTTGTTCAAGGATGAAGAGAAGACATCCATTTATCTCCGCACTGACAAACGATTTATCTCCGTAATCCAATTTACTTTCGTAAAAGGAAATGCTCTAAATTCCAATCTAAATTGGATTTTCAGGGGATGGTATACGTGCCACCTTATTTTATTACGAATATCTGGGGAGGGGGGAAGGGAGGAAAACTGGTTATTACTTCGATTATTGAGTTTTTTTAAGGAAATGTAGCTTGTAAATGCGTAAACACTATGAATTCAAAGACTAGCGACTTCGTCCGCGTCAAAGTCTATTTTTCAATATAAACTTTGGAGCCTCGTTTCAAACCCTTAGGGGGTGAATTTTGAAAAATCCTTTCTTATCTTACCAACCTAAGTCATACAAAGAGCACATCCTTTAAGTTTCAGGTCTATACGATCAGCGAGTCAGTCAGTTATTCAGGACAATGCATTTTATATGTGTTTTTTTAGCGTAACGATGGCAAAATATATACATACTATCTAACAAATGTTGTCCAAGTTTTTGTTTAATATTTTGTATTTTATTCTTATTTATTTGGGAAAACAAACGGTTACAAATTACAGTATTACAAAAGAACCTTAATTAAATATAGAGTGAGCAAATGTAAAACCTACTACATTTTCCACGTAATATTTTAAAATAAGTTATTAAAAATTGTATTGTGCTATTAAAATTAAATATTTTTGGTATGTGTAGTAAGATTAGTATAAACAACCTACTGTATAAACACATTCGTATACACACCTGTTGAACTCTGCGCTAGTGTGTGTGAGTCCGTGTGTAACATACGGATATTGTGTGGGAGAGGTGATGCGTGAATACGAACGGTAAGTGGCTCTACTTTGTGGTCAATTGGCTGTTTTATGTGTCATTATTTTACTGACTCGTTAATTTACGACAGAGAAGTTGTCAAGGTTATGTTGAGAATTTTGTACAGGATTACTTGTTTGCTAGTTTCTGCCGGCGAGTTTTTTGTCTCCCGTTTTTGGTTGCTGCTCCGATCCTGTGTGTCGAAGCGTGATGTTATATAGTCTGTACTATTCCGCGTGAATTTGGCTATTATATGCAAAATTCTTATTCAAATCCGACTAGTAGTTTCAGAGATTGGCCTGTTTAAACTAACAACCAAAAACATTCTCCAGGTGACTTTTTCAATTCATATTTACTGCCTCGTTGGTCTAGTGGTCGCAAGTGCGACTGCTGTGCATGAGGTCTTGGGTTCGATTCCCAGGTCGGGCAAAGTGTTATTGGGTTTTTCCATCAGGAATTTCTCAGTAGCAGCCTCGGAGTCTGGATTTGTGCCCGATTGATGGCAATAGGCTCGCCCCCTATTACATGGGACTAAAAACATAACTGGCGAAATGTGAGTGTACTAATGGGTACACCTCTGTCTAACCCTTCGGGGATTACAGGCGTGATGTTATGTTATATTTACTCAGTTTATTTTGGGTGACAAAAAAAAACGTAATGAGGTACCTAATCTTCATTTAAAATATTTACATAACATAAGATCACGCCCGTAACCCCCGAAGGGTTAGGCAGAGGTGTACCCATTAGTACACTCACATTTCGCCAGTTTTGTTTAAGTCCCATGTAATAGGGGGCAAGCCTATTGCCATCAACCGGGCACAAATCCAGACTCCGAGGCTGCTACTGAGAAATTCCTGATAGAAAAACTAAATAACACTTTGCCCGACCTGGGAATCGAACCCAAGTCCTCATGCTCAGCAGTCTCGCTTTGCGATTACTAGACCAACGAAGCAGTCCAATTTGAAATATGTAATATTTTTTAAGTCTGAAATCGTCAATCCATCTTGAGGTTTGCTTGATCATTGCTCGTGCATTCTCTGTACGAGAAGAGGCCTTTGCCCTGCAGAGGGACAATAAAAGCCTGGTAATCAATTATTATTAAATAGAGCACCCTACCCTCCGTACTACCCACACCGGTAAACGCTCCGCGCTTGACGTACCACACACTTGTGATGTACTCGCACGGTTCACGACGCACTATGGTTCAGTGAGTAGCCGTCTGACACCGGTTCGATGCCCGCCTGTTTAACTTTTAAGAGGGTAATTATCATTATTTTCTGGGCCTTACTGAAATTATTTGGAGTCATTTTTATGTTGTTATCCAATTCTTGATAAGTGCACAAATGGATTTAGTTACATGGAACTAATTTTTTTTAAAGTAATTAGGTACCTATTTAACACTTATTAATTTTTAATTTAAATGCCTCGTTGGTCTAGTGTTCGCAAAGAGCGGCTTCTGAGCACGAGGTCTTGGGTTCGAATTCCAGGTCGGGCAAAATGTTATTGGGATTTTCCATCAGGAATTTCTCAGTAACAGCTTCAGAGTTTTGATTTGTGCCTGGTTGATGGCAGTAGGCTCGCCCCCTATTACATGGGATTTGAACATAACCGGCGTGCTTGAATGACGAGTAGTTAGGTATGTAAGGATCGTAGCAGGTGGCGTTCTGTGTTTTCTGCCTACTCCCATGGGAAAAAGGCGTGAGTTTATGTATGTATGAGTAGACTACTTTTGCATGGAGTGCGCAGTTGATAAAATCCACTTAAAGTCGAATGGTTCAATGGTTAGCCGACTGCCTAACACGAGTTCAATGTCCGCCTGCTCTTATAGAAGTTCACGGGAGGGTGGTTTTATAAAGGGTACTGTTTTCTCACAGGGGGCGAAATATAGTGGTTGTCATTACTCATTAGTGATGTCATTAGTCCAACCTTCGACTCAAGGGGATATTTTTATTAGAAAAAACGAATAGGTACAAGCACGGAAAAATATGTTTAAAGAGATCTCTTTATCATGTGGGCAGTAAGGTCTTACGACCCCACACACCCTAGTGTCAGAGTTTCTAAACCGCCTCAACGGCCACTGACATGGTTTGAGTGGGACAGTAATAGGCTGGTATAAGTCCAGGTTTCCTCACGATGTTCTCCTTCACCGATCTCAGTGATGTGCAAAATAATGTTTACAATAAAAAGTTAAATACCCGGACATCTATTTTTCAGAGCTTTTCAAATTATGAAACGATATTATAGTATAAAAGTGTGTACGCAAACACAGGTGCACTCCCTCTTCCCTTACTCTCATAGTCCGATGGAACGGCCACCCGACACAGAGAGATCAGGCGCAAGACCAGTAGGCTTACTCTTGAACAAAATCGAGAATGAGATTGGAATCGACTGCATGTTTGACTACAGCGATTGACATGAGGTTGCCATACAAATGAAAACGTAAATTACCAAATTTTAAAATATTAAATAACTCGTTAATTCTATAAATAAATGTCTTCTAATATTTATTGGAATTGAAACTGGATCGGATGTACATGTAATGTCGATTTCAATCTCATTCTCGATTTTGTTCAAGAGTAAGACTACAGGTGACACGTGCTTTCCGAGGCACGGAGGAGTCTCGGTGTGTAAAGATGGTCAGTCATTCACAGACCAACCCCGGCAAGCGTAGCTTCACCTGATGGACCAACCCGTGCGGCTGTTATTACCTAGCCACAACGTACATAAAACATGAATATTTATTATTTTCTGTTTGTCGGAAAACCAGACAATACATATCGTGACGTAATCGATTTGTCTTCACATGTGATTTGTGACCGGAAATCCGGATGAAGGCATAGTGTCATGTTTTGTATGAAACATTGATAGTATAGTATAGTAGATAGTAACAAAAATGTACAGGCTGACTTTAAATTTACTACCCTTCTTTCAGGGGGTTAAATACTCATAAAAAAGAACAACGACTGCCTCGTTGGTCTAGTGGTCGCAAGCGCGACTGCTGTGCATGAGGTCTTGGGTTCGATTCCCAGGTCGGGCAAAGTGTTATTAGGTTTTTTCATCAGGAATTTCTCAGTAGCAGCCTCGGAGTCTGGATTTGTGCCCGGTTGATGGCAATAGGCTCGCCCCCATTACATGGGACTAAAAAAAAAAAAAAACATAACTGGCGAAATGTGGGTGTACTGATGGGTACACCTCTGCCTAACCCTTCGGGGATTACAGGCGTGATGTTATGTTATGTAATAGTATTATAAAGAGGTAAAGTTTGTCAGGTTGTAGGAAGTAATCTCTGGACCTACTAAACCGATTTTGAAAATTGTTTCGCGAATTGGAAGCTACGTATCACTGAGTGCTATAGGCTATATTTTTTATGAAAAATTAGAGATACGAAAAAAAAACACGCAAATACCAATTTTTTTTAGATACCTAAACGGAAATATTCGCCACTGCCTACCTACTAATTAGTAAGATTTTATAAAAAAGTACTTACCATTTTTTCGGTTAATGAAAAATGCAGCAACTTACGCGCATTTGACAATTTTTCACGTAAATTTTTCTTTTGGTTTCCCGAAAAAACCAACCGGTCCTAAAAACCAAGCGCCTGACAAAATTCAATTTAGTTGTTCAAGATACAAAACATGTTGCTATAACGTTCTTCGTAGGCGTACGAAAATTTATTTATTTTCACTAGCAACCATCATCTAACTAGCCTTTTCACAAGCGTGGTGATCTATGCTCGTGCCTTCTCTGTATAAGAAGAGGCCTTTGTACTGCAGTGGGTCAATATTATACTAAAATAAAGATTTTAAAGCCAAAAAGTGTATTGAGAAATAAATGATGAGATAGAAGTGTTTGTTTAGGCGTTACCTAAGTGTTTAGGCGTTGCTTAACTTAACGTTAGAAAAAAACAAATAGGTAGGTACCATAGCCACTTAAGATCTAAGACAATACAATCCAATTAATTATAAAATTATTTTTAATTGCACTCATTACAGCGTGAAAGATAATCATGTGGATTAATAAAAATAATTATGGGAATCTGTTTCTTTAACTTATTTAGGACTAGCTTCAGCTCCCGACTTCGTCTGCTTTAGTGGTCAACGTGATTTAGAAGAAGCAATTTAAGAAAAATGCTTTAAGAAAAAACGCGACAGTGGGTGCTTTTTTCTTCTTTATCGTGTGCGTAAGTTTTTTACGTTTACGGTTGCCACAACTTTATGGAAATCTGTGAGCAACTTTCATAGCCGAGTTGCTCAATCTACGCAGCGATCAGCGTTAACGGGATAATATTTAACAGTTGCTAGTTGCGGCAATTAGGAACTAACTTAGTAATAGATTGCAGCAACTGCTGCAACTCGAGTTGCTATGTGTACGCAGTCCGATTTAAATATATACACACACACAGCTACAGCTAGTTGCCAGCTAGTTGCCAGTTGCTGCAATAGTTGCTCTGTGTGCAAAGCGCCTAACGCGCCATTGACACAGGATATTAAGGAACCCTAAATGCAAAGTCACGCGTCAAATGACAATTATCAATTATCACCACGTGTCTATTAGGAAAATATTAAAAAAAAACTATAGCATTAACAATTGATTAATTAAATGACTGTTTTCTACGACTGGTGACATGCGACATGCGACATGCAACATGCAACGGGTAATCCGTCGGTTGACGTGATGTTTTATTGTCGTTTTTACCAACGACACGTGAGGGGCTCATGGCTCGTGGTTCATAGGACGAGCGATGTTATCATCAGGACGAAATTATCGGTTGTAAAAAGACACTCAAGTGCGTTTACGCTGCACAGCATTTCATACAAAACTAAATATAAATAGGCAGGCAAATGTGGGTGCACTAATTGGTGGTGCACCCACATTTCGCCAGTTATGTTTAAGTCCCATGTAAGTAGGGGGCGAGCCTATTGCCATCAACCGGGCACAAATCCAGAATCCGAGGCTGCTACTGAGAAATACCTAATGGAATGACCCTTTGCCCGACCTGGGAATCGGACCCAAGACCTCATGCTCAGCAGTCACACTTTGCGACCACTAGACTATTGAGGCAGTTTTTAAAATTAATGAACCGATTTTAATGAAACTTTTAATGTGGCTTTCATTAATAGTACTTTAATTGCCTCGTTGGTCTAGTGGTCGCAAGCGCGACTGCTGTGCATGAGGTCTTGGGTTCGATTCCCAGGTCGGGCAATGTGTTATTGGGTTTTTCCATCAGGAATTTCTCAGTAGCAGCCTTGGAGTCTGGATTTGTGCCCGGTTGATGGCAATAGGCTCACCCCCAATTACATGGGACTAAAAACATAACTGGCAAAATGTGGGTGTACTAATGGGTACACCTCTGCCTAACCCTTCGGGGATTACAGGCGTGATGTTATGTATGTTACTTTAATTGCACCCGTGCGAAGCCGGGGCGGGTCGCTACTCGCTAGTAATAATCAAAATAGTCACAATCAATTACGTACCTTATCAAGTATCACCCCTACCATACATGGCGTGATAAACGTCAAAAGTTTTTGCTCTTTATCATTTATCATACATTAAAACGAGAAAAAACACTATCAGTCGCAAAAATATGAACTATTCAATATCGTGAAAGACTGAAAGTGATTACCTGAAAAACTTTATCAAACGTTTACTGTTAACGATTGTTTTCATACGGAAAACGAATATACTAATGGCTTGACGACTTGATGTTGTCAAAACAGTTAATTTTATATACAGTATACTATAGCGACACGCCCCGGCTTTGCACGGTTGGAAATTCTGACTTTTCCCGTGAATATTCCAATTTTGTTATATCATATGAAGCTTCTCCGAGAAATTACGAACGCAACAAAAGAATAATCAACTTAATTGGCTCAGCTGTTCTCGAGTTTTGCGCTTAGCAACAAATTGGGCCATTCATTTTTATTTATACAGGGTAATTGAAAATATACCCGAAACCTTAAAAGGGGTCATCATTATGAACAACTTTTACTACGGGACCAACCCTGAAATCATGAAAAAAAATCAGCTGTTCCCTACAAAAATACTACATAACAAGATTGTAATTTATAATAATAATAATATTTTAATAATAATATCTTAGGACAACCAACACATCGCCATCTGATCCCAAACTAGGCAGAGCCTGTACTATGGTAACCAGACAACTGATAAATATACTTATATATTTCTAAATACATACATAATATCATAGATAAATTTTATTACACCCAGACACAGAACAAATCATCGTGCTCACACAAAGATTTGTCCTGGGTGGGAATCGAACCCACGACCTCCGTCCTAGCAGTCAGGGTCACTAACTACTAGACCAACAGGCCAGTCAATATGGTATGGATCAGCTGTTTTTTTTTCATGATTTCAGCGTTGGTCCCATAGTAAAAGTTGTTCATAATGATGAGTACAATAACCCCTTTTCAGGTTTCGGGTATATTTTCAATTACCCTGTATAGACAGATAGATGCAACACTAACTTCTATCTCGTCAAAGTTGATATATTATCGCATAGGAATCGTACACTTTTTGGGATAAAAAGTAGCCTATTTGCTATTCAGATCTCTCTACCAAATTTTATCCAAATCCGTTCAGCCGTCATATTCAGCCTCAATAACAATGCTCAACCTGGGAATCGAAACCAACAACCAACACCTCATGCTCAGCTGTCCCACTTTGCGACCACTAGACCAATGAGGCAGTCAACGATGGCGATTTTACTTTTTGATTATATTTGAATATTTAGGAAGATATAAATAAAATATACACACACTATTTATACACACACACTATTACATGGGACAAAAAACATAACTGGCGAAATGTGGGTGTACTAATGGGTACACCTCTGCCTAACCCTTCGGGGATTACAGGCGTGATGTTATGTATTTATAAATAAAATATAGAGTAAGTCTGAATAGGCAACAACCAAAAACATTTACAAAACTCATCATTCACCCAAATCACCAATGTAGAATGTCACAATAATCACCATTACATTTGATTACAGTGGCGATACTAAACCAAAGTGGTTATTAGTGGGTCACCAGTGAGGCAAGAGCGCGGGAAACCGGCGATGTGCGTACGTATTGCGATTATAAGTGTGTGTAGCAGTACCTTTAGGCGGAGTTGAAAGGTTTTGATACTTTTGTTGTCAGTAAATTATTTTAATAATTGTTGCTTTCAACTAAATACTTCTGTTTGCTTTCGTTTAATATGGCCTAAATATTATTCTGTATATTATATTTTGAGCAAAACTAAGTTGCTATAAAATTAAAATAAATAAGATACATTTATTTCTGATATTTAACCTATATTGACATTAATATTAAAAACTGAAAAAAACAATAAAAAAAATATTATAAAGCTATACTAATATTATAAAGACATAATGATTGTGTTCCTGTGTTGTTTTTGATTCATAATCAATGTATGTATAATTAGGTACATAAACCTTCCTCATACACTCAGCGGCACGGAATGTGGCCCAAGCGTGTTATGTGGTTTATTATCAAAATTAAACATGAAACTGGGAGTTTTCTTCGTTGTAAAACTTAAGTGTTTATTCAAATCTTAAATGCGAATGATTAATTAACAAAAAAGTGAATAAACTTTATTAAAATCCTACAAAATTACAAAAAAGACATTAAGCTCTAAATTTTAAAAAATGTTTTTGAATGAAATTTACAGAATTAAGCTATGGCACTTAAAATTAATAGCGGGTATTTCCATCTATGGCCCTGATGACCACCTGCATGTGATCAGACATGACATGGATTATGTTTTTAATGTCCATCTGGGGTATTTCTTCCCAGAGCAATTTTTAATTGACTGATGGTCTCTGGAGGGTTGGGACTGGATCGGATGCATCTTTTAAGCATATCCCAGACATGTTCTATGGGATTCATGTCTGGGTTTTGTGCCAGCCACTCCAATTTTGTGATTTTCACTTCCGAAAGGTAATCATCCACGCAAAATGCTGTGTGAGGTCGGGCATTATCTTGCATTAAGTTGAAATCTTCGCTACCGATGTATCCCACGAATGGTTAAACATGTTCCTGGAGGACCTCTGCAATATATCGCACTGCCGTTAGACAACCAGCAGCTACAGCCAACTTTGTACATGCGTTTGAACAAATCTCTTCACAAAACAAAACTGATCCACTATGGTTACTGACGGTTTGCCTGGTAATGATTGGCAGAAACCTCTATCCATGTCTTTTTCATACGTTCGTGGCCATCTGCAGCTCTTATGGCTACTCTGCATTCGTCAATCCACAGAACTTTACTCCGTTACTCGTAAGTCTAATTTGCGTGTTCGCGAGCGAACCAAAGTCGAGCTACACGATGGTGCTGGAGCAGTTCTGGACCTCGAGCTGGCCTTTGAATGCGCAGATCTCGTTCCTTAATGCTCCTTCTTATTGTCCGCTCACTTTCGTTGACCCCTCTGGCCGTTTTTAGCCGCTGTCGTATTTCAACCGCAGTAAAGAACTGATTTCTCAAAATTGCAGGAGCGATAAATCGGACATCTCCCGCTGATGTACACCTAATACCGCCATTTTCTGGTCTCCTTGTGTATAGGCTGATCTGGTCGTACCGTGCTAAGGTGTACCTGAGAGTTGTATGCGATACATTTTAAGTTACACCAATCTCTCGCTGCGTTCGCCCCTGATTCCTAAGCAACACAGTTTGAGCAACTTGAGTTGAAGTAAGAGGCATTATTTTGCAATCCTGGAAGCATAAATGACTACAGATTCATCACAAAGTAAAACAGTAAAGACTAAATCCACGACCATTTGAATATCGAGCTTCAACTCACCCGTGTTTTGTGCGTTCCGGCAACGAACTAACGTTAAGTGTCACAAAAATTAAACAAATTAAGTTTTATCTGTGCTTACTTTTTTAAATTAACAAAGAACAATGTCCTGACAAACTGCCATACGAAATTTTCATAAGCAATATCAAAATCGCCTGTTATCGGTTTGTTTATGTTTGGGCCACATTCCGTGCCGCTGAGTGTAAATCACCTTATCTATTGATGAAACCGTTGACTTAAAAAAATATTTTTAAAAACAATCCTTTTTTAAATTATTACAATATTGACAATTGGACATTATATTGTAATCAGAACTAAAGGTGTATGCAAAATTTCAGCACAATCGGATACCAACAAATGGTCGAAAAATTTTTTGCTTTTGAAAGGATAACCATACATACATACGAACAGTGCAAGCTAAATAAAAGCTTGTAATAAAAGATCTAAGCGTACAGACGGCGGGAAGCGACTATATTTTATACTATGTAGAGATAAAATGATTTTAATTACTTAGGAACACTTTCACTTGTGTTTTCACGATATTTTTTACAATACTATAACTAAATATGATAAAAAAAGCAATAAAAATATATCAAGTATCAAGACTGTTTGCCACTCACTCGCCCATAGTTTGTTTTGCAAACAAATTGTTATGGGAACGATGATAAAAGCTGCGCTTACGATCTTCTCGGAGCGACCAAAGCGAGTAATCAAAATATGTGTGTTATTTTGTTTTGAGAACTTTTTAACGATAACTCGACTGCCTCATTGGTCTAGCGGTCGCGAAGCGCGGCTGCGGAGCATGAGGTCTTGGGTTCGATTCCCAGGTCGGGCAAAGTGTTATTGTGTTTTTACGTCAGGAATTTCTCAGTAGCAGCCTCGGAGTCTGGATTTGTGCCCGGTCGATGGCAATAGGCTCGCCCTCTATTACATGGGACTAAAAACATAACTGGCGAAATGTGGGTGTACTAATGGGTACACCTCTGCCTAACCCTTCGGGGATTACAGGCGTGATGTTATGTTATGTTTATGTACTTAGATTGGCTTGTTTTGGAAAAAAGTAAACTTCATCCTAATCCTAATCCTAACTAATATTATAAATGCGAAAGTAAGTTTGTTTGTTACCATTTTACGCCTAAGCCACTGAACCGATCATCCTGAAATTTTGCATATACGTTGCCAGGTGTACAGGAACGAACATAGGGTACCTGTAATCCCAAAAAATAGTACTGTTTCCAATGGAAATCACAATAACGTTCTTATGATCATAGATGGCGCCACGTGTCGTTTAGAATCATGATTCTATGACATGGGTAATATTTTTCGCGACTTCGTGTATCCGCGATAACCGAAATTTACGCGGACGAAGTCGCGAGCGAAAGTTAGTTTTCTTATAATTTTTAACTACTTAACATTTCATAAGAACATAATTATAATATTTTACTGTACTAAAAGCAATGTTTACATACTATCCCCACAAGGGCAAATCGTCAAACGCACTTCACATATCTCGGGTCCGTCTCGCGACATTCTCCGACCCAAACTGGGCACTGTCCTTTAAAGAGAACGTGTTACCATCTAAAGTCGGGCATTCTCTACCATTGCCTGACATTTAGATCAGTTTGCTTGAAGACTAGGTCGGATTCTAGGTCCTAGGATGAGTGGCTGCGTCAAGGCCGTAAGGGTCAATGACTTTTTCTTTATTTATTTTATTAGACATACAAACATACATAAAATCACGCCTGTAGTCCCCGAAGGGTTAGGCAGAACACCCACATTTCGCCAGTTAAGTATATTTTTAGTCCCATGTAATAGGGGGAGAGCCTATTGCCATCAACCGGGCACAAATCCAAACTCCGAGGCTGCTACTGAGAAATTCCTGATGGAAAAACCCAATAACACTTTGCCCGACCTGGGAATCGAACCCAAGACCTCATGCACAGCAGTCGCGCTTGCGACCACTAGACCAACGAGGCACAACATATTTGGATGATTCCATTGTTAACAGAAAATAAACGACTGTTACAAGTAACTAATAATTCGTGATGTTCAAATGGTGTACGACCATTGAGTACTATCATTACAAATGATTACAAAAGGTCAATACGTAATAATTACATGTCTGAACTTAAAAAATAGATGATATCGTTACTGTGGGAATCTTCTGTCCTAATCATAGATTTTTAGCCGACTTTAAAAGAGTACCTCGCCTCGCGCGTTGCCTTGTTGGTCTAGTAGTCGATTCCCAGGCCGGGCAAACTGTTATGGGGTTTTTCCATCTGGAATTTCTCAGTAGCAACCTCGGAGTCTGGATTTGTGCCCGGTTGATGGTAATAGGCTCTCCCTCTGGGTGTACTAATGAGCACACCTCTGCTTAACCCTTCGGGAATTACAGGCGTGATGTTATGTTATGTTTAAAGGAGTAATTTCCCATTTGTTGGGTTTAGTTGTAAGTTTGAAAGTTTGGAAATTGAAGTTAAAACTTGATTAAGTACCTTTTCCTGACTCAGGATAAGCAAGCTCAGACTAAACGTTTAGCTATTAAGGTAGAAGCTCCACGGTAGCCCGCGAAATTCAAAATTATCTTACGTTTAATGTTGATTAAAGTATGATTCGCGGGCGTAAGAATTATGTATTTTCAGAATTATAATCATTTAAGTCAGCAATAAAACTCCATAGGACCAGGTAACCCGAAAGAATATTTCATGAAATCTTGACATTTTATAAGTCGGTATAATCATAGCGACTTATGGAGTTATTATACTGATAAGGCTTACTGATAAGGCACGTAAAGCCGTTGGTCTTGCGCCTGATCTCTGCCCGGTCGTGTCGGGTGGCCGTCCCATCGCACTATGAGAGTGAGGGAAGGAGTGCACCTGTGTTTGCGCACACAATTGTGCACTACAATTTTTCTAGCTAGCTTACGGTAATCTCTATTGTTGGAAAAACCCAATAACATTTATAACTCGAGCTGTAAATCGAGCCTCAGACCCCCACAGTTAAGTCACACTAGCAACCACGAGACCAGCGGAGCAATCCTTACTATCCTATCCTAACCAATGTTTGTTTGTTACCTTATCACGCCTAAACCACTAAACCGATCAACCTGAAACTTTGCATATACATCGTCAGGTGTACAGAAACGGACATAGGGTACCTTTCATTCCGAAAAAAGTACTGTTCTCAAGAGAAATCACAATAACGTTCTTATTATGATAGATGTCACACATGTCTTTCTAATGTTAACTTAATTTGCGAGCGAAGCCGCGTGCGAAAGCTAGTAATATTATACTTAAGCATTGTTAAAACCACAGACCCTGCGTTGTAGCTGTTCACCTATATGTCCCCTCGCAAAAAAGTATATCTCCGTAACAAATTAATTATGATTAGCAACAATTTATTACGCATTCCCTTTAAAGCTGTGGTATATAAGTGTGGTAACTAAGACCATAGACAATTTAATAATGTTTTTATAAAGTTACACAGGCCGCGGTGACCGGTTCGCGTGGGAAATACGAAATAATTGTGTGGATATGACTGGGTGAATATTTTTATTTTAGTTTTGTTAGTATGTTTTATGGAATGGTACAATTTTCTTTCTGTCTCATATATTAGGATGTTTAGAATATAATAGGATGTTTAATTGATATGTCGTGATGGCCTAGCGGTTAAGGCCGCCTCTCATGCTTGAAGTTGTGGGTTCGAATCCGGGCAAGTACCAATATGACTTTTTCAATTCATATGTACTTTCTAAACTTTATCTTAGACATCACTGACATGATTCCGTGCCTCGGAAAGCACGTTAAGTTGGTCCCGGCTGTCATACGTTTTTGACAGTCGTTAAGAGTCGTCAGAAGCTTGAAAGTCTGACAACCAGTCTTACCAAGGGGTAAGTATCGTATTTCCCAGTTTCTGGGTTGTGGAATTCAGATAGACAGTCGCTCCTTGTAAAATACTGGTATTCAGCTGCATCCGGTTAAACTGGAAGCCGATCTCAACATAATTGGGAAAAGGCTAGGACATGATGATAACTGGCATCAAGTCCTAGACTTGCAGCGCAGCATCCAATCACTCAGCCACTCCACTAACAGCGCCAACAGATGTAAAGAATAACGACAGCTTGCAATAAAATTTAACAACCAAATTACGTATTTTTTGTTATCTCACATCGTAATATGAGAAAGTGATGCTTTTAAAGCGAATGACCGGTTCATAGTCTTCTTTTTTAGTTAACACGTAATATACTAAACAAAATAGTGTATTATGTCAGTTTTGTTTGTGCATCTTGGGGTTAGTTTACACCGAGATGCGTCGCGACGCTATGCTTTTTAACGTAGCGGCGCAATATCAAACTTAAGAAAGAAAGAAGAAAGAAAAACTGTTTAGTCACGCAAAAATCGTCATCGTCATCTGTCGTGATGGCCCAGTGGTTAAGGCGCCCGCCTCTCATGCATGAGGTTGTGGGTTCAAATCCGGGCAAGTACCAATGTGAATTTTTCAATTCATATGTACTTTCTAAAGTTTATCTTGGACATCATTGGCGTCGGTGTAGGAAAACATCGTGAGGAAACCTGGACTTACTGTTCCACTCAAACCATGTCAGAGGCCCTTGAGGCGGTTTAGAAACTCTGACACTAGGGTTTATAGGGTCGTAAGGCCTTACTGCCCACACGATAAGAAGAAGAAGAAGACGCAAAAATGACAATTAAACGGAAAAGAAAAAATAAAAATTGTAGATACATAAAAGCAAAGCTGAAACAAGTTTGTTGTTGTAGTTGTTTGTTGTTTTACACTCATATACAGAGTAATAATTATGAATTTAATAATTCTGCCTCGTTGGTCTAGTGGTAGCAAAGCGCGAATGCTGAGCATGAGGTCTTAAGTTCGATTCCCTGGTTGGGCAGTGTTATTGGGGTTTTCCATCAGGAGTATCTCAGTAGGTGCCTCGGAGTCTGGATTTATGCCCAGTTTATGGCTATAAGCTCGCCCCCTATTCCATGGGACTTAAACATAACTGGCGAAATGTGAGTGTCCTACTAAAAACACATCTGTCTCACCTTTTGGGGATTAAGGCGTGATGTTATGTGTTTTGAGTAGGTACACCTAATGCATCCTGAATATCGCTAAGGTGCGGCGTGAATATGTGTAACTTTATCGTGTATCTTATTGTCGGATATTGTGTCGCTATTTTAAAAACTGTGCGCCTCATCGCTTCGCTTCGCATACGGTGTGAGCTCATCCTTTAAAAGTGTCACTTGGGAGTAGAGAACGAACTGCTCGTGAAATAATATTGACTGTATGTATTTAGGCACAACAATTTCGGACGTGGTCGGAACGACAAGGTAGTAACTAGTGCATAGTAATAATAATAGTCTTCTAAACGAGTTCCGATCATTGGGGCCAATCTCGGAGACTAGTCAAGTACGCACGAGATTTTCCTTATAGTGCACAAGCGTGTACGCAAACACAGGTCCATTTCTTTTTAAAGAATGGCTTATTGTTGTCGGGTGCGTAACTGGACTTTCCTGTGGTGCCTTTAAAATTAAGGCCAGAGCCGGGGCTTAAAACTTTTTAATTAAGCAAGTACACGTTAAGGGCACCCCCTGAGGAATACGGACCTCGGTTTGGGGGGTCCCTGGGGGAAGGCAGTTAGGGGACAGGTTGGATCGGATCTTGATTATTTAGGGACGAATGGTAATATAAGACTGGTTGTCAGTGATGGCTTCTGACGACCTGTATCGACTGACGATTTTTACGCCGATACATAAGGTTAAATATCACTAGACTTTAACTTATGTAATATCTTACATGCTTGTATGTTTATACATGTTAAAACAAATAAAGAAATCTTAACTTAACATTATGTCAGTCATTTTGATGACTTTTCACGTCTAAAAAAACTTTCAAACCTACACCCCATCACAAAGATATTTTCAGCAGCAGGACCGACACTGTCGTATCCATACAAATCGAACGCTGTATATAAAATAGAGCGGCGCACGCGCTCACATTTCAGTGCAGTTCAGTGATCACGGCAGTGTACAGTGTAACAGTGTTTATTGGGTATGTAGTGCATTTGTTTATGTTAATTAGTTTGTATGGAAATATATGGTTTAATTATGAGTACCTTCAAATAATAATAATAGCAGCCTATTGTTGTCCCACTTCAGGACAAAAGCCTCTTCTCATACAGAGAAGGCACGAGCATTGATCACCACGCTTGTTTGTGGATTTGGTGATTTTAGACTTATATTGAACTAACTTTTGTCCGCGACTTCGTCTGCGTAAATGTCGGACCTCCGTTTCATCCTCTTAGGGGGGTGAATTTTGGTAAATCTGTACTTGTCCGGTAAGCACGGATTTTCTAACAGCTTTGGCTCCATTTGTTGTTTTGTAATGCTATCGTCTTACCTAGGGGTATCATATTACCCAGTTACTGGGTTGTGGAGGTCAGATAGGCAGTCGCTCCATGTAAAATACTAGTATTCAGCTGCATCCGGTTAGACTGGAGGCCGACCCCAACATAGTTGGGAATAGGCTAGGCAGATGATGATGATGTAAAGCTATCGACTTCCAAAACTAAAGTAACTTTAACACTTTTTAGTTTTTGATGTCGTGATGGTCCAGTGATTCAGTGCCCGCCTCTCATGCATGAGGTTGTTGGTTCCAAACCGGTCAAACACCAATAAGAAAAATTCAAATCTTAAGTACTTTCTAAGTTTATCTTGGACATCATTGACATCGGTGAAGGAAAACATCGTGACCTGGACTTGTAATTACATAACATAACATCACGCCTGTAATCCCCGAAGAGTTAGGCAGAGGCGTAGCCATTAGTACACCCACATTTCGCCAGTTATGTTTAAGCCCCATGTAATAGGGGGCGAGCCTATTGCCATCAACCGGGCACAAATCCAGACTCCGAGGCTACTACTGAGTAATTCCAGATGAAAAAACCCAATAACACTTTGCCTGACCTGGGAATCGAACCCAAGACCTCGTGCTCAGCAGTCGCGCTTTGCGACCACTAGACCAAAGAGGCAGTTGTAATTAATATAAGTCTGAAATCGCCAATCCGTCTTGAGCAAGCGTGGTGATCAATGCTCGTGCCTTCTCTGTATGAGAAGAGGTCTTTGTCCTGCGGGACAATAATAGGCTGGTATTATTATACTTTTTGATAATGTTTGTGTCCCATCTAAGTTTAGTTAGTTAACTATAGTGCAGTTATTGTATAAATAAATAAATATCAGGTGAGTATAAATCTTTTTGGTTTACTCTAAAGCAGAATGGACAAGAACAAAACTGAAGTATATTTTTTTTATTTAGTAGTTTTTGAAGGCGGTTTTTTTTTGGAAAAATCTTTTTTTATTTTTAATTTTTTAGTGCAATATTACTTGTCGTTAATATTTGAAATCCTTACAAAAATCGGTTCAGCGAAATGCGAGATATTCGCGGACAAACACACACACATACTATTTAAACGGACAACCTCATTTTTTAAGTTAGAATAACAAAATTTTCTCCTAAATAAAACAAATGAAAAGCACATCAAAATCGGTTCTGCCAAACGCGAGATATTCGCGGACAAACATATAGGTCACAAAATGAATCGTTCTTTTTTTTTTAAATATGCAAGGATCGTAGCAAGTGGCGTTCTGTAGTTTCTGCCTACCCCCATGGGAAAAAGGCGTGAGTTTTTGCATGTATGTATGTCGGTTGAAGCAGAATGCATTACAATCGAGTAGTCAAAATTAACAAGTTGTTATTTCACTGTATTTTTTTTTGTTTTTGAGAAATAAACTTTCTTTACGTCGACCGGAGACAATAGGCAGTAATTATACAAAATGTTATCTCGCACTTACGCGGAAATCATGCCAAACATACATTTTGAAATCTTTTTATACTAAGTGTCATCATCATCTACCTAGCCTTTTCTCAACTATGTTAGTCGGTTTCCAGTCTAACCGGATGCAGCTGAATGCCAGTATTTTACATGAAGCGACTGGCTATCTGACCTCCGCAACCCTGTAACTGGGTAATACGATACACCTTGGTAAGACTGGTCGTCAGACTTTCGGGCTTCTGACGACCTGTAACGACTGTCAAAGATCCACGTATGACAGCCGGGAGCAACGGCTTAATGTGCTTTTCGAGGCACGGAACGATGTCAGTCCGTTTTTCTACTGTTTTCATTACATAATCTACCTCGTTGGTCGCACAGCGTGACTGCTAAGCATGAGGTCTTGGATACGATTCCAAGGTCGGGTAAAATGTTATTGGGTTTTCATCAGGAATTTCTCAGTAGCAGCCTTGGAGTCTGGATTTATGCCCGGTTGATGGCAATGGAGTAACTAGATTCATTTCATGACCATCAAGAGCATTTTAATGGTCAAATTTAAATAAATGTTTTGACTTTGACTTTTTTTTTTAATATCTTGGGAAAACTCACACACGGCTATCTGATCCCAAGCTAAGCAGAGCTTGTGTTATGGTAACCAGACAACTAATATACATACTTATATAATTTATAAATACATACATATTATAAATAAATCACACCCAGACACAGAACGAACAATTATGCTCATCACACAAAGTTTGTCCTGGGTAGGAATCGAACCCACGACCTCCGGCTTAGCAGTCAGGGCCGCTAACCACTAGACCAACAGGCCCGTCAACAAACTTTGAAACAAACAAACAAACAATCGTGCTACAAAATCATGCATCTACATTTCCTACCTAACGTGTATTAGATAGTTCCTGTACTTTCTAATTCCTACTCATTTCATGAACCACTTAATTCAGTAACAATTCTACTTCGTATCGCATGTTTAACCTGTCTGCCTAGTCATATAAGTATTAAAAAAGTTGCTGAAAAAAGTGTCTCAAGTTGGAGGTTTTTTTGTTGCTATAATATGTCAGGTATTTGATGTCTTAATCCATTGACAAAGTCTATGCATAAACTTCTATTAAACCATTTACAGGCACTTTTGTATTGTCAAGGAGTGGATCAGTTAATTTATTTACACAAAGAAGAGTGTACCTATTAGTACACCGACATTCCGCCAGTTATGTTTAAGTCCCATGTAATAGGGGGCGAGCCTATTGCCATCAACCGTGCACAAATCCAGACTCCGAGGCTGCTAATGAGGAATTCCTGATGGAAAAATCTAATAACACTTTGTCCGATCTGGAAATACAGGACCTCAACTGTTTGCTCAGTGTTACTTAGTATGCAGTAGTAGTAATTTAGGGCACTTCGCGACCACGACCAGTGGCTGCAACGACCAGATTAACTAAAGCACCTCAGGCACTAGACGGCCACGATCAACGTAGTTAAGCTTTCTACGCACTGGCGACCATGGTCGTGGCGGCCAGGTTGCGGCGTCCAGTGAGTTCTGGATTTATAAGCAATCGCTTCGAGCCCCTACGCACTTAGCGGCTACTATTGGTCAAATTGGATCAGAGACTAGCCGACATATCCACCAGTGCCAGACCACGCACTAGGCAACCAGGCCGCAAACGTGGTCGCCGCGACCATGGTCGCCGCTGCGCAGAAAGCCTTAATCTGGTCGTTGCGGCCAATTATTGTGGTCGCAACCGTCAAGTTATGTGTCTTTTTGCACCCTTTCTTGAATTTCATTATGCAACATACCATGTAACAAAGTACAATGCGCTAATAACTGATAATAAACTGCCCGTGTCAGCATTATCTCACTTTTAGGCGCTCTGCACACGGAGCAACTTAAGTTGAGGCAACTATCAACTCTTTAAAAGTTTCCTGTAAAAGCTGATAGTTGCTATAACGTTTACGGTTGCCGCAACTTTATGGCAATCTGTGAGCAACTTTCATAGCTGAGATGCCTTATGCCGTTGCCGTAGCGACACTTACATAGCTGGGCACAGGGTGTGAAATCGCCTGACGCATTGCGATTGACGGTTGAGGAAACCGGCAACTTTAAAAACCGGTATAATATTTAAAAGTTGCTAGTTGCGGCAATTAGGAACTAAATTAGTCATCGATTACAGCAACAGAAAACTGTTGACGATTGCCGGAATTCGAAACTCGAGTTGCTATGTGTGCGCAGTCCAATTGAAATATGTAGCCAGTTGCCAGTTGCTGCAATAGTTGCTCTATATGCAAAGCGCATCAAGCCATAGAGTTACGTAATAATGCTAATTTATTAGAAAATAAGATTCTGATGTTAATTAACATGGTTATGGGCGAAGGTGTAAATTATTTTAATTTCGTTGAGATTTTTAAGCAGATACTTAGCGGAACAAGATATATTGTTATGGTAGGGCTAGGTGCAAGCCCGACTTCAAGAGAAATATTTTAGTTTGTAATAGACACATAACATCACGCCTGTAATCCCCGAAGGGTTAGGCAGAGGTGTACCCATTAGTACACCCACATTTCGCCAGTTATGTTTACATCCCATGTAATGGGGGGCGAGCCTATTGCCATCAAACGGGCACAAATCCAGACTCCGAGGCTGCTACTGAGAAATTCCTGATGGAAAAACCCAATAACACTTTGCCCGACCTGGGAATCGAACCCAAGACCTCATGCACAGCAGTCGCGCTTGCGACCACTAGACCAACGAGGCAGTCCAGTTTGTAATAGAGATTAGAGAAATGTTACAGTTTTCAAAGTAGGCCTCTGTTCAGAGCGGTATAAGTATGTTATTATGAGCCTTTTCTGTAGGTGCTTATAAAAATAATGTATCATTTTCATCTGCCTAGCCTTTTCCCAACTAATGTAGTATTTTACATCGAGCTACTTCTTGTCTGACCTCCACAACCCAGTAACTGGGTAATACTCCTTATTTAGCTGGTAAAAATCATCTAATTACTCCTTCCGCCCTGGGTGGGGCGGAAGGGACTGTCGGACTTTTACTGACTAAAAAAACACCCTGTTCCTTCTATTGCCCTTTACGTTCCGGGGCCACGGTATCCTGTTAAGACATCCCGCAACCCCGGATGGGTAATATGCTGGATCTAAAAAGTCAGTTAAGAACATTTTCGAATTCAAAATTTCGTAAATGAAGAACATTTACGAAATGTTTTGAACTAATTTTTTGACCTATGTATCCTGCTCAAGAAAGTTTTATTAAAATCGGTTCAATTCATTTCAAAACATTTAGGTACATTTTTTTTTTTTTTGGTTTTTTCATTTTCATGTCTGGATTTGTGCCCGGTTGATGGCAATAGGCTCGCCCCCTATTACATAGGACTAAAAACATAACTGGCGAAATGTGGGTGTACTAATGGGTACACTTCTGCCTAACCCTTCAGGGATTACAGGCGTGATGTTATGTATGTTATGTCATTCCGAAAAATAAGGACGGTATTTCTTATCTTATTTCAAGTCTTTTCGTGATTACATTATTGTGTTAATTAATTTTAAGTTAGTAAAACAGACAAGAGCGTTTGTAAGAAGACCACCAGCCACCCGCGTTTCTTCCAACCACTGAGCCTTAAGACACATAACTAGCTTAGATCAAGATATTGTTGACTGTCAGCCATGTTTCTCAGGACATTGCAACATCTGTACGAATCCGATAAGTGAGTAAGAAAAGCCCTTTCATCTTTCATTTTGTTCTCATCATTAGAAAGGATTGCAGGAAATAATGTAATAAGTACAGTAGGCTAGATTTGCGACAAGATAGTCTAGCCTGCTTGATGAAATTTTGAGAATAGACAGAGATATATGTTTAGCTTAATTGCTTAATTATTCATATTCATATACAGGGTAATTAAAAATATACCCGAAACCTCAAAAGGGGTCATTCTACTCATCCCATAGTAAAAGTTATTTAGGGTTGGTCCCATAGTAAAAGTTGTTCATAATGATGAGTACAATGACCCCTTTTAAGGTTTCGGGTAAATATGAATATGAAATATGAATAAAGTGTAAATAAGATGTCACATACTTAAACCTTCAAGCTAAAGTACAGTTATGGACCCTGTTAGGACACAGCAACATAGTAACAACTTAAATTTAAAAGAGCGTTATTTCTAAAATTTTAAAGTTATTACTATAAAATTAATAAAAACAAAATACAATCAACAATGTTTAAATAATACTGCGCGACTGCTGGGCATGAGTTCTTGGATTCGATTCCTAGCTTAAGCAAAGTGTAATTGGGGTTTTCCATCAGGAATTTCTCAGTAGCAGGCTCGGAGTCTGAATTTGTGCCCGGTGGATGGCAATAGGCTCACTCCCTATTACATGAGACTTGAACATAACTGGCGAAATGTGGGTGTAATAACGGGTACACCTCTGCCTAACCCTTCGGGGATTACAGGCGTGATGATGTTATGTGCAAAATTCCTTTTAAAGTCCCGTCTCGATTTACCACTACATCCTTATTTACCCCCTTAAATAGTTGACTATTCCCTCGGCTATGATTGACCAATTACCCCCACAAACAACGATTCTTTCAACCCCACAACAAAACAGATGTTCGCCAAGATTAAATTACAATGTTTAACATTTCAAAACATTCTCACAAGTCTAAATATTGCAGCCATCTTGTTTAAACGCAAACAATTCCATTTTGTAATTGTGTTCCGAAAAAATTCGCATGACGGTTACAATACTTTACTGTTGAGACATGAAATAGTAGGTTTAAAGCTCATTTGTTTCGGCATCGGCAGACATGACAAGCCCTTGAATTTTAGTAACTCATCGTTAGATTCGTGAGAAAGTTTTTTTTTTTAACCAAAGTCAAATGGAGTGATATGATTTTTGTTATTTGTTAGTTTGTGCATGTTCACATTTTTGTGTGCGCATTCATAGTAATATTATACATGCTAGGTAACTGTCTGTCAGTGTGTTACACTTTTACGACTAAACTAATAAGCTAAATTTGATGAAATTTAGTACGTGGTAAGTTTTTTTTTAACCCAAAAAATTAATGTACTTAGGCTACTTTTTTCCACGACTTCGTCTGCGTCCGTGATAACCGACGTTTGAAGTCGCAGGTAAATGCTAGTATCCTCTAAATTTCAGTCGTATTTTAATGAACTAGATTCTGCCTACATTCGTAAGTGTCTCAGTAGACATATTATAATATCCCACGGGAATTGATTTAACTCCAGGATTCTCCGGGAAAATTTATTTATCTACTTCCTGCCAGCGACTTCGTCCGCGTCTCTTACAGATCCACTTAAAGGTAATGTAGCTTCAAGCTGATTTTCAAAATCGGACCAGTAGTTACTGAGAAAAGCGTGTTAAAACAAACAAACTCGTCGGCTCAATAATAGCTTTATGATATGGTTTTTATAATTGAAGCATTATCCCACTGTTCTACGTTTTTCTGAGATAAAGTGCTTTTTAAGAGTACTATAATTCTATCTTTATGTCAAATTTTATCCAGATTCGTTCAGCCGTGCAGGCGTGATTGAGTACCAAACATACATCCATCCAAACTTTCGCATTTATAATAGTAGTAAGAAATAAGGTAGAAGAGTTTTCCATAGAAATCTACATCGCAACATACATACATAAACTCACGCCTTTTTCCCATGGGGGTAGGCAGAAACTATAGAACGCCACCTGCTACGATCCTAACATACTCCTTTTGCCTCATCTACATTCATACATCTCGTCATACAAGCACGCCGGTTACGAGTACTGCGCACCTGACCTTTCTGAAGGACTTCACCAATAAGGTCAGTGTAGGTCTTCCTAGGGCGACCCCTCCCGGCGTTGTCACTCAACTCTGCCATATAAATACCTTTTGTCAATCGTGTTTCACTCATCCTCTCAACATGACCGAACCATCTAAGCATATCGTTTTCTATCTTTGTCACTACATCCTCTTTTAATCCGCAACGGTCCCGTATCGCAAATCTCTGTTTATGAATGTAATTAATGTCTCATGAGTTGAAATACAACATTGTAATATGATCTATTACGTTAGCCAACGCTGTGGTCGCGAGTTCCTTTCCTGTGTTGAGTAATCGTTAGTCATATAGTTATTGTTTCTTGTAACGTGGGCCGATTTGTTAAGTGATTTTTTTCGCATGGAAATATGTATCTTGTTGTGATGTGATTGAGAACAAAGATAAATTTTAAAATAAAGTTTATTTGCTATTTCATTTATAATGTTACTTATATTCCTCACGCTCCAGGATGGTGTCGGTGACATTTGTCAAACTGTTGCTTTTCACTCTTGAACGTTACGGCGATTTACAATCATGATTGAATATTTTAACTGCACACTAATATCATAGTCTTAAAATACGGAATCAGTATTAAGTAAGTACTTAAATAACTAGTAAATTAAATAATGTCACTGACCTAGTTAAGCGATTCTGACATCCATAGATGAATTGCTGACATGTGTCACCCGCACCATCATAGAACGTATGGAATATAGTTTAATGAGCAGTTTGCGTAATTAACAGCTATGATGTGTCTTGTTACAACTAGTATATTGTATGAACAATCCGATTAGGAGTTCCATCAATATATTCACACAGTTTTTGACAAACCACAAGCAACTGTCAATTATGATTGACATTTGCAAAGTCAATTAAAAGTCGGAACAATGTCTATAGACAAATCACACAGACAGACAAAAAGACGTATGTATGTGGAAATTAGAAAAAAGATCGTATTGTTTATAATTGTAATGATATTTAGTTTTTTGTCTGCGTGGGAAAGTATGCAGCGGTTGTCGAGGCAGGAATTTGGTGTGCAGTTCGGTTCCTAGGTTAAGTAAAAAAAGGAAAATTTATATTTTCGTAAAACGTAATTGCATAAAGTCGTAATGCATACTAATATTTAAAATGCGAAAGAAAATCTTTCTGTTACGCTTTAACGACTAAACGTCTGAACCGATTTTGATAAAATTTGGTACGGGATAACTTTGAGAACTACTTTTTATTCGACTTCGTCTACGTTCTTGATAACCGGGAGAAATGTGAGTTTGACATTTACGCGGACTGAGTCAGGGCATTTGGCCCTGACTCCGTCCGCGTAAGCCCGTCCCCCGTCCTCCGTCCGCCCTGACTCCGTCCGTCTGGTGTAGAATATAATAATACTAGCTTAATATTGTCCAACTGCAGGGCAAAGGCCTCTTCTCATACAGAGAAGGCATTGATCACCACTCTTGCTCAAGGCGGATTGGTGATTTCAAAGTGCAAGTCCTGGTTTTCTCACGATGTTTTTCTTCACCGATATTCTTTTCTAGGTACATAAAATTGTAGAATGTGTAGGAACTTGTATTAAAGAGCTGAAGAGTGTTTTTGTTTACTTTTTTGTTTGACCGCTTTCTCAGAAACTACTCATCCAATTCTGAAAATACTTTCACTAATATGAAGCTGCATTATCCCTGATTGCTATAGGCTATATTTTGGTACAAAAAAATTAGGGATCCGTAAGATTTAGGTGGATTAAGTTAAGAGCAAAAGTTGCTACAAACTACTAGTCCAATTCTGAAAATACTTTCGCTACTAGGAAACTGCATTATCCCTGATTGCTATAGGCTATATTTTGTTAAAAAAAAATTAGGGATCCGTAAGATTTAAGTAGATTAAGCAAAAGTTGCTACAAGTTATGACAGACTCATAATATTCCATCTTCCATTTATAAAATTACTTATTTGCTGTGTAAGCGCATAAATGTTCTCAAAGGATTACTGTAAAACATTTAAGTGCTTACCATTTAAAACTAAAATTACACTAAAATTAAATATTCATTATGATACGTAATTAAATTAACTGCAGCCACGAAAACAATTAACTAGGATTACAATACAATTAAAATTGCACAAGATTAATTTTACGGAGTTGTTGTCCTCCATTTTGGAATAAAAGCATTTTCTTAAGCTTAGCTTCTTGTGAAACATAATCATTGAGATATGTAATACTCAATTCAATTATACTTTCTAAAGCTTATCTTGGACATCACTGACATCGGTGAAGGAAAACATCGTGAGGAAACCTGGACTTATACCGGCCTATCTGTCCCACTCAAACCATGTCAGAGGCCCTTGAGGCGGTTTATAAACTCTGACACTAGGCTGTGTGGGGTCGTAAGACCTTACTGCCCATACGATAAAGAAAGAAGAAAGGAAAAAATATGGTTCATTCGTTCGTGAGCTACGATGCCACAGACACATACAGACACGTCAAAATTAAAACACCCCGTCGTTTTTGCGCCGGGGGTCAAAAAATGTTGTCAGTTTCGGTGTGAACTAGGTCATCAGGTTCATTTTCCGATTCCCAGGCCGGGCAAAGTGTTATTGGGTTTTTCCATCAGGAATTTTCTCAGTAGCAGCCTCGGTGTCTAGATTTGTGCCCGGTTGATGGCAATAGGCTCGCCCCCTATTACGTGGGACTTTAACATAACTAGCAAAATGTGGACGGCCACGAAAGATGAGACTTAATAATCGTCAGTAATGGGCAGCTAGCGCAGGTATGGATGTACGAAATAGTTATGCATAATTTGTGTATCTATTCAGGGATATTTCGATGACATTTAGATTAAAATTCTTAACAATAATATAATACTTATTACGAAATAACAGTTTGTGTGGTATGTCAAGTCTCATCTTTTGTGGAGCGTATATTGTACTAATAGAAAAGAAAGAAAGAAAAACTTTTTATTCACGTGAAAGTGACGCACAATACACAATAATATATAATATAAACTAAATATAAATTTAAAAAAAATGTCCTGAATGGTAATTTGCGCCACTACAGCGCGAAACGGCCGACACAATGAGTACACCTCTGCCTAACCCTTCGTGAATTACAAGCGTAATGTTATGTTGTGAACTAAAATTGCGAAATAACAACATTGAAACATTCTGTTGACCCCATAATCATTAAAAATTGTAACATCAAATAAAATGAAGCAAAATCTGTGTCAATTCGTAGGTCAGCCGACCGCTGGTAACCTTACTTTACACAATCATATTGTTTTAATATCACGATATTAATCTCTCTCACATTGTTTTTTTAAACAAGCTTTACAAGTAATATGATAATTGTTTAAATACTAGTTTTTCCTGCGGCTTTGTCTGTGTCTGTATAAATGTTGGTTATCGTTGACAGAGGCGAGGTTGAGTGTGTACAGTCACGAGCAAAAACAAGTAGCTTAGTAACTGAGCAACATTATGATGCTATTTTTACACGACTGCCCCAAAAAAAGGAGTGTTATGTGTTCAGAGTTAATGTATGTATGTATGTATGTGAGATTCTTTATTCCACCATAACTTTTGATCGCCTGAACCGATTTAGATGTATGGGGTATCGTTACAATCCTTGCATCGTTCCGAGTAACATAGGCTAGTTAAAAATAAAATGAATCCTGTGTGGTCACTTTAAAACGTAAATTAATACCAGCCTCAATTATTTTTTTTAATGAATCTGGCCGTGTCTATGTTTATCGTCTAGAATTTGACAAATAGATTTATAAAATATATAATACTGTGAATAAAAAACGTCGTAAAAAAAAACTAACGAGTAAACAAAATACAAATATGTGCAATTTTGGCAGTCGTGTATTTTAATTTTTTTATTATAGTAGCTTGTCTTCGAATATATTGATTGAAATGTCTTGTTTTTAGGAATATAGTATTTTGAATTCCATTGTACTGTGAAAAAGGTCTAATATCAAAGTTAAAACCATTACCTATTTCACAAGAATATCGCTTTTGAATTTTGCTAAGTGTATACTTGTTTTTGTTTGTGACTGTATTTATCTAGATTCCAAGCTACCTCTGTGTTGTTATTCTCTTGTTATGTATTGTTATCTGTTTAGTCGTTTTGCCGTGATGAAGAAATAGATTGACTGACAGATAAACAAACATATATTTACATTCGCATGTGTACTATAAGTGTGGAGGAATCGTTGTTATTCATTTTAAAATCGTTTGTATTTTAACATCATGAGGAGCTAAGTACTCGTGGTCAAGCTACGCTTGCCGGGGTTGGTCCGTAGATGGGATCTTTACACACTGAGACTCCTCCGTGCCTCGGAAAGCACGTTAAGGCGTTGGTCCTGGCTGTCATATGTGGATCTTTGACAGCCGTTACGGGTCGTCAGAAGTTTGAAAGTCTGGCAACCAGTATCGTTGTCACCCAGTTACTGGGTTGTGGAGGTCAGATAGGCAGCCGCTCCATGTAAAATACTGGTATACAGCTGCATCCGGTTAGACTGGAAGCCGACCCCAACATAGTTGGGAAAAGACTAGACAGAGGATGTTGATGATTTGGTATATTGAATCAGTTGTATGTTGAAAGGATGAGTGAACAACGATTAACAAAAGGTATTCATACGGCAGAGGTGAGAGGCAACGCAGAGAGGGGTCGCCCTAGAAAGACCTACACCGACCTTATTGGTGCGGTTCTTCAAAATGGTCAGGTGCGGAGTACTCGTAACCGGCGTGCTTGTATGACGAGATGTATGAACGTAGATGAGGTGAAAGGAGTATGTAAGGATCGTAGCAGGTGGCGTTCTGTAGTTTCTGCCTACCCCTATTGGAAAAGGGTGTGAGTTTATGTATGTGTGAATCAGTTTTAATGTCATTATGGGAGAGATTGTCGGTTGGATCGTTTTGACAAAACTCAACTTTATTTTCACAGCTCAAAAACATAGTTTCACATATGTCATTTTGCATAATAATTGTCGACAATGTGTAATGGCGCGGCGAATGGGATTGTAATCAAATATTTTTGTTTCTTTCACGGCTTTGTTAAAACAATGTCGAAGTTTTTATTAACAATTCACATAGATATAATTAATTATTGGTATTGGGTGTAGATTTAGCTGTAAATGTACATATGTACAAACTGTTTTTAGTTGCCTGTTTTAGTTGTCGACTGCCTCGTTGGTCTAGTGGTAGCAAGCGTGACTGCTGTGCATGAGGTCTTGGGTTCGATTCCCAGGTCGGGCAAAGTGTTATTGGGTTTTTCCATCAAGAATTTCTCAGTTGCAGCCTCGGAGTCTGGATTTGTGCCCGGTTGATGGCAATAGGCTCGCCCCCTATTCCACATGGGGCTAAAAACATAACTGGCGAAATAGGGTGTACTAATGGGTACACCTCTGCCTAACCCTTCGAGGATTACAGGCGTGATGTTATGTTATGTTATGTTTTTAAGTTGTGTTGTGGTGCCCCATAGTTCAGCGTCACACTGTACTAGTGACCCGACCTGGCTTCGCACGGGTACAATGCTGATACTAAATACATTACACTAACTTTTGCCTGCGACTTCTCCCGCGTAAATTTCGATTATCGAGAATGCAGACAATGTTCCTCGGATCTTAAACTATCTCCATGCCAAATTTCATCAAAATCGATTCAGCGGTTTAAGCGTGACGAGGTAACAGACAGACAGACACACTTTCGCATTTATAATATTAGTATGGATTTACGACATCACATAAGAAACAGACAAAACATAACATCACGCCTGTAATCCCCGAAGGGTTAGGCAGAGGTGTACCCATTAGTACACCCACATTTCGCCAGTTATGTTTTTAGTCCCATGTAATAGGGGGCGAGCCTATTGCCATCAACCGAGCACAAATCCAGACTCCGAGGCTGCTACTAAGAAATTCCAGATGGATTTACGTTAAAACTCAATAACATCACTTTGCCCGACCTGGGAATCGAACCGAAGACCGTTAGCTCAGCAGTCGCGCTTTGCCATCGGGGATTACAGGCGTGATGTTGATGTTATGACAGAAATAGACTGGCGTTTCGATTTTACATGCATTTTTTCTTATGATATCAATTGACCCCGTGGTTATTGACTGCTGTTTTTGGCTTCTGCATAGGTCCCAGGTTCAATACCCAGGTCAAGTAAAATGTTATTAACATTTCTGTTACATTGTTTCAGGTTTGAGCCGAACCCTCACAATTAGGGTACCGCAGCGAAAATGACGCAACAAAAACGACTGTGCGGAACCCGTCTGGGTTCTGTAGGTGTTCTTACTGTATTATTTTATTTGATTGACCGATCAATAGCCGTAAGTACCTAATTCTTAATACATTTTTTAACATTAAAAAGAAATACTTGTTTGTCTACCTTCGTGATTCATCATCTGCCTAGCCTTTTCCCAACTATGTTGGGGTCGGCTTCCAGTCTAACCGGATGCAGCTGAATACCAGTATTTTACATGGAGCGACTGCCTATCTGACCTCCACAACCCAGTAACTGGGTAATACGATATCCCTTGGTAAGGCTGGTTGTCAGACTTTCGGGCTTCTGACGACACGTAACGACTGTCAAAGATCCACGTTTCATTGGATCACATCATTGTGATCACATATAGAATCGACAAGAATAATGTTACCAGGATTTTGTAAAAACCTAATTTAAAAGAGTGCCGTGGAGTTTCTTGCTCGTTCTTCTCCATAGAGGCCTACCTCCGTTTTGGAACGAGCAACTAGCTTCAACTTTCGGACTAACTGACCGACTCTTTGACAATTTAAAAGTGCCTGTAAATGGTCTAATTGAAATAAATGTTCGGAACGATGTCAGTGATGTCTAAGATAAAATTAGAAAGTACATACGAATTGAAAAAGACACATTGGTATTTTCCCAGAGTCGAACCCACAATCTCATGCATGAGAGGCGAGCGCCTCGACCACTAGGCCATCAAGACTCACTTAGCATAAATTCAAATACTTGCCCGACTATAACTAAGTATAAAAATGACGTACAAACATACATTACTTAATCGCATGTGACACGACAGAATACGACAAAAAAGTCTTGTCATGTGCAAGACACGCGACATTTGTCATATCTATTAATTAACATTGCTTTGACTAACTAAGTAGGTATAATTAAAAAGTAATTATTGTCTTATTAACCTGTCATTAGTAGATTATCTACTAGGAATATGAGATAAAGGTTTTTTGTTTTGATATACCTATAAGTCGTATTATTTTTAATCTGTTTGTCTGTTACCTCTTCACGCTTAAACCGCTGAATCGAATTAGATGAAATTTGGCATGGAGATAGTTTAAGACCCGGGGAAGGATATAGAATTTAGGAAGTAGTTTTTATCACAAAAATCACCCCCTAAGGCGGTGAAAAGGGGGGTAGAAGTTTGTATGTAAGTACGATATAAACAAGTTCTATGCGAACGTAGTCGCGGGCAAAAGCTAGTTGAATTATAAAAGTATACTATTGACTCGTGTTAGTCATTTGGGGTGACTTCCAAAGGTGAATTGTTAGTGCTTTATAGAGTAAGAGCGACTGCTGAGCATGAGGTTTTGGGTTCGATTCCCAGGTCGGTCAAAGTTATAATGCTTTTTTTGATCTGGAATTTCTTAGTAGCAGCCTCGTAGTCAAAATTTGTGCCTGGTTGATGACAATGGGGGGGGGGGGGTAGGCAAAAACTACAGGACACCACCTGCTACGATCCTTACATACTCCTTTCGCCCCAGCACCATTCTTACATCTCGTCATACAAGCACGCCGGTTACGAGTACTGCGCACCTGACCTTTCTGAAGAACCTCACTAATAAGGTCAGGGTAGATCTTCCTAGGGCGTCTCCTTACTGCGTTGCCACTCACATGTGCCATATAAATTCCACGTACAACAAACAAGTACCTACAAAGACAGACTTAATGCCTTAGGCATTCTCTAACAGTCAACCAAAGGTGGTGAAGAGATAACAAAGCAGGTGCAAAAAATTGTACATGAGGAAATAATCAAATATGAAATTTTAAAATCATTAAAAACAAATACTTAAACAAGTTCTATTGTAATATTCTTTTGAAGAATGAGCCGAATAGACCACTAATCAATTCACAATCATCGCTTGAATTAACAGCGAAAGGAAAGAAAGTACATAACACGAACTAATAGTGATACTAACATTACAATATAAACACGAATGCGAGAGGAAGTAATACGGGAATGCTATTGTAAAATTAACTTCTGCCCGCGACTTCAACTGTGTAGGTTTTAGAATTAAGTAGAAGTCTCACTCATGGGCGTAGCCACGGTGAGGCAGAGTGGGGCACTTGCCCCACCATGGCTCATGGGTTATTAGTTGCTGCTTTCAAAAGGTTGTTTTTATGTAGAAAGACAGGTAAGAAAGTTTATAATTACAGTTTTAAAAAAAGTGTTTTATTTAGTGTCCTGAAATTATACCATAGTTTTGTACATTTTAATACATTATATGTAAAACTTTATAGGTACCTATTTATAGACGGACTGACAGAGTTAGTTTAGTAGCTATATTTGCTATACGCTAAGAAGAAGAAGAATATAATATATCATCACGCCTGTAATCAGATATGTACCCATTAGTATACACACATTTTGCTACTTATTTAAGTTCCATGTAATAAGTAGTGGGCGAGTCTATTGCCATCAACCGGGCACAAATCCAGACTCCGAGGCTGCAACTCAAAAATTCCTGATGGAAAAACCTAATAACACTTTGCCCGACTTAGGAATCGAAGCCAACATTTCATGCTCAGCAGTCGCGCTTTGCGACCACTAGACCAACGAGGAAGAAGATGAATTATATAACTAATAATTTTTTATATCTTATATTTCCAGTCGTTAGACGGCTACATACCTGGCGAAGACTACCCGGTATTCACAGAGGTACCAAAAGGCTTGTCATTTACTTGCGATGACAAAATACCCGGGTACTATGCTGATCCGGAAACTATGTGTCAAGTAAGTGATGTTTCGATCTCTAATTTTCTAACGCCTGACAAAAATGTCTGAGCAATGTGTTTAGTAGCTTAGAATGTTTGCTAAGTAGAAATTGTCAGTGATTTTTGTTTTCAACATTTTCTATTTATTGCCAATGGTTTTTGTGTATGTTTAGTACATTAAATCTCCCTTTTTGGTTTTAATCATGTAAGTGAAATTATGGCGGTAAATATATTTAGTGATTCCTGTTGTAAGTAGCATGAATCATTAGAGACATTAAACACATTTTTAAAGTGCAAGTATTTGGAGCATTACTTTATGTCAAATTATCTAAAGTTGACAGAGAGAGACTATTTTCAATATGCATCAAAATGAAATTTAAAAATATATGATTAAACCAGTACAGAATTTTGTTCAAATCTTAACGCCTGCTAAAATATTTATAGCACCATGTTCCTTTCTTGCAGGTTTGGCACTGGTGCGTGCCTAGTATCGGTGGCAACCTGATGTACTCCTTCGTTTGCGGGCCTGGCACCGTCTTCAACCAGCGGACCAGGGTTTGCGACTGGTTCTTCAAGGTAAACTATCTTTAATAACTTACGTTGATGGAAAATATTGTGAGGAAAATACCCCCAGCTCGTCGAACGAAAAGTTAATAAGACAATTTGGGTATTTGTCACCACCAATCAATTGACAACTTGATAAAAGCTGTCAAAAAGAGATTCTTTCGTAGATTTTGTATGGCAAAAGTGAATGGTGACGTCATTTACTAGTTAACTCAATTTACTAACCATTTATTGATTTCAGAGCAACAAAAAATCTAATTTTACTGTTCATTAGACATTTACAGGGCTAAAATGACGTGTGTATTTTAAAGAAATACAGCTAAATTAGTCCAGCCGTTCTCGAGTTTTGCGCTTAACAGATAGCTTAGCAATACATATAAATATTACGAAAAATTTAAGATTTTCTGGTTTTTTGTTTTGTCAGAACTAAATCCGTCCCTGTTTATTTCACCAGGGGGCTTACCGATTTCTGTTAATGGATTTTGAACTCTCGGCGATGAGCCGAACGTTGAAAATCTAACAGTACGGAAGGCAAAGTAATATTTTAATAATATTGTTTTAAGAGATGGGAGTATGCCCACAGGTTTCTCGAATGGAGAAGTAAGGTTTTTCTGTCACATGATACCTAATCATTGTTATTGTTCCAGGTGGATTGTCCAAATGCTCAAGCGTATTATGGGATCAATGAGGACCTGTACAAGGACGAGGCCGGCAATTATATAAACGGGAAAAAGTAGATCTTACAATCGTAGAAAAGTACCAACTATTTACCGACAATTTATTTGACAATCGACTACTCAGTTGACTTAGTAATTCTACCTGATGCCATGATTTTGACGGGTGTAAAAATACACTTATGAGCCTTTACGCCACGCGGGATGTCTTAACAGTATACCGTGGCCCCGGAACGTAATGATGATTGATTTGATCATTGATGATGTGTTGTTTCGATTCTCGGGTGGTCTATTATAAGAAAGTCGATTCTGTATCTAGTTGGTACATTTCTAACTTTTTAATACATTAAAATACAAATAACTAATAGAGATTATTCTCTATTTTATGTACAATTATTTTAAGAGCTAAAACGTCATGTATAAGTACAATAATAAAATTAGTATTTTTATATTTTTTTTACGAAATTTTTGTAGGGATTTTTTTTTCCTGCTTTGTAAGTAAATATTTAATACAATAATTTAAATACAGGCTGATTTTTAACTCACAAAATTGCAACTTTAGGGGGTTGGGGGTAGAAACGCTCATACTTTTAGTATGGGATCAACGCTAAAAATGAAACGTAGTACCTACATGTAACGAGTACTTCTTCTCCCCTAAAATATACGTCAGAGATTAAAATCTTTTTGCGCCATCTGTTATTCAAAAGTGGAACTAAAAGTGCAACGAGTACTTCTGATGTCGTATCATGGGCAAATCATCAGTGCTTCGGTAACTCGAACAAGCAAAATACGGTATTGGTTTTACAATGGTTTTACTTCAGTTAGCTTCCACATTAGTAAATTAACAAAACTTTGAGTGAACTTTATTTTATTTATTTAATCTTAAAAAACTTTACATTTTAAATTTACAAGTAACACTGAACCCCACACTAGGATACTCTGTGTCATGGTGTCCAGTCTCTTTCATCACAAGGTTGTGTCATATTATATGTAACTGGCAGGTTTAGTTAACATGCAGCTCGTCCCACGTTAGTCCAGATCACCATTTCTAGCAATGCTTTTCAGCCTTCTGACAGCAATGCGTCACTGACACACTCTCAATTAGTAATTCCATGACTACTTATGTTCACCCTATCTACAGCCAATCCACAGATGAGATACAACCTCGTTGCACTATTAGTTCTACTTTTGAATAACAGATGGCGTTGTTGTAAAAAATAATCTCTAATATTATTCACAGTGAATTAAAATACAGCCTGTATTATTTCATCAAGTCTTTTATCAAAATAAATGTGATCAAAATGAAATTAGATATTGTGATAACATTTTTAACTTTATTTAAGTCATAATTTAATATAATAATTTATAGTTACCAATTCACAACTGAAGTTACAATGCATAGACTCTAAAAATATAAATACAAATTTAAATTATTACAAAAATTAAAATAAACTATTTTGATATTTATATTAAAAAGTATTTCGATTTAAATATATCGTTTTTGATTTGAGAAGTTTCTATTTTCTAAAATATAAAATGTAGATCATCTCTATTAATTAGTTTATTTTCTAAAGATGTCTAATTAGTTATTCATTTGATTTGAACAAAAGATAAAATAGTAAGAAAGTAAAGATATAATATACATATAATAATATGATGAAGGTGAAGAGTTGTTTGTTTGTTTAAAAGCACTAATATCTTAAACTATAAGTCAGATTGTAGATGACGTCCTTGTATTTTTTTTACGGATTCCTAATTTCTTGGTTATAAAATATAGACTATAGCAATCAGGGATAACGTAGCTTCCCATTAGCAAAATAGAATCAGATTTTGGACCAGTAGTTCCGGAGATATAAATAACTCTTTATCTTCATAATATAAGTTAAACAGTACAGATTTATGTATCTACATCATTGAATAAGTCTATAGCCCAATTACTCATCAACTATTTTCAAATAACACTTATGCTTCCAGGGGCAATTCATACAATTCATACGACAGACGACGACTCTCAGCCCGACGCAAACGACACGAGTACGGACAATCAGGCAAGACTGACAGTCCTGACGTCCGAGACAAAACCGACAAACCTGAAGAAGTGACAAACACGACACCATCAGGACAAACTGACAGCCACGACATACAGGCTAGGAATGACAAAGTTAAAGTAGTAACTAGAAGAAAACGATTAGGCAGATTCAAAAGTCATGTCAAACACGACCGGACTGAAAAAGTTAAAGTTGAAACAAAATCTAGCTAGAATAGCTGACATTGGTGACGATTCCCTTGTTCACAAACTAGACTAAAGAAATTGACTGACAAAATATTAGCAATAATATTAATATAAAAAGTTTAATTTACGATAACAAAAATACCGAAAACTGACTGACGAATTTTTCAGTTAAATCATTACTGATGTAGACGACATAAAGATTTGATATTTAATTAAATTTTATGCTAATCTCAGGGGCTGATGGCTAAGCATTAGCCATAATATATATTTCCCGATACCTATTTTTCAACACATAACATAACATAACATCACGCCTGTAATCCCCGAAGGGTTAGGCAGAGGTGTACCCATTAGTACACCCACATTTCGCCAGTTATGTTTTTAGTCCCATGTAATAGGAGGCGAGCCTATTGCCATCAACCGGGCACAAATCCAGACTCCGAGGCTGCTACTGAGAAATTCCTGATAGAAAAACCCAATAACACTTTGCCCGACCTGGGAATCGAACCCAAGACCTCATGCACAGCAGTCGTGCTTGCGACCACTAGACCAACGAGGCAGTCCTATTTTTCAAATACCTCTTAAAGAGCGTCTACGCCGTCTTACGTCATTTCATATAAACTTTCAAATGATTATTTTTCGAAACGAATGAACCGATTTTAATGAATCTTCCTACACGTACCTAAGCAGGATACATAGATCAAAAAGTAAGTTGAGAACATTTTCAAAAAGAGTGTTACATTTAAATTCTAGTGAATTTAAGTTTTCCATAAACAGAGATTTTTAATTAAATTTTAAGACCTATGATTAAGCCTGCCTCGTTGGTCTAGTGGTCGCAAGCGCAACTGCTGTGCATGAGGTCTTGGGTTCGATTCCCAGGTCGGGCAAAGTGTTATTGGGTTTCTCCATCAGGAATATCTCAGTAGCTGCCTCGGAGTCTGGATTTGTGCCCGGTTGATGGCAATAGGCTCGCCCCCTATTACATGGGACCAAAAACATAACTGGCGAAATGTTGGTGTACTAATGGGTACACCTCTGCCTATCCCTTCGGGAATTACAGGCGTGATGTTATGTTATGTATGTTTTTATCCTGCTTATGTGCAGGAAGTTTCATTTAAATCGGTTCATTCAATTAAAAGTTTGTTTGAAATTCCGAACGGCGTAACGCTCAGTCAGTACATTAATGTTGGATTTTACCTGGGAACCTTCTAGTTAAACTGTTTAACAAAAACAAGTTCCAATGTTCCAACTAAACTTTAAACACCACTACCCACGCACCGTTGCACGCACACGTAACCATAATCTTTTGCGTCCGTAAATTCGCCTTTGTACTTTATTTTGTTGTATAAAGTTTAAATAAATATTTTTCAACTATTTCTGAAAATAAATTGGTTATACTTTGTAACGATATATTTAAATTAATATAATACAATTTTCGATTTGTAAAATTATGATTTGTAATTGTAATTCTGGCCAGTTACATATTTAAATTACTTTTTATTGTAATTCCACTTTTAAATTAATATATTTACGTTTGTTTAAAGTATTCATTTAAATATTTCTGTAAAATAATGCCTACACAAGTACCTAAACTAAAAAAATAAATTGATTATTAAAATTATAAGTGGCACCTTATTTTAAGAGCATAAAATGTTTTTTTGCCATAAAAATCATTATTAATTCTAAACAAGTACTTTTATGTAAATATTAAATCTATTTGTAACTTTATTATTTTTGTACCTAATTAAAAATTAATTAATTAATGTGTTTTTTATTTCATATGTATTCTCTTTTAAAGTATTTTTAGGTTTTTCCACCAGGAATTTCTCAGTAGCAGCCTCGGAGGATATGGCGCTTAAACATAACTGGCGAAATGTGGGTGTAAGTACTAATGGGTGTCTGCCTAACCCTTCGGGGGTAACAAGCGAGATATTATGTTATGTTATGTGAATTTTCTTTTCTCATAGTCAGAATTCTTAGGCAGATGGGAGAACAAAGATAGATTCCAAACAGTATTTAAAACATCCTGCATTAAAATTATTACACGCTGGCACGGAATCCTTGATATGCAGTTCTGACTTGCACTTGGCTGGTTTCTTTAATAAGTGACGAAAATGATAATGATTTTGCCGTTAGTTTTGCTAGACTATGAGAGTAAGGGAAGAAGGATTGCACCTGTGTTTGCGCAGTAAAATATCTTCTGCCTACTAGGCTCGTTAAAGTCAAAGTCAAAACATTTATTTAAATTAGACCAATTACAGACACTTTTGAATTGTCAAGGAGTCGGTCAGTTAGTCCGAAAGTTGAAGCTAGTTACTCATTCCAAAACGTAGGTAGGCCTCTATGGAGAAGAACGAGCAAGAAACTCCACAGCACTCTTTTTGTCTTCATTGAGATAGGTAACCGTGACAGAAAATCGGTCATGAGAATTATATAGTCCCCTGAGTATTATTGCATTCTATAAATACAAAAATCGTGCCGATACAAGCGAAGAAGTCATTTAAAATGGTGATGTGACATTTCAATACATATACATGGTGTAAAAAGACAAATTACATAATAATGTTGCCGATTCCCTTGGTAACAAACTGAACTAAAATCAGACTATTTCCATCTTTTTCTGTCCAATAAAACAAGAAAGAGACTAATGTAAATAAGAGCTGTCAAATTTAGTCAATCTGACACATCCATACAATTATAGTTGACATCTTAAAACGTATGAATTAAAAATACGGAAAAGTTCAAGGCAGAACTAATTTGACATCGCTAATGTCGCCGTCCTTTCCTTTCGCTGTATATTAGTAAGAGATGTCAATTCTCTAAATTTAGTCTAGTTTGTGAACAAGGGAATCGGCACCAATATCATTTATTTGGTCATACGCATCAAACTTGACCAACTGAAATACCTATATCAACAAGTTTAATGTCTCACATTTTCGTTCGGTACCTTTCATCCAAAACGTTTCGTTTAGTGTGTTTTTACACCCTGTATACAAGTAGTATCATCATGCTCCAGCCTTGACAGGATATGCAGAGAGCGGCAAAGCTCTTCAATATTTGCATTCTACACTCACACAGACGCGTGGTCACTTAGTTGCATTGTGTTTGTGTGCAGTATTATAAAGGTGTACTTATAGGGAGCTCACACAGCGAGCAGCGATTTGTGTGACGTCACAATATCGCGCCGCGTTACCCGTCGCATTCTTTTGCGTTGCGGCCAGCGATGCGGACACCGCATCGTTATTATATCGATGGCCGCATCGAATAAACATGCAAGAGCCATTGCATGAATTTTTTTTTGTGTTTTCGGTTCCTTTGCCCATCCTCCTATCCCTCATTATCTGTTATACATTTTAGTCATAAAATAATTAAGTAATACAATATGCGCCACGAAAGATGAGACTTCACACACTACACAAACTTTATTATTTCGTAATAAACATTATAATATTGTCAAGAATTTTAATCTATATGTCATTGAAATATCCCTGAATAGATGCACAAATTATGGATAGCTATTTCGTACATCCATACCTGCGCAAGCTCCCCATTACTGACACAGTCACATCTTTCGTGGCGCGTATTATGACCTAGCCTTTATTACTGTCACTTCAACCAGCATGGAGGGGGCGATGAGGCAGTAAGCCTCCTACCACAGCCACCAACAGACGTGGCTTTAAAAAAAAAAACAAAAGAAAAATAGTGTTTTCTAATTCTGACATAAGTGACAGTGCAGTGAAAAAAAAAGTGTTATTACGACCACAGATTAACGGTAATATTTTTCACGTTATTTTAAACGTTACGTAACAGCTGCTTAATAGTTATTTTGGTAACGTAATAATAACCGAAACTTGTTTTGTAATCGGAACGCGACTTCGTATATTCACGCTTTGCTAGTGAAGTATGAGGAGAGATAGGATTGTTTATTTTTTTTTTTTCATATTTTAATGTTGGTATGTCTTTCACTTAAAATAACAAAAAAAAACTTGATAGTCTAGTTGTTAAGATACCTCTTAAGCATAAGTTCAATTCCGGGCAAGTAAAAATGTAACTATTTTCAATTCATATTGTACTTTCTAAGTTTATCTTGGACATCACTGACATCGGTAAAGGAAAACATCGAGAGGAAACCTGGATTTATAGTAAATATAAGTCTGAAATCGCCAACCTGCCTTGAGCAAGCGTGGTGATCAATGCTCGTGCCTTCTCTGTATGAGAAGAGGCCTTTGTCTTGCTGTGGAATAATAAATTTCATTTTAAAAACACACCTTTTTAAGCAGTCGTGTTAACACATCTGTGAAATAAAAATCATTATTTTATTGGATTTACATATCGAATATTACACATTTAAAAAAGGTGTGTCGTTAATTAGCGTTTTTTCTTTATAATTAGTAGATTCAAGAGTCGCCTATACCAAATTATTTTCACGTAATTAACAAAAAATCTTTTTCAATATTATTTAGCTAAGCAGTAATATTCTTATAAAATCTAATGCAGATTTTTTTTATTAAACACTGCAGTTAAGTTACGTCTTTAGTTACTGCTCCGCTCCTTTGTATCACAGCGTGATGTTGTATAGTCTATAATCTTCCTAGATAAACAAGCTTTATAACACAAAAGGATTTTTTCTAATCAGACCAAACAAACATTTCAGCTTCATAATATTAATTAAAAGTATGTATTACTAGAAAAGAAAAACTATCATTTAAACTGTTTTCTAAATACTACAGCACAAGTTACATCAGACACTTGTTATTCGAAACAGGGTAGGCAGAAAGAATACTAAATACATTAACTATTGCTAACTAAAGCCTCGCACTCACCGGGCAACTATTGAGCAACTCATGCGCAACCTGTTTTTCGATATTGCCTAATATTATGTTCGATATTGACATACTTATCAACAGCCGTACCATGTGTATTTCTGTCGTCAAGCAGCGATGCTGTGAAATTCCGTATAATACCATTCTGTCAAAATCAGTTGTTTCGTAGATTATCAGGAACAAGAACAGACAACATGGCACTTAAACATAACTGGCGAAATGTGGGTGCACTGAATGAGGTCACCTCTGTCCAAGAACAGACATATTTTTTTTTCAAAACATTCAAATGTTTTTTTTTGTAAAAAAGCTGTTATTTTGACACTACAAACAGATATTTAAATTTTATTTATCATCATAACATCACGCCTGCTATTCCCGAAGGGTGAAGCAGAGGTATACCTATTAGAAAACCCATATTTAAGATTTTAAGTCCTATGTAATAGGGGGCGAGCCCATTGCTATAGTACATTAAATGTACAGGTACACACTTCGACTGACTGGTAGACTGCTTCGTTGGTCTAGTGGTCGCAAGCGCGACTGCTGTGAGGTCTTGGGTTCGATTCCCAGGTCGGGCAAAGTGTTATTGGGTTTTTCCATCAGGAATTTCTCAGTAGCAGTCTCGGAGTCTCGATTTGTGCCCGGTTGATGGCAATACATGGGACTATAAACATAACTGACTTGTGTTATGGTAACCAGACAACTGATATACATACTTATATCATTTATAAATACATACATATAATAGATAAATCACACCCAGACACAGAACTAACAATCATGCTCATCACACAAAGTTTGTCCTGGGTGGGAATCGAACCCACGACCTCCGGCTTAGCAGTCAGGGCCGCTAACCACTAGACCAACAGACCCGATATGCATTCAACTCGTCATTAGTTGTCACCTTGATATCTTGAGGAAGTTGGACTTAATACGTAAGAGACTGTTACCTTCAGGTGTAAAGTGTTACTTTATTTATTAACAAGATATCAAGCTTTGGTAATATATAAGACTTGCTTTTCCCCGCCACTTCGTTTTTGTTGTTATGACGTCCGTAATATTCTGCTGTTTCACATAACACATAACATCACGCCTGTAATCCCCAAAGGGTTAGGCAGAGGTGTACCCATTAGTACACACACATTTTGCCAGTTATGTTTTTAGTTCCATATAATAGGGGGCGAGTCTATTGCCGTCAACCGGGCACAAATCCAGAATCCGAGGCTGCTACTGAGAAATTCCTGATGGAAAAACCCAATAACACTTTGCTCGACCTGGGAATCGAACCCAAGACCTCATGCACAGCAGTCGCGCTTGCGACCACTAGGCCAACGAAGCAGTCTGCTGTTTCCGTTGTTTGTCCGGAATGCACTCTTAAACTACTACTGGCTTACTGTGTGTAATTAGGTCAAACTTAAAAGATAGGATGGTTTCTATCTCGATTATTGACCTCAATGTATTTACTTACTCGTACTTCAAGCTACAGCAACGCGTGGCCGAGTCTGATAGTATTAGTATAGATTACAAAGTCAACTGTGGCAACTGCTGTGAAATACGCGGCACAAAGCATTTAGTAAGACTAAACAATCATTACCTAACAGTGCGAAATTTAAAATTGCAATTTAGACAAGACTTTTCAATTAAACGATTTGCGAAATTAAGAAATTAACTAAAACTCAGTTTCAGAGATTTTGTCTTAGCTGTTGGTCCCAGCTGTCATACGTAGATCTTTGACAGTCGTTACGGGTCGTCAGAAGTTTGAAAGTCTGACAACCAGTCTTACCTAGGGGTATCGTATTACCCAGTTACTGGGTTGTGGAGGTCAGATAGGCAGTCGCTCCATGTAAAATACTGGTATTCAGCTGCATCTGGTTAGACTGGAAGCCGACCCGAACATAGTTTGGAAAAGGCTAGGCAGATGATGATGAGTTTCAGAGAGCTTAGTTGTGTTAAGTTCTACCATTATGGGGTAACCTGTATACATAACATCACGCCTGTAATCCCCGAAGGGTTACGTAGAGGTCATTATTACACCCACATTTCGCTAGTTATGTTTAAGACGCATGTAATATGGGGCGAGCCTATTACCATCAACCGGGTACAAATTCAGACTCCGAGGCTGCTACTGAGGAATTCCTGATGGAAAAACCCAATACTCGCGCAGTACTCGTAACTGGCGTGCTTGTATGACAAGACGTTGTACGTAGAAGAGGCGAAAGAAGTATCTAAGGATAACAGGTGGCGTTCTGTGGTTTCTGCCTACCCCCATGGGAAAAAAGCATGCATTTATTTATGTATAAAAACAAACTACCTTTTGGAAGGTACAACTAGATTCAATTATATTTTTTCTTTTTCATGTAATGACGTTCAAAAGTGCCTTATAGTGGCCTAATTGAAATAAATGATTTGACTTTGACTTTGACTTTGACTTTGACTTGATTTTGACTTTGACTTCATATGTGTATTTATGTAGTGCTGAATTGTGATTAACTTGCAGGATTACATATCTTACTGCTGTGTTGAAACTGTAGAACTTCGCAGACTTAACTAGAGCACCTAAGTACTTACATCTAGTACTGATTGCTTAATACCTAAGTAAAAGGTATCAAGTAAAAGTTAGTTAGGCATAGATAATATAAGTTATAGTGCTCCAATTTATTGAGAACTCACTTCCTAGTGAGATATAGTGATGGGAAATTCGTTTCGGTCGATTAATTGTCGATTAAGATTTTATTTTATGAAATGTCGTAATAGCCCAATAATAATGTGTGTGTGTACTAATGATGTATGTACTTTCTAAGTTTAACTTAGACATCACTGACATCGTTCCGTCGCAAAGTACGTTAAGCCGTCGGTTCCAGCTGTCATACGTAGATCTTTGACAGTCGTTACGAATCGTCAGAAGCTTGGAAGTCTGACAACCAGTCTAACCTAGGGGTATCGTATTCCCCAGTTATTGAGTTGTGGAGGTCAGATAGGCAGTCGCTCCATGTAAAATACTGGTACTCAGCTGCATCCGGTTAGACTGGAAGCCGACCCCAACATAGTTGGGAAAAGGCTAGGCAGATGATGAATCTCTAGAAATACTGATAGATAGCTACACTATTTGCCAAGTATCATATAATATTTTATAGTATTTTACATATAAAATAACATATACAAACGGTCAGACCCGAAAAAAACCATCTGTAGGCGATACTAATATTTGTTTCGTACAGGAATCGAACCCACGACACGTAGACACTGCACCAGCCTTGTCCTAAACCTAATCAACGTCACTTCCACGCGGACGAAGTCGCGAATAAAACCTAGTTGCTTATAAAACATATTTCATAATATACCGTCACGATTATTACCCTATTCAAGTAAAACTAAAATGATGTTAAATAAAAAACCTAACTTCTACAAGTATTAAACTACCGATAATACTGCTTTCACCACAGTGGGTGAAGCGTGAAGTTTATCTAATTTATCAATCAATAGCTAACTGCTTCTGAAATCGATTATAACAACATCCCTTTGAGTAAAGGCTGTAGCGAAATCTTTGATTAGAAATATCTACTGTCTTTAAAGATGAAGGTCTTCTAAGGGCCTGTTGGTCTAGTGGTTAGCGGCCCTGACTGCTAAGCCGGAGGTCGTGGGTTCGATTCCCACCCAGGACAAACTTTGTGTGATGAGCATGATTGTTAGTTCTGTGTCTGGGTGTGATTTATCTATAATATGTATGTATTTATAAATTATATAAGTATGTATATCAGTTGTCTGGTTACCATAACACAAGCTCTGCTTAGCTTGGGATCAGATAGCCGTGTGTGAGTTGTCCCAAGATATTTATTTATTTATTTATTTATTTATTTAATGAATAAAAAAAAGTTTAAAATCCGGCCTCGTTGGTCTAGTGGTTGCAAAGTGCGACTGCTGATCATGAGGTCTTGATTTCGATTCCTAGCTCAGGCAAAGTGTTATTGGGTTTTTCTATCAGAAACTGAGTAACAGCCTCGGAGCCTGGATTTGTGCCCGGTTGGTGGCAATAGGCTCGCCCCCTATAACATAACTGGCGAAATGTGGGTGTACTAATGGGTACACCTCTGCCCTACCCTTCGGGGATTATAGGCGTGATGTTATGTATGTTATTTAAGATCCTCGTGGCTCTAAATATCGATATTTCCGTCCCAACCCTAGAAAGGATTTGTCTCTTACCACAGACATTACACAAGTGCAGCGGCGCTTACGCAACCGATGTATTATCGATAACTCGTTTTATATCAGTAGCAGTTTTTTGTCTGTCTGTCTGTCGCTATCTCAGGTATTTAGGTTGTTTATGAATTGCCTCAAAAATCGTGAGTCACGATTCGAACTAGTTTCTTGATAAGATTTTGTGTGGTAAGTAGATCAGAATATAGTTTTAATTTAAGTTTTAATTTGTTGTGGTGACAAATTGAAGGACGGTGGGGGGAAAGAGGTTTAGTTTGTAGTTTTTAGTTAGTTTTTTATTTTAAACATCAATGCGAATTTTTGGATTTTTCAAAAATTAAAATTAAAAAAATCTGTTATAAAAAAACTATCAATCAATCTAATCTGCCTAGCCTTTTTCCAACTATATTGGAGTCGGCTTCCAGTATAAACGAATGCAGCTGAATACCAGTATTTTACATGGAGCGACTGCCTATCTGACCTCCGCAACCCAGTACTGGGTAATACGATACCCTTAGGTAAGAGTGGTTGTCAGACTTTCAAGCTTCTGACGACTCGTAACGACTGTCAAAGATCTACGTAGGACTGCCGGGACCAACAGCTTTGCTTTCCGATCCGATCTTTAGAAGACTTGTTCTCCATACAAAAGACTTCAACGCGTGTTAGGCGACCATTAAACAAAAATATTCTAAAATTAAATAATTTTAGAATATCTGCCTACCATTTCAATTAAAATACACCAGTCATCCACAAAAACATGAATATAGTTGTCCTACTAAAAGGTAGTTTCATAAGAAAAAGTATGAGAAAAAACCTCCATACTTACTTACTCTTTAAAAATCAATGTTTTACAATAATACACGTAAATAAGAACCTTGAAACAAACCACTTTAAAAAAACAAATAAAACCAAATCAAACAACAAAAACGGCTAATTTAAACAATCCGTTTTCCCTAATTTATTTAAATTTAATCAAATGTTACCCAATAAATCCTTTTACGGTTTGAAACGGATTAGATAATCATTTTGTTAAATCCAAAATGGCGGACGCAATAAAAGTCAAAGTATTTAACATTTGAAAGGATGTCGTTTATTACCGAATTAGGTTTTCTATTAGTGGGTGGATTTTATTATGTCAATTCAAATACCAATTTTACTTAAATGTAAGTCAGTTTAAATGTTACTTCCTTGATTTTTAGTGCCCAGTGGTCAGTTTGACAGTGGCTACGGGTCGTCAGAAAGAAAAACTGTTTATTCTCGCGAAAATGACGCTCATATCATAAAAGAAAAATTAAAATTGTACACAAAAGCAAAAGAGAAACAGGTTTTTTTTAATCTAAACATTAAAAATCAAATGAATACAAAAATAATTATATGCCACGACCTCGCGAAAGGGCTTACGCTCAGCATAATGCCGTGCCCAGTACACGGAGGGACTAAAACCACGGCGCTGGTTTTCAGCGTAAGCCGGCGGTGTGCCCCTGTCTCAGACTATAGACTATATTTTGACTGGCCTGTTGGTCTAGTGACCCTGACTGCTAGGACGGAGGTAGTGGGTTCGATTCCCACTCAGGACAAATCTTTCGCATCGCACGATGATTTGTTCTGTGTCTGGGTGTAATTTATCTGATATGTATGTATTTAGAAATATATAAGTATGTTTATCAGTTGTCTGGTTACTATAGTACAGGCTCTGCCTAGTTGGGATCAGATGGCGATATGTTGGTTGTCCTATGATATTATTATTATTAAGATATTATTATTATTATTATAGATGAAACGTCATTCACCCACAGTACCGAGACACAGGACAATCTCGAAGCCCGAAAGTCTGACAACCAGTCTTACCAAGGAGTATCGTATTACCCAGTTTCTGGGTTGTGGAGGTCAGATAGGCAGTCGCTCCATGTAAAATACTTGTATTCAGCTGCATCCGGTTAGACTGGAAGCCGACTTCCAAGTTGGGAAAAGGCAGATTGATTCTAAAACTTTAAACTATGCTAAAATGATATTTATGTAACGACTGGCTACTTTGAGAACTCATTCCATTAAAAATTCCACACATTTGACATGCTTTGTTTATTACTTTAGTTCTCACAGCCCTATGTACTTAGGAGGTGAGTCCATGGCGCAATCATATGTCATTTGTAGGCAAAGCGATCGTTTAACGATGTCATTGTTTTTTTTATAACATTTTGCTTCTAAGAATTTTTCTAGTATCATGAGTGCATTTGATAGCGCAAATCACAGATTAAGAAACATTGTTTTTGTATTTAATTTTGTATTTAACAATACCAGTTTATTACAGCCCCACTGCAGGGCAAAAGCCTCTTCTCATACAGAGAAGGCACGAGTACCAATCACTACTAAACAAAAGCCGACCAAACCATCTAAGCATACCCTTTTCTATCTTTGTCACTACATCAAGGCAGAATGTACATGGATCCTATTATATAATTTAACAACTTATTCTAATGTACCTACATTCTAAGCAAATAAAGACTTATTCTATTCTATTCTACATCCTCTTTTAATCCGCAACGGTCTCGTATAACCTCATTCCTCACTCTATCGATTAAAGTAAGGGTTTCCAAACTTATTTTGTCTACTGCCCACTTTGAGAATAAATTATTTTCTAGCGCCCCCATTTTTTCACCTACATTAAAACCCCCTAATAAATGAAATTACAAATCGCTCCCCAAGCCTCTGAGCTACACAACGCTCCGATATTTTTTCTGGGTTTCTTATCGCCCGATTTAGGCCTGCAGCGCCCACAAGGGGGCATTATCGCCCACTTTGGGATAGGCTGGTCTAAATGATAATATGCTCAGTCATTCTCAATGAAGACTAACCAAGTACGCAGGAGATATTATAGTGCACAAGTGTGTGCGCAAACACAGGTGCACTCCCTCTTCCCTCACTCTCATAGTGCGATGGGACGGCAGTCCGACACGACCGGGGAGAGATCAGGCGCAGGAGCAACGGCTTTAAGTATTTTCTGAGGCACTGGGGTGATCATATAACTAACTTCGAAACTCCGAGGCTGCTACTGAGAAATTCCTAATGGAAAAACCCAATAACACTTTGTCCAATCTGAGAAAAAAGGACGGTGACATTTTAGTATTGAGTTACAGATATCAAATTACTTTTTCCTTGAACATTTCCGTGTTTTCAACCGACTTCAAAAAGGAGGAGGTTCTCAATTCGACGCGTACGCGATATACCGCCGTAACAAAAAAAAATGCTTTGTTTAAACGTGTAGTCGATGACTGACTGAAGGAAGTGGGGAGGGGGTACGTCAACCCCCCTCTTACCACTTTCCAAAATTAAATATATCGTGTGAAGTATTGTTTGAAAGGGCTTTATGTAAGGATTTCAAACATTAACACACAAGTCGGTGGCAATACCTACATAGCAAGAAACAAAACCAAAGCCGCCGCCTTCCAAGCTAAAGTTATTTTTTATTTTGTAGTTTTTGAAGGCGGTCATCTATTTTTGTAAAAAAGCTTTTTTAATCAATACATTCTGACATGTCAACTAAAATTGCATGGAAGTTTTAGATTAACTAAAATTGACAGGTCTAATTTATTTTCGCCTCTTTCTTTCGTTTTATTGGACAGAAAAGAAATAATAGTCTAAATTTAGTTAGTTTTTGAACAAAGTAATCGGCACCAATATTTTTTAAAAGATTGTACAAAAATAACTTTTTTTTAAATTATACGAGTTAAAATATTATAGGTATATTCCGATAGAGTAATGTTTAAGAACAAAACAAAGTAATCACTTTGTTATGAGTATGGGGGTCAATGAACGGTCACTAACCCGAGGAAATTGAGTACAACAGCTGTTCTGCTTAGTGCATTCCTTTAATGTGCTCTGTGATATTCAATTTCTTACGTTTTAAAATGACAATGGTGCCGATTCCCTTGTTCACAAACTAGACTAAAGTTAGGGAATTGACATCTCTTACTAACATACAGCGAAAGGAAAGGACGGTGACATTAAAAAACTAAGTTAGAGATGTCAAATTAGTTTTGCCTCGAACTTCTCCGTATTTTTAATCCATACGTTTTAAGATGTCAACTATAACTGTATGGATGTTTCAGATTGACTAAATTTGACAGCTCTTATTTACATTAGCCTCTTTCTTATTTTATTGGACAGAAAAAGATGGAAATAGTCTAATTTTAGTTTAGTTTGTGAACAAGAGAATCGGCCTTGGTGCCGATTCCCTTTGTCACAAACTAAACTAAAATTAGAATATTCCTATCTTTTTCTGTCCAATAAAACAAGTAATTGGCGGAAATAAATTAGACCTGTTAATTTTAATTAATCTGAAACTTTCATGCAGTTTTGTTACAACACGAAAAAGTTCAAAGCAACACTAATTTGACATCTCTAACTTAGTTCTAAAATGTCACCGTCCTTTTCTTTCGTTGTATGTTAGTAAGAGATGCCAATTCTCTAATTTTAGTGTAGTTTGTGAACAAGGGAAATGGCACCAATAATAGTCTTATTAATCATATTTTGAATGAGACTTAATATCAAACAAATGATATATATTATTATAATATAACTAGCTTTGGCCCTTGACTTTGTCCGCATGATTTTTCTTACAGTTCCCTACATAACATAACAACGAAACATCACGCTTGTAATCCCCGTAGAGTTAGACAGAGGTGTACCCATTAGCATACCGACATTTCGCCAGTTATGTTTAAGTCCCATGTAATATTTGGCGAGTCTATTGCTATCAACCGGGCACAAATCCAGACTCCGAAGCTGCTACTGAGAAATTCGTGATAAAAAATCACAATAACACTTTGCCCGACCTGGGAATCGAACCCAAGACCACATGCTTAGCTGTCGCGCTTTGCGACCACTAGACCAACGAGGCAGTAAAAAAGGTTATTTTTTTCATCTTTATCATTTGGAATTTCTCCTGTAACGCGGGTGTGTTTACAAACATATAAACACACATACACAAGCAGCCAGACCCGGAAAATCTATATACAGGGTAATTGAAAAAATATCCGAAACCTGAAAAGGGGTCATTGTACTCATCATTATGAACAACTTTTACTATGGGACCAACCCTGAAATCATGAAAAAAAAAAACAGCTGATCCATACATTACGATCGTGTTGTGTAGCATTTTTGTAGGGAACACCTGATTTTTTTTATGATTTCAGGGTTGGTGCAATAGTAAAAGTTGTTCATAATGATGAGTACAATGACCCCTTTTCAGGTTTCGGGTATTTTTTCAATGACCCTGTATAGGCCAACAAATTAGTTACGAGTGAGAATCGAACACACGACACACAGCATAGCAGCCAATCACTCAGTCATTGCGTCAACCGTGTCAACAAATCGTTAATATCTACTCACCCCATCGGGGAAACAAGCATGATGGTTGAGCCCCAGTTTATCAAGACCTCCATTTGTTACCTATTTTAGTTCTGCAGAAGCTCAATGTTTAATGGTCTTAAGCACATGCTCTATTCACTTTCACTATTCTGTAACTATGTTTTTGCTGTGGTTTTGCTCGCATTTTGTAATAGTTTGTATTGCTATATGTGTGTTATTGCAATGATATAGGTATGGGTACTTACTTGTTGCAGTTGAAATGGTCTATGATAGTGGCTGTCAACCTTTTAGTTTTGAGATTCAATTTTTGATATTTTTGTCTTGATCAAAGTCAAAGTCAAAACATTTATTTCAATTAGACCATTAACAGGTATTTTGTTATTGTCAAGGAGTCGGTCAGTTAGTCACAAAGTTGAAGCTAGTTGCTCGTTCCAAAATGGAGGTAGGCCTCTATGGAGAAGAACGAGCAAGAAACTCCACGGCACTCTTTATATAGGTAATCTTATTGATTAAGTCTGTAAATAATGTACATAAAGTAATACACAACTATGATTTCGTAATCTTAGCTAGAATAAATCGATTTTGCTCCTAAAAATCTACTGATGCGTTAAATTAGCTATATTTTTTGACAAAAACATTGAAAGATTAAGTTTACATAATGAAAAGACTTATTATTAGAGATCTGAAATATTGCTTACAAGCGATTTTAAAAATGGCAGTTCGCACAATTCGTGCTTAAAAGAGATAAATTGATCTAATAAAGAACTATGCGAGAGAATCCTCGACTTCTTCTTGTATATGATAGCCAGATTCATGAGAAATAACGAGGAGCTCGTGGCTAAGTAATAACAGCCGCACGGTTCGACCCATCAGGTTAAGTTACGCTTGCCGAGGTTGGTCCGTGGATGGGTGACCATCTTTACACACTCCTTCGTGCTTCGGAAAGCACGTTAAGCTGTTGGTCCCGGCTGTCATACGTGGATCTTTGACAGTCGTTACGAGTCGTCAGAAGCTTGAAAGTCTGACAACCAGTCTTACCAAGCGGTATCGTATTACCCAGTTACTGGGTTGTGGAGGTCAGATAGGCAGTCGCTCCATGTAAAATACTGATATTCAGCTACATCCGGTTAGAATGGAAGCCGACCCAAACACAGAGATTCAGGGATATTTCAATGACATTTAGATTAAAATTCTTAACAATATTATAATATTTATTACGAAATAATAAACTTTGTGTGGTGTGTCAAGTCTCTTGTGAAATTATGGCAATGATTCTCAAAATTGACAATCAAAAATCAACACGATTGCCACATAGTATAAATTATTTGATCAACATACCTAATAAAATTTGCAAAAAACTTAAGAAATTTTAAATGCCGCGAACTATAATAATGGAATAATTTTAAAAATGGCTGTAACTAGAACGCGACCAATATGTTGTCATTTTTTAAGGTCAAGATTAGTAATACTTATGAAGCAACCATAATTATAGTTTTAATTACTATGTAGATGAAAGTAATAAAAGGAAGGAATTAGGTATGAAGGTATTTATATGGCAGAGGTGAGTGGCAACGCCGGGAGGGGTCACCCTTGGAAGACCTACACTAATATTATTGGTGAGGTCCTTCAGAAAGGTCAGGTGCGGAGTACTCGTAACCGGTGTGCTTGTATGACGAGATATTTGAACGTGGACGAGGCGAAAAGAGTATGTAAGGATCGTAGCAGGTGGCGTTCTGTAGTTTCTGCCTACCTCCATGGGAAAAAGGCGTGAGTTTATGTATTTGTATGAAAGTGAACCTATTTAACAATCATTATTTAATAAACTGCCTCATTAGTCTAGTTGTCGCAAACCGCGACTGCTGAGCATGAGGTCTTGGGCTCGATGACCAGGTCGGGCAAAGTGTTATTGTGTTTTTTCATCAGGAATGTCTCAGTAGCAACCTCGGAATCTGGATATGTGCTCGTAGATGGCAATAGGCTCGCCCCCTTTTACATCGGGCTTAAAAATAACTGGCGAAATGTGGGTGAACTAATGGATACACCTCTGCCTAACCCTTCGGGGATTACAGGCGTGTTGTAGTGTTATACAAATGTCATAATGGCCCAGTGGTTAAAGTGCCCGCCTCTCATGCATGAGGCCGAGGGTTCGGATCCGGGCAAGTACCACTGTGACATTTTCAATTCATATGTACTTTCTTAAGTTTCTCTTAAACAACACTAGCCTCGGTGAAGGAAAACCTCGTGAGGAAACCTGGACTTGTAATTAATATAAGTCTGGAATCGTCAATCCGCCTTTAGCAAGCGTGGTGATCACGCTCATGCCTTCTCTGTATGAGAAGAGGCCTTTGCCCTGGAGTGGGACAGTAATAGGCTGGCATTTTTAGTATTAAGATTACTTTGATGTGTGGCAACACTGGCACGTATCATTGGGTTGCTATCTCCCATAGACTAATCATCATCATGTCATCATCTTTCTTCCCTTGTCCCATGTTACTTGGGGTCGGCGCAACACGTTTTCCTCTTCCACTCCGTCCTGTCAGCCGTCACGCAATCACTGACTCCCCTTTCTTTCATATCATTCTTCACACAATCCATCCATCTTTTCTTTGGTCTTCCTCTTGCTCTCCATCCATCCACATTCATATTCATAACTCTCCTGGTCACATGTGTTTCATCCCTCCTCTTCACATGCCCATACCATCTCCTATAGACTAATAATAAACACAAAAATCACAAAAAATCTGCGATCAACAACTCAACAAACACAAGTTGAAATGACTTAACCAAAAATCGTTTTGCCATTGCGTTCAACTTTCTCTTCGTTGCTTACGCAAAACTAAGGCGGTTGGCTCGCTCCTGGCATTACAATGCGACCCGGCGCTACTTGCATACACGATCGAATTAGATCACTTTGTGACGACATCATTTTGCTATTATTTAGTGCAAGTGAGCGTTTGAAATATTATAGTAGGAGAGCTGGCGTTGCTTCTCATGGTGCTGCCATTGATGAGGCCTCACAGGGGCTTGCAGAACTGCAAGCTGTTGGTCCCGGCTGTCATACTTGGATCTTTGACAGTCGTTATGAGTCATCAGAAGCTTAAAAGTCTGACAACCAGTCTTACTTAGGGGTATCGTATTACCCAGTTACTGAGTTGTGGAGGTCAGATAGGCAGTCGCTCCATGTAAAATACTAATATTCAGCTGCATCCGGTTAGACTGGAAGCCGATCCCAACATAGTTGGGAAAATGCTAGGCAGATGATGATGAGTTTGCTGAACTGTATTATCGTATAGCCCTATCCCTCCCCTGTACTGGGGATCAAACGAAACTTGGTAGTCTTATCATTCTAGATACCGGATTTTTAATTGACTTTGAATTTTATTTAAGAATGGTTAAAAAAAAAATTAAATAGAACTTGACTGCCTCGTTGGTTTAGTGTTCGCAAAGCGTGACTGCTGAGCATGAGATGTTGGATTTAACTCTGAGATCGTGTAAAGTGTTATTGGGTTTTTCCATCAAGAATGACTGGGATGGATTTGCGCCCAATTTATACCTCGCCCACTATTACATGAGACATAAACTAAACATAACAGCCGAAATATGTGTGTACTAATAGGTGCACCTCAGCCTAACCCTTCGGAGATTACAAGCGTGATGTTATGTATTAAAAACTGGTATCAAAGATTGCATTACCCTTCTCGACACTTTGATCTGTATTACTATTAATGCTCCAGTATTTCTTCTAAGTTTTGCAATCTGTCAGAGTTGCTTAAGCTTGCTGATTACTTGTCTTTTATCACGAAAGGTTTTTTACCGACGTACAAGTGTACTTTAGGCATAGCAATAGAGCGCTGATCTAGAAGTATTTAATTGAAAAGAGTATGCTTAGATGGTTTATTCATGTTGAGAGGATGAGTGAAAGGAATTTATATGGCAGAGGTGAGTGGCAACGCAAGGAAGGAACGCCCTAGGAAGACTTACACTGACCTTGGCGAGGTTCTTCAGAAACGTCAGGTGCGGAGTACTCGTAACCGGCGTGCTTGTATGACGAGATGTATGAACGTGGATGAGGCGAAAGGAGTATGTAAGGGTCGTAGCAGGTGGCGTTCTGTGGTTTCTGCCTAGTGATTTTATGTATGTATGTATGTCGTTGCTTCGTCCCTTTTCACAACGTTTGCCGATAGGCTATTTTATTTTATTTATTAGGATCTCCAACGAAGGATATTTAATAAGTGTACCTACTCCTTCACTTATAGGAGACCACAGCATGCACAATAAATTAACAACTAGCTAACAAATACATATTTAAATAAAATTTTGTAAGAAAAGAAACAAATTAAAACAATTAAATCAAAATATACATTGGAAAAGGAAAATAATAATAATAAAATGAATAAAAACATGGATTGAGGAAATAATGATATTAAAATAAATCAAAAGTAATTCAAAAATAAAAGTAATCTATAATAAATCTATAAAACATTTACCTAATCAACGTCCACATACTATACTGATTGTTGTCAAGACACACAGCCGTCAATAACCTTAATACAAAATGTCGTGAACATATAATACTAACACTTTCATTTTTAAACAATACAATAGAGAAAATTAGTGAGTTAATTACTAGATTCGCGTCACAAAGAATATAATACCATGTAATCTTTACTGCGGCGTCGGTCGCGTGGTCGCAGGTCGCGAGCGCGGCTGTGGAGCGTGGGATACTGAGTTTGATTCCTATACTCCACTTATTTACCCGCGTGATTTTTTAAATTAGGTACGTCTCTGGTTACTGCTCCGCTCCTGTAACATACATACATACATAAACTCACGCCCTTTCCCATGAGGGTAAGCAGACACCACAGCACGCCACGACTACGATCCTTACATACTCCTTTCGCCTCATCCACGTTCATACATCTCGTCATACAAGCACGCCGGTTACGAGTACTGCGCACCTGACCTTTCTGAAGAACCTCACCAATAAGGTCAGTGTAAGTCTTCCTAGGGCGACCCCTCTCCGCGTTGCCACTCACCTCTGCCATATAAATACCTTTTGTTAATCGTGTTAATTAAGTTCAGGTCGTACATAATAGAATTGACATCATTGATACCTAAGGCGATTAACACACGGCACCGCGCATCGCCGCGGAGGGCGGTGGCGGTAAAGCGGATTTCACCGCTCGACCGCGCGGTCGGGCGCTGTACGTGTGTTAGGCATCAATTTATTTCTTAGGCGCTTTGCACACGGAGCAACTTAAGTTGAGGCAACTATGAACTCTCTAAAAGTTTCTTGTAAAAGTTGATAGCTGCTATAACGTTTACGGTTGCCGCAACTTTATGGCAATCTGTGAGCAACTTTCACAGCCGAGTTGCCATATGCCGTTGCCGTAGCGACATTAGCATTGCCGAGCACACGGAGAGGGAGGGAGGGTGTGAAATCGCCTACGGTTGAGGAAACCGGCATCTTTAAAAACCAGTATAATATTAAAACAGTTGTTAGTTGCGGCAATCAGCTACTAACTTAGTTATCGATTGCAGCAACTGAAAACTGTTGACGATTGCCGCAACTCGAAACTCGAGTTGCTATTTGTGCGCAGTCCAATTTAAATATATGTAAACAGCTAGTTGCTAGCTAGTTGCCAGTTGTTGCAATAGTTGCTCTGTGTGCAAAGCGCGCAACGGCACCGCACAGCGCCAACCGCGCGGTGTGCGGTGCCGTTTGTTAATCGCCTTATGAGATTGACCCTATTTCTAGTATATTCAATATAATGCCTAAGTCCGACCTTAGTCGTGCTAAGCTCTTATATTACCTCACAATTACACGTAAAAAGTACTTTCTATAGATAAAAATTACGCGTGTGTAGAAAGGCGTTCAGTTGGCTGCGCATGAGTTCAATGCCTATATTAACTGTCATAATGTTAAACAATTAACCGTTTAATTTGAAAATGGAATGGCCGCCATCTTTGTTTTGTTTGTGTGAATGTAATGTTTTATGTTGTTAACATTTTAAGTATCGTATTTCATAATCTATGCTTAGATTACGAAGTTGAAGAGTTTGTTTGTTTGAACGTGCTTATCTTCGAAACTTATGGGGCGATACTGATGTTTTTTTGCTAATAGGATGCTATGTTATACCGGATTGCAATCCGCAATATTAAAAAAAAAATTGAGATGACCAAAAGGTCATCATCATCAGTCCGAAACGAACTCGGCCTGTTTTTCTTAAATTAAAAATACATTCCAGACTTATAATAAATACAAGTCCAGGTTTCCTCACGATGTTTTCCTTCACCGATGTCAGTAAATCGCCACTCCGCCTTGAGCAAGCGTGGTGATCAATGCTCATGCCTTCTCAGTATGAGAAGAGGCCTTTGTCCTACAGTGGGACAGTAACAAGCTGGTATTTTTATTATTATAACATAACATAACATAACATCATGCCTGTAATCCCCGAAAGGGTTAGGCAGAGGTTTACTGTACACCCACATTTCGCCAGTTATGTTTAAGTCCCATGTAATAGGGGGCGAGCCTATTGCCATCAACCGGGCACAAATCCAGACTCCGAAGCTGCTACAGAGAAATTCCTGATGGAAAAATCCAATCACACTTTGACCGACCTGGGAATCGAACCCAAGACCTCGTGCTCAGCAGTCGCGCTTCGCGACCACTAAACCACCGAGGCATTTTTTTTTATTATTATAAAAAATACATTTGAATAAGGGCAATAGGATGTCCAACGATTACGTCGTGAGTGACCAAAATTAATGATTAAGCAACAGCATTAAAATTATCTTTACTCAATACAAAAACTAGCCTTAAAGTCTCAACAGTCTGACGCTGCCTGACATTTACAGAACGATGTTAAATAAACATACATTCACTAATAAACAAGTGTTAGTAAATTCTAGAAATTGAATAATCGTTGCAACAGTGCGTTAACATTTTGTTAATTATTTTGTAAAGTTGCCAAACTGTATGCATTATAATGATGCCGATTCCCTTGTTCACAAACTAGACTAAATTTAGAGAATTGACATCTCTTACTAACATACAGCGAAAGGAAAGGACGGTGACATTAAAGAACTAAATTAGCGATGTAAAATTAGTTTTGCCTTGAATTTCTCCGTATTTTTAATCCATACGTAAAACGACAACTATAACTGTATGAATGTGTCAGATTGACTAAATTTGAAAGCTCTTATTTACATTAGTCTCTTTCTTGTTTTATTGGACAGAAAAAGATGGAAATGGTCTAATTTTAGTTTAGTTTGTGACCAAGGGAATCGGCACCATTGTTTAATAAATGGCGCATAGCACGCAGAACGGATGGCCGATGGTGCCGTAAAGTTCTCGAATAGAGACCACGCACCGGCAAGCGTAGGACGTCCACCCACAAGGTGGCCAGACGATCTGATGAAGACCGCAGGATCGCGCTGGATGCAAGCCGCTTCCATGCGGTCTTATTGGAAATCTGTAGGGGAGGCCTATGTTCAGCAGTGGACGTCCTACGGCTGATATGATGAAATGGCGCATTAACTTACTACCATGTTAGTTAATTAATAATTTGACAGCTTATGGTTTCAGTTAATGAGCTATTAATAAGGCAAATTAGTTAATGAAAAATTAATAGCCTTTGCTGTCAGTAAATGATTTATTCATTATGACAATATAACATTACGCCTCTAATCCCTGAAGGATTAGGCAGTGGTGTACCTATTAGTACACGCACGTTTTGCCAGTTATGTTTTTAGTCCCATGTAATAGTGGGCGAGCCTATTGTCATCAACCAGGCATGAGTCCAGACTCTGAGGCTGCTATTGAGAAATCCCGAATGGAAAATCTCGATAACACTTTGCCCGACTTAGGAATCGAAGCTAAGACTTCATGCAGACCAACGAGGTACTCGATTATGACTTATGATATTAAAAATAAAAGATGAGGCGAAAGGAGTATGTAAGAATTGTAGCAGGTGGCGTTCTATGTTTTCTGCCTACCCCCAAGGCGTGAGTTTATGAAGTTGGTGGTGTGACACTCAATATCTCAATATGTAAGACCGTTGGTACTGCGCCTGATCTCTCCCCGGTCGTGTCGGGTTGCCGTCCCATCGCACTATGAGAGTGAGGGAAGAGGGAGTGCACCTGTGTTTGCGCACACACTTGTGCACTATAATATCTCCTGCGTACTTGAAAAAAATAGATTGTCTAATTTATGCCAGAATAGCAAAATTACCTAATAATTATCGCGAATAACTTCGTTTTAAACTAGCAATTATATACTTTCAATAAACTTAACAACTGGTAACAACAAGTCATAAACTATGTAATTGTAATTTCTCGATTTGTTATGTAATTTTTTTTATTTGTTCTAATCTCTCATTTTAATTATAGACACAATTGCCTTTCTCCGCTGTTGATGTAATAATTATACTATTACTGTTATTTTTACACATATAAACTCACGCCAATTTTCCATGGGGGTAGGCAGAAAACACAGAACGCCACCTGCTACGATCCTTACATCTCTTCGCCTCTTCCATTGTTCACTGAGATTTTTTTATAGAAAATCCCACTAACACAGAAAGTGTCGGTTCTGGAAATCAAATCTGCCAAAGTCGATTTTCGTCTTTTTATTATTTGTTGGTACCTATAGCAGCAATAGGAATATATCAATCAATCAATCAATCAAATATTCTTTATTGTGGAATATAATATATTAATATATATTCTGGGAAAATTTCATCTCTCTTACTATTACTGTTCTTGAGATACAGTCCGCTAACAGACATACAGCGGAGGCCAAAAGGGTCCCGTTGCTACCCTTAGGGTGAGGCCAAACGAGCGTAATTTTGTGAGTTGCCAGGCAGAATTTCTGTCGCAGAAATTCTGCCTGGCAGAAATTCTGTTGGGAGGCCAGACGAGCGCATTTTATTTAGTTACTATCCAACGGCCTCCTCCCCTCGCAAACTCAATTCGGTCAGCATAATGCATGTGAGTCGGAAGACAACTCATTTTGCGTCGCCGTGTGAATCAAATAGGACTTTTGTGTACTTTTGTTTGGACGAATGCAGCAGAATTTTTGCGACTCACGACTCACAAAATTACGCTCGTTTAGCTTCACTCTTAGGGTGAGGCATCGTACAAATAACGGGAAGGACGACAAATCAAAAATAATAACCCAAATTAAAATTGCACAAAATCACGGAATAATTGCGCGCGCATTTGAACCGCATCCAATCAAACGAGGGCGATATCGCGTGATACAGAACTTCCTCCAATCGACTACACTCGTTACGACCAATTAACAATAGTTTTTTTTTCCTTAAAAAATAACATTTCCTTCATACTTAGTACGATTTTTTTACGATTTCCACCGGAAATATGTAATGTGAGGCGAAAATTTTAGTTTTCCACACGATTAGGTGTTGTTCTAATTATATAAATGTAACATTCAAAGTCAAAGCCAAAGTCAGAGTCAAATAATTTATTTTAATTAGAATAGTACAGAACAGCCGAGTTTTTTTATGATTACCTTTAGTTGTGTTAAACCAAACTAACCAAGGTCAAAATTTCTCCTATTTCTATGAATAAGTTTTGTATATTTTACATTGGACTGTTATTGCTGAATAGTAATCTATACAAATGTAATAAAACTAAAGAGTTTTTTAACCGACTACAAAAAAGAGGAGGTTCTCAGTTCATTTTTTTTTTATTATTTAAACGCGCTTACCTCCAAAACCACCAGTCGGAATCGAAAAATTATTTTATAATGTAATGGCCAGACTCATGAAGAATAGTATACGCTTTAAAACATCACGCTACGATCTACGGGAGCTAAGCAGTAACTAAAGACGTGACTTAACACGACAGAAAAAACGAATTCGCGATTAAAAGCCAGTGTAACATAAATAAATAAATAAATATCTTGGGACAACTCACACACGGCTATCTAATCCCAAGCTAAGCAGAGCTTGTGTTATGGTAACCAGACAACTGATATACATACTTATATAATTTATAAATACATACATATTATAGATAAACACACCCAGACACAGAACTAACAATCATGCTCATCACACAAAGGTTGTCCTGGGTGGACTCATGACCCATGACCTCCGGCTTAGCAGTCAGGGCCGCTAACCACTAGAGCAACAGGCCCATCAAAGAGACCGATTAAAAGCTATAGTAACATAATTTGTCATATTCAATTAATATGTCGCATCATCATCATCTGCCAGGCAACTATGTTAGGGTCGGCTTCCAGTCTAACTGGATGCAGCTGAATACCAGTATTTTACATGGAGCGACTGCCTATCTGACCTCCACAACCCAGTAACTAGGTAATACGATACCCCTTGGTAAGACTGGTTGTCAGACTTTCAAGCTTCTGACGACTCGTAACGACTGCCAAAGATCCACGTATGACAGCCGGGACCAACAGCTTAACGTGCTTTCCGAGGCACGGAATGATGTCAGTAACGTCTAAGATAAACTTTAGAAATTACATATGAATTGAAAAAGTCACATTGGTACTTGCCCGGATTCGAACCCTCATAAATGAGAGGTGGGCGCCTTAACCGCTAGGCCATCACGAGAATTTAATTAATTATGTCGCAATTAATTAAATTTTTGAGAGATTGTTGGTTGACAGTATTAAGTACTATTCAAGATGTTTCCTTCAAGGCTGCATGTATTAGAGTGTATTTCAATATTTAATTTATTCTGTGTGCGTGTGATCAATATAACGTTGCAAATGCTAGTTCGATTTCACGCGCATGCGCAGCCGTTGAGTAGGGGCACCACGTGAAGTAATTTAAGTTTCTTTTAGTTTTTTTAATATCAAGTCTTGTTGCTCGTTTTAATACGTAGGTAGATATTTACATAACATCACGCCTGTAATCCCCGAAGGGTTAGGCAGAGGTGTACCGGGTACACCCACATTTTGCCAGTTATGTTCTAGTCCCATGTAATAGGGGGCGAGCCTATTGCCATCAAATCCGGGCACCGTCAGTGATGTCCGAGATAAACTTAAATGGTACACATGAATTTAAAAATTACATTGGTACTTGCCTGGATTTGAACCCACAATCTTATGTATGAGAGAAAGGTGTCTTAACCACTGGGCCGGCTAGCCTATGAATTGTCTAGGAGTCGGTCAGTTAGTCAGAAAGTTGAAGCTAGTTGCGCGTTCCAAAACGTAGCTAAAGTCCCCGTCACGAGAAACTATAAATTTTGTAAACACACATTCAGGGGATCGCAACCTTTACATCAAATACTGCATCAGCGTGAACTTACTTCAAAATGACGGCCCAAATGTTTACGATCCATGTGTCAGACGCGTTCCAGTACCACAAAACATTAGACGACAGCGCTTTATATCGCTATAATATAACCCGACCAAGTGAAATTGCTCGTTAGTTTCGTATTACACGTATGTGACTTTGATTTGATTGAATTTGGGATTATTTGTTGTCGATTGTATTGTTGCTACGTAACTTAGTAGTTTTTGGGGGAGGCCTACATTCAGCAGTGGACGGCCATAGGCTGATATGATGATGATGAACTTAGTAAAAATTATTTATTTACATAATTTATAGATTCTCGTGATGGGGACTTTAGGTCTATGTAGAAGAACGAGCAAGAAACTCCACAGACATTCTTTTCAATCAAGTTTCAAATCCTGGTTACATAAATAACATTTGAAACTTTTTAAATGATCTAGAATATCCATAAACAACAGAGCTATATGGTGATTAGTATGTGGGTGAAATTGATCTTGATATTATGACGTCATTTCCTGTCTTTCACTGTGTTCTCTCTATTCGTTGGCAAACTGTCAAAATCCAATCTTTATTTCACATAATATCACGACTGTAATCCTCGAAGGGTTAGGCAGGTGTTCCCATTAGTACATACATTTCGCCAGTTATGTTTAAGTCCCATGTAGTAGAGGGCGAGCCTATTGCCATCAACCGGGCACAAGTTCAGGCTCCGAGGCTGCTCTTGAGAAATTTCTAATGGAAAAATTCACTGACCCTTTGCCCGACCTGGGAATTGAACTCAAGACCTCATGCTCAGCTGTCACGCTTTGCGATCACTAGACCAACGAGGCATTCCAAACTTTCAAGTCCAGATTTTTTAAATTATTTAATGAAACTTTCTACACATAAGAGGAGACACACAGGTCTTCAAAGTAATCAGAGAACATTTTTGAAATCACAGCAATTTCGAATCTTTGAAGACCATGATTAGTTAACCACAGATCGATAACTAACCAGGAATTATCTTCGACCTTCATGCCTTCAGCATAATGACCAAATTACAATACGTGCACTGTTCGTCATTGAGGAGTACCATTGTTTGTTTCTGAAAGTCCACACCAAATCTCCACAAAATAAGGAGGGATGGGATCACATCAGCTGTATACCCTTTCGAATATAAAAAGAATTTAGAAAATCGATTCGCGATTGGTTGCAGAAATCGGTAATTAAATTAAATATTTAATATTGTTTCATCGAATTTAGCTAAGAACACTCTCGACTAATTCACCTAACAAACAAAACAAAATAAAATCAAAATTGGTTCATCCATTCGGAAGTTACGATGCCACAGACAGACAAACACGTCAAAGTTATAACACCCCGTCATTTTTGCGTCGGGGTTAAAACATACGCACAGTCGAACATAGAACCTCCTTTCTTCGAAGTCGGTTAAAAATCTTATAATCGACTTACAAACTTAAGTTTACCTAACATCGATTCATACTTACAACATAGTCAATAAGCCTTGAAGTTCTGTCTCCCAATTGCCTAACCGATACTCAACGTATTGCCCCCACTACATGCGCAAGCGCCGACCCACCAGTCAGTACAGCGCGCGCGCCGATTACAGACACGGTTTTATATTTTACTTAACACTTTTTTCTTGTATTTTATAGTTTGTACTTTGGAAAAATCGTGTGATTTTTATTTTTAGTGTGTTTTGTTTTCGATTTCATTTGTTTTTTTTTACTTTTGGTGATTGTTACGTCAGTTTGTTTGTGTGTCTTATTATTTTGTATGTAAGTGCTTGTGTGTGTATTTGTGAGATTTTCTACGTTATAATCTCTATAAATCTTTATTTATGGATGCTTGTTGTGTGAGATCGGTGGAATTGCGATGACAATCTTTAAGATTTTTAATGTATTTTTTTTAAACGTGATTTTAGAGGCTATTTGTTTTTTAGTATACTTGGTTTTGACCGCGACTTTGTTTGCTAAGACTGCATAATTAAATGAGGGTACTAAATTATCCCACGGAAGTAAAACCCGGGATAAAATCAAAGTCAAATCATTTATTTCAATATTAAAACATTGAAAGGCAATTTTTAACGTCATTTACAAGACAGAGAAAAAAAATTAAATCTAGTTGCCCATTTCAAAATATAAAGGTTATGTGTTAAGCTAGATCAATATCTATATGTCTGCCGAATTTTAGCTAATTCTGTTCAGCCGTTTAAGCGTTAAAGAGTAACGAACAAACGTCTATTACAAACTTTCGCATTTATAATAGTGATAGAATAGAATTGTCTCGTTGGTCTAGTGGTCGCAAAGCGCGGCTGCTGAGCGTGAGTTCTTGGAGACGATTCCCAGGTCGGGCAATATGTTATAGGGTTTTTTCATCAGGAATTTCTCAGTAGCAGCCTCGGAGTCTGGATTGGTTACCGGTTGATGGCAATAGGCTCGCTCGCTATTACATGGGACTTAAACATAACTGGTGAAATGTGGGTGTACTACCCGGTTGATGGCAAAACGTGGCTACACCTCTGCCTAACGGTGTTACTTCAAAATCGATTTTTTTTTAGTTCTACCTACTTTTTTGATTATTTTTTAATGCATTATTACTACTAGTAAAACTATCAAAAACATAATTTAAAAAGTAAAATATTGGACCAATGCTATTTTACATAACATAACATCACGCCTGTAATACCCAAAGGGATAGGCAGATGTGTACCAATTAGTACACCCACATTTCGCCAGTTATGTTTTAAGTCCCATGTAATAGGGGGCGAACCTATTGTCATCCGGGCACAAATCCAGACTCCGAGGCTGCTACTGAGAAATTCCTGATGGAAAAACCCAATAACACTTTGCCTGACCTGGGAATCGAAACCAAGACCGCGTCAGCAGTCGCGCTTTGCGACCACTAGACCAACGAGGCAGTCGAGGCGGTTTTGTAGTTTGCTAAAAATAACTTTGGTTAACCTTGAAGTTTGTTTCGATGTTTACTCTCAGAGGTAGACAGACAGAAAAACCGAACTTATAATGTAAAATAACAAATAGAAATCAAAGTCAAAATTCGAAGTCAAAGTCAAATTTCTTGAAATATAAAATTGTGCGGTCGGTTCCTGACACACGTATATCTATACTAGAAAGAGAAGGAAGCTCGACTGGAGGTAGCGTAACGCTTGTTTCTTACGTGACGATTTATACCAATTAAATCTTACCGCGAGCCGCGTTGAGGAACTTCAAACCAAAAAATATTTAAAGTCAAAGTCAAATCGCTTGAAATAATATAATAATTCGCTCAACAGTACAGCTTGAAAGATTCAACACGTACTATGTACCAAGACGCGGGTGGAAGCTAGTTATTATACAGGGTGGTTATTCGATTTGGCAAACGATGCACCTAACACCCTGTATATCCTTTACTAATATTATAAATGCGAAAGTAAGTCTGTCTATTTGTCTGTCAGTCTGTCTGTTGCGCTTTCACTACTAAACCGCTGAACCGATTTTAATGAAATTTGGGTAAATTTGAACCCCAAGAAAAGACATACGCCTTTTATTATTCCGTGACTTCGTCTGCTTCCGCGATAACTTACATTTATGCGGACAATGTCGCGGGCCGAAGCAAGTGTGAATATAAAACAATAATCAGTACCAGTAATTATAATAATACATACAAATAAAATTGTATGACACTTAAATTCACAACAATTTTTACTGTTTAAGATTTAAACTGACTATCTTATATCTTCCAATCTCAGTTCCATTGTACTTAAATTCTCAAGACTGTATGGGAACCATACAACACACACTCATACAAACTTTAAATTACAGGAAAAAATGGCGATACAATATTAAATGCATAATAAAGTAAATGAGACACAAAGGGGTGTAGCCCAAATTTTTTTATTTTATTTGAAAGACATTTTTTATCTATATTTCAAATTCGCATTTTACGCGGTAATAATTTACGTGTTTTTTTATTTTTACGATTACTATTTTGGTTAATAAAAACTCTTGTTTTTCTCTTTGTTCTTAGAAATGTGAAGTAAAAAGTGTGAAAAGTGAAGTGTTTAAAAAAAAACTGACTTTTGGTGACTTTTTTTTGTGACAGAAAAAGGAGATTTTGGTAAGTTAAATTTTTTGAAAAAAAAAAATTAATTTTTTTCTTATTTTTTTTTAGCCCGTCTTTCCGTAACATAACATCACGCCTGTAATCCCCGAAGGGTTAGGCAGAGGTGTACCCATTAGTACACCCACATTTCGCCAGTTATGTTTTAGTCCCATGTAATAGGATGCGAGCCTATTGCCATCAACCGGGCACAAATCCAGACTCCGAGGCTGCTACTAAGAAATCCCTGATGGAAAAACCCGATAACAATTTGCCCGACCTGGGAATCGAACCCAAGACCTCATGCTCAGCAGTCGCGCTTGCGGCCACTAGACCAACGAGGCAGTCAAAAAAGTTGTAAAATATATACAAAAAGATAAACGCCGTCTTCCAAAATACTAAATGATGTAATGATTATAATTATCCTATACAATGTAGACCACTTCTGTTACAGCTAGTTTTGACAAGATTATCTCATACTACTATTACTGGCGGCGTTGCCCGAGGGCAATTGGTAGAAATAATAGTTATAATTGGTTAAAGATTTTAATTGCTTAAGCGTCTTTATCTGTGAGAGGTGAAAAATACAGAATGTATTTTCTTGTCTTGGTTTTAGTTAGAAGTACATATATATAAAATTTAAGTGTTTGTTTGTAATTTATTTATTTATTTATTTTAATAATTTTAGGTAAACTTACAGCTAGTCATATACAATAGTTCGGGTTTAGATACCATTAAAAAGGCCAATTACAAGTTTTCACAGGTAAGAAAGTAAACATAGAATTAAATAGGTAGTAGACACAATAAACAGGTCTGTAAGGTACTTGGGTAAAAAAAAGCAAATTAAAGACTATTTTACGTTAATAACGTTAACGTTAACGTTATTAATGTTAAAATAACAGCTAGGCTCGCCCGCTATTACATGGGACTTATACATAACTGGCGAAATGTGGGTGTACTAATTGGTACACTTCTGCCTAACCCTTCGGATTACAGTCGTGATGTTACGTAACTAATTTAAAAAAATTGTTAGTCTGACTGTTTGTTCTGGCTATTCTCTGAAACGGCTGAACCGTTTTTGATGAAACTTTCACTGGCAGATAGCTGATGTTATGAGGACTATTTTTTTCAAGAAAAGAATTAGAATACCGCGCACAACTCAGTAGTTACCAGGGGACGAAACTGCACTCATAAACAAGTCTTTATCAATGAATATTACAAAGAGGTAAAATTGTTCGTTTGTTTGTAAGTGAAAATCTCTGGTAGTACTGATCCGATTACATTTTGTTTTCACTTAAAGTAATCTACGTTGTTGCTAAGTGTCATAATGGTGCCGATTCCCTTGTTCACAAATTAGACTAAATTTAAAGAATTGACATCTCTTACAGCGAAAGGAAAGGACGGTGTCATTCCGTGACATTAAAGAACTAAGTTAGAGATGTCAAATTAGTTTTGCCTTGAACTTCTCAGTATTTTTAATATATATGTTTTAATATGTCAACTATAATTGTATGGATGTGTTAGATTGACTAAATTTGACAGCTCTTATTTACATTAGTCTCTTTCTTGTTTTATTAAACAGAATAACATGGAAATAGTCTAATTTTAGTTTAGTTTGTGACCAAGGGAATCGGCAACATGTTTTATTAAACTTTTTTTGCAACACACAAACAAAAAGCAATATCCATCTTTAAATTGACCATGTTTGAAATTATACAACAATGTGTGTGTTTGTTGAGAATTAGAACACCCTGTATATGTCTCGGAAGTAATAACTTTTGAGGTCAATGGGCTATAGTTGCGATTGTTACCAATGGCTACGGACTGATTGGCCCTATGCACGCCAGTAAGGGCCAAACCACTCAAGCCTCGATTGACTTGCCGGTAAGTCAGAACAATAGAAAATCAATTGTGTCTCATCACGTGGTACTTGAGTAATTAAACAAGTGCTTTTTCAAGAAATATAAATAACTAGCGTTTTCTCTGCGATTTCGTTTGCGTGGTTTTTCTAACAGATCCTATTTTTTTGGTTATAAAATATAGCCTACTAGCTTTCGCCCGCGGCTCCGCTCGCCAATTAAGTTTAAAATTCGATCATAATTCTAAAGATACGTGTGGCGCCATCTATCATCGTAAGCACGTTATTGTGATTTCCCTCGGGAACAGTATTTTTTTCGGGATTAAAAGTACCCTATGTTCGTTCCTGTACACCTGGCAATGTATATGCAAAATTTCAGGATGATCGGTTCAGTGGCTTAGGCGTTAAATGTTATCAAACAAACAAACAAACTTACTTTCGCATTTATAATATTAGTTAGGATAGCACTTAGTGATAACGTCTTCAAATTTTCGAAAGAATTTTTATAAGACATGTGGCGCCATCTATCATCATAAAAACTTTATAGTGATTTCCCTCGGGAACAGTACTTTTTTCGGGATTAAAAGTACTATATGTCCATTTCTGTGCACCTGACAACGTATATGCAAAATTTCGGGATGATCGGTTCAGTGGTTTAGGCGTGGAATGGTAACAAACATACAAACATACTTTCACATTAATAATATTAGTTAGGATTACTTATAGACTCTAAAGCTATCAACTATCGTCTTAAACTCGTACCACCGTAAGACAAGTACAAGTTTCATGTCTACCAAGGCTAAAGGCTGCTGACCCCATAAGACACACCAGGTTACTGTGTAACCTACTCCACAAAAGGGAGGTTATGGGTTACACAATCCTTTTATAGTTACGACAGAAACCTGACTTGAATGTTATATGAGGGACCGTTATAATAACTTGTAACGTCATGAAATACATTGAGGTCGCTTTGGCTTTTTAAAAATGGTGGTAACCTGGCTGCAGAGACGTATCTAGGGTGGGCGTCTATTGAAGGGGGCCCCACATCGCCAATCATTAAAATTAAAAATACACAATTTCATACTGTGTTTTGCCGTGCCCTAGGCGCCATTTTCTATTGGTAGGTACGCCTCTGCCTCATCTCTCTGCTCCTCATGCTCTCATTATGAGAATGGCCACAGGGCGAAGAGGACCGCTGAGGAATAGCAGTTCGAGGCTTGTCGGAGGAATAGAATATATTTTATTTGCTTAAAACATGGTATACAAGCTGTTATTGAAAAAAGAGATCTGCTTAAAACTAAAGCATGTAAAATTAAGCATACAATTGCCAGCGGTGAATGCTTATGCGAATCTCGCACTCCCGGCCATAAGCAGAGGTAGAACACCGCGGTGGTTTTAGCCGGTAGGAGTGCGGCGTGCCCCTACGTTTGGGAGTTGACGGTGTGACACCCCCGTGTCTCGGAAAATACGAAAAATCCATAAGTTTTGCGCCTGATCTCTCCCCGGTCGTGTCGAATTGCCGTTCCCTCGCACTATGAGAGTGAGGGAAGAGGGAGTGCACCTGCGTGCTTGGCTAGTCTTCATTTAAACATAACATAACATCACGCCTGTAATCCCCGAAGGGTTAGGCAGAGGTGTACCCCTTAGTACACCCACATTTCGCCAGTTATGTTTTTAGTCCCATGTAATAGGGGGCGAGCCTATTGCCATCAACCGGGCACAAATCCAGACTCCGACGCTGCTACTGAGAAATTCCTGATGGAAAAACCCAATAACACTTTGCCCGACCTGGGAATCGAACCCAAGACCTCAGGCACAGCAGTCGCGCTTGCGACCACTAGACCAACGAGGCAGTCGTTTAAACATTCGTTCGACATACATTCGTCGTTTCTTCATTTAAACTCTAACATGTACTTACTTAAATGACAAAGTGAATCCTATGATGACATGAAATTCCATTTGAACACTTAAATGATGAAACTCGATGTCAAAATATTACGAAACAGCAGAAGCGATTGTTATAATCGATTAGAATCGATTAGACACAGTCTGTTCGTCAGCTTTCAAATGATTTATAACGACAACGCTGCGAAATCGATTAGGTGTGTTGACTTTTTAAATCGAGTTGGATTTCGCTGTGTGAAAGTGGATTGAAGGGACGTGGTTTTAGGGTTTCGTTGGTTTCGTATTCGGATGTTAAGTAGTCCAACCAGACGGGTGTCGTGTCTGGTTGGCTACTGCCCGACGGTTGTTGGTAAACTTTGACTTACTGTCTTAGACATTGACAGTTGTAGACGTCGTAGTTCACATGCTGTGCGATAGATGTTATTCTTTCTAGTCTTTATTTTTCGTAATGAACATAACATCACGCCTGTAATCCCCAAAGGGTTAGGCAGAGGTGTACCCATTAGTACAGCCACATTTCGCCAGTTATGTTTAAGTCCCATGTAATGGGGGGCGAGCCTATCGCCATCAACCGGGCACAAATCCAGACGCCGAGGCTGCTACTAAGAACTTCCTGATGGAAAAACCCAATAACACTTTGCCCGACCTGGGAATAAAACCCAAGACCACGCACTTGATCAACGAGGCTTACAGATTTTGACCAGATGTTAAGATGTGAGAATTTGATTATGATAATGTACTTATTTATTCGAAATTAATTGTCTTAAACCGGAAGGAAGGTGTCTATCACATGTTAAAATAGATACATATTTATTTATATAGAATTTTTAATATATTTTTTTGAATATTGATGTCTTTATTAGCTACTAGTTTCTGTCCGCGATTTCGTCCGCGTAAATGTCGGTTATCGCTGACGCAGACGAAGTCGCGGGAGAATAATTAACCTATATCTTTTCTTGAGGTTCAAACCTTACCCCGTAGCGAATTTCATCAAAATTGGTGCAGTGGTTTAGTCAGGAAGACGGACAGAGTTACTTTAGCAGTACTGCTAGACAGATTTAGGTGAAATTTTGTATAGAGATAGTTTAAGACTCGGGGAAAGACATAGAATAGTTTTTATTCTGGAAATTATCCCCTAAGGCGGTGAAAAGGGGGGTGGAAGTTTGTATGCAAGTACGACATGAACAAGTTCCACGCGGACGTAGTCGCGGGGAAAAGCTAGTTCATTATAAAATACTCTTAGAGCGAGAGACAGGTGTCTATCACCTTGTAAAATAGATACATATTAATTATATATTATAAAAATTTTAATATTATATGTTTTTTTAATATTGATGTAAATTAGCTATTCACGTCGTGTTTCTGAAAGTTTTTTGACCTTCAAAGGCTTATTATAATTCTAGCGATTCCAGATACTTATGTGATGACAAACCGATATCCTGCGGTGGTAAGGTGAATGTACCAATAAATGTATGTGGTTTTTTTTTTGTTGTGGAAAATAAATCTTGAGCATAACATAACATAACATCACGCCTGTAATCCCCAAAGGGTTAGGCAGAGGTGTACCCATTAGTGCACCCAAATTTCGCCAGTTATGTTTTTTGTCCCATGTAATAGGGGGCGAGCCTATTGCCATCAACAGGGCACAAATCCAGACTCCGAGGCTGCTACTGAGAAATTCCTGATGGAAAAACCCAATAACACTTTGCCTGACCTGGGAATCGAACCCAAGACCTAATGCACAGCAGTCGCGAAGATTTTTTTGATTAAATTATTATAATACTAGGTTCAATCCTTCATTTCGGTTATGTAGAATTAAGTTATTTTTTGTAATTATCCCACCAGAACACAAAAATGAGATTTAAATTACCAATACTTTGCGTTTAAGCCAGATCTAGCTAGATATTATGTTAATTCCGTTAAACCGTTGGATTTTATGTGAAGCTTAAGTTTTTTATTTAAAAATATATATTATTTTAATTTACTGACTGTTTAAAATAGTTTTATTATGAAAAACAATGATGAGACTTTGTTTTGGTCAAAATTTTCAAGAAACTTCACTGTTTATAATTACTAAATTGATTACAGCCACTTCAATTTTTATTATCACTAAAGGAAACGAAAAATCCAAATTGCTTATCCTAACTAATATTATAAATGCGAAAGTAAGTTTGTTTGTTCGTTTGTTACCATTTAACGCCTAATCCACTGAACCGATCATCCTGAAATTTTGCATATACGTTGCCAGGTGTACAGGAACGAACATAGGGTACCTTTAATCCCGAAAAAAGTATTGTTTCCGAGGGAAATCACAATAACGTTCTTATGATCATAGATGGCGCCACGTGTCGTTTCGAAACCAAATTATTGGAACGACAGGACATGGGTAATTTTTTCCGCGACTTCGTCTGTGCCCACGATAACCAAAATTTACGCGGACGAAGTCGTGGGCAAAAGCTAGTTGGTTCATAAATGCAACAGCAATTATATGCTCATGAATGAATGAAAACTACAGCGCGTCTGAAGGAAAGTGGTAAAGATATGCTTCAGTACCTCAGTACAACGCTATACACAGGGGAAAAGATACTAAAAAGAAATTTTTACTTGACAGCTGTGCTTGACAGACGGTAAAACATAGAAATTATTTACTGTTTAGATTTTTTTTATTAGATTTGTGCACTATAATATCTTATGCGTACATATTTAGTCTCCGTGACTGAAATTTGGTCAGAAAGATATATGTATTATGTTATGTAAAACATAAAGAAAAACGCAGGCCTCTATGGAGAAGAACGAGCAAGAAAATAATAGTCTTAGCGTTTATAATATTTCATTTCACCGGATTATTTTACAGTTGTCACTCTTGCATACCTATAAAACAAGCAAAAATTTTTATTTTAATTTTAAAGAAAAAATAAACTTTTCATTTTATTTACACAAAAATTTTGAATCCTCATACCTATTTCCACATAATTATGAATAAAAGAAACCAATTTAAATTCATTTGAAAATAACAATAAATTCTCAACCAAAACAAACATAAATAAAAATTCAATTGCTAAGACGACAACTGTGTTCTCCACCCTATTATCATTTTAAACATTTTCTTTGTTTATTTCGTTTGTTACACAGATTCAGTCAGAATACAAATTAGATAACTCTAGGTATTGCTTAGTATTGCCAAAGCTTTTGTGTTATTGCTTTGTAATGTACATGTTTTGTCATTTACAATACAGGAGCTCGTGGCTAAGTAATAACAGCACATGGTTCGATTCGTCAGGTTAAGCTTAGCTTGCCTGGGTTAGTCCGTGGATGGGTTCATCTTTACACACCGAGACTCTTCACTTCCGTGCCTCGGAAAGCACGTTATGGGATGTTTCTCATTAGAGCGTGCCGTGCCCGGGCCGGGGCGTGGACGAGCCGACGTGGTATTGAAGTGCGTCGAGAGGGCCCGGACGGGACACGGATAATGCACTGTGTAATATAAATGATTCATACAAAATATATGTATGTATGTTTAAATAGTGTAATTGGCCACGGCCGTTCTATTTAAAATAAATAAATAAATAATAATAAATAATAATGTAACAGATTTAAAACCGTGCCCCGTCCGGGCCCCGCCCTAATGAGAATCATCCCTAAGCTGTTGGTCCCGGCTGTCATACGTGGATCTTTGATAGTCGTTACGAGTCGTCGGAAACCCGAAAGTCTGACAACCAGTCTTACTAAGGGGTATCGTATTACTCAGTTCCTGGGTTGTGGAGGTCAGATAGGCAGTCGCTCCATGTAAAATACTATATTCAGCTGCATCCGGGTAGTCTGAAAGCCGACCCTAACACAGTTTTGAGAAGGCTAGGCAGATTGTTTAGTGTCTACTACCCATATAGAAATCACATGTTATAATTGATATCTATACTAATATTATAAAGAGGAAAAAATTGTATTTCTGTTTGTTTGTTTACTAAAAACTACTGGACCGATTTCAAAAATTCTTTCACCGTTAGAAAGCTACATTTTCTGCGAGTAACATAGGCTATATTTTATTTTATATTTGCGCGGACGAAGTCGCGGGCAAAAGCTATTTAAGATAAACCAGTTAGCGACTGATGCTGTGATGAGACTGGTTTGTGTTTTATTTATGCAAAATAGCTACCTGACCTCTGTGATATTATCGAAACTAGATTTTATGTATTTTTTGTCATTTTTGAATTACTGTCTCGCTTGAAATTAATTAATGTTTCTGAATAATTCATTTTGTCGTGATAGCCAAGTGGTTTAGGCGCTCGCCTCTCATGCGTGAGGTTGAGGATTCGATACTACGGTAGTAACAATGTAATTTGTGATATCACTGACGTCGATGAGGGAAAAGATCGTGAGGAGACATTTTAAGAGTCCTTTTAAATATTATAATACAAGAAACATTTAATTTACTGACTGATTCGTTGGTCTAGTGATCGCTAAGTATGACTACAGAGCATGGGGTCTAGGATTTAATTCGCAGGTAGGTAGTCATTTATTTTCTTTCTTACAAAACCTGTGAAATGTGGGTGTACTAATAGGTACACCTCTGCCTAAACCTTCGGAGATTAGCGTGATAATATGTATGAAGAGATTTTTTGGTCGTTGAACGCGCTAAGCTTTGGTACTATCAAAAATTTTTTTTAACTTACCTACGTTTTGGAACGAGCAACTAGCTTCAACTTTCTGACTAACTGACTGACTCCTTGACAATTCAAAAGTGTCTTTAGATGGTCTAATCGAAATAAATGCTTTCATTTTGACGTAAGTCTGTTGTTGTCTGCTGTCTGTTGTTGTTGTTGCGTGTAAAAGAAAAATACTTGAAGCAGTCTGTCCGTCTGTCTGTCACATTCTTACGTAATAACCTAATTAGTAGCCTAATATAAGTAATGCAAATTAGATTCGCAAAACTGTCATCGTATAGTCATTAATGTTATAATTGTATAATATTAGGATACATCTGTCTACATCTATCTTAATGTTATTTAATGCTAATTAGGATAAATAAGGCGATTTTTATGAAAGCAGATCATTAAGATTTTGTATTTGGGCTTGGTTCTGCCCAAAGCGAGCTAAAACACAATATTTTACATAACATAACATCACGCTTTTAATCCCCGAAGAGTAAGGCAGAGGTGTACCCATTAGTACACCCACATTTCGCCAGTTATGTATTTATAAGTCCCATGTAATAGGGGGCAAGTCTATTGCCATCAACCGGGCACAAATCCAGACTCCGAGGCTGCTACTGAGAAATTCCTGATAGAAAAATCCAATTATACTTTGCCCGACCTGGCAATCGTACCCAAAACCTCATTCTCAGCAGTTGCGCTTTGCTAGACCAACTAGACCACTAGACCAACGACCCTATTGCTATCATTTGCACAAATCCAGACTCTGAGGCTACTGAGAAATTCCTGATGGAAAAACTCAATATCACTTTGCCCGACCTGGGAATCGAACGCAAAACCTCAAAAGTCGCGCTTTGCGGCTACTTGACCAATGTGGCAGTCAACTTATACCATGGATTTCTTTTTTTATTCGATTATTAACTTTATGGAACGAGCGCGTGCGCACGTTTTTGAGGAACGTGGTCATGCGCATCGCAAATAAAAAAGTATACAGTTCTTAGGGAAAGTTGTTTGTTATCATTAGTACAATCATGTGTTCAAAGTTTCGGTCAGTAATTACCAATCACTGAACAGAATTGTTCATTTGCATGCGTAAAGTAATATGCCCTTCAATTTATAACCCCAGTGTATCTCTAAGGAATACAGCCATGCGCAAGCGCAACTATCTCAAAGGAATACTGTCATATTACATGATCAATTGCAAAATGGCGACGTAACTCGTCCGGCAGTCTGTTCGCCTATTATGTCTATAGATGATGCAATAAATCTATCTTTAGGTCACTTGCGAAAGACCTCAGTGTTTAGGCTAGATTTTTGATTAGTTGGTGACAGGTTATGTTGGTACTCAAGTAACGAGGTGACAGATTATGTTGGCAGTCAGGTGACATGTTGGTCATAGATTAGGTTCAAACTAAAGTGATATGTAGGTGACAAAATACATTGGGAGTTGAGTGACAAGCAGGTGACAAGTTAGGTTGGGACTCATGTGAAAAGTAGGCGACAGATTAGGTTCGGACTCAAGTAGCAGGTAGGTGACAAATTAGGTTGAGTTTCACCTAAGAAGTAGCTGACAGATTATGTTGAGTGACAAGTAGGCGACAGGTTACATTGGGACCCAGGTGAGAAGGTTGTGATTAGTTAGGTTAAAATACAAGTGACAAGCAGGTGACAAATTATGTTGGGTCTAAAGTGACAAGTAGTTTTAGTGCTTAGTCTTCTTATTCTTCTTCTTATCGTGTGGGCAGTAAGGTCTTACGACCCCACACACCCTAGTGTCAGAGTTTCTAAACCGCCTCAAGGGCCAAGGGCAAGTGCTTAGTGTTAAACATATTTGGCGAAATGTGGGCGTACATCTTTGCTTAACCCTTTGGGGATTACAGGCGTGATGTTATGTCGTGTCTAGATTACGTCTCGCGTGGTGTGCGCTGTCGGGAAAGTCTGGCCCAAGGACAATCAAACGTCTAATAAACATAACATACGCTAAAACATTGACACGCTGCGTGCGCAGGTGTCAAGTATTACCTCAGGCGACGTGACCTGCTGACCCACTCACTTTTTATTTGCTTTTCTGTTTAATAGTGAATGTGATTGAACCTCTGGTGTTGTGGAAATGCGTTCCTTGCGGAGTATGTGTGGTGTAACTTTGAACGATAGAGTGAGGAATGAGGTTATACGGGACCGTTACGGATTAAAAGAAGATGTAGTGACAAAGATAGAAAAGGGTATGCTTAGATGGTCCGGTCATGTTGAGAGAATGAGTGAAAGACAATTGACAAAAGGTATTTCTGAGGCAGAGATGAGTGGCAACGCCGGGAGGGGTCGCCCTAGGAAGACCTACACTGACCTTATTGGTGAGGTCCTTCAGAAAGATCAGGTGCGGAGTACTCGTAACCGGCGTGCTTGTATGAACGTAGATGAGGCGAAAGGAGTATGTAAGGATCGTAGCAGGTGGCGTTCTGTAGTTTCTGCCTACCCCCATGGGAAAAAAAAAGGTGTGAGTTTATGTATGTATGTGATTGAACCTCATTAAAAGTTAGCGTAAAGACAGACAGACAGACAATTGTTTAATTAGGGTCATTGAGACATTTTAAAGATCGGAATCGTAGTTACAACATAACATAACATCACGCCTGTAATCCCCGAAGGGTTCATATTTCGCCAATTATGTTTAAGTCCCAGGTCATAGAGGGCGAGCCTATTGCCATCAATCGGGCACAAAACTAGACTCCGAGGCTGCTACTGAGATATTCCTGATGGAAAACTCAATAACACTTTGCCCGGCCTGGGAATCTAACCCAAAACCTCATTCTCAGCAGTCGCGTTTTGCGACCAGTAGACCAACAAGGCAGTCAAACCATCACGACGACTCGAAAGTCAAAGTCAAAACATTTATTTCAATCAGACCATTTACAGGCACTTTTGAATTGTCAAGGAGTCGGTCAGTTAGTCAGAAAGTTTAAGCTAGTTGCTCGTTCCAAAACGGAGGTAGGCCTCTATGGAGAAGAACGAGCAAGAAACTCCACGGCACATATTTAAATTAGGTTTTTACAAAAGCACTGTATATGCTTAATAACATAACACCAAGAGTAATACATAAACATATATTTCTTTGACGTGATCATTATTCGTGATCTTATTTTTGTGACTGCCTCGTTAGTATAGTGGTCGCAAGCGCGACTGCTGTGCATGAGGTCTTTGGGTTCGATTCCCAGATCAGTAAAGTGTTATTGGGTTTTTCCATCAGGAATTTCTCAGTAGCAGCCTCGGAGTTTCGATTTGTGCCCGGTTGATGGCAATAGACTCGCCCCCTATTACATGGAACTAAAAACATAACTGGCGTAATGTGGGTGTACTAATGGGTACACCTCTGCCTAACCCTTCGGGATTACTGGCGTGATGTTATGATGATGATATGTTTCTTTAAATCACATAACATCTCCGCAATAACAGAACAATACCTCATTTCGAACAAGCGGTAGGCAGCAATAGGTACTTTTAGTGTCTTGACCGACTTCATCAGAGAGAGGTTATATAACACAAAACGTCCATTGATATTTCCGGCGTGTTATTCATCTGTCTTGTCAAGTTGTTTTCTCGTAAACATGCTTCACGGTTTTGTGAGTTATATCTTGTGGCGACACGAGTTTTGGAGATTAGTTCATGTAAATTTTCCAGTTGGTGTTGGTTGGTTGAGACTACTTTTGCTACGTACAGCTTCTCGTGGATTAATAATAACAGACGCACGGGTCGATCTATTAGGTTAAGCTACGCTTGCCGCGGTTGGTCCGTGGATGGGTGACCATCTTTAAGACTCCTCCGTGCCTCGGAAAGCGCGTTAAGCAGTTACTCCCGGCTGTCGTACGTGGATCTTTGACAGTCGTAACGAGTCGTCAGAAGCTTAGAAGTCTGACAACCAATCTTACCTTGGGGTATCGTATTACCCAGTAACTGGGTTATGGAGGTCAGATAGGCAGTCGCTTCATGTAAAATTCTGGTATTCGGCTGCATTCGGTTAGACTGGAAGCCGACCCCAACATAGTTGGGAAAAGGCTACATCAATAAATAAAGCACTAGCTTCTGTCCCCGACTTCGCCCGACCAAATGTCGGTTATTGGCGATCTTTTTGTTTCTCCATACAATCTTTGGACATCTGTTTCATCCCCTCAGGGGGTGAATTTTGGAACAGAGCATTCTCTCACATACTGGCGTCACCACAAAGTGGGGTCCCATCACTCACCGGCCGCACTGACTCCAGACATACCCGAGGGGAACGCCTTATTCTCGGGCATGTCTCTGGCCCTCACCTCGGGCTACAGACTTAGGGATGATTCTCATTAGAGCGTGCCGTGCCCGGGGCGGGGCCCGGACGGGGCACGGACAGGGCACGGTTTTAAATCTGTTACATATATTTTGTATGAATCAATTTATATTACACAGCGCATTATCCGTGTCCCGTCCGGGCTCTCTCGACGCACTTCAATACCACGTCAGCTCGTCCATGCCCCGGCCCGGGCACGGCACGCTCTAATGAGAATCATCCCTAACCCTGAGTCCGCGGCCCAGAGGCCCAATTTCACGGTAGCTTCATCCGACCTAGGAACCGAACCCCAAGGCTCAGTAGCGACGCTTGCGACCACAAAAAACTCTAAGTAGGTAATAAAATTATCATTACATAATAATCATAAAATTCCCACGTTTTACATCAACCATTTTTGTTTGATTGTAGGTACATACGACTACATAACAAGCGTTTTCATTATATGCTGACCTCTTATTATATGAATTGCCCCTCTGGCCGTTGGTTTTGTGAGATCTTCGGTTCGATTTCCAGGTCGGGTAAAATGTAGCTGGATTTTTCCAATAGAAATTTCTCAGTTTTCCGCCTCGTTGGTCTACTGGTCGCAAAGCGCGACTGCTGAACATGAGGTCTTGGGTTCGATTTCCAGGCCGGGCAAAGTGTTATTGGGTTTTTCCATCAAAAATTTCTTAGTAGCAGCCTCAGAATCAGTTGATGGTCATTGGCTCGCTCCCTATTACATGGAACTTAAACATAACTGGCAAAATGTGGGTGTACTAGTGGGTACACCTCGGCCTAACCCTTCGGGGATTACAGGCGTGATGTTATGGAGACTAATACTATAAAAAAAATATTTTTGTTTGTAATTGATAAACTCAAAAACTACATACATTATCAACAAGCATTTTTAATTAGAATCCGTAACAAAATTTAGTACAGATGAACTCGCGAGCAAAAACTAGTCAGCTAAGTAGCCTGAAATGTCGAAAGAACTATGTTTGTATGACCAATGTTGTATGGTATTTTGTATGATGTCAGCCAATTAGATACAGTCGACGCTTTTAAGTCATATCAATTTTGATTACTGCTAGTTACATCATTGTCATGTAAATGATTGATGTATTATTTATTTTTGAGTTGGTCACACTGACGGCTGTCATTAGTGTAAAATACTTGCAACCTAGATTTTGTGATGATTTGCAGTAAAAATTCAAGGCTTTTTCATTATATAGCATTACCCCTGTTATCCTCGAAGGGTTAGGCAGAGGTGCACCTATTAGTACACCCACATTTTGCCAGTTATTAACTCCCATGTAATAGGGGGCGAGCCTATTGCCATCAACCCGGCAAATATCTAGACTCCGAGGCTGCTACTGAGACATTCTAGATGGCAAAATTCAATAACACTTTGCCTGACTTGGGAATCGAACCTAAGACCTCATGCTTAGCAGTCGCGGTTTGCTACCACTAGACCAACGAGGCAGTTTAATATACATTTAAAATATTTCATTTATTTAAGCTTACTCGCGACTACGTCTGCCTTACCCGTCGGGGATTACAGGCGTGATGTTATGTTATTTGCAAAATTTCACCATATTCATTACCTATAATACAATGTAGGTCAGTATACAGCCACGTATGTTTGTCCGTCTGTCAGTTACATAACGGTAATGTTACGTGGTAGGAAATTATTTATTGTATTCAAATGTATGGAGTGTACATTGTGCATGACGGTTTGACCATAGGGGTATAGGCAGCGCCTTTATCGGAAGTAATATGAACGGTATCTAAATGAACTTTGTTAAATTTTGAAGTGTGTTGATATGGCGACAAAGATAGAAAAGGGTATGCTAAGATAGTTCGATCATGCTGAGAGGATGAGTGAAAGACGATTAACAAAAGGCAGAGGTGAGTGGCAATGCAGGGAAGGGTCGCCCTAGGAAGACCTACACTGACCTAATTGGTGAGGTTCTTCAGAAAGGTCAGGTGCGCAGTACTCGTAACCGGCGTGCTTGTATGACGAGATATATGAACGTGGACGAGGCGAAAGGAGTATGTAAGGATCGTAGCAGGTGGCGTTCTGTGGTTTCTGCCTATCACCCCCATGGGAAAAAGGCGTGAGTTTATGTATGTAATATTATACACAGATTATATTTTAATTTTTAAATAACATTATTTTAGTTTGACTTTATTAACTTAATTAATGGGAGATTGTGGGTAGATTCGTTTTAGCAGAACATAACTCAATTATACAAATAAAAACCACGTACTGTTTTGTTATTTTATAATTAAAACAGTACCTTGATAAAATAACATTAAATAATTACATTAAAGCATTTCTTTAAATTGAGCAATTAAAATTGCTATTCTATTTTTGAATCAGCGTAACGACATAACAATATTCTTTTTAAAAAGAAAACACTTATAAAAATTACGCAATATAACAAAAATTATCATAAAAAAGTGTTATATAATGTTCATTTATTTTAAAACAATGTTCTTGCTACTAACTTCAAGCGTGTAGAGAAAGTGGGTAGGCAGTGGAGCGTGGCTAGCTATGCCGCGTCACGTGTGAAACGACCTTCAACAGCATTATTTCTATTTCAGTTACAAACGGAGTAGGTAATGTACTCCTGACCGAATTTTAGTTAAGGCCACCAATCTGTACAGAGAAAGAAAGAAAGAAAAACTGTTTATGCACGCGAAAATGACGCACATAACTAATATAAAAGAAAATATAAAAATTGTACACAAAAACGATGGAGAAACAAGTTTGTTTAAATCTAAAAACTAAAATATACAAAAATAAATATGCGCCACTACCGCGCGAAATGGCTTGCGCTCAGCATAATGCCGTGGCCAGTGCACGGAGGCACTAAAACCACGGCGCTGGTTTTTAGCGTAAGCCGGCGGCGTGCCCCTGTCTCGGACTATTGATAGAGGAGGAGATATTATAGTGCACAAGTGTGTGCGCAAACACAGGTGCACTCCCTCTGCCCTCACTCTCATAATCCGATGGGACGGCAATCCGCCACGACCGGAGAGTGATCAGGTGTCGGACCAACGGGATTTTCGAAGCACGGTGGTGTCACACCACCAAGTTCCAAATTCGGGACTGCTACTGAGGAATTCCTAATGGAAAACCTCATCTTCAGCCATTAATCAATCTGCCCAGCCTTTTCCCAACTATGTTGTAGTCGGTGTCCAGTCTAACCGGATACAGCTGAATGCCAGTATTTTACATGCAGCGACTGCCTATCTGACCTCCACAACCGAGCTCAGACTTTCGGGCTTCTGACGACCTATTACGACTGTCAAAGATCCAAGTATTATATCCGGGACCAACGGCTTAATGTACTTTCCGAGGTACGGAGGAGGCTCTGTGTGTAAAGGTCACCTATCCACGTACCAACCCCGGCAAGCGTAGCTTAAAACCTGATAGATCGACCAGTACGGCTGGTATTCGATTGAGCTGAAATTTTGCATACACCTTTAGTTCTGATGACAATGCAATGTTCAATACTCAATAATGTAAAAATATTTAAAAAAAGCTTGTTTTTAAGAATATATTTCTCACGTAGTTATTTTCATTTCAAATGTATTTTCATACGCATTTACAAGTATCCAACATAAATTCTCAGTACATAACTCTATGTACAGAGCTCTACATACTCTATGTGGAGAACGCAAGCGCAGGGCGTTCACCTTCGCGGCGTCCTTGCTGTGAACACTTTTACCTTTTGTTACAATATTGAACGGGTAATATTGCCACGACGACTATTATTGCCACGACGAGGCTTATATCTTTACGCTAGCTACTGCCCTACGACTTCGATCCAGTGGTTTTTTTCATCCGTGTTAAATTACATCTTTGGTTACTGCTTCGCTCCTGCAGGTTATAGCGTAATGTTATATAGTATACTATTCATCACGAATCTGGCATAAAAAAGGTAGAATAAATATACAAATTAATATAAGAATGTTTACAGGCTTTATTTAAAAAAATCGTCTAGCTGTTTGTTCAGGCAAATCTCCGAAACGGCTGAACCGATTTTAAATGAACTTTCAAAGGCAAACAGCTGATGTTTTAAGGAGTATCTTAAGATAGTTTTGATTAGATAAGAACTAGCTTTAGCCCGCGACTTCGCTTGAGTTAAATACGAGTAACTTTAGTTTACTCCAATGTTTCTCTTACGTTTTTCCATAAAAAATGTGGACTTCCGTTTCATCCCCTTTAGGGGTGAATTTTAAAAAATCCTTTCTTAGCGGACATCTACTCACTATAAGCTATCTCATTTCCAACCATACTCGTACCTCAAGCAGTTTTCTATACATTTAAAAAAAGAACACCACAGATAATCAACTCTCACGCGAATGAAGTCGCGGCCAGTAACTAGTTCTAAATAACAGTTATTTTTCACTTCCCTATACATATAACGTTATTGTTAAATAACTAAATTGTACATATAAGTAATCACAATGATAGGAAGTGGCACCGTATCGTATATCTGAGTCTATTGTCTTGTTTAGTGATGGGCAAGTGTCGATAAAAAAACGTCGACAATTTTTTTTATTCGATAAAAAAAAGTTTTGTTGTTTTTTTGATCCGGAAATCTACACTAAAATTATAAAGAAGAAAAATTTGTATTTTTGTTTGTTTGTTTGTAATGGATAAACTCAAAAACTACTGGACCGATTTTAAAAATTCTTTCACCATTAGAATGCTACGTTATCTGCAGGTAACATAGGCTATATTTTATTTTATTTTTGCGCGGAAGAAGTCGCGGGCAAAAGCTAGCATTCAATAAAAAAAGTTTTGTTGTTTTTTTGCGGACGTCCCGCAACCCCGGAGACGTGGAACACTGCGATGGCTTAAGTCAGTAAGAGGCCGGAATTCCCCTCTAGTACCTCCATGACGCAGGAAGTCCGTAAGGACTCCCACAAAGCACAAAAAAAGCTAAAATAATATTAGTATGGATTGCCAGTCGAGCTAAAAACACCAAAAAAAAAAACAGATCTCTTGTATGGTTATGTTATTTTTTAACTTTCATGTATTTTTATTTATCGTTACAGTTTCAATAAAAATACAAATTCCGTGAAAATTTCAACTCTCTACCTATTACGGTTCATGAGATACAGCCCGCTGACATACAGACAGACAGCGGGGGCTTAGTAATAGGGTCTCGTTAGCACCCTTCCGGTACTAAAACCGTATAACTCTCATCATCATCTGCCTAGCCTTTTCCCAACTTTGTTGGGGTCGGCTTCCATTCTAACCGGATGCAGCTGAATACCAGTATTTTACATGGAGCGAATGCCTATCTGACCTCCACAACCCAGTAACTGGGTAATATGATACCCCTAGGTAAGACTGGTTGTCAGACTTTCGGCTTCTGACGACCCGTAACGACTGTCAAAGATCCACGTATGACAGCCGGGACCAACGGCTTAACGTGCTTTCCGAGGCACGGAGGAATCTCGGTATGTAAAGATGGTCACCCATCCATGGACCAACCCCGGCAAGCGTAGCTTAACCTGACGGGTCGACCCGTGCGGCTGTTATTACTTAGCCACGAGCTCCTCCGTATAACTCTAAAACAGTCAAATCGGTTAAGCCATTTTTGGATTTTTGCGAGACTAGTTATTCCATTTAACGAGATGCTTGATCTAGAATCACACAAATATAAACTTAAACAATACCAATAACAATATTGATTAAAGCAAAAAAAGAAATTAAGTCTTTTGTAACTATTAAACACACAAAAAGTCATCACAGACAAGGTTTTTGCTGAGTTTCTTTTTTAATTTCTCAACCGCAAAGGTCAAGAAATGTTTAATTAAAATAGGCACTTAGGTTTCGCAAAAAAATTAGATATAAAATAGTATGAATTTATCTGCATTAGTTATGTTTATTTATAGAAGTAGGTAATAGCTTTTACCCGTGATTTCGTCCGTGTAACGACTGCCTCGTTGGCCTAGTGGTCGCAAGCGTGACTGCTGAGCATGAGGGAGGGAGGGGGGGTTCGATTCCCAGGTCGGGCAAAGTGTTAATGGGTTTTTCCATCAGGAAGTTCTAAGTAGCAGCCTTGGAGTCTGGATTTGAGCCCGGTTAATGGCAATAGACTCGCCACCTATTACATGGGACTTAAACATAACTGGCGAAATATGGGTGTACTAATGGGTACACCTCTGCCTAACCCTTCGGGGATTACAGGCGTGATGTTAGGTTATGTTATGTTCGTCCGCGTAAATGTCGGTCATCGCAGCTGAATTCGCAAATTCAAAGTCAAAAACATTTATTTAAATTAGATCGTTTACAGACACTTTTGAATTGTCAAGGAGTAGGTCAGTTAGTCAGAAAGTTGAAGCTAGTTGCTCGTTACAAAACGGAGGTAGGCGTCTATAGAGAAGAACGAGCAAGAAACTCCACGGCACTCTTTTAACTTAGGTTTTTACAAAATCTTGGTTATATTATTCCTGTTGATTCTAAACGTGATCACAATGAAGATGAATATTTAAAAAAATAAAGATGCCGTAGCAGTTAAGAGATGACCAATCCCAACTGACAGCACCCGTTCGCGAAACAAAAAGTAGCCTATGTTCTTTGTTGGGGTTCAAACTTACCCCGTACCAAATTACATTAAAATCGGTTCAGTAGTTTATCCGTAAAAGCATAACAGACAGACAGACTTTTGCATTTATAATATTGGTATGGATGCACAATAGGTAACAATAACTATTTTATTTTTTTCATTTTATCGACATTTGAAGACGCTAAATTTTCCGTTGACCTGTGTTACTTTTTTCGATGTTTTTTAACTGTCGTAATTAATGGACTGATAAAAATAGTGTTGACTGCCTCGTTGGTCTAGTGGTCGTAAGCGCGACTGCTGTGCATGAGGTCTTGGATTCGATTTCCAGGTCGGGCAATGTGTTATTGTGTTATTCCATCAGGATTTTCTCAGTAGCAGCCTCGGAGTCTGGATTTGTGCTCGGTTGATGGCAATAGGCTCGCCCCCTATTACAAGGGATTAAAAAAAAAAACATAACTGGCGAAATGTGGGTGTACTAATGGGTACACCTCTGCCTAACCCTTCGGGGATTACAGGCGTGATGTTATGTATGTATGTAAAAATAGTATTCTCTACTTTACTACAATATTTCTTTGTGCACTTCATATGATAACTTGACATCTTTTTAATTAATGACTACAATTCAAACAGAATAGAATAAAACGTCTTTTTAAAGAGGGTCAATTTCCGTTCAAAATGTTATTGAGTTTTTCCATCAGGAATTTCTCAGTAGCAGCCTCGGAGTCTGGATTTGTGCCCGGTTGATGGCAATAGGCTCGCCCCCTATTACAGTAAACACAATAAAGTCTTCAGCTTTATAATATCTATCGGGGTCGCGGAACGTCTTAACAGGTTACCGTGGCCCTGGAACGCAAAGGGCAACAGAAGGAACAGGGTGGTTTTTTAGTCAGAAAAAGTCTGACAGTCCCTTCCGCCCCACCCAGGGCGGAAGAAGTCAGTTGATGATTTTTACCACCCCAAAAAACTTTATAATACTAGTAAAGATTGAGTATACTATAGTCAAACATATCGATAAAGATGTCCCATCACTAGTTACATAGTCGCAAGGTCTTACATTTCACTTTACCTGCTACGGCAGCAAGTAAAGGGGGTACTGTGTTTATGTCTACCTAATATGGGTATATGTTAATAATTAACGCATTACCTATATAGATAGAAGTACTTGATGCTTTATGTTACTATATTAAAGCGAAAGGTCTCTCACTCATCACAAAATATCGAAAACCGCTTGAAGTATAAAGATGAAAGGCTGGAAGGTAGATTATAGTCAGTAGATCAAAGTCAAAGTCAAAGTCAAATCATTTATTTCAATTAGGCCAATATAAGGCACTTTTGAACGTCATACACAAAAAAACAAGTTTGAATCTAGTTGCCCCTTCCAAAAGGTAGTTTTGTATGGAGAAGAATGGGCAAGAAACTCCATACGTACTCTTTTAAAATCAACATTTGTACAATATTTGCATACAGAATCATACATAATGACACGTGAATACAATGTAGCTTATATAAAAACTACTAAATCATAACGTATAAGAAAATTAAAAATTAAGAGGTTAAAATATTTTCAAGTCCGCTAAAGAACAGATTTTCCAAAATTATTATAACTTTGGAATTAAAATTATTATATAATTATAACTTTGGTAGGAGAAACTAAATTTAACGCGGTCGAATTCGCTATTGATGAAAGCCGCATCAAAATCCGTTGCGCAGTTTACAAGATTTAAGCGCACAGACGGAGGGAAGCGACTTTGTTTATAACAAAACGACGGGGTGTTATAAGTTTGACGTGTGAGGGTGTGTGTTTGTCTGTGGCATCGTAGCTCCCGAACGGATGAACCGATTTTGATTAATTATTTTTAATTGAAAGTGGAATTAGTCGGGAGTCTTCTTAGCTATGTTTGATGAAAATCCGTTCAAGCTGGCCGCTGTCGAGGGATTTTTTTAAAGTCAAAGTCAAAAACATTTATTTCAATTAGACCAATTACAGGCACTTTTGAATTGTCAAGGAGTCTGTCAGTTAGTCCGAAAAGTGAAGCTAGTTGCTCGTTCCAAAACGGAGGTAGGCCTCTATGGAGAAGAACGAGCAAGAAACTCCACGGCACTCTTTTAAATTAGGTTTTTACAAAATTAAATTTATTAATTTTTATTAAATTTAGTTTTATATTACGTACGTTACGTTTTGTATTCCGTATTACTCGGGGTCTGGATTTGTGCCCGGTTGATGGCAATAGGCTCGCCCCCTATTACATGGGACTTAATCATAACTGGCGAAGTGTGGGTGCACTAATACACCTCTGCCTAACCCTTTGGGGATTACAGGCGTGATTTTATGTTTTATATTACGTTAGGAGATGTTAAAAGCTAGTATTATTTTTGAAAATTGATGGTGAAACATAACATTAACTGTTGTTTTCTTTGTCTGCAGGTGGAAGTAACAAAATGAAGCGATCGCGGCACAGATGGGTTGGATTAAGTTTATTTAGTAAGTATTTATTAATCATATTATTACTAGCTTTTGTAAATTTCGGTTATCGCGGACACAGCCTCGTTGGTCTAGTGGTCGCAAGCGCGACTGCTGAGCATGAGGTCTTGGGTTGGATTCCCAGATCGGGCAAAGTGTTATTGGGTTTTTCCATCAGGAATTTCTCAGTAGCAGCCTCGGAGCCTGGATTTGTGCCCGGTTGATGGCAAAAGGTTCGCCCCCTATTACATGGGACTAAAAACATAACTGGCGAAATGTGGGTTTACTAACGGGTACACCTCTGCCTAACCCTTCGGGGATTACAGGCGTGATGTTATGTTATGTATGTATAATAATAAAATAAAATATAATAAGAATCAAGATGACCAATTCCATCTGACAGCGGTCGTTCACGAGCATGACGCGTGACTAAATACCACTTAGCTCATCCATCTTAAATTGACGGACGCCCCTAGTAAGCCACAGGTTACCCAACACAAAATCTAGCCTAAGACTATTCCAAAATGATTCTAGATTCTTCCAAGGTCATCACGTGCGTATACAAAATATAAATACTAAAATTAGATTGTACAATACTTCCTTATGACCTTGACTCACTATTTTAAATTCACTGATGACATTTTAAAGTATCCACCCAAGAATTTGACATACTTGATTATTTCATATGTTTAGTTATACATATGTATAGTTATACATATGTATAGTTATACATATGTATAGGTATACATATGAATTGAATTATTTATTTTTTTGTTAGAAATAGACGTTGGATCATCACTAGTTTTGGTTGATATAAATCGTTTAGTTTAAGACGATTTTTTTACGACAAAATGTTTTAAATGTTAGGTTAAACTTTTAACTGTCTTATTGGTCTAGTGGTTGTAAGCGCGACTTCTGAGTATGAGGTCTTGGGTTCGCATCCTAGGTCGGGCAAAGTGTTATTGGGTTTTTCCATCAGGAATTTCTCAGTAGCAGCCTCGGAGTCTGGATTTGTGCCCGGTTGATGGCAATAGGCTCGCCCCCTATTACATATGGGACTAAAAACATAACTGGCGAAATGTGGGTGTACTAATGGGTACACCTCTGCCTAACCCTTCGGGGATTACAGGCGTGATGTTATGTATGTATGTAGTTAGGATTTTGAAAGTCAGGTCCTTGAAATTGTGGTCATTGTTTAAAAATGGATAATATGACGTCACGATAACCATTTTAGTAGACTGACCTATGATGATGACCTTTTCTGTTTAGTCAAACAAAATAAACAGGTGACCTATTAACTAACTGTTTTATAAACAGAAAATTTTCCAACATTAACATTTTATAAGGAAAAGTAATTTTATAAATTTTATTAAAATTTATGCTATTTGTCATCTTGCTAGTAGTGCTGTTACTTATGTCGATAATTTTGAAATGCTATCTATAATAGTAGATAAAACGGAGGTTGTCAAGTCAACAAATAATAACATTGTAAAACATTGATTTTAAAAGAGTACGTATGGAGTTTCTTGCCCATTCTTCTCCATACAAAACTACCTTTTGGAAGGGGCAACTACATTCTATTCTATTTTTTTTTCATGTAATGACGTTCAAAATTGGCTTATAGTGGCCTAATTGAAATAAATGATTTTTTTTTCTTGTTCTACCAAAATGAACCATACCACGGCCTTTCTATAATTAAACTAATAAGGCTAGTGGTCGCAAAGCGCGACTGCTGATCATGAGGTCTTGGGTTCGATTCCAAGGTCAGGCAAAGTGTTATTGGGTTTTTTCATCAGGAATTTCTCAGTAGCAGCCTCGGAGTCTGGATTTGTGCCCGGCTGATGGCAATAGGCTTGCCCCTTATTACATGAGACCTAATATAACTGGCAAAATGTGGGTGTACTAATGGGTAAACCTCTGGCTAACCCTTCGGGGATTACAGGCGTGATGTTATGTTATGTAAACTAATTATGTCCAGCAATAACAGTTCAATGTAGATCCACTACTTAGACTTAGAACAGATTTTAAATAAATCAGCGATAAAAATCCAAAACCATTACAATCATTTTGAAAAACAGAAAATTTATGACGTGATTTGATTCAAAGTCAAATTCAAAACATTTATTTCAATTAGACCATTGACAGGCACTTATTGTCAAGGAGTCGGTCAGTTAGTCAGAAAGTTGAAGCTAGTTGCTCGTTCCAAAACGGAGGTAGGCCTCTATGGAGAAGAACGAGCAAGAAACTCCACGGCACTTTAAATTAGGATTCTTTTTATACAGAACCACACACGATTATCGATAAACCAAACTATCGACATTTTACCAACACTAAACTAACCTATATTTTGTATGTTAATTGACATATAAGAATATTAAAGATGAGTTGCAACACTCACAAAAGTCAAGGACTATTAAATGATAGAGTGTGAGCTGAAATGCCAACATTTGCATATCATACCTAAACAGTTAAATATATTTAACACATTTAACAAAAAAGTATAATGTGATTTTTAATAACGTATTGATTACTGATTTCCATTATTAAGTATCATATTACTAATATTTACTGCCTCGTTGGTCTAGTGGTCGCAAAGCGCGACTGCTGAGCATGAAGTCTTGGGTTCGATTCCCAGGTCGAGCAAAGTTTTATTGGGATTTTTCATCAGGAATTTCTCAGTAGCAGCCTCGCAGTCTGAATATGTGCCTGGTATATGGCAATAGGCTCGCCCCCTATTACATGGGACTTAAACATAACTGGCGAAATGTGCGTGTACTAATGGGTACACATCTGCCTAACCATTTAGGGATTATTGGCGTGATGTTACAGATAGTATAACACTCATACAATTATTGCAATAACCTCAGCATGGAAATGTGCATGCTACAAGCGCGAGCAACCCGCGGAAGTGCATATGTCAATGGACTCGCAGACATTTTGACGCGGTCGTTTACCGATGATTTTAATATGCGCACGCGCTTGTTGCACTTGCGCATGATGCATTGTTAAGGCCAGGACACACACACCGACCACGCGAGGCCTTAAAGCGGTTCTTTTCGAACCCCGCAGGACTAATAGTTATAAGAAACATTAGGTTCTGCCTGTGACTTCGTCCGCATGAAAGTCAAATCCTAACTAATATTATAAATGCGAAAGTAAGTTTGTTTGTTACCATTTTACGCCTAAGCCACTGAACCGATCATCCTGAAATTTTGCATATACGTTGCCAGATGTACAGGAACGAGCATAGGGTACCTTTAATCCCGAAAAAAAGTACTGTTTCCGAAGGAAATCACAATAACGTTCTTATGATCATGCGCCACTTCTCGTTTCGAATCATGATTTTAACTAAATAATTGAAATGACAGGACATGGGTAATTTTTTCGCGATTTCGTCTGCGTCTGCGATAACCGAAATTTACGCGGACGAAGTCCCGGACAAAACTTAATAAAACATAAATATAACGTAGTTGTATTCGTCATTTTCATTCAGCCTTTCGATTTTTTTATTTAAAGAGAAGATATATACTGGGTATAAGTATAATAACATTTGTATGTTAGTAAGAAAGTATGGTGAAACACATACATAACATCACGCCTGTAATCCCCGAAGGGTTAGGCAGAGGTGTACCCATTAGTACACCCACATTTCGCCAGTTATGTTTTTAGTCCCATGTAATAGGGGGCGAGCCTATTGCCATCAACCGGGCACAAATTCAGACTCCGAGGCTTTTTTTTTTTTACCGATGGGAAATCATCAAATGACTTCCCCCGCCCTGGGCGGGGCGGGAGGGAGTGTCAGACTTTTACTGACTAAAACCCATCCATGTTCCTTCTTGTGCCCTTTGCGTTCCGGAGGCGCGGTATCTCTTTCGAACAACCCGCAGCCCCGGAGACTCCGGGGCTGCCACTGAGAAATTGCTGATGGAAAAACCCAATAACACTTTGCCCGACCTGGGAATCGAACCCAAGACCTCATGCACAGCAGTCGCGCTTGCGACCACTTAACCAACGAGGCAGTATATTACTTTTAGTATGTTAGCAAGAAAAATTTTTTGCTAACTTGGCGGAACATTTAGGCTTTAATCATCATAAGCTATTCTTACATTAGCATAGTTCTTCATATTATGTTGAAATCGCTATGTCTTACTAATGAATGTCAAATATCTTACAACACAGATGTCCTTCACAAGTTTTTGTCGAGATTATCCTTAAAGTTCATTTATGTTTCTCTTAATTATGTTTCGTGAATAACAAGAGAGGTATTTAAATGAACAAGATTTATTAGTCAAGTTAAAATAACAGCCTCGTTGGTCGTCGCGCTTTGCGACCACTAGACCAACAAGGCATTCAAATCAAGACAAAATCCTAACTAATTATTATAAATGCAAAAGTAAGTTTGTTTGTAACATTTTTACGCCTAAACCACTGAACCAAACACGCATTTTGCATATACGTCGTCAGGTGTACAGAAACGGATATAGTGTACTTTCCATCCCAAAAAAAAGTATTGTTCCCGAGAAAACAACAATAACTTTCTTATGATAAAAGATGGCGCCACATGTTTATCGAAAAGGACATGTGGGTTCCTTCTTTCGTCTGCGTCCGCGTTAACCAATTTTGGTTAACGCGGACGCAGACGAAAGAAGACGTAAATTTTTACGGGGACGAAGTCGCGAGCAAATGCTAGTTATCTATATACAAATAAATAAAAAAGAAATGTCTATTCGTTTCTTCAAAATAACAGCTTGGAATGTCTCGTTGGTCTAGTAGTCGCAAAGCGCGACTGCTGAGCATGAGGTCTTGGATTTTTCCATCAGGAATTTCTCAGTAGCAGCCTCTGAGTCTGGATTTGTGCCCGGTTTTGGCAAAAAGCTCGCCCCCTTTTACATGGGACTTAAACATGACTGGCGAAATGTGAGTGTACTAATAGGTACACCTCTGCCTAACCCTTTGGAGATCAGTAGGCTTACTCTTGAACAAAATCGAGAATGAGATTGGAATCGACATTACATGTACATCCGATCCAGTTTCAATTCCAATAAATATAAGAAGACATTTATTTATAGAATTAATGAGTTATTTAATATTTTAAAATTTGGTAATTTACGTTTTCATTTGTATGGCAACCTCATGTCAATCGCTGTAGTCAAACATTCAGTCGATTCCAATGTTATTCTCGATTTTGTTCAAGAGTAAGACTACAGGCATAGACTGTCTTTTTACACCAATGATATTTTTAATAATCTCTCTATCTTGACACTTGAATCACAGGTTAAACATTGCCATCCAACGTGGCAATGCCGCCAATCTTTTAGGCACTCTTCCAATTGACGGCGATGCGGAAGAATTTTTTTATTGTCATTTAGTTTTAGTTTCTTTTTTTAATTATGATTGTTTTTTTAATATTCAAATCTGTAAATATTGTACATATTTTTAACAAGCTTTTATTTAGCTTGAACTGTTCGTATGTATGTAAGTTGTCCTTTCAAAATTGCAAACCATTTTTTAACCATTTGTTGTTATCCGATTGAGCTGAAATTTTGCATACCCCTTTAGTTCTGATGACAATACAATGTCCAAACTCAATATTGTAATAATTTTAAATAAAATCTTGTTTTATAAATATTTTTATTGATTGGAACATTCTCTCTTCCTTCTTCCAGTTATAACCCTGACCCTGCTGGCTGTCGACCTGCCCACGACGGCAGCAGCCAAGGCGACTTCCCTGATCTTCAGCAAGAGTTCCACTACAGCAGCACCAGCAGAAACAGTCGAAGATGAACCCGAGGTTAGTAGACCACGCTGGACTATACCCGTGCGGTTATTTATTTCTTATGCATGGAACCCTAATTCTTTTGATAATATAGAATAAAAAAAGTTACTCCATATAACATTAGCTATCTTTTAGTTAAAGCCCCGTCAAAATCGGTCCAGCCGTTTCGGACATAAGCCGGAACAAACAAACACACAAACAAAAATAAAAAAATAAAAGTTTTTTTTTGGTTGTAGCATGTAAATATAGGCATTTTGTAAAATTCTGTTATTTTGACATTATAAACAGACACTTCAATTTTATTTTTACATTTTATTTTCGAAAAAGATTTATAGTTCCGCACAGAACCAATAAACTGACTGACTGCCTCGTTGGTCTAGTGGTCGCAAGCGCGACTGCTGTGCATGAGGTCTTGGGTTCGATTCCCAGATCGGGCAAAGTGTTATTGAGTTTTTCCATCAGGAATTTCTCAGTAGCAGCCTCGGAGTCTGGATTTGTGCGCGGTTGATGGCAATAGGCTCGCCCCCTATTACATGGGACTAAAACATAACTGGCGAAATGTGGGTGTGGGTAAGTACAGCCTAATCTGCCTAACCCTTCGGGGATTACAGGCGTGATGTTATGTTATGTTAGAACCAATAAAACCCTGTGACTTAAACGTGAACTAAGTCAAGAACATAGGCTAGCTTTACAATAAAAAAAAAATACAGCAGTAAATACATAAAATCACACCTGTAATCTCCGAAGAGTTAGGCAGCGGTACCCATTAGTACATCAACATTTCGCCAGTTATATTAAAGTCCCATGTAATAGGAGGTGACCCTATTACCATCAATCGGGCACAAATCCAGACTCCAATGCTGCTACTGAGAAATTCCTGATGGAAAAACCTAATAACACTTTGACCGACCTGGGAATCGAATCCAAGACCTCATGCTCAGCAGTCGCGCTTTGCGACCACTAGACCAACGAGGCAGTAGCAAACATTAATTCACTATAGTCGGTCTTGCTTCACATAACACATCACACGACTATAAATCAACAATTAACAACCAAACCCGGATATAAATTAATAGTTATTCAAATCCTTCAAGGTTTGGAAACTTTCAAAACTTTTAATACTAGCCTCTGCCTGTGACTTCGTCCGCGTCAAAGTTGATGTACTATCCTTAGGAAACTGTACATTTTTTCAAGATAAAAAGCTATTACAGACTATAATCTTTGTGTGTGCTAAATTTCATCTAGATTCGTTCAGCTGTTCTAGCATTATTAAGTAACAAATATTCATCCATACCAACTTTCTCAAAATGGCGAATTTTTTTTTCTACAACTTTATAACAGTTTAAAAAAATTAAAATCAAAATTTAATTAAAAACTAAAAAACGCAAAGTAGCTGATATTTATAAAGTCGAAAATAATACGTATAATAATTAACAAAAGTTTTTGCGTTGGGGTTTATAATTTTTTTATATTATTCGTTTTTTTTACCTTTATATTATTTTATAATAACATATATACATTATTTACAAGCTTAATAATAAAAAAAAACAATCAGAATATAAGGCTAAACTAAAACTGTGTGCACACTGGTCTGTGCCAAGAAACATTTTTTTCTTTTTTTATTAAACAAACAAACAACAATACTCTTCGGCTTTATTATACGAGTATGGTTAGTTAAGGATGATTTATAATGTCATAAAATATTAATGAGGTTAACTTTTCTGACGCTAATTAAAAGGAAAGTTATTGACAAACACGATCATCATTTATGTTAACATAAATATTTATTAAGAAAACGCTTGTCTTTATTCTTTATCGTGTGAGCAGTAAGGTCTTACGACCCTACACACCCTAGTGACAGAGTTTCTAAACCGCCTCAAGGGCTTCTGACATGGTTTGAGTGGTTAGTTTAGGCTATGTCACCCGGGGATAGCGTAGCTTCACAACAGTGAAAGAATTTTTCAAATCGGTTCAGTAGTTTTGGACCCTATTCAATACAAACAAACAAATAATCAAGTCTTTACTCTTTATAATATCCTAATTTCCTAACTAATATTAAAAATGCGAAAGTAAGTTTGTTTGTTTGTTTGTTACCTTTCCACGCCTAAACTACTGAACCGATCATCCCACAATTTTGCATTTATGTTGTCAGGTGTACAGAAAAGGACATAGGGTACCTTACTTCCCGAAAAAAGTACTGTTCCCGAGAGAAATCACAATAACGTTCTTAGGATGATAGATGGCGCCACATGTCTTTCGAATTATTTTAAATTAAAATTTAATTTGCAAGCGAAGCCGCGGCCTTAGTCTAGTTAGTATATAAAATGCACGTTTTATTTAAAACAATGATATTTAGCTGCACCGTGTCCGTCTAAAAGTCAATCCAAGGACAATGCGACCTAGATCTTTTGAATCGTCTTCAAAACAATAGCTCACAGTAATAAATATTGTCTAGCTAGTCTAGTTTGACTTGTATGACCTATCACGCTAAAACTGAGTTAGAAACATGAACTATTTATGCCAAGGAAGCGCTAAGCAAATGTTTCTCAATGGTTCTCATTTTTTACACGACAGCCCCAAAAAAAGGAGTGTTATGTGTTTAGGGTTAATGTATGTATGTGAGATTCTTTATTCCACCATAACTTTTAAAGGCCTGAACCGATTTAGATGTATGGGGTATCGTTGCAATCCTTGCATCGTTCCGAGTAACATAGCTAGTTGAAAATAAAAAGAATCCTGTGTGGTCACTTTGAAACGTAAATTAATACCAGCCTCAATTATTTTTTCTAATGAATCTGGCCGTGTCTATGTTTATCGTCTAGAATTTGACAAGTAGATTTAAAAAATATATAACACTGTATATAAAAAACTGACGAGTAAACAACAAGTACAAATATGTGCAATTTTTGCAGTCGTGTTTTTTAGTTTTTTTAATTATAGTCAAAAAAAAAATCAAATCAAAAAAAAAAAAAAAAAAATCAAAAAGTTTTTATTTCGTTATTACACGTTATACAGTGTTATACAGTTGGTGGCGTCTCCTTTTAAGCATGTAGATGCCTGTGCCAGGAGGCGCCGCTCTTTAATATCACACGAGTGTAGTAGGTAAGTTACGAAACAAAAACGTAAATAAAAGTTATAACAACTCTAGTTTTGGCGAAAGTCAGGGTGCGTGCGTGTGTGTGAGTGTGAAAGGGTGTGTGTGTGTGTGTGTATAGTAGCTTGTTACTTTTATTTATTTTTATTTTTTGTTCGTATAGCGGCAATAGAAACACACATTCTATGAAAATGTATACTCTCTACGTATTACAGTTCACAAGATACAGACCGTTGACAGACGGACGTACAGCGAAAGCTTAGTAATAGGGCCCATAGACACCCTTACAGTACATCATCATCTGCTTTTCCCAATTATGTTGGGGTCGGCTTCCAATCTAATCGAATACAGCTAAATACCACTATTTTACATGGAGCGACTGCCTATCTGACCTCCACAACCCAGTAACTGGGTAATACGATACCCCATAGTAAGACTGGTTATCAGATTTTCGGGCTTCTGACGACTCGTAACGACTGTCAAAGATCCACGTATGACAGCCGGGACCAACAGCTTAACGTGCTTTCCGAGGCACGGAAAGACGTCAGTGATGGCTAAGATACAGTTAGAAAGCACATTATGAATTGAAAAAGGCACATAGGTACTTGCCCGGATTCGAACCGACAATCTCATGTATGAGAGGCGGGCGTCTCAACCACGAGGCCATTAAACACCTTTAGAGTACGAAAACCCAAAAATCCCCCTCAACTAACACCCTTTTTTTCTCGTTACAGATGGAAACCACAGCTGAAGGGGGCGAAACCAACACAACCAATAGCAAATACACTGGGAACCCCCAGGTGGACTACATATACGACCCCAATCTACCCAGGGAGCTGAACGGGTACAATCTGTCTGACTACCCATTTTATGCGACGGTACCCAAACCTGAGCTGTTCAATTTCAAATGCGATGGTCTTCACGATGGATTTTATGCTTCCATAGAGCATAAGTGTCAGGTAAGTCGTATTTATTGAAAGTCAAAGTCAGAGTCAAGGTCAAAGTCAAAGTCAAAATATTTATTTCAATTAGAACATCTATAGGGACTTGAACTGTCAAGGAGTCGGTCAGTGACTTGAAGCTAGTTGCTCGTTCCAAAACGGAGGTATGCCTCTATGGAGAAGAACAAGCAAGAAACTCCACGGCACTCTTTTCAATTAGGTTTTTACAAAATCCTGGTTACATTATTTTTGTTGCTTCTACATGTGAAAACAATGAAGATGAATATAAAACAGTAGTAAAAAAATATTAAAATAAACATGTAAGCCATGGTGGTTAAGAGATGACCAATCACATACGTACTGACCTTATTGGTGAGGTTCTCCAGAAAGGTCAGGTGCGCAGTACTCGTAACCGGCGTGCTTGTATGACGAGATGTATGAACGTGGACGAGGCGAAAGGAGTATGAAAGGATCGTAGCAGGTGGTGTTCTGAGGTTTCTGCCTACCCCATGGGCAATAGGCGTGAGTTTAAGTATGTATGGAAATTCAACAATAAACTTGATGATTTGACTATCTTTTTCTTTCTTTATCGTGTGGGCAGTAAGGTCTTACGATCCCACAAGCCCTAGTGTCAGAGTTTCTTAACCGCCTCAAGGGCCTCTGACATGGTTTGAGTGGAACAGTAAGTCCCAGGTTTCCTCACGATGTTCTGCCGATGTCGATGCGATGATTTGACTATGACTTTGATATTGTTTTTGTTTTTGGTGATTTTTAATCCTATCCACCTTCTCATCTTCTAGATCTACCACCACTGCCTCTACGGTACAAGATATGACTTCTTGTGTGCCAACTACACCGCCTTTGACCAGAAGACTTTCATCTGCCAATTTGTGTCTGAAGTCGACTGCAAGAACTCTGCCGATTACTTCCATAGGTAAGAATTTCAGATCTGACTTTGTTTTCTTCCTTTTTTACTGCTATAAGGAATAGGATAAAAAGGTTCTCATTCTCTATTGAAAAAGGAATACGGTCGGAAAACCGTCGGGCAGGTAGCCCACCAGACACAACATCCGACTGGTAGGCTACTGCCTGACGGTTTTCAGGTCAACCAAGGAGATTATTGGATGATTAACAGGTCTTTCTTGTGGTGTCTTAAAAATGATGGCCTTCAGTCAGGGCTTATAAACTAAGAGACTCCAGGCTAAGAGCACCAACTGTGGGGTACGGACTACACTGGGGAGGGCTTCACTGGAGGAGGATAGCAAGCGGACAGGCTGAATCAAATGTTTATAATTAGTCATCTAAGTCGTTTTTTACTTCCTCGTCTTGGATTCGATTCCCAGGTCGGACAAAGTGTTATTAGGTTTTTCCACCAGGAATTTCTCAGTAGCAGCCTCGGAGTTTGGATTTGTGCCCGGTTGATGACAATTGGCTCGCCCCCTATTACACTGGCGAAATGTGCGTGTACTAATGGATACACCTCTGCCTAACCCTTAGGGGATTTTAGGCGTAATGTTATGTATGTAAGATTATTCTTATTTCTCCTCTTTTTCCTTTCCAGGAACGACGCTCTCTACAAAGCCACCACGACTACAACGCCAGTTCCACCACCCACCACTACCACGACCACCACCCAGCGACCGCGACCATCGCGCAGGCGACCAGCCTACAGATACGATTATGATGACGATGACTATTATTATGCTAGAGATGATTATGATTATGAAGACAGGTTGGTAGTAATGACGGACATATTTTTGTCCGGAACAGAAAATCGAATGTTTTTATTTCATCCATCCATATGTTGTGTATGTTACAAAATCAAGACCATTCTTTCTTTATCGTGTGGGCAGAAGGTCTTACGACCCCACACCCTAGTGTCGCAGTTTCTAAACCGCCTCAAGGGCTTCTGACATGGTTTGAGTGGAACAGTAATAGGCTGGTGTAAGTCCAGGTTCCCTCACGATGTTTCATTATGTTCAAGACTATTTAAAAGTCATTTATTTATTTATTTATTTATTTATAAAGGCTTACCAACTAAGACACATACAGACAATCTTAACAATATATCAAGCAACAGTTAATGTATGCTCTAAAATTACAGGTAGGCACAACATTATTTTTTGACACTGTTCAAGCAAAATTAATAATAACTAACTACAAACTATAGAAAAATTAGTACAAAATGCCGCGCCATTACTAGTAAGTAATAGCGCAACATCTCATACCAATTCAATTTAATGCATGTCCAACCTCATATATTGCTTAGTATGCAATACATGAAGCTAAACATAGAAACAAAGAAAAAGATAAAAAAAAAAAGATAAAACCACAAAGAAAAGCTTTAACTGGAAAAACTTGGCATGCTATAAATATATATTTGAACAAAGAATGGAATCTAGTTGTTCTTTCTAAAGTAGTATTGCACGGAGATCTTGTTCTTCTTAATTGTGTGGGCAGTAAGGTCTTATAACCCCACACACCCTAGTGTCAGAATTTCTAAACCGCCTCAAGGGCCTCTGACATAGTTTGAGTGGAACAACAAGTCCAGGTTTCCTCATGCTGTTTTCCTTCACCAATGTCAGTGATGTCCAAGATAAACTTTAGAAAGTACATATAAATTTAAAAAGTCACAGTGGTACTTGCCCGTATTTGAACCCACAACCGCATGCATGAGAGGCGCCTTAACCACTGGGCCATCACGACAAATTGAACGATGGAGATGAATGGGCAAGAAACTCCAGACTGATTACTAAGAGACGAAGAAGTTAAATTTTACTTAATATTTTACAGAAGGAGGCCCAGACCACGCAGACCTGGCAAGAAGAAGAGGCCACTCGCAGACGAGTACGAAGATGATAGGTATGTACTCACGGCAGTTTATGTGGAAGCAATGATTCCATTTTCTACCTTAAACGCACAGCCATGCGTAACATTTTGCTCCATACAAGGAATTTCTTCTGTATCATGAGTGCATTGAAAAACATATTATTATAAACATACATACCCAAACCAGACCCGAAAAAACCTTCATCAAAAAATATTTGTTTCGTAAGGGAATCAAATCAGCGACACGCACCACAGCAAGCAATTACTCAGCCACTGCCCTAAACAGTGCATTGAAACGAAATTGTTAATATAACAAACTTAGACATATTTAAAAACTTAGATAATTTTATGACTATCCTCAAACCGATTTCACGCACTGCCAGTATAAAGACCTTAAAAACAAGAACACTACTGAATAATTAGTCAATACCCTTTGTTTTATTTCTCCTCCTAACTAGTTTAATGCACATAATCAATAAAACCTCCTCAAACTTCCAGATATGAACGTCGTCCAAGACCAAGAGACGAGGAACCAGAAGATGAATACGAAGAACGAAGACCATACGACAGGAGGCCAGCAAAGAGACCAACATATCCTGAAAGAAGACCGTACGACGATGAAGAGGATAGACGTCCCGCAGCCAGAAGACCTCGACCAAGGCCTCGAGATGAAGAAGAAGAACGGTACAGACCTGATGACGAAGAGAGGCCTAGAGCGGGACAGAGGGATCAGAATAGAGAGGACCGGCCGAAACGGCCAAGACCTAGAGATGAGTATAGGCCCAGAGATGAAGTCGTGAGGCCGAGAGATGAAGCCGTAAAGCCAAGAGATGAGATTAGGCCAAGAGATGAAGTCGAGCGCCCAAGAGATGAAGTCGTAAGGCCCAGAGATGAGGTAAGGCCAAGGGATGAAGTCGAGCGGCCAAGAGACGAAGTCGTGAGGCCAAGAGACGAACCAAGAGATCAAGATGAGGTCAGACCACGTGATGAAATTAGACCACGCGATGAAATTAGACCACGCGATGAAATAAGACCACGCGATGAAATTAGACCAAGGGAACCAATAAGGCCTAGAGATAAATTCAGACCCCGTGACGAAACTAGACCAAGAGATGAAATTAGGCCCCGTGACGAAATAAGACCACGCGATGAGATCAAGCCTAGAGACGAAAATCCTCGCGAAAGACCTGAAAGACGACCTATTAGGGAAGAAGCAAAAGTAGAAGAAAAAACAGTCAGGCCATCCAGACCAAGAGAAGACAGGTTCTCCGAAGGTCGAAGGTACAGAGGAGAGACCCCTTTCAAAACTAGGGACGATAGACCGTACACGAAGACCGACTTCGTTCAAAGACCATATGATGAGAGAAACGAGGAGAAAAGAGTATATCCAAGTGCACCTGAAACTCCAGCTACTACTCTTGTAAAACCGAACGGCCATGGTCTTTTCAGCCAGCCTAGGCTGCCTCCAAAGATCAAAAGACCAGTTCCAGTAACGGAAAAAGATAAATATGACTATGTCCCCGTAGCCACTACAAAAGCACCCCCAAGAGTAGACGATGACGAATACTATGATTATGAAGAAGATGACACGAGTAGACCTTCGTCTTCTGGAAAGACCAGTACGGTGCAGCAAAGACCGAAGTTTGAGCCGGTAGAAAAGGAAAGATTTAAGCCTACAAGACCTCATTACCCAGGTAAAGGCAGAAAGACGAAAAGACCAATAGACTATGAAGAAGAGGAAGTTTATGATGAACCAGTGAAACCACAAAAATACACATACAACCAGAGAGCAAAAGAAGAAAGAGTAAAACCTAAACCTCTGCCAGCAGACGATGATTATTATGATTATGAGGAAGAAAAGAAAGAGAAAGAAAGATTTAGAGCAGGAGAAGACGTTACAAGCAAAATTAAAGACTTGCGACCGAATGTAAAGGTAGTTAAACGTCCTTTTTTACCCTCTAGGGGTGGAAGCCCGTACCTTCCCCGTGGCCTACAGCCAGTAGCGGGAAGGGATGTCACAGCACCACTTAATACCACCCCGAAACCTACCACCACTTCTCCTAAACCTACAACTACGCCTACCCCTACCACTACCTCTACTACCACAACTACAACTACACCTACGCCTAGCACAACCACAATCCCCTCCACAACTACCACAAAACCAACAACAACAATAGTAACAACAGAAAGAACAACAGAAGAACTAAAAGATGAATACGATGAAGAATATTACGACGAAGAAGATATAGATTACGACAAGGACCACAAAAAAGAAACTACAACAGTGTACGTAACACAACCAACAACAACGAAAGCAACAACAACTAAAGAAACAACAACTAAAGCAACAACAACAGAGGAACCACTATCAACAGAACTGCAAGCTAAAAACTTAGCATCAAAAGTTTTACGAGTTTACAATGATAATTACGAAGCAATTCGTGACAAACTAGAATCCACATTAGCACCGGGAGATTATATAAAGCCATATCTAGCCACAGCTACGCCACCAGTGCAAGATAACCCATACAGAACGACAAATTACAAAAAAGACATCAAACCTAAGCCAGAAATATCTAAACCCTACACAGCAACGGGCAAACCGTTCTTACCCGAAAATATATCGATAAAACAAAATCTTGCAGACAGTATAGAGAATGATTATGATGTTAGGCTTAACGAAGCACTCACACCAACTTTGCCAGTCAGCAGAGTCCCTTCAGGCTTCGTTATCCCAACTGACAGAGATTACACTTTTGCTAGATTTAGGAATAACTTGCAACCAGCAGATCCACAATATGCAGCATCGGATATTTCGAGTTTCCAAGTTAGGAAACGGCCTCAGGTCTCTGGGGTGAGTATTAGGACCCCATCATCCTATTACCTTCATCCTCAAAGGCTGGTGTATCAAGAAGACCCTTCGCATAGGTATCCGAGACAGCTATTCTATAGGTCAATGGAATTTTATTAGAGATTTCGTGGATATGAAAACTTGTAGGGTAGTCTTGTAATCGTCTGAAGATGAGGTGATATTGGAAGATGAAATTTAAGCCTTATGATCTCAGAATATAAGGCTGTTTATTGATGATTATGTGATTTTGAAACCAACATTTTTAGACAGAGTTTTGACTTAAGATCGATCGAATATAACTGACTTTGAAAAAGGATTTTCTCAACTCTAGAGTTTATTTTAAATTCATAAAAATTAAGTTTATTGCCTCGTTGGTGTAGTGGTCGCAAAGCGCGACTGCTGAGCATGAGGTCTTGGGTTCGATTTGACTTTTCCAGCAGAAATTTCTCAGTAGCAGCCTCGGAGTCTGGATTCGTGCCCGATTGATTGCAATAGTCTCGCCCCCTTTTGTGTGGGACTAAAAAACATAACGCTAATCACCTCTGCCTAACCCTTCGGGGATAACAGGCGTGATGTTATATGTTATGTAAATTAAAATTTCTATTTTTTAATGACTTTTGCTCAGTCAGACGATTTTTTTGTTGCCAACAAAAAATATTCTAATACCCTACAGGTTTTCGTATAAAGAAGTACATTAAAATGATAAGTCAATTATTTAAATTATGTAAAAAAGATAAAACTATTTTCGAAACAAAGAAAAGACAGACCACTGCCAATTTTTTTAATTTATAGAAATTAAAAGAAAAATTAAATATTTGTAAAAAAAATACTCTTAGTTACCTGTATTTTTAAGAAAAATTCTTTAGGGTGTTTATAATCGAGAAAAAAAAATAGAAAGAGAATTATGGTAAAAAGACAAAAATAAAAATACAGAAAAATAACAATCTTTTTGTCTTTTTAATTAAAAATGTCGACCAATATTTTAGTCCTTTTTTTTTCTCGATTACAATTATTCGCGCTCAAATTATTTGTACATTTTATAAATATGAACAACATTTTTTTTTTATTTTGTACACAATAGTTTTAAGGATACTTTCCTTTAATAAAAAAACTATGTAAAATATTTTTTGTGTTTTTGTTTACTGCCTCCTATAAATGATTGAGCCTCAAACGCCCTAGCCTTTTCACAATTACGTTGGGGTCAGCTTCCAGTCTAACCAGATGTAGCTGAATACCAGTATTTTACATGGAGGGACTGCCTATCTGACCTTCACAATCCTGTGATTGCGTTATACGATATCCCCTAACCTTTTAACTCATAGTAATACGATACTCCCTTTAACCTTATACCTCTGCCTAACCTTTTGAGGATTAGAGGCGTGATGTAGTAATAATTAGGATCGTCTGAAGATTCCTAATAAAACTTGGCAATTTTAGCAATGGACATAAAATAAAACAAAATTATAACTAATATTGTTCTATATTTTTCTTAATTAAAACAATTACGAATACATTATAATAATTTCCTTAAACAATAATTAAAATAAAATGTTTCATAAAGCGTGGTCAATAATTTATAAAAAAGAAAAAAATGTATATTTTATTTTGTAATTTTAATTGAAATACTAAGTTTAATTATTATGAATAATTAAACTTAGTATTTCAATTATACAGCAATATTCGTTTTTTGTTTTTTGTAATGAATTATCGGGTTAGTAAATATCAACCTAAAATAAACTGAGAAATGACTTAAATTACATTGAAAAGGTTTCTAAAAAAAACTTTGTTTGCCGCCTAAAATATACATTATTTTCTTTAGCAATTGAAATCGCCTTAAAAAACACTAAGCCCCTTTTCATATGCACACGGTAAAATAGTAACGTATAAATACTACAACGAGAGCTTTCAGACGGCACGGCGGCGTCCGTTCCGTGACCGTATGCATGTGAAAATGGTCTTATTGTATGAACTTTTTCTAATATTTCTAAAACCTACTTATACACTAATATCAACTTATAAAATAAATAATTTTTACTTTTACAAAAATACAAAATTGGAATAATAATTCGAAGTATTGGAATGAACACAAAATTATAATAATAAATATGGGTAATTGTAATTATTTTGTGTCACATTAATTTTTATAATTCGGAAAAGTAGGTTTTTTTTTTTTTTTCTAATTTTAATTTTGAATACCAAAATAATATTAAAAATAAAACATTTATCTGGTCAAAGACTGATCATAATTTGGTCCTAGAGAGACATAGATAACATTTGTAGTCCAAGAACCCAGTCGATAGAATTACGACATTTCAGCAATGCTTAAATGACGCAGGTCTTGTGACTCCCGGATCTTAGACCAAAACATAGAAAATATTTGTAATAATATGTACTATAGTAGTTTTAATCACCAATTACCTAGGTATTATGACATTTTTACTAATTGAATAAACAAACTTAAAATATCACCGATTCTTATGTTATACTCTGCTGTGTTTAATTTGAAAAAATTCACAGCCATTTTTATATTTTGGGCCACTTTATAGATAAAGTGTGCAAAATGACAGCCCAAATATTAAAGTACCCAACGCGACTACTGAGCATGAGGTCTTGGGTTCGATTCCAAGGTCGGGCAAAGTGTTATTGGGTTTTTCCGTCAGGAATTTCTCAGTAGCAGCCTTGGGGTCTGGATTTGTGCCCGGTTGATGGCAATAGGCTCGCCCCATATTACATGGAACCTTAACACAACTGGCAAATGTGGGTGTAATGGGTACACCTCTACCTAACCCTTCGGGGATTACAGGCGGGATAGTGATTTAAGCTATGTGAGCGGTTGTTTTTGCTCATTACTTAGTTTAATGGGCAGTACGCGGAGTATGTGATGTGTCTTTTAACACCCCGTATGTAAGACTTCCGCTTTAACATCCAAAACCCTAAGCCAGCGGCCAGCAACACGCGGGCGTTTTATAAATTTGTATTAAATCAGTTACCTATTAAGGTACTTTATAGTTTTCATTTCCGAATGATTTACAGTAGTTATTTTTCTAGCTATAAAGCCCAACCATAAGACATAATGTAATTATTACGTGTACGAATTAAATTCCGTTTAATAATTTTTAATAGCATTTTTATTATTTTCTTTGATTTATGACAAATTATTCGCAGGCGTATTAGACTTCTAGGGTTAATATCACAAGTGCGGCCTACTTATGTTTTATTTGGCCACCTTTGGTCTTTGACTGTCAGAAGGTTGCCGACCACTGCCCCGAACTAACCAATTAGAATGCAGAATTCTCAACCTCACTCTTCGAGCGCTGTTTCAGCCAGCTCTCAGGGACACTAGTCTCCTCACTCAAAGCTCCATTCTGGGTTCCAGTCCTGGTCTCCTGGACTGTTTCCTTCTGCTCACTGGGCTCTTCTTTGTGGAACAGCCGGTTGATTGGGTACTGGATGTAGTAGAAGGCGAAGGTGGAACCCCAGATGAGGATCTGGTATAGGCAGACCTGCCACCAGGTCATGATGCCGAAGATCGCGTACAGCCAGCGGTGGGCGAAGAAGTAGATTGAGTAGTATCTGGAAGAGGGGGGAGAAGGAATATTAGTTTCATTTGTTGCCATTTGGATTATTTACATAATAATAATAAATAATAATAAATCGTTTATTTGCACAAAAACATGGTATACAATGGTGTTAAATATTATAAAATAAGCACAAGCATGTTTAGCTACATTGTGGCAGCATGCAAAAATTTAGGTATACAAGAGAAAAAAAAAAAAATATATATATATATATTAGATCAGCATTTGTAGTCCATGAACTCTTTAAAGTTACAAAAGCTACATTAATTTAACCACTTGAAGAATTTAATTTTTAGTAGCCTTGCATTCAGTGTCTTGAAGTGGGTTGGTATCTTATTATAAATTCGCACACACATTACTAGGCAGCTTTTGTTGTATTTGGTAAGTCTTGGCATATCATTAAGTATTAATACATAAACACACGTCTTTTTCCCATGGGGGTAGGCAGAAACTACAGAAAGCCACATGCTACGATTCTTACATACTCCTTTCGCCTTGTCCACGTTCATACATCTCGTCATGCCGGTTACGAGTACTGCGCACCTGATCTTTCTGAAGAACCTCACCAATAAGGTTAGTGTAGGTCTTTCTAGAGCGTCCCCTGTGCGGCCTCGAGTAATTCTAGGTGGTTTATCAATTTGTTTATATCTCGAAAATTACTTACATAATAGCATACAGCACGCCAGCACCACCAACTAACCACAGCTCCAGTTTATAGTTCGTGGGATATCTCCTGGCCTGCAGAATAGTCTCAACGAGGACCACGATGGCAATGTTGGTGTGAACACAGTGGTTGAACCACCAGGGCACCAGCTGGTCGTAGACCTCGGGGAACACCAGCTCGCGGTCAATCCAGTAGAGGGTCCAGAACATTGTGGTGATAAACTGAAAGAAAAAAAAACAAATTTAAAAGACTGCCTCGTTGGTTTAATGGTCGCAAGCGCGACTGCTGTGCATGAGGTCTTGGGTTCGATTCCCAGGTCGGGCAAAGTGTTATTGGGTTTTTCCATCAGGAATTTATCAGTAGCAGCCTCGGAGTCTGGATTTGTGCCCGGTTGATGGCAATAGGCTCGCCCCCTATTACATGGGACTAAAAAACATAACTGACGAAATGTGGGTGCACTAATGGGTACACCTCTGCCTAACCCTTTGGGACTTACAGGCGTTATGTTATGTTAAATTTAAAATTCCTCCGATGGCGGCCATTTTGGACCGATTTACATAGCTAAGAATACTCTTGACTAATTCTCCTTTCAAAAAAAGTAACGAAATCAAAATCGGCTTATCTGTTCGGGAGCTGCGGTGTCACAGACACAGAAACGTTAAACTTATAACACCCCGTCGTTTTTGCGTCGGGGGTTAAAAATAATGATATAAGAACTCCCCCCCCCCCCTCCTCACTGGGAGAGGGGAAGGTAAACCCAACGCTCGGTACCTACTTTAAAGGATCACAGGATACCGTGGCTCCGGAACGTAAAGGGCAACATAAGGAACGGGGTGATTTTTTAGTTAGCAAAAGTCTGACAGTCCCTTCCGCCTCACCCAGGGCGGAAGGAGTCATTTGATGATTTTTACCACCTAAAAAAAAAAGAAAGGGATCGCGACTCTGCTGCCTTGGGCGAATAAGCCCCGTCGTGGTTTCTAAAGTTGATTTTAGGCATTTCTGAGATCGGTGAATGGATACATTGTAAATAAAAATTTATACATTGTAAATAAAGTCTGGAATCACCAATCCGCCTTGAGTGATGACTGAGTTTAGTCCCCCCCCCCCTTATTATCACTGTCTTTGTGGGATGACAATCCGACACAACTGGGGAGAGATCAGGCATAGGACCAACGGGGGGGGACACGTGCCCTTTAAAGCAATGGGGGTGCCACCCCACCAACTTCCAAACTGCTATTGAAAAATCCAATAACACTTTATACCCGACCTGGGAATTGAACCCTGGACAGTTTAAAAGTAAGATACAATTCAATAACTTACCAACGTCAGAGGAAACACAAGTCCTGAGAACAAGATGTCCCGTGCGTACTTCAGCTTCTTCCCCACCCTGGACTCGTGGTTCTCCAGCCACTCCATGAGGTCGTACACTAGAGACATCGTCAGGAACGTGGTTTGGAACAGCTGGAAAGACAAAAAGAGCGTCAGTTTTATTATTTTTTACTACTGTTTTATATTCATCTTCATTGTGATCACATGTAGAATCAACAAGAATACTGTAACCAGGATTTTGTAAAAACCTAATTTAATATAATTTGGGCCCTTACTGTGATTTTTCAATTTACAAAACATTTTTGCCTTTGAACTAAGTTTAAGTAATTTTGGGTGGCAATAAGACAGACAGTATTTTTTATCGATCGAAGACCGTACTTTCAGAATTAATTATCAATAAAAATAATTCCAAAACATGCTACACAAAAAGACAAAATCTACAAAATTTGATGTAAAGAAGAATATCCCATTTTTTTCAAAAATGGTTCAAAAACCCAATTAGCGAAATGTGGGTGTACTAATGGATACAATTCTACTATTTTATCTGTAAATCGCTGACAATAAAGATTTGTTTCATCAGATTGTATAGACAAACACACATTCGTCCACAAATAAATTAATTATGATCTAATTACAATGATTTATCGACTTTGTTAATTAAAGGTGACAGTGAGGTCAAATCGTGTCTGCGCGCTATCGCAGACGGACAGACAAAGTTCAGAAAGTGGGGGACAGACTAGTCTGTCATAGAATGTAGACGTGATGAGGTATGGTCTCAATATGAGCGATTTTTTACACGACGACTGTCCCAAAAAAGGAGTGTGCTCTGCTCTGTGGAATACCTTCATAGCTTAGAAGTCCCCCTACTGCAATGAATGTTTCAGTTTAGTAGATCAAGTGGTTTTCGATTTTTTATGTTTGGTCAGTGAGTGAATCTTGTTTCATTGCTTTTTAGATCAGTATTTTCAAATAGCAGTCGTGTTTTTTAATTATTTATTTTTATTTATATTAAAAAATACCAGTCTGTTATTGTAAAACGCAAACCCAATTCGTTTATTTCAAACTTGCTTACGCGCACGACAAAGTTATCCCAAAGGATCAAAAAATAACGTAACATCACGACTGTATACCCGAAGGGTTAGGCAGAGGTATACTCATATTTCGCCAGTAATAATCTTATTTAGCAAGTATAATATAAACAAACAAACAGACACATTATTAAATGAGAAAGTTTTTTCTCTAAATACAAATTTATTTAAAGACAGTTTGACCTCTCAACTAGAAAGGGCTCGCTTAAGAATAACTTGTACCTACATGGCTAAAAAGGCATAGCTCAAGCGCGCGGATTATACGCAATGTTAATTTAATCGTTTTTTTAGGGATTCGTACCTAATGGGTGCCTAAAGGAGCCCTTACCTACCTTTCTGATTTCTCGAAACGTATTAATGTTACTTGTGCACTGTAAATAAAAATTGGGGCTGTTTCTTACCAGACTATTTCTTATCTGAATTAAATTATTTTGTATTTTTTGTGCTTTTTAATAACAGGTATTAAAAGCTTGTGTTTAAATACTATTTTTTTTTATTTTATTTTTTTTCATTGAAACAGACATTTCCATTTTTTTTTTTTTTTAATAACACCTTTCTTATAACTTTTTATACCTATGTATCCTGCTGCCTCATTCATTTCTAAGAACGTGACTTAAAAGACTTAAAAGTTTATATAGGTGAACTGCCGTACTGCATAAAAGCTGTTGCAATCTCAACTAACAATTAAAAAGTGTGTGACGCCATGTTTGCGTTAGGCCTATGCCTATAGGCTTAGAAACTTCGAATCATATTGTTTTGTCGTAAGCCTATGTAAATAACGGGAACGTTGGTGTCAAAAGTGTAATTATTCGCGGAATTTCGAGAGTGCCCGGTTGATGGCAATAGGGTCGCCCCCTATTACATGGGACTAAAAACATAGCTGGCGAAATGTGGGTGTACTAATGGGTACACCTCTGCCTAACCCTTCGGGGATTACAGGCGTGATGTTATGTATGTAATTTCGAGAGTGTACAATGTCTATGAATAGGAACTGTACTTTCTTAGGGTTTATTTTTATTTCAATTTGCATTAGGGAGTGAAAGTGAAGAAAATGTACCTACTTACATATGAATTAAAAAAGTCACATTGGTACTTGCATAATATCAAGCCCTAATTTGTTCCATTTATATTAATTTTACGTCTCGTTGGTCTAGCAATCGCAAAGTTACGTATGCAGTTTTTTGCTCATTCTTCTCCATACAAAGCTACCTTTTGGAAGGGGCAACTAGATTCAATTCTATTTTTTTTTCACGTTCCAAAGTGCCTTATAGTGTCCTAATTGAAATAAATGATTTGACTTTAGTAGTGTATTATTGGGCATTCTATACCACTATCGGCAAGTAGCTCGGCGAGTGCGCCTCGCTGCCGACAGTGGTATAGAATGCCCAATAATCGACACTCGACTCGACTCTCCACTCGACCGATAAACTCGAACGAGACAGTTTGTTGTACCGTGTACTAGATTAGGAACGATTTACTCGACCAATGACTAGTAACTTGCTCCTTACCACTATCTTCCATACGGCTGCTCAGTATGCCGCGTTTCGGAGCACGATGAACAATCAACCATTTACTTACCACTGCACTTAACCGGTCACTCGAGTTGCATTTACTGTTAACATAGAATGGTGAACGAGTTGATGATTGTAACAAACCAACGAAATTACAAGTACCTAGTGAAAAAGCGTTAACGGGTTATTATTGTAAATAAAAAAACAACTGTAAGGTACGGTATTTGGTTTAATTATCATAAAATGTTGGTTTGCCTGGAAACAAGATATCAGCCGCACGCACGAGCTCTTGTAATTTTCGCCACTGAGGAGAATCCGCGTCAGTCTGGAACTTGATTCGGACGAGCGCCTTCTTCCACAGCTCGGCGGAGTCGGTAAGGCGAGCGTCGTCAGCCTTGTACACCTTGCAGTCGATGTAGTACTCTCCGTCGGTGCTCGTTGCTCGGCGCTCGCAGCCGCTGGCTACCCGGTTCACAAAGAATGAAGTTAGGTGATCCGATGCATCTTCTTTGTGTGGGATGTCGCGGTTGTTACTGATGCCGAATATGTCGATGCCAGTATTCACTTTTTTACTGAAACAATAACAGAAACTGTAATTAGTTAATGTTTAGAACGAGAGATGCATACGCCAAGAAAAACCTTCTGCTGTAAAAAAATATAACAACTGACTCGGCTTTGATCAATACTGTAATCGATTAAATTAATCCATCGATTCAAACAATAACCAAGTGAACCTGCACTTGTTTTAAAATAATATGTAATAGTAATTGCACGATTATAATTTAGTCAGTAGATATGTGGCTAGAGTAAGTAGATAATTAATTTACCTGGCACGAGCTACGGTTGTTGATTGTGACTGCATCTTGCGTTTCCCATTGCTGTCTGCAGACGGTTTGCGGCTGCACTTCACTTTTTGCCCGGTGACCGATGCTTGCGAGTAATCACACTCAGAGTCTGACCTGAAATAAAGATAGGGAAAATTTAGTCACATAATTATTATTAATTATCTCAATGGAGTAGTGTCAACACAAGTGTGTGCGCAAACATTGGTTCTCCTACATGCCCATGGGATAGCAAACCCATAGAGAGATTGGGTGCAGGATCGATGGCTTTACATGCTGTTCAAAGCACAGAAGACTGGATGAAAAATAATGACTCCTTCGAGGGATCGACCTCGACATACTATGAACAGCTCTGGTGATCTGTGAAGTAACACGCCCACAAACAAAAATAACTGTAAATTACAAGCGGATCACAAGTGTGAGCCATGACAACGAACAGAATATTTTATAAGACTTACATTTTTAAATCAGAAGTTCCACTCGGTTTGATGACTTGGTTGGTGATGGCGGCAGCGGGTGGCTATCGACAATGTCGTCGCTGATATTTGTAGACAACACGGACTGTTTGTATACCGATGATAACAGAGCACTTCGTTGCACTTGCAGACTGCGAATACTTTGTACCGAATACTTGTAGCTTATAAGTAAAAATCAAATTATAAGTAAAGTATGTTAAAAACACTTCAATCAATTTAGCATTGTTGTGTTGAAGTAACTTTTTCTGTAGTCGGATTATACATGCACGTAAAATGTAGACGAAGGAAAATTTTATGCTGCATCGAATGTCGATGCAGCGAAATTAGCCAGGGCTGACTAAATGATAGCGAGCACGGAATCGTTACACTACATTGATGTAATTATTTTATAGAAGTAAATAAATATTTCTAAGGTAGGTACTTATTTTATCATCTACGTTGGGTCTTGTGTAGAAAATATGAACTTATTGCCGTCAACCTAGTACTTTTCTAGACTTCCTGAAATAAATACATAATATAGTTCTCATAACTACACTAACAGCCATGAGTCAAACCATGGAAATCCGTATCTGTCGATACGCTATGATATATTTTAATCGTAATAATGCATTGTGTAAATTTTGTATTTTGCTGATACATAGAATGATACTAAGTTATTGTCAACCCTAACTAAAATAGCTGATTATTGTGAATGTGAAATAAATAATTAGGTTAAGCACACGTGTAACAATTGCGCAAAAACAAATTTTATGATGAAATACTTTTAGGCAAAAAATATAATTTAAAATATTATTTATTACTTCAAAGGTCTCTCGGAGTGAGCACCTTTCTAAACTGTCACCGAAAAATTAAGTCAATTATTAAAAATAAATATTTTATTGATCACACACCAGAAAGTACATACGAACGATTTCATCAGGAGTAACGCTGTTCGGTATATCGTGGGGGGGGGGGGGGGCCTGAAATACACCTGTTTGGATAAAGCAGATCATTTCATATTGTACAGGTAATTATCAAATATATTTTTTTAATTTCAATTAACATAATAGTATGACTCTTTTTCAACCCAGAATTTACAATTAAATGTCTGATTCTTTATCGGTACCTAATAATCATTTTTTTTATTTCAGATACATTCTGCCTAAACAAAATATTAATTACCGACTGGTCTGTGAAGAATTATTTAATTACCTGAAATATATCTCCATATTTGGATCACGTAGATACACATTCCTGTGTATAAATCATTTTACATTTTGCAGGTAATTATTATCTTTATTTTTCTCTCCAGATTATACTATTATCTATCTAATTAAATTATGTGTCTAATGCACCCAATTTTTTATTATTTCAGAAACATTCTGCCTAAACATAATTACCGACTTACCTGAGAAGAAATTACACAAGGGATCTTGGAACGAACATAAAATAGTCCTGATCAAATTGTACTAATTACCTATATAAAATATTTTGTTACTGGTATACCTAAGATCGTGAATAATAGTTGTAAGTATTATCTAATCTAATTTTATTGAAATTGTTAGTGTTCCTTTTTGTTAGTGATTTCAACAATAACATAATGCCTCACTGTTCTGATTGCAAAGTATTTGTAGATAATCGCCGATGGTCTGGTCATTTACGTAGCAATGTACATAAAAACAATAGTTCAACTCCTATTTATGATAATGTGGCAATTATTAATTCTTCTTTTAAAGAACGAATCAAAAGTTATAAAATCACAGCGACAGGCGAACAAATACATAGTTTTCCTGAAATGTTCCTCAATAGTATTAGTCCACAAATTAAACATTTAATAGATAGTTCAATACAGAAACACACCTCTGTCAAAATAAACTTCGAACTGTTTGCTTCCTTTCTTATGTTTAAAAATGATCAACAAGAAATAAAATCATTCCGAACAAAAAATTTTATTACACTAATTAATTACGATTTTGATTCTACTTACAAATCAGCTGTTAATGTACTACTAAAAAAAATTGAAGAATTTGAGGAAAGAGATAGTGGTTGGACATTTTTAAGTAATTCACATTTAGAATTAAATATTAATAAATATCAACCACTCAGCGGATCTAAATTTTTAACTTTGCCGAAATCCATAAAGGCTAAAAGAGCTTGTTTGAATATTCGAAACAATGATGAGTATTGCTTTTTGTGGTGTGTTGTGGCGGCATTGTACCCCACAAACAGACATCCCGATAGGATTTCGTCTTATCCATACTTTCAGGAAGTTTTGAATGTTAATAATTTAACATTTCCAATTACATTCTCGGACATAGCTATCTTTGAGAGAAATAATCCTTCTCTCAATATATTTGTATATGGTTTAAAAAATGAGAAAACAATTATTGGGCCATTGTATACAACGCTGAATGACAAGTCTAATAAAAGTATCCATCTACTGTTTTTAGAAAATAATAATAATTCTCATTACTGTCTCATCAAAGATTTATCTCGTTTAGTTAGAAATCAGATGACCAAACATCATGGTAAACTATATTTCTGTGAAACATGTTTATTGTTTTTTCCAACGCTTAGTCAAATTGAATCCCACTTGTGTGGGGGGATTGTCACTGTTTTACCGGAAAAAGGGTCATTTTTAAAATTTAAAAATTATGATAGAAAACAAAATATTCCATTCGTCATATATGCTGACTTTGAAACGTTACTTGAACCAATTTCCGGCGCTGAATTCAACACCGCTAACACGTCATACTTAAAACGCCACGTGCCAGCGGCGTTCGCTTACAATGTCGTGTCATCAAATAAAAATGCCACCGTTGAGGGCTATAGAAGTTATCGGGGTAATGATTGTGTTTCGAAATTTATACATTTTCTTACTGAGGACGTAAAACAAATACATAAAATTATATCCAAAAGCGAGCCTATGATATTCACTGATGAAAATTCTCGTGATTTTAAACGTGCCGTTAAGTGTCATATTTGCGACAATTTACTCTTAACCGATAAAGTAAGAGATCATTGTCATATTACAGGTCTATATCGAGGTGCAGCACATCGACACTGTAATTTACAGCATAAAGTACCAAAATTTATTCCAATATTTTTTCACAATTTATCCGGATACGATTGTCATTTATTTATAAAAAAGTTAGGTGAAATTCCAGGTTCAATTAAAATAATCCCCAAGACTAAAGAAAAATATGTAGCATTTACTAAATTTATTCCTATTGCCGATAACGAGTACATTTGTATAAGGTTTTTAGATTCCTTCAACTTTTTGGGAACAAGTTTAGACAAGCTCGCTAAAACATTGCAGGTGGAAGATTTCGTTAATCTACGGTCTCATTTTTCTAAAGAAAGACAGTTTAAATTATTGAGAAGAAAAGGTGTTTATCCATATGATTACATGACCACTTGGGGATGTTACGATCAAACATTTTTGCCGTCTAAGGATAATTTTTATAATTCTTTGACTAACGAAGTCATTAGTGATGAAGATTATAATCACGCGCAGGCTGTTTGGGCTGAATTCAATATTAATAACCTAGGCGAGTATACGGATCTATACTTAAAAACGGATGTGCTTTTGTTAACAGACATATTCCAAAATTTTCGGAAAACCTGTAAACAATATTACAGTCTTGACCCCGCGTTTTACATTACTGCACCCAGTTTATCTTTCGATGCGATGTTGCTAAAAACAGGCGTTCAGTTAGAGCTAGTGTCGGACTTAGCTATCGTCAGAATGATACAAAGCGGTATACGCGGTGGTTTGTGCATGTGTTCCCATCGGCATGCTAGAGCTAATCACAAGTACATGCCTGAATATAATCCATCACAACCTGAGAGTTTCATAGTATACTTAGATTGTAATAATCTTTACGGTTTCAGCATGTGTCAGTATTTACCATACTCTAGTTTCAGATTTTTAGGTGATAACGAATTAGCTAATTTTGATGTTACCGCTATAGAAGATAACGCAAAATGGGGCTTCATATTAGAAGTCGATCTATTGTATCCCGAAAATTTACATAATCATCATAATGACTTACCATTTTGTCCTGAAAAATGTGTACCCCCGGGAGGTAAAACCAAGAAACTCATAGCAAATTTGTATAATAAGTACAACTATGTGATTCATTACGTTCATTTAAAAAAATGTTTGGAACATGGTTTAATTTTGCGTAAAATTCATAGAGCTATTACTTTTAGACAGGCTCCATATTTAAAACAATACATCGAGTTAAATACTCAATTAAGACAAAAAGCAAAAAGTTCCTTCGAACAAGACTTTTTTAAGTTATTAAATAACAGTGTTTTTGGAAAGACATTAGAAAATACTGAAAATAGAGTAACCGTGCATTTAGTTAATCAATGGTGCGATCAGTCCAATCGAACTAAGAAATTTATATCCGCTGAGAAACTTATAGCCAACCCCTATTTCCACAGTGCATCTATTTTATCTGAAAACTTAGTTGCGATACAAATGAAACCTGATCAAATTATTTTAGATAAGCCTATCTACATAGGTTTCACTGTGTTGGAACTTTCAAAAGCACACATGTATTACTTTCATTACGATATTGTAAAGCCTTTTTATAAAGATCGAGTGCAGCTATGTTACACAGATACCGATTCCTTTGTTTATAAAATAGACACTAACGATTTTTACCATGATTTGAAATATAATTTTTTACAATATTTTGACAGCAGTAACTATGAAGCCGCAAATGATTTACAGATACCGCTAAAAAATAAAAAGGTACCCGGTCTCTTTAAAGATGAAATGGGAGGAAAATATATATCTGATTTTGTTGGCTTGAGATCGAAACTTTACTCTATAAAAACCCCTAATAATATTATTAAAAAAGCAAAAGGGGTGAAAGCAAGCGTGGTCAGGGATTTAAACTTATCAGACTATGAAACCATTTTATTTAATGGCGGAGTAATCCGGAGAAAAAATTATATGTTTAAATCGATAAAACACGAAATATTTACTCGTACTGTCAACAAAGTTGCTTTATCTAGAAATGATGACAAACGATCGATATCTGTAGATCAAATTTCAACTCGAGCCTGGGGTCATGCGTTTATTTTTAAGAATGAATTACTCTGATCATAATTTAAGTTTAGTGTTACGTAATTATCTAAGGCTACTCATGTAATAAGTTTAGTTTTAGAAAATAATAAATGTTAATAACTATTATACAAAAATTAAATAAAATTGGAATTATTGTAACCATTGACTTGTTTCATTTATGAAATTCTATTTACTTTAAAATATAATTACACTCTTTTTTCAATCGGTAAATGAAGTAAATACCGATTGCAATGATTTCAGTTGCACTATGCACCTAGATACCTTGCATCGTAAGGTTGATTTTTGAATAACTAACGTTTACGATTAAGTAACACGCTTACAAGGCACTATTCTTCATTGTATAATTATTGTCTACGTTGCAGTTCATTGGCCTTAGCATGGAGACACAAATGCTTAGATGACATGTAATTAATTATTACACGGTATTTAATTATTTTGCAATCATTAACGAAATATTATTCATCGCGAACACCTGTTTCATATATTTTTTTAACCTTCAGCAAAAGTAATCATGTCGGTGAGTATAATTTTTTTTTTTTGTAACTAACAATTGTGATCGCGGTAGTGTTAATAATCAATATAATAAAGGAATACAGTGAACTCCATGGAAAACCCAATTATAACGCTTTAGAGCGCTATACTAAAGGAATAGTGGTATAATTGTTTTATATTTTGTTTCAGATGTCTGAATCCGAGATCATGTTCAGCCAGTATGCCCAGGATCCTTACGAAGGATTCTCTGAGATGTTTCGCAGCGAACCCGAGCACAGCAAACCAGTCACGAAAGATAAAAAACCAAAACAACGATGCAGGGAAAAGTCGAAAAAACTAAAACCAACCAAATCCTACGTGATGAGTCGACTACAGCGAAGAGGGATTAAATTAATAAAAATTTCAGTCATAGATCTATGTAATAACAATCCTCAAACCATAGACAGTGATAGTGACAGTGAGAACGTTATTATAAACGCACAATATATTGTTCAAGATGCTATCGACAGTGTTATGGACGAAACTGAGTCTTTAGTTAAGAAAATATCGAAATCTTTAATAGATACTGACTTTTAATAAGCGTTTGTGTAAATTAATGTCTATAATTTTATTAAGATATTTCTATTCAATTGCGTGTAGTGTTAAGTTATTTGGAGAAGTGTGGGGAGTGTTTAGCAAAATAAAAGCATGAATAACTTATTTTGATTTTTATTTAACAAGCCTAAAAACTAATAATCTACATTACACACATTAGTGCATACATTTTATGCCCATTCTAAATACTTCCTTAAACAAAGCACATTTTTAAGCGCACAATGCTTCAGATGTTTATTACAATTAAAATTAGATCTTCCTTCACAGTATGTTTTATGCAAAACAGAGAAATTAGGACATTGTTCTTTACCAAGGTCTAATACTTTACAATTCATACAAAGATCCTTTATCCAATTCACCTTCTCCAAACCATTTACAATGATTTCCTTATTTTCTAGATATGGAACGATTATACGTCGAAATTCTCTGTAGTCAATATAACCTTCATTCCAATAAATTCCCCTATTTCTTTCCAACCATTTAACCTGCTTCTTTTCATCACTTGTTAAGTATTTAAACAAGTATGGTGGTTTTATTAAAAATGTTTGAGTATAATCACGACTAGCAAAAGCTAATTCTTTTATTATAAAATTATTGTACAGGTCTTTAAACCCTTGAACATCTAATATGATAGTATTCGGATTCATGATATTTTTCTCACAGTATTACTTAGAGGCTTATACTCAATTATGCAGTCGTTCAATAAAAGACAATATGCAGAAGTTTGATCTGGTATGTCCGAATCACTCTCTATTTCCACTCGTACATCCACAATAGGACCTGTCTTTACATTATCGGCTTGTCTAGAGCAATCTATGATAAAGAGCGGCGCCAAATCTTTAAATTGTTTTTCACTTAATAAGGGTTCCGGGCGACGTCCGTAATAAGACTGTTGAAATCGAATGTATTGCTCGTATAATAAAGCGATTCTGTTATTCGCGAAACTGATATTTAGGTTTTCATAGGGGAAGTAAGTTGAATTTAGGTATACTCTAACGTCACGAACATGGCAGTGATCGAACTGAGACATATCAGAACTTGAATTGTTTTTTCTATTTGTTTGTAGGCCCATAATTATGTATCTAGGTTTCTCTATTTGCGAGGAAGTTTTGATGGACCAGGTATGTTTTGTAGTTTTAGGTAAAGCTGGATATTCGTAGAGATCCCAATTTCTGAATATCATCTGGAGTGGTCGATCTTTTTCTAACAGTTTGAGTAAACTTATTTTCTCTTTGTCGGACACTTTAACATGCGGTACACGCCAGATGATTTTATTTATTTGAACGTCTTCTACAAATTCACCGGTGTTAAGTTTGACCGCATTAAGGTTAGTATTACTTCGTAGCAATATCAGTTCGTGCCTACAATTTATCACGACTTTCTTGAAATCTTCAGCGAAACCGATGATGTTACTGAGTGGTATAGACGCGGAAAAACTACCCCCATTTATATTTTTTATGCCATCGATATTCCAGCCCCATGCATTAGATATCTTTGACTCACTTTCACTCATTGATATTAACGATTTCATGGTGGTAGTTATGCCAGCATTTTTTATTCTATCAATTTCCACTCCATTTAGCTCGTATCTTATATCTTGGAACAGGTAAAGTAGAGCATTATTCGTAAAATTAACACTAGTGGCTTTCTCTTTCATATCCTTTTTGCTTACGATAACAGTCCCTTCCAAATACAAGGTACTAGCTGACGGAAGTATATACAAGTCTTGTTGGTTAATGGGTATACGAATTTCATCGTTCCTATTGAAACTAGTTACGTAGGGCTTGTAAGAGTGAAATTCGATTCCTTCAACCGTGTTGTCGTAAGTCGGAGCGGATAAAACGTCTAAGATATTCATTTTAGTAAACCGATCGCTTTGAGAAATGCCTTGTTGTCTTTAGTTAATTTTATTTTCTTCTTAGGGCGAGCTCTTATATGGTTGGAAGCTTGAGTGGAACTGATATTTTTGATTTGCTGATGCACATATTTATTGTAGTCGATCATTTTTTTCTTCTGAGATGCAAATACAGCTGCACTTCTTCACCGCGCAAGTTTATTAAGCGGTTATTTATATCTAACAGCCTGATATGTATGCAGCTAATGTTGTTTTGGTTGATTGGAAAGTATATCGCGTTTTTCGGAATTTCTATAATCCTATATCCGGGAGGAACGTTGAGTGCAAATTCGTGGATAATGTGACTCGGTTCTCCGTTTGTGTACGAGCCGCTTACAATATCACATTCGATCCTGATCACAGTTGTAGGTAAAATGTTGACCGGCAACTGTGACTCATGCCATTTATTTGCTTTCAAGATTTGTTTATTAAACCCTAATAAATTCCTGAAAGTACCTTCTTTATTAAAATTTATGTCCTTTGTACAATATACAGCAGCTTTTAAAGTATTGTTATTGCACTGTAGTTTGATTGAGGCATCTTTCATTTCAGATTTTAAATAATCATTAATATCTTGCAATTCATAGGTGCCCTCCGGTATTTCAATAACTTCGTTAGAACCATAATAGAATTTATTATTCGTTTTGTCAATGTTTGGAATCGAATTAAATGTTGCGAAATGCAATAAGGCACACTCATACTGTTCATATAGTTGCAACGTGTTGGGATAGTAAGTAGATAAAGTTGACGAGTTTCCAGTTATCGATAATGTGAGTGACATTTTGCAAATGATTGAAATAAAAGAAAATCATAGATTTTATATGTTTTTATTCCAAAAAGTCCACAGATATTCTAAACATAAGTGTCCACAATTTACAGTGTTGAATTTCTGATATCTTGTATAATTATAAAAAACATTACAATTCTTAAAATATCGTATTAATTCCATTGGAGGCTTCAAATTTCCAAAGCTATCAAAATATTCACAATAATTGCCTACTTTTACATAAGCTACCCAATGCGTCCCTTCGTTCTTATAATCGTCCAAGTTAACGATACCACATTCAATCGGATTTGGCGTTCTTGGTAATTGATCCCTCATGTACACTCCCCGAAAGTGAGGGATGTCGCGTGCATACCTTTGGATGTCTACATTAGTTAGAGGACGATTAGGTAGCTTATTTTTCAGTTTTTTGAAGATTTCACGAATAAACCTTTTCCATTTTTATGTGGCTTAATGTATAAACCCTGCCCTAACTTTAAAGACTCCATAGCCCTATTATGTCGTTGTGTTTCTAGTAAATTTTGCTGACCAGCTTTGTAATCGTTAACAGTTTTTGCAATACCAGCCGCACCACCAGCTAAAGTTCCTAATGCTGATAAGCCCGCAAAAATCGGGATTAAGGGTAGAATACCTCCAGTCTTTGGTAAGGGTATCACTCGTGGTACTCGAATTTTCTGAATGTTAGGAAATATTTTTATTGCTGCTGAGTAAGCAGCGTTAATTAAAGTTTTACTGTCCTTTGGTTTCAGTTTCTTTATCTTCGCTCTTATTTTTGATACGAAACTTTTAAACGTTTTAACGCCGGCACCAGATTTCAGTTTGGCTTTCATAACTTTGCTCACTAACCACGAACTAAGTTTTTCACCTTTCCCAGCATCGTTCGATTTAAGTCTTTGTTTAGCCATATTAAGTAGTTGTAAATCAGCTTTGTGACGATTGGGTAAGTCTGTATGGTTTGCATATGCAATGTCGTGATGCATGCAAGCTTCGTCTAGCTTATTTACACCTCGGTCACCTCGTAGTAAACGTTTCTGGAGTTTTGTTCCTGGGCCGCAATAATTGTAGCCTGGTAAATGAAGTTCGAACGGCAGATTATTAATTAGGGTATTAACAAGTTCACCTCCTTGCATTGTCTAAAGTGTAATGAAAGAAATAATGCAAAATTAACTGTTATATAATTGTTTTATTCCACTATTGCAGTTTTGTTGATCCAACTGTTTTCTTCGTTGTTTAGACCCAACCATTTCACAAACATTTTTGTTCCTTTCCTTTTTAAAACCTTTTCTACCAAATAAATACCCGGATAGTAAGATTTTTGAAGTTCTTGCTCGTAAAAAGTTCCCAATATGGCTTGCTTTCGCTGATCTTGTATATGATATGTTACTGGTATGGTATGATTTATTTTTTTTATAGTAAATATTTCAGTTGACCAATTAGGTGTGTAACCTTTCTCAAAATTGTGTTTGTATTTACTGATACGAACAAAGTCACCTACTTTGAACTTAGGTTTTCTACGAATGGTTACATGATTTAAGGTTTTTTTAATATTTTCTTTTATAACTGACTCACTAGATTTATTAACTTCAATTGGCTTAAATTTAATAGTACGATGTTTTGTGTTGTTATAAGTCTTTAACGTAACTTCTAATGGTATACCTAACCATTTATAGTTCCCATTCAAACTAAAATATTTATATAATTTATTTTTAAGTGTTTTAATCAATCGCTCCACGATCGAAGCTTTTTTGCTAGAAAACGTTGAGTAATGGTTAATATTATACGTCTTCATAAGCGTTTGAAATGAGTTGTTATAAAATTCTGTTCCCTTATCAGTTTGTAAATTAACAGGTTTGCGATTGCTGTTAATCAGTATTCGTTTAAATGCATGAGTAACATCGAGTTTATTTTTTGATTTTAATGACTCTGCCCAAGCGTACTTTGAGAAGCAGTCAATCACCACTAGAATGTAATTATGACCTTTATTATATTTTCTCAGGTTTTGCATGTCCATTAGATCAGCTTGCCACAAGTCATCGACCCCTTTTAGAATGACGGAACGTCGAAGGAAATTTCTTCTTGCTGCTTTGTGTAGTTCATTAACAATTTGCTGTTTTGCCATTATGGAGATTTATTTTGAAGTAATTTATCTACCTCTGCTTTAGTATAAAACTTATCTTGCAAATGAGTTAAAACCTCAGGTATCTTTGCTTTTAAAGTAGCCTGTACTGTACCCTTTGTGTCTTTTATGATTTGAGAACGCAATGATCCAATCATATTATTAAATTCTTTTAACATATTAGCATTCAAACGATCTACATAATCCTTGTCCACAGTCAAATTATTTAATTCTTTTAATGTGTTAGCATTCAATCGATCTACATAATCCTTGTTCACAGCATCGTCTGCTTCTACTGGAGATCTAATTCCTCTCAGTCTTGAAGTTTTTAAATCAAAATCTCCGTTTTCTAATTTTAACAGAGCATTCTCATTAAACTCAAATAACTCAGCAAAACGCATTCTTTTGTGAATGTAGTGTCCGAATTTGTCTACGTTCATGTTTAAGGTGTATTGTATCGAGAGGCTAATAATAAAATAAACACATTTTAAAATATTTATTAATTTATAACTTTACTTTCACGCAATTCTTCAATGATAGATATAATTTCATTATCTAATCCTGTGTTACCAGCATCTCGAGATGCAATCAATAATTTTAATCTATCCACCAGTTCATTGGGATCGTCCCAATATACAAAATCTACGTTTTTCTTCCACGTTTTTGTTAAAGGTAGTAGTCCTTTTCCCTTCGATTGGTGTTCCTGAATTGTACTTCGTAGTTGGAACAGAGGCTTTATAATTTGCAAATATTTTTGTCCTTTATTACTTTTTATTGGTTTACTGGGTTCATAGTCTCGTCGATGTGCATTTGTATCAAGTAACATCGACTTATAATGTTTCATATCACTCTCTGTAACCATGCTTAAATCTACGTTCTTTTTCAGCAGCAATTGTTTTAAACCAGGCGTATTTCGGTATTTGCGTCCAGCCACGATGATATACTCGTCGCTGATCGTTATACGCGCAGAACCTAACATCAATTTGCCGCTCTCTACTCGGACACCAAACGGAATATCTTTCAGTGCTTCTGAGGACACTGACCAGGATGACATATCACATCTCTGGTTGTTTTCAGTTAATGATTTATACGAAGAATCACTTTCGATATCAGATTCATATTCGTCTTCATTGTCGTTGTTATCATTGCTTTCTGAACTAATAGGGTCTTCTTTTTGCAGAGTTTTATCGATAAACGGAACATCGGTTTCTTCATTTTCTATATTATGCAGGAGAGAAGCCTTCTTACTGACATTAGCAATTTGGTTGAGTGGTTCTGTTACCGGCTTGAATACTGATTCCAGCACTTGCTGATTGTTATTCTCAACATCTCTCATCTTTCGCACTTTCTTTTTAACAGCCTCTGCAGCTTCAACTATTTGTCTTTTCAGTGATTTCTCCATAATAATAAAAAAAAGTTCGTGACTGATTAAGCGTTGCCTGAAGAATAATATTATCGCGAGGGTACCGGTCTTAAATATTAGTAATTTTAATCAAAGACAACAAAAGTGTCAAATTTATTTCTGTAACATCCTTTATTTTTGGAGCAATCCTTATTAATTACTACATAATTGAAAGGCTCACTCCATATTTTCGAACACATTTCACGAAATTCAATCCATGACATATCAGTGTTGACATGTTCTTCATAAATATGCCGTAAATTTATTTCATCTTGTTTAAAAAGTATGATTAAGTTCGCATTGTCTCTTATTAACTGCTTAGGGATTTTACTATACGTTTGGTTTAGATAGAAACAATCAATGCACTTGTGTCTTCCCATCGCAAAATAATCACGCATGTTACTCTGATTTTCACAAGCAACATCATCAAAAATAATCACGGAGTTGGGTTTTGCGTCCTGAACGCTTAGTACTTCCTCATTTCCCTGATATTTCTGGAGGGAAACACCAGGCACCCGTTCCAAAACACTTTCTAAAAAAATGTACTTAGGTTGGTGCAGAGTTTTTGAATAAACATAAACATTTTCAAATCTTAATCCGTTTTCGTGTATTAGAAGACCAATTAATAAATTCGTTTTTCCACAATTGGACGGACCGCAAATAATACACCGTACTGAGTTAGGCAATAATTCTCCGTGACGAAAACTTGTCTTGCAAATATCATCGCAGACTGTATTAACATGCAGCGATTGCGGTTGTTTTACAAATTTCATGATTACTGTCGGAAATGAACCAATTGAAAATGAGTGAATGTATTTAGAACGCTATCATTTATAAACTTACCACAACCTCTTTTGCGTTACTGGTCAGTGATCGAGTCGATTGTTCATTATTGAGCATTCTGTACCACCTTTCAGAGCGATAGCGAGCTCGCATGATCATTGGTCGTGTACAGTATACACTACAGTCGAGTTGATAGTTGATTGTTCATACTGACCCGCCATAATATGGAAGTTACTAGTCGTTGGTTGAGTAAATCGTTCCTAATCAAGTGCACGGTGCAACAAACTGTCTCGTTCGAGTTTATTGGTCGAGTGGACAGTCGAGTCGAGTGTCGATTATTGGGCATTCTATACCACTATCGGCAGCGAGGCGCACTCGCCGAGCTACTTGCCGATAGTGGTATAGAATGCCCAATAATACACTACTGACTTTGACTTTGACTGCAACTGCTGAGGATGAGGTCTTTGGTTTTATTTCCAGGTCGGGCAAAGTGTTATTGAGTTTTTCTATCAGGAATTTTTCAGTAGCAGCCTTGATGTCTGGATTTGTGCCCGGTTGATAACAATAGTTTTACCCCTTATTACAGGGGGCTTAAAAAATAACTGGTGAAATGAGGGTGTATCAACAGCTACACCTCTGCCTACACATCGAGGAGTATAGGCGTGATGTTATGTAAAATAAAATAAAAAGGAAATGTAAACAAACAACAAATAATAAACATCCGCTACGCTTATCATTCCGCTGCCCGCTTGCAGTGAGACCTTATCTCAACGAGGCCGCCCTAGATAGGCAGTCCAATTGTATCCGTATGACCGATAGTGCAGATAATGGGAACAAGCACGTGACCGCCCTTTGGACACGCGATAGTGGGTTTGATGTCCGGCTGTTGCAATGTTATGGCGTTTTTAGGGGACCGTTGACCGATGTCGTAATGGCCCAGTGGTTAAGCCGCCTCTCATGCATGAGGATGTAGGTTCAAATCCGGGCAAGTACCGATGTGACTTTTTCTATTCATATGTAAGTACTTTCTAAAGTTTATCTTGGACATCACTGACATCGGTGAAGGAAAACATCGTGAGGAAACCTGGACTTTACCAGCCTATTACTGTCCCGCTCAAACCATGTCAGAGGCCCTTGAGGCGGTTTAGAAACTCTGACACTAGGGCGTGTAGGGTCGTAAGACCTTACTGCCCACACGATTATGAAGTAGGGGACTGTACCCAAAGGGTGCTAATGGGGCCCTAGTCTCAGTCCATTACATTTGAAATTACTCAGTTTGCTTGACTAGTGGTCGCAAACGCGACTGCTGAGCATTAGGTCTTGGGTTCGATTATTAGGTCGGGCAAAATATTATTAGGTTTTCTATCAGGAATTTCTCAGTACTAGCTTCGGCGTCTTGATATGTGAATGGTTGATGGCAATAGGCTCGCCCCCTATTACGTGGGATTTAAACATAACAGGCGAGATGTGAGTGTACTAATGAGTACAACTCTGCTTAACCCTTCAGAGATTACAGGCGTGATGTTATGTTGTATGCGTTTTTAAGATAAGGAATATAAAACCAAACATACCAACGATTTGCATTTGCTTCGTAATGAGTTTATATCGAACGCATCTCTGCCGCACGTGATGACACGATATCGTACGATTATTAAATCGTATGACACATAAAAAGCACGTATTGCGTTATCAACATAATAGTACAAGATCTTAACGTCGACACACGTACGTTATCTTAGTGTGGTTGAAAGGGAAACGCCTATTCGTTCAGGAAACTTTGGCCAAGTGATGCCTAGGAAATGAATGTTAGGCATTAGTATTGACATCATAGATAAAGAAACAACTGCATTAAACGATAACCGACATTTACACGGACAAAGTCCGGGCCAAAAGCTAGTATAGATCGAAGAACAGCAGTATTCATAGTTGACATTCCAATAATACTAAAAGTCATATTCCAAGACAAATGACAGTCGATCGACTCATATGGAAGCGTAGTTAAGATATCTAGAAAGTCTTAGGTGGTTTGCACACAGAGCCACTTAAGTTGAGGTAACTAGCAACTTTTCAGAAGTTTCCTGTAAAAGTTGATAGTTGCTATAACGTTTACGGTTGCCGTAACGTTTTGGCAATCTGTGATCAACTTTCATAGCCGAAGCGTTACGATTGACGGTTGAGGAAACCGGCAACTTTAAAAACCGGTACAATATTTAAAAGTTGCTAGTTGCGGCTACTAACAACTAACTTAGTCATCGATTGCAGCAACTGAAAACTGGCAACTAGCTGTTTACATATATTTCAATTGGACTGCGCATACATAGCAACTCGAGTTTCGAGTTAAGGCAATCGTCAACAGTTTTCAGTTGCTGCAATCGAAGACAAAGTTAGTTGCTAATTGTCGCAACTAGCAACAGTTCAATGTTATACCGTTAACGCTGATCGCTGCGTAGATTAATAAACTCGGCTATGAAAGTTGCTCACAGATTGCCATAAAGTTGCGGCAACCGGCAACGTTATAGCAACTATCAACTTTTACAGGAAACTTTTAAAGAGTTGATAGTTTCCTCAACTTAAGTTGCTCCGTGTGCAAAGCGCCTTAGTGACTTAACTTGACCTGTCAGTGGATAATCAAGATTAATAATATTGTTAATTACCAACTGTGAGTATATTTTATTATAGTATGATCATGTAATGATGAAGTGTAGTAATGGCCGAGTGGTTGAGGCGCCCGTCTCTCTTGCATGAGGTTGTGGGTTCTTCAATTTATTTGATGTAGTTTCTGAAGTTTATCTTAGACATGACTGACATCGTTCCGTGCCTCGGAAAGCACGTCAAGCTGTTGGTCCCGGCTGTGATACGTGGATCTTTGACAGTCGTTACGAGTCGTCAGAAGTCTGAAAGTCTGACAACCAGTCTTACTAATGGATATCGTATTACCCAGTACTGGGTTGTGGAGGTCAGATAAGCAGTCGCTCCATGTAAAATACTGGTATTCAGCTGCATCCGGTTAGACTGGAAGCCGACCCTAACATAGTTGGGAAAAGGCTAGGCAGATGATGATGATCATGTAATGATGAAAAGTTTATTATAGTACATCTCTACAATCCATACTTATATTATAAATGCGAAAGTCTGTGTGTCTGTCTGTTATCTCTTCACGCTTAAACCGTTGAATCGATTTTAATGAAATTTGGCATGGAGATAGCTTAAGACCCGGGGAAGGACATAGAATAGTTGTTATCCCGGAAATTACCCCCTAAAGCGGTGAAAAGGGGGGTAGAAGTTTGTATACAAGTACGATGTAAACAAGTTCCACGCGGACGTGGCCACGGGCAAAAGCTAGTCAATTTATAATTATCTATTGTACACTTGTCAACAGTTATCATTCATTGATAAAATATTGTTTTTTTAGTTTGAACAATGACTTCCCTGTGAGTCGTATTATCGGCATAACTGCCGGAGATTTGGGGTTTAGGTTCGATTCCCGCCTCTGCCTAACTCTTCGGGGAATACAGGCGTGATGTTATGTACAAACAGACACTTCAATTTTATTTATTTGTATAGATTATCATACACGAACGTGATTAAATAATACTGCTTCTAATTGTCATTCATTTATCATTACATTCATCATGTTTTCATAATTTTTTGAGTTACCTACATTATGTTAATTTTAAAATAAATTATTCTACAGTAATTTGACTAACCAAGAAGATATTAGTCCCGAGGTTGCGGGACGTCTTAACAGGATACCGCGGCCCCGGAACGTAAAGGACAACAGAAGTAACAGGGTGGTTTTTTAGTCAGTAAAAGTCTGACAGTCTCTTCCGCTCCCACCCAGGGCGGAAGGACTTATTTGATGGTTTCTACCCAATCAAAAAGATCGCTTATAGCCTAGATATTAATGCCTTTTTCCTATGTACAAAGTTTTATGACGTTTCATTACTTATTGACCAAAATATAACTAACTAGATTCCTTTTTTACGTAGCTCGTTGCTGACAAAATCTATTGGTTTGAAGCTAAACGAATGTAATTTTAAGCGTTTTGGGTCGCGTAAATTACGCTACATTCCTTTACATACAAAAGTCAACGCAAAATGAGCGGGCTGTTTCAATTAAATGACGACGTAAAATATTATGTTTGCTTGGTCTCACACACGCAAAAGTATTTCATCCGAGTGAATTTTCTCACGGATCCCTAATTTTTTCGAAAATAAAACATAGCCTATGTTACTCGCTGATAATGTAGCTTTCTATTAGTGAAAGATTTTTTTAAATCGGTTAAGCAGTTTTTGAGTTACGAACAAAAACAGATTTTTTTTCTTCTATGAAATATTTTTAGTTTAGAAAAAAAGTGGGTACTTACAAAATTCCATCCAGTCAGATATCCAGGTTTAAATCTGTACAAATTATCTAGGTCTGTATTAGAGCTAGGTTTAATATCTAGACAAGCGGCGAAGATTGTAACGTAAACGTTATGCAGAACCCCAAAAAGATGGTAAACAGTTATCCAATACAATTTAGAATCACTCCTATCAAATAATTTCTCATTTTCAGTTATCAAAAAACATAAAATGTTATAAAAAATATTATTATCCTTCCATATAAACTCTTCCATAATTAAAACAATTTAAAAAAAGAACACTTTGCAAAATCGAACACAATTTTAAAATAAGAACACAGTTACGTTAAAATAATATTTAAAATAAAGCACTATTTTTGGTAAAATGATTTTGTTTTAACTATTTTAGTTTTAACGATTATAATTATAAATTACGAACTTATGCTATAGACGCCCGTGTCCCGTGGCGGTTTAGGGCGACTAGTTGATAATTATCGCAACAGTAATTAGAACGACGGTATCTTATTATTTGTAGTTAATAAGTTATCATAATCATGTTTATTTTACCCTCAATTAGCTTAATTTTGTGTCGTAAATTGAAAAACAATTATTATGATTTTAGTTTTGAAAAGGGATGTCGAGTACAGAGGATGTATATAAATCCCCATCAATATAACGTTACAACGGTAACGTTATTTCAATTAAAGCGTATAGTAGGTTCCGTTATTTGTTGATAAATATGGATCAATGGTTATTTACAAAAATGAAATTTTATAACAATGCTAGCTGACTCGACCACGCGTTGCTGTGGCTTGAAGTAAGTAAAGATATTGAGGTCAATAATCGAGATGAAAACTATGCTATCTTTTAAGTTTGACCAAATTACACACAGTAAGTCATATTTCATTAAAAAATGGTTGAGTAGTTTAGGAGTCTATCCCGGACAAACAACGATATTAAGACATATATTAATTTCAACAATAACTGATCAATAAAATGATCGTTATATTCGAAATAAAATAATAATATTATAAATGGAGTATGGATACGAAAGCGTAACGGGTATCCAATCTATTTTACATAAAACTCACGCCTTTTTCCCGTGGTGGTAGACAGAAACCACAGAACGCCACCTGCTACGATCCTTACATACTCCTTTCGCCTCGTCCACGTTCATACATCTCGTCATACAAGCACGCCGGTTACGAGTACTGCGCACCTGACCTTTCTGAAGAACCTCGCCAAGGTCAGTGTAGGTCTTCCTAGGGCGTTCCCTCGCTGCGTTGCCACTCACATCCACCATATAAATACCTTATGTTAGCCGCCTTTCACTTATCAATCTATTTTTAAATCCATAATACCCGTTTCAAACAAAATAATATATTATATTTATAGAGTATAATGATATTGTTCATATTAATGAATGATACTAATTTTGAGCTTAAACCACAATACTATTGGATAGTCATATTTTCAATTCTAAAATCGGGACCCTAATTTAATACTAGCTAGAACTATATTCAACTAGTTAATATTGGACTGCCTCGTTGGTCTAGTGGTCGCAAGCGCGACTGCTGTGCATGAGGTCTTGGGTTCGATTCCCAGGTCGGGCAAAGTGTTATTGGGTTTTTTCATCAGTAATTTCTCAGTAGCAGCCTCGGAGTCTGGATTTGTGCCCAGTTGATAGCAATAGGCTCGCCCCCTATTACATGGGACTAAAAACATAACAGGCGAAATGTGGGTGTACTTATGGGTACACCTCTGCCTAACCCTTCGGGGATTACAGGCGTGATGTTATGTTATGTATGTATGAAATTAATATTAATTGTTTAGTCAATTATTTCGTAACCGGCGTGCTTGTACGACGAGATGTATGAACGTAGACGAGGCGAAAGGAGTATGTAAGGATCGTAGCAGGTGGCGTTCTGTAGTTTCTGCCTACCTTAATGGGAAAAAGGTGTGAGTTTATGTATGTATGTCAATTGAGTCGGTTAGAAGTAATTTTACAGTTGTCTTTTGCCATACCAAATCTATGGGAGATGACTTTTTTTTCATGATTTCAGTTTTGTTTATAATAGAAAAAGTTGTTCATAATGATGAGTACAATGACCCCTTTTCAGGTTGCTGGTGTTTTAAAAATCCCGACAACGGGAGTTGACGTGCCTGTTGGTCTAGTGGTTAGCGGCCCTGACTGCTAAGCCGGAGGTCGTGGGTTCGATTCCCACCCAGGACAAACTTTGTGTGATGAGCATGATTGTTAGTTCTGTGTCTGGGTGTGATTTATCTATAATATGAATGTATTTATAAATTATATAAGTATGTATATCAGTTGTCTGGTTACCATAACACAAGCTCTGCTTAGCTTGGGATCAGATAGCCGTGTGTGAGTTGTCCCAAGATATTTATTTTTATTTATTTACAACCGTCGGGCAGTAGCCCACCAGACACAACACCCGTCTGGTCGGAGGATCCTCCCTTTACAACAGAGGATGAGAAACTTTACACCTTGTTTCTCATACCTTTAATTAATCATCTATAAAAGACTTTTTACAAATGGCATTTCATGCGTAAGCGTTAAACCGAAGGTTAAAATAACCTTGATTTTAATATACCTATGTCAGCATTTTAAGCTAAGATTAATGAAAATTTTATTATTTTGACCTCAACAACATAATATCGACGGTACTACACGATTTGTTTAAAGAAGATTCTAGAATCTATACAGTTATCTATACAGTTTGTTAAATTACCGAAAACCTAAACAGGGGTCATTGTACTCATCATTATGAACAACTTTTACTATGGGACCAAACCTGAATTCATAAAAAAAAAACATTTTTTTTTCATACAAAATTCTAATTCAATTAAACTAATAAAACCAAACAGACAGACAATGGTGTCGATTCCCTTGTTCACAAACTAGACTACAAGAGAATTGGCATCTCTTACTAACATACAGCTAAAGAAAAGGACGGTGACATTTAAGAACTAAGTTCGAGATGTCAAATTAGTTTTGCCTTGAACTTTTCCGTATTTTTAAACCATACGTTTTAAGACGTCCACTATAATTGTATGGATGTGTCAGATTGACTAAATTTGAAAGCTCTTATTTACATTCGTCTCTTTCTTGTTTTGTTCGACAGAAAAAGATAGAAATAGTCTAATTTTAGTTTAGTTTGTGATTAAGGGAATTGGCACCATTGGTACCGATACATCATCACATCACATCCATACAATTATGGTTTGGCAAAACCAATTTGTCATCGTCCTTTTCGCTGTATGTTAGTAAGAGATGTCAATTCTCTAAAAGTCTAGTTTGTGAACAAGGGAATCGGCACCAGTATCCGTCCAATTTTATTTGTTTAATTAAAATATTGAGACATTGTGGGTTGGCTCGTTTTGGCTGAACTAAAACCGTTTGTAACGTTTATTCATGGAGTGTCTTTGACCCCCAAATAAATAAATATTACATTTTAGTATTCGATGTATAAAAACTTCTTAATTTGCATATTTTTGTTATTTCCTTCACTCAGAGGCATAAATCTTGCAATTAAGTATGATTGGAATAGCCAACAGCAAATGTCATTTAACACTTCAATATTTTAAATCATAACTAGCTTCCGTCCGCGACTATGTCCGCACAGAAGTAAGTAGGTATAAGATTTTTTCACAATGTTAGGTTTTATTTTTTTGCGCGAATCCATAAATGTTTTACTAATAAAAACATAGCCTAAGTTACTCCTTATAACATCAGCTATCTGCCAGCAAAAGTACGGTCAAAATCGGTCCAGCCGTTTCTGAGATAAAACGGAATAAACAGACACACATAGAACAATTTTTTTTTTTTGTTTTTAGTACTATTCAAACATTTAAAATATAATATAGACTCATGAAATATAGGTTAATAACACCACACCACGATCGACGGCAGCGAAGCAGTAACAAGAGACGAAACATAAACATAACATCACGCCTTTAATCCCCGAAGGATAACGCAGAGGTGTAAGTATTAGTACACCCACATTTCGCCAGTTATGTTCAAGACTCATGTAATAGGGGGCGAGCCTATTGCCATCAACCGAGCACAAATCCAGACTCCCGAGGCTGCGACTGAGAAATACCTGATGAAAAAACCCAATTACACTTTGCTCGACCTGCGAAACGAACTCAGGACCTAATGCTCAGCAGTCGCGCTTTGCGACCACTAGACCAACGAGGCAGACGAAACTTAACGCCTTTGATAAACTACGTGAACGAAAATGCGGACAAAAATTATAGTATAAAGATTGACTCACCAGATTCCAATTAGTGAACATAAAATGGGAATATTTCCATATTATACCAAAATTGGGATCATTTTTCTGTTCTTCAGTTAAATTATTTTTTAGTTTTATTCCAAAACATAGTGTACAATAAAATATATACAAAAGTGTTGTATGACACACTGTTTTGATAAAAAGATAAGATACAGCATCTTTTGTTTTTAGGTATCTGTTTGTCATATCTTTTTCTTTAAAATTTATTATGTATTTACTATTTTTTATTATAAACAATCCACAATTTTAATGTCTTAAAAAAAAATCGTAAAATTTTTTAGAGAAAAAATTGTTTTGTTTTTTTAAATAATTATTGTAAAATATAAACTAATGTATTTATTATTTTAATTATGTAAATTTTTTTTTTCTTTTTAAATATTTACACACAAACACAATTTTATTATAACCTCTTCCTTGACAATAAAAAAAATTGAACTATACTATGAAACAAACTAAAAAACATAAAGAAAAAAAAAGTTAAAAACTATTTTTTTTGTATTATTATTTAAATATGTCTGAAACTACTGATTTACTGAATCGAAATGATTTATGCAGTTTTTTAAGACAATACAGGTAAAGTAAAAAATAAAAGATACGCTAATGATTGTAACAAAAAAATATTAGTAATGGATTTTTAGCTTTGTGCATCTTTAGGGTTCCGTGCCTTTTTTACGAAGGAAAATCCTCATGGACATAACATAACATCACGCCTGTAATCCCCGAAGGGTTAGGCAGAGGCGTACTAATTAGTACACCCACATTTCGCCAGTTATGTTTTTAGTCCCATGTAATAGGGGGCGAGCCTATTGCCATCAACCGGGCACAAATCCAGACTCCGAGGCTGCTACTGAGAAATTCTTGATGGAAAAACCCAATAACACTTTGCCCGACCTGGGAATCGAACCCAAGACCTCATGCACAGCAGTCGCGCTTGCGACCACTAGACTAACGAGGCAACGAGGATAGAAAATTTACCTTAATTCAAACTTTTACAGTAATTAGGTGATATGGATTAACAGACGCGGACGAAGTCAGAAGAAGCTAGTATATCAAAAAAATGTCTATGAGACTGTACCTACTTTAAACAATTGATTTACGCCATTTTTTAGTTATAAAAGCATAGGGGATGAGGTGGGAAGGGGATGAAATGGGAATAAACCAACTCACAAGTCAGTATCTACTAAGAAATATTGACTGCCTCGTTGGTCTAGTGGTAGCAAGCGCGACTGCTGTGCATGAGGTCTTGGGTTCGATTCCCAGGTCGGGCAAAGTGTTATTAGGTTTTTCCATCAGGAATTTCTCAGTAGCAGCCTCGGAGTCTGGATTTGTGCCCGGTTGATGGCAATAGGCTCGCCCCCTATTACATGGGACTAAAAACATAACTGGCGAAATGTGGGTGTACTAATGGGTACACCTCTGCCTAAACCTTCGGGGATTACAGGCGTGATGTTATGTATGTACTAAGAAATATGAACGTCAACATCCATCGCGTGTCTTGTTGTATCTACCTATAGGTACTAACATCCAATAAATGGATGTAATTAGATGCAAGAGTATCAAATGTAAGATATAATTTGATATTATTGTTACTTACATGTCGTATGATTGTACTGTAAGGTATAATTAACTGCGCATAATTACTTGATAACCTCGCGAAGTTCATGACTGCAATTTATGAGAATGTTTCTTTAAACTGCAATTTGTTATGTCAAAGTCAAAGTCAAAGTCAGAGTCAGACTCACAGTCAGAGTCAAAGTCAAAGTGAAATATTTTAATTAGACCATAACGAAGATATTTCGAACGCCATAAAAATAAATTGAATCTAGTTGCCCCTTCCAAAAAGTAGTTTCGTAAAGTAACTTTCCGTAAATTAAGTACCTACATTACTGGGATAAAATGTATCCTAAATGTTAATCCACAAAATGGTCTATCTATGTGCCAATTTTCATCTTAATCTGTTCAACGGTTTACGCGTTATTGAGTAACAAACATCCATACATCTTCACAAACTTTCACATTGTCTTGTGTGTGTGTGTGTGTGTGTGTGTGTGTGTGTGTGTGTGTGTGTGTGTGTGTGTGTGTGTGTGTGTGTGTAAGTGTGTGTGTGTGTGTGTGTGTGTGTGTGTGTATGTGAACCCACAACCTCATACACAACAGGCGGACATCACGATACATTTATATATTTACTCTTATTGGCGAGGTCCTTCAAAAAGGTCAGGTGCGAAGTACTCGTAACCGGCATGCTTGTATGAACGTAGATGAGGCGAAAGGAGTATGTAAGGATCATAGCAGGTGGCGTTCTGTAGTTACTGCCTAGCCCCATGGAAAAAAGGCGTGAGTGAGTGTGTGTGTATGTTGACTGCCTCGTTGGTCTAGTGGTCGCAAAGCGCGACTGCCGAGCATGAGGTCTTGGGTTCGATTCCCAGGTCAGGCAAAGTGTTATTGGGTTTTTCCATCAGGAATTTCTCAGTAGTAGCCTCGGAGTCTGGATTTGTGCCCGGTTGTTGGCAATAGGCTCGCCCCCTATTACATGGGACGTAAATATAACTGGCGAAATGTGGGTGTACTAATAATGGGTACACCTCTGCCTAACCCTTCGGGGATTACAGGCGTGATGTTATGTATGTTATGAATTTCTCAGTAACAGCCTCGGAGTCTGGATTTGTGCCCGGTTGATGGCAATAGGCTGGCCGCTATTACATGGGACTAAAAAGATAACTGGCGAAATGTGGGTGTACTAATGGGTACACCTCTGCCTAACCCTTCGGGGATTACAGGCGTGATGTTATGTATGTTATGTTATGTATGTATGTATGTATTTTTATATTTTTATTTATTTGTATGGATGTAAAGATGATAAAAGAAACGTAAAAAAAATACTAATTAATTCTAAATGATGTCTAAGTGCAGAGGTAAGACTAAAGTCATAATTATACTTAATTGTAACCTATTAGATATAAAACAGGTCTTAAACAAAGATGGGAAAATACTAAATTAGCAAATAAAGAAGCACGTGTTCTTCCTATCATTGTGTTCTGTGTTTGTTTTGGACCATACCTGGGAATTTCATTGAAGAAAAACTCCCAACTTATATCCTGACTGCCTCGTTGGTCTAGTGGTCGCAAGCGCGACTGCTGAGCATAAGGTCTTGAGGTCCCAGGTCGGGCAAAGTGTTATTGTTTTTTTCCATCAGGAATTTCTAGACACTAGGTTGTGTAAGACCTTACTGCCCACACAATAAAGAAGAAGAAGGATTAAATTAGTATAGATTCAGATTCTGTATCTGTATGCAAAACTTAAGGAAAATACAAACTTAAAAAATGATGTTTAAAAGGTCACAAACAAAATAAACAAGCTTACAACTTGAATAACCTTCAAAAAACTAAAAAGTAAAACTAAAAATATTTTAATAAAAATATAGTTTTAAGACAAAAAATTTAGTAAATGTTATCATGCGGTATTTTAATGTGCGAAAAACTAGATTTATTTATAGTCACAAAAGTAGTTTATATTTTTTAAATAGAAACAAAAATGCTAGTATTTAAATCCTTATTAGTCATTAAGATAAACAATCATTTAGTTAATTATTCTAATTTGTCTCTTGCGACTGCTGAGCATGAGCTCTTGGGTTCAATTCCCAGGTCGGCCAAAGTGTTATTGGGTTTTTCGATTATTTATTTATTTAAACTTTATGCAACAAAAAAGTACAAAGGCGGACTTAATGCCTTAGGCATTCTCTACCAGTCAACCAAAGGTGGTGAAGAGATAACAAAGCAGGTGCAAAAAATTGTACATAAGGAAATAATAAAAATGAAATTTTAAAATCATTGAAAGCAAATATCTAAACAAGTTTAATCGTACACAAGTACATAAACTCATATATACCATATATGATATATATAATTATATAATATATACAAGCAATTAGCATTATTTATTATTAGCAATTTCTATAGCAGACTCGGAGTCTGGATTTGTGCCCGGTACATGTCAAAAAGCTCAGTGGCGTAGCGTGGGTCTTCGCCGCCAGGGCCGGACGGAATTATAGTTTTAAGTATATTTTATTCGACGGACCTAATGTTTATCGTACAACTTATTTAAAGTCAAGATAAACAATAATTCCTTCGCAAGAAACATACATATCTATGGGAAGAGAAATGGAGTCCCACCGCCATCTATTAAAACATTTTAATATACATACATACATAACATCACGCCTGTAATCCCCGAAGGGTTAGGCAGAGGTGTACCCATTAGTACACCCACATTTCGCCAGTTATGTTTTTAGTCCCATGTAATAGGGGGCGAGTCTATTGCCATCAACCGGGCACATATCCAGACTCCGAGGCTGCTACTGGGAAATTCCTGATGGAAAATCCCAATAACACTTTGGCCGACCTGGGAATCGAACCCAAGACCTCATGCACAGCAGTCGCGCTTGCGACCACTAGACTAACGAGGCAACATTTTAATATTAATTAGTAATTTCTATTTTTATAATATTTGCTTAACACTTTGCTTTCTGTATCTTATAAGTGAAGACCTGTAATTGGCTGTCAGTCTAATTTTCTGTCACTAGTCTGTTTTCTTCTAGCTGACGGTCTTCCATGTTACTTAAATAAATAAACACGTAACACATTTATGAAAAGGATGAAGTTATTTTATTTTGTTTTTAAATGTTTATTTGTGTTTTCTTTTTTATATGTTTACTTTTATCTGTCTTCTGTGTCTTTAATTATTTTAATTGGTTATGTAACAGTTGTAATAAAAGTGAAAAAAAAAAAAAAAATTGTGGGCCGCGATTTAGTTTTTTTTTTTTATTCTCTGCTAGCTTTTGCCCGCGACTTCGTCCGCGCAAAAATAAAATAAAATATAGCCTATGTTACTCGCAGATAACGTAGCTTTCTAATGGTGAAAGAATTTTTAAAACCGGTCCAGTAGTTTTTGAGTTTATCCATTACAAAAAAACAAAAATACAAATTTTTTCTCTCTATAATATTAGAATAAATTAAAAAAATCGTGGCACTTGCCGCTGTCATAATATGCCGCCCGGTGCCATGCCCCCCTCCCCCCCAAGCTACGCCACTTAATAGGTTCGCCCCCTATTACATGGGACCTCACGCACTAGACGGCTACGACCACGACCTATGGTAATTAGGTACCTATTTAAATGTTAATATCCCAAAAACAGTAGTTTCAATGCCTCTCAGTTGTTTTGCATATTAAATGACTTCCTAATATTCATATTCATGTTCATATTCGTTTATAAGTAGGTAGTACAATATTATAATAGTTTGAGACATTCATTTGAATGTTGACATTTGACATTGAAATTATAAAATTAATTCTGCTTAGTCTGTATCTGAGACACATTTCGCGTTTGAATATATCTAATGACAGATACATAATTATAAGTTTTTTTTTTGAGGTGGTTAAAAATCATCAAATGCGTCCTTCCGCCCTGCGTGGAAAAATGGGGGAAAATCTAAAATTCTTACAATACGTGCCACGAAAGATGAGACTCACCACACAAACTTTATTATTTCGTAATAAATTAATCTAAATGTTTTCATTTAAATGTCATGGAAATATCCCTGAATAGATACACAAATTATGGATAACTATTTCGTACATCCATACCTGCGCAAGCTCCCCATTACTGACGCTTGTCAAGTCTCATCTTTCGTGGCGCTTATTGTAAGTATTTTAGTTTTTTTACACGACTGCCCCAAAAAAAGGAGTGTTATGTGTTCAGGGTTAATGTATGTATGTATGTATGTATGTATGTATGTGATGTTCTTTATTCCACCATAACTTTTGAACGCCTTAACCGATTTAGATGTATGGGGTATCGTTACAATCCTTGCATGGTTCCGAGTAACATAGGCTAGTTAAAAATAAAAATAATCCTGTGTGGTCACTTTAAAACGTAAATTAATACCAGCCTCAATTATTTTTTTTATGAATCTGGCCGTGTCTATGTTTATCGTGTAGAATTTGACAAGTAGATTAAAAAAATATATAACACTGTAAATAAAAAACGTCGTAAAAAAAACTACCGAGTAAACAAAGTACAAATATGTGCAATTTTGGCAGTCGTGTTTTTTTTTTTAATATTTTTTTATTTATAATTTTATTTATTGCTGTATGTTGTATAGTTAATCACAAAAGAATCTATGTTTAGACAACAATCAAATCGTCATTTTTATTTTTAGACTTCTTCAGAGCAATAAATACAGACATTTTAACAATAACTATCAAACATAATTTTTAAAGCATTGCGATTAGGAAATCAATTATTATATTCAAAGACTTTCGTTTTTGTAGTTTTTTAATTTCACTTTCATTTGAAGCTAATTTTAAAATGACTGATTAAGGTATAAGCAAAAGTATATTTTTTTTATTGGTTACATGAAACCACCAATCAATTGAGGAATTTCTCAGTAGCAGGTGGGGCGGAAGGGACTGTCAGACTTTGACTGACTAAAAAACCACCCTGTTCCTTCTGTTGCCCTTTACGTTCCGGGGCCACGGTATCCTGTTAAGACGTACCACGACTTCGTCCGCGCAAAAATAAAATAAAATATAGCCTATGTTACTCGCAGATAATGTAGCTTTCTAATGGTGAAAGAATTTTCAAAATCGGTCCAGTAGTTTTTGAGTTTATTCATTACAAACAAAAATACAATTTATTTCTCTTTATAATATTATATATAATATATAGTGTAGATTCCACATCTAACATACCAATATTAAAAGTTTTATTAAAATTAATCCATTTTTATCATTCATTATTTACGCAAAATCGCATCACTATCCCAACACTTAGTTTGAGTATGGTAACATTATTTTTCTTTGAACTGTCAAATTACTGAACACATTTGTTGAAATGTTCTCAACTAAATTTTTAGACTTAGGGATGATTCTCATTAGAGCGAGCCGTGCCCGGGCCGGGGCGTGGACTAGCCGACGTGGTATTGAAGTGCGTCGAGAGGGCCCGGACGGGACACGGATAATGCACTGTGTAATATAAATTGATTCATACAAAATATATGTAACAGATTTAAAACCGTGCCCCGTCCGCGCCCCGTCCGGGCCCCGCCCCGGGCACGGCACGCTCTAATGAGAATCATCCCTTAAATAGGTATCCTGTAAGCGAAGCAAATTGAATTAAAATCGGTTCATTCATTTCGAAAAATAAGGAATTAAAAGTCTGTATCTAGTGTCGTACGGCGATAACTCTCTTAAAACTTAGTCGTTAATAATACCAGCCTATTATTGTCCCACTGCAGGTCAAAGGCCTCTTCTCATACAGAGAAGGCACGAGCATTGATCACCACGCTTGCTCAACGCGGAATGGTGATTTCAGTCTTATATAATTACAAGTCTAGGTTTCCTCTCGATGTTTTCCTTCACCGATGTCAGTGACGTTCAAGATAAACTTTAGTAGTTAAATAATAGTAATAATTCACTTACAGCATTCCAATTGGTAACAAAGCCTGCAGCAAAGTCTGTTATCTTCAGCAATTCAGGGTCTTTTATTTTTTTATTATATGTCACGTCAAGCATATGAAGACCATAGGAAATGAGCGAGCAATAAAACATTAGAGAAAAAAGAAAGTGAAAATTTAATCTTAAAATAAACCGAATTGATGATTTATTTACTGTTTCTTCCGTCACTAATATTTTCACTTCCGTCGCCATTTTTTTAAATTTTATTTATTGTATTGTAAATTTATGACTTTATTTTATTGTATTGTAAATTTATGATTTAATTTTTTGTATTATTAGTTACTTTATTGTTTTTTTATTTTTTTAACTAAGATTTTTGTTGTTGTTAATTTAAATGGTTACGTCTTTTCCAACTGCGGTCACTCCGAATAATGTTGTTAATTTAAATTATAATTTAAGGAGTTTCAGCTAACAATAGTAATTATAAATTCAGGTTCTCATTAAATTTTTTGTTAGTTTTTGCATAATATTTTTGTATTTTTATATAATACCTAGATTGTAAAAAATATGTCATGATAACCCAGTCGTTGAGGCGCCCGTCACTTATACATAAGATTATAAGCTCGATACCAATGTAACTTTTTCAATTAACATGTTATTTCTTTATTTTTTGCTGAGCATGAGGTCTCAGGTTCGATTCCCAAGTCGGGCAAAGTGTTATTGAGTTTTTTATCAGGAATATATCAGTAGCAACCTCAGAGTCTTGATTGGTGACCGGTTCATGGCAATAGGCTCGCCTCCTATAACATGGGACTTAAACATAACTGGTGAAATGTGGGTGTGCTAATGGGTGGGTACACCTCTGCCTAACCCTTTGGGGATTACAGGCGTGATGTTATTTATGTACCTATTAAGTTTTTTTTTCGGAGAAAGTCGAAGACAGAAGGTAATTAAACAATAAGAAAATACACTTACAACATTCCAAAGTGTAGCAAAGCAAGGAGTAAATTTCGCTACATCTAGCACTTTAGGATTTATCACTTTTTTATTATTTATCAGATCAATTACAGACATGGCAAAAGCAAAAAAAGAAAAATAAACCGTTGCACAAAAAACAGCGTGAAAAATAATTCTTAAATTAAACAAAATTGAAGATTTATTTTCAAATTCTTCTGCATCCGAAATTTTCACTTTCGTCATTATTGTATTTATCGTATTGTAAATTTATGACTTTATTTATTGTATTATTAATCAATTGAATTATACAAAACAGCGTACTAGTGGCTACACTTATGTATCGAAGTGAATGTTGGGTATGGCAAACGAGGCATGAAAGTAGGATGTTGTGGAAATGCGTTCCTTGCGAAGCAGGTGTGGTGTAACTTTGAACGATAGAGTGACGAATGAGGTTATACGAGTACGCTGCGAATTAAAAGAGGATGTAGTGACAAGGATTGAAAAGAGTATGCTTTGATAGTTCAGTCATGTTGAGAGGATGAATGAAGGACGATTAACAAAAGGAATTTACATGGCAGATGTGAGTGGCAACGCAGGGAGAGGACGCCCTAGTAAGGCCTACACTGACCTTATTAGTCAAATTCTTTAGAAAGGTCAGGTGCGGAGTACTCGTAACCGGCATGCTTGTATGACGAGATGAATGAACGTGGACGAAGCGAAAGGACTATGTAAGGATCGTAGCAGGTGGCGTTCTGTGGTTTCTGCCTACCATGGGAAAAAGGCGTGAGTTTATGTATGTATTGTATTCTTTTAGGATTTGTTAGGTCCAAACCCTATTTATCTTGATTAGTAAACAACACGCAAGGAGAGAAATAATACAATATGTTTAAGTGTACACTAACTATCAGCCATTAACAATTATTATAAAAAGAACGCACGTACGGAACGGTACGTGAAGAAACTTGTTTAGGATATCGATAAAATTATCTTGATTAACATAGGATAAGATTTTACTAATCAATGAGTCATGCTAACTTGAATAAATAAACTTGAATTGAATTGAATAAAACATTATTACTTACTGACTACAAAAAAGAAAAAAGAAACTGTTTTTTTCTATAAGATAATTGTTGGAACTACTGTCCCGATTATAAAGGATTTTTAACTCTTCAGAGATAATAGGCGTGATGTTATGTTATGTAGATACACGAAATAAATAAGCCGTACCTACATTTTTAAATCAGGAAGTAATTATAATTTTATTATTTTTTACTACTGTTTTATTTCATCTTCTTTGTTTTTACATGTAGAAACAACAAAAATAATGTAACCAGGATTTTTAAAAACCTAATTGAAAAGAGTGCCGTGGAGTTTCTTGCTCGTTCTTCTCCATAGAGACCTACCTACGTTTTGGAACGAGCAACTAGCTTCAACTTGCTGACTAACTGACCGACTCCTTGGCAATTCAAAAGTGCCTGTAAATGGTTTAATTGAAATAAATGTTTTGACTTTGACTTTAATAACCTAGAATGACATAGTTTATTGCAGTGTATTTCGATAATTCGTTTTAATAATTGGCGACTGCCTCATTGGTCTAGTGGTCGCAACGCGCGACTGCTGAGCATGGTCTTGGGTTCGACTCCCAGGTCGGACAAAGTGTTATTTACTTTTTTCTATCAGTAATTTCTCAGTAGCAGCCTCGGAGTCTGGATTTGTGCCCAGTTGATGGCAACATGAGACTTAAAAAGTGGCATAACTGGCGAAATGTGGGTGTAGTCCTTTGCCTAACCCTTCGGGGATTCGAGCGTGGTGTTATGTTATCTTCGTTAAGCCTACTTGTACCACCCAAGATACTTTATATTTGATGGTTTACTTATCATTTTTGTAGTCAAAGACACTAGCAGTTAAATAATTAAAAAAAATAACATAACATAACATCACGCCCGTAATCCCCGAAGGGTTAGGCAGAGGTGTACCCATTAGTACACCCACATTTCGCCAGTTATGTTTTTAGTCCCATGTAATAGGGGGCGAAACTATTGCCACCGGGCACAAATCCTGACTCCGAGGCTGCTACTGAGAAATTCTTGATGGAAAAACCCAATAACACTTTGCCCGACCTGGGAATCGAACCCAAGACCTCATGCACAGCAGTCGCGCATGCGACCACTAGACCAACGAGGCAGTCGAGAAAAAAAAATATAAAAAAATACACTCACAAAATTCCACACTGTAGCGTAGCCTGGGCCAAATTTTGCTACAACCAACACCTCGGGATTTCTCACTGCTCTTCTATATAATTTAACACTTACATTAACAGCTTGACCGAGGAGGAAATAAAAATACATTGCCAAAAAAAAAAGATGAATACAAATTCTCCAATTCAACCGAGATGAAGATTTATTTTGATTTTCTTGCGTCACTGTCATTTTAAAGTCAGCCATTTTATTTATTTGTATTTATCGTATTGTAATGACTTTATTTTATTGTAATATTACTTTACTGTATTGTATTAATTAAATTAGATTTGTTGTTATTATTAAATTAAATGTGTACGTCTTTTCCGACTGAGGTCACGCCGAATTATGGAGTTATTTTTAATTAAAGGATTAAATTATTTGCTAGTTAACAATAGTAATTATAAATTCAAGTTCTCATTCATGTTTTTGTCAGTTATCAAGTGTGAATGTTTATTTATTTATTAAATACTAAGTTCTGCCCGCGATTTCGTTCGCGTCAAACTTGATTTATTATCCCACGGGAAATGTAAATTTTAAAGGGATAAAAAGTAACTTATGAACTATTTTAGAGTATGATCTGCCTCTGTGTCAAATTTTATCCAGATCTGTTCAGCTGTTCTGGCGTGATTGAGTAATAAACATAAGCTTTTATAATAGTAGTAAGATGCAAAATGATGACTTGATGGCCCAGTGGCTAAGGCGCCCGCCTCGAGGTTACGCGTTCGATACCGGGCATGTATCAATGCAACTTTTTCAATTCATGTGTACTTTCCAAGTTATTTGGAATCACAGTCATCGCTGAAGGAAAACATCGTGTGCCCCACTTGCAGCACCCGAGATACGTCTCTGGTATGATGGTAATCTTATCTATTTTACAAACAAAGTCGAAGACACAAGCTAGTTAAATAATAAAAAAATACACTTACAAAATTCCATAATGTAGCAAAACATGTACCAAATTTTAGTATATCCAGCCCCTCGGGATTTCTCACTTTTCTATTATAAAATATATCATATAAATAAAAAATGTGACCAAATATAAAACAAAAATACATTGCACAAAAAAAAAGATGAACAACAATTCTCAAATTCAACCGAGATGAAGATTTATTTTGACTTCCTTGCGTCACTGTTATTTTTAAGTCAGCCATTTTTTTTATTTGTATTTATTGAATTGTAAATTTAATTTATTGTATTTTTACTTTATTGTATTGTATTAAATCAGATATGTTGATTTTAAATTTTGTTGATTTTAAAAGTTGTTTTTTTAAATGTGTAGGTACGTCTTTTCCAACGGCGGTCGCTGCGAATTATGTACTTAGTTTTAATTTTTTTTAAGGAGCTTTGCAGTTAACAATAGTGTAATTATAAATTCAAATTCCCATTTAATTTTTTGAGTTTTTTTTCTACAAAATAACAAGTAACATAGGCTATATTTTGCAAAAGCTAGTCTTATATATTTACATTTATAAAAGGCAACCGTCACTGACTGTCTGATCTATCAACACACAGGTCAAACCACTGAACAGATTGCGCTGAAATTTGGCACGCAGATAGTTAAGAACGTAAGCATGCGTTAAGAAAGGATTTTGCTTAATTCGCCCCCTAATGGAATTTTATTGCTGACTTAAATGATTATAATTTTGAAAATGAATACTTTTTACGTCAGCGAATCATACTTTAATCAACATAAAACCTAGACTTACAAATAGCAAAAATTGTAAAAAAAAATTGAATTTCGCGAGCTACCGTAGAGCTAACACCATAATAAAGAAATGTTTACAGCTTTGTATTCGGTAGATGTTCGCAAAAATTCTCACACAATTTTTTTAGAGGATGAAGAGTTGAATGTTGTTACACGTTGTTTATTATGTAATTATAGTATTGAACTTGACCAAAGACCTCGATCATAGTTCTCTCGCGGCAAGGTCGCTACTTTTTATAAGGCACCATATACAAAACATAAAAACTCCGATTCCAAGTCGAGGTGATAGATAGACACTTGAAATTTTCAACTTATGCCTAACATACGAGGTTGCGGGACGCCCCGGGGTAGCGGGACGTCTCCGGGGTTGTGGGACGTCTTAACAGGATGCCATGGCCCCGGAACGTAAAGGGCAACAGAAGGAACAGGGTGGTTTTTTAGTCAGTAAAAGTCTGACAGTCCCTTCCGACACCCAGGGCGGAAGGAATCATTTGATGATTTTTACCACCTTAAAAAAAAATGCCTAACATTGAAATGAGGCCAATGTTTCTGGAATAACTTAGCCACAAAACCTCGAGAAATTAAATCTTAAAGTTATGATTCTTCAATAAATCGTTTTTAAACCTAGATTCGTGACCAAGCATCGTTCATGTTCATCACAAGGTCAACCAATACGCAAATGTGTTTATTTCAAGAATGTCGATCTTTTAAGGTCGGAGCAAACACTGCAGTAATATTCAAGCAATTTCATCTATTTATTTTATTTATTTATTAGGATCTCCAGCGAAAGATATACACGAATCGAGACATAACAATAACACACAAAAGGTACATAAGTGTACTTCTTCACTTACAGGAGACCACAGCATGCACAATAAGTTAACAACTAAGGTTTTCGATTGTATATATTTGTGTAGTAAGTATTAAGTATTAAATGTTAACTAAGGTTAAGTATGTTTATCAATATGTTTTAAAGTTTCTTATTAGGTTAATTAAGTATTGTTAGTGTTTAAAAATGCCACCCTATCGCATTAGGTTAATCCTGTAATGATAGTTGTTAAGGTTTTATAAATAAATAAGCTAGCTAACAAGTATTATTAATAACATTTTGTAAATAAAACGGCAAAGTGTTCGGGCACAAATCCAGACTCCGAGGCTGCTACTAAGAAATTCCTGGAGGGAATACCCAATAACACTTTGCCCAAGTTACGAATAGAACAGAAGACCTCATGCTCAGCAGTCGCGCTTTGCGACCACTTGACCAACAAGGCAGTCAGTTTGTGACATGTATTTATATAAATTAATAAATGAAAACTTCTAGAACTAATTGCTACTCTATCTGTGCTAAGCGTTATTTCAAACATACCATTTTTATATGGTGACCTTTATAAGCTATTTTTAGTATAACATAACGCTTGCGTTCTCGCAACAGTGTTATTTCGATTGTTATTCTAGTACGTAAAACCGATGGAATATATTGGCACGACGGCCAAAAATGGAGACTAGTCAAGTACGCAGGAGATATTATAGTGCACAAGTGTGTGCGCAAACACAGGCGCACTCCCTCTTCCCTCACTCTCATAGTCCGATGGGACGGCAATCCGACACGACTGGGGAGAGATCAGGCGCAGGAGCAACGGCTTTACTTGATTTCTAAGGTACAAGGTTGCCACACTAAGCAATCCGAAGTAGTTTCTAAGAAATTCCTAATGGAAAAACCTAGTAAAACTACACGTCAACATATAAATACAAATAAGCAATACACCTATAAGTAATAGGTATAAAAACCTATACCTACTAACATTATAAAGAGGAAAGATTTGATTGTTTGTTTGCATTAAATAGGCTCCGAAACTACTGTACCGATTTGAAAGATTCTTTCACTGTTGGGAAGCTGATTCAGAAAGCGAAACTCTTAGATACGGCCCGTATTGTTAGGAGATGCCTTTCTCTGGAGCCCTGACCACCGGTAGCTTGGACCCTGTTCCCGATGCCGGGTGGGCTACTATTTTAAATGTTTTTATATTAATATATATAAAAATGTATTATAATCATCATCTACCTAGCCTTCTCCCATATTTTGGGGTCGGCTTCCAGTCTAACCGGATGCAGCTGAATATTTTACATGGAGCGACTACCTATCTGACCTCCACAACCCAGTAACTGGGTAATACGATAAAGTCAAAGTCAAAGTCAAAAACATTTATTTCAATTAGACCGATTACAGGCACTTTTGAATTGTCAAGGAGTCTGTCAGTTAGTCCGAAAATTGAAGCTAGTTGCTCGTTCCAAAACGGAGGTAGGCCTCTATGGAGAAGAACGAGCAAGAAACTCCACGGCACACTTTTAAATTAGGTTTTTACAAAATCCTGGTTACATTATTCTTGTTGATTCTACATGTGAACACAATGAAGGTGAATATAAAACTGAAGTTAAATATAAATTAAAGATGTAAGCTATAGCAGTTAAGAGATGACCAATCCCAACTGACAGCACCCGTTCACGAGCATGACGCATGGATCAGCACCACCTAGCTCAACCATTATGGAGGGAGCCAAATGATCCAACACACGCGCCACCATCAGCGAGACATTTGAGTAAGCATGACAACGATAATGATACCCCTTGGTAAGACTGGTAGTCAGACTTTCGGTCTTTTGACGACCCGTAACGAACTGTCAAAAATCCACGTATGACAGCCGGGACCAACGGGACTAACGTGTTCTCCGAGGCACGGAATGATGTGTGTTAAAAAATTATTATAATATGTACATTAAATAAATAAATAGAAAAATAATTAAAAATTACTTACAAAATTCCAATTGGTGAGATAACACGGCGTGAACCACTTAGCGGTCAAGATCCTTTCATCAGTCACATCATTTCTTTGTATCAACAGGAACCACAAATAACAACCATAGCATAAAACAAAATTGAACAAACCACTAGCAACCACATGGAACAACAACCGTATATAAAATCGAATTGAACGCCGTTTTTCAAATAATTCATTCACTGTAATTTTCACTTCAACCATTTTTATTTTTTATTGGATTTATTTTTATTGTAAATTTATTTTGTTGTAATTTTATTGTATCATTTCTTTTTTTATTGGATAATTTTATTGACGATTTATTTTATTGGATCATTTGTTTTGTTTTTATTGGATAATTTTAGTAATTTTTATTAACGATTTTATTTTATTGAAACATTTCTTTTTGTTGTTATTGGATATTTTTAGTAATTTTATTGTGTTATTTTTATTTATGAGAACGTGTACACTGGTTGAGGTCACGCTATATTATGTGATCAACTAGTATGTGTAGCAGTCGTTTTAGGATTCCTTAGTCGTTAGGACAAATCGTTTTTATAATTATCGTAGCAGTTTAATAATTAAAATAGTAATTAGAAGGCAGCTAGGTAACATAATGATAAGGTTCCATCAGGAGGCCAGCTTTGCTCTATGGGTTCCATCATCAGTAGAAATTTGGTGCACGTTGATTTCTATACTATAATAATATTATAAAGAGGAATTTTTTTTTTTTTTGTTTGCATTGAATATGCTCCGAAACTACTGAACCGATTTGATAAATTCTTTCACTGTTGGGAAGCTACGCTATACCCGGGTGACTTTGGCTATAATATTATATTTTGACGGCAATAAGCTCGCCCCCTATTACATGGGACTAAACACATAACTGGCGAAATGTGGGTGTACTAATGGGTACACCTCTGCCTAACCCTTCGGGGATTACAGGCGTGATGTTATGTTATGTTTTATGTTATTATATTTTCAAAAAGTCAAGGATCCGTAAGGAAAATCACGCGAACGAAATCTCGGGATCAGTGCTAGTATTTTATAATTTGTGGATTGTCTGGCCTGTCTGTTTTCAGTCTTTAATTACCACTTAAATACCTAGTAACTGAATAAAAGAACTCGTTGCCTTGATTGCCTCGTTAGTCTAGTGGTCGCAAAACGCGACTTCTGAGCATGAGATGTTGAGTTTGATTTCCAAGTCAGAGCAAAGCGTTATTGGGTTTTTCTATCAGGAACTTCTCAGTAGCAGCCTCGGAGTCGGGATTTGTGCCCGGTTGATGGCAATAGGCCCGCCCCCTATTACATGGGACTTGAACATAACTGGCGAAATGTGGGTGTACTAATGGATACACTTCTGTCTTTTCGGGGATTACAGGCGTGATGTTATGTGTTTTAAATTGAAATTTTACCTAATTCCGTTCAGCCGTTTAAGCGTGAAAGAGTAACAAACATACAAACAAACAAAGATTTATATTAAGTAAGATAAGTCAGCGGAACCAACGCAACAAATCAAGCACACTTGTCTATAAAACCTGCTTCGATCGCCGACTCTCAATGACGGAACAGCACACGCACGCCATTTTACAAAATCATACTGATTTTAACATACTACTTACTTATTAAGTTAATTACACTTTACGAGTGTGTGCGGAATCTTTGTATATACCTTCGTATATTGATGGAAAATTATTATTGTTGATGTGTACTTTTTACGCTAGGAGAGTAAAAAAAGAGTTATTGGGTTTTTCCACTGGGACTGCCTCGTAGACAATCTAGTGATCGCAAAGCGCGACTGCTGAGTATGAGGTCTTTCGATTCCCAAGTCGGGCAAAGTGTTATTGAGTCTTCCCATCAGTCATTTCTCAGTAGCAGCCTCGGAGTCTGGATGTGTGCCCGTTGACGGCAATAGGCTCGCCCCCTATTGCTTGCGACTTAAACATAACTGGTGAAATGTGGGTTTATTAATGGATACACCGTTGCTTAACCCTTGGAGGATTACAGGCGTGATATTATGTTTTTTTATGTGGGTTTTTCTAATAGGATTTACTCACCAGCAGCCCGCGGTGTTTAGATCTTGTTTGTGTAATACCCCCGTGCTTTTTTCTTGAGACTTTTTCTATCTCATGTCAAAGTCAAAATTCAAAGTCGAATTCAAAATATATGTTTCAGTTAGACCATTTACAGGCACTTTTGAATTGTCAAGGAGTCGGTCAGTTAGTCATAAAGTTGAAGCAAGTAATTTCTAAGTTTATCTTGGACATCATTGACATTGGCCAAAAAAAACGTCTTGAGGAAACCAGGACTCATAATTACGGTTTAAGACATTTATTTCTCAAAAGATTACATAAATCACTTACTGAGTAATTTAAATTATATTAACAAATTAACAGATTAGCGTTTTAGTAGGGTAGAAGTTAAAATTTTTGCAGTGATTTGTGAGTGCACGCATTTACTGCGCATTCACTAATTAACTAGCTTCTCCACACAATCTTTTCTTCCCCTTAGGGGATGAATTTAGGAAAATCCTTTCTATGCGAACGACTACTGAGTAAAAACTACCTCCCTGCCAAGTTTTATCTTCAAACGTCAAGCGGTTTTTGATATTTCGTGAGGAGTAAGTGAGAGAGTGGCCTTTCGCTTTTATATATAATATTATGAAGATAATACATCTGAAGTCGCCAATCTTGAGCAAGCGTGCCTTCTCTGTATGTGAAGAGGCCTTTGCCCTTTTTTTTTGAGGTGGTAAAAATCATCATGTGAGTCCTTCCGCCCGGGGTGGGGCGGAAGGGACTGTCAGACTTTTACTGACTAAAATACCACCCTGTTCCTTCTATTGCCCTTTACGTTCCGGGGCCACGGTATCCTGTTAAGACGTCCCGCAACTCCGAACGTCCCGTAATAATAAGTCTGAAATCGCCAATCTTGTGCAAGCGTGCCTTCTCTGAATATGAAGAGGCCTTTGCCCTGCAGTGGAACAAAAAAAGGTTGGTATTAATATTATTTAAAACTAACTTATTAAGCCCTTGACTTCGTCCGCGCAAATGTCGGATTTCTGCGATGTTTTTTTTATTGCGTGGAACCCTAATTCCTTTTCTAAAAAAAAAGTAGGCTAAGTTATCCCTTATTACATCAGCTATCTGCCAGTGAAAGTCCCGTCAAAATCAGCCCAGCCGCTTCAGAGATTAACCGGAACAAACAGACAGACATACAAAAATTGAAAAAAAATGTTATTTTGGCATAAGTAGGTACCGTAAATGCAAGTAGTATATAGCGGTTAAGTTAATATTACAAACAGACACTTCAATTTTATTTATTTGTATATTTTAAATGTATAGATGAAATAATAATTTATTTATTATAAGGTGCAAAATTATTATATTATAAGGTACTGTTCCTCATGTTTCGTCGACACAGCGGCATGCAAAAAAACTGATTTGCATCCAGTTTTAATATTATTAAATATTTTCGCTGCCTCGACATTGAGACAAAGGCTGAGACGGGCGACATTTGCATCGTGAGAAAGATATTTTTTTCATCTTTTAAGGCGCTGTTCCACTGCTGCACGCACGTTGTGCACGCACACGCTAGCTGTATGGGTCCGTGAAGGATCACGTGTGTCTATGTTTCCACTAAAGTACTCGTACATTGATCGACACACGGCCACGCTACGTACGGATCGGATGCGTGGTTGCTGTAGAAAAATAGGTACCGGGAATGGGTGCTGTCAGTTGTGATTGGTCATTGACTGCATGTCCGTACCGTGTAAGGGACGGTTCTGTATACCGGAGCGGTGGTATTCGTTGCCGTGTAGGTGGTTTTCCTTAATATCAACAAGAAATATTTTATTTATTTTTATATTTGCTTCTGCAGGTGGCACGTACAAAGCCTTTGTTCCTCCCTGCTGTTAAGAACCATGCTCGTTCGAAAACACTAGATCTTAGTTCATTTGTAAGAGACATTTGTGCCAATTCCCTTGTTCACAAACTAAACTTAAATTACACTATTTCCATCTTTTTCTGTCCAATAAAACAAGAAAGAGGCTTATGTATCTAAGAGCTGTCAAATTTAGTAAATCTGACACATCCATACATTTATAGTTGACATCTTAAAACGTATGGATTAAAAATACGGAGAAGTTAAAGGCAAAACTAATTTGACATCGCTAACTTAGTTCTTTAATGTCACCGTCCTTTTCTTTCGCTGTGTGTTAGTAAGAGATGTCAATTCTCTAAATTTAGTCTAGTTTGTGAACAAGGGAATCCGCACCATTGTCAAATTAGATGGCGATGACGTCGAATTAGCGTTAAGTTAGGTTTTTTTTCTTTCATTTTTTTAATTGATATAAATCATCAAATGAGTCCTTCCACCCTGGGTGAGGCGGAAAGGACTGTCAGACTTTTACTGACTAAAAAAACACCCTGTTCCTTCTGTTGCCCTTTACGTTCCGGGGCCACGGTATCCTGTTAAGACGTCCCGCGACAGCGTTTAGTTAGGCTCATGTCATTAAAGTTCAATATGTATATCGAAAAGGTACTAAGTTCAAAAAGATAGGTCAAATACAGTTAGTTCAAATTACATCAGTTTCAAGTAATCGGTTGTTTTATTTTACTCTCGACCTTACTTATATACACATTAAGATCAAATTCAAGTACTGGATGAAAATTATCGGCGTCGTTTATGTAGGTACTGAACACCTGCTGATATTAGTAGATATTTGATTACTCATAAAGCTGATCTGAAGCCTAGGTCTGACAACCAGTCTTACCAAGGGGTATCGTGTTATCCATTAACTGGGTTGCGCAGGCCCGATAGGCAGTCGCTCCACATAAAACACTGGTTATCAGCTGCATTTCTTGCTCGTTCATCTCCATGTTTCGGAACGAGCATCTAGGTATCTTCAACTTCCTAACTGACCGACTTTTCGACAATTCAAAAGTACCATTTTTAAGGATGGAAATTAAATCATCAAAGACTCTAATAAATCTTCCCATCTCTGCTCTTTCTAGTACCCTTTGCGTTCCAGGGCCGCGGTAACTCTTTCGTACAAATCCCGCAACCCCGGTAGGCACTGGCCCTAGCCGGCCCCGTCTTCTGTGCTGACAACTCTTTGAGTCGCGCGTGGAACACTAACGCGCCGTCGAATCGGGCCTGTTCCTTATCGGAATTCAAAAGTGCCTGTAAATGGTTTTATTGAAATAAATGTATTGACTTTAAATCAGGACATAGACTACTCTTAAATACAATTTAAGAGTAGCTTAAATACTATCTAAGAGTTTAAGCATAGCAAGCTAATCTTAAATACAATTTAAGAGTAAGCTACTCTTAAATTGTTTAACTTCTTAGATAGTATTTAAGCTACTCTTTAATTGTTTTTAAGATTAGCTTGCTATGCTTAAACTCTAAGATTGTATTTAAGCTACTCTTAAATTGTATTTAAGATTAGCTTGCTATGCTAGGAACGTGTTAATGCGACGGAGGTCAGACTAATACATATGACAAAAACCAATGCCATATTGTTTTTGTATACAACATTTTTTCTTACTTAATAAGCTTCGGTGAAGATATACAACGTGAGGAAACCTGGACTTAGAAAAAATACGCGTCGAATTGAGAACCTCTTCCTTTTTGAAGTCGGTTGATTTATATAATCGCCAATCCGCCTTGAGCAAGCGTGGTGATCAATACTCATGCCTTCTCTGTATGAGAAGAGGTCTTTGACCTGCAGTGGGACAAGATTAGGCTGGTAATTCTATTTTAAAACTAAAACTTTCTAAACTACTAGTGACTACTACTACTACTAGTGACTGCCTCGTTGGTCTAGTGGTCGCAGGCGCGACTGCTGTGCATGAGGTCTTGGGTTCGATTCCCAGGTCGGGCAAAGTGTTATTGGGTTTTTCCTTTAGGAATTTCTCGGTAGCAACCTCGGAGTCTGGTTTTGTGCCCGGTTGATGGCAATAGGCTCGCCCCCTATTACATGGGACTAAAAACATAACTGGCGAAATGTGGGTGTACTAATGGGTACACCTCTGCCTAACCTTTCGGGGATTACAGGCGTGATGTTATAACTTGTTAAACTACTAGTGACTAAATTCAAAGTTATGGCAGGTGCGCATGAGTAATTTTCAAATTCCTTTCCCCCAAAAATGTTCATAGTTTCACTTGTTCCGTAATGTTTTTTCTATTTCGCAAGAAATAGGCCTAATAATAGTAATTATTATAAACTTGTTCTAGTAACTCGACTAACCAGATCAACTAGTTCGTGCCGCGATTCGTTCCGAAAATCGACTAATTTGGGACGAGAGTTTAGTCTATGGTTACATAAAAGGAAATATGGAGAAGTTCCACCCTAATATTATAAAGAGGATAGATTTATATTTTTGTGTGTGTGTGTTTGTAACGAATAAACTCATAAACTACTGTGCCGTTGTAAATTTTTTTTCGCCATTTAGAAAGCTACATTCGCTCTGAGTAACATAGGCTATATTATATTTTCAAAAAACTTAGGGATCGGCAAGGAAAATCACGCAAACGAAGTAGCGGGGAGAGTGCTTGTTATTCTATGCATAAAAATAAATAAAATTGCTGTTTGTAATGTCAAAATGACAGCTTTATATTAAATGCATAATTAATGTTTACACAGAAGGTATACTAATACCAAAAACACAATGTTATTTTTGTGTCTGCCTGTTTGTTCTGGCTAAAACTCTGAAACAGCTGCACCGGTTCTAACAGAACTTTCAACCATAAATAGCTGATGTTATAAAGAGTAACTAAGGCGAATTAGGGTTCCAAACAAAATGGACTTCAAAGATAATTAATGAAACTCTTCATCGACAAACAGCACATATTCAAGGAAAGGATCTTGTTCACAAGATGAAAGAAAGAAAGGAAAACTGTTTATTCAAGTGACGCACATTTTAACATGACAATGGTGCCGATTCCCTTGTACACAAACTAGACTAAATTTAGAGAATTGACATCTCTTACTGACATACAGCGAACGGAAAGGACGGTGACATTAAAGAACTAAGTTAGCGATGTCAAATTAGTTTTGCCTTGAATCCATACGTTTTGAGATGTCAACTATAACTGCATGGATGTGTCAGATTTACTAAATTTGACAGCTCTTAAATACATAAGTCTCTTTCTTGTTTTATTAGACAGAAAAAGATGGAAATAGTGTAATTTTATTTTAGTTTGTAAACAAGGGAATTGGCCCCAATAAACACTTAAACACATTTTCTGGTTTTACCGGTTTTTGATGGCTCTGAATGATATAAATTTTAAGTACAAAAAAAAACTGAAAATCTTTGCACAAATGTTTTTCTTTTCTTTTTTTTTAAGCGATTGTGGTGTTTGTAAAAATGATTTTTTCTTCAATTACAATGACCATATCTTAAGGTATTAGAATGTCTATTTTTCTTATAACTAAGATCCTCATAGATGGATCTTCTGTACATAATCTGTTTTGTGGTATATAACCGACTTTAACAAATAATTGTTACTTTCTTATTGAATTAAGCCTGTTACATACATTTTCCTGTTTTTGACCTCAATTAACAAGCTGAACCAACCCACAATCTTAAAACGATTCATAGTTTAGACGGGCCTGTTCGTCTAGTGGTTAGCGGCCCTGACTGCTAAGCCGGAGGTCGTGGGTTCGATTCCCACCCAGGACAAACTTTGTGTGATGAACATGATTGTTAGTTCTGTGTCTGGGTGTGATTTATCTATAATATGTATGTATTTATAACTTATATAAGTATGTTTATCAGTTGTCTGGTTACCATAACACAAGCTCTGCTTAGCTTGGGATCAAATAGCCGTGTGTGAGTTGTCCTAAGATATTTATTATTTATTTAATTTTGACTGCCTCGTTGGTCTAGTCGCAAGCGCGACTGCTGAGCATGAGGTCTTGAGTTCGATTCCCAGGTCGGGCAAAGTGTTATTGGGTTTTTCCATCAGGAATTTCTCAGTAGCAGCCTCGGAGTCTGGATTTGTGCCCGGTTGATGGCGATAGGCTCGCCCCCTATTACATGGGATTAAAAACATAACTGGCGAAATGTGGGTGTACTAATGGGTACACCTCTGCCTAACCCTTCGGGGATTACAGGCGTGATGTTATGTTTATTTAATTTTGTGTTTTTTTTTTGACAGTTCACATGCTTATGAATAGATTTGAAATAAAACAGCGTAAAATATACTAAATCATTACAATTAGCTCGGAAAATCAAAGAAATTGTGACACGAATTTGTTCATTTTATCTGTACCTACATACTAAACCCAAGCGACAGAAAAAACAATTTTTTCTTAATCATATTTTTCTACACTGGCGACATCTTTGCAGTAAAGTAAGTAAACTAAAGCATTTTAGTTCTTACTTAGCTCAATAGATGGCGCTAGGTGTCGCTTCCATAACTAGAACTGAGAACGATGACGTTATTGGGTTGGCGCAGTTACTGAGCAATAGCTGCTACGCTGTGTCTCGGGTTTGATTCTCATTCGTAGCAAATATTTGTATGGCCTACAGGTATTTGTTCCGGGTCTGAGTGATTGTGTATGGGAGAGAGTGTTACTTTTAGGAAGGCTGTCTTGTTAGTCTAATGGTCACAAATGGCGACTGTTGAGCATGAGGTCTTGGGGTCGATTTCCAGGTCGGGCAAAGGGTTATTGGGTTTTTCCATCGGGAATTTCTTATTAGCAGCCTCGGAGTTTGTATTTGTGTTTGATGGTAATAGGCTCGCCACTTACTACATGGGACTTAAACATAACTGGCGAAATGTGGGTGTAATACTGGGTACCTACACCTCTGTCTTACCCTTCGGGGATTATAGGCATGATGTTATGTTTTAGAATAATCTCAGCTTCTATCAAAAATGCCTCTATTTTACCTATTTTTTTTTTTCATTGACTATCGCTGTTAATCTTGCGATTCAATTTTGAATGTTTTTAATTACGAGAGTGAGCTTTCGAGAATCAAACTGTCACACTAATGTGGCAATCAATCATCTCTTGAAAATAATTAAAAACACATAATTTTGGAGAGAAAATATTGTAATGTAAATTTACACAATTTAAACTACGCGTTTTCACTACGTCGAAACACGTCTTTGACTACTGCTCCGCTCCCGCCTAGTGTAGCGTGATGTTATATAGCCTATTCTATTCCTCATGAAACTGGCTATCAGGTACAAAAAGATTTTTTCTAATCCGTTCAATAGTTTCCGAGACAAGCACGTTGAAACAAACAAATACTCTGCATCTTCATTATCTTACTTACGATTATAAATGCAAAAATCTAAATAACGGCTGAACGAATCTGGATGAAATTTGACACAGATAGAGATAGTCTTAAAAGCATGCTATAGGCTTTTTATCCCTGAAAAATCAACAGTTCCCATGTGCTAATTTTATCAACTTGACGTAAACGATGTCGCGAGCAGAAGCTAGTATGAGTATAGATTTCATATCACCCAAAAATAAATTCTCAAAAATCCATAACCCACCCATCTTAATCTAGACCTCGCCACCTGCCGCTTAACTGCCCCTCCTCAAAAGAAAGTACCAACAGGTAATAAAACCAGCCACATACAGACGCGCCACTCAGTATAACCTTGAACGCGTCCGTGAAAGTTGCCACATGTAAAAAAAAAACGAAAAAAATTAAGATGGCGGCGAAATTTTTTTTAGTTTTTATATTTTTATTCTGTTCACAAGTTCAAAGTGCATCGATTTTGGAGACGGGCTATGATTATTTTGTGAATTTAGGGAAGAATTTGGGACCGAATTTGCTCTCGATTTTAGAATGTGTGGGGAAAAATGAGGCTTGGGAGTGTGCGAGGGAGAAGGCGGGGAAGATGCTGGATGGATGGAACGAGGAAGTGGAGAAGGAACGGAGAATTTGGGAAGGTAAATTGAGATTTAGTATTTTTTTTTTGTTTTTAGTTTTACATTAAAAATCTTTTTAATTTATTTCATTAATAGTAGACTTACAGCTGAAAACACAGAGTGATTAGACTGACAACTAATTACGGGTCTTCACTTATAAAATATTCAAACTTAAAGGTCCATTTTTATACTTTTAAATATATGTACTTACAATAAAATACAAAAAAGAAGTCTGAAATAATATAATACTCATAAATATTTAATTTTTTTTTTTTTACTAATAAGAATAGATACAGGCAATAGATACAGGCTTTTATAAGCATTAGTTTATGTAAAAAACAAAATACTCTTTTTAACTTACTTTTAAACTACAAAGTCTGTCATTAATTAAGTAAAATATTTTATATTATAAAATCGAAATATCACTCACTGAATTATCACGAAATCTCAAAAACTTCTTGTCCTATAAAGCTAAAATTTTACCGTCACATAGTTTTTAGGTAGTAAACTTCAGCTAAGAACAAAGTTGACATTGACTTTGACTTCCAAGCGGATAAAATCGCGAGTAAAGGCTAGTCATTCACATTAACAATCTCCATTCAAGTTTTTTACCTCTAAAATGTACGAATTGAGATTCTTATCTAGCTGTGCTACTTACCTACTCACTTTTTATTTCAATCATAATTATAGTGTTTAAGTACCTAATGACAAAAAAACATCTGATCCATACATTTTGACCGTGTAGGTGTTGCTTTATTGTATGCAATAGCTGCTTTTTTTTTAATTACCAACGTAGGGTTTTCTTAAATCAACTAGCTTCAACTTTCGGACTAACTGACCGACTCCTTGACAAATCAAAAGTGCCTGTAAATGGTCTAATTGAATAAATGTTTTGACTTTGACTTTAACTTTGTTTGGCTGTTTGTGTATGTCAATTTATATGTTTGTAAACACACCCGCGTTACAGGAGAAATTCCTAGTAAGAAGTAACATTTTTTTTTGTAAATTAAGAGATTCTTATGTAAATCATTCATACATACTCATCTACAGAAAAAAATACATAACCTACGTCTTTTTTTAAGTCGATTAAAAAGGCAGATTTTATTATTATTCCAAATCTGATTACCTGTTCAAGCCATAAGTGATTGAGGTCGTCTGCGCAACATTATTGTGCATACTAAGTAAGAGAAACTTGACAGCTTACATAGAAGACTGCTTGGGTAGCAAACAACTTTTAACTGCCCCGTTGGTCACTGGGGTTCGATTCAAAGGTTCGGGCAAAAGTGTTATTGGGTTTTGATCGGGGATTTCTCAGTAGTTGGTAGAGTATCACTCCCGTGCTTTGGAAAGCACGTAAAGCCGTTGGTCCTGCGCCTGATCTCTCTGCAGACGACTCGGATTAACGTAATCTAACAAAGGGAAACCTAGACTTATACTTTGGGCCCAGTTTCATCTCCTTAACAAAGATATTTTAGAAAATCTTTTTTAGCGGACGTCTACTAACTATAAACTACCTCCCTGCCAAATTTCATCTTGATACATAAAGCGGTTTTCGTTATTTCGTGATGAGTGAGTAACTTTTCAGTCTGGAATCGCCATCCGGCCTTGAGCAAGCGTGGTGATCAATGCTCGTGCCTTCTCTGTATGAGAAAAGGCCTTTGCTCTGCAGTAAGACAATAATTGACTACTATTTACATAACATAACATCACGCCTGTAATCCCCGAAAGGTTAGGCAGAGGTGTACCCATTACTACACCCACATTTCGGCAGTTCAAGTCCCTTGTAATAAGGGGCGAGACTATTGCCATCAACCGTGCATAAATCCAGACTCCGTGGCTTCTATTTATTTAAGATTTTTGCTATTTACTCACGGAACTGCGTTATATTATGTAAATGTACGGAGAAAGTGTAAAATACATAGAGATTCTGCAATAATTAGCGTGGTCTTGCTAACTATTGGTCATACCATTTTAAGTAGGCACATACTTGTATAGGTTTATGAAATTTGCACTTTTTCTATCAACAGTTGGGTCACAAATAAAAAGCTATACTTAACACTACTTTTGTTATGAAACATCGGAATCTGTGTGCCCGGTTGATGGCAGTAGCCTAGCCCCCTATTACATGGGACTTGAACATAACTGGCGAAATGTGGGTGTACTAATGCATACACCTCTGCCTAACCCTTTGGGGATTACAGGCGTGATGTTTTGTTATGTGTTATGAAACATACCTAGTTTTCCATCACCGATGTCAGTGATGTCCTAGATAAACTTGGAAAATACATATGGAATGGAAAAAGTCACAAAGTCAAAGTCAAAACATTTATTTTAATTAGACCATTTAGAGGCAGTTTTGAATTGTCAAGGAGTCGATCAGTTAGTCTGAAAGTTGATGCTAGTTGCTCGTTCCAAAACGTAGGTTCGGTTAGGTACTCCACGGACACTCTTTCCAAAAATCCTGGTTACAATATTCATCAACAAAATATTTAATAAAGATGTAAGCCATTTCAGTTTAGAGATGACTAATCCCAGATTACAGCGCCCGTTCACGAGCATGACGCCTGAATCAGCACCATTTATGTCAACAATCTTGAAGGGAATCGAATGATCCAATTATGATATTGCCATCCTCTTCCTTTAACCCCTAAAGTAGGTGGGAGAAGAACGAGCAAGAAGATCCTCCATCTCTTTCTCAAACCCGACAACTATAATCTCTAACACAATTTCATCCTTTCTAGTCGCAACCTTGATGTGTAAACGCGATAATTTAGCTCAACGATTTAGCGTTTAGCGCCGTACTGCGCACGCGCAGCCGCGTCACAGTTACTTGCGCCCGCGCCATTCAACTTTTATAAAACAATTACAGGGCTGTGAGTCGTTTGATTGTGATAAATGTGAGGTAGTTAGCTATACTATACTTATTTATGTCACTGAGCAGATTAGCTGTTCCGTTTGAAGGGTGCTGGAGTAATTATAGGGATATCTATGTCAAGTGAGATGGTCCTGTGTGGCTGTGGTCAACACCAGGTGGGTTCTAGGATCCAGATGGGGTCCTGGGATCCAGTTCAGTTCCGGGGTCCCGATGATTTGTGGGATCCGGATGGGTCTTGAGATTCTGGTGGGGTTCGAGATCCAAGTGGACCGTAGAAGCCTGGTGAGGCTCGAAATTCGAGTGGACCGTGATCTCTTAATGGGCCACAATCATGATGCATGGGTATATAGGGGCTCAAGTCTCCTCTATACCTAAGCGTCGGGATCCTCACTTGACCAATCTCAAATAAAATTTAATATTATCCTGATTAGTACATCCTACAGTACATTTTTTTTATATAATTCCATTTAAAGTAGATCACCAAAACAGAAAATAATTAACTATTCCATACAATCTATCTGCCTAGCCTTCTCCCAACTATGTTGGGGTCGGCTTCCAGTCTAACCGGATGCAGCTGAATACCAGTATTTTACATGGAGCGACTGCCTATCTGACCTCCACAACCCAGGAACTGAGTAATACGATACCCCTCAATAAGATTAGTTGTTAGACTTTCGGGCTTCTGACGACCCGTAACGACTGTCAAACATCCAGGAAGTCTGAATGATGTACTGAATTCATGGTTAGAGGTTAGGCATATGTCATTACCTTAAAGTACCATAAAAAGTGCGTTAATGTAGTGTAAAAAGCACACGTGCGTATTACACTGCATTGTGAACCTAAAACTAGCACAATAAGAGCCAATTTACGACCAAGTGTGTTGAAAGTGTTGGTTTTTTTTTGGTAGTTATAAGTACCGTGTCTTCTTTCTTTATCGTGTGGGCAGTAAGGTCTTACGACCCCACACACCCTAGTGTCAGAGTTTCTAAACCGCCTCAAGGGGCTATGACATGGCTTTGAGTGGAACAGTAAGTCTCAGGTTTCCTCACGATGTTTTCCTTCACCGATGCCAGTGATGTCCAAGATAAACATTAGAAAGTACATATGAATTGAAAAAGTCACAGTGGTACTTTCCCGGATTTGAACCCACAATCTCATGCATGAGAGGCGGGCGCCTAAAAGAAGAAGTACCGTATAAACATTTGTATGTAATTTAGTAAAAAGGTTTAATTTTGACATTACAAATGGATACTTCAATTTTATTGTACCTTTACTGGTTACTATATTTACGCAGGGAGGGGTCGCCCTAGGAAGACCTACACTGACCTTATTGGTGAGGTCCTTCAGAAAGGTCAGGTGCGGAGTACTCGTAACCGGCGTGCTTGTATGACGAGATGTATGAAAGTAGATGAGGCGAAAGGAGTATGTAAGGATCGTAGCAGGTGGCGTTCTGTAGTTTCTGCCTACCCCCATGCGAAAAAGGCATGAGTTTATGTATGTATGTATATTTTTGAGCTGTTTGGGGTGGAAGCCCTCGGGTCGTGGGGTCCGTGTGCCCATGACCTCTTCAAGGAATTGTCCAAACGATTGGTTGACACTTCCCAAGGGCTAGTTATTACCTTGGCCAGAGGTTAAGCATTGCCATCCAACGTGGCAATGCTGCAAGTCTTTTGGGCACATTTCCTGTTGACTGCAATGTGGAGGATTTTTTTGATGCCATTTAGTTATTTTCTTTTTTTTTATTCTAATTGTGAGTATGTTTATCTAATATTAGATAACTATCTGCTCCTTAGGACATCGTATGCGTGGTTATTTTTGTTAATAGCTGTTCCTTAGGTTACGATCGTGTTATGTAGCATTTTTGCAGGGAACAGCAGATTTTTTTTTCATGATTTCAAGCTTGGTCCCATAGTAAAAGTTGTTCATAATGATGAGTGCAATGACACCTTTTCAGGTTTTGGGTAAATCACGCCTGTAATCCCCGAAGGGTTAGGCAGAGGTGTACCCATAAGTACACCCACATTTCGCCAGTTATGTTTTTAGTCCCATGTAATAGGGGGCGAGTCTATTGCCATCAACCGGGCACAAATCCAGACTCCGAGGCTGCTACTGAGAAATTCCTGATGGAAAAACACAATAACACTTTGCCCGATCTGGGTATCGAACCGAAGACCTCATGCACAGCAGTCGCGCTTGCGATCACTAGACCAACGAGGCAATCTGTAAATAATATTATGAGTATAAAAAGATGAAACCTAGACTTCTGCTAACCCTAGACTAAGTAAGAGCTATCTGACAGTTATAATGTAACCACAAGCATATAGCCTCAGTTTCCGTGTCAGCGCGAACCGGCTTCGAACCCCCTACCATAACACTCAAGATACGATAACTACTTACCGATATATTGATCTCTCTCTTAAGAATTTTATGTGGGCAAAAGCTAGTCTCAATATACATGGTCATTGAAAATTTACCCGAAACCTGAAAAGGGGTCATTGTACTCATCATTATGAACAACTTTTACTATGGGACCAACATTGAAATCATGAAAAAAAAACAGCTGATCCATACATTACGATCTTGTTATGTAGCATTTTTGTAGGGAACAGCTGTTTTTTTTTATTTTGAGGAAAAGAAACTCCGAAACTCTCAACCATTTTTTATGAAATATGGCTTAGGCGATTAACAGACGGGCACCGCGCACCGCCGCCGTGTATTAATCGCCTTACTGTGTGTAATTTGGTTAAAATTAAAAGATAGGATAGTTTTTATCCCGATTATTGACCTCAATATTTTTTTATCGCAATTTTGAGCCACAGCAACGCGTTGCCGAGTCAGTCTATACTAATATTATAAAAGGTAAAATTAGTTTGTAAGTTTGTTTGTAGGGGGTAATCTCCGGAAGTAATGAACCGATTTTAAAAATTCTTTCACTGGTAGAAAGCTACATTATTCGTGAGTGCTATAGGCTATAAATTATAAAGATATCATTCATAATAGCCGAACTATCTCAATTTTTGCATAGCCAGGCGGAAAAAAATAGCTCTTACAACAAAGTTTTTTGCATGCGCTGCCTTAACAGTTGTATGTAATTGAAAACAATGTATGGCAACCTGGTCCGCCTTTAATAGTTCTACAAAAAAGTCCGCGACACCATATTTCTATCTTTTATATTTTAGCAGATATAGTAGCTTTTATGTGTTAATAAAAGTATTTTTTGACGTACTTACCTTTGGACGATTTTTAAACAGCAAAATATTAAACTCACAAGTTAAAATGTTTACCGCCCAACGAAGTGGGCACGGGTCAGCTAGTATAATATTATAAAGAGGTTAAGTCTGTGAGGTTGTAGGGGGTAATCTCTGGATCTACTGAACCGATTTTGAAAATTCTTTCGCAAATTGGAAGCTACGTTATCACTGAATGCTATAGGCTACATTTAACTAACATAAAATTAGGGACCCGTAACAAAAAACACGCGAACGACGTCGGGCATGTTGGCAGATGCTGTGTTACCGCCACTTTCTATAATCATGTAATTATAAAGGTACATGCTCGGTCTATCCAATTACGTAGTAATTACTATAATTATATTTTAATTAAGTGAAAAAGGGCTTTGCTCTACTTATGGGTTTAATTTTTACGAAAACATCGTGTAATTTATGTTTTATCTGTATGTTCATCTCTTAAAAACCATTTCTTAATTTCTTGTGACGTTCACTTGTTTGTAGAAAACGGGGGGCTAGACAAAGTAACATCGCTTCGTCGATTAATCACGTGACTTGGCTTATGTCAATCCCATACATTTTAGGGATGATTCTCATTAGAGCGGGCCGTGCCCGGGCCGGGGCGTGGACGAGCCGACGTGGTATTGAAGTGCGTCGAGAGGGCCCGGACGGGACACGGATAATGCACTGTGTAATATAAATTGATTCATACAAAATATATGTAACAGATTTAAAATCGTGCCCCGTCCGTGCCCCGTCCGGGCCCCGCCCCGCGCACGGCACGCTCGATATGAGAATGAGAGAGATAATGAGACATAACATAACATAACATCACGCCTGTAATCCCCGAAGGGTTAGGCAGAGGTGTACCCATTAGTACACCCACATTTCGTCAGTTATGTTTTTAGTCCCATGTAATAGGGGGCGAGCCTATTGCCATCAACCGGGCACAAATACAGACTCCGAGGCTGCTACTGAGAAATTCCTGATGGAAAAACCCAATAACACTTTGCCCGACCTGGGAATCGAACCCAAGACCTCATGCACAGCAGTCGCGCTTGCGACCACTAGACCAACGAGGCAGTCAATAATGAGAATCATCCCTAAGTCTTTCATGTAGTCATCGCTTCGTCGATTGACCACGTGACTTAACGCGGCTTATGTAATTCCTAAACATTTTAGTCTTTTCTAACTTCGTTATCGTTTTGAAGTTGTTACTTTGTCTAAGCCCCCAGGCTAAGTATGACAGACATGCTGTCAGGTCTATACCATCATCTGCCTAGCCTTTTCTCAACTATGTTCGGATCGTCTTAAAACACAAGAATCTTCCAAATCAATTCATAATTGGCGGAGTAATCGCGTATTAAACATACAAAAAAAAACAGCCGAATTGAGAACCTCCTCCTTTTTTAAGTTGGTTGAAAGAAGGGCTTGACACACGGGTAGACATAATTATAACAAAGTGATCATAGAGTTTCGTTTTTGTCGACTGAGGTACGATACCCTAAAATGGGCGAAATCACAACGGAGGTAGATTTTTTGCAAGCTTTTATTTAGCTTGCACCGTTGATAAAGTAAGTTGTCATTTCATTTACAAACCATTTCTTGAACATTTGTTGTTATTCGATTGAGCTGAAATTTTGCATACACCTTTAGTTCAGATGACAATACAATGTCCAATACTCAATAATAAAATAATTTCAACATGGCCGCCGTTCCAAGATGGCGGATTGCATATTTTTCCTCATTCATTAAGGATATCAAATGAAAGGGCTTGAAGAGTAGAAAACTATAAACTTAGTTAGGTCCTTACATCACACTAAAAAAGCTTGTTCTTAAAAGTATTTTTTACCATAAATTTATTTGTCAAAACGAAACCTAATTAATCTATGTAATATTTCCGTTAGTGACAAACTGGTCTCATGGCACAGAGACCCAGTACGAGGTCAACTAATACTGGAAATGTAGGTCTCGATATTGAAGTCGTGATGGCCTAGTGATTCAAACTCAAAGTCAAAACATTTATTTAAATTAGACCATTTATAGGCACTTTTGAATTGTCAAGGAGTCTGTCAGTTAGATAGTTGAAGCTAGTTGCTCGTTACAAAACGTAGGTAGGTCTTTATGGAGAAAAACGAGCAAGACGCTCGCCTTTGATGCACGTTGATGTGTTCGATGTCGGAAAAAGTACCATTGGGACTGTTTCAATATATTCTTTCTAAGTTTATCTAAAACATCAATGACATCTGTTAAGAAAAACATCGTGAGGAAGCCTGGACTTTTGTATATTATATTAATATAATAAAGCTAAAGATATTTTTGTTTCTTATTTTAGATGTTTATTTAAACGCGCTAAATCTCTGCATTCGAATTGAAAAAAATACATCAAACACAAAACACATTTATTTCAATTAGACATGCACTTTTATATTGTCAAGGAGTCGGTCAGTTAGTCAGAAAGTTGAAGCTATGTTTTGTATATGATAGCTAAATTCATGAGGAATAATAAAGACTATATAACATCACCCTACAACCAACGGGAACAGAGCAGTGACCAAAGACCTTTACTCGGGTTGAACAATAACCGCGGTGTATCACTGACATCAGTGTAGGAAAATATCGTGAAGACACCTGGACTTATACCAGCCTATTACTGTCCCACTCAAACCATGTCAGAGGTCCTTGAGGCGGTTTAGAAACTCTGACACTAGGGTGTGTGGGGTCGTAAGACCTTACTGCCCACTCGATAAAGAAAGAAGTTATTTTAATAATTGCTGACCTAAGCTAAGCTGACTTTCACGCACGAAAAAAGAACCCGTTTGTTTCGAAGATTAATCTCAAATATAAGCATACTTTTACTTTTTTAAACTATTTTTTTTGGGTTCCGTACCTCAGTCGACGAAAACGAAACCCTTATATGATCACTTTGTTATCCGTCTGTCCGTCTATCAATAACCGTTTTCTCAGGAACGCGTGGAGGTATCCAGCTGAAATTATTATCAAATAGGTACCTACTTAAGTCTGCTACCACTTGGAGCAGTGAAAAAATCAAACTTCGAAGTCAACGCAATCTAAAGATAATGTCGTTTATGGCGTATATTTTGACGCTCGCTACGGAATCAAAACCTATAGAGGACGTCAGTTAGACGTCACAAAATAATTACTTTCTGCGATTATAAACTTAATTTTTTTTTTAAGTTGTGTTGAATCATGTGCGCAATACTCGTAACCGCTTGTATGACGAGATAAATGAACGTGGATGAGGCAACAGGAGTATGTAAGGATTTACATACTCCTTTCGCCTCATCCACGTTCAGACATCTCGTCAATGTGAGTGGCAACTCAGGGAAGGGACGCCCTAAAAAGACCTACACTGACCTTCTTGGTGAAGTTCTTCAGAAAGGTCAGGTGCGCAGTACTCGTAACCGGCGTGCTTGTATGACGAGATGTATGAACGTGGACGAGGCGAAAGGAGTATGTAAGGATCGTAGCAGGTGGCGTTCTGTAGTTTCTGCCTACTTTAATGGGAAAAAGGCGTGAGTTTATGTATGTATGTTGTGTTAAATATTGTATTGTGGTACGGAACACTTCGTGAGCGAGTCCGACTCGAACTTGGCCGGTTCTTTTATGTGTTGTGTGTCGTTTAAGTTATGTGAGTTTATCAAATAACTTTTTATTTTTATTAATAATCTGTGTTATAAATATAGAAGATGATGTCAAAAATCGGTATTTTATTTACTTTCGATTTCATGCGTTATAAGCTTTCACAAATGTTTAGCATTATTAAATATTATAATTTTAATTAGAATGCACTTTTTATGCAACTAACTTCTGCCCGCGAATTCGCCCGCGTTAAAGTTAAAATATTATCCACAGATAATATAGCGGTATACTACGATATTCTCCCACCTTTACGGTAAATTTTTCCGGGATATACAGCCTATGTGCTATTTCAGACTATATGAACCTTTTTTTTATTTTTTTTGAGGTGATAAAAATCATCAAATGACTCCCTCCGCCCTGGGTGGGGCAGAAGGGACTGTCAGACTTTTACTGACTAAAAAACCACCCTGTTCCTTCTGTTGCCCTTTACGTTCCGGGGCCACGGTATCCTGTTAAGACGTCCCGCAACCCCGGCAGGCGTTGGCCCCGTTGGGGGCCCCGTCCCTGTGCTGACAGCTCTATGAGGCGCGCGCGAACAGAACGCGCCGTCGACCCGGGCTTGGTCCTTGATCGGACGGCGAGCTACCCATTATTTGCCGTCCGCAAGCCCGCGACTATAATTATGTACCTTGGTTGACTGGTCCACACACCACACCAGCTGCCTCGACACGGCTCTGACACTGCCTCGTTAGTCTAATGGTCTAAAAGCGCGACTGCTGAGCTGCTGACCCACATTTCGCCAGTTATGTTTTTAGTCCCATGCAATAGGGGGCGAGTCTATAGCCATCAACCGGGCACGAATCCAGACTGACGCTGCCCCTTGAGAAATTCCTTATGGAAAAACGCAATAACACTTTGCCGGACCTAGGAATCTAACCCAAGACCTCATGCTCAGCAGTCGAGCTTTGCAACCACTAGACTAACGAGGCAGTAACTTTATAATACACGCGACAAAGTTAAGCCGTTGGTCCCGGCTGTCATACGTTGATCTTTGACAGTCGTTACGGGTCATCAGAAGCCCGAAAGTCTGACAACCAGTCTTACCAAGGGGTATCGTATTACCCAGTTACTGGGTTGTGGAGGTCTGATAGGCAGTCGCTCCATATAAAATACTGGTATTCAGCTGCATCCGGTTAGACTGGAAGCCGACCCCAACATAATTGGGAAAAAGCTAGGCAGATGATGACACGCGACAAAGTAAACAAAAATGTAGATACAGTTCATTCTTTCTTTCTTAAGCTCCCACGATGGTAGCGAAAGTTGAAATGCATTTGAAGATGAAATTACAATAACAAATAATGGAATTTTCCCATATAAAACAATATGGCTACTACTTTCGATAAATGCTTCATAATTTTCTACGCTTCATCAAAATTTTTTTCCCATGATTTGATGGGCTGTCGTTGTCATGGTAACTCAATTTTGCAATGGTGAAGCACGAATTGTTAACGTAGTCAGTTTGCCGGCATCCCAACTTTAAATAATATTACAAATACGAAAGTAAGTTTGTTTGTAACCTCTCCACGCCTAAACCACTGAACCGATCATCTTAAAATTTAGCATACTTATAGTATATATCTACATAATTTGTCAGAAACAGACAGGATACCTTTCATCCCGAAAAAAGTACTGTTCCCGAGGGAAATCACAATAACGTTCTTATGATGATAGGTGTGGCCACATGTCTTTCGAATCATGATCGCATTTTAAATTTAATTAAATAAAACAAAATATAAAAATAGCCTTGATTTATTAATACAATAGAAATAAGAATAATCTAGATCGTCTTTATCGTGTTGGAGGTCTTACGACCTCACACGCGCTTTTTTTTGGTGTGGTAAAAATCATCAAATGAGTCCTTCTGCCCTGGGTAGGGCGGAAGGGACTGTCAGACTTTTACTGACTAAAAAACCACCCTGTTCCTTCTGTTGCCCTTTACATTCCGGGGCCACGGTATCCTGTTAAGACGTCCCGCAACCACGGACCAGTCAAAGCTTCTAAACCGCCTCAAGGGCCTCTGACATGGTGTGAGTGGCACAGTAATAAGCTGATGAATGAAACCGATAGCTTACCCTCGCGTGGCGACACGCAGGGCAGGTTAAGTATAAACGCAACTTTTACCACAGGATCATAAACTAACTTCTTAACTTTTGACTGCCTCGTTGGTCTAGTGGTCGCAAGCGCGACTGCTGTGCATGAGGTCTTGGGTTCGATTCCCAGGTCGGGCAAAGTGTTATTGGGGTTTTCCATCAAGAATTTCTTAGTAGCAGCCTCGGAGTCTGGATTTGTGCCCGGTTGATGGCAATAGGCTCGCCCCCTATTACATGGGTCTAAAAACATAACTGGCGAAATGTGGGTGTACTAATGGGTACACCTCTGCCTAACCCTTCGGGGATTACAGGCGTGATGTTATGTTATGTATGATCATAAACTAACTATCTTATTTCATCTATTACAGAGGAAGCAGACGCTGAAATCAGAACATCAGGGCGCTCCATAGAGGAGATGCCTTCCAAGATAGGTCGGGAGATCACAGACACATTGGGCTCCTTGACTAACGTCGTAGAACGAGGAATGGCAAGGTAAATCAACCATTATCTTTAATTGCATAAGGATCATTTTCATGTAAACAAATGTTGTGTGACGTAGTCATAGCAACATGTTTTTTTTTTAAATATATGTAGGTACTAACGATACATATCACAATAAAACGGAATAAAAAGAAAAGAAAAGAAAGAAAATCTCTTGATTTACGCAAAAATGACGCACATAACATAAAAGAATAATTGATCACAGAAGCAATAAAAAAAGCAAAGCAAAATAGATGTTTTGTGTGTTTGTTTGTTGGTTTTAAAGCGCTAATCTCATGAACTATCAGTCCGAATGGAAAAAATCTTTGCGTGTTTTTTTTTGAACCCACCTTAATTTACGCCTTCGGTTACTGCTCTGCTCCTGTAAGTCTTAGCCTGATGTTATATAGCCTATACTATTCCTTATGAATCTGGCTATTATATACAAATACACTACAATCAGACTGGCAGTTCCAGAGATAAGCGCGTTTAAACAAACAACCAAAAATTTTCAGTATTATTATATGTTTATAACATAAATAGATTATTATTAATTACTTGGACACTTGCCCCATTGACAGCGACGCGGAGGAATTTTTTGATGCCTTATGAGGTTCTTCCTCTCTTTCTTATTTTTATAAATTGTATAAAATATTTTATAATTATACAGGTTGTTTGATGCATCGTTTGCCAAATTGAATTAGCCAAATAGGAGAGGTCATTTGCTATCTCTTCACGCCTAATAACTCATTCATTGTCACACCGATTTTTTTGTAACAATTTTTTAATTTTACTTTTGAAATATCTAAAACTCTGCATTTATTAAATAAAAAGTTATTTAGTTCAAATTCTACTTTTATTTTTATGTGTACTTGTTGTATGTTTCTATCAAATTCAAAATTACTTGCTAGTAACGTTTACTTTCATTTAAATAGCTCGTAAAGATTTCTTAATATATAGACCGGTGTGAAAAAGAATGAGTTATTAGGCGTCAAGAGATAGCAAAATGACCTTTCCTATGGGCCAATTCAATTTGGCAAACGATGCACCAAACACACTGTATAATTATTTTACAAAAAAAAATGTAACGGCGTTTTTCTCAAAATTTTCATTGTGTGTTTTGATTCCGCTTTGCGTAATTACGTCCAATTATTCTTTAACTATTGTAGTTATATAATTTATAATCCAAAAGAATTCTGAAAGTGGAGTCTGAAATAAATCAGTATATTATAATCAAAGATTTCACTTTTATATTTTATTCTCTTAGTCGTAAATATTAACTTTCATAATTTAATATAATTCAATAAACCATGAGAAATTATAATATATCTTTTCACAGATGTAAGTGAAATTATCTTGTGGTCACACCAGAGTAATAAACTTAGTAATCAATTGAATTGTCGACAATCAAAACTCTCGACTACATAACTAAACATCACGCCTGTAATCCCCGAAGGGTTAGGCAGAGGTGTACACATTACTACACCCATGTTTCGCTAGTTATGTTTAAGTCCCATGTTTGGCCTATGGCCATCAACCGGGCACAAATCTAGACTCCGAGGCTGCTACTGAGAAATTCCTGATGGAAAACCCAATAGCACTTTTCACGACCTGGGAATCGAACCAAAGACCTCCATGCTCAACAGTCGCACTGCGACCACTAGACCAACGAGGCAGTATAATATTACGTCATATTTAAAATTACGCGTAACGATGCTTATCCGGAATGAACTCCGAAACTATTCAACCGATTTTTATGAAATAAGGCTTACTGTGTGTAATTTGGGCAAATTTAAAAGATAGGATAGAGTTTTTATCTCGATTATTGACCTCAATATATTTACTTACTTCAAGCCACAGCAACGCGTGGCCGAGTCAGCTAGTTTAATATAGAATTCGAAAAAAAACAAAATGGCGGACATTTTTCTAAGAAGTGTAAAATAAAAAGTAATTTCGGGATTTTTGGCTCGATTAATATTTTACCTTGGTACGGAACCTTACATGTAAATCCGACTTCGATCCGACTTCGACTTCTATCTTTAAATAGATGATTTAAAAAGCTAACTAACTTACTAGGTTAAGTTAAAACTAACTCGTTACAGTTATTTGCTTTAACCAAAGCAAGATGACATGTACTTTTCGATTTTTGTGTGTCATGTCAGATTAAACTAGTCAAATAAGGGTCAGATCACACTTAATCGTGAAGCAACGCGACGGTGCGCAACGTTAAACTCACATACATAAAAAACTCGACTGCCTCGTTGGTCTAGTGGTCGCAAGCGCGACTGCTGTGCATGAGGTCTTGGGTTCGATTCCCAGGTCGGGCAAAGTGTTATTGGGTTTTTCCATCAGGAATTTCTCAGTAGCAGCCTCGGAGTCTGGATTTGTGCCCGGTTGATGGCAATAGGCTCGCCACCTATTACATGAGACTAAAAACATAACTGGCGAAATGCGGGTGTACTAATGGGTACACATCTGCCTAACCCTTCGGGAATTACAGGCGTGATGTTATGTGATGTTATGTTTTACATAAAAAAACCAGACCTAGTACAACTAACTACATGTATGTAGGCCATACAAATATGTATTGACTAACTTCTGCCCCCGACATCGCCTACGAAAATGTCGACCTAATCTTATTTTTTCATACAAACATTTTTTTTTTTATATATATAGGACAACCAACACATCGCCATCTGATCCCAAACTAGGCAGAGCCTGTACTATGGTAACCAGACAACTGATAAATATGCTTATATATTTCTAAATACATACATAATATCATAGATAAATTACACCCAGACACAGAACAAATCATCGTGCCCATCACACAAAGATTTGTCCTGGGTGGGAATCGAACCCACTACCTCCGTCCTGGCAGTCAGGGTCACTAACTACTAGACCAACAGGCCAGTCAAACAACATTGCACCCCTATTTAATTCCCTAAGAAGGTGAATAATGGAAAATTAGTTTCGATCAAAAATATAGATTTGTTGATTATCGGCGTGCCCAAATTATACCGTCGCCATCATTGGCACGCGTGCTATTAGTTTGCCATCCCTGGCATATCCTATTCCTCATGAATACATATACAGGGTAATTGAAAATATACCCGAAACCTGAAAATGGGTCATTGTACTCATCATTATGGACAACTTTCATATTGATTCTTCTTGAAGACCCGAAAATCTGCAATGAAATTTACAAAACAACATTTTTGTCTTTGAACTAAGTTTTTGTAGTTACGGGTGATAATAAGACAGACAGTTGTTTTTATCGATCGAAGACCATATTTTCAGGATTAATTATCAATAAAAATATTTCCAAAAAATGCGACACAAAAAGAAAAAATCTACAAAATCTGATGTAAAGAAGAATATCCCAAAAAAAATATTAAAATGTCGTCTAGCTCCTAAACCGCAAAATATCGTAGAACATACATAGGGGTGGTTTGGATAGCCCAAGAAGAGAGGAGTCCAAAATTTTCGTTTGGACGTCTTTAGCTGGGCCACCCTGTATAAATTACTAGTCACCTATCGAAACTGTCACAAGCAAACTTCCGCTCAACCTAATGCTTACATACATACAAACATCGTAAAACGCATTACCCTCTTTTTAACCTCGTTAAAGTCGGGTAAGCAAACTAGTTCACGTCAAAGTAGATAGTAAATCTTTAGCGATACGTAGTACATTGTTTTTAAGCAAAGTGTATCATTGATGTGGGTCAGTGAAAGTGACCAGGTTCGATGTCCGGTCAAACACATGTTTGGGTTAAATAATTTTACCTTTATCTTCTTCTTCTTCTTCTTCTTGGGACAACTCACACACGGCTATCTGATCCCAAGCTAAGCAGAGCTTGTGTTATGGTAACCAGACAACTGGTATACATACTTATATAATTTATAAATACATACATATTATAGATAAATCACACCCAGACACAGAACTAACAATCATGCTCATCACACAAAGTAATCTAGTAATCTTTAATTTAATCGATTTTTGTTTTGTGCGTGTTGATGACTTGCGTGTTTTGTTTTTAGGGTTCCGTACACAAATAAACTGAACCCAATTACTAAGACTCCGCTGTCCGTCAATCACCAGGCTGTATCTCAAGAACTGTGATAGTTAGACAGTTGAAATTTTCACAGATGATATATTTCTGTTGAGAATAAAAGAACCCCAACTGCCTCGTTGGCCTAGTGGTCGCAAGCGCGACTGCTGTGCATGAGGTCTTGGGTTCGATTCCCAGGTCGGGCAAAGTGTTATTGGGTTTTTCCATCAGGAATTTCTCAGTATCAGCCTCGGAGTCTGGATTTGTGCCCGGTTGATGGCAATAGGCTCGCCCCCTATTACATGGGACTAAAAACATAACTGGCGAAATGTGGGTGGACTAATGGGTACACCTCTGCCTAACCCTTCGGGGATTACAGGCGTGATGTTATGTTAGAATAAAAGAAATATTTAAGAGGGCTTCCATACAACAGACATGATTTTTAGCAGTTTTTATAGATAATAGTACGGAACACTTCATGCGCGAGTCCGACTCGCACTTGGCCGGTTATTTTCTTCTATTTTTATTAATACAAGCTTCTGCTCGCGACTTCGTCTATGTTAAAGTTGACATTATCTCACGGGAACCGATAAAAGTAGCCTTTATGTTATTCCAGACTATAATCTATCTCTGTGCCAAATAGCATCTACTTAGATCCGTTCAGCCGTTCTGCCGTGATTGACTAACAAACATACATTCATCCAAACTTTCGCATTTGTTAGAGTAAAGTAAGATATGGTGTTCGCTTAGGCGGGAAAATCCACACGGCGACTTTCTCGACATACATAATATCTCACATAGTTTTCTCTTGACAAACATATATTAACACACGGTTTGTCTTGTGTTATGTGAATGTAAGTTTGTTTGTTACCTTTTAAAGCCTAAACCACTGAACCGATCATCCTGTTTTGCATATACGTTGTCAGATGTACAGAAACGGACTTAGGGTACCTTTCATCCCAAAAAAAAGAGTACTGTTCCCGAGGGAAATCATAAAACCGTTCTTAAGATGATAGATGGCGCCACGAATCTTTCGAATAATGATCGAATTTAAATTTAAGTATCTACCCCCCTCCCCCCAATACATTTTGAGAGCTTAGTGTCGATAGACCACTTCCAACTAGGGTGTCATAAAATCGATTATTGACAATTCGGGGTTATTACAACGAAATTACGATTACTCAAGAAAAAAAAAGTACTAGGGTGTCAGAAAATCAAGGGTAATTTTTCAAACAAAAATCACTTCACTCATTGTTATCTACCAGCAGAGTACAGCAAGAACTGATAGGCAAATTCTAAATTAACGCAAGCGAAACCGTGGACGAAAACTAGACTGTTTGTAAACTGTTTTATGAGTTATGTGCCGACCTAACGGTTGAAACAGCTCATAATGTAAACGAGTAAGCATTATGTATTTTGGTTTCATTTTCATTTGAGTGTTAAATACTTAAAGCTCATTATTGTTATCATTGTAATACTAGCCGTTTGTTCCACTGCTTATATACAGAAGGCACGAGTATCGAACGAGTGGTGATTTCAGACTTATGTTTATTTGAAGTCCAGGTTCATTGGTAGATTGTGTTAGACAATAAAATAAAGCCGAAGCCGCAAGCAAAGGCTAGTTTTTAGCGAACGACAATTATGTTTAATACTTATGATATTTGTTTCGTTAAGTTTCTTATATTTAAGTGAACTATGTATATTCTTTTTTGAGAAATAAATTTCTTTAAACCGAGTTTAGTTAAATTGGGCGTGGCACCGTGTAAATGTTATTTTTGTGTAAAACTGTTTTGTGTAAATTGTCATTTACATCGTACTAACAACAAAACAAACAAACAACAACGACAAACAAACAACAACGACAATAACAACAAACAAGCAACAACAACATCTTACAAAAAATAAACAATTACTTCAAAAAATTCCCCATCTCAATTTCACACATTTCCACAGAGCATTCGGCAAGAAACACGGCGGTGGAGGCGGAATCGACAGCATAACAATCTCAGCTGGCGGAGAGAAGAAGAAAAAGAAGAAGACGAAGCCACCCAAGATCCACCTCATCCATCCAGTCATGATGCCTTTAAGAAAAGCCCCAAAAGAGGAGAAAGGTCGATCCTTTGGCAATGGAGTACAATCCTGGGTCATCGGGGAGAGGGCCTTGCCTGAGAATGCGTCTGAGGTCCAAGAGGTTCCAAGAGGCATCGTGGCTGATGTCTGGGCGATGAGCAAGGATGCTCTGGACACCCTGGCTGAGCACGTGGTGGAGAATGAGGATAAAGAGAATGGGTTGAAGGATAGCAGTTCTATTGAAGGTTGGTGGAGGGGAGTAGTTAGTTCATTAATTTTAAGATGAAGAGCAGCCTTGGAGTTTGATTTCGTGCCGTGGACATAGGGATGATTCTCATTAGAGCGGGCCGTGCCCGGGCCGGGGCGTGGACGAGCCGACGTGCTATTGAAGTGCGTCGAGAGGTCCCGGACGGGACACGGATAATGCACTGTGTAATATAAATTGATTCATACAAAATATATGTAACAGATTTAAAACCGTGCCCCGTCCGTGCCCCGTCCGGGCCCCGCCCCGGGCACTGCCCGCTCTAATGAGAATCATCCCTTAAACATAACTGGCAAAATGAGGGTTTTCTAATGGTTACATCTCTGCCTAACCCTTCGGGGAATACAGTCGTGATGTTATGAAGAGGTATCTTATATAAACTTTCAAGTTCTTATTTTTAGAAATGAATGAACCGATTTTAATAAAACTTGCTACACATAAGCAGGAAGTGAGAAAAAGTAAGACGAGAACATTTTCGAAATGTCCTATTTAAAAAAAAGGTAATTGGAAATCTGTGTTTCTATAAAAAACTTATTCACTGCCTCATTGGTCTAGTGGTCGCAAGCGCAACTGCCGTGCATGAGGTCTAGGGTTCGATTCCCAGGTCGGGCAAAGTGTTATTGGGTTTTTCCATCAGGAATTTCTCAGTAGCAGCCTTGGAGTCTGGATTTGTGCCTGGCTGATGGCAATAGGCTCGCCCCCTATTACATGGGACTAAAAACATAACTGGCGAAATGTGGGTGTACTAATGTACACCTCTGCCTAACCCTTCGGGAATTACAGGCGTGATGTTATGTATGTAATTTAAATGTATTAAAATTTTTTGAAAATGTTTTCAACTAACTTTTTAGACCTATGTATCCTGCTTACGTGATGGAAGTTCATCAAAATCGGTTCATTCATTTTGAAAAATAAGGACTTTAAATCGTGGACAAAAGTTAGTTCCTAAAAAAAACCGTTGTCGATTTTGTATCTGTGGCTTATTGAGCCAATCTGTCCTTAAAATATGGAGATCTGTAAAATAAATTAACCGGAATCACAGAGAAAGTACAGACTTTGAGAAAGTTTATCAACCAAGTTACGGTAATCGTGATTTCGCAAAAAAATACCGGTTTTCTGCACATGGACTGCGCATGACGAATCGGAATTGTTGCTATTTTTCGAAACTTACCATGAAATTTAATATTCTCATGGATATATCTTTTAATTTTATTGTGGTCTTATGAACTTATTAGTCTATGCTCACGATTTCGTCAACGTAAACTTTCGGTTATCTGCGGGTTTTACAATTTTGTGCGGGACCCTAATTAATTTTCAAAAATAAAAGTAGCCTTAGTTACTCCTTATAACATCAGCTATCTGCTAGTGAAAATCCCGTCAAATTCGGCCCAGCAATTTCTGAGATTTGGAACAAAAACAGACAAAAATCTAGGCCATCACGGTGCAACATACTACCAAAATTTTACATGGAGCGACTGCCTATCTGACCTCCACAACCCGATAACCGGGTAATACTATACCCCTTGGTAAGACTGGCTGTCAGACTTTCGAGCTTCTGACTACCCGTAACGATTTATCCATGACAGTTGAATAGTTTCTCCGGGACTCGTCGAGTTCATTGCGTCGGCGCTGTTGATTCTGGCTACCATAATTGCAATTTTGGTGAATCCATTTTAATTTAATAAGCATTTTGATTGCATGAAATGTATCTTCTTTGACTTGAAATGGGCATGCAAGCATTTAAGCAAGCGTAGATAGAACGAAATGTTTAAGTTTAAGCATGATTGATTAGTTTGTTTCGGTTTTCTTGACTTAGAATGTGACAGCGGAATAAAGATGAAGCAGTTTTCTTTAATTAAATGATAATGAACTAAAACGCAATAAAAATAGGCTTGAAATTGTCGTGATTGCCAACTCAACGATAATCAACTCTTTTTGAAATGTTTTTAGTTCATTATCAACAAGCAATTGAAGACTGCTTGAGTTGACTGCATAAATTACTGTTCCGTTTGTGATGATGCTGTAGTGTTATAGACTACGCATGATGGCATGCATTTACCTACAATTTAGTACAGTTGAACAAACTATTTGGTGTACAGGCAAAATATTCATCTTTTCTCAGCTCAGTAGCAGCCTCGGAGTCTGGATTTGTGCCCGGTTGATGGCAATAGGCTCGCCCCCTATTACATGGAACTAAAAACATAACTGGCGAAATGTGGGTGTACTAATGGGTACACCTCTGCCTAACCCTTCGGGGATTACAGGCGTGATGTTATGTTAACTATTACAAAAGAACAAAATAAGACAACTATTACAAAAAGATAATTAAGTATAAAATCGTTAATAACAAATTAAAACAATGACTTACAAAGAAAAAGAAACATAGGTTATGTCCAATACATATATTTGTTCCGTGCATGAATCAAACCTGCGACATGCAGTGCAGCAGCTTATCACTCAGTTACTGCGCCAACGGAGAATTCCAGATAAATAAACGAAAAGTACCTAATAATAAATAATCTATAAAAACTGCGAACAAAAAAACATGTCTGTTGTATGCGATTCCTCCATAAATATTTTTTTTTTTTTGTATTTTTTGTTATAGTGGCAACAAAAATACATCATCTGTGAAAATTTTAACTGTCTAACTATCATGGTTCATGAGATACAGCCTAATGACAGACGGACAGATAAACAGCGGAGTCTTAGTAATATATAAAACAACAATTGACTACCCAATACACACTAAACATAGTTTGAAATGACGGGCCTGTTGGTCTAGTGGTTAGCGGCCCTGACTGCTAAGCCGGAGTTTGTGGGTTCGATTTCCACCCAGGACAAACTTTGTGTGATGAGCATGCTTGTTAGTTCTGTGTCTGGGTGTGATTTATCTATAATATGTATGTATTTATAAATTATATAAGTATGTATATCAGTTGTCTGGTTACCATAACACAAGCTCTGCTTAGCTTGGGATCAGATAGCCGTGTGTGAGTTGTCCCAAGATATTTATTTATTTATTTATTTAAATAAAAAAAATACCAGCCTATACACCAACCAGCTCGTTCAACTGTACATTTTCATTAACTTCATCAATTTGACATTACTTCTTTCAATTTCTAGAACATAGAGGTAAAAAGAAGAAGAAAAAGAAGGCTATCCTAAAGCTCTTGATCCTCGGAGCTGTCATCAAGGCTAAGATTGGAACTCTTCTGCAGATTCTGACTTATAAATTACAGGTAAGATTTAAGTACTGATTAAGCGCATACTTGGGTTTAAAATATAATTACTTGGTTTCTTCTACCTCGTCGGCCTAGTAGTTATAAACGCGACTGCTGAGCATGAGGTCTTGGGTTCAATTCTCAAGTCGGGCGAAGGAGTTTTGGTGTTTCTATTAAAAAATTCTCAGTAGCTGCCTCGGAGTCTGGTTTTGTGTCCGGTTACCCTATCGCCTCGCCTTACCCTATTACATGGGACTTAAACATAACAGGAGAAATGTGGATGTACTAATGGGTACACCTCTGCCTAACCCATGGGGATAACAGGCGTGGTGTAAGTTCTTGAAAAAAAAACCTTTTATTTTAGCCCTTTTTTATTTTAGACCTTTTAAAAAATTAGTTTTTTTGTGACTTTGAAATCAACAAATCAGTCGATTGAGTTGGCAATTAATAATAATTTAATCAATTTCAGGTCAAGTTCTTCATCGTGGCTATTCTTGGCTTGGCTATCAACTTGGCAAGGCTCTGGATTGACCTGAAGAATAAACACAGTCAGCAGCCGCAAAAGGTAAGAATCAGAAAATAAGATTTATCTATTTTTATACAATTATTATGTAGGTATGAGATGGGTTTGCCCTTGACTCTAGTCTATGGACTGCCTCGTTGCGTCGGGCAGAGTGATTTTTCGGTTTTCCATCAGGAATTTCTCAGTAGCAGTCTAGATTTGTGCTCAATTGATGGCAATAGACTCGCCCACTTATACATGGGACTTAAACATGAATGGGTGTACTGATGGGTAAATCTCTGCCTAACCCTTCGAGGATTACAGGCATGATGTTATGTCTAGTCTAGGTCAGAGGTGACAGAGACAAAGACTACGATGGAGTGAGCTTACCCAGAAGAAGCCTGTTTACTCTATCATTTATTCGTATTGAACTCAAATAGTTCAAGAGTTCATTTATTTATTTTAACTTTATGCAACAAAAGTACAAAGGCCGACTTAATGCCTTAGGCATTCTCTAACAGTCAACCAAAGGCGGTGAAGAGTTGTCAAGTAAAAATGGTTACAGCCAAAAAAAGGTAGTCATGAGGAATGCTATGAGTGAAACTTAAACCTGCTCGTCGTCTGTCGCCATACGCATGTTGGTCTGGTGTCTCCGACGAATTTTCCAGAAAAGAAAAAATTCAGAAGTCTGGTCCGGAAAATTATGAACACAACATAAAAGAATCAGCCAAATCGATCCAGCCGTTTTCGACTTTTGCGACATATTTACCTATTCAATTTGATTTATATAGATAGAAGATAAAAGAAGAAACATATGTACTTTGTATAATTGTTTATAAACAAGATGATCGATTCCCAGGTCGGGCAAACCGTTATTGATATTCCCCGTTAGGTATTTCTCAGTAGCAGCCTGGATTTGTGCCCGGTTGATGGCAATAGGCTTCCCCCTATTACATGGGACTTAAACATCCCTGGCAAAATGTGGGTTTACTAATTGGTGCACATCTGCCTAACCCTACATGTTACAAGACAGAATAATGCCTAAAAATGTTTTAACTAAAATATAATTTTACGTCAAACACACACATTACGCCATACTCGATGTAGTTCATAACTAATTTATTTCTTAGAGCAAAAAGAAAGTAAGTTTGTGCCATCTGATGAATTCAGCGACGCATCATAAGTAATAAAAACTCACTCATATGGATTAACTACACTGTATAGACAATAAACACTTTCTCTGAACATTACTAATGTATTAATTACACACATGCAAACATAAAGTCACGCCTTTTTCTCATGGGGGTAAGTAGAAATCTTTGAAAAGTCACGTGGTACGAACGTTCTTCAGGTCAAAATCAATCTGCCTAGCCTTTTCCTAACTATGTTGGGGTCGGTTTCCAGTCTAACCGGATGCAGCTGAATACCAGTGTTTTACATGGAGCGACTGCCTATGTGACCTCCACAACCTAATAACTGGGTAATACGATACCGCTTGGTAAGACTGGTTGTCAGACTTTCGAGTGAATAATACAATTTAAAGGATGTTTTTTTTTATACTATCCTCTCAAAAGTCGTTTGGTATGAGTTTGATTATTATTTGTAGTGGAAAGTACGAAATCTCCACGGATGAAGTCGCAGCCAAACCAATTTAGTAATGAACTACAATCGTTGCGTCATGGCGCTTCTCTTTCTTTTCTATGCAGACTGACAGTGACATCGTTTGTCTCTGCCTCATAATCTAGTTATCTAGTTGCCGTTTTTACACGACTGCCCCAAAAAAAGGAGTGTTATATGTTCAGGGTTAATGTATGTATGTATGTGAGATTCTTTATTCCACCATAACTTTTAAACGCCTGAACCGATTTAGATGAATGGGCTATCGTTACAATCTTTGACACTGTCCAATTGAAACTTGATCTAATCACTGGCATTTGTGAAGGAAAAAATAATGAGGAAACTTACTTATCTATGTCCATACTAGTAGTATTATAAAGAGGAAAGATTTGATCGTTTGTTTGTTCGCATTGAATAGGCTCCGAAACTACTGAACCGATTTGAGAAATTCTTTCACTGTTGGGAAGCTACGCTATCCCCGGGTGACAAAGACTATATTATATTTTATTATTAAAAAAAAATAGGAATTCTAGAGAGAATATTATTTGAAAGTAGTTCCAAATTAACAGCCTGTAAACCAGATATTTTTTTCAATTGTACTTATTTTAATTGACAACAATAAACATTCTTAATCTAATTCATTCGGTCATGAATGAGTTCATTCAGAGAATGAAAGAGAATGCACTCCCACTTTCATTTGGGTACAAAAATACGTGAACTTACTTAAATATTTAAGTAAATTCCTATTTGATATTTAATTAAGCTACTTAACATTAATTAATTATCATCTTTTAACCTAGATATTCATAATTCTTTCCTACTATCTAATAAGGCTAAAGAGATTTTTTGCGTGTTTGTTTGAATACGTTTATCTTTGAAACTACTAATCCGATTGGAAAAAATCTTTTTGTATATGATAAGCAGATTCATGAGGAATATCATAGTCTAATAACTTCACGCTATGACTAAGGAGAGCGGAGCAGTAAGCAAAGACGTAACTTAACACGAGTAAAAAAAAAAACGCACGAATTTTAGCACCCATTTTAGAAAAATCCTTTCTTAGCGGACGTCTACTAACTATATGGAGGAGCTCGTGGCTAAGTAATAACAGTCAGGTTAAGATACGCTTGCCGGGGTTGGTCCGTGGATGGGTGACCATCTTTACACACCGAGACTCCTCCGTGCCTCGGAAAGCACGTTAAGCCGTTGGTCCCGGCTGTCATACGTGGATCTTTGACAGTCGTTACGGGTCGTCAGAAGCCCGAAAGTCTGACAAACCAGTCTTACCTAGGGGTATCATATTACCCAGTTACTGGGTTGTGGAGGTCAGATAGGCAGTCGCTCCATGTAAAATACTGGTATTCAGCTGCATCCGGTTAGACTGGAAGCCGACCCCAACATAGTTGGGAAAAGGCTAGGCAGATGATGTCTACTAACTATATAAACTACCTCCTTGCCAAATTTCATTCTTATACGTGAAACGGTTTTCGATATTTAGTAATGAGTGAGTGAGTGACCTTTCGCTTCATATATTTAGATGAATTCCAATAAACCAATGCAGATGTCGCACAAAAATTCGGTCTTATAAATATATTTTTATCCTATATTGTTTTTTGGGGTTGTAATAATCATCATATGAGTCCTTCCGCCCTGGGTGGGGCGGAAGGGACTGTCAGACTGTTACTGACTAAAAAACCACCCTGTTCCTTCTGTTGCCCTTTACGTTTCGGGGCCACGGTATCCTGTTAAGACGTCCCGCAACCCCGGCATAGCCGGTCTGCTACGAATAATTCTGACGTAAGCTGAGACCCTCATTCTGAAGTCTACGCAAACGAAGTCACACGCAGAATCTAGTTTCATATTTAATAGGTCCAGGTTTCCTCACGACATTGACCTTTACAGATGTCAGTGATGTCCAAGACAATTTTAGAAAGTAGCATAACATTACGCTTGTAATCCCTGAAGGGTTAGGCAGAGGTGTACCCATTAGTACACCCACATTTCGCCAGATAAGTGTCCCATGTAATAGGGGGCGAGCCATCCACCGGGCACAAAAAAAAAAGAATGAAAGAAAAACTACAAAGAACATTTATGTGTGTGTGTTATGTATTTCTTAGGTACTTAGAAAGTACATTTACATACATACATACATAACAGCACGCCTGTAATCCCCGAAGGGTTAGGCAGAGGTGTACCCATTAGTACACCCACATTTCGCCAGTTATGTTTTTAGTCCCATGTAATAGGGGGCGAGCCTATTGCCATCTACCGGGCACAAATCCAGACTCCGAGGCTGCTACTGAGCAATTCCTGATGAAAAAACCCAATAACACTTTGCCCGACCTGGGAATCGAACCCAAGACCTCATGCACAGCAGTCGCGCTTGCGACCACTAGACCAACGAGGCAGTCAAAGTACATTTAAAATAGAAAATGTTGTGGCTGTACTTATTCGTGATTGTGACTCGTGCATGAGAAGGGCATCTTAATCACTGAGCCATCACGTTACTTTTTTATTATTTACAAGCCCATTGATTGACCTTTAGTTTTATTTCCTATTAACATCTCTGTTGGTCTAATCTGAGCGTAAGGTCCTGGGTTCGATTCCTAGGTCGTGCAAAGTGTTATTGGGTTTTTACATCATTACTTTCTCAGTAGCAGCCTCGAAGTCTAGATTTGTGCCCGGTTGATGGCAATATGCTCGCCCCCTATTACATGGGACTTAAACATTACTCGCGAAATGTGGGTGTACTAATAGGTACACCTCTGCTTAACCCTTTGGGGTTTACAGGCGTAATGTTATGTATGTAAGTATTCATTATTTGTTTTCCTTAACAATTTCCATATAAGAAAACATATGATTAGCAACGTTTTTTAATGAGTTTGAAAGCGTTAAACCAGTTATTTTAACCGACTTCCAAATCTCGGATGTGTGATTTCACATTTTTTTACTGCGAAGTAAAAGTTATGGGTGTTTTTATCATTTTAAGTGATGAATAAAAAGCGAGACTCTGTGATTTGTGTAATAGAAATATACATAGCTTGGAACATCTCATTGATGAACAGCACATATAGGTAGGTACTTCATACAGTGAAAGGGCATTATGCAGAAGATGAAACACATTTGGTTGGTAATTTACGTAGTATTAGAAATAAACTACGATAACTTGGTACGATAAGTATTTACAAGACTCACAACGCATGTGTGCGTTGAGGAGCTCGTGGCTAAGTAATAACAGCCGCACGGGTCGATCCGTCAGGTTAAGCTACGCTTGCCGGGGTTGGTCCGTGGATGGGTGACCATCTTTACATACCGAGACTCCTCCGTGCCTCGGAAAGCACGTTAAGCCGTTGGTCCCGGCTGTCATACGAGGATCTTTGACAGTCGTTACGGGTCGTCAGAAGCCCGAAAGTCTGACAACCAGTCTTACCTAGGGGTATCATATTACCCAGTTACTGGGTTGTGGAGGTCAGATAGGCAGTCGCTCCATGTAAAATACTGGTATTCAGCTGCATCCGGTTAGACTGGAAGCCGACCCCAACATAGTTGGGAAAAGGCTAGGCAGATGATGACAACGCATGTGTGCGTACTGAGACGGCTCTCGAAACAAAAACAAATCAGTGTCATTGTTGCTCGACTAGCGGCGTCATTAATTACTAATTATTATTGAAAATGTAATATGGAGGGGAGCGCCATGTTAAAATAGTTTTAAAAACCGTTTCTTCATGGATTTTGAATGATACGTATGAAGAAAGTGAAATTTAAAATACTTTTGACAAAAAGACAACCGCCTTAAAAAATACAAAGTGAAAAACAACTTTAAGGCGATAAACACACAGGACCGCGCACCGTTGCGAGACGACATCTGGCCACCTTAGGCGCGGGCTTGCGGACGGCGAGTAATGGGTAGCTCGCCGTCCGATCAAGGACCAGGCCCGGGTCGACGGCGCGTTCTGTTCGCGCGCGCCTCAAAGAGCTGTCAACACATGGACGGGGCCGCAACAGGGCCAAACGCCTGCCGGGGTTGCGGGACGCCTTAACAGGATACCGTGGCCCCGAAACGCAAAGGGCATCCGAAGGAACAGGGTGGTTTTTTAGTCAGTATAAGTCTCCATGTAAAATACTGGTATACAGCTGCTGATATATGCGGATAGACTGGAAGCCGACCCCAACACAGTTGGAAAGAGGCTGGGCAGATGATGATGATGATAAGTCTCTCAGTCCCTTCCGCCTCACCCGAGACGGAAGGACTCATTTGATGATTTTTACCACCCAAAAAAATAAAAAGTAATAAGTCTGTATGTATGTAATCACAAATAACTTCCATTTCTATACTTTTTACGTGATTGATTGATGACTTATTAATCTGCTAGTCTCATTAATATTTGAAACATTACTCGGCTGTAGACGTACATACCTGCACGCACGCGCTTAATACCTCATTGCATTTGGTTCAATTGGAAACTGAATGTGTCAGTTACATAGTATCGATACAAAGATGGATGCAGAGGAGCCTAGCTTGACTGCGTTGACGAAAAAGCGTGAAACGAAGACGATTTCCGAATTGGAAAACGTTTTATCATCAGAAAGGTCAGGTACGCAGTACTCTTGTATGACGAGATGTATGAATGTGGATGAGGCGAGAGGAGTATGTAAGGATCGTAGCAGATGGCGTTCTGTGGTTTCTGCCTACCCTCTTGGAAAAAAGGTGTGAGTTTATGTATGTATTTATCATAAAGTACAGCATTTTTTTTTCTGAATTTTACAACTTAAATATAAATTAACATAATATAATATATAACATAACATCACGTCTGTAATCCCCGAAGTTTTAGGCAGAGGTGTACCCTAGTACACCCACATTTCATCCATTTTTATGTTTAAGTCCCATGTAATAGGGGGCAAGCCTACTGCCATCAACTGGGCACAAATCCAGACTCCGAGGCTGAGAAATTCCTGATGGAAAAACCCAATAACACTTTGCCCGACCTGGGAATCGAAACCATGACCTCGTGCTCAGCAGTCGCGCTTTGCTACAAACGAACGAGGCAGTCAATTGATTCAAAATTATAATTAGGTAATTAATTGTTAATTGTTTGAAATATGATAACTCATTGCGATGGTCAAGGCGATTCGCTAGTTTTATTTTGATAAAAATGATAATCTTGTGCTAATTAGCTGTAAAAAGCTTAACCACTAAACTGAGATAACCATAGACTATGGTGTTGATCTAAAAAAGTGTCTGTTTGTCTTTGGGACGCTTTCTCGGTATTTCATCTAGTCATCATTACGTAGGGCTGTCCTGAGAGGTGACTGTTTCTAGATTAGGTACGAAAATTATGACGTGAAAACCTGTTTTTATTCAGTAAAAATTTACTAGGTGAATTTAGGCAAAGAATGGGAAATTTACATACTCAATCTTGTGACATATCACATATTTAGATACTCAACGATTTCTAAGAAAACTTTAACTATATCTGACGACCCTGATTAGGTACCTACTCTTTTGTTGACTGCACACAAATCTTGAGCAAACCGGCGCGTGTCAGCTGGTCAGTTCAGTACATCTTTCGATGTGAAAGGGTCGGCGTGATTTTTTAACCTCGCCTCGCCTCCACGTGGAACTTGTTTATATCGTACTTGCATACAAACTTCCACCCCTCTTTTCACCACCGTAGGGGGTGATTTCCGAGATAAAAACTATTCTACGTCCTTCCCCGGGTCTTAAACTATTTCTATGAAAAATTTCACCTAAATTGGTTCAGCGGTTTAAGCGTGAAGAGGTAACAGACAAACACACTTTCGCATTTATAATATTAGTATGGATTTTGTAGGTGATCACTAACACGTGTGACACAGATACATCTAAGAAGCTTGAAACTTATCATAATGATTATCTAGTTCAATACGCTAAGTGCTTTGTTCACTGAGATGATTAGTAAAGTGATTTCACAACGGCGAGGCGAGGCGAGGTTAAAAAATCACGCCGACCCTTTCACATCACAAGATGTATTGAACTGACCAGCTGAGAGAGTCAGACCCAATTAGAGACAGACAGACCCACTTTCGCATTTATAATATTAGTATGGATTTGATTTTGACTTCTGTGTCGTGACAGCCCTAGCTAAGTAATGAATACGCTTCGCAAGCGGGTGGGAAATACCACGATTAGGGTCGTTGGCATCCGTGTGGGTCACAGTGAAAGTGACCCCTCTGCAGGCGACGGGTTAGTATTTGTATACGCCCTGTTGGTCGCGTGGCCGCAAGCGGGATCTGGGTTCAAATCTCAGGTCGAGAAAAGTGTTATGGGGTTTTATCATCCATACTAATATTATAAAATTAAATGCTAAAGTAACCTTAACCCTAACCTTGTTTGTCTGTCTGTTACGCTTTCACGACTAAGACGAAGTCGCGGAATATAAAGTAGCCTGTCCTTTTTTAGGGTTCAAACTAACCCTGTACCAAATTTCATTGAAATCTGTACAGTGGTTTAGTCGTGAAAGCGACAGACAGACAGAGTTTCGCACGTATTAGTACCTATAAGATAAAGTTTTCAAAATACAAAAACGTCTCCCTCGCCAAAAGGACTGCCTCGTTGGTCTAGTGGTCGCAAGCGCGACTGCTGTGCATGAGGTCTTGGGTTCGATTCCTAGGTCGGGCAAAGTGTTATTGGGTTTTTCCATCAGGAATTTCTCAGTAGCAGCCGCGGAGTCTGGATTTGTGCCCGGTTGATGTCAATAGGCTCGCCCCCTATTACATGGGACTAAAAACATAACTGGCGAAATGTGGGTGTACAAAAAGGTTAAATGTTAAAAAGAAACGTTGCCCCACGCTAGGAATTTCTCCTGTATCGCGGGTGCGTTTACAAACATATAAACGTTTATAAACACACATACACAAGCAGCCAGATCCGGAACAACTATCTGTGGATCATGCAAATATTTGTTCCGTGCGGGAATCGAAGACTGCCGCACCCGCTCGCTTCAATCATGTGCGAAAGAGATGTTAACATCGACGTAGCCAACTTTTGATTTTGTGTAGGGCAATACTGATAAATACATATAAAGTTTTACATAATTATAATATATTAAAATGTACAAAACTATGGTATAATTTCTGGGTTGTAAAACATTTTTTTTAAGTGTAATTATACATTTTCTTGTCTATCCACTATATCTACATGGAACTAACTTTTTAAAGGAGCAACTAATCACCTATGATCCAGTCAGGGTGGGGCAAGCGCCCCAGTCTGCCTCATCGTAGCTATGCCCATGGATGTTTACTATTTAAAAGTCGATCGGATTGACGTAACGTTTATTCCGCTCACTCAAGCCATCCCCTCTGACCTTTTAGAGTCGGGCAGCTATCACTCAACCATGATATGTGGTTCAGAAGAAACAATAACTTTCTTTACATAGTTAAGCACAGAAACACAGAGGCGGACTTAATTCCTTTCTTTTTAAAATTAATAATTCATCAAGACATGACTTAATGAATTATTTATTTTGAATAACTAGTATAATTAACCATCACGGTGTTTTTATTTTGAGCGGAACCCTAATTTTATTTCTAAAATAAAAGTAGCATTCGTTGCAAATGTAACAAATACTTTTCTGAAAATCACATCAAAATCGGTCCAGCCAAACGCGAGATAATCGTGGACAAACGTACAGGTCAAACTGTCATTTCTTTTTTTAACTCTGTTGAAAATCTTTTAGGTTTTATTATATTTTATGAATAAAATACCTACCTTTCTTCCGAAGGCGCGTCGTTGGATAACCCATAAAGCGCCCATTGTAAAAACCTATAATTTTCGAATACCTCAGAGTCGGTAGCATCCGTGTGGGTCGCAGTGAAAGTGACCCCGCGAGCTCGACGCCCAGCGGTGTAGGGTTAAATTATTTAAATAGGCGACTGACAAGACTAGTATTGAATATTTTTTGACTTGACACAGACAAGTTTTCTTTTTGCATTAATTCTACATTTTGTTTTATAGAAATCGCACTTTTTGTTGTAAAAATAACTATTTATTTATGTTTCTAAATAAATGAATTGAAAGAAAGAAATAAAAACTGTTTATTCGGGTGAAAATGACACAAATAAAATTAAAAAAAAAAAAATCTTCTTTATCGTGTAAGCAGTAAGGTCTTACGACCCCACACACCCTAGTGTCAGAGTTTCTAAACCGTCTCAAGGGCCTCTGACATGGTGGTTAAAAATTGTTTAAGAAAGCAAAATAAAAACATTAAACCATTAAATGGGAATTATGGCTAAGTAATAACAGCCCACGGGTCGATCCATCAGGTAAAGCTACGCTTGCCGGGGTTGCTCCGTGGATGGGTGACCATCTTCACACACCCAGACTCGTCTGTGCCTCGAAAAGCACGTTAAGCTGTTGGTCCCGGCTGTCATACGTGGATCTTTGACAGTCGCTACGGGTCATCAGAAGCCCGAAAGTCTGACAACCAGTCTTACCAAGGGGTATCGTATTACCCAGTTACTGGGTTATTGAGGTCAGATAGGCAGTCGCTCCATGTAAAATACTGGTTATTCACGGGAAAATGACACACATAACATAAAAAGAAAAAAATATTTTCTTCTTCTTTATCGTGTGCGTAGTAAGGTCTTACGACCCCACACACCCTAGTGTCAAGAGTTTCTAAACCGTCTCAAGGGCCTCTGACATGGTGGTTAAAAATTGTTTAAGAAAGCAAAATAAAAACATTAAACCATTATTAAGGGAAATATTAAGGAGCTCGTGGCTAAGTTATAACAGCCAGACTCGTCTGTGCCTCGAAAAGCACGTTAAGCCGTTGGTCCCGGCTGTCATATGTGGATCTTTGACTGTCGTTACGGGTCATCAGAAGCCCGAAAGTCTGAAAACCAGTCTTACCAAGGGGTATCGTATTACCCAGTTACTGGGTTATTGAGGTCAGATAGGCAGTCGCTCCATGTAAAATACTGGTATTCAGCTGCATCCGGCGAGACTGGTAGCCGACCCCAACATAGATGGGAAAAGGTTAGGCAGATTGATTGGTTTTTTAGAAACTTATTAAAGTAGTTATTTGATTATTCTTTCTTTCGTCAACAGATTATATACTATGAGCATGCGCAGCACCAGCATCATTACGACCACGAGGAGGAGGACCAGCACGGCTGGGGGCCCTGGTCCAGGAGCATACTGCCTGATGATGTGAGTATGGACGTCGGTCAAAGTCAAAGCCGAAGCATTTACTTCAATTAGACCATTTACAGGCACTTTTCAATCGTTTGACTGCCTTGTTGGTCTTGTGGTCGCAAAGCGCGACTGCTGAGCATGAGGTCTTGGGTTCGATTCCCAGGTCGGGCAATGTTATTGGGTTTTTCCATCGGAAATTTCTTAGTAGCAGTCACGGAGTCTGGATTTGTGCCCGGTTGATGGCAATAGGCTCGCCCCCATGGGACTAAAAACATAACTGGCGAAGTTTGGGTGTACTAATGGGTACACCTCTACCTAACTCTTCGGGGATTACAGGCGTGATGTTATTTGTAAATAAAAAACAAACCCAGTTTCACACTGTTTTATTTTCACAGGAAACGGAAGTAGACGCCAGTGAAGTTTCACCCTACAAAGCGCAAGAAAGAAGCCCGCTAATGTTTGCCCGTCCTTTTCTAACGAGAGTGTAAAGATATCGCCGTCTCTTTCACTCCAGTCATAGTTTAAAACCTGACTTGTTTTTTTGAAATTTGTTAAACCTACCATGTGTAAAGAAAATCGTCTAATATTTAATTGGCAACACGTCCATGGGGTTGCCAGCTTAAAAAAGAATCAATAATTTGGTAGTAAATACCATTAAGCAATAATTCTAAGACAACACACACAAAGCCCAACACACACAGAGAGCGGGAGCGGGACGGCAGCGTGACGTGAGCGTGACGTGAGCGGTACATGAGCGTGACATGTACGTGTCGGGTCGGGTTATATTCCTTATCCTTATTGTTGTCTAAGGATGCTCACATACTGACGCTCACGTTCCGCTGACGTCCCGCTCACGTCCCGCTTCCGCTCTCTATGTGTGTTGGGCTTTATTACAAGATTTTATTTTACTTGTAATGTATGTAGGTGTGTTTGTGCGGGTCAAATCCTGTAACTGAATTTTAAAGCAGTTGCTTTCAACCTATTGAGCTGTAATTTTGCAAGCATAATTAGTTGGGATGATAATATGTAAGCGTTTGGCCCTTACGTCAATTCATACAAATTTTCAAGTACCTACTTACTTATTTTTCGAAACGAATGAACCGATTTTAATGAATCTTCCAACACATAAGCAGTATACATAGGTCTAAAAAGTTAGTTGAGAACATTTTCAACAAAATTGTAAGATTTTGGTTATGTTTTCTTGTTTTCTTTTCTAGGAAGACTTTTGTTATTACGTTCCAAATTTTTTTTTGTTATCTTTAAAAGATAACAATTTTGAAAAGAAATTTTATCTCAAATTTTCAGAATAAAATATTGTTCTTGCCGGAATTTAAATTTTGCATGGCGAAAGTATGAAGGGAAAATTTGCAACTTGTGTTTCGATTGTTATCAATGTTTCGAGGAGCCAGGAGCGCGCGTAATGTCCACAAAAATTTACTTTTTTAAGACAACTATGTGATGCTATATCTTAATATTTTAGTACTGAGTGATCCTGAAAGAAAAAACGAGTATTTTCAACCGACTTCAAAAAGGAGGAGGTTCTCAATTCGACGCGTATGTTTTTTAATTTTTTTTTGTTTTTTTTTTTTTGTATATTTGTTCAACGATTACTCCGCCAATTATGAATCGATTTGGATGATTCTTTTTTGTTTGAAAGGGTATAGTCCCGAATAGGTCCCATAGGAATAATGTCATGATCTGATGATGAACTTTGGAGATATGGAACGGAACTCCTTGTAAAATCACAGCAGAACCGCCGTAACAAGAAAAATTGCTTTGTTTACACGTGTAGTCGATGACTGACTAAAGGAAGTGGGGAGGGGGTACGTCAACCCCCTCCTACCACTTTCCAAATTAAATATATCGTGTGAGGTATTGTTTGAAAGGGCTTTATGTAAGGATTTCAAACATTAACACACAAGCACTAAAAAGTGAAAAATAAAAAGCTTTTTTACAAAAAAAGACCACCGCCTTCAAAAATCACAAAATAAAAAACAACTTTAGCTTGGAAGTCGGTGGCAATACCTAAATAACAAGAAACAAAACCAAAGCCGCCGACTTCCAAGCTAAAGTTGTTTTTTATTTTGTGATTTTTGAAGGCGGTGGTCTTTTTTTGTAAAAAAGCTTTTTTATTATTCAATAAACATCATAATATATATAATAATTGGAACCTGAAAAAAAATATTCCTGGATATTATTTGACGATAAATTTTGTATGGTAGGTTTTACATTATATTTAATGATAGACAATGGTAATTAACGATTATTTGTGGTCATGCGATATTAGTATTGGTATAAATAATAATAAAATCTGGTAACACTATAATGTCGTGATGGCCCAGTGCTAAAGTGACCCACCTCTCATACCCTAGGTTGTGGGTTCACAACTAGGCACGAGCAAGTACCAATGTGACTTTTTGTATTTCATAATTATGTACTTTCTAAGTTATCTTAAACATCCCTGACATCGGTGAAGGAAAATTGTTTTTTTCCATTAGGAATTTCTCTGTAGCTGCCTTCGAGTCTGGATTTGTGCCCGGTTGATGGCATTAGGCTCGCACCCTATTACCTGGGACTTAAACATAACTAGCGAAATGTGAGTGTACTAATAGGCACTCTGCCTAACCCTCCTGGGATTACAGGCGTGATGTTATGTATGAAATTCAAAATTATTAGACATTAGCTTAAAAAACACCACAAGCTTAAAAAGTGAACACAAAATTGAATAGCAATGTAGCAGAAAGATAATTTACTGTTGTTTGTAAACCAAATAGCTATCCATCCATGATCACTTGCAAGTAATCAAGTGTTGCCAACTAAAGGGGACGCAGTGTTGCAAACATAAAATAATATTATACCTAAGATTTAAGTTTAATTATTTAATAAGGCATTATTAGTTAAGATGAGGCCATAGTGTGACTGTTATTTATCGTGTGTTTGTGTGAATATGCCTTTATTATTTATATTTTAATAAAATTATTTTTTCAACACTATCTTGTTTCACTTGTTTTTTTTTTGCTTTTATAGAGACCTTAAACTTGGAATAACCCTAAATAATCATTTCTACCTCGTTGGTCTAGTGGTCGCAAAGCGCGACTGCTGAGCATGAGGTCTTGGGTTCGATTCCCAGGTCGGGCAGAATTATTGGGTTTTTCCATCCGGAATTACTCAGAAGCAGCCTCAGAGTCTGGATTTGTGCCTGGTTGATGGCAACTGGCTCGTCCCTTATTACATAGGACTTAAACATAACTAGCGAAATGTGGATGTATTTATAGGTACCTCTGCCTAACCCTTCGCGGATTATAGGCGTGATGATGCGAGGGCAAACGGCTCGCATCGCATCGAATCAGAAAGGATTTTTTTTATACATACAAAATGGGTTTGCTCTCGTCTCTAGTGTAGGTCAGTGGTGACAGAGACAAGGTCTACGATGGTGTGAGCTTACCCAGAAGAAGCCTGTTCACTCTCACTTTGAAGAGATTAGGGTCAAGGTCAAAGGCGTTCGAAAATACAGACGCAGGCAGAGAGTTCCAGACCTTTGCTGTGCGCATTATAAAAGACATTTGGAAACATTTAGTGCGAATAGGTGGAATAGCATGTATACAGTATTTAAAGTCAATATTACCAAGCCTATATTATTCAGAAAGGTCAGGTGCGCAGTACTCGTAACCGGCGTGCTTGTATGACGAGATGTATGAACGTAGATAAGGCGAAAGGAGTATGTAAGGATCGTAGCAGGTAAAGTTCTGTGGTTTCTGTCTACCCCCTATGGGGAAAAGGCTTGAGTTTATGTATGTATTATCAAGCCGATGTTACGCTGCGCAGGAACGGATCGAATGAAAGAAAAACGCACTATTATAAAAACCAAAAATATATTTTCTCATTAATACATACTGTTAAACAAACAATCATTACATACAGGCACTAAAAACAAAAAACCGACGACCACCGATACTACACTCAACTAGCCACGGAAACACCCGAACACTTCCGAGCACGGCCGAACTATCGCGGCGAATACTTCGGGTTATCAGGCGCATAAGTAAAACTCCTCAACTCGTAAGACACGCCATTTTGATTATCATAACCGATTTCCTTTTTAAAATCATCGAATTCCGAGCTACCGCCGAACACTCGATTCGGTTTGCGATCGGGCGAGTTCGGGTCACGTTCGGAAGTCTTCGTGTCGGATGGCGCGCTGTGATTGGTCGGCAGCGGTCGGAATAAGGCGGAATGGGCGGTCGCCGTGTCGAGATCGGCTTTCCTCGATACGATTATACGTATGTCAGTGTGTAGGTACAGTTTACCGGATTTCGATGTCATAAACCTGGGAAAGAGAGAAAAGATAGCATTAGCTGTGTGTGTGTGAGAGAGAGATATAAACTAGCGAAAGGAGAGACGACCTAGAGGGAAGTGGAAGGCATGGGGGGAAGCCTTTGCCCAAGAGTGGGACAGTAAAGGCAATACTAGTCATCATACTATCCTAATTCGTAATTAGGATTTTTTAATTAAGTTTACTTTAAGACATCATTGCATTGTTTTTGGTCATTGCTCATTGCAGAAGCAAAGTAAATCATATGCCATTCAATTTAGGGATTTAAATGTTAAAATATACTTTGTTATAGCAAGATATAAAAGGGTGACGGTTCACGGGCGGCGAGCTAACCGCTAACGGTTGAATTTTTCGAAGTGATTTGCTGTTCTCATAATGGAGAGATGCTTAATTGCTTATTAAGATTTAAATTACTTTAAGACTTCTTCGGTGACTACACCAGTCGCCATTTTGAAATTCGAAAAACTTGGGTAATCTTTATTGAAATTGACCATCGAGGAATCTAAAGTACCAGGCGCGCATCCTCACCTAAGATGTATGAGATAGCGCAGCCACTTGTGCGCGGCGCCGCGCGCGGGCGGGTCCGCGCCGGCCGGCATGTACAGCGTGCGCTGGCGCAGGAACGTGCGCGCGCTGGGCGGCATGCGCGTGAGCTCGTACAGCACCACGAACATCTTCACCAGCGTGCCGTGCGGGTTGAACAGCGACACCTGCACCGTGCCCGAGCGAGCCACGCGGTAGCCCGACGAGCCCAGGTTTATGTGGCCCTGGGGAAGAAAGGATTTACGGTAAAGTATTATGAAACTTATTTGAGGGTCTGTACCTAAAAAATATATCTATAATATAAAAATGAGTCGCTGAATGTGTTGGTAAGCGCAAAACTCGAGAACGGTTGGACCGATTTCGCTAATTCTTTTTTTTTTTAATATTCCTTGAACTACGAGGATGGTTCTTACGGAGAGAAAAATTCTAAAAAAAATAAAAAAATATTCATCACAAGAAAATGGTTACCGCCCAACGAAGTGGGCACGGGTCAGCTAGTATAATATAAATATCTTGGGACAACTCACACACGGCTATCTGATCCCAAGCTAAGCAGAGCTTGTGTTATGGTAACCAGACAACTGATATACATACTTATATAATTTATAAATACATACATATTACAGATAAATCACACCCAGACACAGAACTAACAATCATGCTCATCACACAAAGTTTGTCCTGGATGGGAATCGAACCCACGACCTCCGGCTTAGCAGTCAGGGCCGCTAACCACTAGACCAACAGGCCCGTCGATGCTATCCAAATGTACGATTAATATTGATGTATTGCTATTTCAATAAACATTGTCCTGAAAATTGGGTATTTGACACCAATCCTAACTAATATTATAAATGCGAAAGTAAGTTTGTTTGTTTGTTTGTTCGTTACCATTTTACGCCTAAGCCACTGAACCGATCATCCTGAAATTTTGCATATACATTGCCAGGTGTACAGGAACGAACATAGGGTACCTTTAATCTCGAAAAAAAGTACTGTTCCCGAGAGAAATCACAATAACGTTCTTATGATCATAGATGGCGCCACGTGTCGTTTCGAATTGAATGACAGGAAATGGGTAATTTTTTCCGCGACTTCATTTGTGTCTGCGATAGCCGAAATTTACGCGGACGAAGTCGCGGGCGAAAGCTAGTAACCAATAATTTAAAGACAAAGAAACACTTTATTTAGCTCTTAAAACCTGATTCATTTTCAAATGACTGTAAAATTTGATTTTTTAATTCTCATGCAATTATGTATAAAAATTGCTTTCATACTTTTTTCCTAACATGGCAATTGTTTTGAGATATAGCGTTTCGAAAAGTTGAAAAAGTCATTTTTTCATAATATTCAGACGTTTCAATGCCACCTGTGAGATAGATACTTTGGACTATGAGTAATTGGAAAAAATATTTGATCATTTGAAAAAAATATCTTGTTTTAACTTATTTTGATAAAAAACACTAAAAACAGTTGGAATGTTGCCCTTCAATATCTCAGAAGATTCCAGAACCAAAACAAATTCCCAATAATGGGAAGGATATGAAACTAACCGCCATGCCTAAGGCATTAAGTCCGCCTTTGTACTTTTTTGTTGCATTAAATTTACTATATAAACTATACTATACAACATGTAACAAAAACCCTGTTGTTCCTTTTAGGGACGTATACTATTACCTACAAGCACAACATTTACGAAATTATAATTTAATAAAGAACAACATTGGCTAGTTACTAATCCCCGAAGGGTTAGGCAGAGGTGTACCCATTAGTACACCCACATTTCACCAGTTATGTTTTTAGTCCCTTGTAATAGGGGGCGAGCCTATTGCCATCAACCGGGCACAAATCCAGACTCCGAGGCTGCTACCGAGAAATTCCTGATGGAAAAACCCAATAACTCATTGCCCGACCTGGGAATCGAACCCAAGACCTCATGTACAGCAGTCGCGCTTGCGACCACTAGACCAACGAGGCAGTCCATCGTCAATAATATCTTATTTAACTTATTTTAATAAAAAACACTAAAAACAGTTGGAATGTTGCCTTTCAATATCTCAGAAGGTTCCAGAACCAACAATAGTTCCCAATAATGGGAAGGATATGAAACTAACCGCCGTGCCTAAGGCATTAAGTCCGCCTTTGTACTTTTTTGTTGCATAAAATTTACTATATAAACTATACTATATAATAAATAACTGCCTGACTGCCTCGTTGGTCAAGTGGTCGCAAGCGCGACTGCTGTGCATGAGGTCTTGGGTTCGATTCCCAGGTCGGGCAAAGTGTTATTGGGTGTTGAATTATACAACTAACAGTCAAGTAAAGGTTTTATTATAGTATTGTAGCAGTTTAACAGTTTTTCTAGTGTTCAATTCGACACCCTAGTATAAAAATAAATAAAAATTCAAATGTTAATAATAGACAGCTCACCATATAAGGCGCGTTGGTCCCGCCCGGCGCGTAGAAGAAAACGGTGACGGGCAGCCGCTTGTGCGGCGGGCAGAACGAGCCGTACGCGCCCAGCTCCGCCGTGAAGCCGTGCACCGTCGCCACCGGCTCCAGCCGACCCTTCAGGGCAGACTCCTCGAAACTACCTGAAAAATTATAAAAAAAACATTGAAACATTTTGAATTGCAGAATGAAAATACGTTTGGAGCAAGAGTGGTGATCAATGTTCGTGCCTTCTCTATATAAGAAGAGGCTTTTGCCTTGCCGTGGGATAATAATAGGCTGGTATTATTATTTTTATAAAAACTAGTTTATACCCGAGAATTTCAATTCAGTCTTTTCTTGATTCTGTTCAAGTGCCTACTTCTTACTTTCTCTTGCCTGTCTACTGTTTCTTGTGCTTCTCATATGTTATCAGTGAAAACTTTCAATTGGCCTTCTTTCACTAACTGTACACTATCTGTATCCTAGCTGTAAGTTTTTTTAAGAAATAAAATAAAATAAAATAATTTGCCTGCTTAAATTAAGGCTATCTGCACGTTTTTAAATTTAAGCGGAGAACCTTTCTTTTTCTAAAATAAAAACTTTTTATTCTGTCTAACCTTATAAAAGATTAGCGAGATCAAATAGACAGACAAACATTTTAATTGTTTTTTTGGTATAAGTACCGCGTAAATTTGGTGTGAACAAAAAATGCATATGAATGCATTTTTTTTTAAACCTGTTATCTTCCCGCCAAGTAGATCAAAAAAGCTCTTTCTCAAATCATGACAAAATTCTAAACATCAACATACCAAGTAAGCCAGCGCTGGGCCGCATGCGGATCTTGGAGGCAGGCGGCGCACGCGCAGGCGGGGGGGCCGCGCGCGGGGGCGCGGGGGGCGGGGACGCGGGGGACGCGGGCGGCACGGGGGACACCGGGGACAGCGGGTGGAACAGCGCGCTGGGAACAATTAGGTTATTAATAACATTTTAACACATTTATATCCCTGAAAGCTTAAAGTAAGCTTGGTGCTACCAAAAACACACATCAAAATTTCTCCCATCTTGTTTTAAGTTTTAGGTGTTTACAAAATAATAATAAAACATATTTGGCATTTTGAAAGAATTCTTTTTGAAAAGATTGTGAGGGAAAGATTGCGGGTTGTCATGATAAAACTGACCCCAATAACAACATAACATCACGCTTGTAATCCGCGCAGGGTTAAGCAGAGGTGTACCCATTAGTACGCTTACATTTAGGCAGCTACGTTTAGGTTCCATGTAATAGGGGGCGAGCCTATTGCCATCAACCGGGCACAAATCCAGACTCCGAAGTTGCTACTTTTTTTATAAGTTATTACTGAAATTTCTAATGGAAAAGCCTCAAAACACTTTGGACGATCTGGGAATCGAACCCAGGACTAGACCAACGAGGAAGTCAAATGGCAATGGCAATTTAATAATATTGTGGGTCAAAAAACAAAGTTCTACAACAGACGAATGGACAGATGAGCATGAAACATGAAAGCCCACACACCTCTTAATTCCAGAAATGCCATTAATGGAGTCATCAAAGTCGAAACAGTTGTTCCCTCTCCGCAGCGGCGCGGGGCTGGACGTCAGCGGCAGGCCTGTCTTCGTGTGGAACACCATGGACGCTGCCGAGTCGAAGCGCCAGCGGAACCGGTCCATCTCCGTCGGAGACGGCACCTGGTTCTCCTGCTTCCGAGGGTCTGGGAACTGGAAGCCCTTACAAATAAATAGAAGTTGTTTTTTAACGGATCCCTATTTTTTAATAGAGACTAGAATAACGTAGCTTCCTAATGGAATTTTTTCACAAAGGGGTCAGTAGTTTCGGAGATTAGCGCGTCCAAACAAGCAAACACTTCATCTTTATAATTTTTGTATAATAAAAATGATTACTGCTTCAATTTTCGGACTAACTGACCGACTCCTAGACAATATAAAAGTGCCTGTAGATGACCTAATTGAAATAAATGTTTTGACTTTGACTATATGAATTATAATAGAAAACAGGCGGTCTGTAGAAATCTCCTTTGTTGAGTTTTGGTGAAATTAGCATAAGATGAGCGGGTCTAAAATGGCCACTTTGTCTGAATCGTATTACGATAACAATATGAATCATATTGCAGATCGTAAAATGATCACAAATTGGCAATTCATAATATGACCTGCGTTTAATTAATATCCCGCAATAGGGATGATGACTAAAAAATAATAATTAGTCCATCTTTTAGAACGCCAGAAAATAGTAGATACGTATTTTTTCTTTTGCTTCTAAAACTTAAAATAACAAAGTTACAGAGCGGCGAAAGTTCGCGCTACGTCATTATTTCGTAAAATTTTTACTAAAGAGTGACGTCACGAGCCCCTACTCCTGAATTTGAATGTGCTGTATCTTTGTCAATATTATTCGTATGGACAAATAAAAAAATACGTATGGAGTATTTTTCTATAATCTAACTGACGGACTAATTAGAATCTTGTTGTTTTAACCCAGGAGACATCCCGTTTGACAGTTTTGTATGGAGATTCGTAAAATGGTTCACTAATGATGAATTGATTTAGTGTCAGTTAGCAGAATCATACGGAGTTACTCAAGACCAACATCTTCCAATTCATCTCGCAGATATTTTAAAGAAAAATAATATAATGGCCGATTTAGGACTATACGAAAATTTCCTTGAGCTTTGCTTTTGCCTTTGAGCCAAAATGTTTTTGCCACCGCTTTACACCAGTTATATAAAAATCTCTTACCTTCTCTTCTTTAGGAGACTGCTCATTACTCTCTAAACGCTCAAAAGTCCCATAGTCGCACTTCTCATACAGTACATAGTCCTCGTCGCTGATCGAAAAAGTCTTCTGCCGTTTCGACTCCCTCGGCCGAGAGAACACAGTATCTTCTTTCTCTAGTTGCAACTCTTCTATATCCTTGTCTCGCTGCGCAAATCTGTCGCTAACAATCTTCTCGATTTTGTCCACTATAGGGAAAAATCTCCGCAACTTAGGTCTCTTTACAACGTCATTATTATCATTAACACTACGATTAGTATCACAAAATGTATCACATTTATGCTTTTTAATCTTCTTATCTTCTTCAAGCATTCTTCTGTCTTCTTGATTCTGATTCTTGTCGCCGACCGATGCTAGGTTGTAGTTGCCTTCTGATCTGACCATTCCTCTGTCGTTACAGCTGTCGCAAGTCATTTGTAGAAGATTACCGCATTGACACGACAAATCTTCTGTTTGGGTGGAAACGGTGTTTGTTTTTTTGAACTCAGCTGGTGGTTGTATATCTGTGTCAACGAATGGTGATTTGGTTTCTATTCTGGTTGCCGGTAATGTCAGATATGTCTGGTTTCTGTAGCAACCGATAGCTCGGAACCTGTCGAATCTAGAAGCTTGTAATATTGGTATAGAAGTGTGTGTTTCCTTCAGTTTGGTTAGACCGTCTCCTTCTGAGGACGTGCTGTCGTGTAGCTTTTTGATCTTACACTCTTTGCGGAGCCTTCGTTTGTATTTAGCTATTTCTTTAAGCCTTCGATCGTCGAGTTTCTTCGGTCTATCTTTCCCGTCAGATTCATCGTCACAGTAACATTTGTGCTTGCCGCTCTCGCTGCAGGGCGTCAGCATTCTGTCGTCGACAACGCTACTGTTATCAAACTTATTTCCTATACTGAGATCATTTAGTTTGCCGACGATTTCTTCGTGTATGTTAGGCGGAGTGTCCTTGCTTGTTTTTCTTTTTTGACATGTGCATTTAATGTGTGGTATGTCGTTTAGTCGCGGTAAGCTTTCTAATATAATGTTGAGGTAAAGATTACTGCCGATGTCTGTGACTGGGAATTTATGATCGTTGGGTGGTCTCACGAAGTCTGATTTCTTGTAGCTGTCTTGAGATATTTGTATGGAGTACACGACGTTCAGTTTGCGATCTATTTCTTCGTCGTCGCAGTTTGCTTCTATTTTTTTGAAGTTGCATGTTTCTCGGCTTAGCTTGCGTCTGCGCAGAGAGGAGAATTTGTTAGATAATTTGATTATGTAGGTAGAAAAATACATAGTAGTGAAATATTTTATTTATTTTTAATTTTATGTCAATTTGTATGGAATAATTGTGTTGTCTATACTTGACACTAGATGGCGCATAAAATAACTTCAATAATAATCTCAAAATGAGTTGATGAATGAATGACTTGGCAGTGGTCAATGACTTGGTGGACTTGGTGAGTGGCTTGGAAGTGCGAGTCTGGCTAGCACACGAAGGGTTCTGTACAACGATACAATATTTAACACTACAAATTATCAAGTGTAAGTGTTCAGACACACTTACCCAAATAGACTGGTGTAGTTGTTAATTATTGTAAATTTAATTTAACACTAACATTAGTCTTTTTTTATGTGGTAAAAATCATCAAATGACTCAGTCAGACTTTTACTGACTAAAAAACCACCCTGTTCCTTCTGTTGCCCTTTACGTTCCGGGGCCACGGTATCCTGTTAAGACGTCCCGCAACCCCGGCAGACTAACATTAGGCTAAGTTATACTACTACTAACACTACATAGATATTATTTCTGAAATAAATTATTTGAATTTGAATTTAAATTATTTATTTTGCTAGTTGCGCTGTCTCCAGCCCCTACTGACCTGCGCTCGGTGGGGCTGTCGTCAGCGCTGGTCTCCTTGAGGCGTGCCAGCCACGCGGACAGCTGCGAGAAGTGCAGCTGGGACCGCACAGCATTCAGCAGCCATTGTGATGTGCTGAACGCTGGACTCTGGTCTCCCCTGGAAGCAGAGAACAATTTGTTGTTTTAAGGACCAAATGAAAAAAAAATCTAGTAATGAGTTTTAGGATTTATGGTAAAATAACCGGCTACGTACAAATCGGAATTTCACAAGAACGGTTCCGTACCATAGACAAAAACACAAGAAGTAACTCATTAATTTTTTAAATTTTATATTTAACATAACATCATAACGCCCGTAATCCCCGAAGGGTTAGGCAGAGGTGTACCCATTAGTACACCCACATTTCGCCAGTTATGTTTTTAGTCCCATGTAATAGGGGGCGAGCCTATTGCCATCAACCGGGCACAAATCCAGACTCCGAGGCTGCTACTGAGAAATTCCTAATGGAAAAACCCAATAACACTTTGCCCGAACTGGGAATCGAACCCAAGACCTCATGCACAGCAGTCGCGCTTGCGACCACTAGACCAACGAAACAAATTTTATTTTTATTATTTGTGTTATGCTTACCGTTGGTACCTTTTGAGAATAAGAATAATATAACTATAGGCCTCCCCTACAGATTTCCAATAGGACCGGTTGGAAGCGGCTTGCATCCAGCGCGATCCCGCGGTCCTCATCAGATCGTCTGTCCACCTTGTGGGTGGACGTCCTACGCTGCGCTTGCCGGTGCGTGGTCTCCATTCGAGAACTTTACGGCACCATCGGCCATCAGTTCTGCGTGCTATGTGGCCTGCCCTTTGCCACTTCAACTTGCTAATTCGAAGCGCTATATTCGAACTTTGGTTCGTCTGCAAATCTCCTCGTTTCTGATTCGATCACGCACAGAGACTTTGAGCATAGCCCTCTCCATCCATACTAATATTATAAATGCGAAAGTGTGTCTGTTTGTTACCTCTTCACGCTTAAACCGCTGAATCGATTTTGATGAAATATGGCATGGATATAGTTTAAGAGCCGGGGAAGGATACAAAATAGTTTTTATCCCGGAAATCACCCCCTAAGGCGGTGAAAAGGGGGGTGGAAGTTTGTATGCAAGTACGATATAAACAAGTTCCACGCGGACGTAGATGCGGGCAAATGATGCAGACTTACTTCTTAACCTGCGCCCTCATGGTCCATCTCTCCAGCAGCAGCGCACGGTGCGCATGCTTGTCGAACGAGTCTCCTTCGCGGCACAGCGAGGCGTAGCAGTCCGGGCAGTCTGGGGCTAACAGCACCTGGAATATGGACAGGGGAGATTGATAAACAATAGGTTTATATAGGCAATAGACTCGCCCCTATTACATGGGACTTCAAAACCTAACGTGGGTATACTAATGGGTACACCTCTGCCTAACTCTTCTGGGATTACAGACGTGTTGTAATGTGTGAAGATTGATAAACCTATATATGCGGAAGGTCACTCACTCAAGACGAAATATCGAAAACCGCTTGACGTACAAAGATGAAAGACAGTGAGTTAGTTTATAGTTAGTAGACATCCGCTAAGAACGGATTTCATAAAATTCAACCCATAAGAGGATGGAACAGGGGTCCAGTATGTATGGAGAAACGAGATTAGATCGCGGATGGATTGACGAAGATTTAGTTGGTATGTCAGAAGTACTGTGAGGTGAATTTATGAAAGAGATGACGTTGTTTTGTTTTTAAATGAGTATTTGTGTTTTGTTTTTTATATGTTTTTACTTGCTGACTCGACCACGCGTGTTGTGGCTTGAAGTAAATAAAGATATAATAATCGAGATAAAAACTATCCTTTGACCAAATTACACACAGTTAAGCCATATTTCATAAAAAATGGTTGAGTAGTTTAGAAGTACATCCCGATCAAACAGTACGTACCGTGACGAGTAATTTATATATATTATGATTTTTCGTTTGAAGTGTCTTTAATAATTGAAATTGGTAATAACCGTTGACTCATACACTGATTCGATGTCTTTTGGAATGTTAGAAAAGATAGTTGACGATCACAATATTGTAAACGTGTGAGCACTGTGTATCTACAACAATTAATTTAGCTTTAATTAGCTTTGTAGCACTTGGTACGTATTGTAGTACTTTGTATGACTTTTATTCTAGGTACATCGTCTTCACATTCGTATAAATAGAATTAATGTACCTACTACTTATTGTAAATTATATATATATATTTTAAAAGAGTAAGTATTGAGTTTCTTGCCCGTTGTTCTCCATACGAAACTACCTTTTGGAATGGGCAACTAGATTTAATATTATAATTTTTCTTTTCTCTTTTAAATGCCGTTGAACAGTGCCTGTTAATGGTCTAATTGAAATAAATGATTTGACTTTGACTTTGACTTTGATATAATTAATGTTCGCGTTTACGCGGACGGAGTCGCGGGCAGAAGCTAGGTATAGATAATTATGAATTACCTCAATGCAGACAGGGATCTGTTCGTCCCACAGCGCCTGCACGCGGGTGTTCAACTGAGCCTCCACGGCTGGCTTCGGCTCCTCACTCTCTGCTGGCTTCGGTTGAGTTTGGACCTGGAAATAATTGGTGAAAGGTTAATTATCTAAACTCATCTTTATCTGCCTGCCTTTTCCCATCTATGTTGGGTTTCGCTTCTAGTCTAACAGGATGCAGCTGAATACCAATATTTCACATGGAGCGACTGCCTATCTGACCTCCACAACCCAGTAACTGGGTAATACAATACCCCTTGGTAAGACTAGTCATTTATTTAAACTTCTATATAAAAACTAAACTTAACTTATCTAAACTTATAAAAAAAAAATCCGCAACCCTGGCTGGTTATTAAATACACACACCTATTTGCAAAATAAATATAATTTATAATTCGTTGCTTGTATGACAAGCTGTATGAACATGGACGAGGCAAAAGGAGTATGTAAGGATGGTAGCAGGTGGCGTTCTGTTGTTTCTGCCTACCCCCATGGGAGAAAGGCGTGAGTTTATGTATGTATTTATTTATTTAAACTTTATGCAACAAAAGTACAAAGGCGGACTTAATGCCTGTACCTGCCCTGCCCTGCTGTCCCTGTGCCTGTGGTTAATGTATGTACTCGGTAATTGAAAATATACCCGAAACTCATCATTATGAACAACTTTTACTATGGGACCAACCCTGAAATCATGAAAAAAAAATAAGCTGTTCCCTACAAAAATGCTACATAAAAAGATCGTAATGTATGGATCAGCTTTTTTTTTCATGATTTCAGGGTTGGTCCCATAGTAAAAGTTGTTTATAATGATGAGTACAATGACCCCTTTTAAGGTTTTGGGTTTATTTTCAATTACCCTGTATATTATGTTATAATTCCTCACCTGTGTGCTGGTGGAAGGTTTAGCTGGTAATAGCTTAGGATGTATCAGTCGGTCGTGGGGCGGGGCGCGGGCCGCGGGGCTGGAACTGCGCGACCTGATGATGAGCCGGCCTAGTTGCAGGAGGAGGTTGGGCCCGGACGCCGGTGGCGCCGCCGCCGGCACGGGGTCGCAACTATGCATCTGGAAAAAAGAAAGATGGCGTTAATTCGTTTGCTATTTAAATTCTGGGGAATTTATTCTGCAGAAGGATTGACAATATTATCTTTTATTACATAAAAATATATAAAACAGCAAAAAAAGCAATTCTTACAATTAAATGGAATAATGAAGCGCCACTCCTGAGCATGAGTTCTGAGGTTTGATTTCCACATCGGCCAGAGTAATTGGGTTTTTCATTAGGAATTTCTCAGTCACCTCGACCGAGGCTACCCTCGGAGTCTGGATTTGCAAAGAATTTAAATCTAAATGTTATCGAAATATCCCTGAATAGGTACACAAACTATGGATAACTATTTCGTACATCCATACCTGCGCAAGCTGCCGAATACTGACGCTTGTCAAGTCTCATCTTTCGTGGCGCGTATAATACACCTCTGCCTAACCCTTCAGTGATTACAGACGTTATATTATGATGTAAAAACTTCATTTCGAAACAGAAACCTTCAATATCTCCGTAATAAACAGAACAACAAACATGATGAGAAGAACATTTATCTTTCGGCTTCATTCACGTCTTTTTGAACCAGCTCAACAGCCGAAGCGTCAAAAAAAATCGTTACATGCAAGTAACAAAGAACTGACAACAGACAAAGGTACAATTTTCCTCCTCGACGCCACTCGCTCACAAAGAGCTTCGAATTTAGGGCACCGGGAAACCGGGTCATTGGGGTGAAAGGGGGAGGGGGGGAAGGGTGCATCACGCAATGTGGGTCAAGGCTAGCAACGCCTAGCAACAACGATTTGCTGGTGGAAAACTGATATCGGTGGAGAGAACTAGACTTTCTACTACTAGTATAATATTATAAATATGAACTACATTTTGAGAGAAGCAACGTTCATCATCATCAGCCTAGCCTTTTCCCAACTATGTTGGGGTCGGCTTCCAGTCTAACCGGATGCAGCTGAATATCAGTATTTTACATGCAGCGACTGCCTATCTGACCTCCAGTAACTAGGTAATACGATACCCCTTGGTAAGACTGGTTGTCAGATTTTCAGGCTTCTGATGACCCGTAGCGACTATCAAAGATCCACGTATGACAGCCGGGACCAACAGCTTAAGAGGCACGAAGGAGTCTCTGTATGTAAATATTGACATCCATCCACGGAGCTTGATTGAATTAAAGTCCCTTTTAATGGTAAAATTGAAACAAATATTTTGACTTTGACTTTCAAGTCAACAACTCAAACTGGGTCAAAGCTAACCATGATAAATACATGCTCTTTATAATTAGTGTAATGGTTTAATTAATGTGACGTAATTAATTACATGGAAAGGGACTGTATGAGAAAGTTTGTGATCCGCAAAAAGGTCAAATTCAGAAGTAGGTCAAAGTTATAAGCGAAGAATATTTATTTGTAGAACTTTAACTTGACAAGGGCAGCAGCGGAGGGCCTATAGCTATAAACTGCTAATAGAGTTCTTCCCTGCGGGGTGCAGGGGCGCGGGGGTGAGACGAGAACGGGGACCGGGGAGGTGTGGGCGAAGGGGGCTCGTAGCGTGATACACAAGAGGCGAAATGTGCACTGGACAGTTTTATTCTTATGATTTTTTTTTTTTGCTGGACGTGAGCTCTTTCCTTTGTGTCTAAGGTCGGGCAAAGTGTTATTGGTTTTTTCCATCAGGAATTTCTCAGTAGCAGCCTCGGAGTCTGAATCTGTGCACGGTTGATGGCAATAGACTCACCCCCTATTACATAGGTCTTAAACATAACTGGCGAAATGTACTAATGGGTTCACCTCTGCCTAACCCTTCGATGATTACAGGCGTGTTGTAATCTATATTCCAGTATATTTGCACTATATTCCAGTATCTCTGGATTCAAAACCCTCTTTCAAAATAACAATCGCCATTTCGTAACACAAGGAACACAAACAGCATTTCATTATCAATTTAAATTAATAAACACATACCTACTAACATATTGTAATAGTATGGAAAACGTGACAAATTATACATAACTATAAAGTCGAGTATTGCACTTGGCAACTAAGCGATAATATCATTGGTTGGTAACAAGTCAACGTGTTACATCCGCCACTACTTGCAACACTCAAGACCTGGGAATCACACCCAAGACCTCATGCAGGCAGTCAAGTCAGTATTTCTATTAATTATTTATGAAACCAGGACACATCGTGAGGAAACCAGGACACATCACATCGTGAGGAAACCTGGACTTACTGTTCCACTCAAAACCGCCTCTTAGAGCCTCGGTTTAGAAACTCTGACACTAGGGTGTGTAGGGTCGTAAGACCCTGTTGCCCACACAATAAAGATGGAAAAATTCAGGAATTTCTCAGTAGCAGCCTCGGAGTCTGGATTTGTGCCCGGTTGATGGCAATAGGCTCGCCCCCTATTACATGGGACTAAAAACATACCTAGCGAAATGTGGGTGTACTAATGTGTACACCTCTGCCTAACCCTTCGGGGATTACAGGCGTGATGTTATGTATGTTAATAAAGAAGAAAGAAGATGAAATCAGTTACCTAACCCATGTGAATCTTAACCTCACATGTTTAACCTCCATTTTTAACCCGCCAGTGAATATAAACAGATTTTAACTATGAGATACCATCTCACTCTACAGCTTCACACACATTTTTGGAAGCGATCCAAAAACGTGGAGAGAAGTGTGTATTTTGGTTTATTTATCTATCTATAACTAATATTAAAAAGCGGAAGAGTTTGTTTGTTTGGACACTGTAATCTCAGTAATTGATAAACAATCAAGATTTAAGAAAATCGGAATCGGATTGTGTTATACATAGCCCTTTTCTCGAGGATAGTTATAAGCTAGTAGCGACCCGCCCGCTTTGCACGCGTGCAATAAAGATACATAAACCTTCCCAGTGGTGGTTTAATAACTATTCTATGTCCTTCCCCGGGTCTTAAACTATCTCCATGCGAAATTTAATCAAAATCGATTCAGCGGTTTAAGCGTGAAGAGGTAACAGACAGACAGACACACTTTCGCATTTATAATATTAGTATGGATACATCAGCTTTCTAGAGCTAGACGTAGAGGTAAAACAGAAGTAGAAGAATGCGAGGTATTCCAATAGAAATAATATTACTAACGCATGTCATCTTATTGTCATAATACATAACAAAGGACGGTTTGTTTGTTTTTATGGAGTTCCTTGCCCATTCTTCTCCATACGACCTTTTAGAATGGGTAACTAGATTCAATACTCTTTTTTTACGTCATATACAAGAGAAGAATAACATAACATCACGCCTGTAGTCTTCGAAGGGTTAGGCAGGGGTGTATCCATTAGTACATCCACATTTCGCCAGTTATGTTTCAGTCCCATGTAGTAGGGGGCGAGCCTATTGCCATCGACCGAGCACAAATCCACACTCCGAGGATGCTATTGAGTTTCTTATGGAAAAACCTAATAACACTTTGCCCGACCTGGAAATCGAGCCCAAAACCTCATCCTCAGCAGTCGCGCTATGCGACCACTAGACCAACGAGGCTGTTAATTGGAATTGGTTAATGGAATAAAAAACCCAATTGCATCAAAATCGGTTATCATTTATTCCGCATACAAATAGCTGATAACTAAACCTATTTAGAAATCGATTGCTTATCAAATTGTTATCATAAACTATGGTATCACAAGGACGTCTATGTTTGATAATACATATAATCATACACGTTTGTACACGCGACTTTGTTCTTAATGTCGGTCAAATCCGGGGCTTTAATTTTTATGCGCGGTAGTCTAATTCTTTGTTTAAAGTAGGCTAAGTTACTCATTACAACATCAGCTATCTGCCAGTGAAAATCAGTACAGCCGTTTCGGAGATAAGGAACAAATAGACAGACAACAGAAAATTCTGATACAAGTGAGTAAAGTCGAGCCGAAGCCCAAGCTCGAACAGGAGCCCGACTCCTATGTGACGACATCTCTTAACATCTTATGTTAGCCTAGTACTCGTTTCCCTTGTCACATAATTTTGTGCGAGTACTAGGAATGCAGAATTTGTATGCAGGTATGCTGTTCAGAAAATACAAATATTTTAGGTATCAATAAAATCTAAAGTATCAGAGCTATTCAATTGAAACTTTGTATGTTTAATTAGTCTATTATTGACATCATATCCTGAGAATATGAACTATCTGGTACATCAGAAACCAACTCTATGAGGGTTCAAACGAAACACTTCGAGAAAAGGTAGGTAGTGCCCTTGCGCTTCGCTTGGCTCGTCTTGGCGGGGGCGCTACTGTGCCCCCCGATCATAATTTCCGATTAGAAATTCTTTTAAATCTTCATTATGTTCCTGAAAATACTAGGCTAACATAACTTTACAAAGAGTATGACGTTATGCGACTCACCTATCAATGAAGAGAAACAGCTGATCTACACGAGTTTTCCACCGTCGTTTATCTTTAGAATGAATTGATTTCCCCTCTTATCTTTACGAGGTGAGCAGAAAACATGTTTATCTTTAACAAATTATGGGCACGTTTGTAAATCATGCATTTTGTGTGATAAGACTTGAAACAACCATTGCTATTTGAACAGAGAGCTACCAGGAGCGCATAGGTTGTCAGAGGTATCATTGTGCACACAGGAAGCCAAGCGAATCCAATGCATACTTATAATGCGTCAGTAATATATCTACGCAGTGTGCACGCGCACCTTTTGCGTAATATGTTATGGGAATTTGTTTAATTTATACAGGGTATAAAAAGACAGATCATATACGCGTTAACTACGCATGCTGAGTAAATAAAATTTCCATTTCCTTTGATATGAAGTTATAGTAACCAGTCTCATCATCATCTTCCTGCCCTTGTCCCATGTTAGTTGGGGTCGGCGCAACACGTTTTCTTCTTCCATTACTTCCTGTCAACCGTCCTCCATCGATTCACATTTATAGTCTACAGTGATTTCCTCATAGGTCCCAAAACAGTGCTCTGTGGCATTCCTAACATTTTTGACACAGATTTTCGATAAAAACAGTTTGTATTTCAAAACATTTTGAGTAGAAATTCTCCATTCTTCTCGATGAACATTAAAAGCATTTATAACTATTTACTTTCGTAAATTAGATACAGCGTCCGTAGCATACTAACCTATAAACAATAAAAAAACGATTGATATACTAAACTCAAGGCACTTATCTAAATTCTACTCGCGGAAACGTATCTAAAAATACATTTTGTATGTTGACAAACATTCCGTTATCTCTTTCTGACTTGTAGACTTCGATCTGCGCTCCCTTTCTGGCTCAGCCACAACATATGGCCGCAATAATATCATCATGATTATTTTACGGAGCAAGCAGTGTTATGATTGTGTTGGTTAGTAACCTGTCGAATTTTAACTATTTTTTCTTCAAATTATCTTTCTTTAGTATGTCGACTTAACAATGATACGTCATGTTTGTTAATTGAGAGTTCATTTACTTAATTACTAAGGTCATACGGTCATTACTTTAGACTACACATCTTGATTAGAACTCATTCGCCTAGTGAACTGAGCCAGAGTAACCCTGCGCCATTTTAAAATGGCTGATATTTGAGGATATGTAGAGGAATAATATGTAGTTAAGAAAGTACTAGCTAGCTTCAATGCAGAGCCCTTTTTCAGGTATCAAGTATGAAAGGTATTTTACCCACCTACTCTCTTTGATGATTGGTTTTATATTGGTAAAAACAATGTAAAAAACTAGTGTCTATTCGCGACTTCATCCGCGTCAAAGTTGATATATCATCCTAAAGCAACCGTACATTATCTCCGTGATAAAAAGTATGCCAGACAATAATCTATCTCTAAGCCAAATATCATCCAAATCCGTTCAGCCGTTTTGGTGTGATTAAGAAATATCCATCCAAAAACTTTTACATTTATAATAGTAGTAAGTATAGTTTTTGGTTTCTCTTGTACATCAATGACATTAGAGAAGGAAAACATCGTGAGGAAACCTGAATTCGATATTAATATTACAAAGCAAAAAAGTTTGTTTATTTTTTTTAATTTTTTTTAATCGGAATAACAAATAGCAGTATATTCCACCGTAGACATACAATATAGAACTTACAATAACAGTAACAAATACACTACTCAAAACGTTATCCACAAATAATTAGACGCGCTAATCTCCGGAATTACTAGCCTGATCCTGAAAATTATTTCAGCTAATAGGAAGCTACGTTATTCCTGAATAGTATAAGCTATATTTTATTTTTAAAAAATAGTTAGGGATCAGCAAAAGATCCACGCGAGCTAATAATTAATATAAGTCTGAAATCGCTAATCCGCCTTGAGCAAGCGTGATCAATGCTCGTGCCTTCTCTGAACGAGAAGAGACCTTTGCCCTGCACAAGACAAAAATAGGCTGATATGACAGATTACGTTAAAGAAATTGACGTACATCCAAATTAGTGAATTATGTCATGAGAAAGTGTTGTTTGAGCCAACTTTGACGGGGTTGCTATGGTGAACCTGGGCAGAAGCCAGGTAGCCGTCACTTTTATTGGATTACTAGAATTAGATTACCCAGGTTGACAACTGTCGCAGTCTGGCCAAATGGGGCTTTCTTCACCCATCTCAAATGGAGTGCCAGTGTGGGCCTCCTCAGTTGCTCGAACAACCACCTGCGCCATTCAAGATCTTAATAAGGCTAATGATAGAGCTTTACGGTTTGCTCAATATTGGTTGGACAATATTTGAGTCAATCGACACCAAAAGAAGAAGAATATTGGTTTACTTGCAAACCGCCCGGCTTCACACACAAAGAAAAAGATGAGCACTGAACATGAGGTCTTGGATTCCCAGGTCGGGCAGTGTTATTGGGTTTTTCCTTCAGGAATTTCTCAGTAGCAGCTCGAAGTCTGGATTTGTGCCCGGTTGCTGGCAATAGGCTCGCCCCTTATTACGTGGGGCCTGAACATAACTGCCGAAATGTAGGTGTGCTAATGGGTACATCTCTGGCTTACCCTTCGGAGATTACGGGCGTGATGTTATGTTTTTTCCAAGAAATTACGAACATAATGAAAAAAGAATCAGCCAAATTGGTCGAGCCGTTCTTGAGTTTTGCGCTTAGCAGCACATTTAGTCATTCATTTTTATTTATACCTAAAGACAGATAGATTGTGTTGTCACGTTTCCAAGGGCTTGCACGAGACTTGAGCACCATCGATTGTGGCTATTTTTAGGGTATTTGAAGAGAGACTTCCTATAGGTATTTTTGGATGAATTATTTGATCTGTTATTTGGATATGGGCAAAATCAACTTTCTTTAATAATTTCGGTGTCTTTTCTCATTTTTACAATGTAATTTTGTGGGTCCCTGGATGGCTTAGATTTTCAATTCGACTTGGCAGATTGGGCTGAAAATCCACGTTTCGGCAGGACAATGTCTGTCGGGTCTGCTATAAAAAACCGAAAGCAAAGTGAAAACTCTGATCCCAAGAGTCCCAAGGCCGACCCAAGGACAAGAAGAAAATATTTTGACTTTGAAAGTTGGGTTCTAAAAATACTAGGACACCATCAAAGTTAAAGATATCGTTTTGTTGAATAGACACCACTTAGTCTTTTTTATGTAAAACAGGGTTTAAAAGATTAGCGCACCAATGTAGTGCATTCTAATAATTTCCAGTCGAAAGTAGAAAAAGCACCATCTTATACTGCTTACCCCCACTAAACATGTGCCATAAGCGTGGTAATAGAGCTACAGGTGTTAAGAAATCATGCATCACATTATGTAACTGCGCAAAACAGTACTAGGCGACCAGGAAGTTAAGAAGTTGTACTAATTTGAATAAACCTTCGGATGATATCGCTAAGGATAATCTACTTTATTGCTGTAGAAATAAAGTCTGATTTTAAATGGAGATTACCAAAATAGTAGCATGATTATTTTCGTATTTTTTTTTTTTAATTCGTGAATCGATGTTGGATTCAGTCTGACGTAATAATATTCAGTATTGCCATATTTTCTTTTTTAACAATTAAAAGTTCGTAAAAATATGGCTTGTTTTTCTTTAGCATCTGATCTGATAGCCATTTTTCTGGTAACTGTTATGACGTCATCGAAACTTAGCGAAGACAAAGGATGTGGTCGTGGTTAGATATCAAAAACTATACAGCAATTTCTGAGTTCATTACCTATTATTAGTTGGGACAAAACTCTAAAACACTATTGTTTTTAGATTTCTATAGCAGATTTTTGTTTTATCATGTCACGCTAATAATTTTAGTTGATCGATAATAAAATTATTGTTATTTTTTTCTGTAATTAGACAAATAAGAAAAAAGGTGAATAGTTAAAATCATTGACAGTCATGAATGACGAACAAATAGTAAATCAAAGATCACGCTTCACCGCTCACACAGTGACAAAGTACCAGGCGTCCATAACGCTAAAAGAGCTTTTGTATGCTAATAAGACCTTCGTCACATGCCAACATAACGCAATAGACAAACCCCAATCAAATCACAACCTAACCGTTAACAGATACGATTCAATTTAAACGAACGACTTATACGACCTTTGGTTAGTAAAATAGAAGCAAGGTAATTTGTAATTAAAATCGGAAATTTAATTTTCATCTCTATTTATAGGGTGTAGGGTTAATATTTCAATGCGCGAAGTTCGTATATACGACCTTTTAGGAATCGGGGCCGGTTCGAATGCAATATGACGTCAGACCTCCCCGAGCCCTTCTGACCTAGATAAGGTTGTTGTCAAGCGGAAAATATCACACCGCTGCAGCGAAAAGCGCTTTGCCGAAACAAGCGTCTAATGGAATGAAATAAAAGCTGCTGAAACTAGCAGTTTGTAAAACAACGGTCAAATGCGAGAAATATTATATTAAATTGACACAGGTTTAAAAATATGACTTTATACGGTCCTAAAAGTATGGCATCCTTCGAGTACGCAAACTCGAAAAAAAAAAAAGAACATTGTAAATTAAGCGATTGAAGCTTAAAACCGTTTAATTATAGTAATGTAGAGTGACGCGATACATTCGCTGAATGGTCAGTTGTCAGTTTTTAAAGATGGCGTCGCTGGGTCTAGACTAGTTACTAGTGGTGTTCTGTTCGGTGAATCGATTTTTTAAATCGATTACTCGTTCTGGTTTAGTTTACGTTGTTATTGTTTGTGATCTAGTTTCATTGTCTTTGTGTTTGAAGAGAAACATAGTGAATTTCACTTAATTTGTAATGTTGATAAAGATTTCTATCTATATAAATAAAAAAGCGTAAAACTCGAAAACGGCTGAATCGATTTGGTTGAATCTTTTTTTGTTATGTTCGTAAGTTCTCAACTAACTTTTTAGACCTATGTATCTTGTTTATGTGTAGGAAGTTTAATTAAAATCGGTTCATTCATTTCGAAAAATAAGGATTTGAAAGTTTTTACGAAATACCGTACGGCTTAAACGCTCTTACTCAAGTTCCATGTAATGAGACACAATTGATTTTCTATTGTTCTGACTTACGTTGTAAGTCAGCCGAGGTTTGACCGGTTTTAAACCAACAACCTTTTATCCGTTCATGTACTAAATCCATGGAGAAACTTTTTTTTTTAAACAATTTAATTTTTAATTTTTTTTTATTAAAAAAAACTTGTTTCTACTTTGCTTTTATGTACAATTTTTATTTTTTATTTCATGTTATGTGCGACATTTGCGTGCGTAAACAGTTTTTCTTTCTTTACGATATCCCGTCCATCCCGTAGACATCCAAACACACGGTCAGAAGACAATCTATCAAGCTTGGCACGTGTTGAAAATTTCACTGCCCATTGACCCGCACAATGCCACGACCGCCTTCGACACGAGGGACAGCCTATTTACAACCTGGAAAACTCTCTTTATACCAGCCCCCACTTTCATAATCCTCCGCAAAAGTGTACGGAAATAGATACCTATATTTAGCTTTTATTTGAACTAGGAATATTAATCTACTGGGTTTTGATTGAGGTCATGCGCTTTGCAAATAAATGTTTTTAAGTAAAGTTGCTTGTTATTATGAGTACAATCATGTGTTTAAAAAATAAATAAAATAAAATTCATTTATTTCAGATGTCTAAAAGATCCATATTAGGTACATTCATTAAAATTATAAATTAAATTAAATACATTAAAAATTACATTTATCAAATTATTAAAAAAACTACTATATTACCCTTCTCACAAATGACCTCCAAAGTGGGGATGAGATCCTGTCCGCTACAGTCTCCAGGATTTTGTTCTGGCTGCCACGCAATCTGCAGATCAGGGATACCGTCTTTTTGCGAATAACGGCGTGAAAACCATCAGTGCGATATAGCGCGAACATCCCCGATGCACTACAGAATCGTGGCAGCCCCAACATCATCCTGAAGATATTGTTATATTGGATGCGCAGGATGTTTAAGTATGGGTCACTAATTACCAGTCAATTAAAAGTGTCTGTTTGTAATGCCAAAACAATAACAGTTTACTAAATGCATAATTATTAGGAATGTTTTCAAGGTAGGTACATGCCAAAAACATAAAATTTAAAATTTATTGTCTGTCTGTTTGTTTGTTCTGGCTAATCTTCTAAATCACTTGAACGATTTTGATGGAACTTTCACTGGCAAATAGCTGATGTTATAAGGAGTAAATTAGGCTAGTGTTATTTTAGAATATTAATTAGGGATTCGCGCAAAAAAAGAAACTTTACTGATAACTGTTATTCACGCGGAAGTTAGCTAGTTTATAATATTTGTGTTGATTGATATCAAAAAGATGTACCTTCACGCAAGTTTCAACTCTATTACCGTTGGATTTAAGTTCATTATAAACTGCTGCTAAACATTGCTTGTCTGTTCGGTAACCGTAGTAGGGTAATATTTTATATTATATCACTATAAGGCCAAAGGAAGCAGTTACTTGACCAATTGGGTCAGGATTTGAGTCCTCACACTGTGACTAAAATAAACAAGTCTTTGTAGACCACAGATTTATTGAACTAACCTAATGGCCTAGAAAATGGTTGTCCCTATTTGTTAATTGCATATGAAATAAACGATGAATTTCTTAGTAACAGCCTGGAGTTAGGAAGTTGGTGGTGTGACACCCCCCTGCCTCGGAAAGCAAGAAAAGCCGTTGATCCTGAACGCTCTAATTGTAACGTTTAAACATAACATAACACGGCTGTAATCCCCGAACGATTAGGTGGAGGTGTACCGATTAGTACCTACAACCACATTTCGCCAGTTATGTCTAAGTCCCATGTAATAGGGAACGAGCCTATTACCATCAACCAGGCACAAATCCACATACCGAAGCTGCTACTGAGAAATTTCTGATAGAAAAACCCAATTACACTTTGCCCGACCTGCATATCGAACCCAAGACCTCATGGGAAGTCAGCGTTTCACATTTAAAATACTTGTAATTATAAATGATATCTAGTTTTTATTTTACGACCGTCAACTATTTGACTAAAGCAGTTTGAAAACCAGGTTACCTAAATAGAAAGTTAAAATTTGATAAACAAATACGAAAGACTAAGAAATGAGGCTATACCAATAGAAATGTCGTAACCGATTCTCAACAAACACCATTAATAATCGATTCTCAACAAAAATAATCGATAAAAAAATCGATTCACACACCACTGCGAGCGCGTGCCTAAAAGGAATTGACGCAACGTTAGGTTTAAAACCTTGGCCCGAATTTTACTGATCAAGATTCAAAATGAACGTACCTGTATGCATTAATATTTCGATTAACGTTTCATGATTAATTTGATGGAGAACAATAGTCGATATTATAGACACGAAATGATAAATAATGGTGATCTAATAATAGACCCCTTATTTCCCGTTGGGGTTTATAAGCCTACTGAGAAATTGAACTGACCTTAAGAGGTTCTTCAGAAAGGTCGGTCGTGCGCGGTACAAGTAACCGGCGTGCTTGTTTGACAAGAGTTCTAAGTGTGGGTCTTTTCACTCACGTTCGATTGCGGGCGCATTAGTATTTTGTATTGGAAATACGGTTTTCCTAGTGACCACTAGATGGCGCTGTAACTTTTTCCCATATAAAATTCTAACGCGCTCGCAATCGAGCGTGAGTGAAAAAAGTCACACTTAGCACCCAGATTTATGAACGTGGACGAGGCGATAGGAGTACATAAGGATCGTAGCAGGTGGTAGCTGTGGTTTCTGCCTACCCCCATGGGGAAAAGGCGTAGGTCTATGTACTTATAAGAATCTCCAGGAATAATTTTTGCTCATTGTTACTTAGTTTAGTAGTGTTTTTACACCGCGTATTAGAAACATAATAACTGTCTCACCATCGCCTAAATTAAGAAAAGATTCAGTGCCAAACAAATCTGGCTTTTGAATTAAAGATGGAGGCTGAATTTTAACTCATTACGCCATTTTTTAGGAGGTGAAAATGCTGATAAATACTAACAACTTACATAATGAGACCAACCCTGTAATATAACAATGCTACTAGCCTATTATTGCCCCACTGCAGGGCAAAGGCCTCGTGGCCCCGAAACGTAAAGGGCAACAGAAGGAACGGGGTGGTTTTTTAGTCAGTAAAAGTCTGACAGTCCCTTCCGCCCCACCCAGGGCGGAAGGAGTCATTTGAAGATTTTTACAACCTAAAAAAAAAGGGCAAATGCCTCATCCTATTCAGAGAAGACACGAGCATTGATCACCACGCTTGCTCAAAGCGGATTGGCGAACCAATCCCAAAAAAACTAGAAGAATCTGCTGTTCCATATCCTACTTTATAAATGCGGCAGTTTCTGAGAATGTATAGATGTTTGAAACTCTTTCACGCAAAAACTACGGAACGGATTTAGATGAAATTTGGCATACCTATAGATTAAAGTCTGGAATAACACATAGGCTTTTTATCCCGGAAAAATGTACGGTCCCCGTGGGATAATATATCAACTTTGACGCGGTCGAAGTCGCGGCCAGAAGCTAGTATTTTATTTTGTAGGGAACAGCTGTTTTTTCTATTTCATATTACAGAATTAGTCCCATAATACTTTAACCTGTTCAATTTCATTCAACACCGTACCTTACGTTAGTCGTATCAGCTGTCAACTTATGACATAATCGTATCGAATCGAAATTGACGTAATCGATTCTGTTTGTTATCGATAACTCTGAATCAGTCAGCGGTATTCCACATGCAGTCGGCACCAATGCCATATCGATTTCGTAATTCCATTGAAATTCAAAAATAGAATGATTACACTAGAGGCGCTCTAATATGGACCCATCACTGTACGGTGATATCTCTTAACATTTTATGGTAGCCTAGTACTTCACCACTGACTTTGACATACAAATGTCGCGATTGCTGAAGCCCTGCAGTGCTATTCTCTAAGCATACAGCCTTGCGCGCAGCGCTGTCTCAGCGACGAATCAACAGAATGGTATTCACTAAGCTGCTAGTAACTACACTAGCGCTCAAGGCTGCGACGGCTGTGAGTTGAACTACTCACGGAGGGCTTGGGAGGGCCGATTTGACAGTTCTTCATACATTTTGGTATTCTCTAAGAAAAAACAGCGTCGACGACGCTCACGGCCTCGCCTACAGCCTCGATTTCATCTGTCAAATCCAAAAGCTACGATTTTTGCGCGTATCTCTCAATATATTTGTTTTACTCTAAGGATTTAGTTAGTTCATTTAAAGTTTTATAAGTTTTTAACGTTTAATTAAATGAAAAAATGACAGCTCGGTGAATTGTAAAGCTATATTTATAAGAAGAAGCAAAGAAAAGTGATGTGGTAGAGAAATCTCGACAGGCGAAACAACTAAGAAAGTTTAAAACAATATCGTGTGATCGTAATTTCATTGATATTTACAGACTTTCTGTGGATTAAATAAATATTTTGCTAAGTGACTTAGCTCCTTATTACGTCCCCGTCGTTCGTTCCAGCGGTAATAACCAACCAACCAAGGCTAAAGGTTTGTTTACAGTTTATAATTCTAAGTTTTAATGAGTTATGGTGAGTAACCATACACCAACAAAAGGTTTGGTAATGAATTCATGATGTTTCAGATAATAAATACCTAGTTACTTTTTTAATGTAAGTAAAGGTACTTATGGTACTACTAAAAAATCTAATATATCTTTATGCTTATTTCAGATTAATGATGCTGATCTAAATATCTTGCATGTGGATGTGACTTTTGGGGGTGCAACACATGATAGTTTTTTTTTTTTTAAACACACAAGGTTAAGGAGATATTGATAAATCTCAACAATGATGGAGAAATAATATACTTAGGTACTTGGTAAGTTTCTATTTACCTAGTAAACAATGGTCATTTTATCACAACTCAGGATTGTACTAAATTACTGCTTTATTCAATGATTTCAGGTGACTCAGGATATCCTTAAAGGCCTTATTTAATGACTCCCACTAGTAACCCAGAAGCTAGAACTCTAGAGAGCCATAACAATGATTAAGACAGCAGTGCATTACAATTGGAATACTGAAAGGGTGAATCAGGCGTTTACTGGTACACAGGGTGTTGGATGACTTAGTGAGCGGGCAGATAAGTAGGCGAGATTTAGTTAATCAATTATGGCGAGTATGTCATGTATGCTTTCCCTTTTATTTCAGAAGTGGAAAACATGTTTAGATAGGATATCGTCACCATAATTGATTAGACGATCATGGATTTTCACTAAATAGGAATTTCTGAAAGAGTTTAATTAGGTATTTAATGTTTAGTTATGTGCAGAGTCAGAGATAAATCAGTATTCAATTTTTAGCTAGTTTAACAATGTATTATTTCATATTGTTTAAGGTGTTTATTATTATTGTTTTATTTATATTCAACCTGTTTCTAATTTTACATTTTTCTTACTAATGATGTTATATTTGTGTGTGTGGGCATGTGTATACAGAATCAGACAATGAGAAATAAAGAAAAACAGTAATGTAGTTTGTTTTTTATTTATATACATAAGTAAAAGTCAATCTTATTGATTTATTGACCAATTTTGCACTGACACTTGACACTCACTACTGGCAAGTCATAGCCGAGCAAAAGATATAAATTAATTTATGACTAATCACATGAAGCACTAGACAAAGTCAAAATTAAATCAAAATCTTGTATTGTTTTAAACTACTTGAAATCAAAATTTCCTAACATCTATCTAATAAATCTATGGTAGATCCATGTCAGAGGCATTTAACTCCTTCGTCTGATAGATGCACATAAATCCTGCAGTGTTTGGGTCTGCCTTGACCATGACTCGCTTATTTCTTCAAAAATGTCTAACATCTGCTGGTTTTCAACACAACATCGTAAAAGCAACCAAAGTTTTTCAGCTTGAATACTCATGTCAAGTAGTTAAAAAAAAAACAGCGTCGGTACCTAATGAATCATTGTAAAGCACCCAAAATTTTTAAACTTGAATATTATCAATAACAAGTGGTTTTGTATACAAAAACTAGCGCTGCGTCGACTCGTTATGTGGCTCACGTCAAGTGTCACAGGTGTCATGTCACTGTCAGTGCAAGTAATCGTCATTTAACCATACATTGTTTAATAAAAAATACAATTAGCTCTTATAATTATGAAATTCGTATATAGTAATATTTCATTCCTTAAAATTGTTTAAGATAGACCTTATAATTATATTTCAAACGCATAAAACCCTCAGTCGAGATTGATCGATTATGATTTAAAGACACTTGTTGCCAGGCCTAGTTCGTCTACGATACAGCGACGGGAGGTTACAGCCTAGAGTTCGTCGACGACCACAACTGCGTTAGAGAATACCGTTTAAATCAGCGCTGCACGCTCGGTCGATCTCAACGCTGTCTCGACGACGAGCTCGTCGTCGAGTACAGCCAAGACGTTGTCTCTTAGAGAATAGCATAGCTGGGTGGGTGTTTCTTGAAATCGGCAAAAAAATGTGTTATTTCTATATAAAAAATTGTCTTTAGTGATATATCTAGGATACAGGCAGAAATAAGTTTTACATTGTCATTTCGAAACTGGGCAAATCTTGTAATACGATCTGCAGTGATTTCATTCATATTTAAATTTAAAAAAATCTAGAAATCGTCATTGCCCACAACGTTCACACGAAAGATATACTTATAAGATATTTTTTTTTTTTAGAACCGTTCACGAATAATCATGATCTCGTATTTACACATAATTATAGTAATATTTGTTACTATTTTAGATATAAATAATTGCATATTTAAAAATCATAATGTATTATTCAACGATTTAAACATTTGTCACTACTTTTGGGTCATCACCCGCAACAGGGCAAAAATTTATTAAAAAAAAACAACATTTTTAAACTCCCGACCATGCGCAGCGCCCCCCGCCTTTCTTCCTGTGTATTCTGTCGTGTTTTAGTATACGAACGATGTGCACGCGTTCTTTTGGAATAAAATTCTGAGATTTAAGTGTTTCTCCGAAGTCTTCGTTGGCAAAAACATCATTACCTTAATTTCGGATTACTCGGTAAGTCATAAATGTTTACATTTTCCATTTCTTTTATTGTTTCACATTAATATATTGTACAAAATTTCCACTGTAACATGAATTCCTTATAAAGGTTTTAAACAAGTTATGACATGTTTTGTTCAAATTCGTCATAGCCAGAAACGTCATTGCCGGGATATTTCGGGTTGCGGGTAATGACGAACGTTTGAAGGTAATGACAAATTTGCTGAGTGTAATGACAGATTGTTGCGTGTGATGACATTTCATACTACAATATATATATTCGGAATTCAACTAAGCAAGGTGTTATGTGATTTGGTAAGTATTTATGTGTGTATGTTCAATATTCTCTAAAATCGAATTTAGTTCATATAAAGTTGTCAGTCAATTATTATTAGAAGCGTATCAATCGTCCCAGGGGAATACTTAATAATAATAATATTAGTGCAAGGGGGTGGCACGGCACAGCAAACCTAAACTTGTTCATTACTTTAACACCGTGGTCGGATTTTTGATTCTAATTTTAAGTATGTCCTTTTTAATTTATTTCATATATGGCCAAAGTAAAAAAGGGGAAAGAGGACCGCCTTGCTCAGCAGAGGCTTTGCAAAAGACGTCGTTATTTAGAAATTAAAAATGACCCTAGATTATATGCTATCGAAAAAGAAAAACAAAGAGCACGTTATTTGAAAAGAAAGGCTGAAAAAAAGATTACTTCAATTAAAGAAAAAAGCAAAGCAAAACAAAAACTACAAAGACAGAAATGGAAAAAAAATTCAAAACGAAAAAAAAAATATGAAAAAGAAGAAGAAAAAGAAAAAGAAAATATGAAAAAAATGAGAACTAAGATTATTTTAAACAGTAAAGTATGTAAATCAGCTAAATGAGAAGATAATGACTTAAAATAGTAGTAATTACGAAGACTTGAAAATAAATAAGTATCAGAATTATTCTGATAAGAATAAAGTAGGTATAAATCAGCCAAATAAAACGATGAAGAAAGTCTTTTAGTGAATAAAAATGATTCGAACAACAATCAAGAACAAAGAGGAAGAACTTTAAAATTAAGTAAAGAAGAACAAGAATAAATAAAAATGAACAAAGAAGAACAAGAAATAGAAAGAACCTTAAAATTAAGAAAAAAAGAACAAGAATAAATAAAATGAACAAAGAAGAAGACAAAAAAGTAAAAAGAACTACCTAACAAAAATTATTTATATTACAATCAAGAATCAACCGAATAAGAAGAAGATTACTGATAAGGGAACATTGAGAGAATAAAGACTTGATTTATTTATTACTGATAACAATATTTAATTAAAAGATTGCTTTAGAAGTGGATGTTTGATTGTGTTGATTTCTCGAAAAAAAATATTTACATCATGTTAATAACACTTTTATTGTTTGTTTCATACAATATGTTTATACTTTAAATTATATAAATACTTAGTGAAAGTATCACAATATTGAAAATAAAAAAACTTATACTTGCTTACGTTTTATGTCATTCCCGGAAACAAAAGATCATTTCCAGTAACACAAATTTCATTACCAGTAACATAATGTCATTACCATCGCAAAAAAAAAATTCAAACCTGTTTTTTTCAATCGGTGCTGCAGAAATTTGAATGCCTTATTCACATATCCTCATAACATCTATTGTAGATTGATATCCTAATATACTGGTTGAAAATTGAGACCAAATTATGAAATTACAAAAAAAGTATTAAAAAAAATAAAAATTTGAAGAAACACCCGGGTTCTATTTTAAGGTCAGTCAATTACTCCCTCCACTAGCTTTTGTCCGCGACGTCGTCCACATAAATGTCGGTTATCGCGGACGCAGACAAAGTCGAAGTCGAATAAAAAGTAGCTGATGCCCTTTGTTGGTGTTTAAACTCCCCCTGTACCAAATTTTATCGAAATCGGTTCAGTGGTTCAAATTATTGTCTTTTAAATGTGAAAATAATGTAGGTAAATAGCTATATTAAATAAAAAGAAAATTTATTTTAAGCCACACACAACAAGGAAGTTACGAGATGACTAATCCAAGAATTGCTTGGTCAGAAATTCAAACATTTACGCTTGACAGCCAGCCATAAGCTTCGTGAGCCCGAAGAAACCCGAACTAACCCGAAGCAGGTTCCTAGTAACGTACAAGAGCAAGAATGACGTCATCTCTCAACAGTTATGGTAGCCTAGTACTCAACGGTGAGTCAGTAACGGTCAATTAATGTTTTTACTGCTGATCCGATGATGCGTAGCAGGGAACCGTGTGTTTTAATAAAACTATGATAGATTATGACTGTAAAAAAAATATGTAACATCACGCCTGTTATTCCCGAAGGGTTATGCAGAGGTGTACCCAGTATTACACCCACATTTCGTCAGTTATGTTTAAGTCCCATGTAATACAAGGCGAGCATATTGCCATCAACCGAGCACAAATCCAGACTCCGAGGCTTCTACTGAGAAATTCCTGGTAGAAAAACCCAATAACACTTTGCCAGACCTGGGAATCAATTTAGATAATTAATTCCGAAACCTTTGTTAATATTTATGTGTGTATTATTGTAAATGGGCCGCACACACAAATCAAAATATTATCATATCACAGAGTTCTGTTGTGGTTAGACAAACAGTTATTACTAGTTTGTGTTGTTGATAATGTTAACTGTCTAACCGCTATGTTATCTTAGTACAATATAATTAACCTACAAATTAATTACTTGCATGAATTGGAATAATATTGCCCCGACCGATTTTCAATGGAGACTAGGAGATATTATAGTGCACAAGTGATCGCAAACACAGGTGCACTCCCTCTTCTCATACTCTCCTGGTCGAATAGGACGGCAATACGACACGACCAGGGGCAGGATCAACGGCTTTACATGCTTTTCCGAGATAGCCACCAACTTCCAAACTACTGAGACATTTTTAAAGGACAAGCCTTTGCCCGAACTGGGAATAGAACCCAGGATCAGCAACTATCACGAGACTACCGAGGCAGTTTATAATAATAGTTTAGAATAAACGAAGTCGAGGTATGAGGTTATACGAGACCGTTGCGGATTAAAAGAGGATGTAGTGACAAAGATTGGAAAGGGTATGCTTAGATGGTTCAGTCATGTTGAGAGGATGAGTGAAAGACGATTGACAAAAGGTATTTATATGGCAGAGGTGAGTGGCAACGCAGGGAGGGGTCGCCCTAGGAAGACCTACACTGACCTTATTGGTGAGGTTCTTCAGGAAGGTCAGGTGCGCAGTACTCGTAACCGGCGTGCTTGTATGACCAGATATATGAACGTGGATGAGGCGAAAGGATTATGTAAGGATCGTAGCAGGTGGTGTTCTGTGGTTTCTGCCTACCCCATGCCTATGTATAGAGTTAAATTTTTTTCTTTCTATTCATTCTTAAATTAAATAAGATTTATTACAATCACTTTGCCTTCTTTATAAAAGTAATGAATGTCAAATTTCATAAGAATTTCAAGTTTGCGAAATTCTTTTTGCCTTTCGCAAAACAAGGTCAGAAGAAGTTTGGACCAGCTGTCAGTGAAAGTACTATAAGGGTGACATTCCACGGAAGCGGAGAGCAGGAGTGCTGGAATTTACCAATCACATTGCTTTTTAGGAGTCCGTATCAAAAGGTGCTAATTTAAAATATAAAAACCTATTTTAACTATTAATTTTGCCCGACCTAGCAAACAAACGCAAACCGCGCTCAGCATGTCAAGATATTCAAAAAATGTGCTTTCGAAACGAATAAGTTTAAATAATACAGCTGGCCGCACACAATGCTTGCTGCTCAAATATCGATACTCGCACGAACACTCACATACCCGTATATAACAACAAGAGGCATAGAGAAAAAGTGGGAAGGTCCCCTGGAGGGGGCATAACGCTTTTTGCTTACGTGACGATTTCTGCCAGTCCTATCGCAAGACGCATTTAGGAACTTCGTTCCAAACAAGACATTCATAGAAATCTTCTAAAAGAAGATAGCACTTAATATCTACGGTACTAGGATGGAATGGAGTAGAAGGAGGTCTTTAAAACTTACTGTTTCCAACTTCTCATCGTCACACGAATCGAACACGTTGGCACACTCACCTGTAAAGAATAAAATAAATAATTAAATATTTGTCGCTCGATTTTATGCGCGCCTGGTAGCTAATTCGGCTGAAGGTTATGTCATAAATTAGTCTAATTTTGAGGCATTTTTATGTATTATGTATCTAAAGTAGGAAAATAATACTTTTTTTTCATATTTGCTCGGTTAGGTCATAAAGTGAGTTTTTTATTAATTGTTATAATTAGTATGTAGGTAAGTACGTATTGGTGCCGATTCCATTTTTTAAAAACTACACTAAAATTAGAGAATCGGCATCTCTTACTAACACACAGCGAAAGAAAAGGACGGTGATATTTTAGAACTAAGTTAGAGATGTCAAATTAGCCTTAAACTTTTACGAGTTTTTAATGAATACGTTTTAACAAGTCAACTAAAATAGCCTAAAACTGTCAGGTTTAATTTATTTTGGAAACTTTCTTGTTTTATTGGACAGAAAAGATAGAAATAGTCTTATTTTAGTTTAGTTCGTAAACAAGGGAATCGGCACCATTGTCTTATGATTCTATGCACGTAAAAAGTAGCATACATCGTCGGTAGTTAAAAAAATATATCAGCCTATGGTATTTTAGGAACAGTCCCATTAGATTTAAGAAGAAAACGATAGTACATTTGAGCCATAATATAACCATTAAAACCTTGAGCACCGATTGTCCACATCAAGGGCCCGGCCGAGCCACGCCAGTTTGAGCACGTAATGAGCCAAAACGACTCAATTAGGTTGATAACATTATTTTGGAATAGGTTAAAGTTTGAGGTTAATTTCGTTCATTCATTATTTTAGTCGTTTTTTAATTAAACCTCATCTGCCTAGCCTATTTCCGACTATATTTGGGTCGGCTTCCAGTCTAAAGGATGCAGCTGAATACCAGAGTTTTACATGGAGCGACTGCCTATCTGACCTACACAACCTATTAACTGGGTAATACGATAACTCTTGGTAAGACTGGTTGTCAGACTTTTAGGCTTAAGACTACTTAAGACGACTGTCAAAGATCTACGAATGACAGCCGGGACCAACGGCTTTACGTGCTTTCCGAGGCACGGAGGTGTCGTATCACCAACTTTCAAAATCTAGGCTGCTATGAAGAAAATTCTAATGGAAAAAATTGAACCGTTGTCGTACAGCTCAGCGATCGTGAGTGCTACCAATAGATCATCGGGGCAGGTTTTTTTTTTAAAACCGTCAGTTCTAAATTTAAATGTTGTGTAATTTTGTGACTGCTTAAGTCGCAAAATGTCACAAATTATTATTTTTAAAACTTAGTCGATGTAATTTTTTTTTTTCAATATACTCAACAAAAAAAAATGCTAATACAAAAAAAAGCGTAGGCATGATAAGATTAAGTCTAAATTGTATTAAATTAGCATAATCATTTCATATCCGTATTTGTATAAAAAAAAGTATCTCAACTTGATGTTTACAACCTCTGACTTTTTAATTAAAGTAGAAACATTTTCTTCAAATGTAAATGTCAATAAAGTCAAAGTCAAATCATTTATTTCAATTAGGCTATTATAAGGCACTTTTGAACGTCATTTACAAGAAAAAAAAATAGAATTAAATCTGGCTATCCCTTCCAAAAGGTAATTTTGTATAGAAAACTATGAGCAAGAAACTCATATTCATAATTCATATTTTTTTTTTTAACCCCATACGTACCTACTCTTTTAAAATCAATGTATTTTATTAATATTTGCACACCGAATCATAATATACATTGCACACGTGAATTCAATGTTCCTTAAATAAAAACGACTAAATCATAATACCTACGTAAAAATTTTACAAAAATAATTAAGAATTGAAAGGATAAAATATATTTAAAGTTACATCGTGTTCACATGTTAACAAATATTGGAACTGTAGACGACCATTCTCAATTATATCTCAACCAACAATGAAATCAGAGATCACAAACATTTCTCCCACCAAACTAATAATATCAAAAGGGGATGAATCTTCCTTCCAATTTCAAAATTTCAATACTCCTTAAATTGAATTCCCTAGGTACAGGGGGTGTGTCTAGACAGGGTCTAGACGGTTCAGACCTAACCTAGGTCAACGTTCAGACGACAAAGGGTCCGTACGGCGCGTTCACCTGCCAGACTGAGTTAGTCGTATGTATGTTTGTGTGTGATTTACGAACAAGGAAATGAATTGACTTTTGCAAAAAAAAAATGTTCTATTCTATTATATTTTTTTAGAGTAGGTATTGTTTTTGGTTAGAAAAATACTCTTAGCTACATGGCATCAAGTTTCTTAGCACACAGAGCGCTTTTTAGGTTTTTAAAATTAGCTTCTACCTAAGACTTCGTCTGAGTAGTCTTTAGAATTAGGAAAAGGTCCTACATTGTCTATTAGAACACACAAAAACAGGACAAAAATTATCCTGTGTTAAGCTAGATTTAGACAAAATTTTAGCAATATAATGTATTCAGTAATTTAAGCGTGAATGGATAACAAACAACCATCCGTTCTCACAAACTTCCACAAAAGCGTTTATAACAGTAGGAAGGATAAAACGAGCAACTATTCTAAAATAAATACATAACATCACGCCTGTAATCCCTGAAGGGTTAGGCAGAGGTGTGCCTACTAGTAAAAAAAAAAAAAAATCTACTTAAAAAAAAACATCCTTAAGAAATTAACAGAATATAATAATGATCCCTTAATTCTGTAGCTTAGGGTAATCTTTCGTTCATGAACTCGTAAACCTCATTAATCAATCATTAAAAATATTTAAGAAGACAAGAAAATCCTCTAAATACAAGCCGTACGAGGAACCAATCAAAAATGGCGGCGCTCATCTCTTATTTCACTCGCTCATTATACAGTGCGAGTGAAATAGCATGATAAGTACTTTTGTTTGGCAGCCATTTTAAAATAGAAGAATAAAAAAAATAGAAAAGGTTCTTTTTTCATAGATTGTTAGTACTTGACTTAAAATATTTACCAATACAATAGTAGTACATTTTTTAGCACCTGCTTTGTTATCTCTTCACCACCTTTGGTTAACTGGTAGAGAATGCCTAAGGCATTAAGTACACCTTTGTACTTTTTTGGTTGCATAAAGTTTAAATAAATAGATATTAAAAAAAATGCTCGTCATACAAGCACTAACTGTTTATTATTTACTTTTTAAATTAAATTACATTTGAAAACATCCATCGGTTCCTAAGAAAACTTCGACTATATCTGACAACATCATCATACATCATAAAATCACGCCTGTAATCCCCGAAGGGTTAGGCAGAGGTGTACCCATTAGTACACCCACATTTCGCCAGATATGTTTTGAAATCCCATGTAATAGGGGGCGAGCCTATTGCCATCAACCGGGCACAAATCCAGACTCCGAGGCTGCTACTGAGAAATTTCTGGTAGAAAAACCCAACAATCCTTTGCCCGACCTGGGAATCGAACCCAAGGCCTCGTGCTCAGCAGTCGCGCTTTGCGACCACTAGATCAACGAGGCAGTCAGTAAAACGTACTGACACAAAAATCTTTTTACGCCTACTTACCTTATTCAAGGTAAAAGCAAGAAATACTGTCTCCGTAATTCCGTATACATAATTTATGACGAACAGGTATACATATGCCACGACCCAAGGGTACCCATGACCTTTGAGCTCATTTGCAACTTTAATACCAGCCTATTATTGTCCTACTGCAGGGAAAAAGCCTCTTCTCATACAGAGAAGGCACGAGTATTGATCACCACGCTTGCTCAAGGAAGATTGGCGATTATAATTAGTAGCCCCGAATTACTGCGTTGGTCTAGTGCTCGAAAAGCGCGACTGTTGAGCGTGAGATCTTGGGTTCGATTCCCAGGTCAGGTACATTTCGCCACTTGTTTTTTTTAAGTTCCACGTAATAAGAGACATTAACCGGGCACAAATCCAGTTTCCGAGAAATTTCTGATGGAAAAATCTAATATAATTTTGCCCGACCTGGGAATCGAACCCAAGACCACGTGCTCAGCAGTCGCGCTTTGCGACCACTAGACCAACGAGGCAGTTTTTTCCATTACTAATTAAATCGTGTTAATTGTTTTACTGACTGTGTCATCGTTGTATAAAATGATTATGTATATTACATGTACATAATTATATTATGTGTTGTTTCTTTGTTTAATTATTACAGGGCCTTGTTTTGAAACAAAGCAAGTTTCGACCTTATTTAGCACTTGAGTAAATAGTATTAAAATATACTATTTATTCGCCGCGACTTCGTTCACGGTTTTTTTTTCACCAGCTTTAAGTTACGTCTTTGGTTACTGCTTCGCTCCTGTGGGTGGTAGCGTGATGTTATACATGTCGGTTCGTCTGTCGGCGGGTTGTAGTATCTCAAAAACCGTAATAAGTAGAGTTGATATATTCACAAAGTGTCATATTTCTATTGCCATTATAACAAAAAACAATAATACGATAGTACGGAACCCTTCGAGTGCAAATCCGACTCACACTTGACCGGTCTTTTTGTTGTATTCGTAATTTTCAACACAAGGTTAGTTTAAAAGTAAATTTTAAGAAAATCTACCGAAAATATCAACAAAGCCGGGTCAAGTCGCTAGTTTTAAATAAAAAAATACTTACTAGCACTAAACAAACAAAACATCGCTTAACACTAACTATCACAGACTATTAAATTAAAAAAAAAAATCACAATACAAAAATCTATCACAGACCACGCGTTTAACGTAAAAACTTTCAAATTTCGAAAGCTCGAAACGCGACTCCACGGGCCAACGGCTCGATGCATACTGACAATAATACTACTAGTTGCATTTTTTTTCCCAGACTACCTACAGGTTGTCTAGACGGGGGAGGTGGGGGAAGGGGGGTACTTTATCAGGTCTATGCACTTTTGGGAAAGATTTTCGTTCAATCAACGTGAACAAAGGACGGTCAAACGCCTTTGAGATTCAAAATATATAAGATCAACTGCAGTACAAATTTTTAAAGATATTGTTTTTATTACGCACTTGAAGATTCATTTTTATAGTTGGGCATTGAACTTGCTTTAATAATTTTTATGGAACAATGGCCGAGAAGTTTGAAGAATTCTGCTAATTAAACGTCTGCCTCGACGGTTTAGTGGTCGCAAAGCGCGACTGCTGAGCATAAGGTCTTTTTTTTGGGGTGGTAAAAATCATCAAATGAATCATTCCGCCCTGGGTGGAGCGGAAGGGACTTGTCAGACTTTTACTGACTAAAAAACCACACTGTTCCTTCTTTGCTCTTTGCGTTCTGGGGCCACGGAATCCTGTTAAGACGTCCCGCGACCCCGGACGTCCCGTGACCCTGGGAGCATGAGTCTTGGGCTCAAAAAAGGTGAAAAGTTGTATTAACTTTGACCTTTAATATCTCTGTAAATAGCAAATTCCCAGATTTTTTACACCGTATATTTTAAGGAACTAAACGTGGCTACTTATATTTAAAACAAGCTTTATAACTGTACTAGCACTCGCAAGCGGCTTCGCTCGCAAATTAAATGTAAAATTCGATCATGATTCGAAAGACATGTAGCGTCATCTATAATCATAAGAACGTTATTGTGATGTATCTCGGAACTGTACTTTTTTGGGGATGAATGTCCGTTTCTGTACACCTGACAATTAATGTATATGCAAAATTTCAGGATTATCGGTTTAGTGGTTTAGGCGTGGAAAGGTAACAAACAAACTGTTATTTTGTGTCTATTTTGTATCGACAATATCACACATTCCTGGATAGTAGTGCCATCTACCATAGAGTATGTAATACTATATGTTTACTGTATGTTGTCAGATGCCCTTGAGGCGATTTAGAAACTCTAACACTAGGATGTGTGGGCTCGTAAGACCTTACTGCTCGTACGATAAGGAAGAAGACTGTATGTTCTGAACAAAACAGAGTTAGTTCTTGTAACTTACTTTCGGATTTATAATATTAGTTAGGAAGCTAGGATATTAATTAGGATAAAAGATCACTTATATAAAAAAAATATCAATCTAAAAACTAAACCATTTTTCCGCTATCAAATAGTAATTGTTTTGTTTACTAGTATCAGCTAAAACCAGTTATCAGCAAACGGATACTACCGTCCTACTTTCGAAAGAAAACCAGTCAAGTTTTTTAAATATTAGAACTCGCTTTTGACCAAGACTTCGTTCGCGTAAGTGTCAGGTTTTTATGGACGAAGTAGCGAAATAAATACTGGTCTATGTCCTTATCTACACTTCCATCTCATCAACTTTAACGCGGGCAAAAGCCCAATGGAAAAATATAGGTTAAATCAATGAGTACGATTCCCAGGTCGGGCAAAGTGTTATTGGGATTTTTCATCAGGAATTTCTCACATTTTTCTCTCATAATTTTCACACGTACATTTAATGAGTGTGGGTTTTAATGATTTTAGTGATAATTTATTCAATCAGAAGAACAGTTTCACGACCGCTTTCTACAATATTCAGAACCTTTAATGATTGCGTACTCTCGCTTTTTAAATGCCTTAACTGTTAATGATATTTAATACTAATAACGAAAGTCGCTTCCCAGCAATCGCCTAATTTAATTTAATTTATTTAAGTAACATGGACGACCGACAGCTAAAAGAAAACAGACTAGTGACAGAAAATTAGACTGACAGCCAATTACAGGTCTTCACTTATAAGATACGGAATAATACTATGTTCTGTGGACACTGCAGTTGCCTACAGGAACAAAACAACAAAAGAAAGAAATTACTGAATAACTTATATACTACACAGCTAAACAAAATCAAAATCTGACAAAGGGACTACTCTCACTAACAACTATCATCTTATGTTAAACTATATGAAAAAGTTTCGACTTAAGGACTTCCTGGCCTTCCTGGTCTAATGTTAGTTTGATAAGCAGTATGCATAGTTATCGGCTATGTTGTTTCTTTTTACATCCCATATTTAGAGATCATAACATTATATCCATTGGCAGCCTCGAAGTCTGGATTTGTGCCCGGTTGATGGCAATAGGCTCGCCTATTACATGGAACTTGAATCATAACTGGCGATATGTGGGTGTACTAATGGGTCTCTGCCTAACCCTTCGGGGATTACAGGCGCGATGTGTCAATGTCACATTTGGCTACATTCTGACCCTAAGTAACCCCAATTATAGAAAGTGACACACGAGTCCTTTGACCTTTCATTTAATGTTAAAAACCACTCACTTCTTGTTAGATTAATTCAAGTCAACAGGTTGAGACTTGATTATTTTATACTAAGTTTTTCCCGCTACTTTGTCCGAGTCAAAGTCAAAACATTTATTTCAATTAGACCATTTACAGGCACTCTTGAATTGTCAAGGAGTCGGTCAGTTAGAAAGTTGAAGCTAGTTGCTCGTTCCAAAACGGAGGTAGGCCTCCATGGAGAAGAACGAGCAAGAAACTCCACGGAGACATAAAAAATAAAAATAACTGGCAGCAGAGATTTCTAATCCCAACTGACGCCCGTTCACGAACATGACGTATGGATCGGCAACGGTGATATTGGCTCGTAATTTTTCCGGGTCGCTCCGAAGGTCAGGGAAGTCTTACAATATCACAAATTGTATTAATTTTCTTTTCCTTATATTTCACGGTGTTTTTGGCTAAAATATTTGTGCCTTGACTAATTTTCTTGTAGATCGTAAACATATGGCTAAGACAGGGTGATTAAAACAAAACAAAAAGAATTGGGACTCGTTTCCATACATAAACTCACGCCTTTTTCCCATGGGGGTAGGCAGAAACCACAGAACGCTACCTGCTATGATCCTTACATACTCCTTTCGCCTCATCTAGGTTCATACATCTCGTCATACAAGCACGCCGGCTACGAGTACTGCGCACCTTTCTGAAGAACCTCACCAATAAGGTCAGTGTAGGTCTTTCTAGAGCGATTTTCAGTCAACCAAAGATGGTGAAGAGATAACATGGTAGGTACAAATTTTGTACAAGAGTAAATAACCAAATAATAGATCGAAAGGATATTGTTCAAGCTGAGAGATTGATACAAAAAATATATTTAAAAACAAGCTTTAATTTAAAATTATTACAATATTGAGTATTGGTCATTGTATTGTCATCAGAACTAAAGGTGTATGCAAAATTTCAGCTCAATCGGATACTAACAAATGGTCGAAAATGATTTGCAAATTTTGAAAGGACAACTTACATACATACATACAAACAGTGCAAGCTAAATTTTTTGGGACTGGTGAATGTACTCTTAAAGAGTTTTCGTTTGATAACAAACATGACATTTTAATGTACTTTTTATGATACTTTACGTCCGCAATACGCCGCCATTTTGGATTTTCTGTGACGTCATATCATACCGCGTAACAACACGACGCTTCCTCCTTTGTTAACATACTACGAGCAGTTTAGTTTAGGAGATGTGAGCGTACCAGAAGGGCATTTCTTGTAAGTTTTAGGAACGATCGCATAGGTACTAATCTCGGTGTCAATACCTAATATAATACTAATTATAATATCTAAACCTGTAGAGCTTTTTTGTTTGCTTGTTTAAACGCGCTAATCTCTATTATCTCGAATTGGAAAATAGCTTTTTTTATAAGATAGCTAGATTCGTGAGTAACAGTTTACGCTATGTATGAGCGGAGCAGTAACCAAAAATCTAAATTACCGAGATCGAAAAAGAACACCTGGAATTAGAGTTTTGGACTAAGTATATAATTTCACAATTGTAAGAGCTGGTGCCAAAAAGTAGGTCAAAGTCAAAGTCAAAACATTTATTTCAATTAGACCATTATTTTACAGGCACTTTTGAATTTTCAAGGAGTCGGTCAGTTAGTCCGACAGTTGAAGCTAGCTGCTAGTTTCAAAACGGAGGTAGGCCTCTATGGAGAAGAACGAGCAAGAAACTCCACGTCACTCTTTTAAATAAGGTTCTTACAAAATCCTGGTTACATTATTCTTGTTGATTCTACATATGATCACAATGAAGATGAATATAAAACTGTAGTAAAAAATAATAAAAATAAAGATGTAAGGTTTTAAAAACCTGTATTACAGATTAATCTGTCAAAAACACCTGAAATTTAAATACATTTTTGACAAGTTTTTGACATTGATTTTCACTGACATATTATATGATTACGACAAGATTTTCAATGTTTTGAATTACGAGAATTGACTTTCTAATCAAACATACACATATATCTTGCAAAAATTATACCTAACCCTCATTTTGGCGTTGGATAAATATACTAGTCCCACACCGCGGCGTCCACCGACCTCTACCGTCCTTTACCAAGTTCACGGTCGTCAGTTTTTGCATCAGTTTTTTAGCCCAAATCTAATTGTGGGTTGGACTCTAAGCATATCCGTGTGCCGCCTACGCAGCTAAATATTATAAAGAAAATACATTGCGCATGTCCACTGGGAATGCTCATTAAAAATAAAAAAGTAATTTTCTTTGTTTTTCTGGCCAAAGATTCGGAAATTGACAAGCGATGTCCGAAAATAATAATATTACCAGCCTATTATTATCCCACTGCAGGGTAAACCCCCAACTTACTTTCTTACTTTGCTAAATGAATAAGCAAATTTCTTCTCAGTACGATACATCTTTCGATGTAAAGGTTCAACGTGATATGGGGTTGCGAGACGTCTTAACAGGATACCGTGGCCCCGGAACGTAAAGGGCAACAGAAGGAACAGGATGGTTTTTTAGTCAGTAAAAGTCTGACAGTCCCTTCCGCCCCACCCAGGGCGGAGACATTTGATTATTTTTACCAACAAAAAAAACAAAAAAGATCTCTTCTCATACAGAGAAGGCACGAGCATTGATCACCACGCTTGCTCAAGGCGGATTGGCAATTCCAGACAAATATTAATTACAAGTCCAGGTTTCCTCTCGATGTTTTTCTTCACCGATGTGTATTAAAAAGTCACATTGGTACTTGCCCGGATTCAAACCCACAACCTCATGCATGAGAGGCTAGCGCCTTAACCACTGGGCCATCACGATTGTAACACACAAAAATAATAACAAAAATCTTATTGAAGAAGAAACACTTAACTGGAGAGGTAAATTTCTAAACTCAGAATCCTCAACCAAAAACTTTAACCTTGAAATCCTGCTGACCCCTTCTAAAATAACAAGCTTGAAGATCGTCACGACCACCAAAATATCCAGTCATTGCCTCAAGGAGTGAGGCAGCAAAACCCAGGATACGTACACAGAGTCACAGACCGAACCAAGGCCAATGAGGGCAACGCACTTTGTGCCAATACCCTGTTCGAATTATTGCGCGTACGCATACTGTCGACCGACTAATAATAGGCCGGTGTTTCTTGTCCTGTGGGGGGTTTTTGATGATCCTCCAGGTGGTTATGGGTTTCCGCGCGGATATCATTTGTTGCACGCGATTTTAGACTCTATTCCGTTGTATTTTAGTTCTTTATCAATGGGAGCTGCTGTCTGCGTTGAACGCCATCATTATTCCGTTGCGAGAAAGAGATGGTGCTATCGGTCCTGTATAGCTCTGTCTCGCTCGCACTAGGAAATGGCGTTACTACTTGATCATAATATGACATCAGAGATTTTATACAATTTAGCTAGCTTTTTCCTGCGACTTCGTTTGCAAGATTTTTCTAACGGATCCCTAAGGCTATATAACATAACGCTACGAACCACAGAAGCGAAGCAGTTATCCAAGTCTTAACGCGAGGTACAGCTTATAGTAAACAAATTGTGATACAACAAAACTGGCATCAATGTGCGCATACGCACCCATTAGTAGTATATTTGGAACGTTAATGTTTACTAATAAATTTGTCATCCGACTCTGTCAGAATGTGATGCCACATTACTATATGCTATTGTCTTTATTTCTGCACAGATAATATACAGGATGTTAAGAATATGATTCTAGATCCCCGAGGGTTGAAATTATTAATCCCTTGTAAAAAATAAAACCACCTCTTCCATTCATTTCGACCTTTTCGGCATCGCAGTTATGAAAATAACAGTTTTCTTTTAAATATGTGTTGAAATTATTCAACCCTGTATGGATAGTTAAGTATAAGTCAAAGTTAAATCATTTATTTCAATTAGGCCAATATAAGGCACTTTTGAACGTCATATACAAAAAAAGGTTTGAATCTAGTTGCCCCTTCCAAAAGGTAGTTTTGTATGGAGAAGAATGGGCAAGAAACTCCATACGTACTCTTTTAAAATCAACATTTGGACAATATTTGCATATAGAATCATACATAAAGACACGTGAATACAATGTAGCTTATATAAAAACTACTAAATCATAACGTATAAGAAAATTAAAAAATAAAAGGTTAAAATATTTTCAAGTACCTATACATAGTGTTCACGTGTTTACAAATATTGGGACTTTATACGACCACTCTTAACATCTCAGCCAACATCAAATAGTGTGTGAGCCCGTGCAATCTATAACACACTTTAAATCAAAAATAAATAAAAATGAACAAATAAAAATAAAACAAAACGAGTATTTACTATTTAGAGAAATTAAAATATATGTACTGAATCCATGGAAAATTAGTTCAAATTTCTTAATTCGTAATACTTTGTATTTATTGTAGTACTACCTTCTGTCCTTAGCTCGCCCCCTACTCCGTCCCGGCTGTCATACGTGGAAAGTCTGACAACCAGTCTTACCTAGGGGAATCGTATTACCCAGTTACTGGGTTGCGGAGGTCAGATAGGCAGTCGCCCCATGTAAAATACTGGTATTCAGCTGCATCCGATTAGACTGGAAGTCGACCCCAATATAGTTGGGAAAAGGCTAGACAGATGATGATTTAGTACTTCTACTACCTATACTGCCCGCGACTTCGTCCGCGTAAATGTAGGACCATCATTTCATCCCCTTAGGGGGTGAATTTTGGAAAATCTTTTTTACTATACAAAGTACCTCCCTGTCAAATTTCATCTTTATACGTCAAGCTATTTGCGCAAGCGGTTTTCGATATTTCGTGAATTATTTCACGAAATATCGAAAACCGCTTGCGCAAATAAAAAATTTATAAAAACTGACTCGGTCACTTATGTGACCGAGTCAGTTTTTATATATTTTTGATAGTGATATTTTTTAGATATCACTGTACAAGAGAATTATAGCTACAAAATGAAATCATTAATTTAAAATTTTCAGCCGTTTTAAAATCACGTAGATCTAACGACTCCAAGCTCTCGGTGTACTAAGATATTCTTAGCCCAGTACAGGAAAACCACTTAACAACAAAATAGAGTCACGCTTGCCGAAACACGGCTTTTTTTTCCACAAAAAATCCATAGCAACATGATTTCTAGAAGGTTAAATAGCAAAAAATATAAACAATAGACGACCAACTTATTTTGGTCTTCGTAGCTGGTTAGCTACGTTGTTTGCAAAGTCAAATTTATTATACCATTTGGAATAGGTGGAGGGGGGGGGTTAAAAAATGCCGTGATGGCCTAGTGGTTAAGGCGCCCGCTTCTCATGCATGAGGGTGGGTTCGAATCCAGGCAAGTACCAATGTGACTTTTTCAATTCATATGTACTTTCTAAGGTTTATCTTAGACGGAAAGCACGTTAAGCTGTTGATCCCGGCTGTCATTCGTGGATCTTTGACAGTCGTTACGAATCGTCAGAAGCTTGAGAGTCTGACAAACCAGTCTTACCTAGGTGTATCGTATTACCCAGTTACTGGGTTACGGAGGTCAGATAGGCAGTCGCTCCATGTAAAATACTGGTACTCAGCTGCATCCGGTGAGACTGGAAGCCGACCCCTACATAGTTGGGAAAAGGCTAGGCAAATGATGAATAGGTAGAGGGGAAGCATTTGCCACCCAAGAACGTGAAGCACGAAGAAACCTAGCCTCAAGCCTGCCTTTTGAAAAATTACATACAGACCATTTACAGGCACTTTGTAATTGTCAAGGAGACGATCAGTAAGTCAGAAAGTTGGAGCTAGTTGCTCGTTCCAAAACGTAGGTAGGCCTCTATGGAGAAGAACGAGCATGAAACATCACGGACGCTCTTCAATTGGATTTTTACAAAATACTGGTTACAATATTCATGTCGTCTCTAGTAACTTCTAAATCGTATGCCAAGAAATACTGGCTACTCTTAATTAAAACGTTTGCCCGGTCAAATAACAAAAACATGGCGTGGTTGCGTCAACGTTCGCGTATAACTATGAAAAAGAAAAAAAGGATAACAACACGCCTGTAATCCCCGAAAGGTAAGGCAGAGGTGTACCCATTAGTAAACCCACATTTCGCCAGTTATGTTTAAGTCCCATGTGATAGGGGGCGAGCCTATTGCCATGAACCGGGCACACATTCAGACTCCAAGGCTGCTACTGAGAAATTCCTAATGGAAAAACCCAATAACACTTTGCCCGACCTGGGAATCGAAAAAAAAGGACATAATTGACACGGACGAGTCGCGGGCAGTAGCTAAGAAGATATAGTTGCTAAATAGTCGGTAAATTAAGTTAGCTAATAAGTGTCGTCACAATTTGGTATAGCCATACAAAATCTATGCACTATAGCACTATAAGCCAGTCCTCTAGGACATCTACTATACCGAAGGCATAGCAGGAACTTCTTGAAAGAGTTTCTTGCTCGTTCTTCTCCATAGAGACCTACCTCCGTTTTGAAACGAGCAACTAGCTTCAACTTTCTGACTGACTGACCGACTCCTTGACAATTCAAAAGTGCCTGTAAATGGTTTAATTGAAATAAATGTTTTGACTTTGTCTCATGTGAATTACTTCAGCCGACTCCCATGACCTTGAAACCGGATCATGACAGTGTTGCCAAGCGGTAAAATATGTAAGTATAATGGTAGTAAGTGGTAGTTATTTGACACTATTAACCAATAATTCAAAGACTTAAAAAATACACTTTAGTCCTTTCAATTAACAGAAAAATTAATAAATTGTTAAAAGTATTTTCTTTACAAAAACCTAAAAGGCTTTCTTTAGGGGACGCCTATGTCTAGCAGTGGACGTCGTTTGGCTGATATGATTATGATGAGTAACTCCATTGAGTTGCCCGGTTTCGAACCCACAACCTCCTGCACGAGAGGCGGGCGCCTTAACCGCTAGGCCATCACGACATACCTGGTTATCCAGAGAGGTATTCGGAAAAAGCTGGACATAATTGTGCAAGTGTCCGGCCAAACAAGAAGAAGTACTTTTTTTTTTTTTAGGTGGTAAAACTCATCAAATGACTCATTCTGCCCTGGGTGGGGCGGAAGGGACTGTCAGACTTTTACTGACTAAAAAACCACCCTGTTCCTTCTGTTGCCCTTTGCGTTCCGGGGCCACGGTATCCTGTTAAGACGTCCCGCAACCCCGGCAGGCGTTGGCCCCGTTGGGGGCCCCGTACCTGAAGACGAAGTATTGGTCCGACTTTTAAAATTTTACCAGTCACGCGCGTGGCCATTTTGTTTTGAATTGCAACTTAAAGAAGACATATTCATTCAACTTTGTTGCTATCTCATTAACAGTTAATACTATTATGTGATAAAGGATTATTTAAGATTAATATAATAATGTTAATCATTATAAAACGAAGACATGTAATCTATACAAATAAATAAAAATGAAGTGTCTTTTTGTAATATCATCGTGAGGAAACCTGGACTCACTCAAACCATGTCAGAGACCCTTGAGGCGGTTTAGAAACTCTGACACTAAGGTGTGTAGAGTCGTAAGACCTTACTGCCCACACGATAAAGTAAAGAAGAATATCAGAATAACAGGTTTTTACAAAATGCTTATAATAATTATAAATATTAATTAAACAGTATCCAAACAAAAAAAATATATACAGGGTCATTGAAAATTTACCCGAAACCTGAAAAGGGGTCATTGTACTCACCATTATAAACAACTTTTACCATAGGACCAACTTTGAAATCATGAAAAAAAAAACAGCTGTTTCATACATTACGATCGTATTGTGTAGCATTTTTGTAGGAAACAGCTGATTTTTGGTTGGTCCCATAGTAAAAGTTGTTTATAACGTTGAGTACAATGACCCCTTTTCAGGTTCCGGGTAAATTTTCAATTACCCTGTATATCTTCATGTTTGTCTTGACTAATCTGCGAAACTGATCTGAACCGTCCCGTTTTACCCTTTGAGTACTGAACCCTAAAAACGAGATATAAAAATATCAAGCTCATTGCAAAGGAGATCGACCAACGTGAAATTCGCGATACACAAAGTTGAAAAAACTGCGCACGGGGTCAGAGAACTGGGTACGTTTCTGCGACATATGCAGTTCGAATTACGGTAGGGACGCGCCGAGGTCGATAACTGTACGCGTGAATTATCGATGAATGTTGTTAGTACAGGGCCCTATTTAAATAATAATAATAATAAATATCTTGGGACAACTCACACACGGCTATCTGATCCCAAGCTAAGCAGAGCTTGTGTTATGGTAACCAGACAACTGATATACATACTTATATAATTTTATAAATACATACATGTTATAGATAAATCACACCCAGACACAGAACTAACAATCGCGCTCATCACACAAAGTTTGTCCTGGTTGGGAATCGAACCCACGACCTCCGGCTTAGCAGTCAGGGCCACTAACCACTAGACCAACAGGCCCGTCATATATTTAATCAACATAACAATTTGCCAATTTTGTAAATAAGTGTTTTAAAGTGTTGGGTTTTTCTATCAGGGATTTCTCAGTAGCAGCCTCGGAGTCTGGATTTGTGCCCGGTTGATGGCAATAGGCTCGCCCCCTATTACATGGGACTAAAAACATAACTGGCGAAATGTGGGTGTACTAATGGGTCCACCTCTGCCTAACCCTTCGGGGAATACAGGCGTGATGTAATGTATGTCATATTTATAAACAGTGTATCGTAGACTTTTAAATAATAGCAATGTTGCATTATTGTTACATCATCATATAATATAAACATAATAACACGAGTAATTGATTGAGTCATACATTTACTATTTGGATGACTATACATGATCTACTGGTACTATACGGGTGCTGATTCCCTTGTTCACAAACTGCACTAAAATTGGAGAATTGGCATCTCTTACTAACATACAGTGAAAGAAAAGGACGGTGACATTTTAGAACTAAGTTAGAGATGTCAAATTAGTTTAGCCTTAAACTTTTCCGTGTTTTAACAAAGTTTCAGATTAACTAAGCTATTTACTAATTTATTTCCGCCCATTTCTTGTTTTATTGGACAGAAAAAGATAGAAATAGTATAATTTTAATTTAGTTTGAGAAAGGTAATCGGCACCAGTGTCTTTTAAAAAAAAGATAATTGGAAATCTCCGTTTTTATGGAAAACTTTAAATTGGTCGAATTCAGCTGTAAGCTTGTAAAACAATATTTCGAAAAAATTTCTTTGTACTAGCTTTTGCCCGCGACTTCGTCCGCGCCAAAATAAAATAAAATACAGCCTATGTTACTCACAGATAATGTAGCTTTCTAATGGTGAAAGAATTTTTAAAATCAGTCCAGTAGTTTTTGAGTTTATACAAACAAACAAAAATATTTTTTTTTCCTCTTTATAATATTAGTGTAGATATATATCATTACGCTACAACCTACAGGAGAGGAGCAGTAACCAAAAAAATAAAAAATATTTATATTTTATTTTATTTGACTTTTTTTTTATTTAATTTTATTTTATTTATTAGATTTAATAATTGCAATTAATGATTTATTATTTTATTTAATGTTATTTATTTTTAACTTCTGACATTTTACGTTTTATGTGTGGGAAATTGGCAATGGGTGTTATTTACCTGAAAATATTTTGTATTATAAAGTCATTTATTTATTTTATACAGTTATATAAGTAATTACATTTTAAAATATTAATTTATAAAATGAAAACATTTAAAAACAATAATTTTCTACATTTTTTATTTCCATATTTTAACACATTTTTTTTAAATAAATTACAAATAATATAGTTTAAAAAATATATATTATTATTAAAAAAACGTAACGCGGTTTAACCCACCATGTATTAGCAAAGTCAATTAATATTGAAATACCTATAAATAAATAATAAATAAATAAATATCTTGGGACAACTCACACACGGCTATCTGATCCCAAGCTAAGCAGAGCTTGTGTTATGGTAACCAGACAACTGATATACATACTTATATAATTTATAAATACATACATATTATAGATAAATCACACCCAGACACAGAACAAACAATCATGCTCATCACACAAAGTTTGTCCTGGGTGGGAATCGAACCCACGACCTCCGCCTTAGCAGTCAGGGCCGCTAACCACTAGACCAACAGGCCCGTCTATATTACACACTTAAGTCACAGTTATTCATAATTAATGTTTTAACAGTTAGGTATTTGTATATTTCAATAGGACTTTGACCTCGGAAATACCTAATTATGGGCATTGCTGATAGGGACCTATTTGACGCAGCCGTGAGGCATGAGCCTGTTATTTTTAATCATAACATAACATCACGCCTGTAATCCCCGAAGGGTTAGGCAGAGGTGTACCCATTAGTACACCTACATTTCACCAGTTATGTTTTTAGTCCCATGTAATAGGGGGTGAGCCTATTGTCATCAACCGGGCACAAATTCAGAATCCGAGGCTGCTACTGAGAAATTCCTTATGGAAAAACTCAGACCAGTATTTTTAACCGACTTCGAAAAAAGGAGGAGGTTCTCAATTCGGATGTTTGTATTTTTTAGGTTTGTTCGCGCTTATCTCCGTCGCTTGCCAACCGATTCCAAAAATTCTATGTTTGTTGGATAGGTTATAATTGCCAAATGGTCCCATGAAAATTTTATCGAAATTGGACAAGCCGTTATTGAAAAATCAACAAAAAATTATCTACATTGTCTACATTGATGATCTTTTCATTCCTCTGCATTGTTTGTTCGCGCATTTTAACTCATCATTTTAACTAAAATAAAAAAGGAGGTTATCAATTTAGTTGTACTTTTTGATGAGAAAAAAATATGTCACAAAAAATTTACAAATAAAAAATTTTTTTTTACAAAAATAACCGACTTTAAAAATCCCTAAAAGCACTAAAAACTTAGAAATAATACTATAACCTACCTATATTAATAAACCTAACCTAACCTGCGATTAACCTATACTAAAATTTAACAATTTTTTGGAGTCGTCGATCCATTCTGGTCACTCCGCACATCCATCTGAACATTCTCATCTCCGCTGGTTTAATTTTTATCCCTAACTTAATAAAATTATCCTCTTGGATTCATTAAGCCCTAGCCTACAGCTCTGCTATCGAAACTCGACCGCAATGACTAACTTTCCACACTAGTATCATAATATACCTACTTCATTTATTTTACTTATTTTAATTAGTTCATTTTATGATGTTACATTAGAAAGTAGACATATACTCATAAACGCTGTGCGCATGCTCAGTAGAAAACAATGATTCTCATGTTTCCGTAATTTATTGACTTACATAACGACTAGTAATGAAGACTAGTAATTAGTAGAAATTACGAGCGATCTTAAATGAAATTACGAATAAACATGTTTATAACTAAGTTAAAATCAAAGTCAAATAATTTATTTCATTAACACCATTAAAAGCACTTTTGAAAGAAAGAAATAATAAATCTATACATATAAAATGCTTTGTCCTGAATGACTGACTGACGGATCATCGCACAGCCTAAACCCCTGATCGTAGAGACCTGAAACTTGGAGGGTGTGTTCTTTGTATGACATAGGTATCCGATAGGAAAGGTTTTTCCGAAATTCTACCCCTTAAAAAAAAGGGTTTGAAAAGGGAGGCGATGAAAATCACACGATTAGGGAGAATTCAAGAACGGGACGCCGCTTTAGGAAGCTGCGAATCCTTTAATGCTTATGTATTACAGTAACTTAGCAGCATGGTTTTTCAGCCTCTTTAAGCCACATCTTTGCTTACTGCCTGCTCCCGTTGGTCGTAGCGTGACGTTATATTTCTCATGAATCTAGAGGAGCAAATGACTTCCCCTATCGGCCAATTCAATTTGGGAAACGATACACCAAACGCCCTATGTATTAAAATTAATTTGAAAAAAAAAAAAGATAATAGTACGAAAATTCTCGCGAACGTACTCACGAGCAAAACCTAGTGCAGATAAACCTCGACATTTCAAGTCATGAAATAAGAAACAAAGTGGAACATACAATACAGTTGCCACGAGCCGTTTTTCTTGAACAATAGTATCTCATACATATTATGATAATCTGTACATAAAATGCGGTTTGTGCACTTCTGAGGGATTCAATCCGCATTTTATTGAAATTACAGTTCAAAATGACAGAAGACGCTGTATTTTTAGTTAGGGTTCTGTATTCAAATGGTGCTAACGGGAGTCTGTTACTAAGCCTTCCCTGCCTGACTGCCAGCGGGTTATATCTCACGAATCGTACTAGCACTGCTGGACAAAGGCCTCCCCTAAAGATAACCACGATCTAGCGGTTTCCCCGATAACCTTTAGGTACGTACACAAACACACATTTTCCTACTACCGGAAAGTTGGATGACTATGACACATGTTTTAACGCTCCTAAACCCGAAACTCTGGACAGAAAATGCGTCATTGGAGATAAGTAAATTTATCGCGAACGCTAATAGTGTTTCATTTTGTGACGATGCATTTGAAAGACTCATCTGCCTAGCCTTTTCCCAACTATGTTGGGGTCGGCTTCCAGTCTAACCGGATGCAGCTTACATGGAGCAACTGCCTATCTGACCTTCACAACCCAGTAACTGGGTAATACCCCTTGGTAAGGCTGGTTGTCCGACTTTCAGGTTTCTAACGACTCGTAAATGCCCTGTAAATGGTTTAATTGAAATTAATGATGAATTTTTGACTGAAAAGTCTCTTTTCGACAGAACGGCAAGAAATACCTGGTTTTATTTCTCAAAAAACAAGTACACTCGGCGAAAGAAATATGTATCAAGACTTCCCCAGACCAACCCTAACTCAGAAATGTCAACTGCTGATCAAAAATCATTTTGTTTTGTTTAAAACCAATTTGTTTATCCATGAAAATAACTGAATACAAAGATATTCGACCCAGGAATTTTCCCTGCATCAAATATCATAACACTACAGCTCCGTAAAGGTGGTTTTACAGGGGCGAAGCGAAGCGCGGATAGGCAAAAATATAAATCACGTTAAACATTTTTTTTTAAGTGGTAAAAAATTATCAAATGAGTCCTTCCGCCCTGGGTGGGGCGGAAGGGACTGTCAGACTGTTATTGACTAAAAAATCACCCTGTTCCTTCTATTGCCCTTTACGTTCCGGGGCCACGGTATCCTGTTAAGACGTCCCGCAACCCCGGATCACATTGAACCTTTACATCGAAAGATGTATGATACTGAGGAGAAATTTGCTTATTCATTTAGCAAAGTAAGAAACACTCTATTCGTGTAAGCAATACAGTTCAATGTCGTGCGAATAATTGTTTAATTTCTCGCCTCGCACATCCTCGCGTATCCAGACCCTTCACACCAAAGATCGGCAAGACGTGAATTCCCATCAGAAAATTTTCAGTGGCAGCCTCGGAGTCTGGATTTATGCTCGTTTGATAGCAATAGGCTCGCCCCCTATTACATGGGACTTAAACATAACTCGCGAAATGTGGATGTACTAATGGTAATGGGTACACCTCTGCCTAACTCTTCGGGGATAACAGGCGTGATGTTATGTAATTTCAAATGAAAGGACACTAGGTTGAAGGCTTTGTGAAGGGCAAACTGGCGAAGTCATAATTTGCCGACCGAAGGAAAAAGCTTTGTGATTACTTGTTCACAACCTTGATCGACCTTCGGAGGAAGTGGACCTCGGCATTTAGAGGGCACTAACGAACTGGATTCTGTAACGATCTTTTGTAACCGACGCTTGATGACTTGCAAAAACACACGAAGTCTGTGTGTCATGTTTATTTTCGTGCCTGACAGAGGCAGAGGTATGAGAAATAGGGTGTAAAGTTCCTTATCCTCTATCGAAAAGTGAGGGTCGTCCGACCAGAGGGGTGTTGTGTTTGGTGGACTACTGCCCAACTGTATCTCTGGAACTGCTACTACTATGATAGCCAGATCCATCCTGAGTATAGGCCATATAACATCACGCTACGAGCTGAGCAGTAACCAAGCACTTGCTTGGTTACTGCTCACAGTTTTTCTTTCTTTCTCTTTCAAAAGACCATGTGGACGAAGTCGCGAGGCAGAAGCTTGAGACAAAGACATACATAAACTCACGACTTTTTCCCATGGGGGTAGGCAGAAACTACAGAACGCCACCTGCTACGATCCTTGCATACTCCTTTCGCCTCATCCACGTTCATACATCTCGTCATACAATCACGCCGGTTACGAGTACTCCGCACCTGACCTTTCTGAAGGACCTCGCCAATAAGGTCAGTGTAGGTCTTCCTAGGGCGACCCCTCCCGGCGTTGCCACTCACCTCTGCCATATAAATACCTTTTGTCAATCGTCTTTCACTCATCCTCTCAACATGACCGAACCATCTAAGCATACCCTTTTCTATCTTTTTTCCTTTTCTTGAGACAAAGAAACTCTTCATAGACGTATACTTAGCAACATTGTTGTTTCTCGCGAGCGATGTCAGGTAACGGATTATTTACATTTTACTGTAGCTCGGCTCTGCCCAGGATATGACGCATTACGTTTTGAATCACTCTTATTACGTTAAAATAACGAGTTTATTCACTCGTTATTTTAATTTCGATTCACACATAACATCACGCCTGTAATCCCCGAAGGGTTAGGCAGAGGTGTACCCATTGGTACACCCACATTTCGCCAGTTATGTTATTTGTTCAGTTATATTATAATGTTACTTGTAATTTCTATTGTTGCGTCTTCAACTCTCGGTGCTGAGCCGAGCGTTGAAAATTCAACAGTGCTGAAGGCAAAGTAATATTAAAATAATATTGTTTTATGAAATGATTGAAGGACCCCAGGTGTCTACGATCAGCGATTTAGGCTGTGTTGATCTGTCAGTCATTCAGGACGAAGCGTTTTATATGTATAGATAGAAGATTGATAAGGATAATGACAAGACCATATGACAGAGACACCAAGAGACTACAACTAGGCACAAGGCGCACTAGGCGGCATCTTTTGTTCTCACTATGCCACACACCCACATACTGCGTAGTTAATAAATTAACATTTAATTTGCATTATTGTTTCCATCCTCTTATTCCATGTGCTGTATCACGCCTGTAATCCTCGAAGGGTTAGGCAGAGGTGTACTCATTAGTATTACCAAATTTCAGCATTTATGATTAAGTTCCATGTAATAGGAGGCGAGCCTATTGCCATCAACCGGGCACAAATCTCATATCTATTAAAACCTTTAAGGCGCTGTGATTCACGCGTTACTGCTCTGCTCCCACAGGTCGTAGCGTGATGATATATACCCTATACTATTCCTAATGAATCTGGCTTTTATATACAAAATAATTTTCTCAATACGACTTGTAGTTTCAGAGATAAACGCATTTAATCAAACAAAGAATCTTCTTTATTTAGCACTCTCCCAGCGTCATCGTTCACGTAATGTTTCTCACGGATCCCTAATTTCTTTATAATAAAATCTAGACTATGTCACCCGGGGATAGAGTAGCTTCCCAACAGTGAAAGAATTTTTCAAATCGGTTCAGTAGTTTCTTAGCCTATTCAGTGCAAACAAACAAATATTTCCTCTTTATAATATTAGTCTAGATAGACTTAGAAGACTGCCTCATTGGTCTAGTGGTCACAAGCGCAACTGCTGTGCATGAGGTCTTGGGTTCGATTCCCAGGTCGGGCAAAGTGTTATTGGGTTTTTCCATCAGGAATTTCTCAGTAGCAGCTTCGGAGTCTGGATTTGTGCCCGGTTGATTGCAATAGGCTCGCCCCCTATTACATGGGACTAAAAACATAACTGGCGAAATGTGGGTGTACTAATGGGTACACCTCTGCCTAACCCTTCGGGGATTACAGGCGTGATGTTATGTTATGTGATAAAGACTTACAACTGCGTTCTAATAAATCATTAGTATTACAATCGTATTCTAAGTTTCTGCGTTGTACAAATATCTTAGGACTGCGACACTGATTGATAAAAGAAAGTTATTTATAGATGCTGTTTAATTGCTCTAACAAAGTACTGGAATTGTTGAGGTAGTTTTAGTAACTTCTTTTTAAAGATTTTTTTTTCGAACGATCTTACTCATGTTTCTTAGTTTATCTTGGATTTCATTGCTATTAGTAAAGGAAAACCTGAGTGAGTTAGTAGATAGAATTTTACGAATGTTTACTTACACGGCCTTTGGAAGGCATACGAGGGGCCAAAACCAACTTGCAGAGGCCCCTTGGAGCCGGGATCGCGGGACGTCTTAACAGGATACCGTGGCCCCGGAACGCAAAGGGCAACAGAAGGAACAGGGCGGTTTTTAAGTCAGTAAAAGTCTGACAGTTCCTTTGATGATTTTTACCACCTCAAAAAAGAGGCCCCTTAGATAACTCAAAGGTGAAATGAAACACCAACCGAAAATTATCCCTGTATGTACTATTATGCAAGTGCATTCAAGGACAATCCCCGGTTGACGCAGGACTATTGCAGAAGATGGAAACAAATAATGGAACTATGGGTTGGGGGCCTAAGTGGACTGGTTGCCTGGTACTACGGAAGGACAGGCCCTGTAAAATACTGGTATTTAGCTGCATCTGGTTAGACTGGAAGCCGATCTCAACATATTTGGAAAAAGGCTAGGGTCATTGATTGTTAACTTACACGGTTTGGGCCCCTGTAGCTGTGGGGCCACGTATCCCAGGCGGTAGCTCCGCCCCTGGTCAACACTGACGTGTCCATGCAAAATTACACAAGTATAGACAAAGTTGCGAGACGAAAACAACACATTTCCTCAGCTGACCTTAGCACACGCGTGAACTGATAACACTACTTTCAACGGCACTGATAAGCTGGTACTAATAATTATTAATAGAGAAGTACAGTTTATCTTGGACATCACTGACATCGGTGAAGGAAAACATCGTGAGGAAACCTGGACTTTTACCTATTATACAAATAAATAAAATTGCAGTGTCTGTTTGTAATGTCAAAGTACCTGTGTTTATTTTTTTTCTGAATAAATATTGCACAAAACAAATTGAAATTTTTGTCTGTCCTTTTGCCCAATCGGTCCAGCAATTTAGGAGATTAGTCGGAACAAACACACAAAAGGGCACATTTTTTTTTCTAATATTTATTTTGAAAAGAATCTGTATTATTTGTTTGGTTTGGTTTGGTTTGGTTTTTGGTTTGGTTTGGTTTTATGGCAGCGGAGCAGTAACCAGAGACGTAACTTAACGCGGGTGAATCGCGGGGTTTTTTTTTTAGGTGGTAAAAATCATCAAATGACTCCTTCCGCCCTGGGCGGGGCAGAAGGGACTGTCAGACTTTTACTGACTAAAAAACCACCCTGTTCCTTCTGTTGCCCTTTACGTTCCGGGGCCACGGTATCCTGTTAAGACGTCCCGCAACCCCGGCAGGCGTTGGCCCCGTTGGGGGCCCCGTCCCTGTAATGACAGCTCTTTGAGGCGCGCGCGAACAGAACGCGCCGGCGACCCGGGCTTGGTCCTTGATCGAACGGCGAGCTACCCATTACTCGGATGGCAGATGAAATCGCGGGGAATGGCAGTTAAACTACCGATTGTTGCAAGCCAAACATTCTTATCTAAGTAATTAACAATTTCCTCAATTATCTTTTAAGTATGATGTGATTAGCTTACTACTCTGTGTTTCAAGGTGGTCTGCAACGTTTGTTACGAGAAATCTTCAGAGAATGCATGTTTTGCTTTTATGATGTACAATTTTTATTTTCTCTTTTTTTATATTTTATGCGTCAATTTCGCTTGAATAAACAGTTTTTCTTTCTTTCTTTTAGAATCCGTGATGACGTCACAGGGCGTTTTATAGGGACGTCGCAACTTCATGCAATCATTTTTCATGCGATCATTCAAAGTCCACCTTATTTATTTTTTACTTTGATTATATCATCAGCTATCTGTCAGTGACAGTCCCGTCAAAATCGGTCCAGCCGTTTTGGAGGTTAGCCGGAACAAATAGACAAACAAACAATTTTTTTTTAAATGTTTTTTTTGTGTAATACATTTTTATTTATTTTGCAAAAAAGCTATTATTTTGACATAACACATAGACACACATAGGCAGAAACTACAGAACGCCACCTGCTACGATCTTAACATATTCCTTTCGCCTCGTTCACGTTCATACATCTCGTCATACACGCACGCTGGTTACGAGTACTGCGTACCTTTCCGAAGAACCTCACCGATAAGGTCAGTGTAGGTCCTTCTAGAGCGTCCAAATTCCTCCCAATATTACTTCTGACTCAGGATTCCCTGGTCAGCGGGCACTGGTGACCAACGAGGCAGTTCTCCATAGCAACTGAGTCAGAAATGCCAGTAGTATGAACTCAATGGCGTGGAGCAAGACAATGGAAGTTTAATGACTCACAAAAGATTTTATGAAGGCTGCTTGTTATGAAATTATTCTTTTATAAGTCAGCCTTTACGCTGTCGAGATAGAAGACATTATTTATTTTTATTACGATTATGGAAAATAATATTTTACAAATAAAAAATATCCTAGTCATTATATTTTCCGTTTGCGAGACTTTTCTTACGGATCGCTTTTTTTGTTACCTATAGTTATATATTTTATCCTTTAGCACTCAGGGATAACATAGCTTCTTATTAGCGAAATAATTTTCAGAATCGGTTCAGTAGTTTTTGAGATTAGCGCGTTCAAATAAACGAACTTTTCAGCTTTATAATATTAATAACTTTCCACTTTATAGTTTACTACCTTTTGGAAGGGGCAACTAGATTCAATTCTATTTTTTTTCATGTAATGACGTTCAAAAGTGCCTTATAGTGGCCTAATTGAAATAAATTATTTGACTTTGACTTTACTTGTGGAAATGGCTCAAATTTTACTTGTAAGATTTGATCAGCTTATACACAGAAGTAAATAGAAGCTTGTGAATATACATTTCTTGTATGACGATCGCCTACATTTTTAACGTTATTAACCCCCGACGCAAAAACGACGGGGTGTTATAAGTTCGACGTGTCTGTTTGTGGCATCGTAGCTACCGAACGGATGAACCGATTTTGTTTTTGTTAATTTTTTGGTTTGAAAGATGTATTATTAGTCGGTTCTAAACGAAATGTTTGATGCAAAACGGTCCAAAATGGCCGCCGTCGGGGATTTTTTGATTTTTATTTATTACTAGCTTTTGCCCGTGACTTCGTCCGCGTAAATTTCGGTTATCGCGGAAAAAATTACCCATGTCCTGTCATTCAATTCGAAACGACACGTGGCGCCATCTTTGATCATAAGAACGTTATTGTAATTTCTTTCGGGAACAGTACTTTTTTTCGGGATTAAAGGTCCTCTATGTTCGTTCCTGTACACCTGGCAATGTTTATGCAAAATTTCAGGATGATCGGTTCAGTGGCTTAGGCGTAAAATGGTAACAAACAAACTCATTTATAATATTAGTTAGGATTTGTTGTTATAGCGGCTATAGAAATACACACCCAGAGAAAATTTCATCTATCTGCCTATTACGGTTCATGAGAATACAACCCGGTAAGAAGACGGACATCGAAAGCTTAGTAATCGGGTCCCATAGGCGGTAAGGAACCCTAAAAAAGGTAACGCGTTTGACTTTGAAAGCAAACTAAGCCTTAGCTACACAAGACAGCTGGTATTTAGAAAATGGCCGCGATGTTTGCAGGTAAAGTGTGTCATTTCTATATATTTTCGCAAACTAAGTCAAGGTGAACGTTTAACCAACTTGTGAAGGCTTTAGTGTGCACTAAACCGACTTAAAACACTCGGATGAGCTTCGGACTTAAACTTAACCTACTAATGCGTAAACCTCTGCCTAACCCTTCAGGGATTACAGGCGTAATGTTATGTATTATTCATCTCAATTTTAGGTACAAGACACCATTTCTTCTAGTGATTTTCATTTATTCTTTGATGCTTCGGTGTTTAAAATGCAAAAATTCGATGTTACCTATTGTAAAAAATTAACAATACGATTGACAGCGATAAAGCATTATAAAAAAAGTAAATATATTTTTTTTAATCACTTATGAATGCCGATAAAACTAGGCATGCAAATTGACGATATTTTTACCGTTATATTTTTCCGGTAAACTGTGATTCACTACAATAAATTACGGTTCTTGAAAGTAGGTCAGCTAGTAAAAGTGAATTGTGTTTCTCATTCACTCGTTAATGCCATATGGCTCAATAAAATAGTTATTTAATCTAACGTTTAAAACTTATTTACGGACTATGAACAGGGCCGAATTAATCATGACGGGGCCCCTAGGCAATGCAGGTCTCGAAGCTTTTACCCTTTTTTAAATACCATAATCTTTTTTTTTAACTCAACGCGAAGTTAAAAGTTTATAGTTTAAAGTTATTGAGTGGAGACCACGCACCGGCAAGCGCAGCGTAGGACGTCCACCCACAAGGTGGACAGACGATCTGATGAAGACCGCGGGATTGCGCTGGATGCAGGCCGCTTCCATCCGGTCTTATTGGAAATCTGTAGGGGAGGCCTATGCTCAGCAGTGGACGTCCTACGGCTAATATGATGATGATGATGATGAACTCAACGCAATTTTATTCATAACTAGCTGCTGCCTGCGACTTCGTACGAGTGGTTTTTTCACGCGTGTTGAGTTACATCTTTGGTTACTGCTGCGCGCTACCGTTTAACGTAGCGTGGTGTCATTTTGCCTATACTCCTCATGAGCCTGGCTATATAAGTACGCAAAAAAATTAAACCTGACTGGTAGATATGGAGATTAGCGCGTTTAAACAAACAAAAAATCTGTTCAGCTTTATTATATTAATAGATTACGCAGTTTTTTTACTACATTACGAAGGTATTCCATCACGGGATTTAAACGAAAATTGAAAGGAATATAATACTTACATGTATTTATTCTAACTAATCTTTTTTTCATCGAGGGTTTGGAGTAGGCCTAGGGGCCCCGAATCAGGTAGCGGCCCTACCTGATTCGGGGCCTGATTCGGGGCCCCTACGCCTACACTGCCTAATAGATAATCCGGCTCTGCTTAACGTCGAATACAGACGAATTACGTTGAAAGGTATTGGAAGGGTGCCGGTGACGTCATAAATGTAGGTAATTTCAATACGAAATAGCCGGTTGAAGTTGATAACCGGTGCAATCTGATAAAAGCAATTTGTAAACGTCACCGACGTTAATAATATTATTTAACACATTTTTTTACTTATGATATGAAATTCGTATCATAGCAGGTTGTTCAAGGCCAGTATAATTATTATGACTAAATATGAGGCTTTCATAAAAGACTGGTAATTTAAAAAGTTAAACAATCCCGTACATGCTAACAAGAAGGTCAGATCTACTAGTAAAAAATGTATTCGCAATCTCATCTCTCATCAATTCCATCCTAGCGACAATAAATGACAGAAAATATAGATAAATTAGAAACATTTTTGACAGACTGAGGTTAGATTGCGATCGTTCCTAATAGATGGTAGAAATGCCCTGTTGGTGCAAACTACAAGTATTTAATTATTTTTTTTCCTGTAGAGTTTCTCATGAACTGCCTCGGGGCTATGTCCGACTCCCATCGGCTAAAACCTTACGATATTACTCCAACTACTTTTGGCCAGGGCATGGGGATCGCTCTGAGTATTCTTCCGCAACCAGGTTCATCACAACCCTGGGCAAAACCGATTTATCCTATTTTCAACCGACTTCCAAATGGAGGAGGTTCTCAATTCGGCGCGTATGTTTTTTTTTATTGCATTTTACGATAGTCTTTTATGTATTTTCATGATTTTGTAAAGAGGGTATCCTATTTATGTCGAAATTATATAGCGCAATACACAAATGAGCAGGACAGAAGCCTATTTAGAATGGTACTGCTTTTGCAGAAAGCAATCTTACACAAAAACTTGCATATTTATCTCATAACGAAACAATATCTCATAACGAAACAATATCTCATAAAATAGGTAATGGAAACTTAGCGTAGACTCTGAGTACATGCATTAAGTTTTTTTTCCTATACAACGCACAAAAAGTAGAAAGTATAGAACGCCGTGTTTAAACACGCAAACATAGTGTGAAAGTGAATTTTTTGATGCGGCAACACGCCATACCGTTTTCCGTTATATTTAAAATATAGAATTAGAAAAAAATATATAAATTATTAAATAAACTAATAAACTTATCTACTTATTTATCATTTCGTGATTAAGTATTTGTAGACTCGCTTTTTTTTTAGATAAATATTTTCTTGAGAATATTTTTTTTTAGTTCATGACTTTGTCCTCTAGAGGGCGCCGAATTCAATTTAATGTGACGTCACATAACCAGCCTATAACCAGCTGACGATCAAGACGCTTCCAACGATACCTCATTTATCAAAATATCAAAAGAAGTTTAGAAGTTATGAGGGAATAGATGGACACACATACTTTCTCACTATAGGTACTGAATAACCTAACAGTAATCCTCCTTTTTGCTTTCCTGTATTTGGTTAAAAACTAAGGCTTTGTACATCTGTGTCTTATTACAATAGCTGGAGTAACTGTGGCAATAATCAGTAACCCAACTGTCAAACGTGGTATTTATTGCTCTTGAAAAATATATCAGTTTGGACTTGAAGTATGGTTTTTAAGGTTAAAAATTGCATACAGCATTTACTTTACAATAAACCTTGGTAGAAGATTAAAATCCCAAACCATAGGTAAGTACAAAGGGTTTTATGCATATTCAAAGACAAATTCATTACTAATACAGACTTTTTCCATGCACAATGACAATTCATCATACTGCATTTTTTTATAGGTAGGTAGGTAAAAAAAAATGCCCGTTACAAAAGCAGTAATACAATCAAACGATGACGTCATTCGCAAAGTACATACAGCACGCAATTACACGTTTCAAAACTAATCTAATTTTGTTGCCAACACAGTTTTTTGTAAAAAGAGGAAGAACAAAGAAAAACTCACTATAGCGCATCGACATGCGAATATCGATAACTGCACATCACTAACGGGGCATTGGCTGGACCCGAAACGACCTGAGCCCCGTCTAACTTGTTTATATTAAAAAAAAACAGCCATGAGTCCAATACCCTTTTGTGTCGACAATAAAATGGAACAGCTGATTTTTATTATTATTTTCTTTAATAAAATCACTTAACAACACAATGTAAATGTAAAATTAACCACTAAATTGCTTTCGTGAACTTATTTTCGCAATAAGAACTTATGTTGAATTAACACCACCGATTTGAAAACCCACTTTCCACTTCGTAAAATGGAGTAACACGTATTACATTCTAACTAAATCGTATTATAACATGAAACTACATGTCAATTAACTTTCTAAAAGGCAGGATTACGAATTTATGATACGTATTTACGAAACAGGAAAAAAGAAATAACGAAACATATGTTAGCGCATTTAAAATAGAATTACCTTATACGGCCGCAAACTATGTCGTCTAACTCCGCTCCTTAACACCTGGGCTATAATATAACACTCCGGTAATCGTTTCTTTTTCTCTTAAAATACATTATTACACTGTTTAATCAATGTCCGGACGCGAAAACGCAGTCCAAATTGAGATTTTTAATGCAAATTCGGCAGTCGCAAGAGCGAGCGTCCAATATTCGCTCGCGACAGTAGCACACTAAGAAAGATGCTTATGTATGATGTCAGGCACTGTCAAGCGGTGTCAGCTGGGTTTGGTCCGTTCTCATTGGTAAATCGATTGAAAATCTCTGTAGCACACTTTAATTTGTCTACCTATCTCTTTCCCTCATCCGTCCTCTCGCTCTGAGTGTAACGACCTTGATAAGGTTTTACGGCAATCCAGGCGATATTTTTAAGCATTTCTTTGTCCAATACTCATTTATTAGACACGTCTATACGTGTGTCATGTTAATTACAAGATACATATTCGGATTTTTCCAATCTAAATCATATGGGAAACAAAGCAATGTGTCAACAAGTTTTTGCATGTGTGTGTATGTAACAAAAAAACATATTGACAACAGAGAGGTCCTCCTGATTGGTTCAAACACAGCTGTTTTTGACACGAGTTGTGTTAGCTGTAGTATCCAAGCGTCATCACTAGGTGGCAGCATATTCTGATTAACACCAAAGAATTCCGAGAAAAAGTACTTAATTTCTAATTTGTTAATTTATTATGCTTTAAAATGTGGCTATTAACATTAGTAATTAGCTCGTGGCATACGTATCAGTGGCTAAACCACATAAAGAGTAATGGAGTTGAGTACATTTAGGAACTAGTCAGTACTTCGTTTGATCAATGTGCATCACGTTACCATAGCAACTGACTCAATGTGTCGACATTAAAATACGACTAAATTGAAAACACCTCACCTGGGTTGCAAAACTAAACTTATTAACGACTTCTTAATTTTATAGTATGTACCAACGTGTGAAAGTGTCATTGCTTTTTCTTAGTGTTTCTTATCGTTCAAGTTATAAATAAAATACTAAAATGGACTCTTTAGACTTGTTAGCTCGCGAGGATGAGTTCAAGAAACTCAATAAACAACTTGAGAAGAAAACAGAGAGTTTAATGAAAGAAATTGAACAAGCTATGGTTGGTTCTCGTCCACTTTAGATATTATGTTTTTGTCAACATTTTTACTCTTATTTGACCGATTACTTCTGTTGGAAAATGATTAAATTAAGTTCCCATCTTCCATAGCCCGACTTCACTCATTGTTTTAGTAGAATATGATGTCTTTATTTTATATAAAATAAATAATATAGTAACTGTATGAAAGGTCTTCTGTATGAATGGTTTCACGTATTTTGTTTGCTTACTTTAGCATGATTATTCATTTATTTATTCCTGTATTAATACTTGTTAGGTACTATTAAAATCAAAATGATTTAAAGGTCAAAGCATTTATTTCAATTAGACCATTTACAGATACTTTTGAATTGTCAGGAGTCGGACAGTTAGTCAGAAAGTTGAAGCTAGTTGCTGGTTCCTAAATCTACGTTTAGACTTAGCTACGTAAGTCTCTATGGAGAAAAACGAGCAAACAACATTTTATAAAATCCTGGTACCAATACTCTTCACGCTCCTATATGAAAAAAAAATGAAGGGGAATATAAAACAATTCCAAAAAAAGGAATATAGAAGTAAGAGTAATATGTAAGGTATAAGTTTCTTAGTGCCCAATCCAAACGTGGTGCTCCTGACCAGACGATGGCCCACTTGCTGCACTGTCCAAGGTGTTGAAACACCTGCACTTTGGAGGAAAAACATGGCCACCTACTGCGCCCAAGTGCTAAAAAAAAAGGGGATTTATTAAGTTATTTATTTATCACATAACATTAGGTACCTACAACATGTTACAGATTCCTCTGAGAAGATATTTATATATTTTTAGTTATACACACAAATTAAACTAAAAACCCATTGTGGATCGCTATCCGGCAGGTCCACCCTTGGTCCTCTTCTTACCTACCTATACATAATTTTTTTTTCCTGTATTTAACCATTTTTCACCTTCCACTAGCTTTTGTTTAAATATCATTCTCAATCATGCTTCTTTTTAATTACAGCAAAAACAAGACATATTCTCAGAATTCTCACCAAGCCTTACATTATCACCTGGGCATACCATCAAAAAACACAGCTGCGACTCACACAGGCCTACCACCCCATCATCTTTGCCATCAAACCATAAACCTGTACAAAAAAAGAAAAAACCACTTCAAAACTGTTCACCAGAAACAAATGTTTCAACATTTAGCGCCAAAATTGAAAATGGAACACAAGATTCGAATGTTGTTTTTTCGAATTGTGAAGAGGTTCAAACAAAGAGTTTGAACACATGTAACTGTTGTGCCAATGTGAAAATTGGTAGAATTGGGGAAGATGAAGAGTTTTTATATGCATTTGTAGCAGTCAATGTTAAGGAAAAAGTTTTGCCGCAGTCGTTTTTGAAAGGTAATTGAATATTTTATTACTTTTCACTGACATAGCTCTGAAAATGCGAAAAAGAGGTGGTAATGGGCAGGGCACATAACTTGTAGAGCAGACAGCCGTTGGGGTCGCAAGGATCTGGAGTGGTGACCACTTATCGGAAGGCTCAGTGAGGGAAGCCCCCCCCCCCCCCCGAGGTGGGCCGCCGACAGTCAAAATACAGACAGGCAGTAAAACACATTTAGATATTTATTTTTATTCAAAGAGATTTATTAATCCTTAGACATTTCTTATAAAAAACAAATTAAACAAAGTACTTTCATATTACAAGAAACTTACCTAATGACCATCACAAAAACCTACTAAGTTAGTACTATACCGTTAATAGGTACTCCTGCCTAAAATAACACACAGTGTTTCTCCATTTTCAGATCGACCAACAGTAGAGAATATATGCAAGTTTCTGTCGTCCAAAGTGAAATTGATGCAAGAACAAATAGATAGACTACAAGGCATGCTAGATAAAAAGGTAAGGCGTAGAGGTACATGCTTTGATTCTGTCTTTTCCTTAAATTTACAACAACCCCAGGATGAGAGATTACTGCTCTTGTCCAAGAGACATACTATGATTAAAACACCTTATTTTATTACATTTTTATTTGACTGCCTCGTTGGTCTAGTGGTCGCAAGCGCGACTGTTGTGCATGAGGTCTTGGGTTCAATTCCCAGGTCGGGCAAAGTGTTATTGGGTTTTTCCATCAGGAATTTCTCAGTAGCAGCCTCGGAGTCTGGATGTGTGGCCGTTTAATGGCAATAGGCTCGCCCCCTATTACATGGGACTAAAAACATAACTAGCGAAATGTGGGTGTACTAATGGGTACACCTCTGCCTAACCCTTCGGGGATTACGGGCGTGATGTTATGTTTTTTCCAAGAAATTACGAACATAATGAAAAAAGAATCAGCCAAATTAGTCGACCCGTTCTTGAGTTTTGCATGGACTTTGGACTGGGACTTTGCTCCCTCTTACTTTTTGACCTCTGCCTAACCCTTCTGGGATTACAGGCCTGATGTTTTATGTTATGTTTTATTTAGATAAATCTTAGTCTTTCAGCTGTAATTATGGTCTGTAAACACCTTATTTTGAGCTAGCATTTATCTCATAGGCATAAATTTATGGAAAGTTTGTATATGGTATACGGCTTATTCAACCAGAGCCTATACAGTACTTATTATTTATCTAACGTGTATCTTTTCTGGGCTAGGGTAAGCATCTAATCTATCTATATACACTTCAATATGAGTATTGCAGCGCCATCTATGCACAGAAATAAAAAGTGTCTTATCTTCAGTGTCATAAAAGTGAAAAAACTTGCATTTGAAAAAAGCCTTTCTAAATGATCCTTGTTAGCAGTTCGTGAAACCTACAATATCCAGCAAATGTCATCATAATATGTTATAATATTGTAAAGAGATATTTTGTGTGTTTTTTTGTTTGTATCTCCGAAAATACTGTCGCGATAATAAAAATGATTTCTTTAATAGAAAGCTACACTATCGCCGATTGCCAAAGACACGAATGTACATTTATGTCTGAAATATTTGATTTCGATATGGGCGAACTCACAGGCAGAAGTTAGTTTAAATTAGTATCGTAAAATAGTATAAAGGAACAACCTGTATCATCTTCGAATACATACCACTACTACTTTGTAATGAGACTGGCGGTCTCGGGTCAGCTTGGTTGCCAATTTGATATTACTTACTACTGTATAATTTTCTTATACCGTCTTTGTTTTGTGTTATGTTTTAGTTAACGTTGTGTGTTTTACGTTTAGTTGATCTAACCATGTAGTCGATGATTATGATGCACGGTAAAACTCTAATGAGTTTATGTTTGCGTCATATCAAATATGTATTACTTTTGTGTTTTTTAGACTTAGAGATTATTAGACTGCCTCGTTGGTCTAGTGGTCGCAAGCGCGACTGCTGTGCATGAGGTCTTGGGTTCGATTCCCAGGTCGGGCAAAGTGTTATTGGGTTTTTCCATCAGGAATTTCTCAGTAGCAGTCTCGGAGTCTGGATTTGTGCCCGGTTGATGGCAATAGGCTCGCCCCCTATTACATGGGACTAAAAACATAACTGGCGAAATGTGGGTGTACTAATGGGTACACCTCTGCCTAACCCTTCGGGAATTACAGGCGTGATGTAATGTTATGTTATGATGTTATGTTTTGTGTTTTTAACGAACAAATCGACGGTCCCTACGTACATAAAGACATGTCAAAAATGACTTCTATATACATGTCTTTATATAAGTAGGGACCGTCGAAATAAATAATTAAAAAAAAGTTATTAATTATTTTTTTCTCCTTCCAGGCCACCCAATGTGACGGCCACATGCGACAGCTGGCAGAGCTCGAGGGTGAGAGGCTAACTCTGCTGTCCAAGACTAATAACATGAGAGCCAGCACAGCTGACATGAAGGCCAAGAATATGGTGCTACTCGCTAAGCTTAATGTAAGTTTGAAGTCTAAGTTAAACTCAATTATTTATTTTTTTAAACATCATGAGAAAACCTGGACTTACTGTTCCACTCAAACCATGTCAACCCTTGAGGCGGTTTAGAAACTCTGACACTAGGGTGTGTGGGGTCGTAAGACCTTACTTCTCACATGATAAAGAAGAGAGAAGAGAAGAAGAAGAAAGAAGATTTATTTCAATGAAACCATTGAAAGGAGCTTTGGTATTTCATTTGCAAACAGGAATTAAAACTAGTTGCCCCTTCCAAAAGGTAGTTTTGTATGGAGAAGAATGGGGAACGTCAAAGTTAAAGATATGCATATATTAAACATTAACAGCAAAATTCCATACACTTTCCTGATGAATTTTCCAAAAAAAATCTTTCATAAGAATCTTGTCCGGAGAATTACGAATACAACAAAAAAAGAATCAATCGCAATCGGTCAAACATCACTCAAACCATGTCAGAGGCCCTTGAGGCGGTTTAGAAACTCTGACATTAGGGTGTGTGGTTGGTCCCATAGTAAAAGTTGTTCATAATGATGAGTACAATGACCCCTTTCAAGGTTTCGGGTATATTTTCAATTACCCTGTATAATTCAAATTGGCCTATCCGGGCAAGTACCAATGTGTCTTTTTCAATTCATATGTACTTTCTAAAGTTTATCTTGGACATCACTGGCATCGGTAAAGGAAAACATTGTGAGGAAACCTGGACTTACTGTTCCACTCAAACCACGTCAGAGGCCCTTGAGGCGGTTTAGAAACTCTGACACTAGGGTGTGTGGGGTCGTAAGACCTTACTGCCCACACGATAAAGAAGAAGATCGGTCTAGCCAGCTCAAGTTTTGCGCTTACCAACATATTTAGCGATTCATTTTGTCAAAGATAATGATATAATTTCTCTTTATCTTTTCAGGAAAAGGAACGCCTCTACAAGGAACAAAGGACGGAGACGGACAAACTGACATGCGAGCTTAAACGTATTAAAATTAAGTGCCACAGTGTTGAGGCGAAGAGCGCGGCGCAGCAGGAGACCATCGACAACTTGAGGCAGCAGATTGATACACTGAAACGAACTGAAAAGGTACATCTAAATGACTAAATCCATACTATTATTATAAATGCGAAAGTAACTCCGTGTGTCTGTCTGTCTGTTAAGCTTTCACTACTAAACCACTGAACCGATTTTGATGAAATTGTTACGGGGTAAGTTTGAACCCCAAAGAAGGACATAGGCTACTTTTTATTTCGCGACTTCGTCTGCGCCCGCGAGAGCGAGCGCATTGGCATCAACTGGGTACAAATTTAGACTCCGAGGCTGCTACTGAGAAATTCCTGATGGAAAAACCCAATAACACTGACCTGGGTATCGAACCAAGACCTCATCCTCAGTCGTCCCGCTTTAACCACTAGACCAACGAGGCTGTCAATGTGGATCTCTAACATGTTTTGAATGAACAAGCCCAACAACATTTTGCCCGACCTGGAAATCGAATCCAAGACCTCACACCTACCGTAGTAATTAATAAAATATATGTAAATCTTGTTTCAGGAATTCCGCGAATCTTCGCGCAATCTTTCAGCGTCGCACCTAGACGCCATCTCTCGGCTGGAGTCCCACATTAAAGTGTTAAATACACGTAGCGACCGACAGATGGCGTTGATCGACAACCTAAGAAGACAAAACCTTCTATTAAGCTCAGAAGGCGCTTTGAAGATTCTTGAAAAGGAATATTGTGATTTTTTGAATCAAGAGTTTTAATTAAGTAGCCATAACTGCTGAAGATAGGCCAATCTTCTTTATCGTGTGCGCAGTAAGGTCTTACGACCCCACACACCCTAGTGTCAGAGTTTCTAAACCGCCTCAAGGGCCTCTGACATCTCTGGTTTGAGTGGAACAGTAAGTCCAGGTTTCCTCACGATGTTTTCCTACACCGATGCCAGTGATGTCCAAGATAAACTTTAGAAAGTACATATGAATTGAAAAAGACACATTGGTACTTGCCCGGATAGGCCAATTTGACAGGGTAATTGAAAATATACCCGAAACCTTAAAAGGGGTCATTGTACTCATCATTATGAACAACTTATACTGAGGGACCAACCCTGAAATCATGAAGAAAAAACAGCTGATCCATACATTACGATCTTGTTAAGTTATAGCATTTTTGTAGGGAACAGCTGATTCAGCTGAGCAAAAAGGACAGGTTGTTCATCATATCATAACATCACGTCTGTAATCCCCGAAGGTTTAGGCAGAGGTGTACCCATTAGTACACCCACATTTCGCCAGTTACGTTTTTAGTCCCATGTAATAGGGGGCGAGCCTATTGCCATCAACCGGGCACAAATCCAAACTCCGAGGCTGCTACTGAGAAATTCCTGATGGAAAAACCCAATAACACTTTGCCCGACCTGGGAATCGAACCCAAGACCTCATGCACAGCAGTCGCACTTGCGCCCACTAGACCAATGAGGCAATTTGAATTATACAGGGTAATTGAAAATATACCCGAAACCTTAAAAGGGGTCATTGTACTCATCATTATGAACAACTTTTACTATGGGACCAACCCTGAAATCATGAAAAAAAATAGAAATACACATTCTGTGAAAGTTTCAACTCTCTAGTTGTTACAGTTCATGAGATATAGTCCGCTGACAGACGAACAGACGGAGGGACGGAGGCTTAGTAAAAAGAGATCGAATGTAACAAATCGATGTAAGAAATGTTTGTTAAAATAAATAGTTAGTTAAAACATGTTAAGCCTATTTATTCAATAATATTATAATTTGTTAAAATTAAATTACATACCCTTTAGAAAATACACACGAACGAATGCGCGAGCAAAATCTAGTTATTACTAGCTAATGTCCGCGACTAAATCCGCCTGCGGGCCCGCGGCCATCGGTTATTCGTAATGTTTTTTCTTGTGCCCCTAATTCTTAAAAAAAAAAAGGAAATACTCGATACAATATCAGCTATCTGTACCAATGAAAGTCCCGTCAAAAACGGTCCAGCCGTTCAGGAGATTAGCCGGAACAAACAGAAAATTGTAGTCTGCCTTTTATTTAGAATCTAGTAATTACTACTCAGGTAGAATAAAACATGAGTTTTTGACTTTTTAAATAAAATGTATTTAATTTAAATTTACAGAAATGTTGTTTTATGTAACTTGATTATATGAGACAACATTTTAAGTAAAATTCGATTCATTCTTATAATAATTATTTATTTTAATGTCTTACAGACTACAGTAGTAAATCTTAAAGAGAACTTGATATTATTCTATATTCCTCACGCTCTAGAATGGTGCGGGTGACATTTGTCAAACTGTTGCGTTTCACACTTTAACGTTGCGGCGATTTACAATCATGATTGAACATATTAACTGCACACTAATATCATAGTCGTGAAATACGGAATCAGTAATAAGTAATTATTTTATTTTATTTGGGAAAAACAAACAATTGTACAATGTGTGATACAATAAAACAATGTAAATAACTAGTAAATTAAATAATGTCACTGACATATTAAGCGATTCTGACATCCATAGATGAATTGCTGACATGTGTCACCCGCATCATCATAGAACATAAATATGGAATATAATTCAATTCCATTTTTTGTTACCATTGTCATCAATTAAAAAGTGCGCAAAAAAACAGGGTCAAGTCATCATCGAGGTCATAATAATTATGACCTTTTTCCGTTATGAAAGCCAAGAGGTGAGTCACGAATTTGGAACTTTTTGTTAGGTGTGTCGCGGTCCTGTAATCTTTGGGAAACACTGCCCTAGTTGAGATAAACTACAATAACATGACGCGACCTTCCAAGGCAATCTCTTCGGCAATCTTCCACAATTAAAAACATTTGAAAGTGTTTGTAAAAGTATTGAAAAGATTCACAACGCATGTGTGTGTACTGAGACGGCTCCCGAAACAAGAACAAATTAGTGATTTGTTGCTCGACTAGCGGCGTCATTAATCACTCATTATTACTAGTAGGTATGGCGCTGCACTGACATACTCTATGCAAACGACAGGTGCGTTTTCTTGCAGGGTCGGCTATTTATGGTTAGTTGATGTACAAATCTGCCGGCCTGCTACTGAAGACGATTACTCACAACTACATAAAAACTCTTTCACACGGATGTGACTACACACATTGAAATGGTAATATGGAGGGGCGCGTCATGTTATAGTAATTTATCTCTAAGTACATAGTTACATAGGTATGGGGTGTAAAAAAAACACATTAGACAGCTATTAACTATGCATAATGACCATAAAACTAAAAAAAAACGATCGCAATGATAGTAAAAACATGTAGGTTACATTCGGCTTCGTTTAAGGGGCTTTGCACACGAAGCAACTTAAGTTGAGGCAACTATCAACTCTTTAAAAGTTTCCTGTAAAAGTTGATAGTTGCTTTAACTTTTACGGTTGCCGTAACTTTATAGCAATCTGTGAGCAACTTTCATAGCCGATTAGATCAATCTACGCAGCGATCAGCGTTAACGGTATAATATTTAACAGTTGCTAGTTGCGGCAATTAGGAACTAACTTAGTCATCGATTGCAGCAACTGAAAACTGTTGACGATCGCCGAAACTCGAAACTCGAGTTGCTATGTGTGTGCAGTCCAAATGAAATATATGTAAACAGCTAGTTGCCAGTTGCTGCAATAGTTGCTCTGTGTGCAAAGCGCCTAAGTGTCTCGATACACCCATTACAAATATAAGTTATACAGAATTAAATTATGAGTAATCTTGTAAATATTACACAGATCGAAAAAAATGGAGACGACTGTCAGAGAGATAGTCAGGCGCGGATCCAGCCATCAAAAAAGGAAGTGGGCACATTCCCTTGAAATCAGTTCAGTGCGTGCTGGACTCAATCACGCGTATCAAATTATCGCATATAGAGTTGTAAACTACTGAACCGATTTTAATGAAACTTTTACAGCTAGTGGATTCAAGTCCAGAGCATCCCCCAAGCATCTGAGTTCTTCCGTGACAAATGTAAAAGTGAATTTCATATTATACCTAGCAATTAAACTATTTTGTGTAAGGTTTGTTTTCGAATAAAATGTTGTGTGCTGTTTTAGTGTTAAACCCTATTACCTACCCTTTGGAGGGTCAAACCCCCCCCCCCCCCAAACGACGATACAGGATCCGCCACTGTAGCCGCAAGCACATTAGATTTAATTAAAACCTGGTGGTTTACACAGAATAATTTTGATTAGATGCTCCGTTTCAATTACAATAATAAATCTAATTAATGGTGGGCGCGACCCACCGGACCCGCCCTGGATCCGTCCCTGTTGCGCCCAAAACGGTGGACCCGCGCTTGGAGATAGTGTCAAAATCTACTGACTAACTTAACCATTAATGTATTCTTGTACATATATGCCTATATCGTAGCTCAATCCTCGTCCCCTCTCGCTCTTCAGGCGGAAGTTCACGTAGGAGTATCCCACTCCCCCAGCTGTGATGTTGATTGATGCTTTACTGTGCAGCGTGTCCAGTGCTTGGATACCCTGGAAGAGAAGAAAAGGAGGTTTTATTGATATGTGGAAAAAAATCTGTCATTGTGGCTATCTTTAGGGCAGAGGCGTAACAAGGTAGTCATAGGTCCCGGTGCAAAAAAAATACTGGGGCCCTAACAAAACTGTTAAGGTTTTATCAAGTGGTCAAAGTCCTCTAATTCTCCTGTATTCTTTCAAATGAGTTGCCATGAGTCGTCTTGCAAATTGTTTTATTTACATGTTACCGAAAGTTGGAGAATTTTTTGTTAGTTCAATTCGAGGTTTGATGGCCGAGCGCCCCCGGAGTTTGGGGGCCCCTGTGCACGGGTAGCTACGCCACCGCTTTAGGGAAGGCCTATGTCTAGCAGTGGATGACACTCCACTGATATGATGATGAGCTATAAATCTAATACCGGCTTCTGTCCGCGACTTCATCTGCGTAGAAGTTAACCTAGCACAAAACATAATGTAATCTACTATTAAAAATGCGAAAGTTTAGATGGATGTTTGTTACTCAATAACGCCAGAACGGCTGTACGGATCTTTATGAAATTTGGCACAGACATAGATTATAATCTGGAATAGCACACTTTCTGGCTCGATAACACTCGAGCCTTTCGGGCTGTACTCAGACCTAGAAAGTAATTTAATAACAAACTCGGTACCTAAATTTTTAAGATTCGACCCTCTTATTCGGAATATAGGTACTAGTAAGATAACATTATCAACTGATTGCAGAGGTCAGGGGCGCAATTTACTAGTTACTACTAAGCAGATAAATATATAACTATAACCTACATAAAATGTAAATATTATTTTTCATAAAAATTAACCCATTTGAAAATAAATACTTTGAAAATAAAATACACTACTTCCAATCATTTTTCAAACCATTTTTCGACCATTTGTTGGTATCCGATTGAGCTAAAATTGCATACACTTTTAGTTCTGATGACAATACACTGGTGTCAATTCCCTTGTTCACAAACTAGACTAAATTTAGAGAATTGACATCTCTTGCTAACATACAGCGAAAGGAAAGGACGGTGACATTCCGTGACATTAAAGAACTAAGTTAGCGATGTCAAATTAGTTTTGCCTTGAATTTTTCCGTATTTTTAATCCACACGTTTTAAGATGTCAACTATAATCGAATGGATGTGTCAAAATGACTAAATTTGACAGCTCTTATTTACATTAGTCTCTTTCTTGTTTTATTAGACAGAAAAAGATGGAAATAGTCTAATTTTAGTTTAGTTTGCGACCAAGACAATCGGCACCGTCCAATCATTTAGTATTGTCATCATCATCATCTGCCTAGCCTTTTCTCAACTATGTTGGGGTCGGCTTCCAGTCTAACCGGATGCAGCTGAGTACCAGTATTTTTTGGAGCGACTGCCTATCTGACCTCCACAACCCAGTAACTAGGTAATACGATACCCCTCGGTAAGACTGGTTGACAGACTCTCAAGCTTCTGACGAGCTTCGAGCTTCTTCGAGCTTTCGGGCTTCTTCCAATAATTGAGTATTGTAATATTGTTATAATTTTAAATTAAAGCTTGTTTTAAAAAATATTTTGTTAATTAATTTTTTTTTTACTCTTCATCGGTTGTTTAACTCTCGTACAATAACTTGCACCTACCATGTTATCTCTTCACCACCTCTGGTTGACTGTTAGAGAATGCCTAAGGCATTAAGTGCGCCTCTGTACTTTATTGTTGCATAAAGTTTAAACAAACAACTTTATTAGAGCTGCGACCCGGTTGGAATTCCCCGGATTTGTCACAGTGTAAAGGTCGTCCGGAGGGAGTTGGTGGGAGAGGGGGGATTTTTCAGGGAAATCCCGCTTAAAAAAACATAAGCAATACCAGCGTTCTTGCCGAAGGAGGCTTAGGAAACGCCTGCGTTACGTCAGAGACTTTTATGGGATAATGGTCAGATTGAAAGGCTATGGAAGAGACATTTGCCCAGCAGTGGGACTGACAAAAAAACTAAGACGTTTTTCTTTAACACATTTTTTTTTACAAACATTTTTAAACAAACACATTTTTTAAACATAAACATGGTATACATATTTTTTTCATTAATGCCTGGGAACATATCCTAATTTCAATGTTTTTGTCTGTTTCCCGTAAAATTCAAACAGAAACGAACCTAACTCAAAAACTCGTACTTTCGTGATTATGAGTGAACCAGCTCCAGAAGCCTAGATCATATTAGTGTTCTTGTTTCTTATTAACAGACTTTTATCAAGGTTATTTCCTTACTAACTGAACATAACATACATAACATCACGCCTGTAATCCCCGAAGGGTTAGGCAGAGGTGTACAAATTAGTACACCTACATTTCGCCAGTTATGTTTTTTTAGTCCCATGTAATAGGGGGCGAGCCTATTGCCATCAACCGGGCACAAATCCAGACTCCGAGGCTGCTACTGAGAAATTCCTGATGTAAAAGCCCAATAACACTTTACCCGACCTGGGAATCGAACCCAAGACCTCATGCACAGCAGTCGCGCTTGCGACCACTAGACCAACGATGCAGTATTAACTGAAATATGATTTATAAGACTCTAGACTAGTATGAAACGTGCTATCGGGAAATTCCCTTGAAGCTTAGGTACACGCTTCGGTATAATACACAACATTCATTCACAGTTAAAAACATCACAAGGTAATATTAAATTAAAATCGTCAACAACCCAACACACAGCGAGCAAAAGCAGTGTTGAATATCTACATAAATTCATTCTAATGCGTAATGGCGGGCGCTTCTAAATCGCCCATTTTTTGACAGTTTGACACTGAGGTTAGATGGCGATCCGGGGTCGCGGGATGTCTTAACAGGATACCGTGGCCCCGGTACGCAAAAGGCAACAGAAGGAACAGGGTGGTTTTTTAGTCAGTTAAAGTCTGACAGCCCCTTCCGCCCCACCCAGGGCGGAAGGGACTCAATTGACGATTTACCAATTAAAAAAAAGAAAGATTAGATGGCGATTGTTGCTAAAACTTAGTAGAATGTCGGTGTTAGTAGAATGGCTGGCGAAATGTAGGTGTACTATTGGGTACACCTCTGCCTAACCCTTCGGGGATTACAGGCGTGATGCTATGTAGTTAGTAGAATTTCCCCATAAATTGCGATCGTACGTAAAATTTAGTAAATTCACCCCCTGTTACCACACACTTTAGAAACACGCCTTTTGAGTGTCAAAACAAAACAATGACTCACCTGAATCAAACGGTTATCCTGTTGCGTGTAAAAGAAATATTTAACTCTCTTCATGAACGGTATCGCATTGTATTCCACCTTCGTATGGTTTATGAGCAAAACCATCTTTGAAACGTTACCCACTATCAAATGATCCGCCCAAACAACCGCTACGCAAAAAACTGTTAAAGCGATGAGGTACTTCATTTTGTTATTACTTAAAAAAATCTTACTGAACACGCGTCTTATTTGATCGCTAATGTGTATGATTGTGACGCGAAGTTCATTAAGTTATCATGTTATGAAAAACTGATTGTGTGTTGTAGATTGAGTGAGGATTTGGGCGAAGTTTTGTTTGTCTAACTGTCGTTAGTCGCCGTTCTGCCAAGTCAAAGTCAACATCAAATTAGTTATTTCAATTTAACCATTAGAAAGCATTTGGAACTCCTTAGAGTTCCTACCATGTGCAAGAAAGAAAATGGAATCAAATTGCCCCTTCTGAATGGTAGGTACCTACTTATTTACGTATTGAGAAACATGGACAAGGAATTCTAGTTACATACATAACATAACATCACGCCTGTAATCCCGAAGGGTTAGGCAGAGGTGTACCCATTAGTACACCCACATTTCGCCAGTTATGTTTTTAGTCCCATGTAATAGGGGGCGAGCCTATTGCCATTAACCGGGCACAAATCCAGACTCCGAGGCTGCTACTGAGAAATTCCTGATGGAAAAACCCAATAACACTTTGCCCGACCTGGGAATCGAACCCAAGACCTCATGCACAGCAGTCGCACTTGCGACCACTAGACCAACGAGGCAGTCACTGTGAATTCTAGTTACTGTTTTTAAAGTAAATGTTTTACAATATTTTGTAGTGGTTGAGGCGCTCGCCTCTCATGCATGAGGTTGGGTTCGAATCTGGGAAAATAAAATACTAATGTGACTTTTTCCATTCATATTAGGTATGTACTTTCTAAAATTTATCTTAGACTTCACTGGCATTGTTCCTTGCCTCGGAAAGCACGTTAAGCTGCTTCCGGCTGTCATACGTGGATCTCTGACAGTCGTTACGGGTCGTCAGAAGCCCGAAAGTCTGACAACCAGTACCAAGGGGTTATCGTATTATCCAGGTACTGGATTGTGGAGATCACTGAGGTCAGATAGGCAGTCGCTCCATGTAATATACTGGTGTTCAGCTGCATCCGGTTAGATTGAAGCCGACCCCAACATAGTTGGGAAAAGGCTAGGCAGATTGATTGACAATATTTTGTATTTGTATACAAGTTATACAGATCAGATTATATAGATCAGATGCACACTGAATTAACATTCACCCAGGCTTAACAGCTTTACCCTCACTCTCATAATCCGATGGGATGGCAATCCGACACGACAGAGAATCAATGGCGCTGGCGACACCTACTTTTTGACGCACGGGGGTATCACACTACCCATTTCCAAACTTCAGGCAGCTACTAAGAAATGCCTAATCTAAATAACAGTTTGCCCGAAATGGGAATCGAACTCAACGGGTCCAACGAGACCGCTTCTAAGGCTGACTGTTCACAGCGTCACTCAAAAAATGTGAACTCAAGCCATTTAACAAGACGTCGCGAGGCGACATCCGGCCACCGTAGGCGCGGGCTTGCGGACGGCGAGTAATGGGTAGCTCGCCGTCCGATCAAGGACGAAGCCCGGGTCGACGGCGCGTTCTGTTCGCGCGCGCCTCAAAGAGCTGTCAGCACAGGGACGGGGCCCCCAACGGGGCCAACGCCTGCCGGGGTTGCGGGACGTCTTAACGGGATACCGTGGCCCCGGAACGTAAAGGGCAACAGAAGGAACAGGGTGGTTTTTTAGTCAGTAAAAGTCCGACAGTCCCTTCCGCCCCACCCAGGGCGGAAGGAGTCATTTGATGATTTTTACCACCTCAAAAAAAAAAAGCCATTTAACAAAAAGTCTAAATTCAAACAATCCTGCAGCATTACATAGGTATCCAAACAAAATACTTCAACAAACGAAAATGAACCTTTTAGCTACATTATAACGTTCATTTTTAAGTTATGGACAATTCGTGATATGACTTAGATCTTATTATAATAATTGTCTCGCATTGTTGTATACTGTAGTGCCTATTGAACGACCTTTTAGGCTCAGCGTTCATTAGCAGACCAACACGGAAAGAGATTTCTGAGAAGCATTTTCACTTAATTTAAGCACTTTACTTCTTTCTTAATGTTAATTTATTTATTTTAAGTAGATATGTATGCGTCTTAACATCACATAACATAACATCACGCCTGTAATCCCCGAAGGGTTAGGCAGAGGTGTACCCATTAGTACACCCACATTTCGCCAGTTATGTTTTTAGTCCCATGTAATAGGGGGCGAGCCTATTGCCATCAACCGGGCACGAATCCAGACTCCGAAACTGCTATTGAGAAATTCCTGATGGAAAAACCAAATAACACTTTGCCCGACCTGGGAATCGAACCCAAGACCTCATGCACAGCAGTCGCACTTGTGACCACTAGACCAACGAGGCAGCGAGGTATGTATGCGTCTTGTAGCCTGAAACACAGGTTCAACCTAGTTCAGGCAATTAAGAAACAGTGCTCTATTTTAATTTTTAAGATAAATTTCATTGTAATTGTGCCTCTTTTTATAAATAAACGATTTTATTATTATTTATTATTATTACAGGCCTCCTCTAAGGGCGAGACTCCAGCAAAGCGGAGACGAGAAGAGATGTGTCTCACAACCAATCAGCTTGCTTCATTTTGACAGCTCAGCGCTTAGCTGCAGCACAATATAATATGCTATTAGTTATTAAAGTCAAAGTCAAAGTCAAATCATTTATTTCAATTAGGCCAATAAGGCACTTTTGAACGTCATACACAAAAAACAAAATAGGATTGAATCTAGTTGCCCCTTCCAAAAGGTAGTTTTGTTTGGAGAAGAATGGGCAAGAAACTCCATACGTACTCTTTTATTACGAGACATCTCCTCTCGTCTCCGCTTTGGTGGAGTCTCGCCCTTATGATAGCTACAATGACCGGTCATACGCTGCCCGTATCTTTACCAGGTCGTCAGTTCACCTCGCGGGGCCTTCCCACACTGCGCCTTACGTGGTCGCCACTCGGGAGCCTCACGCCCCAACAGCCGTCCGCTCTACGAGCTTTGTGACCTGCCCATAGCCACTTGAGTTTCCATAACATACCGTACAAGCATCTGCTCGCGACTTCGTCCACGTCAAAGTTAATTTCTCCATACAAACTTAGGACTCCTGGTTTAACCCCTTAAGCGAAGATTTTTGGAAAATCCTTTCATAACTAGAAACTACCTCCCTGCTTTTCATCTTTATACATCACGCGTCTTCTGACATTTCATTATGAGTGAGTGAGTGACTCGACTGCCTCGTTGGTCTAGTGGTCGCAAGCGCGACTGTTGTGCATGAGGTCTTGGGTTTAATTCCCAGGTCGGGCAAAGTGATATTGGGATTTTCCATCAGGAATTTCTCAGTAGCAGCCTCGGAGTCTGGATTTGTGCCCGGTTGATGGCAATAGGCTCGCCCCCTAATACATTTACAATTACAATTTTTATTTTTCTTTTATGTTACGTGCGTCATTTTCGCGTGCACAAACAGTTTTTCTTTCTTTCTTCTTTCTTTATTGACCTCTCGCCAGTGGACGCCAGGCCTTAGAATGAGAGTTTAGAAAAATATGCTAAGAATCTGGATACAGACAAGTGTACAATGGAAATTACAAAATATTGTAATAGTATTGTATAAATATTATTTTGCAGCTACAACGCAGATGTTCTTTTCTCCATACAAACACTCTCGCCTGTTTATTTTCTAGTTTAAAACATGACTCATAATATCAAGCCTGTAATCCCCGAAGGGTTAGGCAGAGGTGTGCGCATTAGTACACCCACATTTCGCCAGTTATGTTTAAGTCCCATGTAATAGGGATATGTGTAGGAAATAGTTTATATCATTAGAGCAATATTTTTCTTTTTAGTTTTTGTTGGACTGTCTCGTTGATCGAGCTTCAAAGCGAGCGAGCGAGCTTGAAAGTCGGCGGCTTTGGTTTTGTTTCTTGTTATGTAGGTATTGCCACCGACTTTCAAGCTAAAGTTATTTTTTATTTTGTAGTTTTTGAAGGCGGTCATATTTTTTTGTAAAAAAGCTTTTTATTTTTCACTTTTTAGTGCTTGTGTGTTAACGTTTGAAATCCTTACATAAAGCCCTTTCAAACAATACCTCACACGATATATTTAATTTTGGAAAGTGGTAGGAGGGTTGACGTACCCCCTCCCCACTTCCTTCAGTCAGTCATCTACTACACGTATAAACAAAGCAATTTTTCTTGTTACGGCGGTTCTGTTGTGATTTTTTAAGGAGTTCCGTTCCATATCTCCAAAGTTCATCATCAGATCATGACAATATTTCTATGGGACCTATTCCGAACTATATGCTTTCAAACAAAAAAAGAATCATCCAAATCGATTCATAATTGGCGGAGTAATCGTAGAACAAATACACAAAAAAAAAAAAAACATACGCGTTGAATTGAGAACCTCCTCCTTTTTGAAGTCAGTTGAAAATAGGCGAGAGCCAAACGAAAATTGTCTGTGCTGATAACTTTTTAGACCTATGTATCCTACTTATGTGTAGGAATTTTCATGAAAATCGGTTCATTCATTCGGAAAAATAAATAGGTAGGTACTTGAAAGTTTGTATGAAATGTCGTACAGCTTAACACGAGTTGATGAATATTAAATAGAAAACTGATGATATACATTATTATCTTAATATTACCTACTTATAAGAAGAATAGAGCGTCTGCGTGTTTACAAAAACAATTCTTAGAAGCTACATCTACTTATGACTTATGAGTCATCAAATTAATATCTTACTATCTTAGCTCATTATTATGCCGCGGGAGACGCTCCGGGCGACGGGAGCCGCGAGACGACTCCCGGCCACCGTAGACGCGGGTCTGTGGGCGGTGAGCAATGGGTAGCTCACCGTCCGTTCGTTGAATAACGACAGACCGTGTCGACGGCGCGTTCGTGTTCCACGCGCGCCTCAAAGAGATGTCAGCAAACAATTGGAGGGGCCACTAAGGGCCGATGCCTGCCGGGGCTGCGGGTTGTTCGAAAGAGATACCGCGCCCCCGGAACGCAAAGGGCACAAGAAGGAACATGGATGGGTTTTAGTCAGTAAAAGTCTGACACTCCCTCCCGCCCCACCCAGGGCGGGGGAAGTCATTTGATGACTTCCCATCGGTAAAAAAAAAAAAAGCTCATTATTATCATAAAGTACTTAGTATATCTTATACTTATCCCGGGAGGGGTCGCCCTAGGAAGACCTACACTGACCTTATTGGTGAGGTCCTTCAGAAAGGTCAGGTGCGCGTACTCGTAACCGGCGTGCTTGTATGACGAGATGTATGAACGTAGATGAGGCGAAAAGAGTATGTAAGGATCGTAGCAGGTGGCGTTCTGTAGTTTCTGCCTATCCCCATGGGAAAAAGTACTTAGTATAATATACTTTAAATAATAATATTATGCGCAAGTTTGTTAGGATGTTTGTTCCTCTTTCACGCCAGAACGTCTGATGGGATCTTGATGTATGTACAGTAATAAATTATAGTCTGGAATAGTACATAGACTACTTTTTATTCCGGAAAAATGTACGGTTCCCGTGAGAACGTATTTGACGCGAACGAATTCGCGGGCGGAAGCAATCCTAGATCCTACTTATATTATAAATGTGAAGGTTTTTGAACCGTTGAACAGATTTGAATGAAATTTGACACACATCTAATAGATAGACCATTTCCTGAGTACACATAGAATATTTTTTGTCCCGGTAATGAGTTCCCTTGGAATAATAGTTCAACTTACTTTATGAAAATTAGGACCTCAGCTTCGTCCGCGTAAAATACTTTTTAGGGACTACTCACACTTATTCAGCTTTTGTCCATAGAAAACAACGATTTTGTATCGCATGCGTTCAGACGCGGAAAGCAGAACGGACGCGAACGCGTCTCATACGAAATCGGCGTTTCCTACGGACAAAAGCTGAATGGAGCTGAATAAGTGTGAGTAGTCCATTACGCGGACGAAGCCGCGGTCCTAAGCTAGTGTTTTATATTTGACAACCACGCGGACATGTGTCGTGATGGCCCAGTGGTTAAGGCGCACCAATGTTAATTTTTCAATTCATATGTACTTTCTAAAGTTTATCTTGGACATCACTGGCATCGTTGAAGGAAAACATCGTGAGGAAACCTGGACTTACTGTTCCACTCAAACCATGCCAGAGGCCCTTGAGGCGGTTTAGAAACTCTGACACTAGGGTGTGTGGGGTTGTAAGGCCTTACTACCCACACGATAAGAAGAATACCACGCGGACAAAGCCTAAAAAGCTAGTTTAAGAGTTTGTTTGTTTGCTTGTTTATCGCGTCAATCTCAAGTACTCGCAAAACATCTTTGATAAGTAAGGGGTCAGAGGTCGTGTGTTTATAATAACAATTCTATATAAGTACATATATTTATGAGTCATCAAATCAATATTGTATCCAAAACAATTTCTAAGAACATCGTGTTTCTTGGAATTCCCTTGAATGTGGAACGGAAAGTAAACATGATAAAATAATCAAAATACTTGTAACTCGTTAAGTACTTAGATGAATATCATCACGCCTCTGCCTAACCCTTCGGGAATAACCCGAATGGTTGAGGAGAGGCGTACCCATTAGTACACCCATATGTAATAGGGGGCGAGCCTATTGCCATCAACTGGGCACAAATCTAGACTCCGAGGCTGCTACTGAGAAATTCCTGATGTAAAAACCCAATAACAGTTTGCCCGACCTGGAAATCGAACCCAAGACCTCATGCTTAGCAGTCGCACTTTGTGACCACTAGACCAACGAGGCAGTCGCCCTATTACAAAGCCTTCGAAAACTCAAAAATATAATTAAAAACAAAAAAAAAATATTTTTTAAACAGCGCATACAGAGTCGCAACGCAGTGTATAATATTATGCGCGTGCACACATGCGCGGGAGTCCAAAGTAGTGGCGTAGAAGGGGCATGACTGTACGAGAGTGCGTCATGCCGTTTACTGTCACGGCAAACTACGCGATATTACAGCCAAAAAACACTTTGACTTTGAACAAGTCTTCTAATTCCTTTCGACCCTAACAAACGTCAAAGAGAATACCAATAGAAACTCCTTACCACCATAGACAATAAAACAATTCAGAAGAAACATCTTTAAAATGACATATTCAGTTGACAGAACAAAAACAATAGAATATCGTAGTGAGAACTGGATATTTGGATATTGTTAAAGTTTTCTTTGTTAGTTCATCGACATTTACATGGTATCATGCAAGGAGCGAATTCTATAATTAGTAGCCAATGTTATTTATCAATTTTCTATGGTAAGTCCCAAGTTGTATTTTTTCTTAGTTTGACGACAGAGTTTAGAAGGTCTGCTCAAGCGCCGATCCAACATTGTAGGCACGGCGGGCACGCCCTCAATCCATTACCTGCCTAGCCTTTTCCCAACTATGTTGGGGTCGGCTTCCAGACTAAACGGATGCAGCTGAATACCAGTATTTTACATGGAGCGACTGCCAATCTGACCTCCACAACCCAGTAACTGGGTAATTACGATACCCCTTGCTAAGACTGGTTGTCAGACTTTCAAGCTTCTGACGACCCGTAACGACTGTCAAAGATCCACGCATGACAGCTGGGACCAACGGCTTAACGTGCTTTAGCTTTATACTAGACTTCGTCCAACACACATAGACAGCTGGAGCGGGTCGGGAGCGGGACGGTCGCGTGTCGGGTCGCGTTGCATTCCTTGCATTTATATATGGACGTCCAGACATTGAACGCGTGTATGTGTCGGGTCTGCGACCGGCCAGCGGCGGGTCCGCGTCGTGTCCGCGTCGGGTCGGCGGCAGGAACCGCGCTCTTCACCTGTCACTACAGATTGGTCTCCTATTTTAAGAGACAAGGTTTATAATTTTATAATTTTGGTTATTTACCTATAGATTACTTGTCATCTAAAAAATGTTATTTGTATTATTCGCGGAATACCTTTCAGACAAGTGTATTCGTGTTCATAGAAAATTATTATTATTTCTAATCTTTTTTATATAAATTTTATTCTAATATATAAAATTCTCGTGTCGCAGTGTTTGTTAACAACCTCCTCCGAAACGGCTCGACCGATTTTTATGAAATTTTGTGTACGTGACTGCCTCGTTAGTCTAGTGGTCGCAAGCGCGACTGCTGTGCATGAGGTCTTGGGTTCGATTCCCAGGTCGGGCAAAGTGTTATTGGGTTTTTCCATCAGTAATTTCTCAGTAGCAGCCTCGGAGTCTGGATTGTGCCTGTTTGATGGCAATAGGCTCGCCCCCTATTACATGGGACTAAAAACATAACTGGCGAAATGTGGGTGTACTAATGGGTACACCTCTGCCTAACCCTTCGAGGATTATAGGCGTGATGTTATGATTTTTTTTACCTCTTCCATGAATACATACATACACACATTTACCACACATCCGATAGATATAGCGATGGTGGGACGCAGCCCTTTTATCCTACACACATAACAAAGCCTTTTCTTGAGATTCAAACTGACCCGGTACCGAATTTCATCAAAATCGGTTCAGTGGTTTAGTCATGAACGTGTAACAGACAAACAGACAGAGTTCCTTTCGCATTTATAATATTAGTAGGTATGGATAGAAAATTAGGTCTTACAGTTTTTGAGTAATTGGTCATAAGTATGTGGAAATGTTTCGTGTAATATTCATAGTTCTGTGTTCGCTGAACTTGGCTGACTCATTGTAGTGCACGCACGCAGTGTTCTATCTAGATTTAAATTCATGATAATTTATGCAACAAAAGCTGATATATGATAAAGTTGGTAACAAATAGGTATTAACATAAACTACAATACATTAACTGGCGAAATGTGGGTGTACTAATGCCTTTCAACTAACTAACTACCTTTCAAAGTCAAAGTCAAAACATTTGTTTCAATTAGACCATTTTACACAGGCACTTTTGAATTGTCAAGGAGTCTGTCAGTTAGTCCGAAAAATGAAGCTAGTTGCTCGTTCCAAAACGGAGGTAGGCCTCTATGGAGAAGAACGGCACGGCACTCTTTTTAAGTTAGGTCCTGGTGACAATATTACTATACTATTACTTTGCCTAACCCTTCAGGGATTACAGGTGTGATGTTATGTAAACTGCAATACAATACAATTTAGCTGATAAGACAAGCTCGCTGTACCCTGATCAAAGGCTAGGGTACTGGTGCTGACCATGTACCTCACCTCTATACAATTAGACTGGAAGCCGATCCCAATAGGTTGAACTCCGGTCATTTGTAGAAGGGTTTCCGGAATTCGACGTTCCATTCATTGATCACGTGATGTTTTTAGCAAATTTTGAACACCCCTCCTCCCCTAGAGATAAGTGGTGGAGTTCTACCCACCCCTCTTAGCCCATTTCTTGGCTTTAAAAATGTGTTTAAATATAAGTAGAATCTAATTTAATTCGGAACATTATTTTTTCAATTTTGAAAGCGTTTGTTCATTAAAGAAATAGTACACGTGATTTGTCATATTTTGTGATTTTTCTGCAACCCCTTCTCCCCCCCTCTCTCAGCGAGTTTCACGTGATTATTAGACAATCCCCTGAGAAGTATTTTAAACCCATTGACAAATTAATTAAAAAGGTTTCATCTATTTCAGTTTATTATATCTGATGGTGCTTATCGACAGCCACACTATATCTAAAAGTATTGATAACGACGATAAAGTGAATGATAATATATTCGAGTCTATAAACGAAGTAGACCGCCCCACACACCCCAAGACGAGGAGAGACAAATTTCTACACAGATACAAACTATACTACAACAAGGATGATGACGTAACACTGACGGACGGTTTTAAAGAAGCAAAACCGTTCACAGAACCTGATAGACCAGCTGATAAAATAAATACGAAGACCTCTCTGAAAACTACGACAGAACATAAACATCACAAGTCACCCAAGAGAAGAGTCGGTAGTTTCTGGAGAAGACTCAGAGGAAAAGATAAAAAGAAAGAGTATAACCATGATGAAAATGAAAGAAAGAAACGAATACCTCACCATAAAAGAGAACAACAAAATAGAGATGATCTTACCGCAAATGATTCTCAGAACCCTGGCTTTGGAGCCGACGGAAAGAGGAAAAATAGAAGAAAAATATATCTACGACAACCTGAAGTTAGAGTTACAAAAAGAGATGTCATTGGTCAGTATATATCACAAACTACACCATATTCTGTCACAGTACAAGAATACAGTTCGCGAGCGATTATCACAACCACGATCAACAATTTGATAAAACTTAAATATAAAACAAAAGAAGCACTGCCACCAGAATTGTTGGGAAAAACTACGGAGACACCCGAAAACTTGAGTGAACAGTTAGATGCTATAACCTACAACATATCAAATCTAAAAACAAGGTATGGACTGGTGAAACAATCGCCAACTGGAATGGAATCATCGTCCAGTTTATACGCAGAATCTGATAAGACTATTTTTTCCAGCAATCCACTTACTGCAATTACAACTACTACTACGCCTGCTTTTCAAGGTACAGCACACATAGAGGATATGCTTAATGTTATAAAATCGAAGGCTTCTCGCACGGTTTCTCTTCAAAAGCCACTAGTAACAAACATGATCAGTAGCGCTGTTACTTATGCAAATTTCGATTCTTATCCCGACTTCAGACGTGTTTCAATGCCGACCGCTACAGGTGACGGCGTCGTCTTCAGAGGAATGGGCTTAGGAGATGCTCCATATAACAATTTGACCACATCTGTATCAACTAAAGAAACTGTTAATGACAAAAGAACAATCACATCAACGGAATCAGACGAATCCAGTCTAAATGATTCCATATTTAGTACTAACACAGAGTCGCATAACTTAGCAGCTAGGTCGATTAAAGAAGACACGATGACTATTGCTCAGAATGTCGAAGATCTGCTACAGAGGGAGTTGAAAAATATATACAATAAAGTTAAACACAAGGTGTCTAGCGATTTCCGTAAAGAAATTCACGAAGCTAAGTCAACTGTTAGGGAAGGTTACAACAAACTTTCCAGTAAGAATGGATCTTCTAAACGCACACAGACCACTTGTCCACCTAGAGCTAAAACTTGTCCGTGTAAAACCGCCGTACCCAAAAAGAAGAATAAACCAGCGGCCACCACGTCACCGAGAGTCAAGAAGAAACATGATCAAGAAGATGGCAGGTATATAGAAGATACCCCGGAAACACCATATGCTAAACGCACATATGACGATTATATGATGTTGACGTTGTACGAACAAATGCTGGCAAAGACCCATGAAGACATCGTTAGGAAAATGCTCGCAACAACGGAGTTCCCACTATTCTCCAAAAACAAGAGACAGACTTACAGGTTATCTAAGAGAAACCCAGAGACTCTAACAGATGTAAAACTGAAAGAATCTATTCAAGATTTATATGATGATGGTGGTAATATGCCTGAGTATGATTACATTGATCCTTTAGCCAACGTATCTTCTACACTGAAAACTTTGTCTAACGACAATAATAATTATAATGAAAAGAATTATAATGACATCGACTATGTTATAGATCCTCCAACAACAGAAAAAGCTAAGACTCAAACACCACCTATGGACGATCCCCCAGGACTTATTTCTAAATCCAACATATCAGACATACAGCCCATGGATGATAGTACTTCGTCAATTCTTAATAACACATACCCAGACTACTCCGAAACTGCCTCAGGCACCAGCCTCGAAGGTTTGAGCAACAAAATCTCCTACAACGAGTTCGTCAACGGCTACAGGCATTATTTGAAGTTCCAAAAAGATCAGAACAAGCAAAACTTTTCAAATCTTGTCAAATATCAGGCACATAGACATCACAGTGTTGATGATATCGGTAAATATATACTTAATAAGATACCACCGCTGCCTTCTGTCGATAGCAGAGACAGGAAGAAGAGATTTTCCGATGACTCTGAGAATAATAACATGGATTACCAAGAGATAACGACGAAGAGTGATGATTCTTGGTTTAGGAAGCATTTCTATCTCTTCCTAGACAGTGGACCTCCTAAGAAGTTTCATAGCTCGCAGACGGTGGAACTGAAGTCTCCTATCGAACAGAAGCTATATGTTACGGAGCCGATGCCTAAACAGTCGGCTAAGAAACCGCTGTACGCCAATATAGGTGCGGATAACGTTGCAGCAAGAAAAGCGAAGGGGTCCCCGGATATATGTTTGGATGATCTGACGAAAATGTTGGATAGTATAAAGGATAAGCGAGCTAGTGTCCCCGAAGGTAGGTTTTATTTATAAATAACTAGTTGTTGTACACTTTTGAATAATTTTGATGTAAAAAGCGATAAATAACTGAATTAAATTACAGATGCCTCGTTACTGTTACGTTGGCCTAATTGTCGCAAAGCGCGACTGCTGACCATGAGGTCTTGGGTTCGATTCCCAGATCAGGCAACGTGCTATTGGGTTTTCCCATCAGAAATTTTTCAGTAGCAGCTTCGGAATCTGGATTTGTGCCCGGTTGATGACAATAGGCTCGCCCTCTATTACATGGGACTTAAACATAACTGGAGAAATGAGTGTGTACTAATAGTTACACCCTCTGCCTAATCCTTCGGGGATTAGAGGCGTGATGTTATAACAAAATTTCATTACAACTGATTGTGGGTCGTTTTGTTAGTTTTAAGGTGATTTCTCCTTGCGAAAGTGTTTGAGAAATTTCATTTCTTTGGGAAATATGTTTGTTATCATGTGTTTTACTAATTACTAGTCACCCTATTTAAAACCATTTTCAAGATCAATTAATCTTTAGTTAATCACCTAGACCAATGTAGTTTATCCGTGTTAATTGTTACTACTTCTTTTTTCTGCATTTCACTTCCAAAACGTCTAAAAGTAGAATCTCGCCATTTAAAAAGAAACTATACTGGACACAACCAATCATTTGACATACTTTTTACGAGCTGTCAAAACGCGATTCCCCCAAAATTTTGTATAACATAAGTAAACCTTGACGTGATATTTTTGCCAATCCAATTGACTTATTTATTTATTAGGGATAAAAAACAGTAGTACAATGGCATGTTAAACACTAATTACTTAAATTACAGCACTTATTGTACAACCAACACTATTATCCACTGATCACTATTATACAATAAGAGAATTAATGCTACGTGCGTTAAACACATTAAAAAAATATGTAAAAATTAAAAACTATTACGGGCGTTCCAATTATAAGGCATAATAAGAATAAGAAGACTAATTGATTTCAAAGCAAGTACAAATCTTATTGTACAGTCAATTGGGTATAAATTAGCTTCTCAGGGTATCTACTGCCATCGCTTAAAACAATATTATTTCAATTTACTTTGTAATATCTATTGTTGGATTTCAAACTCTCGACGCTGAGCCAAGCGTTGAAAATCCAACAGTGTGCAAGGCTAAGTAATGTTAAAATTGTTTTAAGAAATGGGGGTAGATCTCCTGCGCTAAAAAATAAGTGATTTTTAAAGTAGTTGTCTGTTGGAATCGTTGTTGTTAGATACCCAATTCTGTACAAAAATATTCAAACTTTTTTTGCTGTTTCAGATGAAGACAAGACACAAACAGATTCATTGTTGTCCTTCCGTAACTTCAATGTTGTGACTGACACAAATATACAGTCCAAAAGTTTTATAGGAAAACTTTTCAGTGGCAAACGCAGACGAGACAACAAGAAGGAAACGCTATCCACCTGGTACTTCCCAGCAACTGGCGTCATGTACGCTGAAAAAGCACCAGAGAGAATCAAAAGATCGATCACAAAACAAGAATTAAAAAATACAGTAATAGATGATTTCATTAATAAAGACTTAGAAGAAAAGATTACCACGTTCAGTCCGAATCATCTGAAAGAAGTTTTCGCTGACGCAGCTCAAGGGAGTAACAGAGAAACGAATAAATACGGTTACGTGGACATCGATCTTGTACCCAGACAGACGGCTGTCGTCAAACTAAGAGAGAATCCGAAAAAGAGTAGAATCAAAAACTTCCTCAAAAAGTTCCATTTAAAAAAGAATAAGAAGAAGAATATTAAATCGAAACGCTCTTTTGACTATAGCAACGATATCTTACAGAATAGTAGAAAAGCTAGATTCAATCCCATCAAGAAGTTGAAGTCTATTCTATTTTCTAAAGACGATAAGGAGAAAGGAGAAGTAACATCAGTTACCTTCCATATGCCAGAAATAGACGTGAACCAATCCGGGCCTTTTAAACATCTCAAATTTGAAAAGCTATTGTCCCTTGATGAGATGAAGAAGCAGATACCAAATATCAGTGATATTTACTTTGAGCCTGAGGCTTCGACTAAACCAACTCCACAACTATCTTCTGACGTTTTTAATCTGGACAAAAGTGATCGTGACCTGCTTTATAATTATCGTAATATCAAAACTGCGGCTGCCACTAAGCAAACAACGAAGAATGGTGAGTTTGCATTAATATTAATACTTAAATAAAATATTACACACCATGGCGCGCCCTTCCACGAATTCAAAACGCTTGATAGTATTTGTGAAAGTATTTACAAGACTCACAAGGCATGTGTGCGTACTGAGACGGCTTTTGAATCAAAAACAAATCGGCAATTTTTTGCTCGACTAACGAAGTCATTAATTACTCATTATTATTAGTATGGCGTTGCACTGACATACTCTATTAAAATTACACGTGCGTAGTTGGCCAACAAATCTGTCGGCCTGCTACTGAAGACGAATACTTACTACTACATAGAAACTCTTTCATATAGATATGACTACACACATTAAAATAGTAATATGGAAGGGCGCGCCATGTTACAGATACGTACGAGTAGTTTATCTCTATATATTTAGAGTTATTTCAACTAGCTTCTGCGCGTGACTTCGTCCACTCAAATGCCCGATATCGCGGACGCAGACGAAGTCGTGGAATAAAAAATAGCCTATGTCCTTCTTTGGGATTCAAACTTAACCCGTGCCAAATTTCATCAAAATCATTTCAGTGGTGAAAGCGACAAACGAAGTTACTTTCGCATTTATAATATTATAATAGATTCTTCTCCATAGATAGTTTCTAGCTAGCTGACAGACTTCTTGACAGTTCAAAACTGCCTATAAATGGTCTAATTTAAATAAATACTTTGACTTTGATTTTAAGAGAATGGTAAAGCAAAAAATTGTTATACTCGGGAAGAAATAACAATAAACCAACTCTAAAATTAAAATTTATACTTGTTTGGTAAAATTGGATGACCCTAAGGATTAAACATGACAAACAAGTCCGTCTAACATTCACACAGCCCTTCTCTTTTCAGACAAACACAAAACGACAACCAAACTAACCCACTCATTCACAGAACCAATATCAACCAATTTAATGGTAATACCAAAGAAAACATCACTTAAAACGCGAAAGTGCAACGTGTTGACGGTAAACGTGAAGACGGTAGAACCAGTAACGACCACACAAACTTCTGTAATAACGCTTGATGACGTCAACGGCGCCAACAACCTGCATAATCCAATGAAAAAAGCAACGGACAATATCTCCAAAATCACTACATCATTCAGTACTTACAGTCCCGCCATCTCACAAGGAACTGTCAAGGTCAAGAAGCAGATAAAGCCGACAGTCTCGACCAAAATTACAAGCGAGGGACTTGTAATCAAGAGTAAACTCACAAGATTTGCGAAGTTCCCTATAAGGAAACGACATTTCAAGATAAGAAGCAACGAACATCCTGATGCAGCGAGTTACCCAGCCTTCGGAAGACAGTCTTTCCTGGAGTTACTGCTGGAATTGAAGACTACAAACGCTCCATTCAACAAGGAACTGGTTAAAGGAGCACAGGGGACAATACATAATCCTACAATCACTCTCAAACATATTAATCAAGAAAGAAGTAAATACACGGACTATTTCAATGATTTGGTGATGTGGCATAATGATATATTGAATTTGGACAAGGTAACTAATCCATTTTGGCAAGAGATCGTCAAGTCTATAGAACAAGCACAAGGAGAAACGTTAACTACTCCGAATATGACGAAATTGCGAATGGAATTGGAGGAGATGAAAGACCATTTAGATGATATAGCTTCATTGAATAATGGAACCTTGTCCACGTTACATGATACTCTAAAGAAGGTGCGATCCCAAGATCAAGTTAGAGGAAAATATGATAATAAAATGAATAATCGACAGGAGATAAGGAGCGTGGCGATGGATGACAGTGCTGTGGTAAACAGCAAAGATATGATCATTAAAGGAGAAGCGAAATATTTCCAATACAATCAACCAAAACCACGTTTTTACCAGTTGAAATCCAGTGATTTTATCACGAAACTGGATAACTTGAATCTTTTTAGAGGTCTTCATAAGAATAAAGATACAGTCCAGTATAAAAAGAAAGGTAAGAAAACGTTTGCATAGTTTTATAAATGTTATTATTATAGTTATAAACTTAATACAACATTATAAATGCGAAAATTTGAATGGATGAAAGTTTGTTGCTCAATTTCGCCAAAACGGCTGGACGGATTTAGATGAAATTTGGCACAGAGATAGATTATAGTCAACAATAGCACATAGGTAACTTTTTACCGTGGTAAAATATATGGTACATCAACTTTGATACGGCTGAAGTCGCGGGCAAAAACTGATAAACTATAAATGCACAGGGGAGCTGACTCTCATGATTAATGAGTAGGATTGTAACCATTGTTCTGTTTACAGCTCGACACAGGTATTCCTTGCGTCCTTTCTACAACTATTCTGAACCGATCCTGGTGGATACCACTCTCTTGGCGTACGATGATGTAGTGGATACCGTCACCAAAAGCTTAAATGACAGAGAAATGTGTAAGTATAACAAACAGACACCCAGTAACATATACATCTTAATATATGTATATAAATTACGCGTCTCGTTGTTTGTCCGGTATGAACTCGGAAACTACTCAACCATTTTTTATGAAATATTACTTACCTACTGTGTGTAATTTGGTCAAACTTAAAAGATAGGATAGTTTTTATCTCGATTATTAACCTCAATATTTTTTTATCGCTATTTTGAGCCACTGCAACACTTGGCCGAGTCAGGTAGTGCCCATCTTAATATATATAAATTACGCGTCGCGTTGTTTGTCCGGGATGAACTCGGAAACTACTCAAATATTTTTTATGAAATATGGCTTACTGTGTGTAATTTGGTCAAACTTAAAAGATAGTATAGTTTTTATCTCGATTATTGACCTCAATATTTTTTTTATCGCAATTTTGAGCCACAGCAACGCGTGGCCGAGTCAGCTAGTGTCCTTAAATAAAAAAGTTCCATCATTTTGACTGCCTCGTTGGACATTGGTCGCAAAGCGTGACTGCTGAGTGTGAGGTCTTGGCTTCGATTCCTAGTTCGAGCATTGTTAATGGTTTTCTCCATCAGAAATTTCTCACTAGCAGCCTCGGAGTCTGTATTTGTGCCTTGTTGATGGCAAAAGGGTCGCCCCCTAATACATGGGACTTAACTGGCGAAATATGGGTGTACCTACTAATGGGCATGCCTCTGCCTAACCCTTCAGGGATTACACTTCATTGCTCGTTTACAAATCTTAATAAATATTTGTTTTTTTTTTTGTTAATGAATTTGTTTTTGATTTTTTTATACTAAATCTTCTTCTTCTATTTCAGCTATGCTTTTACATAAGATCAGAAAAAGTATTCCTTCTACCAAGAATGTTATGGATGTAAGTTTAACTAGATCTTAGGCACTTTGCAACTGGCAACTCTTTAAAAAAGTTTCCTGTAAAAGTTGATAGTTGCTATAACGTTGCCGGTTGCCGCAACTTTTTGGCAATTTGTAAGCAACTTTCATAGCCGAGTTGCCGTATGCGGTTGCCGTAGCGACACTGGCATTGCCGGGCACACGGAGAGGGTGGAAGGGTGTGAAATCGCCGGAAGCGTTGCGATTGACGGTTGAGGAAACCGGCAGCTTTAAAAACCGGTAAAATATTTAAAAGTTGCTAGTTGCGACAACTAGCAACTAACTTAGTCATCGATTGCAGCAACTGAAAACTGTTGACGATTGCCGCAACTCGAAACTCGAGTTACTATGTGTGCGCAGTCTAATTGAAATGTATGTAAACGGCTAGTTGCCAGTTGCTCTGTGTGCCTTAAAGCCCACTGATTATAAATGTTAAAAATTTAGTCGCAATCTCATCTCCGCTACATTCAATGCCAAAATTTGTCGGAGATTAGACAGATTTTTGACAGATTGACACTGATATTAGATTGTGATCATCCCTAAAAGGTTTTCTTGAAAATTGTGACATTACAAAGTAACCTTTTACTTATGTAACTTAAGTACATGACAACTTGGATTGTGCACCCTAATTTTTATTAAAAAGACGTCTTATTTATTCCAGCATTTAATCTATTTAAAGACGAACAAAGCACCAATACAGCACTACACGACTCCGCTGCCGATGGCGTCGCACGATTTCGACAAATTCTTGAAGGACAACGCGATGGATGTCGAATACCTCACCTCCCCAACACTCGAGCTACCCACGATCCAAGATAACTACACGAAACGAAAAACAACCGTTAAAAAGTTGCAAGTGAAAACTACCACCACCTCTTTAGCCACAACAACTGCAGCAACAACAACAACAACAGCCAAACCAACTGTAACACAAACTACAACAAAACCCGTAACGAAGAAACTAAAACAGAACCCAATCTCAAAGCAGTTATCCAAATTTACAAAAGCACTATCAACACACAACGGACGCATGCTTAAACCGAAGTCCAATCCATCAGGAACATATTTGGACAATGATTTCGATAGATACAAACGTTACAGTGACGTAAGTAGACCACCACACGCAGCGAACGTAAGACATAATACATCACCAGATGAAGGTAACTACTACAGTATTCTAAAGAAGAAAATGAAAGAGAAACTGTTTGAAAAGAAAGAGACAGCACCAGTGGAGAGGTCGCCCGTAGACTCTACAGATCCACTCGACAAAGAAGTAGAAATAACAATAATAAACTTTGACGACATTGAAAAGATGACCACACATCAATCTTATGGAACATACTATTTCCCAGCAGCAAGAAGAGGGGAAATTGGTTCGTTTACAGAGTTACCAGAAATGACCAGTACAGAGGTCATGCATAAATACATGGATTCAATTCCGAAAGAGGAGATACACAACGAATTGCTTTACAAAGATGTTCTTAAGGAACGTACGACTAGTACGACAGTAAATGATTATGCGACGGTTGACCTGACGCAGAGTACAGAGTACGTTGATCCTATGCTGAACGATGCATCAACATCAGTGGCACAAAACAAAGTGAAGTTTCCCTTCAACAAGATTCCAGTGTATCCAAATATATTCAATAAGTTGCAGCACTCAGATACCCCGAAAAGAGTCCACATAAGCAGTCATCATTATAAATATGATATCTTCTATGACGATCAACAGAAAACTAAACCTAAAAAGTTGAAAATCCTAGATGGCTACGGATGTGAGTATCCCTTGATTTTCTCTAGTCATCATCTGCCTAGGCTTTTCCCAACTATGTTGAGGTCGGCTTCCAGTCTAACCGAATGCAGCTGCATACCAGTATTTTACATGGAGCGACTGCCTATCTGACCTCCACAACCCAGTAACTGGGTAATACGATACCTCAACCTTGATTTTCTCTAGTATTGACTGCTAAAACGAACCAATTAAAAGCTGATTTTTCAATAGTCGGTTAACTCTTACTCCAAAGCATAAATATGACAGTTGACATATTTTCTATACAAAGCTGTCAAACCAAAAATCGCCCCATATTCTTGCGAATGTCACTAAATACTTGACAGTATTCAAAATTCAATATGGCGGCAACCAGACGCCATATTGTATAAAAGATAAAAAGTGACAGTCGATAAATTATGTCAAGTGGAGTGTCATTGAATAGATATTTAAAAGTTATCTTTGTTCTTTCATAGTTTTTAATTTCTGTCATTAATTATTCAGTGTTACCTGCGCCGGCGACGCCACCTGTAAGAAACAGTACCACGCTTGAAGCCAAAATCACAAGCGGCTCAGTCACGCACAGAGTTATTCCTACTAGTGAGTACGACTTCTTAAAATATATATAAAACACAAACACAATGGGGTACGATCAATCCGATTTATTTTTAACAGCGCAGAAATCGCCAATAATTGACATTAAAAATTAAATACTCTACAATGACCCATTTGATTCTGAAAAAGAAAGAAAGAAATACTGTTTATTCAAGCGAAAATTACGCACATAACATAAGAAAAATTATAAACAAAAGCAAAACAAAAACAATTTGGTACTAAGTCTAAAAAAATTTTAAAAGCAAATAAATAAATTAAAAATATGCGCCTCTGTTATACCTATTTACTTCGTGATTTTATGAAAATGAATGACTATTTCATTTTGTGTATCTGCTTTTAACAAGTATATTAACAAAGGGGCGCAATTGTGATACGTGCCCTACGCCCCAGCTTCTATTGGTACGCCCCTGAGTATTGCCATTCAGTTTGTGATCCAAAGCAAAGCAAAGTTTTTGTCAAATGGCCCTTCAACACTTAAAGCCCAACACACACAGAGAGCGGGAGCGGGACGCCAGCGGGACGCCAGCGGAACGTGAGCGTTACGTGTGTGGTCATCCATATAAATAGAAGGAATACAACCCAACGATACGCTCACGTAAGACTGCCATCATCTAAATTTCCGACGTCGGACAAAAATTAAAAAAACTGAGTTTTTTACCCGGTCATCCCAGCAAAAGAAGTACAATAAAATTTTAATTTTAAAGCACATAATTTTTAATTAAGATTTATTTTTATTTATCGCTCATCTTTAAATTTATCGGGATTCCCGTGACAATGAAAGTGTCCGGGTTTTGCCCGACTCCTTTTGACAACCCCTTCCGGTCGTCCCCCGGACGCCCTCTAAACTAGGACAAATCCGGGGAAACCCGGATGGATGGCAGTGCTACGCTGACGTCCCGCTCACGTTCCGCTCATGTCCCGCTCACGTTCCGCTCATGTCCCGCTCATGATCCGCTTCCGTCCCGCTCCAGCTCTCTGTGTGTGTTGGGCTTAAAGGTTGAGAACCAGTGATGTAGATGGTGTGAACTCAATTGTGAACTCAATTGTGACAGTTAAGTAACTCGGGTAAAGTTTTCAGAAAAGGAACGAAAGCCAACGCGGTTAAGAAAGCCCACAAGTCACACGTGAATCGGCAAAGGAGAAAAGGTTAGTTTTTCATTGTTATTTACTTTAATTACATACATAACATCACGCCTGTAATCCCCGAAGGGTTAGGCAGAGGTGTTCCAATTAGTACACCCATATTTCGCACGTTATGTTTTTTTTTTAGTTCCATGTAATAGGCGGCGAGCCTTATGCCATCAACCGAGCACAAATCCAGACTCTGAGGCTGCTACTGAGAAATTCCTGATGGAAAAACCCATTAACACTGCCCAACCTGGGAATCGAACCAACGAACAAGGCAGTCAAGTCAAATCAGTTATATTTAATGAGTTATTAAAGTAATTCCCTCGTGACTGCCTCGTTGGTCTAGTGGTCGCAAAGCGCGACTGCTGTGCATGAAGTCTTGGGTTTAATTCCCAGGTCGGGCAAAGTGTTATTGGATTTTTCTACCAGGAATTTCACAGTAGCAGCCTCGGAGTCTGGATTTGTGCCCGGTTGATGGCAATAGGCTCGCCCCCTTTTACACGGCACTTAAACATAATTGGCGAAATGTGGGTCTATTAATGGGTACACCTCTACCTAACCTTTCAGGGATTACAGTCGTAATGTTATGTTATGTAATTTAACTGAGCGTTAACATTATTTCAAATAAACTTGAAAGTCCTTCTTTTTCGAAATAAATAAATCGATTTTAAAATGAAACTTGCTACACATAATCAACATACATAGTTAGGTCTAAAAGGTAGTTAAGAACATTTTAAAAGATTGTGGAAAAGCAAAATTCGAGCGACATTAAGTTTTCCATAGAAACAAAGATTTTAATCATCTTTTTATTAAATAAAACATTTATCTTGCTTAGAAATTTTCATTAAAATCGGTTTAAACGTTTCTAAAAATAAGCACTTTACAAGTATTTATGAAATGGGGTACGAAGTAAACGCTTTTAAGAATCACTAGAACTGAAGTTCACATGACAAAGCAAAACTGCAACTGCATCAGTTATTCAAGGTCAAATTTTCTGTCATCCAGCTTGGAGGCCAGACGTAACGCATAAGAAGCGCAAGCATTTCACTTTCCGAGGATGCAAACCAAAGCCTAATGGAGGCTTGACAGACCCTGGACGGGATCTAGAGTCTCTGACGCTTTCGTCACCCCTGGACAGCACCACGGAGGTGCCAGAGACGTGGCGTGAAGAGCCAAATCTACCAAAAATTGAGAACACCAACATGGTACCCGATACATTACCCAAGGATCCAATTATATCAGCACCTGATATCGCCAATGAGACACGGACTAAGGAACCTACAACGGATGGAGAGAATATGGTTACGACCACGTATGATAAAAAGGGAATGGAGTCGACTACTGAGGATGCGGAGACCATGTCTTCACTCCAGTCGCAGTTCTTCACAAGGATCAGCATCAATAGTCAAGGTAAATACATACATATATAAACTCACGTCCTTTTCCCATGGGGGTAGGCAGAAACTACAGAACGCCACCTGCTACGATCCTTACATACTCCTTTCGCCTCATCTACGTTCATACATCTCGTCATACAAGCGCGCCGGTTACGAGTACTGCGCACCTGACCTTTCTGAAGAACCTCAACAATAAGGTCAGTGTAGGTCTTCCTAGGGCGACCCCTCCCTACAAAGTGATATAGTAATATCAGCCTCTCATGCATGAGGTTCAAATCCGGGCAAGTACCAATGTGACTTTTTGAATTCATATGTACTTGTTAAAGTTTATCTTGGTCATCACTGACATCGGCGAAGGAAAACATCGTGAGGAAACCTGGACACTCAAACCATGACAGAGGCCCTTGATGCGGTTTAAAAACTCTGACACCAGGGCGTGTGGGGTCGTAAGACCTTACTACCCACACGATAAAGAAAGAAAGAAGAAGAAGCCTATTATTGTCTAACTGCAGGGCAAAGGCCTCTTCTCATACAGAGAAGACACGAGCGTTTATCACCACGCATGCTGCAGGCGGATTGGTGAATTCAGATTATTCAGACTTAATACAAGTCTAGGTTTCGTCACGATGTTTTCCTTCACCGATGTCAGTGATGTCCAAGATAAAACTTAGTTCATGTGAAATATAAAATGACACATCTTTTCCATGCCTGGTTGCGAATCCACAACCTCGTGTGTCAGAGGCAAGCGCCTTAATCACTTTGTTTCACGAAATTTAGTGTCTTTTAAAATGCTTTTACAGAAACTTCAGAGAGACCGTCGCCAACGCCATCGTCGCCGGCGCCATCGACCACAGCTCAGCCGGGTTCTTCACTGATCTATGACATGATGGAGTTGAAACAGGCCAAGCCGAGCAAGAGAGAGGAGAAACAACCCTCCGTGAAGGAGGGGAAAGAGAAGGAAGGAGACCGAAGCGGGACACTGTCTAAAATATCTTCACGTAAGTAGAGATTACTTTTTAAGGTCAAACTCAAGAGCTCTGAGACTGTGCGATGCAATGCCAGGGATATCAAATCAATAGTTCGCGTGCCCGACAATGGCATGCGACAAAATGATTCTTCAAGCCAATAATTAATTGATCAAATCGTATGTATTTGATCGGATCTAAGAGAGAGCAGAAATCACAATAATCAGCTATTATTAGATAAACATAAAATAATTTAAACATTACAAAAATTTGTACAAGACTTTAAGAAGCACTTTTGAAAGTGAAAGAAGAAACTATTGCATCTACGTATACACCTCTGCCTAACCCTTTGGAGATAACAGGCGTAATGTTATGTATGTAGTTGCGGCCGGAAGCTAGGTACTTTACAAATTTAACGTACAACGTTTTGATTATACATTTTTCAGTTATACAACATAGTTTAAAAAATCTAATGAGAAGCTTGCCGTCCACGAGCAACGTCACAAACGCAAGCCTTATCCCGAAAAATGAATCGAAACGCAATCGTGATGATCATTGGAATATACTTATACCAGTCCCGCGTGAGTGTAGAGGTATTAATATAACCTAAAATTATATAGCGCACTACCTTGACGCAGTGTAAAACGCACGCTATTTGTATTGCAATTAAGTTTATATTACTTTAGCGCACGCTTAATGGTCATCGCTCATTATGGCAGTACGGCACGCAGAAAATAGCCATTTGAATTTGAGCTTGAAATCTTGTGTGTTATAATATTTTTTTGAAAATCTTACAACTATTACAAATTCGAAATTTTATATGGATGTTTTGTTACTCAATCACGCTGGAACGGCTGAGCGGATCTGGATGAAATTTGGCACAGATATAGATTATAGTCTGAAATAGAACATGGCTACTTTTTATTCCGGAAAAATGAACGGTTGCCGTGGGATAAGATAGAAATGTGACAGTTCGTGGACGGCACGCTGGCAGCGTTTAGATGTGTCGATGCGATTCCGGCCGGGCCGGGCCGGGGGCTGTTGTAATGCGCGACGACCATTTAGCGACCAATATTGGCTGCGTAGTACTTGACGTCTCTTATGGCGAAAACACATCACTGCGTCGCGGCGCCGCCACCGTTAGGGCTATATTTCACCGGGATACCATGGCGGCGCAACCAGTCGCCGCTACCAGCAAAATGTATACAGCTCTATAGAGACTCACCTGTGTCCGTTTGGTAGCGCAACCAATATAAATTGAATATTATATAAATTGGTTGGACGTCGTGCCGCGTCACGGTGACGGCGCCGTACCGTAGACATGTGTCCACGGCCTTAAGCGGCACGACACGGGACGTCTGAGGTGCGCCGCGCCGACCCACGGCAGACTAGCGAGTTCCTGTTTTAGATCTTTGATACTTTGTTTTCGTTTTTTCTTCATTCAATAACAAGAGTAGAATATGTCTTTCGCGGTCCATATCTAGACAAGAACTGCAAGTTTGAGTACACTTTTGAACCGATGGTAAGGGTTCGTACACATAAACACGTTAAAACGTCGCATCGTGCTACGACGCGGCAAAATTCCGAGCCTTACTGCCGTGAGCCGGCGCGGAGCACACGGAACCGTATCGTGACACGACGTCGTGCCGTGTTACGGTGACGACGCCGCGCCGTGGTGATGTGTCCACGCCCTTATCTAACCATAACATAAATCTCAAAATTCACTGACTAAACTTTAAAAACATTTATTACAGATAAAGTAACCATGGCGCATGCTTCAAAGGAAAAAGAACCTAATCGAAAACTAGCAAAACCAAACGATACTGCTAAATTAACAAAAAAAGATAGACAAAATCAACAAGGTATATCATTCCTATTTTTGTACCATCTATCGTCTCCGTCACAAGAAGCTATAAACTTTGTAAACACACATTCAGGGGATCGCAACACTTAGATCAAAATACTATGTCGAGTCAGCGTGAACTTACTTCAAAATGACGGCCCAAATATTTACGTTCCAACGACTTAATGTGCTTTCCGAGGCACGGACGTGTAAAGATGGCCACCCATCCACGGTCCAACCTCATCAACCGTAGCTTAACCTGATGGATCAACTCGTGCTTCTGTTATTACTTAGCCACAAGCTCGTATGTAATGTAATGTACGTCTTCTCTTTCTTCTTCTTTATCGTGTGAGCAGTAAGGTCTTCCGACCCCATACACCCTAGTGTCAAAGTTTCTAAACCGCTTCAAGGGCCTCTGACATGGTTTGAGTGGAACAGTAAGTCCAGGTACCCTCACGATGTTCTCCTTTACCGATGCCAATGATGTCTCAGTGTACTTGAAACTAAACATTGTAAAAAATTATCAGGTCCAAGCAAGATAACCACAGAAGAGTTTGCAGAACAAAACGAACCGCTCTATTCAGGACAAACAGATGCTACTCCCAAACCTAAAACCACTAAGACGAAAGGACAGGAGGAGAGTGAAGACAACAAAGGAGAAGGCTTCCGCTTCTCATATCACCCTAATGTGGATTTTGAGGTTAGATCTTTTTTTTATGACAATAGGCTCGCCTATTGCATGGTACATAAAAACATCACTGGCGAAATGGGTACACCTCAGCTTAACCCTTCGGAGATTACAGGCGTGATCTTACGTTATTTGTGATCTTGATGAAAAACTGTTAACTTTTGTAACAGCCTGTGGATTACAAGAAACACCCGCCCCACAAGATAACGCCGACCTACACGAACACGAACGAGGAAGACACCATATCGCAACAGTTCTACCAATCGACATTCCATCAGGAACATGACAGGACGTCCAAGTGCAAAATGATACAAGAATCTGGAAATGAGATCATATTTATTGAACCCTCGTCTTCCTATAATGATCAGGTACTCTTGACGGTTATAAAAAGATACTAAACGCAAAGCGCGACTGCTGAGCATGAGGTCTTGGGTTCGATTCCCAGGTCGGGCAAAGTATTTTTGAGTTTTTCCATCAGGAATTTCTCAGTCAGGATTTGCACCCGGTTGGTGGCAATAGGTTCGCCCCCTATTGCATTGGATTTAAACGTATTGGCGAAACGTGGATGTACTTATGGGTACACCTCTGCCTAACCCTTCGAGAATAACAGGCGTGATGTTATGTTATTTTTAGGTTCTGCATCTGGGAACCTTCTAGTTACGGAGATTTTGGAAGTCAAAGTTTCAATGTTTCTTTTACAAAAATTGATTTGAAATATTCTAACTTAACTTTAAATACCCCAACGATCTCGAGCTATATTGTTGCATGCACTAGAAAATATAGTGTTTTGCGTACTACCATAAACAGTGACTATTCACACTAGAAAAAAACCTTATTCTTAGAACATATCGCCTATCAAAATAAGCAACTATGGACAAAATTTTAAAGACGAAATCGTAAGAATCCTTAACTCCCATGTTATCTGTCATCCATACTCGTCATGATAGAAGTTTGCACAAACAGACAATCTAATCAGGTAATCTTTATTTTTATTCCACAGCTGTACAGTTCAGTGAAGCTTCCCTCAACGACAACGACCACCACTGAAGATTACCAGTTAGAGTTCGAACACAATGAAGTCAAAAGAGAAGCTCGTCAACTTAACACTTTCACAGCCAAAGACGTGGCAGCACTTGAAGTGGTCGTAGACCTCATGAAGAACACTCTCAGCTATGAAGACAATAGTTTACCCAGTGTACATAACATTACCAATAATATTACCAATTCCAATCCCATTATCAATCCTAATACAAATATCAGTCCTAATATTAGTCCCAATATCAGTCCTAATATTAGTCCCAATATTAGTCCCAATATTAATCCCAATACCAATCCAAATGCCAATATTATTGTGCCATTCGGGGCCAAGTCTCTACATGGCAATGGCAGCACGAATTCTATTCAAGTTCACATTGCTATACCTTTCGATTTTCAAAAAGGGAAAAAGAGATCTGCCGCTGGCGCCTTGAATCCGATCAGAGTTCGGAAAGTATTCTCCGCGAAAATGTCATCGCCAGTCGACTTGGAGTACCAAGTTCATTCATTCGAAGGAACCATACAGACCACAACGACTAAAAGATCAACAACAACCACGAGCAACTATACCATAGCTGTCGCTGATAAAGGGGGGTTGACCCCAGGAATGTATCTACTAATCGATAAACCCAAGAATGGGTTTGCGCTGAAACCAGTCATAGGTCCAATTAGTTTGTCAGATTTAAACACACGACAGGTGTCCGCGGAAACCACAGCCAGCGTGTCAGCATCAAAGCCAATGCAGACGAGAATGGAGACGACAAGCTTGAAGAGTATGGCTAAAGTGACGTTGAGCAAGGAATTCATATCAGCAGTCAATGAAAAGTTAATCGAAATGTATGAGAATATTTCAAGAACCCATGATGCTAAAATAAACCAAAGACCGGTGCGGTCTGTTTGGCCTCACATGCTGAGGAGGGATGGAGCAAAGAGAAGTGCCGAGAATTACATTACTAAGAGACGCATAGACTGGGAAACAGTTAAGAAATATTTTGGACACGACAGAGTCTGCAACTGTAAATGCAAATGTAACAAAACTATGTGCAGAGCGTGTGCTGCTAGTGACGCAGTTATAGACGAACTCATATTCGAATTTGATAACCTTGGTAGATATATGTCGGACCATTGTACTGAGATCCAAACATTCTTTTGGATGAATCCAATCGCGGGGCAGAAGTTGCGAGACTCGGTCAACAAGATAGACAAAAGCTTAACTGATTATTATAAAAGAGTGAAAGGAAAGTGCCAGGGGAGACTATGTGAAACCTTTGGGACTTGTGTAGATAAAAGACAATTCACTAAAAACACTAAAATGAAAAAAGAAGATATTATGGATCATTTGATTGATGATTTATCTACTCTTGCTGAAGACTTAAATAAGACGGTAGCGCTGGACGGTTGCTATAACAACAAGTTTAAAGAAAAAGGCGAAGAGTTTCTTAACACAATAAACCGTTGTCTCACGAGGAAAAGTTTTGACAAACGGTCTAATAACCCACACACGACGCCGAAAAAGATGATAAAAAATGTGTATTCCCTTGATAATATAAATGTTAATATAATTTGCAATCCTGAAGTTGAAACGAAAACAGATTTACAAGCGTTGTCAGCCACGATCTCATCTCTTAAGGGTAACTCACCGGAACTGTACGACCATCTAGTCGATTACGACTTCCAAAAAACAAAACACAACAAACGTAAAGGTTTAAAAAAACTTTTTCCACGTAAAAGCAAAAAGTCAAAACTGTTAAACTATTTTGATTTTGGGAAAAGCACGAAGAGCCCTTTCAAACGGCAAGTCAATAACCAGGTGGAGACACCATTGATATCCGATGGTGGTGGTGGGTTTTGGTATGAGTACCTAAAATCTGGTGTCACAAATGAACCTCGTTTAGCAAGAGGTTCAAACAAAGACAAACCTAAACCTAATATTGAAATCGAAGTAGTTCAAAGACAAGAAGACGAAACAACTAACGTTATAAATCTAACTAAACCACCAAACACTGAAGCTGTTGCAAACGTGATGAATATAACAGTTCAAATGACTTCAGCAGCGAAAAAAGACGATGTAGAGTCAACCACAGATGCCTTGAGCTACAGCATCAACAGATTGTTATGGCTACTCGGAAGTATCCCAGATGTGGAAGCTATGAACAAGAACTCAAACCGATCAATGATGTTTCTAAGCAACATAACAAAGAGCATTGCAGGAGAGTCAGACAAACTGGCAGACGATGCTAAATCATCAATTCTAGATCAAGTCAAAGAAAAAATATATAAAAGTAGTCCAAAAAAAAAAACAACAACACCGATAAAAACGGCAACACCAAAAACAACACCAGCAACAACAACACTGACATCGTTATATATAAAGGCGGCTCTAGACAAAAAGTTAAATGAAGTAACAACTCTAGAACAATCGCTCGATTTAGTTCCTACAGTTATTCCTCCAAAATTTAAATTCGATGCCCCACTGGAGAATGTAACTTCACGAGACGAAGGAAATATTATGGTAGTCACAACGAACAACATACCTGACGAAGTTGGCTACAAATCATCCACCAAACTGATAATACCCATCCCTAAACATACCACAAAAAACGTACCTACCACCAGAGCTACTACAAAACTGATAACCACTTCTAAAGCGACCACAGAAACAACATCTACTTCAAAGATCACACCTCCAATTTCATCTGATCCTGCAGAAAAAACTACAACAGCCAGTGCTCATCCAACTATCGTATCAATAATAGATGACGTATCACTATCCACACCAATCTTCGATAACGGCTCAACAATAACAACTAGTTTCATTAAGAAATTGAAAACAGCGACGATGAAATTGTTTAAAAAAGTCAGTCATCACTCACAGAGTTGTAGGCATACAACGGGGACACCAACTACTAGACCTCTCGAATCATCGGCTATTATAGATATCATTGAGAACAATGACAGTGCTAAAGAGAATGATTACGCCATTGAGCCATCAGCACAAACCGCAACTCCGAACCCTACAATAGTCATTCTAAATGAGTATGACAATCAACCTGAGAGTGATGCCATGCCAGAGAGAGAGGGGTATAAAAGCTTGTTACTGTCTATAATTCAATTTGAAACGAATAATTTAAATGATGAATGGGACACGGTGGCATATGGCGGTGCCAAACATAAAATTGAGACCGACATGAGACGGAGTATTATGAATTATTCCGACGTTGATCCTACCAAGTAAGTATTTTTTTATGATATTGTACTTATTTTTGAGATTTCGCAATTGTAATACCTATCAAGTCTTGTACCAAAGGGGCATTTAAATTCATGGGTACTTTCTTAATTCATATTGTACATAACTGACATAGACGAAGGAAAACATGAGGCAGATTTTCTTGTTATAATAATGTAAGTCGAAATGAAATCGCTAATCCGCCTTGAGCAAGCGTGGTGATAAATGCTCGTGCCTTCTCTGTATGAGAAGAGGCTTTAGCTCTGCAGTAGGACAATAAGCTAGTAAAATATAATATAATCATTATAGTCAGTGATGTCCACTTTTCCTTTCCAAAGTTTTTTCCTGTGCCTCGGAAAGCACTTCAAGCCTTTGGTCCTACCGGGGTTGCGGGACGTCTTAACAAGATACCGTGGCCCCGGAACGCAAAGGGCAACAGAAGGAACAGGGTGGTTATTACACGATTGCCCCAGAAAAAGGAGTGTTATTTAGTCAGTAAAAGTCTGACAGTCCCTTCCGCCCCACCCAGGGCGGAAGGAGTAATTTGATGATTTTTACCACCTAAAAAAGGCCTTTGTTCCTGCGCTTGATCCCTCTGCTTGATCCTTCTCATTGGACTATGAGAGTGAGGGAAGAGGCAGTGCACTATAATATCTCCTGCGTACTTGGCTAGTCTCCATGGAGATTAGCCACTGTGACCAAATTTGGAGAATTTTATGTGATTTTACAACGGTTGGTCCTGCGCGCCCGCAGTATGCGTGGTCCCGCGACCTCCGCCAGCCTGTTCACCTTCAGTGTTGTAAATTAATTCAACATATGACCTCCAATTCCTATTCATCAGTTACCAATGTCATGGTGACGTTTGTTGACATTTGGTCAGAGCAATAAAAATTCCAATGTCTTGCGAAACAGCAGTCTGTCTGTACTTAATGTATTGTGGTCTATACCAGGGTTGTGATGGAACTCCGTAACCGTAACCGAAAATATCGGATATCCGAAACAAAAACCTATCCGAATCTGTAGAATATCCGAAATGAAATCTATCCGAACCTATCGGATAACTGAATTAAAACTCTATTCGAAACTACCGGATATCCGAAATAAAGAATCGGTCAGAAATCTGAAACAAAATCTATCTTAAACCGTAATAATTTCGAATACGGACAGAATTTAAATAAAACTATATAGCAATAGGCTCGCGCCCTAATTTATGGGACGAAAATATAACTGGCGAAATGTGGTTGTACTAATGGGTCCACCTCTGCCTCTTCAGGGATTACAGGCGTGATGTCATGTTATATTTAATTTCTCATTACAGATCCTCAAAGCCAATAATGCCTGACCTAATGGAAGGAGAAGACGAGGCACCGGAACAAAAGATAACCACCAAGAAACCCGAGGGCCTGCTCAATAAGATAGTCAGCAAAATGGGCATCAAGATTGTTCCCACGAAGAAAAAGGTCAGTGTTTTATTTTAAATAACTACATATACAGGACATATATGGCCTTTGCCCAACAGTGGGACAGTACCGGTTATAATTATATACCTGCGTTTATACTTAGCCTGCCTCGCGTGGGTAAGATTTTGGTTTCATACATTTAGTATAGGACTGATTGCATTAGTCTCGCCCCACGTGGCGTGGAGCAACCTGCTAAATGTATGAAACCAGTAGGTAGTAGCAGTTAAGTATAAACGCAGCCTAATTTAAACAAGGTGCAGTGTTGCAACCTTGTCAAATTTCAGGAGGTTGTCATGAAAGACATAAATATTGTAAAGAAATTACGACGGCTGGTCGATACGTAAATAAATCTTAATTTTAAAGCTTTTTATTGGTATACACTGGTGCCGGTGCCCTTGTTCACAAACTAGACTAAAATAAAGAGTTGGCATCTCTTACCAACATACAGCTAAAGAACAGGACGGTTACATTCTAGAACTGTGTTAGTGATGTCAAATTAGTTTTGCCTTGAAATTTTCCGTGTTTTTAATCAATACGTTTTGGCATGTCAACTATAATTGTATGACAGTTTTAGATCAAACTAAATTGTCAGCTCCTATTTATGTCTGTCCATTTCTATATATATGAGATAGAAAAAGATTTTTGAATTAGTCTAAATTAAGATTAGCTCGTGCATGTTTGAATCCAGACACCAGTATTTCAGAATACACTTTTTTAGAGGACAGAATCGCCCTGGGGCGTACGCGGTTGGTACTGTCGCCCAACTATGTGCGTGCGGGTTCATTGCGCCGCCAATTTTGGTATCTAGGTGAAAAATAGTCAGGGATGTCTACCGCCCTGGCGGGCGGAAGGGACTGTCAGACTCTTTGGACTAAAAACCATCCGGGTGTTCCTTTCCTACCCTTACACCGTTAATCATGGGAACGTACGCGCCTTCCACGATACTCTACTGGTGCTGGCCTGCCTCAGTGGGTCTCCTCAGGTCAGAGGGGAGTGAGGTGTTTGACGTCAAAAAGGGCGACGTCAAAAAGGATGCGTGTGGAAAGAGCGCGTTGTCCGCTCTCCGCCAACACCCGGAGTGCCTGCTACTGGCCGGGGAGAGGTCGTAATCTCCCTCACCCTTTCCGGAGCCTCCTTCTGCAAGATGACCGTTTCGCAGAAAGAAAGCACAGGGTCCTAGGTCCGCCGCCGACCATAAGTCGCCGAAGCGGCGACGCGACGGCGCGGCGGGCAGCGACAAGTCTAAATCCTATTTCTTTATAATTGATTCGTGTAGCCTATCAATATTACCTATCACCTTCTTGAATTTGATGAGTTTGCAGAACTATATCTTGTATTTATCGAGCTTACTATACGCTGACATTGACATAACGATGGCGCTAATTGTCACTGCTAGTTTCCGGTGGTTGCTTGAGTTACGCGCCGCTCAAACGTGTGTCTTGTGTCGAAAACAAGCTACCAATTTGATGATTTGATATCTATAGAACCAGTATGAAATCAGGCTTTTTTGTATTGTATTGCTTCCACTTTACACATACTCTTTGACGATCAAAAAGTGTTCTGAAGTGAAACTTAGTCGTCGACACAAGCAACATTAACATATTTCGTTACAATTACAATAAAAGCCGCGGTCACAGCAACTATGGTTCCCTGAGATGGTGTGTAGCTAGCAAAATCTGCGCGGCGCCTACAGTATCTACGTCTGCGCGGCGCCTATATGTTTTTTGGGGCACGTGCCCTAGGCGCCTGCTGAAAGGGACGCAAAAATAGCCAATAATTAAAATTAAATATTACAATATGGTACAAAAAAAAATAACAAGCTGTTATTTACTTCGTGATTTCATGTCAATCGTGATAGCATTAAGAGCTTTCATGTGACATGGGTTTCATTACAGTCGGGCAATTTTGAAATATGGGCCCAGGGTGCCCATGCCCATGGTCCTTCATGACTCTTTTTAGTGTATAATTTTTTTATACTAGTATTAAAATTAAGATAATTTACTCATCATCATCTGCCTAGCCTTTTCCCAACTATGTTGGGGTCGGCTTCCAGTCTAACCGGATGCAGCTGAAAACCAGTATTTTACATGGAGCGACTGCCTATCTGACCTCCACAACCCAGTAACTGGGTAATATGATACCCCTAGGTAAGACTGGTTGTCAGACTTTCGGGCTTCAGACGACCCTTAACGACTGTCAAAGATCCACGTATGACAGCCGGGACCAACGGCTTAACGTGCTTTCCGAGGCACGGAGGAGTCTCAGTGTGTAAAGATGGTCACCCATCCACGGACCAACCCCGGCAAGCGTAGCTTAACCTGACGGATCGACCCGTGCGGCTGTTATTACTTAGCCGAGCTCCTCATATTAAGATAATTTACTAAGGAACGTAATTATGATGCGTGCCTTAGGCGCCATGTGTTGGTACGCCCCTGGGTTTGAGTAGAGCAGAGCAGGGGCGAACTGTGAATTTCTGGGGCCCTGGGCTAGCACTACTTGGGGGGCCTACCTTAAATTAATAATAAAGTTGTTGCCATTTTGACAAAGAACTGTTTGCCATAATGATGTATAGATTTACGGTACCTACCTAAAGGAAACAAATTAGGCCAATAATAGTTAATAATTACAACCGAGACTAAATTGTGTGTTAGTGGAGGCGAGAGTGTAGTGATAAGATACCTACTCTTATACTTTTTTCTTCAATGAGGGCCCTTATAATCATGGGGGCCCTGGGCTGCAGCCCAAAAAGCCTATACATGAATCCGCCCCTGGAGCAGAGACAACTGAAATCGTTCATACCTAACTTCTGGCCTGACCTAACTTCTAACGGCCTGTATTTTTCCTCTGCAGGGCCTCCTTCTCCCCTTACCGCTTGATGAACAAACGAGCGAGTACTTTTGGGAGGAGCCAAGGGACACGCCATCTTCGACGGCAAAAACCACACATAAATTAATGGCGATTCTAGGTGTCTCTGCTCCACATCACTCCTAATCGCTTAGGTAAACGATTATCATGAAACCTCTACATCAACATTTATCTATATCTGTCTCTTTCTATCATTTACAGTCGGCATTCTCTAGAGCGAGAAGTCTTACAAGTGGTTTCGCAACGGCGAGGCGAGGCGAGGAATGAAATCACGCTGGCTCTTTCATAATGAAAGATGTATCGTGCCGGCCCGCGTCGGCTTTCGCGAGATATTTTGCGAAGTAACAAATATTCTATAAATACAGTAATATAGTTAAAACTTCAATTCTCGCCTCGCATATCCTCGTCAAGTAAACATAGTCCAACGAAATTTGAACCTTAAATAGGTGTTTAATAAATTTCATTATTCAAAGGTAGCAAACAAGCAAAACATCCGGGATGTCAATAAAGAAGAGAAAATTCTAAAACACGGCAAGAAGATGAGGATTAACAATTTGAAACAACAACAACAAACAACAACGACAACAACAACAACAACAGCAATAACAACAACGACAACAACACCACTACCACCACTGCTACCACTTCCCAGTACAGGTAACAAAATATTATACAAAGAAAATCATTGAAGCGTAAAATGACTTTACTGATATGTGTGAATCAATCTTCAAGCTTAAAAAGATTGATTCACACATATCAGTAATGTCACAGTTCTGGCACCGTCCCGTATCAGTGATAAATTATTCTTTCATACGTATTCTCTATGAACGCATTCACACTTGTCAGTGTCAGTGACGACACAGTGCTCTCAGTGTCAGTTTCGGCGCGTTCATAGAGAATGTATGTATGAAAGGACTCACTGATATGGGACGGTGCCGGAACTGTGGCTTCACTGATATGTGTGAATTAAGCGTAAGCCTGGCTGCATACGGGCCACCGAACATAACCACAAAACGCCGCCACCGGCATCATATTTCTCTTAAGGTGCTCCCTCGCCGGGAGCATTCACGTGTATTGTATGTAACATTATAGATTCAACTTTGAGCATTACATTACAATAATACCTCCCTGACTAACGAGCATTTGCGTGTAATGTAACATATAGATTCGACTTTGAGCATTACATTGGAAGTGGAGCGCATTGATGTTACAAGTTGTATCAAGATATTACACATTGTATCATTACAAGGTGCGCATTATAATGCTCGGTTCTCCTCCTTCACTGATGTAATGCTCAAATCTGTAACGTTACATTACACGCGAATGCTCCCGGTGAGTGCTCCCACACCGGGAGCATTCGCGTGTAACCTTTACATTTTATATAGACTCACCACACGCGTTTGACGTCTATTGTCGCTACAACGCTTCTAGCTTCAGGTGGCTGCGTTTGTGGCTTACGCGTGTGGCCCGTATGCGGCCAGGCTTAATGTCTGAGGGTCCCCGTTCATTATAACAACACAGCAATTTGCCATTGAAATTAGGACTTTAAATCGTGTGTGTTAGAATATATTTTTTTACGACTGATAAAAAAGGCGACGGCTCGCGGGCGGCCTGTTGGCCAACTAACGGTTGACCTTTATCGGCGATTCCGGCCGGCCCCGTTGCCATGTGGGAGCAGTGTTGTCATTTTGAGCGATGACCATTACTAGGGGGGGGGCAATTCTACTAACAATAAGAACGATCGGAATATGTCTAAAATGCCGCTATTTATCAAAATTTTTGGACATTGATTGTCGCTAAGATAAGATTGCGACTACATTTTAAACGTTTATAATTAGTAGAGTTGGTCTTCAGAAATGTGAATTGTATTTAAGTATCTATTATTTCATCTCTTCACTTCGGCTCCTACCATAAACAAAAAAATCTAATGTCATAATTTCAAGTCCGTACGTGCATTTGAACATATCAGACCCCCTGCGTCGGTGTGCTGACCAGTTGAGCTTAATTCTGCTAAAGCGAGCCAACCCACAATATCTCAGTAATTCAATCAGTCAGCTTTACTATGCATAATTGCATTTTTTAGTTGACGTCTTACATGACATAAAAAGCAATATGGCGTCTACCATTTTCGCGCGGAATTTTTAAGCGTAACAGTTTTTTTGTAATTTTTGTATTGAATTATTTATTTACGAATAAATCTTGAGATATTTTTCAAAAAGGGTGTATTGCCCTATTTCGTAATGTGTTAGATTACATATCCAGCAATAACAGTTCAAATTACATCCCAAAGTTATACTCAGAAAAAGTTTAACATTAATCAGTGTCTAATATCCAAAATTATTACAATTACTTTGAAAAATGGCAAATATTTTGACGTGGGTTAGTACTTTTTGGCAGAACTAAACCCAAAACACATCGGAATTTGTCGGCGCTGATTCTAAAGGAGGTCATTCACGGCAACTTTTTGCAGCGATAAAATCCAAAGATCGCAATACAATAGCGAAGACTTCGCTGTCCGCGCTCCTCCGCCTAAGGAACCAGCCTACTATACTGACCTCCCTTGCCGGTTTGACAAAGAAAAAAAAAACTGACAGAGCCGATCAGCGCTGGCATCCGACAAACGGCACATCGGCGTTAGATTCCAGATTTCTATGCGAATACACTTCTATCAATTGTTTGTACAATAAAATAAGACAGCCAACGAATATGCTCGTCGTTCACCACTTTCTAGAAATGAATCTGACAACAAGAACCACGATGAAGCCGAAAGAAGTAATGGTATTTTATCTCCCGAATTTAACACACGTGCTTTGTTTCAAGAGGCCTGTGATACTCGTCCAAAAACCAAACCGCAACAGATCTGCGACATCCAGGCCACGTACGAACACATCAAGACTCTACAAACAACTTTACCGACAAAAGCATTTGAAAAACTAGTGAGAAACATATCTTGTTACACATATAAAGATCTTGATTCTGCTTTCTTTATCATTCCATACACGAGACAGGGTAAAAGATGGAATTGGATAAGGAGTAAGAGATCTCTCAAGCGACATTTCTACAGAAATGAAGCTGATGATGTAGCAAACTTTGACGATGTATCCGTGGATTTGTTTGAGAGATTCGTTAAGGGAGACGATGGAATTTATAAAATTATTAATCGAAGGAAAAGGACTGCTAACATGGTAGCTTTGGATCGTGGATTGAGGAATATACCACCTATGATACCTGGGGAGGTGAGTTTGTCTTCTGTCTTAAAGAAAACACATCCTGTAATCCCCGAACGGTTAGGCAGAGGTGTAGCCATTAGTACACCCACATTTCGCCAGTTAATATTAAGTGTCATGTGAGAGCGAGCCTATTGCCATCAACCGGGCACCAATCCAGACTCCGAGGCTGCTGCTGAGAAGTTCCTGATGTAACAACCTAATGACTCTTTGCCCGACCTGGGCCATCCAAAGCCTCATGCTCTGCAGCCAGACCAACGAGGCAGTCAAATAAAAATATAATACTTAATTTTTGCCATTTTTGACTTCCAGAATGAGCTTTACGTGATGCTTGGAGACTCAGTGACCCTGGACTGTGGCTTTAGTTCTCCATTCAAGACGTGCGATGGAAAATTCCTTTGGAAAACGGACAGGAAGGGGATGTTGAAGCAAGATAACGTTAATGTAGATGGCTTGAGCATCACCATCCATAACCTGGAGCCCAGGAACGTCGGGAGATATACTTGTAGCTTGGTCAGTGAGGTTATTTTTCTATACTAATATTATGAAGTGGAAAGATTTGAAGGTTTGTTTGCATTGAATAGGCTCCGAAACTACTGAACCGATTTGAAAAATTCATTCGCTGTTGGGAAGCTACACTGTCTCCGGGTGACATAGGCTATATAATATTTTAAAAACAGTTAGGTATCCTTAAGGAAAATAACGCGGACGGAAGTGGCGGAGAGAGTGCTAGTGGTAATATTTAAGGTTACTGCTGATCTGTTCTGGTAGGATCTCCCCTGGTGAATTTACGTGAAGAGAGCTTAACAGCTCATCATAACCTCGTCTTCATCATCATATCAGCCGAAAGACGTCTACAGCTAGACATTAGGCCTCCCCAAAACATAGCCATAGTGACCGCATCCAGCGGTATTCCGCGAACTTTACCAGGTTAGGTGTTGGTCGAGGCTCTTGGCTATTATGCCATTGACCGTTATCTCTAACGGCACAATGATTGCTGTATTCACATCTCAAACGCCGACAACCTCGCGAGCCAAGTCAAGGTACTTTATTTGCTTATCATTATGATCTTCAGGGAGGGGTCGTCCTAGGAAGACCTACACTGAACTTATTGGTGAGGTTCTTCAGAAAGGTCAGGTGTGAAGTACTCGTAACCGGCGTGCTTGTATGACGAGATGTATGAACGTAGATGAGGCGAAAGGAGTATTTATGGATCGTAGCAGGTGGCGTTCTGTAGTTTCTGCGTACCCCCAAGGGAAAAAGGTGTGAGTTTATGTATGTATGTAATTGTTGAAGCTTATTTACAGGATCGCTCGGTTCGGAAGACTATAAAAGTGAGCGTGCTGACAATACCATCTTTTGACATCGTGTTCCTACCTGTGTACAAGACTGGGCGAAACTGCACTTATGATGTAAGTAACATCCTCTGCATTGCCTGATGCTAGAATAATGAAATCTATCGACAATTGCTGCTGTGCGAAAGTTTGGATGGTTGAATGTTTGTTGCTCAAACACGCCAAAACGGCTGGACAGATCTGAATGAATTTTGGTACACAGATATGTCTGGAATAAGTCATAGGCTACTTCTTATCCCGGAATAATGTACGGTTCTCGTGGGATGAAACCTATATCAACTTCGACGCAGTGAAAGTCGCTAGCTGAAACTTCTCCAGTACAACAAAGCATTTAGAGTGCTGTTGCGTCTTATTTGATTCTGTAACTAGTCAACAATGTTCGCTGAGGCGCATATAGAATTCAGCGCTGTACGTAAAAAAAAAAAACAGCTTCACTGCTACGCTGCACTGTCTACGTGCTTCTTTTTCTTCTTTTCGAGTCGATGAATTTAGATATTCCTTTGGGCCCAGTATTAGGCACAGTTTTGACTAAATGTTTTTTTCCTTTTTGAAGGATCTCAAAGCTATCCAGCGGCTCGACGGCTTAATGGCTAACGCGACTCACTGTGGAGAAGCTTGCTTCATGAGAGTTGATGAACCGGTCTGCCTGAGGGACAAGGTAAGAATGTTCTTAACATAACTTCACGCCTGTAAACCCGAAGAGCTAAGCAGAGGTGTACCCATTAGTACACCTACATTTCGCTAGTTATGTTAATAGTGGGCGAGCCTATTGCCAACAACCGGGCACAAATCCAGACTGCGAGGCTGCTACTGAGAAATTCCTGATGGAAAAACCCAATAACACTTTTCCCTACCTGACCTCATGCTCAGCAGTCGCGCTTTGCGACCACTAGACCAATGAGGTTGGTTGGTTGGAAGGCAGATTGATGTAAGATAACCAATTCTCCTTCGTCAGGTGAACAATTCCTTGATTAGGGCCACAATCATCATAACCATGGCTCCCAGCGGAATCAACTGTAGCATCGAATGCAAGAGAGATATCGTCGCGTCTCTTGTCATGCTGTGCGCTGCTAATACTGCTTTCCTTTCTTCCATTGGAGGTATATTATGAATAACCTTATTTTTTTTATTTATTTGTGTGTCTGTCTGTGGCATCGTAGCCCCCAAACGGCTGAACCGTCCGTAAAGACCTTATATGTTTTGGAATGAACAACTATCTTCAACTTTCTGACCAACTGATAGACAATTTAGAAGTGTCTGTTGATGATTTCATTTAAAATAAATGTTTTGACTTTGATTAATATATGTTTTCTACCGTTTGTCGTTTGTTTTACCGAATGTCGTGATGGCCTAGCGGTTAAAGCGCCCGCCTCTCATGCATGAGGTTGTGGGTTCGAATCCGGGCAAGTACCAATGTGACTTTTTCAATTCAAATGTACTTTCTAAAGTTTATCTTAGACATTACTGACATCATTCCGTGCCTCGGAAATCACGTTAAGCTAATCTTTGACAGTCGTTAGCTAGACAGATGATGATGTTTTCTACCGTTTGATATATTTTATGCGAGGTCAGAGGATGTATAGAACTGCCCCGTCCACGTTCCCCGTTTCCCCGGTTCCCCGTTTTCTGGGATTCGAAACCCAGTTTTTCCATTGGGAAAATCTGTATATGTTGTCTGGGCTTGTAGCAATGGACTTGATGTTACAAAAGTCCTTATAAGGTTGTAACGAAACCTCGCCTCCGCATCCGTAAGTGCGGAACTTCCATTTGCACATCCGCCTCCGCTAACATCCATATCTGCGGAGGCAAAGCCCTTCACCATCCTCCACAAAGAAGGCTCCCGTACTTATAAGGATAGTAAAATGAATACAATATTTCAGTGCTGGTGTCAAGAGATGGGGTCAACCAGACTCTGACCCCCTGGAAGGACGTTGGCAGACCTGTAGTGACACATATGCTGAGAAAGAAAGGTATATTTATCCCTCTTTTACAGACCCACGCAAAAATAGAGAAGGTTATGTATTTCAAGGACTTTTTTTTGTATGTGTGTCTGTGTATTTATACGTTATTGGGTACCTACTTTTTTAGGTGGTAAAAATCATCAAATGACTCCTTCTGCCCCGGGTGGGGCGGAAGGGACTATCAGACTTTTACTGACTAAAACAACCGCCCTGTTCCTTCTGTTGCCCTTTACGTTCCGGGGCCGCGGTATCCTGTTAAGACGTCCCGCAACCCAGGATTGGGTACCTACTTGGCACCACCGATCAATTGAGACACTTTTTATGAGCTATCAAAACGCGATTCCCCATTTTAAAGCAACTAAAAATCTAATTTTACTGTTGAATTACTTTAACAGGTTTTCAGGACTAAAGGTTTTTTTTAAGTGGTATACCTATGTCTTGGTAATTATTTGTTGATGGTGTCAACCATTCAATTCCAGGTTGGGGATGTAGTTCGAGTTTCACTCGTATGCTGCGAAGCTATTCCACATTCTCGCCTCTCCAAATAAATTAAACAAATGTATGAATTAATGACGAAATAAAGTAATAAAAAAGCTTTTTTACAAAAAAATATGACCGCCTTCAAAAACTACAAAATAAAAAAAAATACTTTAGCTTGAAAGTCGGCGGCTTTGGTTTTGTTTCTTGTTATGTAGGTATTGCCACCGACTTCCAAGCTAAAGTATTTTTTTTTATTTTGTAGTTTTTGAAGGCGGTCATATTTTTTTGTAAAATAGCTTTTTATTTTTAACTTTTTAGTGCTTGTGTGTTAATGTTTGAAATCCTTACATAAAGCCCTTTCAAACAATACCTCACACGATATATTAAATTTTGGAAAGTGGTAGGAGGGGGGTTGACGTACCCCCTCCCCACTTCCTTCAGTCAGTCATCGACTACACGTATAAACAAAGCAATTTGTCTTGTTACGGCGGTTCTGCTGTGATTTTATAAGGAGTTCCGTTCCGTATCTCCAAAGTTCATCATCAGATCATGACAATATTCCTATGGGACCTATTCGGAACTATACTCTTTCAAACAAAAAAAGAATCATCCAAATCGATTCATAATTGGCGGAGTGATCGTAGAACAAACACACAAAAAAAAAAAAAAAAAAAAAAAAACATACGCGTCGAATTGAGAACCTCCTCCTTTTTGAAGTCGGTTGAAAATAATGAATGACAGCTTGAACAATTTAATGAACGACAGAATGAATGAATTATTGACAAATCATGAATTAATTAATTAATTAATGACAGACAACGAATGAGTGAGTGAATGCATTAGCCCGCTGAATATGGATAGGTAAATTGTAGGTAAAAATAACATAAGAGTTCACTACAGCACTGATTGTGTATAACGTAGATTGTATCGGGCTCTCATTATTTTCGGCCATTATTAATACTGTGGGCGCACTACGGGAAGTGTTGATTGAGCGCAAATAGAAAAACGGTTTATTGGATCAAATCAAATTATAATTCACTTTAACACAGTATATAATTCACACACTATAAGCACACATACACAGCACAACTATACGAGTCACGAGACAGTTTCTAGACGTGTTGACTCTTCGACCGCTGCCAATCAACTGATCTAGCTCCGGTCGACCGCCACGCTGTAGACTCTGTCGAACGCCGCTAGGTGGCGCTGGCGTCCCGATTAGTCAGTACAATAACTTATTTCCGACATGTATATTGTTCCCGCAGACACCAACGGTCATCATGAGTACCACAAGCTGGTGTCACTGCTGTCTCCTGGCAAGGTGGACGTGGTTGTCATCTGTCCTGCTGGCTACTACCTTCTCCCGTCCTACAAGCTGTGCTGTAAGTAGCTATCTATACATACATGTAAAAGCACACTCTCTGTTCTGCAAAGCTGTAAAATCACGCCTGTAATCCCCGAAGGGTTAGGCAGAGGCCATTAGCACATTTCGCCAGTTATGTTTAAGTCCCATGTAATAGAGGGCGAGCGTATTGCTATCAACCAGGCACAAATCCAGACTCGGTGGCTGCTACTGAGAAATTCCTGGTGGAAAAATACGATAACACTGCCCGACCTAACACTGAACGAACCCAAGACCTAAGCTCAGCAGTCACGCTTTGCGACCGCTAGACGACGAGGCAGTCAACTGACTTCTTTGGATTCTGCCTTCTAGGACAAAAAAAGTCTTCTGTTAACTACATCACTTCATCTTATCAAAGCCTGGTATTTTTCAGCGTCCTGCCCACCCAACACGTCGTCGAAGGCAGGGGACAACACATGCCGCGTGTGCCCCACCGGCACCCGCGCCGAGCCGGGAGCCGCGTCCTGCTACCCCGACAAACGACACCCGCGCAGGTATGATGTACGTACTTTTATTTTACTAGCGATCTGTCCCGGCTGCGCACGGGTGCAATGCTGATACAAAATATAAATGTAATTTATCCTATTCATTTGAACTTCCTAAAGTTTATCTTGGACATCACTGGCATCGGTGAAGGAAAACATCGTGAGGAAACCTGGACTTACTGTTCCACTCAAACCGTGTCAGAGGCCCTTGAGTTTGAGTTTGAGTCATCGTGGTGAAAGGATTGAAAGCTTTGTCATTGACCTTAATGAGGCCAATGACAGAGCTGTACAGGTTGCTCAATATTGGTCGGACAAAATTTGAGTCATTCGACACGAGAAGAAGAAGAAGAGACCCTTGAGGCGGTTTAGAAACTCTGACACTAGGGTGTGTGGGGTCGTAAAACCTTACTGCCCACACGATAAAGAAGAAGATAGCCTATGTCACCCGGGGATAGCATAGCTTCCCAACAGTCAAAGAATTTTTCAAATCGGTTCAGTAGTTTCGGAGCTTATTCAATGCAAACAAAATGAAATCTTTCCTCTCTATAATATTATATAGTATAGATAACACTCAATATTTTTCGGACAGATGGATCGAAGATCAATGGAGACTATTTGATTACGCTGGAGATGTTATATACATAGTGCTCAAGTGTGTGCGCAAACACATGCACTCTCTCTGACGTCGTTCTCATAGTCAGGCGCAGCAGCAAAGGCTTTACGTCATTTCTGGATAAACACAAAGGATACTTTATATCCCAATAACGAGTTCCCTTGGAATAATAGTTCAACTTACTTTAACGAAAAGTTACTTTTTACGCGAACGAGACCAAGGCGGAATCTATACACCCTGAAATGTAAACCGTTGCAAAAACGCGGCAGAACGATTCGCCCTCAGTAGTACTAATGGAACGTAGAGTTAAACTTAAAAAATAAAAATATTTTTATTTTAAAATATTAAAAAAATATTCATAAACTCGAAAGCGTGAGTAACAATAGTTACACTGTCACGCACACAAACGCAACGTAGCCAACGAAATGATACCTACGTCCTAACGTAGGTATCATTCAAAACTCATGCGCTACCGACAAAGTAAAAAGCAATAAATCATAAATGTTCAGAGAAAAATAAGCTCTCGTGCCTTGTGATACGGTATAAACTAGAGCGCGTAGCTTACACTCTCTTCATTCGCCGCCACAGATCAAAAAATACCGCGCCGTGCCGCGCAGTGTCGCGCACGCACTCGTCGCTCAGTTGTCTTGCGGACGTTGTACTGTCTTGTAGGTTGAATAAGTGAAAAATGGATTGAAATTTCGATTTTTCTAATTTTGAGTGAGACCCATTATTAAAACTAAAAGAATTTATTTAAAAGTGCTCGTTTGTGTGTGGAATGTAGTGGCTTACACTTCGAACACTTGCTTCGATACCGCGAAGTGTAGGTAAGTACTTTGTGAATAGTGAAAATTCAGAAATAGGTTAGGTGATTAAAATCATTGTAAATAAGTTGATTCAAATTTTTTAAATACGCCTAAAATACTTTACTTTATTGTCTTTGTTTAACTTGTTTTTTTGTTTTCGTGTTCAGTAAGTAAAGTTGTAGGTAATAAAAAGTATTTTTGACAGTCTTAAGCCTGTAAAAGTATGAAGGGAGAATTGGAATAACTTTTTGGGTGTTGTGTTACATTAAATTAACTAAAGATCAGAAAATCAGCTGTTGATAAGCGCAAGGGTTAACGATCCTATGTTCTGGCGCCCGCGCCGTCAGCCGCTCGGGTCTCGGCCGCTGCGTTTGACTAGGTACTACTATTGGATTGCGTTCATTTTCGAGTTTCGTTTTTCACAATTGTGAATCTGCCATTTTTATATTTTCATAGTAAAGATATTTACTAATCGATTGTACTACCAAAACAAAGTCATTTCGCTGCAGCTTTGCAACGGTTGGTTTACATTTCACGGTGTATATTATATACCGTCTATATTACTGTCTCGTTGGTCTAGTGGTTGCAAAGCTCCACCTTGGGTTTGATTCCCAGGTTTGGCAAAGTGTTATTGGGATTTTTCATCAGGAATTTCTCAGTACCAGCCTCGGAGTCTTGCATGGGACTTAAACATAACTAGCGAAATATGGGTGTACTACTGGGGGCACCTCTGTCTAACCCTTCGGGGATTAAAGGCGTGATGTTATGTTTACGTAACATTGCAGTGGTGGTGGTATCCTCCTGGCGGGTACCTGGTGGCTTGCTGCGGCGTCGTGTTTGGTTGCTCGGCGTGCGTGCTCCTGTCTGTGATCGTGCACGTCGTGTCGCGCGACTCCGATCACCGGAAAGACGACAACTGCGACGATTATGAGCAGAAAATGCGTGAGTTCCTCCTTTTTATACGGAATGTGGAAGGCACCCATGGGAGTAGGCAGAAAGTACAGAACGCCACCTGCTACGATCCATACATACTCTGTCTCCTTCCCATGGGGGAAAAAGGCGTGAGTTTATGGATGTGTGTATGTATGTGGAAAGGCACGTAGTTAACGGCTATTTCCGTTAGGTAACTACGCATACTTTTCATCAAACTAAGCACTTAATATGGGAAAAATTATTGCTGTGAAACGACTACATAACTGGCAATAATTTGGCTAGCAACAATTTTTGGTTTATAATTCGAAATAATTCCAAGCACCTCTTTACAGAAACACTTCATTTTAGCCCTAATTATTTTCATAATACTGTAAAATAAGATTTTTTATGGCTTTGAAATCAATAAATGGTTAGTCAATTGACTTGGCAAATAAGCAACGTCACAATTCGATGTTGCCATTTAAAATATATGGTAGAACGCGTTTTGACAGGTCATAAACATTACGTAAATTGATTGGTGTCAATTGGTGCTGAAAAGAGTGTCCTTGGAGTTTCTTGCTCGTTCTTCTCTATAGAGACCTAAGTTTTGGAACGAGTAAAGTAGCTTCAATTTTCGAAGTGGCGACCGTACTGGGCCCTAATAGTTTCATCATCATCAATTCAGCCGAACGACGGCCACTGCTGGACATAGGCCTCCCCTAAAGACAGCCACGATGACCAGTCCTGCGCTGCCCGCATCCAGCGGTTTCCTGCGACGAAATGGTTTAAATGATTAAAAATTAACATCGATACGAAAAGAAGAAGACCATTAAATAAATATCTCATTCTTATCCTTCCTTGACAGCAAAGGCGGTGGCGAGCATGACAGTTGCGTACGCGCACATCCCTCACACCCGCCCCCTGTCCCCCTCGCGCGTCATCCTCCCTCGTTTCTTCAGGCCGTCGCTCACATCCTCCAGGGCCACCGGTAAGTATGGTGGTGGGATATGGTGGTGGGGTTTGGGAGGGGAGAAGTACTTAACATAAAAGAAGACGTGGAATTTGCATTCGGTTAGGTACTTTAGATTTTTAGAGCATTTTTGCAGCCTGTATTGTATCCAGATTATTACGCGGAAGCGGAACTATGTGGTCCTTGTAGAAACTAGAACTAATTTCCATACTTTCAGGCGTTTTTGTCATAACTATTAGGGTAAAGCCTAATGAGTGTAATTATATGAGTCGTGAGTCGCAGAATTTCGGTCGCAGAAATTCTGCTGCATTCGGTTTTCATATAAAAGTCCTATTTGATTCACTCGGCGACGCAAAATGAGTTGTCTGCCGCATTTGGACCGAATTGAGTTGCGGGAGGCAAGGGAACCGACGCACGGTGGACGCGTTGGATAGTAAGTTAATAAAATGAGCTCGTCTGGCATCCCAACAGAATTTCTGCCAGGCAGAATTTCTGCGACCGAAATTCTGCAACTCACGACTCACAAAATTACGCTGGTTTGACTTTACCCTTACTGGAATCAAATGTAACAGTAGATCTACTACGACAGCTTAAATCGTATCAATTTAAAACTTTTCTTTCTGTCGCAGATTCTCAAGAAACCAAGTTTGAACTTTGGAAAGAAAAGAACAGACCACCTCCATTGCCGCCAATCGATTTTGACCCTTGAACCCTACGCCATATTGAATGGACACAAGTGACACTGACAGTTCTAAACGTCAGTATTTGTTTTTCACTCGGCATTGGAAAAATGTTAAATTTATTTCACGAGACGCGTTTAACTATATATTATTGATTAATCAATTTGTTCATTGAATTAGAATTACCATAATTCATATGGAAATTGTTTCTGATTGGGAAATTAGAAATGATTTATAACGACATCTAGAGCGGTAAATACGAATTATAATTGACATATTATTCAAAATGGCGCGGGCAAAGTTTACCGCGCATTCTACAGGTTTTGATTTTGACTCCGGCGGCAAGAATCGATGTAAAAGTACATAGGTAATATATATTCTTTTTTATACCGTTTAGAAATTAATTCTCCACAGATAATGTAAAGCAAGAGTTATTCGATTGTTTCCAAAGATTATTTCTAAAGATGCGACATTTCTTTTTTTCTCGGCGCTCACTGTTATCTGGCTAAACATTTGTTTATATGTTTGTGTACAACCACTTTTGTATTTAAGTGTATTGTTATTTTAATACTTTTAGATATAGTATTTTAAGAAAGCGCTCTTAGATATGATAGTTATATTTTATAAGTATTATTTTGTCGTGCGCAGACGCACTGTGGCTTTTGGTAAGTTGTGTTGTAATAAAGTTCAGTGGTGTTAGAGTTCGTGTTTTATTTTATGCTTCATATTTCTTTACCTACTGTTTTTTTAAAACAAACGCTAGGTTTTCAATCACTTTCTCTACTAAATTCTATCATAATCGATACAACGCTTTAGGAGGACATGTAGCAATCTGACGCATTCGTTATTATTTGTCGAGGGCATCGTCATTATTAGTCGCGGAGGAATGTCATTATTAGTCGCGGAGGAATGTCATTATTAGTCGAGGAGGAATTTCATTGATAGTTAAGGAGGAACGTCATTAATAGTCGAGGAAGAATGTCATTATTAGTCAAGGAACGTCATTAATAGTTAATGAGGAATGTCATATAAGGTCAAGGAAGAATGTCATTATTAGTCAAGGAGGAATGTCATTATTAGTCGAGAAGGAATGCCACTATTAGTCGAGAAGGAATGCAATTATTAGTCGAGGAATGTCATTATTAGTCAAGGAGGAATGTCATCATTAGTCTGCGATTTTGGGAATATCACGTAAGGACTAGGATAGAAAGGAGTCAGGGGGCTCTGCAGAACATTAAGACATTGTGCAAGATTTTTTTGTCGGAGAGAAATGGAACGTACTAATGGCAATAGTGCAACACACTCGTCCAACACGGTCCTACGAAACTATGAAATAATCGTCTAATCCTATAAATCGATCCTACAGTCTGACCTAGTCGGAGGCCAAGAGCGCTAGCTCGTATATGGACAGCCCTTACATCTTTTCCGATCAGTAAATATATGTAAATCCAGCATCAGCGCGATACCGAGACAGACATAATTGCTTATTAAATACAACACGCCAGCTTTATTATTTACTTTTAATTAGAACTTTGTTCTTTAAAGGGCGATATTTTCAATTTAATGTGACGCGACATATGTCGATCAAGACGCTTCCATCGATTTCTTGTTTGTCAAATTATGATAAGCAGTTTAGAAGTTATGAGGGAACAGATAAACTTAAACGGATCATTTAATTTTAGTTTCCTTCAAGATGGTAGAGTATAGTAGAGCTGATCTACGCGTCATGTTCGTGAACTAGCGCAGTCTTGGGCTTTCTACATCTTGCTACATCTTTATTATTATTATTTTATATTGCTCTTTACCTACATTGTTTTAACATATAGATGTTTCTCATCTACAGTAGTAGTTAGATAACACAATAAACAAAATAGGTCGAGCTCATTGGGCATCAACAATCCACAACGCTCTCAATTTAACGAGGCAGTGTCTAAAAGGCTGGTAGCATTGCCACGTTGTATGATAATGCTGTGACCCAAAAGAACAGGCCACCCCTCTGATCACGAGAACAGTCAACCACCCAACTTGAAAAACAATTCAAACATTTAAAACGTTTTAATCAAATGAAATAAACATGAAAACTAACAAATTTTCTTCACTTCTGGCTTTTTCTCAAATCTATGCTTCACATCCTTCCACAGTTTATTTTTGTTGCAGCATTCGAATATTTGCAGGCATATGACGTCCCAAGTTCTTTCAAAGAAGAACGCGCAAAGGGTAGCGAATAGAAAATGTGTCGATGTCTTTCTGAAAATTGAACGGTTCAGCGGTGCCCAAATCGACATGTTTTATAATATATAATGTGTAAAGATCTTTCTTCAGCTTTCCTCTCGATGAAGACAGTTCAAGAACGCACCAGAGACCAAATATATATTTTATTAGGTGGACCTGTCAAAATTATTTGACAGCCATAACCAACGCAAATGAAACTTCAAAAAGTTTGAAACCCGCTTTCTTTTTACTCATTTTGGAATTGATTTCCCAGTAAAAAGATACAAAGCTGTGGCCGTGGCAATACCGCATACTTCTTTTATTTTATTTAATCTACTAGAGTTCTGCCCGCGACTTCGTCCGCGTCAAAGTTGATATATAGTCCCACGGGAACCGTATAGTTTCTCTGGATAAAAAGTAGCGTATGTCTAAGTAGCTATTTCAGACTATAATCTATCTCTGCGCCAATTTTTCGTCCAAATCAATTGATTGAGCAACAAAAATCCATCTGTCTAAGCTAGTAAGATAATATTATCTATTGATATAATTATAGTGCCGTAAAAGGCCTTTTTACCATTGACTAGTATTTATGGACGCGCCACATATACAAAAAAAACACCCGCGCCTTTTGAATTGACTCAAAATGGCTGACTTGATACGTTTTGACAGGTATATTCAATAATTATTATTTTAGAAGATATGAATGTATTGTAGTTAGAATGCAGGGGGAAAACTGGTCAAAATAAGGAATTTTAACGTTGAATTAATAGTTTGTTGCCAAAAATGATACTAAACCTTAATGTATTATTTAAAAAAATATAAATAAGATATTTCAACGTTTAAATACCTTTTAAAATTCCTTCCCGATTCAACCCCTGCACACCCCAATCACCCCGCTATACGGTATTTAAAAATAAAAACACCAATTGCAGCAGATATGTATAATTTTAATACAAAATCTAACATAAATTTCGTACAAATTATTTACTAAGTGTTTTTATAAAATCTAAATAGAATAATAGTCTTACGAATAATCATCAATTCGTTAATTTATATTATATTATTATATTGCATTTTCATAGATTCAGAAGTTGTTAGATACCAACAATAAGAAAATACACTCGACAAATAAAATTACTGTGCAGACAACTAGCGCCATCTGTGATCTTAAGTGAACAGTTCTTACATAACTTTGAACTATAAAAATATGGTTTATTAGCCTAATTTGATATTAGATTTAGATTGGAAAACACGATTATTTTTTCGGTCGATTTATTCCGTATTCAAGGCATGGTAAACAAAATCATCGTTTTTAGATATAATTTAACTAGGATTTTGTAAAAAATTTATTGCAAAGACTGTAAGTGGCGTTTCTTGCTCCTTCTTCTACTATATAGAGACCTACAAACGTTTTCTAACGAGCAACTAGCTCCAAACTGACTAACTGACCGACTCCTTGACAATTCTCGTATAATTACATATTCAAGCTTAGTTGCCTGCAAGCTTTAGCGCTATTCTGTAAAAGTCTCTTTCAGTGAAATTAGGTGAAGTGAGTGTGAGGTGAGCTGCCGATCCTTAGCATCAAATAGGATAATCACTCAACCCAAACCTACTTAACCAACTTGAAAGATTTACACAAAACTGACCGCCAAGTAAATTATTTTGCCGAGTGTACAATAACACGAAAAAAACACAATTTTTAAGCAAGAATAATATTACACTGTCATGCAAAACAAACCGTTCACTCTTCTACAGGAATGTTTCAGTTCATTTTGTAATAATTTTAAAATATTTGTGAACGCGTGCATTTATTTTGCACGACAGTAAATTCAGGGTGTTACGTTAATTTTAATGGACATAGTAAGTTTTAAGAGAAAACTAAGTTTCAGACGTGTTTTTTTACTCCTCAAAATATACTAGAACGTCTAAAATTTTGCGCCACTTATAAATAGGTAGTTTAATTTCTCAGTAGCAGCCTCGGAGTCTGGATTTGTGCCCGGTTGATGGTAATAGCCCCTATTACATGGGACTTGAACATAACTGGCGAAATGTGGGTGTACTAATGGGTCCATCACTGCCCAACCCTTCGGGGATTACAGGCGTGATGTTATGTATATGATGTTTTCCTGTGGGAAAATAAAGGGCTTTGCCTTAATTCTGAAATCTGCACTAAAGATGTCAGACTAGAAATGAATTGTTTCAACACTTCAATACTAGAATCACCGACCCTGCATTTTTTGCTCAACAACACAAACTGAAATAATTATTATCTAAAAAAAGTCCATTTGTAGCTAGACAGGTCTCAGAAGACAAGAAACATTCAGAGTCACATCTGACGGAAGAGACGTCGAACGTATCGTCTTTAGTACGGTCGACGCACTAACGCATCATCGGTTATGTGTGTGTGGTTGGATATTTTATTATCTGACTGTTTCTGCGTTAATACGCGACTGACGATACGCGGAGTATCTTTCTACAGATGTGAACTGACGCTTAATTTCAAATCACACTGATGCCGATTCTCTTGGTCACAAACTAAACTAAAATTAGACTATTTCCATCTTTTCCTGTCCAATAAAACAAGAAAAAGACTAATGTAAATAAGAGCTGTCAAATTTAGTCAATCTGACACATCCATACAATTATAGTTGACATCTTAAAACGTATGGATTAAAAATACGGAAAAGTTCAAGGCAAAACTAATTTGACATCGCTAACTTAGTTCTTTAATGTCACCGTCCTTTCCGTTCGCTGTATGTTAGTAAGAGATGTCAATTCTCTAAATTTAGTCTAGTTTGAGAACAAGGGAATCGGCACCATTGTCCTGTTATTTAAAACAAAACCATATTTATAAGTAGCGCAATAATTTTTCAATAATGTTTTCAACCTTTTTATAATATTTAGAGCGAGCGCACACTATCATGCATTTTCACAGTACGGTTTTATAATCACTTTTTAGTACTTTTTTCTGCAATAAAATTATCGTTCAGAATTAAATATAGTGCGCGCTCGCTTTTAAGAGGATGTTATCAACAGCGCGCTGTTTAAAAAGTCTTGATAAAGTCCTCTTAAAACTACGTTGGTTACACAAAAAGTTAGTAAAGACGTAGAATATAACTACGAGGTGGAAGCGACATCGTAAGCGATTACTTTTACCATAGATCTCAGTATCATTCTTGTCTCTAGAATCTAGCCCAGCTTTTCCCAAAGTGGGCCATAAGGCCTCCTTGTGTGCTGCAGGCCTAAAGGGGGGCGGTAAGAAACCCAGAAAAAGAAATCGGCGCGTTATGTAGAGGCTTGGGGAGCGATTTGTAATTTCATCGATCGTAGCAGGTGGCGTTCTGTACTTTCTGCCTACCCCCATGGGAAAAAGGCGTGAGTTTATGTATGCATGTAATTTAATCTACTAGGTGGTTTTTAAGTAGGTGACAAAATGGGGGCGCTAGAAAATAATGTATTCTCAAAGTGGGCAGTAGACAAAGTAACTTTGGGAAACTCTGATCTAGACCAATGCATGAAATAGTTTTTTTTTAAATAACCGTCTGACCGCTATCAGACGGTTATTTAAAAAAAAACTATTTCATGCATTTTAATCGAATAGTTCTGGCCACCAAACGGCGGACCGCGGTCCGTGAGTTTAATAAAATAGCAAACTTCATAAAAAAACTGTGGCGATTTAACGTGACCGCGTCACTGACATATTAAATGACCGCGTCACCGAAACGCTGTTGTCACCGTTTGTCCGACATATGTTACAGCGACCGCTTCTTCGACATGCTTATATGACCGCGTCACCGACAAGATATGAGAAACACGGTGTAAAGTTTCTCATCCTCCGTTGTAAAGACAGGATCCTCCGACCAGACGGGTGTTGTGTCTGGTGGGCTACTGCCCGACGGGTGTTGTCGGGATTATGAATAAATGCTAGCTAGCTTCTGCCCGCGACTTCGTCCTTTTTTTTATATGATTTCTTTATACAAACTTTGGATCCCCGTTCCATCTTCTTAGAGGGTGAATTTTGGAAAATCCTTTCTTAGCGGACGTCTACTCACTATAAACTGCCTCCCTGCCAAATTTTATCTTTATACGTCAAGCTGTTTTCGATATTTCGTGATGAGTGTGTGAGTGAACTTTTGCTTTTATGTATTTAGATGTCGCGAGGAATTTTGATTGCGCGATGTAGGATTCGTCAGTTTGTAGTTCGTATTCTATGCGAGAGATGTCGCTACATCCATAGGTAAAAATGTTCGCTAAAGATGTCCCTTCCACCCATTAAAACATAAAATAAAAACGTTTCTATAAACAAGTAAGTATATTTTGGTTAACTATGTAATTTCTTACCTTTTCAAAATTTCAAGTACAGAGGCGTGCATAAAAATAGGCCCACCGCCATTTTTAATCACAGAAACAACTTTACTTTTCATTTTGAAATACAGTAAACATTTTTCGTAAATGAAATAAAAATTTACGTTACGAATAAAAATGCAACAAAAAAAATGTTATTGAAATAAAAAAATATATTATTATATTCCATACGTTCTATGATGGTGCGGGTGACACATGACAGCAATTCATCTATGGATGTCAGAATCGCATAACTATGTCAGAAACATTATTTAATTTACTAGTTATTTACATACTTATTACTGATTCTGTATTTTAAAACTATGATATTAGTGTGCAGTTAAAATATCCAATCATAATTGTAAATCGCCGTAACGTTCAAGAGTGAAAAGCAACAGTTTGACAAATGTCACCGGCACCATCCTAGAGCGTGAGGAATATAAATGATCAGATTTTTACACGTAACGAGATTATTAAATCTCTAAAACCACCACATTGCAACAGCAACGCATTTTAAGGCCATTTTTCATAATTCCACTGACCAAATTTCTCTTGCACGCCAGTATACTATACTGCGACCTATTTTATTGCACTCCAGTGTACTAAGCATGTCGTACAACGTTAAGTGCGTAATAATAAGTACAAAAGTCTTCACCTGGCACTTTCCTGACATTTCCACTTTAATTAAGACGTCTATAAGTGTGTGGGGCGTTTATAGACACTTTCGATACCAACAATATTCAAATTAAGAACACGATTCAAATATAAAATCGTATCTTCATAAAAGCGCAATCGAAATTCAAAATTGCTTCAAACCACTCAGTGTTCTTTTCCAAATACAAAATACAAAACATTCAATAACCGAATTCCAATTTCAAACCGCTCAATCCTTTTTCGAATTTCGAAACACAACCTTCTTAAACCGAAATCGCATTCCAAAATTCCAATTTCAAAACTGTGTAAAATCCAGTTACCACATTCTAAATTCAAAATCCCGTCACACATCCCCACCACACTAAGACCTACTATCAGACCCAGCAAAATATACCCGTTAATAACTTCACGACCGCTCTAGAAGAGCGGCTTACTAATCACTGAGCCTCCTCCACTTCCGGTTCCGCCACGACTTCCGGAACCTCCTCATCCCTTACCCTATTAGCGTCCAACTCTATCACGGGATCAGCAGTAGCCTCTGCTAAATTCGTCACCGACTTCGACTTAAAACATTGGAAGTCGACGTGTCTGGACTTGGCTTCTTCCTTTTCCCAGGACATGTGGATGAAGGGGCGTTGTACGTAGTTGTAGATGACTTCGGCGCGTCCTCCGGGGCGCTTGCGCACCTTCTCTTTGTATGTAGGGTACCCTTCGACGCCGAGGCGGATTTTTTTGAGCCCACGCTCTTTCATTACTTGTTTTGCTACGTCTCTAGAAAATTTAAAAGAAAATATTTTATTCATTTATTTATTCAATAGCAAAATTATAATTAAACATCAAACAATAACATTTTAGCAACAATAAATTAATAATTAAAATATATTTTTTTAAAGATTTTTTTTTTTTAATTGTCATCAATAAATATTGACGCATAATAGCTGAAAATTAAAACATAAACATAACAACACAACATCACGCCTGTTATCCCCGAAGGGTTAGGCAGACGTGTACCCATTAGTACACCCAAAAAAAAAATCTTAAAAAAATGGGAAATAAGTTTGAATTACACGTTTTTAGAGTTGAGGTCACACAGCTGGCCGCGCAAAACGCCTGTTATCCCCGAAGGGTTAGGCAGAGGTGTACCCAATAGTACACCCACATTTCGCCAGTCCAGTTTTGTTTTTAATCGTTAATTTTGTTGTTTTACTCTCATACAACAACTTGCGCCTACCATGTTATCTCTTCACCACCTTTGGTTGACTGTTAGAGAATGCCTAAGGCATTAAGTCCGCCTTTGTACTTTGTTGCATAAAGTTTAAATAACTGCCTCGTTGGTCTAGTGGTCGCAAGTGCGACTGCTGTGCATGAGGTCTTGGGTTCGATTCCCAGGTCGGGCAAAGTGTTATTGGGGTTTTCCATCAAGAATTTCTCAGTAGCAGCCTCGGAGTCTGGATTTGTGCCCGGTTGATGGCAATAGGCTCGCCCCCTATTACATGGGACTAAAAACATAACTGGCGAAATGTGGGTGTACTAATGGGTGCACCTCTGCCTATCCCTTCGGGGATTACAGGCGTGATGTTATGTTATGTGTGTTAAGTTTAAATAAAAGAACTCACCTATTCTCAATATACTTGAAGAACCTATACAGTGGTGTCGACAGCACAGTCTGGGAGTACTCATCCCCCATCTGGGGGGGATACTGTTCGTCCCACTCCACAGAGTCATCGTCTAGCAGCACCACGACGTGGCACTCCCTGTCCCCTCGCTGGGCTGACTCCACCATGAGGGGGAGGATTAGTCTCTCGAGGAACGATTCGAACTGGCGACGGGCGCCCTCGTTTGATAGCTCGTGGAGAAGACCTCGTAGGTTCTGAAAATGGAGAATCTATATAAATAAAATACAAAATATAACATCCATACTAATATTATAAATGCAAAAAGAACTCTTGTCTGCATGTCTGTTACGCTTTTACGACTAAACCACTAAACCGATTTTGATAAAATTTGTCACGGGGTAAGTTTGAACCCCAAGGAAGGGTATAGCCCTCCCCCGCCCACCCACTATTACATGGGATTTAAAACATAACTAGCGAAATGTGCGTGTACTAATGGGTACACCTTTCTCTAACCCTTCGGGGATAACAGGCGTGATGTTATGTGAAGGACATAGACTGGTTTTTATTTCGCAACTTCGTCTGCGTCCGCGATACCGTAACATTTACGCGGACGAAGTCGTGGACAAAAGCTAGTTCTTTATAAACAAATGCTGTTGTATTTTTATTATCAGTTATTACTAAAATAACTAATAAAAAAATACATAGTTGTTGATTGTAAACTTTTAAACAAATTAGGGCTCATTTGCGGAGACGCGGGGCGTCGCGGATCGCGTGCGTCGTGGCGTCAAGCGGCGCGAAAATCAGTACGTCAAAAATCGCTTCTCCGTAAACGCACTCATGCAAGGCCATTATGCTTGAATTTAACACGACGCGCGACGCCCCGCGTCTCCGTAAATGAGGCCAGATTTTATTTTTACGAGGCATAAAAAGACTCATTTCTGCTCAATCAATCAATCACGTCTGTCACCAAAAACCACTCAAATCTCACCTGACAGCGCACGGTGTTAGCATCGAAAGGCACGAGGAGGTAGTCGCACGCCTCCCTCAGCTCCTGCACGGACACGGTGGGAGGGCAGCGGATGCTCCCCAGCCGGTAGTACTCGAGGATAGCTCTGAAGACCGTCGCCGATATGCCCTCAGCTACTTCGTACTCTCCTCGCTCGTTTGGATGGGTGAATTCTAGACCTGGAAGGGAGAAAATGGTTCATTATTACACTATTAGTACACCCAGATTTCGCCAGTTATGTTTAAGTCCCATGTAATAGGGGGCGAGCCTATTGCCATCAACCGGGCACAATTCCAGACTCCGAGGCTGCTACTGAGAAATTCCTGATGGAAAAACCACATTTAATGGAATTATGAACATAGATTATTGTTTCAAGAAACTATTATAATAAAATTTTCAAGAAACTAGTCTTCTTTCTTCGTTATCGTGTGGGCAGTAAGGTCTTACGACCCTAAATACCCTAGTGTCAGAGTTTCTAAACCGCCTCAAGGGCCTCTGATATGGTTTGAGTGGAACAGTAACTAAAGGTTTCCTCACGATGTTTTCCTTCACCGATGCCAGTGATGTCCAAGACAAACTTTAGAAAGTACATATGAATGGAAAAATTCACATTGGTACTTGCCCGGATTTGAAACCACAACCTCATGCATGAGAGGCGGGCGCCTTAACCACTGGGCCATCACGACATTTTATAGATTTAAGTTAATGATAGGGACATTCATAATTGAATAATATTTAAAAACTTACTTAAAAACTCAATTCATATCAATTTAAGCAAACGCAGTGTTACGGACAAACTCCTCAGTCTGTGCAATAATGTTTCAAAAGTTCAATCGTTCGACTCTTAGGTGACCGTCTACCCCTGTCGTGTGAATGACCTTCGGTTCAGGCTAGACACTAGCCAGACATTCATATTGAACGAAAGCTGTTCTGCATCGCGAGTTCAAAGATGGTTCGGAATAGTACACATAATATATTTGCATCACTTTTAACGCCCGAACAAAAAGAAATCTTACTACTAGTATAAACTAGCTTTTGAGCGTGACTTCGTCCGTGTATATGACCATTGCTTTATCCGTGTTTTTATTTTGCTTTAGTGTTCAATTTTTCTTGTTACTTGCGTCATTTTCGCGTGCATAAATAGTTTTTCTTTCTTAGGGGATGAATTTTGGAAAATTCATTCTTAGCGGTCGTCTGCCAACTATAATCTACCTCCCTGCCTTCTATCTATAACCGGTCAAGCCCCAGCTGACTTACCGGTAAGTCAGAACAATAGAAAATCAATTGTGTCTCATTACTTGGCGCTTACATTGGCGCTTGAGTAATTAAACGTCAAGCGGCTTTAGATATTTCGTGATGAGTGAGTGATATTTAGATTTCAAACCACTACGAACCAACTTAACTACCCCACTCCCAAAAAGGGTTAAGTTTTCACTGACTTACAATCAATCTTTCCAGGGAGTCGCTCCCCCGGGCTTGCCCTCCTCCGGGTATTGACCGGCCACCCAGACAGGCACTATTCGCAAGTTGAATGCCCAACCCGAATTTCTGCACGTAATTTGAGAACTTTGAGAAGGACACGGAGTACGTAACTAATGGAGTCTTCACGCCGTGTAGCTATGCAGACATCCTAACTAATATTAGAAATGCAAAAGTAAGTTTGTTTGTTTGTCATTCACGCTTAAACCGCTGAACCGATTTAGGTGAAATTTGGCATGGAGATAGTTTAAGATCCGGGGAAGGACATAGAATAGTTTTTATCTCGGAAATCACCCCCTAAAGCGGTGAAAAGGGGGGTGGAAGTTTGTATGCAAGTACGATATAAACAAGTTCCTCGAGGGCAAAAGCTAGTCCTCAATAAAAAATGCGAAAGTAAGTTTGTTTGTTTGTCTTTCACGCCTTAACCACTGAACCGATCATCCTGTAATTTTGCATATACGTTGTCAGGTATACAGGAACGGACATAGGGTACCTTTTATCCCGAAAAACAGTACTGTTCCCGAGGTAAATAACAATAACATTAGTAGATAACAGATGGCGCCACGTGTCTTTCGAATCATGATTGAATTTAAAATTGGAGCGTGTTTTTTTTTTCCAAGTTTTTTATCGATCTTAATATTGTACGGTTATACAGAACCCTTCATATAGCGAGTCCGAATAGCACTTGGCCAGATTTTTTTTTCATTACTCAACTTATTTTTATGTAAATTGATAATTGCATAGCTATTACATGGGACTTAAACATGACTGGCGAAATGTGGGTAATACCTCTGCTCAACCCTTCGGGGATTACAGGCGTGATGTCTATACATAAGTTTGTAATATAAAACAAAGTCGCTTCCCGCCGTCTGTACGCTTAGATCTATGCAACGGATTTTAGTGCGATTTTCAGTAGTATAGTCGCTAGCGCGACTACTGAGCATGAGGTCTTGGGTTGGATTCCCAGGTCGGGCAAAGTGTGATTGGGTTTTTCCATCAGGAATTTCTCAGTAGCAGCCTCGGAGTCTGGATTTGTGCCCGGCAATAGGCTCGCCCCCTATTACATGAGACTAAAAAAAAACATAACGGGCGAAATGTGGGTGTACTAATGGGTACACCTCTGCCTAACCCTTCGGGGATTACAGGCGTGATGTTATGTATGCATGTATGTATGTTTCGGTAATAAATCGAATGGTTCAAGAAGAAGATTTCGTGTAGTTAGTATCTAAATCGCACTCGTGCGAAGCCGGGGCGGATCGCTAGTAAATCAAGAGCATTGAGTCATCGCACTTCCCTTTCTTTTCTATACAATCTGACAAAGACACCACTTCACGTAAACTAAGCGACTTAATGACACTAGACTTTCAATTACCAGTGAACGAATCACATATTAGAAAATTTAATACTGCACTGCCCCAGACATCGCAAGTGAACGAACCCTCGAACATTGAACCCTATGCAGTTCAAGTTAAGGTCTGGAGTCGAACGACCTGAGGGGCTGATGCGAGGTCTGTCTGGGTGTAACTCGATTAGGTTAGAATAAGTAGATGTCATACCTTTTAGTAACGACACAAAATGAACATGCATACATAAACTCATGCCTTTTCCCCATGGGGGTAGGCAGAAACCACAGAACGCCACCTGCTACGATCCTAACATACTCCTTTCGCCTCGTCCACGTTCATACATCTCGTCATACAAGCACGCCGGTTACGAGTATTGCGCACCTGACCTTTCTGAAGGACCCCATCAATAAAGTCAGTGTAGGTCTTCCTAGGGCGAGCCCTCCCTGCGTTGCCGCTCACCTCTGTCATATAAATACCTTTTGTTAATCGTCTTTCACTCATCCTCTCAACATGACCGAACCATCTAAGCATACCCTTTTCTATCTTTGTCAGTACATCCTCAAAAAACAACAAAATTAACTAAAATAAATTTGGTCATCTTCACACATGGTGCTTGCATTCGTGCTTGTATGACGAGATTTATGAACGTGGACAAGGCGAAAGTAGTATGTAATGATCTATGTATAACGCAACAGGATTTTTACTATTACACCTCTGCTTAACCCTTCAGAGATTTCAGGCGTGATGTTATGTTTTTTCGAACGACCGATACCCTAACTATAGTCAATTCCATTTTCACCTGTAACCAGACACGGTCACACCGCGCCTGCGCACATGAGAGTGCCCTATAAAAGGCAACCCTAATGGCTTCGCACCCCATTTTGTGGCTGAACCACGTCAATGACCTGCAGGGTAACGACACCACACACCTTTTGTAATTTAGGATAACAAAGTGTCATCATATATGTCAATCTAGATTCTGCTCGCGACTTCGTCCACGTGGTTATTTAACCCGCATTAAATTACTTATATGGTTACTGATCCGCTCTCATATTTCGTAGCGTAACATCATAACATCACGCCTGTAATCCCCGAAGGGTTAGGCAGAGGTGTACCCATTAGTACACCCACATTTCGCCAGTTATGTTTTTAGTCCCATGTGAGGGCGAGCCTATTGCCATCAACCGGGCACAAATCCAGACTCCGAGGCTGCTACTGAGAAATTCCTCATGGAAAAACCCAATAACACTTTGCCCGACCTGGGAATCGAACCCAAGACCTCATGCACAGCAGTCGCGCTTGCGACCACTAGACCAACGAGCCAGTCACATTTCGTACCGTGACATTATATAATACTATTTATTCCTCATGAATCTGCCTATTACACATCATTGGCATCGGTGAAGAAAAAACATCGTGACGAAACCTGGACTGTTCCACTCAAACCATGTCAGAGGCCCTTGAGGCGGTTTAGAAACTCTGACACTAGGGTGTGTGGGGTCGTAAGACTTTACTGCCCACACGATAAAGAAAAAGAAGAAGACGCGGTCAATGAGTGGACATTGCGTTATCCGCAAATAGATGAGTAGTTCTCTCGGAGTCTGGATTAGTGCCCGGTTGATGGCAATAGGCTCGCCCCCTATTACATGGGGCTAAAAACATAACTGGCCAAATGTGGGTTTACTAATGGGTACACCTCTGTCTAACCCTTCGGGGATTACAGGCGTGATGTTATGTTATGTTTGTCAGGAATCATCACTATGTATCCATTCGGGACCTACACGGAGGCAACGCTAGGCAAGCGTGCGAGCGTGGTCACCGAGCGGTCCACTCACAGTGTTTTCGGCTTTATTTATTTTTTGCACGGAACCAAAATTAAATAATTTTCTAAAATAAAAGTAGGTAGCCTTACTTAGTCCTTTTAGTCAAAGTCAAAGTCAAATCATTTATTTCAATAAGACCAATAAGGCACTTTTGAACGTCATACACAAAAAACAAAATAGGATTGAATCTAGTTGCCCCTTCCAAAAGGTAGTTTTGTATGGAGAAGAATGAGCAAGAAACTCCATACGTACTCTTTAACATCAGCTATCCTATCAGCGAAAACTGGAAAAACCTGTCCAGCCCTTTCGGATATTAGGCGAAACAGACAACCAGATAGACAACAAAAAAAAAGAATGGTTTTTGGTATGTATTACTATACACATTCTTTGTCTTGTATACATGCATTTTCTTTTTGTTGGTAGAATATTGTTATTTTGACATGACAAACAAATACTTCAATTCTATCCATTTGTATGGAATTGTTTGACATAATTAATTAAATTAAGCTATTGTGGCTACTATACTACGTTTTTCCGCGTACCAGAGACGAAAACAACTCACATCGTCAAAATTATAACGTTATCAACAATTACATAACAGCGCATCAAACACAAATATTGTCATTTAACATTATAATCATTGTTTTCATCCGCCATGACACTTATCACGTCAGTGCTGTCATTATGACAGTACGTCATGTCACATGCGTCAAGTGCGTCATATGCGCATGCGCAGGTCCACGTGTGGAAGGTCAGAGGTTGGGAATGTACGTATTTCAATAATCTTATCAGGAACTTTATGTAAGTAATTACATCTGGATAGCTTTTCCCAACTATGTTGGGGTCGGCTTCCAATCTAACCGGATGCAGCTGAATACCAGTATTTTACATGGAGCGACTGCCTATCTGACCTCCACAACCCAGTAACTGGGCAACACGATACCCCTTGGTAAGACCGGTTGACAGATTCGAGCTTCTGACGACCCGTAACGACTGTCAAAGATCTACGAATGACAGCCGGGACCAACGGTTTAACGTGCTCTCCCGAGGCACGGAGGAGTCTCGGTGTGTAAAGATGGTCACCAATCCACAGACCAACCCCGGCAAGTGTAGCTTAACCTGATGCATTGACCTGTGTGGCTGTTATATTACTTAGCCACGAGCTCCTCTTATGCTAGCCATTATTTGCTGTTCGTGACTTTGACGAGTTTTGTTTTTTCATATTAAATTACGTCTTGTTACTGCTACGCTCCCTTAGAACATAGCGTCATGATAAATAGGCTATACTAGTCTTTATGGATGTGGCTATCATATACCAAAATGTTTTTCCAATCTGACTGTTAGTTTCAGAGATAAGCGCGTTTAAACAAACAAACAAAAAAATCTCTTTACTTTTTTATTAGTATAGATTGCATTTAGGTATCGCCCAGTTTTACTGGCATTAAATATCGGCTGATAAGTATGTGAACAAAATCATTATTCCACAAATACACGTATCGATCACTGATATCTGTTATCAATAACTCTCTATAGATCACTGACAGAGATTCAGATTAGCTGTTGAGGAAAAGATCTATAAATTATCTACAGGGTCTAAAAGTTCTATCTAAAACATAACATCGTGCCTGTAATCCCTGAAAGGATAGGCAGAGGTGTACCCATTAGTACAGGGTACATTTCGCCAGTTATGTTTAAGTCCCATGTAATAGGGGGCGAGCCTATTGCCATCAACTGGGAACAAATCCAGACTCCGAGGCTGTTACTGAGAAATTCGTCATGAAAAAATCTAATAACACTCTGCCCGACCTGGGAATGAAACCCAAGACCTCATGCTCGCCGGGGTCGCAAAACGTCTTAACAGGATACCGTGGCCCCGGAACGTAAAGGGCAACAGAAGGAACTGGGCGGTTTTTTAGCCAGTAAATGTCTGACAGTCCCTTCCGCCCCACCTAGGGCGAAAGGACTCAATTTTATGATTTTATTCACTTAAAAAAAAAAAAACTTCATGCTCAGCAGTCGCGCTTTGCGACCTCTAGCCCAACGAGGCAGGCGGGATTTTATAATATTAGTATGATTAAAACAGAGCTCATTCATTAGACCACACAGCAAGGTCGCGACTCGATTCGATCCCGATTCATTCTCGTGAAATACACTCACAAACAAATGTTAAAACAAGCTTTATTAAAACAACGCACTGTACTTTTTGACATTGTCGGTTAATAATAGCTATTACTGTGTATCACGCGGGTAGTAAATCTGTGAATATATCGATCACTTAGTCGATCAGTGTCATTTCAATCGATGTTTTAGCGAGCATTTATACAGGATGAAGTGACAAAGATAGAAAAGGGTGCTTAGATGGTTCGGTCATGTTGAGAGGATGAGTGAAAGACTATTAACAAAAGGTATTTATATGGCAGATGTGAGTGACAACGCAGGGAGTGGACGCCCTAGGAGGACCTACACTGACCTTATTGGTGAGGTTCTTCAGAAAGGTCAGGTGCGCAGTACTCATAACCGGCGTGCTGGTATGAACGTGGACGAGGCGAAAGGAGTATGTAAGTATCGCATGTGGCGTTCTGTGGTTTCTGTCTACCCCCGTGGGTAAAAGCGTGAGTTTATTTTTATAAGTTTTAGCATGCAGTCTGGAAGCATCTATACTAATTTAATAAAGCTTTCTACTAATCACTGGAAGTACAGTCGGATTGGAAAGAAAAATATTTTTAAGCTATATGAAGAAATATTACTAAAAAAAAAAAAAAAATTTTATTGTGTCTCAAAATTATTACAATACATGTAAAATGAAACATCCCCATTAAGTTATCGAAGATACTTGTATTGGATCCACAAGAGCGGAGCAATAACCAAAGACATAACTTAACGCGGTTGGAAAAAACCATACAGACGAAGCCGAATGCGGAAGCTAGTCTATTATAAAATCAGTGTTGAATCAAAGATTTTAATCGCACTGAATGAAATTTTTCCAATGAATCACATGACACTCGATAAGGAACCTTATTATCAACAGATCTAGTGTTCTGATTTTATTTGGAACCTGGTTTTAGAGATATTCATTTTCGAGTACATTATGACATGATTTATAATAGCTTTTATATCTATAAATATATATTGTAATGCCAAATTTAGCCCGTGAATACGGTTTTTAATTTATTTGCGCGGAACGCAAAATTTTTTTCAAGCTTTTTTTCAAAATGAGCAAACCATTTTTCAACCATTTGTCGGTATCCGATTGAGCTGAAATTTTGCATACACCTTTAGTTCTGATGACAATACAATGTTCAATACTCAATATTGTAATAATTTGAAATAAAAGCTTGTTCCTAAAAATACTTTTTTCATTATTTTATTGCAGCCTTAGTTACTCCTGCCAGTGACAGTCCCGTCAAAATCGTTACAGCCGTTTAGACGATTAAACGAATCACGCAGACAGACAAAAACATTATTATGTTTAAAACTGTTATTTTGACATTACAACAGACACTTCAATTTTATTTATTTGTATTATAGATTTTGTATAAAAAATTAACATTTACATTAACATAACATCACGCCTGTAATCCCCGAAGGGTTAGGCAGCGTTGTATCCATTAGTACACCTACATTTCGCCAGTTATGTTAAGTCCCATGTAATAGGGGGCGAGCCTATTGCCATCAATTAGACACAAATCCAGACTCCGCTGCTACTGACAAATATAAACAACGTCTTATTTTTGAAGTTGATCAAAAAGTAATTCTATTATTTTTTTATACTAGCATATTATTGTCCTACTGCAGAACAAAGGCCTCTTCTCATACAGAGAAGGCACGAGCATTGATCACCACGCTTGCTCAAGGCGGATTGGCGATTTCAGACTTATATTAACTATTAGTCCAGGTTTCCTCACGATGTTTTCCTTCACCGATGCCATTGATGTCTAAGATAAACTTAGAAAGTACATTTGAATTGAAAAAATCACATTGGTATTTGACCAGTCTCGAACTCACAGCCTCATGCAATAAAAGGCGGGCACCTTAACCACTGAGCCATCACGACAACACATCTACAGGTTATTAACTCACTTAGTAAACCACAAATATTTACAAAACATCTGTTTAAAAACACTGTAAAAAAAAAACTCTTTCTTTATGGTAAACCAAAGCAAGTTTCCAGGCAAATTAGGTCAACATAAAGTCAACAGTTGTCTATGATCAATGACCTGTTAGTAAACAGACGTGACCTAGAACTGACTGACTGACTCATTAATGACTCAAAGACTTCCCAGAGAAATTGGCTAATAAAGCAAAATGTTAAAGGAAAATGAACCTTAAAAACATGGAAATATGATCAACTTTCCATTTGAATGAGAAATTCAAGAATTCTTTTGACATTGATCGTCATAGGGAAATGAACCTTAGCGGATTAGGATATGGTTTAATTTCTTTTGAAAGTGGTATTAAGTTATGACTTTTTGATGTTAGTAATTTGAGTTTTTTTGTTGAGTGTTTTTGTGGCATGTTAATGCATGCAAACTTAAAGTTCAATTTCTCTTATTTGTAGGATAGAATTTATCATTTTGTATCACACTAGCTATTCGCCCCGGCTCCGCACGTATATATGTGACAGAGGTCGTATAACTATAGAAGCAACTGCACCATTGGTCTAGTGGTCTTAAGTACGATTCTCAGGTCAGGCAAAGTGTTATTGGGTTTTTCCATCAGGAATTTTTCAGTAGCAGCTTTGGAGTCTGGATTTGTGCCCAGTTCATGGCGATAGGCTCGCCCCCTATTACATGGGACTTAAACATAACTGCCGAAATGTGGGTGTACTAATGGGTACGCCTCTGCCTAACCCTTCGGGGATTACAGGCGTGATGTTACGTTACACACTGCCCACATATGAAAGTTTAACTTAGTCATCACACTAACATTCAACCATAAACTATTTAATTGATTAATAGAAAGAAAGTAGCATAGACTAGTCTATTATACTTAAGTATAATTACATTCCCCTAACGATGACTCATGGCGCTAATCATGTACAAGTTCTCAGAAAATTGGTGACTTCTTTTATTATTAGTAATTTATGTGAGAGTACAAACATAATTGGCGAAATGTGGGTAAACTAATAAGTACACCTCTGCCTAACCCTTCGGGGATTGCAGGCGTGATGTTATGTTATGTGAAAGTACGTTACATAATGAGGTTTAGAAAGACATATCCCATAGCTGTTAGCTATGCATAAGTACTGCTTAACAAACTAAGTAGCAATGAAAGAAAACTAATTGCTGGAATTCAATCAATCACCATCATCTGCCTAGCCTTGTCCCAACTATGTTGAGGTCGGCTTCCAGTCTAACCTGATGCAGCTGAATACAGTATCTTACATGGAGCGACTGTCTACCTGACCACCACAACCTAGTAACTGGGTAATACGATAATCCTTAGTAAGACTGTCAGACTTTCAAACGACTGACAAAGATTCACAAAATTCTATCAAAATTCAATTACCTTATTTTCACATACATACATAAACTCATGCCTTTTTCCCATGGGGGTAGGCAGAAACTACAGAAAGCCACCTGCTACGATCCTTACATACTCCTTCCGCCTCATCTACGTTCATACATCTCGTCATACAAGCACGCCGGTTACGAGTACTCCGCACTTTCTGAAGGACCTCACCAATAAGGTCAGTGTACCTTATTTTCATTAATTTAATTAGTTGAAATTAGATAATTATTATCTGGTACAGTCACGAGCAAAAACAAGTATACACTTACCAACATAACGAAGCTATTTTCTTCGAATATATTGATTGAGATGTCATGTTTTAACGAATATAGTATTTCGAATTCAATACTACTTTTAAATATGTGTTATATTTAAGTTACAACCATTATTTCACAAGAAAATCACTATTGAATTTCGCTACGTGTATACATATTTGATTTTGCTTGTGACTGTACTATGGTAGGCCGTAGGACTATGGCCCCTGCCTGACCAATAATAATAATAATATCTTCGGACAACCAAAACATCGCCATCTGATCCCAAACTAGGCAGAGCCTGTACTATGGTAACCAGACAACTGACAAATATACTTATATATTTCTAAATACATACATATTACACATACATACATACATAACATCACGCCTGTAATCCCCGAAGGGTTAGGCAGAGGTGTACCCACCGGCGAAATGTGGGTGTACTAATGGGTACATCTCTGCCTATACATACATATTATAGATAAATTACACCCAGACACAGAACAAATCATCGTGCTCATCACACAGAGATTTGTCCTGGGTGGGAATCGAACCCACGACCTCCGTCCTAGCAGTCAGGGTCACTAACTACTACTACTACCAATGTTTGTATGACGCGGAAAAAACGATGACTAATTACGAGTGAAAGTAATTAGAATATTTCTAGTGAAGCTGATGTATTTCCCAGTATTTATAGATAATGAACATGGAATTAGCTGTAACTGCTATAATTAGCATATTATACATTGGAAACTCTGGATCCTGGAAATTGATGTTCATAGGTTTTGTTTGCTAGTGGGATGCTACAAATCTGAATTATAACATAACATACATACATAACATCACGCCTGTAATCCCCGAAGGGTTAGGCAGAGGTGTACCCATTAGTACACCCACATTTCGCCAGTTATGTTTTTAGTCCCATGTAATAGGGGGCGAGCCTATTGCCATCAACCGGGCACAAATCCAGACTCCGAGGCTGCTACTGAGAAATTCCTGATGGAAAAACCCAATAACACTTTGCCCGACCTGGGAATCGAACCCAAGACCTCATGCACAGCAGTCGCGCTTGCGACCACTAGACCAGCGAGGCAGTCTAAATTATAACAAGCTTCTATTATTAAAAGAATTAAAAACACGACTGCAAAAATTGCAACTTCTTTGTATTTTGTTTACTCGTTTTTTTTTACGACGTTTTTTAGTTACACAGTTGTGCTGATTCCCTTGGTCACAAACTAAACTAAAATTATACTATTTCCATCTTTTTCTGTCCAATAAAATAAGAAAGAGACTAATGTAAATAAGAGCTGTCAAATTTAGTCCATCTGACACATCCATACAGTTATAGTTGATATCTTAAAACGTGTGGATTAAAAATACGGAGAAGTTCAAGGCAACACTAATTTGACATCTCTAACTTAGTTCTTTAATGTCACGAAATGTTACCGTCCTTTCCATTCGCTGTATGTTAGTAAGAGATGTCAATTCTCTAAATTTAGTCTAGTTTGTGAACAAGGGAATCGGCACCAGTGTTATATATATTTTTAATCTACTTGTCAAATTCTAGACGATAAACATAGACACGACAAGATTCATATAACAAAATGAGGCTGGTATTAATTTATGTTTTAAAGTGACCACAGCGGTTTCTTTTTATTTTTCACTGGATGCAAGGATTGTAGCGATACCCCATACATCTAAATTGGTTCACGCATTTAAAAGTTATGGTGGAATAAAGAAACTCACATACATACATTAACCCTGAACACATAAAACTCCTTTTTTTTGGGGTAGTCGTACAAAAATGAATACCTATTTCCCTTAGTCATCATGCATGAAAGGCTGGACTACTCTTAACATTGTAGCAGATGAGATGGAACATTTTTGAATTCACAAGGATAACATTATACAAAGTTGATACGACAGATGGGCTTTCCTTTAAACTGCCACTAGGTACCATTTTCAAGCTCTGTACCAAAAATCAATAGTTGAGCAGTAGTTTAGTCGCTAATGATTTTTTGGTTTTTGCCCCGTGTGAACACTATGTATCTTTCCTAAAAGCTGATTATGTCTATACACATAGGTCATGCATCTACGTTGCCGCTTTAATACCTAGGTATCTAAGGTCAGTTAAATTTATTTACAAAGGGTGTTTGCGTTTTACTCTGATTAGTTAGCTATTTAGTTTGTTGGAAAAAAATACTCATTTTTATTTATATTTTATTTTTACTATTGGATTTGCTTCAATAATAAGTAATAATGATGATAAATAAATAAATTTCACTAAACCTTTTTTTTTTTTTGTTTTGGGCTTGTTATTGTAAGAAGGTTCTTAAGAAAATTTTTAATAAAAGTTATGTGATGACTGAAAACTTTGCCCTAAATGATAGTTGGGTCATTAAGATGACTCTCAAGAAGAAGACATTGGTGCCGATTCTCTTGGCACAAACTAAACTAAAATTAGACTATTTCCATCTTTTTCTGTCCAATAAAACAAGACAGAGACTAATGTAAATAAGAGCTGTCAAATTTAGTCAATCTGACACATCCATACAATTATAGTTGACATCTTAAAACGTATGGATTAAAAATACGGAAAAATTCAAGTCAAAACTAATTTGACATCGCTAACTTAGTTCTTCAAATGTCACGGAATGTCACCGTCCTTTCCTTTCGCTTAATGTTAGTAAGAGATGTCAATTCTCTAAATTTAGTCTAGTTTGTGAACAAGGGAATCAGCACCATTGTGGGTTATAAAACAAAGTGGTCAGAAATAGTCAAGTCATTTGTTGATTAAAAATACAGAAAAGTAAATGGCATAAAATATAAAGATTTTGTTTTGAAAAAGTTTAAAATTCTTTGTCAGATATTGTCAAAAATTATCAGATTGAGAAACTGGGTCAGTACAGACATAATGGCACAAAGATCTATGGCAAATGATAAATCATTTGATATCACAATATTATGAAACATGTGTGATTTTTCTAAATAGCTTTTTTTTTTTGTCATGTTTTCTTCTTAATTTTGTTTCAACTAAACTTTTTTTAATATAAACTACTGGAAATTTGGTATATAATCACTGATTACTTGCCTAAAACTGTAAAATGACCTTTGATAATAATGCCAGTTAGAAATGCATTTATATTATTTCTAAATCAACTTCATTCCAATAAGAAATATTAAAAAGTTTCATATTTAATTAGGTACTTAAAAAGTTTTTCCAAGGAGTTTTAAGTCTACTCCAAAAACAAAGAGTTTCAATAAATACTCTATGTCACTTCAACTATGCTTGCATCACCAGAAAAAAAAAAACAATAAAAAAAAGAAACTTACCAGAGCTAAACATTCTGCCTAACATGGTGTTGGGGTGAGCAGTAAACTGGGCTGGGTCCACCACGAACCTCGTGTTGTCCACCACCAGCGTTATACGGTCTTCGCCAAGCTGGTTCTGACTCTTCTGCCCATTTCTTGTTGGTTCTTGAGCAGTCGACGTCGATGGTGTAGGAGTATTCGCTGTCAAATTCTTTGGCGGCATCGTAGGACGCGTTCGTATATTCGGGCCAGTACGCTTCGATAACCGCTTGCGACGCTCCTCGTCCCTTCTATACTCCTCCGTATCACTACTACTGTCTGGATAAAAGAAGGGACGACGTTCGGTCATGGCCTCTGGGCCCTGAGTCTGCGAGTCTGACATAGGCGCGTGCTCGTCCCCGCGAGCCCTCACATCACGGTCGACGCTCCTTTGTTCACGCGACGGCGATCCGTTACTGGAGGCCGTTTTAGGTTTTATTATAATTCTAGTAAATTGAAGAAAGAAAGGACAGATTTCTTGCAAAAAAAAACGTCAACGTAACAAGTTTGACAGTTTTTTGCAGTGTTGACAGAACGAAAAATAGGTTTTTGATTTAGTTGTGTTGCTAGTTTTTGTTGCTATTGAGATTGAAATAATTTAGGTAGATAACAATGGAAATCGGAAATGTATTTTTGCTAAACAAAATACGAGATATCTATTTAATAATGCTGTTACTTTAATTATGACAGTAAACCAAAAACGATTATTTATTGCCCGCACGTGTACATACCATGTGCGACCTTTTATTGACCAATGGAATATTTCAGTAATTTTGTTTATTTGTTATTGAACCAACGGTGCACTCTCAAAGGCCCTAGTGCGAATATGTTACAGCACCTAACAAAAATAAAATCATACGTTATTACAACGCAAAATAACAAAAACCTACGTCAGTCGTGATTTAAAAAAAAAGTTAAAAACTTGAATGAATCGGCTGTTGACCTTTCCAATCCATTGCTGTCAAATGCGGAAATTGGTTAATTTAATAAAAATACTACAATAGTTTTTTACTAAATAGTGTTAGTATAAACATCCCACCTAATCGAGCTGTGAATAAATGTGATAAACAACCAAAAACTAAAGTGCCGTGACTCTAAGTATAGTGTAAAAAAGTGTAATTATAAGGCGACGCTTGTAGGGCGTTACTCATTTTTAACTGTAAAAATTGTAATAAATGGATCCAAAACTGGAGTATCATGACCCTGACTACCCGGAGGCTTCTGTGTGCGTCAAGGAGGAGCCTCCGAGCTTCTCGGAAGAGGAGAAAGTTGAGAAAATCAAAGAAATTATCAGGCGGGAATTTTTGAACGAGCTTGAAATCCGTGAAAACGAAGTAATGCTGATAGATCAACGGTTTGTTGTTTTTCTTAATTTGTAGCTGTTTTACAAACATTTTTAAGGTTAAATTTGTGAGTAAATTATTCAAACAACCCGTCTGTTGCAGCATGTGGTGTTTTTTCTAATCAGATTTTTTCGTGTAATCTTGACTCATGTGTCATTTTGTTTATTATTATTATCTTGCCAAAAGTTTTTAGAATTTTGTAATCAGTTTAAGTAACTCATGATTATAACTTTAATACTTTGGTAATTCTTGTTTTTAATGCATCATTATTGTTATAGAATATAATGTAATTATTTTTCAAAAGTACTACTAAAATTAAAACATTTTCACATTCTGAGATACCTCTTTAGTTTCTTACAGTCATGTACTCAATAATTTCAATAAGTACTCATTTGTAATTAAGTATGGATATAGATTTATTGTAACCTAACTTTCACACCTGTAATTAAAAAAGCACTTTCCGTCCCTTAGCTTGCTAAACGCTGTAATGATTTTCTATAGTCTTTTTATCTTTTATTAAAAATTTTAGTCACTATGAACAATCTCAGAAAACAGGTTTACATATTTTCAGGCCTCTACTGATAATTTCCTAATGGAAAATCCCAATAACAATTTGTCTGACCTCGGAACCAAACCTAGAACCCCACAATCAGCAGTAGCTCTTGGGCCAGGAGACCAAAAGAGTAGTAAACTATTAATGTAATTAATATACCATGTAACAGGAGAAAACCCTCTGAATTATTCTATATGCTTATGCTAGCTCTTTTACGAATGTTGGTTTCTTTGTTACTCTTATTTTAACATACAAAACATCACACCTGTAATCCCAGAAAGGTTAGGCAGAGGTGTACTCATTACTACACACACATTTCGCCAGTTATGTTCAAGTCCCATGTAATAGGGGGCAAGGCTTTTGCCATCAACTGGGCACAAATCCAGACTCCGAGGCTGCTAGTACGAAATTCCTCATGGAAAAGCCCAATAACCTTTGTCCATTGCCCGACTTGGGTATCGAACCCAAGACCTCATGCTCAGCAGTCGCGCTTTGCGACCACTAGACCAATGAGGCAGTCGAATAACTAATAATGTAATGCTTTCCAGAATGTCCACATCACGACGTCTGCTCCACCGTCTCCGGTATGCGCTGGTGAACAGTTACTACAAAGATCAGAAGCTGCTACTCACTAACGGACAGATACAGGATGAGATCGCTGCACAACATGAACCTAGGGCTAGGACTGAGGTGAGGAACCAATTTCAATTAGCAAGGATGTTGTAGGTTCGATTCCTGCACAGAATAAAATTGAATTCACCACTAAACCTACTTTGCCATTTTGAGGCAGCTTCATTGATGTTGATATCTACTATTTGGCCTTTTCTCAGTCATAAACAAGCCTTTGGGCCCAGAACAGTTATATCAACTATCAAAGACTCGTTGAGCTTCATTGCCTCTCGTTTCTAGTAGTCGCCTCTATTTCTTCTGGCTGTCAGGAGTCGCACTTGCAGACTGTATGTATAGGGGGCTGCACCAGAAATACAATTCCCCTATTTCTCCCCCCCCAGGTATCCACAATACTCCGCGAGGGTCAGCGTCGACTGCACCCGTCAGTTCGCAAGCTGCTGGGCAAGCAGACCGTCGACCTTGAGGAGATATTCAAGACCAGAGCGCCCAGGAACAAGAGTCGGAAAGATTACTCGGTGAGTGAATGTTTAATTACAATATTATAAAACAGCTATTATTGTGTGCAGGGCCCGATCTAGCTGTTTAGCAGCTCTGGGCAAAAGTAACATTTGCCAGCCTTTACACTAACACCAAAGTCATGAGCTTGCTATTCTAAAGATGAGATGATATATACCTATGTGATGTTATTTGTATTGTATAAAATTCACATGCATTAGTCTACTACGGCTTCTGAACAAGTATACAAAAAATCATGAGAGTATGTTGGACTTCATGCAACCGCTCGGCACCCTAATTTTTGCCGCTGTGATCATTTGCCCGGCGGCCCATTTAGATCGGGCCCTGATTATAAAGGCCCTATATCTAATCTAAATACACAAAAGCGATAGGTCACTCACAAATCACGAAATATCGAAAACCGCTTTGCGTATGAAGATAAAATTTGGCAGGGAGGTAGTAGACATCCGCTTAGAATTTTCAAATATTCACCCCCTAGGGGCTGAAACGGGAGTCCCAAGTTGATCACTGATGAAGTCGTGGGCAAAAGCTAGATGTGTATAAAATAAAATCCACAAATCTTTTAAAATGTATTTCTCTCGGCGTTTGCCATAGCAAATAGCATTAAGCTACGACAGTTGTGAATTGCGAAGACGAACCTGCATTGCACTGCCAATCTTAACTAACTGCATTATCAAGTACTATCCCAGTACGAACGTTGATACATCTCAATTATATTGTAAATGCTCTATTGTGTGCCAATTGTGTCGGCCTGGCCTGTGGGATCGCGATTCAGCAGACATGCATGATGTCACGCTGTATTCTCCGGAAGGGGTAGACAGTACTCTCAGTTTTGTTAAGACAAGTATGAAAGTAAGCATGGAACTCACTGCTGAAAATGAATGAAAAAAATGAAAATGAAATCTTACTGCCCACACGATAAAGAAGAAAGAAGGTCTTATTAAAATAAATTATTTGACTTTATTTTCGACTGCCTCGTTGGTCTAGTGGTCGCAAGCGCGACTGCTGTGCATGAGGTCTTGGGTTCGATTCCCAGGTCGGGCAAAGTGTTATTGGGTTTTTCCATCAAGAATTTCTCAGTAGCAGCCTTGGAGTCTGGATTTGTGCCCGGTTGATGGCAATAGGCTCGCCCCCTATTACATGGGACTAAAAACATAACTGGCGAAATGTGGGGGTACACCTCTGCCTAACCCTTCGGGGATAACAGGCGTGATGTTATGTTTATGTTATGTATGTTTATTTTCGCAGGCGATGCTTCAAAAACGTAATTACACTATATCAGCGGACACGACGAAGACCCTCCGTCCGGACCGGAAGCCGGACGAGATGGTACTCGTGATGAATGAGGAGCCGTGTACGAGCCGGCCCAAGAAGGTGCCGCGCCACCTCGACCCCAAGGTCACAAACGTCGTGACCTTGGATGAGGTCACTAGGAACAAGATGAAATATCGTTATAGAATTGTTATCGGTGAGTTATCCTTAACATGATCTCATTTGACTGCCTCGTTGTTCTAGTGGTTGAAAAGCGTGACTGCTAAACATGAGGTCTTGGGTTCGATTCCCAGGTCGGGCCATATGTTATTGGATTTTTCCATCAGGAATTTCTCAGTAGCAGCCTCGGAGTCTGGATTTGTGCCCAGTTGATGGCAATAGGCTCGCCCCCTATTACATGGGACTTAAATATAACTGGCGAAATGTGGGTGTACTAATGCATACACCTCTGCCTAACCCTTCGGGGATTACAGGCGTGATGTTATCCTTAATATATAGAATTTTTCTGTACGTGTGTTTGTCACCCAACTCCTCCTAATCGGCTGGACCGATTTGGATGAAATTTTGTGTGTATATTTCAACCGATTCCTGCATGGCAGGACAACGACTGTGCGGGCCGCTAGTAATCAACACAAATAAATAAAATTGAAGTTCTGTTTTTCCCGGTTAATCTTCTAAACGGCTGGACCGATTTACACGGGACTTTTCCTGGTAGATAGCTGATGTTACAAAAAGTTACTGAGGCTACTTTAAAAGAAAAATAGAATTAGGTTTTCTGTGATGTGTCTTGTTGTAACTCTTATTAACAGAAGAAGGTATTTTCATTATTCCATCTGTAATTCCTAGGCAACACATCAAAGTACGCCCCGCCCGCGTCCCGCGCGGACCGCTCCACGCACAAGTGGCTGCTGTACGTGCGCGGCACTGCGCAGGCGCCGGACATCTCGCGCGTCGTGACGGCTGTCAGCGTGCGCCTGCACCACTCCTACGCGCCGCACCACACTGTGCATATAAAGTGAGTGGAAACGAAAAACTTAACTGGCAGAAATCGTCACGTAAGGGAAAAGCGTTATGCGATCCCGGCAACCTTTCCTCTCTTTCTATTATATATATATGTAGATGTGTGGGTGTGTGTGTGTGTGAGAGAGTATCAAGATGTGCAGCAAGCTTTGTGCGCGGCCAGCTGTATAACCTCAACATGGCAATTTTTGATTTTCTTTTTTTTTCTTTTTTTAATTCATTAAGTTTGTTTGTTTGTAACAGGTGCTCTCCAAATTTTCTGGTCCAATTACAAGAAAAAAATCTCTTTTATTAAAAAGAAGAATTAGGGTTCCTTTCAAAAAAATTAAAAGCCCACAGATAACCGCCATTAACTGTGTTCTCTTAAAATTTGTCAGCAAACCGCCGTACCACGTGTCGCGGCGCGGCTGGGGCGAGTTCCCCGCCAAGATAGAGCTGCACTTCGCGCTGCCCGAGCGCAATCGACCTGCCTCCGTGGAGCACACCATCAAACTGGACAGAAACTACACTGGCATGCAGATGTTAGGTCAGGAGTTAAGGTCATAGTCATAGCTCACTAGAGCCAGTGTCGTAGCTAGCATGGGTGGCACCCGGGGCGAATAACTGTGGTGTCACCCCAAGAATTAAAACTTAAAATTAATAAACATCTGATAAACGTAAAGTACGAAATTATTTAATTATCACAAAATGTATCTTTCATAATTAATAATATTGTGATAACGTAAGTTAATAAATACAGGGTGGCTATCCAAACCATGTACGTACGTTCTTTTTTTTTTCACTGTCTGGTGTCACCCCCGGGGCTGGTGGCACCCGGGTGGACCGCCGGGGGTTACAGGCGTGATGTTTTATGTAATTTGTTATTTACATTTAAAATACTCTCATGTCTTTCAAAAATTCAAAAAATCACAAAGAATGTTTTTAATTCTTTTTCCAGGCGCTGAAACCATAATAGACGTATGGTTATACAGCACACCAGAAATGCTACAATACGAGTTCAAAGAAGACCCACAAACTGAAACCATTGCTGAAACAGTCATAGAACAGAAAGAGACAGAAATAGTGCCTGAAAGTATAGAAAACTGTGACACACATACCGACAACTGGATGGAATTCTTCTCCAAAGGGCCTACAGAAGTTGATGTAGATGAAATGATAATTAAACCAATTAAAAAGGAGCCAGATGAACCTAAACAGGAAATTGAAAATGTGGCAGAAGTTGAGAATACAATGGAGAAGGTCAGCGAGGTCTGCAGTGAGGTCAATGTCAAGACGGAGAAAGAATGGGTAGCGAACTACAAACCTGATATAGACATTCCAAATGAAATATTAAGTCAACCTGCATCACCTAAGAAACGAATAGTCAAGTACATAGATCCAAATACAGGAAAAATATACTATTTAGAAATGGATAGAGCGCTAGATTTAAGCAAAGTTCAAGAAATAGTCATCAATAATAAAACGGCTAAAATAAGTCCAATCAAATCAAACGGGCTGAAGTCGTTTAGAAAGAAGAAAGGGGTCTCCTTATTGAAACCAGAAGTCAAAAATATGTTGAAGAATACAGAGAATTCCAAAATTCAATCTAATTTTTCTCATATAGAGAATGATCATTGTTATCTGGCAACACGGAAGAGGTTCGATAATGTTGCCAGCGTGGAAGTTAAGAAGGAAAAAAGTTTATTTGACAGTCTATGTTCTAGTGTTGCTAGATTAAATAATGTGCGGTGTGGTGTTAATTATTTGATTAAAAAGATACCTGTGATTACCGATCAAGCTAGAGATTCGGATTTTGTAAAGCATTTTCCTTTTGTTGTGGAATCTGAAGAGAAATATTGGAAAATGGATTTCGCTAAACGGAGAAATATTGAAGTAAGTAATTTATGTTGTTACTGTACTTAGTTTTGCCCGCGGCTTCGCTCGCGTTAAATTCGAGTAAGTTAGTGTACTCATACGTTTCTCCCTAAGTTTTTCCATACAAACTTTGGACTTACCCCATCATATCCTTTTAGGGAGCGAATTTTAAAAAATCTTTGGTAGCGTACGTCTACTAACTATGAACTACCTCCCTGCCTAAATATCACGGGAACCGTACATTTTTCTAGGTTAAAAAGTAACCTATCTGCAGACTATAATCAATCTCTGTGCCAAATATCATCCAAATCCGTTCAGCCGTTTTGGCGTGATTGACTAACAAACATTGAGTATCGTATGTGCGTTTATTATCTGTAGGCTATAATAGTTATTTGTTAAACAAGAGTGCAAAGTTGCTTTTTAACCGCGTGCTCAATTTTGATGACCGAGCAAGCGAAGGATTCTAAAATTGAATCACGAGCGCAGCGAGTGATTCAAAATTAGAATCCTGAGCGTTAGCGAGGGAATCAAAAGAGCACGAGGTGAAAAATCTTTGCACTCGAGTGCAACACGTAACTTTTCATTCCACCTCAGCGAGGAAATGACTAAATGCAAAAAAAAACGTTTACAATCACAAGATAGGTACACTTTTATTAAGTGTACCTATCTTGTGATTCAGTTTGTCAAGTTTCAGTCAATTCTGTTGGCGTCAAGCAAACTTCCTCGTCGCTAGAATCACTCATTTTAGTTTTTTCACTTGTTTTCAAGTTTCTTGTTTTTAATATAAGGTTTAACAATGACGTGAAAAAATGCCGCGTAAAGAACCGCGTACAAAGCAAATTGAAAAAAGCACACCAAGAAGGTTTCGAGTCTGAGTTTTTAACTAATTAAAAAAAAGTTGTATGATATATTCGGCACCATAGAGGTAGCAGTAAATAGGTTTAATGTTTTTTTTAATTCATAAACTTAGTGCACACGATGTTCTAAATTCAATTTACTTTATCCTCTAGAGAATAAAAACGGCTTTTCCACTCAGATATTGAAGATTAAAAATACTCTTTACGAGATGGTGGGATGAAAAAATATTTGTCCTATCGCTCAGCCACTGCGCCAACGGTGTCGTCAAATTAATGCTTGAAAAATAACCATTTATATTTCTTCTTCCAGTGGTCCCGAGCGAAACTAATAAACAAGATTTTAACAGACCACAGTTCGGTAACCGACCCAATATGGCGGACGAAGCAGATCCTCGCGTACACTCGCCTCCACGGCCACTACCCAATCAGATCAGAAACCATGCAAATCAAGACGGAAACAGACGACTGGTCATCCTGGAACGACCTAGAAAACATCAGGAAAATGGAATCGAGCATCAAAGAATTATATCCAAACCCTGCAGACATTAACACGCTTTCAATTTTTGACGCTTCCAACTTCACCGATCGCAGTAGAAATTCCGATAGCGTATCGGAAGTTCCGCTGTCCGATGATGAGGAGGTTGATGTGATGACGCTAGGGAGTAGGACGAGGGTTAAGACGGAAGTGGCAGATAGTACGGGGCTGACAGTACTTCCGGTGGCCGATGATGATGATAGGCTCCGGTTTATGTTTATTGAGAGGAAGTGTGCTGATATTGGGGTGGAGCTGAGAAATGAAGATGTTGGAAATGGATATTCTTATAGGTAAGTTTTCAAAAAATACAATATGCTATTGGTTGTTACGAGACATCTCCTCTCGTCTCCGCTTTGGTGGAGTCTCGCCCTAAATGTGTTATTATTTTTTGATGTGAAACATCTTGACTGCTTCGTTGGTGTAGTGTTCGAAAAGTGTGGTTGCTGAGCATGAAGTCTTGGGTTCGATTCCCAGGTCTGGCAAAGTGTTATTGGGTTTTTCCATCAGGAATATCTCAATAGCAGCCTCGGAGTATGGATTTGTGCCCAGTTGAAGGCATAAGCTCGCCTCCTATTACATGGGACTTGGCGAAATGTGGGTGTACTAATGGGTACACGTCTGCCTCTCTGCCACATGTAACTTTCAGCTTCAGTCCATGTATATCTACACCAAAAAAACTCAACAGATATAAAAATCTTATTACTACCCACAGTGCTGTCCATGCCGTAATGCTGTCCGCTGTCCGAAGTTTCGCCGAGGAACTCGTGCGCAGCGCGCTCGCCGTCAAGCTCACTGAAGACGCAACACATACAACACCTACTGTGTGGGCTGGGTTAGTTACTATACATTGTATATTTGAGATTAAAACCGCCAAACAAACCAACACATGTCACTTTTCTTCCATTTTTCTAAGAAATTGTAATGATTTTTAATTAATTTTATGGCCTGATAGTAATGTAATATTTCTCATATTGAAATAGTTTGACGCAATAAATAGTTATTGAGAGATTGTGGGTTGGCTTGTTTTGGCAGAATTAAGCTCATTACTGTAAGATTATTCTATACATAATAAAAACCCTTTTTAGTAACTATTAACGTAAACAATTTTGGCCCCAATATTGACCCTTGTGGTACTCCTGAGTTAAATGTGACTTTACTGTACTTGTCAGCCTGAACATAGAAGTGGAGGCTACAGGTTATGACATGAAATTCAAAAGCTATTAACCCTAAAATCATTTTGATAAGTAAAGAGCTTTTTTCTTAAGTATTTTTCAAGAATAAGCCTGTGATTCACCTTGTCGAATGCCTTCATACGGTCAAATTTGAAAGCAGCAATATGCTTTAACTAAAATGCAACGCAAATAGAGCTGAAAGTTGCGTAACTGCGTCTAATAAAATAAATGCCACGCGGAATTTATATCTTGCAAACAATTTTCTACTCTATTCGTAATGTACTTTAGTTCTTTATCAATTATTCAATGAAAACTGAATATTGCATGACCATAGTCTACTAAATGTTCGGGATCTGTACTAATATTTTAAGGCTGAAGATTTTGTTTTAACACCTTTATCTCCCGTATTCATGGTCCGATTCTAAAAATTATTTCACTAATAGGAAGATACGTTATTTCTGCGTGCTATAGACATTATCAAAAATATTAGGGATCCGCATGAAAATTAAGACGCGTGTAAAAAGACTTAATATTTCGTGTATGTTCCGAACAGCTCGTCGTCCACGCGCTGCCTGGTGTCTGCGCGGCACGTGTACCTGGCGGCGTCGCACGACAGCCGCGCGCGCGCCCTCACCGCCGCGGACCTGGCCACCACCGCCACCAAGCACCAGCGACCTGCTCTATAATATACATACTCTTATATAAGCGACGTGTTTTATTGTTCATCTGTCATGCTTTCTTTCATTCCTTGACCTTGCGTATTTACCCTTGCTCTGTCATTTTTACCCTAGCCCTGTCACTTTTACCCTAGCCCTTTCACTTTTACCCTAGCCCTTTCACTTTTACCCTAACCCTGTCACTTTTACCCTAGCCCTTTCACTTTTACCCTAACCCTGTCAATTTTACCCATATCTTGTCACTTTGAGCCATCTTATAATCCGTTGTCCGTACGTCTGTTAGTCAGCGGGCTGTCAACGGTAATAGTTCACTGCAGTAGGGTAAGGGCTACAACAGTATATGAGTAAGTTGGGGTAAAGGAAAGGGGGGGGGGGGGGTAATGATGGCTGCCTCCAAAAAGTAGTTTCATAAGGAATTAAATGGGCTGATGACTGCCTCGTTGGTCTAGTGGTTGCAAGCGCGACTGCTGTGCATGAGGTCTTGGGTTCGATTCCCAGGTCGGGCAAAGTGTTATTGGGTTTTTCCATCAGGAATTTCTCAGTAACAGCCTCGGAGTCTGGATTTGTGCCCGGTTGATGGCAATAGGCTCGCCCCCTATTACATGGGACTAAAAACATAACTGGCGAAATGTGGATGTACTAATGGGTACACCTCTGCGTAACCCTTCGGGGATTACAGGCGTGATGTTATGTTATGTTAAATGGGCAAGCAATTTCATATTAAGTCGGAAAGTTACACAAAAATAAAACAACTATTACATAAAACACAATTTTAATCAGTTTCTGTATAAAAACACATTCGAGGATAAAAACACTACAAATATTAAATAATTAAGACTTTCTTACGATAATAAAGTAACTATTAAGGTTAGACGAGATATAGCGGATGGCAAAAGACACCTAAAGCAGCCAAAAGTAACATATTATTGATGATTGAAAGTTAAAGTAAAAAAAAAAATGTACTTTTATGTTATACTGAACTTTAAATACACCAACAACCCTTTTCTGTTGCATGTATATGAGTGCTAAGTGTGAGTTTTTTAGCGAGCGCGTTAGAATTTTTCTATGGAAAAAGTTATAGCGCCATCTGGTGGTCACTAGGAGAAACCTAATTTCCCGTACAAAATACTAACGCGCTCACAATCGAACGTGAGTAAGGCTCCGTCCGGGTTTCCCCGGATTTGTCGGTCGCCAAAAAGTGTCCGAGGAATCCCAATTAATTGAAAGATAAGCTATAAATCAAAACATAATTATCTTAGTTAAAAAATATCTTGATATTTTTGTACATTTTTTTTTCTGGGATGTCCGGGAAAAAGCTTAATTTTACTGAAATGTCCGGGGTTTTTGAAGTTTTTGTTCGGCGTCGGCAATTTAGGAGTTGGCAGCCCTAAACGTGAGTGAATAAACTCACACTTAGCACTCTGAAAGTACAATATTTCGCGTACATTTCTATAACAAAATCAAAGATTTTTCCCAGCAACAACAAAGCTCGTTTCCCAGCAATAATGTTTGCTCAGTGTCACTTAGTTTCCTGAGCAGTATGCGTAGTTAACGGCTGTGTTATGTGTGTCTTTTCACTCCTTATTATGCGTACATTATTCTAAAACTAATATTTAAAAGGTTACATGTCCTTAAAATACTTACAGACGAAATTATCACAACTCAATAAATCAATACCCGTCATAACGTGGGATAGCCGCCATTTTAAGCACCAGATCTCAAAATAAGGTTCGTATACGTATGAATAGCGTGGAACGCACTATAAATTAGTCTTTGATATAACTTAGTTTTATTAAACAAATAAAATTAGTCTTAGTATTCTCATCTGTCGTAATCCTCTATGCATGAGGTAGCAATTTCAATACCAAGTACCATTGTGACTTTTACTTAATGTACTTTCTAAGTTTATCTTAGACATCACTGACATTGGTGAAGGAAAACATCTTGAGGAAACCTGGACTTACAATCAAAGTTCAAAATTGCCAATCCGCCTTGAGCAAGCATAGTGATCAATACTCATGCCTTCTCTGTATAAGAAGAAGCTTTTTCCCTGCAGTGGGACAATAATAGGCTGGTATTATTATGGGCCAGAAATTAAAAGTTGCTCAAAGAGCAATGGCTCTCCATTGCTCTTTAATATCTGCCTTTTAATAGCCCTCTGGCTATGCTTGCACCAGAAATGAGGAGAACTGCAGAAGAACTAACTGACAGCTCTCAAAATTGCGAAACTCAAGTGGCAACGGGCAGGGCACATAGCTCGTAGAGCAGACGGCCGTTGGGCCTTTCCACAATTCAAAACGTTTGAAAGTGTTTGTAAAAGTACATATCAAAAAGATTCACAACGCATGTGTGCGTACTGAGACGGCTCCCGAAACAAAAACCAAACAGCGATTTGTTGCTAGACTAGCGGCGTCATTAATCACTCATTATTACTAGTATGGCGCTGTACTGACATACTCTATGAAAATGACACGTGCGTTGTCTTGCGCGGTCGGATATTTATGATTAGTTGACAAACAAATCTGCCGGCCTGCTACTGAAGACGATTACTCACAACTACATACAAACTCTTTCATACACACATTGAAATAGTAATATGGAGGGGCGCGTCATGTTAAAGAAGTTTACCATGAGGATCCAATCAATTAGAACCATATTTCATATCTTTATTAGACCATCTGATTAACATAGCTCTAATACTCTGCATTAGCTCCCTCAATGTGATTGGTTTCCAACCAACTTCTCGTGCATAATCCATTGCATAAATAGGTATGACAGATCTGGCATGATGATGTAAAGATGGCTTACATATCCCTTTGGTCCTGCCAACAACAGACATGCGTCCAGTCATCGAGCAGGTTTCTAATGCTTCTTGAGTGAATACTTCTTTGAAGAGTTGTCGTGCAAATGTTCTGACGTCACGGCACTTGCGTTTGGATCTTTTTAAACCTGCAGCACTGAGATATATGCCGCTGTTACCTAACTCTGCTAACCCTTTGCCTGCATGTGGATGTTTAAGTGTCCATGTGGAGTCTTCTTCTCTATTTTCAAACTTAATATTCTCAAAGAAATCTGCTGTCGATTCAGTATCGGTGAACGTCTGTTCAAATGATTGATAATCCATTTCAACATCCTCTCTGTCTGTTACTTTTTCTTCTTCCTCAGAATAATATAGTTTATTATTCTCTTCTCCATATTCTATTTCTTCAAAGCTTTCATCTTCATTCAGTATATTAGAATCTTGATCAATGTCTTTATCTACTGTGACATGCGGTGGACAATCTTGATACTTTAAAAATATTTGACGAAGCGTTTCTTTATTTTCATGCACTTTTATGTACAAGTTTTTTATATCAAATGTTAATTCGTTGATTTTCTGTAACGCTTGATTTTGCTCAATCTGTAGGTTGACTAATAGTTGTTTGTCTATGGGTGAAAAGTTTGTGTTTGTTACATCTATTTGTTTTTGGTCAAGTTTTTTTGGATTATTGTTATTTAGGAATTTTGGTGGAGAATTATTAACAATGTCATCCATATTGGATTCCAGACGTTTTGGCAATTTATCATTTTTTAGAATATTCTTGCTTTGTTTTGGACCACAGGGGGTACATAATAAGTCTGTGTCCACTTGAGGTTCAACATAATCCAAAACAGTGTATTCAGTAGAAATTTTTAAATTTGGAATATTTTCTTTTAATGTGTGTTTATGTTTTGATTTTTTACTTTTTTCTCTTGCATAAACTTTCAATTGCTTTTTCAAAAATTTTTTCAAAGATTTCGTTGACTTTTTGCTCTTTTCTGACTTTGGTTCAGAGTTAACAGGGTCGACGACTGACTCATCTGAAAAAAGAAACATCTCAATTTCTCATCTATAATGATCAATAATTATCAAAGATTTTTTAAATTTTTGTTTTATTTACATAATATAGGCTCCCATCTGACCTCCATCTATTTAATGTTGATATTAAAATTACTTAATGATTTTAAAAACTGTCTTGGGCTGGATTGTCTACAAAATATTTGTCGTTAGATTAGATCATTGACCTTACGGGATCAATGTAAATCTGAAATCAACATAACGTAACACCTGCAATCCCCGAAGGGTTAGGCAGAGGTGTACCCACTAGTACAGTTATAGGGGGAGGTCTATTGCCATCAACCAGGCACTAATCCAGACTCCAAGGCTGCGACTGAGCTTATGGATAAAACCAATGACATTTTGCCCAATGTGGGATTCGAACCTAAAACCTCATAATCAGCAGTCGTATTTTGCGACCACTAGACCAACGAGGCAGTCTGAAATCAGCTATCCTCCTTGAAAAACTTCTCCGTATGAGAAGAGGCCTTTGCCCTGCAGTGGGACAGTAACAGTCTGGTATTATTACAGTACTTACTTTTGCTGTTTTCATATTCATTTTCTTTGGTATGTTTGCCACCGGTTTTGATAAAACCAATGATGGCATCCTGATACGATTCTGAAAACAAAAAAGCAATTGAAAGAAAGAACAAAAACTGGCCAAGTGCGAGTTGGACTTGCACAGCGGTTCCGTACCACTGTACAATATTGAAAACAACATACATAGGGCTGCGATCCGTCCGGGCTTTCCAGGATTTGTCCTAATTAAGAGATAGTCCGGGGGACGTCCGGGATAGGTTGTCAAACAGTGTCTGGCCTTTTTTAGTGTCAGGGGAATCCAGATTAATTGAAAGATAGGCGTTAAATCAAAACAAATCATAGTTCAAAAATTTTGTTTTTGGTATGTCCAGAAAAAAAACCTCAATATCAGCAAAATGTCCACGGTTTTTGAAAATTTTGTCTGGCGTCGGCAAATCAGGTGATGGCAGCCCTAAACATTAACAAAAATCCATGTTTCTTGTATGGACGGTGATTTTTTAACTTTTATTTATTTTTATTATCTGTTGGTGGTATAGCTTCGCTCTAGTATGCCGTAGTGTGATGTTTTATAGCCTATAATATTCCTCATGAGCCTAGCCATCATTACAATAAAATTCTTTCCAATTGGACGGGTACCTCCAGACATTAGTGTTTAAACAAACACACAAAAAATCTTTAACGTTAATATTATTTTAAAATCACTTGCCAGTGTTTGTGGTCGCATTCCTTTTAAACGGCTCGACCGATTTTTCTGAATTTTTTAATGTATGTTTAGTAGATATGAGAATAAGTCATAAAGAATATTTCATGCAGCTACGAAGTCGCCGGCAGTAACTAGTATTTTAAATTACAATATTTTCATTTACCTGCTTCATATTTTATTTCTCCGATATATAATTTCCACTCATCGTCAGGAGGTTCCCTGTTCATTAATCTGGTAGCTGTACGGGACAGGTCTTCTGAAGGGTAAGCGATAGCCACCGTTTTGCCTCCAAGAAATTTACATTTAACCCAAGAATTTGGAACACAAACTCGGTTGCTGGTTGGGATCGGCGCATCTTGACATTCTACTACTATAAAACCACTCGAATCGTCGTGCGGCATCTTGAAATAAATTAAAAGGGTATTTATTGTGTTAATTGTATGAAAATCCGCGGAAATTCATGTCTGTAGTGGAGTATTTAACAAAAAAGTTCAGAGAGACGAGATAAAAATATTGAATTGAAATTGAAATTCGACCGTCGTTTACAGCTGTCAAAAGTGTCAATTATTTTAGGGCGATTTGCCAGTTTTGACAGCTGTCTATTAAGGGTAGTAATAAGGGAACCCGCGAAAATTAAAATTTCCTGCGTTTTTGCAAATTTCCACCTCATTACATATAATATTTATAATATTCGTATATAATTATAATATTCGTTTGTATGTCAATAGAAAATTAGACGCTGTAGTTATTTTACAGAAATATTTAAACATTACAAACGAATATTTAGGGATGATTCTCATTAGAGCGGGCCGTGCCAGGGCCGGGGCGTGGACGAAGTATTGAAGTGCGTCGAGCGGGCCCGGACGGGACACGGATAATGCACTGTGTAATATAAATTGATTCATACAAAATATATGTAACAGATGAAAACCGTGCCCTATCCGGGCCCCGCCCCGGGCAAGGCCCGCTCTAATGAGAATCATCCCTTATAAAGCATAAAAAATAATTAGTTTATGGCCGAATATTTATAGGTATGGCCGAATTAAGAATGGCAAAATTTCATTCGGCGTAATACCTAGTCAATTGATGAAATATGATAATAAAAAGTCAATATGTTGTGCTACAAAAAAAAAGGCTAATGACAGAAACGATTCGCTGCAAAACCGACTCTATTGTCCGCCCCACTTAGAGTAAATTACACTCTACGGTGTAATTTAAGCCCGCGTAATTGCGGAGGAACGAGGTGGCTCGTGAGCTCGAGAACAGGTGGTAAGCGTTAAAACCATCTGTGACGATAAGCACGCGTGGGACCACCGGAGCCCCGCGGCGCTGGAGCCGTCACAGAAACCATGACTACTACATGTTGCATAGAATGCTTGATTGAATATTTGCATGCTTCTTGCTTATATAGGTATGCCATAAGACTATTCTGACAGTGAACTTTCCGCGTTATAATGTTAACTTTAAAATTACGAACTAATTTTTGCCGTGACTTCGTCCGCGTAAATGTCGGTTTTAACGGACGCAGACGAAGTCTCGGAATAAAAAATAGCCTATGTCCTTTCTTAGAGGTCAAACTAACCCCGTATCTTTCATCAAAATCGGTTCAGTGTTTTAGTCGTGAAAGTGTAATAAACAGCAAGCTTGACAGAGTTACTTTCGCATTTATAATATTGAGATATGGATATGTTATGCCGAGAGATGATTCTGACTTACAAAATTATGAGTTTTGTATGTATGATAAATGATAGGTACCTATAAACCAAATGATTTTCTGTGAAATGACGTTTATGCTTTCCGCTGTTATGCAACATAATATTATTTATTTATTTATTAAGGCACTCCAACAACAAAGTCACAAAAAAATTCAATTGGTTCCTGTCTTTACAAACGTCAGCAATGTAGAGCTAGCGCAGGTATGGATGTACGAAATAGTTATCCATAATTTGTGTATCTATAATTCAAGGATTTTTCGCATAACATTTAGATTAAAATTCTTAACCATATTACAGGTAATATTAATCCGAAGTAACAAAGTTTGTGTGGTGCCACAAGTCTCATTATACGTGGCGCGTATTGAACAAGATTTCTTAAATTAATTCTATCGTGACCTTGGCACACGTGACGAGAAAAGTGCTGGTATCTTTATGAAATTACGCAGTTTTTACACTCTCCTATAAATCTGGCCCCTGACCCCTCTCTTAGATATCAGAAAGTATTTTCAAGCAAGGATCCAGCCCTCAATATAGGATGTGGTCATGTTCACTTGAAATCGGCTAATTGCGAGGTGGATTCAATCACGCGTATTAGGTAGGTACATTATCGGATCAAGACGCTAAACTACTGAACCGATTTTTAAGAGAATTTAACAGCTTGAAAGTAGGTACTTATATCAGATTTAATTAAGAGCTGGTTTAATTTCCTACTAAATAATTTTATTGTGTTCTCATAATAACTTAAGTTTTTTTTTCGCTAATCCCAAATCAGCGAAAGCTGTGAAAGTTGTGGGCAGAAGTTAGATAAAAAGTATTTTTGTTTGGAACAAAAAATGCGCACAAACAAAAAAATCTTTATGACGCACAAAATAGAATCTAAGATCACCTACCTACATCACATAGTATCAAAGTGACCTAGGTCAGTAACCCGCCAGTTTATATCATTCTATATGTATCGTTGGCCTTGAGAGTCGCGCCGGCAAATTATTACGACGTAGTTGCCTATTTATTAGTTATCGGCAAAGTATTTACAAAATGTTATTTACACTTGATTAATCTATATAAAAAAGCACAAAAAATTACTTACCGTGCCACAGTTCTTTAAAGCTGATTTATTTAAAATCACAATTAAAAAAAACAAAATTTATTTGTGCACTTGCATGCATTTAACACTGACAAGACACGACGTAACGAGACAATGCTGTTTTTCGAAATGAAGAAATCATTTCACAACGCAGGAACTGGAGTTCGACCTAAATACGATTGTTAGCCGAAACCGTAACAGTATTTTTCGGCCTTTCTTCTGGTTTCGGCCCAAACTAATAGAGTGAGTTGTGTAATAAAAACTAATATTATGTAGGTATGCATTAGTACCCCCCTATTATAATTCTGTTATTGGCTGATTTTTCTGTTGTCTGATATTTATTTATTTAAACTTATTTAAACTTTATGCAACAAAAAAGTACAAAGGCGGACTTAATGCCTTAGACATTCTCTACCAGTCAACCAAAGGTGGTGAAGAGATAACAAAGCAGGTGCAAAAAAAATATACAAGGAAATAATCAAATATGAAATTTTAAAATCATTAAAAACAAATATCTAAACAAGTTTAAACGTACACAAGTACATAAACTCATATATGCCATAAATATAAATATATTTATATACATACTCATAAATACATACATATTTTATAATAAGAGTAGAAAGGATGTTTAAATAAAACTCTAATATCTAATATATAATAACATCTTTTATCCACGGTCTGCCGGTGGCCCGTGTTGTTCTATGCTTTCATCAGACACATAAAAATAACATTTTTATAAGTATACCTGTACAAAAATATGATAAAAATATTCCTGGAGTAAAGAAATCAAATTCAGATTTTAGCATTCAAAGTCAAGCACTCAAGCACTTTAGAATTTGAGAAGAATGCTTTCGGTTAGGAAGTGTCTTCTTGCGTTTGTTGATACCAGAATGACTAGACATTTTAGAGATCGATTTGTTTAACACTTGTGTTCTCGTTAGACTATAGTGACTCTTTCATCTAGCACAGTCGTTAGTCGAACGCTTGGAAATACATTCGGCCACCTTTTGGTTGCAATGATACTGAGGCCGAAACCACATGTTACTAAGTTACCTATTAGGCCGAAACCGTACCTGAAACCGAAATGTTGGTCTCTCTCTAGCAGAAACATAGTAATAAGTATAGGTAGTAAGTTCCTACAATTATTATTATGCACGCGGTGGCACTGACCGCCAAAATGTATTATTAGTTCAAAGTCTACATCGATATTTACATCGTTTTTATGTTTTTATCTACATATACATAACATACGCCTGTTATCCTCGAAGGGATAGGCAGAGGTTTACCTACTCAGTAGTTCACCCACATTTCAACAGGTAAATTTAAGTCCTAGTAATAGGGGGTGAGCCTATTGCCATCAACCGGGCACAAATTCCTATTCCGAAGCCGCTACCCAATACTCGAAAAACCCAATAACACTTTGCACGACCTGGCAAGCGAACCCAAGATCTAATGCTCAGCAGTCGCGCTTAGCGACCACTTGACCAACGAGGCAGTATTTTTAGACGTAAATTAGACTGCCTGTTATATATATCTAGTACATATAAATATGCTAGCTGACTCGACTACGCGTTGCTGTGGCTTGAAGTAAGTAAAGATATTGAGGTCAATAATCGAGATAAAAACTATCCTATCTTTTATGTATGACCTAATCACACACAGTAAGCCATATTTAAATAAATGGTTGATTAGTTTAGGAGTCTATCCCGGACAAACAACGTGACGCGTAATTTATATACCTATATTAAGATTAACATAAAGTATAGCCTCCATCTAAAGATATTTCATTTATGGAATTTGGGTAAACACAAGTGTATAGTGTAAGTGTTACGCTATACACCATACACTTGTGTAAAGTCTTATCCCATCAAAAACATAAACGTGAAATGAGAGCCAAGTTTAAAATTATGATATACCTATGTCTAGGTTGTTAACTTCAGCGACAAAAGAAGTGAGATCGTCAATTGTCAATATTTAGGATAATATATTGAAGCCTAAGTTGACGGCGAGTAATGGGTAGCTCGCCGTCCGATCAAGGACCAAGCCCGGGTCGACGGCGCGTTCTGTTCGCACGCGCCTCAAAGAGCTGCCACCACAGGGACGGGGCCCCCAACGGGGCCAACGCCTGCCGGGGTTGCGGGACGTCTTAACAGGATACCGTGGCCCCGGAACGTAAAGGGCAACAGAAGGAACAGGGTGGTTTTCTTGTCAGTAAAAGTCTGACAGTCCCTTCCGCCCCACCCAGGGCGGAAGGAGTCATTTGATGATTTTTACCACCTAAAAAAAAGCGTCTAACTTGGCTAGTTCCCATAGATGGTTTATTATTATATTCCTCACGCGCTAGGATGGTGCCGATGACACATAAAATTCATCTATGGATGTCAGAATCGCATAATTATGTCAGTGATATTATTTAATTTACTAATCATTTACTTACTTATTTATTACTGATTCCGTATTTTACTACTATGATATTAGTGTGCAGTTAAAATATTCAATCATGATTGTAAATTCCCGTAACGTTCAAGAGTGAAAAGCAACAGTTAGACAAATGTCACCGGCGCCATCCTAGAGCGTGAGGAATTATAAGTACCTAAAACAGTCATGGAAGAGCCCTATGTTCGATAGCTAGTTTCTACCAGCAAGCCAAATTTTCGGAAGAATTCCTATATGAAAACTAGCCAAGTCAGACCTTAAGCTTCAAGATATTTATTATCCTAAGTTATTGACCATTGAACTTGGCACCCATTTAGATCTCACATCTTTTGTCGTTACCAACCAAGACACATGTCTTTCATAATATTGAGCTTGGCTCTCATTCCTCATTTATGTTTTTAATGGGATATCATTACTTTTTGTACAGAAATTATTAGTAGGTACTTATTCGTAATAAAATTATTGTTTTATAAACGGAAGTTGGGGATAATCTTAATTTTAAGTAAATTAACTGATGTTTGGATTTAAAAAAAAATTAAGGGTCGTATTCTACTCGTTATATTATATACACGGACCTTAAAATCCATTCAAAGTCCGGTTGTAATCAATTTTGATTGCTGATTCTTACAATAGTTGTGATAGTAGAACTGTCGTTGAGCAAAATTGCTTTGTTTATACGTGAAGTCGATGACTGACTGTCTTTTTTGTTACAAAGTCTTACCTTCTTAGAAGTTATGTGTTTGAGCTGTTTGAGGTTGAAACACTGGGGCCATGGGGTCCGAGCGCTCGCCAACGCCAAGCGACTGGTCGACTCTTCACATGACCAGAAGGCTGGCCTTTGCCTAGGCCAAAATCAAAATCAGCATTGCCATACAACGTGGCTATGCTCTCAGCCTTTTGGGCACTTGCCCCATTGACAGCGACGCGGAAAAAAATATAAATTGTAGGTATATACATATATTATACCTATTAATTAGCACCTAAACAAAATCTTTTTAAACTGAAATAAAAAATTGTTTTTAAAATAATAAACTGTTTGTATTAAATGAATCATTATTTAATGACATACCCCGTGTTAGTTAATGAGATATGCTAAGTTTCATATTCTATAAACCTTAACAAAACCTAGCAATAATGAAGTTTTAGTCGGTAGGAGTCCGGAGGTTGGACTCACGGCACCATTACGTCCTCCGGCTCGGCCTGCACTTCAGCCTTGACGGTAATGACAAACTCGCATCGCCACAGGTATCACAATGGACTATTAAGTACACCATCATAATCATTAAAATCATCAAGAAAACTCTTCAAGTCAGTGTGACCAGTAATCATTCCGTCTAATTGAAATAAATGATTTGACTTTGACTTTCACAGTCAAGTCATTTATTTTGAAAGTAATTTTTTAGAGAAAATTGAGAATCTGATTTTAGGCCTAACGCCGTACGGAACTTCGTAGGTACAGTCAGCAACAAAAGTCGATTAACACTTTTAGACATAAAAGACACATTCATTTTTTTTTTGTCATTTTTCATATCATTTAAATAGATACCTACGATTTAACACAGTGCACTTCTTCTAAACATATAGTATTTATTTCAAGAGTTTATTTTATCTTTATTTTACATCCATTTTGTATTTCCTTTGATATTGTGCCCAATAATAAGGATTAATAAAACTGAAATGTTAATCGACTTTTGTTGCTGACTGTAGCATACACACTTTCAAGTCCTTATTCTTCGAAATGAATGAACCGATTTTAATGGACTTTCCTACACATAAGCATGATGGGATAGGTCTAAAAAGATATCAGGAAACATAATGCCAAACAAACAAATAAGTAATAATATGTACTACGAACCTACGTACGGAGCGGCTATATAGCTAGATCGGGCCCAGACAGGAAATACACCGGTGACTGGGTTTTGTGACGCCAGGCTGAGGTATTCAATAAAAAACACATAATTTTCCATAGTTTTACATTTTTATTGGTTTCTTTTTTTTTACAAATACAGAAAATATCTTCGAGACTAAAATATACTTGACTAATTTTATCTTTATTGTATCGCTACTCCTGGAGAAAATGGCGCCAGTCATGACATGAACCACAGAAGACGGGATAACTAGGTTAAGAGTTTAACCCTTTAACCGCGACAGTCGTAAGATATATTCCATACGTCCTATGATGGTGCGGGTGACACATGTCAGCAATTCATCAATGGATGTCAGAATCGCTTAACTAAGTCAGTGACATTATTTAATTTACTAGTTATTTATTTACTTATTACTGATTCCGTATTTTACGACTATGATATTAGTGTGCAGTTAAAATATTCAATCATGATTGTAAATCGCCGTAACGTCAAGAGTGAAAAGCAACAGTTTGACAAATGTCACCGGCACCATCCTAGAGCGTGAGGAATATAAATAGTGTAAATACATACATTTACGATTTCATACGTAAATAAAGCTTATAAAACAACATTCTTTATTTTTATTTCTTTTACTAATTATGTTCCTCGACTCATCCTGATTTATATTAGTTGAACTTATTTCTTTATATTTCATCTATATAAACATAAAATGACAAAAATAAACATCAATAATAAATTTCTAGCAAGGCAAGTACCAATGTGACTTTTTCAATTCACATGAACTTTCTAAAGTTTATCTTGGACATCACTGACATCGGTGAAGGAAAACGTTGTGAGGAAACCTGGACTTACTGTTGCACTCAAACCATGTCAGAGGCCCTTGAGGTGGTTTATAAACTCTGACACTAGGGTGTGTGGGGTCTTACTGCCCACACGTTAAAGAAAGGATTTATGACGTGGCGGTTAAAGGGTTAAACTTGCCAGATATTGCGACTTGGTACGTATTTGCGTATTAAATAAATAAATAAATAAATAAATATCTTGGTACAACTCACACACGGCTATCTGATCCCAAGCTAAGCAGAGCTTGTGTTATGGTAACCAGACAACTGATATACATACTTATATAATTTATAAATACATAAATATTACAGATAAATCACACCCAGACACAGAACTAACAATCATGCTCATCACACAAAGTTTGTCCTGGGTGGGAATCGAACCCACGACCTCCGGCTTAGCAGTCAGGGCCACTAACCACTAGACCAACAGGCCCGTCATTATATGTATATAATACGTATTACATGCTATGTCTGGCGCCTACGTAAAGTAGGTGACACTTCTATGAAACTGTATTAGCATTGATTTGTTTAATATTAATGTGCCTATTTTATATTGAGTGACACACTTTTCTTATTTTTTGTTTTCTTTTGTTATTATTTTTATGTGGACTTGGTCTTCTGTGTCAATATTTTTTTTTCTTTCTATATTCCTGGGATGTGTGAGACTAGCTTCAGCCCTCGACTTCAATCGCATCAAAGTTGATATATTATACCACGGGAACCATACATTATACGTGAAAAAACACTACGCGAACGGAAGTTGCAGTAAGAAAGCATAATAGTTTGTTTGTTTATCCATGCTTATCTCCAGAATTACTGGACTAATTCTGAATATTATTTCGCTAATAGAAAGCTATGTTATCGTTGTGTGCAGGCGATGTTTATGGCGATGTTTATTGTTTAACTAGCTTCCGTCCGCAACAAAGTTGATTTCTCCATAAAAATTTTGGAACCCCGTTTCATCCCCTTAAGGGGTGAATTTTGGAAAATCCTGGCTGTGCATTGATCCGTCAGTCAGTCATTCAGGACAAAGCATCTTATATGTAAAGAAAACTAGCATTTGCACGCGACTTCGTCCGCCCAAATGTCGGTTATCGCGGACGCAGACGAAGTCCTTTCCCAGGTCTTAAACTATCTCCATGCCAAATTTCATCAAAATCGATTCAGCGCTTTAAGCGTGATGAAGTAACAAACAAACAGACTGACAGACACACTTTCGCATTTATAATATTATTAGTATGGATAGAAAGCTATGAAATTTTTGTGTGGTCCTCCACACAAAAATTTCACGTCATAGGACAAATCTCGAATATTTTCAAATCAATGTTGATACAATGCCAAGATCACGGAAGGGTATAAAAAGACACATCATATAGCTGTTAACCACGCATAATGCCTCTATGCTATTCTCTAAAAGACTATACAACGCACTCGTCGTCGAAACTAGTATGGTCCTCAGTGGATTTTGAACTTTATGCTCTAGATCATTTAGTTGAAAATCCATTAACGACAAACTGTCTCTACGACGGGTTCCGAAACAGTTTGTCTTTAGTAGATTTTCAACGTTGTGATCTACAGTATAAAGTTGAAAATCCACTAAACACAAACCATAGTGTCAGCGCTGCCGCTGTGCTTTTAGAGAATAGCACTACTGTAAGCTGATTAACACTGAGCAAACATTATCGCTGGGAAACGAGCTGTAATATTTCACTGTTCATTGTACCACGCAATGTAACGCACACGTTACATGCAACAGTACGATACGCGCCACGAAAGATGAGACTTGACACACCACACAAACTTTATTATTTCGTAATAAATAATACAGTTTCATAATTAATATAAGAGTGTCCGTTAAGTTTCTTGCTCGTTCTTCTCCATAGAGGCCTACCTCCGTTTTGGAACGAGCAACTAGCTTCAAGTTTCTGACTAACTGACCGACTGCTTGACAATTCAAAAGTGCCTGTAAATGGTCTAATTGAAATAAATGTTTTGACCTGCCTTGACTAGATTATAATATAGATAAGACTTTTAATCTAATTGTCATCGAAATATCCCTGAATATATACACAAATTATGGATAACTATTTCGTACGTCCATACCTGCGCAAGCTTTCCATTACTAACGCTTGTCCAATCTCATCTTTCGTGGCGCGTTCTATGGAGGGGTCGTGGAGGTATTTGAAGTTAAGTTAATAACATTTAAAACATTTTTTTTCGTAAAAAAGATGTGAAAAAAGTTGGAACTTCGACAATATCTCCGCAACCGGATGGTTCCCAGGTATGGTCCAGAACATAAAAATGATTGCAGTAATGGGAAGAGCATATAGCCAGGGCCCGATCTAAGGCCCTTAGATACTGACTTGCAAAATTGCAAAAAAACGTAAGAAAATTTGAATTTCGGGGGCTACCGTGGAGCTTCCACCTTAACTCAAATTCTGATTTATTTCCGCCTCTTTCTTGTTTTATTGGAAAGAAAAAGATAGAAATAGTCTAATTTTAGTTTAGTTTGTGATCAAGGGAATCAGCACCAATTTTATTGTATAGTAGTATTGGCAACACCAGTCAGTGGTGACAGAGGACCAGCCGTTACAGGTCGTCAGAAGCCCGAAAATCTGACAACTAGTCTCACCAAGGGGTATCGTATTACCCAGTTACTGGATTGTGGAGGTCAGATAGGCAGTCGCTCCATGTAAAATACTGGTATTCAGCTGCATCTGGTTAGACTGGAAGCCGACCCCAACATAGTTGGGAAAAGGCTAGGCTGATGATGATGAGTCAGCGGTGACAGAGACAAAGTCTACGATGGAGTGAGCTTACCCAGAAGAAGCCTGTTCACTCTAATTTCGAAGATATTAGGGTCGAATGCGTTCGGAAATACGGACGTGTCTTTTTACAACCATTGTGTCACAATTTTTACTCAAGATTAAATAGAATGTTGCTAGTTTTACATTACAAATAGTTCGTCGCTTACTTTTGACGATTCTTCTCTTTATCAGAAGACTCTAGGGCTGTGCTGTGAAGTGTTAAATCTATGTTACTGTGTAAGAAAGAGATGGAGGTATACGGTGTGTATATCGCTATCTCTGTCTTGCAATCCAACTGTGGTGGATTTCGCATTAGGCGTTTGTTGAACGTAGACGCAGCGTATACGCGAGGTATTTTCGATTTAATATCGGGTAAAAGAGACAGAGCAAAAATATGCTCTTTTTATTTATAACTATACTATGTTTTACTTTCTTTTTTTTTACACAAATTAAAACTTTATTCCTGTTGCAATAGGGTTTGAAACCATTTAATCAGTAATTCTAAGACACAACTTTTCTAAAATTCTATGGAGAAATCGCGTTTTGGCAGCTCATAACAATATGTCAATTGATTGAGGTCAGATACCTAAAATATTTTGTTTTAATTTATTGCACTAGTGAGGCACCTTTTAACACACTCTTCTTAGGGCAAATTTAAAATTCATATATCTGACTGCGCTTACGCAGCGTGAACGCGCCGTTTACGCATCAACTGGATATGCGAAGACACCTTAGAGTCGTTACATACATAAGCAGGTGTATTATCGAGTTTTATCTAATAAAAAGTTATGGTCGGGCAAAATCGGTTCAGTTTGAAAGTGCCGAACCAAAATGTGCCGACCCGATTTCGTATAATGTTAACACTTCACAGTACAGCCCAAAACTGACTCAACTTGTCACATCTAGCTACAATTAAACTCTGACTAAATCATAGCACGTTTTACTTATTTTTATTTAAAATCTTTACAAGGTGGTGCCTGCAAAATTTTCAATTTGCACTGTAGGGTAGAGCTTTAGGGGGAGGGCGGACAGGGGGCTACGCGGGGGCGGGGTGCGGCGCCCCCAGCAGGCCCCCGGCCGCCGGCGCGGCGGGGCCTGCGGCGGGGCCCGCGGGGGCGGTGGGGTTCGTGGGGCCGGCGTTGGACCTTCCGTGACGCTCCAACTTCAGTTTTTCGCCGTTCATGATGGCTTTTATGTCGTCTGCGTCTAGGGTTTCGTACCTGGAGACAAGATGGACTGCTGGTAAAAATGTCTTCACAATTCAAGTGTCATCTTTGCCAGTAATACCCGAAGGGTTAGGCAGAGGTACACCCACATTTCGCCAGTTATGTTAAAGTCCCATGTAATAGGGGGCGAGCCTATTGCCATCAATTGGACACAAATTCAGACTGAGGCTGCTACTGAAAAATTCTTGAAAAACCCAATAACACTGCCTGATCTGGGAATTGAACCCAAAACCTCTTGCTCAGCAGTCGCGCTTTGCGACCACTAGACCAACAAGGCAGTCTGAACAAGGTATTTATTATATATTTTACTTATTTCTTATTAATCAAATTATGGCTAGACTACTACGTTTGTATGTCACATAGAGGGCGCTGTCGAGAGTATGGTGTTCAGGCACTCACATGAGCAGGGCTTCGGCCAGAGCCTTGTGTTCCTTGGCGTGGTTCCGTAGGATCGTCTTGGCGCGGTCGTAGCTGTCCGACAGAATCTTCTTTATTTCACCGTCAACCTGCACATAAGATACACATTTTAGCCGATACTATTTTATGCTGGCGACTTTGTTCATCCGCGTAATGTAATTTTTTTTCGCGGTGCCTTAATACTTTTTCTAAAACAAAAGTAGCATATGTAGTTGGTCGATTGAGTTGACAAAGGGACGTCAGTAACTATTAGCATCCTAACTAATATTATAAATGCAAAAGTAAGTTTGTTTGTTTGTCTGTTACCGTTTTACGCCTAAGCCACTGAACCGATCATCTTGAAATTTTGCATATACATTGCCAGGTGTACAGGAACGAACATAGGGTACCTTTGATCCCGAAAAAAAGTACTGTTTCCGAGGGAAATCACAATAACGTTCTTATGATGATAGATGGCGCCACATGTCTTTCGAATTATGATCAAATTTTAAACTTAACTTGCGAGCGAAACCGCGTGCGAAAGCTAGTAAAAAATATATGGGGAATTAACATTTTGAAAGCTCATAAAAAGATTGCCAATTTGTTTGCGTCTTATACCCAATTGAGTTGGTAATTCTGTGATACCCACAGTTTACGTACATAACACCACGCCTGTAATCCCCGAAGGGTTAAGCAGAGGTGTACCCATTAGTACACCCACATTTCGCCAGTTATGTTTTTAGTCCCATGTAATAGGGGGCGAGCCTATTGCCATCAACCGAGCACAAATCCAGACTCCGAGGTTGCTACTGAGAAATTCTTGATGGAAAAACCCAATAACACTTTGCCCGACCTGGGAATCGAACCCAAGACCTCATGCACAGCAGTCGCAGTTTACTATATCATGAATAATCTATAGGGGAAACAAGTTATGACAAAGTCAAATCATCTATTTCAATTAGGCAACAAGGCATTTTAAACATCACATACAAAATAAAAAGAAATTAATTTTAAATTAATTATTTTTTTAATATAATAGTATTTATGAGTATGTATATATATATATATATATATATATATATATATATATATATATATTATATATGAGTTTACGTACTTGTGTACGTTTGAACTTGTTAAGAAATCTATCGGATGATCCCGAGCAGCAGTGTTTTTAAAAATGGTGACGTCAGCAGCGCTGACGGTCCTCCTCAAACGGGCCATCCATTTGGGGTTGCTTATCCATAGTAGCAGTGAAACTCAAGATAGTGTTCCACTGATTTATTTGCGAATACTAAGAGGTCCGCAAAGTACGACGGCTCGAACAATAATGAATCACATCTCTTTTTTTTTTTTTTTCGGTATTGCACCTCGCAGGTCAACCTTTGAGGTTGTCGGCTGCTTAACCGGGCTTTCCTGTGGTGCCTTAAATGAATTTAAGGCCTCCAGCCAGGGCTTAATATAACTTACAAACTAAGCGACTACATGCTAAGGGCACCCCCTGTGGGGTACGGGCCTCGGCTTAGGGCGTCGCTGGGGGAGGGCAGCAAAGGGACAGGCTGGATCTGGTCAGTATTATTTAGGGACGAATTTAAAGCTACAGGCTCAGCGGCGCGGGCTGGCACGAGCAAGGGACGGGGCGGAGATGAACAGGGACGTTGCGACGGACCTCGGCGGCGAGGGCGGAATGACGGCGGTCTGTGTTTGTACTTTCGTAATGTACTGGTTTCTTTGTTACTCTCCTGGAGGAGAGTAATGGCATCGTCGGGGATGGTCAAAGTATGTCTCGGTCGGCGAGTCTTACTAATACGGGAGGGAGTGTATCGGGCGGCCGATGCGATCAGGGGATTGGGGTGTTTTTCAGCAGTGTCGAAGAAGCGCTTGGCGGTGCGTTTCATGAACTGCTGGATGGTGGGGATTCTCAGATCGAGATGGTTAGTTCCCTGTGGTCTTTTGCCGTGGGAACTTGGACTTTAATGCCCTGCAGGGTAGTGCGGGCGTTGGTGTAAGTGATCTTGCGATCATTACATGACTTGGAGACCTCCGTCCATTTGGCCTTGTCTTGAATGAACAAGGGCGGCGGGGGTTTGTGCTTCTTCTTCGAAGCTAAGGCGGGGTTGGGAGTGAGGGGGCTAGGGGGGCGGCTGGACTCAGAAGTCGAGACAGCGTTGACGGTGGGACTAGGGGTCGGGGGGGACGCGGGGGAGGTCGTTGCTACGACCTTTTTGGCTTTGGTAGCCTGAGAGGGAGACTTTCCCTTCTTCCTCTTGCCTCCGCTGCCGACGACTTGGTAGTCGTCGTCCGAGGAGGAAGCGGAGGAGGATAGGGAGTCTTCAGAGTCGGAGACAGGGGCAGAAGGGTGGTTACGTGGGACCGAGGTGTCCATGCTTTCGGACGAGTCGGGGTTTGCAGCTGCGACACGCAGCTGCGAGGCGCCCATTGTTTGCGAAACAATGGCGGCGGGAACAATGGCGGTCGGCACATTGTGTGCTTCCGCGTAGGGATTTATTGTCTCGATGGACAATAATGAAGGAATTTCTAGTGAAGGCATTGATGGTGCCGCCACTGTAATTCCTTTGTCAACGGGTGGCGGGGAAGCGGGGCTGTCGAGTACATCGCTAAAGCTAGCGATGCTTTCCTCGATCGGGGAAGAGTTTTGCTGCAGAGCAGCAAACTTTTTGCCATACTTGGCAATGAATTCGGGGTCCTTGAAGAGGACCTCCTTGACGAACGCAACGATAATTGCGTCTGACTACAGGAGTCGTCGCGGCGGGCGCAACGAGAAGTGGCGGGAAGTCGAGAGCGGGCGCGGAGCGAAGCGCAGCACGTCCGTTCGCGGCGAGCGTCGAGCGAAGAGTGAATCACATCTCGGTCCGACGCCTCTATTTATACTAGTCAGCACGTGACTCAATGCACTGCGCGCACGTGTTGTTTAGTTTACAAAGTAATTTCTTACTTTATTTCACAAAATCAACTAAAAAACAATAATGATTACGTTATTTTAGGCATTCTTAATAATTAATTAGACAACTAATATGTAATTGCGCCGATATATTTGTTTATAATGATTTTAAAATTTCATATTTGATTATTTCCTTATTTACAATTTTTGCACCTGCTTTGTTATCTATTCACCACCTTTGGTTGACTGGTAGATAATGCCCAAGGCATTAAGTCCGCCTTTGTACTTTATTTGTTGCATAAAGTTTAAATAAATAAATTGAATCTTCCAAAAGGTAGTTTTGTATGGAGAAGAATGGGCAAGAAACTCCATACATACTATTTAAAAAAGCTTTAAAAGTATGTCAATTAATTTGCAGACAGGCAGTCGCTCTATGTAAAAAACTGGTATTTAGCTGCATCCGGTTAGACTAGAAGCCGACCCCAACATTGTTGGGAAAAGGCTAGGCAGATGATAATGATGTACATTTTAAAGTTTATCTTGGACATCACTGACATCGGTGTAGGAAAAGTGTCGATAGGAAACCTGGACTTATACCAGTGTATTACTTTCCCACTCAAACCATGTCAGAGGCCCTTGGGGCGGTTTAGAAACTCTGTCACTAGGTGTAACTTTGAAAGATATAGTGAGGAATGAGGTTATACGGGACCGTTGCGGATTAAAAGAAGATGTAGTGACAAAGATAGAAAAGGGTATGCTTAGATGGATGAGTGAAATAAGATTTACAAAAGGTATTTATATGGTAAAGGTGAGTGGCAACGCCGGGAGGGGTCGCCCTAGGAAGACCTACACTGACCTTATTGGTGAGGTCCTTCTGAAAGGTCAGGTGCGGAGTACTCGTAACCAGCGTGCTTGTATGACGAGATGTATGAACGTAGATGAGGCGAAATGAGTATGTAAGGATCGTAGCAGGTGGCGTTCTGTAGTTTCTGCCCACCCCCATGGGGAAAAGGCCTGAGTTTATGTATGTCTGTAGAAGAAAGACTGACCAGTTCGTTGGTGTAGGGGCCGAGCTGCTCCTGCAGCTGCAGCGTGCTGCGCGTGGTCTCCATGGTGCGCAGGCCCACCTTCTCGCTCATGCCCCACTCGCGCACCATGTGGCACGCTATCGACGTGGCCTGCTTCAAGTCTGATGACGCGCCTGCAACACAACATCATAACACGTGATGATTGACGATGATCATGATTGACTATGATGATAATGGTCAGACTGACGATGATGATGATCGGATTGACGATGATGAAGATCGGACTGACGTTGATGATGATCGGACTGACGATGATGATGATCGGTCTGACGATGATGACGATCGGATTGATGATGATGATGATCGGACTGATGATGATGACGACGACTTAATGATGATGATGATGACGACTTAATGATGATGATCGGTCTGACGATGATGACGATCGGATTGATGATGATGATGATCGGACTGACGCTGATGATGACGATCGGACTGACGATGATGATGACGACTTGATGATGATGACGATCGGACTGACGATGATGATGATCGGACTGACCGATGATGACGATCAGACTGACGATGATGATGATCGGACTGACGATCGGATTGATGATGATGATGACGACTTAATGATGATGACGATCAGACTGACGATGATGATGATCGGACTGATGATGATGATGATCAGACTGACGATGATGATGATCGGACTGACGATGATGATCGGACTGATGATGATGATGATCGGACTGACGATGATGACGATAAGACTGACGATGATGACGATCGGATTGATGATGATGATGCTGATGATGATGATCGGACTGATGATGATGATGATGGGATTGATGATGATGATGACGACTTAATGATGATGATGATCGGACTGACGATGATGATGATCGGACTAACGATGATGATGATGATGATCGGACTAACGATGATGATGATGATGATCGGACTGACGATGATGACGATCGGATTGACGATGAAGAAGATCGGACTGACGATGATGATCAGATTGACGATGATGATGATCGGACTGATGATGATGATGATCGGACTGATGATGATGATGATGGGATTGATGATGATGATGACGACTTAATGATGATGATGATCGGACTGACGATGATGATGATCGGACTAACGATGATGATGATGATGATCGGACTGACGATGATGATGATGGGATTGACGATGAAGAAGATCGGACTGACGATGATGATCAGATTGACGATGATGATGATCGGACTGATGATGATGATGATCGGACTGATGATGATGATGATGGGATTGATGATGATGATGACGACTTAATGATGATGATGATCGAACTGACGATGATGATGATCGGACTAACGATGATGATGATGATGATCGGACTAACGATGATGATGATGATGATCGGACTGACGATGATGACGATCGGATTGACGATGAAGAAGATCGGACTGATGATGATGATCGGACTGATGATGATTAGACTGTTATTTATTTATTGGCCTATCTACAATTTTTACACTATTTATCCTAATAATACAAGCAATATGATACAAGTAATGGTGCATAATATAATGCGATACACAAAGCATGCAAAACAAAATTATAACCAGAATTATATGCAGAAATAACACTTTCAACAGGTAGTGGGTAGTTTTTAAAAAATACAGTAGATACAAAGATTATAAGACAAAAAAAGTACTGTACTGTGTGTGTACTGTTGATTGATTAATGATCAGACTGATGACGATAATGACTATTGATGACTGATGATGGTGATTGACTTATGACGATAACGCTTTTCAAAACGTACCTGATGTGATTTTCTCAGGTCCGAACACCAGCTCCTCAGCGGCGCGGCCACCCATCATTGTGTCCATCATAGCAAGCAGCTGTTGCTTTGTTACGTGATATCTGTAATAGCATTTTTCGATATCAACTTTGTATTCAAAAATAAACCATATTATAATATACTACACATAACATCACGCCTGTAATCCCCGAAGGGTTAGGCAAAGGTGTACCCATTAGTACACCCACATTTCGCCAGTTTTGTTTTTAGTCCCATGCAATAGGGGGCGAGCCTATTGATCAACCGGGCACCAGACTCCGAGGCTGCTACTGAGAAATTCCTGATGGAAAAACCCAATAACACTTTGCCCGACCTGGGAATTGAACCCAAGACCTCATGCACAGCAGTCGCGCTTGCGACCACTAGACCAACGAGGCATTATAATATACTATATTCTTGAATTTTCTTTAAATCCTGAACTGCTGTGAATGGTTTTGGTATAATACGGCCGACGTATCCTGGCGGCTCTGAAGTTGCTGCGATTGCTGCGCAGTAAAAAATTTCGTATCTATAAGATCCATTGCGCAGCGAAACAGCTAACTTCATACCGTCAAGACACGTCGGCGGTACTTTATTCAGTCGAAATCAAAGTCAAATCATTTATTTTTAGAGGGATGAAAAATAGCGTGTACAATTTTCTCATCATCGAGCCCCTCCACAATTCAAAAGTATTTATAAGACTCACAACGCATGTGTGCGTACTGAGACGGCTCTTGAAACAAAAACAAATCAGCGATTTATTCCTCGACTAGCGGCGTCAAAAATTACTCATTATTACTAGTATGGCGCTGCACTGACATACTCCATGAAATTGACACGTAGAGATAAACTACAGTAACATGACGCGCCCTTCAACAATTCGAAACGTTTGAAAGTGTTTTTATTAGTATTATAAAGACTCAGAACGCATGTGTGCGTACTGAGACGGCTCTCGAAACAAAAACAAATCAGCGATTTCTTGCTCGACCAGCGACGTCAATAATTACTCATTATTATTAGTATGGCGCTGCACTGACATACTCTATGAAATTGACACGTGCTTTGTCTTGCGCGGTCGGCTATTTATGATTAGTTGACAAACAAATCTGCCGGCCTGCTACTGAACACGAATTCTTACAACTACATACAAACTCTTTCATAAGTATGTGACTACATACATTGAAATAGTAATATGGAGGGGCGCGCCATGTCAGTTTATCTCGACTTAGGTGAAGTGAACATACCTCTCTTTGGCGGGTATGTAGGCGGTGTGCCCGAGCGACGGTCCGCGCGGGATAATGGTCACCTTGTGCAGCGGATGTGAATCCTGAAAAAAGGAGAGAAAGAAATAGTTTATGAAATCAACAAATGAAACATAAATAATACTAATATTTCATAAGTTTGGGGCTAGAAACTTATCGTAAAACGCACTGCAAATCAAATACTTTGTAATTAACATACACAGATAACCTCACGCCTGTAATCCCCGAAGGGTTAGGCAGAGGTGAACCCATTAGTACACTCCCATTTCGCCAGATATATTTATGTCATAATTATGTAATAGGGGGCGAACCTATCCCCAGCACAAACCAGGCACAAAACCAGACTTCGAATCCGACTCTGAGAAATTCATGATCGAAAAACTCAATCACACTGTGTCCGACCTGGGAATCGAACCCAAGATATCATTGCTCAGCTGTCACACTTTGCGACCATTAGGCCAACGAAGCAGTAATTTGTCATATAATTGGGTATTAATAGTGCTAATAATAGAACGGACTGCTAATAATGATTTTATAAGGGCAGGCCGGGGCCCTCGACGTTCCTGGGGCCTTGGCCACTTGCCCAAAGTGATCAACGGAGAGAAGGGGCCTGGCCGTGTCTACCTTGGTGAAGTACGCGACGATGGCGTGTCCGCCCTCGTGGTAGGCGGTGATGGTGTTGGCCTCCTCGTCGGGCAGGCGCGAGCGTCGCTCGGGGCCCATCAGCACCTTGTCTCTGGCGTCCTCTAGATACTTCATTGACACTGTTTTAGCGCCATCTATCGCTGCCCTGAAACATTAGGTTATGTTGTTATTAAAATAGTTAGTATTAGTTGTTTACCTGCGGGGAAGTTCTGTTCCTATTTATCTTCTAAACTAACAATTAAATATTATTGCTTTTATCCTATTTACGAAATCGAATCAGATTTAATTAGGTATTTGTAAAAAAAATAGTAAAATCAGATTTTTTGCTGTTTGCAAACGAAAAGTACTTATATCTAATTCTTTTAAATGAGTCGGGCTGAAGCGCTCGTAGTGTGATACACAAGAAGCGAAATGTGCACTGGTCAGTTCTTAAGATATGTGACGTCACATAGTATCAATAAGCGGTTTAGTTATAGATGTGTGTTGATGATAAGCAATTGAATTGTCTTAAAAAAACATGGAAAATGGAAACATAATTACTTTTTCCACATATTTACTCATAAAGTGACAGTTTGCATCGTTTTTACGGTCACAATGCGGTTCATTTTTGCCGTTTTATCAGACTATGAGAGTGGGGGAAGAGGGAGTGCACCTGTGTTTGCGCACAAACTTGTGAGGATGACTTGATGAGGTGACTGGGAGGACACATCAGTAGCATTACTTGAGCGCGGCCTGGTTGACCATGTTCTCGAGGTCGGCGCCGGTGAAGCCGGTGGTGCCGCGCGCCAGCACGTCGCAGTCCACGTCGGAGTGCGCCCGCACGCGCGCCAGGTACAGCTCCAGGATCTCGCGCCGCCCGCCGTAGTCCGGCGTCGGGACCGTCACCTGCGGGCGTGCGTGGCTTTATACTCACTATGTATTCTTAGCTGCTCTTCTGGGTAACTAACTATAAAACCATAAAATACTTGAAAAATATTAGACCGTGAAATTTGAACATTTACAGGAATAAACATAATTCTTTCATGTCGATATGAGCCGACAAAGACGATTGGCGCAATAGCTAAACGATTGGCTGCTGCGCTGCGAGTCGCGAGTTATATTCCCGCACCTAACTAATATTTGTATGGTCTATAAGTACTTAATCCGTGTCTGGTTGTTTATGTATGTAAGTTTATATGACTGTAAACGCATCCATGATTCAGAAGAAATTCGTAGTGCAAAGCGACTTTCTTTTTCATATAAAAACAAGTCCGATATTTTATTTTTTGAACTAGCTTCATATTGCATTCTCCTACAATATGCATTATATATTTCAAATTCTAGCACAATCGAACACCGGGAATTGGGTCAAATTTAACTTGCAAGATTTGATTATGTTCTTATGTCCACTTTCCGACTTCATCATCAGACCAGCTCTGTGACATCATTATATTGCATTGTCATGCAAATTGCGCATTTACGCTAAATTTCAACTCAACCGAACCTCAAGAAGTGGGTCCAATTTAACTTGTAAGATTTGATTAGCCACCAGGATAAGTGAAAGTAGATAAAATCTTCCAAAAAAACATATTTTTTTTTTCTCTCATTACCTCGACATCAAACCGGCCGGGCCTGAGCAACGCCTGGTCGAGGTCGTCGCGCCTGTTGGTGGCTCCCAGCACGATCACACCCTCGTTTTGATGGAAGCCGTCCATCTCTGACAGTAGCTGGTTGATAGTCTGGAAGGCAATGACAAGTATTTGTAAATCTTTAGGCTACATAAGAGAGTATACAAAGTAGTAATAATACCAGACTTTTATTGTCCCGCTGCAGCTGTGCAAAAGCTTCTCCTTGTACAGAGAAGATACGAGCATTGATCACCACACGTGCTCAAGGCGAAATGGTGATATTAGATTATACATGCACTATAAGACAAACTAAAAATAACATATTCTTAACGTAATTTTATGTTATAAAAACTCACGTCTTTTTCCCATGGCGGTAGGCAGAAACCACAGAACGCCACCTGCTACGAACCTTACATACTCCGTTCGCCTCGTCCACGTTCATTCATCTCGTCATACAAGCACACCGGTTACGAGTACTGCGCACCTGACCTTTTCAACAAGGCTTTTACTGGATCCTACAATCCATATAGTGTGTGTTTGCAGCTGACCTGGTTAGCGTAAGGGTGCAGCACGCTGTTGGTCCGCTTGGCTCCGACCGAGTCGATCTCGTCTATGAATATGACGCACGGAGCGCGCTCTTTAGCTGCCTCTGTAAGCAACAAGTTATAAATGATTAGTTCATGGTATATTTCATATTGTTTGTTTGTTAAATGTTTCACCGGATTTTTTTAGATTATAAAATAACCTTTTATAGTGGTCTAGTGGTCGCAAGCGCGACTGCTGAGCATGAGGTCTTGGGTTCGATTCCCAGGTCGGGCAAAGTGTTATTGGGTTTTTCCATCAGGAATTTCTCAGTAGCAGCCTTGGAGTCTGGATTTGTGCCCGGTTGATGGCAATAGGCTCGCCCCCTATTACATGGGACTAAAAACATAACTGGCGAAATGTGGGTGCACCTCTGCCTAACCCTTCGGGGAATCCAAGCGTGATGTTATGTCATGTTCTTTCTTTCTTAACTCACTGAACAGGTCCCTGACGCGTCTCGCGCCCTGCCCCACGAGGATCTCGTCGAACTCTGGCCCGGCCGCGTGGAAGAACGGCACGCGCGCCTCCCCGGCCACGGCCCGCGCCAGCAGCGTCTTGCCGGTGCCCGGCGGCCCCACCAGCAGCACGCCCTTGGGCAGCTTGCCGCCCAGCAGCGAGAACTTCTCCGGGGACTTTAGAAACTCCACCTGTGGGGCGGGGGGGGGGGGGATTCTTATATTAATCTGTCGATACTGTGTTTCGAATACTATATGGCTAGGTTAGGTTAGGTTAGCTGGGCTGTTTCCGCACTTAGCCTCTTTATTGGGCCATTGTGCGTATAAAAATATCCTCGAGGAGTTACTCCAACCATCCCAGGTGCTACCAGAATGCCAGCAGTCTTTTCAGACTGTTGCAGGCTTCGGGAAGCGATACCGGCGATTGGAGAGTCCGTGCCCGTTGATATCTATATATACTATATGGCTAGTGTTATTGGGTTTTTCCATTAGGAATTTCTCAGTAGCAGCCTCGGAGTCTGGATTTGTGCCCGGTTGATGGCAATAGGCTCGCCCCCTATTACATGGGACTAAAAACATAATTGGCGAAATGTGGGTGTACTAATGGGTACACCTCTGCCTAACCCTTCGGGGATTACAGGCGTGATGTTATGTTTATGTTTATGTATGTATATGGCTAAATCGCTTAAGTTCTTATCTGCGGGGTATAGAGGTGCGGGCGACGGGCTCTCGTAGCGTGATACACAAGACGCACTGTTTATTATAGTTTTTTTCAGAACAAGCGATAATAAATATAGTACCTACACTTAAAAAAAATGTAGTATTTTATGAAATAAGTTTCTTACTATGGTTATGGTTGCTTATGGTTTGGTTTTTATGAAAAACTATAGTTTTTAACGGATCTGGTACACTTGCGCGAAAGACATTTCCGCGCCAGACACTTGCGCGAGTCCCTTTGCGCGCCAAGACACATGCGCGAATGGACTTTTGCGCGCCTAGACCTTTCCGCGAACAGACACTTGCGCGAATGGACATTTCCGCGCCAAGACACTTCCGCGAGTCCCTTTGCGCGCTGGCCACTTGCGCGAAAGACACTTCCGCGACAGACATATGCGCGCCTATACTTGCGCGATAGATACTTCCGCGAAATATGCGCGAAGTATATTTTTATAAAGGACAATGGGCAAAATTCTTGAATTAGGGTTCCGTCACTTTTTTTACAAAATATGCGTCATGGGTGTCGTGTCCATGGTTTTCGGGGGTGCTGATGACGAAAATGAGGTCTAAAAGAAAATCCAAGATGGCGGTCGGAAAAATTTCCAAGATATGCTTCATGGGTGTCGTGTCCATGGTTTTCGGGGGTGCTGATGACGAAAATGGTGTCAAAATGAAAATCCAAGATGGCGGCCGGAAAATTTTCCAAGATATGCTTCATGGGTGTCGTGTCCATGGTTTTCGGGGGTGCTGATGACGAAAATGAGGTCAAAATGAAAATCCAAGATGGCGGCCGGAAAAATTTCCAAGATATGCTTCATGGGTGTCGTGTCCATGGTTTTCGGGGGTGCTAATGACGAAAATGGTGTCAAAATGAAAATCCAAGATGGCGGCCGGAAAATTTTCCAAGATATGCTTCATGGGTGTCGTGTCCATGGTTTTCGGGGGTGCTGATGACGAAAATGAGGTCAAAATGAAAATCCAAGATGGCGGCCAGAAAATTTTCCAAGATATGCTTCATGGGTGTCGTGTCCATGGTTTTCGGGGGTGCTGATGACGAAAATAAGGTCTAAAAGAAAATCCAAGATGGCGGCCGGAAAATTTTCCAAGACATGCTTCATGGGTGTCGTGTCCATGGTTTTCAGGGGTGCTGATGACGAAAATGAGGTCAAAATGAAAATCCAAGATGGCGGCCGGAAAATTTTCCAAGATATGCTTCATGGGTGTCGTGTCCATGGTTTTCGGGGGTGCTGATGACCTGCTGATGGCAAGCCGGCCGATCACCGGGCAGGAGGCAAGGCCTGCGCCCCACCCGCCAAGGCCAGCGGTAGAGGTAGGCCCTCCGCTGCCGCCGCCACTGTCGCCACCGTCGCCGCCGCTAGGGCGATTCCGCCCTCGAGGAGGGCCCTGGAGGGGGATGTAATGGAGGGCTAGTCACGGCTCCATTGCGCCTCCTCCAGGCCAATATCAACCACTGCGCCGCCGCTCAGGATCTCTTGGTCCAGAGCATGGCCCTCGCCCTCCGAGATGGGATGCTGCGGGCTAGGAATCTATCCCGCAGGGAGATGCTGGAGGCTCTGGACAGGGACGTCAGGCGACGGGCGCCGACGCCCTGTTTCCTTCTCGGGGGGAACATACCCCCCCGCCCATGGCTCCGCCCCTGGTGGTCAGACGAAGACGCGGACCACAGCGACGGCGGCGACTACAATGCTCCGGAGGTGGCCGAGGTAGATCTGAGAGTGGCGGTACAACGGCTGAAGGCCAAGAATACCGCCCCGGGACCCGACGGCTTACCTGGGAAAGCCTGGGTCCTGGCCTCGGGGGCTCTCGGTCCTCGACTAGGGAGGCTCTTAAGCGCATGTTTAGAGAGGGGCCAGTTCCCGCTTCGTTGGAAGACGGGGAAACTGGTCCTCATCAAGAAGCCGGGGCGCCCTGCGGACTCACCGTCCGCATACCGGCCCATCGTGCTGCTCGACGAGGTGGGCAAGCTCTTTGAAAGAGTAATTGCAAACCGCCTCGTCGGGCACCTGGGGAGATCCGGGCCGGACCTTGCGGAGAGCCAGTTAAGCTTCCGCAGGGGGCGCTCCACGGTGGACGCCATCATGCGCGTGAGGGCCCTCACGAAGGGGGAAGCAGTATCCCGGGGCAGGGTCGTCTTGGCGGTGTCTCTCGACATCTCCAATGCCTTCAACACCCTGGCCTGGAGTTGCATCAGGGAGGCACTCCGGTATCACCGGATGCCGACCTACCTTCGTCGTGTTGTCGAGGACTATCTGACGGATAGGGCCGTCGTCTACCCCGGCCAACGGGGAGAGTGGAACCGGCGAGAGATGTCGTGCGGTGTCCCACAGGGATCGGTCCTGGGACCGCTTCTGTGGGACATTGGATACGACTGGGTGCTGCGCGCCGACCTCCCTGACGGCGTCAGCGTAGTCTGCTACGCTGACGACATGCTCGTCCTGGCACAGGGAGAGTCGCACCAGGCGGCGGCCGACCTAGCGACGCGAGGGGTTGCGACAGTCGTCGAAAGAATCCGGCAATTGGGACTCGAGGTGGCATTGCACAAATCCGAGGCCATGTGCTTTCATGGTCTTCGGAACGCGCCACCGTCGGGTTCCCAAATAACGGTGGGAGGGGTTCACATCGGCGTCGAGGCGACGATGAAGTATCTGGGTCTCGTCCTCGACAGCCGGTGGAGCTTCAAGGAGCACTTCCGACGTCTGGCTCCGCGATTGGACAGGGCTGGGGTTGCTTTTTGGCGGCTCCTGCCCAACCTCGGGGGACCAGGCGCCTCCTACCGGAGGCTTTACGCCGGAGTCGTGCGGTCCATGGCCCTCTACGGGGCCCCTACCATCAGGCGGCGGCCACCAGCCAAGTTGGTGGCATGCCAGAGGGTCATGGCCATCCGGATGATCCGGGGATATCGCACGGTCTCCGGCGAAGCGGCAAGCCTCCTTGCCGGATTGCCGCCGTGGGATGTGGAGGCAACAGTCCTCCAGCGCGTCTACGAGTGGCGTGTGGACGCGCAGCGCCGGGGTGAAACCCCGCTGCCTCGGCAAATCGTGCACTGCGGAGATTTCGTTGCGGGACCCAAGACAGTAAATCGTTTCTCTGGGACTCGTCGAGCTTCATTGCCTCGACGCTTTTCTGGTGGCCTCCACTGTTGATTCTGGCTTTCAGGAGTTGCAGTGGGTGTGAACAGTGTGGCGGGCTTGTCCCAAAAAAAAAAAAAAAATTCCGTCCGACGGCTCGTGCGCAACTGAGCCACTCTGTGGCTGTCGCCTGTATTTATAGACACTAACCACGTGCTCGGCGCACGTGTTTGAGTTTTTAGGTTAGGATTCTAACTTTGTAAATAAATGATTATTTTTACAATCTTTTGGAGTAAATAAACTGATAATTAATTGAACCATACAATTATAATTAATTAATCCTCTTCAAAAAAAAAAAAACAAAAAAAGTATAAATATGACTCACAGATATGTGTTTCGTCCGACGGCTCGTGCGCAACTGAGCCGCTCTGTGGCTGTCGCCTGTATTTATAGACACTAACCACGTGCTCGGCGCACGTGTTTGAGTTTTTAGGTTAGGATTCTAACTTTGTAAATAAATGATTATTTTTACAATCTTTTGGAGTAAATAAACTGATAATTAATTGAACCATACAATTATAATTAATTAATCATAAATAATAATTAATTAACCCTCAAAATAAATAACATTAACATAATTTGTGTTTTTAAACAATTAATTCGTGATCATAATTGTAATCAACTCTTAATCTAAAAAGCTTTTTTACAAAAAAATATGACCGCCTTCAAAAACTACAAAATAAAAAATTACTTTAGCTTGAAAGTCGGCGGCTTTGGTTTTATTTCTTGTTATGTAGGTATTGCCACCGACTTCCATCCAAGCTAAAGTAATTTTTTATTTTGTAGTTTTTGAAGGCGGTCATATTTTTTTGTAAAAAAGCTTTTTATTTTTCACTTTTTAGTGCTTGTGTGTTAATGTTTGAAATCCCTACTTAAATACCTTTCAAACAATACCTCACACGATATATTTAATTTTGGAAAATGGTAGGAGGGGGGTTGACGTACCCCCCTCCCCATTTCCTTCAGTCTGTCATCGACTACACGTATAAACAAAGCAATTTTTCTTGTTACGGCGGTTCTGCTGTGATTTTATAAGGAGTTCCGTTCCATATCTCCAAAGTTCATCATCAGATCATGACAATATTCCTATGGGACCTATTCGGAGCTATACTCTTTCAAATAAAACAAGAATCATCCAAATCGATTCATAATTGGCGGAGTAATCGTAGAACAAATATACAAAAAAAAAAAAAAAAAAAAAACATACGCGTCGAATTGAGAACCTCCTCCTTTTTGAAGTCGGTTGATTATTCGTTGATGTAACTGCATCTTATATAGTTGACGAGGTTCTTTAAATAATGCACTTGCGCCGATACACATGATTACCATAATTTTGTTTTGAGCTCTATCTAGTAACGAAGATTTTGTATAAGTTGGTGATTACAATATTTGTTAAGTTACATGTTAAGACATTTTGTATATTGGTATTGTATTGACTGCCTCGTGGGTCTAGTGGTCGCAAGCGCGACTGCTGTGCATGAGGTCTTGGGTTCGATTCCCAGGTCGGGCAAAGTGGTATTGGGTTTTTCCATCACGAATTTCTCAGTAGCAGCCTCGGAGTCTGGATTTGTGCCCGGTTGATAGCAATAGGCTCGCCCCCTATTACATGGGACTAACAAAACATAACTGGCGAAATGTGGGTGTACTAATGGGAACACCTCTGCCTAACCCTTCGGGGATTACAGGTGTGATGTTATGTGTTATGTTATGTATATTGGTACTGATGGTTAGTAATTAATATGGCATATTTAATTACTTTTTTAAATATTGTGGGTTGACTTTGTTTGGCAAATCTAAGTTCCATTAAAAGGTTTTCGCCTTTATTTAATTAGGAACATAATAAACAGCTGTGTTTATATTAACAATAATAAATCTGGGATCTGGTACACTTGCGCGAAAGACATTTCCGCGCCAGACACTTGCGCGAGTCCCTTTGCGCGCCAAGACACATGCGCGAATGGACTTTTGCGCGCCTAGACCTTTCCGCGAACAGACACTTGCGCGAATGGACATTTCCGCGCCAAGACACTTCCGCGAGTCCCTTTGCGCGCTGGCCACTTGCGCGAAAGACACTTCCGCGACAGACATATGCGCGCCTATACTTGTGCGATAGATACTTCCGCGAAATATGCGCGAAGTATATTTTTATAAAGGACAATGGGCAAAATTCTTGAATTAGGGTTCCGTTACTTTTTTTACAAAATATGCGTCATGGGTGTCGTGTCCATGGTTTTCAGGGGTGCTGATGACGAAAATGAGGTCAAAATGAAAATCCAAAATGGCGGCCGGAAAATTTTCCAAGATATGCTTCATGGGTGTCGTGTCCATGGTTTTCGGGGGTGCTGATGACGAAAATGAGGTCAAAATGAAAATCCAAGATGGCGGCATCATTTTCGTCATCAGCACCCCCGAAAACCATGGACACGACACCCATGAAGCATATCTTGGAAAATTTTCCGGCCGCCATCTTGGATTTTCATTTTGACCTCATTTTCGTCATCAGCACCCCCGAAAACCATGGACACGACACCCATGAAGCATATCTTGGAAATTTTTCCGGCCGCCATCTTGGATTTTCTTTTAGACCTCATTTTCGTCATCAGCACCCTCGAAAACCATGGACACGACACCCATGAAGCATATCTTGGAAAATTTTCCGGCCGCCATCTTGGATTTTCATTTTGACACCATTTTCGTCATCAGCACCCCCGAAAACCATGGACACGACACCCATGAAGCATATCTTGGAAAATTTTCCGGCCGCCATCTTGGATTTTCTTTTAGACTTCATTTTCGTCATCAGCACCCTCGAAAACCATGGACACGACACCCATGACGCATATTTTGTAAAAAAGTAACGGAACCCTAATTCAAGAATTTTGCCCATTGTCCTTTATAAAAATATACTTCGCGCATATTTCGCGGAAGTATCTATCGCGCAAGTATAGGCGCGCATATGTCTGTCGCGGAAGTGTCTTTCGCGCAAGTGGCCAGCGCGCAAATGGAGTCGCGGAAGTGTCTTGGCGCGGAAATGTCCATTCGCGCAAGTGTCTGTTCGCGGAAAGGTCTAGGCGCGCAAACGTCCATTCGCGCATGTGTCTTGGCGCGCAAAGGGACTCGCGCAAATGTCTGGCGCGGAAATGTCTTTCGCGCATATGTCCTGATACCGTTTTTAACGAGTGAGGGTTTTATTTGAAGTATTACTTTCGAAGTTTCATAATAATAATTGAACCATCTAACTGAAATAAAGTATTTTTGCGATAAGTACAATGACCCCTTTTCAGGTTTCTGATGTTTTAAAAATAACCCTATACAACCCTCCCTAATCAATTTCCAAATCCTCCAATTATAATAGGTATTGCTATAAAAAAATATATAATAAAAGCATGGGCTGTAACAATAGTATTATAAATTTGATCATCTCCAATTAAAGATCCTGGGTTTCCTAATTCATTAGGTAGACGCGAAATATAGTAAAATGTATTTAAAACGGTACAGTTGCAAACCCTAGTGGCTTTTATTGCACCACTGTTGATGTCACAATGCAGTTTATTACGCACGTGTGCTTTTAACATTACATTATCGCACTAGTGTGGTGTTGTGTACTCACAACATCTTTAAGCTCTTGTTTAGCTTCATCGGCTCCCTTGACATCGTCAAATGTGACGGATATGTCTTCTGGGTCCACTTCCACTTGGTTGCCGAGCTGGATTCTGTCGAGAAAATTAACAGAATTATTTTTAACTTGCCTGTGACCACAAACTTCGTCCACGTATATATCAGTTATTGTGGACGCAGACGAAGTCGCTTGAATAAAAAATAGCCTATGTCCTTTGTTGGCTTTTAACCGGTCACGCCCCGGCTGAGTTACCAAGTCAGAACAATAACAAATTCTTTCTTTCTTCTTTATCGTGTGGGCAGTAAGGTCTTACGACCCCACACACCCTAGTGTCAGAGTTTATAAACCACCTCAAGGGCCTCCGACATTTTCTCGCGATGTTTACCTACACCAATGTCAGTGATGTCCAAGATAAACTTTAAAAAGTACATGTATGAATTGAAAAAGGCACATTAATACTTAATTGCCCGGATTTCAACCCCTCATGCATGAGAGGCGGGCGCCTTAACCACTTGGCCATCACGACACCAATAATCAAATAAAAAATCAACTGTGTCTCATTACGTAGAACTTGAGTAATTAAACTTACCTTGTACCAAATTTCATCAAAATCGGTTCAGTGGTTTAGTCGAGAAAGCGTATCAGACAGACGAGAGTTACTTTCGCATGCATAATATTAGAGTATGGCTTTTTATATGTGAGTTTAATGTTGTTGTCATTTACCTGAACACAGTACCACTGACCGACGCCATGAGACTCACGAAGATAGCCAAGAACAGCACAATGGTGAGCAGCTGCTGCACCAACTTCAGGTATTTGGACGCCTTCGTGCCGCGGACATTGTCCGGGTGCGAACCTGGGGGATGACGACCAATAAGCTAACATAACAAACATCACGCCTGTAATCCCCGGAGGGTTAGGCAGAGGTGTACACAGATTCTAGAAAGTACTAGACAAGGTCAGCGTGGGACATCATATGATGGGTCATAAGATAAATAATGGGACATATGTTGTTGACATTTAAATTGTAAATAAGTAACATAACATCATGCCTGTAACCCCGAAGGGTTAGGCAGAGGTGTATAATACACCCACATTTCGCCAGTTATGTTTTTAGTCCCATGTAATAGGGGGCGAGCCTATTGCCATCAACCGGGCACAAATTCAGACTCCGAGGCTGCTACTGGGAAATTCCTGATGGAAAAACCCAATGACACTTTGCCCGACCTGGGAATCGAACCCAAGACCTCATGCACAGCAGTCGCGCTTGCGACCGCTATACCAACGAGGCAGTCAGTAATCAGTAAATAAACAAATTGCATAATTAACATTAAACCTTATTAAATAACCACGATTATGACTCAGGTGTGATTCCGCTTCACAATCGAGAGGTGTTGACTTCACGACTGTCTGAGCGAAACTGTGTCCAGCCGGCTGGCGCGCCGGCTTATAACAGTCCGTCCCCACCTCGCCTGACTCACAGAGTGGTGCGGTGACGTCACATAGCGCACGTGCGCGCTTGCAAATATCTTTGTTATTCAGCGCCGACAAACACTTTGCCCGACCTGGGAATCGAACCCAAGACCTCATGCTCAGCAATCGCGGTCTGCTGCTACTAGACCAACGAGGCTACTTTTGTAAAATATATAAAATAATTAATGTTCACGTACCTGCTAGATACCCCTCAGCGAACGCGATCTTGATCTTGTCCTTCTGCTGGTGCGTGAGGTGGCTGGAGTCTTCATTGAGGAGCTTCTCCAGGCGAGGGGCCACGTCAGGGCTCTGCTGCTTCTCTGTAGGGTCCTGGGCTGTTAGCCCTGGAAGCAATCATTGTGGAACAAATTAGTTTATTCAGTTTTAGTTCATTGTTAACATAATGGTTGAGCTAGGTGGTGCTGATCCATGCGTCATGCTCGTGAACGAGTGCTGTCAGTTGGGATTGGTCATCTCTTAACTGCTATGGCTTTAATTTCTTTTTTTTTTTACTACTATTTTATATTCATCTTCATTGTGATTACATATAGAATCGACAAGAATAATGTAACCAGGATTTTGTAATAACCTAATTTAAAAGAGCGCCGTGGGGTTTCTTGCTCGTTCTTCTCCATAGAGGCCTACCTTCGTTTTGGAACGAGCAACTAGCTTCAACTTTCGGACTAACTGACCGACTCCTTGACAATTCAAAAGTGCCTGTAAATGGTCTAATTGAAATAAATGTTTCGACTTTGACTTGTTTTGTTTTGACAAAATGCTACAAAACCACGCTATTAGCCTACAGCTGCGATGTATGATAATACATGGCAGCTGTACGCTAATAGCGTGGTTGCGGATTTTGTTCGGACAACTCATCGCGGCCGACAAAAGTCAAAGTCAAATCATTTATTTCAATTAGGCCATTATAAAGCACTTTTGAACGTCATTACATGAAAAAAAATAGAATTGAATCTAGTTTTGTCTGGAGAAGAATGGGCAAGAAACTCCATACGAACTCCTTTAAAAACAATGTTTTACAATATTTGCATACAGTAACGCAAAGGGCATTAGGAGGAACATAGATAGGTTTTTGTCAGTAGGAGCCTGACACTCCCTTCCGTACTCCCAGAGAACAACATCACGCCTGTAATCCCCGAAGGGTTAGGCAGAAGTGTACCCATTAGTACACCCACATTTCGCCAATTATGTTTTTAGTCCCATGTAATAGGGGGCGAGCCTATTGCCATCAACCGGGCACAAATCCAGACTCCGAGGCTGCTACTGAGAAATTCCTGATAGAAAAACCCAATAACACTTTGCCCGACCTGGGAATCAAACCCAAGACCTCATGCACAGCAGTCGCGCTTGCGACCACTAGACCAACGAGGCAGTCAAACACTCCCAGAGAAAGAAAGTAATTTAATGATTTCCCATCCTAAAAAGGCTTATAGCATGGCTTATTTAAAAAGATTAGGGATCCGTCAGTAAAATCAGAGTGCTAGTATCTAAGTAAAGAGAGTACTTACGTAGTCTGTTTATAAGATTTGGGTTACGCTTCAAGTCCGCATGTATTCCACGTTCGGTTTTGAACCCTCGGACCTGTATCGCGTAATTGAACGTACTGCCGCCCAGGCTGCGACCGCGCAGGCCCCCGAAGTTATCTGAGAAATTGAACCTGCGGACAGTTTGTGGGTTAATTCAAGTTTATGGGTTAATTGAAGGTTGTTTGTAGGTTAATTGGTGTTGGTTTGTGAGTTAATTGGTGTTTACTAATTGTGAGTACATATTTGATTTGTAATTATATTGCAAGTGACATTTAAATAAATTTTGTAATTGAAATTGAAGACAACATGTAATAAAATTGGAGTGGCAATGACGCATAAACAACTAAACTTACAATGTGAACATATTAAATGAAAAAATCATTGCAGTACCCATTTAACAAAAAAAAGGCAAGGTAAAATATAGAAGTAAATTAACTGTAGTTGACATGTAAATTAACTGTAGTTGACATGTAAATTAACTGTAGTTGACATGTAAATTAACTGTAGTTGACATGTAAATTAACTGTAGTTGTCATGTAAATTAACTATAGTTGACATGTAAAAAAACGGTAGTTGACATGTAAATTAACTGTAGTTGAAATGTAAATTAACTGTAGTTGACATGTAAATTAACTGTAGTTGACATGTAAATTAACTGTAGTTGACATGTAAATTAACTGTAATTGACATGTAAATTAGCTGTAGTTAAATTGTAAACTAAAATGAATAGGTACATAAGAGTAGCACATACTTCGTCCTCCCGCCAGAGAAGTCAACAGTCACGGTGGGTAGTTTCGTCCAGCCATTCTTGTTGTGTTCGAAGCTGTCTGACGAGATGTGAGATATCTTTCTAACTGATGTGAGATCTCGAAGGCGCAGCGCCCGCGGGCCCGAGGCAAGAGACCGCAGTTGAAGAGTTTTCATATCACTGAAAAACAAAAAAATGGATTATTTCTCGCGAGTCACGGTCACTTGAAATCGGCAAAGTGTGACTTGCACTCAATCGCTCGTATTACATTTTTGTATCATCATCATCTGCCTAGCCGTTTTCCAATTATGTTGAGGTCGGCTTTTAATGCAACCGGATGCAGCTGAATACCAGTATTTTACATGAAGCTATTGCGTATCTGACCTCCGCAACCCAGTAACTGGATTATACGATACCCCTAGGTAAGGCTTGTCAGACTCTCAAAGATCCAAGTTTGAAAGCCGGGACCAACGGCTTTACAACTTGGACGTGCTTTCTGACTTCTGAGGCACGGATTATGTCAGTGATGTCTAAGATAAACTGACTTACTACTTACTTACTTACGTACCTATCACATTATTGCATTTAGACTCTAAACTACCACACAGATTTTAGTGAAACTTTTACAGCTACGAAGCATTTTAGATTTAATTAAAAGTTGCTATAAACTCACTGAATAATTTTATTTAAATGTTTACTTAAAATAACAAATTTAAGGACTATTAGCGCATTTTACAGTGGCTTGGGTGGCGGCGTGTTCCACGTGCCATCGCCTTGACATCGCGGGGGAAATTAAACACCTCACTCGCCCCCCAACGTGAGGAGGTTCGCAAAGGCGGGCCAGCACCAGTCGGGAAATACGGAAGGTAAGGATCGCTCCCGTGATGCCCAACGTTAGTGTGGGAAGAGAACACCAGGTTGGTCTTTTAGTCAGTAAGAGTGTGCTTTCGGCAACGATGAAGACGTACGCGATTGCCACAAAGAAGGCCGCACTCGATTCCGTTCGTTTAATGGTGTGCCAACTCGGAAATAACTTTACTCGAGTTGAAATTCATTTATAATTCTGCCAAACATAGCCTAAGCCGAGTGATTGATTTGTTACTAATCTAAATATAGGTGGGTATAGCGAAAGGTCACTCATTCACTCATCACGAAATCTGCTAGACATTTAAAGATGAAATTTGACAGAGAGGTAGTTTATAATTAGTAGAGGTCTGCTAAAAAATGATTATTAAAATGATTAGTTGGGAAAAGGCTAGGCTAGGCAAATTGATTGATTTGATACTTAGTTAAAAGGTTGCTTGGGTAGTTAATAGGTATGTAATGTGTCTTTTAACACATAGTATTTTTTTTGGTGTTCTGTCTATTTTTATCAATCCAAACCTGAGCTGAAACAAGCTACTATAATTAAAAAAAAAAAAGACACGACTGCAAAAATTGCACATATTTGTACTTTGTTTACTCGTCAGTTTTTTTACGACGTTTTTTATTTACAATGTTAAATAGTGTTATATATATTTTTTTAGTCTTAGACACGACCAGATTTATTAAAAAAAATAATTGGGGCTGGTATTAATTTACGTTTTAAGGTGACCACACAGGATTCTTTCTACTTTTAACTAGTCTATATTACTCGGAACGATGCAAGGATTGTAACTATACCTCTAAATCGATTCAAGCGTTTAAAAGTTATGGTGGAATAAAGAAACTCACATACATTCATACATACATACATTAACCCTGAACACATAACACTCCTTTTTTTAGGACAGTCGAGAATAGTAAAAAACTTAGGAAAACTCTAAATACGCGAAGCATTTTTGTCTTTATCAAAAATAGTTGACTTTCATTGTCTTTGTAAATACAATGTACACACATTCTAGAAAGTACAAGACAAGGTCAGCGTGGGACATCATATGATCAGCACTTACAAAGTTTAAAGGGTCATGGAGATAAACAATGGGACAATGTGGTAACATTTAAATTGTAGATAAGTATCACAACATAACATCACGCCTGTAATCCCCGAAGGGTTAGGCAGAGGTGTACCCATTAGTACACCCATATTTCGCCAGTTATAGTTAAGTCCCATGTAATAGGGAAGAGCCATCAACTCCCATTGCCATAAACCGTACACAAATCCAGACTCCGAGGCCGCTACTGAGAAATTAATGATGGAAAAATCTAATAACACTTTGCCCGACCTGGGAATCGAACCTAAGACTTCAGCTCGCGCTTTGCGACCAACGAGGCAGTCGAATTAGTATTTTAAAAATCTATAATGAATCCTTTTTCTATCTTTTTTCGTTTATCTAATCTAAAGTAATACTATATAAAGACGTAAACTTGTTTGTTTGTGACAGACAATCTCTGAAAATGTCAGATTACAAAAAATCTTTTAGTGATAGAAAGCATTACTGACATTACTGAACGAGTGTCTTTATATTGTAAGGTAAAACAATATTGTTTTTACCCGACTGCGGCGAAGCCCAAAAAGAGGTATGTGACCTGTATGTATGCTTCTATCAGTTCTATTTATGTCCGCTCGTAACTACTCAACGGCTCAACCGAATCTTAACCACCGACGCAAAAATTAAATTAAAAAACCCCAAAAAGAGCTTATAATTAAAAAAAGTCAAAAATAATACGTATGAATAATGACGTGTAAAAGTGTTATTTATAACCAATTTACTGAATAAATATCATTTCATTTCATTTCAATAAACTGCCTCGTTGGTCTAGTCGCAAGCGCGACTGCTGTGCATGAGGTCGTTTCTCAGGTCGGACAAAGTGTTATTGGGTTTTCCCATCAGGAGTTTTTCAGTAACAACCTCGGAGTCAGGATTTGTGCCCAGTTAATGGCAATAGGCTCGCCCCCTATTACATGGGACTAAAAACATAACTGGCGAAATGTGGGTGTACTAATGGGTACACCTCTGCCTAACCCTTCGGGGATTACAGGCGTGATGTTATGATGTTATGAATAATAAACTGAAATTTTCATCGCAGTCGGGGGACTTCCGCTCTGTGGAATACTTTCTTTTCTAAGAAGTCCCCCGACTGCGATGAAAATTTCAATCAACCCAACGTCTGTTTTTGCTTTGGGGGTTAAAAACGACGGGTGCTATAAGTTTGACCTATCTGTGTGTGTCTGTGGCATCGTAGCTCCCGAACGGATGAGCTGATTCTGATTGTATTTATTTTTTGTTTGAACGTTGAATTAGTCGGGTGTTCTTGGCTATGTTTTATATTTAATTCTTTTTTGTTAATGTTACATAATTAGATTCGTCTTGATGGCGATGACACAGGATAAATTTATTTTAATATTAAATCTCTCCCATCCTATCCATTCCTCGCCCGCCGGTGTGTACCTTGTGCGTCGGGCCTTATCGGCATGCGCTGATAAAACCATTTGAAATAAATCAATACAATGTATTACAAAAATATTGTTCTAAGTATTACGTCAACTTTCCGAAAGCATTTAAGACATCATGGCTTTTCATATAAAAAGTTTTAAGATCATTTTAATGCGAAATCTAGGCGGTTATTTTCTATCTTCTATACATATAGGACTGGCCTGTTGGTCTAGTAGTTAGTGACCCTGACTGCTAGGACGGAGGTCGTGGGTTCAATTCCCACCCAGGACAAATCTTTGTGTTGAGCACGATGATTTGTTCTGTGTCTGGGTGTAATTTATGTATAACATGTATGTATTTAGAAATATATAACTATATTTATCAGTTGTCTGGTTACCATAGTACAGGCTCTGCCTAGTTTGGGATCAGATAGCGATGTGTTGGTTGTCCTAAGATTTTATTATTTCATTATATAAAATGCTGTGTCCTGAATGACTGACTGTCGGATCAACGCACAGCCTAAACCGCTGTTCGTAGAGACCTGAAACTTGGAGGGTGTGTTCTTTGTATGACGTAGACATCCGAAAAGAAAGGATTTTCCGAAATCAGGAGGTGAAAATTTTGCATTAACATTCTTGAACATAATTAATGGAAGATGTGCTTCGTATTTTATTGAAATTCATCCCCTAATAGTGCTAAAAAAGGGGTAGAACGTTATTTAATTTTTCATTTTTTTTTGTTCATTTTCGACTTCGACGTAGGCGAAGTCGCGGGCAAAAGCTAGTTTAGGTATAACATCTAGCACTTTCACCAAATACCTATAATATTTTTTTTAAACATCCATGCAGGTGAAGTCTAAAGCAACAGCTAGTATTTGTATGAATCAAGTCAGTTAGGGTCAATATACTTTGTGACCTCTAAAGTATATTTAAATGAAGTAAATGATTTATAGATTATGACTATGTACTATTTCAAAGTTTCAAGTAATATAGGTATTTATTGGAAAGAAACAAACATATCATTAAGACTATATTCTCGGATGGGTTGAGCAGAGATATAATATATATTGTACTAGTTTTTGCCCGCGCATATGTCGTGTGTGTATAAAAGCTTGTAAAAAAGAAAATATTTTTAATTTATAACGTCTGTGGTTTAATCGGATTTTGCGTGAAACAGAACGCGCCATTTGACGTCATAAAAAGGGGAATTCCCGCACAATGTTTTGTAAACATCTCTCGCGGTACGATTGTTACAATGTTTAATTTGTATCAATTTTTTGTTGTGTGTTTTTTCATATTTCATGCCAAAGATTTGGTATTTGCTAGTATTTTACAGATAAAAGACTCTAGACTAGACTTTATACTGGGTATATGATTTATTTAGATACTTTGAGACCATGAGCCGAACCCAACATAGTTGGGAAAAGGCTAGGCAGATAGACTATGAGTCCTGTTGTTTGTGTATTTGAGCTTATATGTATGGCAACATATCCACAATACAGGAGAAAAGTGAACAAACAAAACAATGATTAAGTTTGATAAACAAAAGTTAGAAATTAAGATATGTGATTAATTTTCACAAAAAAAGAAAACAATTGATTAAATTATTGATTATATTGATTATCATGCCGAGTTCCATGATTATTCGAGCAAATCATTTTGCAACGTCATATTTTTGAGTGATACTAACGACATGCCATGATTGCGCAAGGGTGCAAATGATACAATGTAAATACTAACTATACATATAAACCTTCCTCTTGAATCATTCTATCTATTGATGAAAACTGAATTCATTATCAAGTCCCACGTAATGAGACACAATTGATTTTCTATTGTTCTGTCATACTGGTAAGTCAGCCGGGGCTTGAACGGTTAAAAACAGTTGGCTAGTTTAAAAGATCTAAGCGTACAGACGGCGGGAAGCAACTTTGTTTTACTATGTAGCATAGTATGAATGTTAATATCATTTCAACTTTCACATGAAGGTAAAATTCACGTACACCAACGTAAACATAGCAGGAAATTTGAAGAAGGAAAACTGTTTTTCCCCTTACTACAACAACCTAATAACTTGCCTGCATCGTGCAGTTCATTTATTTTGCATATTTACAAATTTTTTGACTGCATCATTATAATGGTCATATATCATCATAGTGGTCGCCAGGTCGGGCACAATGTTACCGAGTTTTCTATCATTGTGCCCTGTTGATGGCAATAGGCTCGCCCCTATTACATGGGACTGAAACATAACTGGCGAAATGTGGGTGTACTAATGGGTACACCTCTGCCTAACCCTTCGGGGTTTACAGGCGTGATGTTATGTTATTTACTAATATCATATTATCTCCGTAACTGTACAACCAAATAACATGCTGTGAAGGGCAAATTTTATCTGTATCAAATACTGATGCCAAAACTATTTATATTAATGTGTTTCATGTAAAAAAACATCATGAAACACATAAACATTATTGATTTTTTTTTATGGAGAACATAAACAAATGTAAACAATGTTTATTTTATTGAACATGTCATGTTTTTTTTCAATGTTTTTTTTTTGTTGATTTTTTTTTGTTTTTTTTATTGCTGTTTATCAATAATATACCGTTGTAATTTTTACTTCCATTTTGATAACTGCTTGAAAAGTCCTAATTTGTAATATATAAATTCCTTTTGAGTGTTACAATATAGTAGTTTTTATATAAGGTACATTGCATTCACATGTAATTACGTGTGGTTCTGCAAATGTTGTAAAACAATGATTTTAAAGGAGCATGTATAGAGTTTCTTGTCCATTCTTCTCCATACAAAACTACCTTTTGGAAGGGGCAACTAGATTCAATTCTATTTTTTTATTTCTTTCTTGTAATGATGTTCAAAAGTGCCTTATTAGTGCCTAATTGAAATAAATGATTTGATTTTGACTGTATTTAAGGTTTTATCATCATCATATTAGCCGAACAAAATCCACTGCTGGATATAGGCCTCCCCTAAAGATAGCCACAATGACCAGCCTAGCTCTGCTTGCTGACATATGAAACTCTATTTAGCTGTAATAAGGGTTCAATTCAGCTAAATTATAAAAATGTTACTATTTCCTTCTACTACAAACTTTACTTTTACAAATTAGTAACCCCTTGTTGAAACTGTTTACATTCAGTTTAAATTGAGAACATGGCTAACAATAGACCTTGTTTACATTTGGGAATAGTTCAAATGAAAACATTGTGTGTTAACATTAATAACATAACCTTACATAATACTATAGCTGATTATTTGTTTTTACTTTTTATAACTTTAAAATAATCATTCTAGAATCCAATAGCTTATCAAATAAAAAAAAATGTTAGCAAATACCACAAACAACTATAGATTTTCTGCATATCTAGCAATAGTATTACCGTATACAGCCTTGTCGGTCGACTATACATACCTGAAGACATTCTTATCAAAGTTCCTAAGAGTTTCTTCGAGACTGTCCTGACAAAGTATTGCGTCATAAACTGCCAGTGAACCCTCTTGCCCCCTCACATTTTTATTTTTCCCGCTGTTATGCTTGCGATGACGGAAAACACTTGAGTATCTTGAAGATAATTGGCTAAAACTAACTAAAATCTGCAATGACAAAAGGTTATATTTAGTGACAAAACAGTTTTCGTTTTGAGACAAGTTATTGATTGTTTTAGCACTTTAGGTTATTGCTGATGTTTATTTACCTGGTTTTGGGTGTTTAATGAATTCAATGAGAACATGTTACATGTAGGTGGTTATTGTTGAGTGTTTTTTTCATTGAAGTGCACTCGAAAATTTTGTAGGCTCTCTCTCACGTCAAACTTAATTTTCGCCAGTGAAAAAAAAAGGCTTTAGTGTTGGGCTGACGACTTTAGAGCATCTTCAAAGATTACTAATTGGAAACGTCATAAATTCAATTTTTTGACGTAGTTTTGGCTCTGGTAGATTTAACTAATTAATTAATACAAATTATGAATAACCTAGACAAATCAAGCGAAAAAATTTATATGTGCCTTTATTAGAACACTAATATGACTCTATTATTTAATAATAAATTATAATAATACTCATATTTGTGTTTAAAATAGTCATGATTCTGACAATTTTTTGTATACTTAAAAAAAGAACTATTGTAAAAACAAGTTAGTCGAGTGGTACTCGTTCTTTATAAGAAAAAAAAAACGTTACTATTTATGTGTCTATGACGATAACTCTGATGTTTCTTGCGGTTTCTTGTAAGATCTATTGAATATTTCTTTTTAACTTTTTGTAATTTATTTGATACATACTCATCTATATATAATAAATAAATTTTAAATAATATAATGATACGCATTTCATAAAGTTCGATATTTATATGCACCAGGCACATAATTGTTTTTTTGCAAAGAATTAATTAAATAATAAATCATGGTTTAGGTACGACATCGACATGACATATAACACGTTTGAAATGTCTAACCACAAAAATATTTTTGTAAAAATTGATTTAATAAATATCACAACGGCAAGGGCAACGCTATACATTTTGTAATAAAAGCTGTGGAATATGATTATTCAATTTAAAATAATGAATAACAAAAAAAAAATTTTTGTTTCTAATAAAACCTTGTGTGATTAAATTTGAGACTACTGGTTTTTAGTTTTCGAACAGTCAGTCATTTAATTCATGTTCTACATTGTCTATGCTTTATTTGGACAGTAGAATCCAAAATGGCGACGAGCGATGACGAGCCTATGCATTTATATGAAGTTTTTCAAAACTGTTTTAATAAAATAGCTAATAAACAACAAGGTGAGTGAGAAAATGCATAACGTGGCTCGTCTCGCGTCCCTCGAACAAACTATCGCGGTTCTGTGAAGTGTTTCATTGTGAATATCAGTCATAGTGTTTGCGTGTTATGCCATTTCTGTGTTGAAAAGCAACAGCATTTTTTCAAAATACGTTCGAAAAAACCAACCTACGCGCACCAAAAGCAGTGGTTAACCTTCTGCAATTATTAACGAATGCATTTTAATTATGTAGGATGCCTTAGCAACGCGTTTTAGGCGTACAAAGGCTATGTTTTGATCGTATACTACGACATCAATGTGCCTGTACCATTGTGGCACAGCGATTTCAGTGCGAATCTGAATTGTTTCACGGGATTTATTTGCATTGACGTCTTCGCTCACGATCAAATAAGGTAAACTAATAATTTTCGTTGTGAAAAACGAAAATTTTCGATGATTTATCTCAAGAAAGAAGTTTTCTTGTCGTATGCAAGTTTCTTGATGAGTTTTTTTTTTTACTCGTTCTCTAGTATCAATGGGCACAACGTTGTCAGTCTGCTCTGTAGAGATGTACACGGGTATTTAGTTTGCGAATCGTTGTTTTTATGTTCTCTTTGTGCCAATGTTTACAGCGTATTTTTTTTTGTTTATTTACACACGTAAGGCGCGGGCTTCGAGCGTCTATGGAATCGACTATGTGTGCGAGGCATGCACTATTAAAAAAAAAATGCCTAGTAGGTATGTTAGGAATTTTCTGTAATGAAATAGGTTTTATTAATGAGTGTTTATCCAAGCTGGATGTAACAAATCATGTTATTCTATTCCATTTGAATAATTTGATATTGATTTAAATGCATAGTGCTATGAATCAGCTATAAACTTCATAGGAAATGTATAATTAGCACTGGACCAAGATTTGTTGACTGCATTTTGTTATTGCAATTCCATTTTATTTTTAAGGCATTCCTTTTTTGAATAAGGTATAAACAAATCTCATTTAGCTTTGAATAGAAGCGGAAAGCTGACCGCTTGATAGGCATCTCCATACAATACTGTTGTTTTCTACAAAGAAAAGCTAAATTTATCTTAATAAGTAGTTAGTCCCTATATTTAGTTAGTTTATTAATCACTGCCCAAACCACATAAGACTTACAGGTTATTTTTGTTGAGTGACCATTTTGTTGTTGATTCTGATCAAGAAATTAACTACACAAACTAAACCTGACATTTTCTAACAGTTGGTAGTCAGTGCATGCCAGTTCATAACTAGAGGTCTGACTCCAAACATTTTTAAAGGTCAATAAGCATGTTTAGATGTAACCCCAGACCATAGTGTTCTATGAAGGATTTAACAAATGTATGCTAATTCAAACCCTTTGTGTATTGAAAATACAGTTCAAAATCCTTTGTGAATGTTTTCTGTTGATAGCCTATAATACTTTTACGCTACCTACTGAATCGACTGCTTGAACTGTATTTTTACCTGGGAATCGAACCCAAGACCTCATGCACAGCAGTCGTGCTGTGCATGAGGTCTTGGGTTCGATTCCCAGGTTGGGCAAAGTGTTATTGGGCTTTTCCATCAGGAATTTCTCAGTAGCAGCCTTGGAGTCTGGATTTGTGCCCGGTTGATGGCAATAGGCTCGCCCCTTATTACATGAGACTAAAAACATAACTGGCGAAATGTGGGTGTACTAATGGGTACACCTCTGCCTAACCCTTCGGGGATTACAGGCATTGATGTTATGTATGTATGTTTATGTACCTACTGAATTATTACATGCAAAACTAGCGAGGTTAATTTCATTACTTTACTTAAAAGATTTCTTCTGTATCATGGTTGAGTTGAAAGGTTCTTTCAGCAATAAGATAATTCCAATTACTAAACACACACACTCAAGAAAGTGCTAAATGGCTTTAAAGAGATCGCCAATTAAAATTAATGGCTGACTGACATACTAGTTACTTATATGTAGCTTGAAAAAAAAGTTTTAATATAAAACTTGTGTCAAAAAATATATTTACAATTACTACGATGTTTAAGTAATTCTAGTTTTTAAAAAATCTAGTGAACACATTTTCATTATTTTAATAATAAAATAATTTTATATAACTGATTCCAACCACAAATTAATAATTTTTAGGTCAGAGCAATATTATTTAATTATCAAATTAACTGGTAGTACTACTACATTTCATGAAAAATTCCACAAAAACATTGGGGGAAACAATGTCTATGGAATTCATGTACTAAATCAATTCAAGGTACTAAAATCTAGATTACACTTTTTCTATACTCTCAACCATTGTTTCTGAACTATTTGTAAACAATAATCATACAGCATGGTCGCCATTGGCCATAGAGCAAGATTATCATTTATCAAAATGGCCGAATTGCAAGACATGGAAGAGTTATTTATTTTTGTACCACTACTGTAACTTCCTATGTATTGTTTAAAAAAAAAGCATTTTGATTCCGAATGAATGATAAAATGTAGTATTATTATGCCAGAATGTTAATTGGAAATTATGAAATAGGTTATGTCTATTCTGTCATTTAAAATTAGCGCCATTTTTATTGAAAAGCCCGCCAAACCGTTCACTAACTGTTGTAGTTTACGAAATTTCAATTTTCTTATGTTTTTTTTGCAAATTGCAGCATTGTTTTACTTTGCATGTTGATCAAAATTAACATGCTGATTTTTGTATTTTTTTCTCTATGCATTTAGAACATCAATAGGTACCTATTAGCTCTGGAAATTATATCTGATGAAAATAAAATTAATTCGCGAAAATACGTCGATTTATTTCGAGGGGTATTTTTGAATTTCGCGGGCTACTTTCAGGGATTATTCCCCTAAAATACAGAACAGCCCAAATGCCGACTTTATGCCTAGTCTAGTAAAAAATTAACTGCATTATTTAAGTACCTACTAGCTTCTGCCCGCGATTTCGTCCGCGTTGTTTTGTTCGCCCACAATACGTTACATCTTTTGTTTTCTGCGCCTCTCTCCTAGATAGCCTAACCTTCCTCAACAAACAGGCTATACAACTCGAAGAGATTTTTTTTAAATCGATCCAGTAGTTCCTGAGATTAGCGCGTTCAAACAAACAAACGGAAAAAAAAACTGGTTCAATTTTATATTTTATAATAATATATTGTATTTAATGCCATAGAAAATAGGACAGGGAGTTTTAAATGTCCAACATACCATAAAATGTTCTCTTGATATGGGCCAAAGACATCATAAAAGCCATGTCTAAATCATTGTGGATTTTGAATTTGTTATTAGCAGAACACTTGTGTAAATAATATTCTTGCAATGCAAATAACTAGAAAAATTACGTTTGAGAATATATCTTTTCTACATTGAAATAAAGTTGCAAATTGTATGTAGATTAATCAGAGTATTCTAGCTTGTTATGTTATTGTCTATGAGGTTACCAAAAGTTTAAATAGTTATTCGATTACAATTAAAGAATAATGTTACTAATGTTTATTTCTAGTACTAGCTTTTGCTCGCGACTTCGTCCGCGTAAAATGCCCAAAAAATGACCCTAGTTTCATCCCCTTAAGGGGTGAATTTTGGAAATCCGTTCTTAGCAAACGTCTACTAACTATAATCTACCTCCTTGCCAAATTTCATCTTTATTCGTCAAGCGGTTTTCGATATTTTGTGATGAGTGAGTGACCTTTGGCTTTTATACATATTTTAGGTTTATTTATTTTTCAAAAAAATGTAAAGGCATAATACACGAGCGATATTATCGCCAGCGATATGTTATAACAATTTATATTTCGCCTTCGACATTGGTCTCAGTGAATTGCGTTCGTGTGTGGTGGCAATGCCTTAAAATCTCTATTTCTCTCGTCGAGCTAGATAAAAAACCGATCAGTGCGAGTCGCATACGCACACGAAGGATTCCGTACCATCGCAGAGGATATAACATTTTAGTATCGAGCCAAAAACGCAAAAAAAAAATAGGTCTCTTGTATGGGGACTCTCTTTAATTTTTAACGTTTATGTATTTTTATTATTTGTTAGTTTAGTGGCAATAGAAATACACATTCTGTACAAACAACTCTCTAGTTATTACTGTTCTTGAGATACAGCCCGCTGACAGACGAAAGGACGGACAGCCGAGGTGTAATAATAGGTTCCCGTTAGCACCCTTCGGGTACGGAACTCTCCAAAAAAATGTGTTTCGATGTCTGAAGACACACATAAACATAACATCACGCCTGTAATCCCCGAAGGATTCGGCAGAGGTGTCCACACTAGTACACCCACATTTTGCCAGTTATGTTTAAGTCCTATGTAATAGGGGGCGAGCCAATTGCCATCAACCGGGCACAAATCCAGACTCCGAGGCTGCTACTGAGAAATTCAGAATCCTATAAAGAATCTCCATTAACACTGTCTCATCAGTTCCCGAGATTTGTTGATACACGACACAAACACATCAATAGCAATAAAACGTTTGGATCGTCCGTTCGACCTAGAAACGCCAATTAACTATATTTTTAGTGTGACTCACTAGTCAACGCTCATATTATATCAATTAATGTTCTTCACAGATACATATCGGTGGATTGTAAAATTGAGATTTCTGCGCGTATATGTAGAATTGGGAGGACCTCGTGGCTAAGTAATAACAGCCGCACGGGTCGACCCATGAGGTTAAGTGACGCTTGCCTGGTCTATTCCGTGAATGGGTGGCCATCTTTACACACCGAGACTACTGCGTGCCTCGGAAAGCACGTTAAGCTGTCCCGGCTGTCATGCGTGTATCTTTGACAGTCGTTACGGGTCGTTAGAAGCCGCCCCCTGGCAGGGCTGTCCGCCCTGCCAAGGTTGCGGAATTCGTTCTAAATAGTTACCGCGGCCTGGAATGCAAAGGGCACTAGAAGGACCACAGATAGGTTAGTCAGTAAAAGTCTGACACTCAATTCCGCTCCGCCCAGAGCGGAACGAGACACTCGTTGATTTCCCATCCAAAAAAAACATGCTTTCCGAAGCACTAAACCTCTGATACACGTTTATTACAAAACCTTCTATTATCATTGAAGAATTATACCGAGGCCTAATGTTAATAATTATTAGGACTAGTCGATTGATGAAAAGACCGATTGAGTTAACTTTTTTTATAATAAATAAATAATAGACTAGCGTTTGACCTCTTACTTAAAGAACAATCGGTCACAGACAATAGAGAGCTTAAAAAAAACGATAATTTATTCTATCAGGTTAGTCGATTTTTAAATTGTTTACTTCCTTTAAAGGATGTTGTTTTTGTTTACCGTTTATCGCGTTATAGTAATTATTGTTTCATCGATGGGGGCATCCCATGATTTTAAGAATATTAAAAGTCAAATCATTTCAATTAGGTTATAAAAAAGAACTTTTGAATATTATAACGAATGCAAGGAAAAAAATCTGATTCTAGTTGCTTTTTCTAAATGGTAGTTTCATATGGAGACGAACATAACATCACACCTGTAATTCCCGAAGGGTTAGGCTGACACGTACCCATTAGTACACCCACATTTCGCCAGTTATGTTTAAGTCCCATGTTGTAGGGGGCGAGCCTGTTGCCATCAACCGGTCACAAATACAAACTCCGAGGCTGCTACTATTCCTGATGGAAAAACCCAATAACACTGCCAGCCTGGGAATTGAAGCCAATACTTCATGCTTAGCAGTCGCGCTTTGCGACCACTAGATCAACAAGACAGTATTTTTCCAATTCATTCATACCTCAACAAATCACACGCAAACCTCACAAAGTCAAATACAACATAACCTTATAAACGTATTGCCAACTTACAAAAAAAAAGTTACATTTTACTAAAAATTTACACAAACTAAGAGAAATAACCAATACAATATACTTCACGAAAATAGATGTAGTCTGCTGATAGTAAATCAATTTAACGGGACACGGCGCGCGTAAAATTGTGCTGCGAGAAAAAATATATCGATACATCGACTGGTGAGATCGATTTGGCGATTATGCAATATAGCGTTTAACTAATATTTTTTTTGACTGCCTCGTTGGTCTAGTAGTCGCAAGCGCGACTGCTGTGCATGAGGTCTTGGGTTCGATTCCCAGGTCGGGCAAAGTGTTATTGGGTTTTCCCATCAGGAATTTCTTAGTAGCAGTCTCGGAGTCTGGATTTGTGCCCGGTTGATGGCAATAGGCTCGCCCACTATTACATGGGACTAAAAACATAACTGGCGAAATGTGGGTGTACTAATGGGTACACCTCTGCCTAACCCTTCGGGGATTACGGGCGTGATGTTATGTACGTGTATTTAATATATTTTTTAAATATTTTTGAAGTATGACAACCGGGGTGTGATGTAATATTGCGCTTACTTTCCTTGATAGGGTAGGCACAAGGCATTTATGAATTGATCTACTTAAGTGATATAAATAATTTTAAATGTTTGCATGCCGATTGGTAAAATGTGGCTGAGGTAAATGTAATCTTAAGAACTATTATGTATTACTCATATTTGCAAAATAAAAACTCTATTCTATTCTATTCTATTCATAGTACTTTGAGAATTCGCCAGTTATGTTCAAAGGTGGAATATTTGACGGAATATGCGCTGTGCATCATCAGAACAACGAAAAAAAAACTTTTAAAAAAATTGCCTGCGTCTGTCTGTTTGTTCGGGCCAATCTCCGAAACGGATCGACCGATTTTGACGGGACTATCACTGCCAAATAGCTGGTGTTATACCTTCAGAGTAATTTAGGTTAGTCTTATTTTAGATAAAGAATTTAGGTAAAAAAAAGAAACCCGCAGTTTACCGATTTTCACGCGGACGGCGACGCGGGCAAGAGCTAGTAGATAATGAAACATCCAAGTTTACACACACCACTGATAATGGTTAGCTCGTTGAGCGTAACAACGTAGTAAACTGACTAACATAACATCACGCCTGTAATTCCCGAAGGGTTAGGCAGAGCGATTCAATCTTATTCTCCATACAAATTTTGCCCCCCTTTTTCACCCCCCTAAGGGATAGAATTACAAAAAATGCTTTGATATCCCTCCAAGTTTCAGGTATGTACGATGAGCGGTTTAGACTGTGCGTTGATCCGTCAGTCAGTTGTCATTCAGGACAAAGCATTTTATGTTTAAAAGATGATAAATTTGAAAAAATCATTCAAGCTCTGTCGGGTTTTTCTGTCACAATTTTACTGTAAACTAATGAAGCAATTTTGACGAATTTAAGCAAACCGAGCAATGACAGACTACATTATCGTAGCCGTTTATTTTTTTTTTACTGTTAGACAGAAACAATTACAAATAAATACTTCTATGATTATAAACAGATTTGAAACAAAATTATCAAAACAACGAATTTATCACAATTTTTCCTCAAAATTACTCAATTCCCACGAGTTATCTTAAGAAATCTATACGTAGAACATGCAATAAAGTAATGTTTGCCGAGCCAATCAATCAAACGCTTTGGACAATCGTCATTGAACTATCTTGCCGTATTAGGTGCAGGCTTATGATTGTACCCGTTATGTGGGGGTGGGGTAAGGCATAGGAGAGAGCGGGGGCGGTTAGATCCGCGACTTTGGTACCGATAGCGTTGGGCGTTGTAATTTTAGACTGATATTTTTGAATACCAGCCTGCGGGCTCAGAGAAAAACATACATACTTAAACTCACGCCTTTTTCCCATGGGGGTAGGCAGACACCACAGAACGCCACCTGCTACGATCCTTAAAAACTTCTTTCGCCTCATCTACGTTCATACATCTCGTCCTCTCAGAGAAAATATGAATTATAAATAAAAACTGAAAAGGAAAACAAGTCGAGTAATCCAGAATTCTGTTAAATAATAGTAGGAATACAGTCAAAAAATAGATAGGTATGCAGGTCGTTAGATATATGTAGTTGAAGTTTCCTTAGAAACCGATGAATATTTTCAAACGTAGATAACTTAATGTTTATGGTTGCCGCAACTTTATGGCAATCTGTGAGCAACTTTCATAGCCGAGTTGCTCAATCTACGCAGCGATCAGCGTTAACGGTATAATATTTAACAGTTGCTAGTTGCGGCAATTAGGAACTAGTTAGTTAACAATTAGTCAACGATTGCAGCAACTGAAAACTGTTTACGATCGCCGAAACTCGAAAATAGAGTTGCTATGTGTGCGCAGTCCAATTGAAATATATGTAAACAGCTAGTTGCCAGTAGCTGCAATAGTTGCTCTGTGTGCAAAGCGCTTTACTCGCTCCCGCTTATGCCTCATACCACTCTACACTGTATGCAGTACACAGTACCTGTATGAATTAATGTACCGCATTACTATGTTACATTGAGTTAGTTGTGTACCACTGACGAGCGCGTACAGGGTGTGAGAAATGTCAGATGTCATAATAACACAAGAAAAAAAACATGACGTTTAAATCGCTGACAACAGCTGAAGCGTCGTCTCTGTCTGACTGCATAGGAAAGAAAGAGAAGCGCAATGACGCAACGATTGTATTTTATTACAACATATTAAACAATTATTTTCAATTTACTCAAAAATATGATTATGTTATAGTTTTTATTTTTTATTTAATAATCGTTTTTTTTACTGTATTACTAACCCCCTTTTTTAATTCATTTGGACCTTTCCTTTTAAAGCACAGTGCCTGAGCGTCTGTGTTAAAAGATTTCAACTCATGCGCACTAGATATGTCTAACGAATATGGTATGCACAATAAAACAATAATTTGCATAATATTATATCTCCATGTATTTGCGTGCGTAATGTAGATTGTAGTTTTCCATTTTCTAGAGCAAAATTGTCTTTGGTTTTTGTGGCAAAAGCTTGCTACTCCGTTGTGTGTTTGTTAGCTTTGTACCGTACCGTACCTTTGTATTTATTTGGTGGTTTCCCGCGTTAATCCCAGCATAATTCTACCTATATTTTGGGACGAACAACCAGCTTCAACTTTCTGACTAACCGACCGACTTTTTGACAATAAAAACCTTAAAAAGTGTTTGGAAATGGTTTAAATTAAATACATGCTTTGACTTTGACTGTAAATCTCAGAGACCTAAGAATGAATTTGCCTTGATATTCCATTCAAGATGGATGTTTGTTAGTCGATCACGCCAGAACGCCTGAACGGATCTGGATGAAATTTGACGCGGAGATACATTATTGTTTGAAATAGCACAGATACTTTTTATCCCGAAAACGGTTCCCGCGGGATATTATATCAATGTTGACGCGGACGCAATCGCGGGCAGAAGCTAGTATTATAATAAACACAATTCAATATTACATTTTAAATTCCTACCCAAGACTATCTAAGAGATGACCAGCCCCAACTGCTCGCCATCCTGTCAGAATATGCTATTTTTAAAACATCATGCTGTAGTGTTAACCCGACCAAATACGGAGTGTCACGTATGTTTATTGTAAGTGTTACACGGAGGTTATCAATCATTTTTGGATGTCTGTCGTGCAGTGACGGCACTCTTTAGTCGCCTCATTTGCTGAGGATTCTCCTAATTCGTCCAGTAAGTGCAAATGTGGCTTTCAGAGGTATCGGGAGGTCATTAGATGGAGATTAAATTGGCCAATGCGAGGTAAACATACATACATACATAAACTCACGCCTTTTTCCCATGGAGGTAGGCAGAAACTACAGAACGCCACCTGTTACGATCCATACATACTCCTTTCGCCTCATCTACGTTCATACATCTCGTCATACAAGCACGCCGGTTACGAGTACTGCGCACCTGACCTTTCTGAAGGACCTCACCAATAAGGTCAGTGTAGGTCTTCCTAGGGTCACCCCTCCCGGCGTTGCCACTCACCTCTGCCAATGCGAGGTAAAGTCAACAGCAAATCATTTGTTTCAATACTAGCGACCAGGGATGTTATGGAGATCCTTAACCATAACCGAAACAATCGGATATCCGAAATAATTACATATCCGTATCCGAAACCGATATAATTTTATTCTTAAATCCATCGATCCGAAATATCATATCCATAACACATCCATCTTTACTAGCGACCCGCCCTGGCTTTGCTCGGGCGCAATGTAGATCAGAAACTAACTGTCATACTAACCTTTCTCTTGAATCATTCTATCTATTGATAAAATCCGAGTTAAAATCCGTTGCGTAGTTTTAAAGATTTAACTAAGCGTACAGACTACGCGACGGCGGGAACCGAAGTTATTTTAAACTATGTAGACAAAATTATAAAACACACTCTTTAACGTCATTCATAAAAGAAATCGGAAGAATGGTCAAGAAACTCCATACTTAGCCCCTTTTCAGATGCCTTCGGTCACGGCACGGTCACCGTGCCATGTATGCCGTATATGTATGACTAGCTGTCCGCCGCGGTTACACCCGCGTCTTTGGTTACTGCTCCGCTTCCGTAGGTCGTAGCGTGATGGTATATAGCCTATAGCCTTCTTCGATAACTATTCTACCCAACACTGAAAGAATCATTCTAATCGGACCAGTAGTTCCAGAGATTAGCGCGTTCAAACAAACAAACAAACACTGCAGCTTTATAATATATGTTTGATGTATGGGCTGTAATGAAAGCTTTCATACGGCACGCCAACAGTGCCGTGACCGTATGCATACATTCCTAATTTACATGGCATGGCGACTGTGTTTTTAAAAGGGTTTTACTATATTTCTGAATGTTTTACAATAGAAAAGAAAAGAAAAAAAAAACTGTCTACTCTCGTGAAAGCAGACAAAAAAAATAAAAGTTTCGTCAGCCTTTCACAGATGTTTATTTATTTTTTCAATTAATAAATGTCAAGTGCGTAATTAAATGTAACTGTAATTTAATAAAATAAATTGTCGTGTAATTGAATTGTTATCAACCGAGCTTCGAACCCGCTATCTCTTGTTTACGAGTGACACTTGACTTTGTATTGTTTTGTAATTACAATGTGCTAACTAATTATTTAATCTGCGTTTTATCTTTTGCTGGTTAGATTATGGCTGAAACGAATGGCTCTACGGGTTAAATATTTAATTAATATTATGTACATAACATAACATCACGCCTGTAATCCCTGAAGGGTCAGGCAGAGCTGTACGCATTAGTGCACCCACATTTCGCAAGTTATGTTTAAGTCCCATGTAATAGGGGGCAAGCCTATTGCCATCAACCGGGCACAAATCCAGACTCCGAGGCTGCTACTGAGAAATTCCTGATGGAAAAACCCAATAACATTTGGTCCGACCTGGAAATCGAACCTAATTTAAGGCCTCATGCTCAGTAGTCACGCTTTGCAACACCGACATTTACGCGGATGAAATCGCAGGGAAAAGCTAGTTTTTTTAATATTAAATAGGGGTAAATAATTGTTTCGCAAAATACAGCTTTATCTGCCTCAATCTTCCACAAACAAAGGAACTTCGATACCTCTTATCTCTCTGAAACTTGACTCTCTGACCCCTGACCCTAGTCTATGCGTAGTCAGGTTATCAGGGACGCGTAACTTGAGCTGTAATTATGATTTATGACCTGATAGCGTCTACTTGGTTATTGTTTAACAAAGAGGTCATTAGTAGTGCCAGAATGTCTGAGAGTAAATAAGCTAAATTAGACTAGAATACTGTATTAATATGGCGACGCTTCGCCGTATCGCAAAAATTTGCCATGAACAACGTACCACATATTTTAGCGTCATCAGGAAGTTCTCAGTAGCAGCCCGGAATTGTTCCCGGCTTTAAGCTTGCCCTCTTTTTCATGAGGCTTAAACATAATTGGCGAAATGTGGGAGTACCACTATTGGTACAACCAAATTTTGGTATATGGGTACCACCTCAGCCTGGCCCTTTTTTTGGGGTGCTAAAAATCATCAAATGAGTCCTTCCACCCTGGGTGGAGCAGAAGGGACTGTCAGAATTTTACTGACTAAAAGACCACCCTGTTCCTTCTGTTGCCCTTTGCGTTCCGGGGCCGCGGTATTCTGTTAAGACATTCCGCAACTCCGGACCTTTGCTTGGCCCGTCGGAAAAAATAAGCGTTATGTTATGTTGTTTTAAACTGTTCCCAAAAAGGGGTGAGAAAATTATTAGGGAGATGCTCTCTCTCTGTTTAAAAAAACAGATGAAAGATTAGACTATTAAGTCAATTCTTTCATCTAGGGTTTGTGGATGTAGTTATTTTGATCTACCAATCATGAAAGCTGTAAGGATTTTTGACTGAAGATTTACTGATCAAATCCAGGCAGACAGTTAAGTATCTGGAGAAACCGGCGTTTTTCAAGTTGGTTCGTCTGAGAACCCAGATTATATTAGCATATAATGTCGAGGCTAGGGATTGAAGCAATATTTCCAAATGCTAAAAGATTTATGTGAAAAATCTAGACTTCATTATCCTTCACAAGATATTGAGAGGATCGGTAGGCTGCGGTGAACTTTTGAGCTCATTAGAAATCAATACTCTAACACGAATTCCCAGGCCGAATACTTTTAATTTATTCCATATCCCGGGCTCAAAAATAACCTAGGTCATAAGGTAATGTCTGTTTTCAGATTTTATAAAAAAAAAATTATTACTTTGTTGCTAGTTAAGTTTATTAACCGTCAATCCATCAGGTTAAGCTACGCTTGCCGTAGTTGGGTGAACATCTTTACACAACGAGACTTCTCCGTGCCTCGGGAAGCACGTTAAACCGTTGGTCCCGGCTGTCATACGTGTATCTTTGACAGTCGAAAGTCTGACAACCAGTCTTACTGAGGGGTATCGTATTACCCAGTTCCTAGGTTGTGAAGGTCAGATAGGCAGCCGCTCCATGTAAAATACTGGTATTCAGCTGCATCCTGTTAGACTGAAAGCCGACCCCAACATAGTTAGGGAAAGGCTAGGCAGATTGATTACTACCACTTTAATACAACGAAGTAGCTAGATGTAGTAAAATGTCATCAGTTCCGACGAAAAAAAATATTTCTCCATTCCTTCCAGTCTTTTAAAGTCTTCATTAAATACGCGTTCATGAAATAAATTAATTAAAATGAAATAAAATTTCGAAATTCGACCGCGTCGCGATTGGCGAGCGCGCTGTCCAATAGGGGCTCGGCGCACGCGCAGCTGAGCAAATACACGTATTATACGATATGAATTAGGTTGTAATGACGCGAGAATTATACGTGGTTTAAGTATTTTGTTTTGTTGAGGTTTTTTTTTATTATTTCTTGCCTTCTAGAATAGTTTTATTAGATCACCAAACATGTTAACTACCAGTGTTTATTATTATTGTCCCACTGCTGGGCAAAGGCCTCTTCTCACACAAAAGGCCCGAGCATTAATCACCTCACATGGTCAAGGCGGATTGGCGATTGCAGACTTATATTAGCTATACCGAGTTCTGCCCGCAACTTCATTTGAGTCGGAGTTGATAAATTATCCCACGGAAATCGTACAAAAAGCTTATGTGTTATTTCAGACTATAAACTATATTTGTGTCTAATTTCATCCAGATCCATTCAGCCGTTATGACGTTACTAAGTAACTAACATCCGAATAGGTATATCCAAGCTTTCGTATTTATAACAGTAGAAAGATAAGTCTAGGTTTCCTCACAAAGTTTTCCTTCACCGATGTCAGTGATGTTCAGGATAAACTTAGAAACCTTAGGCAACGGTTTATTGAAAATGAGACTTGTAAATCTCGTTTCTAAGAAGCCTTTGCCCTTTTTTTTAGGTGGTAAAAATCATCAAATGCCTCCTTCCACCCTGGGTGGGGCGGAAGGGACTGTCAGACTTTTACTGACTAAAAACCACCCTGTTCCTTCTGTTGCCCTTTGCGTTTCGGGGCCACGGTATCCTGTTAAGACGTCCAAGTGGAAAAATAATAGGCTGGTAATATTACCTCCTTTTGTATTTAATATTAATTTACGCGTGGATATACCTACATTTGAAGTAGTTATCATTTAAAAACAGATCAATGACAAAACGGTAACTGTATCCCCATGATTGGGCGTCCCCTTTCTGATAAAATTGTTTGTTTATGGATCGATGACTAGGACCTTGTCATCGGGCGGTTGAGTGGGTCAGCTATTTACTTGTCATTGACTAACTATGCTCTGTTAATGTGTTTAATTAAGTAAATTTAAATCTATCTTCGAAAAGCGAAAGGTCATTCACTCACTTACTCGTCACGAAATATCTAAAACCGCTTGACGTAAAAGATTAAATTTGGCAGAGAGATAATTTGTAAGTAGACGGCCGCTATGAAAAGACTCCAAATTCATCCCATATGGGGATGAACATAGGGTACAAAGTTTGTATGGAAAAATCAGATGATGATGATAAACAAATTAACCCAATGATAATGGCAATCTGCCGAGCCTTTACCTGAATTTATTGGGGTCGGTTTCCAGTCTAACCTGATGCAGCTAAATACCATTCTTTTACATGGAGCTACTGCCTATCTAATCTCCACAGCCCAGTAACTGGGTAATACGATACCCCTTAGTAAGATGAGTTGTCCGACTTTCGGGCTTCTGACGACCCGTAACGACTGTCAAAGTTCCACGTATGACAGCCGGGACCAACAGCTTAACGTGCTTTCCGAGGCACGGATGAGTCTCGGTGAGTAAAGATGGCCCATCCAAGAACCAACCCTGACAAGCTGATGGATCGTCCCATGAGTTTGTTATTACGAGTTTGCAATTTAATAGCATCATATTTAAAAAATACTGTAGTTTACAGCAGGAGTTCAAACTAATGAGTGGTTATTTATTATACGATAACTAACAAGCATCTAGCTAATATATTATGAAAACGTCAAACGTTTTTTCCACGTGACAATTAAGTCTGATCTCCCGATACGGTGAACGCCACTTGTTTTCACACATACGATTAATTACGTCTAAATCTAAGGTCTTACTGTTGTTAGGTTCTGTTTTAGACCTGCTAGGAACAACCTCCACCACACCTCCCAGCCTCGATGTCTGGAGGCGACATCCGGCCATCGTAGGCGCGGGCTTGCGGACGGCGAGTAATGGGTAGCTCGCCGTCCGATCAAGGACCACGCCCGGGTCGACAGTCCGTTCTGTTCGCGCGCGCCTCAAAAAGCTGTCAGCACAGGGACGGGGCCCCCAACGGGGCCAACGCCTGCCGGGGTTGCGGGACGTCTTAACAGGATACCGTGGCCCCGGAACGTAAAGGGCTACAGAAGGAACAGGGTGGTTTTTTAGTCAATAAAAGTCTGACAGTCCCTTCCGCCCCACCCAGGGCGGAAGGAGTCATTTGATGATTTATATCACCTAAAAAATAAAATAGTTTTTAAAATTTATTCAAGGATTTGAATGAATTGTCATGTTATATTAAACTTCGGTACTTCTTATAACATCAGCTATCTACCATTGAAAGTCCCGTCAAAATCGATCCAGCGGTTTCGGGGATGGTCCGTAATAAACAGACCAACGGGCAAAACTTTAAAAAATGAGTTATCGTGTATAGTTACTGTAAATATTCATATTTTTTTTGTATAAAATAACTGTTATTTTAATATTACAAACAGTCATTTAAATTTTATTTACTTGTCTTGATTTAATTTGAAGTATTTTCTTCGCAATTTTGTTCTACGAACTTATTTATTACACAATTTAAAAGAACAAATTGAAATAAACCATACCTTTTTTGAACATAAACATTTTTTGCACTCATTATCAACCTTATTTCTACAAAACTAAGGCTTAAAACAGTAAAAAAGGACAAAATAATTAGTATCACCACAGCGGCCTTTCGCGCTTAGCTACATGATGCGCTCGCGTCGTTTTTTTATCGCATTAACATAGATCTTTGGCTTGTAACTAATACTTATTTACTTTGTCCTACTGTTTTATGGCAAATTAAAGTTAATTTATGATGGGAATTTAAGAAAATACTGTATTTAACGGTGCTTGTTAGTTTTACCATGGTTTGAGTTCGTAAAGTGGGTACAATTTATAACCGGAGAAGCCGCGGGTTTTTGAAAGCTTATACGAATCTGTTGTCTTTGCATTAGATGTTATTAAATGAAATTACCTAGTACTGCTTAGGACTGCCTCGTTGGTCTAGTGGTCGCAAAGCGCGACTGCTGAGCACGAGGTCTTGGGTTCGATTCCCAGGTCAGGCAAACTGTTATTGGGTTTTTTCATCTGGAATTTCTCAGTAGCTGTCTTGGAGTCTGGATTTGTGCCCGGTTGATGGCAATAGGCTCGCCCCCTATTACATGGGACTTAAACATAACTGGCGAAATGTGGGTGTACTAATGGCTACGCCTCTGCCTAACCCTTCGGGGATTACAGGCGTGATGTTATGTTTATGTTATTACCTAGTAAAAAGTTTTTTTTTCAAATTAGCTTTTGCCTGCGATTTCGTCCGTATAAATGTCGGTAATGGCGGACGCAGACAACGTCGCGGAATAAAAGTAGCGTATGTCCTTTCTTGGGGTTCAAACTTACCCCGTACCAAATTGTATCAAAATCGTTTCAGTGGTTTAGTCGTAAAAGTCAATGTCAAAATCAAAACATTGATTTCAATAAGACCAATTACAGGCGCTTTTGAATTGTCAAGAAGTCGGTCAGTTAGTCAGAAAGTTGAAGCTAGTTGCTCGTTGGAAAAAGATATGCTACCAAAAAGAAGTCTGCCCTAATTAAATTTAAGAATTAAACTTATTTTTTACCCGACTACTTCAAAGCCAGAATGTTAGCCCAGGTTATGATTTTGACCGGTATGTATGTTTGTATGGATGTATGTTTTTGTAAGTTTGTAAACCTACCACTCCTACCACCTCCTGTATTTTGTGGAGTTTCTTGCTCGTTCTTCTCCATATTCCTACCTACGTTTTAGAACGAGCAACTAGCTTCAACTTTCTGACTAACTGACCGACTCCTTGACAATTCAAATGTGCCCGTAAATGATATAATTTGTAAATGATATGATTTGTAAATTCTGAATCAAATTATTTTGACATATGGCCGCATTGAACAACTAAAACCATTAAGTAACATAACAATAGCGAGAACCTCTTCCAAATCTCACTCAACCGCACAGATAGAAGCACTATTTAAAACGGGACCATAGACAAATAGATAGATCCACTAAAAAAGCAGGCACGCACTCTCCCTGTTTGAGGCTCAAATATTGACTACCCTCTGACCGGTGTTTACCCTCGGTACATAAGAGGGTTTAATTGCACCCTCTGCTCTATTTATTTAAAGACTTGATGATTTTTTTATTTAGCTTCTTGTTGTGGTTGTGTTTTGTTTTTTTTGGGAGGAGCTTGGTTCCTGACGTAAGTCAACGTCAAAGTGTTTATTCAAATTTTAAAATAATTTATTGTGGATCATACTTTCATAGGATGTCTTAGGTACATAGGTAAGCTAAGTCCCGCCATTGAGGCATACAAAATTCACAAAATAATACGGTTATTGCGAACTACTTATCTTGTTGTTAATTTCTGTTGGTACTGATTGATGACTTTGTAGTCTCATGCAAGGATTGCTGCATCATCATAATGTAACATGCATTGATTTTAATGATTAAATTACTGAGGGCTAATTTTACAAACGAAAGATAACTTTTATCTGAAGAATAATATGACAGCTTGACAGATTTTGTGTACGAAAAATATGTCAAACCGCCATATTTATTCTTCAGATATAATTTATCTGGCGATTGAATATTCAACCCAAAATTAAATTTATGAAAAGATGACGTTGTTTTCTTTTTCATATTTTTCTTTTCATCATTTTAAGTGTTATGTCTTTAATTATTGTAATTGATAACAACTGTAACGGTTATAATAGTAAAATAAATGAAATAAATTAATACAAAGAAATTAAAAATATCGTTTAATGTCATAAAAAAATTTCACATAAAATGTAATTAAAAAAATAACGAAGTTGTTAAAAGAAAAAAACGAAAACAAATATTTATTGGTACTGTTGTTCTAAAAAACAAGATTATGAAGTTACAATCTTTAATTTCCAAACGTACACTGGTGTTGAAAAGTGTAAGTACCAGAAAAGCCACCCCAAAATCCCCCCACTATACTCTATAAAAATCATAGCTTTCAATAACACTTTTCCTCGTGACAGTACAGCCGAACAAAAGTGCATATAATCCGAGCATCGTTCTTATCGAGTACACTGGAGTACGAAAGCGTTAAATTTTACCGATTAATCATATTAGACGCGGGAGGGTACCTCGTTGTGCTTCGTATTCATAGTCGGGAGCCCAACTCTCGAATATGATGCTCTCGATTTAACGCATAGTCGGGAGTCCGGCTCCCGACTTTTATTTATGATTGTTGTCATTTTTCAAATGTTATAACATTTGATAGCTACGTAAAAGCAGAATAATTAATACAAAAAACTTTTTTATGCTACTAAATAAATTATTCTTGACAAATTATTTTTATTTGTAAATAATTGTATCATAGTCGGGAGTATGGTTTACACAAAATTGTGTACAGATACAGTCTACACGAAGTTGTGTTGTTAAAAATCGGTTTTAAAATAATCAGATTAACATTTCTACGGAATAGCTCGACCCTACTTATAAAATAAAGAGTATTAATGTTATTCTAATCAATCATTACTTTTAATTACGGTATGTTGACATCATTAATTCTTATTTGTACTTATGTTTACTTACCTACCAATTATAATAAATTATACTCAAGGAATACATAAATTCTTTAGTAAGTCACCGTACTTCCTCAAGTCCTATATCATCGTATAAATAGTTGTCATTCTTGTTCATTCATGATTGTAACATCACGCCTGTTTTTGTCGGAGGGGTAGGCAGTTATATGTGGTAAGCCCAGACTTTGCCCGTTATGTTAACTAGTACTACACAGACCATAGGCCATTAACATTTCTCTGATAGAAAAACCCAATAAAACTTTGTCTTATCCGCGTTTGCGAACACTAGACTTACGACATAGTAGTTTTCATTCATATTTATACAAGTACTAACTTCCGCCCGCGACTTCGTCCGCGCCAAAGTTAACACATTATCCGGTATAAAAAGTAGCCTTTGTGCTATTCCAGACCATAATCTTATATGTATCTCTATGCTAAACATCCGTTCACATAACTTCACCCCTGTAATCCCCGAATGATTAGGCAGAGGTGTACACATTTATACATCCATATTTCGCCAGTTATGTTTAAGTCTCATGTAATAGGGGGCGAGCCTATTGCCATCAATCGTGCACAAATCCAGGCTGCTACTGAGAAATTCCTGATGGAAAACCTAATAACACTGCCCGACACGTAAATCAAGCCCAAGACCTACAAACATCCGTCCAAACTTTCGCATTTAAAATGGTACTATTTTCTGTTTCTATTCCGCACTATGAATACGGCACCGTGCACCCTCTCAATCGCTCCAGTTCATGGTCGACAATATTTGTTACATTAACGACAAAAACACGCCGACTGCACTTCAGGGGGACACTGACTTTTTACTATTACCCCTGTAACTGTACGAGTTAATGATAGAAGTTTTACTAAACTGAATATAATTTTTATTTTTTTGTTAAACGATATTGAAGTTCATGTGAGATCGCCCCTGGGCCCGCCTTCGCGGGAGGAGCTGAATGTCGAGACATGTTATGGTCAGGTGGGCACGAGAATCAGCTCGAAGAGTGTAGCTCACGCTGTTAAGTTAATGTCCAGAGGCAAGTCCCCTGGTCATGACGGTCTCAGCATTGAGCATCTTCAGCGGGCTGGACATCACCTACCAAGAGTATTGGCAATGCTTTTTAACTTCTGTATCAGTCATGCCTACTTACCCTCTGATCTTGTTAAGACAGTAGTAGTGCCAGTTGTTAAAAATAAAACAGGGGACCTATCAGATAAAAATAATTATAGACCCATCTCATTGGCCACTATTATAGCGAAGGTGCTTGACGGTTTGCTTGATACACAGTTAAGTCAATATCTACATCTGCACGATAATCAGTTTGGCTTTCGACCTGGACTCTCAACAGAAAGTGCTATACTGTGTCTCAAGCATGCCGTCAGGTATTATACAGACAGGCATACTCCGGTGTACGCGTGCTTCCTCGATTTGTCTAGGGCTTTTGATCTGGTTTCTTATGACATTCTATGGAAGAAGTTGAAGGACATTAAGTTTCCTACGGAACTTATAAACTTGTTTAAATGTTGGTATGGGGGCCAGATCAATAGTGTTAAGTGGGCCAGCTCACTGTCGGAACCATATGGGTTGGAGTGCGGGGTGAGACAGGGCGGGTTGAGCTCTCCCGCACTTTTTAACCTGTATGTCAACGCTCTGATTGTTGCCCTCAGCAGTCATCATGTCGGCTGTCATATTGATGGAGTTTGCTTAAATAATATTAGCTATGCGGATGACATGGTGCTGCTGAGTGCGTCAGTTTGCGGCATGAGGACATTATTGCGGATCTGTGAGACTTATGCTGAAGAACACGGTCTTAAATATAATGTGACGAAAAGTCAGGTCATGGTTTTTGAGGCGGGCTCTAAATGCCCTATAGCAGTACCTCCTATCAAGCTTTACGGGGTCCCCTTGGTCAAAGTGAACCATTTTAAATACTTGGGGCATTTAGTGACAGCTGGTCTCAGAGACGATGCTGATATCGAGAGGGAGCGGAGGGCTTTGGCTGTTAGAGGTAACATGATAGCGCGCAGGTTTGCGCGCTGTTCCGGGGAGGTCAAGAAGACCCTTTTCAGGGCTTTTTGTACCTCTCTCTACACGTGCAGCCTGTGGGTGAATCATACCCAAAAAGCATACGAAGCCCTCCGCGTCCAGTATAACAACGCATTCAGAGCGCTGATGGGGCTACCGCGACACTGTAGTGCCTCGGGCATGTTCGCCGCCGCTAGCGTTGATTGCTTCTATGCAACGATGCGTAAGCGTTGCGCCTCCCTGGTGCGCAGGGTGCGGGGTAGCTCCAACAGCGTGGTGATGATGATAGCCGACAGACTCGACTGTCCTTATATAAGACGCTGCAGTGACTTGCACGTCACCTACAGTCGTCGACTGTCAATAAAATCTTGACAGAATATGATGTGTCTATGTATGCATGTACCTTTGTTGTGTTGTGTCGGAGTGTTTAGTGTATTGTGAATTGTGTGTGCTTTTAATGTATTATTTGTGTTATTTATTGAATTGTTGTGTATATGAGTCTTTGTCACTTGAAATAAATAAATAATAAAAAAAAAAAAAATTTCATAACAGTTTTCTTCTTGAGTGTACTTCAACACAATAGTAAATAAATAAATAAATAAATATCTTGGGACAACTCACACACGGCTATCTGATCCCAAGCTAAGCAGAGCTTGTGTTATGGTAACCAGACAACTGATATACATACATATATAATTTATAAATACATACATATTATAGATAAATCACACCCAGACACAGAACTAACAATCATGCTCATCACACAAAGTAATGAGTAAAAAGCTGAAGAGATTTTTATTTTTATCTATTCTAGTATTTTAGAGAGGTCAAATTATTTATCCCCTATTACATAGGACTTAAACATAACTGGCGAAATGTGCTAATTGGTACACTTCTGCCTAACCTTTCGGGGATTACAGGCGTGCTGTTATGTTATGTCAAATGATTTGTTTGTTTGTAATCTCTAGAAGTGCTGGTCCGATTACAAAAAATATTTTACTAATATAATAGAAAGCTACATTATTGCTAAGTGTCATAGACATAGGATATGTTATATGGTACCTAATGTATCTATACATATAAAATGCTTTGTCCTGAATGACTGACTGACGGATCAACGCACAGCCTAAACCCCTGATCGTAGAGACCTGAAACTTGGAGGGTGTGTACTTTTTATGACGTAGGTATCAGATAAGAAAGGATTTTCAAAACTTCACTCCCTAAGAAGGTCAAAGCTTGTATGGAGAAACGAATTTTGACGCGGGCGAAGTAGCGGGCAGAAGCTACCAATAGTTACCTATGATTGACTTTCATGCGGACATAGTCGAGAGCGAAATATAGTTACTTATAGTTATTATATTTTAAAAACTAAATAATTATATTTTTTTCAAAATAATCCTTCTTATTTGTCTATTACCCAATGCGTGTCACGCGTCACGTAATGTCAGTCAAACGCACTCGACGCGTGCACGTGTGCTATCGCGGTGCGTGTTGATTTGCGTGCAATTATGTGTATTTCTACATAAGTGTTTTTTATTTTCAAATACTAACCGTCACGCCTGTAATTCCCGAAGGATTTGGCAGAGGTGTACACATTAGTACATCCATATTTTGCCAGTTATGTGTAAGTCTCATGTACTAGCGGGGGATACTAATATCAACCGGACACAAACCTAGACTCCGAGGCTGCTACTGAGAAATCCCTAATCGAAAAGCTCAATAACACTTTTGCTTGACATGGGAATTGCACCCAGGAACACAAGCTCAGCAGTTGCGCCTGCAACCACAAGACAAGCAGGGAAATTAAAAAAAAATCCAGAGAGATTTTTACAGATTTCAATTTTATGAAATTACCCGCTTGTATTTTTTTCCAACTACCCTCACGCTACACCTAATGTAATATGATTACCCTCCAAGTAATAAATAAAGGGGTTGCTTGTAATAAACCAGATTTTTCCTGACCAATCCACCGTGAAACTATGGGGATGAGTTACGACCTCTATATAGATTCATATCTGTCCATAGGGGATGATTTAGGGATGAGGGGTTGAATATCGTGTAGTTATTGACTAGTGGTTGTTTATTTTTTAATTGCTGTGATTTATAAGGGTTAATATTATTTTGTAAGAGAATTCGTGCACAGTCCAAAGCACGAATTCTCTTACTAAAGAAATAATTTTTCTTTTTTTTTTCGTTTCTGAGTTGCAAAATGGAACTAATCTCTACGAACATACTATCAAGTAATATTTTGGAAATATGGAACATCGCTGGATTCTGCAAAGTCAAAGTCAAATCATTTATTTCAATTAGGCCAATATAAGGCACTTTTGAACGTCTGCCTGTGGCTTCGTTTGCGTGGAAGTCAAATCCATGCTTTATTTTATTTATATACTAATAATATTATAAATGCGAAAGTATATTTGACTGTTTGTGACGTTTTCACGACTAAACCACTGAATCGATTTTGTCAAATTTTGGTACGGGGTAATTTTAAGCCCCAAGAAAAGACCTAGGCTAATTTTATTCCGGGACTTTGTTTAAAAAAAGAAATAATAATAACGCGGATGAAGTAAGGCAAAAGCTAGTATATATCATAAAACATCATAGGACACTCAGCTTTCTATCAGTATTTTTTTTTTTAATCCGACTAGTATTTCTAGACCTCTTACAAACAAACAAGCTTAATCTCTTTACAATATTAGTATAGATTTCATATCAATAATTGAAACATTAAACAATTCTGTTTCATACGATATCAAAGCTAAATACCGTTTAATTAAGTTACAATTCACTTTGATGTAAAACAATTAGTTTTCAAAGCTAATATGAAAATTACATTTACTAGGAATTACACGTGGTGCCTAATTAGTAGGATGACTTTGTACGCGTTTGGGGTGGTTACACATTTAAGTGGTTCGGCACATACGCTTCGGAAAAATTCGGCTCGGCATGTTACTACTATTATAAATGCGAAAGCTTAGATGGACGTTTGTTACTAAATCACACTTAAACGGCTGAACGGAACTGGATGAAATTTGGCACTGAGATAGATTATATTCTGGAATAGCACATAGGCTACTTTTTATTCAGGAATAGTTTACGGTTTGACGCGACTTTGTTTTATTAAACAAAGTCGCTTCCCGCCGTCTGTACGTTTAGATCTTTTAAACTACGCAACGGATTTTAATGCGATTTACATCAATAGATTCAGTCATTCAAGAGAAAGATTTATGTACTACATTGCACTTATGCGAAGCCGGGGCGAGTCGCTAGTACTTATATATTTGAACTGCCTGAGACATTTGGTGAAAGACACAAAAAAATAAGAATGCTTATTTAAAAGAAATGGTGAAAATTAATCGAACAGGAACAAATAAATCCCATCAAAAACCCTTTTTAAAAGGTAAGCAAAACGGCGGGCAAAAGCTAATTTAACATGACATATTGACAATTATGCGCGCCAACAAATTGACCGCAGCCACGTGTCGGTCGCGCGCCATTTTAAGTGTTCATATGTCACTATGATTTACTAAACATCCCTCATTTTGAGGGTAGTTTGTTTTTTTAGATGCGGTGTGAATTTTTAAACACATTTGTTAAATAACATGATTAAAAAAAGTTCTTTAAATTATGAATGATGCTCTGGGGGGCAAGTCTACTAACTTTAAGGAATGGTCGCAATATCATGGTATATGTAAGAAGATAAATAAATAAATAAATCATCTCAGTCAGCACCCTTGATGTCCTGTGCAACGCCTATGACGCAGCAATAAATATGGCGACCTACTGGGCCCAAATAGTTTAAATTATTACAGGTGTATCATCAATATGAAAAGAATAAGAACTTCAGGTAGAAAAGTTTCTACTTCCGCAAAGTTTCACTCTTTCGAACAAGTGTTTAATCAAGTTGCAAAGTTTTCTTTCGAACGAGATGTACGAAAGAGTGAGAGCTTTGTAATTTGTTCCAAAGAGTCACTGCAGCTCTGAAACGCGAAGGGCATTAGACTCTTACTGATTGGAACACGGAAGTGTTAGTCAGTAAGAGTGTGACACTCCTTTCCGCTCCGCCCAGAGTAGCAGAAGTCATTCCATGATTTCTCACCCTTAAAAAAAGGCATTAACTTAAAAACCCATACCACGATTCAATATAAATTCCATCAACTAAGTCCGTCAAAACAATGTTTTCTTTCGGATTTACATCAAAGGTATCGTTTAACAAAAACTATAATTATCCACAATAGCATGGCTGCATTAAGCGTTCAATTGAACAGTTTATCCATTTTACTGATACTCTTCATCAAATATGCCAACTTCAGATTGCACGCAAACGGAAATACTAACCACAGCGTTGACTACCATCAAATTACAGAACTTTGAACTTTTGTTCAAAGCTAGAATATGCACGTTGTAATGTTTTCTAAGAATGCCCTTATTTAGATAATAATAAGGCATTGTTTTATGTACTAAACCAGGGACGGACCTATGTGGCTTTTTCTATTACATTATCTACTTTCAAAGTTTACCTTGGACATCACTGACATCGGGGAAGGAATGTATCGTTAGGGAACCTAGACTTATTATAATTGTCTGAAATCGCCAATCCGCGTTGAGCAAGCATGGTGACCAATGCTCGTGTCTAGTCTGTATGAGAAGAGGCTGAGCTCCGTACCCTGTTGGGATAATGCTAAAAGGCAGTTATCATTACTAATTAAAAAAAAATAGTAGCCCACAGTATCGGGAACAGAGTCCAAGCTACCGGCGGTCAAAGCTCCTGAGAGAGCAATCTCTGGACAGTACTTGAGTTAAGGGATGGTAGAAGGCCCAAAGACATAGGTAAAGCCTCATCCAATCAAAATCAAAGCATATATTACAAATAGACCATTTACAGGCACTTTTGAATTTTCAAAGGGTCGGTCAGTTAGTCAGAAAGTTGAAGCTAGTTGCTCGTTCCAAAACGTAGGTAGATCTCTATGGAGAAAAATAACCAAGAAACTCCACGCTCTTTTCATTTAGGTTTTTTCAATTTGGACTTTATTACTAGGTTGATACAGCGTTTAATTTTGAATAAGTTCTTATATAAAATAATTAGCGTGTCGTCACCAAGTCATCCAACCCTCGTACAGTTCGGTACCATGTAATTTGTAACAGCGAAATACAGCACCCCTCGTGTAAGCCGAGCGGAAAGTTGGCGCGAGTGGCGGTGACAATGGTGCGAGATGTTATATTATGGTCACTTTTACTGAAATGGTAAAGGGGAGTTTCCTGACTGGTCTTTAAACAAACTAAGTCTTGTCATATTTCGGTCAATAGCTACTTTAAGTAGATAGGATTTTTTTTAAGGGGGTAAAAATCATCAAATCAGTCCTTCCACTCTGGGTGTCGGAATTGACTGTCAGACTTTTACGGACTAAAAAACCACCCTGTTCCTTCTGTTGCCCTTTACATTCCGGGGCCACGGCGTCCTGTTAAGACGTCCCGCAACCCCGGCAGGCGTTTGGCCCCGTTGGGGCTTCCGTCTCTGTGGTGACAGCTCTTTGAGGCGCGCGTGAAAGTAAATAGGGTATAGGTGCTATAATATAGCTTGCTTGTGGGTAGTCAGTTCCTCGCCTCGACGATATTGAGTTATGTGTTTTTTTTTTTATGTAACTGAAAATTGACTTGTTACAAACCTAGATACAAGTGCCTTTATCCTTTCTATAACTTTAATTACGATGACCAAAAAATGACTTAACTATTTTTGTACGGAGTGTGCTGCCCGGAAAATATGTTTTTACGATAATTGAAAATGTTTAAACAAAAGCGTTTGGTTTTGTATAGTCAATTTTAGATGAACGAAACGTGAAAAATAAAGCCCTGAATCCAAGTAAGTAATCCGTTATTAGGCGGCGCGGGCGCAAATTATTTTATTTTGATTTACCAATACAGTACACTGCTTTAAATCAACTTGCAAACATGTTTACTCATCTTTAATATAAATCAGATTTAAATATAAAGACCTGTTGTTTAATAAATAAATTATACTTCGTTATATTTAATCCACATAAGATTAACATAACACCCTATCTACAAGCGATCGATATGACAAAAAAAAGCCCTCGAATCGTAACTAACAATCAGAGCTCTGGTCCTGCCTACCCCTGTTCGTTCACTGTATAATTTGGATTAAGCATTCGCTTTGTAACGTGGGGTCCTTTTGTGTAGGTGAAATTACGTCACGCGTTTGACGTTTGGTGACAGCTTTTTAAAATGATAGTGTTAGAAAAATATGCGGGAGATAGAAAAAGAAAAGGAATCGTTGTTTAGTTCTGCCAAAGAACTGTAGGTTTTACTTAAAGCTTAGACGCTTACTCTCTTTTGACTTTTAGTCAGAAAATTGAATCTAGTTGCTCGTTGATTAACAAAAAGATTGGTAAGAACAAGGCAAAAACTCCACGGATACTCTTTTAAATTAGATTTTTAAAAAACCTGGTTACAATATTCAGTTAACTTACCCGAAAAAATCTAAAACAGTTTCCACATTATTCTTCCAACACAAGTAGGTACAGTCACCGCCACAAACCTCTCATTACTCCCAAAAGCTTAACTCTAAATAAACAAAAGATGATGATCGCCATAACTGTAATTAATGAGTTTTGTTTAATAAATATCTACCCTCATTGTAGGCGTTAACGCTCCACAATTATAGAATTAATTTGAATAATTCTGAACAACGCTTTTGCTTAATTTTGAGGGTAGATGGAAACAGACGTTTGTTTTGAATTCTATTTTTGAATATTTAGTTCGTTATAAAAAGCAGCTCCCTGTAGTTAATAAAATTATGTATGTACAATAAAAATATTAAAAGTACTGTTACGACTATAAGCACATTTAGTAAATACTAGCTTCTGACCGCGACTTCCTCCGCGTCAAAGTTAATATATACTCGTAATTCCACGAGATCCGTACATTTTTCTGGGATAAAAATCTTTATACTTGCAAAATTTTATCCAGATCAGTTTAGCCGTTCTTTCGTGATTAAGTAACAAACATCCATACATCCAAACTTTCACATTTATAGAGTAAGTTCAAGTTTTGTTTTTTTTTTACAATATTTTTTAATGTGTGTCTATTTTGAAGACCAATTCTACTCGAATCAGCGACAATTGCACACTTAGTGTCTGATATGGTTAAAATTAAATCTTTTGTATGACAAAGGTTTTGTTCTAACTCCAAGCTTTGATGTTATAGACAAATAATGAACCCTCATCGTAATATATGATTCAATAACTCTGTAGCTTAACCCTTTTTTAACCGACTGACAATATGAATTCGGGACCCCATTTGACCAAGTTTACAAAAGATTTATAATGGGTTTATCAAAATGGTACGATTTTTAATTCGGATTTTATTGTGTGAGGCTTAGGTTGAGTTTTTATTATTATAATGTTATTGTTGTTTCGAGTAAGTAATACTATTATATTGCCACATTTCATATTGCTTTCCGAACTATTAATTTTCAATATGTTAGAAAAATAAAATTTTATTTTTTGTGGTCCCATGTTGGGCGCCAAATCGTGTCATGAGGATATGTCATAAGAATTAATTCATTCGAATATATTTAAATTCAATATTATAAGTTTATTTCAATTAAATACACAATAATTAACCTATACATAAAACCTTAAAGTAAATGTAAAATATGTACAATTTAAAAAAAAAAAAGGCAGGGAGGAAAAATCTCATAGGGCATCAAAAAATTCGTCCGCGTCGCTGTCAATGGGGCAAGTGCCCAAAAGGCTGACAGCATTGCCACGTTGTATGGCAATGCTGATTAATTCTATTTGATATATTCCTTTTTTCATCGCAGTTTTGTTTCTTTTCTCAATCATGTAGGTAATATTAATTAAAAATAGGTTTGAAAGCCCATGTTGGGCGCCAAAATTTACGATTTGGTTTGTAACAGTTTCTAGGGTATTAAAACATTTTTTTTTGTTTAGGGTATTTCGGCTGTACCTATAATAACACTAGCTTTTGTCCGCGACTTTGTCCACCTCAATTTTAAATGATAACCTAACTTTCTATTTACGAAAGAATTTTCAGAATCAAACCAGAAGCATAGGAGATTTATTTATTTCAACTTTATGCAACAAAAGTTCAAAGGCCGAGTTAATGCCGTTAGGATTATCGGGTTCAAACAAAAAAGCTTACTATTGAAATTATATATTACTAGTAATGGTTATACTACTGATAAATCTGAATAACTTTCATTTCCGAACCAATCCTTTAAGTTTATATGATTAATCGGAAAAAAATGGCATAACACGTGAACTGAAACACTTCAAATGATTGTTCGAGGGTCGCAATTGACACAGTATATTTAATATGTGCAGATAAATAATGTGCATATCAATTATTTTTTACAGTCACAGAAAAGGCGGGATACCAATCGCCATATGGGGGCATGGACAATGGAATGGTGAGTGTTTTTTTTTAAATCTTTTTTGCAAACGTAATATTATTTGTGTGTTGTTTTTTTTTAATGCTTTTATTTGTATAATTTAAGATTGTTTCCTTTTCATTTTATAATTTTAGGTTCCGTTCTATTTTTTATTACGTTAATTAGTTTAAGATTTAATAATTTTGATGTGGTAATTAATTTTGGTACTTTTGAAGGTATATGCATAGTAATAATTTAAATTATTGTTCTTTTTTAGATATGCTATAATTGGGTAGTTTACATATGTTTTATGTGCTGTCAAAACGCCATTTTCCTGTGACGTCACTTAGTTGACTCAATTGATTGATTAACTGTTGATTAATGTCAAAGCAATAAAAATCTAATTTTACTGTTATTTAAAAATTAATCGTGTTTTCAGAGCCTTTAAGTTTTATTTTAAGGAAAATGTGTTTTGAAATTATTGGTTTACAGTGTCAACTACCCAAAAATGGAATAAAAAAAAATCCTTTAGAGTTTTGGTTCCATTTTTAAATACGACAAAACAATTAGTACCTTTTTCGTTTTTTTTTTCATAAGTTTGTGTCGAACAAGCTATCTGATTTACAGACAACGATAATTATCTTTCTTCTATACTGTTATTCATTGTTATTTTGTGTTCACTTTTTAAGCTTGTTGTGTCTAATTATTTTTCCACCAATTCAGAGTGATTTAAAGGAATTGACACACTCGAAACATTGTTTAAGTAGTTGCAAGTTAGCTGCTTGCATACCTAATAGCTTGTACGAATGTACTACTCAATTGTTACAGACTGGTTCATAAAACCGCATGCTTGCCTTGTGCAGGCGCATTTTTATTGTTGTACTTATCCTAATGTTAGAATTCAAGCAAAAACGTAGACTGTGCCAGCTGCTTCATCTCAATTAAAAACGAGAGACTTGAATATGTAATTATGGTTGCCTTAGGCCTTAGGCTACAGCCTAGGTACACTAGGGTACCTACTTTGTGGTTTCAAAACAAAAAAAACACCATACTATTTTATATTATTTTTTATTTGAGATGGGTTTGCTCTCGATCCTGGTCTAGGTCAGAGGTGACAGAGACAAAGTCTACGATGGAGTAAGCTTACCCAGAAGAAGCCTGTTCACTGTCACTTTGAAGAGATTAGGGTCGAATGCGTTCGGAAATATGTATTATTTATTTATTTCCAAATTTGACTGCCTCGTTGGTCTAGTGGTCACAAGCGCGACTGCTGTGCATGAGGTCTTGGGTTCGATTCCCAGGTCGGGCAAAGTGTTATTGGGTTTTTCCATCAGGAATTTCTCAGTAGTAGCCTCGGAGTCTGGATTTGTGCCCGGTTGATGGCAATAGGCTCGCCCCCTATTACATGGGACTAAAAAACATAACTGGCGAAATGTGGGTGTATTAATGGGTACACCTCTGCCTAACCCTTCGGGGATTACAGGCGTGATGTTATGTATGTTTATCACAATATAGAAGTTAATTAAATATCATTAAGAACGAAGAAATCTTGTTTTTAGAGAATATATTTTGTGTCTTATATAGAAGAAACAAAAATATATAGTTATTTGTAAACAGTTTCCGCACTAGTTGACAGTGAAAGATAGGGTATATTAAAAAAAGGCAAACCGGAATAATATTTAATTACTTATCAAGATTTTTATAGGGAGAAGCGCGCAAAATTAATTGGCTAATTAGTCGAATCTTTTCATAGAAGGTTTATAACATTTTTAACAATAAACACACATACAAATTTATAAAAATAGAAATGTATGTTTGTTTAATGAATGTTTTCAAAGTATTAGCAAAAAAAAATTGTTGTTTGCCTAACTGTCTTCTTGTTCTAGAAAATCTCTAAAACGGCTCGACCAATTTTGACGGGACTTTCACTAGCTAACTGATGTTTTTTTTTTATTTTAGAATCTTTACAGTGCATAACAAATAAAACCTGCAATCGAAATCGCAGTGATAATCTAGTGCTAAATAAAACTGAAATAAACTATCCCACAAAAACTACCAAAGATATAATATTTATAACTTCACATTTCACATAGGTCAGCAAAAAAAGGATACAAATGCAAATCTCCAAGATATGGAGGTTACGCTACGGCTACATGTTTTGCTGACCGTACAGCAAAAAGGGCTGCGCAGGAATCGAATAAATCAGATTCGTGAACGATTCAGGGTATATTTATATTTGGGGTTGCAGAAAATTTTGTTGAGGGTAGTTTTAGAAAAGACTTGTTTTGATTTGCGCAGTAGATTTTTTTGTGATTGTTTTGATTGACTGGACTCTACGTTTGGTAAGCGTAATGAAATAAGCATCTAGCTAGGAAAACAGGGATTTACTCAATAATGTGTCTATGTAACATGCTTTTAGTTTTGTTTTTTTAAGTCCATACTAACTTTTGCCCGCGACAGCAAGTACGTAGACTTTATTCTGAAGTTATTATCATCTATACATTTATACAAATAAATAAAATTTAAGTGTCTGTTTGTAATATTAACTTAACCGCTTTTTACTACATGCATATGTATGTTTATACGGTATCTACGTATGCCAAAATAACATTTTTTTAAAAATTTTGTCTGTCTGTTTGTTCCGGTTAATCTCTGGAACGGCCGGACTGTTTTTACGGGACTTTAACTTGCAGATAGCTGATGTAATAAGAGGTAACTTAGGCTATTTTTATTTTAGAATTTAATTAGGGTTCCACGCAAAAAAATAAAACCTCGCAGAAAACCGACATTCACGCGGACGAAGTCTCGGGCATAAGCTAGTTCAAAATAGTCTACGCAGTCCTAAATTATTATTAAATATTTTGGCACTTTAAATAGTTTCTATTGTTTTTTTTTTTAAACCTTTAAGATGGATCTTTTGATAAGATGGCCATCTTATCAAAGGAGCTAATGATAACAATAGACTTCTTCGCCAATATTCAATGAATAACTCCCCAATTTAACAATACATTATAATATAATAATGATATACAAATTAATTCTCGTACGACAGCTCGCTAATTATAATAAACACATCTTTAGTCATTTGTATTTTTATGTATAGTTTTTTATGGATTATTGAGTGAATGGAGTGCTCAGAAAAAGTATATAACTTTATTGGAACGAGAGGTTCCCGTCACTATCAGGCGATTGTCACAAGGCACCGTGCACCGCCGCAGTTGGCGGTGAAGCGGATCTCATGTCGCATTGGTTTCTAAGAAATCCGTTGATGCCTAACACGCGTACACCGCCCGACCGCGCAGTCGAGCGGTGCAATCTGCTTTACCGCCACTGCCCTCCGCGGCTTGCGCGATGCCGCGTGTTAATCGCCTTACGTCTGTACGTCAAACTAAATAAAATCTGAAACAAAATGCTAACTGGACAAGTACTCTAGAGGCTGGTGGCATTGCCACGTTGAATGGCAATACTTAGCCTGTAACCAAGCCCTTGTGTGCCGGGAAGTGTCAACCAACAGTAGTAGCTGTCTACCTGTCTGTGTACCTTCTAGCATAAAATAGCCAGAATAACCTGTTTGCCAGATATTTTGGATAACCGATGAACGTTTCTAAATGTATTTACTTTGAAAAGTAAGTAATAAACAGTTCATTAATTAAGTTAAATAAGAAAGTTTCTAAGAAAACCCTGCCTAACTATCTCTTTTATTAAATAAATAAATAAATATCTTGAGACAACTCACACACGGCTATCTGATCCCAAGCTAAGCAGAGCTTGTGTTATGGTAACCAGACAACTGATATACATACTTATATAATTTATAAATACATACTTATTATAGATAAAATCACACCCAGACACAGAACTAACAATCATGCTCATCACACAAAGTTTGTCCTGGGTGGGAATCCAACCCACGACCTCCGGATTAGCAGTCAGGGCCGCTAACCACTAGACCACAGGCTCGTCCAAATTATTATTGACTGTATAATATGTGAGTCTATAATGTTTGTAAACTCACCCACGGTACATGCGAAAATTTCTAATTTGGGGCACTTTTGTAAATAAAATAACCTTCTTTCAATACAAGTCCTCAATAAACAATTACTGTCTACATTTTCGCCGTTTTCGATTTATCCATTCGCTTCTTACTCCGCGACAGTATCACCGAACCGGTCCGTCTGAATTGTCCGGACAAACGGACAGGTGGTCCGAAGATGTTACCTACTGTGTCGTAGACATTGAAACTTGTATTCTGCTTAGATATCATAAAATTAACGTGAGGCCGGTTTAGATCGTCGTGAACAGCACACTGGAGTACAACAGTCAAGCTTGCTCTAGTTTTTGATCTAAAATGACAGCGTTTTACTGTCCCATTGCAGGACAAAGGCTCATAAAGAGAAGGCATGAGCATTGATCACTATGCTTGTTCAAGGCAGATTGGCGTTTTCAGACTTTCATTAATTGTAAGTTTGAGTTTCCTCTCGATGTATTTCTTCACTGCTTCGTTGATTCTGTGGTCGCAAAGCGTGATTGCTGAGCATGAGGTCTTTGGTTCGATTTCCATGTAATGCGAATACCAAATGTTAGGTATAACCACTAATGGGTACACCTAACCATTCGTAGATTACAGGCGTCATGCTATGCTATGTTATTCATTACTTAGTGATCCCTTTTTGCCTACACGAGGTGCAAACTTAACTCGAACGGGTTGTACGGACGAAGAAAAAGATTTAAAGTGCTACTCTCTCCTCTTACTTAAAATACAATTCAGTAATTCTTTTTCCAAAAAATGGCTCCAAGTATAATTAGCGCGACCTACGTCAAAAGGTCACATTTAAAAAAAAATTGAAGGTCTTCCCAGATGTTTCTATAATTCTAGACGTGTCGTCTGTCGTGCTTCATTATAAAACACACGAAACCAGCTTAACAACGCTATTGTCTAAATGTCTAGGCCGAATTTACAAGCTAGACTGCTGGACGTCGTGACGGGGGCTGAAAGTTACGTATGTAAGTAATCGATAGATGGCGATGATTTCAACAAACACTTAGGCGCTTTGCACACGGAGCAACTTAAGTTGAGGCAACTATCATCTCTTTAAAAGTTGATAGTTGCTATAAAGTTTACGGTTGCCGCAACTTGATGGCAATCTGTGAGCAACTTTCACAGCCGAGTTGCCGTATGCCATTGCCGTAGCGATACTGGCATTGCCGGGCACACGAAGAGGGAGGGAGGGTGTGAAATCGCCCGACGCGTTGCGATTGACGGTTGAGGAAACCGGCAACTTTAAAAACCGGTATAATATTTAACAGTTGCCAGTTGCGGCAACTAGCAACTTACTTAGTTGTCGATTGCCGCAAAACTAAACTGGAGTTGCTCTGTGTGCGCAGTCCAATTGAAATAAATCTAAACAGCTAGTTGCCAGTTGCTGCAATAGTTGCCCTGTGTGCAAAGCGCCTTAAGCTTGATTCACACATATCTGTGTCCGGCACAGTTCAGGCACCGGCTCGTATAAGTGATAATTATTATTTCACAAATTCTTAAAATAGCACTTTAGAACGTCATTTACAAGAAGGACAAACTACTCACTTACCAAATTACAGCGGCATAGGTCAAGCAGTTTTCGAGATTTTGTGTTTAGTCAGTGAGTGGATGAGATATAATCTCGTTTTAAAATATAAAATTACGAAGAAAACAATTATACAGACAACAATGGATTTCTTCAATAACTTTTTTGGTACGGAACCCTCATCAAGAAAAGGCATCAAATTCAGTATAAAAATGGCACACACAAGTCTGACATACATATAATTAAAAGAATTTCACCTTGATGCTTACCCCCCGTCGCTTTACAGCGTGAATATACTCCTAATTAACATATCCGACGATCTCAGAACACTAATTAACGAAAGAGAAATATTAATGGCCACTTAAGACTAATAAAAATATTTTATTGATAGTTTTGTGGATTCATAATTATATTTAAGGGTACTAGCTAGTCCCTCTGCGAATTGGTACGCGGTTTTTTTCACTCGTCTTTGATTAGGTACTGCTCCGGTTCTAAGGGTCGTAGCGTGATGTTATGTAGCATGTACTGATTCTCATTAATGTGGCTATCATATACAAAAAAAAATTGCTAATCGGACTGGTGTTTCAAAGATTAGCGCCTTTAAACAAACAAACAAAAAAATCTCTTGAGCTTACTTTTATTTGTAGGTATAGATATCTTTTGATCGGGATAGGTAAAGTATGTGTGCTGGATGCTGTAACTTGCCATGAAAAACTGTCAGAGAGATTCTAGGCTACCTGAAGATCAATTTTACTGTTAATTAATTTTGGAAAGTGGTAGGAGGGGGGTTGACGTACCCCCTCCCCACTTCATTCAGTCAGTCATCGACTACACGTATAAACAAAGCAATTTTTCTTGTTACGGCAGTTCTGCTGTGATTTTATAAGGAGTTCCGTTCCATATCTCCAAAGTTCATCATCAGATCATGACAATATTCCTATGGGACCTATTCGGAACTATATTCTTTCAAACAAAAAAATGATTAATCCAAATCGATTCATAATTGGAAGAGTAATCGTAGAACAAATATACAAAAAAAAAACATACGCGTCGAGTTGAGAACCTCCTCCTTTTTGAAGTCGGTTGAAAAAAGAAATATTCCTGAAGACCAATTCTACTCTTAAAAATGGGAATATTCGTTTGCACAAATCGAATCACTGCATTCAAATTTGGAACAACGATGTCACCAAAATGCTTTCGTTTAGTAAGCAGGTTTTCAAAACTGCATAAAAACTATTTCTTTAAATAATTTGTTATTGTGCCTTTAGCCCTAGCAAGAAAATCCACGGTGACTCAATTTAGATGTCCAATAGTGTAATTTACACACACCCTCACGCCTGTAATCCCCGAAGTGAGTTAGGCAGAGGTGTACCCATTAGTACACCCACATTTCGCCAGTTATATTTAAGTCCCATGTAATACGAGCCTATTGCCATCATCAATGCAATTAACAAGCAAATCCGCAAACACAGCTAGTTCTGAATAAGTAAGATGCTCGTGCTCCTTGTAAACACAGTTTGAACTCGGAACACCTGCTCGTGCGCAGCATTCTTTAACAGGTTAATGTGTTGTGGTCTGCTTATATTATAGTATGGGCTATAAGTAAGATGTACATACGTCATAATTATGACTCCTCTGGTCCTTGACGTGTATTTATGTCTTGGGATCCCGAACTATTTTTTTGTAGTTAGCTGGTAGAAATCGTCACGTAAGGAAAAGGCGTTATGTCCTTTCCATTCGACCTTTTGTCTCTTTTTCTCTGCCTCTGTCTTTTATAAACGTATATGAGTATAAACGTGTATGAGTAGTTGAGGTTGGAGCAGCAAGCATTGTGCGCGGCCAGCAAGTATTGTGTACGGTTGCGCCTATCCTAACTAATATTATAAAGGCGAAAGTAACTGTCTGTTTGTTACATTTTAACAACTAAACCACTGAACCGATTTTGATGAAATTTCTTGCCCCAAGAAAAACATGTGATTTCTCGACTTCGTCTGCGTCCGTGATAACCGACATCTACGTGGATAAAGTCGCGGGCAAAAGCTATTTCTGAAAAGTATACTATGTCTGTCTGTCTGTTACACTTTCATAACTAAACCACTGAACCGATTTTGATGAAACTTGGTATGGTGTACATTTCAGACACAAAAAATATAGGCCAATTTTAAATTCGCGACTTCGTCTACGTCCGAGAAAACCGACATTTACGCGGACGAAGTCACGGTCAAAAGCTTGTGCTCCATAAATACAACACAACGTATCTATTTATAGCGAGCGGTGAAAGGCAATAAAAGGGGATGAAACTTGGGCGAGCGGGGGTATAAATACGAGGGGGGGAGGAGGGGGAAGGGTAAGTTGCTTTTAATTCGCCGCATTGTCTTTGTTGCCTCTTAGTTTGAAGACGTACAGTCTTGTACAGAAGTGTTAAGGATGTTGTTTTTTGTTTCTATGATTAAGTTTGTTTCTATAGGATTTTTTGTAGGTAAATACTTCGATTCAAAATAACTTTGGAAAGATAACGTTTTAAACGCTATCGTTATTTTAATGTTAGCGTATGATACGCTACGTTATTTCACGGTAAATATTAAGCCATGTAGATTAGCAAAAAATAAGAAAGCTAATACAAAGAAAAAACCAACAAAATGCAGTTATTTTAATAATACAAAAAAAATGAGTTATTACACAAAGTCAAGTCTTTAGCTATTACGGTGCATGAGGTGTAGCCCGTTGACAGACGCATGGACGGACAGCAGGAGCTTAGTAACAGGGACTCGTTAGCAGTGTTAGCACCCATCGGCTATGGAACCTTCAAAAACAAATTTGTTATACTTCCGTACGCGACAGTACTGTAAGACAGTCGACCGGCTATAAAAGTGAAGCGGCAACTCGGCCGAGTGGCTCGCGCTAGTACATATGTAGTCGTGTGTGTGAGTACCTACACTACCTACCTGATAGCCTCCACTTAGTACTTTTGGGAGCTTTTAGGATTGCTAGCCGCTTAGAAAAGGTCTAAATACCAACCTATCCTTGTCAAGTAGAGTTGTGGAGGTCAGATAGGCAGTCGCTCCATGTAATATACTGGTATTCAGCTGCTTCCAGTTAGACTGGAAGCCGATCCCAACATAGTTGGGAAAAGGCAAGCAGATGATGACGATTCTTGACAAGAAGAAATACAGCGGAAGCGTGAGTATTGATCACCATGCTTGCTCGAGACGGATTGGCGATTCTTGTCCGGTTTTCCGAGGTTGTCCTTCATCATGACGTTCAAAAGTGCTTTTTAATGGCTTATTTGAAAAAAAACAATTAGACTTTGATATCGATGTCAAAGATCATCATCATCGTCCTGCCCATGTCTATGTTACTTGGGGTCGGCGCAACACGTTTTCTTCTTCCATTCCTTCCTCTCAGCCGTTATGCTATCACTAAGGAGTCAGTGATAGCATGACGGCTCTTTACGTATCATTCTTCACACAATCCATCCATTTTTTCTTTGGCCTTCCTCTTCCTCTCCACCTAGCCACACAGAAAGTTGAAGCTCGTTGCAAATAGTACCTTTCGATGGAGAAGTAATAAGTAGTACATAAACATAACATCACGCCTGTAATCCCCGAACGGTTAAGCAGAGGTGTACCCATTAGCACACCCACATTTCTCCAGTTATGTTTAAGTCCCATGTATTAGGGGGCGAGCCTATTGCACAAACCGGGCAAGTAGTATTATGTTATATAGAGAAATAAATGCTTTGATTTTGACTTTGAAGAAAGAGCAAGAAACTCCATGAACACTAATTACCAGAGTGTTAGTTATTTTAGCAAAAATATTGCCTTCATTTTCATTTAAAACAAAATCTCGGGTTGAAAAAAGCGCGGGCCTGGCGCGGGCAGTCGTCGACTAGCTGTCAGATAGATCAGTGGTGTATCAATAAGTATTTTTGTTAAATCTGTAGTAATAAGTCTATGAATATACTTTGTATGTACAAGTCATCGTGAGTACAATTTACAAAAAGAGCCCTTGGAATATACAAAAATTAATACAAGACGTAAAGGTACCAAAGGTCTCATCCCTAAACATCTACAGTACCCGTTGCTAAGGGGCCGGACCTCTGCTACAATTACTAAGTTTTACAACCTCCCCCCCTCACCCCTCGCGTCGTGAGATTAGTTGATAGTTGATGGCATCATATGGGAGTTATATTGTTAGGTGAACGAGGGTGAATGGTAATGGTGTAATTGAATCAGAAGATGGTGTCTTTGGTGTGTGAAATCAGTTTTAAGGAGGCCAGATAATAGGAAAATAAACATAATTTTGTGATGAAGTAACCGTTTCTCATAACAAGACAATCTTATTCGAATAATTATATACTTAAAACATACATAAACTCCGCTTTTTTACCATGGAGGCAGGCAGAAACCACAGAACGCCACCTGCTACGATCCTTACAAACTCCTTTCGCCTCATCCACGTTCATACATCTCGCCGTACAAGCAGTTACGAGTACTCCGCACCTGACCTTTCTGAAGAACCTCACCAATAAGGTCAGTGTAGGTCTTCCTAGGGCGTCCCCTCCCTGCGTTGCCACTCACCTCTGCCATTTAAAGTACTTTTTGTTAATCGTCTTTCACTCATCCTCTCAACATGACCGAACCAACCAACCAATTATTTCATACTCGTATTTCTAAGTTAACCCAACACAAAAATAGAGCCAAATCGTTACTTACTAAAATTACGACACCAGGTCAGTGATAAATACTTGTTTTTTTAGTTCTATAAGTTCGACAGTATTTAAGAATACACCTTTAAAAAAAAGAAGCTTTCCCCTTGCATATGCAACTGTACAAAATTTAAAAAAATTTTAAAACTTTGACGAACTTTTCAAAATCGACGGTTTTCTTTAATAGCTTCTAGAAATGAAGGTAAAAAGTCAACGAAAAGGTTTTTTAAAACGATGAAAGCTATCGGATTAGAGTGACGTAATCGATTTACTGATAACAAAGATAGGTCTTGGAAGACACAGGGTTACGGAAATTAAGTTTCCAGGCTAGAGAAATATGTTATAGTTAGTATAGTACATATGTATCTAATGTGTCTATAGAGAAGACTTCTTTGAATTTAGCGCAGAAATAAGGGCATCAATTTTACATACTATAAAATAAAATACTGCCTCGACACGACTCTAAGACTGCCTCGTTGGTCTAGTGGTTGCAAGCGCGACTGCTGTGCATGAGGTCTTGGGTTCGATTCCCAGGTCGGGCAAAGTGATATTGGGTTTTTCCATCAGGAATTTCTCAGTAACAGCTTCGGAGTCTGGATTTGTGCCCGGTTGATGGCAATAGGCTCGCCCCCTATTACATGGGACTAAAAACATAACTGGCGAAATGTGGGTGTACTAATGGGTACACATCTGCCTAACCCTTCGGGGATTACAGGCGTGATGTTATGTTATGTTATAAAATAAAATTAAAATTAAATCTTTTTATCTCGGACATTTATGGCCCATAATATTGTTAGTAGAGACTTAAAAAACTATGTTAGGTACATTTACAATTTCATAATTTTTACACGACTGCCCCAAAAAAAGGAGTGTTATGTGTTCAGGGTTAATGTATGTATGTATGTATGTGAGATTCTTTATTCCACCATAACTTTTAAACGCCTGAACTGATTTAGATGTATGGGGTATCGTTACAATTCTTGCATCGTTCCGAGTAACATAGGCTAGTTAAAAATAAAAAGAATCCTGTGTGGTCACTTTAAAACGTAAATTAATACCAGCCTCAATTATTTTTTTTCAAGAATCCGATCGTGTCTATGTTTATCGTCTAGAATTTGACAAGTAGATTTAAAAAATATATAACACTGTAAATAAAAAACCTCGTAAAAAAAACTGTCGAGTAAACAAAGTACAAATATGTGCAATTTTTGCAGTCGTGTTTTTGATTTTTTTTAATTAAGTAGCTTGTATAATTAAGAACGGTCACAATCTCATCTGCTTCAATCTGCCAAAAATGCCTTTAATTTACCAATTTCATCTTTGACATTGATTGTCGCTAAGACAAGATTGCGACTAGATTTTGAACGTTATTAAGTTATTTATTTAAACTTTATGCAACAAATAAAGTACAAAGGCGGACTTAATGCCTTAGGCATTCTCTACCAGTCAACCAAAGGTGTTGAAGAGATAAACAAAGCAGGTGCAAAAAATTGTATATGAGGAAATAATCAACGGGTTTTGACGGGCCTGTTGGTCTAGTGGTTAGTGGCCCTGACTGCTAAGCCGGAGGTCGTGGGTTCGATTCCCACCCAGGACAAACTTTGTGTGATGAGCATGATTGTTAGTTCTGTGTCTGGGTGTGATTTATCTATAATATGTATGTATTTATAAATTATATAAGTATGTATATCAGTTGTCTGGTTACCATAACACAAGCTCTGCTTAGCTTGGAATCAGATAGCCGTGTGTGAGTTGTCCCAAGATATTTATTTATTTATTTATCAAATATGAAATTTTAAGATTTAGCTCATTTCTCGATAACTCAATTTTCAATCTGCTATACGTACCCAGATCTTTCTCCCAGCCACCCACCACCAAATCTAACCACAAAACAGCACCGTTCACCCCCTGTTTCTGCACCAGTACGGTGTGGCGGCCACCTCCTGCGCAGCATCGAACGGCCACCACCAGCCCGACAGACGCCACCACCACCACCAGCACCATCAGCATGCAGACGTACCACCACAATGGGTGAGACGGCCGTTGTTGTATTTGTGTTGTCGTTGTTTGCTTTCTGTTGTTGTTGTTCTGTGTTTGTGTCGTTTAGCGTTTAGCTTTTTGTTTTGTTGGCTTTTACACGTTCTGGTTGCGTTTTCGCCAGGATTTTGAGGAATGTGTGTAGATCAATGCCATCGCTTAATATTCATAGCTTGAGCTAAGCTAGCGCTGTAATTGATTAGTTTCACACACATCCCTCGCTTCGAACTCCCGCGCATTTCTGGTGGAAATGCAGCCATATGTTTTTGTGACAAATCTGACAAATATTGTGTAGACCGGTGATTCCCAAAGATGTCTGGAACTAGCAAAAAGTTAAAGTAAAAGTTCCAAATTGGAGACTTACCTCTTGGTTTTCTTAAAGGAAAAGGAGGCATAACTATATGAATGAAGGACTGGTCAGTGCCCATCTAATTTCCCATTTGGGACCTACCTGGTAAAAACTATTTCTTTTTAGTTTTCGAGGGGAATCTATCAGTGGGCACCCTGATCTTTGGGGACCGGGAAAGTTATTGTTTTAGAACTAGAAGCAGTATCGTCATATTTGTTGATATCTATATAGGTGTGTTGTCAATGTGTAGTATGTAAGCGTATTTTAGATTTTTAAGCACTAGTAATTGCTTTCACACCACCTCTTGTTCATCAGCACTGTATATTTTGTGTTTTGTTTTGTTAATTAAATTAGAAACACTATTCCTGTAATTATTATTAGCACTGTGTGGCTTTGTGTTGTATTTGAGCACTTGTTCCAGACTTTTGACAACTGTGTGACAATATTACTTTAGGAGCAATCTTGCATTCTAATTAAATTCTCACTCTGTCAAAAATATAAGGGGTATTATTGACAGATTGAGAATGAGATTTAACTAACATTATTGACATTGATTGTCAGATGTAATTGCGACTTGATTTTGAACGTTTTCATAACCAGGATTACCATCATACTTTTAGGAACGAAAATTATTGGCTTGCAAAATTAAATGCAGGTGAAATGATCCGATTGGCTGTTCATAATTTATACAGCCAATGACAGCAGTTTATACGTGCTTTTGTGAGCCAATTTTAGTGCTGTCCCAATGTCAGAGGCCCTTGAGGCGGAGAAACTCTGACACTAGGTGTGTGGGGTCGTAAGACCTTACTGCTCACACGATAAGGAAGAAGTGTTGTTTTCGATCCACAGATACTGCACATTACATGTTTTAGTTACCTACCATATTATTCATGTTCTTGCAGACAATTTTTAAATCAATCCATTTTTTAAATAGTTAACGAGAAATTGTGCTTATTTAGCACAAGTAACATTATGTTGTATTTCAACACTTATAGTCTTATGTTTAAAGTTTAATTTTCTCTTTTAATTTAGGTGAAGGATTATAGTAAGTCCATTATAACATTGTTTATTTCATGTTTATGTGGTAGACTAGTTCCGTGGATGTGTGTGTGTATGTGTAACTCGACACGTGTCCCACTTGTAGGTGTGTTTGTGCACTGTGTCGCGTTGTCCAATAATGTCGATTCTTATTATTTTATCGAGCAAGCTTTGACGTAATAACTACATTATCTTCTGCTTGTTTTTGAACTGAACTTGGTGTGTCACGTTTGTTTTAGTCTAAATTTAAAGTGGTTTTATTAATCTTCTCCTTTTTTTTAGCACTCTCCCCGCATTTTCGTTCGCATAATTCTTACGGATGCTTTATTAATTGATAATAAAATATAGCTTATAGAAATATGCTTATGTCGTGCATTGACTAGACAGGCCGACTCAAATTTGTGTGCCTCTCTCCTCAAGAGACCACCTCAGACATTAACCTACTTGGTTCGCATATGATTTGACCATTACAAGTAATTGTATGGACTTTAAAAGAGACTTTGACCTCTGAGTTTGTTTCGGTGTTTCTTCTCAGAGCAGTCGGCTAGGAAACACTGGACTCATCTAGTTTAAAATGTGACGTGTAAAAGTGTTATTTATAACCAACTAGCTTTTGCCCGCGACTTCGTCCGCGTAAATTTCGGTTATCGCGGACACACACAAAGTCGCGAAAAAAATTACCCATGTCATAAAATCATGATTCGAAACGACACGTGGCGCCATCTATGATCATAAGAACGTTATTGTGATTTTCCTCGGAAACAGTACTTTTTTTCGGGATTAAAGGTACCCTATGTTCGTTCCTGTACACCTGGCAACGTATATGAAAAATTTCAGGATGATCAGTTCAATGGCTTAGGCGTAAAATGGTAACAAACAAACAAACAAACTTACTTTCGCATTTATAATATTAGTTAGGACTAGTTAGGATTTACTGAATAAATATCATATCAGAACTCAATAATAACGTAGCTTCCAATTGCGAAAGAATCTTCAACATCGGTTCAGTAGATCCAGAGATTACCTCTACAACCTCACTAACTAACAAACTTTACCTCTTTATAATATTAGTATAGACTAGCTTTTGCACTTGTCTTCGTCCACGTGGACGCCTAAAACCTCTGAACCTATCGCGAAATCAGCATGCAAATTTTTGTAAAATAAAATTACCAGGAGTTCTGTCCCTCTTGTGGAAAGGGGGGTGGGGGGGGGTTAAACTTCTCTTTCCATAACATAACATCACGCCTGTAATCCCCGAAAGGTTAGGCAGAAGTGTACCCAATAGTACACCCACATTTCGCCAGTTATGTTTTTTTTTAGTCCCATGTAATAGGGGGCGAGCCTATTGCCATCAACCGGGCACAAATCCAGACTCCGAGGCTGCTACTGAGAAATTCCTGATGGAAAAACACAATAACACTTTGCCCGACCTGGGAATCGAACCCAAGACCTCATGCACAGCAGTCGAGCTTGCGACCACTAGACCAACGAGGCAGTCCCCTTTCCAAGGTCTTCAAATCCACGTGTCGAAATCTGAGTCACCGCTAACACAAAGTGCATTAATTAAACACTACTCTGCACATATATCACTGACGTACGTGATCTATCTGTGTCAAAAGTAATACGTTTGATGTTATTACTAAATCTTTGTTTTGTACACAGTTCCGGTTAGTGACTAAGAGTCAGGTTTGTGGAGGGTTTTGATGATTACTTTTGCCCGCAACTTCGTCCGCTTAAAGGTAGCCTTTCGAACTGAGCGTCTATGGCGTCATTGGCGCCGCGGCTGTGACGCCGCGACAGTGCGACAGATAGATGTTCTATGCAAATGTATGAAATTCTAGGGAACGTCATTCGAGCGCAGCGTCACTGTCGCGGCGTCAGTGACGTCACAGTGCCGCTGTTGTAGTGCGATGTTGGTGACGCTATAGACGCTGCGTTTGTGACGCTCAGTTCGAAAGGCTACCTTAAAGCCCACACAGAGACAGCGGGAGCATGACGTGAGCGGGACTTGAGCGTGTCGTAGGGTTGTGTCCACACACTAAACCCTCACGTCATGCTCCCGCTGTCTGTGTGTCATCATCATCTGCCTAGCCTTTTCCCAACTATGTTTGGGGTCGGCTTCCAGTCTAACCGGATGCAGCTGAATACCAGTATTTTACATGGAGCGACTGCCTATCTGACCTCCACAATCCAGTTATCTGGGTAATATGATACCCCTAGGTAAGACTGATTGTCAGACTTTCGGGCTTCTGACGACCCGTAACGACTGTCAAAGATCCACATATGACAGCCGGGACCAACGGCTTAACGTGCTTTCCGAGGTACGGAGGAGTCTCGGTGTGTAAAGATGGTCACCCATCCACGGACCAACCCCGGCAAGCGTAGCTTAACCTGACGGATCGACCCGTGCGGCTATCATTACTTGGCCACGAGCTCCTCCCGCTGTCTGTGTGTGTTGGGCTTAAATGACTTAGGTAGTAACGTTCATTTCTATGGCAATCTTTAATGCTTATGTTAGTCCCACGTAGGGGGCGAGTCTATTGCCATTAACCGGGCATAAATCTTAACTCCGAGTCTGCTACTATTCCTGATGGAAAAACGCAATAATACTTTGCCCGACCTGGGAGTCTTAACCCAAGACCTCATGCTCAGCAGTTACGCTTTGCGATCACGAGACCGTTGTTGGGGCGGTAAATCGTCATTATGTGTCTAATTCTTTTTTAATTCTACTTATGTTTTAGGTTGCAATTATTATAATTTTGTAATTATTCATATTCGTTAGTCTACTATACTATCTATGTATACTAATATTATAAAGAGGAAAGATTTGATTGTTTGTTTGCATTGAATAGGCTCCGAAACTACTGAACCGATTTGAAAAAATCTTTCACTATTGGAAAACTACGCTATCCCCGGGTGACATAGGCTATATTATATTTATATTTAGTATCAGCATTGCACCTGTACGAAGCCGGGGCGGGTCGCTAGTCTACAATAAAGTAACTTAGTGAAGTTCTTACTCAATCTTGACCTTGAAAATAATTTGGAAAAATACTATAATTTAAGCAATTAAAACTCGTAATCAGTATCAGTACCTAATTATAGAAAAAACATACATATAGGTCATTCTCTTACCCAAAAACGTGCCCCTACGCTACAAACGCAATCAATTTCATTGAAGCACCATTTAATGCAATGTTTTGCAATGTCTGTCCGTGTGTCACTTGTTTCTAAACGTGCGGACCACGTGACTTTGGACACGTGACCAAATGGAAATGTTTTTATTGGTCAGTCTACGGTTTTATTTGGGCTTCCCTGTAAGATAGGCTGTAGAAAACGTTACTAAAATTGTAATTAACATCACGCCTGTAATCCCCGAAGGGTTAGGCAGAGGTGTAGCCATTAGTACATCCACATTTCGCCTGTAATCCCCGAAGGGTTAGGCAGAGGTGTAGCCATTAGTACATCCACATTTCGCCAGTTATGTTTTTTTTTAGTCCCATGTAATAGGTGGCGAGCCTACTGCCATCAACCGGGCACAAATCCAGACTCCCGAGGCTGCTACTGAGAAATTCCTGATGGAAAAACCCAATAACACTTTGCCCGACCTGGGAATCGAACCCAAGACCTCATGCACAGCAGTCGCGCTTGCGACCACTAGACCAACGAGGCAGTCGTTGTAAGTAAATAATTATTACTGTCTTACTGCAAGGCTAAGGCAGAAGATAACTACGCTTACGATCTTTAAAAACTTCAATGTTTCAATATTTCGCCATTTGCAAATGGATCGAGCAACTAGTTTCAACTTCCTAACTGACCGACCCCTTGACAATTCAAAAGTGCTTATAAATCGCTTTACAAATTCGGTTTCTTTATCTAGTGTATATTGCCTTATCTAGATACTAAGAAACATATTTCATTACAACCGCGTGGACTGCTTATACCGTTAACAATAAACAGTGTGAGCGTCGCATTTCTATAGAAGTAAAGATTATAATCTATAGCCACCTATTTTTGTCATTTATACCTGTGGATATGGGCACGTACCATTTTTTAGTTACGCTAGGGATGGGATTGTGTCGATGAATTATGAATTTACTTATCGATAGGTTCGAGTTGATTTATTAATTGAATGATGATTTTTGTTTGTGTTTCTTGGGCGTGTTCTACATTATTATTATTTACGAGTAGGTGCTTTAGCATTAATTATAATACTAGCCTATTATTGTCCCATTGCAGGATAAAAACCAATTATCATACAGAGAAGACATATTACCAAGCTTGCTCAAGGCAAATTGGCGATTTCAGTCTTAAAATATTAATTAAAAGTCCAGGCTTCATCAATTCCACATTCCTTATTAGTTAATCTTTCAACAGACTCTGTTCGTTATTAAATTCATTACATTCTATCATTTAATCACAGTAAAAATGATATTTACAAACGTGGAGACATTACATTTAGAACTACTCAAGTTAATTTAAATATCAGCTCTATAAATATAAAAAATGCGAAGGTCTGTCTGTTTGTTTGTTTCCTCATCACGTAAAAACCACTGAAACGTTTGTAATGAAAATGTGGTAGCTTAGGACAAGGACATAGGCTACTTTTAAATCCGCGACTTTATCTGTCTCTGAGATAAAATCACAAACAAAGTCGCGCGCAAAACCCAGTCCAATATAAATATGTATGAATAAGTCTTGTTGAATGTAATGTAGTTCTTCTCCGCGTGTGGTCCATAATTTACATTATTGACATAATGAGTGTCGATATACTTTTTGTTTCAACGAATGTGGTAATCAGAAAACAATTTCAACTAGTTTTTGTCACATCCCTTTGAATGGAATGTTGGCTTTTAATAAAGGAGAGGTCTGGATGTAGAGGGGTTTATAGTAATCATAATGATACCAGCCTATTATTGTCCCGAAGGGCAAATGCCTCTTCTCATACAGAGAAGGCACGAGCATTGATCACCACGCTTGCTCATGGCGGATTGGCGATTTCCTAGTATACAATTTAAAATAGTCTCTTTTAAAAACAGTCGGACTCTGCTGTCCGTCCGTCTGTCTGTCAGTGAACTGTATCTCATGAACTGTAATAGGTAGAGATTTGAAATTTTCACAATTTGTATTTTTATTGCCGCTATAACAACAAATAAAATAAAGTAAAAAATTAAACAGCGTCCCCCACTCAATTTTTGTTTTCAACCGACTTCAAAAAGGAGGAGGTTCTCAATTCGACGCGTATGTTTTTTTTTTTTGTTTTTTTTTTTGTTTTTTTTTTTTGTGTGTTTGTTCTACGATTACTCCGCCAATTATGAAAAAAATATGACCGCCTTCAAAAACTACAAAATAAAAAAAATAACTTTAGCTTGAAAGTCGGCGGCTTTGGTTTTGTTTCTTGTTATGTAGGTATTGCCACCGACTTCCACGCTAAAGTTATTTTTTTTATTTTGTAGTTTTTGAAGGCGGTCATATTTTTTTTGTATATAGTGTTAAATATTAACTGCCTCGTTGGTCTAGTGGTCGCAAGCGCGACTGCTGTGCATGAGGTCATGGGTTCGATTCCCAGGTCGGGCAAAGTGTTATTGGGTTTTTTCATCAGGAATTTCTCAGTAGCAGCCTTGCAGTCTGGATTTGTGCCCGGTTGATGGCAATAGGCTCGCCTACTATTACATGAGACTAAAAACATAACTGGCGAAATGTGGGTGTACTAATGGGTACACCTCTGCCTAAAATATTGTACGGTGGTACAGAACCCTTTGTGTGAGAGTCCTACTACCTACTCTTTCTCGCTCTTGGCTGGTTTTTATATACTATAGAAAACATCGTACATACAGACGCGATGGCGGTCAGTTTGACGTAATTGTACTATTTGACAGACATCAAATCAGTACAATTACGTCAAAATGACGTTTAAATTAGATAAAAATAGAAACGTTCTATGTGACAGACGTCAAATCAGCACAATTACGTCAAAGTGACGTTTTAACTAGATTAAAATTAAAAAAAAAACGTTCTTTTTGACAGGTGTCAATTTAGTACAATTACGTCAAAGTGACGTTTCAAAGAAAAAGACACGTTTGCGCTCTATATTTTTTAGATGACTGACAATTGACAATCATTAAATGCAATGCAATTCCGTCAATTGAACGTTATACGATTTATCAATAAATAGGACACGTTAATTACAGTTTCACGACCCCGGGAAACATTCATGTCGTGTATTAAATTGTCATTCATACCGCCATTTTTGTTTTTAATCGCCTTCATAATATTCTTGACTAATATTATTGGACTGCCTCGTTGGTCTAGTGATCATGAGGGCTTGGCTTGGATTCCATTGAATCTTAGGTCGGGCAGTGTTATTCAGTTTTTCCATCAGGAATTTCTCAGTAGCAGCCTCGGAGTCTAGATTTGTGCCCGGTTGATGGCAATATGCTCGCCCCCTATTGCATGGGAATTGAACATAACTGATGAAATGTGGGTGTATTACGAGTATGTGTCTGCCCTGTGATTAAGACGTTGGCCTTCTCATGCATAAGTGGCGGATATGTGACTTTTATAATTCATTATGTACTTTCTATGTTTATCTTGACACTTGAAAATGAAACTTAGGTTTAATAAATATAAGTCTAGAATTGCCAATCCGCCTTGAGCAAGCGTGGTGGTCAGTGCCCGTGCCTTCTCTGTATGAGAAGAGGCTTTTGCCCTGCAGTGTGACAATTATAGGCAGGAATTATTAGTTTTTCAATATGTATGGGCTTGTTTTTTACCACTGTTCTGTCTTACCTCATGGTAAGCGATGATCTATCGATAATGGTGCACGCCTGCCTAAGAGTCCCCTTTTTGACCCATTGTATGACATGCCATTTTTTTATCTATCGATATTAACCATCTATCGCCCTACTTGTTCCCATCCCTAATTCTCATAAAATCCCATTTCCCCCTACGCGGGGGTGTAGCGGGGAGGCGCGGTGTAAGGGCCCGACCGACCGACTCCTGCGCACCTGGCGCGTGCGACGCCAATCGCGTGCGCGCGCCTCGCACCCCGGCGTTTTATTCACGTATGTTTGAGTATGAATGTATGTATGAGTGTGTGGTACTAACTTAATGTTCTGTAGAAAGAATGATAAGTTTATATTGTAAGAAATTGAATGTTTGTATTACAGAATATAAGGCATATCGAACACCACATAAGAAAGGCGGGCTTTCATACATAAGGTTGAGGGTTCGATATCGGACACATACAAATGTGATTTAGGTTTAAAATAATTTATTCTCATTAAAGACAAAAAAAGCCACTTTCATGAGAACAGAAAAAATAACATGCTTTTTACAATTCATTATATACTTAGTTTATCTTGGACATTACTGACATCGTTAAAGGAAAATATTGTGAGGAAACCTGGACTTAATGATACTAGCTTTTGCCCTCGACTTCGTCCGCGTAAATGTCGGTTATTGGCGACCTAATCTTGTGTTTCCATACAAACTTTTGATCACCGTTTCAACCCGTTAGGGGGTGGATTTTTGGAAATCCCTTTCTTAGCGGACGTCTACTGACTATAAACTACCTTCCTGCCAATTTTCATTTTAATACGTCAAGCCGTTTACGATATTTCGTGATGAATGAGTGAGTGACCTTTCGCTTTTATAATATTTAGAAGATAATATAACATCAAACATCACATCTGTAATCCCCGAAAGGTTAGGCAGAGGTGCACCAATTAATACACCCACATTTCGCCAGTTATGTTAAGTCCCATGTAATAGAGGGTGAGCCTATTTAAAAGATAGATGTCAGAATTCGCCATTCCGCCTTGAGCAAGCGTGGCGATCAATGCTCGTGCCTTCTCTGTATGAGAAGAGGCCTTTGTCTTGCAGTGGGACAGTAATAGGATGGTAGGACGCACGTTATCTACCCCCATCACTTAAAACAATGTTATTTTAATATTACCTTGCCTACCATACTGTTGGATTGTCAACGCTCGGCTCAGCTGTGAGAGTTAAAAATCCAACAACAGAAATTATAAAGTAATAGCAAAGTAATGGTGCCGATTCCCTTGTTCACAAACTAGACTAAATTTAGAGAATTGACATCTCTTACTAACGTACAGCGAAAGGAAAGGACGGTGACATTAAAGAACTAAGTTAGCGATGTCAAATTAGTTTTGCCTTGAACTTTTCCGTATTTTTAATCCATACGTTTTAAGATGTCAACTAAACTTGTATGGATGTGTCAGATTGACTAAATTTGACAGCTCGTATTTACATTAGTCTCTTTCTTGTTTTATTGGACAGAAAAAGATGGAAATAGTCTAATTTTAGTTTAGTTTGTGACCAAGAGAATCTGCACCAATATTGTTTTAAGAGATGGCGGTAGGAACCCTGGTCCGACCTGTCTATCGAACCAATTACAAGTCTTCAATCAATTGTTTATTACGCTGGTACATCCTGCCGCCTGCGCAACAAAAAGGCATAAAAACCTCGCCTAGCTATTGTATTCAGCGGTTATCTCAAGATTAAGGACAGGTGCCACTGGCGCCTGCGCAGCACTTTTATTTTATTGAACTAACGACTAATTGGTTCGCTATTCATATTAAAATCTTGTTTGAGGATTAATTAATATCGTAGTCGTTTGTTTTTTGTTGTTTTAATTTGGCTTTTGAGTACTTGAGAATTTTCTTGTTTGGTTTGTCAAGGAGATGTTTAATCTGTATCAGCCGTTTTTAACCCCCGATGCAAAAACGTCAGGGTGTTATAAGTTTCATGTATCTGCGTGTGTGTCTGTCTGTAGCATCGTAGCTCCCGAACGGATGAACAGATTTTAATTTTTTTATTTTTTTGTTTGAATGGTGAATTAGTTTCGAGTGTTTTTAGCTATGTTTGATGAAATCGGTCCAAGATGTCCGCCGTCAGGAGTTTTTATATTTTTATATCTTTCTGGGTTTTTCCCAATGAGGGAACAAACATTGGTGCCGATTCTCTTCGTCACAAACTAAACTAACATTAGACTATTTCCATCTTTTTCTGTCCAATAAAATAAGAAAGAGACCAATGTAAATAAGAGCTGTCAAATTTAGTCAATCCGACACATCCATACAGTTATAGTTGACACCTTAAAACGTATGGATTAAAAATACGGAGAAGTTCAAGGCAATACTAATTTGACATCGCTAACTTAGTTCTTTAATGTCACCGTCCTTTCCTTTCGCTGTATGTTAGTAAGAGATGTCAATTCTCTAAATTTAGTCTAGTTTGTGAACAAGGGAATCGGCACCATTGTCCAGTTGCATCTCTTTGTTCAAGAGAAATTGACATTATAGTATAACTAATTAGAGTGATGAGTTGATCCCACTAGGTGATAAGATCACGTACGTTTTATGCCATAAAAATCCAGGCGACCCCCAAAACACCGTACTACACTGTCCCATACATAACTGTATTTAACAAAAAAGCACATTACCCCCGCACCTAGCAGTACGAGTGAGCGAGACAGAGCTACATAACCCGCGTTTGATAATACGAGTGAAAGAAATAGAGGGATGTGAGCGAGGGTGCGCGTGCGACCCTTTGCGCTGCAGTGTAATGCACCGTGGTTATGGGGTGCAATGCATGGTGCATTTTATGGTGTTTTTGTAATGACCATGCCGATGTGCTTCTGGGGATAGAATATGGAGTTTTACAGATAGTCCTTATTATAAATGCGAAACTTTGTGAAGATGGATGGATAGATGTGTGTTAGGTACTCTTTAACGCTTAAACGGCTGAACAGAATTTGCTGAAGTTTATTTTTATTACGTTTATGTGTTTCCGTGCGATCATTTGGGACTTAAGTTTAATTCTGAACTCGACACAGACAACGTAGCGGGCAGAAGCTAAGTAGCCGTTTTTAGTTATAAGTTTGACTATCTCCCGTAATTAAAATTTTTCGTTTATGTTAATATGGTATCTAAAAGTAACTTTAATTTATAGGTCTCTTTACTCAATTTAGTTTTGTTTAGATATAATTGTTCGTTGTTCGTTCAGAAAATGTTAAAAATTTTTTCATTATTATATTTTCTTATTGGCATCTCCATTTAAAATCATTGTGCATCAAGATAATTGTAATAGTTCACCCTTACTATTCAGAAATTCAATAAAATGCAGATTTCCATTTAAAAATCATCAATACCGCGTTCACAAGTACTAGTAACCCAATGATCTTTTAAGTCCTGGACATGACTCGCGAAACTCAGGTTATCTACCTGCAAACACATAGACAGAGATAGCAATATACCACTGTACAGTGCGAGAGAGGGATGGACAACGCCCCCCATGCTGACAGATGTTCAGAAAGTATTCGCTTTGTATGCGGGAGAACGTTTTTTTTTGTGCGTGGGCGGTGTGTGAGCGAGTAGCGGGTGGATCCGCTTGTGGAGGTTGCGATTTTGTATTTGTTGATATGTTTTTGGTGGATTGGTTAGTGATGGCAAGGCAACTGCCCCGTTGGTCGCGTTGTCGCAAGCGACTGCTGGGCGTTCCTAGGTTCTTAGGTTGGGCAAAAAGTCTTATTGGGTTTTTCTATCAGGAATTTCTCAGTACTAGCCCAGAGTTTTGAAGTTGGTTGTGTGACACTCTCGTGCCTCGGAAAGCCATTTGTCCTGCGCCTGATCTCTACCCGCTTGTGTGGAATTGCCGTCCCATCTGACCATGAGAGTGAGGGAAGAGGGAGTGTACCTGTGTTTGCGCACACACTTGTGCAATGCATATATCCTGCGTACTTTGCTAGTCTCCATTGACTTCTATCGTGATGGGCGAATGTTAATGCCTAAGGTAATAAAAATATACGAACACACACAGACTCACAGGTTTCTCCTGGGCAAGGAGTGACCTTGATCGTAGACTTTGTCTCTGTCACCTAGACTAGACTCAAGAGCAAACCCATCTTATAACAGAACCTCACGCCTTTTATTCCCAAAGGGTTAGAGCAGAGGTGTACCCACATTTCGCCAGTTATGTTTAAGACTGATGTAATAGGAGGCGAGCCTATCGCCATCTTATATTTAAAAATATATTGAATCCTTGGTATATTTTTTTGGCTCAATGTCTTTCAATTGTCTCTTTCACCATGTCTAAGATCTCCGCTCTCACTCGCACCTCAGCCCGCACTCTCTACCCATCACTTCCTGTAATCGTGGGAACTATCTCCTCAGTATGACTCCGTGACATTCTACCATGCTGCTGTATTAGTATTTATGGGTGAGCACGACCAGCTCAACCGCTCCAGGTACTCAGAGGAAATATGGATGGAACTCATGAGGACAAAGGCTTGACTCTTCTCTGTATGAGAAGAGGTATTTGACCTGCTCTGGGACAATAAAAGACTGATGTAATTTTTTAATTATTATAATTCCTACAACTATACCTCGCCACTTTAAAACGTAAATTAATACCAGTCTCAATATTTTTTTTTATGAATCTGGTCGTGTCTATGTTTATCGTCTAGAATTTGACAAGTAGATTTAAAAAATATATAATACACAGTAAATAAAAAACGTAGTTAAAAAAAAGTGACGAGTAAACAAAGTACAAATATGTGCAATTTTTGCAGTCGTGTTTTTTATTTTTTTTAATTATAGTAGCTTGTTATTTATTTTTTTTTTTAATAGGAACACACAGGCACAGGAAAGGCAAACGAGGTGTGTAGCTAGTCTTTACCTACATATAGCTCATTATGATTGAAGATGCAATCTGAAGATTTGTGCTTCTGTTCCAAAATTCAAAGCTGATTCTGAACATTTTTCATTCAATTGATTTTGAACTAAAATTCAACATGAAAAGAGTTAAAAATTGCATGCAACATGATAATCGGAATTATATCTTGCACACAACTTTCAACTATATTTCTTGTTGAATTAAAGTTCATTATCAATTGATCAACAAAAACTGCTCGACGTCGCCGTGACGTCACATTTCGTCATCATGGGAAATATCCTCCACAATACTTAGTTTATGGTCTATTAACATAAGATAACAATAGTAACAGATGTTTGGCGACTGTTACCGTTTATGGGTTTACACCTTCGAAACGAAAACAGAAGAATTGGCAAGGTTCAGGTTTGTTTAAAGTTTATTGTAGAAGCATTGTTTCGGTTCCGTAATTGTCATCTTACTATTAAAAAAATACAGTTATTGGTATAATTAAGTATACAGGTAGATTTTTTTATCAGGTTCCAAATTTTAAGGACTGCCTCGTTGGTCTCGTGGTCGCAAGCGCGACTGCTGTGCATAAGGTCTTGGGTTCGATTCCCAGGTCGGGCAAAGTGTTATTGGATTTTTCCATCAGAAATTTCTCAGTAGTAGCCTCGGAGTCTGGATTTGTGCCCGGTTGATGGCAATAGGCTCGCCCCCTATTACATGGGACTAAAAACATAAGTGGCGAAATGTGGGTATACTAATAGGTATACCTCTGCCTAACCCTTCGGGGATTACAGGCGTGATGTAATGTTCCAAATTTTTATACCTACTATGATGTTTATTGAAAATAATAAGATACGTGTAGGAGTATGTAATGCTCGTAGCAGGTGGCGTTCTGTAATTTCTGCCTACCCCCATGGCAAAAAAGCGTATATACGTGTTTTTATTTTAGTATCACTCAATACTTAAATATTAAGATATAGCATCACATAGTTGTGACATTATGCGCCGCGTCGAACACTGACCCGACTCGCGCGCCTGGCCCCGCCCCCAAATTTTGATACCTAACCATTAAAAACTGAAGTTGCAAATTTTCCCTTCATACTTTCACGGACTTAGGACCTTCAAATGGGAAAGGTAACTCGTATTCCGGATAAACAATATCTTGTTTTGAAAAATTTACAGGCCATTATTTTTTTTTAAATGTCGTCTTTGAAAAGTCAAAGTCAAAACATTTACCTGAAAAATGTACGTTTAACGTTGGATGATATATCAACTTTGATGCGGACGAAGTCGCGGGCAAAAGCTAGTATATATATATATATATAGTTAATACGTACTGTTACTAGAAGACTTGCGTCATAATCGCAAAGAACAAGGTACCCCCAAAAAGAAACATAAATTTTCATTACCACAGCAAAAATACAAACTCCAAATATCAAATATTGCCAGACGAAAAAAAAATAGAAGATTCGCCTATCAATACCTGTTCACGGACCATATGCTCAAATCTTAAGCTCGCCCCCATTGTTACCAAGACCAAAAAGAAAAAATAAAGAATCTTCAAAACATCTGGCGCTCAACACCCTCTATACTGCTATACCCACCCCCGACATGAGACAGACGTATACAAAAACGCTTCAGAGCGAAAGAGACAAGGCTAACAAAGCGCCCTAGGATTGGAGAAAAAAAAAATCAAATGCGCCCGCGCCGTTCTCGTTCCGTTTCCGAATTCAAATTTTTGATTTTACAAAGATGGAACGGGCTTGTTATGAGAAAGTACGTGTTTATAAATGATTTTGATGATGCTTTTAAGCCGAATATTTTTTAAATGTAAATTGTGCAGCTTGTCTACTGCAGGTCAAAAGCATCTCTCATAGATGGAGTAAGATTTGCTGCGCCAGAGTCATAAATGAAATAAACACATTTTTGTATTCCGCCTTATTACAAATATGGTATAAGGTTTATAGAGTTAGACCTAGTTAAAACTAAAAATGCTCAGAACGAAAAAAAAAAACAGTTTTTACGTAAACTCTGTGTGTGACGCTCAGCGAGTCTGTTGGTTAAATTAAAGATTTTGTATGTCGACTAGCCTTTGCCCGCGGTTTGGTCCGTGTTAGGTATATTTTTCTATTAAATAACATAGCTTCCTATTAGCTAACGAATTTTCTAAATAGGACCAGTAGTTCCGGAGATTCGCGCGTTCAAAAAAAAAAAACACAAACTTTTTTAAATGATCAAGACTCACCCAGTACACCATGTCGCATATAATAATAATAGTATCAAGATATGTTGCGCCGGTAGAAAGCTGTACCACAAGACAGGTTGCCTAACAAAAGAAATTCAATCAAAGTTAACAGCAATTTAATACAATTAGGGTATCCATCTGACCTGAACACGCAATGTCTGCGAGAGCTATTAACATTCTTAACAACACACAAAGGTAAAAGATGTTGGTGGAAGATGTAACCAGGATTTTGTAAAAACCTAATTTAAAAGAGTGCCGTGGAGTCTCTTGCTCGTTCTTCTCCATAGAGGCCTACCTCCGTTTTGAAACGAGCAACTAGCTTCAACTTTCTGACTAACTGACCGACTCCTTGACAATTCAAAAGTGCGTGTAAATGGTCTAATTGAAATAAATGTTTTGACGTTGACTTTGAGAGGCTAGCTAAGAACTTGGGCCAGCCCCCCCCCCCCCCCCTCCCCTTTTCTTTCGCAGGGGTACAAACTATTTTCTTTTGTCCTTAGATTGTTCTGTCTCTTTCCTGGCCAATGGTCTTCCTTCTCGCCTTCTATCTTACATGAATCCGCACCTCATCCCTCCAGTTACGGAGGTATCCATCTAGTTGGTTCCGCTATCTCATCTTCTGGGAATAATTCATTTAACCACAGACGCAAAAAAGACGGGTTAAAATAATTTAATTTTAGTGTGGAAACATCTTTATTGTTTCGTGTTAATCAACCTCATGAATGATCACTAATCTTTGACTTTTTATTCTTTCAGGTAAGTCCTCAACCGTTAATTCGCTAAGGTATGGTATCATTAAGCTTTAGTCGTTAGGATGCAGGCAGACGTATTGCAGTACTACTGCTTGCACATCCGGTGATGCTGTCTAAGTTATGGGAGACAGCGGATTTTATGTAAGATGGCGCTGTCTGTAAAATCGTGAAATGTCAAGAGAATATTTTTTATATTTGACCTCATTCCGGGCTGTTTTCAAAGATTATATTTTGTTGGAATTTCCCAGAATTTTAAACCTAGCCTTAGTCTGCGAATGAATTTTGATTTATTTCACGGACTTTAACTAGGTATAATTTAATGAAATTCAACCTGATTTTACCCTGATTTAAAACTACACAACGACATCCATGATGCTTTTAAGATCTGTCGTAATATTTCGGGACGCTGTTAAGCGTAGCTACGATTCAGGCTAAAAAATAATATTTAATTCCTTAACAATACATGTAACCACTAAATTAAAAAAAACAACAACAACACAGTACTATTCTGATAAAATCTCCATCGATATTTGAGCTTGATGTGACCTGCCAATCTATGCTAGAGTTCGACAGCTTTAAATATTGTTCGGCTGATCATTGGGCCAGGCACCCAGAGGCTAAAATCTTCCTCGGTGAACTTAGGTGAAGTGAGCTTGAGGTGAGCTGACAACTAATACTAAGGATTACGAAATGGAAGTCTCAAGCGCAGTTCAGGTAAATTTACAGTAGAAGGTTTCACCCAGAAGCCTTTGCTTCTGGCTTTTGACTTTGACATGTCAAAGTCAAATCATTTATTGCAATTTTTGCAAGCGTCGCCCAGAAGCCCAAAATCTCGCTGTGATTTTTGTATCATTTATGAATGAACCACTTGGTTGCGCAGGCGTCGCTGAGTCTTCAAGTCTCCATTTAGCGTATGACAATATTTATCAGTGATTGGCAATAGACGCGAACAGATGTCCTGTGACTTGAGCGTTGGGTATGTTAACGTATCCGGTGGCTGCGTCCAAGTCATAAGCAGAGGCGATAGCGGGTGACGTGGTCTCAGCAATATAGCAGTGCACACTTACAGTCTCGGTATTAATTGATAATGAACTAAAGTGTTAAAGGACTAGAGTTGAAAATTGTGTGCAGGACAATAAATTCGGTTTGGAATTATATTTTGCTTACAATTTTCAACTTTATTCCTGTTGTGTTTTAGTTTATTATTGATTATATTGCTTTTCTGTTCTGACTAAACCTTAGTCATCAAAAACTGAAGTGTTTAAATGTGTGAGGAAAATATGTATTTTCCTATCTCTGTATAAAATTATGCGTAAAACATGTTAGTAATGACATTTTATTTAAAAAAAAAAACGACTTTTAGACTAAACTAAGTCCCCCTTTACATTAACTTATTACTCATTTGCGTCGCGTACGCAAGTCCTAATCAAATCAAAAAAAAATATTACTTGGGTTCGAGTCCCAAGTCGGGCAGTGTTATTGGGTTTTTTCATCAGGAATTTCTCAGTAGCAGCCTCAGAGTCTTTATTTGTGCCCGGTTGATGGCAATAGGCTCGCACCCAATTACATGGGATTTAAACATACTTCTGCCAAACCGTTCGGGGATTACAGGCGTGATGTTAAGTTATGTGTGAAACGGGATTTTTATTGTAATAACTTCATGTACCTACAGTTACCAATATACAAAATTGCCCTCCCCGCTAACTCTCACACCTTGCCCACCATTCCGATACACTGGCGTTCGGGGCGATAAAACGTCGTTTCGATTCCCCGTGCCGGAAATAGCCCCGGTCAAGAACCTGCGCGAAAAATTCGCTCACTCTGCGCGCATGCGTGTGCGCATCGTATGCATGTATGCGCGCTTTGTTGTTGCGCTGGAGTGGGTAAAAGTTGTCGTGAAGTGTGATAAGTTTTTGGTTGGCTAGAAGTATGGAAGGATATTTATAGTTAAGAATTTTGTTGGAAAAAAGAAATAAATCTTTTAATAAGTAATAAAACTGAAAAGGTATTTTTGTTTGTTCAAACGCGCTTATCTCTGGAACTACCAGTCAGATTGGAAAAAATCTTTGTTCTATATGATAGCCAGATTACTGCGCTGCTTCCATTGGTCGCAGCGTGATGTTAATAGCCTATACTATTCCTCATGAACCTGGCTAAGATATACAAAAAAAAAATCCAATCCGGCTAGCAGTTACAAAGATTAGCGCGTTTAAACAAACAAAAAAAAATCCCTTCAGCTTTATATTAGTATAGATAGATAACTTCCTTTCTTTCCACGCAAAATTGCTTCCATGTTAACGTTACCACATCGTATGCGCGTGCGCTTGATAGGATGCTTACATGAACACACACATGCAGTCTGCGCACGCGATCCGAATGAATGGCGTGATCTCTTTGTTTTTAGTGCTGCGCTTGAGTTGTTAGTTAACTTAAATTCAGCTTCAACCTTTCGTATAGAATGCTCTTTATGAATGCGGATCAAACAGCATCGAGTAATCTAGCTGTTTATACAGGCTAATTGAAAATATACCCGAAACCTGAAAAGGGGTCATTACTCTTATCATTATGAACAACTTTTACTATGGGACCAACCCTGAAATCATGAAAAAAAAAAAACAGCTGATCCATACATTACGATCTTGTTGTGTAGCATTTTTGTAGGGAACAGCTGTATTTTTTCATGATTTCAGGGTTCTCATAGTAAAGTTGTTCATAATGAATGAGTACAATTATTCCTTTCCAGGTTTCGGGTAAATTTTTAATGACCCTGTACATATAAAATGCCAGTCCTGAATGACTGACTGACGGGTCAACGCACAGCCTAAACCGCTGATCGTAGAGAGCTGACACTTACTAAATCTATAGGAGAATCGCGTTTTGACAGGTCACAAAAAGTACCAAAGTTAAGTCAAGTCAAGTTTGTGTCGTGATGGCCCAGTGGTTATGGCGCCCGCCTCTCATGCATGAGGTTGTGGGTTCAAATCCGGGCAAGTACCAATGTGAAATTTTTAATTCATATGTACTTTCTAAAGTTTATCTTGGGCATCACTGGCATCGGTGAAGGAAAACATCGTGAGGAAACCTGGACTTACTGTTCCACTCAAACCATGTCAGAGGCCCTTGAGGCGGTTTAGAAACTCTGACACTAGGGTGTGTGGGGTCGTAAGGCCTTACTGCCCACACGATAAAGAAGAAGAAGAAGAAGAAGAAGACAAAAAGTACGTCAATCGATTGGTGGTGTCATCTAAGCCTATTATTTGATCGCACGCCACCAATGGCACGCGTATTATCGGTTGATTATCCATTTCCTAGAAAATCCTATCTAAAGCAAATTCTTTTTCATCCTCTTTGGTCAACTAACTGGTAAGCAACATGCTGTAATCAGAAGATCCAAATATTAGCACTGACTCACACAGCACGTGTCGGATAAGACAGAGATACAGTATCACACATAACTATTGATAGTTAAGACACGTAACATAACATCACGCCTGTAATCCCCGAAGGGTTAGGCAGAGGTGTATGCATTAGTACACCCACATTTTACCAGTTATGTTTTAAGTCCCATGTAATAGGGGGCGAGCCTAACGCCATCAACCGGGCACAAATCCAGACTCCGAGGCTGCTACTGAGAAATTCCTGGTGGAAAAACCCAATAACACTTTGCTTGACCTGGGAATCGAACCCAAGGCTTCATGCTCAGCAGTTTGCACTGCGACCACTAGACCAATGAGGCAGTCAAGAAAGTAGAAAAAGATAGTTAAGAAATTGATTTTAATCATGACTTGGTTGCTGTTCTCGATTTTGTGTTCATTTTTTTTTACGGAAGTCACGTCTTTGATTACTGCAATGCTCCCTTGTGTCGTGGCGTAATGTTATATAGCCACTACTAGCGACTAGTAGTTCCAGTGATCAGCGCGTTTATAGAACCCTTTCTTCTTGTAGGGAAATCCTCATGGACTTGTTACCGCCTCAGGGAAGACTCTTACTGACATAAACTCTTCCGTATTCCTCCTAATGTCCTTTGCTTTCCTGGGCCGCGGTAAGTCTTTTGGATAATTCCGCAACCCTGACAAGCATTGGCCCTAGCGAGCCCCGTCTTGTAATAAAAACCTACCTCCGTTTTGGAACGAGCAACTAGCTTCATCTTTCTGACTAACTGACCGACTCCTTGACAATCCATAACATCATCATCATCATCATGATGTTATGACCGACTCCTTGACAATCCAAAAGTGCTTTTAAATGGTTTCCTTATACTAAAGGCTTTGACTTTGACAAGACAGCCAAAAAGCTAGGAAGCTTGAGAGTTATCGGATTTTTCCATCAGAAGTTTCTCAATAGCAGCCTCGGAGTCTAGATTTGTGCAAGGTTGATGGCAATAGACTTAAACATAACTGGCGAAATGTGGGTGCACTAATGAATATACCTCTGCCTAAACCTTCGGAGTTTCCAAGCGTGATGTTATGTGTTTGACAAGAAAGATGGCCACCTGACAGGGAAAAACTTTCAAATAAAAATGACACCTTGAACTTAAAGCAGTGTCTACCCAATATAATGTATAATGATGTTACATAACGATGTCACACGGCGGTGCGTGTAGAAACATAATATCCTGATAGCTCGCGATTGAATATAAATGTGCGCATTATAGTAGGTGAACGAATATATTGCTTGACAATGATCGTGATGCGGTACCACTGGTTCTCGGGCTTGGAAACGGAGAGATTTCTCGGCGAGTTGTTTAGTAAAAATTTGACAGGGGCACGTCGCCGGGTTACGCTGAAAACAAGCGCCGTGGTTTTAGTGCCACCGTGCACTGGCCACGGCATTGTGCTGAGCGAAAGCCCTTTCGCGCGGCAGTGGCGGATATTTATTTTTCTTTTTATTTGATTTTTATTTCTTAGATCGAATATAAACTTTAGAAACAAGTTTATATTCGATCTAAGAAATAAAAATGCTTTGCTTTATGTACAATTTAAAAAAAAAACAACGCGTGGATCAGCACTATTGATTGATTGAAAATAGGTTCATTACGAAATTGATTCATTATTTATTACATGACTGCTCCCAAAAAAGGAGTGTTATGTGTTCAGGGTAATGTGTATTGTATGTATGTATGTGAGTTTCTTTATTCCACCTTAACTTTTAAACGCCTGAACCGATTTCGATGTATGGGGTATTGTTACAATCCTTGTATCGTTTCGAGTAACATAGGCTAGTAAAAAATAAAAACCGGTGTCGTCACTTTAAAACGTAAATTAATATCAGCCTCGATTTATTTTTTTAATGAATCTGGTCGTGTCTATGTTTATCGTCTAGAATTTGACAAGTAGATTTAAAAAATATTTAACACTGTTAATAAATAACGTCGTAAAAAAACTGTCGAGTAAACAAGGTACAAATATGTGCAAATTTGTTGCATTCATGTTTTTTATCATTTTTAATTATTCTTGTTCTTCACATATTACATTATATTGGTATAAAATAATACTAAGTTATAATCATTAATTAACAATTTCAATCAAAGTTTTGCTATTTAGCACTTGAACAACTTGCATTTTACGTAAACTGTAAATACTTGAACATACTACTAGGATGAGGCTTGCAAATAATATTAACGTCTAAAAGACTTGAGAACCTAAACACAGTCAAGATTGTTCATAGCGCTTAAGAAAAAAATGATTACTTTTCTACAATTTTAGTTTGTAACTAAATATCCCCTACATTATCTCATACACCTCGACTGACTGCCTCGTTGGTCTAGTGGTCGCAAGCGCGACTGCTGTGCACGAGGTCTTGGGTTCGATTCCCAGGTCGGACAAAGTGTTATTGGGTTTTACCATCAGGAATTTCTCAGTAGCAGCCTCGGAGTCTGGATTTGTGCCCGGTTGATGGCAATAGGCTCGCTCTTTATTACATGGGACTAAAAAACATAACTGGCGAAATGTGGGTGCACTAATGGGTACACCTCTGCCTAACCCTTTGGGGATTACAGGCGTGATGTTATGTTTTTATCTCATACAAATTCCACTCATCTTATTCCGAACACATAGTAACGCGTCGAAGCACAAAATTCTCGGCGCAACGGTATCGATATGCAAATATTTCGACCAGGTGTCGCTCCTGACAGGCTGGCTAATTATACCGGTCACGTGGCGACGTCTTCGGCGGGTAGGCAGAGGTCTAGGGCATACACTTAGTGTCTCAATGTCAACCGAAGATGATTATACAATAGGCAATCGTCACTGTCTGACTGATCTACACACAGCTCAAACCACTGTATGGATTGTGCTGAAATTTGGCACGCAGATAGTTATTATGACATAGGCATGCACTAAGGATTTTCCATAATTCGCCCCTTATTTTTTTAGGTGGTAAAAATCATCAAATGACTCTAGAGACTGTCAGACTTTTACTGACTAAAAAACCACCCTATTCCTTCGCCTTAGCCCTTTACGTTCCGGGGCCACGGTATCCTGTCAAGACGTCCCGCAACCCCGGCAGGCGTTGGCCCCGTTGGGGGCTCCGTCCCTGTGTTGACAGCTATAATTCTCCCCTAAAGGAGATGAAACGAGTGTCCGAAGTTTGTATGGGCAAACAAGATTAGGTCGCGAATAACCGACATTTACGCGGACGAAGTCGAGGGCAGAATCTAGTATGTTATATACCTGTCGATGTGTTAAAATAATTAGCATCATCACTTCAACCGAACGTCCTAGGAAGACCTACACTGACCTTATTGGTGAGGTCCTTCAGAAAGGTCAGGTGCGCAGTACTCGTAACCGGCGTGCTTGTATGACGAGATGTATGAACGTAGATGAGGCGAAAGGAGTATGTAAGGATCGTAGCAGGTGGCGTTCTGTAGTTTCTGCCTACCCCCATGGAAAAAGGCGTGAGTTTATGTATGTCCAATTTTTGGGGGGAAAAAATAGGTAGCCTATGTGCTTTTCCACAAAAACTCCATCCAGATTTGTTCAGCCGTTCTAGCTTATGTAACAAACATCGTTCCATCTAAACTTTCTCATTTATACTAGTAGTAATATGTTACCTGCCAGGGTTGCGGATTTTGTTCGAAACAGTCACCGCGGCCCTGGAACGCGAAAGGCATTAGGAAGGAACACGGATAGGTTTTAGTCAGTAAGAGTCTGACACTCCCTTCCGCTCCGCCCAGAGAGGAAGACGTCACTTGATGATTTCCTAACCTTGAAAAAAGATTTATATGTCACAGCGAAAACGTTCGGTTTAATCTCATTGATACAAAACCACCAGGCAGATGTTTCAAGACTTGATAATCAACTAGATTGAGATGTAGTGACGAGTTAACGCTAGGCTTCAGAACAATGCATCCGGTTAGGCACTAACCCTGTTTTGACCGGAGTATGCCATGGTATGTCGCTGGTTACCTTAAAAGGTTTGGTGGATTTACAAGGGCGGGAGGCGCGGTTTTTAGGGGACGATGATATGTGTTGTGAAGGATAGTATGGCTAGAAAAGGGGAGAATATAGCTACTGGGGATGTAGAAGATATGTAGCACCGATTAGAACCCCGATTGACGGGCCCAGGGACGAAATCCCCCACGACTTAATTTGCTCAAGTTTATTTTTCCGGCGCAATCACGAAAAGATTGGTGACAGTGGAAGGGAGTGTGGGAGTCCTGTCACAACAGTCTATATGATTATGTTTGTAGTCACTAAGGACGTAGGCAGAATATTCATCGTTCTGACAATAACCTATCACTGCACTTTGTGAGCTCATCTCCTGCGTATTCGGTTAGTCTCTATTAGAATTGGTCTCCGTGAACCAAAACGACCTGGAGAATATTATTGGTAGTGGCACCAATGCATGTCACATCTTATTTCTTTGACTTTGTCAAAACATTTATCTAAATTAGACCATTTATTCAGTTTTTCCATCAGGAATTTCTCAATAGCAGCCTCGAGAGTCTGGATTTGAGCCGAGTTGGTGGCAATAGGCTCACCCTCTATTACATGGGACTTAAACTTGACTGGCGAAATGTGGTTTTACCTATTAATGGGTCCACCTCTGCCTAACCCTTCGGGGATTTACAGGCGTGATGTTATGTAAAACGTTATCAATTCATATTTAACCGACTTCAGAAAACAGAGGAGGTTCTCAATTCAGCGGAAACCATTTTTTTTTCTTTTGCATTTTGAATATGATGTTTAGTTTAGAAGTCGTGTCTACGCATTCATCTGGCTGCAGAATTGCAAATATCTGTTATTGAATATAAAACATTGTCCAGATGCGCAGGAGATGACAAAAAAATAATCTAAATGCATTTATTTGGCCCCGTTTATTTAAATTTTTATTCGGCAACACTGATTTACACTTTTATGCCATTTGTCTTGTGGTTTTTCTTGTGTTCTCGAGTGTCGACCTCAGGATAGGAAATGTCGGATTGGACAGGTTTACCGCATGCATTAGACTTATTAACGTTGCTTGGTGGGTGTTTTGACATCGATTTCTTCAATTTTAAGTAGGTACCTACTTTTTTTTCTAGAAAGATCGATTATTTTTTCCATCTTAATACGTTTTTTTCCTCTCATAATGTTAGAAGACATGGTTGTCAAAAAAATTAGCACTAAAATTGATTTTTTTAGTTTTTGAGCAAGAGTAGAGGGAGGCCTTTGACCGGAAGACTGACAAAAAATAAAGCTTTTGGGAATATCGCAGACGCATATACCTACCTACAAACGGAGTTTCTTGCCCATTCTTCTCCATACGAAACTACGTTTTGGAAGGAAGCTAGACGTTCAAAAGTGTCTTTTAAATGGTCTAATTGAAATTAATGTTTTGACTTTGACTTTGGCATTTGAACGACTGCTAGACTAGCTTCTACCTACGAATTCGTCCGCGTTAAAGGTAATATTATTATCCCACGGAAACCGTATATTTTTCCAGGAAAAAGTTTTTGTGCTATTCTTAAGCTAATAATTTATGGGTTGAATACAGAACCTCCTTTTTTAAGTCGGTTAATGAGGAAAACCGTAAAAGAGTAAATTTTATGATACAATATTAATTCTACCATATTAAAAACTTCCATTCAAGAACTAAGCACTCTGCTGACTCCCTTAAACTTAACAAGCGCGATAAACCATAAGTGAAACTAAATAAAAGGCGCATCCGCACATAACACGGTGATTGGTTGGGGCGGCAGGTGCGCCAACTGAATCCTGTTTCCTACGTACGAGTTGCGCGGGAGTGGATTAAGACGCGGCAGCGTTTTACATGTTATTGTTAGTCGGGGTTAGGGGGAAGGAGGACGTGTTGGTATTATTGTTGAAGTTGGTTTAATTTAATGTAGAATTTGATAACTAGTTGTAACTAGCTTTAGTCCGCGACTCTGTCCGCTCTGTTTTTCCACCCGCGTTAAGTTACGCCTTTGGTTATTGCTTTGGTTTTACCCGTGTGTCGTAGCGTAGTTATATAGCATATAGGTACTATTCCTCATGAAACTGGCTATCATAAAGACAAATTTTCAAGCAAACAAAAAGTCTTCAGGTTTATTAAAATAACTGCCTTAATTTAACTGCCTCGTTGGTCTAGTGGTCACAAAGCGCGACTGCTGAGCATGAGGTCTTGGGTTCGATTTCTAGGTCGTGTTATAAGGTTTTTCCATTAGGATTTTTTTATCAGTGTCTGAATTTGTGCCCAGTTGATGGCAATAGGCTCACCGCCTATTACATGGGATTTAAACATAACTGGCGAAATGTGAGTGTACTGTTGGGTATCTACACCCTACACCTCGGCCTAAGCCTCCGGGGATTACAGGCGTGATGTTATGTTATGCTTTATTATATTAGTACCTACTTTTATTAAATAGAATATGGATATACACTATAGTACATACAATTTAAAATATCATTCCCATCTCATAGACACCTCATAATCATGTTAGTACTTCACATTCTTATTGAAATGATGTACAGAGAAAATTAACCGTCTGACACGAACGTTAAAGTAGTCTTTATTGCTATTGGAATAAGGTAGATATTACATTGATTTCATGTTTTAATTTTTAATCGCATCGAAATAATTCGACCCTTTGTTCAGAGGAATTTAATTTTGATTGGTTCCGTAGTTGAATTTGGTTGTGAGTATGCAGATTAGGAATTTAATAAACATTTGTATAATTGACACATGACATAGCATCACGCCTGTAATCTCCGAAGGGTTAGGCAGAGGTGTATTAGTACACCTACATTTCGCCAGTTATGTTTAAGTCGCGTGTAATAGGGGGCGAGCCTATTGCCATCAACCGGGCACAAATCCAGACTCCGAGACTGCTACTGACAAATTCCTGATAGGAAAACTTAATAACATTTTGCCCGACCTGGGACTCGAACCCAAGACCTCATGCTCGGCCTAATTTATAATTACAATAGTAGTAAGATTTAAAATTACAACACCCTATACCTAAGATGTAATTTAATGATATACAGGGTCACACTAACAAATCATTGCGTTTTTGTAAAAATCAATTTTTAAAATAAATTAATTTTAATTTTATCTTTGTCCCCATTCGAAATACAATAAAATAGTTCAATGTCTTAACAAAAAGATAAAACAACTATTTAATTTACATTTTCATTATTATATTATAAAAGTATTTAATTATTATATTATAATTCTACATAATTCTATTTTGTTCGGGCTAAATGTCAACATGTTAAGTTCTCCCATTATAATAAGCTTACTACTTGTTTGTTACTCGAATCACGCCAGAACGGCTGAACGGATCTGGATGAAATTCGGAACACAGATATAACGAAATAACGTAACATTATAATATTGTAATAACATAAGCGACATACTAAATACAGGGTCCAAATCCAAACCCCCCCATGTATATTCTATTTTTTTTTTTTCACTATCCGGTGCCACCCCTGGTCTGGTGGCACCCGGGGCGGACCGCCCCCTACGCTATCCCTAGCTACGCCACTGACTAGAATGACCAGCATTTAAAAAAAGTCACTGATCTTACAATACTATATTCCATACGTTCTATGATGGTGCGGGTGACACATGTCAGCAATTTATCTATGGATGTCAGAATCGCATAACTAGGTCAGTGACATTATTTAATTTACTAGTTATTTACTTATTACTGATTCCGTATTTTACGACAGTGATATTAGTGTGCAGTTAAAATATTCAATCATGATTGTAAATCGCCGTAACGTTCAAGAGTGAAAAGCAACAGTTTGACAAATGTCACCGGCACCATCCTAGAGCGTAAGGAATATAGCTAGCTACCAGTAAACCCCCCGAGTCCCCAACATGGTAATCCCATGAAAGGCGAAGTTGAACGACCGTGACACAAAAAGATGCGAGGGGTCCGTTTGAATAGCGAATAGTATTGAGGACCCCTTGCGCGCGCGCCGCTTTGAAGGACGAGCTTTGGTAGATATGTTTTAGTAGTCTCGAATGTGAAGAGGATCATTTTTAAAGGATTTTTAAGTCAGATGACCTTATGCGAAGGTTTTCAAAAAAATTGAATTGTGACCGCCGTGAGGTCTTGGGTTCAATTCCCAGGTCGGGCAGTGTTATTGGGTTTTTCCATCAGAAATTTCTCAGTAGCAGCCTCGAAGTCTGGATTTGTGCCCGGTTGATGGCAATAAGCTCGCCCCCTATTACATGGGACTAAAAACATAACTGGCGAAATGTGGGTGTACTAATGGGTACACCTCTGCCTAACCCTTCGGGGATTACAGGCGTGATGTTATGTTATGTAAAATATTAGTAGGATAGTAAGGTTTTTGTGGACCTGTCATCTACATACAATGTGATAAAACCTTAAAATCAATTTAAACATTAATACAAGATACAATTCCATTATGTTCATCCTAGTGAACCAAGGAGTGGAGCAGTAACTATAAACATAACATAGCTCTGGTGTAAAAGACCTCGCGAACGAAGTCACGGGCATTAGCTAGTCTATCATAACACTAAACAAATCGCCCTGTCTTCCACTTCCTTTCGCAAAACTTTCTTCATAAATACGATCTGAATCTCAATTAATCTGTCAAACACAAAGTAAAGTAACTGCCCCCATTTAAAAACCTCAACTTTCCAACAAAAACACCCTTAAAATTCCTTTAATCGTAAACCCGAAGGCACCCGGAGCGCTCCGAAGACGCCCGAACGCGAACATCTGTCGCGGCGCGTGCGTCGATCCGAACCTGTATGTCCGAAGATTTGTACAGGTGGTGCGTGGGGTAGGAAAGTGGGGGAATATGTATGAAAGAATTTTTATATGTATGTTTGTATGTGTCGATGACCTTAGTAAATTGTAGGGGCATTTGTGATAAGATATTTTTTTGAAGGTATTGATGTCAGATTATTTGATTTTGTCCTATAAAGTGGTTGACCTGCGCATATCAGCTCGATTCAGGTTAAAAAACTGTAAGCTGCTTGTATACGATTTCGGCATAATAATATGCAAAACGATTGGCCACGTGGTACATCTACGTATGAATAAAAATAATAATACCAGCCTATTACTGTCCCACAGCAGGGCAAAGGCCTCTTCTCATAAAAGGAAGGCATGAGCATTGATCACCACGCTCGCTCAAGGCAGATTGGTGATTCTGATCAACTCCAAGTTTTCTTACTGTTTTCTTTAAACGATGTTATATGAAAATAGCTTCTGCCTGTGACTTCGTCCATGTCAAATTATTATTGATACATTATCCTACGGAAACCGTACATTTTTTTGGCATAACAAATACCCTATGTGCTGTTCTCATAGTATAATCTCTCTCTGTGCCAAATTTTATCCAGATCCGTTCAGCCGATTTGACGTGTTTGAGTAACAAACATCCAAACAATTGCATTTATGTTGTCCGATTTTGAATCTTAAACCCATTGCATAGAGGCGAGGATGACCGAAACATCATTGTATTTTACTTTTTTGTATCTGAGTATAACTCAAATAGCTTCGGAGTCTGTATTTGTGCCTGGCTCGCCCCCTATTACATGAGACTTTAACATAACTGGCGAAATGTGGGTGTACTAATGGATCCACCTCTGCCTAACCCTTCGGGGATTACAGGCGTGATGCTATGTTATAACTAAAATGTATTTGTCTTTTAAAAGCCTATACATTTCAAAGCATTCATTTTTTCTCTTCCAGCTCATACAAGCTGAAATAGACGCCATAACAGCTTACTGATAGATATAAAACTAAGTTAGTATCGTGCATGCTTCAGCATTTCCTTTGAAATTGTCTGATTATAGGCTGGCGACGATTTGATAAACTATAGGCTTTGCCTGTAAACTTGAGTGCGTGCGGTGCTCAAAGATTTGCTGCTTTTATTTGTGACTATTGCTATAAACCATGCTTTGTCTGCCTGCCGTGTTAGCTCTTCACCACCTTTGGTTGACTGGCAGAGAATACCTGAGGCATTAAGGCAGCCTTTGTACCTATATAACATAACGCTTGCAATCCCCGAAGGGTTAGGCAGAGGTTCACCAATTAGTTCACCCAAATTTCGCCAGTAACGTTTAAGTCCCATGTAAAAGAGGGCGAGCCTATCGCCATCAACCGGGCACAAATCCAGACTCCGAGGCTACGACTGAAAAATTCTTGATGAAAAAATAATAATAGATTAAAAACAGTAGCCATGAAGTTTCTTGCTCGTTCTTTGCAATAGAGACGTATTTAGCTACGTTTTGAAACGGGCAATTAGCTTGAACTTTCTGACCGATTATTTAACCATTCAAAAATACCTGTAAATGGTTTAACTGAAATAAATATTTGACTTTGAATTCAGAAGGTTTTTTTTTGATGCCGAATAAATTCTTTATGCGGTTTATTCGTTTCGTAGTTTGAGCATCATTGAGCTTTAGTGATGGACATGTATAATAGATAATTAATAGGCAGGACTACTGCTACTGGCCTTGATGCACATATAAACTTTAACCTGACACGCTAGTATCATAGGGGAGTTTTATTTCGCTATAGTTTTTATTGAAATTCCTTCAAGATATTTTTCCATTTCAACTAATTATCACGGATATCGTTCTGACGGGATGGAGTCATTTATAATAATAGTAAAATCAACCACACAACATCAATCAATCTGCCTAGCCTTTTCCCAACTATGTTGGGGTCGGCTTCTAGTCTAACCAGATGAAGCTGAATACCAGTATTTCACATGGAGCGACTGCCTATCTGACCTCCACAACCCAGTAACTGGGTAATACGATACCCCTTGGTATGACTGGTTGTCAGACTTTCGGGCTTCTGATGACCCGTTACGACTGTCAATGATCAATACTCGATGCCTAATATTTTTATTGATTTTCTTTAGGTATTCTTTGTTGGTAACGTTTATAATTGAGATCAACGTATGACAGCCAGGACCAACGGCTTATCGTGCTTTCCGATTCCGAGGCATCGAACGATGTCAGTTATGTCTAAGATAAACTTTACAAAGTCAGTAGCGATCGTAAGTGGTTTAGCAATCTGACAAAGCAATAGATTGTCATTTTTCAACTTACGATTTTTTGACACCGTTTGCAAATTCTGAGGTGTTCACAAATACTTTGTAAAATAATGACATTACACACAAATGTAGGTACGGCCTGTTCCGCGTGTTCACAGCAATTCAAACTTTAGCATGCTACTGCAATTATGACCGCTTACTGTACCTATTAATTTAAAAAGGCAATTTGGTACTTGCCCGGATTCAAACCGACAACCTCATGCATGAGAGGCGGGCAACCATAGGGCCATCATGGCATTCAAACAGAACAAAGTGAAGATTTAAAAGCACATCGCCGAATCCACGTAATCACTTACCGCCCAACATCAGACGCATTACACTCCTCAATTTGACTTCATCCCCAGTCATTATATTATCTAAATCGCTCCGTACATCACGGCTCACAATGGGGTCTGTGCACCCCTCCTTTCCCCCCTCGCTCTCACCCCCTGTGACGTCACCGGAGCCACGTCGCGAGCACGCGTAGAATATCACGCTAGATTTATTGGCGTGAAGCTTGATTGCTTGATTCAGTTAGTTGTTGTGCGAGTGATGGTCACGACTTTGTGGGGGGAAGGTTGAGATAGTAATAACATAACATCACGCCTGTAATCCTTGAAGGGTTCGGCATGTACCCATTAGAACACCCACATTTCATCAGTTATGTTTAAGTCCTATGTAATAGGGGGCGAGCCTATTGCTATCAATCGGGCACGAATCCAGACTCCGAGGCTGCTACTGAGAAATTCCTGAGAAATGCTCGTGCCGTCTCTGTTTGAAAAGAGGCCTTTGCCCTGCAGTAGGACAATAAGAGACCGATGTTATTATTGGTCTTGGGTTCAATTCCCAGGTCGGGCAAAGTGATATTGGGTTTTTCCATCAGGAATTTCTCTGTAGCAGTCTCGTTCTATCCGGTTGATGGCAATAGGCTCGCCCCCTATTACATGGGACTAAAAACATAACTGGCGAAATGTGGTTAAACTTCTGCCTAACCCTTCGGGGATTACAGGCGTATTATATATCGACGCCCCCAAGGAATAAACCTGTATTATACTATTACTGACTTTTTACTGTTATTCCATTTTCGGAATCTATGGGTCGGGATACACCTATGCAATTTTTTTCGTATTTTTTCTGCGGTAATTTCCAACGATTTTCCTTGTAACACTTTTGTTCTTTGGAAATTTTCCATTTTTTATTTACTAGAAAAATAACGTTATACATTATTACAATTTAAGTTCTGTGGCTACATTTCGGTAAAGTAATATTACTGTAAAATATTTAAAAAAAAATCTTGGTTAATGCGATTACAGGTTTATTATCGTAAATTTTGTGGTATACATTTTCGCGTATTGGCGGTAACTTGGTCGCGCTCGGCGACCAAGTTACCGCCAAATTTAAAAACACCTCAAAAGTAATTGATACTCCCCCTACTATGGGGGAGTATCAATCTCTCTCTCTCTCTGTAATGAAAAAAAAACGTTCAATAATCCAGTAAAGCAATATTATGCCAATAAGTTTTAAGAAATTTACAAGAATAAATCGGTAAGTAAACATTACTGGAATAATATTGATAAGTCAGGATCGTAAGATATCAATACCCTAAAAATTTTATGAAACCATTTTCGGTAGTATGTATTTTGGTGAATAACTTATTCTGTGTATATTTAATAGTTACACTTAATACTTTAAACTTTTCGGGTAAAAATTAGCTTTTCCGTCATATAACAATGTTCTCATAATTACCTTTTGTTGAAGAGATATACGCCAAAAACACTAAATCATTTTTCCTGTAAAATTTGATTTTTGCGATTACCGGTTTATTCCTCGGGGACGTCGATATGTATTATTATAATATAATATTTATTATACACAAGTGCAGGTCTGCATTTTGCAAACCTATTCCGTTTCGGATACCCTTAGCAGGTATGACACGTTTAAGCACCTTTTTAAATAAAACTGTTAACTGTTAACTTTTGAACCCGGCAAGCTATCAAGACTTGGGTTTTTTCTCTCCCCCATTACAGTACAAGACAAACCGACACTGTTCCTATAAGACTCCACTAATTGAATTCCGATCGGCGAAGGAGGCAATCAAAGAACTAAATACCACGATGCTTCGTTAATTTTGTGGCGGGTTCACACTGATTTAGTAGCTACTGTCTTTACTTGACTGTCTGTTTTGTTTAGGGTCACCATCTCTGAAATCTATGAACATAATATTTTTACTTTTAAATTCTTAATTTGTGCCTTTTAATTATTATGATTCATTAGTTTTTTATAGGGTACATACATTGCTTTCACGTACCATGTCGTGTATGATTTTGTAAACAAATGTTGTAAACATTGATTTTAAAAGAGTACGTATGGAGTTTCTTGCCCATTCTACTCCATACAAAACTACCTTTTGGAAGGGGCAACTAGATTCAATCCTATTTTTTTTTGTATGACGTTCAAAAGTGCCTTATTGGCTTAATTGAAATAAATGATTTGACTTTGACTTTGACTATGGCTGACATAGGAAGTAAAAATGACATTTTTTTAAGTATAGTCCAGGGATATTAGGGGTTTCACTTCGGAATGAAAGATAGTCAGCTATAAACTTATGTAAACTTTAATTTTGACACCCTGAAACTTGTCTCAAAATATAAAGGAAGAAGGGATGAGGAGGGTATCAATCTTCTTTAGGCAAATAAATATTACATCCTATTCTTAATATATATTTTTAAATAGTATTATTGTAAGTTTGTGATTTGTCATTTAATTCCCAGACATAGACGTCTCAACTTAAATATTTATATTATTCTGTAACGCGGCGTGCTTGTATGACGAGATGTATGAACGTGGACGAGGCGAAAGGAGTATGTAAGGATCGTAGCAGGTGGCGTTCTGTGGTTTCTGCCTACCCCCATGGGAAAATCGCGTGAGTTTATGTGTGTTTTAGTATTTGTCGTTATCGCAACAGAAATACATGATCTGTGAAAATTTCGACTGTCTATCTCTCACGGTTCATGAGATACAGCCTGATGACAGGCGGAATGACAAACAGACGTACGGACAATTAAGTCTTAGTAATAGGATCTTCGGTAATGGAAAACATCGTAAGGAAACCTGGACTTACTGTTCCACTCAAACCATGTCAGAAGCCCTTGAGGCGGTTTAGAAACTCTGACACTAGGGTGTGAAGTCTTAAGACCTTACTGCCCACACGATAAAGAAAGAAGAAGTTTTACCTTATAAACCATCAAGAATAAAAATAGATCAAACTGATCAAGTCTACACCCACCTTTTCCTCCATATCGTGGAATCGCTAATAAAGTTGGAATAGCCTCGTAATTGTCAGTTGAATGTTTAATTTGAGTAGCTGAAGGGGCTAGCATCTAGACCAATGACCTGCCTGGCCGTACTATATTATTAGCATTTGAATTTTTTAAAGCTGGTGGTGGTGGAGTTGGTAGAAAGTGGAGGGACAGGGCTTGTGCACCATTGTTAGTGCTATTGTTCTCTGTGCTGACTCGTTGGTCTAGTGGTACATTAGTTCTTGGGTGCGATTCCCAGATCGGGCAGTGTTATTGAGTTTTCTATCAGGAATTTCTCAGTAGCAGCCTCGAAGTCTGGATTTGTGTCCGGTTTTGGCAATGGACTCATCCCCAATTAAATGGGGTTTAAACATGACTGATGTGGGTGTACTAATGGGTGCACCTTTGCCTAACTCTTTTGGGGTTACAGGCGTGATGTCATGTGTGTAAAATATTTTAAAACTGAAGAGTTTGCATCACCGTGTTAATCTCCGAAAATACTGATCCGATTCTTAAAATTCTTTCTCTAATGGAAAGCTACGTTATCCTTTTCGGTTGTAGGCTATATTTTGTTAAAAATTGTTGGTATCTGTAAGAAAATTCACGCGGAGGAAGTCAGGAAGGCAAAAATCATGCGATCGGAGGATCCCCGTCTGGAAGTTCTTAACGTTCTTGCTTCTTCACTTGTAATAGATAGAGGAAAGGTCGCCTGGACGGGGCATAATGCCTTTTCCTTACATGACGATTTCTACCAGTTAACTTCTGCCACCAGCCACGTAAAGGGGCGTCCAATAAAATAACTGAAAATACTTGGAAAATAAAGCTTTTGTTAAAAGTTTCAAGTACAAACCATTCTAAACTCATTTACCAATTAAACAAAAACAAAGAGTATTCACGTAATAGTAAATGAAAAGTAGTAAAAGTCGCAGCACGAAGCTGTAGCAGTTCAGAACTAAGTTTCAACACTTAACAAGTTCAATCGATGTTACCAACTACGGTTTCAGATTGTGGTATTACGTGTACTGATGGAGATTGACGCGATTGAAAGTCAAATTCAAAAACATTTACCATTTGCGTAAAACTTGGCTATCGCGAACGTAGAAAAAGTGAAAAAAAAAAGTATGCCTTTGTCCTTTTTTAGACCTAACGTAAATATTACGCCGGTAATCATCGAAGGGTTGGGAAGAGGTGTACCCATTAGTACACCCACACATCGCCGGTTTTGATTTAGTTCCATGTAACAGGGGGCGAGCCTATTACCATTAACTGGGCTTAAATCTAGAATCCGAGGCTGCTACTGAGAAATTCCTGATGGAAAAACCTAATAATACTTTGCCCGACTAGGGAATCGAACCCCAGAACTCATAACAAAGGCTACTTTAATCTACATAGTTACCCCGTACCAAGTTTCGTAAAAATCGGTTCAGTGGATTAGTCATCAGTCAGACTACCTAGTTGGTCTAGTGGTCATGAGGTCTTATGTTCAATTCCTAGGTCAGGCAATGTGTTATTAGGTTTTTTCATCAAGAATTTCTCAATAGCAGCCTCGAGTCCGAATTTATACCCAGTTGATAGCAATAGGCTCGCCCTCTATTACATGGGACTTCATAATTGGCGTAGTTTGGGTGTGCTAATGGGTGTACACGTCTGCCTAACCCTTCGGGGTCTACTGGCGTGATGTTTTGTTGTTTTTTTTTTAATTGATCATCGCTAGGATTTGCAGCCAGATTTGGAGCGTTTTCAATCACGGAAATTGGTCATTGGTCTGTCAGAAAACAAAATGAGTTGCCTACTTATCTTGGTTTCAATAGAAATAACTTTAATCCAGTTTAATACACATATTTGATCATGAGTTTCATTCATAATCTTTGGTTGTTTTTTAATGTTGACGTATCGGCCGTAAATTAAATCAAACTCATATATGCGTGGGAGTCATCTGTTGGTCAAGCTACGCCTACAGACAGTGAAATTGTAGGTATTTCATTAACAGAGTAGGCCATTGAGATATCTGCAAAAGTATTTACTGACTACTGACAAAATGAAGCGGCTTCCGAAATTTATTTAGAACTAGTTTTGCCCGCGACTTCGTTCGCGTAAATGTCGGTTATCGCGTTCACAGACGAAGTCGTGGAATAAAAAGTAACCTTTGTCCTTTCTTAGAGTTCAAACTCATCCCGTACAAAATTTTATTATAATCAGTTCAGTAATTTAGGTGTAAAAGCATGACAAACAGACAGACATATAGATAGACAGAGTTACTTTCGCATTAATAATATTAGTGGATATGGTTTTTTCACCAACGGCTTAACGTTCTTTCCGAAGCACGGAGGAGTCTCGGTGTGGTATGGTCACCAATCCACGGACAAACCCCGGCAAACGTAGCTTAACCTGATGCATTGAACCTTGTTATTACTTAGCCACGAGCTCCTCCCATGCCAGCCATTACTTGCCATCACGGTACCTAATGAGGTACTAAGGGTAGCTTCGCATGTAACAAACTTGGTACGCGCAAGTTCTCAAGTCGGGGAGCCCTATGCAACATGGTGGTTCCTGCATTTTTTATGACATTACCTTGTATTCACGACGCATAGTAACAGGTTACATAAAGAACATAACATTACGCCTATAATTCCTGAAGAGTTAAGCAGAGGTGTACCTCACATTTCGCCAGATATAATTCCAAGTCCGAAGAATAGGGGGCAAGCTTATTGCCATCAACCGCGCACAAATCCAGACTCGTAGGCTGCTATTGAGAAATTCCTGATGGAAAAATCCAATAACGCATGGCTGATCTGGAAATCTAAACCAAGACCTTATGGTCAGCAGTCGCGCTTTGCGACCACTAGACCAACGAGGCAGTCAGTTTATTTCAAAGTTACTTCAAATGCAATTTTACAATTAATTGAAAATTAATAGGGATTTCAGGGCTAAAAATAAAGTGATTTAGAGAAGTTACATCTTGGAATTATTAGTAATACGAGCCTATTATTATCCTACTGCAGGGCAAAGGGCCTCTTCTCATACAGAGAAGGCACGAGCGTTATCATATATAAACCTTATTATACACATATGCCTTGCATCATTCATTATTTGTACGTGGTTTTCCATCATTAAAAAAAATTGTTTCAACTAAGCTTGATTTGACCTACATCAAAATTAACGTTTACGTCTTAAATATACCTACTTATTATTTGACGTCAACATTATCAATGTATGGAGAAATAATAACGTAAACAAAAAACATTTAATATTGTAATCACAATCAACATCTACAAGACTTCACTTACAAAATAAACCTACATACAAAACTTTTTCTTACATTATCCTCTGTAATCATAAAGCTCCCTTACTCCTTGCACTATCCCCGTCTCTGTCTACAAAGCGGGGGGAGAGATCTGGCAACGTCGCGCCGTGACTCAAGCGTGAACACTCGATGAAGTTCAGAAGTCATTCAGTCGTTGTACGCTGCTCACGTTTGAGAGACTTTGTAATTTGTTCGAGTTATCTTTATATAGACAATAGACGTGTAATGGCTAATAATCCACTTAGAACAATTTTATATTGTAAACAATTTTGTTGGACGAGATTCTTTTGTAAGCATCATACGGATTATGTGTCTACAGTTGTGGTTCTGTTTAGTCTTTTTTGTGTTAGTGGGCGTGATAATGTTTGGATGTAAACATGAGCATTGCTTTTCTTACATATGCAGTATTATGGCCTCCAAAATCTTCCACTTCTTAGTTCTTCCAATGTATGGTCACTGGCTCAAAGTCAAAGTCAAAAAAATTATTTCATTAGACTTTTGAATTGTCAAAGAGTCGGTCAGTTAGTCCGAAAGTTGAAGCTAGTTGCTCGTTCCAAAACGGAGGTAGGCCTCTATGGAGAAGAACGAGCAAGAAACTCCACGGCACTCTTTTCAATTAGGCTCATTGGTAAAAACCCGCCTCTTATGCTGCGGGGACTGTGACTTCTTCAATGTACTTTCCAAGTTTATCTAGGATATCACTGATGTCGGTTAAGGAAAACATCGTGAGGAAACCTGGACTTTTACTTGATGTAAGTCTGAAATCGCCAATCCGCCTTGAGCAAGCGTGGTGATCGATGCTCGTGCCTTCTCTGTATAAGAAGCCTTTGCCCTGCAGTGAGACAGTAATAGGCCGGTATCATTATGGTCGGTCGGGTCCCAGTTTAGTCGGGAGTATGCTATTGCATATTCCCTTGACCTAATCCCATATATTCGTTACTGACTTACCGTCCTTAATTGCTAAAGCAGATCCTCTTGTATGTTCACTAATATCGAAGCATAGTTTTCTCAGCATGACTCCTTCCTTCCTTCGTTAAGGATCGAAGGCATCCCAAAGAGAAACGACTGGTAAAACTAACTATAAGTTTCAGTAACTATTCGTTATTCGTTTTACGACTTTCATGTGTTGTCATCATCTGCCTAGCCTCTTCCAACTATGTTGGCGTCAGCTTCCAGTCTAACCGGATGCAGCTGAATACTAGTGTTTTGCATGGAGCGACTGCCTATCTGACCTCCACATTCCAGTAACTGGGTAATGCGAAACCCCTTGGAAAGATTCCCAACCACTGCAACTCCAGAAAACCGCCCAGACTCGATGAGTCCCGGAAAAACAATTTAACTGTCTCAAATCCCGCAACGAAATATACCAGAAAAGAACAGCAGAGGAGCGCGGAAAATAAAATGGCGGTGAACACTTGTTAATCTTAGCAATACGGAACAAAGCCTTATCAATAAAAATAAAATCCGCAGAGCACACTACTATAGTGTTGACGAAACTATGTACTGTTGATACGTTATCGACTAATACGAATAATTACAAATATCTGTGAGATAGCGCCAGTGATGTCAGCAACGGTATCTGTTCGGATAGAGATTGTGTTTTATTTAATTTTGTTTTGATGAATATTATCAAAATATAGCGGAACAGGATTTTGGATATAGTCTGATATTTATTTCCATCTAAACTGTACGTTACTTTATGATAATTGACCTAAACATAACGCTTATAATAAATAAAGATATAAAATAATTACATGACAAATTATGTACAATTTATTTTTTATTTTTTCGACTCCCTCGTTGGTCTTGTGGTCACAAAGCGCGACAGCTAAGCATGAGGTCTTGGATTCGATTCACAGGTCAAACAAAGTGTTATTAGATTTTTCTATCAGGAATTTCTCAGTAGCAGCAACGGAGTCTGGATTTGTGCCCAGTTGATGGCGATAGGCTCTTCCCCTATTTACATGGGACTTAAACATAACTGGCGAAATGTGAGTATACTAACGGGCACACCTCTGCCTAACCCTTCGGGATTTAAGGTGTGATGATATTATGTAATTTAACTACTACTACGAAATATGTATTATTACGAATTTTATTATATTTATTTGATTATGTAGGTATGATTATCCGAAATAAATGAAGAGGCGAAGTCGCGGTCGAAAACTGGTTAAACATTAATGTTGCTATTCAAGAAATAGAAAAATCTAACAAGAATTTTGACAGCAAATCGACCCAGACATGAAATTATTACGGAGCATTGACAATCACAAAGTCTAGGTAACAACGATATAAAAGAGTAACATTTACATTAACTCCTGTCTATGATATGTTAGTGGCACGTAGAGGGGCCCCTCGTCAGCGCGGCTCTGTCACCGACGTGTGACACGCTGTGACGTAATGTTCTAGAGAAAAACGCGAAAAGGTAGATTTACACTCAATTGAAATATGTGTTACAGTTGTTATGGATTTGAATGTGAAGTGAGAAAGGGCGTAAGGATTCTGATCTTTCTCGAAAATATCTATCTTTACTTATATTATAAATGCGAAAGTAATTCTGTCTGTTCGTCTGTCTGTTACGCAATTAAACTACTGAACTGATAACTATCTGTCTAATTATATAAATAAAAATGTGTTGCTAAGCACAAAACTGGGAAATGACTGAACCAATTTAGATAACATAACATCATACATAAACATAACATCACGCCTGTAATCCCCAAAAGGTTAGGCAGAGGTGTACCCATTAGTACACCCACATTTCGCCAGTTGTGTGTTTCGCAATTTTGATGTTTCTTTTATTGTTATATTCGTCATTTCCCGGACAAGGTTCATGAAAGTTTTTTTTTGGAAAAATTCCCCAGAAATGTTGGTTTGCTATAGTCAATATACACAGAGTTAAAAATATTTTTATCAATTTAATAATCTTCAGGAATTGGCTAGAGGAGGCACTACATAGAGGGAAGTGCAAGGAATAGGGGAAGGTCTTTGACCAGGAGTGGGACAGTAAAGGCTAGCAAAAAAATTATAATAATGCAAGTAGATTAAAAGTAGACCACGTTTAGGCAAACGTAGTGTGGGGACGCCCTCCTGCACGGTGGACCGACGATATAAAGAAGGTGGCGGGCAGCGGATGGATGCGGGCTGCCCAAGACCGGGATGGTTGGCGTTCTTTGGGGGAGGCCTACGTTCAGCAGTGGACGGCCCATAGACTAATTTGATATGAAATCTTAATAATGGTACCGATTCTCTTGGTCACAAACTAAACTGATATTAGACTATTTCCATCTTTTTCTGTCTAATAAAACAAGAGAGAACCTTATGTAAATAAGAGCTGTCAAATTTAGTCAATCTGACACATCTATACAATTATAGTTGACATCTTAAAACGTATGGATTAAAAATACGGAAAAATTCAAGGCAAAACTAATTTGACATCGCTAACTTAGTTCTTTAATGTCACCGTCCTTTCCTTTCGCTGTGTGTTAGTAAGAGATGTCAATTCTCTAAATTTAGTCTAGTTTGTGAACAAGGGAATCGGCACCATTATATGATATTTTAATAATATCGATTCCATACGGGAATCCCTAAACACCCCCCAAGTTTACAAGCAAGATGCTTCAGCTGTGCGTCATTTTAATCTTTAGGCAGTGTCTTTCATATCTTGATAACGATTCTTTATCATTGCATTACTATCTATCAGCTGAAAGCGGCTGAATAACAATACAATATCAACATTTTGAAATTTTACTGACCGTTTATGATTTTATAAAGAAACACGTGCAAACATATAAACATGAATTTGGATAACAAGAAACCTTGCTTTAAATGTAATAAGAAATTGGATAAGGAAAAATGTTATCTAAATACTTATTTCAGTAACATCATGGTGACTTTCAAAGTCATTAGGACTTTGAAAGTTGGTCTTTTATAAAGAGGAAAAGCCAGAGTAATCTTAAAGACCTGAAAAATAGCTTTTTTGTTCAATCAATTAATAAACAGCGAGGTCATCGTGGCTGTCTTTAGGGCAGTGTGGTAAGGCCCCTAGGTCCAGCGCATCGTGGCTATCTTTAAGGGAGGCCTATGTCTAGCAGTGGACGTCGTTAGGCTGATATGATAATGATGAAAGCAATAACGTTATTTAGAATAATAATTTCACCTGTATATATTTTGTTATGAAATAAATTGCTTATCAATTACACATAAACATACGCCATTTTCCCTTGGTTAGGCAGAAACCACAGAACGCCACCTGCTACGATCCTTACATACTCTTTTCGCCTCATCCACGTTCATACATCATCACTTAATCATACGTTCTTATTTATCATTTGCTATCTTCCTCAAAAATACCATCATCAAACTAACGTCATTTTAGTTCTTAAAAGTGGTCAATAGACAAAAGAAACTAAACGAAAACTAGACTTAAAAACAAAAAGTTAATATTGGAAAAGTACCCAAAGACAAATTCGTTTGTTTATTTATCGTCTGGATACCAGAGAGCAGATTAAACGAGTATCTAATTCCATCAGTTTTATTGTCTGTGGAACAACTATAAACTTAGATTATTTATGTTTGATGACCTAGTGATGGGATCTTACTTCTTAGGAAAGCGTTTTAGATATTTTTTTTTGTTTTTCTTTTTAATACAAAACGTCTTAAAGTTTTATCGGGTTTTTCTATCAAGATTTTCTCAGTAGCAGCCTCGGAGTCTGGATTTGTGCCTGATTTATGGCAATAGGCTCGCCCCCTATGACATGGGACTTAAACATAACTGGCGAAATGAGGGTGTACTAATGTGCCTAATCCTTCGGGTATTATAGGCGTGATGTTATTTATTAAAGTTATTTTTCTTTTAAGTTTGTAATTCTGCATTTTTTACTAATTGAAGGAAGAAATCGAAGTAGTGGCTGTAATTCTCCTCGTTAGATTTGGCATAGGGATTTTGTTAACAGACAAAAGCATCTTTCCGTCTAGTAATAACATTCTATTATTTTGATTGTGCATAAAAGACACACCATTCTGTAATATCTCCGAATATAACTTATTATAAAAGCCATTGTAACAGTCGATGTAATTAAGTAATATTTCAGAACTACTGTCCCCGAACTAATCCCTCCCATCTCCTTTGCTGTGGCTGACAGGGTCTACCATTGTACAATTAACAAATGTTTACTTACAACCAAAGCATGCGACATTGTGGTATGCAATTAATGTTGAAGTATTGTTTACTCATTCATCTGATTGGAATACAAAAAGATATCAACATGGTAGCCATAAAGAGAGGCTTTCAATCTTGATACAATATTGGAAATCCTTCAGATTTGATAAGTATTTTGACAAGACTGCTTTCTTTGCTGTGATTGGTGGTTTGCTGGTGTAAATAAAACTAAGAAATAAAGTGGAAAATATAGCGTATCCGATTCCTGCTTAGGGACGCTTAACGGCACGCGTGGATACAACCAGGCGAAAATGATGACTTCTCTTAAAAAAATGAATCTGTCAAAGTCAAAGTCAAAGTCAAAACATTTATTTCAATTAGACCATTTACAGGCACTTTTGAATTGTCAAAGAGTCGGTCAGTTAGTCCGAAAGTTGAAGCTAGTTGCTCGTTCCAAAACGGAGGTAGGCCTCTATGGAGAAGAACGAGCAAGAAACTCCACGGCACTCTTTTAAATTAGATTATTACAAAATCTTGGTTACATTATTCTTGTAGATTCTATATGTGATCACAATGAAGATGAATATAAAATAGTAGTAAAAAAAAATATAAAGAAATTAAAGCAATAGCAGTTAAGAGATGACCAATCCCAACTGACAGCACTCGTTCACGAGCATGACGCATGGATCAGCACCACCTAGCTCAACCATTATGGAGGGAGCCAAATGATCCAACACACGCGCCACCATCAGCGAGATATTTGAGTGAGCATGACAAGCTCTCAACTGCCATGCTTATTAAGTCAAAACACATCGTAACTTAATAAATAAAAAATGCTCCATGGTACTCACATTTACAAAATTGAAATAAATGATATTAAATTATACAATACTAACACTTTCAGTGTACTTATTCGTTGGATGACTGTGATATGTAAAAATAAAATAAAAAGTAATCGTGCTGATAACAGTAAAAGTTATTCAGGTCGACATAAAAAAAGGGTAAGAAACATCATTCTCTTAAAAAACAATCCTATTTAGTGAGCCCGAGTGGCTGTGGAGCAGGACTAGCATTTAGCCAAGCATTTTTGTCCGTGATATAATCATCTAACTTATAATATGCTTGATTACATAGTGTGCGTTTTATGCATGTCTTAAATTTTCTCTCATTTAGTTGGAGAATATCGACTGGTATTTTATTATAGCATTTTACACAGTACCCCATAAAAGAAGTGCTTACTTTCGACAATCTGAAACTTGGTTGATCTAATTTGTTCCTATTTCTAGTATTAAAATCATGTCTATCACTAATTTTCTTAAAAAGATGAAGATTTTTCCGAACATGCATAATGTTTTCATATATATATTGGCAAGGTACCGTCATGATGTTAATTTTTTTAAACAATTCTCTTAGAGACTCGCGTCTGCCAAGATTATAGATGGCTCTGACAGCCCTCTTTTGCAGAACAAAGATAGAATTTATATCTGCAGCTCGTCCCCAAAGCAAAATACCGTAAGACATGATGCTATGAAAATAACTAAAATAAACTAGTCTCGCGGTATCCACGTCTGTTAATTGTCTAATTTTTCTGACAGCGTAAGCGGCTGAACTTAACCGCCCTGCAAGAGATGTTAAGTGGGGACTCCACTGCAGCTTTGAATCGAGCGTAATCCCTAGAAAACGCGCCCACGCGTCCCACGCGTGCCTGTCATATCATTGTTTGCGCTCCTGTGCATGGACATAGATTTACTAAGATTATTGTAAAACTAGCTTTTGTCCGCGACTTCGTCCGCGCAAGAATAACATAAAATATAGCCTGTGTTACTCGCAGATAATGTAGCTTTCTAATGGTGTAAGAATTTTTAAAATCGGTCCAGTAGTTTTTGAGTTTATCCATTACAAAAAAAAACAAACAAAAATACAATTTTTTCCTCTATATAATATTAGTGTAGATGTAGAAAACAAACAAAAAAATAATACAATTTTTTCCACTTTTTAATATTAGTGTAAGTCGATGTAGATAATTACAAAAAAAAAACTTTACGTTAGGTTGACGAGGACCGGGCCGTTACGCCATAGCCAACACTTTGCCTTCACCAGTAGTCTGCAAGCTCAACCATATCATAAAATTCCTGATTTCCACAAAATCCTTGACCGAAAACATGACTTCTAACAATGATTCCAATGAATCACTTCGACTTGGTGATAGGCAAGTCTTAAATCCACTTATCTTGTAATTTTTTTCTCTATCTAATACTGTCGATGATGTTATTAATCCAATTGTTTTTATCATGGAGGTTAGCAACTGCTATCTTATAGTGTAATGCCGTACTTTTAATCCTGTTTTAGTTTTTAAACTGATTGCTTGGAAATCAGTAGGTATACGTGACTGTGTGTCTAAAGATAAGTGTTCATCAATGGTTTCACTTATTAATGAAGTATTATCGTAGAGACTGCCTAGTTGGTCTAGTGGTCGAAAGCGCGACTGCTGTGCATGAGGTCTTGGGTTCGATTCCCAGGTCGGGCAAAGTGTTAATGGGTTTTTCCATCAGGAATTTCTCAGTAGCAGCCTCGGAGTCTGGATTTGTGCCCGGTTGATGGCAATAGGCTCGCCCCCTATTACATGGGACTAAAAAACATAACTGGCGAAACGTGGGTGTACTAATGGGTACACCTCTGCCTAACCTTTCGGGGATTACAGGCGTGATGTTATGTTTTATCTTTATGTATCGTATAGATCTGGTGTTTGATGATTTTATGTCGGTTTGTTAATTTTATCAGTGTCCTGCGTTGGATTAAGCTCTAATCTCTTACTTTGTTAGCTAGTTTTTAACTTTATTGTGCATATAGTGCATCAGAAATGAGGAGATCCGCAGTAGAACTAAAGTAACCGACGTAGCTCTCAAAATTGCGAAACTAGTGGCTATGGGCAAGGCACATAGCTCGTAGAGCAGACGGCCGTTGAGGTCGTAAGGGTCTTAAGTGGCGACCACGTACCAGAAGACGCTGTTTGGAAAGGCCCCTCTATGGTGGACTGACGAGCCGGTAAAGGTTGCGGGACGCTGGATGCGGGCAGCGCAGTACTAGTCATTGTGGCTATCTTTAGGGGAGGCCTATGTTCAGCGGTGGACGTCGTTCGGCTGATATGATGATAATGATAGGCATTCTATGGTCTTCTATATGTAAAGGAGTACACTTACTATCGTTTGTTGACTGTTATTTGTATGTCGTATGTATATCTTTTGTTGGAGATCCTAAAGTAATAAATAAATCTCATCGTTCCAGTTTGTAGTTCAGCAAGAACCTCTTCTGACACTAAGAAGGAACGACCATTGATCATGAAACGACTGTTACTAACCCTAGTCTCCTCATACGATATCAACTCGAAAGTTATGGTCTAGCTATATTCAGTAGACCTACATTCTACAACTATACAGCAATATAACCTATCAAGTTTGTTAACTAAACTTATTGTTATAACTAGTTTCGTTAACAAGTTACGAAATCCTACTAACTTATTCAAAGAAAACTGTTTCTGACTTTGAAACTTCATCCATAACTTTTAAACTATCATGAAACAACTTGAAAAAATTATAAAAAGAACTAATTTTTAATGAACGAAACCGTTTTTCGAGTTCGAAATTTGAAAAAAAGTACTCTTGTAAAGTTGTGCTCGGAAACTTTAACCTCATTTATTGTTACGTTCGCGCCGCCCCGCGCCCCCCTGGAGAATTGGCAACGTCGCTTTTTGTAGCGGGTTGCTAGAGCGCTGTGAGCTTTCGCTGCTACGTTGTGGGGAGATTTGAGTTAAATAGTGATGATATGAGTTTTGTGGAGAAATATGTTTTTGGAAAAGGAAAAGATGTTCAATGTGATTTTTTGGTAGTTAAGTTTGATAATATAGTAACTAAATTGGGGGAAATAAAGTTCGTATTCAATCGAATTTATCACAACCCAAGCCAACAGTATAAACGTTTTGCCTCGACGATTTTACCTTAAAATTGATGAGATTTTATTTTAAAATGTTTTCCCGAGTTCCTCCTACTTTTCTTTTGTTTATACATGTCTTGTAATAATGCATTGTAACTCACAATACATAAGCCTTATTTCACCATAAAAAAATCATAAACATACCTCAAAAACATATTTAACAACGTTTACTGCTAACAAAAGTCTCGCACTATCGGGGAAGTTCACAACTCGTCGATGGCAACACCGCCTGCTAAGTGAGCGGCAAGCGGCCATGGCGATTCAGTAGTAGCGCTGCCGCCTCGCCGCTCGGACGTACGGCGCCCCGCGACGAAACACGTACAAAGTTTGTGTGATGTAACAAAGTGGCTGTGTTATCTAGTGTTGACGTTAGTGCTAGCATTGTCTCGTGTGTTTACGTTTTCATATGATTGTTCTGCCCTCGGTAAGAGCGCGATAGTGATATTTTTTCTTCTTCTACAATTTCCTCCCTGTTTTTCGTCGTGGCGTGCGGATCTAAGATTCGAAATTTGAATTGTGATTGTTTTTTTTTTGTTAAATTGTAGTGCTGTATGGGTGTTGCGAATTTTGGAATTTATCGGTGACAAAGGAGTTTTTTTTCTGTTCGATTTTTGAAAGTCTGCCATAGAGGAATGGTGCGTTCTTTTTTGTTGTTTTCTTCTGTGGATTGCCGTAAAAGTGATTGAATGAATTTGTTTAAATGATGAATTACAAATGGAGTCGAGTCGGTAAAGTTTTTTCTAATTATTTTAAATCTGTATAACTTTGACAGTGTGATTATTATTTCAAAGAAAACTTTTCTAAATAGTTTAAAAGCTAATCTAAGTTTAGTCCGCTAAAGTTTTAAGTTGTTCAACGTCTAGCTGTATCATCTGAGAAAGATACTTATAAATTCGTATCGTTATTTTAAGTACAATATTAAGATTATTAAAGTAGGCTTACATCTCTTTGTTTTAAGCGAAACTATTAGCGTGTTTTTCGTGTGTACTGATTATAACTAATATGATTACGATAATAGCAGTAATAAAACTAAAAGATAGAAAGAGAGAGAGAGAGAAAAAAAATACTTTACAGCTCACTTCAACCTCACTTCACCTGAATTCACCGAAGGAGATTGTTTTAAAATAGATTGACTGGATTTCCCACAAAGCCTACTGCGTGCACTACTAATAATTATAATCCTTACGAAAGTAACTCTAACATACCATCACGCTTGTAATCCCCGAAGGGTTAGGCAGAAATGTACCCATTAGTTCGCCCACATTTCGCCAGTTATGTTGAAGTCCCATGTAATAGGGGGCGAGAATAAAGAAAGTAACTCTGTCTGTTTGTAACGTTTTTACTACTAAACCAATGAACCGATTTTGATGAAATTTTTGCGGGGTAGTTTATCCTCCATTCAATATAAAATTAGGAAAATATTGTTACAACGCTAGATATCGTTATTTCAATGTTAAGCTCCGTATAAACTCCGTTATTCAAACAGTTAATAAAAACAGATGAAAGACGCAAGATCGCCATCTTTAGAATAACTAGAGTAAGGCAAAAAGAAGCGTTATGTTATACAAAATGACATAATTGTTATTGTTTAAACGTTAGTCACTCGGGTGGAAGGTCGCGCGTGCATCGTCAGGGTTAAGCGATGGCGTGCAAGGGTTTTGAACGATTTAAAAAGTGTCTAATGGACTGCCTTGTTTCTCTAGTGGTCGCAAAGCGCGACTGCTAAGCACGAGGTCTTTGGTTCGATTCCCAGGTCAGGCACAGTGTTATTAGGTTTTTCCGTCAGGAATTTCTCAGTAGGCTCAGTTTGACGGGCCTGTTGGTCTAGTGGTTAGCGGCCCTGACTGCTAAGCCGGAGGTCGTGGGTTCGATTCCCACCCAGGACAAACTTTGTGTGATGAGCATGATTGTTAGTTCTGTGTCTGGGTGTGATTTATCTATAATATGTATGTATTTATAAATTATATAAGTATGTATATCAGTTGTCTGGTTACCATAACACAAGCTCTGCTTAGCTTGGGATCAGATAGCCGTGTGTGAGTTGTCCCAAGATATTTATTTATTATTATTTATTAGTAGCAGCCTCGGAGTCTGGATTTGTGCCCGGTTGATGGCAATAGGCTTACCCCCTTTTACATGGGACTTTAGCATAACTGGCGAAATTTGGGTGTACTAATAGATATACCTCTGCCTAACCCTTCGGGGATTACAGGCTTGATGTTATGTTATGTGTAATAATGACAGTTTGGAACAAGCACAAACAACAAATTAACAAACAACGAAAAAATCCTGAGAGATATTCCTGATGGAAAAACCCAATAACACTTTGCCCGACTTGGGAATCTAACCCAAGACCTCATGCTCAGCAGTCGTGCTTTGCGACCACTAGACCAACGAAGTAGTCTACTGGAAATAACTCATGAAATAAAAATAGACACAAAACAAAGACAAAGTAATATAAATACCTCTATTTCCTTCAAATACTATCTGCAACAAACAAATTACACCCCCTATTACCACTGCAGCCCTTACCTACCGTAACTGCTACCTCCACACCCCCCCAGCCCTAATTACTTGCCTATAATACTAGAAAATTACTGGTCAGTGACAATTTTCCAGTACTCCGCCAATCATAAAACGACACGTCACATTTTCAATTGAATACTTTATAAGAATATTGCGAATAAAATCGATGACTATATTGTATAAATGGCATAATTATAAGGATAGTGTTTTCTTGCATTTTTTATTTAATAAGTGTTAGGTGTGGATGAAACGAGGTCGGAGGTGAAGTAATAGGTCTTCATTGAAACATAATTACTATAATTTTATGCCTCCACGGATCGATACATAGGTATATGGGGCGCATACTAGACAGTCGACCTCTCTGCCAACTGACGCCGACTCAATTCAGTTTTCGCGACAGTGAAATGACGATGGAATGAACAAAAGAAGTAAGTCATGAAGTCATGACACGGTTAGCATAGTGGCTAAGCGATCGACCTTTTCAAACCATTTTACCTGCTGATTAAAGATCGAAGTCAAAGTTACAGCATTAACTTCAATTAGACCAATTACAGGTACTTTTGAATTGTCAAGGAGTCGTTCAGTTAGTCAGAAAGTTGCTCGTTACAAAACGTAGGTAGGCCTCTATGGAGAAGAACGAGTAAAAATGATCTGTTGCAATCTCAACTCCACGAACGGTTAGGCAGAGGTGTACCCATTAGTACACCCACATTTCGCCAGTTATGTTTAAGTGCCATGTAATAGGGAGCTGACCTATTGCCATCAACCGGGCACAAATCCAGACTTCGGGGCTGCTACTGAGAAATTCCTAATGGAAAAACCAAAAACACTTTGCCCGATCTAGGAATCTAACCCAAAACCTCGTGCTGAGCACTAGACCAACGAGGCAATCTCAATCACACTTCCTCATTTGCCCCCGGGGCCTCCCTGTCTCTAAGCGAACTCGTATCTACCGAATACGAGGTACTAACGATGTCATAAATATTCAGAACGCGTCCCAACGTCCGTCGAACTATGTCGATCATACGAGCGGACATTATAAAAATATTGATAGAACACTACGTGGTTCCATCTGAGACGCTGTCGAGAGCAATCAACATGCAGCTTGGATCTATTGAGTGAGATATCTGAATGAATACAGCATCCTATTAGCCAGTACAAATCAAGCATAAACATTTCAAATTTAGTTTCTATTATTTGAAAACTTTGCTGTTTTTATTTATAGATATTTGCTCATTTTTATAACATAACACCATACGTATGCCATTAAACATAGCCTAAGCAATAATGTAGCTTTTTAACGCTGAAATAATTTTTATACTACGACCAGTACTTCCAGAGATATCTATACAAAGTACCTATATTAAAAAAAAAACATCTTTATCCTTTAAATTTACAATATTTGTTTAGAATACTTATTTTTTACTGGAAACATAACATAACATCACGCCTGTAATCTTCGAAGGGTTAGGCAGAGGTGTAACCATTAGTACACCCACATTTCGCAAGTTTTATTTTTAAGTCTCATGTAATAGGGGGCGAGCCTATAGCCATTAACCGGGCACAAACCCAGAGTCCAAGGCTGTTACTGAGAAATTCCTGATGGAAAAACCCAATAGCACTATGCCCGACCAGGGAATCGAGCCCAAGACCTCATCCTGGGATAAAGTTCAGCTTTGTCACAAATTGTGACCCTGTCTTCAAATCACGTCAAAGACATCTTATGTTGAGTAACTTTGTCATCTCGATAAAGTCACACGCCCTCAACAATAGCTTCGGCTACAATCTATAAAAGTTCAACCGGATGTGAAAGCTAAAGGAAGTAGTTCCCGGCACGAGTGTCACGTTACCGGGGTCCGGGATTCGAACCTGACACCTTCGACGGAGTGCTACGCTGATATTGATGGTGTTAAAACAAATATCTCGTGCAGAAAATATATTTTTATAACACAGTGTAATTTCCCCTGTATCGTCGGTGCGTTTACATACATATAAACTCATACACAAGCAGCCAGACCCGAAAAAACTATGTATATTACTAAATGCTGGTATGTTTGTTGGTCCTAGTAATCTTCTAAACTTTATTTTGTTGGTATGACAAAACAATACTTAAACATAGTGCCTTATGTGATAAGCTGCTCCCTCACCGGGAGCATTCAGGTGTATTGTAACATTATAGATTCAACTTTGAGCATTACATTACAATACTACCTCCCTGACTAACGAGCATTTGCGTGTCATGTAACATATAGATTCGACTTTGAGCATTACATTGGAAGTGGAGCGCATTGATGTTACAAGTTGTATCAAGATATTACACATTGTATCATTACAAGGTGCGCATTGTAATGCTCGGTTCTCCTCCTTCACTGATGTAATGCTCAAATCTGTAACGTTACATTACACGCGAATGCTCCCGGTGAGGGAGCACCTTTAGAGAAACATTCAACAATTTTCTAGACTGCCTTGTTAGTCTAGTGGCCGCAAAGTGCGACTGCTTAGCATGAGGTCTTGGGTTGGATTCCCAGGTCGGGCAAAGTATTATGGGGATTTTCATCCGGAATTTCTCAGTAGCATCTTCGGAATCTGGATTTGTTGATGGCAATAGGCTCGCCCCCTAATACATTGGACTTAAAAATAACTAGCGAAATGTGGGTGTACTAATGCGTACAACTCTGCCTAACCCTTCGGGGATGACAGGCGTGGTGTAATGTTTAAATAAGGAATCTCTAATTCTAATTAGTTTTAAATCCTCCAGTACATAATCAAAAACCAGCTAGAACAGTACAAATCTATCGACAATCGAAGGTGCTATCAAGAATGTATCAGCATACATTACTGGCACATCCGCGCTACGTCAGCCGGCGGCGCGCGGTCTGCGCACACGCATACCAGTCTAACGCGTGATTTTATGCGCAGTACTTTTGACAGGGAAAACTTGTACATAGATAGTAATTGTGTCAAGTGATTCTGTGATGCGTAGTAAGGTTATCAGAGGTCAGGCTTCATTACTGTCACAGCTAATGTTGGAAGTGTCATCGTGTAAGTAATGGCGATTTGGTATTAGGTACTATTGTCCCAAAGAAAAAATACTTAAAAAAATAACACAAAACATAACATCACGCTTGTAATCCCCGAAGGGTTAAGCAGATGTGTACACCCACATTTCGCCAGTTATGTTTTTAGTCCCATGTAATAGAGGGCGAGCCTATTGCCATCAGCCGGGCACAAATCCAGACTCCGAGGCTGTTACTGAGAAATTCCTGATGGAAAAACCCAATAACTCTTTGCCCGACCTAGGAATCGAACCCTAGACCTCATGCACAGCAGTCGCACTTGCGACCACTTGACCAACGAGGCAGTTTTTTTTAAGATGGTAAAAATCATCAAATGACTCCTTCCACAGGCGGAAGGACTGTCAGACTTTTAGTGACTAAAAAGCCACCCTGTTCCTCCTGTTGCCCTTTACGTTCCGGGGCCACGGTATCCTGTTAAGAAGTCCCGCAACCCCGGCAGAGATCGACCTTTGTCTGTATCCAATGAAAGACTGAGTCTGTTACCTAGAGAGGACGAAACAAAAGCAGGGAAGGACCGCAGTTCAACATTTGGAATCGAGATAGATTATTAATTTTTGGCAAACAAGAATACTTTCTTCTTCTTCTCAAGCATAACATGAAACCAACTTATTACTTTACAAAGCTTTCAAGCTAACATAATGCAATTCAAACCAAAAGTACGTTCGATTTTAGAAAAGCTACCAAAAATATTCGGTAAGCGGGTCAAAATAATCGTAAAGTTAGGTGCGCCCGCGCCGACCGGTCTGCTCGACGGGCAGGTGTTGTTCGTTCGTATGCTCGCTCACATGTAACGGTGGTAGAGTTGCTTTAGGAAAATTTAAGGTGAACAAATTAATCGTTTAAAATACTAGTTATAACCCGCGACATCGTCCATGTAAATGCCGGTTATCGCAAACGCTGACGAAGTCGCGAAATAAAAAGTAGCCTATGTGGTTTCTTGGGGTTCAAACGTACCCCGTTCCAAATTTTATCCAAATCGGTTCAGTAGTTTAGTTATAAAAGCGTAACAAATAGATGAGAGTTATTTTCGCGTAGTGTTGACTTACTTAATTCTTTACGTTATAATAGTGTAATTTTAAACTAAGGCTCAAAAAAACTATCAAGAAATCCAAGTCCCTACTCCTTTACTACTGCTACAGCATTTAAACTCACAAAGACAATGAGTAGAGGGATAAATAGATTTTCAAGCAGTTCCTTTCAGCCTTTTCAAAACCCTTCCAATTTCAAAATGAGGCCAGTAACTTCTTTCAAAAATTCTCGTTCCCCCTACAATTAGTACCAAAAGACCAGGCTGGTTTAATTTAAGAAATCGGTCCTTTTGTACGAACGCAACAGGTGTGTTTTCAATGTACTCTAATAGTGGGTAATTATAACATTAAGTATGTATTTAGGCATTCAGAGCTTTTAACTTGAATGTAGGTAAGGGTTTAAGGATATTTTCTTAAATTGCTAAGTCTTATGGCCAATGCCCTTTAACATAAAGGACTTCTCGTTGTTCCAGCATTCAGTTTTCTAGGTAATTCTGCAAGTTTGACATGTCGGTCTTATTCGGCCTTATTTGTAATTGCAATAAGCAACTATTTCTATATGCCAGTAGATTACGTACCTAAAGACCAAAAACTAAATCACCCTTATTCAATAAAACAGAACTCGTGGAATGTGGGGTGTCAGTGGGGTGAACAGTACACATTCGTGGAAAAAAAGTGTTGAAAAGTATTTTATTTTTTAATAATTCTGCCCTCTCAATGTCAAGACACGTCAGCGTGAACGTAGCCATCGAGAGAGCACCACGTCACACCAACCACCCTGTGTCTCAGATATAATTGCTATGTATGTTTTGAACACACCCTGTTGCTAGAGTAATATAAATAAAGGGTGGCGGAAGACGTATTTTTTTATTTTCTTTGCATAATTAATGAAGACTTCTTTTCCGTATTATTGTATTTATTTATTTATTTATTTATTCTGAAGTTTCCTTTGCCATTTTATTATGGGGGAAGGGGATTGTTATTTTATTATTGCCTTTCGGTATGTGGTAGTTAATAGGGTTAGTTCATTTGTACTGCGTGTGTTATAAGCTTGCGGGTTCGATAGCGGATAAATACCTGTGTGTAATTTTCAAATCAGATGTAATTTCTAAGTTTATCTTGGACATCACTGACATCGATGTAGGAAAACATCTTGGGGTGAACCTGAACTTGTAAAATAAGCGTGAAGTCACCAATTCGTCTTGAGCAAGTGTGGTGATCAATGCTTGTGCCTTCTCTATACGAGAAGAGGCCTTTTTCCTGCAGTGGGACAATAATAGTTATTTTTTTCTTTTGATTCGTTAAAACAGCTGGTTATTTGAAAGCTAACACGCTTGTTACAACACAGGAGCCATTCCATAGTATTCATAGTAAACACACTCCTACAAGTCTGGTATGTGAGTGGCACACCACATCGGCACCACGTGACAGGTGGCCGGGTCGGCAGATGTGTGAGGTCAAGGTCGTGGGTTCGGTGCCCGGAGCGATACGTTTTTATTGCATTTTTTGAAATACTGTCTGTACTGTTATTTTTAGTTTGTTTTAGTGTAGGTATGTTGGTTGATTACAATATTGGTCCTTTTGTTCTTAGCTCTCTGTTAATTTATAGAGTTGCCTTGGTTGGTGATTGGCAGGCTGATTTCATATTATTTTTCAAAAGAATCTTGCCCTATTCTTTAAACTTTGTAACCTGACCAGCAGGTCATACAAATATTAATTCCGTGCGCGTGCGACACTCCCGACCGCGATCCGCAGCGCAGGCAGCTAATCGTTCAGCCACTGTGCTAACCGTGTCTCTTGGCTCGTTCTGGCAAATTAAGCTAAATTAACTATTGCAAATTGCCAAAATAAATTTAATTATGTACTTAATTTAGCAACTAACAGACGTCCTCTTAAATCCATAGTCATGTTGATCCATCAATTCAAAGAAACCGTAGAAAGAAATACTAATAATACTTTCCTCAACTACCAACGTCATCTCGAAGGGGTTGAATGACGTAATACTTACGCTTGGGGTGCTAGACGTAACGAGGGGCGAATGAGGATACTGATGAAAAAGTAATTGTTTTAGAATTGGAATTATTTTTGTGTTCGTTTGAATAGATGTAGGGAAATTACGGGTTGACAACGTGACTTACATAATTTTGCCCGCAACTTGGTCCTTGTGGACCAAGCGCTGTTATATAACTTTTTCTTTTTAGCTAAAACCTATCTGTCAAATTTTAGCGTCTTAAATCAAGTAATTTTCGAGATTTCACGTTTAGTCGGCGAGAGGTCGCGTGGATATCAAATCTATCTATACTAGTATTATAAAGAGGTAAAGTTTGTAAGGTTGTGGGAGGTAATCTCTGGATCTTTTAAACCGATTTTGAAAATTCATTCGCTAATTGGAAGCAACGCTATCACTGATATAGGCTATATTTTATTGTAAAAAAAATACGGATCCGTATAATTTTCTGTAATCGGACCAGTACTTCCGGAGATTACCTCTTACAAACAAAAAAATAAACAAACTGCCCCTTTATAATATTAGCCTAAAAAATGAGATGTTAACAGACCATAAATATCTTTTGGGTTCTAGGGGGATTAGGAAATACAATTTTCACGTTATAACGACTGTAGGCTTCTGAATAAGTCAGGAATCAAACGATTACGTGGAATTCAGGCTTCTAGTGAACAGTGCCATTTATTAAAAATGCCTATGTTCATAAATATTATGCTATAATTTAGTTCGTACCCAAAGACCAGAATCTTATTATATAAACAACAGCCACCCTCATGATAAGCCCGTATTTCGCGACAACATGACACCTTCGCACACAATAGGATGTACCTACACAGTGTGAGTACGTGGGAATCAGCTGATCGGGTCGGTGTCGGGTTGCCTACCACGGTGGCGACCACCCGCAACTGCAAGCGATGGGTTACGTGCACAATTGTGTAGCAGTTAGCACGCAGCGGGTTAGGTGGTCAGATTCCTGTACATGTGTGAGGGTTCTCGGTGGAAGGGTTAGTTAATATTTTTAGGTACAAATTGCCCGTCCATACGAAAGGGGCAACTAGATTAAATCCCCTTTTTTTTTTCTTGTGTGATAAGGAACTTTTTAATATTGTAATTAAAATAAACGATTTGACTTTGAAAACAAACCAACTCGTAATCTCCTAATAATTAAGTCATTTGCGTAGAACTGATTTATACACTAAATCCGTAACGTTATTATTACCCAGCAATAACAGTTGACAGTTACGTCCCAAACTAATGACTAGAATAGATTATAAATTAATCTATACTCTATTATAATAAAGCTTAACAGTATTTTTGGTTTGTTTGTTGGTTAAAACGTGCTAATCTCTGAAACTTCCTGTCGAATTGTAAAAAATCTTTCAGTATTGATTGTCAAATTCATGACCAATAGTATAGACTATATAAAACATCACGCTACGACCTACGGAAACGGAACAGTAACTAAAGACGTAAATTATTCCTGGTGAAAAGAGAGGACGAAGCTGCAAGCAGAAGCTAGCTAGCGATACTCGATAGAACAGAACTAACCCCAAATCTAAACCGTCTCAGTTAACAATACAGTTGTACACTGACCGGTGGCCTCGAGATTATAAGACCTACTTCTCGTTGCGTGTTGGCGTATGCTATGTAAATACCATAAGTCCATGAAGCCATACTTTAAACAAAAAATCTGTCATCTGGTACCTCATAATCATTCTTAATTAGGTGATGTGAAGAAACCTTAGATAGTATTAAATCAGCTGTGTTATTGTGAACAAAAACTATATCTTATGGCTTGTAATTACGTGTAGATTGTTCTCTGGAATTGGGAGCAAAAAAGCTGAATGCTTTTCACTTTTGAGGTTTCTGACCTGAGAAATGAACTTTTTGGGTTATTTTTTTTTTAAATGTGTTGCTAAGCTTTCTGGTGCACGGAAAGCTGTTAGGGTGATATTTCAACTGTTAGTTGTTAGCTCAGCGCCCGCGAGGCATCACCAATTTTTGTCTTACCATTATACACAATAATTGAACGCACATAATTAAAAGATCTAACCTGAATAGCAAATTATTAGCTGTGTCGTAGCAGTGCTATTATAATGATCCACGACCGTATTCTGTAAAAATTTACCTCACGTGTCAACTAAAGCAAGCCGGTCTATTCTGCAAAATTCTGCTTCGCTTAATTTAGGTAGTGAGCTGTAAAATTGTAGCTCACCTCAAGCTCAATTCACCTTATTCACTTTTTATGTAAAATGTTAATAATAAATAATATCTTCTAATCGATGACACCTGAGTGTGAATCCAATGTCAAAATGTCATCTTCATTAAGATAATGATAATTTTATCATTACTTTTAATCAAATTAGTATTAAGAATTATCAAAATGGTAGTACCTACATTTTTAAACAGTTTTGTAATCATCTAGGTAACCTGACAAACTAGTATTCGGCTAAATACACGGGCGCGGACCCGCAGAATAGAGCATTTAGTTTTCCAGAATCAGTAAAAAATCGTCGGAAGACAAGCGAACAGTTTTGTACTTTCACCAATGCACATGAAGTTTATTATTCAATTTGCAAAAAAAAAATATATTCCGACAAATTGCACGACCGACGGGATAAATTGAACTTTTCAAATCAGCAATAGCACTGCTATACGTAGTGCTTCTTATACAAAATCGCGCCAAAATCACCATACTACACGATCAATTGGTGATTGATGAAGTGACAATCAACATCAATAACAATAACCACACCTTGCCACTTTGATATACCGAAACATTCAATGCACTTGTCAAAAAATATGACAATTGGCGAACCCTTTCACAAAAGTTAAAACCAAAACTTACCTGGTCCTTTCATCCGAGTGAAATTTCACCGACCTACCTTTGGTCTTTCGGTCCGTTCCCAGGGGATTTGAAGCAAGGTGTTAATACATTTCTATGGGATCAAAGACCGTGTGTAAATTTGTTTTTTTTTTTTCGTATTTGGTCCTTATTGTTTATGGCAGTTTTGCGGTTAGATTAGTTCTTTAGGGTGGTCGATTTCAAGTGTTGCAAATTAGCGAAAATTTAGTCATGTTGAAAATTGCTTTTTTATCGACTTGCAGTTTTTTTTGGTAATTTTGAGAGGAAATTGTTTTTTTGAATGGCTGTTTTTATTTGAGTGTGAAGATTATGATTATAATGTAATGAGGAATGATGTCGGATTGCATGTTTTAGTGGAAGGAATGAATTAAGGTAAATTCTAGATGTTTGATTCAGACACAGGTTTTTTTCAATGATCAATGATCCGCGCGACTTGACGCCAAGCCTCAACAAATATTGTAACTTAAGTTTTATTTACATAGTTTTACAAAAACAATTAAACAAAACCGAAAATTAAACCCTAACAAGTGGCAACAAAACCAGAACAGTGACACAAACAAAACAAAGTGATGCGTCCAAACAAATGCAAGAAAGTGAAATTCAAATGATTCCATGACGACAATGGCTCTCCGGCATGACGTCACTAACATGGAGTCCACATTCACACTCCCCGCTGAACCGCCACCGATTTCCGAAATCATCTACGAACCACGGACTGACCTAGCAACAGAATATTTCAATACATTCAATCAAATATGTGAAAATTACCGCAGCGACTCCGATGTCAATCTTCGGCAAACCTCGGACAGTCTTCGGTTATCCTCGGAGATCCTCGACGGTGTTCGGTCGGAATATGTTAGTACAGACTTTAATGGTAAAGACTATGAGTTGAACGCGCAGAAAGTGTTTTTGAGTGGGAAGGAGGAGCATATATTCCAGTTCGGACAGCCTGATGCCTCAGCGCTGTTGAGGCATAGGGCGAGGAGAAGATTTAATGAGGAGCATGGCTTGCAGCCACCAGCGACTACTACTAGTCAGGAGAGTGGGGTAAGTTCGAAGGCATCTCAATATAAAATTCTTTTATCGACTCTTTTTTAGCGGACTCTTCTTTGTCCACAACGTGTCAATGTTTTATGAGCAGAGCATAGTCTGCGCTGTCCAGAGACTAGACTTTCTACTAAGACACAAGTCAAGAATAACATCAGATAAAAGCTACTGAAAATCATGAAAATTATTTACGTCAATCTAATTACATAATTATGCTATATCTGTGACAATATTGTTGGTAAATAAGAGACCCTTTGGTGGGTGACGTAATTCACGTCACGAAAGAGATGATTAAAATAATAAAACCAAGCTATTATTGTCCCTCTGCCATTCAAAGGCCTCTTCTCATACAGAGAAGATAAAACAATTGGTCACCACGCTTGCCCAAGGCAGATTTGCGATTCCAGACTTAATAAACAAAGTCACATTGGTACTTGCCAATTAAAAAAAAGATGATGCTACCGCCAAAAGATATGAGAATTAAATTGTTTCTTTTCCAATACTAAGAAACATGTTTAAAAGAAGGAAATAGGTCTTGCGTCTGCCAGCAGCTACATTGTACCACCATATCTAGCTTCTTGGCACTAAGAATAACACAAAAAGAAAATTTAGCAGCAATTACTCACCGTGTCGTACATATTTCAGTATCCATCATCGTCTTAGCTCAAAACATGCGCAAGCGCTTACTAGCTCTAGTACTATTAGATAATCGTACTTCTGCCCACGCTGTTTAAAATTAGTAGCAGTCAATTATACCAGTCACAAACACACAAACAGTGCTGTAAATAAATGAAATAATATTGTGTATGCTTAGAGTTTGAGCGATTGATGCTGTGAAGTAGTGTAGCTATACAAACTATTTTTTTAAAGAGAAAGTATGGACTTTCTTCTCCATACAAAACTACTTTTTGGAAAGGGCAAGTATACCTAAACTATTTAATTGAGTCCTCATCTGCGGAGTACAAGGCATGCCTTACCCCTGGCAAGAGGTGCGGGTTGCAGGAGGTCGTAGCGTGATGCACAAAAGGCGAAATGTGCACTACATGGTCAGTTCTTAGATATGTGATGCGACAATGGTTAGCGGTGAACAGTATCAGCAGACGAGGACTCAATAAGAAAAATGATTATTAATTTCTTGTAAATGAAGTTGAAAAGTGCCTTCAATGGTCTAATAAATAAATTATTCGACTTTGAGAAGAAACAAACATCCTAAGATGACTTCTAACATCCAAAATGGAGGCCTACAATTAGTATTTTTTGTTCAACGCCATTCAGTAACTCAATATCCTTTAGACGCCACTTTTGACATTGCTTAATGGATTTCTGATATGTGATACGCGACAGCCATCTTGAATCGTCAATACATTGTGCACGCCTCTTAGGGCGGTAAATTATTTAAGAAAGTCTGTACAAAAAATTGGATAAAAAAAATTGCATCTGTCGTGTGCGTCAAAGTCAAATGAAAATCATTTTTTAAGTATTTTACTTAGATCATATTTCATATAAATACCGTTTTCTTATTGTCTCACTATTAGGCAAAGCCCTCTTCTGATACATAGAAGGCACGAGCATGATCACCCGATAGCTCAAGGTGGATTGGCTTTTACGGACTAATATTAATTATAAGTCCAACTTAGGTAGTTGCAATGTTTTTCTTCACCGATATCAGTGATGTCGAAGATAAACTTAGAAAATAAAATTGATTTCTTTTCATTTGTCTAGTCAAAAGTAGTTTAAAAGTATATTGTAGACTATATGTGGACACATGAAACTACAATAGCACGGCGCGGGAACAAGGACCAAAAAAAAAATGCTCCTTATATATGTAAAATTTTTGGTCCTTATACATTTTTTATCAAAATATCTAGCTTCTTTCCAGACTTTGTGTTAGTAGACTTGAATGAAGACAAATCCTAAATGTGTGTACCAAGTTTTAATTAATTCTATTCAACCGTTTAAGCATGAAAGAGCAACGAACATCCACAAACGTTCGCATTTATAATACTAGTAGCATTATAATTTGATTCAGCTTATTCGTTTCCAAACTCGATACGCGTACAATACGTATGAATCCCGCCACAATGCACTTAGCCAGCCACCCAGCGTGGATTATCCGAATCAAATGATGACTCATTAAAAACATATCTAAGAGTATAAAGTCTACTCTAAATCTGTTCCCGTTCTTATAATGAAAAATGATTTCATATGAATTACGTAGTGATATTGGAATGTAAGCTATGGGCGGTCGCGTTTTTATAAACCTTAGACAGAGGGCCACGCAATGCTCATAGCATTGTCGCTTTGTACTATAAAACATCAAGCTACATTAATATAAAATTCTAAATTTATACCTCAAAAAGAAAAAAAACAGAACCCTTATAAGATCACTATGTTGTCCGTCTGCCCGTCTGTCTGTCTGTCAAGACCCTTTACGTCGGGAACGCGTGGAGGTATTGGGTTGAAATTAAAACAATATACTCAGGTCTACAGTCTCTTGAAGCTGTGTAATACATACCTACCTGTAAAACAGTTTATACACATTAACAAATAGATACACCTACTTTTGAATATACATTTTTGTTTTTAACAATGTCATTTCTAACAAGTATAAAATAAAGTCGGTTCCTGTCGTCACTCCCTCTGCACGCTTGCATCTCTTATAAACTGCGCAATTTTAATGCGGATTATATGAATAGAATGAAGTGATTCAAGAGGAAGGATATACGTATAATTTAATATTATTGAATGATTCAAGATGTTCTTGATGACAAATGTGTACATTGCACCCGTGCGAAGTTGGGGCGTGTCGCTAGCTTCGTATAAATCGCTCATAGCTCACAACTTACCCCACAAACCCCAGTACACACAGCAGGAAGCTCGCGACGATGTGGGAACAATGATTTAACATTGACTCATCGTCTGCACTGTTAATTAATAAGTTTATTTTTACAAGTTATCTTAGTAATGCGGATGTTAAGGGATTCACTGGGCGTCTACTATGTGAGTGCATTGTGACTTATGATCTGTAATCGTAGTAATAAATGGTTTATTTTGTGGAGCAAGGCGTAAATTATTTAGATTTTGCTGGAATAAAGTTTAAAATGCAATAACTAACTGAAATTATAACTAGTTTTATAATGAGGCGGTTAGTTTACAAAAAACCCTTTTTTAATCAGAGGGGCAATCCAAAACTGTAGGTAAAATAGAGATATTTTTGACAGATTGAGACTAAGATTGGAATACGAACGTTCTTAAAAGTTACTAGAATTGCTCGCTGATCGTTAACATGAAAATATTTTGATACCTGAATGCAGAAACGAGCGATTTTACCCAACTGCGCCAGAAGGAGATATGTATCAGATGCCTGAACTTACATTTAAAAGTCTAAACACTTACGAGATATACTTCCTAGCATTTTGATTACCATACAAGTTGACATCAGATTTGAATACCTTTAAAACGTAATATTTTAAGGTCCGACTCGCACTTGTTTTGTAATGCGCCAGCGCACAAAGAAACGTCCTAAACTCCACCCTCTTAGGGAATGTGAAAGTACCATTCGCGTCCCAAGTCCTAATAGACGCGTGGCTCCGCTCCAACATTCTTATTAAACCGATGCATTATTAATTACCCGAGAACAGTTAGCTGCGGACCTAAGGACCATTGTGTTTGCGTACGGTACTTTGGAGACGCGAAGTTTTTTAAGGATATTCTTCTTATTTCATTGTAAAATGTGAAGTTATCGAAAGTTACACGTTTTTCCAATCATTGCGATATATTTTTTGTTCTCGGCATTAATTGGGCTCTTGGAAACCTAGCTGAAAAAAACGTACAGACATAAACTGAGATATCAGGAGCAATATGACACGCACTGCCAGTTCAACCGTTTATTGCGGACTGACGTCCGATACAAGATAGGTACAGGCGTACGCGCGCCCCCTCATACACTACAATCTTCCACACTTATTATATAGTTACCTCTAATAGAATACAAACAAAAACAACAAAAACTAAAAATAAACAAACTAAATTGTGTGACTATCTTTATGCTAATGTTTCTAATAATTATAATTAGGTGGGTTATTTAGTCGGCATTGGCGCAAGAGTCGGGACCGGGTCGCGGCAACAATTAAAAAGCTATCTAAAACAGTGATTTTTCACATTAAAAATAAAACTCTCGTTTCCCATCAATAATGTTTGCTCAATATTGCTTTGTTTAATGAACAGTATGCCTAGCTACCGGATATGTGATGTGTCTTTTTACACGACTGCCCCAAAAAAGGAGTGTTATGTGTTCAGGGTTAATGTATGTATGTATGTATGTATGTGATGTTCTTTATTCCACCATAACTTTTGAACGCCTGAACCGATTTAGATGTATGGGGTTATCGTTACAATCCTTGCATCGCTCCGAGTAACATAGGCATAAAAATATAAAGAATCCTGTGTTGTCACTTTAAAACGTAAATTAATATCAGCCTCAATTTTTTTTTAATGAATCTGGCCGTGTCTATGTTTATCGTATAGAATTTGACAAGTATACATATTTAAAAAATATATAACACTGTAAATAAAAAACGTCGTAAAAAAAACTATCGAGTAAACAAAGTACAAATATGTGCAATTTGGCAGTCGTGTTTTTTTAATCTTTAATTATAGTTGCTTGTTACACCATGTATATGTTCAAAATTGTTAGCCATACTAACATGACTTAGATACGGCGACCGGGATCTTGGCCCATTACCATAACCAAGACACCTGGTTTCACCTCTTTGTTGGCTATCTACTCTAACACTACATCTCCATAACAGTCTGCGCACACCATAATCGTCACGTTAACAATAGACGCAAGTGTGCGCTGGACCATATTTGTTACGTTGCGAGATGTCGAAAGCTCGTGTCGAGTGTAATTGCGATTTGTGTAGTCTTGTGTGTGTTATTGGTACACTACATTTTAATATATGTTTTGTACTATGTACTTATAAAACAGGAATTATATAAATAATAAATACTATACAGGGTGTCGTGGGTCATCATGACATCCTGTATAGTATTTTTGGTAGTTAAGGCGGCCGCCTCTTTCAGGTTGCGGGTTTGAATCCGAGCAAGTACCAATGTGAATTTTTCAATTCACATATACTTTCTAAAGTTTATCTTGGACATCACTGACATCGGTGAAGAAAAACATCGTGAGGAAACCTGGACTTGTAATTAATGAGTCTGAAATCACCAATCCGCCTTGAGCAAGCGTGGTGATCACGCTCATGCCTTCTCTGTATGAGAAGAGGCCTTTGAACACTACCGACTTATTCACCATTCACACAAAAAAAAAACAAAATCAAAATCGGTTCATCCGTTCGGAGCTACGATGCCACAGACAGACGTCAAACTTTGAACACCCCGTCGTTTTTGCGGTTTAGTCCCATCTCATCCCCTTCCCATCTCATCCCCCATGATTTAATACCTAAAAAAAATTCACACCTCTCACTCCTGGCATAAATCTGTCAACGGTACAGTCATAAACAAAAAAAAACTCATGACGTAAAATTGAGTAAAATAATATATTAAAAATTAATAAATAAATATATTATATTCAAAATTAACAATTAAACTATTCTTTTACTTTTTAAGATAACCTATAAAAAACCATGTAATAGGGGGCGAGCCTATTGTCATCAACCGGGCACAAATCCAGACTCCGAGGCTGCTACTGAGAAATTCCTGGTGGAAAAACCCAATAACACTTTGCTCGACCTGGGAATCGAACCCAAGACCTCATGATCAGCACTCGCGCTTTGCGACCACTAGACCAACGAGGCAGACAAAATATCACGTAAAAATATTTTTCTCGTCGCCGTTAAATTACAGAGGCCCCTTTCTTAAACTCGTTAATCTATATCAATAAAAGATTTTAAAAATATATCATCATAGAAAAATTGTAAATCCAAAACCAAAAAATAGAATTAATGTTAAATATATTTGTTAAATATAATGTTGTATATTTGGTATGTATGTGAAAAGTAACATAACGTATATTTCATACCGCTAGGTAATAGGGATTAATTTTGACGCAGACGAAGTCGCGGGCAGAAGCTAGTATAATATATCACACAAATGTCGTTGAGACTGTACTTTAAACAATTGATTAATGCCAGGAGTGAGAGGTCTGAAATTGTTGTAGGTATAAAAGCATGGGGGATGAGATGGGAAGGGGATGAGATGGGACTAAACCGTTTTTGCGTCGGGGGTTAAAAACGTTTTGGCGTTGAACAATTGGTGCAAAAACTACATCTCGGAGATCGCCGAAGATGATTAGAGTTCTGTCTGAATCACACATCGCAGATTTTTGCGTACCGGCGCGGGCGCATCTCTTTAATGTGTGTCGACCCTAAACAATTATCGCAATCATGAAGCTTTCTCGTCTGTCGCAACTGCGCAGATATGGCGTACACTTGCGACCTATTGTTGCGCACACTGATATGGTGTGCGCACTGCTGGATAGACCGGTCTCATGCCAGGTGGTCTTGCTAGTATGTGGTCATACTAATACATCACGCCTGTACTCCCTGAAGGAGGTAAGCAGAGATTATTATACGCATTAGTACACCTACATTTCGCCAGTTATGTTTAAGTCCCATGTAAAAAGGGGCTAGCCTATTACCATCAATTTGGCAAAAATTCAAACTCCGAGGCTGCTACTGAAAAATTCCTGATGGAAAAACCCGATAACACTTTGCCCGACCTGAGAATCGAACCCAAGACCTCATGCACTGCAGTCCCGCTTGCGACCACTAGACCAACGAGGCAGTCTATAATTTTTTCATATGAAAATAATTTTATTAAAATTTTGTATGATGAATGAAAAGTATCCCTGTATATTAACGTTGAGGCAGATGAAGTCGCTGGCAGAAGCTTGTTAATCAATTAAAAAATACTCGAGCAATACTTTGGCCGCGCTAACCGTATTACCTCGAAATATTTCCCTAATAATAAACATATAATTCCGAATATAGAGCAAGTTCCAATAAGCGTATTAGTCAGTGTAATCAGTGAATTATTTGAAGCCGCGGTCAGTGACTAAGTGCTGAAACGAACAATGGTGGTGGGGGGGTTCGGGGCTCGGGGTTACTTCTAATACGAGTACTGTCTTCTCTAAATACTACAAAAAATTAAAATTAAAGTGTTGGTTTGTCATGTCAAAATAACATTTCAACGAAACAAATATAAAATGTTTACAAGTATGACTTAGAAGTAAAAGTATTTATTTTTTATTTTTGTCTACTTGTTTGTTTCGGCTTATCTCCGAAACGGCTGAACCGATGTTGACGGGACCAGTTGCAGATGAGATGAGAACTGCGCATGAGCTATAGTTTATATATAATAATATAATATTAAAAACCTGAAAGAGCTTGTTTTTTTTTGGAATCTTATTACAAAGACTGCTGTTTGACTGCCTCGTTGGTCTAGTGGTCGCAAAGCGCGACTGCTGAGCATGAGGTCTTAGGTTCGATTCCCAGGTTGAGCAAAGTGTAATTGGGTTTTTCCATCAGGAATTTCTCAGTAGCAGCCTCGGAGTCTGCATTTGTGCCCGGTTGAAGGCAATAGCTCGCAACGCAATAGGCTCGCCCCCTATTATATGGGACTTAAAACATAACTGGCGAAATGTGGGTGTACTAATGAGTACACCTCTGCCTAACCCTTCGGGGATTACACGCGTGATGTTGTTATGCAAAACTGCAACCAATAGACACAGCTACTCATGAATGTTACAATAGATTCACTTTGAATTTCTGATCGATGTCTACCTCTCAAACTGTCAATTGACAGAAATAAATAAATATGTAATACTGCATTACATACATTTTTAAAGTGAACACAGGTTGAATTGCGAATCACTTGTTCAATTTCAGTTCAATCATGAATAAATAATATTCTTTTATGCTTAAGGTTCGGTTCGCATCAGGCGGAAGAGACGTCGAACGTATCGTCTTTAGTATGGTCGACGCACTAACGCATCATCGGTTATGTGTGTGTGGTTGGATGTTTTATTATGATCTATTTGACTGTTTCTGCGTTACGCGACTGACGATACGCGGAGTATCCGTCAGATGTGAACCGACCCTTAATTTAAGCGGATTATACTGACAGCTCGCTCCATACGAAAGTAGTCTAGTCTATTTTGGTCAGTGTATAATCTATAATATAAAAATGAGTCGCTGAATGTGTTGGTAAGCGCAAAACTCGAGGACGGTTGGACCGATTTCCCTAATTCTTTTTTTTAAATATTCCTTGAAGTACGAGGATGGTTCTTACGGAAAGAAAAAAAAATTAAAATTTCCTGAAAAAGTCTAAAAACAACAATTTTCTATAGGTACTTCCATACAAAAGATTTGTGATAATACTTAAAAGTCAATTTGAACTGTTAGGCGATACGAAGTTTGCCGGGTCAGCTAGTAATACATAAATACAATTGAAGTGTACAAAATAAATATGAATGTTACAAAACACTTTTTTAAGTTATTGTCTGTTTCGCCCAATCTCCGGAATTCCTGGACGAATTTTGACGGGACTTTGAGTTTGTTTGCTTGTTGAAAAACATACGACCAGACTGCTTTTGTATAATGACACTGTTGGAACGGTTTTTTGTTTTGTTATCTTGGAAAACCTTGCCTGTACATCGTTCTAACTGGCACTGACCGTTGAGAACCTAATATACAGGCACATGACAAAACTGCATACAAAAATGTTGTCCTTTTCTATTATACGTCATTAACCTTCCATCTCTCTCTCTTCCACAGTACGGCAGCGATGAGTTCGGGCACGACTCTCCGAGCCGATACGCGTCTCCCAAGGGCGCAGGCGCCGGCGCACCCTACCAGGAGGCGTACTACGCGGGGGGCGAGTGGGGCGCGGCCTACTACCAGCCTCCGCCTGCCTACCAGCACGACCCCTATGCTACGTCGCCAGGTAAGATGGGAGAACTCCTCACCTTGCTAGGTAGAACAGATTGTGACCAGGAGCAATTGGAGACCTTCAAGATATCTACCAGTTTGCATTAGTGTGTTCTGGTTTGAAGAGTAAGTATAAGGTTATAACTCGTCAGTATCTGGAGCTGGTTGACTGCCCCGTTGGTCTCGATCCTGCTAATTTTGAGATCGAGGCTTCGTTATTCGGGTCAGACTGTATTATTGGATTTTTTAGCAGGAATTTGTTAGTAGCAACCCGGAGTTTGGAAGCTGGTAGTGTGAAATGTCTGTGCCTTGGAAAGCACGTTAAGCTTTTGACCTGATTGCCGTCCCATTAACATCTCTGTTTGCGCACAAACTTGTGCACTATAGTACCTTCAGCGTACTTAGTTGGTCTTCTTAATGGGTTGTCTTAGCAACCGTGACAAACATAGTCTTGGGTCAGTAACACATTCATCAGAACCCTCGAGCCATCGTTCCCACCCTACCAAGAACCAGCTTAAACCATTCAATTTATCTGTAAAAAAGTTACAGCAGAAGCTTCTTTCTCTACCATGTCCTCCTAATGTTCCAGGTATAGCGGGCGCTCCAGTGGGCGAGGCGGGGGGCGGCGGGGCGGAGCTCCCCCTGCCGCCGATGTCCTCGTTCAGAGCCGCGGCGCCCCACCACTCGCCCACAGACCCCATGCTCGTCGCCAAGCCACCATTACAACCTGTGAGTCCGAAGAATCTAGTAGATAAGTCTACTGTGAACAGCCGAATATAGACCTTAATCCAGCTTTGTTCAAGATTAAAACTCCTCTTCTACCATCACTATTAAGATCACCCTTTAAAGATATAAGGGACAGGGTGTGAAGTTCCTTATCCTCCATTAAAAAGCCAGACCAGAAGGGTGTTGTCTGGTGGACTACTGCCCGTCGGTAGCAAGCTTTTGCACAACTTGCGCTTTGAAAACGTTTACCATCACCTCGCTACGAGTTTATGGAGATTATGCCAAATTTGCCGGGTTAAACCCTCGACACACCATCGGCTTTTCATTAAGGGGTCTATGGTAACACTGATATGATAGAATTACAAAAACAAAGATAAAGATAAAGACGATGAACAAAAACAAAAAACAAGCTTTTTTTGGTGTGATGTTACTAAATTTATCGTTCTTTCTACTCTTCAAGGCCTTTCATTTGATATCCATATCAAGGGGATTGAGAAAAATATGTAATCCGTCATCTTGGAACGGCGGCCATAATGAAATTGTATTGTCACCACAACTAAAAGTGTATGCACAGCTTAATTGGATACCAATAAATGGTCGAAAAATAGTTTGCTTTTAAAATAAAAACTTACATACATATGAACAGTGCAAGCTAAATAAAAGTTACTGGTTCCTCAAACCTTCACATTCACCCTCCTCCCCCCAGATGTACGGCGGCTCGGCCAGCACTCCCACAGTAGGCGCGGCGGAGGCCGGGAGCCTCTCGTCGTACGGCTCGTCCCCCTCCACCCCGGTGCACTCCCCCCCGCCGCTGCACGCGCGCCTGTACCCGCCGCTCAAGCACTCACCTGCGCACGCACACCCGCACGCCGCGCATCACCACCACCATCATAATGGACAGGTAAGATGAAGTTGCAAGGGGATGTTCAGCTAGTACTATCATTTTATGGTATCTGAAGCAGAGTGCTCTGAGTGATCCCCGTGCCCCGGTCAAGGGTAATTGGAGGAACACCGTTTTAATCAGTAGGAGTTCGACGCACCACTCCGCCTGCCCCGAGGAGAAGGCAGTCCTTAAAGATTTTCCAAAAAAAAATGGTACCAAAGGCTATGCTTAGCTTCTTGATTTCGAATTTTATTTTGAGCAAATTCCAATGTGTAAGTCGTTATGGCCCATTGGTTAAGGCGCCCGCTTCTCATGCATGAGGTTGTGGGTTAAAATCTGGGCAAGTACTAATGTGACTTATTCAATTATGTACTTTTTATAGTTGTATCTTGAACATCATTGACATCGGTGAAGGAAAACGTCGTGAGGAAACCTGGACTTACTGTTCCAATCAAACCATGTCAGAGGCCCTTGAGGCGGTTTAGAAATTCTGACACTAGGGTGTGTGGGGTCGTAAGACCTTACTTCCTTGGAGAAAGAATGTGTATAATAAGCCTTGTTCCTGATCTCTTCCAGCAATCAAACTGGGTATCGTCAGGTGTGTCGTCGCCGCCGTCCGCGTCGACGCCGCACGCGCCGCTTGCGCCGGCGCCCGTGCTGCCCAACGGACACCACCAGCCCATGGCCGTGTTCCAGCCGACGGGCATGGTGAGTGTACGTGTTTACTACCTTATTACCCAACTTACTGTACAACTACGTGGCGTGCGGTTGTTGTGGGAATGTGAACTTAAAGAGGTTATTTTAGAGTATATTTTTGAAGGAACATTGCCGCAAAGGAGTAAAGCGTTGAGGTGATTTTAGAATCAGTCTAGAAAAAATAAACGTAGACTATTTTAGGAAGTTCCGTATTTTGAAACAATGTTTTGCAACAATCGTGCAACATTGTTTTCCAGCAAGTTTTGGCTCATGTTGTTTTGTTTACAGTTAATACGAAACATTAGTATGTTGCCAGCAACATTGTTTCTGCAACACGAAACATGTTGCTGTAACAACATTGCGCACACATTAGTATCGAATTTTGTAACTTCTTGAATCAGCCAATCCATACATGAGTACAACATGTATGGAACTGGTCAATTCTAAGACTTAAAGCTATATTGCTAAAGTTCACATTACCACGACAACAATAACCTCACCATATAAATACAATACTAGAACTAATTGGATACATTTGCTTGTCACCATACTTTAGCCAGCATTTTACACTAGCCCCCCCTCGAAAACTATGGAGTTGAAGGAAGTACGACTAGTATTATAATATACTTAGTATTTAAGCTGAGACATTGCAATGTGCACCCTAAGTGGTCGCTCATAGAGACTAATTTTAATTAAATATTACATTTTTTTTTTCAAATTTGACAAGTTTTGTGTACAACTACTTCTGTTGAATAAAACATTAGTAAAATAACGTTATAACGGTATCGTTATTTTATTATAAGCTCCGTTATTTCTCGACCGAATATAAAGTACATAGAAAATCAAAATGAATAAAAAGTCAAATCAAATCATTAAAGTCAGATTATCAGTAAAGACAAATCATTTATTTCAATTAGACTATTAAAAGGTACTTTTGGACGTCGTTTTCAAGAAAAATAAATGAATCTAGTTGCCCATTTTAAAAGGTAGTTTTGTATGGAGAAGAATGGGCAAGAAACTCTATACGTCCCTTAAAAAAAAATATTTTCATTAGTTATACAGATACATACATTCATTTACTTTTATCGTTACTTTACTAATGCTGCAATAAATGGAGTCTAGTTTTAACAACTTGTTTCAAAACATGTTTAATTGGTGTAAAACATTATTCGTTTGTCAATGATATTTTGTAATTACGATAACATGCTTTTAGAGTTCACATTGCAGTGTCTGCATGCTTATTTAAAGCAAATGTTGAAAATTAGTCATTTGAAAAACTTACCACTGGTCTTTGGAAGCCTGTTCGCTGTCAAATGTCGTGCTACTGTCATTTTAACTAGTCTGAACCGCTAAATTGAGTCTACGTCCCAACTACGGGGGTAGGACGTGAACGGGAGAGGTACGGGCGGCGGGCGGTTGTAGCGTGATACACAAGAGGCGAAATTTTCACTGGACTGTTCTTAAATGTGATGTCACAGTAGTATTTTATTTATTGAGAACTCAATTAAGTGGTTTAGCTAAAGTTGTTCTTCTGTCAACTAATCATAATTTCGACAGTAGGTTTACTTGATTAAAGATTTGACCAGGCTTCCAAAAAAACTGTGGAAATTTAATGGAATTATTTTTTTTTCGAGCATGTGGTCCCCCTTTTTCGCATGAATGTAACTAATTTTACGATTTTCCCAATAATTTTGATATTTGAATTGTTTTTTTTTTCTTGGATTTTCTTTTCTGTTTTTTTTTTCTGAATTAATATTTTTCGAAATGTGATACGAAGTTTATGGTAATGTTGTCTCATTAAAAAATGGTTTTGACAAAATGGAGCCTTTTAAAAATAATTATAGAGGCTGATTTAAAAAAATATATATATGTAAATTTTAAAACGGCACGGTTGGCGCAGTGGCTAAGCGATTGGCTGCTGTGCTACGTGTCGAGGGTTCGATTCCCGCACGGGACAATTATTTGTATGACCTTCAGATAATTGTTCCGGGTCTGGCCGTTTATTTATGTGAGTTTATATATTTGTCAGTAACCAGCCTAATGATAAATTATTAAAATAATGACAATACATACATAAGTTCGTAATACATTTTCTGTGTATATTTTTTGTGTTTTATGTTGTGTTTTAATAGTCAGCGAGAAGTGAGGACTCGCCATAGACCTTTCTTTATGTTTTAGTATTATTGATGTGTAGTTTCGTAGTATACAGGGTGATTTTTAATTGACTACCCTTTTTTTAGGGGATGAAAGCACTCACGAATATAAACAACTTTTATTACGGGACCAACCTTTAAATATGAAAAAAAATCTGCTGTTCCATTCATTTTTGTATAAAATAGCTGGTTTTTTTTTCATATTCATACTTGATCCTATAATAAAAATTGTATGTATTTGATTAGTACTTTCAACCCCCTGAAAGGGGCAAAATTAATTATAAGTCAGCTTGCATTAAAAAAAAATGCATTGGTAGATTTTTGTCGATTGGCTGTTGAATGAATAGATTTTTTTTTAACTTTTAAATAAATAGTATCAAAATCGTTTTGTAGAAATAATCATTCCGTGAGAAATTATCCTTTTTTTCCTACTTAACTTGTTAATAGTTTTGTGTGATAAAATTTTTTATCTACCCGCGCCTTCCTATCCCCTATTTCGCTCTCGCGTCACACCTAACATCTTATAACATGTCTGTCCGTCCCACAAACCATATATTCCCGCACTGCAAACCGCGATTTCCGACCCCATAATCGCGTCTTTGAACCCCATAACTGCGTCTTTCGACCCCATAACCGCGTTCAATAATAGCGTTTTTCTACGCCGTACTGTTAAAAGCGTCTTTCCATCTCATAACCACGTCTTTCAACCCTATTACCGCGACTTAGAACCCCTAAATCGCGTCGTTTAACCCCAAAACCGCGTCGTTTAACCCCATAACCGCGTGTTTCCCCACCACACCGCAAGTCTATGCGTGTCCCCGCTGCTCGCTGTAACGTACGCTTGGTTAGGGCGCGCCGGCCGAGCAGCGCCAGCTGGACGAAGCCATGGTCTTCCTGAGGGATCACTCCGACTGTGTGAGTATCATTGTGTTGTTTGACAAAGTATTTAGTGTTAATGTCTGATTTATTAATAGAAGGAGACCAATTTAATGTCGCAAAAAAGAGATTTTGATATTTTCGTATCATCACAAGTTGTCCGATAGACTTAATTCCAGAGATCGGCGTAATTTTACCATGGTTAAAATTTTAAGAATACATAAAGATATATTTCGTTATGAAGATTGCATACTTGCTAGATTTAATTCTGGGACCTTTTTCAAGTGTCAGGTTTAAAGGGCGCCTTATTCTCTTACGAACAAGTGAGTCAAACTATTTAAAGATTTGTGTTATGCATCAACGGATTTCTTAGAGGCCAATGCGGCGTGCCGTGTGTTACTCGCCTTGGGCAACACACGTTTTTTCGGCTTAAAAATACACGGTTAATTCGCCGTGTGTAGACACGGTCGTCAGTATTGTATGGTAACTTTGAGAGCTTGTTGACATACACGGTTAATTCCCCGTGTGTAGGCACAGCGTGCCGTGACGTGGCGCCACCGGTACGCCGAAAAAACCTGTGTGGACAGGAGGCCTTAGAGTGTCTTAGACAATGGACGAATAGAATATCTCATGTCGTGAACTCTCCTTTAGACATTAACACTAAGTATAACAATGTAAATATGTATGTAACTATGTATATAGAAGTTATGTGGCATGGGTTGATGCTGTATGTCATTTTATTTGCGTTTGTATGTGATCCTTTTGTTTTTATCTACGTCTTGTCAAGTGTTAACGATCGCGATGGTTATAATTGGGTACTTGATGCTACTAATCAATTGACGTACTTTTTAACCTGCCGAAACGCATTTCTCCTATAGATTTTGTATGGCAAAACAACTGCTAACTATTTATTAATTTGAGCACATAAACATCACGCCTGTAATCCTTGAAGGGTTAGGCAGGTAATTCCATTACACTCACATTTTGTCAGTGGAGGGGGGGGGGGGGCTATTGCCAACATGCGGGCACAAATCAAATCAAATATTAGGTAATTTGAAAGCAAATAAAAACCAAACTTTACATTTAATTGAAAATTAATCAAATGTCCAGGTATAAAATAAAATGTTTATTTTGAGAAGTTATAATATCTTGGAATTATTGGCTAATGTTGTCAAATACCCAATTTAATTTTGATGATTATAACCACTCTATGTAAAGCGATTAACACACGGCATCGCGCAGCGCTGTGGTAGGCAGTGAAGCGCCGATTATCACACGGTACACCGGTGCCGTCTGTTAATCGCCTTGAACTTTAAATACCCGACATATTTCGATCACAATAACACACGAGTGCAGGTGAGTAGTAGTGCTAACGCGGTCGCATTGCCGGTGCAGGGCGCGCGCATGGAGGAGCGCCTGGACGACGCCATCAACGTGCTGCGCAACCACGCGGAGGCGCCCGAGCTGTACCCGCAGGACCTGCACCACCCGCACCACCAGCCGGGTGCGTAGCATCATCATCATATCAGCCGTAGGACGCTGAACATAGGCCTCCCCTACAGATTGCCCATAGGACCGGCTGGAAGCGGCTTGCATCCAGCGCGATCCTACAGTCCTCATCAGATCGTCTGTCCACCTCGTGGGTGGACGTCCTACGATGCACTTACCGATCATTTTAATACCCGCCTATTATTGTCCCACTGCATGACATAAGCCTCTTCTCATACAGAGAAGGCACGAGCATTGATCGCAACGAAGGCGGTTTGACGTTTTTAGATTTACTTTGGCATTTAAAGACCAATTTTTTGGTTATGATGCAACCGATTTTAATAAGACTTGGTCTTAAAAGTTAGTTGAGAAGATTATATAATAATAATAATTTATTTCAAATAATCAGATAACAGAAATCCATATCGTTAGTAAAGTATCTTATACCTAGTGTTAGTATAGTTTATATAGTATTTCAGGGTTGGTCCCATAGTAAAAGTTGTTCATAATGATGAACACAATAACCCCTTTTAAGGTTTCGGGTACATTTTCAATTACCCTGTATACATAAATTAAGACAAGAATTTGAGTATGAGTCACTTTGTAAAGCAAACGAAACCAGTTTCTCGACCGGTCGTATCGTCGGCCGGATCGTTTCTCTGGGGCTCGTCGAGCTTCATTGCCTCGGCGCTTTTCTGGCGGCCTCCACTGTTGATTCTGGCTTTCAGGAGTTGCAGTGGGTGGGAACAGTATGGTGGGCTTGTCCCATTAACCGGTCATCTTCTCGACAATATGCCTCTTAAAAGGGGAAAACACATTTTCATTGACAGTTTTCAGAATGCTGTTGCCACTGGCCCTGGCTGGCCCATTATGCGTAGAATGTTTAATAAAAATAGTTTGTGTGTAGTGGCAGTCCCCCGGCTGGGCGCCCTGCACGCAGAGCCGCCCGTCAAGATGGAGCGCCACGTGCTGCCCAACACCAGTCAGTACACGCTTTTATTATTAATAACTTAAAATTAAAAAAAAAATAACTATTTAATATCACTCAAAACAGGTCTATGGACATCAATTGGACAATCGAGGTGTAAGGGTCGCTATACACAATCTAAATGCCGAACCGAATGCCCCGACATTCTGTTCGGCATTTAGGCTGTACTGAGAACACCGAACCGAATGAGCAACCGCTCAAGTGTATAGCGACCCTCATTAAAGTCCTCTAATGAAAAGATGTTTATTGTTGGACCATGGGTTCGATTCCCACGTCGAGCAACACCGTGTTAGAATTTCTCATCGTGTTTTTCTTTACTAGCAGTTTGGATAGCAATGGGCTCACCCCCACACGTTTATTTGTGTTTTATTTCAACACGCTAATCTTTAGAACTAATGATCAGATTCTGATTTTTTTTTTCGGAAATAGGAAGCTTTATTATTCCTAAATACTACAAGCACTAATCTTTTAAAAAACAATAAAGAATCCGTAAAAAAATCATACCAATAAAAGCAAGGCAGTTATAATATAGGCCCTATAGCCCTATAATTATAATATAGCCCCGAAACGCAAAGGTAAATTGAAGGTTTTTTAGTCAGTAAAAGTCTGACAGTCCCTTCCGCCCCACCCAGGGCGGCAGAAATCATTTGATGATTTTTACCACCCCAAAAAAAAAAAACAATTATAAAAAATGAAATTCCAATTACTGTCTACCCATTCAAAGGGTACAAGCGTTAAGTTATATTATTTGTATAACAATACTTATATTCCTGTCCACCCCCTTCCAGAGAAGCGCAAAGAGCCCCCGGACTCAGGCGTGGAATCAAAGCCGTCATCGTCGGGCTCTGCCGACGCACTCGCGAACAAGCCGCCCAACTCCAAGCGCTCCAGACGATAGTGAGTCTTATTGCTAATATTATTTACTTAAATGTAGCTTCATTTTCGATTTTGCTGTAAGGACGAAAGTTGCGTGACTGTAGAGATAAACTACTATAACATGGCGCGCCCCTCCATTATACTATTTCAATGTGTAGTCATATCCATATGAAAGAGTTTCTATGTAGTTGTTGTAGATTTGTTGGTCAACTAATCATAACTAGCCGACCGCACAAGAAAACGCACATGTCATTTTCATAGAGTATGTCAGTGCAGCGCCATACTTATAATAATGAGTAATTAATGATGCCGCTAGTCGAGCAACAAAGCGCTGATTAGTTTTTGTTTCCGTCTCAGTACGCGCACATGCGTTGTGAGTTTTGTAAATAGTTTCACAAATACTTTCAAACGTTTTTAATTTGTGGAGGGGCGCGCCATATTATAGTAGTTTATCTATTGTGAAATAGAAAATTTACATAAACCAAAGAAATTGCAGAATTTTTTGTTTTTTTTTTTTATCTCATGTTATAATGTTATTTACGTCCATCAAAATTTGGTAGAAATTGCTATTACTACGAATTCTTACTTATATCGAGATGTGAAAGGCAAAATTTATCAAGCGACAAATTTGGTCGTGTTAAATATTCAACCTTAAGTGTATATCAATAAGATTGGATATAAAACAGGGCTAAATGGTCGCTTGATACACTTTTCCATTCACACCTCGATATGTTCTTTCAATTCAAAAAAAGCTTCGTAATTGCATATTTTTTTATTGTATTACATTAATTTAAGATTGTTCTAACATTTGAGATGTACTCGCATCACTTATTTTAGACTAATCTACAATTAATCTAATTTTATACTTGTCAAATACGAGTGCAGACGACACGTAAAAAAAAAATCAAGAATTTATTTTTTAATTTATTAAATATTGATGGTAATTTGTAGAGTTGCAGAACAAGTATTTCATTAATTAATAATAAATAATGCCCGATTTATATTTCCATAATACTATTTGGTAAACAGGATACCTTTTAATACACTGTACATCTTTCAGAGTGACAATACTCATGAATAAAAAATGGGACAAATATTTTTTTAATGTAATTTTTTTGTTGTTGTTTTTTTTTAAATCTCCTATTTGGTTGTTTACTCTTGTATATTTTGCACCTACCATGTTATTTCTTTACCCCCTTTAATAAGACATTAGGCATTAAGTCCTCATTTGTACTTTTATTGTTGAGTAAAGTATAAATTAATTAATAATACAAGTTGTTCATATATACTCATAAACAATGAACAATTATTAGGGTGGAGGTTTTAATCTGCACAAAAAAAAATGCACAGTGAATTAAAAGTGAACCTGTATTTGTAATATTTACCTATAAAAATGTTTGACCGTCCGCAATATGTATTTGACTAGTTTCCTTACACATAAATCGGATTAATGGCTCATCCATTAACCCGATTTCCACTCCCAAGTAGTAAAAGTCTAACGAACCGATAATAAGTGATCCGCGTACCTCTCAAAGCTCGACAAACCCCGCCATGCCCAGCTGCTCGTCGGCCGACGAGGACGACCTGGACCCCGACACCAAGGCGGCGCGCGAGAGGGAGAGGAGGCAGGCCAACAATGTTAGAGAGAGGTGCGGCACGTAGGGGGGGGGGGAAGGGGGAGACAGCTGTCGCTTTGTACAGGAACGGGCACTCCCGATTGGGGGGTAAAATGATAAAGGGGCGGGAGACTCGATCAGTGTTTTTTTCTGCTCCTGTACAAATTGACAACACTTCTCTTTCTTATTGAAGATATTTTTTAGGTATCAGTTCCAAAATTAGACTATTTCAAAAGTGTGATGATTATTTTTTATTTTTGGAACTGGTACTTTCTGTTTGAAACGCAAAACTGCGATGTGACGTCACATCGACGACAGTCTGCGCGTGCGCAGCTCGTCGCTGCTGTTGCTGCACTTTAGTTGAGTCGCAGTTCTGTGTTCTAGCTCTAAAGGCACTCATAAAAGAGTCAAGTATAATGGCATAATTGCCATTATACTTGTCTCTTTTATTATCTATACATATACTATAATTCAGTTTCACACGTTGCGAGCTAACTGTGGTAAACAACCTTTCCTCTTGATAAGGGCTGCCAACACTTAAATTGCTTACACTGAACAAAATATTCAAAAACCCCAAACATTTGGGTGAATTTGAATATTTTGAATTTGAAAAAGTTTTTTTTTTATCAAATAAAAAATCATAGTTTTTCCTTACTCTTTTCTTTAAATATAATCGGGATTCCCGGGATTCGAAAACTCACTTCCTGACGACCGGAAAAATTAGGACAAATCCTGACAATCCCAGATGGATGGTAGCCCTACTCATTTTTTCTCCCAAAAGTTATTCACTTTGCTATAGCATTATTCATTCGGTAACTTTACCAGTTTCTAAACACCGTTTACCATGGTTACTTCCTCGGAAATATCTGGAAATTTTTACGGTCCTTGTACTTATTTCACGAAAAATAAATAAATAAATATCTTGGGACAACTCACACACGGCTATCTGATCCCAAGCTAAGCAGAGCTTGTGTTATGGTAACCAGACAACTGATATACATACTTATATAATTTATAAATACATACATATTATAGATAAATCACACCCAGACACAGAACTAACAATCATGCTCATCACACAAAGTTTGTCCTGGGTGGGAATCGAACCCACGACCTCCGGCCTAGCAGTCAGGGCCGCCAAATGAATGTATAAACAGTCATAAACAGGTAACCCACTTTCCAAAAGAATTTTAATGTGTGAGGGGTAACCTGTTGATGACGCTGTCCGTACTTCCTACTAAAACATGTAAAGAAAGAAAAACTATTTATTTATTCCCTCGAAAGTGACGCACAACATAAATATATATACATATATATATGACGAGGCAGGGTCCTCGCGGTTGTCTTTAAAAAACGTGAAGCCAGCATTGCTGACGTCACTAATATCCTGGTCAGGGTTGCTGCTCATCTTGGATAATGAAAATAAACACAGTAAATGCTTTCTGTAATTTATTCTTCAACTTACCGAGGAGGTCCGACAGCTACGACGGCTCGAGTAGGAATGCCCGAGTCCGGCGAGCGCTCGGCTTTTTATAGTAGAATTGAGTGTGTCATTCATTTGAACAAAACACCCACTTCGGCACAATAAAATTAGTTTTTACATTATAAAATGTTACTATTTTATAAACAAACATTTATAACATTTTTAAATCAATTAACATGCGTAAATCTATTTTTAATGTTAACACGTGGTAAAATAATGACCACGTGTTTTTATTTTTGAAATGTAGTTTCTCACCAACGTGACATACATTGAAAATAATCTGTATTCTTATAAGTATTACTAATTTGATAATTAAATGATTTGAAATACAATTTTTGACTTAGTTACAATCAACAAATCTGATTTGATTTTAAGGTTATTCCGGAAACGTGTTTTTATTTGTTATCGAATTGTGGCGACCCGCCGACATATATGTATTTTTTTAAAGAGTATATGGAATTTCTTGCCCATTTTTCTTGCAACTCATGAATTTCTCGCGCGTCTCTTTCTTTTCTATGCAGTGTGACAGTGACAGAGATTTAGCTGCTATCAACATATAAAAGTGACATTTGACTGGTAATTATACTCGAGAGTACAGTCAGAATTTTCCAGATATTTCCTATGAAACACACCCAACACACCTCACGGTATATACAGGGTATAAAAAGACATGTCAAATAGCCGTTAACGCATACTTATACGCCACGCATACTTCCCATCAATCTAAGTATCATTGACCCAACATTATTGCTGGGAAAGGACTTGTTTTTAATGTGAAACATCACTGTTTATGGCTACTTTGACTTTCAATATCGCCGTTACTAGTTTTCAGGTATGGACTAAAACAGGGGTCGGCAACCTGCAGCTCTTAAGATGTTACTCAATATCTTTAATGCTTTTCCGTATGTTGTGGCTCTCAGGTTTCATACGTAAAAATAAATGATTTTACTATCAGAACCATTATGAAATACTGTAATATATGTATGTATGTAGTATGACTGAGATAAACTTCCATTCGTGTCTCACCCGCACCGCCCCCGTCGAGCGACGGCTATTCGTTTCTTTTTTGTGGCTCCTTAAAATCTGAATTTTTGAAAATTGTTACTTAGGAAAAAAGAAAGAAAAACTGTTTACACGCCAAAATGACGCATTTATAAAAGAAAAAATAAACAACTAAAATAAATAAATAACTTTTGGCTCTTCCATCTCAAAAGGTTGCAGACCCCTGGTCTAGAACAAAAAAAAACATAATGATGAGAAGAACATGTTACTTTCGGCTCCGTGATATGTCTGTTTACACCTTGTATATATATTTCATATTCTCTGTACATAATATACTAACACTGTGTTATAGTTTCAGCCGCACACCATTCTAACAGGGTCACAGTGTGTACAATGTCCTCTATTTTATACCTTATGCTCTTTTATATAAAGCTCATTTCTGTGTGGTACTCCTAGGTAGGCGAAAGGTAAGTCGTAGATGAATCTTTTTATTTTTTGCAGATTATTTTATAATTAGTGGAATTTTAGAAGTGAAAATATTCCTTGTAAGGAAAACTATTGGTTGTGTTTTTTCCAGGCAAAATTATCATTAAAATGAAGTAGTTATTATAACATTTAAAAGCGAACTACATCAAAATCAAATTCAACAAAAAAGAATACAAAAATCTCATTAGCTTTGTTTAACGTAGTCAGGTAAAATGTCGTGATGGCCTAGTGGTTTAGGCGCCCGCCTCTCATGCATGAGGTTGTAGGTTCAAATCCGGGCAAGTACCAATTGAATTTTACAATTTATATGTACTTTCTAAAGTTTATCTTGAACATCACTGACATCGGTGAAGGAAAACATCGTGAGGAAACCTGGACTTACTGTTCCACTCAAACCATATCAGAGGCCCTTGAGGCGGTTTAGAAACTCTGACACTAGGGTGTGTAGGGTCCTAAGACCTTACTGCCCACACGACAAAGAAAGAAAGAAGAAGGTAAAAACAAAATTTTTTAAAGAATAATATCAAGCATATTTATTTCGTGGGTGTTCTACAGTATTCCGCAATCTTGATTGATTGAGGTTGTCATCACACTTAAATTCCAGTACCAATACTACCAATGACTGATGTTCTAGTCCTCTAGGCTCCTCATCATTACTTCTATCATCTAGGAACATTAACAAATCATTAAAATCACCCGCTTATTAATATCAGCTGTAGGGACTCAGCTTGGACACTTGACGAAGGCACTTGAGCTATGAATGCGTGTGCGCACCTTTTATAAAACTCGTGTTTTTTTTTTGGCGCTTACTCTGCACTTGTTATAAATTTTTTTTGATGACAGAGCGTCACCTTTACTGTTTATGTACAATTTTAATAACTGACTAGTTTTTTTGACAGCTTAATATCCCCCCCCTTTTTTAACGCCAAAGGAAAGTTAAAAATAATCAAGCGCTCGTAAGTGGCTGTGATTGGCTGTTGAGAATTCAGTCAACCAATCATTGCAGCTTAGACGTGTTTGACAATTTGTTACATTCATTTCTCGTTGGAGAATCCGTTCTGAAAAAAATAATAATGAATGAATCTTTGTTAATTATGTTTTGTTGAGTAATTTTGATCACGCATTGAAAATGTTTAGAATAGTAGATTAGGATCCTATTTAAAAATAATAAGAATAGTTTTATATCATGCAAAGCTTGTTCTATCCATTAAACCTCGAAGTCACAGTAAAATATACATCCTGTATGATAACCTAATTAAAAAGAGTGTCTGTGGAGTTTCTTGCTCGTTCTTCTCCATAGAGGCCTACCTCCGTTTTGAAACGAGCAACTAGCTTCAACTTTCTGACTAACTGACCGACTCCTTGACAATTCAAAAGTGCCTGTAAATGGTGTAATTGAAACACCGTCACCTTACTGTATTTATTAAATTATTTATGTTAAACTCACGCCACGAAAAGCTCAAGTGCATTCGTCATTCACAATAGATATAAGTACGCTAGCTGTAAGTGAACAGGGGGTCGGCAGTGCTCTCTCGCGCGCCGCCTTCGCCGAGGGGAACCGTGGCAGGTTATGTGTCTTATATTATTAATAGTTAATTAGATTTGAGGGCCGTTTGCAACGGTGGTTGGAGATGTTGGAAATCATTGAATTTTGTGTCTTATGTCCTGGGTGTAAAGGTCATTTTTACTTAACCTTTGTTTTGTTATTGCCACATAAAAAAATATCTACTATTTTAGTAGTTCATTTAGTTTAATCATCGTAGTATGCTGATATGGCATAGTACAAGAAAGATGATTAAATATTTGCGGCACAATAAAGCCCGTATTTGTCTCGAGATAAGAATCAATCTTTTTCTCATAATCTAATCTATGATATAATATTTAACATTATGAATATTATAAATGTGAAAGTAACTCTGTCCGTCTGTTATGCTATCATGACTAAAACACTGAACCGATTTTCATAAAAAATTATACGGGGTAAGTTTAAACCCCAAGAAAGGACATGGGCTACTTTTTATTCCTCGACTTCGCCTATGTGCGCGATAACAGACATTTACGCGGACGAAGACACGAGCAAGAGCCGGTCAAAATAAGTTCTTTCGAGGTCCCGTCCCTCCCTCACCCCGCTCTGCTCGCTCTCTTTTCCAACGTATCCAACCACTAGCGACATACAAACATACAAGCACACCATCTAACCCATATATCTGGGCACCAGTTGCTCGTCGGCGGACGAGGGGGACGACGAGGCGGACCCGCAGGCGAAGGCGATGCGAGAGAAAGAGAGGCGGCAGGCCAACAACGCGAGGGAGAGGTAAGAGAGGGATGGAGATAGATGAAGAGGGAAAATAGGGAAGTTTGGGGCGGGTGGTAGTGAATGCAGTATTGTGTTAACTGTGTTTGCGTGATTTGTTTATGGGTACAAGATAATGACGTACAAATTAGACGTAGTCACGCTAAAAAGATCCAACCCACAAATACCCCAAAATTAAGATACATAGGTACATCAAAGGACAAGGTACCGTCATAATGTTATGTTTTTTAAAGAATTCCCTTAAAGATTCGCGTCTGCCAAGATTATAGATGGCTCTGACAGCCCTCTTTTGCAGAACAAAGATGGAATTTATATCTGCAGCCCGTCCCTAAAGCAAAATACCGTAAGACAAGATGCTATGAAAGTAACTAAAATAGACCAGCCTCGCGGTATCCACGTCTGTTAACTGCCAGATTTTTCTGACAACGTAAGCGGCTGAACTTAACCGCCCTGCAAGAGATGTTAAGTGGGGACCCCACTGCAGCTTTGAATCGAGCGTAAACCTTAATAAAACTGTCTTTTCGACGAATTTTAGTATGTCCTTATTCAATATAACGTTACATTCGGTAAAGCGAATCTTTTAAGAGCCTTATCCAGGAAATTACGACAAAAATTAAACCAGCCAAATCGGTCCAGTCGTTCTCGAGTTTTGCGCTTAGCAATACATTAAGCCATTATTTTTTATTTATTTGAGATAGAATTGTAATAAATGTGTAATTTAACATACATTTTATGTAATTATTTGTGTTACAAATAAACTAAATTTTATTCCAGGAATTTTACACACTGTGACTCAAGAATATGATATCATGCTTTTTAATCATAGCGCCATATTGTTTTTCCATCTATTGAATAGTTTTATCACAAAACTTAACAACCTTATTCTTTGTTTTTCACCAGAAACCTGAAAAGGGGTCATTGTACTCATCATTATGAACAACTTTTACTACGGAACCAAATCGGAATTTGCAAATAAAAGTCTGCTGCTCCATACATTTTGTCCAGTTAGAACAAAAAATGTATGGATCGGCCGATTTTTTTTTATGTGAAAATCAAAGAATAACGTTGTCTAGAGCTTGTCTTTTTACTGGAAGATAAAGGTCTCAGTTAGTCAGTAATATACTCGAAGAGGTTTTATCAATTAGTTGATAATGAACTCAAAAACAATAGTAACAGAGTCGAAAATTACTTAATGACGTGCAAGATAAAAAATACGCGGAATCTTGCAAACAATTTTCAATTTTATGTATAAAGTGTTTGAGTTCATTATCAATTAACAAATAAAAACTGCCCTGTTTTCGCTGACTCATAAGTGCTTATTATAATACCCAATCGGTAGGGTTCATATCTTATAAGTAGGGTAGTAGCCTACTTCTAGGTCGGGTGTTCCTACAGCGCTTATTCCCACCTATTGAGTAGTGTAACAAGAACTTCAGGGTCGGTTCAAATCTGATGGAAGATACGTCGAACGTATCGTCTTTAGTATGGTCGACGCACTAACGCATCATTGGTTATGTGTGTGTGGTTGGATATTTTATTATCTATTCGACTGTTTCTGCGTTACGCGACTGACGATACGCGGAGTATCTTCCGTCAGATGTGAACCGACCCTTGCTGTACAGTCACGAGCAAAAAGAAGTATATACTTAGCAACATTGCGAAAGTATTTTCGAAACACTATATACCTAAAAATGACATATTTTTAGAAATATATTGTTTTTAATTCAATATTACTATGAAATAGGTATTACATCAAAGTTACAAGCATTATTTTATAAGAAAATCGCTTTTGAATTTTGTATACTTGTTTTTGCTCGTGACTGTACACTGCTATCATACATACATCTACATACTGTGTCTAAAACCCATTAAACGACCATAAATTATAACATATCCTTAAAAACACCCACAGGATAAGAATACGAGACATAAACGAAGCGCTGAAAGAACTTGGCCGGATGTGCATGACCCACCTGAAGAGTGACAAGCCACAGACCAAGCTTGGCATCCTCAACATGGCCGTCGAGGTCATAATGACGTTAGAGCAGCAAGTCAGAGGTCAGTATACTTGAGGCTACTTTTTAACATTTTTTTACTCGTTCAAATATAAAGTTTCGAACCCAAGACCTTGAATTTGTTCGTTTCTGTATTCTGCCTACTCCCATGGGAAAAAGGCGTGTGTTTATGTATGTATGTATGTAAATATAAAGTCTGCCTCGTTGGTCTAGTGGTCGCAAAGCGCGACTGCTGAACAGGAGATCTTTTTTATTTTTTTAAGAATTGGAAATCATCAAATGACTCTTGCCGCTCTGGGCGGAGCGGAAGGGAGTGTCAGACTTGTACTGACTAAAACCCATCCGTGTTCCTTCTAGTGCCCTGTGCTTTCCAGGGCCGCGGTAACATTTTCGAACAAATTCCAAGGTATTTGGTTCGAATCCTAGGTTGGGAAGTGTTATTGGGTTTTTCCACCAGGAATTTCTCAGTAGCAGCCTCGGAGTCTGGATTTGTGCCCGGTTGATGGCAATAGACTCGCCCCCTATTACATTCCCTCTGCCTCATCCTTTGGGGATTACAGGCGTGATGTTATGTGAGTTTTTGAATGAGAATGTTACGGAGCAGTAATCAAAGACGTCACTTAACGGAGGTTAAACCGTAGGGTATTGCTAGTATATTATAAAGTGTGTGTTTGTTTCCAGAACGCAACCTAAACCCCAAGGCGGCGTGCCTGAAGCGCCGCGAGGAGGAGAAGGCGGAGGAGGCGCCCAAGCTGCTGCCCGCGCCGCTACAGCACTACCAGCCCATGCCGGTCAGTCTCACGCACCGCAAAGCTTTATGCAACAAAAAAGTACAAAGGCGGACTTAATGCCTTAGGCATTCTCTACCAGTGAACCAAAGGTGGTGAAGAGATAACAAAGCAGGTGCAAAAAATTGTACATGAGGAAATAATCAAATATGAGATTTATAAATCATTAAAAACAAATATCTAAAGAAGTTTAAACGCACACAAGTATATAAACTCATATATACCATATATAATATATACATACTCATAAATACATACAGATAACTTCTATCTGAAGAATAAATATGGCGGTTTGACAATTATTGTCCTTATAGAATCTGTCAAACTGTCATATATTTTAATAGACGAAAAGTATCTAACCAAGAGGATTTCCCGTAAAAGGGTTCCGCTCCTAGAGGGTCCGTACTGATTTTGTCACAGACGTTTTGAACCGTCCGTTTTGACCTTTTGAATCGTTATATACATACAAAAAACATACGAAAATTCCACACTGTGTATTGCTATTACAAAAAGGACACTGTTGGTGCAATATCTGAGTGATTAGCTGCTGCACTGCGTGTCGCAGGTTCGATTCCCATACGGCACAATAATTTGTAGTTTGCAGATAGTTGTACCTGGTCTGATAGTTTGTGTATGTAAATTTATATGTTCATAAACGCACACACGATACAAGAAAAAAATCTTAAGTGTGAACATACAATTTTTTGTGCCGATACATACAGATTATGTTTAGAGGAGGCCTATGTCCAGCAGTGGATTTCACTGGGCTGATAATGGTGATGCAGTTGCATCATCGCTCATCCACTCCGGCAATCGTGACGTCATTACCATACCTCATTTCGTTTTGTAAATTCATTCATCCATCACTTCCAGGGCATGGGCCAGTTACCCGGTCAGCCGCCCACAGGCCCGCCGCAGCAATAGCGACGCGCCGCGCCCTAGCTACGCACTGCGACATCACAAGCGACTGAATAGTTGCCCGGTGGCGCCACGCTCGCGCCACACTCGCGCCACACTCGCGCCACACTCGCCGGCGACTGCGACGGATGTGTACAAGGATATTATTTTTGTTAACAGTGCGTGTGTATGTGGTTTATTGAGGAATTTTTGAGTTATTTGAGTAGCAAATGTCCAAGAAAATATTTTTTTTTTCCATAATTTTGTCTTTTTTTTAATAAGTTAATTTGTGTCTTGAATCAAAAGATTTCAATGCTAGGCAGAAATATGGGGTTGAATTTTTATTTATTATGGTTTTTTGTTGTAAATTGAAGTTAAAAATTGAATATTTATGAAAATTGCTGATTTTTCTGCCTTTAAAAAAAATATACAGGTTGTTATTTTAACTTTTATGGTAAAGTTACGTAATAACAATGATTTTTAATAATTACTGTACAAAAAGATCTGAATCTTGCATGGAATTGAATTATGCATGATAATCAACATATTTAATTAATTACAGTAACTTTTAAAATAACATTCTGTATATTTTAACACTACAAAACATTATTTTCGCCTTTTTTGCATCTGTTACTCGATTTTTGCATAAAAAAAATATATTATTAAGATTTGAAAAAAAAAAAAAATTTTTTTTTTTACAAATTCACATGCACACGTGAACCAAAATCGTTGCATTTTATTTTTATTTCTCTTATTATTTTTAAATGAAAAGCCCGTTGAACGGGAGCGGGACACTGTCTTCCCAAATGGAGGATGCCATAAGTAAAAGTTTACATTTTACTTAATCGTAAGTTTATTTTTTATTATAAGTACACACTTTACTAGCAGATTTTAATGAAAATCAACGTTTTTTAAGTGCCCAGTGACTGTTGGGTTTGGTTTGTAAATTACTAATATATTTTTTTTAATTTTAGGCTCTCTATTTAAAAAAATATTTTAACTTTTTTTTTCTATCTTTTGCAAATGGGTCTCTAGTCTTTTCTTCAATTTCGGGTGACTTTTGATCTGTTTGTTAACACAATCTTCCTATTTTTTGTATTAAAAAAGATGTGTAATCTTAATTCACGAATTTCAAACAAAATAACGAATTTATAAACATGAATATTTAAATTATTTAAAAACTTTCCCTACGACTTCGCCCGGCGGTGACATCACTAACCATTTTGTATCTTTACCTACCCATCGTATACTCCAGCAACGCTAGAGTCCGCCTTAAACAATGGGTACTAAATACTGCCGCGTGACGTCACAACCTACGTCATTGGTAACTTACACTCCAAACTCAACTAAAAACTCCACATCGGACGAAAGCTCCAAAGAATTATTTAAATAAACTAAAAAATGGTAACCAGCAGTGCGTAGTGACTTATATTTCGGACTCTGTAGTATATAAGTGTGTATATTACTAGCATATAGAGAATAGTTTTATAAACAAAAGTAACATCAGGACGGAAGAGAAGTTTTTTTATGTCTTAGATCCAAAGACATAATCCATGTAAAATATTAACTTAGTTTATGTATAGGTATATGATAGGTATAAAGAAATGAGAAAAAAATGAAGATATTTTTAATTACGATTTTTTTTTCTCTATGTCGCTGCCATAGACACCACTTCACCGCTTTATGCTGAGTTTAAGAAGCTAGACAATAAAACAGTATGTTGTTTTGTGATCCTTTCTCATAAACAAGTGGTGTGTATTGTACTGTGTATTTTTTTTTTTTGTAAATTTGTAGAATTATGATTTTTAAAATGAAAGTAAATGATTGTGCTTGAAATAATTAAATACTAATAATGAAATATGAAAATACATAGTAATTATTGTAATATAAAAATGTATGTTTTTTTTTGGAGAAAAAAAAAATCTACAAATTTACAAAAAAAAAATTATACAAGTTATATAAAAATATGGCTGCTAACTTAAGAAACGTACTTAAGTAACACTTTTGTACCAACACTCCAGTGAATCGTAACGTTGACACTATTTCTGTTTTTTGACACTATTTTGACACTTTGCGCGGTCCAGGAGATCTACGAGCTAGACGTAGTATTATTTTTTATTACTTATAAATAATAATTTTCTTTTTTTTTTAGAATATATTCGGTAGCTATTCGCCTTGAGATCGTAAAGTACTTATACAGTTTTTTGTGTAAGTTTATTTTATTATATTTCTTTTTTTGTTTTTATATATTTGTCATTTGCTATTTTTTCTTGGACAGAGAGAGAAGGGTAGGATTGCTTATTACGTAATGAAAGTATAGCAAATGACATCGATTTAATTCCGTTGAAAAGATGCAATGTTTTTAAAAGTTTACAGTCTTGCGACTGTCACGATTTTGTCTTGCCATTGTAAAGGACGCATTTTAATCGCTCATCTGCATACAATTCAAATATCGTTAGGATAGTAACCAAAATGGCGACTTCAAAAATCAGAATCTGTATTTACTTAAATATAGAAAAATCTAATTTACAAAATTACATAACGCGCACAATAAAAATGTACCGTCACAATCGCAAGTCTGTAAAATAAAATCGCATAATTGATTACACCCTGTATATATTTAATTAAAAGAATATATTTACCTAATCCGCTCAATGATTTAGATAACAACTCGATTTCAGACAAATATTTTTGAAAAATAAATCATTATTGTTATTATTTTACATGACATTTTTTTTTATTTTTTGTAAACCACTATGATACGTACTGTCACAGTTACTTTAGTAATGCGTTTAGTATAGTATCTTTAGTTGTTTTCACTGTACAAGTCGAGTTGTGACGTTTTTTTGTAGGAGATTGGGAAATGTATACAAGTTGTAACAAAAAAAAAATATTTTACTTAATTTTTTTGCACAATATTTACGGAATTAATGAATAAGATAGCCTATAAAAAAGGAAACAAAAATTAAACGGCATCAAACAATTCCTTCGCATCGCCAAATTCATATTTTTGATTCGTTTTGCTTACTTTTCTAACGTTCATATTTAAAAGCGACCCGCCCCGGCTTCGAACGAGTGCAATGTAAATACTAACTATACGCATAAAAATCATCTTTAATCACCCTATCTATTGATGAAAACCGCATTAAAATCCATTGCGTAGTTTAAAAGATTTAAGCGTACAGACGGCGGGAAGCGACTTTGTTTTATACTGTGTAGAATACAAGATATTCATTCCCAATAACCTACAAAATATTCGAATTTTACAATAAGATTTCATTTGAATCAGTGTTGAAATTCGGGAGTCGACACTGTATTTAACTGTTATGTTATTGTCAACTGCCCGACTAAGTCTATCCATTTTTAGTTGATAATCTAAATGGTACTCTGTATTATATAGGTTTAAGGTTGATTTCCCCTTGAATCATTGATGATTATGAATCCTGTATATTTTGAGGAAGCCGTCTGAACTATAATTTTCTAAAAAAAAAAACTTTCTTTAATACTATAAAGTATTTGATTATTGTTTTCTCAATATTAGAGAAAATTATCTGAATTTGTTAGAAAATTATAATTTTGATGGCGCTTTAAATACTTAATTGATTATTCCAAACAGAATTATGCTTTAATATTATAAAATCACTGACTGTGTAATGTGTTAAAAGATTTTTTAATGCTGGTCATACATACGTACATTTTTGGCGGGAAGATTATCTCGCACTTAAAAAATTAATAGATAATTCTTGGCAACACATAATTTTTACGGCGCCATTTTTTTTTTCAACGTCTTATAATATACACAATTAAACTTGCTACAAGCTACACCACATTTTTATATAGATAAAATTTTAAAATATTGTACGAAAAATAATTTGTTGTCAAGAATATTTCAAAAAGGAATAACTGCAAAATTGTCGTAAACTTTAAAAATTACAAATATTGTTAATCCAGCTAAGATTTCATTTGAGAAATGTGTATGTAACTTAGTTTTGCTTGAACTTTTAAAATTTCGATTTTTCTACCATTTTTAAAACAGCAACTTTATATCAAATCTTATCATCAACTTGCATATTTGGGTAATTGAAATCATAAACCAATAATTCTAAGACATAACTTTTCTAAAGAAACACTTTATTTTTAGTCCTGAAAACCTGATTAATCTTCAATAAATAGTCTAATTTGATTTTTGATTGCTTTTAAATTAATAAATAGTTACTCAATTGAGTCGGCACTAAGATGACGTCACGGCTGACTTTGCCCTACAATATCTATGAGAGAATCACGTTTTGACAGCTCACAAAAGTACGTCATTTGATCGGTGGTTTCAACTAGCCTATTGGTTGTTTAATTTTTACTTTATTTGATTTAAAATCACAACAGCCCATAGTTCTTGTTTTCTTCTAACCAGATGGAGAAGGGAGCAGACTCCATTGCCCAATTTTCCAAACAAAAAGCAACTCAAAATTTATTTGAGAAATTGCTAAGCGTGCGTAACCTTGCTCTGATTGGTTGTTGATCATTTAGTGAACCAATCACAGCGGCTTACCTGCGCTTATCAATTTTTCACTTGTACTAATTGTTTGTCTTCTAAAATCAAAACTAAGTTATACAAATTTTCTCGATTTTGAAATTGACCTTAATTCAACAATTTGACGCAAATGATCTTACCAAGTTCAAAATATCTTTTTAGTATTCTACATTTAGTTGTAAGTCTTACTATCGCCCCTTTTAGTTTAGTTTAGTTGATTCCTCTTCCATTTAGCGATAATTAAGTTTTTTTTATTATTATTAATTATCTATAATTTGTTGTCTATGCGTACTATGTAGGTCTATTTTAAGATTTTTTTAATATGTACGCATTCGCCTTGTAATTTATTCGCAATTGATGCTCAGTGCCCTATGAATGGTCAAATTAAACGCCGGTTATATATTATCCTGGAGATTGTGTACAAAAAGAGGCTTTTTTGTTATTATTTTTTTGTTTTTGTCAATGGCAACCCAGCAGCCTATGTAACATAGAGCATTTGTGTTTTTCTTTTCCTGTTCAAATGCATAGATTAAAATATAACTACAAGAAAGGTCTAATTATAAAAATGAATAATATTAATTAAATATAAATGTGCCATTCATTTTGCTAATTTTGTGTTTTATTTTACCTGTGTCTGTGTCGATTTTATAAACAGATAATGAACATTTGAATTTTGAACGATCGTCTCGTTCAATATTTTTGTATTGGTTCATAGTAACAAGTTTATTTTAACAGCATCTTTATTTCGTAGCCAGTAAAGGCGATTTTCGTAGTAACTGCAGTGCGTTGACCGTACCACAGATAACCATCTAACATATTGGTACTACTTTAAGAACAGCGCCATCTGTGTGAAACTACGATGACTTTGTCTATTATATTTGAAAGCAGTGCCATCTATGTGTATCAACGTTAATATTGTCCAGTAATAAAACGTCTTCTCTTTAAATTTTCTATTTACCATTATTCTTAAATAGGTAATATGTACTTTATAATTACGTGTACAAGTTTTCTAATAATATAAAAAGTTTTTCGCCATCATCAGCACAGGCTTCCTAACTATTACAATATTGTTGCGCAATAAGTTGCTACACTGACCTATCGCTGTCTACAGCTCGCGTGCCGTCCCGCTCACTCACAGGGGTGTCCGCATCCGTGTGAACGAGACAGCAATATTTTCTTTTATGATATCTCCTGTCGATTTCTATTCGCCTGGTACTTCAACTTCAATATTACAGTATTTCTAGCATTCGGTGAGGCCGTTGTGGGCGCGGCACGGGCGCACTGGTTTTCTTGATGAGAGTAAAGGCATTGTTCAGGGTGTTTGGCAGAGTTATTGAGCGGATTTCCTTGACGTTCCTATTCTCCTGGTATCTCCGTATTTAAATGTCTGCGTACAGTGGGAGTGGAAATAACATCAACGTGAGTAAGTGTCAGTCTCAGAGTACCAGTGAGAAAAAGGGATGGCGTTATTCTTCCTCTATAGCTCCATCTCTTATTGGCACTGATCTCCTTTTGTTTCTTAGGCGCCTGGTACTATATACAAACGTGCGACGAAGTAACATGCTTCGTGTTTGGCGCTGACATCGACACGGGCGCGTTCATCATTTCACACAACAAAGATTGCCTCTCTTGCGATTGTACAGTCAACCAAGATAATACAAATAATACTATCTTCCCGTACTATTGTTTTAGTTTAACTTTTGTTATCTTGATGTCAGGTGTCAACAAAGGATCGAAAACCCTATTGTACAAGGGCTAGACCTTTTTGAAGATAATACCAATAATACTATCTTCCCGTACTATTGTTTTAGTTTAACTATTGTTATCTTGATGTCAGGTGTCAACAAAGGATCGAAAACCCTATTGTACAGAAGTTAGACATTTCTGAAAATAATACCAATAATACCAGACAGTATTATTGGTAAGTAGGTACTATCTTGCACTGCAGGACTTCCCACACTATTATCTATCTTTTAGCATTTTTCTTTAGGCAACCGCCCCCTGGAACTAGAATAGCAATTATTTCGTATTTTGCAAGGAAAATCTAAACCATCATTATTAAGGCATGCAAACGGAATAATTACATCAAGATTGTGGAAAATCCGATAATTGTCATGTTTGATCTAGGACGGGGGTGGATGTGGCGAAATCTACACTGCCACATACGAAACGACGACTAACGAGTGCATCCTGCTGCCATCCTAAGAAACATTTGAACACCTAACTTTTTTCACTTAGCGGGTACCAATACTACCAATGAGGCGCCATAGTTGCTTATATATATGTCATTATATTATGTGTAAACGACAACGATTGTTATTGGCTCTTGCTTAGGCTAGCTCTTATACATTTATGTCTATCCCAAATAAAAATCATTAGGTAATGTATTATGTATAGGGACAAATAAAAAGGGTAAATATCAAATCAGTGTAAAGATTATCGAAACTTTATGTATGTTGTGCTGAGATAAAATTCGAAAAATGCAATGATTATAAACAATAATGTTACTACTTATTAGATATGGAGTTTCATTATAGCATCTAATTTAAATATGATAATCTTGATTAGTAGGTAATTTACATCATGAAGATAATAATAAGATAAGTTATAGTAATAATAAGATATTTTTTTGCAAGTTTTATAATATATTAATTGGAATTACATATTATAATCAATGTAATTAATTAGAAAGCCATTTCATCTTTTCAATTCCATTCATTCATTACGTTTTTTCCAGTCCGAAATACTATTCATTATTTTGTAGATTTTAGTACCTACCAATCGTAATCAGAAATCTATGATATTCAAAAACAACTGTGCTTACAATTCCGATTTAGAAAACTTCTTTTCTGATTTAAGAATTAATTAAAATAACAGAGTAGTACTTTTGAACGGAAAGTGCTGCCATCTATTGACAGTTTACAGTAAACTTTTATCGGTAAGTTTCAGATCCATGTTATTTCTTCAAAAATGCAACATAGAACCTTGTAAATAGTGGACCGAAGAATAAAAAAAATATTCATCATAATTGGTCAGTTTAGAATGAATACCTACCTACATATTGCAATTATTACGAAATTGGCACAGAAAAGTAATAGTCACGTAGATAAATAATGTTATCAAAATATAAATCATTTTATTTTTAATAATAATCTAAATAAACCTCAGAAATCAATCAGATATAAACCACAGAAAGTATAAATACGCGTAAGAACTGCAGGAACATAAAATAATAGTAAAACACACCAAATGTGTAAGCCGCACTGGCGTAGCAACGAAAAAAACACACCAAATGCGTTTTCCCGCAGTCTTACATAGAAACACGCTCGGCGTGTGACCCGCACTGGCGTAAAGTTCGGCCGCCACACAACCGTATGTGTTTGGCCGCACTGGCGTAACTTCGGCCGCCACACAACCGTATGTGTTTTGCCGCACAGCCGTTTAGCAAAATACTAAAACACATACGGCTGTGTGTGCGCCGCACCACAGATTACTGAATAGTTACTACGTAACAGATACTTCACTCAGTACAAAATTTCCAATACCTATTACGATAACTGCCTACTCCCTCGCGTCAACAACCACTGTATGCTAAAATGCGCCTAAATGCTCAAGCGTACAGCAGTGATTGTTTCGCACCGCGCGATTCCGCAGTAATCGCAGGGCTGCGTCTTCAATAAAATTAAATTAACATAACTTTTTATCTATGTTATTGAGAACTGTGAATATGTTCTGACGTTTATGTGGCAGTTAAAAATTTTATCATTTATAAAATATTTAACCAACTTAACAAAAAGAAGGTGATCAGGCATACAGGCCAAACTGAGAAGTTTGACTTGTATGGTTTGTAGGTATGCATGTTTGTGCGCGATAATCTCGCGTTTGGCTAAACCCATATCGATGCGGTTTTCAGAAAAGGATTTGTTACCTTTAGGAGAACGTTTTAAAATAAGTACTTCTTAGTTTGATGATGATCTTCGGAGATGTTCACTAGAAATGAAAAAAAAGCCTTAAAAAAAGAGAACCGACTTCAAATAAAGCACTAAGCCGTAAGAAATTTTTTTTTTTTTTTTTTATGTTAGTGCTAACAGCTGGTAATTACGAATCGAAAAAGCACCGACATCAAAGAAGAAATTATTTCTTTCGGTTTAGTGTTTTGAAGTCGGTTCTCTTTTTTAAAGTTTGTTTTATTATATTTGTAAGTTTGTTTTGTTTTATGTATTGGTGCTGACTGTGGAAGAAACCTAGATAAAACATAATAACACGGCATCGTAATACGCGTACGAACGAACCGCACTATTAAAATTGAACGGCGTGCGCGCGCTCGCTTGCGAAAACCGCACTGAATTTGATCCGCCGGCGGACCGAGACCGCTCGGCTGGGCGGTAGGCACTTATAACGCGCAAGTACATGGAGTGACGGAGGCCTGGCCGCACTCACGTTTTTTTGTAGAAACACAAACGTATGTGTTTTGCCGCAGTCAACGTGTTAAAGGATATTAATGTAGAAATATTATAACTATAAAAGTCTTATCAAGTGTCATATTTTTATTTTCATATTTTTCTGTTTGTTTATTTTTGTAATATTTTTAAGGTGTGTTGACTGCCTCGTTGGTCTACTGGTCGCAAGCGCGACTGCTGTGCATGAGGTCTTGGGTTCGATTCCCAGGTCGGGCAAAGTGTTATTGGGATTTTCCATCAGGAATTTATCAGTAGCAGCCTCGGAGTCTGGATTTGTGCCCGGTTGATGGCAATAGGCTCGCCCCCTATTACATGGGACTAAAAACATAACTGGCGAAATGTGGGTGTACTAATAGGTACACCTCTGCCTAACCCTTCGGGGATTACAGGCGTGATGTTATGTTATGTTTATTAAGGTGTTTTAATGCTTAGCTTCATAAAGTAGAGCCAATGGTTCTACTTTAAGAACAGCGCCATCTGTGCGAAACTACGATGACTTTGTTTATTATATTTAAAAGCAGTGCCATCTATGTATATTCAACGTTATTATTGTCCAGTAATAAAACGTCTTCTTTTTAAATTTTCTATTTACCATTATTTTTAAATAATATGTACTTTATAATTACATCTACAAGATTTCTAGTCATTTGAAAAGTTTTTCGTCATCATCAGCACAGGCTTCCTAACTATTACAATATTGTTGCGCAATAAGTTGCTACACTGACGTATCGCTGTCTACAGTTCGCGTGCCGTCCCGCTCACTCACAGGGGTGTCCGCATCCGTGTGAACGAGACAGCAATATTTTCTTTTATGATATCTCCTGTCGATTTCTATTCGCCTGGTACTTCAACTTCAATATTACAGTATTTCTAGCGTTCGGTGAGGCCGTTGTGGGCGCGGCACGGGCGCACTGGTTTTCTTGATGAGAGTAAAGGCATTGTTCAGGATGTTTGGCAGAGTTATTGAGCGGATTTCCTTGACGTTCCTATTCTCCTGGTATCTCCGTATTTAAATGTCTGCGTACAGTAGGAGTGGAAACAACGCCTGAGTAAGTGTCAGTCTCATAGTACCAGTGTGAAAAAGGGATGGCGTTATTCTTCCTCTATAGCTCCATCTCTTATTGGCACTGATCTCCTTTTGTTTCTTAGGCGCCTGGTACTATATACAAACGTGCGACCTGTGGACGAAGTAAACATGCTTCGTGTGTGGCGCTGACATCGACACGGGCGCGTTCATCATTTCACACAACAAAGATTGCCTCTCTTGCGATTGTACAGTCAACCATTTGTAAATGATGGTATAGATTTAAGCGCGACAACGCAGCGCCTTAATATCGTACCAGCAAAGGCGATCTTGCTTAGTTTACCTGAAGTTGACTACTATATCAGGATGAATAGGTGTGCAGGGACGGGGGGGTCGGGTCGAATCTTTAAAGGATATTAATGTAGAAATATTATAACTATAAAAGTCTTATCAAGTGTCATATTTTTATTTTCATATTTTTCTGTTTGTTTATTTTCGTAATATTATTAAGGTGTTTTAATGCTTAGCTTCATAAAGTAGAACTAATGGTTCTACTTTAAGAACAGCGCCATCTGTGTGAAACTACGATGACTTTTTATTATATTTGAAAGCAGTGCCATCTATGTGTATCAACGTTATGATTGTCCAGTAATAAAACGTCTTCTTTTTAAATTTTCTATTTACCATTATTTTTAAATAATATGTACTTTATAATTACATGTACAAGTTTTCTAATAATATAAAAAGCTTATCGTCATCATCAGCACAAGCTTCCTAACTATTACAATATTGTTGCGCAATAAGTTGCTTCACTGACCTATCGCTGTCTACAGCTCGCGTGCCGTCCCGCTCACTCACAGAGGTGTCCGCATCCGTGTGAACGAGACAGCAGATATCATAAAAGAAAATATTGCTGTCTCGTTTTCTTTTACGATATCTCCTGTCGATTTCTATTCGCCTGGTACTTCAACTTCAATATTACAGTATTTCTAGCGTTCGGTGAGGCCGTTGCGGGCGCGGCACGGGCGCACTGGTTTTCTTGATGAGAATAAAGGCATTTTTCAGGGTGTTTGGCAGAGTTATTGAGCTGATTTCCTTGACGTTCCTATTCTCCTAGTATCTCCGTATTTAAATGTCTGCGTACAGTGGGAGTGGGAAACAACGCCTGAGAAAGTGTCAGTCTTAGAGTACCAGTGTGAAAAAGGGATGGCGTTATTCTTCCTCTATAGCTCCATCTCTTATTGGCACTGATCTCCTTTTGTTTCTTAGGCGCCTGGTACTATATACAAACGTGCGACGAAGTAAACATGCTTCGCGTGTGGCGCTGACATCGACACGGGTGCGTTCATCATTTCACACAACAAAGATTGCCTCTTGCGATTGTACAGTCAACCAATTTGTAAATGATGGTATGGATTTGAGCGCGACAACGCAGCGCCTCAATATCGTACCAGCAAAGGCGATCTTGCTTAGTTTACCTGAAGTTGACTCTACTATATCAGGATGAATAGGTGTGCAGGGATGGGGGGGTCGGGTCGAAACTTTAAAGGATATTAACATAGAAATAATATAGTATGCTGCCAAGTGCCAACAAAGACACAATCATAAGTTGTTTCATTCGGCAAAAACACCTTACAACATCGACTACAATGTATAATTTCTACATTAAAATCTCTTTATATAGTTTCATCTCGATTCATCCGTTCATATTCTTCCCATTTTTCGGTACTTTCAAGCTAGATCCTGTTGTTTCCTAGTAGCCTGAGATAAACTACAGTAACATGACATAGACTTCGACTGCGAGTAACGTAGACTTCGGCTACGACTGACGTATACTTCGATTACGGGTGACGTAGTCGAAGTGTACTAGTGACGGAGACTTATTATTATTAGTATGGCGCTGCACTGACATTTTCTATGAAAATAACAGGCTGTGCGCCGTCTTGCGCCGTCGGCTATTTACGATTAGTTGACAAACAAATATCCTAACCTGCTACTGAAGACGATTACTCACAACTACATACAAACTCTTTCATACGAATGTGACTACACACATTGAAATGGTAATATGGAGGGGAGCGTCAAGTTACAGTAGTTTATCTCTAAATATTATGAGCTTTAGAAGATAATAAAACAAAGACAATTAAAATAAGTGTAGTGGGTATTTATTTAAATTCAGCTCCATTACAAGCGTTTGAGCAAATACAGTGACCATCTTTCTGGCTTTACATAGCCACACTGTTATACATACCGCACGAAGATAACGTAAATTATACCTAAGTATTGTACGCTGAGAGTTGATAACTCCATACTTCCACAGTAGTTTTAAACTTGATGTTTATAATAAAATATATAGTCAACATCAGACTCGAGGGGTTAATCCGTCTCTTTTTTAAAATCAATATACATACATACTTATGTATTTACAAAGTTGAGAAGCCGAGTGTGACCTATTTTAAACATAACACTGCGTCGCGCAGTCGGCTAAAAAGCAAATCATAAACTTTAGAGATGAATTATTTGTAATACATATTTTAGGCACATCGTCTTCACATTCATAATAATAATTTAATTAATGTAGGTAGATAAGTATGTGCGGAGTAAAACTAGGTACTTTTTGAAGGGTCATCAACTAGATTCTTTTTTTCTTGTAAATTACATTCCAAAGTGCCTTTTATGGGTCTAATCGAAATAAATAATTTTACTTTGACAATAATACCTATACAGGCTGTTAGTGTAAACACCGTTTTCACTAAAACCATAGGTACTTGACCTATTATAAAAATGTTAATTTGAAATTAAAAATAAATATACGAATATTTCTTTCAAAAATTAAAAAAAAGTTTCTGTCCGACACCGTATGTAAATTCATGGATACTATGTGCCCGAGTTACGTTATGCGCAGGGCGTTGACCTGCTGCACTACACACTACACAATTTACGTTCTATAAGTGAAACTAAACCACTGATTTCAAGGATAACAGTGTTTACACTAACAGTCTGTATAGTTTTTCTTGTTTCCTGCAGCTATACTAACAAAAACTCACACAGAAAATGAAATATACTTTTAAATGAGCCACACACGACCTCAACAAGTCCACAAAATATCGTCCAACACACATTATAGCTACTAAGCTTATAGCCCGGCCATGTTGCCCAGTCTTCTCCTGTCTGCTTATCGCCTGTCCGTCTTGCCCACACCTCGCTTGCCCGAGAACAGATGTTTGGGCATCTTGGTGCCAATAAACCTGTCGGCCTCTCCTTTGAGACCCATGCGCTTGGTTTTCTTCGCGATGGCAACGTGGGCCATTTTCTTCGCCTTCTGCTGCATCTGTAATTGGATAAATTGAATGTTAAAATCTAGGATGACAAGTTCTTTGGTTCTAATTTAGCTAGCTTTTTGCCCGCGACGTCGTCCGCGTGGACATCAGAGATACTATTGGGGCGTGATGTCCACGCCGCATAGGCGGCCTGCGTGGACAATTTATGGTTGCGCACGCCGCTACTGTTGCGCGCGCCATAGATGACATACACCGCCACGAACCAGTGTTAAGAAACGTTTTATTTTGTACAACTTAAATGTAAAATAAGAAATATAAGATTTAGTTCACCAAAAAACACCTATTTCGATGAAAAAAACCTGCGCCCCAACAGATACTATAAAACATACATGTCATAACATCAAAATGTGTCATATCCCCTATTGTGTAAATGTTTGTATTTGCCATGGGTGATGCGCGTCAGAGCACGGGCTTCGCGCGCGACCTTATGACAAACTGTTCTGTAGGCGCGCTTTGACTGACGCACTGTATACAACTGTGCTCAGCTTCGAACGGGCCACCACACCATATAGATTCACAGCAGAATATGAAGAATTTTTAATGATCTTTATACATTCTGAAATGTCTTTAGTAACATTTCGCTTGTAATCCCCGAAGGGTTAGGCAGAGGTATACTCATTAGTACACCCACATGGTAGAAAAACCCAATAACACTTGGACACAGGAATTTCTCAGTAGCAGTCTGAGTCTGGATTTGTGCCCGGTTGATGGCAATAGGCTCGCCTACTATTACATGGGACTTGAACATAACTGGCGAAATGTGGCGAACATTTCAAGGATTACAGGCGTGATGTTATGTTACTTATTGACCAAAATATGACTAGACGATTTATGTATGGTGCGCACGGTTGAAAAAGTCCCCCAAAAACAAAAGTGAAATGTGCCCCATATACTTACAAGAGCATTCCCAACGCCGGTGGTGTCCCTGGCGGGCCTGCTCACGGAGCGGCCGCGCTCGTCCGCGCGCGCGCGCTTGGCTGCGGGAGCTGACACGGAGCGCGAGCGGGAGCGCGTGCGAGTGAAGTGGGCTTCTTTCGTCTCTGACATGTCCACGCCTGAAAGGAGAAATAAAGTGTTACTTGTGATTAATGGAATAAAAATTGTACTCTTAGAAATATGTTAGGTTAACATAAAATATTTGAAAGATATTTGACATAATTTAAAACATACAAAACATTTTTATCCAACTTTTTGTTTGAACGCGCTAATCTCAAAAACTACTGATCCGATTCTGAAAATTTTATAGACTATATTTATTTTCAAAACTATGTGAGATACGTTAATATTAAAAATATAATTTTTGCTAATAATTCTACAAATATTCGTGGGACAAAAACACACTTTTATAACACTATAATTATTGCAAAACGTATAAAAAAACACTGTAAAATTGTAATTGTAGCTATCATGGGTAATGCACGTCAGGACACAGGTCCTGCGCGCGACCATATGACAGCAGGTTGCTGTGGGCCGCGCTATGACTGACGCGCGACATGGAGGGGCCGGCGCAGCTTCGAACGGGCCTAGAGATCAAGGGTGAAAAGACACTAAACAAAGCCGAGAATTACATTTTTCTCACCATCGCGATCATTTTTTTATTCAGTACCATACCTGGAAAACTTGTGATTATAATATAGAACACTGTTTTTTTTTTGTTTTGGTATTTTTATAATTTAATAAAATCAAATTTTACAAAGAAATAAAAAACTAAATATCTGTAACCAGAAATATTCCAGGTATGGACTGATGTGCTTCTGGGAGGTGAGCTGTATAGAATACGGCTGGTAGGACTAAATACGAAAACAAAATCGAGATGACAGATGAACTAGAGAGATGCTGACACTCGGGATTAGCGATTTGGATCGGATGCAGGGCGTAACCGCTCATAGAATTATCCAAGGTCTAACTCTGTGAGCGCAGGGCACCAGAGAGCACACGTACCCAGCTTCTCCATCTCTCCGCGCAGCTTGGAGGTGGAGCGCGTGTGCTGGCGCGCGCGACTCGTGCGCGGCATGACGGGCTTGGTGGACTGCTTCACCAGCCGCGACGAGTCCTTCAGCACCGCCTTCTTGTTGCTGCAAACATACATTTACTGTTATTGCTCGAAATCTCTCAGTATTGCCCAGACGAAATAATTAACCACAATAAAATAACAAAAAAACTAAATTAATCGGATTTTCAGAGCTAAAATAGTATATTTTTAGAGGAATTACATCCTAGAATTATTTTGCTACGAATTATGCAATTTATTTAAGTTTAGTACAGTTAACCAAAGAGATAGGTATGCAGTCCTGCATAGTGGAAATTTTCTTAGAAACCGATGGATGTTTTGAAATGAAATTTAATTTTAAAAGGTAGATAAACAGTTTATTAATTAATTTTCAATCGAAGGCTTCTATAGGATTCTAAGAAAACTCCAACTACACATATCTGACGACTCTGGATACTCCTCTCTTTTGATGACTGTACTGCCAAAACTAACCGACAAACATCAAAGTTTTTACCTTTATTTTCCAAATAATTGTAATAATTGTGGATATTGAACTCTAAATAATGTTATATCTATTATAAGCATAAGTTTTTACTACCCCTTTTTGGGGAAGAAATTCAACACACTTGAATACTTAATAATTTACTTATTGACAGATTGTGGGTTGGCCCATTTAAGCTGAATTAAATCGAAATGCTTGTGCAAGTGAATCTTTAAGACAAAATATAATAGTATAACACTACAATTATTACAAAACGTGTAAAAAACATAATTAGACAGTAAATTCTATTGTAGCTGTCATGGGTAATGCGCGTCAGGACACATGTCCCGCGCGCGACCATATGACAGCGCGCTGCTGTGGGCCGCGCTATGACTGACGCGCGACACGGAGGGGCCGGCGCAGCTTCGAACGGGCCAAGATATACAAGGAGTAATTCCCCTAAATTTACAAAACGATCGCATCCTAATAATCCTAATCCTAATAATCGCAAACTAATTCTAGTCTGTCAGTCAGTATGTTTGTTGCTGCATCACATCAAAATCACTGAACTAATCGTGATGAAATTAAAGGCTAGCTTAGTACCTGGACAGAGACATTCGCTACTTTATAATTAATTATAAGCTACTTCATGAATAATGGCACAAATCATGGGTTAATTAGACAGATTTTTAGAAAAACTGTTTTTAACTTAATTTTAAATACATTTTGTTATTATTATTATTCACCGTCTTCGTCTAGGTCCACGATAGGGAACATTTATACAGACGAAGTCGCAGGCACCAGCTAGTGAAACTCTAACATACCGTATCTGGCGCGCCAGCTCCCTGATCTCCTTCATGGTCTCGTCCAGCTCTATCTTGGGCACGGCGTACATGCCTCCCTCCATGCGAAGCTCCTCCTCCTTCTCTAAGTCAGCCAGTTTCTGGAAATTAATAGTATACTTTTGTAATTACAAATTATTATATCTAATGTACACCCAATTATTATAAGTATACGACATTCACAGAAAAATGTAGAGGACAAAACTGAGAAAAGTCAATTCAAAAACACAAATTAAAAGATGTCGTGAAATATGTCCAGGCTAGAATTTAATTTTTTGTTGAGCATATTATATTGTTTAAGTGTTGTAATGAGCGGACCATGGGCACCGATGTCAGTACGACAGAATGGAGAACAGAATGTGCCATGACGTGCTCGGTTTGGGGGGGGGGGGGGCAAACCGTGCACGTCAAAATGAAAAATCTTATAAAACTTTACAAAATAAATAATGCACGGTTTAGCTCTCTTTATTTTTTCGTCGGTTAAAAATAATATTATTTAAAATTCATTACAGTAACACAAGTATACTGATATAACTCACATCAAATATCTCGGGATCGATATAGTCGGCGATGTTGTGTCCCTCCCAGAACTCAGGGATGGGGTCGTGGCGCTCCTCCTCCGGGATCTCCGCGTAGTTCTTCTGGAGGTCTGTTGACGAAAAAAATATTTTTAAAAACAAGCTTCAGCTTAAAATTATTACAATATTGAATATTGTACATTGTATTGTCTTCAGAACTAAAGGTGTATGCAAAATTTCAGCGCCATCGGATACCAACAAATGGTCGAAAAATGGTATGCGTTCACATGACAACTTACTAATATACATATAAACAGTACTAGCTAAATAAAAGCTTGTAAAAAGATACATCATAATAGGCATTAATATGGCATTGAGATTGAGCCTATCCTCATTGCCTCTTTGGCAATAGGCCCACCCTCTATTACATGGGACACACACATAACTGGCGAAATGTGGGTGTACTAATGGGTACACCTCTGCCTAAACCTTCGGAGATTACAGGCGTGTTGCCATGAGTTGCTACTGAGAAATTCCTGATGGAAAACCTCAATAACACACACTCATAACATCACGCCTGTAATCCTCGAAGGGCTAGGCAGAGGTGTACCCATTAGTATACCCACATTTCGCCAGCTATGTTTTTAGTCCCATGTAATAGGGGGCGAGCCTATTGCCATCAACTGGGCACAAATCCAGACTCCGAGGCTGCTACTGAGAAATTCCTGATGGAAATACCCAATAATACTTTGCCCGACCTGGGAATCGAACCCAAGACCTCATACACAGCAGTCGCGCTTGCGACCACTAGACCAACGCAGCAGTTTGTTGTTTACTTATCAACGTTTCTTTAATCTATTAAAACAAAAAAATGAGGTTACTCACCGAGCACATAATCGTCTCCCTCTTCCACCTCGATGTCTCTCTCCAGTTTCCTCTTCCTCGCTAACTTGTCGGCTTGCTGCTGCTTCTTGAGGGCCACGGAGGGGGGGATGACAGGGGGGCGCGCCTTGCCGTCGCGCGGGGAGGGCACCGCCACGTGCAGGCGGTTGAGGATGCCGTCCACCTAAGACAACGACGTTTTATATATTGGCAATACATCTTTTTTGTTTATGGTACATACTACTGACATACTTTTGACAACATGAGCTGCCAAAACTCGATTCCCCCATAGATTTTGTACGGCAATAACAATCTATGACGTCACATGTAAGCAGGATTTTGTAAAAACCTAATTTAAAAGAGTGCCGTGGAGTTTCTTGCTCGTTCTTCTCCATAGAGGCCTACCTCCGTTTTGGAACAAGCAACTAGCTTTATTTTTCGGACTGACAATTCATAAGTGCCTGTAAATGGTCTAATTAAAACAAATGTTTTGACTTTTTTGCCACTTATTTACCAACTGAATTGACTCAGATATAATTTCAAAGCAATCAGTTTTAGTGATTTCCCCCTATATTCCTCACGCTCTAGATTGGTGCCGGTGACATTTGTCAAACTGTTGTAACAACTGAATGTAACGGCGATTTATAATCATAATTGAACTTTTTAACTGCACACTAATATCACAGTAGTAAAATACGGAATCAGTAATAAGTAAGTAAATAATTATTCGATTCTGACATCCATAGATGAATTGCTGACATGTGTCACCTGCACCATCATAGGACGTATGGAATATAAAAGTGACTTTTTAACTATGAGATGACCATTATAAGCGTTAATTAATTTTTAATCGCTAATGTACAACATACCTTCTTGGTCCTCATCTTCTCGGTGACGCGGTGGCCCAGCAGCCTCTCGCAGGCCTCGATCTTGAGCTCCTGCACGCCCTCGTCCGTCATGGTGGACATGCGCATCACAGGCACCACGGACAGGTCCGAGTTCGGGTCAGCGCTGGGGACCGAAGTCAAAGCATTTATATTAATGAAATCAGTTATTTATTTAAAAATAGCGGCCAGCCCCTGCTTCTGGTGCAGCTTAGATTTATTTATTTATTTATTTATAAAACCTTAACAACTATCATTACAGGAATAACCTAATGCGATAGTGTGGTATTTTTAAAAACTAACAATGGTGCCGATTCCGTTGTTCACAAACTAGACTAAATTTAGAGAATTTACATCTCTTACCAACAAACAGCGAAAGGAAAGGACGGTGACATTAAAGAACTAAGTAAGCGATGTCAAATTAGTTTTGCCTTGAACTTTTCCGTATTTTTAATCCATAAGTTTTAAGATGTCAACTATAATTGTATGGATGTGACAGATTCACTAAATTTGACAGCTCTTATTTACATTAGTCTCTTTCTTGTTTTATTGCACAGAAAAAGATGGAAATAGTCTAATTATAGTTTAGTTTGTAAACAAGGGAATCGACGCCAATACTTAATTAACCTAATACGAAACTTTAAAACATATAATTTAACCTTAGTTATACCACCGCTTAGTTTACCACCGCCTTAGTTATACCGCTAGGTGGCGCTGACATGTAAACACTACATTATATTGTGCTCCCGTTTAAAAAATTTACGAAAAATAGTGAAATTAGTGTTTGGACCATAGAAAGTGGATAAAAGTGAATCTGGACTCATAAACTCGCTGTGATAGTGTTATTGACAGTTTGTGGTGCCTATAAAAAACAAAAGTGCAAAATCTAAAACTATCAGACCGATGTCTACCAAACATTATCTTTTTACGGCAAAACATATAATAAAATACTGACATGTTCGCGGAGACTATATTTTAAGTGAAAAAGTGCTAAAAGACCCGAACAACCTCAGAAGATTTCTTATTAAAAAGAGAATCACCTATTTTTATTCATCTCGTGATCCGTTTTTTATTTGAATCACGATGATATTGACGTGACTACAGCACCATCTAACGCAAATTATAAGAACTTGATCGCATCCAGTATTGCCTCACGCAAAATAGTACCACCAGCACAAATAAATAATTAATTGTGTTAATTGCTGCGAAACAACGACATCTGTTGACTGTGGAATACACCAACGGCATCAATATGAACACGATCGAAAATTTCAACAATTCTTGTACTGTACGTGTGGCGCAATGGTAATACAACCACCTGCAACGGTATAACCACCGTGACCTGAGTTCGATTCCGACCATATTGGAAGTTTTTTTATAATCTTTATTTGGAATAATATCAACGATAAGTATCATGAATTTCCTAGAGAATATAACTTTCCGTCGTACCCGCACTAGATCAGAACCAACCAATGACGACAGTGATATAATCTCACAAACACTGGATAATGCCACCTTGAATAGTATGCCAGACTTGTCCGAGGATGAAGACGATCAAATGTCAACATTAAAAGATGAGATCGAAAAACTAAAGGACCAATTAAATAGTGCGCATTCTGAAATTGAATTGTTATCGTTAGAAAATAAAAATTTGAGACAGGCGAACGAGGATTTAATAAAACAAAATGACATTTTAAAGAAGATTACATATAGTCCAGCAAAACAGAAAAAACAAACTCCAAAGAAAAATACAAATAACTCCACAAAAACAAAACAGACACAAACTGTAGAAAACATGACAACAGATTGCACACCTTCTACACGCGTGACATTGGGGAACAAAACTGAAGATATGAACTTATGTCCCTCAAGCACTTCTCAAGGAAGAATACCGCATGCAAATAAAAAAGTTTCACCTCTGAAACATAAAATATGTCTACTGAGTAGTGAAACTTCCAGCAGAATATACAAAATGACTCAGAGAACTCAATTATGTAATTTTGAAATATGCCACTATCGCAAGCCTGATTGTAGTCTGAACATTTTATTAGATAATATTGACGAAAAAGTGCGAAACTTTACATACTGTGATTATTGTATCATTTATATTGGCGAAGTACATTTTAGAAAAACGCATAACTACATTGAACTCGTCTCGTTTATACGCGAAAAACTAGTTGCTTTGAAACATACAAACTTTATAATATGTTTGCCAACGTTTAAATATATGGCTAACAGTAATGTAATGTATAATAGCCGAATTGACATTTTTAATAATCTACTTTGTATGGATGCGGAAACACACAATTATGCATACATCTTAGACTCAAATCTAAATCTGCCGTATACGTCCGACACATACAGCCATCGTTCTGGCGCTTTGAACATTAGAGGCTTAGATATTGTTATATCAGATCTCCAGGATCTCGTCCTTGATATAAGTGCCCTGAATGCTGCACCATTGGAGGTTGACTGTTTTCAGAAAAATCAAATGAGTACTATACCAGTCCCACAGACATCAGATGATTCTCAATTTTTTCTATAGCTGTCTCAATATTCTCCATCAAAATATTGCAGGTCTAGTGAACAAATCTGACACACTCTTAGTTAAGTTAGATGAATTATTAAATAAGGGAACTATTGTAGACGTTATCTGCATAACAGAGCATTTTGTTGAATCAGGCAATGAGGATCTTATGTACATACCCAACTTTTATCTGTCTGCTTACTATTCAAGAAATACAAAAAGGGGAGGTACATGCATCTTTGTCAGAACAGGATTGCAATATCGAATACTAACTGACGTAGCTAAACAATCGATTTCAGGACTATTTGAATGCTGCGCTGTCGAACTTATATCTTATAAAATTATTATTATTACTATATACAGGGTACCTAAACATAATTATATATTATTTTATGAGAAATTAGACAACATACTCAAAAACCTTTACTCTGGGACAAATAAAAACATTATCCTCGCAGGAGACTTTAACATTGATGTAATAAAGAGAAATAAAATTACACTGGAATTTGAATATTTTCTTTTACAATATAATTTAAAACTAGCACTTTACAAACCGACAAGACTCAGTAGTGATACTTGCATCGATAATTTTGCACACAGTTACCAAAGGGGCTGTGTGGCCGAAATTATAGATCTAGCTCTCTCGGATCATACATCACAAATACTAAAAGTGCCTATAAAAAAAACCTGCAAATTACAATTCTGGAAATGTAAAAAGAAAGATTATTCTAAAGATAATTTGAGTAAATTTAAAAATCTCCTAGGCTCTTTATCTTTCGTAGAAGTTTTTAATGCTAAAGATGCAAACGTGTCCTTTGAAGACTTCATGAAAGATTTTTTATTATTATATAAACTATGCTTTCCAGAAAAGACAATAACTGTCAAATTAAATAGGAAAACTAAGTGGATATCTCGAGGGATAAAGATATGCAGTCAGAAACAAAGACAGTTACTTTGGAAATATCGATTTGACCCTAGCTCGACAAATAAGAATAATCTAAAGAAATACTCTACTCTCTATAAAAAAATTATAAAATTGACTCAGAAAGCCCAAAACAATTATTTCATAAGCTCTTCTCAGAACAAATCTAAAGCCGCTTGGCAAGTTATTAATAAATCTAAAACGTGCTTACCACAGGAACAAATTATGACTATAAACAGAGACAATTTGACTTTTACACGCCCTATTGACATTGCTAATGAATTTAATAATTACTATATTGACACAATTGAAAATAATATAAATTCTGATAAGACTAATAGTAATGTTTTCAATAATCTTTCGTCACAATCTTTATTTATGCCACCAGTTTCAAATAACGACATTATCAAAATTATCTCCCAACTCAAAAATACAAATACAGTAGGTTATGATGGCGTTTGTACTAAAGTCCTAAAGTATGTAAAGGAAGATATAGCACAGCCATTAACCCACATTATTAATCTTTGTATTGCTAATGGTATATTTCCCAACAAATTAAAAAAAGCTATTATTAAACCAATATTTAAAAAAGGCGACAAAACGGATATGAAAAACTACAGACCCATTGCAAAAATATCCGTTTTTTCCAAAATTTTTGAGAAAGTTATTTACAACTCCCTTTACGCATATTTTGAAAAATATAACTTGTTTTGTAATGAACAGAAAGGCTTTCGCAGAAACATAAATATTAACTTAGCACTGTTTGATTTAATTAATAACATTATGACATCTGTTGATAAAAAGAATCCAATTTGCACTATATTTACGGATATGACGAAGGCTTTTGACTATGTTGACCATGAGATATTGCTACAAAAGTTGTATGGCTACGGTGTACGGGGAAATATCCTAAAATTGATAGAATCATATTTAACTGATAGAGTTCAATGTACCGAAATCTCTCGATTATGTGCAAAAACCAAACTAGAAACTGTATATTTCTCAAAACAAAGATGCATAAAATATGGCTTGCCCCAAGGAGGCGTGTTGGCACCACCTCTTTTTCTGATTTACATCAACGACCTCCCAAAAGCAATTCAGCATAAGATGGTTCTTTTTGCAGACGACAGCACAGCTATAATAGAATGCAATGACATAAATACTTATGAACATGATATTAATGAATCTCTAACTAAAATAATAAACTGGCTTAATGATAATAATTTGAAAATTAATTTAAGTAAAACCAACATCATGCAGTACCATCAACGTCGTGAAAATATTAACATTAATATCAGTTATAAAGACTATAAAATACAGGAAGTTGACAATGCTAAGTTCTTAGGAATCACTATTGATAATAAAATGACGTGGAACACTCAAACTGACATAATATGTAATCGATTAAGCAAAGCTGCATATGTTTTATTCCAACTTTCGAAAAAGGTTAATATTGAGACATTGCTAACAGCATATCATGGACTTGTAGCTTCTGTTTTACGGTACGGTATTATTTTCTGGGGCCAGTCAACTAATAGGGAGGTTGTATTTAGGGTGCAGAAACGTTGTGTGAGATCTATGTGCGGTTTAAAAACGACGGATAGCTGTATCCCACATTTCAAAAAACTAAAAATATTGACACTGCCAGCAATGTACATAATGGAAACTGTACTGTTTGTAAAAAAAAACCCGCATTTATTTGTTAGCCTATCTGAAGTCAGAAGAAATCCGTTGCGCACTCAATACCTTAATAAACTTTGTAATGTTAAATGTAAAACATCCCTAGTGCGTAAAAGCTTTCTCGGCAACGCTCCAAAAATATATAATAAAATACCAAATGCCATTAAAAATATGCCATTAACAAAGTTCAAAAAGGCACTCAATAAATTGCTTATTGAAAAATGTTACTACACATTAGAAGAATTCTTGAATGATGGCTCAATACAAACAGAATAATTTTTAATTAACAATGGGTCATCATAAATTGTGTGTACTTATCTAGTCCAGATTTTTTATGTTAAATGACAAAAAAATTAATGCTGAAATTATTTGGAAGTGACATTTATATTAATATTGACATACAATAAATACCTACATTTTTTTGACATTTTAATATTTGGACTTTGATATACCTATACAGGGTTACAGGAAAAGTCGTGCTAGATCCGTTTAGGGCGTGGAGTGCCCATCATTTCTGACTTATTTCACTATGAAACACCCTACCCTAAACTTAACCCTTTTCGAGATGTTCGACTTTTAATTTTTTTATTGAAAATTGCCGATAATTATTCTACTAAATTTAATTTTGTTTATTTTGTGTGTCTTATTATTATTATAATTGCATTTTTACATGTGTAATAAGATGTTTTAGGACGTTAATCATTAAAATAGTGCATAAGTTAATTGAATACGCCGTAGTAGACAAGTGAAAGTTAAGAAATTAAAAAAAATATTAGAAAGTTTATTTTTCTCTAAGGGATATCTAAAAAAAATATTATGGCAGTTGTTCGGCAGATATGTTTTAAAATATTTACGTTTCACCAGCTATCTAACGAGGTATAACAATCTAGGATTTGTATTGCATTTCGTGAAAAAAAAGTAGTAGGGACGCTCCAGGTAGCAGTTCTAACGGTCCCGCACCTATTGTCCTTTAAGTTAAGACGCACCGTGCGAGCGAGACAAGCGACGGTTTCTGTAGGTGCGAATGAAAGGAAAAATATTGTAGAGACCTGTTAGGGTTGGGAATACAACACGGGATATTGTTTTGGTTGTCAGTCTGCTTTTGTGCTTCGTACATAGTAGATGTTATATCGTTTTGCTCTTTTTCTCGACTTGGCTGTGATTCTGGACTATTTCTTCTGATTTGTGACTACTGTGCTTGTTAACCGGACTCTGATTTGTACTTGTGATACGGAAGTGTTGAAGATGACGTCCTACACACCTGAGGAATATGCTGATATGCTTATTTGTTACGGATACTGCGATTGTGTGTCTGCGCAAGCTCGCAACGAATACATAACTCGATTCCCCAGTCGTCGAGCGCCAGATGTGGCTGTTTTTGACAGAGTTTATCGAAGACTTCGAGAAACTGGCTCTGTTTTGAGACGAAATACGGACATGGGAAGACCACGAACTAATGACGACGAAGAACAGGACAATGAGATAGTGCAACGCTTTCGAGCGGATCCGACTACTTCCACTAATATTGTTGCCCGTGATCTGGGACTTTCGCAATGGAGAGTGTGGTTTACAGTGCATACTGCTGGCCTATACCCGTACCATTACACGCCGGTACACGCTATTGAAGAAGGAGACCCCGCGAGAAGGTTGGACTTCTGCAGATTTATGCTAAATGCTGACGTAGAAGACCCAGATTTTCTAAGAAATATCTTGTGGACAGATGAATCCAAATTTGATAAAGATGGCATAACTAACTATCACAACGCCCATTACTGGGCCCCAAAAGAACTAAGGAATCCCAATAAGAAAAGAGTGAAGGGTTCCCAACGAAGATTCAGCGTGAATGTATGGATGGGTATTATCTCCAATCATTTGATTGGACCTTACTTTCTCCCGGACAATTTAAATGGGGAAAGTTACGAAAACTTTTTGAGAGGAGACTTGAGTGATTTGCTGGATGATCTGCCACTCAACTTAATCAGGGACATGTGGTTCCAGCATGATGGCTGCCCTGCCCATTTCAGGAGAAGTGTCAGAAACTGGCTGGACACAAATTATGCAAACAAATGGATAGGACGAGGTGGGCCGTTGCCATGGCCAGCAAGAAGTCCGGACCTAACCCCCATGGATTTTCATGTGTGGGGGCGCATGAAAAGCCTTGTCTACAGCGAGCCAAATCCAGTTTCGTCTGTGGATGAATTAAGAGAAAGGATTGTGGATGCAGCTAATCAAATGAGGACAACGTTGACCACTGGAGTAGTGAAGACTGGTCTCCGTAGAAGGATGCGACAATGTATTAGAAACAGAGGCGGCCATGTTGAACATGAACTGTAGAGATGATTTAATAAATGACATTGCGTGCTTACCTATTGTTTTATTTTACTTTTTAGGGCTAAGTATTAATTTTCTTCTCTACTGAAGCCTAATAAAACTAAGTTTTTTTCAATGCATTTGAATAAAACCCTAGATTATTATACCTTTTTAAATAGCAGACGAAACGTAGATATTTTAAAACACATCTGCCGAACAACTGCCATAATATTTTTTTTAGATATCCCTTAGAGAAAAAGAAACTTTCTAATAGTTTTTTTTAATTTCTTAACTTTCACTTGTCTACTACGGCGTATTCAATTAACTTATGCACTATTTTAATGATTAACGTCCTTAAACATCTTATTACACATGTAAAAATGCAATAATAATAATAATAAGACACACAAAATAAACAAAATTAAATTTAGTAGAATAAAAATCGGCAATTTTCAATAAAAAAATTAAAAGTCGAATATCTCGAAAATGTTTAAGTTTAGGGTAGGGTGTTTCATAGTGAAATAAGTCAGAAATGATTGGTTCTCCACGCCCTTAACGGATCTAGCACGACTTTTCCTGTAACCCTGTATATATATTATATTATTTTTTGACATTTATGTATAACTAGTAGTTCTTAAAAGTAATAATTTTTCATTTAGGTCTGACATTATTCAAGTTTTAAATAATATTATAATACTTTCGCAATTATTCTCTGTTGCTAATTAAATACCATATTCTTGCATGATTTCAAATATATTATTTTAGAAACTTCAAACTGTAATCTTAAACTAGATGCTCACCATATTTGTAAGCCTACTACTGGCATAACATAGCGCTCGGTTTTATCAATCATAATATCTGTATTTCTTTACCTGTGTTAACAAATAAAAGTGATTTGATTTGATTTGATTTGACCAATTCTCATACATAACATACATCACACAACAACCAACAATAGCATAACATAACATTAACATTTAATACTACACAAATATATACAATGCAAAAACTTTTTTTTTATACGTTCAATGGACGCATAATATAAACAATAGTACCCTTGCGAGCTCACTCCTAGCACATGTAAATACGTCAATTTGTTCGTGAGTTACATAAAGGTAAAGATAAAGGTAAAGGTAAAGATAAAGGTAGATACATAAACCTTCCTCTTGAATCACTATAATATACATGAAAACCACTTTAAAATCCGTTGCGTAGTTTAAAAGATCTAAGCGTACAGACGGCGTGTAATTAAGGTGCCCAGTAATTAATGTGCCGCTTCTTATACATGAGGTTCAAACCCGGACTAGTACCACTGAAACTTTTCTAATTCATTTGACTTTCTAAATTAATCTCGGACATCGCTAACATCAGTCTACATCACCACCGGGTGTAAGTACTTACCATCGAGGTGCAAGTAAGTATCTAAGTTTAAATAATTATAAATATCAGGCTGATATTATAATTATTATTTACCAATAAAAACATCAACTACCTCGTTGGTCTAGTGGTCGCAAGCGCGACTGCTGTGCATGAGGTCTTGGGTTCGATTCCCAGGTCGGGCAAAGTGTTATTGGGTTTTTTCCATCAAGAATTTCTCAGTAGCAGCCTTGGAGTCTGGATTTGTGCCCGGTTGATGGCGATAGGCTCGCCCCCTATTACATGGGACTAAAAACATAACTGGCGAAATGTGGGTGTACTAATGGGTACACCTCTGCCTAACCCTTCGGGAATAACAGGCGTGATGTTATGTTATGTAAAAAAATCGATTGAAAGAAACACTAATTCCACGCATTCATGCTAGACCTATAGGGCTGTATGTATGTCAACTCACTTGACCAGGTTCCCCTTGGTGCAGGTCTGCACGAGCTGTTCCACCAGCTCCTTCTTCCCGGGAGGCAGGTCTTCCGGCCGCACCACGTCCATCTTGTTCAGCACCACGATCAGGGGCTTGTTGCTGAATAACGGCTTAATGCTCTCGAATAGCGATATCTGGAGAAAAGACGATTATAATATTAGTTCACAGAGGTATAAGGGTCGATAGAGATAAACTATAATAACAAGGCGCGCCCCTCCACAAATTAAAAACGTTTGAAAGTATTTACAAGACTCAGAACGCATGTGTGCGTACTGAGACGGCTCTCGAAACAAAAACAAATCAGCGATTTGTTGCTCGACTAGCGGCGTCAATAATTACTCATTATTATTAGTATGGGGCTGCACTGACATACTCTATGAAAATGATACGTGCGTTGTCTTGCGCGGTCGGCTAGTTTACGATTAGTTGACCAACCAATCTGCCTGCTACTGAAGACGAATACTTAGAACTACATAGAAACTCTTTCATAAGCATGTGACTACACACATCGAAATAATAATATGGACGGGCACGCCATGTTATAGTAGTTTATCTCTACATCAGGTTAAGATACGCTTGCCGAGGTTGGTCTGTGTATGGGTGACAATCTTTACACAACAAGACTCCTTGGAAAGCACGTTAAGCCGTTGGTCCCGGCTGTCATCCGTGGATCTTTGACACTCGTTACGGGTCGGCAGAAGCCTGAAAATCTGACAACTAGTCTTACCTAGGGGTATCGTATTACCCAGTTACTGGGTTGTGGAGGTCAGATAGGCAGTCGCTCCATGTAAAATACTGGTATTCAGTTACAACTGGTTAGACTGGAAGCCGACCCCAACGTAGTTGGGCTAGTAGAATCAGCACCAGTATGCATAGTTAAAAGCTATATGATGAGTCTTTCAACATCTCATATCAAATATTTACCTGTTCCTCTATACTGTGTCCGCACTGCTCGGACGGGTCGATGAAGTACAAGATGGCCGCCCGGAGATGCGCCAGCGCAGTGACGGCTTGCATCTCTATCACGTTGCGCTCCTCTAGCGGGTGGTCTAGGATACCCGGCGTGTCTATGACCTGAAAATATGTAGAATTCGATTTATATTCAAAGCATTGGTATAGTTTATCTGTCATAGGTACCATGAGAAACGATTTTTTTTAAGGCAATCATGTACCCATTGCTACACCCACATTTCGCCAATAATGTTAAAGTAACAATTAATAGGGGGCGAGCTTATTGCCATCAACCGGACACAAACCCAAACTCTGCGGCTTTTACTGAGAAATTCTTGATAAAAATACCCAATAACACTGCCCGCCTGGGAGTCGATCAATCGAGCCCAAGACATCATGCTAAGCAGTCGTTGTTGGTCACTAGACCAACTAGGCAGTAACGCTAATATGAAAAACTAAAGCAAGATTATTTTTAAGTCTTAATATTCTCTAGTCATTTATTAATGTTATTTCTAAAGCCGGTAGACTATTCAAGCCTGTGACTTCGACTGCTAAAACCATAACGCTTCTTTGGTTTTATTGTAATCGGGTAAAACTGAGTAAAAACTGACCTGCCATCTCAGATACTTGTAGTCCGTGTGTCCGACGTACAAGCTCTTGGTGGTGAACGCGTACGGCTGCACCTCCACGTCTGCGCGCGTGATCTGGTGATAGATAGAGGGATAATATACAGTTAATAATAGATATTAATATACATAAACAGCTGTTCCCTACAGAAATGTACTGCAACACGATTAAAATGTATGAAACAGCTGATTCGTTACAATGTTTTCAAAACAACTGTATCCACTACTGCCGTGGGGAGTGGTAATCCCCAAAGGATAATCCAGGGGGAATTAGGTATGGCATTTCTGCAGCTGTCTTCTTCTTCACATAATTTATAACATAACATCACGCCTGTAATCCCCGAAGGATTAGGCAGAGGTGTAACTACCCATTAGTATACTTACATTTCGACAGTTTTAAGTCCAATGCATAGTGGGCGAGCCTATTGCCATCAACTGGGCACAAATCCAGACTCGGAGGCTGCTACTGAGAAAATCCTGATGGAAAAACCCAATAACACTTCGCCCGACCTGGGAATTGTACTGAAGACCTGATGCTCAGCAGTCGCGCTATGCGACTACTAGACCAACGAGGCAGTTTTCAAAAATATTTTTTAAATTCATTTTTGATTCAGAATACACCTCTTTCAAAGAATAGGAACGCTCCATTGCGTATCCGTAGGCAGTGTAGCGTGACTATATCACTGTGTGTGTACAGAGTTTGTTACCCCGCCTACCTAAACCCAGGGGCAAGACAGCTATTTCAATTAGCAAAAAATATAATTTATTTTTTCATTCGTGTTGAAAATGCCTAGTACACGAGGAAGCGAAGATTTATTAAAAAAATAGCTGATTCCCTTAAAAATGCACTACAGCATAAAAAATGAATAAAACAGCTGTTAACTTCTGTTATGTATGTAGGTACTGGGGATATATGTCAAACTCGCTCGCTAGTAAGTTGCACACTGATTTAGTCGAGAACATGCCCCGGCGCGGGGAGGCGGGACGCAGCCCGCTCGCCTACCTATGCTCGATACACATACATAACAACTTCCAATGTTTTGTCAACAACAGGAAGCTGAGAAACTTGGGAGTAGTCAGTGCATTAAGTTACAAGCAGTAACATACCTTATTGATGAAGCTGGACTTGCCAACGTTGGGGAACCCGCAGATGATGATGGTGCGCGTGTACGGGTCGATAGACGGCAGGCGAGCTAAGTGTTGACGGACCTGCACGCAAACAATGTGATGTCATAATACAGCACAATGTAGGGACTTGATTGAAAAGGGGGCATCCATTAATCACATTCTGGCGATTTTTCGACACCCCTCCACTTGGTGAGATATCGTGAAATCACGTTATATTTTTCAATATGATTATTTTTAATGTAAAGTTAAATGGTGCTTGAATTAGTTAAAAATAAATCAATTTGCTAAATTCTTTTTATTTCAGACTTCTAAGAACGTAGTCTTGAATCACAGTGAGAACAGTCAAATAAAAAATTCTTAAGTATGAACTATTAAAATTGAAATATACAAAAATAATGTGACACAGTGGACGCCCGGTAAACAGGCCCGTCTTATGCGGCACCTTCTGTAATCCGACATGCCTATCACTCCTATGATCTATCACATATTTAAGTAATAATTATAATAATAATAAATCGTTTATTTGCATAAAAACATGGTATACAATGATGTTAAATATTATAAAATAAGCACAAGCATGTTTAGCTACATTGTGGCAGCATGCAAAAATTTAGGGATACAAGAGAAAATATATTTATATATTGTTGGAGGAATAGTGAGACAGCGTCATCATGGAAGGGATAGCACAAGTGGTGGCGGCAAGGTTATATAAGCGCGTGCGCGCCTCATTCCAGCCAACTTTTTCGTGCCGTCAACATACGTAAGGGGAACCTCTGCCCGATAGTAAAGTCAACCTGCCTATTTTTGTAATTCTGTAAATTCTTTTAGATTTATTATTGTTACGGAGTAGAATTATTTTGATATTTGTAATTGATTTTTGTTTTCTGTTAAAAATAAAAGTGTCGTTGTTTGTAGTTATTTTTTTTTTTATCAAATTCCACTTCTGGTCTCTAAGAATATGTATATTAGATCAGCATTTGTAGTCCATGAATTCAATTTAATTTTAGTATAAACATATTTGAATAAATCCTCCTCACCCCAACGTAAGTCTGAGTGAGTTTCCTCTCGTTACCCCCCCCCCCTCCCCCTCTAACGCCTCACGTAATGAACGCCCCCAAAGCCCTTATTCGTATACCTAAATATGAATGGCACATGTAACTGACCTGTTCTAAGTATGTGAGGTTGGCAGCCTGCCTCTTCATGATGGTGGCCATGCGGCCGAGCGCCGCCCTCTTCAGCTGCTTGCATCGGTACAGCGAGTCTCCGTACTTCAGTAGACGGACGTAATCTTTTGCTACACTGTGAAAAATATTCATTTTATTAAAGAACTAACTTGTGCCGCATGAAGTTACTAACAGGGCCCTATTTCTTAAATTACCACTGAAAGAATTTTTACTATCGGTTCAGTAGTTCCAAAGAATGTCTCATTCAAACAAACAAACTACAGTTTTTAATAAGTATTTTTTTATTTTGCGATCCGTCCTGGCTTCGCTAAGGTGCAATGTAGATACATAAACCTTCCTCTTGAATAACTCTATCTATTAAAAAAAACCGCATCAAAATTCGTTGCGTAATTTCAAAAGACCTAACCATGGACTGCCTCGTTGGTCTAGTGGTCGCAAGCGCGACAGCTGTGCATGAGGTCTTGGGTTCGATTCCCAGGTCGGGCAAAATGTTATTGGGTTTTTCCATCAGGAATTTCTCAGTAGCAGCCTCGGAGTCTGGATTTGTGCTTGGTTGATGGCAATAGGCTCGCCCCCAAAAACATGGGACTTAAAAAAAATTATTGGCGAAATGTGTGTGTACTAATGTGTGTGTGTGGGTACACCTCTGGCTAACCCTTCAGGGATTCCAGGCGTAATGTTATGTATGTTATGCTAACCATACAAAGGGACAAACAGCGGGAAGCTACTTTATTTTGTACTACGTAGTGATGTCATGATGATACTCACGTGTCAATAAGATGTCTGGCTGTGTTCAGTTGACCCAGTCCAAGCTTGTAATGATCCTTGTCGTACAGTACGTTCATAAGATCCGCATAGAACGGATGCACATCATCTAGTTTGGGGAATTCCTGTTCAATGGACAACCACGATATAGTTTTATGTGTTTACAGGATATTGGTAGAATTTTGTTACAATGCATGTTAGAGATAAACTACAATAATATGGCACACCCCTCCACAATTCAAAACATTTGAAAGTATTTACAAGACAACACATGTATGCATACTGAGACAGCTTTCTAAACAAAAACATGTGCATTGTCTTGAGCGGTCGGCCAGTTATGATTAGTTGACCAACAAATCTGCGGGCTCGCTACTGAGGAAGAATATTTAAACTACATACAATCTCTTTAATAAGCATTACACACATTAAAACAGTAATATAAGGAGGGGCTGGCCATGTTATTGTAGTTTATTTCTACATTGTAATATTTGCCTATTTCTTACAGACTATTTAGATTTTAGACATAGATCATTTAGTTCTAACTACGAGCCGAGACACAGCTGCAGCGTTATGAGAGGTTTTCATTGATAATTGACTAGTAAACCGCCCTGGCTTTGCACAGGTGCAATGTAGTAATACATAGCCCTTTCACTTTAATCATAGAGTGATTAAAGTGAAAGGGCTCTCTTGAATATCTCATTCAAATCCGATGCAATTTTTATTGTTGCATAATTTTATTCAGAAGTTTAGTTGTTTACGAAACAATTTTTTTTATAATATTGCGCAATAGATGAAATCTTACTGAAATCTTTCAGATTAAATAGAATAGAATAAAGATTTTCTTTTTTTACATAAAAATGGTACATGAAAAATCTGAAATACATTCGTAATTTATCATAGTTGCAAATTTTTTGTTTATCAACTCAGCATGTAAAAAAACATCGTACTCATTATTACATTTCCGTAAAATATAAACTATATAATATATTAATCGACATATTAAAGCTTTTATACAGAATTAAAATCATGATTATTTACCTGAATAATCCTAGAAAGACGATCATGGAAATTCTGTTGCGTAAATTTCACTTTTCTCATATAAAACCCACGAATCCTCGATATTTTGTAATGTTTGTGTACCACTGTGGGAGTCTTCCTTTGTGTTTTAGACAATATTATATCTATAAAGTCCTGAAATAAAAAAAAAATGGTTGAATATATGAGGTTAGGCCACATGATAGAAAATATCGTAAACATTGGCAGCAATAATTTAGTTTGAATTATTTACCTTTGCTGTAGGGACTACAGCGATTTTTTTGAAGTTGTATAAACTCATTTTTGCTTATTTTATAACACTTATTAAATAAAAAGAGCTCCGCATGAGCTTAACACGTAAACACGTGTTTTTAAAAGAAAAATCAAATCAAGGGAATGATGGATATAAGAACAGTCAACGTCAAAAATTTACGTTTTGTTGCTGTTACATGGCTAGTTATGATTTGAAAAAAAAAATTTTTAATGCAATTTATTAATAAACTTGCTTAATTTAGTTTAAATTTAATGCAGGTATATGATTAACGAAAATTTAAACAGAACTATGGAAAATGCTTAAACTGTCTATCCTTTTAAAACATAAATCAATATGTTTCAGTATTTTGCAAAACGTAGTAAAAACGATAAACAAAATAATAAGTGTTCAGTGTTGCTAATAAAATTACGTTTAATTTTAAATTGACGTTTTGATTTAATTTTTTACTCTAATTTTGTTGAAAAATAGCCTTATGATTTGATTTTTGTTTGTCTGATATGATTATATAATAAAATATTAAGCTACATGATTTCCCGGTTTCCCATAAAAACAAACAGTTTCACAATATTTTTGTCATTGGTAATATGTCTGATAAACGTCAAAGTTCCGAAAAGTAATGGCAAAGAGGTTATGCTGGATTTTTATGAAAATAATGCCGGATTTCCATTGGAACTATTAAAATAGCAAAAAAAATAGCTATTACAAATTATTTTGCATTTCAAACTTAACAAGTCCCTACAATACTGTGAATATCATATTGTAAGTAAAATATTGCATCACTTTTCATTTGTTTTTCATATTTCATTGAAAAAATAGTAATAAAATTCGTGCAACTTCTGACAGTAACAGTTTATCCCATCGTTCTGTCCTATATTTGCTTTTATCCAACCGGTTTTTGGTCCCTATGTTATCGTAAATATTTATTAAATATACATCTACTGTTTTACATAAGGATTGCTACACACTAGCACATTTTCCCTTTTATTTTTTTTTTAAACGTCAAAATTGCCCTTTAAAAACATCACAACATTTATTTAATAAAAACTTCATAAAAATAGTGAGTGGTGTATGTGTATTGCAGGATAAATTTTGGAAGAAAAGAACCAAATCAAAAATGTATTCAAGACTATGCAACTTCCGGCCCAGTGTGACACATCGGCTGTTATCATGCAGCAAAGTGCACTACAACAACATTCTTAAAAAGAAGGATGCAAATTCCAAAGCCCTGCAGCCAGGAAAAACTATTCACGGCTTCTACGTAACCGAAGTAGAACCAATCAAAGAATATAACATGACAGCTTACCATCTAGTACACGAACAGACTAAATCAGAGTATCTGCATTTAGAAAGAGACGATTCCAATAACGTATTTTCAGTAGGTTTCCGCACAACTCCGTTAGATTCTATGGGGACACCACATATCTTGGAACACACAGTTCTTTGTGGCTCTGAGAAGTATCCAGTTAGAGACCCATTCTTCAAAATGTTGAACCGATCACTGGCAACATTCATGAATGCATTGACAGGCCCAGACTACACATTCTACCCATTCTCGTCTCAAAATGAGACTGATTACAGAAATCTGCAGAGAGTCTACCTAGATGCTGTATTTAAACCCAATTTATCTAGATTAGACTTCTTACAAGAAGGCTGGAGGCTAGAACATACAAATGTGGAAGACTGCAACACTCCGCTGATATTTAAAGGTGTGGTTTACAATGAAATGAAAGGGGCCTTCTCGGAAACAAGTTCCTTGTTCGGCCAGAAGTTCATTAATGCTATCTTACCCAAGGGGACCTATGGCTTTGTCTCTGGCGGAGACCCATTACACATTCCGCAACTCACTCATAAGCATTTAAGGAATTTCCATTCAACTTACTATCACCCAAGTAACGCTAGACTTTATTCATATGGCAACTTTCCTTTGGAAGCTAATCTAAAGTTTATTAACGAGGCGTATTTGAGTCAGTATACATATTTGGATCCAAAACACTCAATAGTTGAAAGCCAGCCTCGATGGGAGAAACCTAAAAGAAGCAACATTACATGCAGACTTGATCAATATGGAGTTCCAATCGAAAAACAAAACCAAATTGCTATAGGATATGTTATGGCTGATATTACAAACAATTATGAGACCTTTATGATGATGGCATTAAGTGAGCTTTTAATTATAGGTCCAAATTCAGCTTTCTACAAAACTTTAATTGAGAAGAATATATCGGGAGGGTATAACTCACTCACCGGGTACGACAACCAAATCAGAGATTCATTGTTTGTTGTGGGTTTGAGAGATGTCGAGAAGACAAAGTTTGAGATGGTAGAATCCATAGTCAAAAAGACAATTGAAGACATTTATGTCAACGGTTTTGAAAAAGAGCATATTCAAAGTGTACTCCATGGTTTTGAGTTATCAATCAAGCATAAGTCTCCGAAGTTCGGGCTCAACCTACTCTTTAATCTGATGCCACTGTGGATCCATAATGGTCCAATAATTAATTCTATGAAAGTCAATGATTTGTTGGAGCTGTTAAAAAAGAACCTGATGAATGACCAATATGTAAAAGATGTTATTGAAAAATATTTCATTCATAACAACCACAAACTAACCATGACTATGGTACCAGATCCCCAGTTCGATGATGCATTCAATGAGGCTGAAGCAACATTATTAAGATTCAAAGTAAACAACCTGTCAGCTAGTCAGTTGGAGACAATATATAAAGAAGGATTAGAACTCTCTAAAGTACAGAAGGAAGTACAGAATATAGATATTCTACCTTGCCTGAAGCTTGAAGATATCACTCTTAACAAGACAGCACCTCCCTTGAAGCATACCGTTTCAGAAATCATTCCATTACAGATGTGTGAGGCCAACACTAATGGAGTCACGTACTTCAAAGGAGTTGTCGGCACTGATTGTTTGACTGACCAAGAGAGGCAGCTGCTGCCGTTCTTCGAATATGTAATCAACAAGTTTGACACCAAAAATTACAATTATCGAGACTTTGATAAGTTTATAAGCAAATCCACGTCTGGAGTAAGCTTTATCTCCCATATCACGGAACATATTGATCAGCCTGGCCAGTATGAACAGGGAATATTGATTAGCAGCCACTGTTTAGACGAAAACTTAACAAAAATGATGGATATATGGACTGAAATCTTTAAGAAACCGGATTTTAGCAACACCGATAGAATGAAAATGCTCTTAACCAGCTATTGCTCATCACTTACCAGCGGTATAGTCGACAGTGGACACACTTACGCTATGCAGGCGGCCCGGGCCTTGATAACCTCTGTTGACGACTGCAAAGAGAACCTGATGGGTCTCCAACACATAATTAATATGCAAGACATTCAGAAAAATTACAAAGTGGCAGATATCCAGACTGTCATTGGAACAATAGCAAACAAAGTTTTAAAAGGAAACAACTTAAGAACAGCTTTCCATTACTCTAACACCAACAAGGACATTCAAGACCACATAAATCAATTTTGTAAAGAACTGTGCAGGAATGTGGAACAAAAAGAGGAAAATAGAATCAACTGGACGGAAGATAAGAAAGTATTACACGCAAATCGGGGCGTGCATATTGTTATGAACGTCCCAGTCAACTTTTGCGCTAAAGCCATTTGCACAGTGCCCTACACAGACCCTGATTACTCCAAATTACGAGTGCTCTCAAGGTTCCTAACTTCAAAGTATTTGCACCCCATTGTCAGAGAGCAAAATGGAGCATACGGGGGTGGAGCTCTGTTAACCTTAGATGGAGTATTCAACTATTATTCTTACAGAGATCCGAATTCCACAGTCACTATGAACATATTCGATGAAACGGCCGTTTGGTTATCCCAAAACGCGAAACTCGTGGATGATCAAAATCTATTCGAGGCCAAACTGTCCATTTTGCAGCAAATGGATCAGCCTATCGCCGAATACATGAAGGGAGTCGATCTATTTTTGTACGGATTGTCCTACGATGTATGGAAGACACAGAGAGAAAGAGTCCTGGCTGTGAAAAAGGAGGATTTGTTGGAAGTGTGCCAGAAATATTTAGGTATTGACAAATTGTGCGGTAAATGTGTCATCGGCGAAGGGTCGCAAGATCTGAAGTTAGGAAAGGAAGTTTGGGAAACAATAAGTGGACCTCAACAATAAATTGAGGGAGCTTTTTGTGCTGGAGGCTCTGATCAAATGACAAATGTAGGTAGTTCGTATTTTCTAGATCTAATGTAATGATCTTTGATTGAAAATGCAGATTTTTAGCCTTACTGGCAGCCGGGTTATACCAAAGAGTTTATAAACACCACGTTTTTGGTTATACTGCGGTTTGAATGCGACACTGGCTTGAATCACAAAGCATATACGCTACCTAAGGCTTTTTGAAATTTATGCGATTGGCGCCGGACAGTTGACACGTCGAGAGCACTGTGATACACTCGTACTGCGCACGTAGCACGGTAGGATGACATACAAACGTTACCTTTAAACTGTAAGAAAGGGCACAAGGTTTCGGACTGCATACGGACGGTATGCAGTCCGAAACCTGCACTGCTGCAGTACCGCAGCACCAAACGCGTAAATTGAAAAAGCCCTTAGCGAGTTTTTCTTTGCCTTCAAAGTTCATAAACGCAGAGATCATTCCAAAAAAAAATAGAAAATAAAAAACAGGTGTAAAACGACCAGCAAAAAAAGTCGTGCTACCTAAAAATATGTTCAAACTCTACTAATGTTTAGAATGAGTACTCAAGTAAGTACGTAAAATGTTTATTTGAATTTTGTCGTTGTTAAATGCGAGACATTTTTAAAATATAATGTAATTGTCGTAGTTATTTATTACCGAGTATGATGTTGATAGGTACTGTTGTTAATAAATATTATTTTTAGATTCGAACTGCGTTTCATTTTAATAATTTTAACATAAGATGACGCGCCAGGCCCCCCACGCCTAGTTCTCTTTATCTCAATCTTGTGCGATATGACGCGCCAGGTACGTCATTGACCATGAGTCTGTTGAGGTAAAAACTGCAGCTTCTTATGCGGTTGTAATAGGAGCGATTATACAACAAAAAGTACAGTCTGATATGCTAGCTACTGTACCTTTATTACCTGCCTCTTTGAAATACATTATTTACTTGTGGAAGTATAAGCGCTCTTACGCACTAACGGTTAACAGCGGCTAACCGCTTTTCCACTAGTGCGTAAAAGCGCTTAGGTGGCTTCGTTACAAACTTATTATACTTTCGCATAGCCATTTTTCTCTACGAGCACTCGTGCACAGAAAGCCTAAAAAAAAAAATCGCCTAGTAAGGCCTAGTTTATAAATGGTATGCACCGTCAGGGCGTCCGCTTACAATGTAATAGAATATGGACTAGCCTTCAACCTAGTGTCCAACTGACCATAACGCAGAATTTTTAGATTTACATATTACCAACACATTTAAATATTAGTACATCATCTGCCTAGCCTTTTCCCAACTATGTTGGGGTCGGCTTCCAGTCTAACCGGATGCAGCTGAATACCAGTATTTTACATGGAGCGACTGCCTATCTGACCTCCACAACCCAGTAACTGGGTAATATGATACCCCTAGTAGGTAAGACTGGTTGTCAGACTTTCGGGCTTCTGACGACCCGTTACGACTGTCAAAGATCCACGTATGACAGCCGGGACCAACGGCTTAACGTGCTTTCCGAGGCACGGAGGAGTCTCGGTATGTAAAGATGGTCCCCCATCCACGGACCAACCCCGGCAAGCGTAGCTTAACCTGACGGATCGACCCGTGCGGCTGTTATTACTTAGCCACGAGCTCCTCAACATTTAAATATTAGTACGCTATGTATTCATTAATGAATTTATACCTGCTGTACAAATTATAGTAAAACATTGATCTCTTTTCAAAGAGTAAGTATAGAATTTCTTGCCTTCTTCCAATTATTTAACTTTGACTTTACTCATCCAACTCTTTCTTTCTTATTAGGTAAAAATGTCCCTGCCGCAGAGTTTCGATAATCCTGAGGAATATTTTGAAAATTGCTTAAAATTCTTTGAAGAATATCAGTATTTATTCATTTACCCGAACACAGATGTACTAATACACGATATTCTGGACAAAATCACTATAAAAGATGAAGAAATTGATGTTTTTAATAAAGATTTCGATTTGAGCGACACAAGTGATGAATTTTTAAGCACTTTTTTCACAAAACTGAAAAAGTTGCAAGTCGTTTATAATTATATTCAAGAAGAATTATCGGAGAGCAATATAAATATGTCCGTTAGTCCTAAGAAAAAACATGAGATATTGTATCTAGCTAAGGAAATAAAAGAAGTATGTGAAAATGTTGGCTGTGAAGTCGTTGTAGACTTTGGATCAGGATTGGTAAGGAATTTCTCGTCTTTCTTATTCACTTACATATTAATAATTAAACAAACATCTTTTTTTTATGGGGTTAGGCGGGCAAGGGCAGTCTAAAAAACCACATGAGACACAAAGATTATTTGCACTGATGTAGGTACCGTAAGTCAGACGAATAATTTATTCGTCATGGATATCATTTCTATGAGTGAACGAAAACGATGCCGAAATAAGTGGAAATGAAAATCCAAAATGGCTAAACGGGGTGGCGGGAAAAATCTAATAAATATATTATATAGATAAAAATATATACCTATATATAGGATTTAAACGTCGAAACATTGCAGTGTATTACCAATAAGGACACAATAAATTTTAATTTAGTAAATTATAGCCCTTTTGGTAAGAAACTATAATATTTCACGTTACAATTGCGTAAAGTTTTGTCCCAATTTAACTCTATTCACTCGTTTTACAATCCTATCTACTTTCCTGCAAGTACAAGGGAAAAGAGTTTAATCATCTAACTTTGCAATGTTTTTTCCAGGGCTACTTGGATCAACTTTTATTTGAAACAACAAAGTACAGAATATTAGGAATTGAATGTAATGAAAGTCATTACGTTGGCGCCAAAATACGACAGCGGAAATACCATGCCAACTCCACAGATAACGTAAAATATATAAAACATACCGTTTCAGAAAATTCCCATGAAAATATTCAAGGATATTTGCACGATAAGTTTAAAAATCACAGAGAGTTTTGCATAACTGGTCTCCATGCTTGTGCTGATTTGACTATAGACGCGATCAACTTATTTTTAAAGATGGCTGATACGAAAGCAATGGTGATAATGCCTTGTTGCTACCACAAAATGGGCGGCGATGGTAGAATTTTTAAAAACTTTCCTTTAAGCAATTGTCTGAAAGGTACTTTTGGAAGATTTAAGGGGGAAGAGTATATGAGGGTGCCCTTTTTAAGATTAGCTGCTCAGCCGCCATCTATGGACGATAAGTTAGAAGATTTAGTTTTCAATTTATTGTCGAGAGCTGTGTTGCAGACATTTGCGTTTAGACGTAAGTATGTTGATGTTTATTTTCAGTACGGTTTTTAAATAAAGTACAATAAGAAGCTTATAAAACTTAGTTTGGCACATACAAAAAGAGCCTTAAACCCAGCAGTGGATGACGATCAGGGTGGGATTTGTGGTCGGAATCTCCTTAAAAGTAACTAAGTATAAGGGGCGGGGTTCACTAGGCATCATTACATTAATACATTGCAAGCAAATACAACTGGCCGCCACCGCGGCGGTGGCAGCTAAAATAATTGTCAAGAAACTAAGCAAATTCGTAGGCTCCGAATCTCCGATGCGTGCTGTTGAAGTGGACCCGTGCCTTTACCAAGGATTTCCTTTACCTTAGTCTTTATATAACTATACATACATAAAACGCCGTATTTAACTTTTGACTTTTTTTGCAGACAACTGCAAATTGAAAAGAAATAAACGGAAAGCTGTGAAAACCAAAAACATGGACAACAATTTTGAAATGTACATACGAGATGCAGCCACTAACGGATTTACTTTGATCGAAAATAAATCTTTTCTAAATGAAAATAAAGGCGAGAATCCTACATTTTTACTAGAAGAACTTATGACATTGTGGGACCAGCTAACTCAATCGACGTTTAAAAAGGCGGGAATTTTTATTTTGTTGCAAAATTATTTGCAACCTGTAATTGAGAATTTTATTTTATATGACAGACTGGTCTATCTACATGAAAGAGGCGTAAAACATTGTGAATTCAAAAAAATATTAAACGTTAAAACATCGCCCCGTTGCTTAGCTTTAATAGCATATAAATAAATGTAGATAAGAATACATCAATTCGGTTAATTTCACTTGCTTTTGTAGTTTTTATAGTATTCCCAGTATGTTAATTATGTCCAATTCTTTTGTTTTTATTTTATACAACAACATAGAGCAAGGTGGCCTGTGTTGCTCTATTTACAACAACAATTTATTGTGTATTGGCTTATAAAGTTGGTTATAAATGTTGTTAATATTATAGGTATATTAGTAATAACGTCTCTCATATGAAAAATATTAAAGATTTTATGCGTCAATTTCACATTATTATGAATAAATGAAAAAATAGTGTTACCTAACACAATTAAACTGCGTGTAACATACTTTTATTAAAAGCTTTTTTTACTAACAGGCAAGCACTACGTTATTGGCTGTCAACTTCAATTCAATGTCATCATGACGCGTAATGTATTATTTATCGATCGATTCCGAGGGCTTGTTGATTGTGATTATTGTGATTCATTTTATAACAATTTACTGACTGTGGATAGCATGATTTCCCGCTAACTAGGTACGACAACCACACAAAGTTAAACAGATACTTGCAACAAGTTCTAAACTCTTCCAAGAATCGGGATAACTGAAAATCAGTCCAATTGCCCAGCTCGACATCAACATGGACAACAATTTAGGAGATTACTGTCGCCTTTGCGCTGATTTGAAACAAACTAATGTCCTCATCAACATGGAAACAAACACAGAAAAATGCCAAGAAATCGTCAATAAGTTAACGCGATTTAATATACATGTAGATTTTAATACTAAGTTGCCTAAAACTGTGTGTTTGGAATGTATGAACTCTTTGGAACGCGCGTATGACTTTGTGACGACTGTGGACCTCGCACAAGAGGCTTTTGAAGACTATGATAGTTCGCCTAAGAACGATGAGGATGAAGATGCAACTATGGGTGATAGCAATAAAGATGAGATCAGCAGTATTAAACCTCAAGAAACTGCCCTTAATAAAGAACCTGAAGAATCAACTGGTAAAGATGAAATTAAAAACGATGCTATAACTGAACTAGAAGAGAATTCTACATCCAATTCCAAATCAAAAGAAGAAATAGATACATCTAAAAAAGGAACGAATACTACAAGAAAAAGAAGAGCTAAATTAAAAGCATTAGAAAAAGTGACCACACATAAACATAGAAAAAAAACTAAAATCTCGACCAATGTGGACAGACAGACAGACACCTGGCATGACTATAATTGGCTATGCGCTTTCTGCGATAAATATTTCCTGACGCCCAGCGAATTAAAAATCCATTCCATGCAATTCCACTATACCTGCAATCCGTATAGATGCTTTGACTGCAGAGGGCGAGGACTACATATGGATAACTTTATTACACACATAACTAAACACCGCCCAGTTCTGACACGTATTTGCTATAAGTGCAACTTAAAATGTGGAACTTTAAAAGAAATGAAGACGCACAAAGCTACACATTGGGATACTGATTACGTTTGTATCGGATGCAACACATATTTTAATAACCAAGATGATTTAGATGAACATACGAAAGCATTTTACAAGAACGCACAAGAAGCCAATTCAGCAGCAGTCAAGGAAAATGACAGCCTAAAATGTGTCTTATGTAAAAAGTCATCAAAGTCTAGAGCTCTACTCAACAGGCACTTGTTAATACATACGGAAAGGAAACGAGGCCATGTTTGTGAAACTTGTGGTGACAGCTTTTACAATAGAAAAGAATTGAATCAACATGTAACTGTACATTCTGATTCAAGACCGTACAAGTGTGAAATCTGTAAATTCACATTTAAGATAAAATATGACCTCAAAAGGCATGCTGCTGTACATTTTGGAACTAAACGGTTTACTTGTGAACAATGCGGCAAATGTTTTCGGTTATGTAAAGAATTAGTGGTCCACAGTGCAATCCACAAGGACACAAGACCGTACAAGTGCTCACATTGCAACAATAGTTTCCGTTTCAGACACCTAATGATACAACATTTACGTTTGCATGCTGGTGTTAGACCGTATCCTTGTGACATTTGTCCGCTAACGTTTAGGAACTGGTCGAACTTCAACAAACATACAAGAGATGTACATGGTGTGGACCACTCGAAGAGGAAGCATACATCTGGTGGACTTTACGCTGTAGATCCGGAAACTAACGAGATTATATATCCCGACATGGACAAAGTGCTTGAATGGAAGAAAAAAATATTGGAAGACAGAAAGAAAGGCAGACCAAAGAGAAAAGCTAAGGAGAGTAAGACTGTAACAGAACTTGATAAGAAAAGTAAAGGTTGAAGTATTTTAACTTTTATATTCTGTGGTCAATAATATTTGGTAATGGATGGAGTGCAAATGCCATAATTAAAGGAATAAAATAGTGTTTTTGGCCCCACCCGGAACATTATGATGAAGCTGTGGAAAATAATTAATAGTATTATTAGCGGACCTGGCAGACTGTCCTAGGCCATTGAATTTATTAGCTTGCAGCACCACCTACCAGGTCGAAGTGTATTTTCACCATCCACGGACCCATTGAAATATACACACAAAACTTCATCGATCAGTGCAACCACAAACACCGTAGCACAAGATTTTTATATAATCATGTAGATTCTTCTGTCTGTGATAAGAAAAGTAAAGTCAAAGTATTTTTGTACATATTTTATTTTGTGAATTCCTCACATACAGTTAAGCTTTGCAAAACAATAAAAATAACTTTGTATTGTGTGTTTAAAAGTACAAAGTTTTGCGAATATTTTGAACTCTGTGTAGGGCTGCCATTCGTGCGGGATTTCCCGGACTTGCCCTAAATATTGTGTCCGGAGTTTTCACAAAATGTGACCACCTTTTATGTCGGGGAAATCCCGATTTCAATTGAAAGAAAATCAATAAAATTATCGATATGCAAAAGATTCTAAGGGGCGCCCGGTATTCAATTTCACCCAAATATCCCGGGTTGATAGCAGCCCTACCTGTATAATACTGCACTATCTATATCTACCGGATTTAATTTATAGCAGGACGTATTCATTGATCTATAGGGCTATAGCTATAATCAGTCGATGTAAATCCTCTATTCCTCTTTGCTCTATTCTGCTCTCCTTTTTGTCTATTGACAATTTGACTTATCGTACTGAAGAATCAATTATGCATTTTGATATTCATTCATGTTAATATGTACGTACGCAACATACTCGTAAAGACTGTATAATGTAAGTATACTCTGTAATATACGTAAAAGCTATACCACCCAATTTTGTAAAATAGGTACCTATATCCAAACTAACTGTTGTGTACATAATCATCCAATAAAAAAAAAAAAGATGTAATGTGGATCGTCCAATAAAAGTACTTGTAAAATGTTAAGGTGTTTAATTTTTATAAAAAGAACATGCCTAGATAATTATACGAGGTTATTTTGCATCTGTAGCAGCGGCGCGGGCAATAAGGATTTGAAAGCAAGGTGATAGACGAATTTTGTAATTAATGTGAAGCAATGTGACAAAAGAAAAGCAAAATTGCATGCTATATGATTATACTCTTTAATTGCATGCTATTGAAGTCTACATATTATACTAGGCAAAAAATAGTTTAGAAAAATGAGGGCGCCATTACCTCTTTAGATCAAATTACATTGAAACTAACACTGCCGAACGCTCTCTTTATTTGTGAATGTGATGATTATAACATAAATTTAATAGTACTATCCATATTTTTTGATCAAACGTTTTCTTGCATGTGTAAAATTAAGTAAAATGGGCCTTTGTGCAGCTGAGTTCTCATATATACCCAAATACGCTAAACTGTTATATTTAGTGATAAAAAAGTATTTTTAGTGCTCTTTTCTTTAGTTCGCCTTATAAAATTTTGTAATAATTCAAGCCGCCTACATTTTCAGACATCGACGAAAGTGAAAAGGTGTACAACAATTTAACCAGTGCTGCCACCCCTTATGAGGTTTTAGTTTGTAACACTGTTTTTGGTTCCTCGCTATCGGTCCGATTCTACATGAACCGGAACAGTCCATATAAAATCACTGAATGCTGTCAACTGTCATCAGTGTCAGTCTGTCAGTTAACTGTCAACAAATGTGCTTATACTGACTGAATCAGTATCGACTTTTTTATTTTTTAACTTTCTATTACACAAAGTATCTGAATAATCTCCATAGTTTAATGGTCAACACCTACACAATATTAACAATATTTTGGTGTCTCTTTTCCAAAAGCAATAGAAGAAGACTAGAAATAAATAGAACTTGGGTCATTTCTGTATTCATCTGTAATTCTGTATTGTTCAGGGTCCTGACTTCACTCTCTTCAAGTCACTTGGCCTTCGTGGCTCATGTCTCCGCAGTGATAACCTGTAAAAATCAGCTACATGACATAAAATATACTCCAAAATGAATAACACGGAAAACGTGCACTGTCGCCTTTGTGCAGAGTTAAAACCTCTGAATGAACTAACAAATCTTCAGACAGACAAGGAAATGTGCCAAAAAGTCGTCACAAAACTGTCAAGATTTAATATAATAATGGATTCCCAGGAGAATATTTTGCCAAAGACAGTTTGTTTAGTATGTTTAAATTCTCTAGAACAAGCCTTTACTTTTGTAACTTCAGTAGAACAAGCACAAACATTACTAAGCGATTTTATTCTAATACAAATACGAAGTGCAAAAAATGACACTTACGGTGAAGACACCTTTTACGGCCAATCAGATAATGAAATGATTAACATTAAAGTTGAAAATACGCGAGACCCGATGGATTTAAACGATGATAGCTCAAATGGAAACACAGAAGAATTTAATGTTGATATTAAGAACCCCGCACAACCGTCTACCGTTACCGAAGTAAAGATAAATATAAAAAACGAAAGTGATGAATATACTGATATAAATAAAGTTGAAGATAATAAAAATATAATTGATTGCAGAGAAAATCATGGTCTCAATGTCAGAAAAAATGATTTTGTAATCAAAGGTCAATTTTTTTCTGAATTTAAGGAGGTTCCCGTAACATTTTCACAGGAAAAAGAACACAATTCTAAACCAATTCGTCTATTGGAGAATGTTGTTTATTGTACAGATCATGTAGATAACCAAAGTCATTGTACTGCGAGCACTTACGCTTCGGGTACAGACGCACAATGTAAAGAAACTGTGGCTGTTCCAACTCCACCCAAAATTTTGGATACTACGTTATATTCTGAAGAGTACATGAATAAACAAATAAATCGTTTGAGAGCAATACCCGTGCAAAGCCTCAAAATGACATGGATGGATTATGAATGGAAGTGTTCGTATTGTGGAACACTTTTCTCAAATATTGAAGAGCTACAAACACATTCCATTAAGTACCACAACGCCTGTAATTCCTACCAATGTACCGATTGCAAAATCAAAAAGCAACGTCTCAACGCTTTCATCAAGCATGTCAGGTCCCACAGAAAGTACTTACATTATTCTTGTTACAAATGCTTTGAAAAATTTCCTAAAATTATGGACACCTTGCAGCATAAAGCGAAAGTCCACGAGAACTCAAAGTTTATTTGCTTGGGATGCAACACTCCTTTCTCTAGTAAAGCAGAATTAGATGAACATGTCAACAAATATTATAATATTCTATGGAGAAAAAAGACATTCATCTGTAATGATAATCTAACATGCACTACATGCAGTAAGGTCTGTGCAAATGTGACCGCATTGAGAAACCACTTAAATACGCACAAAGAGAAGAAACGAGACCGGCTATGTGATCGATGTGGCAAATCCTTCGATAGCGATCCAACTTTAAGAGTTCACATGGATACACATACTGAAAGGGTTTTATATCATTGTGAAATTTGTAAAACCACATTTAAGACCGTGTACTCGCTACGTTACCATGCTAGCATTCACTCTGGGATCAAACCATTTGCCTGTGATGTCTGCAGTAAACGTTTTAGGAACAAACAACAGATTCACAGTCATATGAGACATCACACAGATTACTTTCCTATTACATGTACAGTTTGCGGCAAAAAGTTTCGTACAGAATTGCGTTTACAGAACCATATGCTGCAGCATACGGGTGAGAAACCATTTTCTTGTGACATTTGTCCGAGAGACTTTACAAACTTATCCAACCGTAACAAACATATGAGACGTAAACATGGTATTGAGATGGCGAAGAGGAGGCAGCCTATTATAAAACAGCAAATGGCTGATGAAATGACCTCTGACCTGTCCTCTGACTTGACCTCTGACCTGGCTACGGGAGACACTATATTTGCTGATCTAGACAAAATGAATGAATGGAAAAATAAAGCTATAGAACTTCAAAGAAGTAAAAAGGCAAGCAACAGGACTAAAAAAACTAAAGTGATTGACAAAGAATGCAATGAAAATTGATCTTTATTACTTAGACATAACTAGGTATATTTTAAGGCAAGTAGATCCGTTCAGACTACTGATCCAGCCCACAGTATGGACGAATCTGAAACTATAGTCAGTATGACACAAAATATACTAAACTAGTGGACCCGGCTGAGTTCGTCCTGCTCGAAAAAGTAGCGCCAAATTAAATATGATGACATACCTACAGCAGCGCCACCTACCGAGTCCAATCCCATCGGTCCAGACCTTTAGGAAGAATTAGCTGACAAACATACGTACAGAAGTATTATAATTATAATATTAAGATAAGTTTCAAGTAGCGTTTTAAGTTGAAGGCCTTTTAGTGGAGGCGAAGATGGAGGGCCTTGCTTCCGCGGATGCGGATGTTAATGGAGAAACAGAGGCAGAGGTAGAAGTGGAATGGAAAAAAGATTAATTCATGTAATTTATATGTACATACATTAATTGTCGTCGTCAATTGATACTAGGTTTCATCAGCGTAGCCAAGTTTTGATTTTGAGTGGGGCAATACTGTTATATCTTAATATATATAAATCTCGTGTCACAATGTTTGTCCTCAATGGACTCCTAAACCACTTAACCGATTATAATAAAATTTGCACACCATGTGCAGTTCGATCCAATTTGAGAGATAGGATAGTTTTTATTTCGAATGGTCTTAATATTTTTTGATTGCTAACCTGAGCCACAGCAACGTGTGGGCCGGTCAGCTAGTGTATACATATAAAGTTTTCTATATAATGTATTTAAATGTACAAAACTATGGTATAGTATAATTTCTGGATTGTAAAACATTTTTTTTAAGTGTAATTATACATTTTCTTGCCTATCTTTCTACATGAAACTACCTTTTGAAAGTAGCAACTCATCACCCATGAGCCAGTCAGGGGGGGCAATTGCCCCACTCTGTCTCACCGTGGCTACGCCCATGCTAGGTTTTAAGTTTCAGAACATCATTATTTTATTTTTTTGTCGTTGTACACGTAATAAATCTTTATGGTTACAACAAAGTTGTTTTCTTGTGCCTAACTCTTAAAATGACAGACTTCTAGCTTTTGCCCAAGACTTCGTCCGTGTAAATGGCGGATATACGGATGCAGACGAAGTCGCGGAAAAAAATAGCCTCCTTTGAGATTCAAACTTACTACGTACCAAATATACTAATAATACCAACTACCGTAATACCAGCTACCGCGTTCGCGTGTTCGCCGTAGAAAAACACATGGGTACGTTTGTGTGGGCGCCGCACTTGCGTTTTTAATCGAAACAACGTGCGTTTTTCCGCAGTCAACGCGTCTCCCAGCGTAACATGTGTGCAGAAGAAAGTCAAACAAGAATAAATCCTTGACCCTGCTAATAAAGTCGAATTTATGTTGCAGCATTAAAAAAAAAGATGTAGTATTTTAACTTATCATTTATTCAGTAAATATAAACTCAGTAAATAACTATTAACTTACACATCTACATAATTTCTATTACATACTAAAAAACTTAAAATGATCAATAAAACTCATAGCACCCACAAAAAAAATTAAATGTAGGTAATTGAAAAATAAAAATATGTAAGTATCTTAAAAAAAAAAAAAAATGTATACATAATTGTAAAAAATTAAATAAAGCATTTTTTCTTAAAATTAATCGTATTGCGATTGGAAGATTAAAATTATAGTTGTGAAGAAAGATCAAGATTTTTTTATAGATACAAATGTAACATACAGACAAACATATCACTCCATAATGGTGCCGTCACAGAATAAAGGTACAGATAGAAGTTCAGCTTCATACAACAAGCAAAGAGGTGCACTCACAGATAAGTAACTCGGCCGATTGCCAGGAATTAGGGTGATACTCCACCAAAGCGGAGACGAGTGGAGAGGTCTCGTAATTAACGATTAGCACATTGTATTGTGCTGAAGCTAGCACTGAGCTGTCATAATGACGCAAGCTGATTGGTTGTGAGACATCTCTTCTCGTCTCCGCTTTGGTGTCTCGCCCTTAGTGTGAAAGATTTCTATCTGAGCCTATGTGGTTATCATTGAATGGAGCCGACCAATACTCGGTGTTGTTTTCAACCTCTAAAGCACACTCAAACATTTTATTGCAATACGGAGACAATTACGTACATCCATATAAACTATTTTCTGCACATCATATTCTTAGTCCACCTTAACATCCTTTTTTAAAATTTTGTTTTTAAATTCAGTTATTTTGTCCTCAGTAGGCACAATGACCTCTCCAGTTACAGGGTCGATAGGGTATGTCCCTTCAGGAGTGCGTTTCTTCTTCGCCATGTTCGTTGCATGTCTACGTTTCATATGCTTGTTATAATTCGACCAGTTTGTGAAATCACGTTGGCAAAGAGCACAAGAATATGGTTTTACTCCAGTGTGTTGGCGCAGGTGTTGATTTAGTATTGTTTTGAAACGGAACCCTTTGTTGCAATAGGAGCAAACGTGAGGATGTGAGTCCGTATGGATTATAGCATGATTAGCAAGTTGACGTTTAAGTCGAAAGCTTCTGCCGCATTGGTCGCAAGCAAATGGTTTACCTCCGTCATGAATAGCAATGTGGAGGCGTAAACGTCTTGAAGTTTTAAAGGAAGATTTGCAGATTTCACACTGGAATGGCCGCAATTCAGTATGCTGGACCATGTGTCCTGCCAAAGACCCTTTCTGGAAGAAACATTTGCCACAAACTTCACATGTGTGGTCTTTTTTTCGGTCCGTATGTATTAATAAGTGAGTGCTCAAACTAGTTTTAGTTTTGCAAATCTTTTCGCATATAGGGCATATCAAACTATCATTTTGCAATTGCACTGGCGGACGAGGTTTTCTAGCGCGTGTACCTCTGAAATATGTGATAGTATGATTACTTAATTCCTCTTGAGTATCAAAGCTCATATTGCATCCGAAACAAACAATATCCGTTGTTTTGTGAGTTTCTCTGTGTTTGTTTGCTGCTATCACTGAACCGAATACCTTGAAACATTTATAGCACGAGAATCGTAAAAACCGTTTGTGCTTTCTCACATGTAAAATAAAACTGTCAAGACGTAACTTCCTCATTTTACATTCCGTGCATCGGTATGGGTTACACGTGCTGTGGTACTGCATAGAATGGGCACGTAGCTCGTCTACCGATGGAAACTGAGTTTCGCAGTAAGTACATAGCCAGTTAAAGCTCCTCCAAGTCAGTTTCAACTGTGATAACTGTGAAACGTTCGAATTATTGCAGTTATTCTGAGCCTTCTTAGTAACTGTGGCCACCTTTTTATTTTTCGGTTTTAACAATTTGGAAGTGGAAACTTTTGTGTCGGATTCAACCTTTATGTTTTTAATCTGTTCATCACTGTCGTAACTAGATGGAGACTCATAAACAAAGTCGTCGTCCGAAACATTTTTTTCTTGTTTTATCTGTTGCGTTAAAATGAAATCGTTTAAGGTTGATTGTGCTTTTTCCACGCTAGTAACAAAGTCGAATGCACGGTGCAGTGAGTTGATACATGAGTAACAGGCCATTTTCGGCAAAATATTGTCATTAAAGTTCATTTGAACATTGAAACGACTCAATTTTGTAATAATCTCTCGACACTTTTCTGCGTCGGTTTGCAAGTCAAAGAGTTTGGCGTGCGGCATCAAGTCGGCGCAAAGGCGACAGTAATCAGTTCCTTCTTTACTCATGTTGGAGTATCTAGGTGATTCTTACTGTGCAGAGATCGACATTTTTCAGAATATCAAAAACATGAAGAATTAGCCGTCGTATCGTTTGTAGGAACTTGAGTATTTTGTTTGACATTGACAGAAGATTTTTGGACGACAGAATGTATAGTGTTGTCTGCACGGATTAGTAATAAAACAGAGTAGGGTTGGGCTCAAAACAAAAAGAAATAATAATAATTGTGCTTTTGCTTTTTCTACATTCGTTTTAACAATAATAATGAACTATATAACATATAATAAACCTTGATTAATAATGAACTAAATTAACGATTAATATCCTTTGAATGTGGATAACATAATTAGGTATAGGTTTTAGTTTCACTGTTTGCCATTATGTTGGATTTTCTAAATAAAATAAAATTACGAACAAATCAATACGTCTAAGTGGCCGCGCATGCTTAGACGCCTATACCACGCCTATACGTAAACGTTTATATTTCATAAAAAGACAAAGTCAAGTAGTCAATCAGTTACTGTTTCGCTGTGCAATCAGTGTTCTTATGTAGGATTAGAATATTTACTAAGTTAGCCAGATTACTTGGAATACCGTTTCTTCCTGTGTTCGCAACAAAGTTATTCGTTCGACACAGCAGAATGCATCGCTAGGAAAATAACAAAAATAATACAATATCGGCAGGCCCGGTTTGGTTGATCTTTTTTTATTTTATTTTCGTAATATTACGGACAAGGTCAAGCCCGGTCGAACTTAGCTGCCTGAAAAGGAAGTAAAGACGCCCTAGACTTTATAATATTACATAGGTTTCATCACTGTTCAACAATATTGAAAAATGGGTTCAGAGTTTATAAAAAACCGTTTCGTTCTTAAACTACAAAACATCGCAGAACATACATAGAGTGATTGATTTAGGAAGGCGTGTTAAAGAGATGCTTTCAACATTTTCTTATGGACCTCGTAATTTGAGCCAACTTGTATGTATTTGTTTTTGGTATCATCAGAAAACCGTAATCGTTGCACCACTAATTGCATAGACAAGAAAAATCAGATCTATGTTTTTTTTTTAACTATTGGACGCAGGTAACTGGCTTTGAAGACATATTTAATAAAAAAATCCACAATACACGTTAACTACGCAAACTGCTCATTAAAGTAATTTTGCAGCAAGAGTTTTAGCTGGGAAACGTTTTTTTGCGGTGAAAAAAATTACTTTCTATGGTATTGCACAAGGTAACGCACGCAAAAATTGTACTTTGAGGTGCATGGCACGGTCGTAGCAGTATTTAAAGTTTAGTTACATTTACTTAATAAACTGGATTTTGTAAATAAAAGTGTCAAAAAGTTGAAACCTTCATTAACTCAGTAAGCAGAACATTCCCAGATATGGTCTAGGTGAATATGATCGCAATGATGGGAAAACATTAACTTTCGGCTACGTTTTGCGTTTTTTAGCACGCTTTATATTTTTTGATTCTTAAATGAGCGACTCTGTCACATTGAAACAGCAAATCCTAATGACGCTGCTCAATTTAAATAAATGTACCAACGCTACGCAGTAGCACGACAACGATTTTCAATTCCTTTGGGATGAAGTCACATTATTGTTTGCATCGTTCTCGTAGATTTGAATAAATGAATACATCTGCAAATTATATGCATTCATCTGGTTACTCTGAATGCAAATACTAAAGTAGGTACCCAACCAATCAGCCATACGGCGAACTTTATGGTCCCGAGTTGATGAACAGTGATGGTCCTTAACAACGTAGGTACTCATTAGGTTCACTGGTTGACACGCGGCATCCAACCGTAGACCACCAGTCAACAATGAGTGGACACCGAGCGAAGTGGTGCTTTTCGGGTGCTGGGTGGGTGTAATGAGCGCCGCGCCCTTGGTGCACACACGTAACACGGCGACAACACGCGACGCTTACACAGCGCGCTCGCGGCGCCCGCGTCGCTTACACGCTCGAGGAACGCGCACTCCTAATCTGGAGGACGCCTAATGCTTAGACGGTTTTTTTTTTTGTAAAACCACGGCATCAGGAAAGTTCGTAAAGAAAAATCTCGTATTTTACTAAAAGTTTTATTATAATACAAAAAAATCGTGTGCGTTACCTACTTTAAGAATAAAAATATAATATTGCATTTTATTGCATTTTCGTCTGAAGCTGTGCAACTTAAATTACGGTTATTGTACATACAAACTATAACATAAATATATCACTATTCATGACAATTTCTAAATAAATAAGAAATTGATTATTTGTAAAATATTAAGTAAAAATATACAACTTCTGTTAATATGTATTATGCGATTCAAATGAGAATGAGATTGTCCGTATTGACGACTTAACTGCTTTCGTTTGTAAAGGTGCAAACACACTGCAATAGATCAATGAAATCCATTGATTGGACAACTGATTAGTATATTGCACGCGTTAGTTAGTTTACATAGTGTCGTTCATTTGACGTCGACCGATAACCACAACCTAAGCTATTCAAATCTATCTATACTAATAAGGTTTAAGAGATTTTTGTGTGTTTGTTTAAATTTCTAGAACTACCAGCCGGATTGCAAAAAAGGTTTTTGTATATGGTAGCCAGATTTAAGAGGAAGAATATAGGCTATATAACATTACGCTACGCCCCACAGGAGCGGAGCAGTAATGAAAGGCGTAACTTGAAAGAAATTGCTAGATAATAAATCAAATTCCTCCAACCGAATTTCGGTCGCTGCGGCTAATCTCAATAGAGACTGGCCTAGTACGCAGGACATATTATAGAGCACAAGTATGTGCGCAAAAATAGATGCAGTCTCTCTTCTCATAGTCCGATAGGACGGCAATCCGGGGACACCGCACACGCACCGTACGGATATTCGTCCTATCTTACAGTTTTTAAGATACAACTGGAAATGAATGGAAGTTGATGCCGATTGATAACAACGTGCTTGCGTATTTACTAAGTTTTATATGGAATGTGCATTCATTCGAGAAAAACTGTTGATTGAAACATGACTTGGCAAAATCTATTCTCGTTTGAATCGCAGTACATTTAAATATAAAAAAATAATCATTTTACTCATTACATCAGTATATACACGTCAACTGTAAAAAATGACGTTATTGTAAAATATTGCATTTGTATATGGAAGCTGATTGTCCTAGATTCCCGAATCGTCGGACTCAAAGTCCACACTTGATCGTAAGTAACGTACCTTTTGTACAATACGCGCCACGAAAGATGAGACTTGACACACCGCACAAACTTTATTATTTCGTAATAAATATTAAGTTATAGTTAAGAATTTTAATCTAAATGTCATTGAAAAATCTCTCGAATACACGAATTATGAATAACTATTTCGTACATCCATACCTACGCAAGCTCCACATTACAAGTCTCATCTTTCGTGGCGCGTATTTGTACCTGGTATCTGGAAAATGGCCCTCAATTATTATTACTCAGTAGGCCAAGCACGAGTGCGCCAACGAAAACGTATTAAATTTCAGACTGAAAATCCACTATTCCAACTGTATGACCGCAATTGGGTACTTGCCACCATTAACCAATAATTTCAAGACAACTTCTGTAAAAGACACATTGTTTTAGCCCTGGAATTCGATCATTTTCAATTTACTGTCATCATCTGCCTAGCCTTAATACGATACCTCTAGGTAAGACTGGTTGTCAGACTCTCAAGCTTCTGACGATTCGTAACGACTGTCAAAGATCCACTTAATATTAATTTATTAATTCCATTTTCAATTTACTGTAATATTCGATTTTTAGTTGCTTTTAAAATATCAATAAATAGTTAATCAATTGAGTGAGTCGGCAAATAAGTGACGTTACAGTTCACAAATCATGAGGGGCGTTTTGACAGCTCATAACAAGTGTGTCGATTGATTAATGGTGTCTAGTACAATACATTGTATGGGAAGACAGTGTCTGTGGTACGCTTGCTTATCAATCCAATTTGGAATTCATTCAGTACTAAATAAGGTTCTTATTTCCAAGCAAAATCTGTCGTAAACTAGCGTTAATTGCGTTGTATTGCAACTTTTACCCTATTGCAAAATGGACCCTGTCAATGAAGTATTGAGTTCATTTTAGCTCAGCAATCTAGCCAAATCCATAGATGCACTGGTAAACCGCATTTAAAAGACAAAGGACACGCATTTTCACTAGTTTAGCTAAATACCCTCTTCTTTTATAGCTTTCTTTTTGCCCCTCTTTCCTGGAATCATGATCTTCGTCTTCCATTCCTCAGTGCTAACTGGATCCTGAACTTGTATGATCTGTCCTGTCTCCGGATTAATAGGAAACACACCTTCAGGGGTAATCTTTTTCTTCGAAGTGTCCGTATTATGTCTCCGTTTCATATGCTTGTTATAATTCGACCAGTTTGTGAATTCCATACCACAATGTTGGCAAGAATAGGGCTTCGCACCCGTGTGCTGGCGTTCATGGTTCTTTAAAATCTGCTTAAATCTAAAGGCTTTATTGCAATAAGAGCAGACGTAAGGCATGGAGTCTGTATGAATAATTTTGTGAGCGTTCAACTGATATTGTAACCGGAAACACCTCCCGCATTGCTCACACGAATAAGGTTTAATTCCAGAATGCATTTCGACATGTCGTCTCAACATATTCGGGTACAAAAAAGACTTATTACATATCCTACAGACGTGTGGACGGTTCTTGTCGTGTGACAGGATGTGTGATGTGAGCGTACCTTTATTGTAGAACATTTTTCCGCAGCGGTCGCAAGTATAGTTTCTTTTGCGGTCTATAGTGTGTAGTTTCATGTGGTCTCGAAGACTGTTAGGGTTTTTGTATACTTTCTTACATAAGTCACAAGTCAGGTCCTCTATAGTGATAGGGGTCCCAGGTTTTCGTCTCGGCCTTCGTTTTTGTTTCGTTATGTTGTAATCCTGTAAGTGCATCTTAAGAGACTCCTCGTTTTTAAGTATTTCGCCGCAAAGAGGGCAGGGTATCTGTGATTTTTGGAAGTGATGCTTGAGGTGGGAGCTCATGTTGTCGGTTTTTTGTAGCGCTAAGTCGCAGTAGTAGCAGTGGTTTCTGGAAATGAGAAAAGGTTTTCATAAGTGAAGGTTGATTTTAATTTTTGTATTATTTATTGCTCTTGTAAAATAACAATAGTACTTAAAGTTCAAATCTTTTAGGGTTGCTATAAACTTAAGCTGCCTATTTGGGTCAACATTCTGAATAAAACCGAACCATGAATAATGTTGTATTGAAAATGGCGAACCGAATACGCCGATACGCTTTAGTGTATAGTGACCCTTACAAAAAAAATTTGGATCTCATAGCTTTCTGAAGTATAATGATTTTATTTTTATTTATTGTGATAAAAAATACCAGTGTTTGGCTGTGACTTTGTCTACTTAGAAGTCAAAGTCACAGTACCTAGATAAAACACTTGCGGTACTTGACGGGGTAAACAATTTAATTTTAATGAACATCACAGTGTCTCTTTACAAAGAAAATGAAGCAGCAACCATATAAGAAATCAGTTTTAATTCTGCTAATCTATAATATATATAATTTGATAAATAAATAATATATTAATATTTATTCAAACTTAAATTATAAGTTCACAAGGTGACATTATTATGTTTTCGGACAGTAGAAACAGTAACGAGTACTTAAGTTAGAGGATAATATATTTAAGCCATAAAACTATTGGAAAAGACTAAGGCATCCACTATTGGACATAGGCCTCTTCAAGTGATAGCTACAATGAGCAGTCCTGCGCTGCCAGCATTCAGCAGTTTATAAAAACCTTATAAAGCATCAATATATAATTCATAATTAAGCAATAGGAAGAAGGAAGATGGAAGGAGTGGAGGGAGGCCTTTGCCCAGGACTGGGACAGAACAGGCTAACAAAAAAAAAAGCAATAGAATGGAAAAAAAGAAAAAAAAGGGTTTAAAGTTTTTTTTAAATAAAAAATATATACCTCAGAATTTTCCTGTGTTTCCTAACATGTTTAGTAAAGCTAGTGAAGTCTTCGTTCCTCACTTCCTTACAATCAATGCACATGAACGCAGAACACTTGCCATGGACTACCTTACAATGAGATCTGAACATGTCAATATTTAAAAACTCTATATTACAGAAACCACACACCCATGGATATTCTTTCCATGATTTAACAACCTTTTTGCTCAAATCTGATAACTCTTTAGCATATATCGTGACGTTGGAGTTGAAGGAAGCGTTACATATTGCCGCATCCAAAATATCTTGAACGTTTATCGAATCATCGTAACTTTGGTCGTCTAAGTCTGGTTCCTCTTTGAGTTCATGTTTTACTTCCAATCTAACGTCTATTTGGGGTCTTTCTGTATACTTATTGCGGTTATTATCCTCCAATTTGACGGTGGTAGAGTCGTCGTCGCAAAGAAAATCATCGTAAGCTGGAATTTTATCATCGTCAGAAAGATCGCATTTGCTTTCTTCGGTCGCTGTAAATATGTTGGATAGAACATCTTGTGCTCGCTTCACACTGTCCAGGAACTCGTAAGTTTTGTTCAGACTGTTGTAGCATATGAAACAAACTGTTTTCGGCAAAATATCATCGCTAGTTACGTTGACATACACAGCGTTAACAAATGCAAGTTTTAAGATTATTTCGTCGTGTTTTTCAGCGTCAGTCTGTAAGTTTAGAAGCTTTTCAGTGCTCTTAGGCTCAGCGCAAAACCGGCAGTATAAGTTTTCCATGTTATAAATTAAGATTAACCCATTACTAACATCGGTTTTCGTAAAATAAATAAGAATTAAGTAGCCGTCAAACTCAGGTTTTCGTCTTTGCTAAAAAACAAAACTACTAACTAACCATAGACACATATTTTTTGTTGGTTGGTCGCAATCATAGAGTATACAGGTCGCGATATTAGGTTGTTCCAGAAAGTTTCGGTTTTTCTTTGTTTGTTAGTTAGTTGTTACTAATAAATGAGCTGAATCAGCAATATCGGGTGCAACTTTAGTGTGTCAGACTAATATCTATCATTTTTGTTAGTGTAAGGGCATTTTCACTTTTTAGTGTACCCTGATAAAAATACGTGTATTTTTTTAAAGTTGTGTTTTTAATATATTTGAAGTTCCTAAACTGTATTATATAGTCTGACGGACTGAAAATTGTATATTATTTCAAATAAATAGCCTGTTTTCCTTATTAAAAACGTAAATTAAATGGACATTGTAGTTAAACAGTGGTCAGTTTGGTAACGACGAATAAGTCGTCCTGTTTTAATGTTTTAAGTATTATGACTTAATTTTTATTTTCTATTGCTACTGAATTTTACAATACACCGAAAAAAAACACATATTAACCTTGTATTGAAATCTTATCTTTCTAAAATGAAGTTTTAACTTCGGTTTTGTGACAAGTGATGCTATGAAGATCGATATTTTTATTATATTTCTTTGTTAAAGTGGTTAGTTTTTGATAATATTTTTTGGTGTTCAATATTGTACCTGGATAAAACAATATTGAAACATTTATTTAGTAAAACAACAAAACAAAAGTTATAAAAAAAATATTTTGTCCAAATGCAAATTGGGACAATCGCCAAACTGACACATCGAAAAATCTTAAGCTGAGGTTACATGTTACAAAATAAAACATACCATTGTTAATCAAAAGTCTTTACTGTTATAATCTGTTATATATATAACTGTTATAACTAATATTATAATATCTTAATCTTCTGAGTTATCTATCAACAGCTAAGGAACATAATTTGACTATTAATCATTTAAATGCTAAAGGAACAACCTCCCTGAACACATTTTTACTAAATATAACTAAAGCAAAGTACAAAAGATTTTCTTATCACCTTTAAAAGGAATTTAATCAGTTTCAAGTTAAGTATTTTTTATACCACTGTAGTATAATTTAAATAGTAAGTAACCTAGCTAACTGTTCTACTTCTTAAGAAAAGTAATCTTTGCACTTTTAATCTAATAAGTCTCACAGTAGAACTTACTGTATTCTTATGATTACAAGTCCCACTCACTATTAATCAACCTAGGAATGTTATATCAAAAATATATACCCATTCATAATACTTTGTATCTTATTAATAATATATAAACAACTTCAAAAACATGTTCTCAAAACTTAATAAAAATTAACCATATAAATTGCAAACATCACATTCATCTGGAGTAAAATGGTCATAAACTAAATAACTACAAAATGAACACCAGAAGTATGAACATTGCAACAAATTCCAAATATTAATTTTAATCTTAATCAAAGTGAAATGTTGTAGTCTTGATGAATTGTTTATCTCTCGATGACATCCAAAACTAACTTTTCTCTGTAATGCCTCGACCTTGCCGCGCCACTTAGCGGCATGGTGAGGTTTATTTAAAAAAAAACTACCTGAAAATAAATATTCTAAATTGCGGATGTAATCCCAGCTTAATGTGTCGGTTTAGTGACATTTGTAGTCCGCCCTATATGTGACAGGATAAAAATATCACCAATCTGACGTCACGTTCACGGGCAAGATTAAAAGAAAAAAGTTTTCTAATTACAATCAAATACTTCATAAGAATGAAGTATGTGAAAATATTTTTAAGTAATGTCTGATTCGTTTGAAACAGTTGAAGGATGTAAAACGTCTATAATAAGAAGGAAATAACATCACTAACCTGACTAGTAAAGTGAGGACAGCTGCCGACGCCAACAAAAACACCCTTTTACTCGAGACACTGCGTTTCAACTGACTTTTAAAAACTGCGAACGTGATCTTCTTTAGAAATTTTACCATTTTAAGCAATGTGAATTTCAATAGTAATTATTTTAGACTCCTGGAACCGCCACAAAACTGACATGTCAGACCGGGATCAAATTTAGAACATTTACTTAAAATGTTTTTTAGCCTGTTTAATTAGTTTTTTAATGCACAAATTTAATTTATGTGATAGCCAAAATAACACACTATCATTGTACCAAAATTTTATATGTATCCGTAGTATACTCTTCCAGTAATTTCGGTCAATACGTTGTGTATAGGCCGTGGGACATGCCAAAAACGGCTACTCTGAACATTTAAAATACTCATAAATTAATATTTTAAAAGTATTTTACCATGATTGCAGATTAATTCGTAAATTTAATATATATTTTACATTTTTATTCCAAAAATTAGACAATATTTCCAGTATTTATCTCGCTATAATATTTTGAATTTGTGGGACAGCATAAAAATGGAGGGTACACTTAAAAGTGAAAATGCCCGTAAAAAAAAAAACAAAAAAAAACACTGTCATCGCATCAATCAATAAAAATGTAGGTAGTTATAAAAATCAGAGGAAGATTATTCAACATCAGTATGAATGAACCTATCTGTCGATTTTGTGCGTTAACTAAACCTTCTAATGAATTATACGATCTAACATGTTGGACAAACACTGAAATCCTTGCAGATATAAAAAATATTGTAAAGCTACTCAATTTTCAATTTGTGAATTTTGCTGATCATACGTTGCCAAAATGGATATGTGTCATGTGCTATCAGAATTTAAAGGACTATTATTATTTTGTGGATAAAATTAGATTTGCTCAGGACATTTTAAGTTACTGGTATAATAATGTTGATCATGGTACAAGAATACTTCAGCAGTCGGAAATAGTTCAAAAAAGAGATGATGATTCTACTTCAGAGGATGAAGAAAAGCTGGAGATTGATGAATCCAATGAAGGTAAGGGCTTGCTTTCCTCAAGGGCGTATCCAGGGGTCTAATGGGGTTGCGGGACGTCTAAACAGGATACCGCGGCCCCGGAACATAAAGGGCAACAGAAGGAACAGGGTGGTTTTTTAGTCAGTAAAAGTCTGACATTCCCTTCCGCCCCACCCAGGGCGGAAGGACTCATTTGATGATTTTTACGACCTAAAAAAAAGGGGTCTTATGGGGGTCACAACGCCCCCCGTGGCTTACTATTTCCTTCCCCCCTCCCCTCTCCCCCTTGAAAGCTGGATCCGCCCTTCAGCTTCCCTCAAGCGTAAAATACGCAAGAAGAAAACTTACTTTTGAATTTGATATTTTAAGTAAGCAATTAAACATAAATATTCATTGTAAAATGTATACCAGTTTTCAGTAAATTTGATATGCTGTTAGTTTTATTAAAATCGGTTCAGTAGTTTAGAGTCTAGATGTGAAAATGATAGGTGTGATTAAGTTATTGTGTCAACTTGTCAGGGCTGGATCTGCGCCTGGTTTCTCTCTTCAATAAAATATTTGCATACAATCTTGAATAAGTATTTAAATGATGTATTTAAGTAATATCATGATTTCCCAGCAGTTGAGGTGCCCGCCTCTCATGTTTGTACTCAAATGTGATTATTTCAATGTATATGTTTTTACTTTCTAAGTTTATCTCGGATATCACAGACCTTGGTGAAGGAAAAAACGAAGGAAACCTGGACTAAGATTTAATTTAAGTCTGGAATCACCAATCCACCTTAAGCAAGCATGTTGATCAATGGTCATGGTGTCTCTGTGTGAGAACAGGTAGTCCCCCGCTATAATAGGCTTTATTCAGTTATTATTATGGACCATGAACAGGTAGCATTGGCAGCTAGTGTAATGGTATGGCAGCATGAAAAGAGTTCTATCATATAGGGGTGGGAGTCATGTACCTAGGGGCAAGTCTTATATTGAGGGAAAAAATGTATTAAGCAAAAATTTGGATATAGATCACAACAAAATTTTCTTTTGATTCATTTTCCATTTCATCCCTTGATGATTAAAAAAGATTCAGATACTGCCCCAACAGCATTGAGTAGTGTCCCAATAATATCATTTTTTGTTATTGAAAAAAAACTGAAGTTTTTCAAATGTTGCATTTTAGACCTATGTCTGAATAAATTCTGAATCTTTTTATTGTATAAATTCTGTAGTAAAAGCTATAGATTTTATACAATAAAAAAATTATCTCCTAGGCATGCCATTGAGGTGTGGGCAACTTGATGAGACTAAAGATCTACTGTTTCCTAACTAGACTATGCAATAAACCAATTAGATAATCACATAATTACACAAACTTAATAAAATTAACATCAAATTGTATTCACTGACTAAATTATACAGTATATTAAGAGGACTACCTCTTAATATACTGTATAATTTAGTGTGTAATATTTTACCTAAATACTACTGTATAAATACTAATTTATACAGTAGTATTTAGGTAAAATATTTTTATTTGGTTTGGTTTGGACACACCCAAATTATAGATTATTCTTAGTAACTACTTATATTAGTCTGACCATTGCGCCTGGGATTGACCTACCTCCGTTTTGGAACAAGCAACTAGCTTCAGCTTTTGGACCAACTGACCAAAACCTTGATAATTCAAAAGTGCCTGTAAATGATCTAATTGAAATAAATGTTTTGACTTTAGACTTTGATGGACTTAACTAGTAACCGCAATCGAACCCTGGCTTCCCCTGATATACAGGGCGATTGTTAATTAACTGATAACCTGTAAAGCGGTATCTGCTAGGGCTAGCTGCTTTCTGCGACTTTGTATGTTTGGCTTTTTTCACCCATATTGAGTTACATCTTTGATAATAGTAAAGATGTTGTCTGTTCCACTCCTGTGAATTGTAGCATGCTATATATTGCTGTTATACTATTCCTCATAAATCTAACTATCATTAAAATTTAAAAAAAGAATTGTCTAATCCGACTGGTAGTTCCAAGAGCTAAGTTTAAACAAACACACAAATAAAAAATCTCCTCAGCTTTATTATAATATTTAATTTAATAGTTATACCATTTTAAGGCATATTTGCTATAGTGATACCTGTTCAAAAAGGTTCTATGTATGAATTAAAACTCAGCGAACTACGCATTCAGCAATTTGCGAATTGAACACCTGGACTGTGCTACGCAGCACGCAGCTGTGCTACGAATCGCGGGTTAGATTTCCGCATGGAACCAAATATCTGTACGGTCTATGGAAGTCAGATGTGAGGTGTATAACATCCCCCGCGACGTGAAAGAGCGGCGCGCGTGGAACATTTCTCGGCGCCAACTAGGGACCGGACTGGATCCGCGCTGTGCCAACCTAACGCCTCGGCCATTTGCTGTTGCCACTTCATTCAGTTGTTTGTTCCAGGTGCCAACCAAGCTTCAGCTCTGGCTCCAGCTCCGGCTGCAGCGCCACCAGCACCCTGGTCTGGTGAGACCACAGTGCCATTCCATGAATATGTGGAGCATGCCCGGGAGCACCGTTCCGAGTTGGGGTAAGTTGAAGCTTGTAGGTAAAGGGTCCTCCGCGGTTCTCTTTCTGCGAAACTTTTAACATTGTCCAACATGATGACGTGATGAAACCCATGTCCAATAAAAATAAATCAAAGGTTTATTGTAGTGACTGCCTCGTTGGTCTAGTTGTCGCAAAGCGCGACTGCTGAGCTCATGCTCAGCATATATATATATATAATGCACTACAATAAACATAAACATAAACATAAACATACATAAACATAACATCACACCTGTAATCCTCAAAGGGTTAGGCAGAGGTGTACCCATTAGTACACCCACATTTCGCCAGTTATGTTTACGTCCCATGTAATAGAGGGCGAGCCTATTGCCATCAACCGGGCACAAATCCAGACTACGAAGCTGCTACTGAGAAATTCCTGATGGAAAAACCCAATAACACTTTGCCCGACTTGGGAATCGAACCCAAGACCTCTTGCGCAGCAGTCGCGCTTTGCGACCACTAGACCAACGAGCCAGTCTCACTAAGTCCAAGTGTCATGTCTCATTATCTATTTTTTTTACTTTCAGCGAACATAGTCAGATTGGCGATATAAAAACGACAGAACCCAACATCAAAATATACCCAGAATCATTCCTAGAACAAACAATGATTGTCGCACCGACTGCAGATGATGGGGAAGCGATGACATCCTCCCACACCCCAGCACCCCCTGCAACACCTGTCAGGGACTTGTCAAGATTCTTTGGTCCTAGGGTACGCGAGAGAGTAGAGATCAACAGCTGGAAGGAGTACCGTTGGGGATGTCAGTATTGCAGTTTGGAGTTCGAAGACCAGGCTGTTCTGAGGATTCACCTCAAGGAGGTCCATATCACATGCTTTGGGTTTAAATGCATGGATTGCAGCACAGTCATCAAGAAATATGAAACTTTCATTAAGCATGTAACAAGTCATCGGCCTGCTTTGGAGTAAGTTATTTTTTAATCTTAAAATGGGTTTAAAAAGCCACTTAGAGAAACTGAAAGTTATATGCTTTTCATAAAGTTATACAAAAATAATGGGCATTTTTGTGCCCCCCCACTGGGCCCGTTTTATAGTAATATATTTATTTGCTCTAAAACATGGTATATTTTTTATGTATTAAATTTAAATATGGCACATATGTTTCGCTTAAGATAAAGCATGCAAATATTTGGACACAATATAAAATTGAATTACAAATAAAATTAATTCTTATAATCTAGAAAAACCTGAATGCAAAAAAAAAAATCCGTTTGTTTAGCCATTCGAATAGTTTTATTTTAAATTGTCTCCTGTTTAAACATTTGAGTTTATGTTTGTTTTGAGTTTGAGTATTTTTATTCCATTTATTTATTTAGTATACATATATAATTACATTTTTAAATATTATTATAAAAAAGATATAAAAACATTTAAAAATATAAAAAATAGTATCCCACCGGCGTCGGGAACAGGGTCCAAGCCACCGGTGGTCAGGGCTCCTGAGAAAGGAATCTCCTAACAATACGCGCCGTGTCCAGGAGTACCGCTTTTTGAATCAAGCCCTTGATCCAACCGCCCAACGAGAGCCTCCTAAGGTGTATTTTTATTTATTATTGTTATACCACATCAATGGCTCTTGCACGTCGCAAGAGCCATTTGTATGTATGTATGTTAAGTCTCATTTAATATTATTCCGTTATTTACAGGAAACAATGTGAATACTGCGACTTCGGTGTAGCAGACCGCAACCAATATGATCTCCACATCCGTCAACACAGACTTGACTTCGAATGCGCAGTGTGTGGCGAATATTTCCACGATAAACAAGTCTCACGCGCACACAAGCGCATGTTCAAAGCTCCTAAGCCTAGCAGTATGATGACTAATAATGCAGAAAAATCTAAAAGCAAAGAATTGCCTTGTGACACCTGCGGGCTGCTGTGCCCCGGCCTGGCCGCGCTCCGCCGCCACAAGATAACTCATGCCAAGAATAAAGAAGATCTCACTTGCAAGAGTTGTGGCAAGACGTTCCTCGTTCAAAGCAGCTTGAAGGCCCATAATTATAACGTACATCAAATTGAGACATTTGATTGTAGGTCCTGTAAGAAATCCTTCGGTACGGCAGCTGGGTTGCAATCTCATGCGGAGTCGCACGTCAGCGCCAAGCCTTTCAAATGCGATCATTGTGCTCGACGATTCCGGCTCAACTATCACTTACAGAACCACATGCACCTACACACTGATGAGATGCCCCACACCTGTCAAAAGTGCTCTAAAAGTTTTAAATACAAGAACGCTTTGGCCGTACACGAGCGTTCTCATTTAGAACCTTATTATCATCCTCAGGCTTCGTTTGCGAACCGTTCGGATTACAACACGCAAATTCCAACACAAGATCCGATATACCGTGCGCCTGCGCAGATGCCGATACAGCGAGGGCCTGCGCAGATGCCGATACAGCGAGGGCCTGCGCAAATGCCGAAACACCATGAGCCTCCGCAGATGCCCATACAGCGTGAGCCTGCGCAAATGCCGACACACCGTGCGCCTGCGCTAATACCGATACACCGTGAGCCTGCGCAATTGCCGATTCAGCGTCAGCCTGCGCAAATACCAGTACACCGTGAGCCTGCGCAAATGCCGATACACCGTGCGCCTGCGCAGATACCGAAACAGCGTGAGGCTGCGCAAATGCCGACACACCATGAGCCAGCGCAGATGCCGATACCCCGTGAGCCCGCGCATATGCCGACACAAGAGCCTATTTACCGTAAGCCTGCACAAGCGCAGCCCGATGTCACGGTACGTAACTCAGAGGTGTTGAAGGGCTGGGCTGAAATCTTTTTGCAGAACGCAAATAGAAATATTTTGAATTAAGATTCCGGATAGGAAGTGACAATGAATTTAATTCTGCCAAAATGAGCTAAACCACAATCTCTCTCAAGTAAATACGTCAAAATAATACCTATGCCAAATGTGTGTTCACTATTCAGTAAAAACAGATCAATGTACAGTAGCTGTCATAAGTGGAGTAGCAATCTCACAAAACAAATTGTCATTTTTTTAACTTACGACCTTTCGACGCCGGCTGCGAATTCTGAGGTGGTCGTAGGTCTGTGTTGATACATAATCAGTTATACACACAGATGTAGGTACGGCCTGTACCGCGTGTTCATAGCAATTCAAACCTTAGCATGCTGCTGCACTTATGACCGCTTACTGTACCCCGAAACCGATGCTTGAAATAGAATTAAAATTTAAAAAAGTCATATCACATAATCAATAATTTAATAAAATTATTATATCGATAACTTCGTAACAAGAGAGGAATTTTGACGTGGTTTGGTTCATTTTGGTACTATAACCAGTTGTTCCGGACTGCATGCAGAGCAGACCATTTATTTTCCATGAATGGTCTATAACCAGTATTATGTAAGTTATAATATTTATTCGATATAGAATAGTCATGGTGGAAGGGATATTCGAGACAAAATTTTACCCATATATTCAGTAAATGTCAAAGTCAAAGTCAAAGCCAAGATTGACGATTTTGGTTACAAATCAAAAATTTAAATAATAGTCCGTCATGGCGACTGCCGATAGAAGTGAAAACTTAACGTCACATTAGCATTTTGGTGACGCGGCCATTTTATCATGTCGGTGACGCGAACCAACAAGATTTATTCGCGGCTAAATAATTTTGACAAAACATCCGCTCTTCCATACATTTTTACCAGTTATTGTAATTTTGTATGTAACAGCTGTTTTTTTTTTTTTAAGTAACGATATCCCCCTCACCTCTTTTAACATATACCAAAGATGGCCACTGATTAAGCAGTTCGTCGGCAGTCCGCGATCGCAAGTTGCCACACACTCACCGGTCTCTCGGCATTTTGTGACTGCGACCGGTTGCACACTGTGTCTGTGGCGCTAGATAGGTCTAGCCAGGCCGTAGCCCCCAGGCAGAATCACACACATCTGTAATTGGATATTAATCAATATTTCTAAACCACGACTTCTTTAAACAAACGATTTTCCATTATCAGTAACATTGAGTTTAGCTTGCACTGTTCGTATGTATGTATGTAAGAAATCTCAGTAAGTTGTCCCTCAAAGCAAACCATTTTTCGACCATTTGTTGGTATCCGATTGACCTGAAATTTTGCATACACTTTTACTTCTGATGACAATACAATGTCCAATAATCAATATTGTAATAATTTTAAGCTAAAGATTGTTTTTTTTTTTTAAATTCGATGATGGTGTTGTATTTATTGTTCCAAATTTTCGAAGTGAAATCGATCGATTTGTATCGGGTCGTCACTAGAGATAAATTATTATAACATGGCGCGCCCCTCCATATTACTATTTCAATGTGTGGTCATATCCACATGAAAGAGTTTGTATGTACATAGTTGTAAGTATTTGTCTGTAGTAGCAGGCCGGCAGATTCGCTGGTCAACTAATCATAAATAGCCGACCGCGCAAGCTAACGCTCGTGTCATTTTCATAGAGTATGTCAGTGCAGCACCATACGAATAATAATGAGTAATTATTGACGCCGCTAGTCGAGCAACAAATTGCTGTTTTTTTTTTGTTTCGAGAGCCGTCTCATTTATACTGCTATGTGGACAGCCTGAACTGTTAGTCAGTGGCGCTTTTAAGATTTAATAATTATTCTAAGATTAATGTTTGTTAGATGGTTTCACTCATACACACTCATTGTAGCATCTTAAGAGAATTTTGGCATGCATTCAGATAAAATATAATTATGTATTCTATGTGTGGACAATGCCTATATCTGTGTGCCAAATCTCATGAAAATTTGTTCAGTAGTTTAGTAGAAAATGTTCACAAACACATATATTAGTAAGGATAAGGATTCTGCTGTTAGTGTGTAATGTACACAGGACTACATATCCAGATTATTATGACCTCTTGTATATAAAAAGCCTCATTTTGAAAACGTCACCCTCGCGCTAGTAATATCTCCTGTGTCGTGGGTGCGTTTAAAAACATATAAACATACATACACAAACTGCCAGACCCGGAACAAGTATTTGTAGGCCGCACAGATTTGTACCGTGGCGGGTATCGAACCCGATCAACACAGTGCAGTAGCCAATCGCTCAGCTGCTGCGCTTACCGTGCCATGAATACTGGAATAGCTTGATATGTCCTCTTGTGTTCAATTTTCTTGTAAGCTTTTACTCGCGACTTCGTTCGCGTTTTTTTAGTAATAGTAGTAAGAGTAGTTCTGCAGATCAAAACAAAAAGAAGAAAAAAAAGGAAATTTCAGCTTGATTCATAGTATAGGTGTATCATGATAACCAAAGAGTAAATAGATGTTGTACTATAATACTAGTCAGTAATCTTCATAGAGCATATATATACCTACGGAGATACCTTTTAACTTCTAAATGTATGAAAAAAAAAATGTCTGTCAGAACGTGGCATATCCGCCATTTTGAGTATCAGTCATAGATTGAAACAAAGTCGCATGTCACGCGTCAAAACGCGTACCAATCGGCGGCCATTTTGTGTCTCAAGGCTTTATCTTAGGGGCCGTCCATTTTTTCCAGAGAGTCATAGACTATAACTAAGACTGCCCACTTGTCAGATATTTCTGGTGGGTAGTATTCCTTGATGTGATTCAGAGCTTTACGGAGTACTGAAGAAAATGATTTACAGGGATTTAGAATAAAAAAGAGTACTCTTTTAATTCTATGAAAATTATACTAAAACTATCTAAATCTAATTCGAGATTGACTAAAATTGTAACTTTCAGGGTTCCGTACTGAAAGGGTCCAATCGGAGACCTTTTGCTTCTCAGTCCGTCGTATGTTTGTGCCTCTGTCATAAGGGTCTAGCTGCTAAACCATTGAAGCTACAGTTATATGTATTTCCACTAATATGTATGTTACTCAAAGGCCAAATATATGAGCAAAACTTTGAGGGGGCTCCCCGTACAAGTAAAAAGGGGGCGTGAAAAATAAAACTGTCCTTTACCAGCATAAGGGGTATTAGTTCTTAGAACTTATTGGATAGAGTAGGTTTTTGTTTTTGATTTTCAAAAGTAATAGAAAACAAATTCGAGATTGGCAAAGTCAATTATGTTTTCAAAATTTTGTCACCGAGTTTTTTTTTAACTTTGGTAATTGGAAAATTTGTAAATATCATAGTTATTAAATCTATTTTACCTACAAATAATAGATTTTTATAAAACTTTAAACATATCGAGAATTTTTCCAATTTTCTATTAGCATCAAACTTAATTTTGCATACGGACGGATGTCGCAGTACGGAACCCTTCGCGTGCGAGTCCGACTCGCACTTGGCCGCTTTTAAACTTCATGATTGCGTTTGCGCAGGACTAGGCATTACATTATACTGCGTCAAAATAGAGACATTTTAAAATGTCTGACACAGTGGTCATGCCAAATAAATGGCTATCTGAATATTTAATGTAAAATACACGCCACGAAAGATGAGACTTGATAACTGTCAGTAATGGGCTTGTACGAAATAGTTATCAATAATTTGTGTGTCTATACAGTGATATTTCGATGACATTTAGATTAAAATCCTTAACAATATCATAATATTTATTACAAAATAATGAAGTTTGTGTCGTGTGTCAAGCTGCATCTTTCGTGGCAAATATTGTACGTGTCGAATTATTTATCGTAATTATAAGTATTGTGTGTAAAAATTGTACCTTTAAAAAATATTGTAAGAATTACGTTACCCTTTGAGGCGTCTTTATATCGTCAAGTATGGCTGACCCTCAAGAGTATTATACCAATATCATGACAGCTCGCTTCATACATACCGTATTTTAGTCATATTTAGGCGCGCTCCTCGAGCTATGTATGGCAACAAACCTCCGTTACGATTCTGCAAAAAAAAAAATTGGTTGCGGATGCGGAAACGGAGGTAGGATTTTTTTTGCGGAAGTTCCGCAATTACAGTTCCATTATGACTCTAAATATGAATACTCTTATTCTATCTACAATATATCATCGAGTTGACCGAAATATGGTTAGTGTACAGTCAACAAAAGAAATAGGTTGAAGTTTTCTTAGAAACCGGTAGATGTTTTGAAGTTTAATTTAATTTAAAAAGTGGATAATAAACAGTTCAGTAATTAAGCTAAGTTTTTCAATCGCATACATCCATCGGTAGAAAACTTCAACTATATCAGATGACCTTGGACACCTATCTGTTTTGCTGACTGTACGTTTGTATGAAGCGCGCTGTCGGTGAACCACAAGTGTGATTAGTTCGCTTTCTCCGTTGAAAACTCACGAATGTGAATACAGGTTCTAGGTCATCACTCATAACACCAGGCTCCGACGAAGAAAATAATTTTACAAACGAGTTGCGGCTTTAAATCGTGTGTGTTAAAATATATCTTATAATGACTACATAGAACAGTCGTGATGGCCCAGTGGTGAACGCACGGACAAGTACCAATGTGACTTTCAATTCATATGTACTTTCCAAGTTTATCTTGGACATCACTGACATCGGTGAAGGAAAACATCGTGAGGAAACCTAGACTTTAAAAGAAGTCTGAAATCCGCTTCAAGCGTGGTGATCAATACTCATGCCTTCTCTGGATGAGAAGAGGCCTTTGCCCTGCAGAGGGACAGTAATGCGCTGGTATTGATATGAGATAAAAGGTGACAGCTCGCGGGTGGCGTGCTTTCAAGTAATGGAATTTTCAAGGCGCTGTCAGCCGGGCCGTTGTCTTGTTGGACTGTTGTAATGAGCGGTGACCATTAAACGTTTCGCGTCTGACGCGTATAAAACAGTTCAATCAATGACCAACCCTATTCGCTAACGTTTATTGCACAAATTAATTAAATGTCGGTTATTGAATGTTCAATTGAATCAATTTTACAATTTAATGTTTAGTAGTGATACACGATTTTAAAACAGTATTTGATGGTAGATATTAAGTGTGTGTTTAGGAGTGTACAGTCAACAAAATACTTTGATTGCAGCCCAAAATATATATCTTTTTAATGTAAATTCAGTAGTAACTTTTTAAACGCAAAATAGTATTAGTAGGTGGTATTGGGTACAAATAGTGATTATATACATGTAAATTTATTAAAACTTTTTCGTTTGTTTTGTGGTCGATAAGACTGCTGAGCGTAGGGTCTTGGGTATGATCCCCTAAATGTATTGGTCTTTCCATTAAAAATAAATATTCAGGTATTAAAACCCATATTTATATTAAATGTCCAACTAAATTGTAGTATGTTATAATATAATCAATAAATTATATTGAATTAGTCAATTTAAGAATTTATTAATTAAGGATCTCTTGGTAACTATAAATTAAACTCTTGCGTAAACTCTGGGCTTGAGTTTCGGACTGGTGACCTGAAAGACATTCCTCTGAAACATTCCAATAAAAAGTAGTATAATGATACGTATTTAGGACAGTTTTACTTGAGCAATTAAAACTAAACACTCGTCGTACACACAGTCAATATTTATTAAATTGAGTGACTTGACTTGAATTCATATCACACACTTGAAAGTGTTAATTAATAATTATGTCTCTTTGCTGTAGAAAATTGTGAAGGAAATATAAAAAACGGAAACCAATATCGCTTCGAGTCGCGTAAGAAAATAAATTTCGATTTGTTTCGGTCGTTCAAACGATGACTATTACTCGACATCGAGTAAAATTGTATGTGAATATGTACCTCAAGAGCTGGGACTGCAAACCAATCTCTTTTTTTGACTGTACTACATTCGGTGTCATAAAAATCGCACCTTTTGTTGCAAGAATATCTTCTGACATTATTTATTTATGTTTCAAACCATTACTAAGCGATGTATAAGGTGTCAGTTTGATTATGAAAGTATTGACAATAATAATTTATACATTTTATGTTTAGGTTACAGGATAAAAAAGCAGGTAACTGAGAAACGAAAACATTAGCTTATTAATTATTATTAGGCCTAATTTTCAAAAAGATTATTTAGTTAAATGACACATTAACAATTGTTTTTTAATCTAAATTGAAATATAAGTTTTTTTTTTAAATATAGTTTTCAATCAATGGTAGATAAATAATTATCTAATTAATATTTGTTTCTATTGAATTAAATGCTTATTTTGAGACTAAGCAACACTTTTGGAGGTGCGATTTTTTAAACGTTGATTATATGTATTATGTAAGTAGTATATAAGAGCTTGTTAACGTAACAGTATTGATAGTTTTACATACATTTACTTTGAGAAAATGGACTATAATATTGTATCTGTGATTTTTTGATAGATTATTGTCTGGCAAAGTTTTATTTTGCTGTAAAACAGTATTAATCTTGTTTAATTTATTATTGTGATTTTTTTGCTTAACTTAACCCCCCGTTTAAAATATATGTGACAAATTTCCAAAAGGCGCGTAAATTAATGTGTCAAATTGCCAAAAGGCGCGTAAATTAATGTGATAAATTGTCAAACACGCGTAAGCTATTGTGATTGATTGATATTCTGGTAACCGGGGGTTAAGTTCGTACATGTTAGAATAAGGTACGGTCAACAACAGAAGTCGACTAACAATGTAACTTTATTATATCCTTTAAATAGCCACTAAAATCACAATGCACTACTTCTCAGTCTTTCAGGCAACAGCTAAGGGTTTATTGTCTTAATTGTTTGATCATTTCGTATTTCCTTTATTATTGTGCTCAATAATGAGGATTTAAACATTTTAAATGTTAATTGACTTTTGTTGCTGACTGTACATGTGTCTTTTCAGATTATACTATTGATGTGATAAATGTTATTTTATTGTCCTTTTTGTAGGATTGCTTACCCTCCGCCTCCATTCACTTGCAAATATATAAAAAATCGAGCCGATCTTTTGCTAGCTGCCTTGACTCTTGCTCGAGCTAGCCTGCTGAGCCTGTATTTTTTAATTCGTCCCTAAATAGTCTCTAAATTCGGTCCAGCCTGCCACCATCTTCCAGCGACGTGTAAGTCGAGGTCCGTTCCTCAGGCGCGTATGTGCTTATTTCTTCTATGTCATACGTCGGTATCATTTATCTTGGACATCATTGACATCGGTGAAGGAAAGGTTCTTTAGGAAACCTGTACCTACTTATAGTTTTTTAGGTGGTATAAGTCATCAAATTGCTCCTTCCGCCCTGGGTGGGGCGGAAGGGACTGTCAGACTTTTACTGACTAAAAAACTACCCTGTTCCTTCTGTTGCCCTTTACGTTCCGGGGCCACGGTATCCTGATAAGACGTCCCGCAACCCCGGCACTTATAGTTGATATAAGGCTGAAAACATCAATCCGCCTTGAGCAAGTGTGGTGATCAATGCTCGTGCCTTCTCAGTAGAGGGAAAATAATAGGCTGGTATTATAATTATGATAATAGTCCAGCAAGCTATATCCCTTGGCAAGTAAATAATAAAACACAAAATTAACATTAGGTATTTATTTATTGTACATACAGCTAATCTAAACAGCGTTACACTTTGATTGTAGTTTTTTTTTTTAATGGGAAAGTAGATACCTACATATAGAACGGCCGACGTATCTTGGAGGTCTGAAGCTAGCTTTTGGCTGCGCAATGGATCGTATAGAAACGAATTTTTTTACTGCGCAGCAATCGGCTAACTTCAGGGCCGCCAAGATACCTACGTCGGCCGTATTGTATTTATTAGGCTTACAGATTATAGATGATTATTTTTGACCAGTTTTTGGTTTATTTAGAATCTAAGGTACCAACTCAACGTAGGTATATTTAATAAGGTAACTACAAGATTTATTAGGCACTAAAGCATTTTGAATAGTTTTACATTTAGAAACAAAGAGAAAAGATTATTCTTGCACATCAGCCATTTTGTTTAATTTTTCCCGCCAATTTCTTTTCGCCATTTTGAAACTTACATAACTATAGACTAGACAACATTGCCACATTAAAAAAAAAGAACTTTAACAGAAATATCACAGGATTTTGAAAACGGAACAGACTAACATCGATTACAATAATTAAAATTATTTTTTACATACATTGCACATTGCTAGAACACGTAGCTATTATAAATATTTACATTTATTTTGAGACCTTACATAGGATTATATCGATTGACTACCTACTGACTTAGAATAGTTAAGTATCTAAAGTTACAGATTTTTTTTTAACGTAGACATTTCGATTTTACTCAATAATTACTCAAGTACTGCTTATCATTTAGATATCTTAATTATTTTACCAATACATAGATGTTACATTCAAAAAGTTGCTTATTGTCATCACAACAGTGTATATCGAGTTATTATTATTAAGCTTATTTATCTTAACAAAGTACATACAGACAGTAGCAACATGAATGAATAATAACATCAAAAATAATACATAATTTATCGCAAGAAAAGCACGTGTGTGCTGTCAGTTATGACTATTCACCGCTAGATGGCGGTACTTGGAGCAAAGACTAATTATATAAATATTTAAAATTTAAATAAAAGGATATTGTGGCTCTATCATACAGAAGTGAGAAGAAGAAAAAATACTATTTTAAATAGGAACAAGAAGAGTAAGACACTTTACTATATTATAATTTACCGGGGTTGGCTACTTACCACTAGATGGCGCTACTGCCTCGAGATGTATATTATATAATTTCATAAAACAAATCGTTTTTATTATTAATATATTTCTTGTTATTAAAACTGTTCCAAACGAAATCAAGTTTTAGAGTGCTTTTAATAAATTGAAATTTACATAACACGACTAATTTGTATAAAATACATTGATATTCTGTGATTGGTTGACAATGGCGGTGCGTAATAGGCATCTATTTAGTTTTTAGCCGTATGTATTAGTAATAGATTTTTTAATTTAGTTCGGTTACAAATTCAGTGCTACATAGGTAAGTCCACTTTGATATTTTACTTTGATTTGAAAGATTATGGCTATTTAAACTCAGCCCCTTCGATGTAATAATTAACATAATTAGTTAGATAGGTAGGTATGACAGATAAGGATTTATTTATCTGTGGAAACGAGAGTGTATATCTACTTACATAAACGTCTTTTTTTGACAAATTACGTTGACGCGTACTTGAAATTTCTCCTGTATCGTAAGTGTGTTTACAAAAATATAAACTCACATACACAAGCAGCCAGATCCGTAACAACTATGTGTATTAACTATTTGATCCGTGTGGGATTGGAACCAGCGATACGTAGCGCAGCAGCCAATCGTTTAGCCACTGCACCAAACGTGTCATCAACCGTAACGTAAGTGTAGCAGAATTATCAATTGTTTTAATATTCCAAGTTTTAATTCCAAAATGAATCAACCTGACCTTTGCCCCATTTTTAAATGCAGGTATTTGATTAAAACCTATACGAATCTAAACTAAAACTACCGCTTACGCAATGAAGCGATTCTGTTCTTTAAAAGAGGTGTATTCTGTAATACTGTCAAACATAAACAAATAGAAAAATAAGTATTAATTAATAATAGACCAGGGCGCCTACCCGTCATCTCTTAAAACAATATTATTTTAATAGTACTTTGCCTTCCGCACTGTTGGATTTTCGACGCTCGGATCAGCGCCGAGAGTTGAATGCAATTACAGAAATTACAAGGTAATATTTAAATAATTTTGTTATGAGACATGGTGGTAAGCGTCCTGGTATCGCAATTTTATTTACGTTATGACAATCTCCTGAAAATTTGTTTAAAATTTCCTCTTTGTACAAAATTCAGCTTAGATATTTGTGTTGTCAAAACCTGGAAAGTAGTCGATGGATAGATTTGAAATTTATACAGTACATTACGTTGTAATAGAAGAGTGTTTATAGATTTTTATTCTTATCATATTAACCCACACCGAAGCGTGGAGGATTTAACTATAAAGTAAACATTTACTTATACTAATTTTGAATAAATCTACATCAATATTTTACATAGAAATTGAATATACAACCGCGACAGTGAATTTTAAATGAAGCAAGTGTTTTTTATTTGACTTTTTTTTTCAATTCTCGAAAATCTCACGCCCTTTTGCAACCCGCGTTCATTCATTCATTCATTCTGCATTTATGCAAGCTAATGGTGCGTTTGCATCTATAATTACCTACCTAGGATTTACAAACACTTTTGTCGAATATAGGTACATTATACAAAGCGTAAGTAGAATCTACGAGAAAACGACACGTCAGCGTTGAGATTTCAGTGTTATTCACGCAGCGTCTACGTGACGTCTACGCTCTAAATACGCATTCTAAAGTCTTTACTTTGATTCTTCATCGAAAGCCACATGAACCCACATCAATAGTGCTATTCTGTAAAAAAAATCACTCGGTGAAGTGAGTAAGTTTCGAATTTGGTCTAGTTTCGGCTTCCATCCGGCCGAAACCGTACCTACATTTGGAACGTGTCGTGCTGCGATCTAAATAATACGTTCGGCGCACTGAGCTGCGAGCGACGAAGTGCCACTTTGCCGCATCTATCGTCTCATGAGTTTCTTTGTTTGTTTTGTTTGTATTAAGTAGTTTGAGACTGACTATAATAATGTTTTGTTTATTATTCACACGAAACCATGACCTTATATGAGAGTTTCGGTTTCGGTTTCGGTCTTGAAAACTAGTTTCGGCCGGACACCATTCTATTACCGACAGAGGTTCATTACCCTTTATTCATAAAACTGTTAACACTATTCTGTGTACCTATTTTTAACTCACTTAACACAAATTATAGTTGTGCGTTACCGTTCCATATACATATGTAAAGCGCACGTTATGTATGAGTGTTTACATAGCTATGTATGTTACTTAATTTATTTAGGTACTAAAAACAAGAATACATAAGTCTGGTACTATAAATGGAACTGAAGATTGGGACTTGGCTTAATTAACACCGGCGCGAAATTCGATATTCAACATCAACATATTATGTTCAATCGCGGTCAATTGTAGTGAAAGTCTTTTCGTCCTTACGTTCTTATGGTGTGTCCAGAACTGGCATATGTGCCTCGAATGCATCGCTAGCGAGGCGGTTACGAACTGCGCGCGTGCATTTCATGTTCGTACGCTGCCCTCCGTTCAAATTTATTCTGCTACCCGCACGCGAGCAACACGCGCGCACTTCGCGAGCGGCGCATTCGCCAGGTCTAGACACACCTTGAGTAATAACTTTTCAAAGTGGACAATTGCCGATGGCCTCCGTTGTAGACTGTTTAACGTACAAAGACAAACAAACTGACCGCTCGTCTGCTTACGAATTCTTATTATATCCGAAGACCGAAATCCAGAATTCTCGGGCAACGAGGCTTTCTTTCCTTTCACGATAGTGTGAATTAAGCTTTAAAGAACCTATTGATGCGTTCAGATATTTCACTTTAAATGGTCTTCTTATCATGGTGGTGATTTAACCCTCTAACATACATACTTTAGATTTCTACCGTTAACTTGCTTTTAAGGAAATTACGGAACAATTATATTTTTAACGAGAGTATCATTCTAACAAAGCAATAAGTATTTACTTGCTTTAGGCCGATCAACGACTAGCGGATGTATTTTACAATTATTCATTTTAATAACAGAAATTATCCTTACAATATATTGTTACCTTTACCATATAATATTATATCTATACAATAATAGGTATATGATTTTTTAATATTACAGTTTTTAATATCGAGAATTTATTTTAGAAATGTATTTACTGTCTAATTGTATGTATATTTACAGATATATTAATTGTTAATTATAGCTAATGTACACTTTAATTTTGATGTATTTTACAATCTAAACCTTATCTAATGGAAGACCTTTGTGATATTGTTTGTCACGATTATTCTTGGTTGATTTAAAACTAAACACTCATACACAGATACACCTCCATTCCAGTTTCAACATTAGTTCATTCCCACTCACACACACATACACCCTCTTTCCCACTCCAACATTAATTTGTTCCCACTTCCACGCACATACACCCTCTTTTCCGCTTCAAAATTAGTTCGTTCCCATTCACACACACACACACACACACCCTCATTCTCACTCCAACATTAGTTTGTTTCCACTCATACACACATACACCCTCATTCTAGGTCCAACACTAGTTCGTTTCAACTCATGCACACACACACACACCCCCCCCTCAATTCCGTTCCAACATTAGTTAATTCCCCACTTATACACACCCTCATTCCCGTTCTCACTTACACACAGACACATAGAGTTACCAGATCCTAAAGCCGAACCACCAGCCAGTTAAGCCGGAATTTTAGTTTAAATTGGGTAAAGGATTGTATGTCTGAGTTTTAAAATTTTGTTATTGTATTTAAATGTGGGTGTACTAATGGGTACACCTCTGCCTAACCCTTTGGGGATTACAGGCGTGATGTTATGTTATGTATTTAAATTTTTCGATACTTAGGGCTAAAAGAAAGTTATGTCTTTGAGTTAATGGTGTCAAAAATTTATAAGTTCGTTAGAAACAAGGTGACATTTCAATTTATAATATTCCATTTACACATGTTCACATTAATATATTTTCTACAGAACTTTGATTTATTGAGCATGAATGACACGCGTGTAACTTTCTAGTTATGCTTATCATAACATAAACAATACAAATGTTTTCGTATCAAGATGGCGATAAAATTTAACGGTTTTTTTTAAATAATAGTTAGCGGAATAAATAGAAATGTCATCTTTTATTTAATACCAGTAAACCGCGTCGGCTGCGCACGGGTACAAATTGACGCTATTTATATGCATTAAGAAATAAAAAATCTTTCATAAAAGCATTGTCCAAGAAATTAAGAATACAACAAAAAAAGAATCAGACAAATCGCTCCAGCTGTTCTCAAGTTTTGAGCTTAACAACATATTTAGCCACCAGCACTCTCCCTGCGACTTCGTTCGCGTGATTTTCCTCATGGATCCCTTACTTTTTCAAAATATATATATAGCTTATGTCAACCGGGGATAGTGTAGCTTCCCAACAGTTGAAGAATTTTTCAAATCGGTGCAGTAGTTTTTGAGTTTATTCATTACAATCATAGACAGACACACACACACACACACCCTAAAATACAAATCTTTCCCCTTTGTGTAGAGTCATTTTTTTTAAATATATTTACATAGATAGATTTTTTAAAATACAGATTTAGTTTTGATAGACTTGATTACAATTAGGCACTGCACATTTTGAATTTCAGAAGTCAGCGATCACAAAGTTGCATCCATACTAATATTATACATGCGAAAGTGACTCTGTCTGTCTAATACGCTTTCATGGCTAAACCACTGAACCGATTTTGATAAAATTTGGTGCAGGGTAAACAACCCCAAAAAAGGACATAGGCTACTTTTTGCGAGCAAAGTCGCCGGTCAAAAGCTAGTGCATTCATAATACCTTCCACACTTTTTCACATACATCTCATAAATTAATTCCCACAGTATGAACCATTCAATCTTTCACACCTTAGAGACTAATTTGGATCTTATAACTATGATATTTTGTCGATATAGTTATATTTACCTATTTATTTATTTTTATAATTATAATACATAATTTACTACAATGATATTCTGTCAAAAATCTTACTGTCAAATAGCAATATAAGCAGATAGATATAGACCAAATATTTTGATATTCTCTAGGTACTAGGCTATAGAAGTCGCAGCTGAATTTCAGTCTACATAACCTGCCTATTGTGGAGGTCAGACAAGCAGTTCGCTCCATGTCAAATACTGGTATTCAGCTGCATCCGGTTAGACTGGAAACCGAGCTGAAGTGATTGGAAAAAGACTAGGCAGATGGTAGTTAATATCTATGTAGATTTAAATTAAGCCAATACAATTGGAAAATGTTAGGCGGATGATAGAAGTTTAAGTTATTTTTAATTAAAATATTTTTATCAAGTATTAGAAATAGTCAAATCTTTGTACAATTATAGATTTAAAAAAGATTGTTTTATTCAGGAACTTTCTAAATTATCATATTTTTACTGAGTTTAGCATACTTCATTTGATTTTACTATACTTACGTAAAGTTGAATAGTTTTGTTTATTAAATTACAGCTGATGGCGTGTTATTAAAAGCTTAGAAAATAAAATCGTTTGTTTTGAAAAGCTGTTTCTTATCATGAGTAAAATCATGTGTTGCAATCAAGTGTCGGTCATTCATTACCAGCCATCCAAGACCTTGATATAATTTATATCCCAAACTTTATCATTTAACTCGATAAATGTCATAAATTCCGTGACGATGAGCAATCACTCTACAACCAGAGACAATTATTATCCCACAAACGTGATTGAGCGGTTTTAATTAATCAATTTAAAATTCTAGACGGTGTTGTCTGTGGAATACAGATAGAACCGTCATTTGTTTTTGTTTAAATACCACGAAATTGAAAATGTGCAATTTTGTAATTAGTTCAAAATTAAAAGACGATTAACAAAAGGTATTTATATGGCAGCTGTGAGTGGCAACGCAGGGATGGGTCGCCCTAGGAAGACCTACACTGACCTTATTGGTGACGTTCTTCAGGAAGTTCAGGGGGCCAACCACAAGCTCTTAAAACAATATTATTCTAATATTACTTTGCCTTCCACACTGTTGGATTTTCAACGCTCGGATCAGCGCCGAAAGTTGAAAATGCAACAACAGAAATTACAAAGTAACATTAAAATAATATTGTTATAAGAGATGGCGGTAGGCGCCCAGGTGTGCAGTACTTGTAACCGGCGTGGTTGTATGACGAGATGTATGAACGTGGACGAGGCGAAAGGAGTATGTAAGGATCGTAGTAGTTGGCGTTCTGTTTTTCTGCTTGCCCCATGTGTTCAAAACTAAAAAGTAATAGAGAAAAATATCATGGGGGTCACAACCCCTCCCTGGGCTTACTATTTCGTTTTAATTACATATTATTTAATTGATAATATACCTAATTAAATAATAATGATATTATATCAAAACGTAGCCTGTCGGAACTAGACCTTGATTATATAACCCCTCCTTACCTGAAAGCTGAATCCGCACTTCATCAAATTAAAAATGGCGGAATTTTCAAAATGGCGTTTTTTTTTAAATTAAATGTTTAATTTAAGTTTGAGGTTTGCTGTCATTCCCTATCATTATGTGAGATGACGACACACCTCAAGGTCGTTTCACTGGAAAACGTTTTTGCAAATCGAGTCATATCTACAAATTAATCGACTGGAAGTAACATTACCAAGGAAATGGTGATAAAAACGTATTCAAACGTAAATGCCAATTCTATGCCATTGTATTATCTAGATCAAATCTTAGAGCTATTGTTTGGCTAGTTATTTATTCATCTTCGTCGCCATAGCACGGTTACAGGGTATATTATTACTTTAAATATAAGAAATTTTGTAACTTCTCTTTAGTGGGTACCTGATACAAAATTGTGGCTTAAATTTTGTGCTCATTACAAAATCGTGGCATTAATTTTGTGGTCATTACAAAATCGTGGCATTTTGCTTATTAATTATTAGAAGTGTTACATGTAATTAAGGTTTAATTTAATTAGTGGAAACTGGATATGTTTAACTTCAAGTGGTTAATAAGAAAAGTAAGTGATTTTTTATACTTTTTGATAACGTACGGTTGAACAAGCCATTTAGTGTACAGACAGCTTACTTGCTATTACTTTTAATCAATGTTTCGAGTGTGTTAATTCTTTTAAAAGAGCGTTTTCGCCTTACAGCATTTCACACAATCTTTCAAGGTCTTTTTCGAAATGAATGAACTGATTTTAATAAAACTTCCTATAAATATGCAGGACATATAAGTAAAAAGTTTATCAGAGAACATTTTCGTGTGACGGTTAATTTCAATTGATTTTAAATTTTCTACAGAAAGATAGATTTCCAATTTTCTTTTTTTATATAAAACATTTCGAGAATATTCTCTGATAACTTTTTAGACCTATATACCTATCGTGCCTATGCGCTTGAAGTTTTATTAGAATCGGTTAATTCATTTCGAAAAAGTAGGTCTTCAAGGTTTGTATAAAACGCCGTAAACGCTCCACGAAAATCTCCTTAAAACTTGTGACTATTTAATAATACGTGCTAGATCGCGTCATTAATTTTTTATCATAATTATATTTTTCATTTAAGATTAATTCATTTAAGGCTAGTTACGCTGGCTATAAAACTACACAATACAGTTTTTTTAAATCTTATTTACGGAAATAAGAAAAATTTAATCGAGATATAACGTTTTAATCATTGTCATGTGTATGTTTAAATACCGCCATTTCATTTTATTACGGACTCGTCTTTAAAAAATCCGGGTTCGTTATCTACTACATATTTAGGTACTGACTGATCTTTTGACACACAGCTCAAACCACTGAACGGATTGCGCTGAAATTTGGCACGCAGATAGTTATTATGACATTAGCATACGTTATGAAAGGATTTTCTAAAATTCATCCCCTAAAAGGAAGAAAGGGGGGTTCAAAGTTTTGTTTTCGCGACTTCGTCTGCGTGTGCGATAACTGACATTTACGCGGACGGAGTCGCGGGAAAGAGCTAGTATTTTTTATAAGGGTCCACTAATGCTCCATTCCAGGATGCTTTTGAACTGCGAACAATAAGTACAAGTATGTACGTTAAATGTACTTATCATTACTTTTTACGATGACCGGTTCGGATCGGTTTAGTACAACTAAACCGATTTGACACCTGCTTTCTATAGCTATTGTGGTCCTTTATCTACGTCTATATACCCCCCATCTCTCCCTCCCCCCTCTCTAGCTGCTCCAGGGGAGAGCTGAGGGGCTCAAGCCTCCCTCAAAAGTATCTGAGTTCTTTCGTGACAAATCTTAAAGTGAACTTGATAATTTTTTGCTACCGTTGTCCTACCTGAGATACAATTGCCATCAATTATCTTGAATTTCACAAGTTTTTTTTTTACATTTTTTTTTTGTGTTAACCTTGATCAAAAACTGACCTCAGCGGAAACAAGCCCTTCCAAAACAACAATCCTGGATCTCTAAATAGTGGCAGAGTGAAATCCGTAAAGCAGACACAGGCAAAAAGTTTATGCTATGATTAAAACGCTATTCAGTAAAAACTACACACATATTTTTACGACATTGACTGGCTACACCACGTAATTCTAATCGTTTTTTTTTTTCACTATTTTTAACAACACGAATTATTAAAATTGAAAAATTTAGGGAGTCGAAACCAATAATTGACTGGTAGGTTCAAAATAAAAGGTGAGAAATTAAATAAAAACAAAAACAAAAATAAAATGAAAAATAAACTTTAATAAATGAAAATGTACTCACAATTAATGGAATGTTACATTTAAATTTTACTCGTAATATTGTCTTGCTCGCAGATTTTTCATTTCTTATTTTTATAATTACAATTAATATTTAATGATTAAATATATCTTAAAATATTTTGATTAAACAGTTCTTAGATGTAAATAAAATTAACAATTAAAATAATAATAAATGCTTACTGCTAGCTAATATTTTTATTTATGCATTATGTTCGTATCTACTTAATAGTAAGCCATGTACTTTGCATTTAAATGTAAGATTAATTCATTTTAAGAGATATTAATAGATACAAATTCTTACATTTTAATTATATGCTGATCTAGTATATTCTTTTGAAATGCCTACCTTAGATTATAAAGTATAAAGAATTAGTAATTATAATTATGGTTAAATAATGCACGCCAATATTATTTGTGCGATTGTGCGGTCAATAAGTGTGTCATACACATCAAAATATTCCTCTAACGATAAAACGGATTAAACAATCAACGTTCCATACGAAATCTTTTTTACGCCATAGAAAACTTCAAAAGTTATGTGTTTTATTAAAGGGTAAAATTAACAGAAGGGGTAAAAACCGTTAATACCTATATATCTAACAGTTTAGCCAAAGATAAGTGAGATCTTGTTGCTGTAATTTTTGAAGCATTTCAAGGGTAAAAGATTAAAGGGTAAAATTGGTTAACTTTACTGGAAAGGCGCTCGGTCGCAGTTGCAGGCCGCGCCTCCTTGACCCTGCCTGCATTGGACGTTGCACCATGCTGCCCAGCCTTCGTAGGTGGAGAGGGTTCGGGAGGATTGAAAAACCGCAGAAGGCTCGGTGGCTGTCGTCTCACAGGTTGGGCAGCCTGTAGGGCAAAATTGGTTAAATCGAAAATGTACATTAAAGAAAAAGGCAAAACATGTCGCCACCTCAGTTTAATTAATTAATTATAAGACCTTCAATTGTACTCATGCTTAAAAAAAAAAAAAACTAATTTTAATTCTTTAATAATAATGAAAAGTTACAAGATGTTAACTTTTTTCGCGCGTCGTGTCTATGGTACAGGTATGGCGCGAGCAAGTGTAGGAATGGCCAGACACAAATAAAATTGTAAACAAAATGTTATTGTAGGTACTTAGAAAATCAATTGCTGTTTATTTGCTGTTAAAAACTCGAGTTCTTTTGTTTAAAACAGAAGTTGTAATTAAGCCTTTTTTTTTAAACATCATAAGTTGTGGACATACACGGGACTATAAACAAACTAACAAAATATCTTAATTTTTTAGATAATTAAAATAGAAACGGGAACATGTTAGATAATGACGGAGACGTCAGACATCACGCAATTCTTGCTCTTGCGCATGGGTGATGATGCGTTGTGGGTGAGGGACTTACCGCTAAGAGCGTATCCATCATAGCAGAAAGCTGCGCAGACGGCGGACCAGTCCACGGAATGGTCAGCAGCACGACTGGGGCAGCTACACAGTGGGTCTCCTGTACAAAGAAAGATATAAAGACTATTAATAATCCGACCCTGTAAAGACCTATAGCTAAAGTCCCCGGCACGAGAAGCTATAAATTATGTAAATAAAGAACTTCTACTAAGTTACGTAGCGACAATACAATCGACAACAAATATTCACAAATTCGATCAACTCAAAGTAACATACATGTAATACGAAACTAACGAGCAATTTCACTTGGTCGGGTTATATTATAGCGATATAAAGCGCTGTTGTCTAATGTTTTATGGTACTGGAACATGGAACGTAAATATTTGGGCCATCATTTTGAAGTAAGTTCACGCTTTCACAGTATTTGATGTAAGGGTCTGCGATCTCCTAAATTATGTTTACAAAATTTAAAGCTTCTCGTGACGAGGACTTTAGATGTACTGCTAACATGTACTTACCGAGTTGGTTCTTACAAAGTGTAGGACACACGTTGTACCTCGGGTGTCCGTACTCCTCTTCTGTCTGGTTGGTATCCCTCAGCTGCGCCTGGAGTCCCACGGGGATCAGCTGCTCGCATATTGACACCCCGCAGGCCTCACCACCCAGTCCTGAGAGAAGACTTGCGTTAGGTCTGTACGGTGGGACTTTTGGGCCCTATGGCGTAGGGGTTCGGGTTATGATAAGAATGTGGATGGACAGACAGGAAGAGGAAGGCCAAAGAAAAGATGGATGGATTGTGTGAAGAATGATATGGAAGAAAAAGGCGTCAGTGATAGCATGACGGCTTTTTCAACAGGACGGAATGGAAGAAGAAAACATCTTGCGTCGACCTCGAGTATTATGTTAGCGCGGGTATTTTTTTCTTTGTAGATTTGTTTAATAAATAAGTAAGTTATAGAACTCCTGCCATAGAGCAAGCTACAATTTCTTATCAAACGATTATTTTGTCGCAGTAAACACATGAACTTAAGTAATAAAAATATAGTAATATAGATGTAGTTTAGTCACTATTAATATTATTAAAATTTGTAATGGATTAATCATTAATGAAGAATAATAATTGGTATCTTGTATGTAATAGATATTTGCACAACCGCTATGGTAGATGGTATTAAGAACTTTTGTTGCACCTCATGTATCTAATCATATTCCAGCAAATAAATGATTTGAATTTAAAAAATAGCTATAGAAATGTAGAAAAACCAATTCTACACTGGTTCCGATTCTCTTGGTCACAAACAAAACTAAAATTAAACTATTTCCATCTTTTTCTGTCCAATAAAACAAGAAAGAGACTAATATAAATAAGAGCTGTCAACTTTAGTCAATCTGACACATCCATACAATTATAGTTGACATCATAAAACGTATGGATTAAAAATACGGAAAAGTTAAAGGCAAAACTAATTTGACATCTCTAACTTAGTTCTTACATAAATACATTCGTACATATTATTATTACGTACATATTTTACAATTACTCTAAGGTTTTATGTTTACGTTGAAATTAAGTTTTTTGATGAAAAGCTGACTAATTATAAGTTTGAATATAAATGCCCTTAACCTGTCTACAAAATTCAGAGTACAATTAATTACAAGAAAAGACAAGACTTAATTATGATGTCGAAAATAACAACAGCTGTCAATTAAGTCAGACAAAATTAGAGATAAACTACTATAGCATGGCGCGCCCCTCCTAATTACTATTTTAATGTGTGTAGTCATATCCATATGAAAAAGTTTCTATGTAGTTGTAAGTATTCATGTTTAGTAGCATGCCGGCTTTGTTGGTCAACTACTCATAACTAGCTGATCGCGCAAGACAACGCACGTGTCATTTTCATATAGTATAATAATAATCATTTATTGGTTCAATAAGAGTTACAGTTATGTTATCACTGCCACTTAAACTAGGTAGTAACCTGTGCTATAAGTAACAGTTGGCCCTCGCGTTAGATCTAGGGAACCCACATAGTTGTACAATAAAGATAAAAACGGTTTTTCTTTTTTAAGTATGTCAGGGCAGCGCCTTACTAATAATAATGAGTAATCAATGACGCTGCTAGTCGAGCAAAAAATCGCTGATTTGTTTTTTGTTTCGAGAGCCGTCTCAGTACGCACGCATGCGTTCTGAGTCTTGTAAATACTTTCAAAGGTTTTGAATTTGTGGAGGGGTGCGCCATGTTATAGTAGTTTATCTCTACCTACTTCCTTTTTTAAGTTGTTTTTTTATTATATAAATACTTACCTGGTATATATTTTTCAACGTTTTTTTTAATGTTGTACTTAAGTAATGCTGTATCTTTAAAAAGTATTTATTATGTTTATAGCCGCTAGCACTGGATTTGACAAATCATCATGAACGCTTATTAGCATTACAAAATACTGTGAAATGAAACTGGTCGTCAGTTTGTCTAATGTCATTTGTTTTTAGGCCTAGCTTGAGCGCGCTTTTGTAGTAGTAAGTATTTATTTAATTAAAACAAAATTAAATTTCTTAAATTTAGGAACGGTCGCAATCTATCTGTCAAACATACACTTAATTTTTTTGGCAGTGATGGTCGCTTTTATGAAATTGCGACTTGATTTTAGAAGGTTTTATTAGTAGAATTGGCTTTTAGAATACAGACGATATATTTAAATTAATAGCGTTTACGCCTTACGACATGTCATACATGCTGCCTCGTTGGTCTAGTGGTCGCAAAGCGCGACTGCTGAGCATGAGGTCCCCAGAGATTCCCAGGTCGAGCAAAGTGTTATTGGGTTTTTCCATCAGGAATTTCTCAGTAGCAGCCTCGGAGTCTGGATTTGTGCCCGGTTGATGGCAATAGGCTCGCCCCCTGTTACATGGGACGTAAACATAACTGGCGAAATGTGGGTGTACTAATGGGTACACCTCTGCCTAACCCTTCGGGGATTACAGGCGTGATGTTATGTTGTGTTATGTCATACAAACTTCCAAGTCCATGTTTTTCAAAATGAATGAACTGATTTTGACGATACTTCCTACACATAAGCAGGATACATAGGTCCGTGGGCCCATGGCCTTTTTAAGGAGTTTATCAAACGGTTCGTTAACACTTCCCGTGACCCAAGGGCTGGCTTTTATCTTGGCCAGAGACTAAGCATTGCCACCCAACTTGGCAAAGCCGCCAGTTTTTTGGGAATATTTCCAGCTGACGACGACGCGGAAGAATATTTTGAAGCTATATCTAGTTTTAGTTTCTTTTTTATTCTGATTGTTTTTTTTTGAAGTGAAAACTTCTTTAGCGGCGTTGAGCACTTTTTCTGTAATGGGTATAAAATCTTAAACTCGCGTCAGGACACGTGACCTGATCGAAAAAGCGTAAGACGGATGGAGAGTAGATAGCTATCCCCTCTCTACGGCGCGGCGAAAATGTATGCCTGGGCCTACTGTTTCGTTTAGGCAGCGCAGGGCGCTTGCGCGAATGTTCGTGTATAACTTTTTAATGTAAAATAATTGTAATAGTTTTAAAGTGTTTAATTTTTAATGTAATATAAATTGTCATGTTTGTGTACGATAGCGCAATAAATGAATATTGTATTCTACCACATAAATGATAGTACTTTTATACTGATAAAGCAATTGGTGCAAAATTATTCCCTAACCATTCCAAAATATCAAACATGCTCAACGTTAATAATCAAGTTTTCACTTCTGCCGGCACTCCCGGAGTGCAACCCGTCTTTTTTTTTAATAATTCTGGAAATATTGTACCTTCTTACTTATTTACGTTGCATTTAGTCTGCGCGCTCGTGCTAGGCCTCTTACATTGTTCTATCAGTTCAAACTCGTAAAAAAGATTATCTTTTATGTGTTAGTTTTTTTTTATAATCAGTGGTCAGTGTTCGTTTGTGTACAACTATACTGCAGTGAATAACTAGTAAGTTTAATTAAAGATTTTTTTTTTATTTATATTTTTTGGCGCTTAGTATTGATTTATTTTAGTAAGTTTTTGTACAAATAAAAGGGTTAAACGATACCAGTGGGGTACAATTTTTGAAATATGATTAACTGTTTTTTTTTATATATTCAGAAATACAAAAAAAAAAACTAAACTATAAATAAATTCATTAAATAATTCATAATTGCGCCTAAATAAATGAATTATAGTATTGGTCTATGAGAATAACTAAAACTAAAAAAACAACATACGAAAACACTCAAACGTTATTGAGTAAGTCTATAAGAAAAAAAACAAACGTACACGAACGTACTCATATTAAAAAAGTATTTTCTGGAATAAATACCCTTAAAGTATTTGATTTAAAAATAATAAAAAAAAACAGTTTATAAAGATAAAAGCAAAAACATTAAAAAAAACTAAACAAGTACAAAACTTACCCATAACAACTCCTTAATTCAACACAAAAAAAAAAACAAAAAGAAACACAAAAACACACACGAAACGTCACATCGAACACGAAAACCAAAATGGCCGCGTCAACAAACTGCCTTTACGAGGCACAGGACAAAAGGTATAGCCAAATAAAAACCTGCGTGACACAAGTCCGCACACAAGTTGCTTCGGGCGGACACTGAAGGAATCCAGGCTGTCGAGTCCTTCCTGAACTGAGTCAGATATATCCTATTCAGTTCCCCCTTATCATATTTCAATTGTAAAACCACTTCGGGAACATCTACCCGTCTCGTTTCCGCGTCATTTTCTTGCGTTTCTACTGGCTCGTGGTCGAGGCTAGTCACCTCTGATTGGTCGGGGGCGGAGTGCACTACCCCTGACAGGGCCACGCCCACAATGAGGGTGAATAATTTCATGTCTACCATCTGGAATAAAAGGTTTTTTTCAAGTTAAGTTTTTTGTTGAGATTGAAGGCACGGTCCGGTAACGACGAAGATTTATCTCGAGTTTTTCAATTTCAAACTTATGTTTTTTATGAGACCTAGTTTTTTAATGGAAATATCCTAATAAGCTCTTTGAGTTTTATTATCTGATTTTAAAAGCAGAATCGTAAATCTTTGAGCAAGCGTGGTGATCAATGCTCGTGTCTTATTTGAGTGGAAGAGGCCTTTGTTCTTGCTTTTTCTGGGATAATAATATTATTAAAACCTATGCGACTTCGCGCGTATTTTCCTTACGGATACCTAATTTTTTGATAGCAAAAGCACTCAGTGATAACGTAGCTTTCAATTTGCGAAAATATTTTTAAAATCGGTTCTTTAGATCCAAAGATTACCCCCTAGTCTACTACCTCACAGACTTTACCTCTTTCAGATATTAGTTTATAGATAGCATACATACATAACATCACGCCTGTAATCCCCGAAGGGTTAGGCAGAGGTGTACCCATTAGTACACCCATATTTCGCCAGTTATGTTTTTAGTCCCATGTAATAGGGGCGAGCCTATTGCTATCAACCGGGCACAAATCCAAACTCCGAGCCCGCTACTGAGAAATTGCTGATGGAAAAACCCAATAACACTTTGCCCGACCTGGAAATCGAACCCTAACCCCATGCACAGCAGTCGTGCTTGCGACCACTAGACCAACGAGATATAGATACACACTTTTCGTGGGCCTGTAAAAAGGGCTTAGCGTTAAAACTAATAAGTATGCAAAATATTTCAACAACATATTCCTCTATGTATCCTCATAATTTAGTGCTCTAGCTTTGTGATCTAGGACATAACAGGTGGCCTGGAGTACTAAGTTCCCAGGCATTACTCCCAGCTTCATTATTAACTATACATGTTAACGCTTTTAAGGGGACTCCGCGTTAGATACCTACTTTGGATATTTTTGTGACAATCAATTAATTAAGGGTGTCTACGCTAATGTATGGAAGTGAATGTTGGGTATGGCAAACGAGGCATGAGAGTAGGATTAATGCTGTGGAAATGCGTTCCTTGCGGAGTATGTGTGGTGGAACTTTGAACGATAGAGTGAGGAATGAGGTTATACGCGACCGTTGCAAATTTAAAGAGGATGTAGTGACAAAGATAGAAAAGAGTACGCTTTGATGGTTCGGTCATGTTGAGAAAATGAGTGAAAGACGATTGACAAAAGGTATTTATTTGGCAGAGGCGACTGGCAACGCCGGGAGGGGTCACCCTAGGAAGACCTACACTGACCTTATTGGTGAGGTCCTTCAGAAAGGTCAGGTGCGGGGTACTCGTAACCGGCGTGCTTGTATGACGAGATGTATGAAAGTAGATGGGGCGAAAAGAGTATGTAAGGATCGTAGCAGGTGGCGTTCTGTAGTTTCTGCCTACCCCCACGGGAAAAAGGCGTGAGTTTATATATGTATGTATGTCAATTAATCTGATGCTAGACGACATTTGTAAATGGTTTGTTGGTTTTTGAATTACGAATAACCGACAGGCCGAAGTCAGTTTTTGTGCCCTGTGGCAATACGCTACCTCAGGACGACTACCTATATCCTATCCTATAATATGTTTTTTATTTTAAAAGACAGTTCATGGACTTTCTTCTTCGTTCTTCTCCAGGAGAACCTACTGTTTTTGAAGAAGCAACTAGCTTCTACTGACCGACTCCATGACAATTCAATAGTGTAAGTGGATTATTCGAGATAAATGATTTTAATTAAAAATAACTGACAAATCTGCCTAACCTATATGGAAAACATGACTTGACATCACCAATCATTTAACATAGTTTTTATGATCTGTCAAAACGCGATTCCCCTATAGACTTTGTTTATTAATAGAAAAAAACAGAAACTATGACACGACACTTATTTCGCAACTCAATTGACCAACTATTTATTGATTTCAAAGCAACTAATAAGTCAATTTTTTTCCTTTAACCTTAATTTCAAAGTCAAAGTCAAAGTCAAAACATTTATTTCAATTAGACCATTTACAGGCACTTTTGAATTGCCAAGGAGTCTGTCAGTTAGTCCGAAAGTTAAAGCTAGTTGATCGTTCCAAAACCGAGGTAGGCCTCTATGGAGAAGAACGAGCAAGAAACTCCACGGCACTCTTTTTAATTAGGTTTTTACAAAATTAGGTTTTTCGTTTGGTCTTATCTTTTATTTTTATGTGAAACATTAATAATTAATAATTTGTAAAAATAATGTAGCTATATTACTGTATGACTATTGTATGCCCCGAGGGTAGGACGTAGCTAATCTATTTAATTCTTTAAGACCTGTATTATGTACAAACCTAAGATCCACAATAAAGATATTAAAATTTAAATTGACAGTATTAAAAATTAATCAGGTTTTCAGATCAGATCAGATTTTGACTGCCTCGTTGGTCTAGTGGTCGCAAGCGCGACTGCTGTGCATGAGGTCTTGGGTTCGATTCCCAGGTCGGGCAAAGTGTTATTGGGTTTTTCCATCAGGAATTTCTCAGTAGCAGCCTCGGAGTCTGGATTTGTGCCCGGTTGATGGCAATAGTCTCGCCCCCTACATTACTACATGGGACTAAAAACATAACTGGCGAAATGTGGGTGTACTAATGGGTACACCTCTGCCTAACCCTTCGGGGATTACAGGCGTGATGTTATGTTGTTTTCAGATCAAAAATAAAGTGAATTCCACATAAATTGTCTCTTCAAATTATTTGCTAATGGCGTTTACGCCCGTATTGTAACCTCAAACTTTGCACTAAGTGAAAATCTATACCCTACACTGAAGCCTTGGTTAGAAAGAGACAGACAATCACAAAAGCCTTTGAGAGAAAGAGAGGTGTAGTTAGAAAGGGATAGAGCATCCGGTATTGATCCGGGAGTCTGAAATGATTATGTAAGAGCGGTTAGTACGTACTATGTATCTGCTTGCTTTTATGTACTTCGTGATGGAATATAAGGCTTATATGCAATTGGTTTTGTGTATTATGTATATAATTTCTTGAAATTGGATTTCGTTTTATAAATAGTTACTGGGCAAATTTTGATGTTCGGTATTTTGTATGCTATGTCTGTAAAGCTTATTTATACATTGATTTACGGTGAATTAATACATCGTAAGTAAACTTTAACCTAATTTGTCTTATTACAAATCAAGGTGTACCTATTGACCTGGGAGGCAATACTTGTACTTATAATTTTCTAATCTTAATCATCAACTGTCTAAAATATCTCTAATTTACCAAAAAAAATACCAATCTTATTCATATATATTATACATTATTTACAAGCTTAATAATAAAAATAAAATAAAAAACAACCAGAATAAAAAAAAGAGTAACTAAAATTAAATGGCATCAAAAAATTCATCCGCATCGTTGTCCACTGGAAATGTGCCCAAAAGACTGGCCGCATTGCCACGTTGAATGGCAATGCTTAACCTCTGGCCAAGGTAAAAACCAGCCCTTGGGTCACGGGAAGAATCAACCAATCGTTTGGCCAACTCCTTGAAAAGGGCACACGGGCCCCAATCTAATTTACTTAAAGTTGATTGTCGCTGTGATGAGATTGAGAGTACATTTTAAAGACTTTGATTCTGGCTTAGATACTAGTATAGCTTAGTAATTTAGCAAATCCTTGCAGGTTCGATAATTGTAAAAAAAAATTGTCTTTAAAAAATAGGCTTAATATTAACTCATGTTTAAAAAATCCAATTTTAATTATATTAAACCTTATTGTGAAAAAATACTGGCTTGATAGTATAAACTATATACTCTAAACTATAACGCTATAGATAACACAAAATAAATGAATGCGGTTAGGGTAGGTCAGACAAAGCAAAAACGAATTTTGTTTTACGATTTTAAATAATCAAAACAAAAATATTTTAGGTTTTGCGCGAGAGGTCACGTTAAATTCTCACAACATTAATATTTTTAACCCATGGTACAAAAAAAAACATTACATTACATTACATAACATCACGCCTGTAATCCCCGAGGGTTAGGCAGAGGTGTACCCATTAGTACACCCGCCTTTCGCCAGTTATGTTTTAGTCCCATGTAATAGGGGGCGAGCCTATTGCCATCAATCGGGCACAAATCCAGACTCCGAGGCTGCCACTGAGAAATTCCTGATGGAAAAACCCAATAACACTTTGCCCGACCTGGGAATCGAACCCAAGAAGCGTTTGCGACCACTAGACCAACAAAATAAAAACGATATTAAAATCATTTTTTTTATTATATAATAAAATACAACTTACTCAGTCCGCAGTAGTGTTATCAGTCACACTCAATGAAGCTTTATAAAGTTAGCTTCCGTTGTTTTCCAACAAGCTTTCGAGTATAGATTACAGAGTACTCACACAGATACAGAGAGGCTCACAGAACATCAATACATGTTGGCAGGGATATCGATTCGAAAGTTTTCATCTATACATACATACATACATAAACTCACGCCTTTTCCCCATGGGGGTAGGTAGAAACTACAGAACGCCACCTGCTACGATCCTTACATACTCCCTTCGCCTCATCTACGTTCATACATCTCGTCATACAAGCACGCCGGTTACGAGTACTCGGATCCAGTATGTTATTGTTATTTGAAACGAAACAATGCGCATCGGTAAATACAATGTTTTAGAGTTTCATCGTAAATTGCCTAGTCTCAGACTGATTTGAATATCAATTTGAATTTTAGTATTCTTGTTTTTTTTTTTGGTTTTTGTCCTTCCTTTCATTTTATGTTTTATATCTAGAAAACATCGTGAGGTAACCTTGATTTATAATAAATAGGTATAATAAGTCGCCTGGAAAGCGTGGTGACTAATGCTCGTGCCTTCTCTGTATGAGAAGAGAGCTTTGCCCTGCAGTAGGACAATGATAGGCTGGTATTTTTTAAAGAAATAGTTTGTTTTTTTTGCTTGTATAGGAAAATCTCTAGGAGTACTATAGTCCTATTACTTCTTTAACAAATAAACAGCAACACTATTGCTTGCCGAGTAAGAGGACATACGACATATTTTATGGTAAACTTGACTTCCACGCAGACAAAGATATATAAGATATAAGAAATATTACTATAAGCAATTTTTTTTAGAGAGTTTTTCTCCGCGACCTCTGTTTTCATTAATTACTCTGTAACCACTTAAATCACTCACGATAAGGTTATCTAAAGCGCTGCTTTACCACGAAAAAGGGTTTTAACTGATAACGTTACCATTAATGTGGCGGTCATTGTTATTTACCGTTAATTTCGGCGCAAAATATATTATTTTACCATTTCACTCTCAAAATGACATCTGTTTATCTCAGGGCACATATCGATCGGGCACAAATCTAGACTCCGAGGGTGCTACTGAGAACTTTTTTTACCGTATTTCTGTGTTATCTTCTTACGATGAACCTACCTAGAATAAAAATATTGTGCATAAGTACGACAATAGGTAAAAAGTACTACAGATTAACAAAATAAAGTAAGACAACATACCTATGTAGTACTTATCTAAGTACATATTAACCCATACCAAAAACTACACAGTACATAAATGATATCTATCTATGTATAGTCTTGAGTTGCGCACTTCCCCCCCACTCTAAGGGCGTGGCGCTGACGTCATACGCCCCCACCGGGGGGCTGGGGGTGCTGGGGGATGAGAGGGGTGATTACACCCCCCTTTTGGAATAGCGTTCAGATTGAAGAATATTTGGTTCGACAAATTATGCGCTGTTGAGGAGTTAAGCTCTTTGAAAGGCAAAGGGTTCAGTGTTTTAGATGACTTATGGAATTGTTTTCGTATTTTTGTAAAATGACTGGGGATGTTTGTAGATAAAAGGGTGTTTAAAATCGGGTTGAAATTTTTTATATTTTCATGTCAGTATTTTAAGATAAAAACACTTTGTATTTTAGGTTAGTAAGATCGCTAGATTTTTAAATTAAGAATACCCGTTACGGGAAATGGCATGTCTTATCAGCTCTCCTAAATAACATAAATCTGAAGAAAACCGTTTTATTTCAAACGTATTTGGTTCATGAATTTTAGGAAAATACATGGTTTGAGTGTGACAGTAATAGACTGGTATAAATCCAGGTTTTCTCACGATGATTTTCCTTCACCGATGTCAGTGATGTCCAAGATAAACTTTAGAAAATAAACATGAATAACAAAAGAATTTAAATACAATACAATAAGTACAAAAGCAGCATTGAGTAGTATTGTAGTATTGAATTTTTCTTTTTTAAATCGTGCGGTGTACCGTGTGATAATCGGCGCTTCACCGCTTACCGCAGCGGTTCGCGGTGCCGTGTGTTAATCGCCTAAGATATAAATTTACAAACATATAATAATTATAATTTTGATGAATAATATATAATTTGGAATGTATTTCATTTGCATGACATTATTATTTTTAATTCCATATTGTTGACTGTTCTGTATTTACGATTAGTTTTATTTTCAATGACATTGGACTTTAATTTTGAAATTAACTGTATACAATTCTTGTTTTATATTTGCACACCTCGTAAGGTTATTACCAGTTTACCGCTCCACCTTTTAAAACATCCTCTGAACCTGTTCTATGCAAATAAATGATTTGATTTGATTTGATTTATAAAGTCATCTACACAAACATTCAGACCCAGAACCACATACCAAAAACCATACAATACGAACTTTCTATACAGACGGGCTATTGCAATTAAATATGCCATCAAAATGAAGTCAACCTACCTACGTACATTCCTCTGAAACAAAAGCCTGCACAAATTCGAAAGGTCAAAAGCGTGGGCGAGCGGCCTGTGGGCGTAGTGCCTTGTGAACCACGATCCTTCTAGCAATACGGAGTTTTTACAAACATTATCAGTTATGGACACTCTATGGAGTAATTAAAAAGCTAATCGTTGATACAAATATCTTTGGAAAAAGTGTCTTTATCATATTTCTACGTTTATCAAAATTTAGTAGCGTTGGTCTATTGGTCGCAAATCGCGTCTACTGAGCATGAGGTCTTATTAAAATCAAAACATTTATTTCCATTAGGCCATTTACAGGCACTTTATCCAGCAATTTCATCCCATATACGAGACAAAAATCCTTTGTGTTATCTGTATTTGTAACTATGAGTGCCAAATAGTTCAACAAAACTCAAAGTGAAAGTCAAATTATTTATTTCAATCAGACTTCCAAAGGTACTTTTCAACGTTGTATACAGGAAAAAAGAATTGAATCGTTACCCTTTCCAAAAAGTAGTTTCTTAAAGAGACGAATTGGCAAGTATTTATCCTCATAAACTTTCTCATTTCTTATAGTAGAATTACTACCACACGACGAGATGTATGAACGTGGACGAGGCGAAAGGAGTATGTAAGGATCGTAGCAGGTTGCGTTCTGTGGTTTCTGCCTACCCCATAAGAAATGGCGTAAGTTTATGTGTGTTACCGCTATCATCGAGTGAGTCCCCAGTGGTTAAGGCGCCTATCTTTCATGCATGATGTTGTGGGTTCAAATCTGGGCAAGTACGAATGTGAGTTTTTCAATTCATCTATACTGTCTAAAGTTTATATTGAATATCAGTGACATCGGTGAAGGAAAATCATCGTGAGAAAACCTGGACTTATACCAGCCTATTACTGTCACACTCAAACCATGGTTTGGACAAATATATCTTAAAAAAACCATGTCATGGTGTGTGGGGTCGTAAGACCTTACTGCCACACGATAGAGAAGAAAGACCGCTATCATCGCCCGCTATCCGCCTATCTCAGTCCACTGTCTTCATCAGCTCTTAGGGGACATTGTAATCAGGCTATGTGTTTGGACCAGTGCCCAAATGGGCGACGTGCCTGCTCATGACGTGCCGACCTCGATCTATCAACGTACTGTACATATAGATATGAATCTAAGCCTGTTATATGGTAAGGTACTGCCTAAAGTTTTATCTTGCTATGTTTATAAGCGAAAGTGGCCAGTGATAAATGATAGGTATTTATTCTGTAATAGTTTATTTATACTTTTTACAACGAAAAAGTACAAAGACCTTAGGCATTCCTTATCAGTAAGCCAAAGGTGATGAAGAGATATCATGGTTTAACCGTTGTAATTAAAGTAAAATAAATAAAAGGTAGGTGTAAAATAATGTATAAAAGTACAAAAAAGAAATTTAAAAAATCATTTCCAGGTCGGGCGAAGTGTTATTGGGTTTTTCCATCAGAAATTCCTCAGTATCAGCCTCGGAGTCTGGACTTGTGCTCGGTTGATGGCAATAGACTCGTTTTCTTTTACATGGGAGTTAAAAATTACTGGCGATATGTGGGTGTACCTACCTACTAATTGGTACACCTCTGCTTAACTTTTCGAAATTACAGGCGTGATGTTATGTTTTATGTTTAGTGGTTTAGGCTGTGCGTTGATCCGTCACTCATTCAGGACAAAGCATTTTATATAGAATATGGATGTCTTAAATTGAAATTTAACTTAATGAATGAACGGTTTATTATCTACTTTTTACATTTGAAAACATCCATCGAATTTTAAGAAAACTTTAAATATCTCTGACGATCCTGTATACCTATCTCTCTTGTTAACTGTACATAATGTTCTCAAACAAACAAATCAACAAAGGTTAAAAACATTTACCAAACACTTAAATTGATGAAGCTCTGAGTCTTCTAAGCTATTTAAACGTACACAAAGCTTCAGCGAATACAAAAGGCGTAGGTCCCACACATCTATCTAACGTAATACAAAATGTGAAGACGTGGCCGGAATACAGGAATAAATCTAACGTTCCAAGAGCATGGTTGATGTAAAGTCTGCCACACACGGAGAGGTGAACTTGCGACAGTTCGGCTTGATCTGATGCGTGTTGCGAAAAATTGACGTATTTAAACAAAAAAAAAAAAATGTTTTGAAATTTTATATTCGCGGTATAACATAACATTATGCCTGTAATCCCTGAAGGGTTAGGCAAAGGTGTATCTAAAAGTACACCAACAGTTCGCGGGCGAGCTTATAGGCACAAATTCAGAGTTTGAGGCTGCTACTGAGAAATTCCTGATGGAAAAATCCAATACCACTTTGCCTAACCTGGGAATCGAACCCAAGACCTTATGCTCAGCAGTAGCGCTTTGCGACCTCTAGACCAACGAGGCAGTAAAAAAACAGTGTTAAATTAATTATGAATAAACACATACACATATAATAATATAATTATATAATATACACATTCTAGACAAAATCAAACCGGTTGGTTTGATTTTGTCTAGAATGTGTCATTGTCCTATGGAGCAGGACCAGCATGTTTCCAAGCATTCTTATCTTGAATATAATCCTCTCATCTTAAATACATATGATCACAATCACATACGGTAGCTGTCACTAATTTGTCTATGTTCACGAATCACGCGTCTTGTCAAGCCGAACTGACGCTTGCTTGTTCTGATGGGCTCTTACATGTGACGTAGGCTTTAAGCACGAAGAACATTGCACTGAGATCCTACCGTCGCCAGTCGCATGTCATTTTAATATGGTTGAAATTTTAGGAATAGATAGAGGAATATAGGACTCTCCGCCACTGATTTCAGGACGCTATTGTTGTTACTGACTCGTGTCTTATAAAGTACTAGTTATTTGTATTGTTTTAAAGAGCTGTGGATGTTTTTTAGTTTAGTTTTTTATTTAGAAGAAGACCAACGAGACAGGTCAAACAGTGTAGGTAAGTCAAAGTTATTTTGACAGATTGATTACGATAGTTTCTAAAAGTTAAGTTATGTAAGTTCCAAGTCATCAGCTACGTCACAGCTCCGCGCACGAGGACAAAGGTCACAGGTCACGGTGTACCCTCCTACGCTACTCCACGCCAACACAGAGTAATCGCCCACGCTTCGAAACAAAGAGAACATTTTACTCAAATTGTAGATTACTGGAGCAAATTTAATAAACATTCTTCATGACGTGTGTCGTGATGGTCCAGTGGTTAAGGTGCCCGCCTCTTATGCATGAGGTTGTTGGTTCAAATACGGGCAAGTACCAATGTGAGCTTTTCAATTCATATGTACTTTCTAAAGTTTATCTTGGACATCACTGGCATCGGTGAAGGAAAACATCGTGAGGAAACCCGGACTCACTGTTCCACTCAAACCATGTCAGAGGCCCTAGAGGCAGTTTAGAAACTCTGACACTAGGGTGTGTGGGGTCGTAAGACTTTACTGCCACACGATAAAAGAAAAGAAAAAATGGACAAATGTAGTACACCCATATTTTATTATCATTTTTTTAAAACCTGGGCTTATCTTACATCCATACTAATATTATAAACATAACATAACGCCTGTAATCCCCGAAGGGTTAGGCAGTGGTGTACCTATTAGTACACCCACATTTCGCCAGTTATGTTTAACTCTCGTGTAATAGGGGGCGAGCCTACTGCCACTAACCGGGCACAAATCCAGACTCCGAGGCTGCTACTGATAAATTCCTGAGGGTAAAATCCAATAACACTTTACTCGACCTGGGAATCGAACCCAAGAGTTCATGCCTCATTTTATTAAACTGAAATATATAATACTTTAAACTTTGACTTTGACATGTTTGGTTAGCAGTCAAAAATAACAAAAAAAAGTTTTAATAACAATATTATTCGCTATAATTGTAACATGTATGCTTTTGATTTTGCTACGAAACGCTACGAAGTGCTACGCGCGTAGCAGGAGTGCTACGAATATTTTTTCAAACGTACTTTCCAATCACTCATCTCCTTTTGAGCCAATTTTGCCTAAACAAACTAGTCCACATTTTTTTTAATAATTACATTAATTATGTCAAATCAATTATCATAAAAACGTACGCTTTGAACAGATTTCAAGTTATCAGTGTTAAAAATTAATACATATAAAATTTACTTCAAAAAGATTGTAGAATCATTCATATTCATATACGATCACCAGCAACCTCTGATACAGTAACGCAAACGCAGTGTCTTCGACACGATATTATTTTTATACAATTTAAAGCTATCTTTATTTTCGTAAAAATAAATAAAATTTTAAAAAAACTTTATCGATCCAAAACAACTTCCTAACTTTGTTGAAAAATCAGTTATATCATTTAAAATGGTAGATTTTAATCAACAACATACCCATTTCCAGGAAACAGCTCAATAATGACTCCTAAACCTGCCATTACATGTAACAAAGGACCCACGCCCACGTCGGATGACCTGGTTACCAATATTGACCAGCCCCCTCCCCTTCTGGCCTAAATGTCACCCCCCACGACCTTTACACCGCGCCTGCGCGAAGCCTGAAGCCTGAAGCCACCCCCTGTAGGAGCCCAGATTTCAGTCTGCCTAACACCGTTACAGCAGTACCCGCCTTCAGCTCTTAGGCTGAAATTGTTCCAGTATTTAATATTTCTTTTACATTTATGAGAAATTCTAACTCAGTTATCCGCGCTTTGTATTTTATTAAGTACATTTTCTGTTTGAGGCATATAGTTATTTGTTTTTCGACAAAAAATATAGCTTACAAGTAGTTTTTTGTGGCATCTGTGACACAGGTATGTAATCTTAAATGTATTTTTTTTAAATGTTCGTTAGAGTAGATATTATTATAGTATTTTTGTTTTTTTTTCCTAGATACGTACATCTGTCATTACATTTCTCTTCGCTATTTTATTGTAATAAATGTATTAAAAAAAGAATGTATCGCCGTCGGCAAAAAAAAACTACTAAGAACTATTTATTATTTTACTCTGGCAACATTGTTCTCGTAGTGTCAGAATCATTAACGTATTTCTTTCTCTCTGTTCACAGACCTTTCTAGAAGTTAGAGTAATGTCAAAGCTGAGTTTGGACGGCTTTTTTTCCTACTGCAAGCAAATAGCAGAACATATACAGTTGGTTCGTTCAATTTCCATCTTTTTAGTCGGCCATCTTGGATTTTGACACGCCCTTTGTTCTTGATGCATGATTTTTTTTTACACGAATACGTAAAAGGGTTGCATGTTTTATCTATAGTTTACTATTTTAATGGTGTGGAATAGTTTTCTTGCTTAAAATATTTTATTCAAATGTAATTTTAGTTGTAACATTTTTTTTTTGTTGTTCTTTTGTTTGGTGATTATATTTTCTGTGGCTTTATTCCAATCTAGTAATTATTTAGGCACTACATTAATTAAAACTTATACTTCACAATAGTTTTAATTTACCTTTTAGTACTTCTAATTTTTACTCTAGCAACATTATATCACGATAGTAAAATTCTACCTTACGTAATCAAAAATAACTTACTGTTCGATAATGTTATTATTTTTCTATTAACATAGAAGTCAATTATCGACTTTTAAATTGAATAAAAACATTTACTTGTACAATTCTTATCTCTCAATTAAGATAGTACTCAATTAACATCCGACGGCTCACTATTATCGTAAAAGGACATTCAGTAAATAGACCTAGACTTATATTTAGATTTTGTATACAGATTTTATTATTAGAATGGGGGAGAGGGCATTCTTATGACAAAATATTTCGTGGGTCAGTAGAAAAAAATCAGCTGTTTTATTCAACAGTATAACACTTAAGCGGTTTACGAAGACACTGCCTTCAAGAATACCCTTTTAAACAAAAAAAGAATATTCGAAAATCGGTCCACAGTTAGATTTTTAATAGTTTTCAAATTAATAAATATATTAGTTAGTCAATTGAGTCTGCACAAAAGAATTTGCTTTACAAAATATAAAGATGAATCACGTTTTGACAGGTCATGAAAGTAGGTACTTCAATTGATTGTTGGTGTCTCAATTCTATTTCACCGTTAAACTGGTAAAATATAATATGTTTATATGTACAGGGAGAAAGGATGGCGTCTCTATCCGGACAAGGCACCCCCAAGCTGACCTCTTCCGTCGGCAACCTCTACTATGACTGTGAGTACATTAGACTATTATATATCTAAGGGTCAGCCTAAACAGAAGAAGAATATGGTCGTGCAGTTTTTGGTAATTGATTATGAACTTTAAATACATCACAAATAGATACAAATTGCTACAGCATATTGCTTCTCTGTTTGCGCTGACTCTGAAATAACTTTGTTTTTACATTTTAATAGGGTTTACATACTTACAAATAAAATTCTAATGATAACAATATTTACCACCAGCCCTATTTCGATGGCAAAGCAGAAGCGCGTAGGGATAAAAATTCCTAACTAACTTTCGCGTTTAGAAATTAGTCAGGTCAAAGTCGAAACATTTATTTCAATTAGACCATTTACAGGCACTTTTTATTTTGTCAAAGAGTCGGTCAGTTAGTCCGAAAGATGAAGCTAGTTGCTCGTTCTTTTGGAACGAGCAAGAAACTCAACGGACACTCTTTTCAATTAGGTTTTTACAAAATCCTGGTTACAATATTCTTGTTGCTTTTACATGTGAAGTCTAGTAGGAAAGTTATCTAATGTCGTTCCAAAAAGCTGTAAATTTTATTATTTTCAAATAACCATTCACATACTTTGACCAAGGTAACGCCTATTCTATCAAAATCACAACTCACACAAAAGTGTCTTTTATTTGCATAATTAAAGTAAATGATTTAACTTAGGTTTTTAAGATATTTCACCAGATCTATTCTGTCAAAATCACAGCTCACCTTACGCTCACCTCACACTCACTTCACCGTAACTCACCGATGGAGATTTTTACAGAATAACACGATTCTAAAGTTAAGCCACATCAATTAACTCCACACAATGAGAACATGGAAGTAAACTTTACGATGTCGGTAATGAATGACTGACGGATGACGTCACGCGTCACGACACGCTCGGCTTTAAAGCGCTGATTAATTATTGTTTTAATGATTTTGAGTTTTTTGTACTGTTTTAGAAGCAAAAGTCGGGTTTTTTGTTAAATGTCTGAATGCTACGTTGAATTTGTGCCTATTAGGGTTTAGTAGTATAAATTCAGGTCTCAACTATAATTTCCTAACAATTAGGTTAATAACTATCCACCAATCATCATCTACCACCCAGTAACTGGGTAATACGATACCACTTGGTAAGTCTGGTTGTCAAACTTTCGACGACCCGTAACGACTGTCAAAGATCCACGTATGACAGCCGGGAGCTACGGTTTAACGTGCTTTCCGAGGTACGGAATGATGTCAGTGATAGCTAAGATAATGTAATCCCTAACTTATGTTGAGAATAGATTTTCAATTAAACAGCGTTAAATAAATTATATGACTATTAAATGAAATATCTAAAAAACCCCTGACGGCGGCCATCTTGAACCAATTTTCATCAAACATAGCTAAGAAAACTCCCGACTAATTCACCTTTAAAAAAAAACAAAATCAAAATCAGTTCGTCCGTTTGTGAGCTACAATGCCAAAGACACACGCACATAGACACGTAAAACTTATAACACCCCGTCATTTTTGCGTCAGCGGTTAAAAATGGGAGTCATTTTTGACATTGGTTGGTCCATTTTGGCCGTACTACACCCATGCCATGAGTACCGAGCTATACTGAATCATGGTCACAATATTCATCCCTAAACTGATTAAAACTTAAGTCGCACGCGCCTTATCAGTGGCTTCCGTCAGAGGGCGCCACTTCCGACACGGGAAATGACGCACACACCCCACGGTGTCATATTACACGGATAACTGGGTAGATTTTGATAACTGACGGATTTCCGTAAACTGACATTAGGTGGCGTTTAAGGGATAATGTTTGAAATGTCTACATAATTATTAAATTTCTCTTTACCGACTGCTTCGTCTGTCTAGTTATCGCAAAGCACGACGTCAAAGACGTTTTGTGTTCGATTTCCAGGTTGGACAAAATGTTATTTAGATTTTTCTTAATAGCAGCCTCAGACTCTAGGTTTGTGCCCAGTTGATCGCAATAGGCTCACCCCCTATTACATGGGACTTAAATGTAACTGGTAAAGTGTTGCGGTACTAATGGGTACACCTCTGCCTAACCCTTCGGGGATTACAGACGTGATGTTATGTTATTCTACGAATTCTGGTCATGATCTCAATTGCCTTCAAGACCTCTTAGAAAATAAAAATATAAAAACGAAAAAAAAATTAACGACTTGTTCGTTAAAAAATCACAACATAACAAATATCAACCTCTAATATCTTATTTTAAAATATTTGACTTAACAATTATTCGGAGCATTCAAAGCACAAATAATTTGCTGCGAGAATTCATCATTTTCATTTTAACCCTCTACTGCGACGGGGTCCCAGCCACCCAGCGCTGACATTTGTGGCACTAGATAAAAGTGTTCAGAAGGTCCAATTGGAACATAATGCAAAAACGGATTAACTTAGTAAAAGCTTCATATTACTACTACAGCTGTAAGTAATCTTTTATTAAATTCCTTTACACTTTTTGCACGGCGCTAAAAGTCAAAGTTAAAACATATTTAAATTGTCAAAGAGTCTGTCAGTTACTCGTAAAAAAGTTGTTCCAAAACGTAGGTCTCTATGGAAAAGAACGAGCAAGAAACTCCACGGACACTCTTTTCAAATGATTTTAAAAGAGTAGGTATGTATGGAGTTTATTACCTATTCCTCTTTATGCAAATAACCTTTTGGGAGGGGCCAGATTCCTAGATTAAATTATTTTCCTTGCATTTGATATATAAGAAAATTAAAAATAGTTATATTGAAATGATTTGATTTTGACTTTGACTTTGACTTTTTTACGCTGATTTTGACTTTGACATTTTTACATTACATTTTTATGATATTTTTCCTCGTCGTTTTATGAACCTTTTGCCCCAATATTCCCCGTCCGGAATTCCGCTCCCCTCCGTCCGATTAGTTACACGCGCGTGCGGACTCTATATTGAACAACAATACACAGCTGCGTTTTACAGCCGCAGTCAGGAATTTAATTAAAAATTCTTCTGTCCGTATGTTTGTGTGCATAAGCGGACTCTGTAAGCGTCGGTCGGTAATACTATTGTATGGTGTGATAGTATCTGGTAGAATAATATTCTGTTTGGTTATTTTGGGGTTGGATTTTGGTTTGAATCTGTTTTTATTATTAACATTCCTTTTTTTTGCTGAGTTATTTTGTTTATATAGCAAATTAAACAAACGATTAAATATAAAATAAACGTATCGCTGAGTAGTCTACTTACTATTATAATATTTTTCCACTAGCTTATACCAGTGACTTAGTCCGCGAGTTTTGTGCGCGTTAAGTTATTGTCTTTGGTTACTGCTCCGCTCCTGTAGGCTGTAGCATGATATTATATGGCCTATACTATTCCTTATGAATCTGATTATCATATACAAAAATGTTTTTCCAATAGAACTGCTATTTTCAGAGATAAGCGCATTTAAACAAACAGATAAACAAAAAAAAACACTATTGAAAAATCTCTTCTCTTCTCATGTTCTGTCGTCACTTCTGTCACATTCAGTAAATCGTACAACTTACTCACATCTTCATTCTTCTCCAAACAAACAAAATCACTGCCAACCCTTACCCGCTACCACCCCAAAATAGCCATAAATAGCCCAAACAAATTAAACTCATAAAAATCTAAATGCCCTTTATTACCGCGCTGTCAGATTCTTAAGCCAGTAATTTATAATCGTCTTCGAAAGCCTGTCTTCATTTTTCGAGAGGTATTAAAGTCCCATCTATACGCCAGAGCGGAGCAGATAGCCCATGTGTTAGCTTTGTGGGCTACAATTGATAGACTGGGGGCTTTAGGGGATCTCGTGGGGAAATAGAATATTTTTTGTGTATTTTTCTTTGTTTTATAGTGTGGAGAGGGAGTTTTTTTATTGTGTAAAAATGATGGTTAGAATTTAAACCCAAATTCGAAGTATTTATTTCAAATTGACTATTGTCATGCACTTTTGAATTATCAAAGAGTAGGTCAGTACCCAATTCAAAGCGTATTTAAGCGACACGAAACTCCAAGGACACTGTTTGAAATAAGGATCTCTGTGATATTATTTATGTTAATGTTATACATAACATAAGAAGTATGTTAAAAGACGTGCTCTTTAATAGAGTTCAGAGTAAAAAAGTAGATAAAAGTAAGCCTTGGTAGTTACAAGATAATCAGACCTTATTGACAGCGCCGTTCACGAAAATAACATACATACATAAACTCACGACTTTTTCTCGTTTATCGTTATTTTCTTTTTCGAAAATAACGTAGGTAACTATTATGGACTTAGCTTAACTATCTAAAAGGAAATCGACGCAATCGAATTTTTTAAATAAGACACTTGTTAAAAGTAATTTCTGCATCATATTTTTTCCATTTAAGTGGAAATATTAATTATTTATCATTCAAATTCACCATTCTCTATAAAAATCCAATGACTATTATAAAAAAAAACCTCATCACACTTAAAGTATCCTCCTCCTCACCACACTGCCTGGAAGCAGTGATCCTCACAAATGAGGGCTTCTCTCTAATACCGCGTCATTACCGGACGGATCAAACTGTCCTGTCTATGGGTATTTACTGCACCCGAGCGGCGGAGGGTTAGCTAGAGAGGTACTAATTGAAATACACACATATTGTTCAGTGAAAAGTATATTTTCGTGAATGATTGTGATTTATTCACGATAATACTTTTTTGCTGTTTGCGTAGTAGCTTTTTTTAGGTATATCGTCTCCACATACAAATTTACAGAGATCTTTTTTTAGAAAGACAAAGTATAAAGGTTCTTGCACATTCCTCTCCAACCAAACTACTTTGAAAAGGCAACTAGAATCAATTCTTTTTATTTTTTGTAAATGACGTTTAAAAATGCCTTTTGATGATCTAAATGGAATACCTAAATGATTTCCTTTTTATTATTTAGAATTGTCGTTAAAAATATAACTCTCAATTTAAACGCAGACAGCAAAAAATAAGCGATTGTGAGCGATACTTTGCGTAAGAAAATAAAAATAATATTACCCTAGGGCAGTGTTATTTTAAACTTTGCAAATAAAGGCATTTAGTTTAATTAATCAAAGTATTCATTATTTTCTGGCCACGTAATATTTTACAGAAAGAAGGTCTAGAAGGGAAAACGTATAGCAACTGAAAGATATACCTACTTAAATACTTCGTCGTTACCGCGCGGATCAAACTGTCCCGTCTATGGGAATTTATAACACCAGCGCGGCGGAGGGTTGACTCAGTACCAAGTGTTTAGTTCAATAAAAGTAAGAAATATTGTTCTTGCTATTCTTTTTAACATTATTAAGGATTTATTTTTAACCGACTTCTAAAAAAGGAATCAAGAGAGAGATGAGGTGTTCTCAATTCGGATGTTTGTATTTTTTCTAGATACGTTTTAGAAAAATATTGCAACGATTTACATAACTAACATAAAATCACGCCTGTAATCCCCGAAGGGTTAGGCAGAGGTGTACCCATTAGTACAGCCACAGTTAGCCAGTTATGTATTAAGTCTCATGTAATAGAGGGCGATCCTATTGCCATCAACCGGCCACAAATACAGACTTCTCGAAATTCCTGATGGTAAAACCCAAACACTTGGCTCGATCTAGGAATTGAACCTAAGAACTCATACTTAGCAGTCGCGCTTTGCGACCACTAGACCAACGAGGCAATCAAAGTAATGCTTAAAATAGATTTAAAATGAATCAGTGTTAAATATAAAAAATCAGAAACATTATTAGGTTAGTGCAATTTTTTTTTTGTCTTGGGTTGGTTTTATTTTGACAGAATTACAGCATCTCAACCCACCGTTATACCAACATGTCATATTTACACCAAAATTCTCCCTAGAAAATAAAATATCAAAACCTTTTATATCAAAAAGCTTACACTTCAGCAATACACGTCCAGAAAATGTACAATCACCGACAATCGGCTTATGACGTCGACAACATAAGTTCACACCAATCTTGACGACTGTACCATTAAAAAAAAAACCTAATACAACCTTTATGCTGAAGAAAATAGGGTCCAAAATCGATAAGCACAGAGTTCACTAACAACTGGACAGCAAATAACATCTGGAATGCGATGTAATGCTTTCCAAATACTATTGAGGGTACTTACACTGTTTGCGTATTACATGTTTAACAAAATTAGACTTTAACGTAGAAGTATAAAGTTTGGATTCCATTGAAGCGTATAGAAATATTTGCTACAGACATGGGAAAATTAAATCTAATTCTGAAGGTATAAGGTTTAAATTGGGTTGTGTTACTGTAAGGGTAGGTGTTCCCTGAAAGTGACGTGAGTGCCTCTTAATATATTGTCGGTTAAAATGATAAGGGATGAAGCAAATGCCAGGGGAATGTGCTGTTAGCGAGTGCTGTGCGAGTACTGTGCGGGTAATATGAGAAAGGATTTAGTAGAACAGTGGTCGCAAAGCGCGACTGCTGAGCATGAGGTCTTGGGTTCGAATCCCAGGTCGGGCAAAGTGTTATTGGGTTTTTCCATCAGGAATTTCTCAGTAGCAGCCTCGGAGTCTGGATTTGTGTCCGGTTGATGGCAACAGGCTCGCCCCCTATTACATGGGACGTAAACATAACTGGCGAAATGCGGGTGTACTAATGGGTACACCTCTGCCTAACCCTTCGGGGATTACAGGCGTGATGTTATGTTATGTTATGTGATTTAGTAGAAATAGACTGATAAGCATAGACACAGGGCACAGTGAACATAGGACATATAGGACACAATCACACAACTAATACTGTGGATATACCGGACACAGTGGACAGATAAGTCACAGTGACACAGACACAAGACACCGGCCTCCAAATATCGAAGCATTATAAAACGATGACGTCACGACGGCTAATCTCAATGTACACTAGACAAGTACGCAGAGGAATAGTGCACTAGTGCGCAAACACAGGTGCACTCCCTCTTCTCTCACTCTCATAGTCCGATACGATTGAGGAGAGATCAGGGGGCCAACCACAAGCTCTTAAAACAATATTATTCTAATATTACTTTGCCTTCTGTGGAAGGCAAAGTAACAGTGTGCTGTTGCATTTTCAACGCTCGGATCAGCGCCGAAAGTTGAAAATGCAACAACAGAAATTACAAAGTAATATTAAAATAATATTATTATAAGAGATGGCGGTAGGCGCCCAGGATTGACTAACGACAAGCCTAGGTATTAGGGTTCTTATTCTATCTACATAATAAACTTGTTAAGATCGGTACTGTAACACCCAGACGTGGATTGTTACTTGTACCGGGATATTTGTCTATTATTGAAAGACTTATTGATCTTTAAACTTTGTATTCACTTTTAAATTAAATTATTAATTGTTAATTCTGATTCTTAATCTAGGCTTGACAGCCGCTGACACGCGGTCTGCATCTATTCTAAATATAAAAGTCATATTTATCTCACAACAAATAGTTTGCATATGGCTCAACCAGCCAGGGTCTCTACAGTACAGTCCTGCGCGCCTGCAAGCCACCCAATGCTCGCCATTCAACCAGGCCCGTGTCGGAGCCGCGATGTCCACACGCGCCTTAGTGAGATGCCAGCATAGTAGACGGGGCCCGCAAGGCCAGTGCCTGCCAGGGTTGAGGATTTTGTTAAAGAGTTACCGTGGCCCTGGAATGCAAAGGGCAATAAGAATTACGTATGGCACTCCCTTTGGCTCCGCCCAGAGCGGAATAAAACATGCCATGATGTAGTATCTTTAAAAAAAAGAAGTCGATAAAGTTCTAATCTTGACAACAGATTTTTGACATAACAAATCGGAGATACCGAGCTGTCAAAATCAACAGTTAATCCATAACCATACGGAACCCACCGCCGTCAGTGAAGGGTCCAACACTTGCATGTGACAGCGCTGCAGACTACATTGTCAAGTGATGCGCGTTATAGAGGGGGGATTAGTCACAAGTACTGTTTGTGAGTTACTGTGTTGTGTAACTGCCCCGCTGGTGAGACTTGGGTCTTGCAATGGCTTTGATTCCCAGGCCGGGTAAAGTGTTATTGGGTTTTTCCATCAGGAATTTCTCAGTAGTAGCTTCGGAGTCAGGATTTGTGCCCGGTTGATGGCAATAGACCCGCCCCCTATTACATGGGACTTAAACACAACTGGCGAAATGTGGGTGTACTAATGGGTACACCTCTGCCTAACCCTTTAGGGATTACAGCTACAGGTGTGATGTCGCGTTTTATTTACATTCGATTTGTTTTTAAGATTTATACGCCGAGGCTGCTATTGAGAATGTCCTAATCGAAAAAATCCCATAACATTTTGCCCGACCTAGGAATCGAACCCAAAACCTAATGCACAGCAGTTGCGCTTTGCGACCACTAGAAAAACAAGGCAGACACATTTTTTTTCTCTTTATAATATTAGTTTAGGTATCAAAACTAAACACATCACCAAACTTATAAAAGTAAAGAGCAATATTACCTCTACACACATCTGTGTTGTAACCCTCGCACTGCAGTAGCCGGGTCGAAAGGGCCTCTGATTAAAAAGTCACCGCTTTTAATATTCACCCCTGTGTCCAGGAATGTGGCAGTTTGGGGGACTGGGGTGCTTGTCAGTTGGGAACTTTTTAGGACATTCCATGAGAAAGTGATATTATAATATGTGCTTGATTGAGTCAATACACGAAAATCTACAATCTCGTAATAATTAAATTGATAACGTCAAGCGAATTCGATAAGCAATAAGCCAATGAGTACCTGTATCCAAAACGAACGCTTTAATTGGTTTGACATAAATCAGCGTTAAATATTCAAAGTTAATAGGTACAAATACCTGCTATACTACTAATCTAACAAATAGGGAAATAAATTAACTTGTGTTGGTTCTTTTACACTGAACTAAGTCTAAATGACGCATTGACAGAGGAAAGCAAATATTTTTTCCAGACGGTCGAAACCGCTGTCTGCTAGTTAAACATTCAAAAAGTCGCCATACTGGATTCATAGGAATACAAAATGGCGTCTTTTATATTTCTAAGAAAACATAATACATTATATTGTTTGAGAGAAAAAATACTTTCTTCCCAAAAAGATGGTCACCTAACAAAAGAATATTGTTCGTTGAGCACAGAGCACAGATGTCTTTAATACAACCAATTCATAACATAACTCGCACAATTCCCCATTCAACATTAAACCTTACCCCACTGTAATAAAGAGAAACATCCTCTAAACATAACACACGAATAATTCCACCCAACTTTTCCTAACAATACCTTGCATTCTGATTTTCAATATTATGGGCTGACCAACTTATGTTTGTGGTTCTAAAAATGAATTCTCAACCATACATGTTAAGCAATAAGGTCTAAGATCTGGTATTCTAGGTATATGTAAACGTTGGTAAAAGTTCGTATTGTACGAGATACCCATTGTCAGCTGATCAGTCATGTTTTTGTTTCCTATGAAGGATTACTTGAACTTTGACAGGATAGGAAGTGAAAAAAAAAATAGGGAAAATATTTCCGCTTCCTTCTGTATGTGCGTTGATTATCAAGACTTTTCCGACAGCGCACTCTATAATAGTAATAATAATACCAGCCTTTTACTGTCACATTGCCGGGCATAGGCCTCTTCTCATACAGAGAAGGCACGAGGGCTGACAACCATGCTAACTCAAAACTATTTTAAAAATTGTTGACTTTCTGTCTGTTCCGGTTAATCTCTGAAATGGCTGGAGCGATTTTGACGGCTGGCATATAGCCGATGTTATAAGAAGTAACTAAGACTTATTTTGAAAAGGATGAAAACTGAATGACTGAAAAGTTGTGGTACATTTCCGTCGATGATTGGTCACTTATGACACGACAGCCCCGCGGTCCCGTAATGTATAACAAATCGCACGATTTCTATCGTATCGTCTATAGCAGGCTTTAGGCCCTCCGCGAAAAAAAAAATACCGATACTACTTTTATCTTGACTTGAGTCTACAAGTAATTATGGCAAGAACCTAGATAGATTTCCACCCTGTCTCCAACACCACATGTTACCCTTGTGTACTTGTTCTAGCCATTCTCCCGTACCGCGAGGATGCGCAGCCGCAGACGCGCGAGTTCCTGTCGCGCGTCGTGGACGTCCTGCTCGACTTCGTGCACCAAGTCAACGATAGGAATGAGAAGGTATGTGTCTTGTTGCTGCATGTACGTACAGTAAGCGGTCATAAGTGCAGTAGCATGTTAAGGTTTGAATTGCTGTGAACACGCGGTACAGGCCGTACCCACGTCTGTGTGTATAAGTGATTATGTATTAACACAGTACCTACGAACACCTCAAAATTCGCACACGGCGTCGAAAGGTCGTAAGTTAAAAAATGTCAATCTATTGCTTTGTGAGATTGCTACTCCACTTAGGACAGCTACTGTACATCATACAAACCAATCTATGCTATCGGGAACAGTATCTTAGCACCTAGCAGTAACGACTGAATTGGTTGAGCAACTTATAGGGAATATGCATGGTTTTTATTTATATTTTAATTCGATTTTTTACAACATTTTAAAATGGTAAAAAATATTTAACACCAATAAAGTTTAAAAAAAGTGATTTAAATTTTCCAACCGAATCGGGCATTTAAAACGCCCGCCATTTTGGCGCGCTTAGTGTGACGTCATATGCTACGACAACAAACAAACAAGGTTTGTGATATTGACAAAAAGTATCAATTAATTTTTTATTTTTTTTATTTAGTGCAATATTGCTGTGCCCTAACAGAGTCCATAGATGTACTTTTAGCTTTAAGCCCTATGTAACGTCTATAAACACATCATGGTATGCAAATAAATAAATATGAATAATTATGACATTGACATTTGTTGTCAATATTACAAACCTATCCCCTCCACTTATTTTCTTTCCGAAAGTCTGCAACAGTTATATCTTGATGTGTCCATCGTCTAGATCTTGGAGTTCCGCATGCCGGAGGAGATGGCCAAGATGTGTGACTTCCAGCTGCACGACGAGCCTCTCCCGCTGAAGCAGCTGCTGGAGGACTGCAAGGTGGCGCTCAAACACCAGGTCAAGACTGGTAAGTGGATCCACTGGACTTAGGTCTGCCAAAATGAAGCCAGACGTTAAGATTTCTCCTATTTTTAAAGTATTCTAGTATTACTTTTTCTTTTTTTTATGATGATGATTCAAACTTTATGCAAAAAAAGGTCCTAAAGTGGACTTCATGCCTTAGGGATTGACTGGTAGAGCAGTCAACCAAAGGTGGAAATTTGTTTGACAAAATAATATTTATTTTTAATTTTGGAAGATTGTGGGTTGGCTTGTTTTGGCAGAACTAAGCTTAATAATTATTGCCTTTCGTTTTGATAGTTACAAAATTTTCATAATGTTATTAAATTAATCACGGAGACCGAGAGAATTTTTCAAACAATTAAATCATTCATTACATAAATAAGATAGAATAAATACAAATAAAAAATAAAATAAAACAAAATGGCATCAAAAAATTCCTTAATAAAAAGGCCATGGGCACACGGACCCCAGGACCCGAGGGTTTCTACCCCAATCGGCTCAAAAATATCGTTACCAATAAGCGTACTATTTGTTCACCGCACAGCAGCAGCAGCGCCGGCACAACTGGATTATAAATTAGTAAAAGAACGAGCACCTGAATGAAAAGGCTTCGATAATTGCTACTAAAGCTAGAAAAATCCGCGTTCTTTGTAAATCCTCGAGTCTGCCCGACCACGCCCGACCTCTCCCGAACCCTACCGCAGCAAACAATTCAATTACACGATCAAATGTGTCGGAATGATAGCCCTCCGTTACTTGCACTCGGCTGAGCGGAATACTGTGCGCTCACTTATAATTGCATTCTTAAGCGATTCGATACACTAGCTTGTAAATAAAAGGGGGTAGGTAGACATTCTAGACGTGTGCCGAATTTTTTGTTTGTTGCAAAATGTATCAAACTCAAATATTTTAAATAAACTATTTACATGCACTTTTGAATTGTCAAGGAGTCAGGAGTCGATCAGTGAGAAAGATGAAGTTAGATGCGCATTCTATGAGTAGATTCCTTTAGAGGAGAATCAGGAATTTAAACTAAATTAAAAATAATATTGTGTATTATATATTATTGTGTGTCTTGGTGATTTCCTGTTCCTTGTCACGTCTTTTGTTAGGGGTTTGATTTTTATAATGAAACTAGCTGACCCGTGCCCACTTCGTTGGGCGGTAACCATTTTCTTGTGATGAATTTTTTTTTTTGAATTTTTCTCTCCTAACAACCATCCTCGTACTTCAAGGAATATTTTTTAAAAAGAATTAGCGAAATCGGTCCAACCGTTCTCGAGTTTTGCGCTTAGCAACACATCAGCGACTCATTTTTATATTATAGATAAAACATATTCAAATAATACGGCCAATATCAGATACATAAATGTATTTGAGTGTACGTGGAGTTTCTTGCTCGTTCTTCTCCATAGAGGCCTACCTCCGTTTTGGAACGAGCAACTAGCTTCATTTTTCGGACTAACTGACCGACTCCTTGACAATTCAAAAGTGCCTCTAAATGGTCTAATTGAAATAAATGTTTTGACTTTGACTTTGATTTAATTTAATAGACTATTATATACCATTGGCGTTTAATTGTGATTTTGGGCTTATAACCACCACGGCTAGCATTCGAGCTAGCCGTGGTGGTAATAAGCCCAAAATCAAGTGAAGTGAAGTGAAGTGCAAGCAAACAAACATTTCAAAATGTCTTAAGGTTTTTTGAAGCCAGTTTTATTATTGGTTATAAAAGGCTTTCATACAAAACAAAGATGCGATCCGTAAATACGGGCAGAGAGGGGCAATCATTCCGATACATTTGAGTACCGACGTAATTGAATTGTTTGATACAGCCGCGGGCGGAGGGTTCGTGTGCGCTCGGGTGAGCTCGAATGTACTCGGAAATGGTCCATCAAAATGATAAGAAACGTTACTTTGTTTTTTGCCTACTAACCTATAATTTTCCTCCTTGGGTAGGGAGTAGATATTTAATTGCGTATAGTGACACCTACGTGAAACCAACGCTTTATTGCCAAGTTATTAAAAAAAAAGTGATACACAAGCGGGCCTCTACTAAAAGTATTTTCTACTATGAATAAAAAAATAAACATTTATTTCATACAAAACCCTGACAAAATACAGAATGTTAACATATTTAAAATAAACAAAAGAATGTTCATAAAACAATCAAATCTTTTGAATAAAATATTTTTGATTACGACCTGGCGTACGATGAGATAGACTTTTAATTAAAACTATGTTAATTCTATTAAATTAGTCATTACTTGCTACCAGTCACTGTAAAACATTAAAATTCTTCACATTAAAAAAAACCATCAATAACTCGTACTCGCGCTATCAATAGTCCCTGTCTCTCGCACTCACATCTGACATTTACTCAGAAGCACATCAAACGCACGCCGCCCTCGCTCTCAAATCTCGTGCTTGGCCAAGCGCGAGACAATCGCTTGTCTGAGCGACGCTGAGCGAGCCTGACGAATGGATTTATTGTTGAGTTCAAGCGCGGATGCAGGAATGGGAAGTTGTTAAAATGAGGGTAGTTTGGAAATTAAAAGTTCTTTTTTTGAATAAAAGGTTGGATGTGATTGGAACGGATAGTAGATATAAGCTTAAATTCGCCAATCCGCCTTGAGCTAGTGTGGTGATCAATGCTTTTGTCTTCTCTGTATGAGAAGAGGCCTTTGCCCTGCAGTGGGACAGTCATAGACTGGTATTACTATCATTTTTAATTTGTTGCTGCCTCGTTGGTCTAGTGGTCGCAAGCGTGACTGCTGTGCATGAGGTCTTGGGTTCGATTCCCAGGTCGGGCAAAGTGTTATTGGGATTTTCCATCACGAATTTCTCAGTAGCAGCCTCGGAGTCTGGATTTGTGCCCGGTTGATAGCAATAGGCTCGCCCCCTATTACATGGGACTAAAAACGTAACTGGCGAAATGTGTGTGTACTAACGGGTACACCTCTGCCTAACCCTTCGGGGATAACAGGCGTGATGTTATGTTTTAATTTGTTAAAGCTGTTTAATTTATTGCAGTTGAATCTGTTATAAAAGACTAGCTTCTGCCCGCTTCTTCGTCCGCGTCAAAGTTGATTTATTATTCCACATGAAACGTACATTTTTTCGCGATAAAGAGTAGCCTTCAGCCTCGTCTATGCTATTCCAGACCAAAAACAATCTCTGTGCCTAATTTTATGTAGAATCGTTCAGCCGTTCTGGCGTAATTGAGCTACTACCATCCATAATTTTCATTTATAATAATAGGATAGGGGTAGGGGGGGGGGGTAGGTAGGGTGGGTGATAGGGAAGGGGGGGAGGTTGATAAATTAATGGTATTGTTAATTTTGTAAATATTTGCATGCCGAATGGTAAAATATGGCTAAACTGATTTTGATTTATAACAACTATTATGTACTCATATTTGCAAATAAACGTTTAATCTATTCTATTCTATTCTAGGAAGATTTAGTTGAAATTGAATAAATATAAAAAAAAACACTTCGCAAAAAAAAAAAACGAAATCCTAATAAAAAATTCTCCACTGGCCATTTCACTTAGCTAATCTCAAACAAAAGCCGAATACCCCGACGTTACAGCGCTCCCCCTCGCTAGTGGCGCCCTCTGAGATTAAACCCGCATTACGCAACACCTGACAGCGGCCCCATCTGTCGGAGACTGCGGGGATTAATAGTAAATTCCTTTTGACATATTAATATCTTGTAGTGGGCTGGGCTTTTGAACTTACAAGGCACGATATTATAAACATTGCACTGCACCTTGCATAATGGTGCTGAGTCGCTTGTTCACAAACTAAACTAAATTTAGAGAATTGACATCTCTTGCTAACATACAGCGAAAGGAAAGGACGGTGACATTAAAGAACTAAGTTAGCGATGTCAAATTAGTTTTGCCTTGAACTTTCCCATATTTTTAATCTTACGTTTTAAGATATCAACTATAATTGTATGGATGTGTCAGATTGACTAAATTTGGCAGCTCTTATTTACATTCGTCTCTTTCTTGTTTTATTAGACAGAAAAAGATAGAAATAGTCTAATTTTAGTTTAGTTTGTGAACAAGGGAATCGGCACCAATAGTTATTAGTTTTTGTCCATAAGTCAAAGACCGCCTTATTCAATCCTTTTCGCAAAATCTGTCTCAGTTGACATCCTACCTTTACTTATAGACTACCTACCTGTACAAATTTCACTTTCATAGGTCATGTTTTCAAGATTTTGGTGTTGTAAATGACCTTCAAAATCAGTGACCTTTCGCTTTTAAATGATTTGACAGACGTGTAATACACTGTTACTGCTGGATAATTATCTGGCTTAAATTACAATGACAAAATTCGTTCAACTTTATTAAAAGACTAACTTTTGCACGCCACTTTGACCACGAAAAGGTAACCTTTCTTTGGATTCAAACTTCTCCTGTACCAAATTTCATCAAAATTGTTTTAGTGGTTTAGTCGTGAAAAAGTAACAGACAGAATTGATTTAGTACCTATTTATAATATAAGCATGAGTATTAGTTAGTATGGATTGTGGATTGGCTCAACAAAGCTCAATTAGAAGTCACAATAATAATCTTATAAGTAGCATATTCTACCACGCCAGTCCCCACAAGCTACTCGGTATGCGCCACGTCCTCAAATGATTCAATTTCCCCGCACGTGAGCGCTGACGAGACTATTCAACGTTATATTCGGATTAATCCGGTTTAATCCACTTTGTACCAGTTCTAGCCGGTGGGAACCGCAATCAGAGCTATTGTTCAGGTGGTTTTATGTCAGTTTTTATGATCTTATTATAGTTTTGAGGGGTTGTGTAGCGTGATATGGAAACGAAGTAATCGGATATAAACGTTTATGACTTCTGAGAAAGATAGAAAATTAATGATCTTGTTTTTATTGTTTATGACATAATACCGGCCTAGTATTGTCCCACTGCAGAGCAAAAGCTTCTTCTCTTTCTAAACATACAAAAACACCCAAACTTCTTAAATCCAAGTACAATCAACAAAAGAGATAAGTAAAATAAAAAATAAATAAATAAATATCTTGGGACAACTCAGACACGGCTATCTGATCCCAAGCTAAGCAGAGCTTGTGTTATGGTAACCAGACAACTGATATACATACTTATATAATTTATAAATACATACATGTTATAGATAAATCACACCCAGACACAGAACTAACAATCATGCTCATCACACAAAGTTTGTCCTGGGTGGGAATCGAACCCACGACCTCCGGCTTAGCAGTCAGGGCCGCTAACCACTAGACCAACAGGCCCGTCAGTAGGTATCCAGGGTCGTCAGATATTGAGGTATAGTTGAAATTTCCTTATGATGGATGTTTTCGATTGAAACTTAGCTTAATTAATGAACTGTTAATTATCTACTTTTTAAATTAAAAATTACATTTGAAAAGATCCAGTTTCCATGAAAACTTCAAGTAAATCTGACGACCCTGCATATCTCTTTTGATGACATACATACCCATAAACTTCCTCTCTCATCCGTAAGCCGGCTATTATCCGCCATTGGCTCACGAAGAGTGAATAAAAATCAATTCATAACAGTGGAATCCTAATCTAAATTCAACAATAGAGGGGATGATCCATCAAACTATGTTAATACGGGATGATGGGGATGAAATAGGGTGACCATGGTTTGACGGGGGAGACGTATTTTAAATATTAAAAAAAAAATGAAAAAAAAAAATGCATGATGAAAGTTGAATAGTTTTGTTTATGAAAAGAGATAAGTAACTTAATTAAATTACTGCAGACTATGTGTTATATAACATAACATAACATCACGCTTGTAATCCCCGAAGGGTAAGGTAGAGGTGTGCCCATTAGTACACCCACATTTCGCCAGTTATGTTTTTAGTCTCATGTAATAGGGGGCGAGCCTATTGCCATCAATCGGGTACAAATCATGTGTTATATAAGTTACATAATATTATATTGGGGTGATTGAATGAAAGCGTCAAACAAAAATGAAATAAAAAATCGTTTTGGGAATGTTGTTTCGGTAATTAGTAATTACTAGTCACCCTATTTAGGTAAATCATAAGCTGTAAACAGTCTCAACTCTACATTTATATATGTAGTATAAAGCAAAATCGCTTCCCGCCGTCTGTACTCTTAGATCTTTTAAACTACGCAACGGATTTTAGTGCGGTTTTCATCAATAGATACAGTGATTCAAGAGCAAAGATACGTATAGTTAGTATCAACATTCATTCGGGGCCGGGGCGGATCGCTAGTTTAAAACAATTAGTTAAAATTGTCCCCAACAGTCCCATTTCAACTACACCCTACTCCCGGAGCGCTGCAGCTCTAATCCAATGATTTGCGTGATATTAGCGGAGCTCGCATGTAAATCTTGCGCCCGCCACTTACGCGCCATGTTTATTGTTTTTATGGACATTTCCCGCGCTTTATAGTTTTATAGACTTTGAGGATAAGCTATGTCTATGGTGCTGAGTTTTTTTTTAATAACGTTATTCAAAAAATATATATGTATATGTCACAAATATACATATATATAGTGAGGGGAAGGGAAAAAGGGGGATAAAAAGGTAGTCAAAGGTAATTGAAAACCCCTCCGTTTTACGGTCGTTAGTCAGAAAGTTGAGCAACTAGCTTCAACTGACCTACCTGGACTTACTGTTCCACTCAAACCATGTCAGAGGCCCTTGAGGCGGTTTAGAAACTCTGTCACTAGGGTGTGTGGGGTCGTAAGACCTTACTGCCCACGCGTTAAGAAGAAGAAGCTTCAACTTTCTGACTAACGACCGGTCTAAAATAAATACTTTGACTTTGTGTTGACAGATCTAAACCTATTTTAGACGTATAGATAACTTGCTTTTGCTCTCGACGTCGTCGGCGTCGACGTCGACGACGTCGGGGGTGAATTTTGGAAAATCCGTTCTTAGTGGACGTCTACCTAACTATAATTGACCTCTCGGCCAAATATCATCTTTATACGTGAAACGGTTTTTGATATTTCTTGTGTTTTGTTTAAGATTCAAACCTTTTTTTCATTCAACTAGATTCAAACCTTTTTTTTTTATAAGACGTTAAAAAGTGCCTTATATTGGCCTAATTGAAATAAATGATTTGACTTTGACTTTAAGAGTTGATCATTAAGAAATTTCTTTTTTTTCGTAATGTACAAAATTAGTGTAAAATAAGATAGTAAATTTTCGTGCTTCAAGCCCGAGGAATCCCATCAGTCCATAACAATTTAAGTCACTAAAAACACACAAATCATTTTGAAATGCCACCACATCACTCAAAATCAGTTTGAAAACAATTCATCCCCCTAATTCTAAATCCCAGCGGATGCAACTGTGTTTACTCTTCAAGTTGATCCCCCGCAGCTGTGGGGCGCGATAAACACTCCCCCGGGGATGACCGTACTACCCCTATTGGGTAATACGGTTTATCTATTCACACTTTAAAAAAGTGCGGGCAATTATTTTAGACGGATTTTGGTTTTGAGTTACGTAATTCTGTTCTTTTTAATGGGTTTTTTTGCGACTAGTTTTAAGAGGGGTTACGTGTTACCCAGTTACTGGGTTGTGGAGGTTAAATAGGCAGTTGCTCCATGTAATAAACTGGTATTCATCTGCGTTCAGTTAGACTGGAAGCCGACCCCGGTATATTTGAGGACAAGCTAGGCAGAAAGAAAAAAAGTTTATAAGACATAGACCATAGTGCACACAAAAAAAATAAACGTTTATTTGGGATAGCTGCCGTGGCTGAAAAGGTTGTCCAATCTAAACGGGACTGGGCAGGACATGGCGGAGGGCTTTGCTCAAAAGAGGGACAGGATAGGCTACAAAAAAAAAAAAATTAAACACACAAAAAAACGTACATAATCAACCAGTTCAGCAAAAACCTCGGGATATCGCGAGGTTTTTCTGCTGCGATTTAATTTTATGCTGGATCGTAGCAGTCTTGCGGTCACCGCGCGCGGTAAAAAACCTCAGCAACTTCCCAACGAGACAATCAATTTTTTTGTAAGCTACAGATAACAAACCCGCAGTTGCTATTATTTTTCCAAATACCTATTATAATCTATCTATTTCACGATAAAAAGCCCTTTAGTCCATCACCACTTCCCTCCACAGTCCCTAGAGGGCGCTATTCACAACTCTCTATCATTTATATTTTTTATCTGTACTCCCGCCTCAGAAATGTCACAAAAAAATATGTGTTTCTGATAAACAGTTTTATAGGGGAGCAAAGAGGTCTTATCTCTATTATTTGTGGTCTATACAAGTTGTCATAGACATAAAAAATATATTTTTGGGGGTGTATTGAATTACCAGTTGTGTAATGTATGGTTTTTGATTATAGATATTTTAATGGAAATGTTGATAGCATGTTGGTACTGATCTTGCGTCGGTTGAATGGTCCTTGACAATTCAAAAGTGTTTGTGAATGATTTAACTGAAATAAATGATTTGAATTCGACTCAGACTAAGTTCTCAGATATTTACAAATTCGGTTTACTAAATAGGTATCTCCATAATACCACCGCGTACATACAGGGTGGAAGGGGCAGAGACGGTAAGTACTTAATTTTAGGCCAAATTGAACAGCAAGGCAATTCGAAGTTGTAAAAAAAAATTGGTGTTTCATACCTTTTGACGTTGTGATTATGTTGTTTTCGCCGTTTGTCTTCATTTGTTTTTGTTGAAAATCTACACAAAACATAGATAAATTAAAAAATAATAAAAAGTAAATACATTACATAAATTCTGCTAAACTGTATGACAGTTGGTCAGTTTGCCATTTTTATGGCGAAATGTGTTTGAACTTTTATTTATATTTACCATCTTTGCATACCACATTTAACGCAAATAAATAATTTTGACTTTTTGACTATTTTATCGGCAGTTGTTCACGTTTAAAGTTCATGACAGTTTTTTGGAAGTTATTCTCGTTAACCATTTTAAAAATGTAGCCTGTGTAATGTTCGCTCATTCATTATCTCATTAAAACTGAAAATAATGAAATTTATGTCCAGAGTCGTATGATAATTGCTATGCCTAACTTGAAATCAACCCCTTTTCGACCCCAAGTTTTCGCAGCATTGTTGCAAATTGCCACTAGCCTATTATCCAAGGATTGTATAGTTGTAATCACACACCATCCAGTATATCTAATCATTTTTACAATAACATCGGTACGTCCCACCACAAAGACGGCTATTTCCGACAACGGACCGGATGTGATCGCGCGGTGTAATCGCGTGTGCTATTACATCCGGATCGGATCGCCGCTGGACCGGGCGAAATGAATTGCTTTTGTTATTGACACTTTTATAAGATCTAAAGCTTTGATATCATAAACATAAATATAACAACATATATTCCACTCGAGTTAAATTTAGAATTGGAATTATGCGACCGTCCATTTTGATTTAATTACAGCTAAGCCTAGGTCAGGATTATTCGGCAGTGCTAGTAATTTTTCCAAGTTATCATCGATATGCCGTACACTGAGGACCTCGCAGAAACGCGCGGAGTAAAAGTATCGTAAAAACGATCGCTTTTTTTTTAAATTGGAAATGCTCAAATTAATCTCACTATAGTTAGAGCATATAAAAGTGGATAGTTTACACCATTATATTTCAAGACACAACTTCTAAAAAGAAAAACACTTTTTTTCAGCAGAATCGTTTAATTTTCAATTGACTGTAAAATTAGATTTTTTGTTGCTTTGAAATCAATAAATAGTCAGTCAATTGAGTCGCCAAATAAGTCAAAGTCAAAAAATTTATTTCTATTAGACCATTTCCAGGCACTTTTGAATTGTCAAGGAGTCGATCAGTTAGTCCGAAAGTTGAAGCTAGTTGCTCGTTCCAAAACGGAGTGACATCACAGTTCGTTATTGCCATACAAAATCTATGGAAGAATCGCGTTTTGACAGGTTTTCACGCCAATTGATTGGCGGTGTCAATTAGCCAATTAAACGAAAATGGTACAGGATGGTCTTATTTCAAATTCAAAAATAGACATACATAACATCACGCCTATAATCCCCGAAGGTTTAGGCAGAGGTGTGTAGAGGTGTAGAGGTGTAATAGGGGGCGAGCCTATTGCCATCAACCGGGCACAAATCCAGACTCCGAGGCTGCAACTGAGAAATTCCTGATGGAAAAACCCAATAACACTTTGCCCGACCTGGGAATCGAACCCAAGACCTCGTGCGCAGCAGTCGCGCTTGTGACCACTAGACCAACAGGCAGTCAAAAATAGAATCGAACACTTTTCCGTTAGCACGCTCATTCTAAGTCTACCGAACATAAAATGTTCTCCATAGTTAACATTTCCCCTTTCCCCGCAGGTCACCCCCACTTCTTCAACCAGCTGTCGTGCGGGCTGGACATCATCTCGCTGGCCGGCGAGTGGCTGACGGCGGCCGCGAACACCAACATGTTCACGTACGAGATCGCGCCGGTGTTCATCCTCATGGAGAACGTGGTGCTGGAGAAGATGAGGAGCATGATCGGCTGGAGGACTGGGGACTCCATCCTGGCGCCAGGTGAGGGAGTGCTATTAAAGATTCCGTAATTTCAAGTTACTTTTATTATGATTCAAAAGATGACAGATGACAGATGGATGGACATACAGATAGGCTGCGAACTCTTTGGCCCTAAAAGTATCTTATTGAAGCCATTCTTTAGTTCATCACACAGGCTTCTGACACTGACTTAGTCCGCGTAGAGTTTACGCTATTAGTAAAAATAAAACATAGCCTGAAGGTAGATTCCGATATTGGCGACAACAGTTGCTAAACAACGCACGCGATCACAGGTCGCGCGACGCGGTCGGCTTGCGTTGTTTCAGGTTCCATATAGATTCATATAACGCAGTGAGCCGCGCGACCGTGTCGCGGTCGCCGGTCGCGGGCGCCTGACGTGATCGTCGGTCGCGATCCTCAACATCGGAATGCTACAACATTAAGACACAATAGTGTAGTTTTTTATCGATAAATAACATTTTAGTAATCGGACCGGTCCTTTCGAGATTACCGCTTACAAACAAACTTTACGTCTTTACATAACTCCTGTCCCCCCCACCAGGTGGCTCCATCTCGAACCTGTACGCCTTCCTGGCGGCGCGCCACCACAAGTTCCCCGAGTACAAGGAGAAGGGACTCTCCAGCATCTCCGGACATCTCGTCATGTTCACCTCCGACCAGGTCAGTCAACAAATAAGTGTCCTGTGATTATTGAACTTAATTCTGTCAAAACAAGCCAACGCACGATTTCTAAATTAGTTTAATTACGTCATACTAATTGATTTATTTAAATCGTTAATTACTGTCCAGCAATAACAGGTAATTTTTAGGTAATGCTTTAAATAGAGTTAAAATGAATCAGCTACGTTAAATACATAATTATCTAACCCCATTAGACTCATTTAAAAAAATAGGAGAAGTGACATTAGTTGGTTAATTTTGGTAGAAATAAATCCTTTTGAATTAAAATTGTCATTTTTTTTAATTTAGTTTTTGTTTTCACAGCAGTTGCACGACGTGAATCAAATTTTCTCACTCAACCATGATTTTCAAATCTTACCTGTTACGTTATTTCCGATTGTAACTACCTACCTATTAAGTCCTGGGTTCGATACCCAGGTCGGGCAAAGGGTTATTGGGATTTGCCATCACGAATTTTACGAATTTTTTTTTGTGGTGTGACTACGTGCCTCGGTAAGCTCAAAAAGACGTTGGTCTCGCGCCTGATCTCTCCCCGGTCGTGTCGCACCGTCCCATCGCACTATGAGAGTGAGGGAAGAGGGAGTGCACCTGTGTTTGCGCACACACTTGTGCACTATAATTCGTTTTATATCAGTACTCTTCCACCACCAGTGCCACTACTCGGTGAAGTCGTGCGCCTCCGTGTGCGGCCTCGGCACCGACTACTGCATATGTGTGCCGTCCGACGAGCGCGGGCGCATGATCCCCACCGAACTGGAGCGCCTCGTCAAGTACCATAAGGATAGGGGCAACGTGAGTATTTATTTGTATAATGTAATATAATACTTCATGATATTAAGGGTCATTATGTATGTATGTGTGTATTCAAGATGTATGTGTGAATTCTCCATAGAGGCCTACCTCCGTTTTGGAACTAGCAACTAGCTTCAACTTTCTGACTAACTGACCGACTCCTTGACAATTCTAAAGTGCCTGTAAAATAGTCTAATTAAAATAAATGTTTTGACTTTGACAAGGTACACTGTCTCGTTGATCTAGTGGTCGCAAAGTGCTACTACTTAGCATGAGGTCTTGGGTTCGATTCCCAGATCAGGCAGTGTTATTGGGTTTTTCCATCAGAAACTCAGTAGCAACCACGGAGTCAGGATTTGTGCCCGGTTGATGGCAATAGGCTCGCCCCCTATTACATGGGACTAAAAACATAACTGGCGAAATGTGAGTGTACTAATGGGTACACCTTTGCCTAACCCTTCGGGGATTACAGGTGTGATGTTATGTATTGATTACTAAGTCATCACAATCCTCCAGATGAACCTACATAGCTCCACGTCTAATACCCTTCCGCTGTGACATCATCACTGACCTCTCTCCTCCGTCCCCAGGTGCCGTTCTTTGTGAACGCGACGTCAGGCACCACAGTGCTGGGAGCGTTCGACCCCCTCGAGGAGATCGCAGACATCTGCCAGAAGTACGACATGTGGATGCATGTCGATGTGAGTTTTATTTTTACTTATTGTACCACGTGTGAAACACCTTTGAGATTGGTCCTATGCCATTTAGGTTTAGAAGTAACAAATTAAGCATCAATATGCTGCAGCAGTTTTTATTTATTAACTGACAATAAACTATCAAACATTACATATAGAGTTGAAAATTGTATACAAAAATAATTCCCCGCGACATTTATATCCTACATGCAATAACGTTAATTTCATCTCTATTTCTGTCGTGTTTTAGTTCATTTTCAATTAACAAATGAAATATTCAAGACGTAACTTCTAAAAAAAAAATACATGTAAGCCTGAAAACCCGTTTAATTTAAATTATCTGTACACACAGCTAAAGTTAATGCCACTCATTTTGACAACAAAAATATATTAATTACGTTATTTACATTGTAGTGCAGACAAACTTCTCAAATAACTAAAACAATGGATTATTTCTTTACGTCAAGATTTTCTGATTGAGATAGGAAGTACCCCACGGCTATCCAAGATTGTAAAGCAAGAGATATTTACGATTATGTTCTCTCTGGCAGGCTGCTTGGGGCGGCGGTCTGCTGTTCTCCAAGAAGTACCGCCATCCTCGCCTGACGGGCGTTGAGAGGTAAGTTATCATTATCATCCAGCCTAACAATAAACGCAGATCATGGATTTTGTGACTACCTCCCGACTAGCAAAATAAATATTACTAGCTGACTCGGCCACGCGTTGCTGTGGCTTGAAGTAAGTAAAAATATTGAGGTCAATAATCGAAATCTTCTTGGCCTTACGACCCCACACACCCTAGTGTCAGAGTTTCTAAACCGCCTCAAGGGCCTCTGAGGCTCTGACATGGTTTGAGTGGAAAAGGAAGTCCAGGTTTCCTAAAACTATCCTTTCATTTAATTTTGACTAAATTACACACAGTAAGCTATATTTCATAAAATATGGTTGAGTAGTTTAGGAGTCCATCCTGGACAAACAACGTGACGCGTAATTTATATATGTTAAGATATAACTAATGCGTCGTTTTAAACACTACTATAAAACTGTTAACTGCTACTAAACTATTATAAAACCTTTACATGGCTGTTGTATAATTCAAATACAATACAACTTTTTGCTAGTTGGGCTATAACGACTGTTTTATTTAAATAATTATCCACTAGATAATTATTTGAAACCAAGGGTATAATATTATTTAAAAAAATAGGTGCAATTATAGTACTTTTAGTGCAATTTTCGTGTCAGCATAGCATACCGTTTGGGTCAAAGTGCTTTCCGAGACGGGTATTTCATCATTAACTTTCAAACTTGACGGGCCTGTTGGTCTAGTGGTTAGCGGCCCTGACTGCTAAGCCGGAGGTCGTGGGTTCGATTCCCACCCAGGACAAACTTTGTGTGATGAGCATGATTGTTAGTTCTGTGTCTGGGTGTGATTTATCTATAATATGTATGTATTTATAAATTATATAAGTATGTATATCAGTTGTCTGGTTACCATAACACAAGCTCTGCTTAGCTTGGGACCAGATAGCCGTGTGTGAGTTGTCCCAAGATGTTTAAGATTTATTTAAGAAACTGGAAGCTCCTACTGAGTAATTCTTAATGGAAAATCTAAATAACAGCTTGCCCGACCCTTCTGACCACGAGAACAACTATGGTAGACAAAGGGGTCAAAGTTTACCAAAAAACAGACATTTGACAAAAGATATGTTATTTAAAAACTTCTGTTTAGTTACTTCAGTAATCCATCTAAATGATATATACAATTCTCGTGTCGCATTGTTTGTTATTATACTCCTCCGAAACAGTTGGACCGATTTTTATAAAATTTTGTGTTTAGAATCGGCCAAAATGTATATTTCTTACCAAAAAAAATTTTATTATATATATATGGCGTTATAAAGTTCGCTCGCGGGTTAGCTAGTAAATACAAAAGTATATTATAAATACAAAAGTAACTCTGTCTGTCTGTCTGTTTCATGAACCACAAGAAAGGACTAGACTTTTATTTCGCGATTTCGCCTCGATAACCGACATTTACGCGGACAGTCGCGGGAAGAAGCTAAAAGTACGAATAAAGCTGTAAACACACACACCGACTCCTAATCCCTAATCACACCCTTATTCCCAAACACCTAATTGATACTCCACTCTATAGATCCCTAGAAACAAGTAGCTAAGTTCCCTATTATCCTTTATTAATCCGGCGCGCCATTAACGTCCATCAATCATCGGTGTTCGCCGGTGAATGCCGCCGGAGTTAGCGGGAGGGGGAGGGGGGTGCGGCGGGCAGGGGAGGGGGGGAAATCTTGCTAAATGCAGCAGACGTAAGCGGTGGAGCGTGTGACGTATGAGGTAGGGGTGGCGCGGACGAGTTTATGGGTTGGGGAATTGTTGGAACTGTGTTTATATGGGATGTAGAGAGAAACATAGCCTTTAACTACGCATAATGATTGTCAAACTAAGTATAATGTAGTAAAAATTATTGCTGTAAAACGACTTCTCGTTTAAGTGAAAAAAATATTATTGTTTCTGGTTGTATGCAACAGTAAAGGAGTCCTGAGGGTATTTAAAATTTAACTGTATCATTTAAATCTTGTTTTCGTAAAAAAGTGTTTGTAATTTAGACCTTCAACATCTTTGTAACCAAAAGGCAAGACTATACAAGACACTGAAGATAGTGCAGTCCTACGGTAATGTGGCAAAATAAACAATTAAAAAATTTGAAAGTCTAAAAGCCACAAGAGAAACTTTAAAAAAAAAAACAAATAAAATGCTAGTCAATTACTGTCCACTACAGGGCAAAAGCCCCTTCTCATATAGAGAAGGCAGTAAGTACTAATAACCACACTTGTAAATAAGTAAGAAAATTTCTTTTTTTTTTGCCAGCCCTAAACTACACGTCAAGGATTACACGTAGCCCAAAGCTCGTAGCTCGTAGCGCTACGCGGCTACGCTCGTAGCGTCGTAGCAGACTGTGAGTTCACATGTCAATCTCGCGAGTAGCGCTCAATCCGGGATGAAACGTTACAGCTGATCGGTCTGATCGCTTATCCGACTGCGCGGAGAGAGGTGTTGTGTTGGGTAAAAAAAAGCCTATGTTACTGAAGACAATGCAATTAAAAACTTTTGATGTAAATAAACTTTTAATAATTAAGTGTATTACGTTAAATTATTGAAACATGCCAAATGTGTTATGTTACTTTGTAGCAATATTATGAAGGCCATCATCATCTCATCTGCCTAGCCTTTTCCCAACTATGTCGGGGTCGGCTCCCAGTCTAACCGGATGCAGCTGAGTACCAGTATTTTACATGGAGCGACTGCCTATCTGCCCTCCACAACCCAGTAACTGGGTAATATGATACCCCTAGGTAAGACTGGTTTGTCAGACTTTCGGGCTTCTGACGACCCGTAACGACTGTCAAAGATCCACGTATGACAGCCGGGACCAACGGCTTAACGTGCTTTCCGAGGCACGGAGAAGTGTCGGTGTGTAAAGATGGTCACCCATCCACGAACCAACCCCGGCAAGCGTAGCTTAACCTGACGGATCGACCAGTGCGGCTGTTATTACTTAGCCACGAGCTCCTCCAATATTATGAAGGCCAATCCCTTTTATTAATTCGACCTTGTCTAAAGTCAAGGGCAAACCCATCTTATCCAAAAAGAAACGTAGAAAGTCTAGTCGCAATTAATCCTATCTTAGCAAGAATCGGTTTCAAAACATACATACATACATAACATCACGTCTGTAATCCCCGAAGGGTTAGGCAGAGGTGTACCCATTAGTACACCCACATTTCACCAATTATGTTTTTAGTCCCATGTAATAGGGGGCGAGCCTATTGCCATCAACCGGGCACAAATCCAGACTCCGAGGCTGCTACTGAGAAATTCCTGATGGAAAACTCAATAGCACTTTGCCCGACCTGGAAATCGAACCCAAGACCTCATGCACAGCAGTCGTGCTTGCGACCACTAGACCAACGAGGCAGTCAAAAATTTAGGCTTTATCTGACATTAGAATGCGAATAAGATAAAAAATCTTAAAAATACGAGAATTTCCCCTCTTTTCAATGCACGTCCCAAACTTATACTAAGAATAACATTAAAATGAATCAACGTTAACATGGAAATAAAGATTAAATTCTCATATCTGTTAAACATAATATAAATATTTAACAAAAATTAATAATAATAAAATGCCATTAACTGACAACTGTGCACTTTTTCCTTATTGATTTCTAAAAAAACCCTACTCGCACACACAAAACATAAAAAAAAAACCAGAAAAGAAAAAAATATAACTCCCAAACTCCTAAAAAAAAAACAATCTTTCACAAAAAACAATGCCCTCCCCCTAAAGAAGCGGCGCTATTAAACCTCTTTTAAGATTAATTAAAACTCCCCTCCGCGCCGTACTTACGTCTGTGACGAACAAAATACAAAGTGTCCGTACGTACGTCTGCACTTGCGCGCACCTCATTTATCACGACAAGTGTCCAAAGTTGGCTCGCTGTCACACCGTCGTTGTAATTTTATTCAAATATTGGAAAATAAAATAATTCGGTTGATCAAATATTCTGCCACAGTTCGATGTATCAGGGGTAAACAAGCGTATATGGATTTTTAACGGACTTCAAAAAGTTTGAAGGCTACATTTTCTAAAGCGTAAATCTAGTCCGCCTTAGAAGCCCAATGAAGAACAATAATATTGGTAACTAGCTTTTATCAGCGACTTCGTCCGCATAAATATTGGTTGTCGCGCACTCAGACGAAGTCGAAGGCAAAGTCAAATAAAAAGTAGCCTATGACCTTTGTTGGAGTTGAAACTTCCCCTGTATCAAATTTTATCAAAATCGGCTCGATGGTTTGTCGTGAAAGGGTAATAGACAGACAGAGGTACTTTCGTATGTATAAAATTAGTATGGATTTTTAATTAGTAGAATTGGCCTCCTAATGTAGACTTTCGGATTAAATTGTTTGCTTAATTTGGTGAGAATGTTAAAAAATCTCTTAAAAATGTAGACTGTTTTGGAGTTACAACCAAGTCTTATTAACACACGATTCGAGAGTATGTATACAGAATATAAGTTTTTACAGCATTTTTATCCTTTGTTACACTTCGGTGTAAACGCGGCCGCGTGCGACCCTTCGAAGCTGTAAAAACAGAGGATTATCTAAAGCGCCGCCAGAGCGCGCCACTGTGTCAATACGATACACTCGCGCTGTGTTACTTTGTGCTCAGCTGCTCACGCTCAGCTCATGAATATTAAGTACTATCTGTTGTGCGTGGGAGTGGATTGAACGATTGCACCGATGGTGTGATGTACTGCTATGTAGAGTTCTACGAGGCAGTTACCTCGTTGGTCTCATAGTCGCAAACGTGACTGCTGAACCTGGTGTCTTGGGTTCGGATCCCAGGACGGGCAGTTTGAGTTTAGAAGTTAGTTGTGTGACGCGCCCGTGTCTGAGAAAGCATGAAAGGCGTTGGTCCTGCGCCTGATCCCTCCCCGGTACCAGCGTTTGTGAAGGAAGAGGGAGTGCACCTGTGTTTGCGCACACACTTGTGCACTTTAAAACTCCTGCGTAATTATCTAGTCTCCGTGAATAGTCGCCGTGACCGGAAATCGTATTATGATGTGAACTTGATTATATTGCACTAGTATATTAACTGTGAGACATGAAAAAGACATATTTTTAACGTCAAGGTTAAAAATATCTGTTTGTAAGTTATGTTTACAGGGACAAACTTACCCTGGACATGTTTAAGTACGACATTAGAAAGAATGCTTGTAAATTAAAAATTAAAATCAGACTTAACAAACGCCATAAATTATCTTAAAATCTCCTGCAGTATCCCAGCGCATCCCACAGCGCCCCTGTCAGCCCTCGCTCTGCAGTTCCCTTCACACAAGTGCGAATCAATTCTCCACAAGCAAATAAAGGGGTAACGCGGGGAGTGTTGATTCACAATTGATTAGGGCATTATGCAAATTGCCCGGTGTCAGCCCCGCGGGCTATCTGACTAATGACCTTGGGTTTGTCAAAAATCAACATCGAATTTTCAATTTAATTTCCATAATAATTGTGGGATTGAATTTGAGGGTAGATAAGGAGTGTGTGGTTCTGTGGTTAGGAAGGGCGGGTTGTTGATGTGTAGTACTACATTCGAGGTTCGTATATTTCGACTACGAGTGACGTAGACTTCGACTACGAGTGACGTAGACTTCGACTACGAGTGACGTACACTTCGGCTACGAGTGACGTAGACTTCGGCTACGAGACTTCGATTACGAGTGACGTAGACTTCGACTACGCGTGACGTAGACTTTGGCTACGAGACTTTGACAACGAGTGACGTAGACGTCGACTACGAGTGACGTAGACTTCGACTACGAGACTTCGACTACGAGTGACGTAGACTTCGACTACGAGACTTCGACTACGAGTGACGTAGACTTCGTCTACGAAACTTCGACAACGAGTGAGGTAGACTTCGACTACGAGTGACGTAGACTTCGACTACGAGTGACGTAGACTTCGACTACGAGTGACGTAGACTTTGACTACGCGTGACGTAGACTTCGGCTACGAGACTTCGACTACGAGTGACGTAGACGTCGACTACGAGACTTCGACTACGAGTGACGTAGACTTCGACTACGAAACTTCGACTACGAGTGACGTAGACTTCGACTACGCGTGACGTAGACTTCGACTACGAGTGACGTAGACTTCGACTACGAGTGACGTAGACTTCGACTACGACTGTAGTAGACATCGACTACGAGACTTTGACTACGCGTGACGTAGACTTCGGCTACGAGACTTCGACTACGAGTGACGTAGACGTCGACTACGAGTGACGTAGACTTCGACTACGAGACTTCGACTACGAGTGACGTAGACTTCGACTACGAGTGACGTAGACTTCGACTACGAGTGACGTAGACTTTGACTACGCTTGACGTAGACTTCGGCTACGAGACTTCGACTACGAGTGACGTAGACTTCGACTACGAAACTTCGACTACGAGTGACGTAGACTTCGACTACGCGTGACGTAGACTTCGACTACGAGTGACGTAGACTTCGACTACGACTGTAGTAGACATCGACTACGAGACTTTGACTACGCGTGACGTAGACTTCGGCTACGAGACTTCGACTACGAGTGACGTAGACGTCGACTACGAGACTTCGACTACGAGTGACGTAGACTTCGACTACGAAACTTCGACAACGAGTGAGGTAGACTTCGACTACGAGTGACGTAGACTTCGACTACGAAACTTCGACAACGAGTGAGGTTGACTTCGACTACGAGTGACGTAGACTTCGACTACGAGTGACGTAGACTTCGACTACGAGTGACGTAGACTTCGACTACGACTGTAGTAGACATCGACTACGAGACTTTGACTACGCGTGACGTAGACTTTGGCTACGAGACTTCGACTACGAGTGACGTAGACTTCGACTACGAGTGACGTAGACTTTGACTACGCGTGACGTAGACTTCGGCTACGAGACTTCGACTACGAGTGACGTAGACTTCGACTACGAAACTTCGACTACGAGTGACGTAGACTTCGACTACGACTGTAGTAGACTTCGACTACGAAACTTCGACTACGAGTGACGTAGACTTCGACTACGAAACTTCGACTACGAGTGACGTAGACTTCGACTACGAGTGACGTAGACTTCGACTACGACTGTAGTAGACATCGACTACGAGACTTTGACTACGCGTGACGTAGACTTCGGCTACGAGACTTCGACTACGAGTGACGTAGACGTCGACTACGAGACTTCGACTACGAGTGACGTAGACTTCGACTACGAGACTTCGACTACGAGTGACGTAGACTTCGACTACGAGACTTCGACTACGAGTGACGTAGACTTCGTCTACGAAACTTCGACAACGAGTGAGGTAGACTTCGACTACGAGTGACGTAGACTTCGACTACGAGTGACGTAGACTTTGACTACGCGTGACGTAGACTTCGGCTACGAGACTTCGACTACGAGTGACGTAGACTTCGACTACGAAACTTCGACTACGAGTGACGTAGACTTCGACTACGAGTGACGTAGACTTCGACTACGACTGTAGTAGACATCGACTACGAGACTTTGACTACGCGTGACGTAGACTTTGGCTACGAGACTTCGACTACGAGTGACGTAGACTTCGACTACGAGTGACGTAGACTTTGACTACGCGTGACGTAGGCTTCGGCTACGAGACTTCGACTACGAGTGACGTAGACTTCGACTACGAAACTTCGACTACGAGTGACGTAGACTTCGACTACGACTGTAGTAGACTTCGACTACGAAACTTCGACTACGAGTGACGTAGACTTCGACTACGAAACTTCGACTACGAGTGACGTAGACTTCGACTACGAGTGACGTAGACTTCGACTACGACTGTAGTAGACATCGACTACGAGACTTTGACTACGCGTGACGTAGACTTCGGCTACGAGACTTCGACTACGAGTGACGTAGACGTCGACTACGAGACTTCGACTACGAGTGACGTAGACTTCGACTACGAGACTTCGACTACGAGTGACGTAGACTTCGACTACGAGACTTCGACTACGAGTGACGTAGACTTCGTCTACGAAACTTCGACAACGAGTGAGGTAGACTTCGACTACGAGTGACGTAGACTTCGACTACGAGTGATGTAGACTTTGACTACGCGTGACGTAGACTTCGGCTACGAGACTTCGACTACGAGTGACGTAGACTTCGACTACGAAACTTCGACTACGAGTGACGTAGACTTCGGCTACGAGTGACGTAGACTTCGACTACGAGTGACGTAGACTTCGACTACGCGTGACGTAGACTTCGACTACGAGTGACGTAGACTTCGACTACGAGACTTCGACTACGAGTGACGTAGACTTCGGCTACGAAACTTCGACTACGAGTGACGTAGACTTCGGCTACGAAACTTCGACTACGAGTGACGTAGACTTCGACTACGAGACTTCGACTACGAGTGACGTAGACTTCGGCTACGAGTGACGTAGACTTCGACTACGAAACTTCGACTACGAGTGACGTAGACTTCGACTACGCGTGACGTAGACTTCGACTACGAGTGACGTAGACCTCGACTACGAGTGACGTAGACTTCGACTAAGACTGTCGTAGACTTCGACTACGAGACTTCGACTACGAGTGACGTAGACTTCGACTACGACTGTCGCAGACTTCGACTACGAGACTTCGACTACGAGTGACGTAGACTTCGACTACGACTGTCGTAGACTTCGACTACGACTGTCGTAGACTTCGACTACGAGTGACGTAGACTTCGACTACGAAACTTCGACTACGAGACTTCGACTACGAGTGACGTAGACTTCGACTACGACTGTCGTAGACTTCGACTACGAGACTTCGACTACGAGTGACGTAGACTTCGACTACGAAACTTCGACTACGAGTAACGTAGACTTCGGCTACGAAACTTCGACTACGAGTGACGTAGACTTCGGCTACGAGACTTCGACTACGAGTGACGTAGACTTCGGCTACGAAAGTTCGACTACGAGTGACGTAGACTTCGGCTACGAGACTTCGACTACGAGTGACGTAGACTTCGGCTACGAGACTTCGACTACGAGTGACGTAGACGTCGACTATGAGTGACGTAGACTTCGACTACGAGACTTCGACTACGAAACTTCGACTACGAGTGACGTAGACTTCGACTACGCGTGACGTAGACTTCGACTACGAGTGACGTAGACCTCGACTACGAGTGACGTAGACTTCGACTAAGACTGTCGTAGACTTCGACTACGAGACTTCGACTACGAGTGACGTAGACTTCGACTACGACTGTCGCAGACTTCGACTACGAGACTTCGACTACGAGTGACGTAGACTTCGACTACGACTGTCGTAGACTTCGACTACGACTGTCGTAGACTTCGACTACGAGTGACGTAGACTTCGACTACGAAACTTCGACTACGAGACTTCGACTACGAGTGACGTAGACTTCGACTACGACTGTCGTAGACTTCGACTACGAGACTTCGACTACGAGTGACGTAGACTTCGACTACGAAACTTCGACTACGAGTAACGTAGACTTCGGCTACGAAACTTCGACTACGAGTAACGTAGACTTCGGCTACGAAACTTCGACTACGAGTGACGTAGACTTCGGCTACGAGACTTCGACTACGAGTGACGTAGACTTCGGCTACGAAAGTTCGACTACGAGTGACGTAGACTTCGGCTACGAGACTTCGACTACGAGTGACGTAGACGTCGACTATGAGTGACGTAGACTTCGACTACGAGACTTCGACTACGAGTCTTCGACTACGAGTGACGTGGACTTCGTCTACGAAACTTCGACTACGAGTGAGGTAGACTTCGACTACGAGACTTCGACTACGAGTGACGTAGACTTCGGCTACAAAACTTCGACTACGAGTGACGTAGACTTCGACTACGAGACTTCGACTACGAGTGACGTAGACTTCGGCTACGAAACTTCGACTACGAGTGACGTAGACTTCGGCTACGAGTGACGTAGACTTCGACTACGAGTGACGTAGACTTCGACTACGCGTGACGTAGACTTCGACTACGAGTGACGTAGACTTCGACTACGAGACTTCGACTACGAGTGACGTAGACTTCGGCTACGAAACTTCGACTACGAGTGACGTAGACTTCGGCTACGAAACTTCGACTACGAGTGACGTAGACTTCGACTACGAGACTTCGACTACGAGTGACGTAGACTTCGGCTACGAAACTTCGACTACGAGTGACGTAGACTTCGGCTACGAGTGACGTAGACTTCGACTATGAGTGACGTAGACTTCGACTACGAGTGACGTAGACGTTGACTACGAGTGACGTAGACTTCGACTACGAGACTTCGACTACAAGTGACGTAGACTTTGACTACGAAACTTCGACTACGAGTGACGTAGACTTCGACTACGAGTGACGTAGACTTCGACTACGAGTGATGTAGACTTTGACTACGACTGTCGTAGACTTCGACTACGAGACTTCGACTACGAGTGACGTAGACTTCGACTACGAAACTTCGACTACGAGTGACGTAGACTTCGACTACGCGTGACGTAGACTTCGACTACGACTGACGTAGACTTCGACTACGAGACTTCGACTACGAGTGACGTAGACGTCGACTATGAGTGACGTAGACTTCGACTACGAGTGACGTAGATTTCGTCTACGAAACTTCGACTACGAGTGACGTAGACTTCGGCTACGACTGACGTAGACTTCGACTACGAGTGACGTAACTTCGACTACAAATGACGTAGACTTCGACTACGACTGACGTAGGCACCGACTACGGGTGTCGTAGACACCGACTACGAGTGACGTTGGCACCGACTACGAGTGACTGTCTACGTCAGTCGTAGAGGGTGACCGGCTAAGTTGCCGGCGACGTTGCCAAGTCCTACAATTACGTAATTTCTCACCACAAGTATGACTCTTATGGGGCACGCCGCAATCGCGGCGGTAAGACCCCTCTTTGAGGAGTGGCTGGAGAGGCACTACGGCGTCCTCACCTACCGCCTGACGCAGGGCCTCACTGGACACGGTTGTTTCGGGAGGTTCCTGTGTCGGATAGGGCGGGAGGAAACGCCCGGGTGTCACCACTGTGTGGATCGCCCGGAGGCCACGGTGGAGCATACGGTGCAGGACTGCCCCGCTTGGGCAGAGCACCGCCGTGTCCTTACGGAGGCGACCTCTCGCGTCCGGACCTGGTCCATGCTCCGGGGCGAGAGGGAATGGGATGCAGTTACCTCCTTCTACAAAGCAGTAATGCTAGCGAAGGAGGAGGCTGGCCGCGTGAGGGAGAGAACCACCTCACGCCCCAGCCACCGCGGGAGACGCCCAGGGCGTCGGACGTCGCGAGGCGACATCCGGACACCGTAAGCGCGGGCTTGCGGAGGACGAGTAATGGGTAGCTCGCCGTCCGATCAAGACCAAGCCCGGGTCGACGGCGCGTTCTGTTCGCGCGCGCCTCAAAGAGCTGTCAGCACAGGGAAGGGGCCCCCAACGGGGCCAACGCCTGCCGGGGTTGCGGGACGTCTTAACAGGATACCGTGGCTCCGGAACGTAAGGGCAACAGAAGGAACAGGGTGGTTTTTTAGTCAGTAAAAGTCTGACAGTCTGAGTCATTTAATGATTTTTAATACCTAAAAAAAAAAGTATGACTTTTATAAAATTTTCTCGGATGACTTCTTTGTCTATACAATGATGATCAGTGAGTATTTTGTTCGCAGAGCTGACTCCGTGACGTGGAACCCTCACAAGCTGATGGGCACCCTGCTGCAGTGCTCCACCGTGCACTTCAAGTATGAGGTCAGTACTACTTCTAATACATTTTAGCAGACAACTACTACTATGTAATTGAGTCCTCTCCTGCTGGCACTGTTCTCCTGTGACGTCACTTAAGAACCGTCCAGTGCACATTTCACCTCTTGTGTATCACGCTACTCGCGCCCGTCGGCCGCACCTCTCCCGTTCCCCCATTTCGTCCTACCCCGCACCCCCGCACCTAAATTTTTTGTTACTTTCTTTGTTCATACCTACGAGTTTTTTTCCATTCTCAGTTTGCTTAGGTGGTAGCCATTAATACTTATATAGCCCGCACATGCTTATTGCTCTAATAGCAGTTATAAAAGTAAAGCTGGGCAATTATTTGCAGACGTTCAGTAGCGTCTGTGTTTAATGGCCGTTTTTATAGCTCACTGTTAAAGGAATGACTCTGGCACGGGTGGGGAAGCAATCATAACTTTATAAATATTGATAAAAGTAATAACTTTTGTTATAAAATTCAGGTGATTTTAGGATATCTGTCTTCAAAATGATTTTGGTTCTTAAAAGCAGATAAGCAGGACACATGTTTGAAAATTGGATTGCCTTTTTATGCGTAAAGTTTTAATAAATAAATAAGAAAAGTCGGCGCAGTAGCTGAGCGATTGAGTACTGCACTGCGTGTCGCAGGTTCAATTCCTACACTGAGCTAATATTTGTTGGGCCTACAGATACTTGTTCCGGGTCTGGCAGTTAGTGTATGTAAGTTTATATGTTTGTAAACGCACCCACGATGCAAGAGAAATTCCTCGTGTGAGGGCAACGTTTTTTTATAAAAGAAAGACGAAAGAAATAGTTTTTGTACATCATGAATCCTTAAATCAGCATTAGCTTCAACTCGCACAGAAATCAAGTAGAGCATAAAAAATTGCCAATAGCGCTCAGCTATAGCATAGCTTTCTGAAGACCGTGAAGAGTTTTTGAAATCGGACCAGGAATTCTAGAGATTACCAAGATTATCTACACACAAACAAACAATTAAACCTCTTCATAAAATGATTAACATCAACCATAAAATGTACACAAATGAGATAATATGAAAAGCCACTTGTAAACGAAACAAATATTGGAATTCCTTAACACTACATAATTATATTTAAAAACAACCTTAACACCTTGTAACACGGCTCAATTTCCATTTAACAACAAAGCCATGAGTTATTAATCATGACATCGCAAGGGATTTTTAGCCGTACGATGTGGAACTAAGGGTGGTTTTCATTTGTAGTGCTGATGTTGGTAGGTCGAAATTGGCAACATATGCTGACAAGTGTCGCGGAGAGGAATTTAATTAAATGTGCCGCGTTCCTGACAGCTTAGTGATGTGCCTGGTTATATCGGTATTCGATAATATGCATATTTTTCAGAATACATTATTGTTCTTAGAATAGAATATAATAGAATAATAATATAATAATATTCTTGATGGTAAAATACCTACGTTTTAGTTCTAGTAAGGTATGTGGTTTTTATAATGTTTATATTTTTAAATGGTGTTTAACTAGTTTTAAATAACGTTTTAGTAGTTCTACCAAAATAAGCCAAACCACAATTTCATAATCATTACTAGTAATTCAAAATACTCAAAGTCTTTAGTTACTATCTAGCAAAAATAGTTCAATGCCCGTCAAAAATGATGCTTAGAATAGATTTCAAATTAATTAGCGATTATTATCTAAAACTATTGCAATTACTTCGGTAAAATCTGAGTATTTTTGACGTGTATTTATTTATGTATTTATGTTTTGGCAATGCTTACTCCAATTAGGGATTACGCACAATTATTCAGCTCCATTCAGCTTTTGTCCATAGAAAACAACGATTTTGTATCGCATGCGTTCAGACGCGGAAAGCTGAACATTCGATTATAATTTTATTTACTGAAGATAAATTAAATAATACTATAATCCAATTCCAATATTTGCCATTTTTTTATTTTTTCCATTACTATTTTTAATAAGACAATTTTATTTACACAGCCACAAATGTCTTCGACTATTCTTAGAATAAGTTTATCGATATCGACTCGGTCACATCTCTAATGTCAAAACATGGAGTGTAGGCGGGGTCCACAAGAATTTATCATGAAGCATATTGTTCTGACGTGCTACAACCATTTATGAGCTAAATTGTTTGGCTTACTGCAACGGAATTAGGCTTATAATCGCGTGGCATAGCCGGTTGACTGTTTTACGTAATTTATTGTTTGCATTCTTTATTGAAATCATTGTTAACTTATGAGAAAGTAAAAGAATTTTTTTTGTTGAACCAAGAAGTAGTTTGTTTTTTATTCAATAAGGTTAAAATTTCAAAGTCAAAGTATTTCTTTCAATGGGACCATTGTAAGGAAGAACCCAATAACACTTTGGCCGATCTGGAAATCGAACCCAAGACCTCATGCTCCGCAGTCGCGCTTTGTGACCACTAGACCAACAAGGCAGTCACCGTGCATGACATGTTTTTATAAAAGGATTTCTAATCCTAGATAAAGAAACAGGATGGTTTACTTGTTCATTGTGTAATGTAGCTCTATCGCCAGCCCACAAACAACCCCTAGGGGTTGAGTAGGGGTGTGCCTGTTTAGCATATAAATGCATAGACAAACAGCTGTGCGCGACAGATAGGGAATCTGCATATTGCTCTACAAACTCTATGGTTCCCTGTACATACAATTTCGGAGATTTGTTTAGGTTGCTCGTGTACTTTTGATGTTTGTTTAATATTTATTCATCCGTTTTGCTTAGAAATCTTAGTCAGGATTTATTAACATGAGTTAGTAAATTTTATATAAGGTTTAAGTTTAAGTAACACAAGTATTATTTTTTTGTAATTTAATGGGCAGCAGGGCAGCATGCGTAGTTAAGAGATATTATGTAATTCGTCTTGTTAAACCCCGTGGAACCGCGATTATGACAACACACCGAGCGTTTCCTAATGGCTATTTAGAGGTATGAGAAACAGGGTGTAAAGTTTCTCATCCTTCGTTGAAAAGGAAGATACTCCAGCCGGGTGTTGTGTCTGGTGGGCTACTGCCCGAAGGTTGTTGTCGGGGTTTTGTACAAACTGTGATTGTGCGATGTAGGAATTGTCAGCTGTAGTTCGTATTATGTGCGAGAGATGTCGCTACACCTACCTATTCAACATATATGTATGGTGTGTTCTAAATCCGACCGTTCCGCTTGCAGGGCATCCTCCTGAGTTGTAACGCGATGTCGGCGGAGTACCTGTTCATGACGGACAAGATCTACGACCCGCGGTACGACACGGGCGACAAGGTGATCCAGTGCGGGCGACACAACGATATCTTCAAGCTGTGGCTGCAGTGGCGCGGGAAGGTAGGCAGCTGGCGTCTTGTCGCATTCTGTTGTTGATATTGTAATAAGGGACTTTCTGAATCGGTTTATTTTAAAACATCGTCAGTTTTGTGTTTAAAAAGTTGTGATATTGTGATATTAGTTTGTCGTGACTCACTCTGATGCAAAGTTATAAAGTAAAACTCTCAAAAGTGAAAAAAGTTATAAAAATGTAGTTTGGGTCCTTGTCAAATTTCAGGAGATCCGATTCAAAAGATATAAATACACCAGGTTTGTTATTAATAGATACTTTTTTTGTAGTTGGTTACGTTTAACATTATTTCAGAATACACCTCTTGTAATGTACAGAATCGCTCCAGGCAGTGTCTGAATGATGATGAACTCATTCATAGAATTATTTGATTGGCCGACTGTTCATACACATTATAATCTAACAATAACAGTTCAATGTCCATCCCACACTTACCTAATTATTTTAAATAAATCAGCATAGGTAATGTCTAAAATCATTACCTACTATTACTTACAATGAGAAAACCTGCGTCATCAATTGGTACGTTTTTGTAAAACTATCCCCATTTATTCTCAACCATCTTCCTCCCCAGGGCACCTCCGGCTTCGAGCGCCACATGGATCGTCTGATGGAGCTGACCGAGTACCAGGTGCGCCGCATCAAGGAGCAGCCGGACCGGTTCCACCTCATCTTGGAGCCAGAGATGGTGAACGTGAGCTTCTGGTACCTCCCGAAGCAGCTGCGAGGAGTGCCCCATGATGCGCACAAGGAGATCAAACTGGGCAAGGTGAGTGATCACTTTTTATTAAATAATTTCCATGGAAGATTGTCACATAATTGTCATCATTCAAAAACTGTGTAGTACACCTAGCGCCATCTAGTATCTAATAGTATAACTATTCCAGGTTTGCGCCAAACTGAAGGGCAAAATGATGCAGGCCGGTACCCTGATGGTGGGCTACCAGCCCGACGACCGTCGCCCGAACTTCTTCCGCAGCATCATCTCCTCAGCAGCCGTCAACGAGAAAGACGTGGACTTCATGCTCTCGGAGATGGACCGTCTCGGACAAGACATCATTATCGAATAAGCTTCTACAGTTTGTGTAACGGCGGAGACTTTCTTGTTTCTGGAGGGAATTGTGGAGAGCTGTTGATGTTGGGCAGGATTCAGTTGGGTTTTCGTGACATAATGGAACTTTGAAATAATTCTAGGTGTTAAATGTGACTTTCAAATATTCTCTTGTTGTCGTTTATGTCTACATAATGTTTAGCAATCGTGTATCATGATAATATTATGTAATTATTAATGATTTTATTCGAGAAATTCTCGCCGCCGTTACCAAATATTACTTATTTTAAACAATAATATGTTACGTACATGTATCAAAAGAACTAGTGATTTATTTGTCTAGATGTTATCTGCTGTAAAAACGCATAGCAATCTTAGGAGTACGTGGGGAAATAGAATATTCATTCACTAAATAATAACTGTACTAAAGCTTCACTATCGCCATCTATTGAGGAGTAGCTAAACTAAGTTTTATGTAATTTTACTTAAATTGAGTATTTTGTTGTCAAAATGGGAATTTTACTAAATAATGGAATTGATTGGTTCTTGAATGAATTTATACATTGGCCGAGTGTGTCTTGTTCTTTCGAATAAGTAATTTAACTTTATTAGCTAACTTTAGAAAAATAAAGTTTTATTTTTTATTAGCATTTCGACGTGTCCTAACAGACATTTCGATGTAGAAATTAGTATTTCTAGTAAAATCAACAACGAGGCATTTTTTACTTTTTAATATAAAATAGTTACCTACATCCCCCGCTTTTTTCTCTCACGAATCTTCAAATTCGAAGACATTTATAACAATTAGGATAATATAATCTGAACAAACACTTTAGCAAATATCTTATTATAATACATTCCAATAATGTTTATCCATTGCTCGTTTTAGGAATTGTCACCAATCTCTTCAACTCCTCAGCGGTCCACGTTAAATAATTCTAAAATAGAATGTTTTCTAAGAGAATGTAACGAGCCGTCTCTTCATTAAATTATTATAATATAAATAAATAAATATACATATTTATTAAATGTTGGTCCCTTCAAATAAATATTTATATATAATATCATATTTATGATATGTTTCACTAAATATATTGACAATGAAAATATATTTTCAAATAAGGTAGATTAATTAAGAAAAAATTTAGATTACAACGCTCAAATTGTCTAGTTGGCGAGTTTGAATGTGTGTCGTATTTTCTGTTGAATATTTGGCAATGTTGTTGAAAAAATATATTGTGTAGATGTTAGTAGATTATGTTGGGGTGTGTGGATGGAGTAGGGTGTGTGCATGTGCATATTTGAACGCGTGATTATGTGTGTATCTAGTAGTAATGAAAAGACGTCTATTTATTAAAATAATAAGCATCGATCATTGATTAAAAATAATTATATTAATGCATAAATTGTTCGTACAGAACCTACATAAGTAGGAACTGTTACTGAAACATCAATGGTCGATATATTTTAGCTAATCTTATATTAAGTGACCGTTTTCTTCAAAGGCTATAAATTTATTTTCTGCAAAATATTTATGTATTTAGATTATTTGTAACGCATAGCGTATGAAGTGAATGATAACTACAATATTGATATATTTCATTTAAATAATAATATTTTTATTTTATATCATTCACTCTGTATAAAAAAAATGTATGTTAAGTATAAAATATATATATATTTATTGATATCAAAATCACATTATATACAAAACATATCTCCCGTTTTGCCAATTAAAGAGTATTATTAAATTTTTATATGTTGTAAAGCGCATTGTAGTCTACAGCTTATCGGTGCTTATTGAAAAAAAAGTTTAGTTACCGCCAAAGGCACGTCTCGGAGACATTAAAATTAAAAAATAATAACTAGCGCCACCTTGTGACGCGTAGTTTAAGCGAAAGTTTTTCTTTAGTGTCAAAAGATGGCGTTGAGTCCAATAATTTTAGGGTGAATAATTTCAAGTGTAATATTGCAATAAATTACAATTATTCATTTTATCAGTGTTAGATATGTGTGTCGGTGTCTAGATGTAAGTTAGGATAGGTCTACTTATAGTTATTTTGATATTCTTGTCATTTTTTTGGTAAATTACGGATAATAATATGTATCACTTCAATGATTCTTCCTTTCCGTTTATATTTATTACATACCTAATTATTCTAATTTATTCCAGTTGGTTTGTATAATTACTAATAATCATTTCGTTTCTTCGGTCGTACATAGTCTTAAAGATAATTACGAAGTAAGTATGTAAATATACGAAATATACGATGTGACGATGACAATAGAAAGAGTAGAATAATAAGTAAATAGTTTGGGACGGAGAAATAATCTCGAAGGTGGATTAGACATAGGAATTGGTGTTTGTGGTAAGATTACATCATTAAATAATTAGTTTTTCTGACAACAGTTATTTTGAACGCACTCTAGCGGCCAATAGCAGAACTTATAAAAAAATATTTATTTCGAAGTAATTGAAATGACACTATCAGTCAAATTATAAAATTATTAATGTGTAAATATGTAGCGTGTGAATGTTATTAGCCGAGTTACTTGTTCTTTTATAGCATATATTTATAAAAAATAATTTATTTAAATTTTAATATCCCTCCTAGAATCTTCTTTCTACTATTTGATAACAGAGGGCAGTACGCTAGCTGAATAGTTTCCATTTTCTATCTATAGATATCACTTTAAAATTAACAACCGAATCGCAGTGCTTCCAGTTTGCGTAGGTAGATATAATAATATTTATAAATAAGGGAAATATATTTTCAGTGTCAAAATAATATAATATATTATAATTAGAATCAATGTCTTCCCATTTCAAAATCTTGTGTTACTTTTATTTATAATAATATGTATTAATATATATTTATGTATATATATATTAGAAGTAATTATATAGTATTATGTATACTAGTGTTTCGAAAAGTTTAGCATTTAGACGCAATATACTGTTCACTTTTTGATCACTTATAATGTGAGACAAAATTAGTAAAACTATCCTATTATTGTTGCTATATGTAAAAATCTGTATAACCAAATAAATGGTATTGTTGTTAGTTTGTTGTAGTTTTATTTACACTCGCAGTGACACAAAACAGAAGAGAAAACAAAAGGTTTCTATCCTAAGTTTTTAGTTAATTCTCAACTAGGTACCTGCCAAATGTTTCATGATGAGAATTTGGTTCTAAACAATCTTCACACCACGAATAAATAGGCTTTTGGCCATCAATACCATTAATGTGTTGTTTACCGGTTATCATCATACTATGGAAAATTAATTGAACACAATAAATTTAACAATATTCCTCTGGGACTACGCAAATGAATGCCACTGGTCATCCAGTCTAGATCCAGGTCATCCAGACTCCTTTGTCTCAATTTCTATCGTTTAGCTACAACAAATACGTGTGGGTAGTTGTGTATCGCTTTTTGAAAACTCGAAAGTGTGTCGATTGATTAGTAAACTGTGACGTCAACACTTTTGAGACTCCATTTAACTATTCATTCAAATCAAAGCAACTAAAAAAATCTAGTTTTACAGATAATTGAAAATTCTGTTTCTATAGAGAAGTTGTAATAGAATTATTGGTTGCCCAATCACTATCTTCGGAAGAAGGAACTTGGATTTCCAAGCGATGTCAGTCCTCATGAGAGTATAAAAATAAAAAAGGAGTAATAATATGAAAAATAAACGCAGAAATCGATTTTTAATAAGTTTTATTTCAAAACAAAATAATAATTATGCTATATATTGCACGTGACTCGCTAGTCCACATCCATATTTTGAGCAAAACCCACTTTCACTTATTTTACACAAGCTGTTCAGACGTACTATATGCAGCATTGAACTACAATTTAACTTTGAACTGCATATATTTAGTTGGTATGAAACTTCATGGAGAATATAAATATGGACTTAACGATGAGTAAATAATACTAATATCAATAGATGCCTGCGTGACTTGGAATAATATGTGAACAAACCTAACTCTCATGCAGATATTGCTACGATTTTGGACCCATTGACTCACAGCAACAGTTATACGAACGGTACACTCGCGCTGTTACATAGTCGACACTTGCACACGTTACAGCAACGCCCCAACGACGTTTGTGAGTTCGAATTACATTTCTTTACATATTATTATTCGTTTTTGTATAAGATATTCGCCACAAAGTTTCAATACTTACACTTATAACTCGTTACAAGAAAATCTGTCTGAAAAAGTACCGTTAAGGTCATCACTGATAACAGACATCTTTTTTTAATATTCTGTTCATTTTAGTTCAAAAATAGATACGTTTACAGTGATGAATATGACAATCCTTTTCTTTGATGTTTTTTGCTAAAGAAAATAATCAATTATAAATAGAAATCGTCTGATTATAAAGGATATTGAAACTTAAATGATAACATTATTTCATTTTCTAGCAAAAAGTTATAAGAAATTGAATGTTATTTTAGCATCGTTCGTTACTAAAGTTAAATTGTTATGAAAATGTTTATAACAAATCAAAACAAATAAAAACAGTGTTTAAAAAGTGTCGATATTATTCTTTCAATCAAATTTAATCGAAAAACACAAAAATTCAACTTTAGCAAGTCTCGACCGAGAAACATCGCCAAAAGACTTCGTATTATATTGAGAAAAAAAAATGCATCAACGAAATCTATGGGCGATGTCTCCTGTCGTTCAAAAGATGTTAGAAGATGCTGTCATACAATTTTGAAGTTGGGTTTTGTAAATTAAATTTATTTTCGATCAATCAGGCGGCCAAGATTGCATAATCGCGATAGAATATTGTCATGGGCTTGTTCGTGACGTGGGACTTACGTCACAAGTTCTGCCAAGATCTATGACGTCATATCGTGTCACGGTGATGCTTCCTTCGCTCGCTGGTCCCTTCCTTACTCGGGAATTAATAACTACCACAGTGGGTACTCTCCTTTGCAACGATGTTAGTGATTATACATTTCAAATTTAAATAAACCGTTTGCAACGTTGGAATTTTAGTTAAAATTTGATTAATTTCATTTCTTTTGTTGATTATATGATCTGTCATAAAAACATTTGAGAGCTAGGTCAAATATATATATATTTTTTTTTTGACAGTTCGGCCATAATATTTTCCAATTCATTTACTTTTTTATATCCGTTCGCTACAATCACTAACACAGCTGCCGGCACAATCACAGACTCCTCCACTCACTCAATAACATGATTTGATCAACAAAAACAAATGCAATATAATCAAAAACGCTCAGTATACAAACTAGTACAAAAAGATCTCTCCACGCCCACAGCTGGGCAAACATTGTTTGGGGCAAGATGACCAACATTACCCCCAGGGAATGAGTAGAAGAAAACATTTGTCTATGGATTAAAAGTCTTTACCTAAATTTGGGAAGATTTTTAAATGCAGGGCAAGAACAGTGTGGGGTTATTATGGTCAGATCGCCCAGAAACAACGTCAAACAATATCATAGTTGCCCATGAATCTCACGTTAAAACAATAATGCATATTTATGGAATACGCTATTCGACATAGACTGTAGTCACACATGGTATATGTTAGTAGTAATTAAGCTACACCTCACCAAAAGCTTGATTCACACATATCAGTGAAGTTAGTTCCGGCACCGTGCCGTATCAGTGCCAATTCTTCTGACATACATTCTCTACGCATTCACACTTGTCAGTGTCTGTGACGACACTGTGCTCTGTGTTAGCTCCGGCGCGTTCGTATAGAATGAATGAAATAAATATCACTGGTACGGGACGGTGCGGAACTGTGGCTTCACTGATGTGTGAATCAGCCTTCAATGTTTTCCTTCATAGATGTCAGTGATGTCCAAAATAACTTGGAAAGTACATATAAATTGAAAGTCACATTGGTACTTGCCCGTGCCTGGTTGTGAACCTACAACCTCGAGAGACGGGCGCCTTAACCACTGGGCTATCACGACAGTAGTTAGCTATCACGAAAATTTAATATGACAAATTGTCAAACACGCAAGCTGTTTGTGATAATATTTAGTCCATTTACCACAAACATTAGCAGACCAGCATCTATTACTACTAACACATACGATGGTACTTAAAAACATTGTAATTATTAGGTGACTGAAACATTCTTAAAGAAAATTCTAACTGGATAAAAAGACACATTAAAAAAATGCTTTTTAAAATTCATTATTCGAACTTCATTACATTATTTTCGAGAAAATAATCACTGAATTCTGTTTTGGTGTTAACTTACACTGTCGAATTACTGTCGGGGCAGACGATCGACAGTTTTCATTTACTAATTGATTTTAAATTAAAATACAATAGAAATAAAGATTAAAATTGCATGAAAGACATGTTATATCTTGCACACAATTTTACCCTCTATTGTGTTACATTAAGTTCATTATCAATAAATAAATAAAAACTGGGCTGTCTCAGGCCCTGACATATAAACATATTTAATTTCTAAATAATATCTTTCAGAATAAATCTGACATTTTCATAAGTTTAGCATTTTTACTGAGTGTGTTACTGACACTATTTTTAGTAATTTTGATAATTCGACTAAAAATAAAGAGCTCATATTTAAGTATTTGACTTGTAGAGAATAATCTATATGAGGCAAGTAAAGTAATGTTCTTTAGTGACTTGAAGCAAACAAACTCGAATGTCAACTAAATTGAACTGTTCACATTACTAAATTCAAGTAACACACTGGAAACGTGTAAACATATGTTATAAGAGATTCCACATATTACTCAGTGTTCTTATAAACAGTATAAATGAACCAGTTTGTACTTGTTGAAGCAACAAACCGATTTTTCGTTAATCTAATCTAATATAATATAATAATAACATAAGTGAGATTCTTCCAACACCTGTCTGCTCTGAATCACATGCTTTCAAACAAGACTAAAAGATTGGAAACATTCTTACAGTTAATTTTTGTATATGGCAACACTAATTAACTGTGTTGCCAGTAAATTATTTGGCATTGTATAGTAAAAATATTTAAAGAATATTTTTTTAGTTTTGTATCTTCAAAAATACTTGTTGTGGATTTTTTTGTTTGGCAACACATGTGTAGTGTTGCCATATTTTATGTAGGCTGGCGGTCGACGGACCGACCAAACGAAAGGTTTGGCTTACAGTAATGCCTATTATACTGAAATATATATATTACAACATTGCGCTGTAGGGACGTGAGTAGGGAACAAAGAATTCTTAACTTATTTATTTATTTTGATATTATTTACTGTCTCACACAGTTTTTCCGTGAAAATAAAGGCAGATTTTGTAACAGTAACTATGTCTCAAAAACTATTATTTATATTATCTGGAATATTAGAAGACGATCTCACATACTTATAAAATATTTAATAGGTGAGTCTAAGAAGGCAGTCGCTCCATGTAGGTAAAATACTGATATTTATCTACAGTTGGTCAGACGGAAAGCCGACTACAACATAGTTGGGAAAAGACTATTCATATAAATATTCTCTTAGACTAGAGTCTAACAATACAGTAACTTTCTGATATACATTTCGTTACTACCCTCCAACACGCCCTAATCAAACGTAACTAACAGAAATATGTCTGTCTCGCTCACACACACTCTCTTGCGTCACGCACAAGCACAACCGCTTTTGTTTATATATTTTTTTATTTATTATTTAAAATAACTATTTACGTCGACGGCCCGTAGTTTTATTTTGTATTTTTGTGCGTTACCCCCTTTTGGGGGAACTGATGGCCGTAAAATCAGTCAATTGTTTTTTTTTGTCGTTGTTTAGCTGTCGTATGTAACTTTAATTATATCAAGATAATTATGTCAACAAACTAGCAGATAGAATGGTACTTTTTAAATTCACCCCAATGTTGGCTTTAAAATGACAATAAAATTTTTATTTGGAATTAATTTAATTCATCAATGTTTAATATTTGATGAGCTGAAGCTTGAAGCGAAAATAATTTCAAAGCTCCCTGTAATTTTAATACGAGTAGAAATCTATCAAAACAAAATCCACCCCTAAAATCTTCCTCTGATATATCCAGTACAATCCGATATTATCTCCGTCGAAACCGTCGACGCATCTAAACTAGTCTTACTCATGTGTCCGGCAAACCGGCGCTTTAATACTATCGCGTTGACAGCCGGCGGCTGTTCCCGCGTGCGTTCACTTCGCTCGCCGCGACCCGACTCACGTATGTGGCGCCACTAGCGCCGTCTGGCGGTCAAGTAGGATAGTTCGAAGTAGTTATGTGATGTTTTGAGATAGTAGATTTAGATCTGTTTTTTTTACTTAGATTTAAATCTAGTTTTTATCGAATCTAAACCAATGTAGATTTTATTGACTTAATACTAAATTAGAGAGCATTATTATATTATACAGATCTTTTTTATTTATGCACTTGGCACTGGCACCTACAATCTAATAAAAATGATATTACAGATCACATGAAAGTCAAACGATTTTATACTCAATTTTGATTGACATACAGTTAACATTTATATGTCAATGACTATAATAAATATTTTCTTTGATTTTTAGACCCTACCGCTTGATGATAAGGTCGATTTTACTAGAAGCGGCGAGCGTAGCGATCGCACGCGACATCACAGTCAAAAAACGGGCTAAGATACCGACGTAGTGACACACACTGGCAAATATATGTAATATATATTTATATATAGCTTCAAGTTATGAGACAACAGAGTTAGGAAATAATATACGAGGATTTTATTGCCTTGATTTATAAAATCCCATCAGGAAATTTATATATTTATTTTATTAATAATTACCACCAATTCTGTAAGTTGTAATGGGATTATTTGCCGACAAATTAAATTGGAAAACTTTCCAGTAACTAGGGGTTCCAATGTTTATTTCCACAACAATGTTGTCATCAAAACTTATAAACTTATACATACAAATCACAATATACTAAATAACACGTATTTATTCATTACATATTATATCTATGAATGGAGTGTACATAGATTTTATGTATAATACAAATACATGTATAAGTAAATTGTGTATTGTATATGGTTTAAAATACTTTAAAAATAAAAAAAAGAGTACAGTTACGTACAATGGCTTCCTTCAATAATTTTGTAAAATCACAGCTTCAAGTGAGGCGACTGATTGATTTATAATTGTTGACTTTCACACACATTACAATAATCTAAAATTTGTTTAATTTAATATTGCTCAAAAACCCTCAATTAATTTTTTCTACAGTTCATTAAACCAATGTTTTACAATTACATAACCTTCAAATTACATATTCAACCTTAGTACCAATGCATACAGTTCAGTTCCCAATGCAAATTGCAGATACTTTTTATTTGTTATTCGAATTTGAATCTTATTGCTCATTCAAAATAATCTGTTATCAAATATCACGTCAACAGCTAAACATTTGACAACAGATAATCTTTCAGTAAGCGATGTTAGGTGAACTTTAGTGAATGGTTACCTGCATCAGTCGCCTCATCGATGAGAGCTGTGAATGAGTGTAGAGAGTGAATGAACTAAACGTATTCGTTCACTGTCTAAGAGAAGCCTTCAAACGTAGTGCGATGTCCGACGTCGGGATAGCGGAGAGCTGATTTCTTTAACGCCAACTGAAAGAGATATTTCATGTAGATTTAAAAGTAAAGCAATGAAATGATTTTTATTCAAAGATTACTGACATTATTATGCCACTGCAGGGCAAAGGCCTCTTGTCATGCAGAGAAGGTAGCTTGGCAGGGCATTGCCAAGGCGGATTAGAGATTTCAAACCTATTTACATTTTGAAGATATTGGCACCCTTTTGGTACCACCCTAAAAATCATTGCAATGTTTAGTTACGTTACCTTACTCCATCTTTTCAGGTCGCTTAGGTCTCGAACGACTCCTACATCTCGTGAGACGAGGGTCATATTATATGATGTTAGTTGTATGTTGTATGTTATATGTAACAATATGTGTTGCTATACTCACAGCACTTGGTGCGGCTGCAGCGCGGCGAGGTGCGCGGGGGAGGGGGGCACGCCGGGCGGCGCGGGCGGCAGCAGCGTCTGCGCGAGACCCTCGAACCTACCGCCGGCCTCGAAGCCGTTCTAAACACGAACATATACAGTTAAAAGTGCTAGAGGGTATAGGATAGTGGCATCGCTACGATGTCTAAATTATTATTAAGATTAAGATTAAAATTAAGATTTTAGATAGCAGATACATTGTACATATCTCGTCACTTCCTTTGCTTGACTGTCACTGAATGCCTAAGGCATTGAGTCAGACTTTGTAGTTTTTGTTGTGTAAAGCTTTTAATAGCTTTTAACTGGCTATGCCAAAACAAACCTAAACACGTCAAAATTTCTCCTATTTTCCGATTTAATTGTAATGGTTGTAGATATTTAACGCTGATTTATTTTAAATCAACTCCAAGTACAAGTTTTAAATAGTAATAGCACCACAAGTCCCGGATATTCATGTCTCGGATCCCACAATGAAATTAATAAAAAAATACCAGCAGACAAGTGAACAAACAAACAACCCTTCATTTTATCTCTCCCCACTTTATATATTTTGTTTGTATGTGTGTATATATGTATTTAATATTATAATTTACTCTCGGAAGTTCTCTGTATCTGAGCACCTACTATGTTTTGTCTCTGCATCACCCTAAGGTAGACTGGTAAAAAATGCCTAAGGTATTAAGCCCGCCTTTGTACAGTGTATTTTTTTTACATGTGCATAAACTTCAAATTAATAAATAATAAATAAATACTCACGGGAATCATGATGGTGGGCCGCAGCGGCTGGATGGAGGGCTGCACAGCCGTGGGGTAGTACGGGTAGTACTGCACCGGGTAGCCGATGTAGCCCGGGTAGCCGGCCGCCGCCGCGTACATGGCCGCGGCGGGGCTGTACATCTGCTTTGAACGTAACTCACACGTCACTATGGTTATCTCCACGATTTACTTTCATTTGTAACACTTCGTACCTATTGTGGTATAGTGCTTTAATGCTAGGTATATAGTCTTTAATTGAATATATCTTTAATTAACTAAGGATTCATGATCCTAGACCCCCAAGCGATAAGATACTTCATCGGTTAATTTAAAAAAAATCCGTAGTTCCATACAAGATATGTTGACCCCGTAGGTATTTCACTTTTGTGTGGAACAACTTGTAAATCATTTATTTCAAGAGTAAGTATAGTTTCTTGCCTATATTTCTCCATACGAAACTACCTTTTGAACAACTGGATTCAATTATTTCATCTCAATAGTCTAATTATATTATTATTAAAAAAATTGTCGTAAGTTAGCAAAATCATCACTGATTTTAACATCAAAGATCAACCAGATAAAGACATGATCTGTTCAACCAACCATGTGATTTTACATGATGAAATAAACAAAAATCGGCCTCATAACTTGCTAAAAAAACTTAAAGTTAAACAGGGCTGTTCCACAGCCCTAGTCTAATGCCATTCATCAGGTTTTTCTCGCACTGGAACAACGGCGACTCCAAGTTGACCACACCTAAAAGATTCACAGAGCCCTACAAAACACACTTTCAGTAAAACTTACCGGTAGCTGCTGGCTAAGCGCCGGTATGGCCTGGTGGTGCTGCAGCTGCTCGTAGGGCGGGGGAGCGTACACCCCCCCGGCCCCGGCGCCCGCGCCCCCGAACGTTACCCCGTAAGGCGACCCACCGGCCACTGTGCGGTAACAATCTTGTTTAGAAAAACAAACAAAAAAACACAACCATTAACATCGATAAAGAAATAATATTCGGCGATCTGTGTGATAAAAAACTGCAGTTTCCTAGTCTACCGATATGCAAAATAGCTTAACATAAAAAAATTATCAATCTGCCTGCCTTTTCCCAACTATGTTGGGGTCGGTTTCCAGTCTAACTGGATGCAGCTGAACACCAGTATCTTACATGGAGCGACTGCCTATCCGACCTCCACAATACAGTAACTGGGTAATACTACTGGGAAGACTGGAAAAAAAAACAGATTAAAAAATGAAAGCAAACTAACCTCCATACTGCGGAGCGGCCTGATGCGGAGGCGCCGGGAGGAATGGTCCCTGCGGCGGCTGAGGTTGAGGGTACGCGCCCAGCGGCGGCGTCACTGCAACAACACTCAGCTCTAACAGTGCCCCGCGCTACGGGACGCGCGCAAGACAAACTGATCGACCACATCACTGGCTCAACACGACATTTGTGTTTGAAAACGTTGACATTAAAAAAAAAAAGAATGTGTGGGTAGTTTAATGTTAATTTTGACAGTTAAGTTTGAGGTACACTGAGACTTTTTTGTAAGAATTAAAATACCCAATGTGTAAAGTGATGTGGTCGTGTGTCAGTGTGTCGGACGCGTGGTCGCGCGGTGGCGCGCCGCAACCCAAGCCCGAGCATTCACGCTTGACGCAGCGGTGTTGTCGAGCTAATAACAATACTGCTATAGTTGTACCTTGTCGATATACTTACCAGGATTTAGAAAAAAAAATGAATTTTCTCAAAAAAACCAAAAAAAGAAATAATAATTGATTGGTTTTGTCTCGTTTTTACATATCTACAGAGGAATGTAAAAAAGAGACAAAATATAAAACTTAAAAATACTATAGCAATATTTTTAGCACGACCTCAACGTGGGTGAAATAAATAATTTTGGGAAAATCTCAAAAACATCACTTAGTACTTGGTAATAAGATTTAAATTAAATTTTGTTGTTTTTTATTTTTATTGTTTTTAACTTCACCCGCGCATGTTCACTTACGTCAGTGTTAACGACAAGCGATGCCCATACAACGCGTTACCACTAAACCGAGTCTTTCAAATAAACATTTAACACTAAAAGTACCAATTCTGAAAAACTCGTCAGTGTGGTGACAACACTTCGGTTCGACAAAAATAAATATCTTTCTTATTTTCAAAAAAATATTTATATTTTCGCACCAAAGAAAAATACAGTCAATTTGGTAGGCCGAGTTAATGTTTCAACACAGTATGTGAGTGCTGAAAGCCTACCAAATTAGTTATTTACAATGCATTCCTTATTTTTAATGGTCACCCTAGCTGGACTGACTATATAAGACATTATATTAAAAATAAAACTCGTGAACACCGATCAATCAAGTGCCCATCATTTGTGTAAACGCTGGACAGCCGTCAGCATCCATTTTGCATCACTTATGTTAATTAGTATCCATTCGAAGCAAGTCGGCGTGAATTTCCATATAATCAGTAAAGATTTGTTTCAAGCCTTGTGCATAGAAGCTAGTGTGACCATCCAAACGTCTTTTCATTAAGAAAATTCTTAAATAACAAAACAATCATCACACGATAAGGAACCTTTTAAAAAGTACAATATTTATTTATAATACGACTTTGAACTTCGGGTGTGGCAGCCATTTTGTGACAAACCACTGATTTTCAGCGATATTGCGAAAAATATATGAGAAAATTATTGTAAACTCATATTTTTTATTCAGTTTTCCACCAAGTTCAGAGTCATAAATATTGATCGTCAAAACTGACAACCAAACGTGTATACATGATGTGAACATTCCTTGAAATAAAAAAATATATTCATTTTCTATTCAGTTTCTAACTATTCAACAAGTGTACCAAGATTTTTTGTTGATTTTATCACTTTCATATACGATATTTTGCTGTTCCAATCTAAAAAGCATATCGATGCAGGAAAAGCAAAAAATAACTAAAGAGCTATGATATCGGTGCGTTGAAGGACACAGAAACATGCTATTGTGACAACACAAAGTTCTAAAACAGTTTCTAGACATGCAACAACAAACACGACAAAAATACAAAAAAAAACTTATGTAACTATGAATATTTATTAAAAAAATGCATTTCAAAAAACTATCTGTAGCGACACTAAAACATCAAACGATAAACTACTATATAAAAGCGTCGAGAAACAAAATGGCAGTAACACATGCTCGCCACAAACAAAACGTCAGCTGCAAGAAAACAGCAAAATGTTCATATAAGGGATGTTTGCAAACCACAAAAAAACCTGGTAACATCCGCCACCTAAACATTAATTACTAAATTATAACCAGTACTGAAAAGAATGCTATTGCTTTTCATTTTACTCCACATTTTGGCAAAGAATTTCAAACTTTTCAATATGGCCGACACAAAATACTGTTAAATGTTTTAAAAGCTTAATTAATTATTGAATTGCAACAAGCAGGGGGAGTTTACTGCTATATCGTGATCAGATATAACAACAAACTGAAGATCGTATGTTTATGACTGCTGTGAATAAATTTAGTTAATAAAAATCATTTGAACCTCCGGATCCCTGTAAAAGACTCGAAGAACCGACATAGAGAAGACCAAAAAGAAGTTTGAGAAAAAGAAAAAATAAAAATTGAAAAAAATGTGGATCCTATAGAAATGGTGTTGAAATATTTTAAGTCTGTGGTTTAGGTGTTTGTTCTAACCGTCCCGTTACTTGAGACCCTCACAACTGGCATACTTCCCTGTCCTTCGAATAAGCTTATATGATGCATGCACTGTTGCCTGTAGCACTGACGCAGTGGTAAAGGCAACATTCAACAAATACACATCACCAGTACTTACTCATAAAAATTCACAATCATTTTTTAGGAAAAATACAAAATATTTTTTTTTGAAAAATAAGTAAAAATTTTCTTTTTTATTTAATTTTCTGGTGGTATGTATATGTCATCTTACATCTATTCACACACGCACTAACAATGTGTCATTCCTGTTAACATATTGACTCAGTGTTGACCTAAAATCCTTCCCTGATTTAGCCCAAAAGTGGGAATATTAAAATAAATTTCCATAAACTTCAGCAAGGATTAAACGTCGCATTCTAGATAACGTATCACTATAAAATTGATACAGAATCTAAAACGTTTGTTAAACATATTGTGTAAATTAGACATACATCTAGAAAAATTGGCAATAACAAAAAAAAAATATTTGTGAAAAAGCTAAAATTATTATTTTATTGAATGTTAGTGCCAACTTGACCATCACCTTACAGTAAAATGTCTACAAACATACATCTGTAAACATTGAAAATGCAAAAAAGTAAAATCATTTTTATGATTATTAAATTTTTATTTATTTTAAATTTTTCACATTACCATTTTGCATTTATTTCGGTTAGTAGTAGACACTCGAACTTAAATATTAATTAGACGCGACTTTTACCATGAAAACCATATTTTATTTTACTTTTTATAAATTATTTAAGTAAAAGTCGTATCTGTTGGTCAGTAACAAGCTAGCTTTTTGTGCCATTTGTAATAGATTCAAAATAATTTTAAGAATCCAGAACAAAAAATAAATGACGGACTGTTAAATTAAGAATAAATGTAACAAATTTCGGTTCAAATATATTTTTTATCCTAAATTGTTTATTTATTATATTTTTATACGTCATTCATTTTCGATAAACATTAATGCTAAAAAGTTAGCTTAATCTAAATAAGGAAAACGAAAAAAAAAACAAACACAAGACATCCCTATTAGGTTTTAAAAACAATAGGGAAGCTAATACTAATGAGGCAAAGATATTTTTGTAATTTAAAGAAAGTTAAAACAATGCCTCATTTTTATTTATGGTGCACGTAACTGCATAGCAATAATAATTACTGGTTTATTAAAATAATATTTTGTAAATAAATCTCCAATTTCACACCAGTAATTATCACAACTAAAAATTAGTGTTAAAAACAATAAAAAAATAAGCTGTGAACTAAATGTTCAGAAAATAAAAATTAAACAAAAATATAAACAGATAGCTAAGACACATATTTTAAAAGAAACGAGTCCCATCTTAATATGTTTGAAGACATTGAAAATCTTCTTCTATTTTGTTATTAGACAGAACTCTGCGACTTAGAACAACTTATTTTTTTAAGACATGGTTAACTAAGAAACCTGACAAGTATTTATGTTTTTTTTCTATTCACAAATCCAGGACGCTTCTCATAACACTATACAAATAGTTTCAAGCCAAAGACATCTACTGTACAGCCAACCATTTAGCTTAATGTCAAAAGTCCATGAGGATTTGTGTATTTTATTATAAAGATTACCATTACTGCAACTACAAAAAAACTGTTAAATGCAAAAAAAAATGTTTTAAACATAGATACTTGTCAGATTTGTATAGAAAAACATGATAGCGGCTTGTCTGCTGTAATATCCCTCAAGGTTGAGTTTTTATTTGAATGAACTTTCAAAACATCTATTTTTAAAAATGACTGCTTTACCTCATTCAAAATCTGAGAGGGTAAATAACTCCGTATCTCATTAGCTACCGGTGACTTTGTCAAGCCTTGCTCATTACAGCAACCGAGCCTCAAACGAACGGGTTACAATCGAATTAATAACACATACGATCGTCCACACGCCGATACGCACATATCATATATTTGTCTCTCTTTAACTATGTTTCCAAAAAAAGAAAAATAAAGAAAGAAAAATTCTATATGATTTCATTACATGATAGCGATTAGTCGACTGCCGCGCGACGTCTGCGGCGGCGGGACCGCGGCTCCTGTAGAGGGGGGGGCGGCAGCTGGGAGGGGGAGGGGGTGCAGGTAACTTTGTATTATCATCATGTCTTATGGTGCCGCGCAAGAGTCAACTCTGTCTCCAGCAGGGAGAGAAATCTCAATGTTGCCGTTAGAATCTTGTTTCTAATAAAATTCCAAATTGCCTTTGCAGGCCAGTGTGGCTGGAGATCAAATTTAAAATAATAAAAGCGTTCTTAGGGGTCTCAAAAGCTAGAATAATGCATATCAAAAATAAAAACGTCAGATGTTTGATCTCCAACTATACCAGTCTCAATAAACTTACTGGATCAACAAAATGACGAGTCATTCAAAATGTTAAATCAACAATATGAATGAGATTTCTCTGCATCACAAGGTTGGTTACCAATAACGAATATTGGCTCCAACATTATTACCAACTTCTAAGTTCTTCATACAGTTTGACTCAGTGTGCAGCCAACCTTAGTTAGGTCTTAAGTTTTAATCATTATTATTAATTTGACACATGTATTTCTGTATACATCCTGTGTCTAATTTCGTAATATACACAATTTTTGTATATTTAGAAATGTAATGGAACTACAAAGCTTATATTATGGAGTTGGACGCTCGCTCTGACATTAGTAACGCCACCCAAGGTTGCATACTAATATTCTTATTATGTTGTTTGTTGACAAGATGGACAATCATCTCCAAAGAAGAATGTGCTATATTAAAGGAGTGGTTTGACCCTGTTTTGTCATAATATGCTAATGATTGAAGCAAACAAAGCAGCAAAGGAATGTTTTTCTTTTCTTATTGGTGCTTCCGAGAATGATTGTAAAATCAATACAACTTCTGACCCAAAATTTGCTAAACAAAAATTATGAGTCACTGGGACAGATTTTTAAAAAATTAAGAAAATTATTTTGTCATGTTTAAAGTATTTTAATTTTTTTGTGAAATGATTGGGATCTGCTATGTTCTATGTGCCTAGATAAAATAATTATGTATTATGGTCTGTACTTCCTTCCTTTACCTTTGATTTAGAAGAGTCGAGAATCCTCTTTGATGAACAATAGACACATTAGTTTCAATAATTAATTATGCAGATGGGTGTGTTTTAATAATTATCGAGAAACAGTTGTAGAGTGAGATGACCTACTTCTGAAAAGGTCAACCGGGGATATAATATTTACACTACAAAATCGATTGATCACAGCAGGCGGACACTCTGGCAGATATTTACTACCATGGGATTATGCTAATGTAACATTTCCAACAGATGTTCATCGTAAACCAGTTTTAATGGGTGATACATCATAGTCATGTTGGAAGCCAACCTGGGCCGCAGTAGTGAGGGATCATGAATCAATTCAACTAATTAATGGACCTAAAATTAGAACAAATAGATCCCGCGCGCCGTGCAAATCATAAGGGTGGTCGACCATCTTGAATTTATCGCCATTATCGATCTACCGCGCAACGCATACTTATAATTTTTCTACAGCTAAATCAATGTAAAATAACCCCCGTTCGACGCAATAATGTCGCGTCCGAGGATTAAAATAATCATTGTTATAGGAAAACTTGTATTTCAAGGCCCTGCCGTGACGTTACTCTTGTCAAAACGTATTAAAAGAAAAGAACAAAGAAAATAATAAATCAACAGTTTACATACCTTTCTTGTCTGCCATTTATATGATAACTTTTTGAATATTAGTTAAAACGTTAATATTTTATATTGAGCTGCGAGAATTACAGGAAATTCGCAATTTAATTGGACGCAGTCGCAGCAAACGCTTCGAACGATTCTCGCAACGACAACCAACTATTTAGTGATTTCAATAGTGCTGTCACTGTCAGTCGGCTTTAACAATTTTAGTCGATTACCAATCTAAGTTACCAATTGAATTATGTTGTTTCATATAAAATAGTAAAGGACACTGCCATTTTTTCCCGATAGACGGCGCATCGTCGGAATGACCTTTGATGAAAATGAAATACGAAATTTTTAAAGTTTATAGGCATGGAAGCCGTCCCTGTCATAGCCCATCTTGCGAACCTCTGCTTTAAAACGGGCATCTTCCCGGCCCCGCTAAAAATAGCCATTATTACTCCTGTCCACAAGGGTGGGGGTAGAGACGATATTAATAATTATAGACCAATTTCAGTTCTTCCTAGTATATCCAAAATTATTGAAAAATTAATAAATGTTAGACTTCTCAATTACTTAAACAAATTCAATATCATTTCTGACTCTCAGTTTGGTTTTCGTCAAGGTATCTCCACTGAGGACGCTGTCATATCACTAACTTCATTAGTAGCTAATCATCTTGACAATGGAGATAAGTGCCTAACTGTCTTTTTAGACCTTAAAAAGGCATTTGATACCGTCTCTGCGCCTATCCTTGTAAACAAGCTAGAAAATATAGGTATCAGAGATATCGCGCTTGATCTATTTAAAAACTATCTTTCAAATAGGAAGCAAAGTGTCAAAGTGGGTCATCATATAAGTGATGTCACAGATGTATCATACGGCGTCCCCCAAGGAAGTGTATTAGGCCCAACGCTCTTCTTAATATACATTAACGACCTGTGTAACATGAAAATCCCCTATGCCAAAGTCCTGTCGTACGCCGATGATACAGCTGTCATCTTCCATGGTAAGTCATGGCACAATGTGCGGCTAAGTGCTGAAACAGGAATGTCCCAGGTTGCGAATTGGCTCAATGCTAATGTTCTCACATTAAATACCTCCAAAACAAACTTTATAAGTTTCAGCATCTGCAATCGTACTCAACCAACCGGTGATTTTCAAATCATTATACATACTTGTGATGGTATTAATGTTGATAATTGTAACTGTTCTAGTATTGGCAAAGTTTCTTGCACAAAATATTTAGGGGTACTGCTGGATCAGAAATTGTGCTGGTACCCCCATATTGAGCAAGTAGCCAATAGAGTCCGCAAGCTGAATTGGATTTTTAAGACTTTGCGTCACGTGCTGCCTCGGTCTATACAGCGTAGCGGTAAGCCGGTTAGAAATGTGCTCACACAAATATATATCTCTCTTGCGCAATCAATATTAATATACTGTATCCCTATTTGGGGTGGGGCAAATAAATCTAAATTCATTCAATTGGAGCGAGCACAACGAGCCCTACTCAAAATAATGTATTTTAAAAAAAGGAGACATTCTACAGAAAACCTCTACAAACTAAGTGATGTACTGTCAGTGAGGAAACTATACATTACTCAAATGATTTTAAAAAAGCACAAAACCATACCCTATAATGCGGATATACACTCTAGGAGAAGAAAACATGACATAGTTCAATTGCCAATATCCAAGACCAAATTCGGATCAATGCAATTTAGTAAACGATCAGCTCAATTGTATAACAAAATAAATAAAGAAATTTTCGTATATGCAAAATCTTATCATAAATGTAAAGAAATGTTGTTTGACTGGATAAAACCATTGACATTTGAAGATACTGAAGCTCTCTTACAAAACGTAACTTAATACAAATACACGACCCACTCAAACACACATAGACCCTCCCATACCTACACGTACACCCACACACACATACACAAACAACCACACATCCATAACACTCTTGTACACTCAACAATCACATGGCCCACTCATGCACACGCACTCACACGTTCATGTAACTATCCTTTGTTTTTAGTTACACCCATTTTTTATTTTAATTTTGTGTTTTAAGTAATTTAACTACTGTTGTGAAGGAGCGGAGTCTTCTAATACAGGCAATATATGCTTAAATGAAGACTCCAAACCCAATATTGTTTGTGTATAACTTTTAGACACAATAAACGTTATTATTATTATTCCATTTATTTATTTGCTATACATAATTATTACATTTTTAAATATTAATATAAAAATAAACATTTAAAAATATAAAAAATAGTAGCCCACCGGTGGCGGAAACAGGGTCCAAGCCACCGGCGGTCAGGGCTCCAAAGAGAGGAACCTCCTAACTATACGAGCCGTATCCAGAAGTACTGCTTTCTGGATCAAGCCCTTGATCCAGCCGCCTAACGAGAGCCTCCTAAGATGTTGGTCGAGGCTCTTGGCTATTAAGCCATTGGCTGTGACGACTATCGGCACAATGATCGCTGAGTCCACCTCCCACATGTCGACAACCTCGCGGGCCAAGTCAAGATACTTGATCTGCTTATCTTTCTCGACCTTCACGAGGTTCACGTCATGTGGGACTGCTATGTCAACAATCATTGCGCGCCTCTCTAAGCGATCCACCACCACTATATCAGGTTTATTGGCCACAATAGTCCTGTCAGTGATGATGGATCGGTCCCAGTACAGTGAGACATTGCCATTTTCGAGAACTGGGTCGGGCACATACCTGTAGTACTGTACTTCCGATTCCACAAGGCCGTATTTTAGAGCAAGTTGCTGATGGATAATCCTGGCCACTAGATTGTGTCTATGCAAGTACTCTTCGTTAGCTAGACGAGAACACCCAGAGATAATATGACGGATTGATTCACCCGGCCGGTGGCATGCCCGACAAATGTCAACCGTGCCATCCTTCACAATAAATCTCCGATAGTTATTCGTCATAATAACTTCGTCCATAATTGCACAGACAAAACCTTCGGTTTCCCCAAATAGGTCACCAAATCGGAGCCAGGATACGGACGCTAAGAAATCTACATCGGGCCCATGTTGGGCCCGAAAAAAGCGCCCGTGGAGCTCCTTACTCTGCCATATCTCCTCGCGATCTTTAGTCTCAAGCACTACAGGTTTGCGCCAGTTCTCTTTAGCCAAGGAGAGCGGGGTGAGGCCCTTATCCACCAAAACCACATCTCGGTGCATCCCCACGTCGGCTTCTAGGAAATATTCCCTGAGACTGCATATCTCGCGATTGTGGAGAGTCTTAGCATTTAAGAAGCCACGACCTCCACACTTCCGCGGGATATACAGTCTCATCACCGATGACCGTGGATGATGCATCCGATATGCCGTCAGTAGTTTACGGACCCTCCCGTCCAGAGCGTCAAGTTCCGTTTGAGTCCATTTGAGTATGCCGAAAGAGTACATCAAAACCGGCATGACCCACCCGTTGAAGGCGCGCACCTTATTGCCTCCTGACAAAAGACTATTAAAAACTTTTTTCAGGCGGCCAAAGAAGCGCTCCTTCAACGATTGTTTCATGTCAATAGCATTGATGCCCAACGCTTCCGACATACCCAAATACTTATAGGTCTCGTTTGAAGAAAGGGATCTAAGGTTTATGGAATCCGAGAGTTGAATTCCCTCGGATTCCACAATCCCCCCTCGCTTGACATGCATGACCGCACATTTGTCCACACCAAATTCCATCCTGATGGCGCTACTAAAGGTTTCTGTTACCTTTAATAGTTCCATCAGTTGCAATCTGTTGGGGGCAAAGAGTTTAACGTCATCCATGTAAAGAAGGTGAGATACTACCTGGCCACCTCTCTTCAATCGATAGCCTAGACCTGAATCCTCCAGCAGTGTGCTTAGGGGATTCAAGGCTAAGCAAAACCAAAGCGGACTCAAACTATCGCCCTGAAATATACCTCGCTCAATCCTTATCGGTTCGCTATTCCGCTGGACATGTCGACACCCTGGATAGCGAAGAACTGTCCTCCACTGCCCCATACACGATGTCAGGAAAGCGCGTAGAGTTGCATCGATCTTATACAACTCCAGCACCCTCATGAGCCATGTATGTGGCACGGAATCATAGGCCTTCTTGTAGTCTATCCAGCATGTCGACAAATCCTTACGGGATCGACGAACCTGTTGGCTGATGGCCATGTCAATCAAGAGCAGCTCCTTGGTACCGCGGGACCCTTTCCTACATCCATTTTGAGAGGGAGACATGATATTATTAATGTCTATATGATTGTTAATTTTAGTTCTCAAAATGGATGTAAGAATTTTATAGACCGTCGGCAAACATGTGATTGGTCTATAATTTTTGGGTTCCGCAGTATTACCAGATTTATGGAGCAAGTGGGTTATACCTGTCGTTAGGAATTGGGGTAGCGATCCAGATTCTAAAGCCGACTGGAATCGGGACGCCAAGCAAACGTGCGAGCTTCTGAACCATTTAATCCAGAAGTTATGCAGCCCGTCCGGTCCTGGAGATTTCCAATTAGGCAATGAACGGACCGCACGAGCTACATCTTGGGGGCTGATGATAATTGCCCCCATTTCCGGTATTGGATCGCACATTCGCTCGACTTCCCGGGTCCAATCACCTTCGGTGTGACTGACAGGCACCGACCAGATGCTGCGCCAAAACGAGCACATGGCGTCATCATCCGGCAGGCGCGTATCAGACACACCCTGAATCGGTCGCTCCCAAGCCCTGTAAACCCACCTTTCATCACTTTGGAATGTGCGATTCTGGGTGTATCGTTCCACTCTCCGCTTATACCTACGGATACGGTTTGCCCATGCATACACCTTCTGCTTCAGAAAGTCGATGCGCTCTGTGACCCGGGACATATAATCTTGAGGACTGATATCAATCCCCGAGAATGCCCGTCTCACAAAGCGCATCACCCTTGGGCGAGTATTGCCCTCCCTGAAACAGATAAGTTTGCCAATGAGCACTCTGGCCTCACCAATACGCCGTTCAATCCTGCACTGCCACGCTGGTACGGTAGGTTTTGGTCGTGTAGCTCTTTCATCATTAGGAAATTTGACGTGAGCTACACGACATGCCGCAGCAGCCGCACAGTACAGAATCGAATGAGCATCAGCGAGGTCTCCACAGTTATCAAAATAATTTGATAACTGTGAATCCAAAGCACACACCAGCGCCCTATTTTTGTTATGCATAGGCAAACGAGGTATGCGTGGTCTGTCCTCAAGCGGCATGAGTCTATACTCCCGTTATTATTATTCCATTTATTTATTGAGTGTACATATATAATTACATTTTTAAATATTATTATAAAAAAGATATAAAAACATTTAAAAATATAAAAAATAGTATCCCACCGGCGTCGGGAACAGGGTCCAAGCCACCGGTGGTCAGGGCTCCTGAGAAAGGAATCTCCTAACAATACGCGCCGTGTCCAGGAGTACCGCTTTCTGAATCAAGCCCTTGATCCAACCGTCCAACGAGAGCCTCCTAAGGTGTTGGTCGAGGCTCTTGGCTATTATGCCATTGGCCGTCACGACTATCGGCACAGTGATTGCTGTACTCACATCCCACATGTCGACAACCTCGCGAGCCAAGTCAAGATACTTCATTTGTTTATCTTTCTCAGCCTTCACGAGGTTCTCGTCATGCGGGACTGTTATATCCACAATCACTGCGCGACGCTCTAATCGATCTATCACCACTATGTCAGGCTTATTGGCAACAATAGTCCTGTCAGTGATGACAGATCGATCCCAATATAATGTGATATTGCCATTTTCAAGAACTGGGTCGGGCACATACCTGTAGTAGGGTACTTCCGATTCCACAAGACTGTATTTAAGGGCAAGCTGCTGGTGGATAATCCTGGCTACTAGGTTATGCCTATGCAAGTAGTCTCCGTTAGCCAGACGAGAACACCCAGATATAATGTGCCGGATTGATTCCCCGGGACGGTGGCATGCCCGACAAATGTCAACCGTACCGTCCTTCACAATATATCTCCGGTAGTTGTTCGTCATTATAACTTCGTCCATAATTGCACAGACAAAACCTTCGGTTTCCCCAAAGAGGTCACCAAAGCGCAGCCAGGATACGGACGCCATAAAGTCTACATCAGGCCCATGTAGGGCCCGGTAGTAGCGCCCGTGAAGCTCCTTGCTCTTCCATACCTCCATGCGATCATTAGTATCCAATACTACAGGTTTGCGCCAGTTCTCGTTCGCTAAGGAGAGCGGGGTGAGGCCCTTGTCCACTAAGACCACATCTCGGTGCATACCCACGTCGGCTTTTAGGAAATACTCCCTGAGACTGCATATCTCACGGTTGTGCAAGGTCTTAGCATTTAAAAAGCCTCGACCTCCACACTTCCGCGGGACATACAGTCTCATTACCGATGACCGTGGGTGATGCATCCGATTTGCGGTCAACAATGTGCGGACCCTCCTATCCAGGGCATCAAGTTCCGTCTGAGTCCATTTGAGTATGCCGAAAGAGTACATCAAAACCGGCATGACCCAACCGTTGAAGGCGCGCACCTTGTTTCCGCCTGACAAAAGACTATTTAATACTTTATTCAGGCGGCCAAAGAAGCGCTCCCTCAACGATTGTTTCATATCGGCAGCATTGATGCCTAACGCTTCCGACATACCCAAATATTTGTAGGTTTCAGTTGAGGAAAGGGATCTAAGGTTTATGGAATCCGAGAGTTGGGTTCCCACAGATTCCATAATCTCCCCTCGCTTCACATGCATGACTGCACATTTGTCCACACCAAATTCCATCCTGATGGCACTACTGAAAGTTTCCGTTACCTTCAGTAGCTCCATCAGTCGCGAATTGTTGGGGGCAAAGAGTTTCAGATCATCCATGTAAAGAAGGTGAGATATGACCTGACCACCTCTTCTCAACCGATAGCCCAGACCCGAACCCTCCAGCAGTGTGCTTAGAGGGTTCAAGGCTAAACAAAACCACAGAGGACTCAGACTATCACCCTGAAATATACCACGCTCTATCCTTATCGGTTCGCTGCTCTCTGGAATCTGCCTACATCCTGGATAGCGAAGGACCGTCCTCCATTGCCCCATACATGACATTAGGAAGGTGCGTAAAGTTGCATCTACTTTGTACAACTCCAACACCCTCATAAGCCATGTATGTGGCACCGAGTCATAGGCCTTCTTATAATCTATCCAACATGTAGATAGATCCTTTCGAGAACGTCGAACCTGCTGGTTAATGGCCATATCAATGAGGAGCAGCTCCTTAGTACCACGGGACCCATTCCTACATCCATTCTGAGAGGCAGACATGATAGAATTGTCTTCAATATGTTTGTTAATTTTCGCTCTCAAAATGGATGTAAGAACTTTATAGACCGTCGGCAGACAAGTGATCGGTCTATAATTTTTGGGTTCCGCAGTGCTACCCGATTTGTGGAGCAGGTGGGTTATTCCAGTTGTTAAGAACTGGGGCAACGATCCAGACACTAAAGCTGACTGGAACTGGGACGCCAAGCAAACGTGCGAGCTTCTGAACCATTTGATCCAGAAGTTATGCAGCCCGTCCGGCCCTGGAGATTTCCAATTAGGTAATGAACGGACCGCACGAGCCACATCTTGGGGGCTGATGGTAATTGCCCCCATTTCTGGTATCAGATCGCACGCTCGCTCAACCTCCCGTGTCCAATCGCTCTCAGTGTGACTGACAGGCACCGACCAGATGCTGCGCCAGAACGAACACATGGCGTCATCATCCGGTAGGCGCGTATCAATCACACCTTGGCCTGGTCGCTCCCAAGCTCTGTATACCCACCTCTCATCACTCTGGAATATGCGATTCTGAGTGTATCGTTCCACTCGCCGCTTGTACCGACGAATACGGTTTGCCCATGCACAGATTTTCTGCTTCAGGAAGTCGATACGCTCTGTGACGCGGGACAAATAATCTCGAGGACTTACATCAGTCCCCGAGAACGCCCGCCTCACAAAGCGTACCACTCTAGGGCGAGTATTGCCCTCCCTAAAACAGATTAGCTTACCGATGAGTGCTCTAGCCCCATCGATACGACGCTCGATCCTGCACTGCCATGCTGGCACCGCTGGTTTTAGTCGTGTAGTTCCGTCACTATTGGGAAATTTGACGTGAGCTACACGACATGCAGCTACAGCTGCACAGTACAAGATCGAGTGGGCATCAACAAGGTCTACACTGCTGTCAAAACAGTTTGACAGCTGTGAATCCAGAGCACACACCAGCGCCTTATTTTTCTTGTGCATGGGCAAACGAGGCAATCGAGGTCTCAGCTCAGGCTGCATAGAACGATACTCCCGAAACGCATCCTCCAAAGCACTCCTCAACTGTACATTACACTGGGAACTCACAGTAATAGCCCCGTCATCAACCTCCTCACCTATGCGGTCGAGTCGCGGTGAATCACTAGGTAAATTCGGCGATTGAACCGCGACTGCAACCACTGGCGAAGCAAGTGTAACGTGGCTACTCCGTGATTCGATGCGTAGTCGATCAAGCACAATGTCATCCAACATATGATTACGTTGGATGGCACGCACCTGATCCGATAGACGTTGTGCCGATACGTTGACAGCTGGCTCAAGCACCTGAAACAGAGAGAGCATCCGACCACGGTACGCAGTCAGGTTACTTCCCCCCTCTGTAGCCCCAAAGTATGAGCGCATGACGTTTTCATTAACGGACTGTGTCCATCTCATGCGCTGCACACTTCCACCGGAAGCGGGGACCCTATCAGAGGCCGGTGGGCCTCGGAGTCCTAAGCAACCCGGCGGCCGGCGTCCTCCCCGCCGACGAACAGGTGGTGGCGTCGAAGGCGGAGAGAAATACTCGTCGCTCGAACTCGACGCAACTGCCGAGGCCGGTGTCACAGCACTCACGATGGGGCTGGATTCCGGCGGTGGCGAGGCGGAGCTGAGCGACGAGTCCGGAGGTGGTGGGCGTGCTATTAGTTTTTGCTTGCTTCTTGTCAACATCGCATCACATACATATTTTCAGTTCTTTCTTATGACGGCCTTGACAGCCGTCATTATGGTTATAAAAGTTGTTTTTTTAGTTTTTCCATTCCGAGACTTATTTATTTTTGGTTCTATTGTGGATTATATATATTAGGTTTTATGTAAAAGCAGGTTTTAAGTTTAAAAATAAATTGTTTGTTAAAAATCAGGAAATATTTTTTGTTAAGAATTTTGATGCGACTGATTGACTCAGTGTTGCCAGCAATTATTATTATTATTATTAATACTATCAGATGCATATTATCACAAAATACATGTTAAAAATAATATAATAGCTTTGACATTACGAGAAATAATGGAGATAAAATGTACTCTTCAGAGAACATGATTTGGTCGCACGGTTTGGGAGACAATAAAAATCCCATATAGACCTGCCTCCTTTCCAGATTAAGCTCGCCTTTCACTTCTTTAGGTTTTCTAGACCAGTTTTTGACGACCATAACGATGGGCGACCGATTTCATTATAAAATTGCAAATATCTGATGTATCAGATCAAAATAGAGTGATCGTAACCATCACGCCGCTGGCGGCCTCTGCAGGTCTCAAATTTGTCATTTCAATTATTTAGCCTTTTAAATAAATTATTAAATTGAAAGTATGGGCTAATGGGCATAAAACCTTACTGAGAATATTTAATTCTCCTGACTATAATCTAATATTCTTATACATAATCGGAGCTTAAAGTTGATCAATAGATTCGTTAATGACACCGTTTATTTTATTCATTATAATAAACTAATACAATAAATCTCAATCCAATATCTTAACAAAAACTATTTGCATTTTATCGCAGCAACGTCTCTAATTGACCTCGTCTTCAATCGATCGATCTCCGGCCGGTGGCTACACAATTTGATTGCAAGATGACATGCGCGTAGTGCAGCGGGTGGGGGCGGTGCATCCAAGGTTGTTATGGATTTTCACTTACAGTTCACAGAAACCGCTTCAAAAGGTGAACTCTCGGGAATGCTATCAGTTCAGTAATATTAAATTCCTATATTATTGTAACGAATTGTTTTTCAAGGAACTGGAATGAAACCTATTAGGCCAGGCTAGACTTTTATTTAAACATCTACTGTGTAGGTGTCTTAAGAAAAACGCAAAATTAAGCGATAGCTCATTGATAAGTTATGATTAAATCTGGTTAAGAGACCTTTCTACAAAATCTTTCATAAAGATTGCAGGCAAAGAATAATTATTGTTACTTAAGATGCATTTTGTAGGATACAGGTTACAAATAAAATAAAATAATCGTTGATATGGTATAAAATTCATTTAATATTTACATTTTTAATACTATTCGATATCTTATTAACTAATGTGAGATTTATATATTTGAAAATAATGTCCATTTTCCACCGCATCTGTAATGAAAATATGAATATTAATATTATAAATCAACTAGATAGCAGTTGGGGAATTATAATTAGTTGATAGTGACATTAGGGTAAGAAAAAAACACATTAGGGTTTCAATGCTTCTTATAACAAAATTGCAAAATCTCGAAGACTCGAGTTGAATTTTCACATTTTTTGTTGCGAAATTTAATAACAATACGCTTGAGATTTGAGAGGCATTTTGGACATTTTCGTTGCGGAATAGTTACGTTATTGATACCGATAGTACGCTCGTTATGCACTTTTTTGTGGTGGGTAATTAAATAACATGCACAATGTGACCTGCACGCAGACAGGAACCTGGCGTCGTAGGCCCCCTGCAGCGGGTGCTTGCTGAGGGTGGCGGCGCCGAGCGCGCGCGAGCCGCAGCGCGCGCACTGGCGCCAGCGCGCCGGCCGCCGCCCGCCGCCCACGTGCATGTAGCTGCCATGTCATGCAAAGTACAGAATATACAATATCAGGAGACCAATTCTATTACCTAAAACCAGTTCAAAATTATTTCGCAATCTCAGTATCAATCAATGTCAAAAACCTGCAAAAGATGTGAGGAAAGTAGAGGTATTTTTGATAAATTGAAACTGGGAACTAAAATGCGAACGTTCTTAAAAATAACGAAACAGTCCCTCATATCGGTATAAATTCGAAAGACTTTATCAACATAATTACCGTATCGCGTCCATGGTAATGGAAGGCGTCGTCTCACACTGCGCGTATGGCGGCGGCTCAGGATTGTACCTCAGCGTTTCGGGTTCAACACCATACTCCAACTAAAATTTAAGAAAAAGTGACGTAATTACATAAAAAAAATGTGATTTATTGCAATGTTAATTTAAATAGAAATTTAGTAAAATATTATGTCAAATAATAATTAGTCGATTAACTGTCCTTATTGATTATTGATATTGGACATCACTAACTTGGAGGTCAATACTTTTTTGTTTTGGCGGTAAATATGTTTCAAACTTTTGTGTTACAAGAAAATTACAAATGTGGAAAATATATTTATTTAGGTAATTTAGGTGTGGTATTAAAGTGTAGTGAGTGGCGTGTGTGAGGTGTTACATACATATAGCGGCCACTGCTTGCCGTGCGGCGCGGAGACGTTGCACCGAGGCAGCGACTCCCACACGCGCGCGCCAGTCCACTGCGTGCTGAGCAACGCGCATTCCTCTGCGGAAATACGAAACAAATAAGTACATATATTAAATCAATGAAATGAAATAAATCATAACTAACATTACAAAGAGTTAAAAATGTTTCTTTCTTTGTACAAAAAGCTCCCGAAATTATATTTACCGGAAGAAGTAATATTTTTGCCAACTAGTTTATTTAAATTAAATATAAATTTTGAGATTTATATAACCTAATAAAAATACATTATTTATTTATTATATTGCATTTAGATCGATATACAACGTAAGGTAGCTCTGCACTATTGTAAATACCGTTAAAAACGGACAAAATCGTGGGCAGCCTTGACGGATCCCCTTACGTCCTCACCGATAAGCTCCTGCTTGGGCGCGGCGCAGGAGGCGAGGCGCGCCAGCGGGCGCAGCAGCGCGTCGGCCGCGCGCCCCGCGCCGCGCGCCACGCTGCCCAGCTTGCGCAGCAGCGACACGGCCGCGCCGTCCGCCCACAGCTCGTAACTGGAACAAAAATATGATTTATAACAAAAGTGTCGCGTTTTGCGAGTGTCGATGAGAGTGTCAACGCCATATTACGAATGTTGACCACAATAATAGTTGGCCGATTCATAAAAAAGGACCTAAGGATAGCGTGGAAAACTACAGACCAATCTCCAAACTCTGCGTGTTCGCTAAAATTATGGAGAAAATCGTACACGTACAAGTATACTCTTCACTGAAACTAAGTTTCTCCGAGCACCAGCATGGATTTTTAAAAGGTCGCTCGACCACATCAAATCTTGTGGTCTGTAGTGATTATCTTTCAGAGCACATGTCCAGGAGGTCCCAGGTCGACGTTATATACACTGACTACAGCAAATGTTTTGATCGAATAGATCATGCGCTTCTTATGCGCAAATTACTGGGTATAGGTGTGAGGGGTAGTTTGTACAGATGGTTTGTATCATATGTCGAAAATAGATGTCAGACTGTGGTCCTCAACAGTTATACCTCGAGAGCGATGTACATTCCGTCAGGGGTTCCCCAAGGATCCTTATTAGGACCTCTTTTATTTAATATTTTTGTAAATGACATCGCCGCTTGTTTCCTTAATTCTAAAATTATATTATACGCGGATGACATGAAAATTCTGAGTCAAGTGTCTACCATTGAGGATGCAAACCTATTACAAGAGGATCTGGACCGGTTCCTTAACTACTGCGATCAGAATAGATTGGATTTGAACATTTCAAAATGTTATGTGTGTACATTTACTCGCAAGCCAAACCCTATAAGGTATGATTATAAATTGTCGAATACCTCAATTGCCAGAGTCAACGTCATAAAAGATCTTGGGGTAATTTTTGATTCAAAGCTCTTATTTGATGCGCACATAGACAATATAGTCAACAAGGCTTCTAAAGCGTTGGGTTTTATTTTAAGGGTGTCCTCTGAGTTTAAGAATGTTAAAACCATGAAAGTTTTATACTGTGCTTTTGTCCGCAGTCATCTCGAATATGCTTCTCAAGTTTGGAATCCAAATTACAATGTTTATATTAATCGCCTTGAAGGTATACAACGGCGATTTTTGAGGTACACTCAATATCGTTCAAATACTTATCTTCCTAACTATATTGGTCGGTGTAAGAAATTTCATATACTTCCTTTATACGAGCGCAGAAAAATTGCAGATCTTGCCTTTCTATTTAATATAATGAACGGGTCTACTGACGTCCCTGAGCTGGTGGCCAGGATTGGACTTCGTGTACCATCTGTATACCTTCGGAGACCTCATCTCCTTCATGTACCTATGGTGAAAACGGTCTATAGGCAAAACACTTATATCATAAGAGCATGTCGAATGTTCAATAGTGTATGTCGGGATGTTGAGCTTGACTTATTCACATTTAATGTCCATAAATTAAAAAGAGTATTGAGTAATTTCTTCTTTGAAGTGTAACTTTGCCGTGTATTGTGTTTTGTTTTTGTGTATTCCTTTTAGTACTATATGTATTTATGTAACTCTTACGCTGGTTGTACCGTTTTGTTAATTTTACACAAAGTTTATATAAGTGGAAACTTGTAATTGGCTTTCGCCTGCTTATTGCTTCTTACTATTGAAATGTATTAGCTGTAAGTTTTCCTAAAAGCACTAAAATAAAATAAAATAAAATATCAAGAGTGTCAACGAGTCTTACGAGTATTGACGAGTGTCGCGAGTGATAACAAGAGTGTCGACGAGTGTCACAAATATCAACAAAAATGTAGACTGTGTAGAGTCCGTCGCGGTAGCAGTTTGTAAAAATCTTCAAATGACTCCTTCCGCCCTGGGTGGGGCGGAAGGGACTGTCAAACTACCTGGAAAACCACCCTGTTCCTTCTGTTGCCCTTTACGTTCCGGGGCCACGGTATCCTGTTAAGACGTCTCGCAACCCTGGGGCGCGCTAGTAGTTGATATACATACTGGTGCGGATGAATCATCGTGTGCTGATGTTGATAGGCGAGGGAGAGCAGCGCGGTGAGCCCGATGTCGAGCGACCGCTGCAGAGACAGCCGGAGGGGCTGCAGGGACGTTGCCTCGGTCAGGGCTTCGGGCTTCGCTTCTATTGCCAGGAGGCTCTGTAAGTTGGAGGTGAAATTAGTATGTACCTGGTGGTAATACCAATTGGGAGTAAGACAGTGTGTATTGTGTGTTTGATTAAGCTCCAACTCATTATATTATTTAAAATAAATACATTTTTTACGTAATATCAATTTTATTTTCTATTATATATATTTATTAGTTCAAGTGTGACGGTTGGATGTGTAGCATATTGTTGAAACAACATACATTATGTTGTGTTTTTTACTACTTCTTTCTTTTTCTTTTCTTTCTTTAGCATCTTACTGAAATTATGGCCCACAGAGAGTCTGGTAATAATGAATAATGTTTTTTTTTTTTTTAACAATATTCTGTAAACCATACATGAAAAATGTCGTCACCTTATCATGTTCATGGGTGTGATCATCAAGCAGCGCGGCGAGCGGCGCGGCGTCGGGCTTGTCGTCGGGGCGCAGCGCCAGCGACACGCCCGCCCACGCCGCCTGCAGGCTCTGCAGGCACGTCAGCCACGACACGCTGCTCTGGGCGGACGGGATCAGCCTGCGGGACAAACGACGCCAGTTAGCATGCAACTGTCTATAGTAATAATAGCACTAGAAGAGCTGTAAGTTTTTAAGGAATTGGGTGTCATCTAGTCTAAAAACTAAATTCTGATTACGACAAAACATCTACCAAATACATTTATAAACAAATATTTTGGTACATTTTTTTAATATAAACAAATGCCAGTTTGGATGTATATTTGTTACTCAATCACGACAGAACGGCTGAACGGACCTGGATGAAATATGGCAGATAGATTACAGCATTTTTATCCCGGAAAAATGTACAGTTCCCGTGGGATAATATATCAACTTTGACATGGACAGAAGCAAGTAATTTCATAAATCATAAACTGTCAGAAAATAATATTTGACTATACTACGAATTTCATTTTTTTAAAATTTATTTGTTAATAATACTATATTTTGGCCCGTCAAGTGACAAGTGATAAGTACTCGTACGTAAGAAAGCCTAGATTTGGGGCAGAGATAAAAATAATGAAAACGATTTATTAAAATAGGTACCTGCACAGTGCAATTCTGAGTTTCAACCAGCTGTGGAAGTAATACTGTTGGAACGCGGCAGGCTGGCGCTGGAATGATTCTGTTAACCTGCAAAATAACACGCCATTATTCATTTACATACGATACACAACACAAAATACAAACAATACATTGCTTAGGTAACGCATAGGATTCACGACCCGGGAATTGAACCACGTTTAGCGACCAATTATTTATATCTTTATTATAATATATGCTGCGGGCAGAAGCTAGTCTAGTTTTTCTTAAATATTAGTTAAAAAGATTTAGTTGTAAAATGACAGCGGACAGGTAAGATTTGACGGTATCGATCTGCATGTGGTAGCTGCTCGTCGATGACTCGGTTTATTGTCGTTTTAGTCTATTATTATAGTTTTTACCCCTGTTTTGTTACTGTCACCATTGATTGTGATTGTCTGATAAAGAATTCTACTAGATAGATATTCTATTATTTAGATAGATTTTCTAGGTAGATTTTTGAGGAACATTTGATTTAATATTAAGACTTATGCAAAATGTACCAAAAATCACACCAATAAATGAATTAGAATTTTTCTATTAACCGCTCAAGCCTCGGCTGACTTACTGGTAAGTCAAAACAATAGAAAATCAATTGTGTCTCATTACGTGGGACTTGATTCACTTGACTCTTGAAGACACTTGGTCATCTGCAAGGCATACCTCTCATATATAAGCTCCAGAACAGAACTATGTTTGATGGTGCCCGAGCAAGCCATGAGCACGTCGAGGCAGTCGAAGCCCGACACGATCGCGTACTCGAGCAGCGAGGTCGCGTGTTGTACTGCTATGGGAGTCGCTGCAAACATACAAATATATTGTACACTCATAGTAGAGATAAACTACAATAAATTCACGCGCCCTTCCACAATAACGAATATTCATCTCTGAGGAATATAAAAAAGGTAAGGCAAACAAAGTATCAGAGAAATTATTTATTTACATTTTTTACGCTTGTATTCCATCCGAACCGTTCCAATGATATTCGTTCTGAAATCTCATAACAAGTACATAAACCATTCTATGTTTAAGTCAAAATAAAGTATGATATGTTATTGTGAGTTTCTTGCTTGTTTATCTCCATAGAGGCCTACCTCCGTTTTGGAATGAGCAACTAGCTTCATCCTTGACAATTCAAAAGTGCCAGTAAATGGTCTAACTGATATAAATGTTTTGACTTTGACTTTGTGAAGTATGGTTGGCAACGCTACGCGTGGATCAGCACTATTTAGCTCAACCATGCAAGTCTCTGGCAGCTAGTACAGTACAGTACTCACGTATGTCGCACCAGGGCTGCGGCAGCTTGTACACGTGCAGCTGCGCGTGCGTGTCGATGGCGAGCACCACGCCGCCCAGCTGCGACATCTCCACGCACGACACTATGGCGCAGCCCGACCCGCTCTGTTGGAAGCACACAGTTTCTTTCATACATACATACATACTACTCACGCCTTTGTCCTATGGGGGTAGAGAAAAACCACAGAATCAAAGTATCATATGAATAAAAGGCACTTTATTTGCACTTCCATACACAAAATATTTTACAATCAAACACAGCTATAAACTCATATGAATAACAACTTAGTACAACTACTTCTAAACATGTTCCGACTAGTCGGCGACTATTCGGCAAAGAACGCCGACTACCCGGCTTCCTACTTTGTATGTATCTAGATATTGTAAATGAAATTAGTCTGACACAGGTCGATGCTAGTCTGAAACTAGTCTGACACTAGATTTATCATCACTAAGCTAACTTTTAATAAGGGCAACTAGATTTTTATTTTCTAATACCTGGCGTCTAGAGGTGTCTTTTAATGGTCTAATTGAATAAAATGACTTTTGACTTTTTGAGTCAACACTTACAGGCGCAGTGTTGGGTCCGTACTTGGTCTTCTTGGGCGGCGTGGACGCTGCCTCCACCGCTGTCACCCCGCCGTGCGACACCACCGCGCGACTGCACAGCTGTCGACCATTTTACATTATTGAGCGAATTCGCTTGGAATGAAAATACATTCTTAAACTCTTATGATAAAGGTGGTCTTTCCTTTGATCGTTACTTCTAAGCAGAATGTGCTAAGGCAAGGGCGGATCCAGGGAGGGGGGGGGGTCGTGACCCCCCTTGGGCTAACTATTTTCTTTTAATTAGTATTATTATTGTAATCGAAACGGAGCCTGTTCTGACTGGACCTTATTATATGACCCCCCCTGACTTGAAGGCTGGCTCCGCCCTTGTGCTAAGGCATGATACAAGCCAAACATGTTGAACAATGATGGCGCCGACAGCTCAGGCCATGGCTTCCACAAGCGCGTGGCGCGGACTCACGTAGTGGTGCGTGTCCCTGGCGAGCAGATGCAGCGCGCGCGGCGTGGCCAGCACGGCGTGCGGCGCGGCGCGCTTGCTGCTGGCGGCGCACACGGCGCCCTCGCCGCCCTCCACGCCCCACGCCGCTGTCTTCTGCCACACCTGGACGGTGGTAGAAAGGAACTTACATTAGCATCATTCTTAAATACATGATTTGACTTCAAAGAATTTTCCGCATATAAAAAATGCATCGGTACTCATCACAATAACTGGCACGCAATTATATTATATCTTTCGGTACTCTAAGGGTCGGTTCACTAAGGTACATATTAAGGAAAATACGCCGCGTAACGCAGAAACAGTCAAATAGATAATAAAACATCCAACCATACACACATAACCGATGATGCGTTAGTGCGTCGACCATACTAAAGACGATACGTTCGACGTACCTTCCGTCAGATGTGAACCGACCCTTAAAGGAGCATCAACAAAAATGAAACCATGATTTTACAAAAAAAAAATATTGAAAAAGTGTCAGTGGAGTATTTTGTTCTTTTCCACCTATGTATCTTTTTCACCCACATTTTGGAACTAGCTTCAACTTTCGGACTAACTGACCAACTTCTTGACAATTCAAAAGTGCCTGTAAATGGTCTAATTGAAATAAATGCTCAGACTTTAGATTTACTAATAATTGTTGGTTACACCCTCGATTAGAAAGTAGGCATGTACCATTTAGTTATTGTAAAAACGAAAGGTAACGGCAATAAAGGCTATTTTATTTATTTTATTTTATTTTTTTATTTTTTATTTATTTTTACACCCTCGATGAGGTGAATTGCGTTACAATCTAGATATCGGTATACTTACAAGTGTACTGAAGCAATCCGCACCCGGCTTGGGCCCGCCTCCCGGAGTCGTGCTGCCTTGCAGAGGACCTAACGACAACAAACAATTGTTAACAAGGACCCGGGCTACCGCCCACAAAATTTAACATAAAAAAAATCAGCAGATCCATACATTTTGCCGAGTCAAACAAACATAAATGTATGGAGCAACTGATTTCTATTCGCGATTTCATGGTTTGTTTCACTGTCAAAGTTGTTCAAAATGTACAATGACCCCTTTTAATGACGTGCCCAGGATCGACGATAAAGGCCCTATTTTTTTTTTTTACAAACTTTATTTATATAAAAATAAAGTTCGAAATTCAAAAACTGTTTCGAAGGTAAAACCCTTAAGCAAAGACTTAGTTTTATAATAAGGCGTCAAGAGTAGAGTTACCCTTAGCGAACAGCTTGTGCACTTGGTGCGCGCGCTCGGTGCACTTCCACATGGTGAGCGTGCCGCCCGCGATCAGCAGCGAGTCCGTGTCCTCGCGCTGGCACCACGTTATGGACACTGAAACAAAATATGTACCCCGTTAGCCCGGACTGTCCCGTTACGTTGGTCTCAAATAGTCTCAATTAGTGAGCGGGTTAGATTCAAGATCAAGTAGGGTTATTGGGTAATTTCATAAGGAATTTTTAGTAGCTGCCTGAAGTTTAAAAGGTAGTGGTGCGACACCCTCGTGCTTCGTGTCTGAGTGGTGAAAATATTCTAACTTTGTGTTGTAAAATAAATTGAACTTTATTTCAATTCCATAAAATTTGTTTTTGTATGGTAGTTTTGTACAGTAGAATCTTTACGAGAGGTTCAATAAACTCGGTATTAATATCTATTGTATAACTACGAACCGCGTCTCGTCACACATACCTGGCTGGGCGTCCTGCTGCGGCAGGTAGATGGTGGGCAGCGGCTTCAGCGACAGCGCGGGCGCAGGCGCCGATGACGTCACGTTGACGCACGCGCAGCGCACGCACCAGCGCCCCCCCGACCCGCCCGAGCGACACACCGCCGCTATCACTAGGCTGCCGTCTGCGGGAGATGCCACGTGTTTAAGTTATACATTCACTACAGGATTACGATTATTATTTTTTAAAAAGGTCCTAAGCTACAGAAAACAATTTAAAAGAATTTTAAAAGAGGGTCTAATTATGATTAAAAAAGTCGAGAGGGACTTACTCTTATGTGCAATACTGGCAGCGGTGATGTGGTCGCGCGTCGGTCGCAGGCAGTCGGTCGCGACGTGCGCGCGCGTGCCTTCTGTGGGCGGGGTCAGCACGCCGATCAGGCCGGTCGCTGTTATGATGCACGCCCCTTCGCAGGCTATGCCACTGAAATAGAATACATTATTCAGCGTCCGCATATTTTTGGGCTAATATTTAAGATTTTTTTTAATTTTGTTGCAAATGACTGTTGTTTCCTAGTTATAGAACCAGTCACACATGGCACGAAGGTGCACCTCCACGTACCCAAATCCTTTAAGCGTGGGTGTGGGCCGCAGCATCTGTATCCTCTCAGTGATGGGCGCGTCTGGTTTCTTGTCCACCATCACCAGGCGCCGCCCGTTGTGGAAGAACGCCGCGCGGATTATGTGTTCACCTGTCACAAATAAAAAAAAACATAATTCGGGTTAAAAGTAAAGTCAATATTCTATCTGGGTATAGTTTTGCCAACACTAAGAATCCTACGTCAAAATTAGTCTCATTGTCCGAAATAATTGTTTTAATTAGAGGTTATTCAATGCATATTCATACTGTACATTTTAAATGTTGCACCATAGATAACAAAGCATTTTTTCTGTCATAGAAAATGTAGACTAGTTTCTTTTTTCTTGACAGAAGATTAATCCATACATACCTGGAAAATTAGCAGTATATATGCAGGTCCACTCATTAAGTAGGTAATCCTTTTGTGTGTACACGGAGACCTCTCCAACAGTGGTCGCTATGAGTAACTGTTTGCCTTCGATATCCCATTCTAGTACTGATACCTGAAACAAAATTATCAGGATCTTGTCTAGAAAGCTCAAAATATATATTTTATTTAACCGTTATAGGCCTTTATTGTGTTGTTTGTTGCCTTTGTTGTTGGGTCTTCATAGCTTTTCACTCTCCCCTGTTTGTCGGTGCAGTGACCTTATAGTACGGCCGACGTATCTTGGCGGTCTGAAGACAGCTGTTTGGCTGCGCAATGGATCATAAAGAAACGAAATTATTTACTGCGCAGCAATCGGCTAACTTCAGGGCCGCCAAGATACGTCGGCCGTATTGTAATATGCAATACTGTGATATAGTCTTAAACAGGAATGCCCAATGTGGGTAATTAAGTCTGCAAAGTAATAAATAAAAGAATGTAAGGTGTTGTGGTTGGTTGACTGAATTATCAACAACCAATAACAGCAATTTATGGATGCAATTAATCATATTGAACAACAATTTGGTTGTGTTATATATTCAACCCTATTATGTGTAAAGTAAGGTTGAATATAAATATAACACAACCAAATTGACCCATAATACATTTTTCCTTCCACCTCTTAACATTCATTTCACTTTGGTTTTCATTTGTGTAGCTGGTAGAGCAACAAGGCAAATCAGAACCATTAATGAAAAAACATAAATGGTGTCTTGATATCTCATTCAACATTACATCAATTTTTCCACAGCCAAACTTACAGGATATGCAGTGCTTGTGACTTTATGGCTGTCCCACGGAGTATCCAGATCGCACACATACACGTGCCCACCCCATGTGTCTCCTTCCGTGTCGTCCAGCTCTGTTGGTGACGAGAATGCAATGATGTTGCAGGTGGATATTGTGCAGATTGGACGGACCACTTCATGGTCTGATATACTGGAAAGAAGATAAAGTATATTTTATGTCATTTTTAGCCATATAAAAGTACATTACACAAGTTTATAAAATATTTTGTGAAGTCATACATGGGGATAATATATATTTAGCCATAATTTTAGCTGCCATTAGGTCTCATATTATTTACATCATTTAAATCTATATTGTAGAGACAGATCGAAGACTTACTTACTTTACTTACTTAACTTACTTGCTAACACAAAGCTAGTTAAGTTTTTGGAATAAGTGGGCCATATAAAAAAAATTGAGTAATGGCTGAGGTTTCACATCATTACACTGTATGAATAGTACTTTCTAGGCATTATTTACACAATATTTAACTAACACTGGATCTTTAGAGGGTGTTGTCATGTTGATAACTCCTCTTAAAACTTATGGAACTAGGATCTACAGTACTATACATATTAGTACACACACAGCAGTCTGGGAAGATTCATCTGCCTCTGGAGGCAGGTGGGTCGGTTGGAATAACAGCCGCCATGGCTCACGCACAATGGTCCATCATCTAGGACTAAATGCGGAAACGAAACCCTTGTGCCGTGATAGTATCGATGATAGTACACAAACTCCTAGTACGTGAACTACATGGTGATTGGTAAGGGGCACAAATCGAACGCTGTTGTGTTTTAAATCCTGCTCCAACTCTTCATTAATGCCTCTTGTGTGAAAATAAACCACAATCTAGCCAATATTATGTTAATCCAAGAATTGTAGACATGAATAACAAATACATCGTGTTGTTGTTACCTTTCAAAGTGCGGCGGCTCGCATTTCAAAGGCTTCCGCCTCATGGAGTATATCAATTCCATGACGATTGCCTTGTGTTGTTTTACTGATTCCAAGTATTGTTGAATTTCTACGAGTTTCTGTATAAATAACAATTTTTATCATACAAAAAGTAACTGCATTACAGCAAGCTACTGTGTTGTCATTTTACGAATTTGACATTGACATTTTTTTTGGCAAATATGACATTATGGATAAGGATTTGACCGAAAACCTAAAATTGTATTTCAACTTCAACCTCATTTTAATGGTTTCGTGAAAGAAACTCTTGCCAACATTTATTATGTAGTTATTTTCTATGATAAACCATCAAACGCTTTATATTCAAAGAATTTTTAAAGAATACAAACAAAGTACTTACTTTTTCCATGGACTTTATGCAAGACCATGAATGTCACTGTCTCATGACATCCCATAATGTAACATGACTTTAACAGTGACAATTTATTGTGCCTAACTTCAATGAAGTAACCCCTCAAGCGCTGCAGCCTTCACGTCACACAAACCCGGGCATTGCCCTTTCATTATTGAGTTGAGTTGTGAAGTTGTGTTTCCGAACGCTCGAACGCGGCGGTGCTCGCTTGACTCGAACGAAAATGGCGGATCGGCGCAAGTAACATCGACATGAAGCTGTTTGAAAAATAACACAAATATTCGTGAATTTTAAGTGAAAATGTGATTCGTATGAATTAAAACTTAATGTGTAGTGTTGTTAAAGTGTTTTGCAACATGTGGCGGACAGGGATGTGTCGTTTCGGTGTCGGGAACTGGATATTCTTGTTCGCCTGTCTCCATTTGTTTACATACGCTCAAGGTAAGCTCCATAAAAATATTACCATTTATTATCGATCGTTGGTCTTGAAACTGTCGCTTATAACAGGATCTATGTAATTATGCAGAAAATTGCATCTAGATGCAATTTAAATACTTGAATGTACTGTAGAACTATCTATAATGATTTCGAGTTAAAACGCTTTTTATCTTGACGTCGATTTCTCTCGAAGTTATAGGTAGATCTTTATGTACCTACCTATATTGTTCCAAACTTGAACGCCGAGCAGAGGAGGGTTTATTTACTTTTTTTTCTTATTTGTTTCCAATGCAATGCAACCGGCCATGATGTCTGCTTAGGGCAATATTGTGGCTACAGACGTACTTTTACATTTAGCAAACTCACAAGCCGTTTTAAATTAATAAGCAGACTAAGTAAGTTGAAAATGTACGGTTTAAGTTCGCATTTCTTGTACCTATTTAGGGCTCCGCCCTCAAATTCTAACGACACACATAAATACCACATTATTAACTGCTTTGGGTTAATTAGTAGGTTTAATTCGTTTTGTAAACAATCCAGATAGGCAGTAAAACTTAACGGTTCCTATTGGAATGACTCTGGAAAGCTTCCAAAAGATTCTCATTATGGTTTATTTAAAGTTGTTTACGTAGTTTACTGATTAATTTATAGGCTTAGTAGGTGCGTTGCGGCCACGGAAATAGTCCGCACCTATTAGTTCGGTTCTGGAATAAAGACTGAATCATTAGATTTATTAGAAAAAAATTAGCTTAAATGGGTAGGCAGTAAAATTGTTTATAAAGACTAGGTTAAAAAATAGGAAAAGCAAATCGTACCTACCTACTTATACTTACTTTTCTAGGCACCTAAATCTTTTTCTTTTTCCTAATCAACGTGTCTTCTTTTAGTACCGCTAAGTAGGTACCTACCTATATCTGGGACTCCCGGTCTACAAGACAGTAATTTCGGATCTAAAAGAACAAAGCTTTTTTGTCAAATAAACTTATCCCAAAAAAGCAATTTAAAGCTTCTCTGTCCTACCTACTTACTACTCTAACCTACCTACCTACGCTAAAACATGCCTAAAAGTTACAAAATTAATATTCTACAACCACCTACCTAGATAGCAAAAACACAAAGTCAAAATCAAATCATTTCTTTCAATAAGACTATTAGCCTAAATTTGAATGAATGACAAAGAAAAAAATAATTTTACTGTCCAGACAGTAAAACATACTAGATTTCCCTGTGGAGACTAGCCTCGTTCGTCTACAACAATATTATAGTCTATGCTTTCCATGTAACACCATGCTACTCAGCCAATAATATCATTCAACCGCTGTTATTACAATCGTGTTGACAATAACCAGCAAGCCAACACAAACACAAGTTCCAAGTATTTAGAAAGCTAGCAGGATCCTACCTACCTAGGTGCGCGCCTAACTATGCATCTACATACTTACCTCGAGCTTAGGCGCTAAGGTATTTCGGATATTATAGAAACATAGTCGCCCATTCTATAATTCGTAATTTATGAACTGCAAAACGGTCTATGAATTCAAATCTGAAATTCCATAGACACCCAAGTTTGGTATCAAATATCATTTTGCCAGTGTTTTGTTGCAAACTAGCATTAATAAATCTTTACAAGGCTTTAATATCAAGATTAATCAAGCCTCTCCTTAAGGATCCGCTCACACCGAGAAGCGACGCGACGAACGACACTTGGAAGACAGCGAGAGAATATCGAAATTATTTACTACTGTATAGTTATACCTACTCCGCGGTTTCCACCTCGCCTTTGTTTACTGCTCCGCCCTCATGGGTCGCAGCGTGATTTAATACAGCCTTTAAACTTACTCGGTAAACCTGCCACAAGTAGGTACATATTTATAACGCAAAAGGATTTTTTCAAATCGGTCAGTTCTTAAGATTAGCGCGGTTTGACGATCTTTAGCTTTATAATAATAGTGTAGATATGGAAAGCTTGCTGCATAGGTAACCTTATCGTGTAATACAAAAGTTGGCCGTAGTGTCACTATGTTCAGAAGTAAGCGCCGTATCGCGTCGCGTCTCGGTGTGAGCTGACCCTTAGTCTCGACAAGGCTTTGTTTAATGATTTCCCAAGAGCTGGTGCGATGGTTTACAAACATTTATAATCTTTATCTAGTAGTGGAGCTGTTTGTGAGGGCTCTTCAAGGTTACCACCCTGCTTATGTCTGTAAATTCACAATAATGGAGGCTGGTGTGCCGCGCGTTCATGATTCCACGTGGGCACTCATTTATTGTGCGTGAACCATTATGAGGTTTAAAAAAGTAGTTTTTTTGTAAAGTTGAAATGGAATCGTTGTCCTGAGAATCCTTTGGTGCCATAGAGTCGGCGCGGCGCGTTGTAAAGTTGTTTTGCATTGGCTTTCCAAGACAGTATTTTTAACCGACATTTTTATTCAAAAATCGAATTCCCAAAGGGTATTTTTCCGACCAAGCTAACGACATGTTCTTAATTTAAATAAAACCGAATTCGGATCGAAAACGTATTATTATTACGGTGCGAAATTGAGGCATTTGGAGACTTCTTAATTTCCTCGTAATTCAAAACAAAATTTAAAAACACTTCAGAGTTAATATCGAGTCAAAGTTAATAATAAAATATTATACCACGAGAACCGCACATTTTTCCTGTTTAAGAACCTATGATGTGCCATCTCTGCCAAATCAAGATCCGTCCAGCCGTTCTGGCGTAATTGAGTAACAAACATCTATCTATCCAAACATTGGCATTTATAACAGTAGTAGGATAAAATGATCATCGGAGCAAGCCCTTGGAAATGTCGAGAACTCTAGTTTGTCGATAGAAACCGTATTATAAAAACAAAAAAGTCTTAGGCCGCGTTCACACCAACGTAACGCCCAGTGACAGTCAGCCGGCCGTCACAATCAATAGATAAATCTGCGGCTGGCTGATTGCTCATACATTTAGAACTTAGAGCTCATAGTCGGCGGCTGACTATGCGTTTGGTGTGAGCGCGGCCTTATTGTCGCTATAAAACACCATTATTTTCAGATAAATACCAAAGCTTATGCGTATTGGGGCTGTCAGCCCAAATCTACATAATTTAATAATCATCGTCACATTTACAGGCGACCATTTCCATTCGCGACTGCACGAACATTTAGTATCGCATTTATTGATAACCTGTAATTAATTGTTACACTAACCTTGGATATTATATACTTACTTTAAATGTTATCAGTGTAAACAATTGTTGGTTGGCCAATAAAGAAAATAAATAAATTGATAGAGATTCATACAAGGAGTTCGCAATCACACGTTTTATACAGCCTGTATTAACGCTTAAACAGATTTAATGTTAATGGCTGAGCTTAAAGTGAAAATAATTTAATAGAAAACTAGAAAATGGCTATATCACGGATAAAGGAACAAGTTGTACAATCAACCGCACGTCAGTAATTCATTGATCTACAAAAATCTCCCTTATTGCTATGCATAAAGGCGCTGTGTACCTCAAACTGTTACCATACACGAGCGGGTGACTGTACGATCTTTATGTATTAGTGACAGACGAGACTTGAGTATAAGCCGTGATTGCCAGTTGCAATCGTTTTGTATGCTAAATAGTCATTAGCGGAGCCTCAATACAGCTTTAGACGATAGGGACGAATAGAATAAGTCCTGTTTTGAACCAAAGCGGAGAGGATTCTACAGCCAATCAGCTTGCATTATTTTACAACTCACCGCGAAATCACTGGGGCTTAAGCTATTTATTGAATCTACTGAGTAATATTATTCTCTTGTCCTATGAGCCAAGCCTTCAAAGTCAAAACATTTATTTCATTTAGACCATTTAGAGGCACTTTTAAATACTCAAGGAGTCGGTCAGTTAGACCGAAAGTTGAATCTAGTTGCTCGTTCCAAAACGGAGGTAGGTCTCTATGGAGAAGAACGAGCAAGAAACTTAATGGCACTCAGCACTTCAATACTTCTAAAGATTCTACTTAGTTAAAAATTAACCATCCCATACTTCGCAACAAACAAACAGATGTAAATAACCATACAAATAATGTACCCAAATCAAAACCCGACACACAAATAAAACAAAAAAGAAAACAAAATTATCTGTGGTATTTCCCGCGTAAATTATTCGCGCCAGTTATCATCGCCGCCATTTTCACGTGTTACCGCGTTTATTGTTCACGGGAGCCATCTTTGAATCAGTAATCGAGGATGAATGGTGCTCCAGCTTTGGACTATAAAGCTTTCTGGTTTTGTGTTAGGGGTGTTGAATTGTTAACATTGTGTTTGGAGTGGGTACTCCAGGATCTTACAATCTTATGAGTGCCTAGTATTATTACTAGACTGGGGCCCTAGTTATCGGTATAACTAAAATATGTAGTTAAGAATATAGATTCTCTTTTTGCGTTACTGATTCGATCTTGTAGGTCGTAGCGTGATGTTGTATAGCCGTTACTATTTCTCATGAATCTTGCTAGCATATACAAAAAGAGGTTTTCTAATGAGACGGGTAGTTCCAGAGATTAGCGCGTTCAAACAAACAAATAAAAAAAGAGATTTATTTCATAAGTGTAGGTAGATTTGCGGATGGATAGATCGTATAAATAAAATATTCCTTTATCTATCCTCAAAACTTCAGCCATATTAAAATAGCGTAGGTCTTGTGACTCTAGGATCTTGAACCAGAGGCACCCACAGAGAAATAAAATATAATCGCATCCCAGTAAGTAAACCCACCTGTACAAAGTCACAGAGCAGCAGTTACCAAACGTACTTACCAGAATAATTAATTAAAAAATCCGCCCATTGCCTTACTTATAATATAAAATCCTCTGCGCGGCAACCCTGCAAATGCTTGATTGAATTTCAAATTTACATTTTACGCGCGCTAGGGGTGGCATTAAATGTAAATTGGTGGAGCTTCACGTTTGATTAGGTTCTCGTAAACAGTACACTACACTATGTGTTGTGTTGTTTATGTGTATTGAGAGGCTGCGGTTAACAGGGATTAGGTTCGCGGGTTTGTATGGAATTGGTGTGGATGGAGGAAATTAGGAGTAATGGTCTGTTAAGCGGGAAACAGTGACCTGTTTAGGATTGTTTAAGTTTTATATGTACTGTGTGTGGGCAAGATGGGCTGTAATCGGGCAAGATGGGCAGTAGCATGTAGAAATAGAGTTATGTAAATAATCCCCTGTTAAGTAAATTATCCCCTGGTCTATATTTTTTAGGGTTCCGTGTATCAAAAGAAGTAACGCAGGAATTTTGATTTCGGCACAATCTTGATAACGCGCAGACATACCGCACATGTTTGAAAAAAAACTAAAGTTTTTTTTTCAATCTCATCTTGATGAAAACAATAATAATTGGATAGTTGACACCAATAATTATTCCAAAATATAACTTCTCTAAAGAAATGATTTATTTTAGCCCTGGAAACGCGATTAATTTTCAATTAAGTGTGAAACAATATTTTTAATTGCTTTCAAACTAATAAATAGTCAATTGAGTCGGCAGTAATGTGACGTCTTTTATCTTTTGCCAAAGACAAATGCGTGTGCGTCTGTGTTAAGTATGCCTCTATTTGTATTTGTTAAACTGTTTTGCATGCCTTAGTGAAGGCAGAAAGTATGAGGATCACTCAATCTGTTACATCTCAATAATGTACCTAATTTCTGTGCAAATAAACAATTATTCTATTATATTCTATTCTAGAAGAGAAAATGGCGTTTTGACAGCTTATAGCTTATAGCTTAGCGTACGTTGTAATTGATTGGTGGTGTCATCTAGCCTAATGCCAGTCAGCCATTTTGCAAGCAAAGCTGTCAGCTATCGTGCGCCCCACGTGTTTATACTTAATGTTGTATCATCCCCCTTCCCGTACCCTGCTTAATCCTTTTCCAATTAAAATAACAGCATTCCCTTTAAAAAACCATTTAATCCACTTAATCTAAAGCTTGATAAATGATTGGCAGCTCACCCTGATGGGAAACAATTAAAAATTAATATCTTCGGCCAATCTGCTTTGCATGGCGCGCTCGGTACGAGAGCTGACCTAATAGCGTCGAGGAGAACGAGCGATGGATGATTAAGATTGTAAATTGGGTCGGCTCCTAAGTAGGGTTAATGGAAATTCATGACGCCTACACCTGGGATTACGCGAAGCTCATTTAAAATTGGGTTTTTTATTTATGCCCTCGATTTGGTTCGTGTAAATGTCGGGGTTTAATTTTTTATGCGCGGTACCCTAGTTGATTTTCTAAAATTAAAAGTAGCCTTAGTTATTCCTTACAACATCAGCTATTTGCCAGTGAAATTACCGGTCAAAATCAGTTTGCCCGTTGTGAAGATTAGCCGTAGAAAAGAGACTGACAGAAAAACAAAAAATAAAATTAAAATCTTGGTGTAAGTTTATTCATATGCATTTAGCAATGTTTGTGGGAATATGCTGTTCTTGTAAAAAACAGACATTTCTATTTATGGAGAGCAAGGCAAAAAGACGACCTTTTCGCACTTTAATTCTAAAAAGCATCATCTAAAAATGTCTCCCACTCTCCGAGTCACTTCTAAATAAAATAATAGAAAAAGTAACGCACCACCTCCCTTAATTTTGGTCACGTTCGAGCGTGCAAGCGTTATGGCACGTTATGGCATTTGCAATAATAACGAGAACCGCGGGACGCCGAGCACACCTGCTGCCAATATTAGCTTTAATATTGCTTGCTTAGTATGGAAGCCAAGGTGACATACTTGGGAGGTCGGATAGTATTTAGAATGAGGGTAGTTTTTTGTTTGGTTCAGGGCCGTATCAAGGGTACGGGACCCCGGCCCCGAACTCGGCCCGAACTAGGTAGAAGGGCCCTTCAAAAAATTCTGAAAGAGCCTGTCTAGGGAAACCTACACTACTAGTCTAGTTAGTCTTGTGCTGATGTTTAGTAAAGCTCATAGAGCGCAGGATATTATATCGTCTAGAATTATTTTACTGCGGGTGACATTTTGAGTCATCAAATAAAAGAAATCACCATTACCATCACCCACAGCCTAACTTCCTGCCTACCTACCTACTGCTAGGTATAGGCCTCTCTTTGTATGTGCCAATCTCTATTCCAGCTTTACCAGCACCAGCGATGTCCACAGTATCCTCTCTCTTCTATTATCTTTCGAATCCACTTTGTTACAGCTTTACTCGCATCTGTCATCACCGCGCATTGCTCAATGTCCTGCCTAACTCCAGTTAAGAAAGAGAATAGTCTATGCATCGCCCCGACTGCTTCGTTAGTTCTGTGGCTGTGATCGCGACTGCTGAGCGCCAAGCCCTGGCTTATTCATATTACCTTGTACGAAATTCTCAGTAGCAACCTGGATTCTGGATTTGAAATGTTGGTTCAGGGAATGTAGGCGTGATGGTATTTGCATTTACCTTTAATGCATGGTCGTTACACATTTGAATGTTTGTCACGTCCGAACCAGGTCTGAAGTTGCTTCAAGCTCGCCTTTCTTGAAAACCAGTAACAGGTTTGCATCCTATACCAAAGACAGGTTTGTTCCTTGTGTGATGTGGATGCGTCAGATCAGATTTGCGTCCGCTTTCGTTAATGCTATCTGTAGATCGATCCCTGTCTGCAACCAATCAAGTTGCTGTATTCATGGGCCGTTACATAACACGTTACTGTATCTAGAAAAGTGTTATCTGCAAGAGTTCGTCGGTAGATGATAGTGTTTTATGTTATGTGGTTCGGTAATTAAGTGTGAAGATGGAATTCTCGTAAAAGGTTAAAAGTTCCTCATCCTCCATTGAAATGTGAAGCAGTCGGGGATCGGTTTAAAGAATTTATTCTCATGAGAACAATACAAAAGTTCAGCAGTCGGGGATCATGCGTCAAATGTATACCAGGCTCCCTGGCTTAAATTTTTATAAACAATTTTTTTAAAAGTTTTATGCATCACATTCGCGCAATTAAATAGTTTTTCTTTCTTTCTTTTTCTCGACTACTGGTGGCGATGGCGGTAGGAACCATGCGGTTCTAGTCTCACTTCCTCTTCTTCTTCTCAAGTCTTCACTCTCCGTTTTCCCCAGATAGTAGGTAGTAATCCTCAAGTAAGGATTATAAGACTATACTATAGTAACTTTATGACTAAACTGTGGATATTAAAGATACTATTTTATGAGCAGGTTGTTAATGGCAGTATAGTATAGTAATAGGATCCTAAAGTTACGTCATAAACACACAATGTAAACATTAATGGCCAAAGTTGTACCAACAATGTGTTCAGGAAGCGACGCCATTAAGAACGGACATCGGACGACCGGTCGAGCGGCCCGGACGGACGGCAGTTAATTATACCACATACCTACTATGTGGGACGAGATGAACAAAACTAACAAGCAATAGTTCAAATGAGCTCTAAACCGCACTAACTGGGAGGTGTTTGTCCAGCTGGGACGGTTCAGCTCGACCGTAACTTTACTTAATAAAAAAGGAAAAGCTTAAAATTAAACATAAGAGGGGGGGGTACTACTTTGAAAGTTTGTGAGGTTAGGTGAATGGATGGATGTTTGTTACTCTTTAATGCTTAAACGGCTGAATGAAATTAGCTGAAACGCACACATACAAATGTTTTATCGGGATTTTTTTTGTCCCATTTTAGTTATTCAGTGGGATCATTTTGATATTTTACTTAATTATAAAGTCTATGCAGATAAAGTTGCGGTCAGTAGCTACTACACCAATAAATAAAAATCACTTTTAAATACCGTTAATTGAAGTTCAGAATTCTTTGCAAAGTTCCTAAGTGTGCAGACTTCCATTAGCAGAGGATGTGGGACCTCGGTAATTACACGGACTCGGTAACCGCGGCCGGCTACTTGATTAGTTAAATGTGGAGCGATCGAGGTGGCTGAAGGTCGCTGTGGCCGCTTGTGGTTGAATGAACTATTTATGTCGCACAAACGAGTTGGCAGGAGAGGGTTATTCTACTGCGCAGGCGCAGGTGCCAATTAAGTGGCGATGGGGAGTATATTTTTTGGACTTTTTATGGTTGTTGTCTCTACTTATGATACTTTGATAGTGAATTAAATTAGGCTAATTTTTAATTGTTATTCTTCTTTGAGTAAACCATCTTTGAGCCAAACGCAGTAAATTTAAGGGTTCTGTTATTTTTCTTTTAAGGTACGGTACCCTAAAAATATGCAGTACCGCTGCTACAATGTCTAAACAATAGTCAATGTCTTGATAAGAGTGATGATAACCAGTGAGTTAGCTGAAGGTCGGTACTAGGCTAACAGAAGCAGCGAGCACGTCGCGTCGCCCGGCGCAGCTCGCGCGCTAATTGCCGACACTGTCCGAACAGTTTAGAGCAACACTTTCTCGACCAACCGCCGCTTATTTGTCAAAGTTTCTAAACTTGTTCGATACATGTGATGACGAGGTGACAAGTCGCTTTAATTACGAAGACAAGGATGTTGGAAATTGTTTGATTTTTGTAGTTTTAGGGGCATATGTGACATTAGGGTGACAGCGTACTCCATGTTTAAAAGTAGTCTAATCATATCTTGGTAAATAAGTGATTACAGACGATAAGTCAGTTATGTTTGCACCACATAAGAATCCTTGGAGGAATTCGGGCTTTGCCCAGAAATAGGACATAACAGGCTAGATAAAACAATTGTAAGAACGCCAGACGTTTTTGTGTTAGCAACATTTGTATAAATGCCTATAAAAAGACATCCTGAAGTACTCAAACTGTTTGTTGGAACATTGTATAGTCTTGACGGGAAGCGCTTTAATATGAGTGCATCAGCCTTTGTGTGTACAAGATATTTCATAAGTGGGGCAAATGTCACTTTACGAGCTGGCCACCTTTTGTAGATAGAATAAGAGCTCTAATAACTAGGCTTGTGGTATGCCACTTATTTATTTATTTGTTGCATTCGTGTAAAATGATTGAAACATCATCATTATTACATCAGCCGACGTCCACTGAATACGAAAAAAATTAAACAAATGGTTGAATACGTAACTCAAAGTTTTGAGCAATAATCATAATCCTCGATTACAAATAGTCTTCACAAATGCACATTCCAAAGCAAAATATTCAAAGTTGTCTCATTTAAAATCATATCCCTTTCGCTGGCCCTTCTAATAATTCTCATTATATTTCGTAAAGGAACAATTTAATGAATTCTCTTAACAATTTGTAAGAGGCTGTGACAAAACAGAGAGCTACAGATGGTTGGCGCCAAACGCACACATAAACACGCTTCACGTATAGCGAGTGCACAAGTACGTATACTTGTAGTATGAATAGACGTACTCAGTAAGAAATTACGGTAAGTATCTATAAATTACCAATTAACTACTGACTTGTATCTATGGACGGGCCTTAACTACATAAATATTGTGTGCTCGGGAGACTCCCGTACACCTGTAACATGTATAATAGAAAGAGATAGACGGTCACCCAAAGGGAGACGTTACTTACGTGATGATTACTGCCAGTGAAATCCTACCGCAAGCCGCCTTAAGGAACTTCGTTCCAAAAAGCTACCGCCTGAAGACACAAAATGGCCGCCGAGTAGTATGAACTTGAACCTTATTTCATCTGAGAACTGTTACTCAAAATGGCGACCATGCCACGTTCTGACAAATATATTTTCATCATTAATTTAGAAAATAAGGGTATATCTCCTAGATACCTATATCTCTGTGCTGATAACAAATTGTAAATGGAAGTATTATATGAGGATGTGGAATCTGTCAACATGACAACCAAACGTAATGAACCGGAAAAGTAATAATAAAGTATAATTGTAATTTGTGACGTCATCAGCAATTTTGCTAACGAATTTTCTGTTTAGGGAAGAGAACACATCACGACGGAAGTATTTGGGTCAAATTATAATGAAGAAAATGTATAATTGATTTCAATTCAGATCACAAATCTTAGTTGTGAACTTCAGCGGAGTACGAAATCCATAAACAAAAGGCTTTTATTGTCTATCTCCAACTTTCTGACAAACTGACCGACTCCTTGACAATTGTAAAGTGCCTGTAACTTCGATTTTGAGTTCCGAACTGTTGTATCGTATCGATAGATTGTGTTGATGCCCCAACTGGAGTATTCTCGTTGTTTTCAGACAGAGACACTTTTTTGCTTTAAGGGATTAGTCGTCTATTTTAATCTTTTGATATTCGGACATATTTTATTAACACTTCAAATAAGAGGGCCGAAACTACCTTTTGGAAAGGACAACTACATTTTCTTTTTCGTGGACATATTATTCAAAGTTGACTTTTAATGATCCAATTTAAATAGGTAAATGGCTGTGTTTTTATTATAAAAAATAGCTTTTTATTGTCCAACTCACACTGTGGTTTTCCAGTTTCAGACCCACAACCACATGCTTGAGAGGCGCGAGATTTACTAGGCTGTCACGCACGACATTAACAAAAGGGCCGACAAATCCTAATAAACGTGTCGTCGAGCTCAATCTATTGTTGGAACTGACCCCATATAATACCGTCTTTTTACATTATTACTGAAAGTATCGGAAAAGAGTCCTTTGGTAAGCGACAAGCTCTTTGGAGCCCAGCGCACGTAGCGACAACGTTATGTCGTGCAGCCTGAAACCATGAGATCCTGAACAAATTGTTCTACGTTTGAATTTTTGGACTGCATCTATAAGTTTGTGGGATACAGTTGGCATCTGAATTTTAATAAAAGGAAGAGCCTCTTGTGACTGGGCGTCTCGGGCTATATTTAGGATTCGGTATTGGGCAATAAACCCTTAGTTATTTGCCATGTCGCTGAGTAGGGAATAGTTGCTATTAAAATGTTCTGAATCCGAATATTGATTGTGAACACTGTAACGGTCAGCGGCAGGTCTGCAGCAGTTTTCATAGATCATACAGTGTGGAAGGCAGATGTTCCATAAAAAATGTAAGGAAAATAAAAAATCAAAATTTTAAATTAGCTACAGAAATTTTCGACCGCGCGTTCGAGCAGTGCAATCCGCTTTACCACCAACGCCCTCCGCGACGGTTCGCAGTGCCGTGTGTTAATCGTCTTAGAAAGTAAATACGCAGCAGAAGACTACCGAACCCTGCACCATCCTAAGTCCACTCCTCACACCACGTGATCATATTTCGCGACCACTATCCCTGTGTATCTGCGGCGACTCTCAATGAACCCTTTGATCCCCTCTCACGTAGCGCACCTCCCGAGACGCTCACGTACACGACTGATTTATCAATTATATTATTTGTGATACGTCGGCACGAGAGTAATTCGGGAGTGTGGATTGTGAAGGGATTTGAGATATGACGTCACGTAGCTGTGTCTTGGGGCCCAAGTGGATAGAATGGAGGTACTTGCTAGCTTCAATGTTGGGCTAGTTTTCAGGTATCAGATTTAAAAGGTACCTTACTCACTCACGTTCAAGTGTGACGGCTGGTTTTTATGTATCCATTCTAATATTATAAATGCGAAAGAAACTTTGTTTTAATAAAACTCTAGCCTTTGCCCGCGACTTCGTCCACCTCAATGTCGGTTATTAAAATTCGGAATAAAAAGTAGCCTATGTCGTTCCTTGGGGTTCAAACCTACCCCTACCAAATTTTAGCGGTCTACTGGTGATTCAGATCTTTCAAGCGTCCGGCAGGCTAAGGTCGGAGTCTCTGTGTCCAATAACAGAGAAAATCTTTCGACTTTTTTACCCACTTCTCGGCAAAGCCGATCGTTTCAATTGTTCTATTGTTATTAAGTACATGCGTCTAGGCATTGCGCTTATACTGCCATGATCCTAGGCTCACCTGCCAAGAGATGAGTCTCAATGACAATCAGCAAAGCAGCTTGGAAGACAAAATGCTCAGTGGTCTTAAACCCGTAGAAATTTCCATTTGTAACGAATAAAATTGGCACTAAGACAAATAAATTTCAATTCCTTTGAAAGTCGAAGAGTTCGGGAGTAAGCCTGTAATGTAATTGATCTTACAAAATGGAACACTGAATAAATTTGTATAAGGTGAATTGAGCTTTATAATTTACTCTGTAGTGCTGTAAATAAATATTTCTCAATAGCAGCCTCGGAGTCGGGAGTTGTGCCCGGTTGATAGCAATAAGCTTGCCCCCTATTACATGGGACCAAATGTGGGTGTACTAATGGGTACACTTCAATTATCAAAGTCAAAGTCAAAAATTTTAGATTGTGGCATGCCATAATGGAAACTCGGTTATTGGATTGACTATTTCGTGTCAAAAATGTCATTCGAGAGTTGGTTGTGATATGATGGGCTGTGTTCAACTACAAGTTAGTTGGTAACTTAAAGTTAAAAGATAAGCCAGGGTTATCTTTTAGTTACATTTAAAGGACACAGTATATCCCCGTGATTGTAATTAAAAGCAACAAAATTTATATGTCTGCAAACTCGCAAAGGCATGGCCTCTAAAACGCTGCATACCTCCCAAAAGTTCGTGCCACTCGACACCCTGAAGTTAATCGTCCGCGAACATTTTAATGGCCCATAGTTTGCAACAAGACTCCGCTCACAAAGGGTTACCGGAGACTTCGTAATTGAAAGCGAGTTTAATTGAGAGGCTGCTAATCGCCGGACTATTATACGTGGATGATGGATGGAGCGGAATGGGGTAGGATTTTGTATCCTTCTGCATATTGGATAATTTTTAATTGGAATACGTTTTTAAGCTTTGCTAGTTGGCATTTGTCGAACCGAACGGAAGGATCAAAACGGTGGCACAACGAAACTTAATTGGACCTTGTTATGGAGATTGAAGATGAAAGTTACAACTTTTTTTTTAAGAACATAACATTATCATGCCTGTAATCTCCGAATGGTTAGGCAGAGGTGTACCCAGTACACTCATATTTAGCCAGTTACTATGTTCAAGTCCCATGCCATCAACCGGGCACAAATCCAGACTTCGAGGCTGTTATTGAGAAATTTATGATGGAAAAACCCAATAACACTTTGCCCTGGAACCGATTTAAGAACGCTTTGCGACCACTAGACTAACGAGACAGTCCAGTTTTTTTTTTTTAGAAATAAGTTTTTAATGTTCTAACTAAACTTTTATTAATCATTTTTTATTTTAATTTTATTTAGCAATTTATTTTTTCAAACCGTTTGTGATGTGTCTTACAGCTCACGTAGTAATGGAGGCGTGCTTATACATAGATTAGACGCCCGTTGTTCCGTCCAATCGTACGTCAGGCTTTAGCTCATCTCCATCTAGTTCATTTGTTTCTGTTCATCCATTTCGCTTTTATCAAACCCCACATTCTTAAATTCGCGTTATTTAAAATCAAACATGGAAATAATTTAAACCTCAACAAATACAAATCAGCCAATAAGTCAACAGTCGGCGGACGATCGTTTGCAGAACGTTCTCGATCAATCAGTGTTCGTTAATGAATCCCTTTAGTCCGGTGCGTCACAGAATAAATAGGAAACAGAAGGCCGGCTACACGTAACGAGCGAACACGCACGCACGGTTAGATACGCTGCATGTAGCTTGGAGGCTTGATTGTGCGAAGATCTTTGAGGTGTTAAAAGACTCTTAACGAAGCCAAGAGTTATCTATTATCCATACCACCATATCTGGGAACCTTCTGGTTACGGAGATATTGAGGTCAAAGTTCCAGAATTTTGTCAGGTTTTTTTTTACGAAATCCAGTTTTAAATGTAAACTTTGAATATCCCCACAACCGCTGTACTGTTGCATGCACTTTAAAGTATTAAAACATTGCGTATTACCGAAAACAATCACTGTACTGTCGCAGAAATACAATACGTGCGCATTACCATAAACAATAATCACACCAAAAATAAATGTCGTTTTTCAGCGATTATTTTATGTTCAAAGTTCTTGCGCCCGTTTTTGCTTGTTGTATGAAGCTGACTCTCTGTATAGTCTATTTATTCTGTGTTCACTGCAAATATTACCTCGGTGTTCATTGATGATGGAGAGTAATTAGCGAAGGGAATATGAGGCGGGGGTGGCTGGAGGTTGCAAAGTTTATATTTCGGTAATCGCTGATTTGTTTGTTTTTTGGTTTAAATTAAAGGGTACTTGGCTACAGGTCAGTTTAACCTTCAGATTAGAGTAATCTAACTGATATTTAGATACGTAAAACAGTCTTTATGTATTTCAATTGGAGTTGATATCGTATTAAAAGTATGACAAAAAAAAAAATGTAATGTGTGAAACTGATATGTCTAATTAAAAATCGATCGAATCTAATTAAACGAATATAAGTTACTGTCAAAACGCGATTACCCATATACATATTTTGTATGTCAATATCGAATTGTGACGTAACTTATTTGCTAACTCAATAGACTTAGGTACTATTTATTGATTTCGAAGTCCCAAAAAATCTATTTTTAAAATAAATTAAAAATTAATAATATTTCTACTGATATAAAGTGTTTAATTGTTAATGGTGTGAACTACCTAATTATGCAATTTTCAACTCTATTTACGCTGACTTTTAGTTCATTACCAATTAACAATGAGAAGGCCAGATGTCACCAACTTAGCCCTAATTTATGTATTAGTAAACCTCATCACATCTATTCCTGGCTGTACATCCCTTATCCAGCGACACTTTACGTATTTATAACCCCTGTGAGTGTCGCGGGAATATTTAAAGCGGTTGGCAGCCATTTTGATGGCGTGTTTATGAAAATGGCCGCCTTTACTGAGATACTGTGTCAATGGGTGATCGGGTATTGTAGAATATGGGTGGGTGCTGTTTGGTCAAGCGTAGTGTTTGTTTGGGATTCAAATACAGGGTCGAAAAAAGTACCTATCTGATTTTCAAATATTTGCATGAGAGAAGTGTGTGTTTTTTAATACTGAGTGATCTAGAATCTTGTTTATGTCGATTCCAGCCTGGTTTAGATTTTAAAGTGGCTGACGGACCCTTAATTGAATTAATTTTAAATAGACACGGAATGTTTATTGAACGAGATTTAAAAAAAAACTTTTTTATTTAGACCTTGTAACACCAACTACTTACATTATGGTACGCAAATAAATGAATATGAATATGAAAATAAGTTATTTGATTTGACTAGCTACAAACTTAGTTATTAGTGCTTTTATCTTATCTAGGTACAAACATTTATCGAGTTTATTTACTTATTGACCAATACGAGACTACTTTTGTGTGGAACGCGCTGACTGTAGACTCTTCAAACTATGTCAATGTCTGAGTGCAGTCTTTTGTTTTATTTTTGTAATTTTTATTAAATTACGATTCCATTTTCCTTAACAGCAGTGATATTCTGTAAAATTATTCAATTTCGATATGTGTGATAGGTTGAGGTGAGCTATCATTTCAACCGATGTCACTAACATTCCTTATTTGATGTGATGACAGCTCACCTCACACTCAGTTCACCTAAATTGATTTAAAATACAGAATAGCACTATATGTCGTTACGGGTGATTTTCCTCCAGCAAACTTGCCATCTAGGACTGCAAGAGACACATTGTTAGAATCGTTTCTAATTAAAAAAGCCTACTAAGAAGATATAAGTAATGCTCAAACTAGTTATACCTGTGTCCAGCAGCAGGTTGTCACAGGTCTCAGTGTTGATATAATGTAAGGATCAGACCAGTGAACGTGATTAGCATTCGATATGGTGATGATTGCTGAGGGTCCCACGGGAGCTTTGAGATTGCATTTACATTATATTTTTTCAAACGTCTAGTGGTCGCGGAGCGCGACCAAAGTCAAAGTCAAACATTTATTTCAATTAGACCATTAAAAGGCACTTTTGAACGTTATTTACAAGAGAAAAATAATATTGAATCTAGTTGCCCATTCCAAAAGGTAGTTTCGTATGGAGAAGAACGGGCAAGAAACTCCATACTTACTCTTTAAAAAAAATACATTTATATATGGTTTACAATAAGTAGTAGGTATTGGTAGGACTTGAACATGAGGTCTTGGGTTCGGTTCCCATGTCGGGCAAAGTGTTATTGCGTTTTTTCATCAGGAATTTCTCAGCCGCAGCGGAGTCTGGATTTATGCCTGGTTGATGTCAATAGGCATAACTGGCGAATTGTGGGTGTACTAATGGGTACACCTCTACCTAACCTTTCAGGGATTATAGGCGTGATATTATGTCATGAATGTTATATTTTTAAGCGTTGCAACATTAGGAAGTTCTCCTGTATCGTGGGTGCGTTTACAAAGATATACACAAACAGCCAGACCCGGAAAGACTATCCGCAGATCATACAACATTTTGATCAGTGCGGGAATCGCACCCGCGACTCGCAACGCAGCAGCCAATCTCACAAGTACTACCCCAACCGTAACGTGAAGATGTCAATGTTAGTCCGTCTGCTTGGTGAGTTTTTACAAAACTACTGAACAGATTTTGATAGTACTTCAAGAGAAGGCGTCAGTAAAAGAAGTACTTGGGATAGTATACCGAATGAATTAAATGACAATGACAGAGTTCCCTACTATTTCCCATCGTTTTATCGAAAAGTTCAATACAATATTAGTATCCATGAAATATGAATATCGTGCACACGGGAGGGCGATGACCTGATAGCTGTCGCGATAACCTGAGATAATCAGGCGCATGTCGATATGAGCGCAGGTTATCATGCATCTAGGCGGAGACAGACGTCCTACTGGCTGCCGCGCAAGGAACGGGAGTCAGCGACGACCATCCTGATTATGATTGCAAGGAGACTGTGCGATTGTGATTACTCCTAGTGAGTAGTTGCTGGGTTTTTAAGGTTATTTGCTTAATTTATAAAGGCACCACAAGATAGTCCGGTTAATAAGCCGACTCTCTCTCTTAGGTCAGGCGTCGGCAACCTTTTGAGATGGAATAGCCAAAGCTTTAATATTTAATTTAATTTTTTAAAGAGCCACAACAAAAAAAAACGAATGATCGATGCCGCGACGGAGGCGGTGCGGGTTATAAATGGAAATGGGTAAATGAAAGTATATCTCAGTCATACTATAGTATTTAATTATGGATAAATTGCACGACTTTAAGGGTTTTAATGGTAAAATCATTTATTTTACGTATGGAACTGAAGAGCCACTACTTTACATCGAAAAAGCCGCATGTGGCTCTCGAGCCGCAGGTTTTCGACCCCTGGCCAAGGTTGACCTGTGAGATACTACAAAGAGAAAAGCTACATTATCACCAAAAGTCAGAAGGACGCTTCTGCCTACCCTTAAGACACTCCCCCTACGTCGCCCTGCAGAACTAAGGCTATTTCCAGACGGACAGACGACGCGTGTAACAGATGGTATCACAGAGTCGCCAGTTATCTGCTCCGCGGCATCTGTCCTGACGTCACGCGCCTCATCTTATTTCTGAAGACTATTTCAATGTTTGAATGTCATTGTGTGTGGTGTAAGGGGTGAGGTAGGTGGGCGATTAGTCGTGCGACAGATTTGTCGTTGTACAAAATGGAGATGGTCATCCCAGTTTCTGTTGTTGATGATGTAGTTTTGATGCTGCAGGAAACAGTTGTAAGGGGAATATTAATAACTTGCCAGTGTTACCACGCGTCTAACAAACGTCTGATACGTGTTAATGTCATCTCTTAGTCGTCTTTCAGTTGGAAAAGTTCTGTGTGGCGCCATTTCATGTAAATGGCGCCTTTAAAACAAATATCCTATAAAACATATCTCTACATAGTATTGTACAAAGTCGCTTCCCGTCGTCTGTAAACTGCGCAACGAAGTAAAATGTAGTTTTCATCAATAGATAGAGCGATTCCAGAGCAAGGTTTATAGGTACGTATAGTAAGTATGTACATTGCACCCGTGCAAAGTCGGGGCGGGTCGTTAGTATATGCATGCAAAAAAATCAGCTGTCATACTTGAAAGTAGATGAATAGTGTATCTACCACCTTATCCGATATCTTATTCCCGGTTTCCCCGGGCCCCTGCTGCTGGGGCATTGAAGCTAAAAAGTTTGGACATTCTCACACTCTGTTAATTCATAAAATTTCCGCCATGCTGAATTGACGCCGGTCTGGCGACTCAGATCTTGGACCATTACAATTTTGCGGCTAATTTGAGCTACGCTTTGTAACCGTCCGACTAGTCTGTTGAACTTGACGTGATTTTATTTTGATCTGTAGACCGCGACCGCTCGGGCTAAGTGTCGTTCAACAAATAAATGAGCTGAGATCTCGCCGCATTTGTAATGTGACTACTGTCTTACGTTTGACGACGTTTTGGTCGTGTCGTGTCGCAGTCGGGCTGTCGACTGGGGTGGCCGCGCCCTCCTTATAATTAGGTATAACTATAGATAGTTTTTGTACCTATAGATGATCTCTAACCCATTAGTACACCCACATTTCGCCAGTTATATTTAAGTCCCATGTAATAGGGGGCGAGCCTATTGCCATCAACCGGGCACAAATCCAGATTCCGAGGCTGTCACTGGATGCTATGTTATGATCTCTAAATATGGGATGTAAAATATGGGTGTAAATAAACACTAAGCAATTGCTGGGAAAAGACTTTTGTTCATCATTATCTGCCCAGCCTTTTCCCAACTATTTTGGGATCGGCTTCCAGTCTAACCGGATGCAGCTGAATACCAATACTTTACATGGAGCGACTGCCTATCTGACCTCCACAACACAGTAACTGGGTAATACGATACCCCTAAGTAGGATTGGCTGTCAGACTTTCGGGCTTTCGACGACTCATAACGACTGTCAAAGATCCACGTATGACAGCCGGGACCAACGGCTTAACGTGTCTTCCGAGGCACGTAACGATGTCACTGATGTCTAAGATAAACTGAAACTAACTGACCTCTAAACATGGGATATGAAAAGACAACGCTTAGCCATTAACTATGCATACTGCTTATCAAACTAACATTAATGGGAAACGACTTGTTATTGGTATTAAATATCATTAACAGTTAAGGCATTTAAAAAGCGAGAGTACGCAATCATTAAAGGTTCTGAATATTGTAGAAAGCGGTCGCGAAACTGTTCTTCTGATTGAATAAATTATCACTAAAATCATTAAAACCCACACTCATTATAGCTACGTGTGAAAATCATCAGATTTCACATCATTAATTAAAAGTTCCAACGTTACCAACACGATCTATTAAACACTTCACAAACTACGATACGTACCAAAGAGAAGATAGCTAATGGAGTGATCATATTATTCAAGCGATATGCGCTCGAGCACTCCACGCGTTCCTCACTCCGTGACCATCCCTTTCCCATATCCATTAGCGCAGTGAGTTCAAGATTCGCAGCCGCACGTGTTAATTAATGCTTATTACTTCTCATTGTCTGAGCAACGGACAAGCAACGGTATATTGTGATGAAGCCGGCTTTTACTTGCAAAATGACTAACCCACATGCGAGCCCTTTGTGTTACTGGCTAAGAAATATGCAGACATTACTACGTAAATGCAAAATTATAAAATGAAGTAGATATTTAAAAGAGATTTTGTTTTTGTTCAGTATTTTTAATTTTCTTAAACAGCTGGGATTCATGGGTCATGTCTTTGCCTAGAAGTGGGATGAAGCAGGCTGACAGTAGTAATTAAAAATTCAAGAAGACTTCAGTCAAAATATTACACATTGGGATTTTAAAGAAAGTTCGATTTTATGGAGCGTTGTCTCTGTCAATGAGTAACAGTCTCTTTCTAAAGACCGACGTGTCATATTTACGTTCTGGTGCCCACTACACATGTTAGTATTTTAAAACTGTTTAAAACAACTAACTCCAAACTGCCAGACGCGCTTCAGCTGCTGTGATTGGTTGACTAAATTATCAAGAACCAATCACAACAGCTTACGTGCACTTGACAATTATTATTGGGCAGTCGACACCAACAGTCAGTTGATATACTTTTTATGAACTGTCAAAATGCGTCCCCCCTTGATTTTTAATGCCGATACTATTATATGTATACAATTTTAACATTTTGAAGAAATTAAAAATATTTTTTTTTCAGTTTTTTTTTGTTTATGAGAGGTATATCAATTGTCTTGGCATTATCTACTGGTTAATGATGTCTATTACCTAATTTGTCACATTAATTTTCCTTCCGTGAAATCTTAGGCAAGAGACCCTCCAGGATTACCCATTTATTATGTATGTCTCCTCATTTACATGCCTATACGTCGCATGCAAAGACATCTGCGTGTGTTATACCTCATTACCGTACCGGACCTCATTCCCGTGTCGGTCACACATCCGCACTTTACCGGAATCGAACCTATGTGGCCACCGCCTCCATACGTACATGGCATCCGAGACTACGTGCCCAGCCATTAGGTCATGCAACTTAATCCAAACATACTGTACAAAGCCGCTTCCTGCCGCTTAGATCTTTTAAACTACGCAGCGGATTTTCATCAATAGTTAAAGTGATTCAAGAGGAAGGTTTATGTGCCTAAATTGCATCCGTGCGAAGCCGGGGCGGGTTGCTAGTTATAATATAACAAAATGTTAAACTAACTCTGCCTAAAAAAAAAAAAACTAAAAAACTTGAAGTCCAAGAAAGGACTTAGGCTACTTAAAACTTGCCCCCTCGACCGATCGCACGTGCCACACAATATGATACATTGTGCTTTAAGCGTCTTTCTAAACACATTATGTTAAGCAATCAATGAATATGAGTATTATGCAACTAGCTTCTGCCCGCGACTTCGCCGCGTTCAGTTTGTTTCTCCATAGAAACTTGCAATAATTGACTACATTTTTATCTAATTCGTCTGTGTCAAAATATAATAATATCTCACTGGAACCGCACATTTTTCCGGGATCAAAAGTAGCATATGTGCTATTTCAAACTATAAATCTATCTTGGTGCCAAACTTCATCCAGATCCGTCCAGCCGTTCTGGCGTTATTGAGCGACAAACATCCATCCAGTCAAACTTTCGCATTTATACGAGTAACATTTCATTCTTCATGTTTATGTTCCGCGTTGCTCAGCTCCCAATTCTGTGCACTCAACTATTCCGTCCTCGTTATAAATCGTCAATAATCTCTCTCCTCAAACTAATCAATGTTCCGTCTAATGAATTCCTACAGTTCCCACACACTCAGCCATCCGTCACCCACATGCGTCCGTCGTAAACATAACATCATTTAGAACTCACAATAAAACAAACAATAAAAATCAGTAATGTGCCCAGCGTTATTAGGGCTCAAACTGTTTTACACTAACACCTTTATTTTAATACTAACTTATGACCGCCACTTCGTCCAAGTAAATGTCGGGTATTTGCGATGTTTTTTTTTGCGCGGAACATGTACTTTTTCTGAAATAAAATTACTCAGCTTAAAATTACTCTTAGAACATTAGCTATCAAAAATTGAACATATAAGGGTTTGGTTTTTCGTTTTAAAGCACGAAACCGTAAAATCTGATGATAACAAGTCAAGTCTATATATTTGCTTTCTATTAAAAGAAAATCAAACGATGTTCTGTCTAACTCTGAAAGTCTCTAGCGAGTCCAAATATAGTAGCACATGAATAAATGAACTAACTTTGATCTCAGCTGTTAGAGACGAACAATTAGCGTTTTACTACCAACGGATGTAGTGCACAGAATACACGCAGTAGGACAACTTCGCAATCATATGATGTTTGAGTTGCGTAGATGTTCAGCTGTCTTTATTATTTATGACCAATGTAACCAATGTAAGCAGGAGTTCTTTCACGATTGAATTTGATACATAATTTCATGCCAGTACATAAATTCAAGCCAATGTACGTAAATAATTAATGACTCGTTCAAACAACCATCCACACACACACCCTCTCACACCTCACATACACCCTCACACATGCATACATGCACTTTATGCTTGTTCTTCTTCTTCTTTAATTTTTAAGGTACTTACTGTAATATTATTGCTACTCATATTGTTAATCTAGTAAGTCTAAATTTATGTTAACATCGAAATAGCGAGGCTTTCTCAATACAAGTATCATATGATTACTTTCTGAGAAGCCCCGGCAACTTATTTGTAAAAATTTACTGAAATAAATATTATACATTTTTTAGTTTTTTTTTTTTTTTTTATTGATTAGAAAACGGCAAGGAGAGTTGCGCTTACTAGTGCGTTAAGCGCATAGTTGGTTTGACTTTTATATTTGGCATTGTAAAGCTTAGAAATATCGTAGACGAAGGCCGCCCACCGTACCTTGTAAGTTGAGCTACTGCATATGTCTGTACAATGTTTCGGAACAGGAGTCGAGAGATGTCTCAACTTGTTGGCAGTTGAACCACGTGGTGTGTTGGTTGTCAGTGTGGTCTAATGACGAGGTTGAGCCGCAGTGCGGGCGAGCAGGCCTTGAGGAATGGCTGCCGTATTGTCGTACACATTTTTCTTTTTTTTTTGTTAGATATATATGCTCAATGACTACTCTTAATCCTAAGATAACGAAATTTAAAGTAGAAATAGACACGCAATAATCCAAAGCCAATCACGCGCAGCTTTTAAAAAGGTTAAAAAATAGGTTTAGCTGGAGCAAGCATAGACCCTTAATCTTAAAAACATGTTACTCTTCCTTTTCTAAAAAAATGTTGACATGGAAAATGCCGTAGGTCAAATCACGGACCACACCTTTATCCGCTGTCACTGGCACCATACCCCATATTACAATGATGGATGACACGTGTGCCATCTGTGCACATATCTGTACATGTATGTATGTAGTGTTACATCTGTGATTGACGCTGGATCACCATGTAAGCTCAACTCTAATATATCATGGAATGGGAGGTGAGTGATGGCATTTTAAAATGTTTTCCTATTTATGGCTTTGCATTCTGTTGCATTTCGTATGGTTTCTGATGAGTGTGTCGGCCATCGTAAAAGTATACGATTAGACTCGGTTTTAAAATTGTAAGTACAACTATCTTATATATTTTGGTGGCGATTAGATTTACAAATATTTGCAGAGTGTGAATCTAAAGTAATAATATAAAGAGAAAAGATTTGTATTTTTGTTTGTAATAGATAAAAAAAAAACTACTCAACCGATTTTAAAAATTCTTCCACTTGTGTAAAGGTAGATTATCAGTGACTTCAGTGAGTAAGATAGTCTAATATTATTAAAAAAAAAAAAGGAATGCGTATTTAAATTCTGTCGGATGAAGTCGTAGGCAGAAGCTAGTTATTTTCAACCGACTTCAAAAAGGAGGAGGTTCTCAATTCGACGCGTATGTTTTTTTTTTTTTTTGTTTTTTTTTTGTGTGTTTGTTCAACGATTACTCCGCCAATTATGAATCGATTAGGATGATTCTTTTTATGTTTGAAAGAGTATAATCCCGAATAGGTCCCATAGGAATATTGTCATGATCTGATGATGAACTTTGGAGATATGGAACGGAACTCCTTATAAAATCATAGCAGAACCGCCGTAACAAGAAAAATTGCTTTGTTTATACGTGTAGTCGATGACTGACTGAAGGAAGTGGGGAGGGGGTACGTCAATCCCCCTCCTACCACTTTCCAAAATTAAATATATCGTGTGAGGTATTGTTTGAAAGGGCTTTATGTAAGGATTTCAAACATTAACACACAAGCACTAAAAAGTGAAAAATAAAAAGCTTTTTTACAAAAAAAGATCACCGCCTTCAAAAACCACAAAATAAAAAATAACTTTAGCTTGGAAGTCGGTGGCAATACCTACATAACAAGAAATAAAACCAAAGCCGCCGACTTCCTAGCTAAAGTAATTTTTTATTTTGTGGTTTTTGAAGGCGGTGATCTTTTTTTGTAAAAAAGCTTTTTTTAATGTCATATGTCTCACTGCAAGGAAAATGGAAAATTATTTTTGTTTAGCGTAGGAACGATTATACCACTGATCTCCGTGCTATCTTGCATTGTCTCCCAATGTATTCATCCATTATTATAAAAGTCCCAAACTACATAATTAGAGGTAGGTACTCGCATGTATATTTACCTGAACTTCGGGAGCTAGCTTAATATAGAATGGACTTTTGTTTGAAATAAATCGCGCGATTCCGAGGTTTTCGTTTATTTAAAAAAAAAAAATATTTAAATAAATTATTACTAGAAGTCGTATCCATACTTTCAAAGCAAAAAATAAACTAAGTAAATATGAATCCGACTATCTGATACCTGGTTTTAAAAGTGGTTTAGCCAACGTTCAAATTAGATACTAATGGCACATACAATTAGAGTAGGGAATAGATTGCTTAACGTCAATAAATCCACTGCAACGTATCAATTTGCGCACTAAATCATCTGAGCATATAATTTGAGCGAGAGCCGCTCAGGTGCGTGCTGACACACAGACATACTAACTGACGCAGGAATATATATGATCCAAGATACCGTAGTCGACAGACCTACGTCATTTAAAGTCAGGTTTGTCAGGTCATGAGGCTTTTATTGCATACCATAATGTCATGTGTATAAAAGATGTTTCATAAGGTTAAAAGGTAAAATACAGTTATGGACTGCCTCGTTGGTCGCAAAGTGCGACTGCTAAGCATGAGGTCTAGGGTTTGATTTCCAGGTCGGGCAAAGTGTTATTGGGTATTTCCATCAAGGAATTTCTCAGTAGCAGCTTTGGAGTCTGGATTTGTGCCCGGTTGATGGCAATAGGCTCGCCCCTTAAAAATACTGCTGCTATGAACTGTTTTTATTTTCTATATAATTATAGTTGAGAACAAAAAGTTCACCCTCATTAGCCGTTGTGTCTTTCACAATCAAATTCTCCTTAAATAGATACTTAGTTAGTTCTACTAATTGAGAGTTGTTTGGCATCGGTTTCTACTTTTTTTTTGTATAGAAACCTGGTTCTTTTGCAGTTATTTTCACTTTCCTACGCCCTCGTAGTTCCTGTTGCTGATTGTTTCCGGCGCAGGGAGACTAAAGACTAAAAATATCCTATTCCTATTATTAATTTGTATTAATGTCTTTTACGTATTTTTGAGTTACATATCGTTTTGTAAATAGGTTTTTGGTTGAACAACTGACAAAGTACAAACCTCGACCAAAAATACACCTAGACTGCTTTTAAATGGATCGCCCTGTAGGAACGCACGCTAAAAAGATTACCAATCTCGCTGGCTGGGTTACCATTTAGACAACATCATACAAAAGCGATACTTTCATCATACAACTATGTATATACTGTCAAGTAAAAGTGTTATTGGGTTTTTCCATTACGAATTTGTCAGTAGCAGCACTTGGAAGTTGGTGATGTGACACCCCCGTGCTTCGGAAAGTACGTAAAGCTGTTGGTCCTGTGCCTGACCGCTCCCCGGTCGTGTCGGATTGCCGTCCCATCGCACTATGAAAGTGAGGGAAGTGGGAGGGCATCTGTGTTTGCGCACGCACTTTTGATAGTGCGCAAGTGTGTGCGCACTCCCTGGCCGAAATTCGGTCGGGAGGATATAATTACATATTGCCTATACACATGGGTATTAGTTTGCAGGAAGAGACAGTCCACATACCGAAGTATCGCATGTCGCGAGTTCTGCTCCGGCGCGTCACGTCCGTCACGCGTCAGCTGGTGCGTTGCGAAATGTCATGGATACTTATTCTAAATTGTGTGTCTTCCATCACAATCGTGGTTTGTTGCCTCTTATGCATGAGATGGGCTTTTCTATTTCATTGGTACCTACTTTCTAAGTTTATCTTGGACATCACTGTTGATATAAAATAACGTGAGGTAATCTGGAAGTATCAAATCGCCAATCTGCCTTGAATTAGCGTGGTGATTAATGCTCGTGTCTTCTTTCGTTCTTCTTCGGACAAAATATACTGATATTATCATTTTTTTACTCCTTATCGTCTTTTCTGGTCTACTGGTATCTACTCTGGGCCAATCTTTTGATAAGATCCAGCTCATCCCGATATTGAGTGGCAGTTTTCGCTTACTGTTCATCCGACACGCGACAGACCTGTAAAAACAACCAGACCCTCAGTGCACTAGACATTAATGCCACTATCCTATCTACACACTTTCATCAACCATAATTATTTAATAACCGAAATATGACATTAGTAGGGCACACGCAAAATATCTCCCCCCTCACGCATGGCTGAAGACAGTGGGAAATAGCAGGTCACCCTACTCGACTCCTCTGTGTATAGGATAGGATGGTTGTTCCACTAAAGGCGAGTACTACGCAACGTCAGACGCGTCGATATCTATATTAATTGCTTCGACACGATTGTGCATTCGCTCCGCCGGCGGCACGTATCCGGTGGCACGGCGCCGGCAGCCGGCACATACTTCACGATTCACGATCTGATGCTAGGAATATTACTATTAATAGATAATGCTCGTGTCATATAAATGTATATTCATATAAAAATTGAGTTAGCAGAAACGAGTACTGAATAAAAAACTTCATAAACCCCGTTGAGTGAAATTGAGATTTTCTTTTCCGGACATTCGTTCCCCTGCTGTCAACAGCTGTCTTGCAGCGCCGGAGTTAATTTTGATGCTTTTTATTACGAGCTAGCATTCACCCTGCGATTTTCCTTACGGATCCTTAACTTTTTGGAAATATAATATAGCCCATGTTACTCAGGGTGAAAGTAGCTTTCCAATGGTGAAAAAGTTTTTGAAATCGGCACAGTAGTTTTTGAGTTTATTCATTACAAACATACACACAAAAATACAAATCCTTCCTCTTTATAATTCTGTAGCGTAGATAGTGCAGATGAACTTTTAAATGAGATTGGTCTTCATCTATCAATTAAACGGGATTCCCGTGGTTTGTGCCACGGGAATCCCGTTTCAGTTTATTATCCCGTGCTATTATCCCGTGCCAGTTTTTTGTAAACTTATTCCGGACGACCAGAATAAATTTAGGGACTTCCGGACGGATATCAACCTACCTTCAACCCCTCATTATGAACATGTTGTTCATTATAATGAACGGAACCTGCTCATTAACCCTTACGCCGTCAAAGCCCTTCTCTCAAAAAACTGTAAACGTAAACCCTTCACAGGCTCCGCGCGTGTGCCACTCTCAGAGGTACTTACATTATTAATTAGAGGATTATCTGCAAGCCTTGAGCGGCTAATGTAATTATATGTCGCCGGGAGCTGTTCAAAAGTACCCATGTCTTATGTACAGTATGTATAACGTTATGAAGCTGAGGCGGTTGTGTTGAGCTATTGGTATTAGATGTACTGCTATTAAAAAACCGGCCAAGTGCGAGTGGGTTCCGTACCATTATCTATAAAAACGAGCAAAGAAATAACGTTTGTTGTGGGGCTTCCATACAACAAAAGTTTATATTTTGTTTTGTATTTTAGTATTTATCCCCCGACGGCGGCCATCTTGGACAGATTTTCATCAAACATAGCTAAGAACAATCCTGACTAATTTACTTTTCAAACAAAAAAAAAAAACAAAATCAAAATCGGTTCATCCTTTCGGGAGCTACGATGCCACAGACAGACACACAGACACGTCAAACTTATAACACCCGTCGTTTTTGCGTCGGTGGTTAAAAATACGTATCATTTTTAAATTAAATTATTTTTATGACTATTTAAACGGTTAAACTCAAAATCCAGGTAACATAAAGTTCAGTTGCCACTCGTGTTACGCGCTCACTTTGACGTCTCGAGTAGCTGCGTAACCGCGCAGTGATGTGCTGCGGATATGCGGACACTTTGCGGTTACGCGCGGATATTACAAGTTGTGGTTAATGGTGGTTGCATTTGCATACCGAAATAGTTTTAAACGGCGATTATGGCTATTAAAATGTTTTAATTTATTTTGCAAGTTTATCTTGGATATCACTGACATCGGCGAAGGAAAACATCGTGAGGAAACTTGAACTAAATGGGTGTGTTTAAATAAACATGACACGACTACTGTACTGACTAGGATCTAGGACGTATCAACAGCGTTCTGCTGTCGACACGCTGGTAACACTGCAACTACGAAAATCGACCTTACTGCAACACAATAAAGGTCTTGTTTTCAATGTCAGGGACGGTTGAGTATACAATAACTCTGGGGCAGACAGAGGACGTTAGGTTATTTGAATGCTTTGAATTTAACTTTGATGTAAAACCATTTAAATTATCAAACTGCCTTTAAAATACAGTCAAATTGAAAACATTATTTTGTAAGATAACTTCGAAAGCTTTTTCATATTTTCGTACTTATTTTAAATAATAATAAAATGTATTTTCTGAAGCAGCTCCTCAACAAAGGCTAGACACAAAAAGAGAAAACATATTTTATAAGCATTGTTTTTATTTTTCATGGATTTTATTGAAGCTAGGTATTCTGTGAAAACAATGATGCTTTTTGTTCAACAGCAAACAGTTGTGCAACATTGTTTCATGCAACATCAAATGTTGCTGGCACCAATTATTGTGCGACCTTTGTTTACAATGAAACAAAACATTAGCACGTTGCCAGCAACAAAAAACGTGTTGCTAAACTTGTTGTGCAACTTTGTTTAACAAACAGGGGTTTGTTGTGGAAAGTTTACCAACACTGGTAACATTAAGTAGGATTAAGTAAACCAAAATAATTTATGATAAAATTACAGTTTGTTATTTACACGTACGCACGCTCATTAAGTTTGTTTCAACTCTATCACAATTGGGGTAAAATTCAAATTCAATTAGCAAAAGGTTGGCACAGTTTTAACGAACTAACAGTTGCTTAATACTTAGGTACGCGCTTAATTGAATTCTAAGCTAAATATGTTGTAATATTATTGAACAAAAATAGATTCTATTTGTTAACACTTAGTAATCAAAATTCCTGAGAAATTAATGTGTAATTAGTTTCAGTTACTTTATGTCACTCAATTAAGTGTTTTAGCCACATAATTTAGTCCTCGCCTGCGATAAATAAATATTTATACATATACCACTGTGACGAACTGTAACGAACTGTCCAGTGTACATTTCGCCTTTTGTGTATCACGCTACTCACGCCCGCCGCCCCCACCTCTCCCGATCCCCGTTTTCGTCCAACCCCCGGGCCCCTGTACCCCGCAGGTGAGGACTCAATTAAGCGTTTTAGCTATAGTCGCTGAACTAATTAAGTTCACATTAATTTCTCAAGAATTTTGACTGCTAAGTGTTAACAAATAGGATTTATTTTCGTTTAATAACATTACCATTATTCGTTTTAATTAAATATGAAAAATGACACTCAGTACTAGTAAATCTTAATGTAGTTATTTTTCCAAAACGTCACACGTTAATAAAGTACCGTAAACAAAACTAATTACAATAAATTTTAATTAAAATAACCAAATAAAATGCTTCGTAATTATTAAATTTCTCTTAATTGTACTCGATTACATACAATCATATATTTTGTCCTAATTTCAGTGGGACAATTCAATATTTTGCAACAAGTTATAGTAAAAAGCACTCTATGTTGATCGAGATTAAGGTGGATTTTAGTATGTAGTGTGAATTTAAACGAAATAATTATTCTTTCGCATTGGCAGCGATTAAGGGATGATAGGGTGTGGTGCCAGTGACGGCGACAGCTTTAAATACTAATTAGTTTTAATGACTCAGAAAAATGTTCGTAAACACACATTTTGCCAGTTGTTTAAGGAGTAAGTCTATAGTCGTTTCCCAGGCACAAATTACAGACTTCGCGTAGTTACTGAGAAACTCCTAATAGTACGACACGGTTGGTATAGTGGCGATTGGCTGTTGCGCTGCATGTCGCGGGTTTGATGATTGCGCTGAACAAATATTTGTATGACCTACAGATAGTTATTCCGTGTCTTGCTGTTTGTGTATGTGAGTTAATATATATGTTTGTAAACGCACCCACTATACAGAAGAAATTCCTAGTGCTAAGTAAAAAAATAAAAACAAATATCCCAATGACGCTTTTGCCGCGTCCTAGGGACCAAACCCGGGACCTCATGCTTAGCAGCCATGTATAACTTTTTGCTGTAATACCCGCTCCACTGCCACTCGCACCGCATCCTATAAGCTCCAAATCGCGTGTCGGAGCGCATTAAGTAACGTCTTATCGACACTTCATAAGTCAACGCGCTCGCGTCGGCCCGGGTGGGAGGCTATAGCTTCAGGGATACGTCCAGATGCACGGTAGCATCCACCTGCGAGCACTATGATGGAGAAGGCATTCGTCAAGGCATTAGCTTCTAAAGAAAAAAATCGTAGGTACTAGAAAAAACTCTTTCTCTTTAAAGGGAAAACTTCTTTGGCAGCTTTGAGCGATTTTTGAGAAGAGCAAGTCTTATTGGCTCGCGTCATAAGTTTCCACTTCTGTCAACAGTTCCATGACTGCAGTTTTGACCCCCGGGAGGAGGGTTGGGGGTGAAAAGATCCCTAATTCTTCAAAAGAATAACGTATTGTTTCAGAAGTATTTACCACACGAAACTAAACTTACCATCAAACTTACATAGACACCAAATCTTTAGCAGAAGACTATACTGTGCTTATTTTACTACTTAATTCATCAAAACTAACGTAATTCTTTTCTTGTTTCAGGTATGACAGTTATAGTAATATCTTAGGACAACCAACACATTGCCATCTGATCCCAAACTAGGCAGAGCCTGTACTATGGTAACCAGACAACTGATAAATATACTTATATATTTCTAAATACATACATATTATATATAAATTACACCCAGACACAGAACAAATCATCGTGGTCAACACACAAAGATTTGTCCTGGATGGGAATCGAACCCACGACCTCCGTCCTAGCAGGCAGGATCACTAACTACCAGACAGGCCAGTCAAGTTATGACTCAGTACAAAGGGCATGAGAATACTTGATATAAGTACAGTAATAAAAACAAAAGAGCGAGCAGTCGGCGCGTACATCATAACAGTGTCATGTAATAAAACATACTATTAAAACTTTTTTATTGCTCGTGTCTTCTGGTTTGAGAACAAGAGCAGCTACCTATGTCATTTTAGCATGGCTGAGATTTTAAGTACTAGCTTCTGTTCACGACTTCATCCGCGTCAAAGTTGATATACAGGGTGACAGTAAAACCAAAAACCTGAAAATGGGTACATTGTAATCATAACCTGCTATCATCATTTGAAAAAATCGATACCTGATCGTTTAAAAAAAAAATAGAACCAGTTTGCGGACAATGGTGCCGATTCCCTTGTTCACAAACTAGACTAAATTTAGAGAATTGACATCTCTTACTAACATACAGCGAAAGGAAAAGACGGTGACATTAAAGGACTAAGTTAGAGATGTCAAATTAGTTTTGCCTTGAACTTCTTCGTATTTTAATCCACACGTTTTAAGATGTCAACTATAACTGTATGGATGTGTCAGATGGACTAAATTTGACAGCTCTTATTTACATTAGTCTCTTTCTTATTTTTTTGGACAGAAAAAGATGGAAATAGTCTAATTTTAGTTTAGTTTGTGACCAAGGGAATCGGTACCACAGACGAAGTCGCGGATTCAAAAGTAGCCTATGTCCAGCCTAGATTCAAACTAAACCCGTAACAAGTTTAAGCAAATAAATAATCTTAATCTTAATCTTAAAACAAACTTTATCAAAATCGATTCAGTGGTTTAGTCGTGAACGCGTAACAGACAAAGTTAGTTTCGAATTTATAATTACATATTAAGGATTTGGTTTCGTAGCTTTAAACACAGGTAAAACAAGAAAATAATGAACTGTTTACTATCTACTTTTAAAATTAATTTACATTTGAAAATACTGTGTTAAATAAATAAAATCTTCAACTATATCTGACGACACTGCATGCCATCTCTTATGTAGACTGTACCTAGCCTCGTGTACACTGGATATAATATGATTATGTCGTTATAACTGCTAATGAATAGGATGTGTATGATAATAGTCTATTGTTGGCTACAGAGCTATTTGTCGAGGAGATGCGTGCTCGCAGGTGCGCTGTTCTATCAAAAGGATTTTCCTCTAACACCTCTGCCCACTGCCCACCTGTCAATTGTTTATAGTTAACACTTCACTACAAAGCAGTAATGAGACGTTTGTCATCATTGTTTCTTTGCTGGAAAAGGATGGTGCTATCGGCCATATATAGCTCCGACTCTGTCTCGCACTAGAGTAATGATGACATTAATATTCTATTAAAAGACAATATTGTCTCAAATGGTTACTAGGTTATAGAAACTAAATATCGAATCCGGTATTTGGTATCGATGTTTTTTTGGATAAAATTAAATGTCTTTGTAGTCTACCATAGAAATTATTTACTACCCTAAGGTTGAATATCGCTTTCACGGCATAAAATGACAAAATCTAAATTTGTTTTTCACACTAACTTGTATCTATAAACTACCAAAAAGGCACAAAATGGCCACTGAATAGTACACTTTCACGTATTTCACATAATTTAAATCAATAACTGAAACACAAAATGGCGGACATATGCTCACGTTCTGACAGGTGTTTTCTATTAGAAGTTATGATAGTTATACTGTCATACTGTGCTGATACTGAAAATGGCGGGCGTGTCACCTTCTGACAGGTATTTTCTATAGTTTCCATTTAGAAGTTAAGGCATAATTTTGACAGTTATATTGTGGTCATTAAAGTTGTCAACTTAGTTTTAACAGTACATTTTTATTTTCTAGACTAGTTCAAAAGTGTTAGGTACAGGAATTTCATACTCAACTGTACAAATCAGTTTCCTTCAAACGTCCTGTATGTGTAACGTATGTAACTTTTACTTTTCCACGAGAATCCCTTTACTTTTACTGCTCATGTGGAGATACTGCGGGACTATGGAACGATTATGGTGTATCGTTGGAACGCGCCAATCTTAAAGTGAAATGACTTTGAAAATTGCGCGTCGCTTGCCTCAAGGAAATACGCGATGGGGCTATAAGGCTACGGAGCTTTGTGTTAAGGGGAAATTGCTTAGAAATAAACTGTGACTTGGCTGTGTTTTTGGGAAATCTGTACTAAAATTATAAAGTTTGTCTTTTTGTTCGTAGGAGGTAATCTTTGGAAGTCTCGGTCCGATTACAAAAAATCTTTCACTGATAGGAAGCTAGTGTTATAGGATATGTTTAATGGTATACCGGACTTCCATGCTAGCGAAATTGCAGTCAGAAGCTAGCGTTAAATATTTTCTTTTAATAGTTTGTTAATATGAAAAGTAGCGAACCAAATCTTGATTCCGTACCATGTCGTTGATTTATCCAAAATCACCAGAAACTCATCGAGCTTCATCTAATCGGCGCTTTTCTTTAGGTCGTCACTGTGATGGCTTTAAGCGACGGGCTACTACGGAGAAATTCCTAATGGTTAAACCCAAAAACATTACACTAGGGCACCATGTCTAGCAGTCGCCCTTGCGGCTATCAGACCAATGAGACAGCCAAGAAACCAAAAAGTATACACCGTATTTTGGACTGTAAGTCTTTATTCCCATGCGTGAAAGGGATGATGTTATCCATCCTATATCTCCATCTCTTTCTACATTCCCGCTCGCGTTTCCAAGGAGACCTGTACATTATAATGAGGTGAATGTAATTCTGAACATGTGCCCGTTTTATTTGTTCTAACCGAAGTTCAGAGAAATCCTTGAAACTTGCTTTAATTACTTTACAAGGCTTTGTTTGGATTTAAATTATTCGCTTTTCTCGGCGGCGCGCGGCGGCAGGAGACGACGAGAAATATTTACAGATGACATGATTGATGGTAGCAGATATTTTATTTTTTAGGTGGTAAAAATCATTAAATCGTCCTTCCGCCTTCGGTGGGGCGGAAGGGAATGTCAGACTTTTACTGACTAAAAAACCACCCTGTTCCTTCTGTTGTTACGTTTCGGGGCCACGGTATCCAGTTAAGACGTCCCGCAACCCCGGGGGTAGGAGATATTGGTGCCGATTCCCTTGTTCACAAACTAGACTAAAAGAGAATTGGCATCTCTTACTGACATACAGCTAAAGAGAAGGACGGTGACAATTACAAACAAGTTAGAGATGTCAAATTAGTTTCGCCTTCAACTTCTCTATATTTTTAATCTATACGCTCTAAGATGTCAACTATACCTAATTGTATGCATGTGTCAGATTTACTAAATTTGACATTTCTTATTTACATCCGTCCCTTTCTTGTTTTATTAAGTTTATAGTTCGTTAATTCGTGCATATTAGAATCGGCACCATTATGTTAAAAAAAAAACTCGATCGAGCTTTTAGGCATTTTTTTTGCAACTTTTTTAAATGGTCATGACGGACGCCACAATAAAGCACTAAGTGCGGAAATCAAACCTCTAAAGATAAGAATGACGTGAATTCAAATTCAGAACAATATGGCACTAAAGTTATGGCCAGTATGTCGTCATAAAAACTAAATAAAAACTTTTTCTTTGGCTCTTATTTTGATATTTTATGAAAGAGAAGGCTTGTTGAATAAAAGTATGACCGGTACGAATTAACTTGGACAAGAGGAAGAGAGAGAGAGAGAGAGAGAGAGAGTTGGATTTGTGTGTGGAAACTGTGTTTCTTTCAAGTACTACAAAGTTTTCTTTTTCAGAGTGAAAGCTTGACCAACATTTATTACACGCTTTGAGGTAACAACCGAAAAACGTGATGAATACATAAACAAGTACCGAATACTTTCTTACAAATCTTGAACAAAAATTAGACGAAAGAGCAAATCACAAAGGTACCTTCTGAGTTGAATCAAATAAAAAAACTAAGTAGGTACTACGTTCAAAATACAACCTTAACCTTAGAGTTTTAAAGCTCGATATTCATAATCCAAACTACATTCAAATACTCAAAGGCACATGCCTACACAATCATAGGCGGGCTACACACGAGCGTGTATAGCTAGCACAGACGCACGTAACCGCAGACGTAGGGGAGGCTCGCGTGGGGCCGCCCTGCCAGACGCTCGTAAATGATGCAATGCCGTATTGTGAATGAAGTTACAATAGCCGCTACATCCGTGGCTAGGTGCTGGAAGTGGTTCCATATTGAGGGTCATAACATGTCAGTAGGTAAAATAGCCCTGTCAAAATATATTATACTAGCTTTTGCAAGTGACTTCATCTGCGTAGATTTCTGAATTCAGCCGAAGTCCTAAATTATCCCTTAGAAACGCAAAAACGAGATGGCCTACGTGCTATTTCAGACTATAATCTATGTCTATGAAAAAAATCATGTAGATCCGTTCAGCCGTTCTGGAGTTACAGATTTATATCTGTAACGCTTAAATGACTAAACCACTGAACAAAAACTAAGCTACTTTTTAATCCACGACTTCCCATGCTTCCACGATAACCGAATTAAACTTGGGCGTAGTTAAGACAAAAACTAATTAAAAAACATTATGCAACACCAAGGAATCAAACCCGCACAGCAGTCGCGCTCAGCATTACTAAACCAATGACGCAGTTACAGCAAATCTACCAAGATATTACAGAAAAGAGGTTTGTAGGCTACAATTCCGCGCACATTTGTTCTTAAACTGAAGCCTGGCATACTAATTGTGTCGGAATTGTTGACTAACTTTGTTTATAGGAGTTCTTCAAGGCGACGTTGATAAGTTAGGAAAACAAATAAAACTTGAACATGAGCTGAATAATATTCAGCGGTTCCGACGAGAATTGTGAATTTTAAACAACGTTTAATTATGTTGCTTTGTTGAGCGACGTTAGGCTGGGCTTCGTGAACAAAAGATATATATTGTTGCAACAACATGTTTTGTGTTGTTGCTAGTTTGGTAATATGTTGCTGGCAACATGAACCGGTCAATGGTCGTGGTATTTTTGCCATAAAATATGAAACAACTGTTTTGTCGACGTTTGTTTCTCATTTCAAAATAATAAACGGTAATAACAAAAATTGTAGTCAAATGAATTACTAGCCTCCCCCCCGACTTCGCATGTGTGTAATGTAGATACTAGATACATAAACCTTCCTCTTGAATCATCTATTGATGAGAACTGCATTAAAATGCGTTGCGTTGTGTACAGACGGCGGGAAGCGACTTTGTTTAATTTTTTTCTATGTAGAGATGTATTTTAAATACGAGTAATTTCGAAGTTATTTGACGAATAAACTGACTAACTACAAGCCTAGATATTTATGCCCTTATCCATCTACAGAGTATCGAGTTAAATTACTTCTAAGCTTATATATAGGACTAGACTATTTTTGTATGGAGCGCGCTGTCAGCAGTTATCTTTAATAGAAAATACACAAGCGTCGTGCCCGCTACGCCGTAGTCACGTAACGCTACGACGCTACGCCGTAGCGGTATCATACTTTTATTTGCATTGAATTTCGTTTGATATTTTTGTTGTTTTTAGAATATTACGGTTCTGTTTTTTCAGTATAAACGTATCTAGTCATGTCAAATGGGCAATTTCACGATGTTTCGACCGTTTGCTCATATTCATTTCTTGTAAAGATAAAAAGTATAAAACAGGATGTAGTGACAAAGATTGAAAAGAGTATACTTTGATGGTTCGGTCATGTTGAACGCATGACTGAAAGGCGCTGAACAAAACGTCTTTATACGGCAGAGGTGAGTGGCAACGCAGGGAGGCGTCGCTCTAGGAAGACCTACACTGACCTTATTGGTGAGGTTATTCAAAAAGGTCAGGTGCGGAGTACTCGTTACCGGCGTGCTTGTATGACGACATGTATGAACGTAGATGAGGCGAAAGGAGTATGAAAGGTTTGTAGCAGGTGTCGTTCTGTGGTTTCTGCCTCATGGGAAAAAGGCGTGAGTTTATGTATGTATATGTATCGAGCTTATTATTATAATGGAACGTTATTCTAAATGTAATTCGATAATTAAATTAATTAGCCGCAACATCGACAAGTCATGACAATGACTCGCCTGGAAGCTATTACTTATTCCCGTGGATCACGTGCCAAGCCCCGGCGCCTCGCAACTGTGACGTCATCCCTTGACAGCTGACAGCTGTCACCGTGACATAATTGAACTGACATAATGGTGGCGCAGTGTGACGGGTCTGGCTTGCTTGGAGCTCGAGGGTTCGACGGGTTATGTGTTTTTGTTATAAAAAAATATTCTTTCTTCGGGCTCAACAAAGCGGGCAGAAGATAGTCAATCTTATTTAATTTTTTAGGCCGGTTCTGTCCCTCTTTTGGGCTAAGGCGTCCCTCCACTCCTTCGATGATCCGCGTTTCTGTGCCTCAAAGCTGGTGCCCTGAGACAGTGGGTCGTGTTTGCGGCTGGCCATGAAGGAGATGGCGAGACGAACTGGATGGACTCCTCCAAAACTGGACGGTGAAAACCGCTTGCGCATAATATAGTTTTGACCGCGCTAATCCTCGACGGCGTGTACTGAGACAATTTTGTGAAAGATGTTCAAGTATGCAGGAAGGTTGAATAGCGGTTTCTTATATTAAATTATCAACAATTTATGATTATTGCGTTAAAAGGAAAAATATAAATCTATACTAATATAAGCGAGCTGAGTTTGTGCGTTTGTTTAAACACACTAATCTCTGGAAGTACTAGTCAAATTGGCAGATAGCCAGGTTCATGAGGAATAGTATAGGCTAAGCGACATCACGCTACGATCCCAGGAAGCGGAGCAGAAACCAAAAAAATACCACGCGAACAAAGTCGCAAGAAGCAAGTAGTACTATATAAAACCTTAATCTTCACACGATGCGCTTCAAGTCCCGGTCACAAATTCACAATTCATTACATTAGTTATGGTTGAACCGCGATCGGGTGGGACGCGGGTTCGATGACCGTGCGATGTATTTTATTTTTTGTTTATTTGGGTTCTGCGGTCGATGTGCGAGATCTGAGGAAACAAATGCAGCTGTTTTGATGTTGTTTGATCTCAAATATTTTGATCGGTTCTGTGAATAGTTGGGGAATATATTTCTGTTGTCGCGGCTGGACGGGTTGCAGACACATTGATGAGCATAGCAGAAGAATCAGCGACGCATAAACTTAACTATAAATTCTGTCAATTCATGAACTACTTTCTATGTTTATCTTGAACTAGCTTCTGCCAGCGACTTCGTTCGCGTGCTTTTATTCACCCGCACTTAACATCTTTAGCTCAGCTACTTTAGGTCGTAGCGAGATGTTATATAGTCTAACGAATTTGGCAAAAAAAAAACCGATTGGAATTTCCACAGATTAGCGCGTTTAAACAGACAAACAAAAAAAAAGTCTTCGGCTTTATTATATCAGTGATGTCGGTGAAGGAAAACATCGGAATCACCATACTACCTTAAGCAAGCGTGGTGATCAATGCTCGTTCCTTCTCTGTATGAGAAGAAGTCTTTGACTATTTATGCCCCACTTCAAAGTTGAAATATTTAATTTTACTAGCGTCCGACTGCTGTTATGGCCTAGAATGTCGTTATGTAAAGTGTGCAATAACGAATAATGGTTATATCAATATCTTGTAAAACATATTGAAATACTATAACAATAATTGAGAAATACCTGAAAAATGGCCCAGTATTAGTAACATATTGTTTGTATTTATTTGCAAAATTTCAGTCATAGTAGGTATGTAGAATTCTGGTATATTAGACCATTTGCAATCTGCCTGTTTGTGTATGTATGTGTGATTCACATTCACACACATAAATCTCTCGAAATGTGAGGTGAAGATTTGTATGTATGAGCGCACCCGCGCAACAAGAATAATACGAACGTTTCAAAAGAACTCCACCCTCGATTTAGTACAACCACGCACACAAGTGATTGTGTGGAACATCTGCATTATGCTGACGCGGCTGTGCTCGACTGTACTCTCCCATTTCTTTCAATTTACATAAATTGGCCAAATCTTCACCTTCAAAGATATTGACTTGCAATGTAAAATATACTGTATGTCTATAAAAATAAAACAGATTTTGCAATAGCTACCAAATCTTGTATTTATCTATCTAGCCTGCATTGCCTTTCTCTCCTTTCCTACACACTCTTATAATACTTCAAGCAAACCTAATGGTTATGGCAATAAAGCACACATTTGCGCAACCATTTATTTGTTTGTGCCTCGAACCGGAGCGAATGCGTACGTGTTTCAAACAATGCATTTTGCGTTTTATGATAATAAAGTTAGGGTATTAATTTGAATGACAAAGGGTCGAGAATTTCGGGTGTAAGGGCATCGTCACGGCTATTAGGACGCGGTGTGGGTTGTTAGGCTTGCTATACAAGCACTACAGTTGTTAGGCGACCGGACCGGCTCGTGTGGGCAGGGCTTTAGGCGGATAATTAGGGCTTTCAGAGTCTTATTGTTAGTAGATCTGGGTAGGAATACATGATATATGAGTGTGTCACCAGAGTCCCACCCTCTTTAAATTCACAATGTGTTTTAATAATGTGGGGTGTAACAAGACGGAGCAAAAATTATTGACTTTGTTTTTTTGGTGTGAAAAATCACTGTTATTTAACAATGTAACTTGTGCTGTTAGTTTATCGTGGACATCACCGGCATCGGTGAAGGAAAACATCGAGAGGAAACCTGGACTTACTGTTCCACTCAAACCATGTCAGAGGCCCTTGAGGCGGTTTAGAAACTCTGACACTAGGGTGTGTGGGGTCGTAAGACCTTACTGCCCACACGATAAAGAAGAGAAGAAGCTTATGGGTGGATATAATAGGACAGGGGTCGTGGCTTATTTAAAGTTTAGTTATGTTATCATAAAATCACGTAAAACAAAATCGGAACTTTGAACTTTTATATCTCAAGTTCAATGATTATTTATACAAATATCGTAAAACATTGATTTTAAAAGTAGAGAGTTTCCTGCCCATTCTTGCCATACGAAACTAACTTTAGCAATGGGCAAAAGATTCAACTCATTTTTTTCTTGTAGAAGTTGAGAAGTGCCTGGCTTTATTGAAATAAATGATTTGGCTTTGACTTCGAACTGTCGAGATTCCAAGTTTTGTCTAGACTACTAGAGCATTAAAATTATCACAATGATGGGAAGGGCATGTTACTATAAACTTCATCAAGTGTATTTCTACATCCGCCATTACTATTTTGCTTTGTAGGTACCCTTTTTCAATCCTGCTTACCCACCATAACGTGCCGTTGTACCGTCTAGTCGGTACTAACGGCACTATAAAACATAGCAACAATGGCTGCCGACTGCTAACTGCAGATTTATGTAAACTGCACACTTACACTGCAAAATATCTCTTTTGTCATGGGATTATGATCCTTAAAGACTTGCAGCAAATTGTTCAAAAATTGATTATCAATAGTACGCATTCTGTTCATCATACTCAGTAACAAGTTTCTCATACCTCTATTACATCATCTATAAGAAATAAGATGGCCGTAACAAAAATCCACTAAACTGTACAAACCGAACCGTTTGTAAATTCTTCATAACAGATAATTGACACTATTGGCTGGAGGTCAGATATCCGGGGAATGCGTGTGCGCACAATAGAGCCAATCAGACGAAGGGTTAACAGACCATACGGTTGACCCACGCGTTTGGTGTGACAGACAAATATGTAGCTTTACTTCTTGAGCATGTTTTAACAAATGAAGCTCGTTTGCCTTTGGAAGTAAGAAGCGAGTAGAATGATCGTATGTGAGTGTTAGCTGACCTCTCATTGCATGGAAAGCCTATACAATACAAGGTCAGCATATATTAGAAGTGCCGTTATCTGTAAACACTTCCATTTATTTAAACTTTATGCAACAAAGAAGTGTAAAGGCGGCCCTAATGCCTTAGGCATTCTCTACCAGTCATCCAAAGGTGGTGAAGAGATAACAAAGCAGGTGCAAAAATTATATATGTATGAGAAAATTATCCATTCGCAGATCGTGGTCATCATGGACGCTATTTTTATGTAACGTCTAAGTTTTTGCAAGGAAACCTAAAAATATTATCGTAGCAGGTGGCGTTCTGTAGTTTCTGCCTACCCACATGGGAAAAAGGCGTGAGGTAATGTGTTGTATGTAGACATATTTTCCTGATTACTATTACTGACTCATTAACCTGTTATTCCTTACTGAACAGCTGTCACTGTTATTATCGTACTAACCTCCACATGTCACCTTTTAAAATATTATAGCTTAAGTTCAAAACATCCCGCATTCCGGCACAATGTTGTGGCTTGTGGCATAGTATCCGCGTCGCTTCCACTGTACGCTATAACAATGTTATGTGACACACAATAGACGGACAATTGTCCGCCGTGCAGATGTGTCGCTGCGCAAGAGTGGACTTTGTAGGGATGGCAAATAAATGTTTATTGTGTTGTGTGCAGTGACCAAAGTCCAGGTGGCAGAGAAATTCAATTAATAGCCAAAGGGCTTAGGGGGTGTACAAGTTTCTAACGGCAAGCCAAAAATTAATCGAGTAACGACTTGAGTGACAGTTAGATCTCAGATGAGTTAGTCCCTTGCTCTCCTCCCCCTGTGACGCCCTAAGCTGAGGTTCGTAAGTGCTGACTGGAAGTATTAATTTAAAGGAAAGTTCGTTTAAGCAGCCAACAAACTCCGTGGTCGACCTACGAGATGCCATTAAAAAGTAGGAAAAAAAAGGCGCAGAGTAAAAAATCATCAGGAAATCAAAGTTGTCTCATCTTCAGTATAAAGAACTATTGTTGCTCTAATCTCTGTTATATTTAACCCGCACTCCTGCGCACTGTAAAGTCACCCGCGCGTTCATAACAACTTAACTTTGTTCCTGACGTATGCTGACTGTACCTAGTCCAGTGTTTGTGTTTGACAAATGACGATGGAATATATTAACGTTTGGTTGACTGTACCTATTATTTATGCAGCATGTTTGTTCGATGAGCAGTCAGCCCTGCTGCGGGGGCGGCGGGCGGCGGGGGAGGCGCAAGCGCACCTGGCGCGCACGTGGGTACCGCGCATGCGCACCACATAAGTATAGTGCAGAAGGCCTACTTACCTAGCGCGCTGAGCGATTGTTTGTTTTTATAATGACAGACGACTGCTTCGCTAGTGTGTCACAAGGTCGACAGCAGAGTGTAGGGCTCTGGGTTCGATCCCTTTCATGTATGTGGCGATATGTCATGTACAAACATGATAGTTTAGAATCGTTTAACAAGTTTTAATAATGGTTTATGAAACCTTAGAAACCCCAATTTAAAATCTAATAATAGTTTGCCTAACCTGGGTTAAACTACTTCAATCTACAATCACATTAGCATATCAAAAATAGGCCAACATAACAAAAGTTAATCACCACTGAGCCTCAGCCTCACTTTCCCTCTCTGCCATCTGTTTCCTCCCATGCCGGGCAGCTCGGACACGTCTCACACATCCGTGCATTAGGCCGCGTACACACTGCCAGACTGTCGGTGTCGGGTGTCGCCGGCCGGTGATGGATGCTGTCGCACGTGCGCTCGACGCTTGGAATAGATGGGACAGAAGGTTCACTGCAGGGGCTCGTGGTTAAGTTCAAGGTTAACCTTTTTAGTTAGAAAGAATCTGTTAGACCCCTCCGTTCGCCCCACGGGATCTATGCTTGCTGTGATGACCCTAAACATATACTGTAAAAAGTCATCAAATGATTTCTTCGGCTCTGGGCGGAGCAAAAGGGAGTGTCAGACTCCTACTGATTAAAACCCATCTGTGTTCCTCCTAATACCCTTTGCGTTCCAGGGCCGCGGTAACTCTTTTGAACATTTCCGCAACCCTGGCAGGCACTGGCCCTAGCGGGTCCCGCCACTCCGGACCTAGTGCAGTGTGCAGCAGACCTTCTGTGTTACAGCGGTGTTGTAGCCGCGTCTTTACCGGACTCTATGGTATTTTTGTCTTAAAGTCTTTTGTTTTTGAAGTTATGTCTTTGTGGAGTTGTCTGGAATTTGAATATATTAGAGCTGCATACTGAGAATTTGTTTGTTTTAATTTAGTAGGAACGGTTTGTAACTTCAAAGATAATAACAACTAGTGTTAAAAATTCTTTAATCCCATATACTGAGTAATCAAAAGGTACCTACATTAAGTAAAAATGAACTTTGTGTATACTTATATTAAATATATTTTTACTTAGGTAACATTGGAAATGCTAACGGCTGGAATTTCATCTTACTAATAGCAGTAGCAGCATCTTAATAATGTAAAAGTATGTTTAAATGTGAAAGTTTCGATAGATGGATGTTTGTTACTTAATCACGCCAGAACGGCTGAACTGTTTTGGATGTTTGCTATAGAGATAGATTATAATCTGGAATAGCACATGGGCCAATTTTTTATCTCGGAATAATGTTTGGTTTCCGTGGGCAGAAGCTAGTATTTATTATATGATTTAACGTCTATTTTTAGTAAAAGTTTAAAGAACCAAGATAGTAAAACAGGATTAATTCTAGTTCAAGATAAGATATAGATTCTAATAATAAATATCTAATAATAATAAATATCATAATCATAATAGATATATATATTCATAATTTTGAAGCAAGCCATACCTATGTAAATGTTTCTTTCGTTAACGTCCTGAAAGTTAAGTCACAAAAGAAACTCAATAACAGTTAAACCAGCCACCATTTATCTACAACGTTCCCAGCTCCGTTGAACTCCTCAATCTGCATACTAATAGTGGTGCGCACACGTTACACTCTCCGCACGGGGGCAGGCGCTGCGCATCATCGATTTTGGCACCGACTCCACTTTTCAGTTCTCGCGAGATTTTGTAAAATCTTGTACTGTTAGCGAAAGAGATTAGTGTGCAGGGTTTAGCAACCGTACTAAACAATCTGGGAGATTTTTTTGAGCGATATTTTGACTAAGGGCTTCTTTTTCAATAATATTTGGCTGTCAGTCTAATTTTCTGTCACTAGTCTGATTTTTTCTAGCTGTAGGTCTTCCATGTTACTTAAATAAATAAATAAATAGTCAGATAACTTATATCCAAAGAATAAATATGACATATTTTCTATGCAAAAGCTGTCAAACCGCCATGTTTATCCCTCCGTTAGGAGTTATCTGACGATTGAAAAATTTACTCTTACTTGAATAAGTCCTTTTATATATAAGCTTTTGCCAACGATTTTGTTCGCGTGGTTTTTTTTCATCCGCATTACTTTACTGCTCCTGTGAGTTGTAACATGATGTTATAATAGCCTATAATATTCATCAGAGATTTTTTCTTATTCGAATGGTAGTTTCATTTAAACAAACAGAAAACTCTTTAACTTTTTTTTAAATGGTGTACGGGTTACCTATGTCACAAAATAATGAGCATCATTATCGTTTAAAATCCTATAGGTACCTAACATGACAAGTCTACGTACGTAGTAGGTATGTCAATTAGCTAAATTATCTGTTTCCCCTAGCACATGTGTTGAGTGGTCTAGTTTGAGACTTGTTGAACTACTGAGTGCGTCTTATCTAATATTAAGCGAAAGGTCGCACACTAAACGCGCAATCTCGCTAACTACTTGACCTTTGAAACTGAAATTTGTCGCGTACGTAGTTAATAGTTTAGAAGACGTAAGCTAGAGCGAGTTTAACTTGCAAGCGGACGGAGTTGAAGGCTAAAGCTAGTCATTTCATATGTTTAAATATATTATTTACACAATGAAGGCTGTACCGCTGACATCGTACCAACTAACACTAGCAACATTAAAAAATAGACATTCATGGGGACTGCCGAAGTGAAGACTTACAAAACGAAACGTCACTTTTGCATATTGATGACTCGGCCAAGTTAGGATGTCAGTGACGCAGTCTCGTTTGCATGTCGGTGATGCGGTATAGAAATGCACGTAGCATATCAGTGACACGGTCTCTCATTAGCATGTCGGTGTTGCGACTAAGTTAGGATGTCGGTGATACAGTCAAGTTAGTATGGTCGGCGACGAGTACACTTTAGCATGTCTTTGACGCGGTTAGGATGTCGGTGATGCAGTCAAATTAGCTGTCGGTGACGCAAACCCATAACGTATTACCCCTACCAAAAATCGGTCAAAGCGGCTGAAGAAGTTTTCACTTCCAAAGAAACCAATTATTGCTAAGAAAATTCAACGCTGTATATTTTGAGCTTGTCTACCAAACTCTTTGGCTGCCTGTACGTGGAACGTTTGATATATAGTGTTGTAAGTGTCGGTGCTATCGGGTTAAAGAAGGAAGCCGACACTTGGCAACAACTACTGTTTGTTACAGAACCTGCGAACTTTGTGTTGTTTCAGATCCTGTCAACATAAAAGTGTCTATGATCAATTCGTGTTCGCCATTATTGTGTCATAGTAGTAACCATTATGTTAACAACGGAGCTACGTATTTATTTATGAAATCTCGCTGTTATTTATCACTATTATTGTATTGTGCTGTTTAAGTTGAGTTTCTTGCTCGTTCATCTCCATAGAGGCCTACCTCCGTTTTGGAACGAGCTAGCTTGAACTTTCGGACTAACTGACCGATTCCTTGACATATCAATAGTGCCTGTCTGTCTGTAGTGTCTGTGTGGTCTAAATGAAATAAATGTCTTGACTTTGACTTTGACTTTATTTAGCTGTAAGTCTTCCAAAATCTATAAATAAATAAAAATTAGTATATCGATCGAATTTCGGCCACGGCGGCCAAACTCAATGAGGACTAGCTGCTAAGTACGCAAGAGTTTTTATAGTGCACAAGTGCGTGCGCAAACACAGGTGCACTCCGCACCTGTGTTTGCGCACTATCATAGTCCGATGCGACGGTAATCCGACACGACCGGGGACAGATCAGGCGCAGGACCAACGGCTTTCCGAGATACAGGGGTGTCACACCACCTACTTCCAAACTCCGTGCCACATGAGTAGAATAAACGGTGATACTCTGTGTCCGTGCTGCTACTGACAAATTACATAACATGACGCCTGTAATCCCCAAAGGGTTAGGCAGAGGTGTACCCATAAGTACACCCACATTTCGCCAATTATATTTAAGCGTCATGTAATGGGGGCGGGCCTATTTTTTCTACTAGTGGAAAAAAAATCTTTTTAGGCCGACCTGGGAATCAAACTCGGAACCGCACGCTCAGCAGTCGTGCTTGCCACCACGAGAACAACGAGGCATCGTTTTTTTTATGTATGTAATAGTTTATGTACCGGAGAGTGACAAAAGATATTTTGTATACCGACAAAATACTCGATTTCTGTGACAATAGGCCACGGGCAAAAGCTCGTGTAATATAACCGTGTGCGCGCCAGCGACCAGGCTTGTCGGGGATTATGAGACAGGACGCATGGGCTTACGGCTAGCAGGGGGCCAACCACAAGCTCTTAAAACAATATTATTTTAATATTACTTTGCCTTCCACACTGTTGGATTTTCAACGCTCGGATCAGCGCCGAAAGTTGAAAATGCAACAACAGAAATTACAAAGTAATATTAAAATAATATTGTTATAAGAGATGGCGGTAGGCGCCCTGTGCTGTGTCATGTGTGGCAGCGTGGAGGAGGCGTGCGGGTTGCGATCCTAAATACTCTTGTACGTTAGCATCGGTCGTATGAAAGGCATAAATAAACCTCAATAGTTGTCAATAATTTTAATTTATAACACTCTGTAACTATTATAATAATAATACGAGTTAGTATTCACGTGTAATCCTGCATGATCCTGTAGGTATTGTATGATTTGAAAAAGAGTAAGTATAGAGTTTCTTGCCCATTCTTCTTTATACTTTAAATCTTACAAAAGGTAGTTTATCTTTTGAAGAATAAATAAATAATTATTTCTTGTATATGACGTTTAAAAGCGCATTTAAATGGTCTAATTGAAATAAATGATGTGTATTTGACTTAAACTCTCCATATGATTTTTGTGGAAGAGACATTACAATGTTCCCAATGGCAGATCAATCTACTATTACTATACTACTAATATTATAAATGTGAAAGTTTGTGAAGATGTTTGGATGTTTGTTAGGTACTCAATTACGCGGAAACCGTTAAACAGATTTGAATGAAAATTTTCACATAGATAGACCATTTCCTGAATTAACAAATAGGATACTTGTTATCTCGGTAATGTGTTTCCTTGGAATCAAAGTTTATTTATTTATTCAAACTTTATGCAACATCACGCCTGTAATCCCCGAAGGGTTAGGCAGAGGTGTACCCATTAGTACACCCACATTTCGCCAAAAGTACAAACACACACATTACATTTACATGTACATTTATGCAACAAAAGTACAAAGGCGGACTTAACGCTTTAGGCATTCTCTAACTGTAATAGTTTAACTTACTTTACAGAAAGCTACTTTTTATGCAAGCGAAGCTGCGGGGAGAAGCTAGTTCTATCTAAATGACTGTTTCCTATTACTGCACTATCCCAAACCACCCTGTATACAAAGCTCGATCTATTCCCCCAGCTGTATGCGACATGGAATGTCCACACCCTGTGTGTAGAAGCCGAATCCTATTTAATCCGAGTCCGTTTCGGTTCGTAAATCACGGTAGATCGACGCGGAGCCGGTGACGTCACGCGGCGGCGATCACTATCTGTGATCTATCCCATTTAAGTCGCGGGAAATTAGAGATTAGACGCTGTTCTATATTTAGACAAACACAGCGTACAAAAATAAATAATTAAAAAAAACATCTCCAGAACGATTTCGGTCCCGGTGTCTAGTAATTTCAATGGAGCCCTAGCCAAGTACGCAGAAGATATTATAGTGCACAAGTGTGTGCGCAAACACAGGTGCACTCATAGGGATGAGTGCACCTATGCACTCAACCCGGGACGGCAATCCGACACGACCGGGGACCGGCGAGCCAACAGCTTTCCTACCTACATAACTTTTTGCCCGAACTGGGAATCGGACCCAGGACCCCACGATCAACAGTCACATTTGTGACCACAAGACCAACGGGACAGTAAAAAACACGCCTGCCATGTCAAAAGATGAATTAAAAAAATAAACTCACTGTTAGCTGTAGTTAGCGTTGAATTGGAATAAGGATTTACTCTACTTTAGATCAGCCATATGCTCCTACGAGCAATGTATGTTCATAACTTGATTATGTACTATAATGCAATTGAAATAGAGTTGAAAATTGCGTACTAGATGATAAATGCCGCGCGTAATAATATTCATCTCAAACAATTTTCATCTCTATTATTTGTTTCTGCTCGCGACTTCAAGTGGCCGTCAAGTGTATTATAGAACAGCCTGTGACACTCGGTGATAAATTAGCTTTCAATCAGTTAAAGATTTTTTCTAATCGGTCTAGTACTTCCAAAGATTACCTCTGACAAACAAACAAAACCAACAATCTCTTTATAATATTTATAGGACCTATAACTCATTACCAATTAATAAATGAAATCTGCTCGAACATATTGCTGCTGTTTGCGCTGATGATAATGATCCTATTCCCTCGTGCTAGCAGGTCGACTTGAGGCAAGTCGTGTTTCCACGATGCAACTTGCTACTCGCAGTCTCGCTGCATAAACCCTTTACAGATGCGATGTAAGCTAACTAACGTATGCATCTCATCTCATTACCTAAGCAGCTAGAATCTCTTAGAGCGTACTTAGTAAAACTAATTACGTAACCAAAGCTGTAAGTAACTCGCTGATATACTTAGCGCTAAGTAACTTCTCGTATTTTAGTGTATTTTAGTAGCGCTTGCGTAAAGAGGGTGCATTGCATGCTCTCTTAATTTTATCAAAGTCTCTGTGGTACCCAGAAATAACCTTTTTGTACCTTGTTCATACGTCAACTACTCTTTAAATGTGGCAGTTGGTATCAAGGCCCCTCCCCCCGGAGAATCCGTACATCCATGAGGATTTTCCTCCCGGAATAAAAAAGCACATAATGATGTCCTGGGTTCCCAGAATGAATCCGAATCTGATATAAATACCCGAAAGTTTACACTCACTCACTCACTTTATCATGAAATATCGAAAACCTCTTGATGAAAAGCATGGAGGTACTTTATAGTTAGTAGACGTTCGCTAAGAAAGGATTTTCTAAAATTCACCCTTTATCGGGATGAAACGGGCTTCCGATATTTATGCGGACGAAGTCGCGGGCAAAAGCTGATTACGTATAACATAGAAGAATATTTGACGTGTCATTGTTAGCGAAGCCTGTACTTATAATATAAGGTCTTGTAGAAAATGTAAGCTTGCTATGTAGTTGTGTGCACAATTTGTCACAGTTTAACGCTTGATAGACAGATCTGTGGTCGATAGAGGGGAGGGTGATGCGTAATTTTGACAATCCATCCCTTTTATGACACACAAGAATTATACCAAGAATGGTAAGATAAGAATAGTGATCATATGGAAAACAATGGGCAAAGAAAAACATTACATATGCCATACAGAAATTACACTAGACCAACGCTACTATTTATCCTGCTCATGTGCTACTATTCTGCCAAAACAACAAGAAAATCGCGACAATAGATTGGAACGCGAACAATGTCTTCAATAAAAAAGTAGGTACTAGGCGCCTATAAACTGTCAGAGTTGCAAATAGTAGAAAGCCGTAGTGGAAACACGTGGGCGGGCCGGTGTGAAAGGGACACTGCGCAATGCTATGCGCTCCTAGTGACAACGGCCGATGTTCTAATATATCAAACGTCTGGTATTTGTGTGTTTGGCGCTGTTTTATTATTATATCGGGTATAAAATGGCGCCGTTAACGTAAACGAAAGTTACATGTTCTTCTAATCATTGCAATATTTTTTGTTCTGGATAATACCTTCTGGTTACGAAAATATTGATAGCGAAAGTACTAACTTTTGGTTAAATATTTTTAACATAATAACAAAACATCATGCCTGTAATCCCCGTAGGGTTAGGCAGAGGTGTACGTACCCATTAGTACACCCACATTTCGTCAGTTATGTTTAAGTCCCATGTAATAGGGGGCGAGCCCATTACCATCAACCGGGCACAAATCCAGACTCCGAGGCTGCTACTTTGAAATTCCTGACGGAAAAAAACATTAAAAAACACGACTGCCAAAATTGCACTTATTTGTACTTTGTTTACTCGTCAGTTTTTTTTACGACAATTTTTTATTTACAGTGTTATATATTTTTAAAATCTTATTGTCATATTCTAGAAGATAAATATAGACACGGCCAGATTCATAAAAAAAAAAATTGAGGCTGGTATTAATTTACGTTTTAAAGTGACCACACAGGATTATTTTTATTTTGAACTAGCCTATGTTACTCGGAACGATGCAAGGAGTGTTACGATACCCCATTCATCTGAATCGGTTCAGGCGTTCAAAAGTTATGGTGGAATAAAGAATCTCACATACATACATACATACATACATACATTAACCCTGAACACATAACACTCCTTTTTTTGGGGCAGTCGTGTAAAAACCCAATAACACTTAGCCCGTCTTGGGAATCGAACCCAAGACCTTATGCACAACAGTCGCGCTTGCGACCACTAGACCAATGAGGCAGTCAATATAAATATTTAAATATCAATGTAAATATTAAAATATTTAAATGTCAAAGTAAATATTTTTAACCAAAAAAATAAGGTTTTTTAATGTTGTAACTAAACTTTTCCGACGAGTATGACCCCCTGTCGTAAACACCCCATAAGCATTTTCATTTCATTTTCACACCAAATTAAAAGTTGCATCCCAGCCATCTTTTTTTTTATTTACTTTGATGGTCAGTATACGGTACTATCGGCGATGTGTTATGTCTTTTTACACTTCGTATTCATTTACAATTTAGTTTAGTTTATTTCTCTCATAAAGGTACATTGTACTGTAGTGTAATCATAATTTCCATGATGTAGATCGAAGCTCCAAGATGATATATATTAGGACCTTTGATATATGTTCGTGCTATTTGACCAGGCCTTCAGAAAAATCTGGAGGTGACCACGTAATTGGCAGCATGGTGGTCAAGAGATACTGTGGTACCATCGCTCTTCCGTGAGTTATGGTGCGTGAGATATGATTTATCTTAATTGAGTTTATGGTTCCGTTGCCCACGGAGTTATGGGGATCCATTTTTTTATTTATACTCTGTGTGCGATCGTCCTTCTCAGGATATTATTGTGTGTGGAAAGTAATATCCTGAGTGTAGGAGGCACGGCAGGCATATTAATACACCCACATTTTTTCCCAGCCAATCAGTCGCGCACGACCACGACACTAGGACCTAAGAGGTAGTCATCAATACTGTCAGCCAGTTTGCCAAATCAAATCTTTTATTTACTCAGCAAAACTTACATGGGTAAAGAGTTTAGGTACAGTCGCCAGCATATTAGACTATACCATTTTGTTGTAAAGTCGCTTCTATTACAACTGCATTAAATGCCGCAGTTAGTCCGTAGATGTTTTCATTATAAAAATTACTGATCTCCATATAAACTGTTAAATAGCACGTCAATCAGTACGTAGTTAATTGTTAGGGAACTCTTTAGTCGTGTAGTAACTTTATTCGACATCTCAGCGTACAGACGTCGGGAAGCGACTCTGTTTTAAACTTGATCATTAAAACCTTCATTTAAATTATATTTCCTATTATCATATTCTCTGTTGTATAGAAATTCTGAATGGACAATGGAAAAAAGAGTGTGTTAAAATTATTTATTAGACGCTATTACTGAAAACAAGACAAATGTTGTTTCTCTTGATTTCATTGGTTACGATATTCCCTCTGCGCAAAGTTGATTTCATTTAAGTTATTAATCTGTAATTAGTAAATAAGTTAACAAGAAGCCATTTTGTGTTTATATTGTGTTCCGACATTGTATTTACTAAAACTAAAAATAACTTTATTATAGAGCAACAATTCGGATGATTGTTTTCTAATCTAACCACAAAACGCATCAATATATTTCTATTTACAAATAATCTGATTGGTTCTGAAATCTCATAGATATGTCTAGGTACCTACTTCGTCTCCAATACATTAACCTCAGCCAAATCAACTACAAATCCACAGCTTACTCGAAATGAACAAATATATCGGTGTACAGCAGCTAGACCAACATCTGTGGACAACACTCGTCTTCAGTCAGACATTAGCATTTAATTGGCACTACAGCGAGGAGCTCGCGCTGAATACTAGCTAGACTTGCACAGTATTTCTTGAAGTTCTGATGTCAATAACCTGGTATGGTGTCTAGTACATAGAACTAAATATTTTATATAAGTAACAATTTCATTTTAAAATCTACAAATATAAATAAGGTTTGTCGTCACGGGACGCCCGGAAAATTAATCCTAATAATCGAGGTAAGTATGTACAGTAGCGGTCATAAGTGCAGTAGCAATCTCACAAAGCAATAGATTGACCCTTTGGTTAAACTAACGACCTTCTGGCGCCGTGTGCGAATTTTGAGGTGTACATATGTAGGTACGGCCTGTACCGCGTGAGCACAGCAATTGAGACTTTAGCATGCTACTGCACTTATGACTGCTTACTGTACCTACCTTGATAAACGGTATTATATAAAGCAAAAATAGTTTTACAAATCGGTCTAGCAGTTCCTGAGATCAGCGCGTTCAAACATACACTTCAGCTTTACAATATTAGTTAGGTAGTAGTAGTTTTCTTTCGGCGGGCCAATTTTTTTTAAACTATCATTTTCATTTGTAAAAAATAGCTAAGTTTAAACTATGTTATAGCTCGATGGCACTCTCAACAAGTTGATAAGTTAAATGTATGTTTCAAAGACACGTGACTTCACATGCAGTCGACAGCTTATGTTATTAGTATCTCAGGAAGCGTTCACAGTAGTTCCACTTAAAACTTTATACATATTTGGTGGCTCTGCGCGCAGACTAAACTTGTTTAGTATATTGCTATCTTTTACGAACACGCTGAGACAGTAAGAGATGGTGACGGTTTTAGAACAACTTTAGCACGGTAAGTTTTAGGTACTTTTTAACGTTCAATTGGCATGTTCAAAGAGGTCAGACGTCTCGTCTAGACTTGTATAAGCTCCATTTCATATAAGACTCTAAGAACGGCAAGGATATTTATATGTTGTAGTAATACTCATGCATAGAGATAAACTACGATAACTTGACGCGCCCCTCTACAATTCAAAATGTTTGAAAGTATTTGTAAAAGTATTTACAAGACCCACAACGCATGTGTGCGTCAGTACGCACACATGCGTTATGCGTCTTGTAGGTCGTGTGGGTGTGTGTCGCTGATTTGTTTTTGTTTCGAGAGCCGTCTCAGTAGACAGTTCTCGAAACATAAACAAATCAGCGTGTCGTTGTTACTCGACTAGCGGCGTCATTAATTACTCCCTATTATTGAAAAAGTAATATGGAGGGGCGCGCCATATTATAGTAGTTTATCTCTACGATTATCTTATATTATGAAACCAACCTGAATTATGTATGGAAAGAAACACTTCTCTGGTTTCATGCACTTTGATCGTGTTGTAGTGCCTTTGTGTAGGGAATAGCTGTGTTTTTTTTCAAAGTCAGCCTGTTTAACATAGCAATTCCATGTGGAACAGAGGTAACGTTTTGTCTAGAAATTATTTATTAAAAGGCCGATTTTTCAATCTTCGCATTATTCTGAAATGATTCTTAGCATTATCATTTAATGTGGCAATGCTGTTAGGCTTGCCTAACTACTGGAGTCCTCGACTATCGCTTTCTGAATCAAGCCCAATTGCCCAGAGCGTCCTCAAATGTACGTAATAAATTTAAATCACCTCTTTCATTTAAACTCAAAACCATCCATTAAAATACGAGTGCCTCGATAAAACAAGCGCCACAGTGAAACCCGTCTAGATTAAAAGCCATTTGGTGTGCAAATAAAACGGTCCTGAACGTTATCAGACGCCGTTCTATTCAGCGTCGCATAACGCCGGGACGTGCTACCGCCACCGCGTCCGCGGCGCGACTGACTGGCGCGCCGCCAAAATGCTCCATAGACCATAGACACGGATATCTTGTACTCTATGATGCGTATAATGTTTTTTTTTGGTTGCAGGTACCTTTTACGACACAGAAGTCTTCAGGGATGAATCCTCAATACACAAAGGTTTTTAGTGAATTTATTTTTGATTGTTTTTAGCACAGTTGTCCACTGAGTCGCGTCGTAGTCGAGTAGACAAGAGGTGGTGCTCTTATTGTTCTGTTTCCGTCGATACATTGCCGCGTTGCGCCTCAGTGGGCACTGAGGCATAATCACTTTAATTAGTTACTCTTTTGTTTGGCATGTTACAGCTGATTTAACATTCTTTAGAGTGTTTAATTATTTTTTTACGCACAGACGGTAATCCCTCCAGCACACTCCCTAGAAACGTAGTCCAGTTATATTTGTTAAAAAAGTATAAGAATAGGTCTAGAATTTTTTGGTAGGTAAGTCAGTTTTCCTTCAAATAACTTAGTTTAAAAATTATAACTAACCATAATCCTGTACGATATAAAAAACCGGTCAGGTGCGAGTCGAACTCGCACACGAACGGTTCCGTACCGTCGTACAGTATTGCCATTAGTATCGCAAAAACCAGGTCTCTTGTATGGGGCCCTACCCTCTTTCATTTTAACCTTTATGAGGAATATTTGTTCTTCAGGGAGGTTTTAGGAAAACTCTTTATAAGATTCGTAGCACGATTATAATTGAAACCATATAATCTCTGTATCATGCAAAAATAATAAACTAAACATAAATATCAGACGATATAAAATTTGAGTGCGAGCCGGTGTGCGGTCTGACGTCCACTGTCATTGGCGGGGGTGAGGGGAAATGTTCTCTAACGTCCCTTAAAGGACGTTCGCACAACAGTTGTATTTATATATTTTTATTATTTTTTGGTATAACGGCAATAGAAATAAACAATCTGTCATAATTTCTAATTTCTAGCAATTACGGTTCATGAGATACAGCCCGCTGACAAACGGACGGACAGCGGAGGCATAGTAATAGGGTTCCGTTAGCACCCTTCGGGTACAGAACCCTAGAAAGACCATTATAGCAGTAGCTGTCGAGAATATCCTCTCAGACATAAATGTGATGAAATAAAGTCTTGTACAACAATACAACATAATCTTGTCAGATTTGTAGAAATAAGCATTATGTAGGTGTACTCTGTCCGGGCGAGTAGGCTTCTTATTTTTAGACCTAAAGAGAACATAATCTCTAAATGTAATAAAATCGTAACAACGTAATGTATGTTTAGTAGTCTGAGTAGTTTACAGGCTCAACACTATCGCGCTATTTGCTATGGGAGATGAGCAGTGTATATATCTGTTTTCTTTCCCTGTAGTACTCAGACCAACTAGAGTATATGTATATTCAATACTTATTTCCGTTACAATTAGTCCACTTGAGCGAAGCCGGGCGCGCAGCAAGTAGTAGTTTGACGCCACAATAGCTGAGCGATTGATTGCTGCGCTGCGTGGCGCGGGTTTGATTCCGCACGGAACAAATATTTGTGCTGTTTAAAGACAGTTGTTCCGGTGTAAAACGATTTGGAGATAAGAAAGAACAGAAGAAAGTCCTCAACACCTCATTTTAACATTGATTACCACTCGACGTGGCCCACATTCTGTCGTGACTCCTGCCCCGTCCCAGGCGGCGACGCGGCGCTGTAAGTCTGGCAACTAATCCCGCCGAAATGAAGCTTCATTATAAATGAGCCCCGACATGTGTGACAGATGGGACACTCTACTGTGGCTCTTGTGTGGCGCAACTTTCTTTCTAATATCTCATCGGAGTCATAGTTCAACTATATTGTTCATCCAGTTGGACTACAGTTGGTTTTCTGTGAGCGCCGTTTTTAGTTGGACAACCACCCCCTAACTAATCTGTGGTCTGACTAATTTATTTAAATTAAATAAATTAGTCAGACCACAGATTAGGTAGGGGGTATTTTATTTAGTAGATATGTAGACAGACTATGAAGGTTCAGAATGAATAATTAGACCAACACAAGACCTAAGAAAGTAAGTGAAGATATTACATTGACATGATGTACAGACTGACATTTTATTCACTATTTTCGATTATTCATGGGGTGCTAACTAGTACTAAAAATAGTGAATAACTTTTATTATGAGACGAACTCTGAAATATGAGAAAACAATTAGCTGTTCGTTTTTGTATTTTATTTTGAGTTGGTTCTATAATAAAAGTTGTGCATATTCGTAGTACTTTTTACCTCCGAAAAATTGGTAGATAGCGATAAGCGTACCAAATGTAGATCATACACTAGTTCTAAATTAAGCTTATGTCACATGGCATTTGCTTCTTATTACTTTTTCTCATAATAATAGTAGCGCATCAGTTGCCTGTAAGTGGCTCGTCTGTAGCTCGTGAGTGAACAACTGGATCGCTCCCGTATACATGGAACTTATATTGTCACATACATATTGCGCCGGATTGACTTGCGGGTACACGTTGGAATAAAACATGGCGGCGGTCGTATTGTGCTCGTATACGCCTCTTGTACAGTTAACACTTGTTCTTTAACGTTTACGCCGCACGGAATTACATACAAACATTCAAGTCCTTATTGAAATGAATGAACCGATTTAAATGAAACTTCCTACCTACAAGCAGGATACATAGGTCTTCAAAGTTAGTTGTGAACATTTACGACCGAATTTAAGTTTTCCATAGAAACAGCGATTTCCAATTTTCTTTTTTAAATAAGACATTTCAAAAATGTTCTCTGATAACTTTTTACTTATTATTCCAGTGATATTTTATTTTGTTGATATCGTATTTGGCATCACACAATGTATTGTTTAATTTATGATATTTTGATAATAATAATCTCTGTAGGCATATTCATAGACAACATTACTTGTGTATGCCTCTCGGCGGAACATGACATAGCCCAACCGTCTTATACATACTCTGTGTTCACAAAATTAATAAATGAATTTGAATTTAACATAAACTGGAGGCTATTCTTCAGGACTGCCTCATGGTCTAGTGGTCGCAAAGCGCGACTCCTGAGGCATGAGGTCTTGGGTTTGATTCCAAGGTCGGGCAAATTGTAATTGGGATTTTCCACCGGGAATTTCTCAGTCTCAGACGGCAGCCTCGGAGTCTGGATATGTGCCCGGTTGATGGCCATAAGCTCGACTCCTATTACATGGGACTTAAACATAACTAGCGAAATGTGAGTATATTAATGGGGATTACAGGCGTGAAGTGATGTGATGTTATGGCTATAAAAGCAAAGCAGCATTTCAAAATCGACACTACAATATTTACAGTAACATTTCCAGCTCCGAATCTCTCACAAGTCATCGCCTGTATGTCCCGTACAATATTGACTGTATGACACCGCGCCGCCACTGCTCCGGCTACTGGAAGTAGTCGCGCCGTCGCCTGAATATTGAATAACACGTAGCGTTGTCAGTCACTGGTGAATTAATCAGTTGCTCTACTTTCATGTGCTGCTGGTTCCGAAACAGAGATGGATCAAATGGGGTTAGTTCTGCCGAAACGAATGACATGAAGCTACGTCAATTATTATTTTTTTCATTTTTCGAAGATTTGTTGTGATTTTGTATGTTTAATGTAACGTTGATTAATGTTAAATCTATTCTAAGATAAGCATTGCCATCTAACGCAATGCCGCGAGTCTTTTCGGCACATTATGCAGGTGACGGAGATGCGGATATTTTTTTTTTTGCATTTAGTTTTATTTATTTATTAAAACTTTATGCACATGTAAAAATACAATGTACAAAGGCGGACTTAATGCCTTGGGCATTTTCTACCAGTCTACCTTAGGGTGATGCAGAGACAAAACATAGTAGGTGCACAGATACAGAAAATTACCGAGAATAAATTATAATAATACATATAATTAATATTATTATATATATATATAGTGGGGAGAGAGATAAAATACATAGATGTTGAAGTACAACAAATTTATTGTGGGAAGAGTCTGCCAACTTAGTTTTAGTATCATTTCTTTTTTTATTTAAATTTCGTTTTCTTCTAATATGTAAATATTGTACATTTTAATTGTTTAGAACATAAATTATTTTTTCGATTAGTCTTTTCAAAGTAAGTTTGGGGCGTAGGTACAATAAGCAGAAGACCAACTCTCTTAAACAAACTTTACAACTTAGGAAAATTAGAGGTATTTCAGAAATATAACAAACCAGTTTTTGCCTATGGCTTTCGTCCGCGTAAACGTTGATTATCGCGGACGCAGACGAAGCCATGGAATAAAAAGTAGCCTATGTACTGTCTTGGGATTCAAACTTACCCCGTACCAAACAGCAAAATCGATTCAGTGGTTTTGACGTGAAAGCGTTACAGACAGTCAGAGTTACTTTCGCATTTTTATAATATCACTAGGCTCTCATGATCAGGGTGCAAGAATTATGATGATATTATTATCCTCGCTATGGTTTAGCGAGGCTTCTGCCTAGCTCGCGTGTCACGGCGCGCGTGAGCTTTTAATGGCTCTCCAATAAAAGGGTAAACACGTGGAGTGGAGCAAACAACACGTTACTGTTTGATTGCGTAGGTTATTGTGTATTACGTCACTATTACGATTATAATGTTCATGAAGAAATATGCATCCTTATTCCTGATGAGGTCAGATTATAGGAATTGCTCTATAATCGAAATATTATAAGTATAAATCCATTGCTAAAATTCGAATGCTATTATAAATTATTACTAGACCAGGATGACGCTGCTGATTTAAATGTTATATTATAAAAGCGAAAGGTCGGTCATATTATTATACTTACTGACTAAACATGAAATCACGAAAACTACTTGACCTATGATGGTAAAGTTTGTAGATGGGAGAAGTCAGTTTTTTATTCCGACAGCGCCGAATAAAGGGGTCTTTGACTTCAACGCGGACGAAGTCGCGGGCAAAGCTAATTTACTATTTAATGTAGTTACATATTTTGTCACATAAACAAAATTCAATTTAAACATAAGCATCACTTTTATCTCATCTGATAACATTAAAAAATAACATACGAGACAGTAATGAGGACCCTAATGGTTGCAAACGAGAACCAATTGACGGAAATCTTGTTCCTAACTTCGGCCGCGCCTTAATATCGGCCATAAAAGCCTAAGCCCCTAATTCCGGTTATTGAGTATACGCATCATCTCTTTATGAAGAGGTCTCGTAAACATTATATTGACGCCATATTTTGCAGAGTTTTCATACGATTTGTATCAAGTTGTTAAAATGTTTTTTATCCTGCCTCGTTGGTCTAGTGGTCGCAAAGCGCGACGGCTGAGCATGAGGTCTTGGGTTTGATTCCCAGGTCGAGCAAAGTGTTGTTAGGTTTTCCCATCAGGAACTTCTCAGTAGCAGCCACCAAATGCAACTGTTTCCTACATCTCGATATCAAAGTTCTCCTCCTCCCAAATGTAGACAACAACCATCGGGCAGTAGCCCACCAGACTCAACACCCGTCTGGTCAGAGAATCCTCTTTTTTCAATTGGGATGAAGCACTTTCCACCCTGTTCCCCTACTCCTAAAAACTTAATGTCAAAATGATCTACGGTAACTCAAAAATAATGTATTTTCCATTACTTGTTGGAGCGTGCTTTCTTATCGACGTAATATCATCTAAGTATAATAGTAGCAATCCACTCACAAGCGTGTCTGTGGCATCACTCTCCGCCCACACCAAGCACTAAACATTGATCGTTGACACAAAACGAGCCTCTTATTAGATTCCGATGAAAAGTATTTTTACTGAAACTTATTTCATCCGCCATCCAATCGAATAAACATTCCTAAATGACTCAAATTCTTCCCTTGTTCTTTTCCATTACAATTTATTATGCCATTTTACCCAATTTCTCGTACTACCAATGAATTCGTAATACACTGACCGCTTGGAACATTCAAGCGATATTGTTCTATGTGGACGACATGCTGGTACTTAAGATTGGTCTTTAGTGAGTGTTCAGGGGTCATCGTGCCTTATGAATATGTTATCAGAAGTAAAATGATGGTAATAACTTGTTATTTGGAACTGAGGTTATTTATGTACAAACGTGAAGTTGGCGCTTAATAGTATTTGGTAAAAGGTAAGAGTGATGGCGAAAAAATGTAGATTTTGCTCATGAATCTTACGGTTTACTGAAGGCTGGCAATTTTACTCTTTTATACCTAAGGTAAGAATTCTCATATTACATTCATTTAAGTTACAGCTTGCCCTTAGTAGCTAACTTAGCGCAAGTTAAACCGCTTGGTATTGCTAATTTTTAATATGTATATCAGGGTCGTCCTCATGTGAGTTACAAATGTAATATTAGAGATTTTCTCAGCAGTAAACAATCTCACATTTCATATTATTTGAAGAATAACCAACCGTTTGTTTTACGTGCTCACACTGTATTGAAGTGAGTACATGCTGAGACGTGGTCGGCACATTCCTTCACTTTGAACAACAGAAATATTCTCTCAAAACAAAAACAAAAGAGAAACACAAATATTTTCCTTTTTTACAAAAACGCAAAGAGGCTACTTACAAACAACGTAAAAATTACATAAATCCTAAGCGTTTGTTGTGAATAAAAGAGAAGATAAAAGGTCACCAGAGCTAAGTACCAGGGCCGCATGAAACGTAGAAGCTCTTAATATAATTGTCAAACAAAACATTATTGTTCTGTCCACCCTCCTGTTTGCAGTGCAAACAATCCTGGACTCTGCGGGAGTGAACTTTAAAATTCATATTTGCAAATCACTTGACGAATGTTAATGATCTTCGTGCCCCTCATTTAGATGTTTTAAATTACATATTACATTTTATGGCGAAAGTAATAAGGCTGAAATTTCATTAGCATCTCACGCATTTGCGTCTACGGGAAATGCACTCTAAATTGAACATTATTTTTTAAATGATAAAGTAGAATTTTGTTTGCCGATGCCGTAGGTATGTTTATTCTTTGGTTAGTTTGGACTCAGGGGAAATAGTTCCGATAATGGTCAGCAAATATTGTCCATCGTGAAACGCGTGTGTGATATTAAATAATTAAATGTTCGTGTACTCGTAATGAAGGAATTCAGGGATTAAATAGTTTAACAATCGTTAGCAGTAATTTATTTTCATAGTAACGAAGTATTGTTTGATAATGACTGGTTTGGAAATTAAGAATTTTTGCAGTGGGTACTGTTGTGAAACTGTTATACTAATTATTTAGGTAAAAGTTATCTGATTGAAAAAACAGCCCTCCGTGAACTGAAAATATCTAATGCTTTAAATAGACCATCAACAGTACGATGACATCAACCTCCCCCTCAACGAAGGGGAGCGCTGATGATTAGCCGTAGACATTTACAGCTTATTACTGTAAATAACCAACCTTTTTAAATGAAGATCGTTACTTTGTGATAAAAACAGAAACTCCTAGTAAAAATATCGATTGGAAAAAAGCAATTGGCTTACACAAAGTTCTCAATTCGTTCCTTAATAAAAGAGAACCCTAATAACGTGAACGGAACCATGAGTACGTTCACAGACAACTCGCGAACAAAACTTGTTTGCACAAAGGGGAGTCCCATGTTGGGCGCCAATTCGCCCGTCACTTGTGACTTTTTATTTGTTTGCTCTGCATTATGAGAGAGAAAGCAAATGTTTTTATGTTTTGTTTAAAGAGTATTCATTATTAAGTAATAGCAATCTACTTGTTTGGATAAGCTAAGCGTAGCAAAATGTTTCGCATAATAAAAGAATAGAGACGTTGTTTTTATAATGATATTCTGTAAAGGCTTCGAGCGCAGACGTGTTTAGAAATTACAATTTTAATAAAACATGATAGTTACGCAGATGAACGATAATCTTATTTCAGAATTTCTCAACTAAAGTTACATGGAATATTTCTCGTCGTTTTCATCTCTTAGCCGCAAGCTAAAGTCTGACGCGACGTCAAATGTACTGCAGCCAAGCTTTAATGGAGGTAAAGGTTTCTTGAGTGTATTAAGTGAATAGAATCCGTCTCAAACATGTCTGGCATCAAAAGGTTACTGAAGGATACCAACACATGTAGCAGTATTAAATTACTTGCCATAATTTTAGCTGCTTTAAATAGATAAAAGGAAAGCAAAGTTATTTTCAGACGAGCAGAAAACAAAAACGCCATTTTCGCAAATAACATTTTTATGTTTGTTTCGACTTTGTGTGAAAGCAAACTCTGCGGGTCGGAGGCTATTACAAGCACATTGGATTACGTCGGGTCAGGTATCCCTTGGGAGCCGTTGGCGGGAAAAATGCGTTTATGGTGGCCCCACGTTGGGCGCCATTTGGCTCCACGCACAACCGCCCGCTCCGGCGACGTGGACTCGTAACGAAGCAAATTAATGTATAAGCCGCGTTACGCTATTTAGTTTAATAGGAATGTATTATAGCGCGTGTGTAAAATGTTATCGCATTGTGGACGTATTTTATTGTTTAATGGTTTAAGTTACGTTACTACTATTACGTTAACGTTTCGGTAATATACAAATAAAAGCAAACTAGATTAAGGCGCAGGTGAGCCGTTTATTGAGCATAACGCGTTTATGGTCCCACGTTGGGCGCCATTTATTTGCCCGTAAGCGCACTGTGAAATACTGGAGGCGTGGCCGCGCCGCAATAAAACGATTTGACAATAAAAACTACAAACTGGATTCAGGCGCAGATTAGTTTAGCCGCAATATTTTTTATGTTGCCAGCTTCGAATAAAAATAGAGTGCTTTTATGCAAAAACTTTTACACATTTTTATTCGGGGTTTGAAAACGCTTTTTTCGGTAGCAGAAAATAAGGTGAAACGCTAAACCTAATCGAGAATGTGATTCAACTCAATACCTTCGCATATTTGAAGCTACCCTCAGAGCACTGAGGCAAGTACTAAACATGCTGAATATATGAACAGATCTTTTTCGCGTCTTTGTTTTAAAGGTTCGTAAACATTCACCTGGAGATTTCTCGCCAGCTTTATCAGGCCTTAGTTTTGCTCGAGCTTCCGAAGATGAATAATTAATCCGAGCTAGGCGTCTGCCTGTCCTTATTGACCCAGTTCATTTTGACTCCTCTTTATTTATTCATCGTTCCTCCTCTTATATTACTGAAGGCAAAGAACATATTTCTTTCGGAATATATTAGTAGTGCCCGGAGGACGGTAGTTAACATAGATCTTGTACAACTTGAAGTTAATTTGCACTTTACAAGATGTAGTTAGAGAAAGGGTCAAATACTTGAAGCTTTTATTAAAATTAAATGTCAAATGCTTCTGACGGGTTGGTTAATGCTTTTAGATATTAATGAAGTTTTAAACACATAAAATCACGCCTGTAATCCCCGAAGGGTCAGGCAGAGGTGTACCCATTAGTACACCCACATTTCGCCAGTTATGCTTTAAGTCCCATGTATTGCCATCAATCGGGCACAACTCCAGACTCCGAGGCTAATGAAGTTTTATTGCAGAAAAAAGAAAGAACTAATTTAACACTCAAAGGGTCGCTTGTGATTAGCAATTATTTTAACTTTGTTTACGACTCTATAAACAAGCAATTCCCGCGCGACTAGAACAAAGAGTTTTACAACGTTCTAAATATTAATGAATTGTGGTTTCATTAAAACCGTGAGTATTTACCGCACAGTAATAATACTAGCCTATTATTGTCCCACTGCAGGGCAAAAGACTCTTCTCAATTGGAAAAGGCACAAGCATTAACTACCACGTTCGCTCAAGGCGGATTAGTAATTTCAGACCTATATTAACAGTAAATTCAGGTTTCCTTGCGATATTTTCCTTATCCGATGTTAGGGTAGTTCAAAATAAACTTAGAAAGTACAACATATGAATTGAGAAAGTCACATTGGTACTTGACGACCTCATGCAAGAAAGGGAGGTGCGTTAACCACCATTATGACGTTTACGTAAATGTAAAATATTAAATTCGCGCCGTAATTTAATACTTGTCAAAAGTATATGCCGCATGTGAGGTCGGGTTGACACAGGACGTCGTTGAACGTCATTTCCGCATTTCCTGTCCAACCCTCGCATTTTGGGAGCACTTTAAAAGGTTCCGTCGCGCCCTCTTGACCAGTCCCACTTGGACGTCCGCGCCGGAGGCGATGCGGTGTTACATTAGGTACAGTCGACCGCGTTCGTGCATTTAAATTGCGAAAAACGCCCTTACTGTTGTGCAATAAAGGCGAAGTCAATGTCGAATGGTTGCCATGGACGTACGGTTGGCAGTACAAGATTAGAGGGAAGGTTTGATAATTGAGTGTGCGTGTACTTGTTCTGGAGTTCTGAGGGTAACTTGCCAATTTGTGCTGACATTAGGTTAACATTTTATAATACTAATCCTCTTCTAATTGCCCTCTACTTGGTACTTTAGCTTTTAAATAAAGGACAGCATTTTGAATCCCACATGGTTTTAATGAGTTTCACATACATTGCGTCCCCTGCGTGCTTGTGAGAGCTCGATAACGGACGATCCGGGCCCGGGTCGGCGTCCTAATATGTTAGACAGACTTTAAACATAATTATGTGCTAGAATTTTAGGTTTTGGTTTGACAAATTTATTACTCATAAAAAACGAAACAGTTTACTTAATAATGAGCTTAAATTAATAGTTAAGTAATGTAACATACAGTGATCGAGTAATCTTAGTAAATATTTTCAAAGATGTAATGTTTTAATTTTGTTTTATTTTGCAAGTGATTTGTTATATTTAATATTATTTGGTAGATTACTGTATAATTGTGTTCCTTCCTATAACATGTTTGTACCACTATTAATAAACTTGTTCCACCTCATTGTACGATTGTACCGTTATAACCTTCGGAAATAACATAAAAATACAGTGAAACTGATCGAGGGTCGATCGCGCGTTTGTCTATGCGCTTATGTACCTATGTGATGACACGTGTCACTCGATATTCCACCGCGTAATTTGTTTCCACACTAACCCAAAAATATAGGTGTCCCGTGTATGTACGGTTGGAATACATTTATATGATTAGAAACTGATATTGGCATCAATACATCGTAAAACCACGCTAACACTACAAACATTTGGCTTTCATCCATTTAATTAACAAAAGCTGTAGGTGTTACAAACAATACAATTTGTTTGCTTTTAATCCCAACTAAAGCAAAACTGTGAAAGCAGAATAGGTAATTAAAACGTCATTGAACAAACACGAAAATCAATTAGCGCAGAGAAACGACACTCATTAGCACTTGCCGCTTATTGAGAGGGTAGTCGTAAAAATAATAGCCTCTGTACGTTGTGTTGCGTGTTGGAGCTGCGGTTTATTGCGAGAGGACGGTTAAGTTATGTGTGACGTCACTATCTTTTTGTTGAGACGGTGAACGAGGGATAAGGTTACTTTGCAGTATGTTATAAAGGAATTAGTAGCTTGTGTCCGGTTTCAATAACATAACGAGTCGTTTCATTTACCAACACAATATCTTTAAATCCGTTTTACAAGGTCGTAATTAAGAGGAGTTATAAAACTATAAATAAAAGCTGTGAAGACCGTGTTTGCTAAGCGGTAAAGTTAGATAAGTTTTAGTTATAACCAATAACAGTTGATGAGCGATAGCGTATTTAACCATAAATTCTATGACGTATTGTTACGCGGTAGTAAAGTTTGAAATGTTGACGACTCCCGTATGTTTGTCGGTTCAATTTGCTGTTCAGTAGTTAAATCTGTTAAGTGTCGTTGAAGGCGTCGCTTTAATTTGAAGTGTCGCGCCGAACTCATATAAATAATTGTTTGCTAGTTAAACAGTTTAATTACTTTTTCATATTGACCATAGTAGGTTTACAAATGTGTTTTTAATTTGGTAGTACAATTGATTCAAATTGTTTTTTTTTAATTTAAATATGGCAGAGAACCTCGAAAGCTAATGTGAAACTTTTTTTTCAGCTTTTAGAATTTTCTTTTTATTTTAGTTTAACTTGTATGGTTCGATAGTATTACTAAGGGTAGATCGTTCGGCCACGGGAAAACAACTATTAAAACTACCCAAAGCCAAATGTCCAGCACCAGTCCTATTACCTTTAGTTCTGTTCTCTCTAGAGCCCATAACCACTTTCTGCTGACCATGCATGGGCCCCTCATAACCTCGGCTGTAAACGGTCTTAAGGGAAAATGTCTCTTTTTGCTGGCATTCAGGAAAAGAAATTGTATTCACGTTTTCGCCAGGAGGCAGTAGAAATGTAGTGAGTGCTAGGGTCAGGTGTCCCGCGGGGCTCGTTGACTCCTCTCTGCACACAGAGGGCGACGCTACCAAGCCCCACGTTGGGCGCCACTAGCCGGCCGGGGCCCACGCGGGCGCCATTAAGATCTATTGATGTTTTCTCTGTGCGCCCCTACATGCCGATTGTTCGTTTATATCTGCTTCAGTTTCTGAATGACTGTATGACGTGTATTTTTTCTCTATTGAATGTAAAAATTAATGATGTCAGGATATGAAAAATGAACACGTTTTGTGAAAAGCATAGATTTTTCTCAGAGACCTTTTAGATTGTGATTATGTGTTTGTATCTCATATAAAATTACGGAGACGCAAATGTGTTTGCCGCTCAAAGTAATAACAAACATACTAAAAATTCACTACATCATACATATGAAAATTCAGTTTATTCAAGCTGGAGAGAAGACTCCTCTAATCCCTCTGGGGATAATACTCAGAGATTACAAATTTCCACAACATCGGTTTGATACAAAAGTTCGGCAGAATTCAATATGAGCACCGAACTGAATCTCGCCCGAGGGACGACCGTCGCTCGCTAGTGATGCTGTGCTCTGGCCGCTATCGATTGATTGTCTGTATGTGTTCAGCATTACTGTTTTGTGTTTTCATATTGTTTCGTTTTCGATAAGCAACTTAATAGCAACGTATTGGAAATAAAAAAGTGCTATTTGAAATAAAAGTTATTTTAATAAAATAATAGCTTCTGTCTGTGATTTTATCCGCGTGGAAGTCAGATTCAAAACATTCAGCAATAGTGTAAAACAAAATGCAATAGTGTGCGAGTGTGAAATAGTGTAAAAGAATGTTTGTTATCGAATCCATTCTTCCAAAAGATTTACATATCAAACAATATAACAAACAAACTTTATTTTTTTATAATATTAAGTATAAATAACTAGATAGGATGAATTATAATTCATATCTGGGATAGTATAGTTTCGCCTGACTTTGTATAATTCATATTTTTGTAAAACGGTATAAATTTGACTTTTTTTAAACTATGCAAACAGTCCACGCTTAAATTCTTGCTAACATTTAAGCAGCTAAAGAGTGAAAAAAACTTGAATAAAAATACGAGCTAGCGATCGCTCCCAGCCGTAGCCCTAGCCTCCATTAGTGCTATCGTGTCGGCGCGCGGAAGTGTCGACGCGTTGTTTGCAAGTTCCGTCTCGTCGGCAGTACGCGCTGGTGATGCCCTGATGACTTATTGGCTTTCATAGCGTTTATGTTCCCCTGACGGCTGACGGACGCGAGGACTTGTTTACACAAATCGTTTTAAGTGTTACATTTAGTTTTGTTGCTCGAATGAGGAATTGTTCCGGATTCTGAATCTTGTTGTTGACAGGGGCACACTTCTACTAACTTATTGGAACGATCGCAATTCAATGTCTGTTTTAATCTGTCGAAAATATGTTCAATCTATCTACATTTTTTACATTGATTGACGCTAAGTGTTAGTAGATTTTGAACGTATTTAAATAGTGAAGTTGGAACTCAGAAATACTTCATTGCAAATACTTGAATATAGGAGTCTCCGTAGAGTGGAGATCCATACGTATGACTGTAAGTTTATATATAAGTCTCACTAAGGGTATGTGTAGTACATAATGTTTGAAATTAATAAAAAAATTATAAAATTGATAAAATTGCGGCTTCTAAAAGTGAGCACAAAGCGGAACCTCCTAGAGTCGTCTATTATATAACTGCAAGTCATTATGATGCAATTTTTTTTCCTTCGCCACGCCCTCTCACAACTAGCAATAGTTTTCTTCAACCACTAATTCTCTAGGTCATTAAATACGAGAAACACTTAGTTCACAATACAATTAGTGTAATTATCTCTTCTCTTCTTGGTTAGAATAGAATTACTGGCTGGGGAGGCGTTTGTTACCATCTTTAGAGGAATATAAAAAAGTGGGTTCATTTGGTCAATTAGGGTTGCTCTTTAATTGGTTTTGCCCCGAGGAGCAAGATAGGGTCGATAAGGAGCAAGACTTTGAAGTTACTTTCAAAGTTATTGTAATTTCAGAATTTCTGGACGTCTTATCTCTGAATATCTTAGCAGTTAAGTTTTCGTTTTAAATAAGAACTCTATATCTATCTTAATATTAAATTCAGTTATGTCAATATTATTTGATGTTATGAAAACTTAATATTAAATATAATTATCTTATAAAATACTAGCGACGCCCGCCATTTCGTCCGCTTTTGAAAATTTAATATAGTCTATGTTAGTCGCTGATAATGTAACTTTCTATAGGTGAAAGAATTATTTAAATCGGTTAAGTAGTTTTTGAATGTATCCATTATAAACTAAAATATAAATCTTATCTCTTTCTAATGGTGGAATCAAATGAACGGAAAATCATAAACAATCATTTATATGGGAACAGTAATCACTACATTGTTATTTTCCAATAACAATCATAGCTCAATCAAGCCATTTCCACTATCAAAAACTCATTATCAATCGAGCCGTTTTGAAAAACGGTCAATAATTTCGCTGTGTTTTTTTACCAGAATCATACATATCAATTGGTGATACGCAGTTTGGATAAAAACCGCGGCAAACCGCAGCCGTGACACTAATGTGGGGGTCGACGCACTGCCAGCCGGGGTAGGTAGGGGGGGGGAGGGTGGAGGGGGTGATGTTAACAAAGTTGTCCCGTAGACAAGTAAATTACACGTCACTGACGATTCAACGATCGCTATCGTCGCATGTCCTAAATGTTGCCGTCTGAACAATTTTTCGTTTGATTTAATGGTTTCAGTATAAATATTTGATTTACATGTTTGGATAAACATTCGTTTGTATTGTGACGTTCGGTTTATGAATTTATTAAGCGATCGTATTTTGTTTTTCATATCGGAATATGCTGTTGGAATTTTTATTAACTGGAGCAGAAAATGTTCGTCCATTATTTAAAAACTACCGACCTATGAAATGTTTGTTCATTTCTCTGGAATCGGATATTAATTCCCGCCGGTATACTCTGTAGTCAACAAAGTGTGCTTATTCTGCGAAGTCGTTTAGTTAGCTGGAAGCTTTTTTATTTATTTTGCAAATCTGAGAGCTGATTTATGAATAATACATCAATAGAATGTCGAATAGCAATCAGTTTATATAAAATCCCGCTACTACTGATGTGAGTAAATCAATATTATGTTAGCTTCTTTTATAATGCGCGCAGACGCATTCAACCCTAATATCTACAAAATTGTAGTAAAAAGGCTTCTTCTGGGTGAGTTCACTTTGTCGTGAACTTTGTCTCTGTCACCTCTGACCTAGACTGGAGTCAAGAGCATCACAAACAATTTAAAAAAATGTATTTTTTACGTTTTTATGAACGTGAATGTGATTGGTTATAGAATTAAATGTAAGAGATTGTGAATAAGGGTACGTTATGAGGATAACAAACTGGCAAAAACATACCTCCGCAGTGAGTCATCGTCATTTTAATAATTTATCACCGTATTGAATACAATGTTATTTTTGCAAGAAACGTCAATTAGCTGTCATTACTGGACTACGGAAACGGAAGAGTAGCGAGTTTAACAGTCTTATGTAGCTATGTGTGTGTCTATGTATAGAAGTTTGATCGCAACTTTGAAATTGTCGATCAGACTTTGATGAATGAGGTGTGGATTTTTTCGAAGGGTGCCATAGATTATATATTATTTTTCTTTAATCTTGTGTCCTAAAAGTGATAGCAGTAAGTTGCAGTTACCAAAAAATAAAATTATAAAACTGAAGAGTTTGTTTGTTTGAACGTACTAATCTTTGAAAATACTAGACTAATTGAGAAAATTCCTTCATTAATAGGAATCTACGTTATCCCTGAAAGCTAGGAATCCGTCGAAATAAACGCAGACGAAACCGCGAGCAAAAGCTGGTGTCGATCGACTTCTTAACTATTGTTTTTTTTTATAAACGTCTTTCAGTACTCAATGCGATGCTTCAAAATTCTTAACGCTCGGAGTGCAAGTAACGCACGCGCCGTCCACGTGATGGATTGTGTACTTTCCTTTAATGTTCCCTTTACCGGCTTTGATGTCGACGAGTCTTGTTTGAATTTAGGGACGCAATAACCGAATACAAATTAATTACATGTTTTTGGCTCTCAAAGAAAGAGGGAGGCATACATGAAAAATGTTTTATTTTTTAAGTTGTCCTCTTGCTTTTATTTGTTGAAGCCTTCATTAATTTTAAAGGGAAACATCTATCTTAGCGCACAAATCCATTACTCAACGTACCGCAGCGTTTGGTAGTGCAGGCTTATTGGCGCCCAAGTGGGGCCGTCATCAGTCACCGCTGAGTGACGCCAGCATAAACACACGGTACACACGTGACGGATTATGCTTCAGGATCTCGCGCCGAAGTACTCCTATGATCGCAGAGCAAAAATTATATAATGCTGAAAAGTTGGCGCCCAACGTGGGACCTTCAGTCAATGTCTCTTTAGTGGGTACAATCACTGTTTGTTGTTAGGCAAGTATTTTCTTACTACTATTATAAACGAGAAATTTTGGATGGATAGTTGTTTTTTTTTTCTTAATCATGTCAGAACAGCTGAACGGCTCTGGATGACATTTTGCACAAAGATAGATTATACTCTGGAATAACACATCATCATCATCTGCCTAGCCTTTTCCCAACTATGTTGGGGTCGGCTTGCAGTCTAACAGGATGCAGCTGAGTATCAGTATTTTACATGGAGCGACTGCCTATCTGACCTCCACAACCCAGTAACTGGGTAATACGAGACCCCTAGGTAAGACTGGTTGTCAGACTTGCAAGCTTCTGTCGACTCGTAACGACTGTCAAAGATCCACGCATGACAGCCGACCAACAGCTTAACAGCGTGCTTTCCGAGGCACGGAATGATGTCAGTAATGTCTAAGATCTAAGAAAAAGTCACATTGGTACTTGCCCGGATTCGAACCCACAACATCATGCATGAGAGGCGGGCGCCTTAACCGCTAGGCCATCACGACATCTGGAATAACACATAGGCTACTTTTAAGCCCGGAAAAAATTACGATTCCCTTTTGATAATATATTAACTTTGACGCAGACGAAGTCGCGGGCAAAAGTTAGTATTAAATAATGTTAAATATTTATTTGCATGTTAATGTAGTATTCGTGAAACCGTTTAATGTTGCCCAAAATAATTGTAATATGGGTCAATGTGGTCCAAATACCAAAACTTTGAAACTATTTTTAATCGTACAACACTCCGCTCGACAGCACAAAGCAGTTTCGCAAAGTTTAATGTAAGTACATACTTCCAGCTGTCACCAAACCTGAAGAGAACATTTATGACTCAATATCACGACATACACATTGTTGGAGTTACGCCTACTGAGACATTTATGTTTTTTTAGAAGCGAGCTTTGTCAATGGAGGCCTAAAATGTAGTCATGAAAACATCAATGTTTTTTACTAGGAATACATATATACATACATATACTCACGCCTTTTTAAGAAGAGCAGAGAGCGGGAGCGGGTGTGGGCGGAGGAGAGGGCTTTTTTGCTTTTTTAAGGAGTATGTAAGGATCGTTGCAGGTGGCGTTCTGTAGTTTCTGCCTACCCCCATGGGAAAGGCGTGAGTTTTACTAGATATGCATCCATATTTGCAAAGGAAATCAATGATGTATTGAAATCGAGCCACTATTAGAACAGATATACCTCCATTTCACATGTCGTGTTCAGCCACTTCATGTTAAATACTGGTATTCAGTTGCAGCCGGTTAGACTGAAAGCCGACCTCAAAATAGTTGGGAAAAGGCTAGGCAGATGATACCTCCGCAACTAGCAATACTGAAAGAAAAGAAAGAAGCTTATTGGATTAAGGTGCAGACAATTATGCTTTCTTTATCGACGGCCACAAGAAGCAAAGTCCTGTCTACGGCAATGTTATAAAAACAAACTCAGGGATCATAATTTTAGAGGCTCTTTTAATTTGTAAAACAAAACAATTGAATAATTATGTTAGTGACGACTTTGTGTCCTCTCCCGCGTCGGCAGAATTAAGCCAAAGTCCTAATTTTTTCAACTGTCATAAAATTACCATAAATATGTTCCTACCAATTTTAAGCTAATTCTATTCAGTCATTTAGGCCTCACTAATTATTTCGTTACGTCTCTTGCTACACTCCCGTGAATCGTCGCGTGTTATTTTATAGCCTATACTATTCCTCATTAATCTAGCTATCACATACAAAAATATTTGTTCTAATCCGATTTTTCGCGATTTATCGTGTTTAAACAAACAAACAAAAAAACTTTTTAGTTATTATAGTAGGATTAATAAACATGTACGGACAATATTTCCATGTAAGTAAAACCCAAGTTCATTCGCTGTCATGGCTGACATTCCCCAAATAGTTAATTAGGAAAGTTTCAGACAATAGTCCGCGGGACGTATCCTCCATGTTTTTCTTCGGCCCCAATTAGTTTGTGGTGCCAACTGTTACACAGTTTTTTGTGCTCACAACATAATAAAGTACTTTGTGTAAATGTGGAGGGTTAATATTCTCTGTAAGACGAGTGTGTTTACTATGTAGTATGGGACAATGGGCTGATGTAGTTCATTCCTAATGTAAGTATGGTAATAATGAAGAGTTTGTGTGTTTGTTGAACTCTCTAATCTTAGGAGTTACTGGCCTGTTATTCTGAAAAGGTTATAGAACATCACCCTTCGACACAAGGAAGCGGAGCAGTAACAAAAGTCGTAACTAAACGCGAGTTACCTGGGTATATGTAGCTGGTGTAAGAATATTTTGCTTGTCATTAATGTTCATCAGATTCTATATGAACTGGCAACACTGATTACCTATAATGATTATCTTTTAATGACGTCAGATTTTTCTTTTAAGTAGTCGTATACACATAACAAACGCAATCTTCACATATGGACATTAAAACGAGCATTTATGACAGACTACCATTGGGCAGAGCGCTGCCGATAAACTTTATTTATTTAAACTTAATGCAACAAAAGTACAAAGGCGGACATATGCCTGGACATTCTCTACCAGTCAACCAAAGGTGGTGAAGAGTTAACATGACAGGTGCAAAATATTATACAAGAGTAAATAATCACATAAGAGCAAACTCTGCAAATGACATTGCTAACTTAAGACCTTCTACATAGGAAAGATTTGTATTTTTGTGTGAGGGTGTGTATGTTTGTAATGTATAAACTCAAAAACTGCTGTGCCGATTTAAAAAAAATTTTCCCATTAGAACGCTACATTCACCCTGAGTAACATAGGCTATATTATATTTAAAAAAAAGTTAGGGATCCGTAAGGAAAATCACGCGAGCGAAGTCGCGGTGAGAGTGCTAGTTATTTATAAAGTAGTGAATAGAAGCAATCCATTATTCAAAGGTCGTATAAATAGCTCCAATAAACTGACCTCGCGACGACACAGACGAATCAAGTAAAAGCCCTAATTTATATTTAGATCGCTAAACCCTGCGTGACGTCACTACACCCACCAGCCTACGACCCAGACGTAACAACATGGCGGATGAATATAGCCCACTTATTAATAACTAACTTTGCCTATGCCTTATTTTGTGTGGTGTTTTTCACCCGTCATAAGTCATGTCTTTGGCTACTGCTCTGCTCCCGTATGTCGTAGGGTGATGTTATATACCTAGCCTCTACTGCACACGTAAAAACATAATTTAGTTTAGGCAGAGGTGTACCCATTAGTACACCCACATTTCGATAGTTAAAGTCCTATGTATTATAGGGCGAATCTATTGCCATCAACCGGGCAAAGACTACGAGGCTGCTACTCTCAGTAGCATGGTTGTGGGTCTGTCAATTCCTGGTGGAATAACCCAATAATTCTTTGCCCGACCTGGGAGCCGACGACCTCATGCTCAGCAGTCACGCTTTGCGACCACTAGACCAACGAGGCAGTCAAACAGCCACCTCATGAATCTGGCTATCATATAGAAGCCGTTCCAGGGATTAGCGCATTTAATTAAACATACTAACAAAAAACTATTCAGCTTAATTACATTAGTAAAAAAATACTACACTAAGAATGACCTGTACTGGAAATATTTTACAGGTGACCTTTTAATATTCAATAAAGACTCTAAACCACCGCTTAGCACCTCAATCTTACTTTTTATTCGGCTATTAATTTACAAATAGTTGGTATAATACATAAAAGTGCTATAATTCACGACAAAGTGCAGTTTGTCGTGTCTCCGGCACATAACTGTGGAACGTCGCGTCAATATTGACTGGGGTTAACCCGCCGCACGTCCGCCGTCCACGAACCATTGACATCGAATAGGCTTTTTTTAGTTGAAAATTTTTTTCATGGAATTTGTTTAGCTTTTGCAGACTATGTGATGTGTGTGTAACATGTATATTCAATTTTGGGAATTAAAAGCAAATAAAAAGCTTTCACAAAGATTTAGTATGGGCGGATATTTTGATTACTAGGTTTGAAAATGAATGAAAGGTCACTCATTTTTATAACATCACGCCTGTAATCCCGAAGAGTAAGACAGAGGTGTACCCATTAGAACATCTAGATTTTGCCAATTATGTATAAGTCCCATGTAATAGGGGGCGAGCCTATTGCTATCAACCGGGCACAAATCCAAACTCCAAGGCTGCTACTGACAAATTCCATGACCTATGAATCTGAAATTTGGTAAGTAGATAGTTTATAGACCTAGGAAAAGTCGGCTAAGGACGAATTCCGCGTAGACAGAGTCACGAGCAAAAGCTTTCCATTAAATTCTCAATTAAACATTTTAATACATGGCCCTCAATGGTCTACCATAGACAGCCACGCCCTTTACTACAGTTTAGGGACAATGCAGGGTAGATGCAACAGCTAACAGCTTAGAATAGCGCACTGTTAGATAAAACTATAAACATGTAGTGAAAAATGTCGTAGGTTATACATTTATAACTCTTGTATATTTGCAACTTAGCATAAGATTTTAATGCACATCGTGTTGCTTCCCGAACAAATAAAATATGACTTGGCGCCACCTCCGAGAGTTATAAACGTATGTACCGCACGTAGCGAGGCAGTCGGCCTTGCTGCCTACCGCGTTGACAGGTTTATCATTTCACTACGACTATAAGTTTCCTCGTGCAACAAGAAAACAATAACTCTTATTGGGAAGTATCAAAAATGCTGGATCTGTACACAGCACGACAAGTTGTTCCACGCAAACGAAGTGGGAAATGTACTTTTAAAACAGGTCATTGTAGACGATTTATCTTTTCTGAGGTAACAGCTGTCTGGGGCTAGCAAACATTCTGTGTTAGATAAAGTAAAGTATATAAAGCAATAGTTATATAGAAAACAAATATACAGTTTATATTAGTATGCGCTTGTAATGATTGTAATCTGCAAGAATCTTTTCCAAATGTCGCCGAACATTAAAAGCATCTCAGCATTGAACTCCTAGAAGGCCATGTCAATCTTATCTCAGAGACATTTTTGACAAATTAAGAATTTAAGATCGTTTCGAAAAGTCAGTAGAATGGCCTAGAAACAAAAGAGCTTTATATTCAGTCAAATTTTGTTCCAAGTTGTAAGTATTTGGGCAAAATCTGACGATTAAGCCTGCCACGCACTCACATGGCCCGAATCCGAGGCCTCAAGTGGTCGCACTTGCCACCACTAGTCCAATGAGATATCGGTCCACATCGCGTCGTGTTGCTGTAGCTTCACCGTTCAAACAAAAAGTAGTTGTTAAACACAACGGTTGGTAGCCCTGCTCTAGCGCGAGCGCCACTGTGCCCTGTTTACTCATTGTACTCATTATAAAGACTGCGCGGAGTACACCTTTGTTTAGTAAGTTGGCACACTTGTGTGGGTGTGAGATAATCGCGGGGTTCCTTGTGGAGACTCGGCTTAGCTATCGTTGTGGAGCAGGTTTGTAGTTATAATAAATACAAGAGAGGCTTCAGCTGAATCTTGCTTGAACTAAAACTTACCGAACTTATCAACTTGGTACGATAATAATACGCACGCGAAAGTCATAGATCTATCTATACAAATAAATAATATTGAAGTGTCTGTTTATAATGTTAAAATAACAGCTTTTTACAAAATTAATATAACTATGTAGGTATGTTAACAAATACGAAAATTAAACAATTTAAAAAATGGTTATCTGTCTGTCTGTTGATTCTGACTGGTCTCTGGAATTACTGTACCGATTTTTAACGGGACTGTTTAATGCTGGAGAACTTACGTGTTAATATTTTTATTCAATTTCATCACACTTTGTCCCTCAAACCCTCAATGTACGCAAGTACCCAACGAGGGGAGCTCCGCGGTACACAAACATTAGGAATGTAATATTAGATCGAACGCAGTCAATTATTGCATATTGTGTGGCACGTGCGAGGGGACGGAGCGGGGGGGGGGGGGGCGAGGGCTCCAGGGGACGCTCTGGAGTTTATGAAGATGGGATGATGCTCTGAATACAATATTTTATGATTATACAGTCAAATCTTACGAATTGCTTACGTGAGCCTCCTGAGAAAGGGTTAGCTACACAATGGCTAAGGTATGCGTAATGAAACACTTAATATCACTTTGCACGACCTGGGGCTGAACTGAGGACTTACCATTAAACGTTTGTACTTCAAAACGTTTTGACATCCATAAACTTTGTAACCAATAATTTATTCTCATGATCAATCGACGTAATGGCTCAGTGGTTAAGGCTCTCTCTGATGCACGAGGTTGTAGGTTCGCTACAGGGTATCCGCAAGTACAAATATGAGTTTTTCTATTTCACATGTACTTTCTAAGTTTATCTTGGACATCACTGACATTGGGGAAGGAAAACATTGAGATGAAACCTGGACCTATCCATACTCTATCTAAGTAGCTGTCTGTCACGCTTTCATGACTAAACCACTGAACCGATTTTGATGAAATTTGTTACGACGTTAGGTTGAACCCTGAGAAAGGATATAAGCTACTTTTCATTCCGCGACTTTGTCTATGTCTACAATAACCGACATTTTAACCGATAAAAAATGTCAGCGCACATTCTAATTCCATTTTGATGGTATTAGTTAAAAAAGCCCGAGGAATTTATGCGTAGTCACGTTAACTAATTCTTATTAAAACGCCCCCTTGCGAGCGGGGCGCGGGGGGGGGGATGTTGTAATGTGTGGCAGTGTGTTACAGGGTCGCGGGGTCGAACCCCGCGCTTTGTTCTCGGTAAGGACTATTGTTGTTTTAAGATGTTGGGAAGTGCTTGGTACTGTCAACAAAACAGATAGGTATGCAGGGTCCTCAGATATAGTTGGGGTTTTCTTAGAAACCGATGGATGTCTTTGATTGAAACTTAAATAATGAACTGTTTATTATCTGCTTTTTAAATTAAATTACATTTGTTAACATCAATCGGTTTCTAAGAAAACCCCAACTATATCTGACGACCCTGCATACTTATCTACTTTGCTGACTGTACAGGATGAGCCCCCATTTGTAGTGTATAAGAGTGTAGCGTCACTTGTAAATAAATAATAAATACGTTTTCTTAAAGCTAATAATAGTATTTACTTTTAATATTACTAAATATAAATATAATAGATACAAATAATGTTAAGTGTAGGTATACATAATTATAATGTTTAAAACTAAGTTAGTAGTGTTAGTGTTAATTACATACATAAATAAATACTTTGTTCTATATAAATTAACTACTACAATAATTGTTTATAAACCAACAGACAAAACTATTTTCTGTTAGCATATTAAAATGACGTAGGTAAACAAGCGCGCCAGCTGCGCCGACCGGCACTGCGCAGTACATCGAGCGGGACCCCCCCGCTTCCTCGCGCCTCTCGAATCGGCGTCTGGTTTTTTGGCGCCTTCTAACTAACGGCACGAGAACGCAAAAGTCCGCACGCTACCTACTCTCGCGAGTGTTTAACAAAGTTTACGAATAGCTGCTTATGTGTATAATAGTGTACTTAACTTGCGTTTACATACTTTGTATCTGTGCTTCTACGTTGACTTTACCTTTCTAATATATTTCAAGATATATGTATTGTGTGTGGAACTTAAGAGTAGAATTAAATGTGACTAAGTGAACCAAGGATTTTTACTCATCACTCGTATACATCACACCTACTTCACTGGTGACCCCGGAAGAACACAATGAGTCAACAACAAAGCGATGAAAAATCAGCAAGTCATGACGCTCCGACCTATGACGTATTTCGCGTCGGCGTGCGTGTGCCGCCATTTTACCCCGAAAAACCGTCGTTGTGGTTTGCGCAGCTGGAGAGCCAGTTCGCGCTGGCGAATATCACTGTTGACGCCACGAAATTTCACCACGCAATAGGGAGCCTCGACCCAATATACGCATCGGAAGTCGAGGATATCATCACGGCTCCTGCGGCTTCGGACAAGTACGAGTGGCTGAAAACGGAACTGGTGAAGAGGTTGTCCGCGTCGAGGGAAAAGAAGATACAGCAACTTTTAACACAAGAAGAGCTTGGTGACCGCAAGCCTTCGCAGTTCTTGCGACACCTGCGCCACCTAGCGGGACCGAGTGTACCGGAAGAGTTTTTACGTACGATCTGGACCAGCCGCCTGCCGAGCAGTACGCAAAGCATCATCGCCTCGCAAACCAAGGCGAGCCTAGAAGAAGTGACCGAGCTGGCGGACCGCATACAAGACATAGTGCCAACCAACCCGCAAGTAGCAGCGACCTCCGCACCGGTGGCTACACCAGGAAGCAGCGTGGAACAGATAAGTGGTCAAATCGCCGAACTCACTAGACAAGTACAAGCTCTGACCTCGCAGGTTGATAGAATGTCTCGGTCAACACAAAGGTCCGGCAGAAGTACTAGTCGAGGGAGATCGGGGTCCAGGAGATCAAGTTCTAATTACAAGAAATGGCCAACCTGCTGGTACCATTATAAATTTGGTGACAAAGCAACTAGGTGCATTGAACCATGCGACCACGCGGGAAAAGCCACGGGCAGTCGATAATGGCGACCGGCGACTGTCGCAACACTGGTCGCTTATTCGTGACGGACCACAGTACGAAGATGCAGTTCCTCGTCGACACCGGTAGTGACGTGTGTGTCTTCCCTAGGTCGGCCATGAAAGAGCGCCGTACCAAAACAAACTATGAACTATGTGCGGCGAACGGTAGTGCGATTAATACCTATGGATACGCGTATTTAAAATTAAGTATAGGATTGCGCCGTGACTTTGCCTGGCGATTTATAGTGGCGGACGTAACAAAACCAATTATAGGTGTCGATTTTTTGTCATACTATAACTTGATAGTGGACGTAAGAATGCAGCGCCTGATCGACGCTAACACTACGCTCGCGACCCCTGCTTTGCCTGCTCGTCCTTCGGATGTAGTTTCTTCTTCGGTGAAGGTAAGAATTGGTGACACCACATATCACGACATACTCCGGGAGTTTCCTGACATAATCCGGCCATCGGGTATACACAGTGCACCTACACACAACACCTTACACTACATACGTACAACACCTGGGCCACCTGTATCGGGTACACCACGAAGACTGGCTCCAGACAAATTGAAAATCGCTAGGGAGGAGTTTGAATCTATGCTTGCAAATGGCACAGCCAGACCCTCCGACTCACCCTGGGCATCACCCTTACACCTGGCACCCAAAAAGGATAGTGGGTGGCGACCATGCGGTGATTATAGGATGCTAAACGCGCGTACGATACCCGATAGATACCCTATCCGCCACATCCATGACTTCGCCCACAATCTTTCTGGATGCCAAGTATTCTCGACAATAGATTTAGTTAAGGCGTATAATCAGATAAGAGTCAACCCAGAGGACATACCTAAAACAGCCATCACCACACCGTTCGGGCTTTATGAGTTTCCATATATGACGTTCGGACTACGCAACGCAGGGCAAACATTCCAGCGTTTTGTCGATGAAATGCTACGAGGTCTAGACTTCTGCTTCGGTTATTTAGATGATTTTTTGATCTACTCGAAAGACCAGGTGGAACATGAAGACCACCTACGGCAGCTGTTCTCCAGGTTGAGAGAATATGGAATGGTGATAAATACATCGAAATGCGTCTTTGGAGCCTCACAGGTAATTTTTTTAGGCTACTTAATCACCTCAAGCGGCACAAAACCTTTGCCAGAAAAGGTCGAGGCCATCAACAGCTTTCCAACGCCGAAGACTGTCAGAGAATTGAGAAGATTTTTAGGGATGGTGAATTTTTATAGGCGATTTATCCCAGAGGCTGCTCAACATCAGGCACCACTGAACAAGCTTTTAGAAGGATCGGTGAAAGGCTCTCACCCAATAAGCTTCACAGCAGAGGAGGACAAAGCGTTTATAGCCAGCAAAAGAGGACTCTGCCAAGCAGCACTGCTGGCACACCCTGATTGTGGAGCTAAACTAGCTTTAGTGACAGATGCCTCCGACACTGCAATGGGAGCAGTTTTGCAACAGTTAAAGGATAAGCAATGGCAACCCCTGGCTTTCTTTTCACGAAAGCTAAGCTCAAGCCAGCAGAAGTACTCTCCCTATGACCGTGAATTGCTCGCGATATATGAAGCCATTAAATATTTCAGACATATGGTTGAGGCCAGAGAGTTTGTGATCTATACAGATCACAAGCCCATCTGTTACGCGTTTCACACACGTAAGGAGAATTGCTCACCAAGACAATTCAGACATCTAGATTTTATATCGCAATTTTCCACGGATATCAGACACATTTCAGGCAAGAACAATGTAGTCGCCGATACCCTGTCACGAATAGAGGCAATCACCCAGCCTATTGACTTGAACGTCCTAGCTAAGTCTCAATCTACTGATCCAGAGCTTAAACAGCTGCTAGACGGGGAGACGTCATTACGCCTAAAGAAAGTCACGCTGCCAGGAACACTGCCTGAATTGTACTGTGATGAGAGTAGTAAGACACCAAGACCATATGTCACGAAAGAACTTCGCCGCCAAGTATTTGACTACCTGCATTCTCTGAGTCACCCAGGAGCTAACGCCAGTGCCAAGCTGGTATCAGAGCGTTATGTGTGGCCCGAAGTGAAGAAAGACTGCAGAGAGTGGACGCGAAGTTGTTTGCCATGCCAACGTGCGAAAATCACTCGCCATGTCTCCGCACCACTGGGCAACTACAAACTTCCACGGTCACGGTTTATGCACATCCATATAGATATGATTGGGCCACTGCCAATCTCTCACGGATTTCGGTATTGCCTCACCGCTGTAGATCGCTTCACGCGATGGCCTGAGGCAATACCAATCAAGGATATCACAGCCGAAACAGTGGCCAATGCTCTTCTATATGGATGGATCGCGCGCTTCGGCTGCCCTATAAAAATAGTGACGGATCGTGGCAGACAATTTGAGTCGGCCCTCTTCAAACACCTGTCGGACATAGCTGGTTTCGAGCATCGGAAGACAACCGCTTATCATCCAGCCTGTAACGGTATGGTTGAGCGGTTCCACAGACAGCTAAAAACAGCTATTACCTGCTACGAGAACCAAAACTGGGTAGAATCACTACCACTTGTTCTGTTGGGCATTCGAAGTGCGCACAAAGATGACGTACGTGCAACTCCGGCTGAGTTGGTATACGGAGAAACATTACGTCTGCCAGGTGATTTCTTCGAACCAGAAGCGGTCAACAACACTGACGTGACCGACTACGTATCTAGGTTACGCATGTTCGCTAGAAACATACAGCCGTCATCAGCATCGCGACATTCCAACAGTCGGTCTATATTCGTGTTTAAGGACCTTCCCACAGCTTCGCACGTATTTTTGCGGGATAACGCGTCATCTGGTTCTTTCAAGCCAGCATACACAGGGCCACACGAAGTGCTAGAAAGAAATGACAAAGTATTCAAACTTCTTCTTAACGGTAAGATAGTCACAGTATCGGTAGACCGACTCAAACCGGCCTACATACTGCAAGACTCTCACACCACATTAACACACAACAACACACCCTCACACACCCATAACGAACAAAAACAGACTGCACAGGATACACCAGTCACAAATTCGACGCCGGCGGCCGGGGACGACAGCATCAAAAGGACACGGTCAGGCCGTAGGGTGCGTTTTCCTAAACACTATCGCCCTTGACGGTCTCAAGAGGGGGGTGGTGTAGCGTCACTTGTAAATAAATAATAAATACGTTTTCTTAAAGCTAATAATAGTATTTACTTTTAATATTACTAAATATAAATATAATAGATACAAATAATGTTAAGTGTAGGTATACATAATTATAATGTTTAAAACTAAGTTAGTAGTGTTAGTGTTAATTACATACATAAATAAATACTTTGTTCTATATAAATTAACTACTACAATAATTGTTTATAAACCAACAGACAAAACTATTTTCTGTTAGCATATTAAAATGACGTAGGTAAACAAGCGCGCCAGCTGCGCCGACCGGCACTGCGCAGTACATCGAGCGGGACCCCCCCGCTTCCTCGCGCCTCTCGAATCGGCGTCTGGTTTTTTGGCGCCTTCTAACTAACGGCACGAGAACGCAAAAGTCCGCACGCTACCTACTCTCGCGAGTGTTTAACAAAGTTTACGAATAGCTGCTTATGTGTATAATAGTGTACTTAACTTGCGTTTACATACTTTGTATCTGTGCTTCTACGTTGACTTTACCTTTCTAATATATTTCAAGATATATGTATTGTGTGTGGAACTTAAGAGTAGAATTAAATGTGACTAAGTGAACCAAGGATTTTTACTCATCACTCGTATACATCACACCTACTTCAAGAGTAATGTAACCTAGTGTCAATACATTCCCTATTGAGGAAAATATACAGCTTCCTCATTCCGTTTTGACACCCAACTTCGGGCCGAATCATACACGTCCATAGTAACAATTTGAGATTGACTACGTCACTATTTCGTGCCAATAAAGGCTCTTCAGGGGGCCTACCACCATGTCTTAAAACAGTATTATATTAATATTATCCTTTGCTTGTACTCCGTTAGATTTTCAACACTTTACTCAGCGGTTTAAGGGTGAAAATTCAGCTGCATCCAGTTAGACTGGAAGCCGACCCCGACATAGTCGGGAAAAGGCTAAGCAAATGATACATGAACAACAATTTTCCAGTCCCAGTCTGACGTTCGATTCCGGTCCGATGTCAAAGCTGCTCAATTCTTTGTGCTCACACACACATGCCCATTCAGCCGTTTATGTATGTGTGTAACGGTATCTCCAAGCGAGATGAGCCCTTTATCATCGGAGGCTGCGTGTGGACTACACGAGTGGTTCACTCGCATTGTTCTATATAAAAGGTTTCGTAGGCAAAGCCTGACGTTTGAATCTTTTTTTCTGGTAAGTTTATTTTTTGAATATTAACCATCTGACTTTAATGATTATGCGCGCGACTTCGTCCGTGTTTCTCCGTCAGTTTTCTGCAAAATTTTATTATTTTAAGGTGGAACCCTAATTCCTTTTCTAAAATAAAAGTTACCCCTTATTACATCAGCTATCTGCCAGTGAAAATCCTTTCAAAATCGGTCCAGCCGTTCCAGAGATTAACCGGAGCAAACAGACAGACAGACAAAAATTTAAAAAATGTTATTTTGGCATAAGTACCGTATATACATTCATGTACATGTAGTAAAAAGCGGTTAAGTTAATATTACAAACGGACACTTCAATTTTATTTATTTGTTTAATTTCCATCTGCAACTCTGCAAGTTATATATGTATTTCAAGAAAATAGCATGCAGAGCTAGCAATCTGAAGTTGCAGTAGGTCAGCCATGTCAGTCCAAGAAATAATGGCCGCTGTAGCAAACGAGTTCTCGAGTGATATCACTTTCGTTTCCGATTGTTCTTCTATACTAAAGTATAGGAATAATATCAGTCTATTGTTGTCCCACTGCAGGGCAGAAGCTTCTTATTATAAAACTTAACATCTTCTTCTTTCTCTACCGTGTGAGCAGTAAGGTCCTACGACCCCACACACCCTAGTGTCAGAGTTTCTAAACCGCCTCAAGGGCCTCTGACATGCCGGGGTTGCGGGACGTCTTAACAGGATACCGTGGCCCCGGAACGTAAAGGGCAACAGAAGGAACAGGGTGGTTTTTTAGTCAGTAAAATTCTGACAGTCCCTTCCGCCCCACCCAGGGCGGAAGGAGTCACTTGATGATTTTTACCACCTAGAAAAAAAAAGGGCCTCTGACATGGTTTGAGTGAGACAGTAATACGCTGGTATAAGTCCAGGTTTCCTCACGATGTTTTCGTTCACCGATGTCAGTGATGTCCAAGATAAACTTTAGAAAGTACATATGAATTTAAAAAGTCACATTGGTGGCCCAGATTTGATCCCACAATCTCAAGCATGAGAGGCGGGCGCCTTAACCACTGAGCCATCACGACCATAACAATTTATCTCATAGGCAAGTACAATAGGTCTTACAATATTCTCCTAACCTCTTCATCCCAAAATGTCGACAATGTTAGCACTATAATCAATCTAGTCCAAAGATAGATTACAAACCCCGGCGTCATGCGTAAAAATAGCGCCCATACGTAGTGGGCGAGAGGGTTCAACGAGGCGCGGTATTAGCCGATAGCCGATTGGAGCCGATAGCCGTGGCCGGCTATACTTGATAGCCGGTCAATTTGACACGCTCCCGTTACGAGATAAGTGTGAGACGCATGGATTGAACCACAATGTTGAGATTACGTGGGAGTGGGGTCGCGGGGCAAGCTTGTACCCTTAGCGAATTACTTCACATAACATCACGCTTGCCTCGCCAGGGAGGGGTGGCACAGAGATGTATATAGATGTTTGAATCTCAGTTATGTAAGCCTTTTGTCAAATTCATTTCAATCCGTCCGGATTTAAATGAATTTGACAAAAGGCTGTTACCCAGGTCGAATAAACTGTCCAGTTTATTCGACCTGGGTAACATACCCAGGACCTCATGCCCAATACTCGCACTAATAGTGATACAGCCCAAAGATCCAATCATAGTCACTTTATCAAAACTTCAGATAATAGGCATACTTAGAAAAAAAATATTACAAAAAACGAAGTAGATGATCAAACATGCTTTTTCTACATAACGAGACCATTACACGTTGCCATAGCAACGTCAACAAGCTTAAAAAATCTCCCCAAACAAGCCGATCCTCATTACACAGCACCCTGTAACTTATTACCAAATAAACATCCTGTATTTGCACTAAACATTACTACAGAGGGCGCGACCCCTACTCCTCACACGCAAGGGAAAAACCACCTTACTAACTTCCACTGTAAGAACGAAAATCGCGTACAAATAATGTGTAATAATTGGGCTTTAATCAAAATTACAGACAAAAAAAATGTTACTCTAACTCAATAAAAATAAGATTGGAATTAGCTTGATAAAGTTTAGAAAAGATTGGCTTATAAACTAACAATTTTCTACAAACAAATATCAGCCTTATCTTTATAATGTTAACATTGATATTAGCTTGTTTTTAAAAAGATAGTCAGAGAGCTAGGGTAGCCTTAGTTTTTGCTTACGTGTCGTAGTAACAAGTGTGCGTGTAATGTAAGGGGAGGATGAAATTAATTGATCCTCGCCCGTTGGGAGGGGGAGGGCGGGGAGACTTTCTTACTGAATTGTTTAGTGAGATAGGCCCTGGGTTTAATTTACTCTGTGATTAATGTTAGGAGATTATTTTCAGAACATTTGAGAATAAGTTCTTTATTTTGACGTTGTTATTGAGAAATAGTGCTGCACCACTATGAATAAAGGAATAATTAAACAAATTCTATCTCGATGGGAGATTGAGTGAGGGATGTCACATACTACCAACTCATGTCTGCGAAAGTAACTCTGCCTGTCGTATACGCTTTCACGACTGAACCGATTTTGATGAAATTTGGTACAGGGTAAGTTTGAACCTAAGGAAAGGACATAGACGCTACTTTTTATTTAGCGACTTCATCTGCGTCCGCGATAATCGACATTTACGTGGACGAAGTCGCGGGCAAAACTTAGTGTTACATAGAGTTAAAAATCCATGCTAAACTGGACCCATTTACTTGGCACAGCCGCCAGCCACATCACAGCCACAGAGCAAAGTCACAGTTTTGAATATGATCTTCGGTTTTTGTGCCAAAATCAAATGTTTATTCCTTTTCAACTAAATGAGAATGTTAACTTGAGCACTTCCTCCATCCCTGTCTCTGGCGCCTTACATAATTAATTAATTTAATCAACAGCATTCTGTTCTTTAAAAACGCCTGTTAATAAATTAAAAGCTTCTCAAATGTCACCCGCTCGGATTAGTATTCCGTACCGTTTGTAACAGATAAACTTATTAAAAAGGGTTCCGTACTATTCACAGAGAACGGGCCTATTACTTTCCTAATGACTATTTAATACGATTAATAACCAACCTTAGCGCTTTACACATAAAATTCATATTTATTTGTAGAACTTTACATTTCTGTATGCAGTGTAATTTCAACCTTATGCTATTGAAGTTAACATTGATAATGCAGTGCTATGCCGTAATAATGCTATTTAGGTGATAATATACAGTCTGGATAATTAGTTTTACGTTCAATCTCGCATAACGCTGTTCCATGCATTTAGTAGTTATCAAAGAATTTTCAACCTTATCTGAGGGAGATAAAGTAGAAAATCAGTTGCGTAATGTTCGAAACGTTATAATGAATTTATAACGTTTTGAAGTGCAGATGAGAATTTTGCATCTTATTGTCATGAAATAATCTGAATATTTCACAAAGTTGTGAACTGAGAGGTGTGACGCCTTCTGAGAAACGTGCGGCCATCGCTTCCTCGTTATTATAAAGTTGCAAAGCATTACATTACGAAGAAATTGCATAACAATCTTCTCGTTAGCTGCTTGACGACAACATGGCTTTGTCAAAGCTGACGTAGGTCCAGCGCGAGTGCTCTAACGTTGCAGTACTCGCTTCGAGTCGATTTTCAAATTGGAATACGACTTTTATTGAAGCTTTTCATCTGGTGGTTTGATTGTATGCGACAAGCACATTGAGTGGCCACTGGCTAGACCAACGAGTCAAAGAGAAATATCCACGTACTAAAATTGCAATAGCAAGTGAGTTTGTTTGTTACGTTTTCACTGCCAAACTACAAAACCGATTTTATTGAAATTCCGTACCAACTAAGCTTGAACCCCAAGAAAGGATAAACGCTACTTTTTAATCCGCAGGTTCGCCTACACTCGGCAAACACAGGCAAAAGCTTGTAAAGTCATAAATGAATCAGTTTTATGGTACTTATCCCAATTAAATTATAATTGTATTACCCGACGTGACCTCGAACCAAGTCTCACGAGATATAAATAACATCACTGACATTACGTGTGTATGTTTGTATATGTGTGGGAATAACATCCAAAACTGCTGTATCAATAAATATAAGCGACAGGCTATTTGTTTTGTTAATGTACGAGTGATGTGTTTGTGAGGAGCCAGGAGTTACGGTTTGTTTCTCAAAGGTGTTGGCGGATTGGCCGACGAGTCATGCGCTGTGGAGAAGAATTACTAAGAACAGTGGTATATGTACGTCTCTTTGTTTTTTTAAATGATTTTTATGTTAGGTACAGTCAACAAAAGACAGATAGAAGAGATATTAACCGGGGTCGTCAGATATAGCTGAAGTTTTCTTAGAAACCTGTGAATGTTTTTAAATTTAATTTCATTTAAAAGCAGATAAGAAATAGTTCATTAATTGAATTAAGTTTTAATCGAAGAGTTGAGACTTGTCTCTTTTGTTGACCGTACATCGTCATAACATTCGTATAAATATTGAATTAATATACATACTTACCTGTACAACTTATTTTAATTCATTATTTTTTTTATAAGGTTGTACATATGTAGTTTCTTGTCCATTTTTCTCCATACAAAACTACCTTTTGGAATAAACAGGTATGTAGATTCAGTATATATATTTTCTTCCTTGTCTAAGACCAAAAGTGCCTTTAAATGGTGTAATTGAAATAAATTATTTGACTTTGACTTTTATTGGGATGATAAGAATTGTAGATCTCCTGGCTTCTATACTATAAAATTAAAATTATTTTCGTGCTACCATTTTCGGTTTTCGAATGCTTTGTTGGTCTAGTGATCGTAAGCGCGACTGCTGCTAAGGTCCTGGGTTCGATATTCAGGTTTTTTTTCACCCGTGTTAATTTTTGTCTTTGGTTACTGCTCCGCTCCCGTGGAGGGCCGTAGTGTGATGTTATACAGCCTATACGATTTATCCAATCCGATCAGAAGTTTGAGACATACGCGCGTTTAAACAAACAAACAAAAAAGCTCTTCAACTTTATTATATTAGTATACTATATAGATTTAACACACGCACATTACAAGTAACGTTACTCGCAACATATTTTCTGTAATAAAATGCGAGCTCACGAAAAATCTCACCTATTTTCCATATAAACACGTTAGCGAGTACGTTATGTTGAAAAGTATTCGTTATTAGCAGCACCGCGCACGCGCACACGCGCACACGCACACTTTATTACATTCTGTGAGAATATTGTTTCACCGCGCGCTATGTGAGGTGCGCTGTTCTCATATCTTATGCTAATGTCGGGATAATATCGTGTGCCGAACTTATGAGCTATAATAATATGTATCATGTACAATATGTGCAGCGGGAGGGGAACGCAGATCTAGCTCAAATCTCAAGTCTTTATTATATTCCATTATGTGAAACATACAGGTAGGTAAGGTCGGTAGGCAAAAAGAATTATGCACCGTGTCGGGCACAACGACATTTTATGGCGCTTTGCACACGGAGCAACTTAAGTTGAGGCAACTGGCAACTCTTTAAAAGTTTCCTGTAAAAGTTGATAGTTGTTGTAGTATAACGTTGCCGGTTGGCGCAACTTCTGTACAATTTGTAAGCAACTTTCATAGCCGAGATGCCGTATTCCGTTGCCGTAGCGACACTGGCATTGCCGGGCACACGGAGTGGAAGGGAGGGTGTGAAATCGCCCGAAGCGTTGCGATTGACGGTTGAGGAAACCGGCAGCTTTAAAAACCGGTACAATATTTAAAAGTTGCTAGTTGCGGCAACTAGCAACTAATTAAGTCATCGATTGCAGCAACTGAAAACTATTGACGATTGCCGCAACTCGAAATTCGAGTTGCTCTGTGTGCGCAGTTCAATTGAAATGACTATGTAAACAGCTATTTGCCAGTTGCTGCAATAGTTGCTCCGTGTGCAAAGCGCCTAAAGAAGTATAAGGAGATAGGAAGAGTACTCGACTGCTTTGTTGATCTAGTGGTCGCAATGCGCGACTGCTGAGCAGGACGTCTTGGGTTCGATTTCAAAGTATTATTGGGATTTTCCATCAGGAATTTTTCAGTAACAGCCTCGGAATTTGGCCGGTTAATGACAATAGGCTCGTCTCCGATCGCGAATTTTGTTGATTTAGAACATAACTTGCCTCAAACAATAACCCTAAGGACTTGTCTAGGAATTGACGTCCTGAATGCATTTCTTGGCCCTCTCAGGAACTCGAAAGTTAAGTTAAAGCATTTATTTCTATTAAACCGTTTAAAGCCACTTTTAAGCCAAGGAGTGGTTCTCGTCGGGAGGCGAGTCATCGAGTCGGGAACACGGGACCCATCTTCCAAGCAACCATTTATAGTCTTTCCATTTCAAATACTAGCTAATTTCACTGCATAAAAACGTAGCATTTACCTCAAGCGAAACTCTCAGGTAGCAAAAAGAAACAAAATGCTCTACCTAACTACAGCATCCAAAGAGCAAGAGCTTTCTTTTTAAAAAGACATTCATCCTCCTTAATTTATTCGTGACGTTTTATTTCCACCGGCTAGTAAGTAAGGCTGCGACACGCGGGCGACTCTGCCGCAATTAGTCGCAAATTGTCGCGCGTCTAGACGTCGTCTATTTAGTTTTATTATGCAAGTCTTTCAGCACTCGAGGAACATGTCACCACAGAGTAGATGATACAGTAGTCAAGTACTGATCACCTCCGCCTCACTCCGCCGCACTTATTTAGTCTTATTAAGTACTTAGTTAGTCTGTGTCAGTATTATAAGTGTAACTTTGAGCAAGCCTTAATCCGTCAACGTTTTGATATAAATCCGATGAACCTTTTGAATTCCAAACAACTCCGAAATAAAATAGTCAGTCAACACAAGTGAAAACTTATAACTATCAGTTATATTTTTGTACACCATTGTGAACTTGATTGATCTTTCTATGTAATATCTTGCATTTATGTGCATGTTTTAACAAAAAATATCTTGCAGCTTGCTTGTAAAACATTGGAATAACAGTGTTTAATTGTGTTTAATAATTTGCAAATATTTATTTATTATTAATTTATTCATACTAATAAGTACAACATCTTACAGATTACTCCTATAGATATTATACACCAAATTATTTAACAATATTTTATATACAAGGGTTGTATTAGTGCGTATACACACAAATGTATGGCTGACGTTGTCTGTGACGCGAACTCAAAAGATTTGCCTCTTTTAAATAGCACTCAACGTTTTTGCTTCATAGGGATTGAATAAAGTGGACTTTCTACATGATGTATTTTATGTTCAAGTTGTACTTAACTGTAGTAAAATAATTTGAAGACGCCGCCGGTGAGATGTGCTACAGATCCGTCTTGGATGTAGCGCTCCTTAACTGAATAAGGAAAATGTCAGGCTTGCCGTGGAAATGAAAAAATATGAACATGTTTTCATTTTAATGGCGCAGGGGGGAAGGGGGGGGGGCACCTAATGCTCATGGTTATGAGTTCTAAGTAAGGAAATAAATAAAAATATATATGGAACCCTGTACTGAGATATCTAACCGCACGATTTTTTTGTTGACTGTTATAGTTTGCGTTCATATTTATTTTAAGTTTGTACTTTCAATGAGTACGAGTGTGGGGCTCCTGACAGGCAATGGCCCACTTGCTGCAGTGCTCAAAGTGTCCCTACACCTGCACTTTAGCCACGATAAACGTTGCTGATGGGGTCGAAAGGCTCTCGAGTAGTAACTACATACCGAAAAACGCAGTGTGGGAAGGCCTCCCACGAGGTGGACCAACGACCTTGTAAAGGTTGCGGGAAACCGCTGGTTGCGAGCAGTGCAGGACCGGTCACTGTGGCGTTCTGTAGGGGAGGCCTATGGATGGAACAGCTGGTTCTCTTTTAATATTTCACAGCCGTTGATTCAAACACACAGTAAAGTTGTTCAAAACATTGGCAGTCTTTATACCGTCATACACTTCTGTCCGGCCCTCCACTGCATAGCTGTCACCTGTCACTCATCCATCGATCAAGCGGCGTGTCGACAGAGCAGTGCGAAGTTGTCATACCGTTCGACAAGTGGTCGCCACAATCGACAACGTGTCGGCACTCAGTGAGCGGCGCGGGCACGCCACTAATGTCGACTGACGATTGAATGGACTTACAGCGCTTTGTGATTGATTGAGTTGAGTAGCAGATGATATTTGGATTAAGACGCGTTTAATTTGATACTTATTTTAAGTAATGTTATAAATATTGAGATTTTACGCTCGTATTTCAGTCAGGGATAGCGGAAGGCGCGTACCCTCCTAGGATCCCAGGCTTTAGTATGGGAAGGGAACACCGGGTTGGTTTTTAGTCAGTAAAAGTCCGACATATCCTTTCGCCCCCCAGGCCCCCCCCAAGGCGGGGACGTCGTTGAGGATTTTCTACCCCGGAAAAAAAGGGAGTATTAGGACACCCACTTGCCACGGACTAGTGAATACAGGCTTATATTACATACATATGACAGGTTTCCTCACCATGATTTTCCTTCACCGATGTCAATGATGTACCTACAAAACAAACTAAAAAAAATACCTATTAAAAAAACATATTTTAATTGCTTAGCTTTGAACCCTGTACAAGTGGGAGGTGCCTTAACCACTGGGCTATCACGGCATTCTAAAATAATTATATTCTCTTTTCTATTTACTTTTATACCCGATGGAAAACAGACCATCGCCTTTTACTGACATCGACATACGATCGCTACACTAGTAACAAGTTTCTCTTCGCAACAGTTCTACAAACGTTGCTAACTGCAAATTGTTCGCAAAAGGAAACAGTGACGTCAGTACAGCAGCCCACTGTCGGCCGCGCCAATATCCTGCCGGCGATAGGGGACGCTCAAATGGTCCTATATTGTGTTTGTTGAAGTGCCTACCCGTACTCACAAGGCAAGTGTGTCAGTAGTTTCGTTGGGAAAAAATAAGAAACAAGCAGATCGACTGTTCTGCAAGGTTAAGCTGTGCTCGTCGCGGTCAGATTATGGATGGGTGACACACAGCTTTCACAGTGGAAATAAGTGTTCCTACCTTTTCAGCGGCAGATGTGAATATTATACCCTGTTTCTAATCTAAACTTACCTCCAAACAAATGCACAAACTAAACATTATGATTTCTTTCTAAAAATATATCCCATAACGGTTATGAAACTGTATGTATGTTGCGAATGACACACATCAAGTTTGATGATGTCACAGCCGACAGAGACACGTCGTAATGTCGGCCGCGCCAATATCCGGCGCCGGGGAGCTTCCGAGCTATGACGCGAGCGGACCATGGACGATTGACATGATGTCTAGCTGCACCCGACCTGCTCGGGGTAAACATACATTGGATCTAATCATTTGCAAAGTCGGTGATAGATACCGGTGCTACAAGCCAGTGCTAGAAGCTTAGGAATTTGGCCTGTATCGTGGGTGCTTTTACAAACATATACACAAACGGCCAGACCCGGTACAACTATCTGTAGGTCATATAAATATTGGTCCCGTGCGGGAATCGAACCATCGACGCGCAGCAGCCAATCACTTAGACATTGCGCTAACCGTGCCGTCAAGTCAAAGAATATGTAGCGTTAAATATCGTACGGTGATACGGAACCCTTCGTGTACGAGTCCAACTCGCACTTGGCCGGTTTTTATAACAAAAAGAAACGGAAAGTAACATAAATTGAATGTTAAGCGCGGTCTCAATCTGCATGGCTTGTGTGAAATATGTGTAGCGATCGAGTTGGGTTCGCGCCCCGCATTCGTTACCACTGGGCTCGTGAGCTATGGTCGGGTATGGTCGGGTCTGGTCGGGCTCGTCCGTCACGCGGAGGTGTCTCAATCACGGTGATCAGGTAGCGCGCCCGCACATAACTTGATTGTGATTTTGTTATTGGTTATAGGGTAGGGTCGCCGCAGGGCGTCGTTCCGCATGTTTTTGTATTACACTCTCTTACCCCCGCGACTTTGGTCATGTGGATGTCACTTATCACGGGGTTTTATATATTTTTTGCGCAGATCCCTAATTATTTCTTTTTTCCTGTTTTTCTATAATAAAAGTTAAGCTTAGTTCTCATAACATCATTTTTCAGTAATAGTCCCGTCAAAATCGGATCAGGATTAGCCGGAACAAACAGACAGACAAAAATTGTAAAAAAATGTTTTTTTTTTTTGGTATAGGTAGGTACCTACCTTGTAAAAAATAATTTGTATCAGAATAAAGCTGTTTATTTGACGTTACAAACAGACACTTTCATTTTCTTCATAAGTATAGTAACACAAAGTTACTTAATTTGATGGTAGGCGGCTATGTGAAACTTAAATATAAGTAGATTCAAAGCGAGCTACTAGCACCCCTACAGATAAGGAGGTATTTACGAATGTCGAGCACCTGCCGGCGATGTGGCGTCCCGCCGGACTGCGAGAACGTAACGAGGTTAGACCGCGACACGACTGCGACGCGACACGTCCGAGACGTACCAGGGCGACACGAAACTGTAGGGTGCTGGACGAATTCAGCTCAGTACTTGGAAATAAGTTTATTTGTTTTGTTGGTATTAAGACAACGATCGACTTAGGCAGTGGCTTAGCGATTGACTGCTGCGTGTTGCAGATTCGATTCCTGCTCGGGAAAAACGCGGTTGTGCGGTCTACAGGTAGTTGTTCCTAGTCTGGTTGTAGGTGTACTCGTATGTGAGTTTATATGTTTGTAAACGCACGATACAGGAGAAATTCCTGGTCCTATGTTCGATACCTCGGTTAGACAAACTTCTATTAGGTTACACAGACGTATTGTTAATTTGTTATTCATCTCTCACTTTGTATTACAATGTTTTTTGTTCCTACCAAGTCGATCGACGTCTTCAGAAGCAATACAAACTCCTCAAGCACTATTTCTACTAATTCGTGGGAGGAACTCCGCACACATTATGCACTCCTAGTACAAATAGACAAATACATTCAACCCGAGTAATTGCGCAAACTTCTCGTAACCCAGTGACTCGGTCGCATCTCCATACATTGTGTGCGCTCCTGGTGACTCTAACGCAGAAGTGACAGCACAAGTTAAATTGCTTGCTGTTTGTACGTGGCGTCGGTTGAGATTCGCTATGGAATTATTGTGGACTGGAATCCCAGAATTGTCAGACCTACGTGATTTTAGCTTGGATGACATTTTGAGGATACATAGAGGAATATTATTATGTCGTTAGGACGGTATGCATACCTACTTGGAATCACTATCACTACATATTATAAAAACAAACAAATTCCTCGTCTGTCTGACAGTTCGCGAGAAACTCGAGGACCTCTGAACGGATTTTTAAGCGGTTTTACTAATAGAGAGAGTGATTCATGAGGAAGGTTTATTATTAGGTTATTGGTATATTATAATGGTTAGGCAATAAAGTTAATTTCAATTATAATATTTGGAATAATAATTATAATTCAAAAAGTCATTGACATTATACTAATAACATTATCTAGTAGTATAAGGCTGTTAGTTTCTCTTTAAACAATTATATTGGATATTCTTTTTAACCGACTTCTAAAAAAGGAGGAGGTTCTCAATTCGGATGTTTGTATTTTTTTATTGTATTTGTCTTACGAACTTAAATGCGGCGAACTTTTAAAAGTTTCTCTAACGCCTTTGATTATATATTATATTGTCTAACGCCTGCGTCCGCGTTAACCGACATTTACAGAAAACAATAAGGCAGCCCTTTTATTTTAAGTATTTACCTAACAATTTGTCCCAGTGACCTAAAACTCTTTCAGTTTCACAACGAGCACCTGTATTTCAATCCGCGTCACTCAGCACAAATCAAAACGGCTCCATTACCACTGACCATACCAGCTGTCCTACATCCGCCATTTTTCAATCATGGCGCGGAGAGCGCTTTGTTTGACAGCTAGCTTTTTTCCCTCCATCGTGATTCGTGATCAAGGCGCGCGTCTGTTCTGCCTTTGTGTGCCAACTGCGGCTCTGTGACACAGATATTGCATGTCTTTTGTGTCAGATTGGGCCATTTAGGTCGTTGTGAGTAGACTGAAGAGATGCACTGAACAGTTTATTTTTTAAATTCGAAAAGGTAGTTTTTAAGAGGAACTACTCGTATTATCCACATAATTAAATGATAGTGAATCTGTCTGTCTGTAAACTTATATCGGCGAAATGACTTAACTTTTGTAATGTAATATGACAAAGAAGGAGCAGAAGATCTGAGGATATCGGCTCCATTATTATCCTAAACTTCGTCTGAGTTCGCTATAACCATAGAAATGTATAAAACAAACTTCTTTCTTATCTTGTGCGATAACCGATGTTCGCGTTCAGCTAGTTAACAATACAAGTTTTTTTTCATAAAATTTGCCTACTACTTAGCAATCTATAATCTAATATGTGGTCAGATTTTCAGCTGAGTTGTGCACCCATTGGCGCCATTCTCATTTTCTGTCTGCAAATCTTATTGCTTTCTGGTATAGGTACCGTCTATTTCTCATGAGGCAAAAGTATCTTAAACAGCTCACTCACTAAACCTATCCCTGTTCTAAATTCAAATTGAATTATGGAAGCATGAGGTGGCCAGTACTAAAGGACTACGGACCCTTCTTTCGACACAAACCATGTACATATTTCATTTTTCACTGTTGTATTCTAAGAAACTGTATAAAATGTATAGTTTCGTACGTCTTATGAAACGACCCGTGTCAAGAGCCACAGAAAGAATTCCGATATACTCTGTTCCACCCTCCTCCCTACATACTTTCAAGTTGAAAAGTTACCAAACTATGCAAATCGGGGCCGCGAGCGACCGCGACCCGCGACCGGCGGCCGGCGACCAATCGATACACCTACAGTTCGGTTCATAAAGCTGTGGAATGTTGACCGCGGTTGCGGGCAAAGTTGGGCGATAAAATATGTTGAGTCGATCGTTTGTCACAGCGGTTGTAAAGTTGTGTGCTCGACCAGCGGTAGCGGAACAACGCGGGTTTGTGAACTTTGATTTATACTAATACAAGCTTCTGCTCGCAACTTCGTCCGCGTCAATGTTGATATATTATCCCACGGGAACCGTAGCCTATGTGCTATTTCAGACTGTAATCTATCTCTGTGCCAAACATCCAGATCCGTTCAGCCGTTCTGACGTAATTGAGAAACATCCATCCTTCCTTTTCGCATTTATAAGAGTAGTAAGATTATAAATACGTCAAGTTCATATTTTCGTTTGTTTGGGGTAATCTCTGAAAATACCGGTTCAATTACAAAAAACAAAAAAAAACTTTTGCTGATTAACTAGAAAATAAAACTATTGCTGATTAACTAGAAAATAAAACAATTGCTGATTGTCGTAGGATATGATTTTAGGGTGTGACTTCCATGTGAACAAATTTGCGGGCAGAAGATAGTCCTTATTACATCTACTAACTTGCCCTGTTGTCTGCCTGAATCCTGAACTTCGGAATTTCCCACAATATAAACATTTATCTTTTATTTTTGCCTCTAGGAGGATCAAAATCGAATACTTTAGTTATTAATATTGTTACACGAAGTTCAATATCAAGCAATGTAGGAGGAACTCGTGGCTAAGTATTAAAAGCCGCACGGGTCGATCTATCAGGTTAAGCTACGCTTGACAGGGTTGGTCCGTGGATGGGTGACCATCTTTACATTACATAACATCACGCCTGTAATCCCCGAAGAGTTAGGCAGAGGTATCGTGTACCCATTAGTACACCTACATTATGTTTACGGTCCATGTAATAGGGAGCGAGCCTATGTCCATCAACCGGGCACAAAAAAATCTAGACTCCGAGGCTGCGAACTTCCGGATGGAAAAACCTAAAAACACTTTGGTCGAACTCGGATAGAATCTAAAACCTTACGCTCAGCAGTCGCGCTTTGCGGTCTCTAGACCTCTCAAAAAGATAGATTTGCAAAAATGATTGAATATACAATTTGTTTGGTACATTATAATCAACATTGCGGTCGTGCAAAAATTAATTAAGTATAAATGGTATAAAATTCTAAAGTCACAGTGTGTGCCTCGTCTGTCCAGTACTTGCGTACAGCCGCCCGTCTGCCGGCGCTCGCTCCGCGACCAATATTTGTAATGGCAGCTTAATGCGAGCTCTTTGTTACATTATGATTTATACTAGTTCACGCCACAGAGCGAACACTTCAGTAGGCCCACCAGTCTGCAGTATTATACCAGTCTATTATTGTTGGACTGCAGGGCAAAAGCCTCCTCTAATACAGAGAAGACAAGAGTAAGCGTGGTGCTTGCTCAACGTAGATTGGCGATTTTAGACCTATGTTTATTATAGGAGTATTACTTCTGTCTAACTTTTTGAATAAATATATAAATAAACAATTAATTATCGCCCCTTATTACATGGGCCTTAAACGTATCTGTGGGTGTACTAATGGGTACACCTCTGCCTAACCTAAAATCTTAATAATTATAAAGTCCAGGTTTTCTCACGATGTTTACCTTCACCGATGTTAGTGCAAGGTAAACATAGAAAGTAGGTACATAAAAATGTCACATTGGTACTTGCCCGTGACCCTTCCTTACGATTTTCTAAGTGTTCATTAAAATAATGTGTGGAGTTGTTCTGCTGTGCTTCGTGTCCTGTGGCCGGCACTAATGCGGCTCATTGACGGCGCTCGGTTACAAATGAAGCGCGGCTCGCGGAGCACTCTGCGGCTTGCGTGTGACTTTATGTACGAACGAGGGGGAACCACTTACTACACCTATTTCTTTTACTATTCAAGCGAGTTTTTCTTTACACGATATAAGTTCAGATAGCTAGGCGTCGGTGTTATTGTGCACTTTGTTTGCAAAGGTTTTGCTTAAAAACTTTTTACGCTTAACATTTTATAATTTCGGATTATATTTTCATTTGTTGTTCAGAGCACGTCACAAGAATGAGCTAATTAATATGAGTACCTACCTAGTTTGTGTTCTTTTATTGGTCGATAAAGTAATGGTTTTTAAAACAGACGAAAAAGTATAAAAAAAAAAAAGAATCGGAGATGCTACGCGATCGTAGCACAGCTACGGCGTAGCTTTTGCGTAGCACAAATTTAGCTACACAGTTTTATCAGGTTTTCATCAATAGAAAGAGTGATTCAAGATAATGTTTTATACGTGAAGTCGGGGCGGGTGGATATTTTCTTCTTCATAAAGCAAGCGTAGTCCCGGTCGGAAATAAGAGTAATTATAATGAACTGTGTGGGTGCTCGCTGATGAGATATCCAAGCGGTGTATCTAATCAGTGAAACGTCTGGAACTCTCGTTAACAAGCTACTTATATGCTGCTTCCGTACTACAGATGTAGATCGTGAAGCTAGCCAGTGCCGCGTGCCAGTCACGGATGTTAAACTGAATGGACAATTTTACTTGAAGCAGTTCATGTAAGAACGTGAGGCGTCCGCGTCTGCTCCAGGTCTTTTTTAATAAATCATTTATTCTGGACCAAACATTTTAATTGTTAAATACACCCACCAAACTGCGTAACAGTGTATTTTAGTAATTCTTGGTCCCCACACAAATATTTAACCTCTAGTATTAATGCGAAAAGATAGATTATAGTCTGGTATAGCACATAGAGGCTACTTTTCAACCGACTTCAAAAAGGAGGAGGTTCTCAATTCGACGCGTATGTTTTTTTTTTTTTTTTTTGTTTTTTTTTTGTATATTTGTTCTACGATTACTCCGCCAATTATGAATCGATTTGGATGATTCTTTTTTTGTTTGAAAGAGTGTAGTCCCGAATAGGTCCCATAGGAATATTGTCATGATCTGATGATGAACTTTGGATATGGAACGGAACTCCTTATAAAATCACAGCAGAACCGCCGTAACAAGAAAAATTTGCTTTGTTTATACGTGTAGTCGATGACTGACTAAAGGAAGTGGGGAGGGGGTACGTCAACCCCGCTCCTACCACTTTCCAAAATTAAATATATCGTGTGAGGTATTGTTTGAAAGGGCTTTATGTAAGGATTTCAAACATTAACACACAAGCACTAAAAAGTGAAAAATAAAAAGCTTTTTACAAAAAAAGATCACCGCCTTCAAAACCACAAAATAAAAAATAACTTTTTATTTCAGATTATTTACTTCGGATTTCATTCTCGGAGTACTATACTTAGTGTTGTGATTTTCTCATACAGCTGTGTCGAGTGTCGTCTTTGTCACGATATGTCAGTCTCTTTCTAATGCTGGATGTGCCATATTACCGCCCGGGCACTCCCAGGTGTCGCGTCTCCCCGTCAACACGCTCTCTTCCCGCCGTGTACCAGCTGACTAATTGACCTGCTCACCGCCCGCTGACTCATACACAACGCTGCTCTATACTTAACACCAGGGTTGCTCAACCATTCCACACGGAGAAGATATTGAAAAAATATATGTTCGCTCAGGGTATCCCTGTCAGGAACGAAGACTTCCCGAAGTTTATATTGAAAATTACACGTATTTAGAATTGAGGTTACACAGCTGACCGCGCACAAAGCTTGCTATAAGAGACTAGAGGAAGGCGTGCGATTTCTGCCAGTTAACTCCTACCGCAAAAAATAGGTTTTAGTCTGTCGTAAGTGCTTTAAACGTGTTATACAATGCAAAAATACAGATTCTATTGTAAAGTCAATAAAGTTCATTACAAATATTGTAGTGCCGAGAATATAGTACCGCGTGTGCCGTAGGTGCGGCGTCCCTGCTCCGTAGCGTATACTCACACTTCGCTACGGCACTCGGGCGCCGATGGAGATACAGCACGTGCAACCGCGGTAACTGTTGACACGAGAACAGATGCGTGTTACGTGCCGCGCGAGTACTTGCTCTGGAGTGTGTACTATTGACAGCTGTGGGCGCAGTAGCGTGTCTTGTGTGTGTACTTATATCTGAAGAGATTTAAATATAGAGGCTATACATATACAGGCCGAACAAACGTACTTATTTGATTTTTAAAATTAGAAATAGGTACCACTACCTAAGGCATAGGACAAATGGTTGGATAGACTGCCACGTTGATTTGTGGTCGCAAAACGCGACTGCTGAGCATGAGGTCTTAGTTTCGATTCTCAGGTCGGGCAAAGTGTTATTGGGTTTTCCCATCAGGAATTTCTTAGTAGCAGCCTCGGAGTCTGGATTTGTGTCTGGTTAATGGCAATAGACTCGCCCCCTATTACATGAGAAGTAACCATAACTGGCGAAATGTGGGTGTATAAATGGGTACACCTCTGCCTATCCCTTAGGGGATTACAGGCGTGATGTTATGTGACACCACAAATCAATTGACATTAGTATACCGTGACGTCACTTTATTGCCAACTTAAATTGACTTACTATTGATTTAAGCTTAGTCGCGGGCAGAAGTAGTAGTACCTACTAATAATTAATATAAGTCTGAAATCACCAGTCCGCCGTGAGCATGCGTGGTGATCAATTCTCATGCCGATGCCGAGGGAAAGATATTATTACTTTTATTATTTACGCCACAAGATCACCGTCTGTCTCTGTCCGCTTGCTCCCGGCTATCGCGTCGGAAGTGGCAGCTGTGTTGACATGTCACGCGTCAGTGAACACGTCACTCGGCGCCACTCAGGTAATGCTCCATGCGTATCCCACGGATACTGACGGGTTTTTATAAACCTAAATCCAATATTTAATTTATTCCACATCGATTACTTGTTGGGGTTCATATTGTTCACTTGTTGGAGATAGAAGATTTTTTTTTATGTTTTCGAATGTACTGATAGTGTACTTACCTGTTGTGACGTGTCATATTAATAGTCGACATTAACTTGTATGTATTTTTCAATATATAATGCTAAATGTAGGTAAGCCTACTGTTAATTTTAACACCTTGCCTGACTCTGATATTGAACCCCACACGCCAGGCAATAAATCAAGAAGAATATTAAAATCAAACTACAGACACATCTGCCCCCCCCCCCCCACTAGCCAATAACACAGTTCGATACACAATCCTTAGGGATCAACATTTAATTGTGTCACTGTCATCTGTTACAAGTGATTTACTGTAGACGCGCGCACGCATGCGGGCGGACGTGTACCGACAGTTTAGTTAATAACAAAGTGAGAAGGTGAAGTTGTTACAGATTGATTATTTAATTTTAATCGCTCGTATATTCAACTCACAAATTGTCATTTAAACTGATTTTCACGGCAAGACGTAGTGTGTCAATATGCTAAATGTAATATGTCCTAGCTCATACAATATACCTTTTCAAAAATAAATATCATACATTTATCACACATTCACACACATACATCATACATGTCATCAAAGTCAAGGACAAATCTTTTATTCTAATTAAGACGGTCTAAAGCACTTTTGAACGTCTAAAACAATAAAAAATAACTGAATCTAGTTGCCCCACCAAATGTAGTTTTGTTTGGACGAGAATGGGCAAGAAACTCTACACATACTCTCCATTTCATACATTGCACGCAGTCGAGTATTCTTGAACTTCTTTTTAGAGAATTCTTTGGAGTGGGTTTACGGAGACTGTGTTACACGTTGGCACAATGGTGACAATCCGCCACAGCGCCGAGCTCAGGGTATTGGGTCAACAACAGATGGGAAACCGATAAAATAGGGTCAGTGATGTACGGCGCCCGCGATTGTAATCTACGCTTGTTTGTATACATCATGTTGAATCTGACTGCCCTGTCGGACTTGTGGTCGCAAGCGCTACTGCTGAGCGTAGGTTCTTGAATTCGACACTAGGTGTGACATGTCCAATGTCCATGCCTCGGGAAGTCTCTTCAAAGTTAGTGTAAACAGGTTTTTCATGAGTAACCTCGCTATTGTCGACTTTGTCTCTGTCACCTCTGACCTAGGTTAGAGTCAAGAGTAAAGATATCGTAAATATATATAATACATAAGAGTCATGTGTCCTCTGATCTCTTCCCGCTCATGTGAGTCATGTCCCGTCCCACTCACTCTGTGAGTGAAGAAAGAGAAAAACACAGCACTCCGCATCTTACTTGGGGTGAAAGCTTACTCCTCGCCTTTCTTCAAAATCGATGTAGTGTAAAACTCCCTTCCCTGTATACAAGTGAAATCCATTAAGAAATATACCTATACAAAACTAAACACTATTATGTACGTACCATATATAAAAAATGGGGAGCTCAGAGGGCATCAGCAGAAGGTTCCGGCTCCACGGAAGATCATTTACATTTTCCTCTTGTCCTCACAACACCCACAAACAAATAAACTTCAACACACAAATATTTCACTCATTTTATTAAAACAAACAACTCCGGGTGTCGTGCGATATGCCCCAAATATTCTCTAAATGGTATTAAAGGAAAGTTGTGCGCTTGCACATTGCGTTGTTTGAAGTGTTACAACCTACCCGCCTCTCCTTCTACGTCAGATATCATAACTCGATCATCTGAGATGGTTTTATTAACAACATCTGCCTGTAAACACAACTCGTTTCTGTGTTTATTTTCACGAAGGACCAAATTGCGTATGAAAAGACGAACGATTCTATTGTTTAGGTTCCATGTTTATTGTGTAAAATAGCTTTTAACACGAAGATGCAATTTCATGTGGTGAAATAAAGCCAATTATTAAAACTAACACAAAAACTACAAAAGCAAAGATAAAGAAATTCATATGAGACTTCAGCGCGAAGCTGCTCCTACCAAATTTAAATAATCATTCCATTCCTTTTTATAATGTCGGAGATATAAGCAAACATTATAAAAAAAAACAGTATACAAAAACAATGTACTGGTCCAATTGAGAACTTCCTTTTTTTAAGTCGGCTAAAAATAAATAAAAAGATTTAATGGTGCCGATTCCCTTGTTCACAAACTAGACTAAATTTAGAGAATTGACATCTCTTACTAACATACAGCGAAAGGAAAGGACGGTGACATTAAAGAACTAAGCGATGTCAAATTAGTTTTGCCTTGAATTGCTCCGTATTTTTAATCCATATGTTTTAGATGTCAACTATAACTGTGTGCTGTGTGGATGTGTCAGATTGACTAAATTTGACAGTTCTTATTTACATTAGTCTCTTTCTTGTTTTATTGGATGGAAAAAGATGGAAATATTCTAATTTTAGTTTAGTTTGTGACCAAGAGAATCGGCACCAATGTCTATCAATTTTATTTTATTTACACACAATCAATACTACTATTATAAACACATTCTAATACATACTCTGGGACGCTTTTATTTCAGAAACACATTCATTACATACAGCACAAGTTCCGAAATAGGGTCAGCACAGACAAACAGCAATTAAGCTCGAGTAGCTTCAGTGATTTTGATAATAAAGTTAAACTCAATAGAAATAGAGTTGTATATTGCGTGCGCGGTGTAACGCCGGCTTACGTCTTGCACGCTATTACGCAATTTTGTAGTTTATTTTTTATTAAGTTTGTATAATGGCGTGCGTAATTTGTTTTCTTTTTTGTGATGCTATTTAAACTGCAGTATTAAGGTGGTTTACATCGGCGAGGCGAGGCAAGGATGGGATGGGCGGGAAGCGAGTATGGTAAATTTTTTATCCACCTTCTGCCCATCTTTGGTGTAAAAAAGGTATAGATGCGCGAGGATGTGCGTGGCGAGAATTGAAATATTATATGTTAGTACAATATTGAACTTTATTGCTCTATGAATAGAGTATTTATTAACTTTGTAAAACGATAAAAAAACCTTGCACCAGCCATGGAGGATGGCGCTGTATAACGATGGTCATCTTTCAGTGTAAAAGAGTCAAGCGTGATTTCAATCACACCCTAAATATGAAAATTAATCATCATTGTCATCATATCCGACGACCTGGAAAATAAAATCATTTTTCATCACGTCTGTATTTCCCAAAGGGTAAGCAGAGGTGTACCCACTAGAATACCCACATTTCACCAGTTTAAAAAAATCTTTTTTCAAATCTATTAATCATTAGATAAACACATTATTTTAGTGATTCTTAGTAAAGCAAAAAAATAAATATCCTTGTTCGTGTTCCGCAGGCGGCGAGGACCCCACAGACCCCGGCGTCCGCTTCACGGCCGAGCCGTCCGACGTGGTCATAGCGCCGGGCGACTCCGCCCTGCTGCCCTGCTCGGCCACCTCCCGGCGCGCCATCCGCCTCGCGTGGCGCCACAGCGTCACCGCCGCGCCGACCAGGGACCATGCTGTCACCGACACGGACAAGTATAGGTGAGTTACGTATTCTAGGAATTCCTCCTATATCGTGGGTGCAAACAAACTCACATAGACAAACAACCAGACCCGGGCAACTACCTGTAGGCCTTACAAATATTTGTCTCGTGCGGAAATCGAAACCGAGACACAGCGCTGCAGTCAATCGTTTAGCTACTGGGCCAACCGTGTCATCCTTCAACTCACGTGCGCCGTTCGAACATAATGACGCCAAATAAAAGTAAGCGCAAATAGAGCAGCAATATGGCCGAGCAGTCGATGAAAGATGAAAATGACAATTATGTTTGCGCTAACCCCAAATATATCACGACATATTTCACTTCTAATGAATGTGTATGTGTATGTTTCCAGGAAGCAGCTGCCGAACGGCTCGCTGTCCATCTCGCAGATGTCGGCGGCGCTGGCCGGCCACTACCAGTGCGTGGCCACGGTGGACGGCGTGGGCACCATCCTGTCGCGCGTCGCCACCGTCTTCCTAGCCGGTGAGTCAATACTATGTAGTTATGCCCGACTAAACCACCTGAGGTTTTCAGAACCGAGACTAACTTAGTCTTAGCCAAACCACAATTCCTCGATAGTGAAGAAGTGAAACTAATTAAAATGGCTACATTCAACGTTGGGATATGTGATCAGGAACGTCTTAATAGCAGATCAGTATCTAGATTATTGCCCATTAATTTGTAACTAGCTTCTACCCGCGACTACGTCCGCGTGGAACTTGTTCATATCGTACTTGCATACAAGCTTCCACCCCCATTTCACCGCCTTAGGGGGTAATTGCCGGGATAAAAACTATTCTATGTCCTTCCCCGGGTCTTAAACTATCTCCATGCCAAATTTCATCAAAATCGATTCAGCGGTTTAGGCGTGAAGAGGAAACAGACAGACACACTTTCGCATTTATAATATTAGTATGGATTTGCTGGTCTTCCTATGGCGTGGCGGAATGTAACATGTTACGTAGGTGCGTGTGTATCATCTCAATATCTCAGTACTCACTCTCCTTTTGTACCACACAAAACTTAGTATCATTCACAAACTACGTCTTACAAAACGTTATACAATACCTACGTGTCAACTGCGACAAATGTCCACAATAGCCACAGGCGGCTCGTATCCGGGCCGGGCCGGCGCGGGACCGGCGCCGGACCGATCTGATACTCTTTGTGGCACCTTATCTTATCGACGGGCGCACGTCTCGAGCGATGGGCCTAACGAGGGTTGGGGCAGAGGGCGAACTAATATGTCTCTGATGTCTGCGGCGCGGTCTGGGGCACAGGCGGGAGCGGGCCGCATCGCGTCTGTACATAGTACTTGTGTTTTGAAACTATGTTAAAAACTGTGCTAAAGTAACAAATTCTATTTATTATTGCAATCTTTTTTTGTTCTACATCATAGCTGGGAAGATTTTGGCTATGGAGATGTTAAAAGTCAAAGTTTCAACTTTTTCTTACTTACGTATTTTTACGAAAATAAGTTTTAAAAGTTGTAACGTTGCGCGCTGTCAAAAGCAGTGATTTATCACACCGAAACGTTGCCTGAATGTTTACAGTTACATAGTTTGTTGTTTGATGGGCAGCACACGCAGTTCAAATCTTAAATCGTCTACACTTAAAAATAACTATAACATAAAAATAACAACTAATAGGAATTGTGGACCCTAACAACTAATTTAGTGTTTGATTCTGATTTAACTTTGTTCACCCCGTAATTTAGAGTTCCGCTCATCATATAAGGTTGCTACTTGCAGAGGTGCCCGAGGTGTCGGGCGGCGGGCGCTCGGTGCTGGGCGCGGCGGGCGGCGCGGCGCTGCTGGCGTGCGGCGTGCGCGCGCCCCCGCGCCTCGCGCTGCGCCTGCACAGCGCCAACACCGACCGCCGCGTGTACGGCGCGGCGCGCCTGCACAACGCGCCGCCGCTGCTCAAGCTCAATGTGAGTCCATGCCGACATTATTTTCTCCACTAGACGGAAAGCGAGAGGTTGCACAATATCTAATATTTGAATATAACCAGGTGACGTGGCTGAAGAACGGCTCCCCGCTGCGCATCGAGAGCGCGCGCATGTCGCTGACGCCGAGCGGCGCGCTGGAGATCGAGCCGCTGCGCGCGCACGACGCCGCGCACTACGCCTGCCGCGTGGCGCTCGCGCAGGACCCGCTCGTCTTCAAGTTAGTCCAGCTATACCTATATCATGTTGGAGCCTACTACAAGTGTTAACTTTATACAACGTTTTTTTTTGCTAAGGGATAAATTAGCTTCCTATAACAAATTATGGTCACTCAAAAATCAACTTAAATGCAACTAGTGAAATATTATATTTTGTCAGAGGATGATCACAACATCATACTTCATCATAATAATTATTGCTCGTACCTAAATAATGTTTATCTGCATAACAACCGTGTGTATCAGGACGAGCGAGGAGACAGAGCTGCGCGTGAGTGCGGAGACAGCCAACGTGGAGTCCCCGCCGCGCTTCATCGCCACGCCGCAGCCCGTCACCGTCATGGAGGGTACGTACTACTTACCGCCACTTAAGAGCATTTCTTCGTACAAACTTTCAAGTCCAATATCCTGGAAAAAAATACATGATGAAACGATTTTTAATAAGTTGATATGTCAACAAAGAACTAGTAGAAATCACTTTTGAAAAAAAAATTATATGTTTTTTTTTCTTCTTATATATGACGTTTAAAAATGCTTTTTAATGATCTAATTAAATAGTAACTTAATTGTTGTGTTGCAGGCGCGTCGGTGACGTTCGACTGCGCGGCCGTCGGCAACCCCAAGCCGGAGATGACGTGGCTCAACAACGGAGCGGCCATCGACCTCAGGTACTGCGCATATTATTATTTTTATTTTTAAACGCCACGCCGTCTGTTGTCCAAGTTTGGAAAGTCATGTCGGTGACGCGAACCTATAACTTCTATATAACCGCTCAAAAGTCACCTAATTACAGAATATAAAAATAAGGCTGTATCGCATTTTTGGCTGTCTTTGGCGTATGTTTTTTGATGAAATTCTAAACTATTGGTTATCTGTTCCAGTGACCTAGACTCCCGCTTCTACCTGGTGGGGTCGGGCTCGCTGCGCGTGCAGTCTGCGCGTGCGCTGGACGCGGGCGCCTACACGTGTCGCGCGCACAACAGGATCGACTCCGTCGACCACACCACGCAGCTACACGTACTGGTGAGTGCTCGATTATTTGTATAGTCTACAGTCACATCTTCTTAAGAAATGGTTAAATTTCTCATTCTTTTTTGTTTGTTTTGCGCTATCGAAAGTGCAGCTACAACTTGTAACAAAGTACAAGTACAAAGTATAATGAATACAAAATGAGTGCAAATAGAGTTGAAAATTGCTTGGTTGCATGTAGAATAATAAATGCTACGCCATGCAATTTTGAACTTTATTTCTGATATCTTTTAAGTTAATTTTTAATTAATCATTTAAAACTGTTTAAGCCACCTAACTATAAGTTCACTATAAGCTGCTCGAGACTTCAATCCCCCTCCCCCTCCCGCAGACGCCCCCGCGCGTGTCGCTGCCGGCGGGCGCGGTGCAGGCGGCGCACGCGCGCGGCGACGTGACGCTGCGCTGCGACGTGCGCGGCCGCCCCGCGCCCGCCGTCACGTGGCTGAAGGACGGCGACCCGCTCACGCCCAACAACCACGACATCGCGCTCGTCGACGGGTACGTGGCGCACACGCTATCTTATTTGTACGTAGTGGCTTTTTAGAATAGCTTTTGTTTCTTCTGGGTGAGCTCACTCCATTGCAGACTTTGTCCCTGTCACCTCTGACCTAGAGTCAAAAGCGAACCCATCTTATATAAAAAGGTCAGTTAAAATTAGGGTAGTTTTTAAGAATCAAAATAAATTTTTTTTTATGCTTAGGTAGAGTTACAAGTGTTAGGTGTCACAAAAGTGGATAGGTTCTTTAAGTGTTGCTATTTGGTATTATTTTTTAAATATGAATTTGTTTTACAACATTATTCATTTATTACGGGTAATATGACTTAAAAACTACAGAAGTATAACACAAAGCACAATATATATTGAGCTATGATGGCTGTCTCCCCAGCGCGTCGCTGCGCATCCAGGGCGTGCTGCGCGTGGACGCGGGCATGTTCCAGTGCGGCGCCGCCTCCCCCGCCGGCCACGCGCTCGCCGCGCTGCGCCTGCGCGTGCTGCCGCCCGCCGACGGTAACGCACTAGCTGGTCTCTACACCTCACCCGGCCAACAATATGCCCTAGATTTTTGTGATTGATTATGTGCCCGCCATTTTATTTATCTTTGTTTTTATTCCTTTATTATAATTTTATATGGTTTTTTATAATAATTTTGTTTTAATTTGTTCGTTTATATTTTTTGTTTCTTTATTTATTTTTTCTTTTTTTTTTTCATTTCCGTTCCCCTAACCGGCTTCCTTCCAGGCATGTCTAACATAACCGTGGAGTCCAACTCCACGCGCGACGTACTCACGAGCCTGGTGTCGTCCGAGCCCGAGCTCGCGGAGCCGGCGGAGGACGCGGACTTCCTGGGCGAGACGTCCTCGGCGTACACGTCGGGGCCGGAGCTGGAGTACGAGGACACTTACGATGGTGACGACTCTTTCCATGCGGCCGAAGGCGTGGAGCTGGAGGCGGCGCGCGGCAACGCCAGCGTGGTGGCGGCGCCGCGCGGCCTGCGGGCGGTCATCGTGAAGCACCGCTTCGTGACGCTGAGCTGGGACGAGCCCGAGCACCACGCGGAGGACGTGGCCGGCTACGCCGTCATCTACAGGGTGAAGGGCAGCGAGAGGTGAGTCGACTGCACTAACATTTGATTTTGGTAATGCGCCTTCAATTTCTATACATAAGTCGGAATACTGTAACATTTTTCGACTTTTAAAATAGGTACCAAATAAGAATAAAAAAAATCTCGGACATCATGATTTTCACCTACATAACTAAGGAACTAAATTATTGCAAAAGAGTCAAAGTTCACAGTACAATGTCCAGGAAGATATAGGTCGAATAACAAGTCACCCTTTATAGTACCTGCCAGTTGTTCTGAAATCAACTCAGACGCAGCAGTAAAGGAGTATTGCGTAACTCGACTATTGGTGGTGGTCGTCCGCCATGTCGTCATTCCGCCCGTCACCGATACGTACTGGTTGCAGGGAGCGCGTGTCGCGCGGCGGGCCCACGCGCCACGAGATGAACGTGGCGTCGCTGCAGCCCAACACCACGTACCAGTTCGCGGTGCTCGCCTACACCGAGCACGCGACCTCGCCGCCTACCGATGTGAGTATATCAACTTACTTTTGCCCGCGACGTCGTCTGCGTTACTGTCGGTTATGCGGACGCAGACGAAGTCCCGGAATAAAAAGTCGATATCCTTTCTTGGGGTTAAAAATTTCGCCCTACCTGATTTTATCAAAATCGGTTTAGTTTTTTAGTCGTGAAAGTGTAACAGATAGATGTATATGTACTATCAGGATCATAAACTATACCTATGACGAAGCTTGACTTACTATAAAATGGATTTTGTGTCTTTTCAGATGATAGAGGTCCGCACGTCCGAAGAGGAGGTAACGTACGGGCCGCCGCTGAACCTGCGCAGCGAGGCGGTGGGTGCGCACGCGCTGCGCTTGAGCTGGGCGCCGCCCGACGCGCTGCCCGCTCCCACCAAGTACTCCGTGCATTACACTGAGGTATGTGGAGTGTCGACATTTTAAAGGTTGTTAATTTTGTGACGTCATTAAAAAAATTGAAACTGGTCCATATAGAAGACTCATAATAAAATATTCCAGGTGGATAGCGGTCGCGAGCAGTTCCAGTGGGTAGAAGCGTCGCCGCCCGGCCCCACCGACCCCGCCGACCCCACCGTGAGCGTGACGCTGGCGGGGCTGCGCGCGGGCGCGGCCTACGCGCTGCGCGTGGCGGCGGCGGGCGGCGCGGCGGCCGGCCTGCGCGCGCGCACCGCCGCCGACGCGCCCGCCGCGCCGCCCGCCAACGTCACCGCTGTCGCTACCAGCGCCACGGTACGTCTGTGTGCTCACAGCTACTACAACTACAAATATCATTAAACACATGTATCGATGTGGCAGAATGACGTCACCATTTTTATACATTAACACCAAAATGCAAATTGTTGAATTAAATTATTTATCTTCCTCGGACAGTCAATCCTCGTCCGTTGGGAGGCCCCTCCGTCCCGCACTCACCGCGGGCCCCTCACGGGGTACAAAGTAAGGTACCGAGTGTCCCCCGTGACTCCGTCCCCGGGCCCCGCGGCCGCCGCGCCGGGCCCTGCGCCCGCACCACGCCGGAAGGCTGACTCGCTGACCACGCCGGCTGATCAGAAGAGAGCCGAGTTAAGGGGGCTGGACACCGCTACGACTTACCAAGTATGTTTATTGTTGTTCCTTGTATGATTATCCCAAGAAAGTATCATTTATTCCCGTCAGTGTAAAATAAAGAATATCTATTGTAATTTTTGTTCAGCTCAAGGGGATATTTTGTCTAGCTATACATGATAAAACTTGAATATTACAACATGTACAGTTACTTAATTTAAAAATGGTCGATCCCCCAGATCCGCGTGTGCGCTATCAACGCGAACGGCTCGGGCCCCTTCAGCGAGTGGGTGTCTGCGCGCACGCAGCGCCTCGAGCTCGACGAGAGCCGCGAGCCGCCGCCGCCGCCGCCGCTCACCAGTACGACAACCTATACATTTTATTGTTTTTTTTTTTGTAATTGAATGTACATTTTTCCAAAATCCATTAGTAAACAGTACGAAAGTCTTGTGATGTAGTTATTTTGTAATATTGTACAAGGTAATTAAAAGGTGTTAAGAGATTATTTTATTAGTTAAGAATATAGGAAATTGCTAAAACGTTTTAAATGTAAGTTTCCCAATAATAATTATTGCTTCCCCACGTGCAGCGCGCGCAGGCCGGGACTGGATCTCGGTGTGGTGGGGCGCGGGCGCGGGGGGGGTGGTGGTGCGCGGCTACGTGCTGGGCTGGGGGCTCGGCGTGCCCGACGACGCCGCGCGCGAGCTGCCTGCGCACGCGCACTCGCACGTCATCCGGGCGCTGGGTGGGTGTGACTACTGATGTCCGACTATTTACTGTCATTACAACGCGACCAATTTGACCCAAAAAGACACTGTTGTCTAATTGAGATGACATCTCGACCCCGGCAACTCGACTGTAAAAAACTTTATATATTTTTCGATCTTATGTTCTTATATTAATTATTTCTTTATATTTCACCTTTAGCATTTTACCAGTGTAAACAATTATAAATGAAACAATAAATAAACAAAATGTGTCTAATCCCAACGAGCCAATTTAATTTCTTACATTCTGTGGTCCCGTTTTCCTCAGAATCAAACTCGGAGTACGTGATCTCCCTCCGCGCGTCCAACTCACGCGGCCTGGGGCCCGCCGTGTACGCCACTGTACGCACCAAGCCGGCGGCCGACGACGAGGACGAGCCCGAGGACGAGGACGAGGACGACGATGAGGACGAGGACGAGCCGCCGCCGCTCATACCGCCCGTGGGCGTCAAGGTATGTTGTGTGATGTTGGCACTGGACTTGTAATTTTTTTCTGATAATCAAATATTCGAGTTCTTTTTTAACATTATAAACTTTATTTCGGTTATAGTTACTGTACAAAACTAGTATTCGTAAAAAATAAAAATAAAAAAATTGAACTTTGACCTTCAAAATCTCTATAACCAGAAGGTTCGCGGCAAAACAAATGATCGCAATGATAGCAAGCGCATGTAACTTGCTTCGTTAAATGTTTTTTACAGGCGCTATTATTTACCAAAACACTTTAAGGGAAACATACTTTTGTTTTCCAATGCACAAGTTTGTTTTGTTTTTTGTACCTAAATATGTCGCGGATACATTTCACAGTGTATAACACGTTTGCTATGTGTGTGCGCAGGTCATCATGCTGAGCGGCACCACGGCGGTGGTGTACTGGACGGACCCCACGCTGCCCAAAGGACAGGTCAGTATTGTCAGTAATCACGCATTACAAGAAAATCTGACAAAACTTTGACTGCCGCATTAGTTCACACTCGTGGCCGCTAAGCTCGAGTGCTAAAACAGTCCTGGATTGACCTCCAAGTTAGGAAAACTGTTATAGGTTTGTCCGCTAGGAATTTCTCATTAGCAGCCAGGAGTGTCAAGTTCTGTTACCTAACTGATGCATCGGCGTTCAAATAGATAAATTTAAGCGGCGGTTTTTAACGTCAATAGAGTGGATTATACTCAAGAAGTTTATATTGGTTAATTAATTATGAACTAAAATTTATGATAAATAGAGTCGAAAATTGCGTAATTGTAAGCAAGTTATTGAAACGTAATTCTTGCGCTATGATGTAATGTGTCGTGTCAGACGGCGACGGACGGGCGGCGCTACGTGGTGCGCTGGTCGTCGTCGGGCGGGCGCGTGCGCACCTTCAACGCGACCGACCTCAACTGCATGCTGGACGAGCTCAAGCCCTACACGCAGTACGAGTTCGCTGTCAAACTTATTAAAGGTGAGAGTTGGCGATATAATGGAAATATGACTTCATTATGTGTGGGTGTGTTTTAACGGACGATTATTTAAAAAGGATAAAACATGTGACATTCAAAGTCAAAAGGCATATCATTTATTTTAATTGGACCATTAAAAGGCACTTTGAACATTGTTTAGTTCAGGATAAAGAGCGAAAGAATTCAAACTAAAAAAACCCAACGAATTTTGAACTAATTTAATTTTGTGTAATTTTGACATCATCGTTTCTAAAAGTCATTATGTTGTCTCTGTGACAACAGAACTATAACATTGAGTTAGGACTGTGGACTTCAACACCCGCGAAAGTGACGAACATTATAATGTTAGAACTTGAACAATAATCATCTACAACAAAAAATAAATATTTAGCTACCATTTTCAAAAAGGTATTCTTGATGGTCTATCATTCATTTGTCCATGGTCTACTCTGCAGGTGGTCGTGAATCAGCGTGGTCGATGTTGGTGTCCAACACGACGCTGGAGGCGCCCCCCTCCTCGCCCCCGCGCGACCTGCGCCCCTCCCCCGCGCCCCCGCCCGCGTCCCCCGCGCGCGCCCTCGACCTCACGTGGCAGCCGCCCGCCAAGCCCAACGGAGTTATTACTGGTATGTACAGACAGACTTTATGCTATATGTATTTTTTTTTTGCATTTTAAAGAGGCTACGATTACGCTTATCACAAATCTCTCCAGATAGATACAGAATCGATCAAGTGATAACAAGTTATTTTTTAACTTCTTACTATTCCTAACACTTTTACCGCCTTATTATAAAACAAAGTCTTTCGCCTTTATTCACTACACCTTATTTATTAATTTAATTTAACTGAGCACAAATGTCGATCCGCAGGCTACGTCATAATGTACGCAGTAGCGCGTCCGGGCGCGTCCGGAGCGTCCGGCACGTCCGGCGGCGAGGAGTGGACGGCCGTGGCGGCGCTCGGGGAGCGCACGCGCGCGCGGGTGGAGCGCCTGCGCGCGCGCACCACCTACTTGTTCAAGCTGCAAGCGAGGAACAGCAAGGGGCTGGGGCCCTTCTGTGCGCCCGTCACTTACACTACGGCTATGGGTGAGCTGACACTCATTACTTTATTGATAACTAGCGACTCGCCCCGGCTTCGCCCGGTGTAATGTAGATACATAAACTATATTTTGATTATTTTGATTAGTAAATTGACTATCAACCGAATATTATTTAATATTTTATTTTGAATTGAAATTATTCATCAGTCTAGCAGATTTGACTGCTAATGAAGTAAAATACAACAGACGTAAAGTTGAAAACTGCTTGCAAGTTATGTATAATTTTTTTAATATTTGTTAATAGTGAAATCATACTTTACACGCACGGATCAGCATTTTCCTGTATTTATATCTCTATCTGTCACTCAAAAGTGCACTAGAGCGAGAAATCCATTCGTAAAAATGTGTGGTTCTCGCTCTAGCGAGTGACGCTTCTCTGTGTGAGAGAGAGATGGAGGCTTGTACAGAGAAATAGCGACCCGTGCGTAAGTATGATTTCACGTACGTGATGCGTAGAGTCAGGCGAGGGCGGCGGGCTGGCGAGCGCCACGTCGGCGTGGCTGTGGGCCAGCGCGGGCGGCGCGTGCGCAGTGCTGGCGCTGGCCGCCGCGCTCGCCTTGAGTCTGTGCTGCCGCCGCGCCGCGCCGCCGCTGTCGCCCGACACCAGGTAGCGACACACCCCACACACCCTACACACACACTCCCACCCCCACAGACTCCAGCTGTTTCAGTCCATGATCTGTCCATGTGGACTGTAATTGTCTCACCATCTTGTACGCGGTCTACCGCGATGCCTTCTGGCTGTGTCAAAACTTAATTAGTGCATATTTGCTACACAGCTCATTATACAAAATAACAATACCTATAACAAAACACTTACTATTTATGATTAACGCAGACAAAGAATCTATATGCTCGAGCAGTTCTCATTGATCACTTGACAATGAACTTAAATACAACAGATGTAGAGTTGGAAATTGCATAATTGCGCATTACAATTTGCACGCAATATTCAACTCTATTTCCTTGGAGAAGTGCTGGAGCACGGTGTCGCTAACCGTGGTCACTGTCGCAGCACGTACCAGAAGTCGTCGGCGTCGGCGGGCATCAAGCCGCCCGACCTGTGGATCCACCACGACCAGATGGAGCTCAAGCACATGGACAAGTCGCTGCACAGCTCCGCCAGTAAGAGTACGCTCCACCCCTCTCACGTGCCTGCTGTTTGTTTGTTTATGACATACTTACTCGTAAAGTCGCTCTCATTGCACCGTTTTAAAGTTCATAATGCAGCGTATTATGCACACGTGCTTTTTGCATTGCAGCACTAAGGCAAAAATATATTTCAAAAAAATCGGCCAATAATTATAATGTGATAAATAAACATTACATTTCCTTTCCTCTAGTTAATTATAATGTAGGTACTGGTACTATGTATTTTAACGCACTAGATAAAGTGGTTTTTATTGCACTGTGATTTTTTTTGAAGATGCAGCAGTGTTTGTATGCTCTTGATTGCTTTATTTGTTTTGCATTTTACATTGAGGAAAATTGTAGGGTATTGTTTAGCAGATTGACTTTTAACCCACCTAGTAATTTTCTTGTCATGTTCTGGCACCAAAAATCTCTGTCCTGGACCATACCTGGTGAATCTGGTATTATATTCTTGGGTTATTAGTTAGTAAGCCTTCTGTAGAATGTAGTCGGTCAGTCTGCGAAACAATACAAAGCCCTGAGTGCACCCAGTAACCGTCCCCGCTCGGCAGTGTCCGCAGGCAGCGTGGAGGGCGGCGCGCTGATGTCGTCGACGCTGACGCTGGCGCGCGCGCCGCCCGCGGAGTACGAGCCCGCGCGCCACGCGCCCGCGCCGCCCGCCTCGCTGGACCGCCGCCACCACGTGCCCACCTACGTCGGTGAGTGGACGTGGCCTTATCTCTGTGTTACATTTTATGTTCACCTTTTGTGTTGTCATATTCTTTTATGTATCATCAATTCATTTACAATTTTATTTTAATATCACTTAATACTTGACTAAATTGATTTGGTAAGTCATAAGATGCCTATTTTCTTAAAGCACTTTTCTAATTTATCTGTGCTCAAACGAAAAAATGTAATTAGATCGGTTCAAAAACTTGATAAATCTTTCCAAAAACAGGTGATTTAAACTGAATTACAGTTTAAGGTCTAGCATACTCAGCAGCAATATGCTTAAACAGTTTTCATTCATTAACAGGTAATTAAAATACTAAAGTTGAAAATTGTACACTGCGGAATGAGATTCCTATCTTTTTAATTTTCCATTAATTAATGAATTTGTTAACTACTCGGGCTTACTGTAACTCAGTGCGCGCTAACTCTCACACTTCATCTTGTGACTTCCAAGTGAACTGAACAAGTACTCGCTGCTGCGGCGACACATCAACGTTCTCGTAACGCGGTCACAATGTACGTACAATGTATTTGGTTGCTGTAACATATCATATCAAAACATTGCCATCCGTCGATGTGTCGCTTACACTTTTCTGTTTATTTGCGCTTACGTTCGTCTCTCCCTCCCCCCTCCCCCCGCTCCCCCGGGCTCCCCCGGCAGAGTCCCGCTCGGTGTCGGCGGCGGGCAGCGACGACACGGCCGTGCTGCGCGCGTCGCCGGCCGAGCTGTGCCGCCGCTGCGAGCGCTGCGACGCCTGCGACTATATGCCCAAACGTGAGGACTGCACCCCCTTTTCTTTTTTGTTTCGCTTTTTATTGCACTAAAGGTGTAACTACTAGGTGGCAGTCGGTTGACGTCGACTTGTCATGACGTAATCTGTGGTCGAAAGATGAATGCAATGGCGCTGCTGTGCACCACAGTGGATCGATCTGAGCGGGCGATGCCATCGATCTACTGCCATCTGGTGACCTTATCATTCTATGATTTTATATTACTTTTACTACTTTCTTTTAACTGTTTCATATGTACTGCTGTATGTGTATCATTAATTTAAAAAAAAATAAAAATTGTGTCTCATTTATTTATGTTTACGGTTTTACTTTCGAATTGCAATCTTTCGAATTTTGCTGTGTCCACTCCGTCGACATTGGAGAGGATGGCTCATACCCATAAGTCTGGTATGTATTTCTCCCTCAGGAACTGTGTTTAGTAGATAGGCACATTTTTGAGAAGAAAAATATTATGCTGACGACTCCCCATGCTTCGTCCATTCTGATGCTGGCGAAGCGGACGCGGAGCTGAAGTATTAATACGTACTTCACTTATCTCTTCAGAATCTCTCTCATGTTATCGTGTGTTCGTGAATGTATTCGTTTTCCCCAGCGATGACGGGTATGGGCGTGGGCGTGGGCCTGGGCGGCGTGGGCTGCGCCAGCACGTGCGAGCGACGTGCGCACGCGCGCATGCCGCACCCCGACCAGGTACGAGTACGTACTCTTTCCCTCAAAGTAACTCATTATTTGTATTTATTAATTGGGTCGTTGCTAAACTGTCACTTGTTTGCAGAGCACGCCGCTGCTGGCGGGCGTGGCGCCACTGGGCTCGCCGCAGTCGTCCCTGGCGTCGCTTGCGCCGCTACATCCGCCGCCCGCGCCTTGTACGTTTCCATATCTTTACATTACACTGTTTAGGGTTCTGCATCCAAACGGTGAAAACGGCACTTTCCTACGTCGTTATCTGTTAGTTTCGTCCTAAGGCTTTAGAACGTAATAACTTGCATGATATTTTGACTGACTGCATGTGATTATCATGTCAAGTACCTATTTGTCTCTGTATAATGTTATACTATGTTCGTCGTCAGGCGGGTCGGGCACGTGTCCGCTGGGCGCGGCGTGCGGCGCGGCGGGCGGGGCGGGGGGCGCGGTGGGCGTGGTGGGGGTGGGCGGCGACATCTACGCGTCCGCCGCCCGCGAGCGCGGACACTACGTCGCCTACGAGCCGCTCGGACATTACACGCAGTGAGTCTTTACTGTATTTATGTCAAAAAAGCTTTAAATTACTTTTACCAAGTGGTTTTGTTACAGATAGAGTAAGATAAGAAGTCTACTAATTGCATTAAAACATGACTAACCATAAATTCTATCTGTGTGCCATCTCTAGCCGCGACTCGCTAAGCAGCGAGGCAGGCGCGGGCCCGGCGGGCCCCGGGCTGGTGGCGGGCCCCGGCGCGGGTGGCGGGTCCCTGCAGCGGCGCGCGCACCACGCTACGCCGGCGCCGCTGCACAGCTTCACGCTCAGTGACAACGCAAGTGATCACTCCACGCCCACGCACTCGCATTCCAGAGGTATGTACGATACTTACTGTCTAACTGACAATTTCCTCGCCAGTGTGTTGATAAAATTAATTAATGAGTCTCAGTACGCCATATTTGTTTGATTATAAGTAGTAATCAGTTACCATTGCTATCCTCTTCGCTCGCAGGTAGTGTGAGAGAGACGTCGCCTTACAAGAAGAGCGCGAGTTCGTCGCCCGGACACATACCCAACAGGCTGCAGCTCGGTGAGACTCTTTCTGACCATTACTGTACAACAGGAACTGTGCCCGCGGCTCGGTCTGCGTTAAATTCTATACTCTACTAGTTTTATCGTAACTTGGAAGATTATTTTAAAGTAACTTGTTACTCACACGAAAAGTTTAGTCTTTCCTTTTCCTAAAAGATCTGATATCAACTGTATTGACACAGAGTAAAGTTGAAATTAGTTTGAGTGCGAACAGCATGCACATGTTGCGCGTGTGTTGCAGGCGGCGTGGTGTCGCACTGCGCCGAGGAGCTGGAGCCGCTCACCCCCTCCCGCTCCACCGAGCGCCTGCACCGCGAGATGCAGAACTTGGAGGGGCTCATGAAGGACCTATCCGCCATTACTCAGCAGCAGTTCCACTGCTAGCACTGCGCGTGCGCGCCTGCGTGCTGCACATGTTATGTGCCTGACGGGATCGAGGAGCTCAGCTTTGCCGCTCACGGTATGGAGGCCCTGGAGCTCTGTACCTGCCGGTATTAAGGACCTGGGGCCCTGTGGGCTGCGCCAGTCGGTACTGAGGACCTAAGTGCCTAGCCGGCCGGCTGCGTCGCGCGTCACCGGGGTCGGTTTGAGTAGCTAAGTGATTAAATTGCTGTGCTCAACGATCAACGACAAAACTCGAGCACAATATTAAAGAAAATACGGAATGGGTGTAAAATCCAAGATAAAATATTTTGAAGAGAGAAGAAGTGCTTCGTATTATGCCGTGTCTATTGAGATGTTTGTATAAGTAACAGTGTTAGGCGACTTTTGTCGTTGACCGTACTCTGTGGACGGTGGTGCTGCGTAAGGATCATGATCTCAACATGACGTACTACATACAAGCGACATGTCTGCGGAAATTACGTCATTTAACGGTCCAATTGCACGTTTCGACGCAAAAGCGACGACTTAAAAATAATTAATTAAGAATTGCCGGCCCCACACCAGTCAGGTCGGCACTCGGCACGCCTACCTTCTGTCATGACGTATTTTCCGTGAAAGTTTCACGTGATCAAGAGGTCCTAACGTGTTCGGTGCGATGTGGTTCTATACACATTACCGGCTTCACAAAATACAAATGGCGGAAAATCCGGGTTGAACAATATTGTGACTTAATTATAGTAGTATAAGAGTGAAACTGGAATGAAAACGAAGAGAAGTAGAGCGGAAGAAAATTAACCAATAGGCACACTCATACAGTGTGTTCGAACAGTTTTGTCTTGAATTTAGCATATAATTCATCCACTATAGGGTCCCCCCACAGGGACATTATTCTTCCGCTACACTCCCCTCCGTGTCAGTGAATTGTCACCCTAATGATATATCGTGACGACAACAGTGGAATGGACACGGACACGATGACTATAAATAATGTTAAGAAGTGACAAACTAATGTTGTAGTATATGTTCATCATCGAAAATAACCTCGGAAACGTACGAACAAATTGTTCTGCACAAAGTGAATATGAAACATTACGAAATGTTGAGATTTCTACATACATTGCGAGTTTATGAAGATTTTTGAATGATGTAGAGAGATCATTTAACGCAATGAACTTCGAAATTAACTTTAAAGTATTTTTATGTTTAAAAAAAATGTTTTGAAACAAAAGTGACATTGTAGCAGCTTTATTATTTTAGATGATTTCTTAACAATTGTAGACTTTGAAAAAAAAATACACAAATATACGTTAATTAAACAAATACTAAGTAATGAATTATACAATATATTAATTTAGTCAATTTTTTGTCTAAGAAAACTTAATTGAACATGTTTTCTGCGTCCCTGTGCCATCAGACTACTTAATGTTAATGATATTATATAAATATAATAGTTATAATAACGATTTTAATTATTTTAATACGCACTGCCTATACTTGTAACTTTATACTTATTATTTCTGACAAAATTTAGAAATATTGTGAATTTCTGACTTGGCTTGCCAACCGTAATGTATGAATTTACCGAGACTTTGGCATAAAGTGTGGGAGTGGCAAAAAAGGCAGACCCAGCTGTCAAAGAGAAAGAGGCGAAAAATACACTTAGAAATTAAATATTTAATGGTTTTATTAAATGTTTTACTTTGGCATACAAGTCCCATAGGTAAGATAAAACGGGACTATTCGCATCCCGCACACGCCTTTTGCGGGACGCATCTGGGATGTCTCGGCCCTCGCCGGACGCCCCGGATGGTTGGCAAGCCTATTTCTGACCGTCATTATGACAGTAACAGACAGGCACTAAGCTGTCGTATTTTATATCACAATGTTTTTTTTTCGTTTTAAACAGTTAGAAAATTCTATAATGATGTACATTGTGATCTTATGTACTAGTATATTTATGTATATAAACTTAGTTTAGTGTACCCATACCTTCTACTTTAAGTATAGACTTTATCATTATTTTGACTGACATTGTTGCTAAAGGCTATCGCTGACTGCAGCATAACATTATTATGTTACACTAGTGGCTAGCCCGGGTTCGCATGGCTGTAATGTAGAATACATACATCTTTCTCTTGAATCAGTCTATCGTTTGGGAAAACCGCAATAAAAACCGCTGCGTAGTTGAAAAGATCTAAGCGTTAGCGTGCGGCGGGAAGCGACTTATGTTTTAACTATAAAACAACCATTTGAATGAAAATAAAAATCATTTTTAAGTAATATTAAATCAATGTTATGGTTACTACTGTGCAGTCAGCGATACTGTTTACGAATGGCTACATCTTACTGTGAACACAGATTTGTTTGACTTTTTAATACATTTGTTGTTTATAAAACTCAATCAAATCTGTGAGCACTAGAACTCGCTCAAGATAACTATTATTCCTTAAGAGTCGGCCTACAACGCTCAACTGTCAACAAGCTGACACTAGTTACTGCTGTACTTGAATTTTGAACCTTAGATACTATTCCATTTCCACGTATTCAATTATCGACTTTTGTACAATAAGCTCTAAGTTGATTTTCAAGTGACCATATTGTCCTAAATGAATTTTGTTTGCATTGGAATTTGAACTTTCTCATCTAAGATTTTGAATTCAAGTTCAGTCGCGACTACTGGCTCGCCTAAGACCGCCGATGAGATATAATTTTGTACGTAACGTAGGATAGGCTCGCTGTGTCTATGTAAAGAGCTAGTCACGTAACGCTATACATAAGTACTGTAAGTAGATAGGGTGTGGCGGCGGCTGGTGACGTCACCCACATTAGTAGCACAAGCGCAACACCACGCCCGCAGCCCTGCATACGTGGTATGTTGACATCCCACGGCACTCGTACGAGAGCGCAGACATTCCAATTGATTTAGTCGGAGGTTCATAAAATAATGATAAGTAAATTCGACTTATTTGTTAAATATCGAAACTACTATTTCAATTATTAACAGTCAGGGACAATTTCTAAGATTATTAGATGCTTCATAAGTCGTAAGAACAACGTATATCCCCGACTGTACATCTTAAATCTTCGGTGCGATGATGTAGCTCAGTATGAAGTGGATTTTGGTACTACAAGCATCGAGAAAACAATATTATTATTAATTGACAGATCTACGAACAAGATTGGACTGTCGTCGGTCTGTTCATTTATAATTTTAGTTCTATTATGTTGGTGACGTCATCGTCTCGCTCTAAATTCTTCTAAAACAATGTTTTTTCATAATTTTATCGACGTATATAATAAATACCCGTTTACTAAACTGTCGGCTCTTGCATACTTTAAGTAAATTATTGTAAAAAATCTTTTGATACTATATTTAGTATATATTTGTAAATTTGACATTTCGTACACGACACGGTATTTTAATATTATAACGGTGGCGACACACTGGCGCGACAGCAGGTGGTGTGGCTCGCGTCAGTGTGCGGGCGGCCTAGCACTCGCGTTTGTTCATAGCATCGTCAAGTTGTTGTGAGTGGCGCCAGACCAACAGAGTTATTGTAAATATGACTGCATGCAGTTCGTGGGTCTATTGCTGGAATATTTGAAATAAACTTCAACTAATATCCGCCATGGAATGAATTGGGATCTATACATTTGGTTGATGACTATTGTTCTAATAGCATATTTTCGTAAGTTCTTCATTGCTATTTAGGCTTACTCTAAAAGTGTAGACAGTCAATTGTTCAAGTTTGATTCGTCCTTTAGCGATATGTGGAACAGGGTGGCGAGTTCCTCATTCTGCATCAAAAAGAGAGGTGTATATGGCGCGACCTATCCATCCGCCAGTCCCTAAACTGTTAGATTATTATATATTAAATGACGTCATAATGCATGTCTATGTGTACCATATAAAATATGTTCTATTGGTCTGACGTCACAAAGTTTTGTAAATTTTTGTAATTTGGCTCGTATCGTGGCGTTAACTTGCATTCTCTTATAATTATACCTATTTGTACATAGTCCTGTACCGATTTGTATATTACTATACATAAGTTCTCAAGGGTCGTACTTCAAACGTCATAAGTGCTGTATTGCCTTGTAGAATTTTGAACTTTATTTCGTGAGAAATAGAGTGTATATTATATTGGATTGGTCGATGAAGTATGGCCCGACCACTGTAAGGAATTGCACTCGAATTGATTAGACTAAAGGTGCGGTCACAGTGGCGGCGGGGAGCGGGGATGATAGCTTATAGAACTATTTTAATGTGGTCTTAGGAGATTTATAACATGAAATATTACAGAAAAAGCATTTTCTTTTGTAATTTAAATTATCAAACATTTTATTTAATTTATGTTTTTAGACAGTGAAGTCAGCAAACCCTATAATTATTTTTTATGGGAAAAATGAAAGTGCTGCCTCCCCCGCGGTCAGTGCGACCACACCGGACTTCCTCAATAGTAATATTATGATGTACTTCCGAACCACTAAGACTTCCAGCAATATCATGATGCACACTACAAACATTGGAGCCAACGCGACCAGCACGTCACTAATAGTTGTATTACTTTATATTATTGTGATAAATTAACAGGAAAGCGCAATATGTTCCTATAATAAATATCTTGAGACAAACATATTGCATACAGTCGCCATTGAAACATTGGTGACTATGAAGTTTTGGGCAAAAAGTTGTGTTCCAACATTGGTGACAATGTTGGTCCAACCCATGGAAAGGCGCATTGGTAGGTGTGTTGGTACCAACTTTGGTCCCAATGTTTGTAATGTGCGTTTGTACTTTCGTAATTATATTTAAGTGAAACTAATTAGACTGATTTATTGATTTTACGGTTGGTTTGAGAGTTATTAGTTTTGCGCAGGCGTCGCTCACGAACGAGCACTAGTCGGTGCTGCTCAATATTCGCACACAACGCTGCGATGTTTAGTCGTATGACTGTGGCACGTTACTGAGCAAGGTGTCGGCGGAGTGGGGGTAAGGTTGCGCATGTGCACTAAGAACACTTGTACAGTAAGCGGTCATAAGTGCAGCAGCGTGCAAAGGTTTGATTTGCTGTGAACACGCGGTACAGGCCGTGCCTACATCTGTGTGTAAAGTGATCATGTATTAACACAGTACCTACGTATACCTCAAAACTCCCACACGGCTTCGGAAGGTCGTAAGTTTAATCAAAGTATCTATTACTTTATGAGATTGCTACTCCACTTATGACCGCTACTTTACTGCACATACTTACTCCGACCTTTGGCAAGTGACGCGCCGGCGACTACAAGCGACTGGCGCTCGGAGCACGCCCGCGCATTCTACTCCTCAGTCCCCACCCGCAAGAGACTGGATTTATTTTATTACTATTTTTTTTACGAAAATTCTGCATCTATGTACTACTTATGTTAGTACGTGGTTTGGCTTTGTAGAGCGTTGCTCAGCACAGAGCTGCGATACGCTCGAACAGTTTTTATTGATTAATTGATAATAAACCAAACAACTAAAGAAATAAAGTTGGAAATAGCGCAATTGCGTACAAGATTATAAATGCCCCTCGGAATTATATCTTGCACACAATTGTCAACTTTATTCATGTTAGTTTTAAAGTTCATTATCAATGAATACATGAAAACTAAGAAATCGATACGTAACAGAATTAAGTGTTCACCGAAATATTGAGCAAAGTGGAATCTTAATTCTGTGTAGGATTGTACACTCTGCAGTCCGATGTGCCATGAGCGTCGGTCACGTATTACATAAGTACATGCCTAGTACATAGATGTGGATGTATAGTAAGTATGTATATTATGTATTGAAGTGTTCGACGCAAGAGATGTACTTCGGCTACTTATCGTAATGTATCGTGCGAGTGCGACTAATTCTGTACAATTACTATATACTTGTATTATTTATTGATCTCTGTGGTTTTATTTGCACCCCACGACCCCACTGCTGGACAAAGGCAGGATCCAATTATATACTTACAATTAAGCTTAGTTGTGCTAAAGAGAGCCAACCCACGATTCTAATGTGTAGCATTACCTGCTATCCAGCATTAACAGTTCAATATACGTACAAAATGCTTATAATAAATTAAAAAATAATCACTCTGCCTAGCCTTTTCCCAACTACGTTGGGGTTGGCTTCCAGTCTAGCCGGATGCAGCTGAATACCAGTGTTTCACATGGAGCGACTGCCTATCTGACCTCCACAACCCAGTAACTGGGTAACTAGGTAAGACTGGATATTTGAGACCACAAACCAAAAAGTCCAACACATAACTTCTCTAAACACTATTAGAACCGAAATTAATAAATATCTAATATTTTATTGTATCTTCTAATATCTTCTATTGCCATACAAAATTTATGGAAAATCGTACTAGGTACTTTTTATGAGCTATTAAAACGCGATTTTGTACTTAAAACAATAGGATATTTGATTTCGTTTGTTTCGGAACTGCTCACAATGACTAGCTTAAGCTTATACATAGGTGCAACGCGCACCAGCTTTACAATACTTATACAGTTTTTTCCAACAAATAACTTATCGCATCTCATATGCATACCTAAAAAAACTAGTGCGCGTCTCGAAGAGACAGATTATGTAAAACAAGAGAGCGACACATCGCGCCTTTGTGCCGTAAGTGGTTATTTGTCGCGAGTCGCGGCGACTAATCGCGTTTGTTAGTCTTGACACGTGTCGGTAAAGGGGACACTGAGGACACTCAGACATGAACACGGGATTGCTTTAGTGTGAGAGTCTGGAGCTAGCAAATGATACCCGTGAGGTCCTGGGTGCGATTCCCAGGTCGTGTGAATAAGGCAACAACTCTATTTTAAAACAACTTGAATAACTGGTGAAATAGGAAGGTACATACATACAACTTTGATATTGGATTAATAGGTAAAACTAAGATCGCATGTAATTATTAATGTCTATTGACATTAATAATTTAATGAATGAATGAAAAACCAATTAAAATTGCACATTTTTAATAAAGCAAGCGCACTTTAGTACATGCCACTTCCAGCTGCGCATATTCCGTGTATGTTCACGTTTTATCTGTGGGCAATTATTAGCAACTACCCTACACTTAAGAAATATTTCAAAAAAATATATATTTTTTTACTGTGTAGTGCAATAATTTTTAAAACTCATGTAAGTGTATTTCAAACGTTAACCGCAGCTGAGTAGATGTAATTTGACTCAATCAAAATATTCAAGTACCTACTTACCTACCCTCAAATATTTTGACCAACCGAGCTATACGGTGTTAAGCATCGCGAATCGTTGTGGGTGGGCACACCTACAATAGTACGGATAGAGTGGTGTGTGCGGTCAATCGTCATTTACTTCGAGTAGTGTTCGGTTATCAGTTGGTTATTGACTATGTATTCTAACAGTGTCCTCATGTAAAGCCTCGTACAGCAAATGTGATCATCGTGTCATGTAAGTATGAACATTACCTTTGTGTCATACAAATAAGGTTCATATTCGTTTGAGTCTTATTCCGCTTTTTTTTTTTTTTTTTTTGAGTTGGTAAATATCATCAAATGACTCCTTCCGCCCTGGGTGGGGCGGAAGGGACTGTCAGACTTTTACTGACTAAAAAACCACCCTGTTCCTTCTGTTGCCCTTTACGTTCCGGGGCCACGGTATCCTGTTAAGACGTCCCGCAACCCCGGCAGGCGTTGGCCCCGTTGGGGGCCCCGTCCCTGTGCTGACAGCTCTTTGAGGCGCGCGCGAACAGAACGCGCCGTCGACCCGGGCTTGGTCCTTGATCGGACGGCGAGCTACCCATTACTCGCCGTCCGCAAGCCCGCGCCTACGGTGGCCGGATGTCGCCTCGCGACGTCCGACGACCTGGGCGTCTCCCGCGGCGGCTGGGGCGTGAGGTGGTTCTCTCCCTCACGCGGCCCGCCTAAGTCTTATTCCGCTTAAAGTATTAGATGCTTATAGATATTAGCGTCAGTATGATGTCGTGGGTTGCTGAGGCACCCGCATTATTAATTTACTTTGAAAGATGAAGGAGCTTCACACTAATAGAACTCCCACGTACCTACTTGGACCTGATCTTGGTATTAGAGTTACGTCACACACAAAGATAAAGTCATTGTCATATATTATATTATATACTAGTGTTTGTCCACGAATTCGTCCGAGTAAATGTCGGTTATCATAGATGCCATCAAAGTCGCGGAATAAAAAATAGCCCATGTCTTTCCATAGGGTTAAAACAACCTGTACGAAATTTCTTCAAAATCGGTTCAGTGGTTTATGATAAAAGCGTAATAAACAGGGTTACTGTCGCATTTATAAAATTAGTGAGGATTTTCGTTATGCCGATTAATAGTGCTGTATCCTCATTGTACAGCGTTAAGCTGAGTGGCAGCTCGTCACAGCTACACGTGCAGTTGACAACTGATTCTTTTCTGTGCTCACATAGTCTTTGTTTTGTATCTAACAAAGTTCAGTCCGTGGGTCGTCATAAGGGATCTAATAGGAAGGTACTAAATCTACCCAAACGATAAGTTTCTACTTCCATTAGTTTTGTATGTTTAGTTCTAAGTTTATAATATTAAACTTACGCGCAGATTTCTATGATAAATCAATCAATTTTTTTTTATCTCAACTACGCATTAAGCAAATTCTTGCAGTTTAGTTAGGTACTCTGTCAAAACCGCGTCAGGCAGCATATCGCTTCGCTTTGGCGAACCACTTAGATGACTGACCGCGGGTATCCAATCATGTATCGTAGAAGATGTACCTATTCGTCCAGAAACATTTGCATCTTGCCAAAATTAAGCACCGCAGCATGCACGTGGGAGCCGGCAGCAGGACGTCACCAGTCGCAGTGACTCACGTTGTCAAGTTGATAGTAATTAGTTGTGAGCTCGAGTGTGCTCGCCGCTATGTGGTGCGGCGACACTCGAGTGCGCGCCGAGCGTGCCTATCGCAGACGGCCACTAGCACCGGCGCTGATTACTTGTCCATAAAACATTAGGTAGGTACTTATTAGAAAGCATAGCGCGAGGAGTAACGTAACACTGTAGGTATTCGATTTTAAAATTGGAAATACGGTTATCCTAACCGGTCATACGTCGCGCTTGTACAAGTTTTCTGCCTACTTAGCATGAATCCTATTAATATCCAAACTAAACAAAAGCAAATTATAATATTTTCTCGTCTCGTTATAATTCATGTAAATTGTAACAACAATAACAACAAGTTCTCCGTCCTGTGCTCCGCCGACCCACGCGCACACGCGCACACACGTTTGCGCTCAAAAGAAAATGTTTCATTTTACTCGTATATACGAAAATAAAGATTGGAGGACGATTAAAAAAAACTAATTAATAGAAAAGTTTTTTTTAAGTAGTAGATCTATAGTTTATAGTTTGGAATAGCACATCACATAGGCTACTTTTCCATCCCAGAAATTATACAATTCCCGTGGGAAAATATTGAGTATTTCATTTTAAGGGAACCATAGAAATAAAAACATGTAGGTGGTTTTGTTTTGTGTAAATCATTACTAAATAGGTATAAGGTACAGAGCCCGTTTAGGGCAAGCTTCGCCACTGGAACTTCGCCGGGTGTTACACTTGTGTACAGACAGTGGTGACCACTCACCACCGCGGTGGGCGCTCAGCTAGTTGGTTCACTATCCAATAACAAAGAATAATTCAAGTTTCTTAATCCGTAATAAGAACGAGGTATTGTATGAAAGCACCGCGCCGCGCACAACATGGCCGACAAATTATATTTGTTTGGCCTCTGTTTGTTTCAATCTGTTATGTTAACGATAGCAACACGCGCCTACGCTTATTAAAAACATTCTATGTATCCGAACGTGTTTACTTTATCTATTGGATACAGATACACTTTATTAAATAGGGTTCCCTATGAAACGCTACGTTCTGTAGGCGCTGTCGCGACGGCGGGGTGCGGGGCCACGGTACCCGTGGGCGCGTTGGGTGCTAGGTGTTACCGAAATTAAACTCCGCTGTAAATATTGGAGTAATCATTGGTCGCGGCTAATTGTCAAGTGCCTAGTCTTCTATTTCTGACGCGACGGTAACGTGGCGACCGCGACCTACTGGCTCCAAATAATTTAATTTATCAAAAATGTATCATCAATACGAAAAGAAGAAGAACACAGCTATTTTCGAACAGTCATTATTTATTTATTTATTTATTTATTTATTTATTATAGGCTTCTCAACAATGAGTACACTATACTATATAATTTGTACATTTCAAACTTAATTCTAAGTGCCCCATTACTTATAGAGAAGCACAGCATGCACTATAATATTATGCGCGGGTATTAAAATAATTAATCGATTTTGAATAAATAATACATTAGCTGAAAAGTTAAATTAAAGCTGAATTGATTACAAAAAATAAAATCTAAATTAGATACTTAACACACAAAATTAAATTAAAATTAATAAAAATAGATTAGATTTTAAAAATTAAATTAAATTAAATTTGATTTAAAACAATTAAATTTGACTATTTGATTAGAGGTACCCATTAGATAGCAAGCGTGGCTTTTTTAATAGTATGTACAGAAGAGGTAAACAAGTCAATATCCGCTTCGTGCTCTTTGTAAGCAGTATACATTCGTGATAGTGGACAGTGTTGTCTCAATTGGTCAATTATAAAAGGTTGTCGGTATGTTGGCCAAACCAGCCAGTCTTTAGCAGTACCTAACTGTACTACCATTATGTATTGGTGCCTGCGCGTATGTTAATAATAATATGGAGTTAAAAAATAACGTTACAACGCTATCGTTATTATAATGTGAGCGTATCATAAATTTCGTTATTTCTCGCTAAATTAAAGGATAAGCTATTTACAAAAAAAATACAGCTTTTATCTGCTGTTTTTTTGGAAGATATTTTCGTAATAGATACTACAATAAATGATTTCTTAAAAAAAAACTGGACTTGTGAAGATGAAAGGATTTTTTTTTCACAAAAAGGGAATTTTCAGTAACTGAAGTTCGAAGTATTGACTTGTTAATCGGTTAATCGCGACCCTTCTTACATTGACTTGATAGCTGACGCCACAAAGAAACCTCTGCCTGTACCTCCGGTGTACGCAGGCGATATGTTATTTATGCTAAACACAACAAGTAATGCATATTGATAGCGTCAACACAGAACTGGAGTCCGATGCCACAGAGTAAAAATAATGAAACAAATAATGTAGACGGTGAGCAATACGCTAATGAAATGTCACAGAGCATTAGTGACGCGTGACGCGCAGGTGAGCCGCGCCGCGCGCCCGCCCGCCGGCTTAGTTTACTAAGTTTTGCTCATTACAGGAAAGATCTGAATATTATAAATATCTAAAAAACTGGTCAAGTGAAAATTATTTATTTTTAGGGGTTTTTTTTAATAAACATAGTTGGCGGCAGTAGGTACCTACTCATCGAGCGCCTCCACAAAGGGCTCCACTATTGTTGAGGTTCATACATTAGTTTCGTGTTTTCACAACTGTGATCATGCCCCAATGTATCAGTACAGAAGGCGAGCTCCATGCAAGGAGCGCGAGCAGCCGCACGCACACAGACGCACGTGCAGATGTCTCAAGCGAATGCTAGTCGCTGTACGTGGAGCGTGTCTTGCTTGTGTGCGTGCGTGTTGCTCGCAGCACGCGCCTGACATTCTGTGTCTATCTCTTCCGTGTCTCCTCTCCGTGTGTCGCGTAGCCTGCGGCCTAAAGCGGCTCATCTGAATAATACAATTGTCTGCGCCGCGATACACTATTTAGATTTAATTACAATGGGACAGCGAACGCGTGTCAAGATGGCGCCATCGGTTATAACATTATAGTATCGAGCCAAAAACGTAAAAAAACTCTCTTGTATGGGGACCTCCTTTATTTTTTAACTTTTATTTATTTTCATTATTTTATTGGTATAGCGGCAATAGAAATACACATTCTGTGTAAATTACAATTCTCTTGCAATTACGGTTCATGAGATACGCTCGCTGACTGACGGACGGACAGCGGAGGCTTCGTAATAGGGTCGGGGTTCGTGTACGGAACCCTAAGAAGGATAAAAATACATAACAGTTGGATTAGAGAACGGTAAAGGTAGCAGCTAAAACGATCACTGACTATCTGCTGACTTTAACAGACTTTTATTTATTTATTAAAGGTGATCCTTATGCCTTAGTGTCCCACTGCAGGGAAAAATCCTCATTTCTCTTATTTCAAATATCGCTATCTATAGCTGATTGTCGCCAATCGAAAAATACTAAAGTTAATGGTTCCATAATGATTCGTATTTGAGTTCGCCAGTTGTGCCTACGTACGGGTCTGTCACACGGCGTGACGCCCGCTGCTGACCCTGGTGTAATCAGACGCGACAGTGTGGGCGCCACCTGCGGCGCGTGGGGCCGCATCGCTCATCGTGACGCATCGGCGACACCATTCCGCTAGACACCACACGACGTACTAACACTTGTCCGGGGGCGGACGGACATCGTGTCCAAAGCGTTTACCATGGATACAGTAGAGAACAAAGTCAACACATTTCGTCGATTACTAGAAAAAAATAATCTGCTGTTTTTACATTGAGATCGTGTAGATGTTAGATATAGTTACATATACAAACAGCAGATTTTTTTAAATAACCGATTCTGCGTTTCTTTTGTAGGGAACCTGAATCCATGGTAAAAGCTTTCGTTACGCGGTCCCTTCCACCTGTTGCTATTACCACAAAACACAGGTACTTTCTTTAAAGGCAGTAGTCACACGCTTACGTCTTCAGTTTTCTTTTTAAAAGTTCGTTTATACCGCAAGATACCTATCTCATAAAAACTTTAAACTCTAGATTCTTGTAGATTAATGAACTGATTTTAAATAAAATTAATCTGTGTAAAACAGAGAAATAACACACACTCTATTTTAAAAACATCCTCAGTTTATTCTTTACCAGTCATGCGTTATTGATATCACAAGTTTAGTTCATTAATTTCTAAGGTTTTGGACTTGTATAGTACGACATACCGTGCGGCGCAAAAGCTTTTAAGTCCTATTCAAGAGCGAGAGCCTATAGCCGTTATCTTAGCACGAGCTCGACGATGCGATTCTAAGGGGCTAACTAATTTACTAAAATAGAATAATATAAATAAGTGCGATCAATTACGTACGGTATAACTTTTTACGAAACAAATACATTATATTTTTATCTACTGTCACATTTCGTGTATCAATCAAACAGTTTATTCAAACACGGTGTGTATTGTGTCCGCCGGCCGTTTGTCTTCCACTCTTCGTCAATAATAGCCCTGAAGGAGGGGGTGGGGGGCGTCGACTATCAAAACAACAGGATAATAATAATTGTTTTACGCACAATGCTGAGCTCGGGGCGCTTGTCCGCCGGCCGCGCCTCACACCGACACGACCACGTTCTTGTAGTCGTGTAGAGATTGTGCTCGCATGTACATGTTTGTAAAATGCAATATGGCTTGACGTCAATTCCGGCAGGTACCTAGCTATAATATATCCCATTAACTGAGTTGCAGAAGTTAGATAGGCAGATGCTCCATGAAAAGTACTGGTATTCAGCTGCATCTGAATAGACTGGAAGCCAGCGACAAAACGACAAGCAGATGATGGCGACACCCGCCTGCCATGGTTACTCACACACTCTTATAGGTTACGAGCCGGTGTGAGCCGGTTGATCAGTCAGTACTTCACGAATCAAAATAGTGAGTTCTTTGTGTATGTTATTTGCACAGACGCTCTGTTTGTCGACGACTCGACGAGGAGCTGTCAGCCGACAGATCAAGCCTGCAGAGAATAGCTCACTCTTAGCACGACACTCCTGAGCAAAATGTGCTAATTATATTACCCTCGCCAGTAAAAATAAACTTATCTTAATAGGTAGATAAAAAAAACGAAACGTCACTCACACCCTCATCACGATATATCGAAAACCGCTTGACGTGTAAAGATGAAATTTGGCAGGAAAGTAGTTTATAGTTAGTAGACAGCCGCTAAGTAAGAGATATTTTAAATTTCGTCTCCTAAGGGAATGAGATAGGGGTCCAAAGTTGGTTTAGAGATACAAGATCAGATCGCCAATAACCGACATTTACGCGGACGAAGTCGCGGGCAGGAGTTAGTTATAAATAAATAGTTAAGAAAAACTGAACGAGTAAGCTCCACAGTGCAAATGTTGATGTCCCTTTTGAATATAGTTTCTTTTCAACTGATACTACTTATTCCTACGGTTTCCTATGTTCAGATATTTCCAATTACAGCCATAATAAATGTAATTTGTTCCAATCTGTCAGACTTTAGAGCGAAGCTGCGAAGTGCTCTTTCATATTCACCGGTAAGGACCCACCAGAGGACAAATTGCACTGAAATTAGATAGAAAATGATTCAGACCTACTTAGGGACGGACGTTAATTTAAAAATGTCCTTTCAAAACGACTACTTAACTTTCATACTTATTGGTTCAATCTCATTCATTCAGTTCGGATGCTTCTCGAGCCGCCGATATTCCTGGAGCTCGTATTTATTGCGACGTAATTATGTACTAACCAGAATGTTACAGTAAATTAAAATTCTCCGAACATCCCCGTGGACTTATTAAATGGAAGAGAAACGAATGTTAAGAGGTGCTCGACAGAAGGTTCACTCGGGAGCTCTGCGTGTCGCCGAGAGCGCCACACTGGGGCGACGCATATTACAATAAGTAAAGAATTTCCCTCACGGGACGCGCGGCAGATGTAGGTACTAGCTTCTTTCCGCGAATTCGTACGCGTCAAAGTTGATTTCCCCATACAAACTTTGGACCCCCGTTTCTCCCCTTAGGGGGTGAATTTTTCGGGGTTGCGGGACGTCTTAACAGGATACCTTGGCCCTGGAACGTAAACGGCAACAGAAGGAACAGGGTGGTTTTTGAGTCAGTAAAAGTCTGACAGTCCCTTCCTTCCCACCTAAGGCGGAAGGAATCATTTAATGATTTTTACCACCTTAAAAATAATCGCGGTACATCTGTTGTAACTGCGGCGTGTCCCGCGCGGGTGCTGTGAGCTGACAGCGCAGTCCTAGGGCTTCGGTCGCCGCGGCCTCGCCGATAGATGCAAGCGATGAAAGACACGCCGCGCTTCTTTATACTTGGCGTCACCATCCGCGGGGAACTTGAACTTACTTACTTAATTAGCAGTGATTTATTTTAATTTCATTTTTCTTTTCTATTTTTTGAAAAACCTTATTCCACATTAGGAATGTTACTGTATCGTGGGTGCATTTACAAAAATGCGTTTGTGTGTCTATGCGGTGATATGCAACACTCGATAAGAATACTTTTTTTAACATTGAACATGAGACATTTGAGCTTTGTCTCTTGGCGCAGGAACATGAACCTGGTCACAACACCGCAACACACCAGGTATATGGTGGTTCGTTGGTATTATTGAAGCTTATGATGCTGCTCATTAGCGGCTAACGTCTGTTTTCTATACTACCTCTTCAATAATAAATTGGCACAGTTGGCGCAGTGCCTAAGCGATTGGCTGCTGCGCTGCGAGTCGCGGGCTCGATTCCCACACCTAACTAATATTTGTGTTTATAATATATGTTTGTCAGATTGAGACCAAATTTAGATTGCGATCGTTCCTAAAAGTTGGTCGAATGGCCTCTTTGAACAGAAAAAGCAGTAACCGCAAGTCATTGCTTCAAGTAACCGTTCCGAGGTTTTACAAAGTGTCGACCTTGGAGTATGTACACGTACGAGTCGTCATCGTAGGCCTATGCTTCACATATTGTGAATCTGTAGCAATGGGCTCGAAGCGGATTGCTACGGCAACGTAGGCGGCGTAGCAACAGAGCTACGACGTAGCGGACTTATGTGCTTCAGGACGTTTCGTGTTTGTGCTTATTCATGTGTCTCGTCGAGTAGTAGACAGTGTCACGGTGGAGCAGGAAAGTGCTCGGTCACAGGATCATAGAACAGATACTATATTTAAAAATTACTTATTTTTGTTGTATTTGAAAGAGTTATTTGACATAATATTGAACCCGGACTTCTAACAGTGCGACTTGCGACCAACACGACAATTAGTTATCTTGTGTTGGCTTGTATGTACAAGTCCATCATTGGACTGCGTGGTTTATGTCACCCGCGTTAAGTGACGTCTTCGGTTACTGCTCCGCTCCCTTGGCTCGTAGCGTGATGTTACATAGCCTATATTAATCCTCATCAATCTGGCTATCATATACAAAAGACTTTTTCCAATACGATTGGTAGTTCCAGAGATTAACTCGTTTAAACAAAAAAACAAAAATAACTCTTCAACTATATGTTAACTAATATACTATTATGTATTGAAAGACAGGTACAGCGTCTCGTGAGACGGACGTGGGATAACACATCGAGTTATAGAAAAAGTTTTGGTTGTGCAGACTCCTGCGGCCGTCTCTTTCTGAAGCCGGACGAGCGTGTGTGGTGAGGAGAGGAGCGCGGGGAGGAGGAGGGTCCCAGGAGTCAGGAGGTGAGAAATAACAAGAGGTAGTCGTGAGCGTACGTTTATATTGAGTGATCGTGCTCCACACGGTGCTACACAGCGGCGGCCGCGCAGCGCTAGCCGCTGGTACATTACCTATTACTAAACATTAGCCGCGGCGACTTGCTCACACGCCACTGACACGGATCCAATACATCTCCTGCACCTTTATCATAACTTAACACTACATAACTTATAATCTATCCATAAAATAAATTATTCTTCAAAACTGCATGAATTTAAAGAGGATTTATTTCGAAACATTTAACACATAAATATTACACGTGGATGTATCGCAGTCATGTGGATGTGTATCGTCACATCAGAACATCCCCACGTGAAGGGTGAGGAGCTAGTCAAGTAATTGTAATTTAAAATTAACATACAACTCAGTAGTAGTTACATATAATTCATAATGTATTAACTTGTAATGTTGTGTTCAAAGGGTGATAAACATCATCTACATACTATTAACATAATTATCAGTAACGGTGTGTCGGTGTGAGTGCCAAGGGTAACGCGAGTGGAGTGAAGTAAAGACACTGATCGTGTTGACAATGACGCGTAATCCGCGAGCCATTAGCATCTGTATGGCGAGGAGTCGCGGCGAGTGCCATTGAAATGTGCGGATTATAACTAAGTTCAATGAAAGTATGGAGCTTGGAGACTTGCCCCGTGAGGATAGCGGCGCATGAGCCCGCGCTCCGTCGCCATGGTGACGCTAACAATGTTGTGCACACATTCATTGAGGGTTTAAGTAATTGGGGTTTTAATGCGAACTTAGTCGCGGAAAACAACGTAACGAAAGTGTTTTGTCGTCGAAACGATAGAGGTGTGTAGTACACGCACATTCCACCTGTTTTGTTGATGGACAGTGCCGAAGCAGCTGGTTAAAGTGTGGGGCTGTCATGTCTGCGGGGTCTCTGCCAACCACAAGAGACCTGCAGAGCGATAGTGAGGATGTGTGATTGTGTAAGAAAATAAAATGTGGGTGTTAGAGTGTGCAAGAATTACAAAATGTGGGTGTGTATCATTTTTATTATTTATTTTCTCAAATGTGCATGAATTTTCATTTGCTTGAACTGTAATATTTTATACATTTAAATAGGAGATTAATTAATTTTATGCGTAGTGTTACTGCGTCCGTTTCCTTTCGGTGAGTAAGTTGAACCGTGTGTGTGTTCAAGTCACAGCGGCGGTGTCGGCGACGCGCCCCCAGCCGTAGCGCGCCGCAGACTTCACTTAGCATAAGTGGTCATACTTCCAGACACTAGTCTTCGCACATTTTGTCACTTGACCGCACGTTCTGACAAACTCGCCAAATTCAATGTGAACGAATAGTCCAAGCGGCCACTTCGTGATTACCTGGTCTACCAGTCTGCCGCGGCTGTAGTGTGGCGAGTGTTCGCGTGGGTTGATGCTAGAAGACAAGTTTCTGAATAGTATATAACCAGAGTTTATACTAAGTATATAAGTACAAATATAACTAGTATGTATAGGTACACTAGTGTACAGTATACGCACTCCGTGGAGCCGCGCCCGCGCACTTGCTACTGATCACGTGTGGGGGTGTGTTTGTGTCTACAATGTGACACACTGAGAAGTGTCAGGATATTGTATGGCTATTATAAGATAATAGCTAATTACAATAAAGCGTTTTTAATGTATGTGTTCACTTCACTATACAACGTGTCGGTGCTTTGAGCCAGTTCCAAGTAAATCATTCTAATATATTGGTCATTTACAATACTTATAATAAGTGTACATTGCAAACAATAATATGTTTTGGTCGGATTGGTGCGTGTTGTGCGTGTAGTCCGTGTTGTGGTCGGACGTGTCGGTGGTGTCGGACGTGTCGGTGGTGTCGGACGCGGCTGTCGGTCGCGGTGGCCTGGTCGTCTGTCGGCGGATTATTCATCCTCTCTGGTCTGCTCTGCGCTCCGCCTGAACAAACACACAGCTGTTACTGTAACTACACTGTTGCGCAAGTGCCCAGGGTACCCCACTACATGAACTATAATGGCGACGCCTCGATCAAAAGTTTACTGAAATGTCAAAGTGATAGACGTGTTCATAATGTGAGTGTACAGTCAGGCAAATGAATTGTTGAGCACATTGAGTAGTTACACATTCCTTAAAGAAAAATAGACATTTCATAGAACGTTGAGGGATAAGTGGACTGACTTGCGGTACGCGGGCGGCTTGTGCCGGCAGCGGTACAGCGGGAACACGCCGGTGAACTCGCACAGCAGCGCGCCCCCCGCGCCCCGCACCGCCGCGCCCTTCCCGCCGCCGCCCGCACCGCCATCCGACCGCTTGCCGTAGCGCGTGCTCATGAAGAACCTGCACACAACAAACGTCAGCATCCTACCGCGCTGCTTACACTGAGGCACACACACACACCCCCCCCACACCCACAGTTCCCAAGTCTCGAGGTACAATGAGTCTATCATGTGTTTGTATGTTAGTTGGGAATACTTCTAACAACCAAATGTTGTTAAACCGCTGTAAACAGCGTCTCAGTGCGGACCAGTGTCATGGGACTCTACTAGGTGATGTTAATAGTTCAACAGTTACTTGCTACCCGGCTGCGGGGAAGCTAGATAATGGTTGCGAATCTTTTTGGTTTCATTAAATATAGATAATCCTTGAAGTGTAACAACACGAACTTGGAATGATGAAGGTAATATTATATAATGTGTTAGTGAGTGAGTCTGAGCGGGAGTTACCTGTCGTTGCGCGGCGCGAGGTGGCGCGCGGGCGGCGAGCTGCGTCCGTAGCGCGTCGCCATCAGGAACGGCATTGGAGACACTGCGGAGAGTGACACAACATCAGCACGAGCTGGTTCATGTATCCAGCTGTGCTTGGGGATACTCTTAACACTTCATGATACATACTTTCTGCACGCTTGTCGTGCTCGGCGATGACGAGCGCGAGCAGTAGCGCGCACGCGCACACGCTCGCTCGCGCGCGCACACACATGGCACAGTGCCGCGACACAGTGCACACGGAGACACCCGGGACACCTGCGACAGTGGACATACGTCGTTCAGATGAAACACAACACACACATATGCATGGTTCAATGCCACGACGACCGCTGATTTTATACTGTCGAGCCATTGAACCGACAAGTAGCTCCAATGACAACACGACAAAAAATACAGACTGCAGCTGTGGTTGCAGCTATGACATCGTAGCATCCGTAGCCAGCGCGTAGTGCTACGTCATCGTAGCATCCGTAGCCAGCGCGTAGTGCTACGTCATCGTAGCATCCGTAGCCAGCGCGTAGTGCTACAACATCGTAGCATCCGTAGCCAGCGCGTAGTGCTACGTCATCGTAGCATCCGTAGCCAGCGCGTAGTGCTACAACATCGTAGCATCCGTAGCCAGCGCGTAGTGCTACGTCATCGTAGCATCCGTAGCCAGCGCGTAGTGCTACAACATCGTAGCATTCGTAGCCAGCGCGTAGTGCTACGTCATCGTAGCATCTGTAGCCAGCGCGTAGTGCTACAACATCGTAGCATCCGTAGCCAGCGCGTAGTGCTACGACATCGTAGCATCCGTAGCCAGAGCGTAGTGCTACGTCATCGTAGCACCCGTAGCCAGCGCGTAGTGCTACGTCATCGTAGCATCCGTAGCCAGCGCGTAGTGCTACAACATCGTAGCATCCGTAGCCAGCGCGTAGTGCTACGTCATCGTAGCATCCGTAGCCAGCGCGTAGTGCTACGTTATCGTAGCATCCGTAGCCAGCGCGTAGTGCTACGACATCGTAGCACCCGTAGCCAGAGCGTAGTTCTACGACATCGTAGCATCCGTAGCCAGAGCGTAGTGCTACGACATCGTAGCATACGTAGCCAGCGCGTAGTGATACGATACCGTAGCAACCGTAGCCGGCGCGTAGTGCTACGTTATCGTAGCATCCGTAGACAGCGCGTTGTGCTACGACATCGTAGCATCCGTAGCCGGCGCGTAGTGCTACGTTATCGTAGCATCCGTAGCCAGCGCGTAGTGCTACGACATCGTAGCATCCGTAGCCAGCGCGTAGTGCTACGACATCGTAGCATCCGTAGCCAGAGCGTAGTGCTACGACACCGTAGCATCCGTAGCCGGTTCGTCGTGCTACGTCATCGTAGTATCCGCAAAAATAAATAGTAGTAAGTAGTACTTTTCACACGCTTTGAATACGTATAAAATTATTTTATCTGTTAATAAATATCTGATATTAATAAACAAGACATAAATTATTTTAAACTTCAAACAGAACGTATGGAGGTATAATTGTTTGGATTTGTTACAATTACTACAAATAAATCAAAACAAAATAAAAGCATGTTTTTTTTTTAATATATTTTATATAAAAAAAAATATTATTTGTTGGTACTATACTAAAAAGCATAAGTAATATATAATGAACAGTGTTGGCCGCTTGTACGTTACATACTGTCAGCTAGAAATTGTTGTTATGAGTAAAAGTTTTTTTTAAAGGCCTACGTAACGCGCACCATGGCGCGTGCCAGTGGCTGTACGACGCACGCGCTCTCACCACTTGGGAATAAGGAGCTACGATCTATCAGATGCTGTTCTATGGACAGACAGCGCAGAGAGCCGCGGTCACTACATCCGCGCGGGACTAATGCTCCTTGAACATTATGCTTGGTCCCACATGCTCGTGTGCTACGTGACCACCCACACGCTCGCACGCACACGGGCGGCGCGCGGCGTGCGCGGGGCGGGCTGGTGGCAGCTCCGCGGTGACATGATTACATCATGCTAATGTACGAAACGTGCGATAATTTACCTATTACCACTATTGTAAACTATGGAGTTGGATTAGCACAAAGTTAACACAGCGGGGCGCCTGCGGGGGTGCGGGGTGCGCGCCGCCGGGGGCAGGGGGGGGGGGTCGAGGGCGCACCACGTGAATATTAAAACATTTGATGTTATTAGTTATCTGTGGGCCGCAGCTACCTGCGGCACATATCACAAACAAAACTTTTTGTTTTCACATCAAATAATAATTGGGTGAATACATTGTTTCTGTACGGAATGCTAATTAGCATCCAAACATAATTTGAGTATCCTTTGTGCGAATTCAGAGAAACCCCGCGCGCGTGAGTATCATCATGACTTTACAGAAGCTGGTCGAGCAGCGGGGGGCGCCGCCACGCTCGCCTGGACCTGGACGTATTTTTTTGGTATACAAGCAGAAGTTGTTCCTCTGCGAACTCTTATGAAACGTCTACTAAAGGCAACACTAACAACGCGCCAGTTAATTTGTTAAGACTGTCGGAGCTCGCCACAAGACAGAGAGGGCCGCACGCGCCCGCTAGCTCCGTCCTGCTCTAGCTCGGCGAGTACGTCGTCACTCAGTAATATTGTCGTGTCGCACGGAAGCAACAATATCATAGGGCTCTGTTTTTTCGCCGGAAGCGTGTTTTCCTTCAGCATCCGGCGCCTCCCACGTCCGTCCGGCGTCCGGGCCGTGTCCGGCGGCTCACGGGCGCTGCTGCGTATTTATAGCGGTGCTATGAGGCTAGTTCATCGGATTGTTTGATTAGTTCGCTGATGCCCACGTATTGCGGACGGTCAACAAATAACTTGTATTCCGGTACAGCGCGGGCGCGGGCACGGTGCCGACTTTATGGCGATATGTCTACTTTTCTTTGCAGAGAGTGACACATAACGGGTGTAAACGCTAATGCAGTGAGCTTGCAAATAAAACTGACCTTTTCATGAGTAAACAATCAAAACAGAACGTCACTATCAGCGAGCGCGGGGGGCCGCGGGGAGATATACCCAGATATAAGTCCGTGCCTGGGCCCTACCGTACTCATTTGCAGGACAGGTGAAGAAGGCAGGTAACAGTTGCACCGCGCGCCTGGCGCACCAGACCACCGGCAGTCTAGCATGCCTGACATTTAGTGAACAGATAGAAGAATAATATGTAGTCAATAGAGAGTACTGGCTGGCTTCCTCACTGCGGCCCTTTTTAAAAAGGTACCTGAAGGGAGGGAGTGCGCCTGTGTTTGCGCATACACTTGTGCACTAATTATTATCTTCTGCGCACTTGGCTAGTCTCCATTGGAATTGGCCGCCGTGGCTGACATCGGTGTGGAGGATATTATTATTACTGTGCGCAGATGTGTCGCGACGCCATCATCCCCGCGATAGCTAATTAGTAGCGAACTACACGACGAGCTCACGAGGGACGCACACACAGACGCACGACATTGATTTCATAGATAATGGCTAGCTAACAGATAACGGGTGTAAGTAGGCACTGAGCGAGCCGACAGTCACATGTTGTTCCCACAATTGCAATCATATTCTTATCCTGACCACACTGGGAACCTTCTAGCGGCGAAGATATTGAAGGTCAAGGTGCACAGAGCGACCTCGTAACGTTACAAACGAAATCATTCTTTATGTAGATTTTTAATCGTTTCCCGTGCTGTCCTAAGACTAACTGCGCTGTCGCACGGGGCGTGACCTGCACTGATAGATGTAAGTAAGCAGGCACGTTCCTCCCTACTGTTATAAATGCGAAAGTTTGGCTAGATGTCAAAGTCAAGTCAAAGTCAAAACATTTATTACAATTAGACCATTTACAGGCACTTTTGAATTGTCAAGGAGTTTTGGAATTGGATGGATGTTTGAATAGCACATAGGCTATCTTGTTTTTGTGTTACCGATGGATTTAGGACTTCGGTATAATACTAGGATCTACGCAGACGAAGTCGCGGACACAAGCTTGTGTTGTGTGTGTGATACGCTTTCAATACTCAAGCAATCATTATGTTTGACATACATGTTGCCGGCAGTAAAGAAAAGGATGGAGAAAGTATTACACCCAGAAAAAAATATTGTTCCTTATGAATAGAAAAATAACTTTTTAACGCGAGCGAAGTCTAATGAATAACGGTTTTTGAGGGTTTTTAGGAAAATCTGTACTGTACTGTTCGCTACCACAAACTGTGATTTTTCACACCATGAATCGTTTCCCAGCAACACTTTCTTGCAACATTACTTCGCTTCACGCGCAACTATTCAAAAATGCCTGTAAATGGCCTCATTGAAATAATTAATTTGACTTTGCACGGATTCAACTGATTTTGAGGTTTTTTAGGGCGATTCGTGAGCGCGTGGTTACGCTCATACGCGCGCCACACAACACACGTGTGGAGTGCTACTGACTGGATGTATTATGGTGAGCACACGCCTGCTCCTGCGTCCCGACGGGCAGCTCGCCCTTTACCAGTACGATCCCATCGCCGTACAATATTTAGGGTTACGTACCCGAAAGGTGCTAACGGGACCCTATCTCTAAGCCTCCGTCGGTCTATCCGTGTGTCAGCGGACTGTATCTCATGAACCGTAATAGGATGAGAGTTGAAATGTTCACAGAATGTGTATGTCTATCGCCGCTGTACCGATACGTTAATAAAAGGTAAAATGCTAGAGGATCCTCATATGATACAAGACTCTGGTTTTGTTTACGTTTTTGGCTCGCTACTGTAATGTTGTATCTTCTACGATGGTACGGGACCCTTCAGTGCGAGACCGACTTTTCCGAAACCGTTTTTTCTTGCCCCGCCACTGGCAGTGCGCGGCGCGCGGCGTCGCCCGCGGGTCACAGCGTCGTGAAGCTCTACTATCTTGTGCTACATTTACACTCGTCATTTCCGTATTTCTTTACGCGCGCACCGGTTCCCCCGCGACTCCCCCCCCCCCGCAGCCCCCCGCGGCCCGGGCCCCGGCCTACCCACGGGCCGCACTAAAATAAAGTAAAGTACGTATAAAACTTGAGTGAAATTTGATTGCACCGTAACCCGATACCACTCAAACACTTTTAAATTAAAACATTCACTTTATTAGCCACTTGTGTCGCAGACGAGCGCGCGCCGCCGGGGAGACTGCGCCCCTATCACCACTACTTCTAAGGTTTGTCTCATTAAAATGATAAATATGACTAATTACAATTTGGCTCCTGTATTGTAGTGACGTCTCGGGAACAGAGTCCTGCAGCTGCACGACAGACGCGCGCGGGACTATTGTAATATTAATAACGCACACACACGCTATGATACGTTATTAGTTATTTCTGTGAATCTCGTAGCGTCGTAGCCGTTGTTCGTAGCAAACAAAAGACATCAACGCGTTGTGCACCTTTGCGTTTTAAATATTTTACTATGAAGTCAGTCTTATATAGTTATTTTACTGTTTGTATAATGAATCAGCGCACATAATATGATTAAAAGAGTTAGGTTAGGGTACGTTAAGGTTAGTTAGTTCAAAATAATTTTTTGTGTAAACTGATATTATAAAAAGGTAAAGTATTTTTATACAGTTAATCTCTAGTTATTCACTGTCAGACAATTATTCTATTGCCACGTGTTACGTTTTACGGCACACTTGGCCTCCGCGCGGCTTGTTTGGAAATATATCAAATGACCTGTTGTTCTTACATGTTGATTATTAATTTTTATTGTCATAAAAATATAAATTTAGTTACACCAGTACGATATTTTGTAATTGAATAATAATAATAATTAATACCAGCCTATTATTGCCCCTCTGCAGACAACAACGGCCTCTTCTCGTACAGAGAAGGCAGAGATAATAATTATTTTGTCATAAAAATGAAAATGTAATTACATCAATACGATATTTTGTAATAAACCTAATCGAAAGTGACCAGTCAACCAATGAGTGTACCATGAGCGTGTGAACAAGCGGGGAGTGTTACCTGAGGCAGGGCGGCGCGTGCAGCTCGTCGCGCGCTCGGGCCGGACTGTGCCGCGCTCCGCCGCGCCGCGCTATATATGCACCGCCCGCCGCCCGCCCTACGCGTGCACACACAGCTTCGCAGAAAGAAGCCACTCGCTACTGAATACTGGCTTTGTAGAGTTCTGTTAAGCTGTAGCAGGACCCCTTGCGGCCTTGGGCTGTGCTATATTGGATGACAAACAAATGGACGGAGCAGCACCGCTAGCCTGATGGAAAGCTAATATTTTCGTAAACTCAATTGTCTGATTTGAGTTTTTTCATTAGGAATTCTCAGCAGCAGCCTGGAGCATTTGGTGGTGTGACACCCCAGCGCCTCGATAGCACGTAAACCGGTGGTCCAGCGCCTGATCTCTCCCCGGTCCTCCATCGGACTATGACAGTGATTGAAGTGGAGTGCACCTGTGTTTGCGCATACACGTGCATTATATCTTCTGTGCATAAAATTTGGCTCTCAGTCTCCATTGACATCAGCGTCGTCGAAAGATCGGGAGACTGTTACTTATATTTAAATAGTTTCACACACATATTGGTGTCGATTCTATTATGCACGACTTAATAAACACGGAAAAGTTCCAGGTAAAACCAATTTGAAAGCTCTCAGTATTAATTTGTCACCATCCTTGTGTTTAGCTGTACGTCAGTAAGAGATCAGATCAGGGAGAGGTCAGATTTTTTAATTTTAGTCTAATTTGTGAACAAGTGAATCAGCATCATTGTGCTACATATACATTGTAACGCAGTATTGTTTACGTGGTAGACGGACAAACGAACGCACAAACGTTTAACAGTGATTACATATGATTGTTCCGTTTAGTTTGGCACGAAGTACAAACCGCGTCGCGCGCGACTCGTGTGACGCGCGCGACGCGCTCCGGCGCCCCGACCGCGGCTGATAGCGGGAGATAACGCGCCGCGGACATCGCACTAATTACACACGGAGCTCCACGTCGCGGGGCGCACTCACCTCGCTGGTAGTGTCCGGTAGCGACGAGGAGTCCGTGCAACTCACACAAGACGTACCTGTAACATCTCCCACTCCGTTGTAATTAGACCTGTGTTTACAAATAAAGCACTCTGATTGTGAACTCGATGATGGCGGCTTCCCTTCACAGCAGCTCTACTAGAGACAAGCTAGTGCCCCACACGCGCACTAACAGTGTGTCGTAGTGTTTTTAGAAACATGTTAACTCACTAACAGCAATTGCCTCTAGGCCTTACAAATATTAGTTTCGTGCGGGAATCGAACCCGCGACACGCAGCGCAGCAGCCACTCGCTCAGCCACTGCCAACAGTGTCGTCTCAGCAGAGAGATCGCTAGTTCGCATTCGAACATTAACTAGGTACCAAACAAGGAAAACCTAAGCTTTTTTTAATGATTCATGTAGACAATCACTAGCAGGTACGTCGTCGTGCACGCGGACGCAACACGTCAGCGTCAGCTGATCGATCACATTATAAAAGAGCATTGCGCAAACCTTTTGAAAGGACTTATTACATCACGCCTGTAATCCCCGGAGGGCTAGGCAGTGCTGTACCCATTAGTACGCCCACAATTTGCCAGTTATGTTTAAGTCACATGTAAAAGGGCCTATTGCAGCCTGTTGCCATCGACCGGGCACAAATCCAGACTCCGAGGCCGCTACTGAGAAATTTCTGATGAAAAACCCTATAACGCTGCCCGACCTGGGAATCGAACCCAAGACCTCATACTTAGCAGTTGCGCTTTGCGACCACTAGACCGACGAGAAAAGAATTGGAAAAAATACACGCGCGTCCAGTTCATGTTCATTTATTTGATCAGAGCCCGATGTACTACACACGTTCGTATACTTGTACACGACACACACCTGCCGGACGCGGACACATTCTGTGCGGCAGACTGTGTGCGATACATTTATTAACTGTTTATAAAGTATTTTTAATTATTAATAATAATAAACAAATTTCACACCAAATTACACATAATTTACACAATAATATCTCGTGTCTCCATTTAAACATTCTCGAACGTTGCATTAAGAGGTTAAATCTGTACATATGAATATGAATCTGCAATATTGTAACGTTTTGTTTCGTCTAATTACAATTCCGCGGTAAACTGTCGAGAAACACAAAGGAGATCAACAACAGTATCTGCCCAATTTTGTACAGAAGGTACACTTAGAGGCATAAAATACACTAGATTACACGAATAATATAGCACTCTTAAATTAGGTATTAAAACATGTTGCCACATGTTTTAACTATATTACAGGTTATTAGGTTATATTAGAATAATTTATTGAATAGTTAAAATGACTTATGAATACAAGTAAAATTATTTTAGAATTCCTCTATTTTTCTCTACGATTTGGTGCACGTGTACCTCGAGGTACAAATTTGGACAAAAGATTTTGTTTACCTCTTTTATTGCAGAAACCTATAAAATGTTGACCACACCTTGTAGGAATATTTATGTAAGCTATGAACTGAATCTATTTTTTAGTTTTTGCGTCAACCTCGGACGTACGGACGTATGTGTACAAACAGACTAAAATTTTAAAACCTATAATTATTTTCAGCATCAGAATCATTTACTCGAAACTCGCCAGCCGTCGGGCAGTAGCCCACCAGACACAACACCCGCCTGGTGGGAGGATGAGAGATCCTCCTGTTCATGGAGGATGACGAACTGTTCCTCACACCAATACACTTTCATATCCATTACTGATACGCTTGCTATCTATAGTACTACACACACAGACACACACAGTGACCTTAACTATAATGATATATAGTGTTACAATAATGAAACGTTTATGTTCTACAATGGTTTCAGAGGTAATCGGTCAGCCTCATCAGCGTATAGGCAGTGCCTCCGGGGCCGGTCGCCAGTGCTGGTCGCCGGTGCTGGTCGCCGGGATAGCTAATAGTCGGGAATACTTTTGGCGCATTCGTACACAAACCGCAGCCCGCAGCCCGCCGCCCGCCGCCCGCCGCCCGCCGCCCGCCGCCCGGCCCCGACCACACCATCTAACACACACTACAAGTCATATTGGAGGTGTTTATTATATTTAAAAAGTGTTGCCTTTACAGGGCAAAGCTGGATTGCAAAACCTGTTCCAGGCGCCCGACCGCACCGCTCTGTACATTACTTATCTTATAAATATTCTGTGATATTAAACTTTTGCTATACTAACGCGTTTTTAATTCACTCTCAACTAAAAACGTTCAAAATCTAGTCGCGATCTCATCAGTCATCTCATCTCAGCGACAATGAATGTCGTCATCGTGTCAACCATGTTGCTAAAATAGAGGCATTTTTGTCAGATTAAGACGGATCAGATTTCGACCGCTCCTTGCGGCTAGTAGTAATGCGGCGCTGACGCATCGCGCGCTCCATCAACGCTAACACTACGCTGTCAATTGTCCATTTGTCATTATAAAGTATTTGGTCGACATGTTTTTTTTCAAAATCGTTCGTTTTCTGAGATTTCTTTCTTCTTCTCTATTCGGCGTCCATTCATAGCTCAGCCTAGAACCAACAATGGACATTATGTTAGGATTGTCAAACGTTCGTGAATTGTCGTAACATCTAGTTTATTACAGAAAAGTAACAGATTGTTGGGTTATTATCGAACTTACAAATATCACAAGTACCACTCGCTACTCCTGCGCAGGTGACGCTTTCAAACGATCACTTTGTATGAAAACTTTGTTGAAACAGTTAAAATACAAACAATATGAAAAGTTAATTTTTAAATGGTATTAATTACGTGAAACAATGTCGTATTCTGAATTAGATATTCTAATAAAGCGTACTTTAGTTTAATGTGTTGTGTTGTGCGGTATATTATTTGAAGTGGAGCAGGTACCGTGCGTATAGGAGTGAGTCCTCTCACTGGCCGCGCGCGCGCTCGTCAGGCTCTGGTTGGCCGCTCGTGGCTCGACCCGCCAGCCGCTCGTCGGCCCCCGCGTCGTCCAGCAAGCTCGTGAGCTCCTGCGTGTTAAGTTTTATTTAATATTATGTAATTTAATTGAATTTGGTGTACAATAATATTGTAATTGTATTGGGACAAGCGGTAACGGGTGTACATTACCTGAATACATGGTTTTTGTTTTTTGTTAATTTTTTTTTTTATTTATTAGTCACGAAGTGCTAATGATAATGAACACACAATTCAAAATGCCCCTCCTGAAATTTTGAATCGTGTTCACATTCGATATTAGTACGTGTGTACGTATATCATGAAAATGGTATTATTAAGGACATATTTCGCTCTCCGTCGGCACACGAATAAGGAAACCACACAACTAAAGCTATGTTTTAGGAAGTCTGAATGGAAGTGGTGACGGGTGAGCTAGCTCGCACTGACCTGCAGCAGCTGCTGCGCGCCGCGCACGCCGGCGCGGTACAGCACGCGCGTGCCCGTCGCGGCGCAGTGCACGCTGTGCACGAGCACGCGCGACGTGCGCACGTGCAGCAGCAGCAGCGCCGCGCCGCCCCGCGCCGCGCGCCGCGCCGCCGCCACCGAGCTCAGCGCGCTCAGCACCTGAAGCGCCCACCCCATATTAGCCACGTTATAGTATTATTACATTATAGTATTCTTCCTCCTTCAAAACTAAATCGACTTCTAACAAATGACACTTTGTATCCAGGAGACAGACAATGCTTGACCGTTTCATGTTTTAGTTTAATGTCGTCAGAATTGTTTACTAGACGCTTATTTGGGACCATTTTGAATGGGCGTTAAAATATTTGGTTGATCACAGTCACAAATAATTACATTAACAATATTCAAAAAAACAAAACGGTCCGTCATGGCCGCCACGGATATTTATACAAGTTAATATGTTATTGTTGTAGGCTTTAAGTCAAAATCCAAAAAGGTAAATAGGGAATACATTTGTGTAGGAATATGGTCAGCACCCCCTCAACCCCCCCCCCCCGACTGGCCCCATACGACTTGTGCTCACAATGTGCTTATTATTTACTTTATTTTCTCTCTTATAATTAACGCAATACTAACTAGAACAAGTAGGTGAAGTAGTCTGTACCTTGAACTTATGGCTCATCTGGCACTCTCGCCCGCCCGCCCCGGGGCAGGCGGGCGGAGGGCACTCGTCCCCCGCGCAGGCGCCGGGCGTGTCGTCCGCCACCACCCGCGCCATGGAGTCGTAGGGCACCATCGTCCAGTACGTGGGCAGCGCGCACGCCACGCCGCCGTCCGTCAGCACGACGTGCTCGGTGTCGCGCGGCGCGCCGGGCGGGCCGGGCCGCGCGCGCGCCGGCAGGCGCAGCGGCGCGCGCGCGGCGTCCACGCGCAGCAGCATGGCGCCGCACGCCAGCGAGCGCACGCGCCGCGCCGCGTGCCCGGGCCTGTAGCAGAAGCCCTCTGCGACAACAAACAGACCGCTGTACTCCGGCGGGCGCGGCGTGTCGCGCGGCGCGTGTCGTACCTACCTGTGGCCCCCGCGGCCCTGTGCAGCGCGGCCTCCAGCGCGGCCCGCCCGAGCTCGGCGACGGCGACGCGCCCGCTGCCGGTGCGGCGCTGCTCGCCCTGCACGGCCGCTACGGGCCTGCTGCTAGTGACTTGTATAGGTGACGTGTCTCTGCTCGAAGCTGGAATGCAACGTTTAACTTTCCGGATGATAACGAGCTGTCGAGCGCTCGCCGGAGGGGCTGCGCCGGCGGCTCGCTCGGAGCGCTCGGCTGTGCTAGTGGCCGGATCACCGGCGCTGCGGGTAACTTTACCGATACCCTTGTTTGTGTAAACCGCGGGGTTGGAGCTTTTATTGATCTGCATAGAAATGTTATTGGAGTCGCTCGACCGACTGTCGCCGGACTGCTCCGAGTCCGAGTCGGTGATCTCTATGACGTCTCCGTCCCGCAGTCTGTGGCACAGAGACAGCAGCCCCTCGTGCTGGGCCGCCTCGCTCGAGCGTTTCCGCGGCCCCGAGCCGCTCGCACTGGCAGCGGAAGGGTCGGGGGGCAGGGCACCGCCGCCCACCGGCACGTCGCTCGTCAAGTCGATGGTCTCGTTGGCGTACAGAGTGCTGGGCGAGCTGATGGCGACGCTCGCAGCGGGCAGCATCAGCGCCAGCACGATGGTGGGCCCCCGGGACGCCGGCGCCTGCACCCGTGCGCTCAACGTTCGCGAGTACTCCTCTAGTATGGACAAGGGCTTCTCGTCGGGCGCGGGAGCACTCGCCGCTTGGGGAGCTAGTTCCGCGGGCGGGCGGCGCGCGGGGCTCTGCGCACCCCTACTCTCCTTTTTCTTTGAGGAAACATTTAAACTGTCGATGTAGAAGTACTGTGCGTTCATGTTCTTCTGTCGTTGCCACTCCTCGTAGTCGTTGGCGGAGGCGGAGGCGGGGGCGGGCGCGGGGTCGGGGGCGATGGGGGGCGCTCGAGCTCGAGAGCGACGCTTTTTGGGCCGGTTCGCAGGCCTTGCCGTTGAGCGCGGCGGGGGCTGCGCACGCGCAGGTCTCGGTGGACGACAATGTTTTTGTACCGGATTCGAGGGCTGACCTGTTGTAAATACATTATTTGTCAGAAGAGTGGCGTCTTAAACCAGAGTGGTAACGTTAAGTGAAGTTGCTACTTACTGGATGCTCTCTGGAAAGTAAAAAGAATAGTATTAGTTGATAGTAATACTCGTGGTACAGCGGTACCGCACTGATGTGGAGTACCGCTGTGCAACGAGCACGTCGCACGCGCACGCGCTCTTCGGATGTTTAACGCTAGATTTGCTGTAAGCCTAAGGCTTGTATGTAATTAGAACAGTTGCTAGTAGATAGAGCATGGAACGCACTTGACACACACAGTTACTTTGACGTAACTAATTCAATTATTGAAGGATTGTGACAAATCATGTGGATATTTTCCGTTTGTTTTAATTAGCTTAGCATGAAAAGCTGGAGTCTGAAACGTTTCGCCAACAGACGATTGGCCCATGAACTGTTGGTCAACATAATCTTTCAACCATTCACTTTTCATCCAAAGCACGTTTGGCCCATGCACTGTTCTCCAACAGAACGGTACGTCAGTGATTGTTTAACCAACAGATTTTATTTTTGTCCCCATGATCTTGTTTGAAAAGTTTTATTTCAACATTTGCATTTTCTCCCCGAATACCTACAATATCCATTGACTTAGTTTATGTTTACTTATATTATTGCTGTTGTTAGGTACTTAATATAATCTATTGAAATTAGTATTATTTTCTTGATTTTTTCCGTAATACTTTTTTTTTATTCATATTATTTTCTTTATTAAAATGCTTAGTGGCGTTTTTCCCTTGGTGATATTATTGAGACTTTAAATAGAACAGCCCTTACAATATCTTCAGTAACTATTTAAAAAAATATATATATAATTAATAGATTATATTTAGTAGGTACATAACAAGCTACTATAATTAAAAACATTAAAAAGCACGACTGCCAACATTGCACATATTTGTACTTTGTTTACTCCAGTTTTACGACGTTTTTTATAGCTTTCAGTGTTATATATTTTTTAAATCTACTTGTCAAATTCTAGACGATAAACATAGACACGTCTGGATTCATTAAAAAAATATTTGAGGCTGGTATTAATTTACTTTTTAAAGTGACCACACAGGTTTCTTCTTATTTTTAACTAGCCTATGTTACTCGGAACGATGCAAGGATTGTAATGATACCCCATACATCTAAATCGGTTCAGGCGTTCAAAAGTTATGGTGGAATAAAGAATCTCACATACATACATACATTAACCCTGAACACATAACACTCCTTTTTTTGGGGCAGTCGTGTAAAAACAACAATAATAATATAAGTAAACATAAACTAAGCAGCATTATTAAACTAAGTCAATGGATATTGTAGGTATTCGGAAAGGAATGCAAATGTTGAAATAAAACTTTTCAAACAAGTTCATGGGGGCAAAAAAAATCTGTTGGTTAAACAATCACTGACGTACCGTTCTGTTGGAGAACAGTGCATGGGCCAAACGTGCTTTGGATGAAAAGTGAATGGGCGAAACATTCTGTTGGTGAAACATTCACTGGCGAAAAATCATGTTGGCGAAACGTTCGTGGATGAAAAGTGCTTTGGGTGAAAAGTTCATGGTGAAAGATTATGTTGACCAACGGTTCATGGGCCAATCGACTGTTGGCGAAACGTTTCAGACTCGAAAAGCTGTGAGCGTGGATACACCAAGCTGTCCCTCCTTCCCTACTAATGATATAAAAGCGAAACTAAGTCTGTCTGTTACTGTTTCACGTCTAATTGATAATAGACTTGTGTCGCGAATGGGGAGAAAAAGGAAAAAGCTTAGTGGTAGATTGATATCTAAAAGTAAAACTATGAAATTATACAAAAGTAATCAATTACGAAGGGATCAGATATCGTCATGCCAACACTTGTAGAAGTTATTCTGTGTCGTGACCGGGTGCTGTCAGTTGGGATTGGTCATTTCTTAACTGCTATGGCTTACGTCTTTAGTTTTTTTTCTAAACTTATGTTTTATAGTCATCTTCATTGTGATCACATGTAGAATCAACAGGAATAATGTAACCAGGATTTCGTAAAAACCTAATTTAAACGAGTGCCGTGGAGTTTCTTGCTCGTTTTTCTCCATTATGGAATGAGCAACTAGCTTCAACTTTCGGACTAACTGACCGACTCCTTGACAATTCCAAAGTGCCTGTAAACGGTCTAATTGAAATAAATGTTTTTGACTTTGACTTTGTAATTGTGTTTTGCTAAATATTCTACATTCTACTATTCTACATTTAAAAAATAAATTATAAATTATTATTATTTTTTGAACGGTCTTACATTATAGAGGCTAGTTTAAGTACCTTGTTGAGCCTGTTATATAGAAAAGGTCCTCAAAACACACAAAACCGATTAGCACATGTTTAGTTTGAGGTTTTGCGCGAACCAAGTCCTTCCTTCTCTTATCAGCAGGCACAGGGTCGAAAGCTAGTGCAGTGTGCTGGTGCAGCACTATGTTCGAGATAAATAATGGCCGCGCTGTAAGCACATGCACATCTAAAAGGGCGAAAGGTCCGAGCTTTAGAACTGCTCTTGGAGTAAAATGGTGTTTGCCGCGCCACCCCAAGAACTTGTGCAATATGCAAGAATACCTGTTTAATTCATTTATAGTCAGCAGTTCTCCGCGAATTCTTAAAAACGAACATTAATTGGACACTGTTGTACACAGTATTCTAACTAATCCTAACTAATATCCTAACTAATATTATAAATGCGAAAGTAAGTTTGTTTGTTTGTTTGTTTGTTACCATTTTACGCCTAAGCCACTGAACCGAACATCCTGAAATTTTGCATATACTTTGCCAGGTGTACAGGAACGAACATAAGGTACCTTTCATCCCGAAAAAAAGTACTGTTCCCGAGGGAAATCACAATAACCTACTTTTGGTGATAGATGGCGCCACATGTCTTTCGAATCATGTTCGAATTTTAAATTTAAGTACCTAATACATTTTGTGAGTTTTAAGTGTCGATGGACCAGCTTCAACTAGGGTGTCATAAAATCAATTATTGATAATTCGGGGTTATTACAACCAACTTACGATTACCTAAGAAAAAAAAGTACTAGGGTATCATAAAAAAGGTATATCTCTATGGCAGTAGAAATAAAAAGTTTTAGTCAGAGTGGAAAGGTCAACATTCTGGATTTATCAAAAAAGTACTAGGGTGTCAGAAAATGAAGAGTTTACTCATGCACTCAAGCCGAGTACAACCCGAATGGATTGGCAAATTCTAAATTAACGTGAGCGAAGCCGCGGGCGAAAGCTAGTACTCAATATGTTTACGGAAATTTAAATTTCGAGTCAATAGTGGCACCTGGACATTTTAAATGGTCAGCTAATGTAGGGCAAGAACATACCGCGTGTAACGTGCGTGCAACAACTGTGTGCGGCAATGTTTAGATTGCTGAGCGGTGTGTTAGTATTTGTAATTGTAAATCAAATGTGATTTGTTTTATCGGCATTTAATGTTAGGAGATTATTTGACGGGCCTGTTGGTCTAGTGGTTAGTGGCCCTGACCGCTAAGCCGGAGGTCGTGGGTTCGATTCCCACCCAGGACAAACTTTGTGTGATGAGCATGATTGTTAGTTCTGTGTCTGGGTGTGATTTATCTATAATATGTATGTATTTATAAATTATATAAGTATGTATATCAGTTGTCTGGTTACCATAACACAAGCTCTGCTTAGCTTGGGATCAGATAGCCGTGTGTGAGTTGTCCCAAGATATTTATTTATTTATTTATTTTATTTATTACGGAGCCAATTACACACAATGATAAAACCATTTTGAGCATATTCATAGACCTCAACTCTTGTTTCCAGCTAACACAAAAGTTGAGCTTTAAACTAAGCTGCGGGCGAGTTGGCCGGCTCATATTCAAAATAATTGTATATCGTAACTACAGAACCCCGAATATGATAAATAATGCAGACGAACTTGGCTCAATGGTCATTACTTATTTACGTAGAACATGAGCCAGCCGCACCACACACTCGCGCTCGCTCATACCTTTTTCGATTCCCATCGCTTCTTGTTTCTCATCATCTTAGCGTTGCAACAAACAAAATGAAGCTCATTCACACATTACTTAGGATCGCCATCAGCACTTAAAAGTAAAGCCCGAAGCGTCGAGACCGTCGACAACGACAGCGACACGTACCCGCAGCATGCGCTCGATGTCCGCGTGCAGCGCGCGCAGCTGCGCGTCCACGCGCGCGCGCGCCTCGCTCTCGCCGCGCTCGGCGCCCGCGCAGCAGCACGCGCACGCGCCGCCCGCGTGGCTGTGCGGCGGCAGCGCGGCCAGGCGCATGCGCCGGCGCGCGTCGTTGACCACGCGCTGGCGCCGCGCCGCGCAGCAGTGCGCGCGCTCCAGCACCGCCGTCGCCGCCGCCGCCGTCTGCGCGGGGAGACTCGACTGATACAGGACTGTAGTTACGCGTCTGTTTTGTCGTCGCGCATACTGACCGCGAGGTAGTCGAGCGCGGCCTGCAGCTGGTGCTCCGCAGGCAGGTCGAGCGGGGCCTGCAGCTGGTGCTCTGCGGGCAGGCCGAGTGAGGCCTGCAGCTGGTGCTCTGCGGGCAGGCCGAGCGAGGCCTGCAGCTGGTGCTCCGCAGGCAGGTCGAGCGGGGCCTGCAGCTGGTGCTCTGCGGGCAGGTCGAGTGAGGCCTGCAGCTTGTGCTCCGCAGGCAGGTCGAGCGGAGCCTGCAGCTGGTGCTCTGCAGGCAGGTCTAGTGAGGCCTGCAGCTGGTGCTCCGCAGGCAGGTCGAGCGCGGCCTGCAGCTGGTGCTCTGTGGGTAGGTCGAGCGCGGCCTGCAGCTGGTCAGGCACGCTCTCCGCTGCGACTGTCACGAGTAAAGCGAGCGGTTCTTATGATATGCAAGCGGTAAGACGATTATCGCACACTGCCCCGCATCACGCAGCGTAGCGCAGGAGCGCGTGTTCTTACGTTGTTGACAAATACAATAAACAGGATTGGGCCCAATTGGGAACCTTGTGGGACTCCGGATGTTGAAGGGTAAGGTAGAGACTGATGACCCTTTACTACAACTCTCTGTTTTCCGTCGGTCAGATATGATTTAACCCAATGCCAGAATTAAACAAATATGCCGAGGTTTGACCGCTTTTGCAGCAATATGTAGTGGTCTACTTTGTCGAACGCACTACTAAAATCTGCATTTTTGATAATTTGACTGGCTCTGGCTTAATAATTTATATTCGTAGTCGTCAAGGGGATTTTGATACTTTATATAACGTTTTCTAAGTTTTTCCACATGCAGTATTTATTGCATTTTATTTTGGTAAAAATGAACTTATGATGTTGTCCAAAATCTTATGGAGCTCTTCTACCGTAGCATTGGTATCCTAGCATTGGGCAAATTTTTTAATCTAATTGACCTGATTTGCTACTGACCGTATCGCGTCTCGGGCAAACTGAGGTCGGCGATCCGAAGGTTGGAAGTAAGTGGCAGGTCAACGACCGGCTGCTCCCACCGACCTGCGGGGCACGCCTCCTCTGCGCCTGCGCCCGTCTGCACACACACAGTGGACTCGTTCATGATGGTAAGCCAAAATATATCTAGTTTTAATTGAGGCATTATTTTTGCTTGTTGTTTTTATTGTTTTAAGGAGCTGAATACAGGCGCAGTGTGTCATCGTTCAGGTTGAGAACGTAATGTGTTGCTTTAAAAGAATGTTTTTATTTAATTGGATGGACAATGTTGATCGATTTCTTATATAACCTCATTTTAATACAGACATGGTGGAGAGGCTGCGTGTACAGTACTCACCGGCGCGACAGGCAAGACGGCCGCCACCTGCGCAACGGGCGCGCGCAGCTGCTGCTGGTCGGGCAGGCGCACGCGACGCGTGCTCCACGACCCGCCGCTGCTCGCCGTGTCAGCGTCCGGCAGCTCGTCGTCTGAGCTCGACTGCTCCGACACGTGTGCCTGCGCAGGCCTCGCTGCTCTGTGGACTGCTGAGCCTCCTCTGAGCGCCAGTAAGGGTATGTAGTCGTCCTCGCCCCAGTCCGGGCTAGCCCTCTTGCTCGGAGGCGTGTCTTCGTGCAGGAGCGGCAGCTCTTCGAGCAGCTCTCGCTTGATGTTGGCGCGCAGCGATCCTGTGTAATGCGTGTCGGCGCCGTCGTCCGCGGCGCTCGTGTCTTCCTCGGGTTGTTGTGTGTCAGTGTGAATACAAGTGTCGGTGGTCGCGACGGAGGTGTCGTTGCGCACGTATTTCTTCCACGCTCGACATTCGTTTATTCTGAACACTGGTACGTATGTGTCCATCAGGAGTTTAGGATCTGTCGACAAATGTTATTCATTTAAAATAACCTTTATTAAGAACAGTTTACTCCGCACCTGGTAGTGCACACTGGGTGCACAATAATACACTTACCAACACGTGGCGCGTCGTCGGCCACACCACCGCCTGACTGCTCGCGCGTGACGTCACTATCGCGCGTGACGTCAACATCGCGCGTGATGTCACTGCCCGCGCGGCTCGCCCCCTCCTCCTCGTCGGCGAACTGTATCCTGTTACTAATGAACGACCACTCTTCGTTTGTTTGTGATTCAGTTTCAACTTTAACCTTAACCCCGTCAGTACAAGGCAGCGAGTCGTCTTCGTCGCTCTCGAAGATAATCTCAGTGCGGACCGTGCTCGGGTCTATCCTGTGCAGCAGCTCTATGGTGGAAGGGGCGCGGGCGGGGGGCGCGCGCGCCCACTCGTCTATCACCAGATGTGCGTCCGTGTCCGTGTCTGGAGAGTCGGCGCGTTGTGGCGGCGCTCCGTCTGTGCAGACTATTCCCAAATGAAAGATCATGTCAGCAGCTTTATCCTCACGTTAGGAAAAACGGCATGTATATTTCAACAATGCAGATTGTAATGAGCGTACCGGGAGGCGTGCTCGCCATGGCCTGCGCACCCTGCTCCGGCTCGTCCACCCGCGACATGTTAGGGTACAGCTGCTCGGCCGCGACGTCGCTCGGCTGCGCAGGCGCAGGGGCCGGCTCCGCGGCGGCTCCCTCCTCCTGCGCACAATACGCACTGCGGACTGGTGCGAGCGGCGAGGTGGCTACCTACCTAGCGAGTGGTCGGGTCCGCACTGCGCAGCCGGCCACTCACTTACTTACTCACAGTCGAGAGAGAAGACCGACTGTTGCATAGTGGCAAAGTGACTACGTTTAGGTGACATACATTTTTTGTGAATCGCTGTGAACTTATTTGTGTTACGATTAAGTATTCAGCAATGCAGACGCCTTCGTACTTGTCGTGAAAGAACTGAGCTTGTGACACGCCATCATTGAAACAACGAACGCGTTGTAACGTTGCGAATGAAACGAATTTTTCTTTACATTTATGTAAAAGAGTAATATGTTTGCAAACTGTGTGTTTATTATGTTTTCGAGCGTTTAGGTAATTTCTTTAGGGCGTCTGTTCGGTCTGAGCAACCGACCACCTGCTGACGCAGCAGTTTACAACACTCAGTGTACTTGTATCTCAGTGACAACTTGATGACTACACAAATTATAGGAGAAAATTCACATCTCAATAGGCTCAGCAAAGAGATAAATTTATTCAAAAAATCAAACCCAGATGTTGACATATACCATAACACCATGAAAACCTTTAAGATTAGTTACATCTGTTTGTTCCTCTTGCAACCTTTTACTTGTATTTTTTAAGTTATTTTTTTAATTAATACTGTAAATTTTTTTTTAGTTTAAGTTGTTTAAGTTTAAGTCAATTTTCGATCTCATGTTTGTTTAATTTTAGTTTTTGATCTCTTTTTTTTTACTTAAGTCTGTGTCTAACCACTTATGTTCGTGAATGTTGGTTCACCTGTTATTGGCAACTGTATAAGCCTTTTACTCATATACTACTATATTTGTTAATTTATATACAGAAGCTGTTGGTGTACCTTTTTTAATAAATAATAAATAATAATAATAACATGAGTGCATTGCCAGACATCAAACAGACCGGGTGCATTCACAACATTTAACATTAAACTTGAAGAACATTTAATAAAGTCTTTAAATCCATTTTCAATCAGTGCTTCAATATTACCTACAAGCGCGCACCCCGCACAGCGTCTACATTCACTTGCAGTTATTCTTGGATTTTACTTATAATAAGTAGTACTCGTAGTCTTAACTCTTAACATATCTATTTGTCTTGGGTATGGTCGGATATCATGAACTAAGGCTCAGGAGGCAACTCACACTAGTGATTTATATCTTTACTAGCTTTCGCCCGCGGCTTCGCTCGCAAATTAAGTTTAAAATTCGATCATAATTCGTAAGACATGTGGCGCCATCTATCCTCTTAAGAAGGTTATTGTGATTTTTCTCGGGAACAGTACTTTTTTCGGGATGAAAGGTATCCTATGTTCGTTCCTGTACACCTGGCAACGTATATGCAAAATTTCAGGATGATCGGTTCAGTGGCTTAAGCGTAAAATGGTAACAAACAAACAAACAAACTTACTTTCGCATTTGTAATATTAGTTAGGAAGATAATTAGAGGGAAGATACACAATGCGGATATATTGCGAAGGATGGAGCTAGTCGCGCCAGACGGGTATGTGGGACGACGCCGTCGGCGCGCTCCGCACTCTCAGTGTTGTTGCTGATGACATTGATATATTCTGTTGCTCTTTGGGTGAATTTACAAGAACGGCTACTTATAGAATTTGTTATGGTTAAATAGCGCAACTATATAATTCCTGGTACGGAACCCTGGGGTACAGTGTCATAGTTACCAGCGGCTCGGTGACGACGCGGCCGTCCAGCACGAGCCGGCGCCAGCTGTCCGGCGCGCCCGTGGCCACGTGCGGGTACCTGCGACACACACAGCCGTCGGGAGAATGCTCTCTACACTCCGACCAAACTTTCCGTTTTGGCCTAGTATCGGCCAAAAACTAGGGTTCGGCTATTTTCGGCTTCCGCTGCTCTCCGGCCGAAACCACGGCCAAAACCGTAACTACATTCGGACAAGATTTAGCGCTACGATCGAATACGTAATAGCAAGTGTGACTTGCGCCGCGGCCGCTCCCGCACGCGTCAGTCATCTCGTGACTTGCTTTGCTTGTTTTGTTTGCGTTCATTTGAGACTGATTAAGATTTTGATTAGTTTATTTCTCTCGCGAAATCATGACAATATGTGGAAGTTTCGGTTTTGGTTTCGGCTGAAACTGAGACCGAAGTCAAAATTTGGTTTCGGTTTCAGTCGTAACAACTGGTTTCGGTCGGACACTAGTACTCGCCTTCATATTGCTCTAGTAACTGTTCAAAAATATTGATCGCATTTTAATAGAAAAATCAAGCTTTTTTTGTTGCGGTTATTTGTTTATACCCACACTTGAAATATAAATAAATGTGTACGCACCACTTAGTATATCTCTACTTGTAACAGCGTGAGGTACTGACCGCTTGAGTATGGCGATGTGGAGGGGCGCGGGGCGCGGCGGCGGCGCGGGCGAGGGGGGCGGGGGCGCGCAGGGGCGGCGCCAGTGCGCGGCGAGCCGCTCGCGCGCCTGCAGCTTGAGCTCGTGCCAGCGCCGCTGCAGCACCACCAGCGACGCCGCGCGCCCGCTGCACGCGAAGCGGTCGGAGTAATGTAATCAGCGTTGTTCGGCCGCGAAATGTACGAAACTGATCTTAGCGTAGGTCATGCACACAGACACAGATGGCGTTGCTGCACAATGCTCTGTGATAAGATCCTCCGTGGATGAGATGAATAAACGGGACAATTTTAATATATTAAATTAATTACTGTTCAAGGAACAAGTTGCTTCATTTATATAGTTCCACAACTGTCGCAGTGAGTACCTGGCGAGGTAGTCCGCGTGCGCGCGGCTCCAGCGCAGCGCGCGCTCGCGCGGCGCCAGCGCGGCGTCCTCCAGCCGGTGGCGCTGCACCAGCTGCCACAGCGTGTGCAGCGCCGCCGCCTCCTCGTACGACGTCAGGCTCTCCTGCGCACGCGCACGACGACGTTAGTGTCGATACAGCGGTGAGCGAGGTGTGTGACTGTGGCGGTACTCACGTCTGTGACGAGTCGGTGCGTGTCCACGTCGGTGTGCAGCAGCAGCAGGTCGGCCACGGCCGCGGTGGCGGCGGGCGGCGCGGCCGCGTCCCCCCCGCGCGCCGCCGCCATCGCCTGCGCCAGCGCCACGCGCTGCGCCGACACCCTGCATCACAGCGGAGCTCGTGAGCCGGGCCCGCGCGCGGCGTGCCGGCGGCCAGGCGGACACTCACCACACGGCGTGCAGGTCGTTGATGGCGCCGGAGAGGCGCAGCGCGCGCCGCACGTCGCTGTAGAGCGCGGTGGAGCACAGCGAGCCGCGCGCGCGCGCCGCCGCGCACAGCGCCGCCACCACGCCGCCCGGCGACAGCGCGCGCGGGCGCAGGCGCCGCGCCAGCGCTCGCGCCCAGGGCGACGCCGGCGCGTGCTCCACGTGGCGCCGCAAGCGCCGCTCCCAGGCGCGCGCCGCGCCCGCGGAGATGCCGAGCGCGCTGCCCAGCGCCGCGTACGCGCGCCGCCGCTCCTCCTGGGCGCGAGGTACACCACCGCGTTAAGCTTGTTATAACATGCATGTACCTACTACAAACATTGTATCGTTAGATAGCAAAAAATTACACACTCTAATTATTAAGGAGAGTTGAGTAAGGTATGGGTAGAGTATCGGTATCGTACGGAAGACGTGGCGGGTCAGCTAGTTTTAAAATAAAATGCCGTTTTAGTATAAATGTCGGGACAATGAGCTGACTTGTGAAAGTTTACTTTTCATCAGTTCTTTTAATTGTTGATGATGTAGATTTTATATGGTAATACATTGAGTGATTTCAAAATATCCATCAAGCTAATGTTAAACCCACATGCAATTAATAATGAATAAGAGTTGAGGACTGCAACATGTCAAGTGGAACTGGATGGACAATACCCTCCCACGAAACAATTACAATGATACATTTGTAATCATTGTTTTTAACTGTTGAATATTTTATCAATTAAAAAGTGTCATGAGGTGTGCAGTTCCAGACTATACGCTACCGGCGCACTCACATTGCTGGCACCGGCCGCGCCGGGCTTCTTGATCAACGCGTCATGCTTCATGTACTCCAGGGCGAACGTCCTCATGGACACCGCCAGCGACCTGCGCACACACAACTTTTCTGCATCAGCGCCTGCGCCGCTCGTGCATGCACCCACATGGTAATGTGACATCCTCTAGGCCAGCACTTTCTAAAATATTAAGATAACGGAACAACCCCACAAAAAATTAATAATCAATGAAAAAGAAATCAAAATCCGTATTTCATTTGGAAATATTCTCCCAATGTAACAGCCCAAAATAATGATAAAACAGTTTAATGATAAATGTCAATTAGCAGAACCTTGGTAAGTGTTCAACAGAATCCATAGGTTGTGCGGAGGCCACCTAGCAAATGGCCGCTCTAGGTTACGCTAACATTTACAAAAAGGATATAATACAGACTTTGTGGAATGCTTCACACTATGCAATACTTCACCATTCCACATATGACACTCTCTGCATGGTGGTTCCAACAAGGTGCATGGTTCAGCAGAGCACGCTACGTGTGCAGTTGTACACAGAGTATGGGACAGCTTACACACGGCACATACTTAGCAGCCAGTTGCTTCTTCTTATTGATCAGGACGGAGGGCACGTAGTCAGCATCCCGAGGGTCCCTGCTCGGCCTGCCTTTCACGAAGTGTCGGCTACAGACGACGCTGTGGCCATTCGGTAGCCACGACCTCCCACTGGAAATATTTATAGTATGTAGTATGTATGTATGTAAATGTAGTATGTAATGTAGTATAACTGTAATCTTCTTTTTATGACATATAAAAAGTAGCGTGTCGGCGTCCGATGATGTACGACGTTGGTCAGCGGCGTGCCGCTGGCCTGCAGGCCACGCCAACCGCAACATTCATGTGGTAGGTACCTACTTTATGTTTTTGATGGCCTGCACCCATTTATTTCTTTGGTACAGTCGAGACGGGAAGCTGTGGAAGTCCACTTCGCTGTTGGACGATGTGTTTGGACACTCGACAACACAACACGTGCTTGTACGCCCTGCTTCACTCATTTTTCTTTCTATTTCTACAGCAATACATATACAAATTTACACAATTTAAATGAAATTAATCTAGCATCAACACCTTGATACACAACAATAACTGACAGTGACAGTGACACTATCACACCACAGACTCAGCAGACTCTCTAGTATAATAGTAGTCTATGCCACAACGTAAATAATTAATTATAATTGTTTTGCATTCTCTACTCTATGACTGTATACTATGCTTATTTGGCCCGGTCATAGAGCAACACAGGCCTCCTGACGGAAGGGCCCGGTGCGGCGGTTGCGGTGGTGCTAATACTGAACAAATAATTAAGTAAATGGTCTAAGAAAGATACCGAGTTAGGTTAACCCTCAGGGAGTTTCCGTTCAAGAATTATATTTAAAATGTAAATAATAATATTTCAGACACCGAGTCATAGGGTTGCCGCGATTTAAAAGTTCCAAAAGTACGTAATTCTGCTGTAACGGAGAAACATTGATAAAAGTTTATAGGGGCAATGTTTCTCCGCAGGTTACTGGTCACTGACGCATTGGTTTTTGTTATAAATCATATAAGTAGACTCATAGAATCATGACTGGTAGAGAATGCCTAAGGCATTAAGTCCGCCTTTGTACTTTTTTTGTTGCATAAAGTTTAAATAAATAAATAAATAAATAAATAAATAAATAAGTATTTAAATTGCTTCTCACGTCTTGTAGCGAAAAGTATGGATGAAAAATACAAATAATACTGCATTTTACTGAAAATAATTAATGTTTAATTTGCACAGTACAGAATCTAGAATGGAGTTTGACGATTCAAGAATTAGAAAATCATAGACCGGTTAGATATATTTCTTGTTTTGCCATCATAGGTCCGCAGTCGTTGTTTGTGTTTATATTGTTTACGTTTTAGACTATATGAATAAGTAGACGTTGGTGTCGCCAGTTCAAGTGAATGGGCCTGGTCACATTTGCCTTGAGTGGCCGCCGTGCGCCGCTCTGGAACAAATCGATAAAGCTTCGATAAATAAAACGTACCTGTGTTTTTATTTAATGTGTGAACTTACACGTTATTATGTGCAAGTCACACACATAGGACAAACATGCAACATTAAGGAATGTGTAAGGGTAAGCTGGTTAAGATATATCTATCTTATCTGTGCTTCTTAGGGCTTTGAACTTTTCTAAACTGTGCTATCAACTTGTCTCTAGTCCTTTAATCACCTTCTTCCTACTTATCACAATGCTGTATCTATAATGAACTAAAATTTACTTTTTTGTTCTGTAAGCTGTCTTTGCTGTAGGTATTATTGCTAATCCAACCGCTTCACTGCAATTGATTATTACCCAAAACCCAACAGAAATAGAGTTGCAAATAGCGTGCAAGACATCATTCCGGTATGCAATTTTCAATATTGTATTTGTGTTCATGATAAATGAATGACCGTACATGTTTTCGCTTTAACATCCGTTTTCCCTCCAGTGCGTCGAGTCTCTGGGGGGTGATGTTTGTTGAGCTTTGCTTTCTGCGCCTCCGCTTCGTTGGCCGGCAGCGCGGCCGCCGCTACCAGCTCCGTCGTCGCGTCCGGTCGCTCCGGCTTGCTCGCTGGCGCCGGGGGTGCCGAGGGCGCATGCCCTGACCTGACAGCTTGCCGTCTATTCTGTCTGTTACAGATAATGGCCATATTTTACAAGCTTTTATCGGTCATTCTCCAATTTGGTGTTCTTTGCCTAATTACCGTAACCTTTTTTATTTTCACAAATTTGAAAATATGAAAGAAATTAAAGATACGAATTCAATAATTAATGTGGCATGTAACAATTAATGGTTGTTTTCTAGTTAAAGAGACTTAAAAATGTTATAGGTATGGTAATTAGAAAAATTTAATATTCAATGCAACGGTGATTAGAAAATCATCAAGTCTGTGTAAAATATGATAAGTATTGAAATGGTAATACCACACATTAATAATTTGTACACATATAATTATAATTAAAGCAATAGAATTAACGATGTCCCTAATAAGCATAAGTTAATCAATAAGTCCGTTAGTCAATAAGACACTTTATCATTGCTATAATTTATTAAAAATTAGACACTTTCAATGAAAATCAGGTAAAAACAAACATTGTATTAATTTTTCATACAACGGTAATTATAAACACACGGTAATTGGTAGGTGTACTGTAATTAGAAAACGACAGATTTTCTTAAAAATGACGAAAACCGACACAGTATGCAGTTACTAGCTTATTACAATGTACGGAGGCAAAAGTATTGTCTCCATTTACATGAACAACTTGAGTCTAACTTAAAAATAAAGTATTAAAATAAGTACAACGGCAATTAGAAAAGTTTTTAACCGAGGCTTCGGTAATTATAAACTCACGTGCTTCATTGCTAGTGCACTACCGTTAGAGGCGTAAGGCGTGCAACTACTGATGGGACACGGTGCCCATGGAGGAGACGCGACGCGTACGGTAGTAATGTGCTAAATACTGTTAATTAGGGATTTGCACCCGAGAACAGAAGATGTCACGGCAATTATAACTTTCGGTTGGACACGCGGTTACTTAATGATTACTTTTATTTATTATTTACGGTTACTTAATTATTTATGGACTGTCGATATTTTGTTATGCAATACACGTTGCTTAATGCCGTTTAAAACGTTAAAAATATCAAAGTAAATCCGTACGTTATAAAAATTACAAGCAAGTATCAACATTAACTTGGTGTGCGGACACGCCACGGTAATTAAAGAACAGAGGTTCTTTTTAAGATAATTAATTTAGTCTTAACTACTTGTTTACAGCTAGATACGAATGCTATCTAACAAATAAAAATATTGTATGATTGAACATGTTCATATTAGGGATTTAGCTGGCCCGGACACGAACAACTTGCTAATCGGAGAACGGCCGTTATTATACACTTGACACAACCTGAACTCTTAGCGAGAGGTGTACCTACTCGTCGGCGGGCGTTGAATCGTCGCTCGACTCTGTGGTCGTGTCTGTGTCGTCGTCTGTGGTAGATTCTATTGTCGGTATTTCCTCTGGCGTCGTCGGCGCCTCCGACTGCGACTCCGGCCCCGGCCCCGGCTCCGGCCCCGCCACGGTCGTGTCGTCCGGCTCTGGCGCCGCATCAGGCGGCACTCCTATCGCGAACAGGAGTTTGGTGACGCGTTCTTTGTTCATCCGGAACACGCCCAGGTAGTAGCCCGCGTACAGCGGGCGGTACTCCGTGATGCCTATCTTCGCCTCGTTTTTATCGAGCTGGAACATAAACAGTTTGCTATGATCTACTTTTAATTTGTAACATTAACGTGCAAAAACAAATTGTGACGCATTTTCGGGGTTCCGTAGGTACCAAAATGATAAAAAACCGGCCAAGTGCGAGTCGGACTCGCACACGGAGGGCTCCGTACCACCACACAGTATTTAAGACAACATACAATAAAATAAGTTTATAATCGCTAAAAGTAACTACTTTATGAACCTAACTAAAAATGTATGGTTTTTGGATTTCTCCCTTTAGCTCAATGGCATTGCTTCTTGCCACTAGGTCAGCGGGAAGCCCCTATCGGTTAGGATTCCCAAGCGCGCCTCAAAATATGCGCTATAAACCTTATCCTGGGAATGCGTTGACTTAGAAGTTCGATTTTCTCAAAAAATTAAACCTGCAGACCTGAAATTTTGATATTGTTTCAGCTTGATACCTTCACGCTTTTCTGAGAAATAGGTCAGACAAACGGACAGACGGACAACAAAGTGATCTTATAAGGGTTCCGTTTTTGCCAACTGACGTACGGAACCCTTATGGAGCGATTCCGTCTATCCGTCTGTCACAACTGCTACCGCTAGAGCTATTACATTGTTATTTACACTGAGAGCAGTCAGTTGAGCGGTGACGGTGACGGTGAGGTGACGGTGAGGTGACGGTGCACGCGCCAGTGCTACGTACCGGCATGAAGTAGGCGACGGAGCCGATGTTGGAGCGCCGCGCCGACGTCTCCAGCGGGATGCCGTCCACGGTCACCTGCGGGGCTCGCTCGCGTCAGTACACAAGGAACATCTACACTGTACTACGCGTGCTCACGACCAGTCAGTACCTGTTCGAGGGAGCAGTTGCTCCGGCAGCTGTACTTCAGCACGTGCGCAAACGGCTCACCCTCCTTGGCTTCTGGCGGAGCGGCTACTTGAATCTGAACATCTGAAAGCAAACAGCCGGCGTGCGAGTGGTTCATGTTGGCACTGACGTGCGCGCGCGCCGCCAGACCACACACACCAACACTACTTACCGGGCGCTGAAACATGTATAATCCAAATCAATTATATGCACATGGTCACACTTCACCGCTGGGAAACGGTTTATATTTGTGGTGGGGAAAATCACAGTTTATGGTCATGCGCAAAAAAATGCACCTGAAAATTGTACCTACGTCACAAATAAACCTATGAACCTATGTTCAATTGTATCTCGTTTGAGCCCAACTTGGGCTTTTAATTAAACCTCTTTATAACTCAGGATGAAACCAACTCGCTAATTATAACACTCGCAAATAATGACAGACTTTTTTGTATTGAAAAAATACGCTATGGCGTCTCCTCTTCCGTCAGGTTGCCAAAGTTGCCACCATAGAGCAACACAGGCCGTGTTGCTCTATAGTGGCAGCTTCCCTACGCTGCGCGGCTCTTGAGAAACACCTCCTTGTTGACAGACGGACAAAGAGGTTTCGTATTTTCCTTTTGAAGTGCGGAAGCTCAAAAGCAACTTACAGTCATCTGAAATAATAATACAACAAGCGTTAGAGTTACACCTTCCTCAGACGTGAACAACAGGCCGCGTGATGAAACAAATGAGAGCTCACTGTCAATAACAGCCACCTCCTTCTTGTAGGAGTCCGCGTCGATCTTGAACACCCCCATGTACACGCAGGCATTCGTGTCCTCGAAGCTGCCGAACAAAGTGATAGGATTACTGTTTGTCCAGCGCTGCTACGTACGGTGGACTGGTGCCCCGTCATGTTGTAGTAGTGCTTGAAACCCGAATGACGTACTAGGCGGCGCGCTTGGAACACTGCGTGGAGCCACCTCGGCTCACAAGTGCGACAGGTCACTGCCTACTTCAGTGACGAAGACACGGCGCGGCTACTCCCGAGCCGTGCATTCGGACAGCGTGTGCCGCGCCGTGTCCTCCCGGCAGCGCACGCGGTGCTGGCACCGGCCGTCCGGCTCCCTGTTTATGCGACACAGGCACTTTCCGAGGCGGATTGACATCACTCCTTTTTTTGGGGGCAGTCGTGTAATTACGGTTACTCACAAAACTAAAATTAGAAATATTGTCATAGAATAAATCACAAAAGAAATTATAAATTACTATTAATCAAAAACAAAAATTAGAAAATAATATGCAAAATTCAATTAAAATTATGAAATTGAAGCGGCTAAATGTGAAGATTTGATGCAGTGAAGTGAGTGCGGGTCGCCGCGCGCCGGCCGCCCGCTGACCGGCCAGCTGGCCGCCCGCTCGGGAGGTGTGTGCTTACCTACCTAATTGTTATATGAATCGTACAGATTGTCATCGCAGCTGTTTTATTTCGAATGCGCGTGCAGTATGGCCAACACATCTGTGTCTACTCACCTGGGAATCTGGAAGTCGATGGAGGTGGGCTTCGTGGTCACCAGGCCCTGCGGGAGCACGCTCTCTCCGCGGCACAGCACGTCCATGAGCTGGCCGTTGGGCACGTCGTACTGCATGCTGTGCCGGAAGGGCTGGCTCACGGTCCCCGACAGCAGCAGCGGCTGCATTCTGAGCTCCATGTCTGTCGAAATAGTGTCGAGGAGTCACAAGTGGCGCTACTCACAGAGCGAGCCTCCGCTCTCGAGGATACAGAGCAGTCGCAGCCGGCCCTCCAGTGCGCCGATACAGGACCTACGAGCGTGCGTTGACTCTGTAACGTACTGACACATTACTGTTTTATCATCCTGTACACCGGGAGGGTGAGCGTGTAGCACTATCGACTGCTACACGCTCGAATACCTCCTCAGTTATGTTGTAAACGATTAGCTGATTGCACCGTTCGCACCGGTCGCACCGGCCGAGTCGGCACGTGCTGACGTGGCACACGGCTAACTGGAATATGTTGTAGCTAATTCTATACTGTAGAAGCTACTCACTGGGATCTGTAAGATAAAACAAACACTTGGAACGGGTCCTAGGTTCACCGACACCTTCCTGCTGCTGTCGTGCCGCGCGTGGCACACCGGCGACTCGGCCTCACCCACCTCTGCCGGGTGCTCTGCGTGCAGGCAGCCGGCGCTGCTTCAGCAGTCGGCGCGCGTCGCTCTAACGCTCAATACTTACTTGCGGGTGCTACAAACAAACAAACATTTGAGTCATTGAGCGCGTGCGCGGCGTTGCGACATCTGTTGCTTACATTGTCTAGTACTCATACGTACATATGTATGTATATTTGCCCCACTCGAGAAAGTGTACTGTATTGTGGGCGTCTGGTTATCAGTATTCTTCTGTTTGTATTCCTTATTAGTGTACTGATGTTACATATGAGGCTAACGTACCGCTGTGGCCCCGCTAGGGCACTGTGGTTTACAAATAATGTAATATTACAAAACCTATGCGTAAGATAAATTAAATTATTTAATAAGGTAACAGTCACAAAACCAACCACTGTTCTCTAAATAAATTCGTTTACAATATTTATATCATATTTTGTATAGAATTTTTAAGTTAGCAATATCCATGTTCCCAAACGAGTACACTAATAGTGTGACAAAAAAGGTTTAAAAAAAAATGGGGTCATGGTCAACGAAAATAACTCTCTATCAGCGGTAGTTTCACTTGTGGTCCCTTCCTACAAGCAAAACCATTGTAGGCAGGACGTGCAGCCAGGTGCAGCCCGCGCGCCGCGCGCTCCCCGCCGCCTGCTGCTCACCACTGACTCGCAGAGCAATCGCTCTTGCTGGCTCGAGCTGAGTCACTCACCATGCGCTACAATAAAAATGTTAAATTACTTGGACTGTGATTTCGTGATGACCTAGCGGTTAAGGCGCCCGCCTCTCATGCATGAGGTTGTGGGTTCGAATCCGGCCAAGTACCAATTACTACCAATGTGACTTTTTCAATTCATATGTACACTTTAAGTTTATCTTAGACACTGCTGACATCATTCCGTGCCTCGGAAAGCACGTTAAGCTGTTGGTCCCGGCTGTCATACGTGGATCTTTGACAGTCATTATGGGTCGTCAGAAGCTTGAAAGTCTGACAACCAGTCTTACCTCGGAGTATCGTATTACCCAGTTACTGGGTTGTAGAGGTCAGATAGGCAGTCGCGTGTAAAATACTGGTACTCATCTGCATCCGGTTAGACTGGAAGCCGACCACAACATAGTTGGGAAAAGGCTAAGTAGATGATGATGACCTAGACTGTGATTTCCCTTTTAATTTAGTTGGTTGTTTAGTCGGGCCGTGCACGCAGTTGTGTAAGGGCCACGCGGGTAGCGGCGGCCGACGCCTGGTCGCCTGCTGCCTACCCGCTCGTGCGTACCTTTGATGACGGCCGCCTTGATGTGCTCCTTTTCACCGTCCTCGTTCACCAGCATGAGGAAGTAGTCGCCCAGGTCGCGCGGCGTGATTTGCCGGAGGTCCATGTCTATCACCGTCAGCCTGCGCGCGGACCAGATACATGCATCATTACAATGTTGTACCAGTAGCACGTGCAGTTCGCTTACTACCGTCCACCACGTCCGCGTCCACGTCCTCGCTCCACCACTACAGCGGGCGTCGTACTGGTCGCACGCGGCGCGGCGAGCGGGCAGCGCGCGTCACGACCGCGAGTCAACAAACGATGAACGATACTCACTCCTCCCCTTGGCTGGAAATAGTAAAACACTTGACTTATATGAGCATCGCGTTCTGTCGCGCGGCGCGAGCGAGACGGATGTACTCGCACAGCGCACTACGCTATGACCTGTAACAGCCGCGAGACACTTGATAGCGCCAGTAGTTGCCGAAATAAGCAGCCGTGACCTTTAGGCAAACTGACAGACTAGTGACGACAATGGAGAGCGATGCTGTGCGTGTGACGCTCACGTCGTCAGAGTCGTCACTCGTTCAGAGCTAGCGATCAGAATATGTTAGTAGCAGTTATTACATTATAATGTCTTGCGAGGCATCCGTGTCGAGAGTGCGTTGTGTGCATCGGAAGCTACAAATAGGCGGTACGTACTCGCTGAGCACGCGGCGCATGGTGTACTTGTGCTGGTTCACGTTGCGCACGGTGCCGTCCGCCACGCGCAGCATGATGCGCTCCAGAATGCACCGGTCGCACGCCAACTCGATGCGCGTCACGTTTATTAGCTGCCCCGGCAGCACCACCAGCTCCTGCGGGTTCAGCCGCTTTCTGCCCGCCTCTGCAACGTTATACCTCCACTGCCTTACCCGGTCAAGCCCCGGCTGACTTGCCGGTAAGTCAGAACAGTAGACAATCAATTGTGTCTCGTTACGTGGGACTTGAGTACCTAATTAAGCTCGGCACCGCCAAATGAGACTATATGCAGATCCATAGCAAGCAATACGCGCGCCCGGCGCAGCGGTTCTGTATCTTAAATACGACAGTTTGAATGATAGTAATTTTCTAAATCACCTGAAGTGACTGGCTGAAGCTATTATAGCATAATTTCATTGAGTTTCTGCTCATGAAGGATGACCAGAGGCACGTGCAGGAGGCTATGCGTGGTGTGTAGTGTCTGCCATGCTCTCGAAGGATGACTAGAGGCACGTGCAGGAGGCTATGCGTGGTGTGTAGTGTCTGCCATGCTCTCGAAGGATGACCAGAGGCACGTGCAGGAGGCTATGCGTGGTGTGTAGTGTCTGCCATGCTCTCGAAGGATGACCAGAGGCACGTGCAGGAGGGTATGCGTGGTGTGTAGTGTCTGCCATGCTCTCGAAGGATGACCAGAGGCACGTGCAGGAGGCTATGCGTGGTGTGTAGTGTCTGCCATGCTCTCGAAGGATGACCAGAGGCACGTGCAGGAGGGTATGCGTGGTGTGTAGTGTCTGCCATGCTCTCGAAGGATGACCAGAGGCACGTGCAGGAGGCTATGCGTGGTGTGTAGTGTCTGCCATGCTCTCGAAGGATGACCAGAGGCACGTGCAGGAGGCTATGCGTGGTGTGTAGTGTCTGCCATGCTCTCGAAGGATGACCAGAGGCACGTGCAGGAGGGTATGCGTGGTGTGTAGTGTCTGCCATGCTCTCGAAGGATGACTAGAGGCACGTGCAGGAGGCTATGCGTGGTGTGTAGTGTCTGCCATGCTCTCGAAGGATGACCAGAGGCACGTGCAGGAGGCTATGCGTGGTGTGTAGTGTCTGCCATGCTCTCGAAGGATGACCAGAGGCACGTGCAGGAGGCTATGCGTGGTGTGTAGTGTCTGCCATGCTCTCGAAGGATGACCAGAGGCACGTGCAGGAGGCTATGCGTGGTGTGTAGTGTCTGCCATGCTCTCGAAGGATGACTAGAGGCACGTGCAGGAGGCTATGCGTGGTGTGTAGTGTCTGCCATGCTCTCGAAGGATGACCAGAGGCACGTGCAGGAGGCTATGCGTGGTGTGTAGTGTCTGCCATGCTCTCGAAGGATGACCAGAGGCACGTGCAGGAGGCTATGCGTGGTGTGTAGTGTCTGCCATGCTCTCGAAGGATGACCAGAGGCACGTGCAGGAGGCTATGCGTGGTGTGTAGTGTGTACTCACCCAGGATGACTAGTTTCGGGAAGCTGAAGACATCCTCGTCTGCGTCACTCACGTACCGGGCGTAGTAATTTGAGGCGATGTCTGGCGTCGCCGGATCGAAGGTCAAAACAATTTCGACAAAAGTTTTGTTGAGCACTTTATATTGAACCGTTACACCTGAGTCCTGAAATGGAGCTATCAGTTCATTGTACACGCTAACAAGTTTTATGAGATGAATGCCAGCATCATCATCAGATGATGATCCTTAGCCTTTTCCCAACTATGTTGGGGTCGGCTTTCAGTCTAACCGGATGCAGCTGAGTACCAGTATTTTACATGGATCGGCTGCATTACCTAACTGACCTCCACAAACAGAAACTGGGTAATACAGTCCCCCTAGGTAAGACTGGTTGTCAGACTTTTGGGGCTTCTGACGACTCGTAACGACTGTCAAAGATCCACATACGACAGTCGGGACGAACGGAACGATATCAGTGATGTCTAAGATAAACTTTAGAAGAGAAGTCACATTGGTACTTGCCCGGATTGAAACCCACAAACTTATGCATGAGAGGACTAACAATCATGCTCATCACAGAAAGTTTGTCCTGGGTGGGAATCGAACCCACGACCTCCGGCTTAGCAGTCAGGGCCACTAACCACTAGACCAACAGGCCCGTCAAACATCATCATCATCATTGGTAACGCATTACCCGCCGGCTTCTTATTGCGTGATAATATTAAAGGTAATCGTAAATAAACAAACACTGTACCTTCTTGAGCACCTGTAACGTTAAGCACATTGTAACACAGTACCCGGCGGATACAAGATCACTACCAGCTAGGTGCACGTGTACTGCGTGTGCTGCGTGTGATGTACAAACATACTGGTGGACACGAGTTATAAGTCGCCGAGTCGTCTGGCAAATGTCAAACTTGGTCGAGCGCCGCATGCGCCGCATGTGTTCACAACGCGCTCAGCTCGCGCTCACCTCGCGCTGGCTTGCGCTCAGGGGACAGGTGCATGCTGGCTGTACTTTATTTATTCATTGATGTGTGGGAACAGCTGTTGAGTCAATGTCGTGTAGAAAATGATGACACTTACTTCGTCGAGGATGCTGAGGCGAATCTGAACAATTAATTACACCATTATTGTATATCAAAAAACGTAATAGGTACACACATATATATATATATATATATATATATACGTAGTACGTATAACGTTTACGTTTTTTTCCTTGCTTTACTCCCAATGGAGGTATTTAGATGAGACGAGTACATAGAGGATTATGTCGCTAAGAGTCCACCATGAAGGTTAGTCCATACTCGCTTCATGCTGCATGTGCTGCAAGGCGAGTCCCGGCCCTCTCCGCGCCGCATGTGCGCACACGCCGCATGACCACACCGCGACCAGCGCTTCAGTCTTACCCTGCCCCCGTTGGCCGTGTCCCGGCTCCCTCCGCGCCGCATGTGCGCACACGCCGCGTGCCTACACCGCGACCAGCGCTACAGACTCACCCTGCCCCCGCTGGGCGTGTCCCGGCCCCCTCCGCGCCGCATGTGCGCACACGCCGCATGCCCACACCGCGACCAGCGCTACATACTCACCCTGCCCCCGCCGGGCGTGTCCCGGCCCCCTCCGCGCCGCATGTGCGCACACGCCGCATGCCCACACCGCGACAGCGCTACATACTCACCCTGCCCCCGCCGGGCTTGTCCAGGCCCACTCCGTGGAACGTGTAGCCTGGTGGTGCTGGCCCTGCTATTCTTTTACTAATCGTATATTTTTCCCCAGGGGTAAACGTTTCCATTAGGTCGTCCTCTGAAAAAAATATATACATCATTTTAACCCCCGACAAGTCGATAAGACAGAATAGTTTGTGAAAGCTGTCTGAAACAGGCGAGAGGCGAGAGCAGGTGAAGGGGCACTGTACTGAACGTAGCCCCCTTGGCCTCGCGACACAGAATGGCTATTAGAGTACAAGATTTAGTTTTACGAAAATGTTGGTTTTTCTTTCTTGCGATAAACTAGTTCTACTAGAAATTTGTCGATGGTACAAATGACCCTTAAACTGAACAGCGGCGCAGGGCGTCAGCTGTGAACACGCATTCTGTCTCGCTCTCTTCACCTCTCTTTACCATAACACAGCTTTCCTTTGTTGTATACTCTCTAGTTTCATAATGAATTTACAAAACTGAGAATGATTTCCATCAAACGGCTCGCATTGCCAATTAGTACAATTATGTATTATTATTGTTAGTATGAACTTAAGATACTATATGAGGCTTAGTCCTCTGGGTGACGCTCCACGCCAGGGCGCTGTCCAGCTTGTTGCCTACTACACTAGGATGCTGTTACTGTTCCCGCGCAATGCAGCTGCCATCCGCACGCTTCGTGCTACACAAATGTTTAGTATTGCATGACATGCCATCATATGCGAACAGTCTCTGTCGGATGCACAACCTCGAGACCGCCATGTTTGTTGCAAGTAGTATTATGAAACAAAAGCGCTTACCGGGAATATCTACAACATAACAGTAGTCAGTAAAGGTCACAATACACAATAGTTGAATACAATCGTTGAATGTGATATTGTACAAGCATACAGGCTCATTGACAATCTTCACGAGTGAGAAAATCAAACGAACATTTAAATGCACAGAAATAATAATCGATAGCAATCAGAGAAAGTGAACATTAATCAAGCAGCATAGCGCCGCCAACAGTTGGCACGTTCGCCACGCGCTGCCACGCGCCTGCGCCTCCCGCGCCGACTCGCGGTAGTGCTGCTCTTTCCGGCGACCTATGATCCTATTACATTTGTTTCCCGCGCTATTTTATTTCGTTAAGCGAACTACCTGCCGCCTACGTTACATACGTATACTTCGTATTGTTGTTGCACCCGTGCGAGGCCGGGCCGGGTCGCTGCTATCATGATACATATATATCACTTACCAGCCACTATTTCTGTAAGTATTGCAAAAACAATTATTAATTAATTCATTACAACAGCTAACGAACATAATATGCTAGCACTCAGGGACACAATAACACAAAGGCAGAGAGCAGTGCGAGCAGAGTAGCGGTGCAGGCAGAGTAGCGCTGCAGGCAGAGTAGCGGTGCAGGTAGAGCAGCGCTGCAGGCACGCAGCTGTAGAGAGGGAACTTGTCACTTACCGTCCTCTGAAACTACAACACAGATATTAATGCTTCACAATGTTGAGCATGTGCTCGCAAGCCTTACTACTGATACTTACTTGAAGCTGGTGCGAACGTAACAAAACATTAGTAGTAGTAGCTACTTACACACGATTTGAACAATATGTAATACTTTATTCGACTTGTTCCCAGAGGTCCATGGTTCTATAGTTCTTGTTATGAAAAAAAAAAAAAATGTTTTACATGATCCTGTATGAGTTCCCAATGGCTCGACGAGATTTATCCAAAGTACAGTCGATCTATATCTTGTAAGAAAGAAGAATATTTGGAGCTGACTTGTTGCCTTACTGCGATCATTCGGAAACTGTCAATTTTGAACCTCCCAGAATGGATAAATGTCCACCAAATATTTTTGCACTGTCTCAGATAAAGGTTGGGGCACTCGGACAGGTCAGCTCCGAAGCGAATGGCGGAGTCTAATGAGCGAGCGAACCAGTGGCGTGCACAGAGTTTTTAGACAGGGTAGGCAAAACAGTTAAAAGCTATTTAAGCTAGGTAGGTATCTTACCAAACATGTACCTATCATGGTTTTGGATCGTCGTCTTGTCGATTTAAATAATGATGTAGGTAATTGCCACCTAGCCTAGATTTACTGATTTTGTAGACATATTTTACGGATACCTATATGTTTTGATGTTTCATATTAATTTGCAAATTAAATAATAGCAGTCAAATTAAATAAAATCCGGTGTCATTGACCTTTCACGATCACGTCTTTTTGTCACCGATAGTTTTAAAAACGCATATTTTTTATTTCCTCTATACACACAACACATGAACAACTTTCACAGTGAATATTATCCATTTTCTCACACTAATAACATCGTTAAATCTTAAATATCTGATAACAAAGCTCACGACCAAATCATAACAAACAAACGACTAATGGCCGCTCAAACTACTTGTTTATAAAATACGACAAAAAAAAATGGTGCTTTATTTAGGGAAAGTTTAATGAAATAATGTTACTTTTTAAAATAGTCGCAATCGAGATCGGAAGCTACGATCGGAACAACACACAGTCAGTTGGTATGTCTCATAATTTTTTACATTACCTCTTTGCTGGGTAAATTCTTGTAACTCAGGTACACATCTCCCTTTTGATACAATTTGAACCTTTTCATTAAACGTTAATTAAGAAAATTTACCATTCATAACCTTTAACAACAAAAAGTAATTTTAAAAACAATTCAGTAAACTAATTGAAGTTAACAATAAATAGACCTATCCTATGAAAACTATCATAATAAAAACATAAAACAGCGCGCTTCACTTGAAAGAAAACAATATGGACTCTATAGAAAAACAACAAATTCTAAATTTTGGGAAGTAAAACGTTATCATATAAAATTGCATCATTGTCAATCGAAATATCACTGAAGTAATACTCATTAAACTTAGTCGTATAATACATGGGGTGCGCCAATAGCAGTGGCGTGCAGTCCATAGAGGCATAAAGGCACTGCAGACCCTAGACCTAGTAGATCTAGATCTAGACAAGTTACAGTAATTTCAAAAATAAAAAAAATATTCACTTGCGAGGAGAGGAGAAATAAAACATAACATAAGATTGTAAAGATGCGCGTAGACGGTATTCTTAAAATAAAATACAAACATTTTCGGATTGAAGGTAATTCTAAAAAACTTTGTCATGCGAGTTGCTAACTACGGGCAATTAAATAGCTGTTGAACAGACAAAACTAATTAAATTCTTTATTCTGCGTAACAAAACTAATAAAATTATTCAAACTCCTAATGTAAATTAATAGCAACGCGCATCGCATTCATACCGTAATCCGTACTCGGTACTGTCAAAACTACGACAGGCGTTCGTAACACATCGCGGACAACGCGGAAGGCAGAGAGTGATTCTGCCTACAATTCATTCATAAATGTACGCATGTAGTGGCACATTTTCGTGTCTGTGCACTGCACACAACGGCGCGGTAACAAAGCCATCTCCTGCGGCAAGTGACCCAATCACGGGCCAGCTCGTATGAATCCGTCGTCTCTATTGGCCAGTGGCGTAAACAGAGTTTGTAGACAGGGTAGGCAAAACAGTTAAAAGCTATTTAAGCTAGGTAGGTATCTTACCAAACATGTACCTATCATGGTTTTGGTTCGTCGTCCTGTCGATTTAAATAATGATGTAGGTAATTGCCACCTAGCCTAGATTGACTGATTTTGTAGACATATTTTACGGATACCTATATGTTTTGATGTTTCATATTAATTTGCAAATTAAATAATAGCAGTCAAATTAAATAAAATCCGGTGTCATTGATAAATAATTTGGTGAGCATTTATTCACTCCGGCAAGTATTTCTAATGCATTGCTAGTAAATAGGTGCATTCTGGTAGGTGTTTGAACACGAGCCTTGCACAGCGGTGAGCCTCGAACGGTCGCGACCATTCGTGCAAGTGATTCAGTGACGAGTTCCTAGTTGTCTATTCATTGTATTTTATTTCAAGGAAATAATAAACATCGATCCCATAACCAAGCTTGTATTTGTGAGTGTAGTGAGCACGCTGGTAGACACGTAGCGGAAGATATGCTTTATATGTCGCGAACCCGTGTGGAAGTAATGTGTGAATTTAAATGTTTCAAGAACAGTGGACACGTGGACCTCCAGAACAACCCTTTATATTAATGTTACCGTCATCAGTGCCGTCTGCAAGTTAAAAAAAATAGATTGAAAACATTAAGTAGGTACGTAAGCGCCTAATAGGCATAAGCACATCGACATCCATTGTGTTATTTAACATAAAACAATGAAGCAGCCAAACAGACTGTTTATACTATTGAAGTAGTACCTATAATTGCATATATTGAAGTAGTACATATATTTGGCACATTGTATTATTTTATACGTTTGTGTCAAAGTGTCAACTGACATCCAACAATTTTAACCTAATGAGAACAACGCATTCTATTGGTGGCCGCGCCGTCCAGACCGCCGCCGCCGGACAGCGCGGCCGTGCGCGTGGCAGCTGCGCCTGCGCCTGGCGGACTCCTGGTGCTGGTGCCTGGTGACCAGCGCGCATGTGCATTACTCAAGCATCGAGCACGACACTTGCTGCCGGCTCCGGCTACTTTCTTGATCAGTCATGTTTCTAACTGTTACTTTATTTTTAAAGAGCCACATCGATATGTAGGACAAACGCAACCCACGCTCCCACAGGTACCACAGTTAAATTTATTTGAGAACTTGCCGTAGTCATCTGAAATGAGACATTAAAATGTAATGTATTGTTTGTCGCGTGTCGGCGCGCCAGTCGTCCAGCGTCGTCAGCCTACTACACTACACCAAACGCTATTCGATCGCATACGATAATGATGGACTTGGGAGGCTGTATTCATACTATTGAGCGGGCGACAACAAGGTTCTCATTGTGCTTGTCGTGTTCAAAAACGAATGCAAAATAAAGGATAGTCATATTTCCGAGTGGGTAGTTGACTCTGTTGACCAATCATTCCGAGACATAACTTCTTTTAAGAAACACGTTAGTTCAGCCCACCCTTTGTCTGCGGGCGAGCATTCGCACACTGCTGAGTCAATTGAGATGGCAGAAGTGACGTCACGGTTGTCAAACTAAACCAACGGGGGAACTGCGTATTGACAGCTAATATAAGTATGTCAGCTGATTGTATTGGTTTTATTCCAATTGTAAATTGGAGTAAAACCAGATAGTTGACGGCAGTCGCACTCGGGGTAGCGGACGCTAGCTCAGAGACGGAGTAGTAGGGGCAACTCACGCCACAGCTCGACCGCCGGCGCCGCCTGGTCGGGCCCCGGCAGGCTGAAGATGTAGCTGACCTGGCACGGGTTCCAGTGCTCGCACACCTCGCGGTCCGGGTCCAGCTCGCTCACGAACTTGTACGTCTGCAACCGAGCCGCGGCACTAACTCATTTGCCCTGAGGAACACGGGGGCGGGAGGCGGGCGCGGCTCACCTTGTCCGGGTAGTACCGGTAGTGGACGACCACGTCGTCCGTGTCCTCCAGCGCGCACTTCTGGCTGGTGTAGTTGAGCGAGGTGCGCTCGGAGGGGGAGCAGCCGATGACGGCGCTGCCGTTCCTGGGCAGGTCGGCGCCCTCGGTCCGGTGGCCTGAGCAGCGCGAGGAACACTTATGTGAGTAGCCTACGTGCAGTAGAGCAACCAGCCTACTGCAACACTCCAAACAGAGAGTTAGAAATGAAGTGTATTTACTTACGGTTGCAAAAGAAGTATTTGTTCTCTGCCACATAGAGCTCTCTATCCTCTGCCGAGAGGCACGACTCGAACATGATGGGAGTGGGGTCGATGTTGGACTCGCACCGGATGGCGCCGGAGCCGTCGGGCTCCCGCGGCGCGCGGTTCGTGGGGCAGCGGTACATCAGACCTGGACACAGCGGTCGGAGCGGGTGAGCAGGGAGCAGGCGCGAGCGCGGGGGGCGCAGCGCAAGCGCAGACCCTACCCTTCCTGATGATGGCGGGAGGCTTGTTGCGGATCTCGGCGATGGTGACGCCGTTCTCGCCGTTCTGGATGGCCGTCATGACGCGCTTGTACAGCGTGGTGCGCCGCTCCTGCTCCGCGATGATGTACGGCAGCAGCTCCTCCGACAACACGTCCACCTTCTTCTTGGCTTCGGCGTTCATCTGGCACAGAACATTGGGCGCATAGCGTTCATTGAAAACTCAATGTGTTAATGAAATTACCCAAAACCTCGGACACCCCAACTGATTTTTATATATTGATATGACGTCTAATTATTTATTTTCATAAATTATAGTAAGAGATATTTGTAAATGTTGTTGTCGCCCCACTTCTTATAGATTCGTAGCACTATCGCCGCGCCGCTGGCAAACGTTCGTTGACACGGCATGGGACAGTAGTGTAAAGCGTCGTTAAAAAGTAATATGTCAAATAATTATTTTTTGGAAAATAAATAACCTACAATAAAAAAAAAAATGTATTCGATTTTGCTGCCGATTCTTAACAAACTAGTTTCAGGTTTTGAGTTATTTCATGAACACATTGTATAACACCTGGCTGCAAGAGTATGCTCACCCGGTCGGCGTCCTTGTTGAACTTGATGCCCGTGCCGTCCTGAAACATCACACAGGTTACGCACCAGCTAGTTGACGTCATCAGCAGGCAGCGGAAGGGCAACGTATTGGAACTTTTCAGTGTTACAAGTACCGTGTTCGTTTGGCTACTGAACATATCCTCGAATGGGGTAGTTAGGCCAGCCTTTGGCCTTTTAAGTGAACGTATGACTCCGTGGCGTTTTTTTAATACTCGGATAAAGATATAAACTACTTTATAACTTACCTTACAACGAGCTACTATTGAAACAATTAAAACCACGGCTGCTAAAATTGCACATATTTGTACCTACTTTGTTTATTTGTATTTTTTTTACGAGGTTTTCTCTTAACAGTTTTATATATTTTTTATTTACAAGCTTTTATTTAGTTTCACTTGCAAGTGTGTTTGTCATTGGGGAACATTATTATGACATGGAGCTGATCTGATGATGAAGCTGGAAGGTGGTCATAGGAACTCCATAATGAAACGATACAACACCGTCGAGTTTGGGCTCGTTTGATTCGTCTTGACGAGTACTTTGGTCCTAGATGGTAAACAGGATCTGACGATGGAGCTGGAAGGTGGCCATAAGAACTCCGTAATACAAAGATTTATTTCAGTTAGACCATTAAAAGGCACTATTGAACGTCATTTACAAGAGAAAAGAAAAATTATAATATTGATCTAGATGATAAATCTAAACTTGAAAATCCAACGCTGGAAAGGGTGAAGTAGTATTTATTGGTGACATGAACCGAACCCGTGAGTGCAGCGCTCGCGCTCGCCCACGCAATCGTACGCAGCGCCCGCGAGCTGCTGCTCTGTACTTACGACTGCCTGTCTCCGGACGATGTTGGCGAGGTAGCGGCCTCTCCTGGAGGCCGGCAGAAGGACGCTTCCCGGCTGCACCTCCTCTCCCAACTATTGCCAACGAGATAATGGTAAACAACATTTACATTGGGTACTTATTGCCAGGAGTTGCTTATTAGGCACTTTAGGCATTATGATTTTGAGAAATTTTAGCAGAAATTACTTAAGAAATGCTATCTCACACGACTGATGTATGAGGAGTATACAATATGATACAACGGGTCAACAGGTGCATGGTGGCGTGGTGGCGTGTACTCACCATCGGATAGCCGCATCTTACGAAAGCAACATAGTGTACAATAAATAAGCAAGCGAGCAGACTGTCCCACATGGCTGCGAGCCGGCGTTCCTCCGCGCGAAGTGAGCGCGCCCGGCGCGGGGCCCTCTTATTGCCTTGCCACTAATTGGATTGATAACAATGTAACGAATATTAAGAGCAGTAAAGATGGCGGCCGCACGTTATTGGACTCGTTAGAGAAACTGATTGTTTAGCGTAATGAAGCGAGCCTTCAGCGATATCTTGATGACCCTGTGACACGAGGGTGCGGGTTCGACTCGGGCGAGTGTAAGTTATCTCAGACATCACTAATGTTATTATAACGCCTCAACCTACTCAACTAGTGAAAGTATAAACGCGCACGGTTATCAATATTGTTTAATCATAATAAGGAATCGATATCGATAATTCATAATTAGGTATCGATATCGACAAATCTTAATAACAAATCTATATCATTAAACCATAAAGGTGTCGATGTCGATAAAAAAGTATCGATAACGATAAATTATGATAAAGAATCGATATCGATAAATTATTATAAGGTGTCGATATTCAGAATTTGTGACAAGATGTCGATATCTATGAATTATGTTAAGGTATCGATATCGATAAATTATAATAAGGTATCGATATCAATAATTTGTGACAAGATGTCGATAATAAAGTATCGATAACGATAAATTATGATAAAGAATCGATATCAATAAATTATGATAAGGTATCGATATCGATAAATTGTGATGAGGTATCGATATCAAGAATTTGTGATAAGATGTCAGTATCGATAAATTATGTTAAGGAATCGATATTGTTCAAATATGATAAAATATCGATATCGATAAATTATCATAAAGTATCGATATCGATTACTTATGATTCATCGACATCGATAACTTTTGATTTATAGATATCGATAACTTATTATTTATCGATATCGATATTTTATTAGTTTTCGATATTGATAACTTATGATTTATTTGTATCGATAACTTATGGTTAGTAGATATCGATAACTAACGATTTATCGATAACTTACCATTTATCGATATCATTTACTTATGATTTATAGATATCGATAAATCTCAAAAAATATCGATTAATAATAAGTTATCGATATCGAAATCGATAACTTATGATTTATCGAAATCGATAACTTATGATTTATCGATATCGATAACGACGATTTATCGATAACTTATAATTAACCGAAATCGATAACTTATGATTTATCGAAATCGATAACTTATGATTTATCGAAATCGATAACTTATGATTTATCGATATCGATAACTTATGATTTATCGATATCGATATTTTATGATTTATCGATATCGATAACTTACGATTTATCGATATCGATAACTTATGATTTATAGATATCGATAACTTATAATTAATTTGTATCAATAACTTATGTTTAGTCGATATAGATAACCTGTGATTTAACGATATCGATAACTTACGATTTATCGATGTCGTAATTTATTATTAATCGATATCGATAACTTATTATTTATCGATATCAATAACTTGTGATATATCGATATCGATATTTTATGATTTAACGATATCGATAACTTACGATTTATCGAAATCGATAACTTATGATTTATCGATATCGATAACTTATAATTTATTTGTGTCGATAACTTATGTTTAGTAGATGTAGATAACCTGTGATTTAACGATATCAATAACTTACGATTTATCGATATCGTAATTTATTATAAATCGATATCGATAACTTATTATTTATCGATATTTTTTTAGATTTATCGATATCTAACAACATATTATTATTAGTAGATATTGATAACCTATGATTTATCGATATCGATAACTTACGATTTATCGATAACTTATGATTTTACAATATCGATAACTTATGATGTATCATAATCGATAACTTATGATTTATCGATATACATAACTTATGATTTATCGATATCTATATTTTATGATTTATCGATATCGATAACTTACGATTTATCGATATCCATAACTTATGATTTATCGATATCGATAACTAATGATTTATCGATATCGATAACTTATGATTTATTTGTATCGATAACTTATGATTTATCGATATTTTTTGAGATTTATTGAAATCGATAAGTAATGATATCGATATCGATATTTTATTATTTTTCGATATTGATAACTTATGATTTATCGATAACTTACAATTTATCGATATCGATAACTAACCATTTATCGATATCGATAACTAACCATTTATCGATATCGATAACTAACCATTTATCGATATCGGTAACTAACCATTTATCGATATCGATAACTTACCATTTATCGATATCGATAACTTACCATTTATCAATATCGATAACTTACCATTTATTGAAATCGATAACTTATGATTTATCGATATCGATAAGTTACCATTTATCGATATCGATAACTTACTATTTATCGATATCGATAACTTACCATTTATCGATATCGATAACTTACGATTTATCGATAACTTATGATTTATAAATATCGATGACTTATGATGTATCGAAATCGATAACTTATGATTTATTTGTATCGATAACTAATGATTTTTCGATATTTTTTGAGATTTATTGAACTCGATAACTTATTATGATTAGTTGACATCGATGACTTATGATATCGATATCGATATTTTATTATTTTTCGATATTGATAACTTATGATTTATCGATTTCGATAACTAACCATTTATCGATATCGATAACTTACCATTTATCGATATCGACAACTTACCATTTATCGATATCGATAACTGATGATTTATCGATATCGATATCTTATGATTTATCGATATCGATATTCTATGATTTATCGATATCGATAACTTATTATTTATCGATATCGATAACTTATTATTTATCGATATCGATAACTTATGATATATCGATATCTATATTTTATGATTTATCGATATCGATAACTTACGATTTATCGATATCGATAACTTATGATTTATCGATATCGATAACTTATGTTTAGTAGATATAGATAACCTGTGATTTAACGATATCGATAACTTACAATTTATCGATATCGTAATTTATTATAAATCGATATCGATAACTTATTATTTATCGATATTTTTTTAGATTTATCGATATTTTATTTATTTTTTTATTTTATTTTATTTCTTAAGAAAACTTACAGCTAGGATACAGATAGTGTACAGTTAGTAAAAGAAGGCCAATTAAAAGTTTTCACTGATAACATAAGAGAAGCACAAGAAACAGTAGACAGGCAAGAGAAAGTAAGAAGTAGGCACTTGAACAGAATCAAGAAAAGACTGAACAAGCTTCAGTGTTTTTCAAAGAAATTCTTACAAAATATTGTTTTTAGTTTAGGTACACTGGTGGAGAATAAATCAAGGTCAGCAATACTCTGACACATTGAGTTGTATGCCCTGCTAGCTCTTATCATATATGAGTTTTGTCGATAAATGCAACGCACACCGGGAACATACAGTGGTTGGTGATTCCTTAAGGTGAAGGATGGAACACGCAGCCCTATTTTACTCATAAGTTCCGAACAGTCGGTTGAACCATTAGCCAAATTGAACAGAAACACCATGTCGGCAATTTTCCTCCGTTCAATAAGTGGAAGAATATGGAACTTCCTGCAGCGGCTGTAATAGTTAGGTAGGTAGGTTTTGGATCTATACTGAATGTACCTCAAAAACTTCTTTTGAATACTTTCAATGCGATTGACGTAAGTACTGTAGATCGGATTCCATAGTGGTGAGCAGTATTCGAGATGACTACGCACAAAAGTACAATAAAGAATTTTAAGCGTTTTGATATTCTTAAAATCGGCTGAAATCCTCAAGATGAAGCCTAGTGCCTTAGAAGCTTTTTTAATAATATTATCGATGTGTGTGTCAAAAAGAAGTTTCGAGTCAAAGGTAACGCCTAAATCTCGAATGGTATTAACTCTGGTTATTGAAGTGTTGGCTAGTTTATAATCGTAAAGAATAGGTTTAGGTTTACGAGTGAAAGTGCATGTGTAGCATTTCGAAACATTTAGGTCCAAGCGGTTGGTCATACAATAATCTTGGAATCTGTCCAGGTCATGTTGGAGATGTTCAGCATCTTCGTTAGATCTGATTTCGCTTAAAATCTTCATGTCGTCGGCGAACAAAAGAACCCTTGAGTTAGAGAAACATGAAGAGACGTCATTGAGGAAGATGTTAAACAATAAAGGTCCCAATAGCGATCCTTGCGGAATTCCTGAAGGGATAATCATAGTACGCGATGTGTATCCATTAAGAACAACAGTTTGACATCTGTTTGCCACATAAGACGAGAACCACCTGAAAAGGTTACCACTGATACCCATAGCCAGTAGCTTACTCAGAAGTATCCCATGATCCAAACGATCAAAACACTTGCTGTAATCTGTGTAGATTACATCCACTTGTGTGTGACGAGCCATACACTCAGTCAAATAGTCACCACAAAGAATGAGATTGGTTGTTGTGGATCGACCCCGCAGGAAACCATGTTGGTGGTCACTGATGCTCAGTTTGACACTAGCATAGAGCTGCTTGTAGATAATTTTTTCAAGGATTTTAGCGAAAATGCATAGTTTTGATATGGGCCTGTAGTTTTCCACGAGGTCTCTAGGCCCTTTTTTGTGAATCGGAGTGATTAACGCCGATTTCCAAATAGTAGGTACCTCACCCAAATTAAGGGACCGTCTGAACAGAAGTGAAAGTGGAATAGTCAGACTTTTGGCACAATTGACTATAAAGAGAGGAGGAATATGGTCTGGTCCTGCAGATTTTGTTAGGTCAACTCCTTTAAGTAGATTGTATACTTCTAATTCATTTATTTCGACTGAATGTATGTCCGAAGCTATATCGCCCAAACACATGTTGGAAGCCTGCGCGTGGTCATTGGAAAGATGGTCGTTACCGTTGATACTACTAGCGGAACTAAGAAAATTAGAGTAGAAGTAGTATAATATGTATCAACATATTATTATTAGTAGATATTGATAACCTATGATTTATCAATATCGATAACTTACGATTTATCGATAACTTATGATTTTAAAATATCGATAACTTATGATGTATCATAATCGATAACTTACGATTTATCGATAACTTATGATTTTAAAATATCGATTATCGATAAATTGTAAGTTATCGATAAATCATGAGTTATCAATATCGATAAATGGTAAGTTATCGATATCGATAAATCATAAGTTATCAATATCGAAAAATAATAAAATATCGATATCGATATCATAAGTTATCGATTTCAATAATCTCAAAAAATATCGATAAATCATAAATTATCGATATCGATAAATCATTAGTTATCGATATCGATAAATGATAAGTTATGGATATCGATAAATCGTAAAAAAATCGTAAAAAATCGTAAATCGTAAAAACTAACCATTTATCGAAATCGATAACTTACGATTTATCGAAATCGATAACTTATGATTTATCGATATCGATAACTTATAATTTATTTGTATCGATAACTTATGTTTAGTAGATATAGATAACCTGTGATTTAACGATATCGATAACTTACGATTTATCGATATCGTAATTTATTATAAATCGATATCGATAACTTATTATTTATCGATATTTTTTTAGATTTATCGATATGTAACAACATATTATTATTAGTAGATATTGATAACCTATGATTTATCGATATCGATAACTTACGATTTATCGATAACTTATGATTTTAAAATATCGATAACTTTTGATGTATCATAATCGATAACTTACGATCTATCGATAACTTATGATTTTAAAATATCGATATCTTATGATGTATCATAATCGATAACTTATTATTTATCGATATCGATAACTAATGATTTATCGATATCGATAATTTATGATTTATCGATAACTTACAATTTATCGATATCGATTATCGATAAATTGTAAGTTATCGATAAATCATAAGTTATCAATATCGATAAATGGTAAGTTATCGATATCGATAAATCATAAGTTATCAATATCGAAAAATAATAAAATATCGATATCGATATCATAAGTTATCGATTTCAATAAATCTCAAAAAATATCGATAAATCATAAATTATCGATATCGATAAATCATTAGTTATCGATATCGATAAATGATAAGTTATGGATATCGATAAATCGTAAAAAAATCGTAAATCGTAAAAACTAACCATTTATCGAAATCGATAACTTACGATTTATCGAAATCGATAACTTATGATTTATCGATATCGATAACTTATAATTTATTTGTATCGATAACTTATGTTTAGTAGATATAGATAACCTGTGATTTAACGATATCGATAACTTACGATTTATCGATATCGTAATTTATTATAAATCGATATCGATAACTTATTATTTATCGATATTTTTTTAGATTTATCGATATGTAACAACATATTATTATTAGTAGATATTGATAACCTATGATTTATCAATATCGATAACTTACGATTTATCGATAACTTATGATTTTAAAATATCGATAACTTATGATGTATCATAATCGATAACTTACGATTTATCGATAACTTATGATTTTAAAATATCGATAACTTATGATGTATCATAATCGATAACTTATGATTTATCGATATCGATAACTTATGATTTATCGATAACTTACAATTTATCGATATCGACTATCGATAAATTGTAAGTTATCGATAAATCATAAGTTATCAATATCGATTAATGGTAAGTTATCGATATCGATAAATCATAAGTTATCAATATCGAAAAATAATAAAATATCGATATCGATATCATAAGTTATCGATTTCAATAAATCTCAAAAAATATCGATAAATCATAAATTATCGATATCGATAAATCATTAGTTATCGATATCGATAAATGATAAGTTATGGATATCGATAAATCATTAGTTATCGATATCGATAAATGATAAGTTATGGATATCGATAAATCGTAAAAAAATCGTAAAAAATCGTAAATCGTAAAAACTAACCATTTATCGAAATCGATAACTTATGATTTATCGATATCGATAACTTACCATTTATCGATATTGATAACTTACCATTTATCGATATCGATAACTAACCATTTATCGATATCGATAACTAACCATTTATCGATATCGATAACTTACCATTTATCGATATCGATAACTTACCATTTATCGATGTCGATAACTTACCATTTATCGAAATCGATAACTTATCATTTATCGATATCGATATCTAATGATTTATCGATATCGATATTCTATGATTTATCGATATCGATAACTTACGATTTATCGATAACTTATGATTTATCGATATCGATAACTTATAATTTATTTGTATCGATAACTTATGTTTAGTAGATGTAGATAACCTGTGATTTAACGATATCGATAACTTATTATTTATCGATATTTTTATAGATTTATCGATATCTAACAACATATTATTATTAGTAGATATTGATAACCTATGATTTATCGATATCGATAACTTACGATTTATCGATAACTTATGATTTTACAATATCGATAACTTATGATGTATCATAATCGATAACTTACGATTTATCGACATCCATAAGTTATGATTTATCGATATCGATAACTAATGATTTATCGATATCGATAACTTATGATTTATTTGTATCGATAACTTATGATTTATCGATATTTTTTGAGATTTTTTTGAAATCGATAACTTATGATATCGATATCGATATTTTATTATTTTTCGATATTGATAACTTATGATTTATCGATAACTTACAATTTATCGATATCGATAACTAACCATTTATCGATATCGATAACTTACCATTTATCGATATCGATAACTTACCATTTATCAATATCGATTACTCACCATTTATTGAAGTCGATAACTTATGATTTATCGATATCGATAAGTTACCATTTTATCGATATCGATAACGTACTATTTATCGATATCGATAACTTACCATTTATCGATATCAATAACTTATGATTTATCGATAATGATACATCATAAGTTATCGATATTTTAAAATCATAAGTTATCGATAAATCGTAAGTTATCGATTATGATACATCATAAGTTATCGATATTTTAAAATCATAAGTTATCGATAAATCGTAAGTTATCGAAATTGATAAATCATAGGTTATCAATATCTACTAATAATAAAATGTTGTTACATATCGATAAATCTAAAAAAATATCGATAAATAATAAGTTATCGATATCGATTTATAATAAATTACGATATCGATAAATCATAAGTTATCGATATTTTAAAATCATAAGTTATCGATAAATCATAAGTTATCAATATCGATAAATGGTAAGTTATCGATATCGATAAATCATAAGTTATCACTATCGAAAAATAATAAAATATCGATATCGATATCATAAGTTATCGATTTCAATAAATCTCAAAAAATATCGATAAATCATACATTATCGATATCGATAAATCATTAGTTATCAATATCAATAAATGATAAGTTATGGATATCGATAAATCGTAAAAAAATCGTAAAAAATCGTAAATCGTAAAAACTAACCATTTATCGAAATCGATAACTTACGATTTATCGAAATCGATAACTTATGATTTATCGATATCGATAACTTATAATTTATTTGTATCGATAACTTATGTTTAGTAGATATAGATAACCTGTGATTTAACGATATCGATAACTTACGATTTATCGATATCGTAATTTATTATAAATCGATATCAATAACTTATTATTTATCGATATTTTTTTAGATTTATCGATATGTAACAACATATTATTATTAGTAGATATTGATAACCTATGATTTATCAATATCGATAACTTACGATTTATCGATAACTTATGATTTTAAAATATCGATAACTTATGATGTATCATAATCGATAACTTACGATTTATCGATAACTTATGATTTTAAAATATCGATAACTTATGATGTATCATAATCGATAACTTATGATTTATCGATATCGATAACTTATGATTTATCGATAACTTACAATTTATCGATATCGACTATCGATAAATTGTAAGTTATCGATAAATCATAAGTTATCAATATCGATAAATGGTAAGTTATCGATATCGATAAATCATAAGTTACCAATATCGAAAAATAATAAAATATCGATATCGATATCATAAGTTATCGATTTCAATAAATCTCAAAAAATATCGATAAATCATAAATTATCGATATCGATAAATCATTAGTTATCGATATCGATAAATGATAAGTTATGGATATCGATAAATCGTAAAAAAATCGTAAAAAATCGTAAATCGTAAAAACTAACCATTTATCGAAATCGATAACTTATGATTTATCGATATCGATAACTTACCATTTATCGATATTGATAACTTACCATTTATCGATATCGATAACTAACCATTTATCGATATCGATAACTAACCATTTATCGATATCGATAACTTACCATTTATCGATATCGATGACTTACCATTTATCGATATCGATAACTTACCATTTATCGATATCGATAACTAACCATTTATCGATATCGATAACTTACCATTTATCGATATCGATGACTTACCATTTATCGATATCGATAACTTACCATTTATCGATGTCGATAACTTACCATTTATCGAAATCGATAACTTATCATTTATCGATATCGATATCTAATGATTTATCGATATCGATATTCTATGATTTATCGATATCGATAACTTACGATTTATCGATATCGATAACTTATGATTTATCGATATCGATAACTTATAATTTATTTGTATCGATAACTTATGTTTAGTAGATGTAGATAACCTGTGATTTAACGATATCGATAACTTATTATTTATCGATATTTTTATAGATTTATCGATATCTAACAACATATTATTATTAGTAGATATTGATAACCTATGATTTATCGATATCGATAACTTACGATTTATCGATAACTTATGATTTTACAATATCGATAACTTATAATGTATCATAATCGATAACTTATGATTTATCGATATACATAACTTACGATTTATCGACATCCATAAGTTATGATTTATCGATATCGATAACTAATGATTTATCGATATCGATAACTTATGATTTATTTGTATCGATAACTTATGATTTATCGATATTTTTTGAGATTTTTTTGAAATCGATAACTTATGATATCGATATCGATATTTTATTATTTTTCGATATTGATAACTTATGATTTATCGATAACTTACAATTTATCGATATCGATAACTAACCATTTATCGATATCGATAACTTACCATTTATCGATATCGATAACTTACCATTTATCAATATCGACTACTCACCATTTATTGAAGTCGATAACTTATGATTTATCGATATCGATAAGTTACCATTTTATCGATATCGATAACGTACTATTTATCGATATCGATAACTTACCATTTATCGATATCAATAACTTATGATTTATCGATAATGATACATCATAAGTTATCGATATTTTAAAATCATAAGTTATCGATAAATCGTAAGTTATCGATTATGATACATCATAAGTTATCGATATTTTAAAATCATAAGTTATCGATAAATCGTAAGTTATCGATATTGATAAATCATAGGTTATCAATATCTACTAATAATAAAATGTTGTTACATATCGATAAATCTAAAAAAATATCGATAAATAATAAGTTATCGATATCGATTTATAATAAATTACGATATCGATAAATCATAAGTTATCGATATTTTAAAATCATAAGTTATCGATAAATCGTAAGTTATCGATATCGATAAATGGTAAGTTATCGATATCGATAAATAGTTATCTACATCTACTAAACATAAGTTATCGACACAAATAAATTATAAGTTATCGATATCGATAAATCATAAGTTATCGATTTCGATAAATCGTAAGTTATCGATATCGATAAATCATAAAATATCGATATCGACATATCATAAGTTATCGATATCGATAAATAATATGTTATCGATATCGATTAATAATAAATTACGATATCGATAAATCGTCAGTTATCGATATCGTTAAATCACACGTTATCTATATCTACTAAACATAAGTTATCAATACCAATAAATTATAAGTTATCGATATCGATAAATCATAAGTTATCGATATCGATAAATAATAAGTTATCGATGTCGATAAATCGTAAGTTATCGATATCGATAAATCATAACTTATCAATATCGAAAAATAATAAAATATCGATATCGATATCATAAGTTATCGATTTCAATAAATCTCAAAAAATATCGATAAATCATAAGATATCGATACAAATAAATCATAAGTTATCGATATCGATGACTAATGATTTATCGATATCGATAACTTATGATTTATTTGTATCGATAACTTACCATTTATCGAAATCGATAACTTATGATTTATCGATATCGATATCTTATGATTTATCGATATCGATATTCTATGATTTATCGATATCGATAACTTACGATTTATCGATATCGTAATTTATTATAAATCAAAATCGATAACTTATTATTTATCGATATTTTTTTAGATTTATCGATATGTAACAACATATTATTATTAGTAGATATTGATAACCTATGATTTATCAATATCGATAACTTACGATTTATCGATATCGACTATCGATAAATTGTAAGTTATCGATAAATCATAAGTTATCAATATCGATAAATGGTAAGTTATCGATATCTATAAATCATAAGTTATCAATATCGAAAAATAATAAAATATCGATATCGATATCATAAGTTATCGATTTCAATAAATCTCAAAAAATATCGATAAATCATAAATTATCGATATCGATAAATCATTAGTTATCGATATCGATAAATGATAAGTTATGGATATCGATAAATCGTAAAAAAATCGTAAAAAATCGTAAATCGTAAAAACTAACCATTTATCGAAATCGATAACTTATGATTTATCGATATCGATAACTTACCATTTATCGATATTGATAACTTACCATTTATCGATATCGATAACTAACCATTTATCGATATCGATAACTAACCATTTATCGATATCGATAACTTACCATTTATAGATATCGATGACTTACCATTTATCGATATCGATAACTTACCATTTATCAATGTCGATAACTTACCATTTATCGAAATCGATAACTTATGATTTATCGATATCGATATCTAATGATTTATCGATATCGATATTCTATGATTTATCGATATCGATATCTAATGATTTATCGATATCGATATTCTATGATTTATCGATATCGATAACTTACGATTTATCGATATCGATAACTTATGATTTATCGATATCGATAACTTATAATTTATTTGTATCGATAACTTATGATTAGTAGATGTAGATAACCTGTGATTTAACGATATCGATAACTTATTATTTATCGATATTTTTATAGATTTATCGATATCTAACAACATATTATTATTAGTAGATATTGATAACCTATGATTTATCGATATCGATAACTTACGATTTATCGATAACTTATGATTTTACAATATCGATAACTTATGATGTATCATAATAGATAACTTATGATTTATCGATATACATAACATACGATTTATCGACATCCATAAGTTATGATTTATCGATATCGATAACTAATGATTTATCGATATCGATAACTTATGATTTATTTGTATCGATAACTTATGATTTATCGATATCGGTAACTTACCATTTATCGATATCGATAACTTACTATTTTCGAAATCATTAACTTATGATTTATCGATATCGATATCTTATGATTTATCGAAATCGATATTTTATGGGTTCGCTCAGGTTAGGTTCGCTCAGGTTAGGTTCGCTCAGGTTAGGTTCGCTCAGGTTAGGTTCGCTCAGGTTAGGTTCGCTCAGGTTAGGTTCGCTCAGGTTAGGTTCGCTCAGGTTAGGTTCGCTCAGGTTAGGTTCGCTCAGGTTAGGTTCGCTCAGGTTAGGTTCGCTCAGGTTAGGTTCGCTCAGGTTAGGTTCGCTCAGGTTAGGTTCGCTCAGGTTAGGTTCGCTCAGGTTAGGTTCGCTCAGGTTAGGTTCGCTCAGGTTAGGTTCGCTCAGGTTAGGTTCGCTCAGGTTAGGTTCGCTCAGGTTAGGTTCGCTCAGGTTAGGTTCGCTCAGGTTAGGTTCGCTCAGGTTAGGTTCGCTCAGGTTAGGTTCGCTCAGGTTAGGTTCGCTCAGGTTAGGTTCGCTCAGGTTAGGTTCGCTCAGGTTAGGTTCGCTCAGGTTAGGTTCGCTCAGGTTAGGTTAGGTAAGGTTAGGTTAGGTAAGGTTAGGTTAGGTTAGGTTAGGTTAGGTTAGGTTAGGTTAGGTTAGGTTAGGTTAGGTTAGGTTAGGTTAGGTTAGGTTAGGTTAGGTTAGGTTAGGTTAGGTTAGGTTAGGTTAGGTTAGGTTAGGTTAGGTTAGGTTAGGTTAGGTTTTTTTTTTTTTTTTTTTTTTTTTTTTATTGTTTATAATACTTCTACCTCCAACGTAATTGGAGCCTATGCTAAGCTTCTCGTTCATTCTAGTTCTCGCAATTATTCTTCTCGCACTTTCATTCTTCATACTATATCTTTCTGTCATACCTTATTCTTTCTTTCTATAAGGGTGGGACGCCCTTCTACTTTCCCTATTGTTGTACTCTATTCCAATTATTTATTTATTTTGGGTTTAACACGACACAGTTACTTTATTTTCTTTTTCTTATTTTTGTTACATCAACAGTCCTTATCCTATTTTTAATTTTATTCACATTACTTTTCTTACTTCTATTTTCTAGTTCTTATTTCTAGGACATTTTGTTTTCAATTAACAACTACTTAAAACAGTGTTACTTCTACTTAATCTATTTCTTAAGAGTACATTTTGATCTGTTTCTTATTATTTTAACATTTATGGATCTCAGATCAACGGCCATCTTATATCTAATCTAACTTCTTAATATTACTTATTTTATTTGATCAATATGTGCAACATATTGATACTTTAACATATTGTTTTTCTGGCGTTTCTCGTCAGTATTGTTACGACCGTTTTCAATGCTTGACCGTAATATTCTACATAATATTATGTAAGCATTTTTTCTTAAACTATTTTATTTCTTTTTATGACTTTTCCACAAATTTCCACACAGTATTCCAGAAACTCCTCTCTCTTTTTTCCTTTCATCAGAAGCCACACATTTTCGGCATTCAGTTTGGTGTCGAGTACGTGCTCAGCCACAAGTCTTTGTTGGTCGAATACAGGACAGCTGAATAATATATGTGGCACCGTCTCAGCGATGTCAGGATCGCAGATGCACGATGGGCTCTCCTTGCACTTGAAGCGATTCAAGTATTCAGAGAACCCACCGTGCCCCGTCATGATCTGAGTAACGACACTGCTGATTTTCATTTTCCTGACTATCCCGTACGCCGCCACTGCATCCGGGAAAAACAACTTAGTCCCTGAAGCCGTTTCTCCAGCGCAGTATCTCCGGTTCCACACGTCCAGCGTTGCCGTTCGGATGCACCGCCTGACGTATGAAATCGGGCACAGATCGTAGTCGGGCTTTCGCTTGGAACCCTCAGCGGCTCCTTTGGCAAGTTCGTCTGCCCTCTCATTTCCTTCCAACCCCGCATGGGCTTTGATCCAAAACAAGGTAACAGCCTTGTTTTGGATCGACAGGGACCTGAGGTTGGCTCTTGTCTCTACTGCCAGGGGGTGGTGGCGATTGTAATTTTGAATCGTTTGGAGGGCCGACATAGAATCACTGAAGATCCCAAACGACTGCGCACTGTACTTTAGGATCTCCCTGGTGGCGACGCATATTGCCAGAAGCTCAGCCTGGTAGACAGTGGAATAGTGTGGGAGGGCAAGCTTGAGGGTTTTGGTTTCGACGCCACACTTCCATACGGATAGTGCCGCTCCAACCTTGCCCCCAATCTTGCTCCCGTCTGTAAAGATGCGAACTTCATGTTCGCTCTGGGCATCAAACTGCTCTTTGTTTACCAGGCTTATGAGCTCTAGCTTAGCGCGCTCTGCTGGGTGTGGAGCCTCCATTACCGAGGCGGTCTGCTCGACGCTCCTGTCACCGAGTGCCGGCTGAGGCACCCCCCTCCTGGCCTCGTAAAGCGATGCCGCTTCGCGTACTCGCAGATCGAGAGGTAGTATCCCAGCCAGCACCAGCGCGGAGTTCAAGGAGACCGTCCGGTATCCCTTGCACAGTTTCTGTGCGATACCGCGCTGGACCGCTCCCAACTGCTTCTTTACTCCCAACTTGTCAACGGCCGAAGCCCATACGCTGGCGGCGTACATGATTACTGGTTCGACGGTGGCCACATATATTATTCTTATGACTTCTGGGTTAAGCCCCCAGCTCGTCTTTGCCGCCCTCGTTAATTGCTTGTGGATGCCTATCGCCTTTCTGCACACACTGGCGACGTGTGCGTTGAAAGTCAACTGCTTGTCGATGGTAACACCCAAGATTTTGATCTCGCTGGACTCGGCAATGCCGACTCCGCCCATGCTCAGGCGCGGGGTATCGTATTTTAGCTTGCGCGTTATTGTCATTGCGTTGGTTTTTTGAGGTGCAAATTTGAGCTTGTTTTGAACACCCCACGCTCGAACGTGTTCGAGAGCGGCACCAGCGCGTCCCTCGATCTCCAATGCCGTGTCACCATCGAAAACCAGCACAACGTCGTCTGCAAACGCCTGGCAATAGACATCCCCAGCCTCCAAGCTCTTGAGGAGCGGGTCCAACAACAGATTCCATAGGGTAGGTCCCGCGATGGAACCCTGGACGCAGCCCTTGCTTGTGGCCTTGCTGTACTCTTCACCTGCGTATCTGACGCTGACCCTTCGGTTCTCGAGATAGCTATCGAAGACCCTCCTCAAGCCTACTGGACACTGTTCCTCAGCCAGACGGACCCTTATAGCTGGCCACCATGCGCTGTCGAAGGCTCCCTCTATGTCCAATGATACCAGTACTGCTATTTTCTTCTGGAAGAGTATGGTGCGTATGTGCTGCATTAGTGCATAGAGGGAGTCCTCGGTGCTTCTCTGGGGCATGAATCCGTACTGACGAGTACTCATCCTGGGGATCAGATGAAACCTGAGGCGGGCCACCAACATCTTCTCGTAAATTTTGCCGAAAATTGGTAACAGGCCGATTGGTCTGTACGCCTTTGGGTTGCCGTAATCTGTTTTGCCAGGCTTCTTTAGTATGATGACTGTTGCTTCTTTCCATATTTCAGGGAAGAGGTGGCTTCTCAGGCAGCCATTGAGGAGAGCCAAGGCCACATCAGGGGCTCCTTTTATGGCGTGGCAGCAAATGTCGGCAGTGAGGCCGTCGGCTCCCGGCGCTTTTTTGACATTGAACGACTCGCACGCTGCCATCAACTCGGCCATCGTGAATGGTGGTTCACAAGGCTCATCTTGCCCCCCAGCATTCACGACGTCAGCCTTCTCTCTGGTAAGGCGGTGGCAGGTGCTGTCGGTTTCCGGATTGTCTTCGGGGTAAAATGTTTTTGCCAGTAGCTCGACCGATCCTTTGGCGTTCAGAACCACCCCGTCCCTCTCCAATGGCTGATCCTCACCTCTTCCCTTAGTCCTTCCTATCACCCGGTAGATTCCTTCCCAAACCCCTTCTCTGTCCTGTCTCGAGCAGAAGTTCTTCCAACTCTCGACTTCGTCCTTGGCTGCTTCCGTCTCGTACTCAACTTTCAGTTTCAGGTACTCTTCAACGACCTTCGATCTTCGGACTGGTGCAGCATTCCTGACTCTGTTTTTCAGAGTAGCGACCTTTTTCTTCATCCCCTCGAGTTTCTCGGACCACCACGGCAAAGTAAACAATTCATTTATGGTCTTCTTCGGCATTGAAGAAGTGCATGCGTCTCTAATTGAGTTCATGTATATTTCTATGGTTGAATTTAATTGTTCGGCTGTATTTAGTTTATCGATTTCTGTTTTATTGATATTATGTAGCTGGCTTAATTGGGCGAGTTTCTCACGAAACTCGGCCCAATTTGCCTTTTTCGTATTAAAAATTCTGGTCGATCTGCTGATTTGTATGCCTTTGGATCTTTTTAATTTGATGTTGAATACAATGCCGTTGTGATCCGAGCTCGTGAGGCCCTCGTCTACCCTCCAGTCGTCTACTAGGTCTAGGATATCCGTCGAACATGCCGTTAGGTCGACGTGGCTGCAGTATCTTAAGCCTCCTCTGATCGTGTCGAAGGTCGGAATTTCCCCTCTGTTGAGTACGTTCAGGTCTAGCTCGTCGAGAACTCCGGACACTTCTTCGCCTCTGCGGTCAATGGTCAGGCTTCCCCACCAGGTACTTTTTGCGTTTGCGTCTCCTCCAAGTATCCACGCTCTGGAACCCACCTCCGCCTCGACACGTTTGAGGTGGTCGAGGTATGGTTCGACTGGCTGGTCTGGCTCAAAGTAAAAGGAGATTAGTGTGATCCTCCAGGCGCTGGTTCGGATCCCCACCACGGTGATATTATTCGTGGTGAGTTTCGGGTACTGTTCGACGATGAGGTTTTGGTCGAAGATCGCGATTGCGGCCTTAACATTACCCTCCCCGATGTCAGTGCTCTGGAAGATCCGAACGCCTCTATGACTCCTCATTACTTTGGCCCCGCCTACGTATGGTTCCTGGAGGAGAGCAATGGCGACCCCGCGCTTTTCCGCTTCGGTAAGAAGCTCGTTGGTCGCAAGTCTTTTACGCTGGAGGTTGGCCTGTAAGACTCTGTAGGGGTTTGGGTTACCGTGGGTGCCCTTAGCAATAAGCCACTGTAGCTCTTGCTATTTCGTCCCACCTGTGGCGTATTGGGCATTCTGAGCTAAAGGCGTTGTGGCCAGCGTCACCGACCTTGGCTCTTGTGCAATTCCGGCACTTTGGCAGGACACCTGTTACAAAGTCGGAGCATTCCGATCTCAGGTGCGGCCCGCCGCAGTGACTGCACAGATCAGCCGTTTCCTTACAGTAGCGTTTGCCGTGCCCGTAGCCTAGGCATCGCGTGCACTGCACCAGTGGGGTCTGATCTTCGACCCTTACACGCTGAAGGTCTACATGCAGGCACCCTAGTTCTGTAGCCCGTCTCCAGACGGTCGGCGAGACGCTGACCACAACGTGGCAAGTGTGTGGGTTCCTCGTCTTCCTCCGGAACTTCACCACCACTCTGTCCTCCTCCTTGTCGAGGTTGTGAAAGACTTCCCTATTCTGGTTTCTCAGGGCTTTGAGGATGTCCTCGTCTGTGTTGACTGAGAGAACGCTCCTGAGGATCAGCATTGGATCCTTGTTTTTCACCTCCTCGACATGGAGGTCCTTACTTTCCCTTGCCAATCTCTCCTTAATTTTATCCCTTTCCGCAGTTGTTTGAAAGCCCATGATGACCTTCCTATCTTTGGCTTTTCTTACCTTCTCGACCTTCACCCAACCTTCCTTTGCGTCAGCCGCCTTCCGCACCCTCTCTAAAACTTCGTCCCCGGACTCTGCCTCGTCTGTGGAGGTAACCACTATCGAGTGGAGCGTACTTCGCGACGGGCTTGCTTTTCCGCTGAGGGTTACACTCGCGTATGTGTTGGTGGCAGCGCCGGTTTCAATAGCGTGTTTGTGCTGCTCAATTGCTGCCTTCAGCTCCTCCATCCCCTTGGAGTGGCTTTCCAGCAGCAAAGAGTGGCTCTTTATTTGAGCCTCCAGTAGAGTGGTGTTTGGGTCGGCTATACTTGTGAAGGTGAGGTCGGCTGCGGCACCTTCGGACTGTGTATTACCGGGTCCAACTCTTCTTGTCTTGGCCGATTTTTCGGCCTCCTTAACAAGCTGGTACATCCGGTCCAACGCCTCTGTAATGCCTGTTTTGATTTCGTTCTTGGTGTTCCTAGAGGTGCCAAGAAGGACTTTTGCCCTAGTCAGGCAGGCTCTCGCCTCTGCCGACCGGTCCACGTACTGTGGTTTCGGCGGCGAGTGCACCTGTACAAGACTCGGTTGTAGCGTCTTTTGCGCGAGTTTCGCAGGTCCAGCCTGCGCCGTCTTGGTTAATAAGGAAGGGGGCGTTGGGTTCAACTTCGCGCTGGAAGGCCCCGCGGCCTCCAATTCTGCAATGCTGCGTCTCACATTTGGAGGCGATATTGTCTTTGGTGATTCACCCTCAGCCGGCTTCGCCTTGAGTGGGGTCCTAATTGCGTTCATCATTGCTGGAGGTATGCGTCAAGGTGTAAAAGTGTAAAAATATATTAAAAGTAAAAGTGTAAACAAAAATGTAAAAGTGTAAAAAGACTTAAGATTAAAAGTAATCTTCAGTGGTTCTTAAACTCTGTGAAGAGTATGTCGCGGTCGGCTCTACGTTCAAAGGAACGGGTCAAGCAATGAAAACGGTCGAAAACCCTTACAAAGGTAAAAGAAAAAATTTTTTATAGAGTCTACAAATTTTGACTCTACGTAGAGTCGATCTCTACCCTCCACTGGGTAGGTCTCCCCGAGCCCCTTCCAATGAACCCAAACACGAGTACTCTAGCTTGAAGGGTTCCCGAGAAAACCCGGTCCGAAATTTCGGTAACCAAAACAAGATGGCGGCCGTAATCCGGTTAACAGTGGTTTTCTCCCGAACCGTTCGCCCGAGTATAGCGGTGCTTGGGCTTTCCTGAAAGGGCTCGCCGAGCCCTATCGAGCGGGGTGGGTTTCAGGCCTAAATTTTTTCAGGTTGTAAAAACTCCTGAAAACACACAGGTCGGATAGGGAAGGTCCGGAAAATGCCCCTAGCGAAAATCCGGGCGCTCCACGACCCCCGGTTCGGAAGTTATCCGGTGCCGAAAAATGGTTTGACAGTTTAGGAACTGTCAAAGTCGTCCTTCAAACCAGTATAACTTGCCTTCCCGTGGTCGCAGAACTACCGTGTTTGGGCTTGTTCTGATCGGCTCGTCCTGCCCCGACGTGCGCAATGGTTTTCAGGCGCCTGAAAATTCTCAGCGCCGATTGGTCTGAAAACAGGTAGATCGGGTAGAGGTTGTCCCCCCAAGTGTCACTGTGAAATCCGCAACCCTCCCGGACCACCGGGTCCGGAGTTATGGAAACTCAAACTTTTCCAAAATGGCCGCCCAGCTGTCAAAAGCCGAATTGAATTGGCTGTAGCTCCGTAACCATTTGTCCTAGCGAAGTGCGGTTTCGAATGCGGCACCTGGCCCGACTTTCTCTATCCGTCGAAAATATTTTCAGCACTGAAAATTTTCAGGTCCTGAAAATTCCTGAAAGTAGACACAAAATGTTGCCCCTATTATTACGCAGGGTACGGTGAAAACCCTATGTTTCTAAGCTCAATGACTCCGGAGATATAAGCGTTTTAATTTTAGAACCAAAAAACCAAAATGGCCGAAAAAGTCTATTTTCTTCGTTCCCGGAGTTACTGGGCCCAAGTTTGGGCTTAAACTATCTGGAAGACACGTTTGGAAGGCAATCCTATAGTCAAAATTTATTTATTATGTGCTATTTTTATTTAATTACAAAAAATGATAAAAAATTTAATAACTTTGAAACCAAGTTAGATAAAATTCTAGAAAAAACTGATTAAATTAATACAATTATGGGCCTAGGAGATAAACTAAAAAGTTTTTGAAATTTCGAGAAAATGACTGAAACTTTTGAAAAAAAGTGAAAAATTCAGAAAATCTTAAAAATCTAGCATAAACGGCGCCTAAAAATTTTTCTTCCAGGCTTGATATCTTCCTCTTGCAAGCGCGCAACTGATTCGTCTTAAATTTGACGGGGTCGTCGCTGTAGATTTTGCGATAGGGGGTCTTGAAGTTTGAAGAATTAATAATTTCAAATTATCGGTACCTTTTCCCTATTGGCGGTAAAAATCCGTTTAAGGGGTCCAATAGTTGGGCACGGTGTCTTCTTTCTTGTCGTAAAATTTGGGGTGTCTGCTTCGTCGATTTCAATGACCTCGTGGTTGTGTTTTGAGGTTATTTTTCCGGTATTTCGCAATTTTCTTTAAAGTTCGTGGGCGGATTTTTCCGGCTGAGGCGTGCGATTGTAGGCCTTGGGGGGCCCCACAATATGGTCAAACAAAACTCGTGATATTGGGTAATTACACCAAGTTATGGCCTTCCAAAGCTTTTAAAAAGTGACACTTTTCCGGTTTTTGTTGGAAAACTTTTCACAACACAGTTGTTCGAATGCGAGGATTGCTCAGTCGTATGCGCCAGACCGAGGCGCAAATTTTGGTACCACGCACGTCACTGTATCACTTTGAAAACCTATTTTTTCGATTTATTTTGCGCAGAGCGTAACAAATTCGTGCTGTTCGCTGTCGCAGACGGAAGCAGACTGGTTAGGTTAGGTTAGGTTAGGTTAGGTTAGGTTAGGTTAGGTTAGGTTAGGTTAGGTTAGGTTAGGTTAGGTTAGGTTAGGTTAGGTTAGGTTAGGTTAGGTTAGGTTAGGTTAGGTTAGGTTAGGTTAGGTTAGGTTAGGTTAGGTTAGGTTAGGTTAGGTTAGGTTAGGTTAGGTTAGGTTAGGTTAGGTTAGGTTAGGTTAGGTTAGGTTAGGTTAGGTTAGGTTAGGTTAGGTTAGGTTAGGTTAGGTTAGGTTAGGTTAGGTTAGGTTAGGTTAGGTTAGGTTAGGTTAGGTTAGGTTAGGTTAGGTTAGGTTAGGTTAGGTTAGGTTAGGTTAGGTTAGGTTAGGTTAGGTTAGGTTAGGTTAGGTTAGGTTAGGTTAGGTTAGGTTAGGTTAGGTTAGGTTAGGTTAGGTTAGGTTAGGTTAGGTTAGGTTAGGTTAGGTTAGGTTAGGTTAGGTTAGGTTAGGTTAGGTTAGGTTAGGTTAGGTTAGGTTAGGTTAGGTTAGGTTAGGTTAGGTTAGGTTAGGTTAGGTTAGGTTAGGTTAGGTTAGGTTAGGTTAGGTTAGGTTAGGTTAGGTTAGGTTAGGTTAGGTTAGGTTAGGTTAGGTTAGGTTAGGTTAGGTTAGGTTAGGTTAGGTTAGGTTAGGTTAGGTTAGGTTAGGTTAGGTTAGGTTAGGTTAGGTTAGGTTAGGTTAGGTTAGGTTAGGTTAGGTTAGGTTAGGTTAGGTTAGGTTAGGTTAGGTTAGGTTAGGTTAGGTTAGGTTAGGTTAGGTTAGGTTAGGTTAGGTTAGGTTAGGTTAGGTTAGGTTAGGTTAGGTTAGGTTAGGTTAGGTTAGGTTAGGTTAGGTTAGGTTAGGTTAGGTTAGGTTAGGTTAGGTTAGGTTAGGTTAGGTTAGGTTAGGTTAGGTTAGGTTAGGTTAGGTTAGGTTAGGTTAGGTTAGGTTAGGTTAGGTTAGGTTAGGTTAGGTTAGGTTAGGTTAGGTTAGGTTAGGTTAGGTTAGGTTAGGTTAGGTTAGGTTAGGTTAGGTTAGGTTAGGTTAGGTTAGGTTAGGTTAGGTTAGGTTAGGTTAGGTTAGGTTAGGTTAGGTTAGGTTAGGTTAGGTTAGGTTAGGTTAGGTTAGGTTAGGTTAGGTTAGGTTAGGTTAGGTTAGGTTAGGTTAGGTTAGGTTAGGTTAGGTTAGGTTAGGTTAGGTTAGGTTAGGTTAGGTTAGGTTAGGTTAGGTTAGGTTAGGTTAGGTTAGGTTAGGTTAGGTTAGGTTAGGTTAGGTTAGGTTAGGTTAGGTTAGGTTAGGTTAGGTTAGGTTAGGTTAGGTTAGGTTAGGTTAGGTTAGGTTAGGTTAGGTTAGGTTAGGTTAGGTTAGGTTAGGTTAGGTTAGGTTAGGTTAGGTTAGGTTAGGTTAGGTTAGGTTAGGTTAGGTTAGGTTAGGTTAGGTTAGGTTAGGTTAGGTTAGGTTAGGTTAGGTTAGGTTAGGTTAGGTTAGGTTAGGTTAGGTTAGGTTAGGTTAGGTTAGGTTAGGTTAGGTTAGGTTAGGTTAGGTTAGGTTAGGTTAGGTTAGGTTAGGTTAGGTTAGGTTAGGTTAGGTTAGGTTAGGTTAGGTTAGGTTAGGTTAGGTTAGGTTAGGTTAGGTTAGGTTAGGTTAGGTTAGGTTAGGTTAGGTTAGGTTAGGTTAGGTTAGGTTAGGTTAGGTTAGGTTAGGTTAGGTTAGGTTAGGTTAGGTTAGGTTAGGTTAGGTTAGGTTAGGTTAGGTTAGGTTAGGTTAGGTTAGGTTAGGTTAGGTTAGGTTAGGTTAGGTTAGGTTAGGTTAGGTTAGGTTAGGTTAGGTTAGGTTAGGTTAGGTTAGGTTAGGTTAGGTTAGGTTAGGTTAGGTTAGGTTAGGTTAGGT